>CM074579.1:65892500-68392500 GCA_037305975.1 Chrysolophus pictus
GGACGATCGGCTGCTCAGCAGCGCTGCGCTCTGATCTCTAAGCCCGCTTTTCTGGTGCTGCTCGACTTTGGCTACTTCTGCCAGATTCTGCTTTGGATTCTTCTGCCAGGCTGCAGTTCCTGCAGGGCACTTTGGAAATTGACTTCTATCTCATGAGGCTGTGAAATAAAAAGGTAATTACGGAGAAAAAGCAGGGGGTCACCTTTATTTTAAATGTAAGGCAACACAACTTCAGCTCTCTGAAGAGGCCAGCTCCATAGAAAAGATCCCCGTGCGGATTTCCTAACGCCCTTTCTTTCTCTGCCCGGAGCGGGCATCGACCCACCGGGAGCAGCGGGAAGGCAGAAGCCCCAGGTATTCCTGCCTAAAGCCGCGCGTCCCTGAAAACCCCGGTCCCGCTGCGAATCCATCGCTTGAACTTTCACGCTCCGTACGGCATTACTTTCCGAGCAGCCGTCCGGCGCTCCCAGCGCGGCACCTCCCGCTCCCCGCGGCGGCTCCCTTCCCCAGCGCCGCGGCCGCCTTCCCGCACTCCCCCGCAGCGGCTCCCCTCGCCGAGGCGCAGAGGGCCGTGCAGGTGCCGGAGCCGCCCGCCGAGCCGCCCCCCTCGCCGAAGCGCCGCTCCCGCTCACCTGCCCGCCGGCCGCCCCGCGGCAGCGCCCGCCGCCGTGCCCCTCAGCGCGCCCCGCGCAGCACCATGCCGGGCCCGGGGCGCGCCGCGCGGGCGGGCGGGCGGAGCGCGGCGCTGCCGCAGTCCGCGGTCACGGGGCGCCGTGCCGCAGCGCCGTCCTCCGCACCGCCGCTCCTCCGCCGGCTCCGGCAGGGGAAAGTAGGTCAGGGCGGCACTGAGCATGCTCGGGGCCGGGCCGGGGGGCGGCTCCGGTGCCCGCTGGGGGCGCGGAGGGTGGCTGTCGGCGCATCGCTGCCGGGGAGGGCTGCGGAGGAAGGACTGCAAGGCGGGGGAAGAGCAACCTGTTCGGTACTCCTGGAAGGCGGAACGCCTTGCTCGGGGAAACGGCGCGCGTGGGTTCCGCTCGGGGCTACGGGACTCCATTCCTAACGGGATTATGGCACCTGTCTCCGGCTGAAGTCCAGTCCGAGAAGGTCCCAGGCTGCGGGTGGCCGACGGCTGGCTCCGTACGTATCCGAGTACCGTAACGCGAGAGGGTAAAGCTGGCCCTTAGCTTGAAGTGATTGTCACTGCCTGGATGTGCATGTCGCTACCCGGTGCGCCGCTGCTGTCCTCCCATCCCTCTGCTGTACCACCTCCCTGACCTTGGAGGGCTGAGCATCAAAGCCAGTGGGATAAGCTGCGTGAGGTTGTTTCCACCTGCTTGTAATCCTCCTACAGCCCTGTCTGGCCCCCGCTCTTGATATCCTCTTCGGATTGCTTCCAGGGCGGTAGTAAAGGAAGCTCCTCTGCTCCTCCAAAGACTGATCAGATCGCAGAACACTTGCTGGAACTGCTGGAAAACCTAGGTTAGGACTGCATCTCCGTGGGGCAGGGCGTATGTGGGATGCACACTGAGGCAAGTCTCAAGTCCGCATAAGAAAAAGTGGAGGAAGAAAGCAGCAGTGGTCCAGAAAACACGGGGAAGGCTGACTAAAGGAAGCTGGACTTGTTGTACCTGGACCCACCAGCACCTGGAGTAGAAGGAGAGCAGTTTTGCTGGGGTTTTTGTATTCCTTTCCACATCTGGCTGTGAGCCCACCATTGCTCTGTGCCCCTTCACCATCTTCCACTCTTCACATGGTTCCCATGCCTGTCCCATCAGTCCCTGTAGCTTTTCTGTGGGTAACTCGAAAGGCAGATGTGGACTACAGTGCAAAGTCTCCTATTGGTCTTTGTGGTCCATAGCAGGTAGGCAACAAGGATTTAAACCACCACAGTGGTTAAAAGCAGTGGTGCATGCTGATATCGTGCAATTTCCTTCAATTCAGAGCTTCCTATGCATTTTACCTTTCTGCTCTCCCCAGCTCCCACTCATGCAGCCAACACATAGCAGCCCCCAGGAAGTTTGCTGAGCTTTGGAGGAGAACTGCCTTTTCCTGCAGCCATGATGCAGGAAACTGATTGCTGTGGGAAAGGGCCCTCCTACAGGTCAGGCTGTCTTCCCCAGGCTCTGAAAGATCCAATCCTGCCCATGCTGCCAGTGGTAGATACATTCACCTGGTATGTCCTTTGTGCCTCAAACACTGCGAGGTTGGTGTGATTTCTGAACTGACTGTGCACCCTACTGGCTAAGTTTGATGTCTTTTGTGTATAGGAAGTTCTAACTGAAAGCTCTCCTTGGAGGAGAAAGGGAAGCCAACTTTGGCTCTGAAATCCCAGTCTGACCAGGGAGTGTGCAGACTTCTGGAAATGTTTCAGTATTGCCTTGTCCTGGTGCTTGCTCTTCTATCTGGTTCACTATGCAAAGCACCACAACCCCAGATAGCAGCATACCTGATGTCACCACAGACACTGGGATATTGTACTTGTGCAGCTCTTTGTCATTGGCAGCTTTTGCACTTTGCCATCTGGGCTCTAATACAGGGAGCCACTGGAGTCTGGAAAAACCCATCCTATGAGCATATCCAGGCAGTCTCTCTTTGGGACAGCACCAGAATCCAGCCAGGAAGGTGGGTAACCATCGCTCACAGCCACACCTGTGGCATTGCCCTCTGGCTTAGGGACTGGATCCAGCTGAAGAGTTGAGATGCTGTTGCCTAGAAGGGCACATATGGGATGTCACAGAGGCTAAGGATTTCATCAAAAGGCTTGGCCAAAATGGTCTCTGGGATGTTTGCGAGGCTCAAAACCAGGATCCAGCCAAGCACTGTCATCAGTGCTGAGTGCATGACCTCATCTACTGCCAGTGTTCACCTGGGAGCAGTCCAGGCATTCTGGGCATGCAGGGGCACTGGGAGCAGGAGGAGAAGGGGAGAGGACCCTGTCCTACATAGGGCAGCACTATATCTCCTCTCACAGGAGGCCCTGTTGAAGCCCTTCTGCTGTCAGCACCTTTCCATGTGAACTCCATGCACAAAGATGCTTCTTGTGGTAACTGATAGGAGTGAGCTTACTTTTTACCAGACCTTTTGGAAATACCTCGCTCTGAACCACGTCCCAGAGTGTTGAGGCTTAATCATTGGTTGTGTTTTGTTCTTGTTCCTCTTCTCTGCCTTTTGAAATAATTCAAAATAAGTTAAAAAAGATTAGGCGTCAAACTTTTGGTCTTACAGTGGCTTTTATTTGTACCTCATAAGATCAGGCAGCGGTAACTATTTCTCTGCTGACATTCTGTATTTGTTACCTTCCAGTTTTGTTGGTTTTGTCCTTGTCTTCTACAAAGGTAAGGATGGGAATGACCAATTATATTTTATTCCTCCCTATGTCTTAACCTGTAAGATTACAGAAATACCTTGGTTTAGTAACTCTCAGAGGAGGAAGAATCTAAGGCAGACTTTGTCTGCAGTGATCCGTTTTCATCACTCATTTCTGAGGGAAGCTCCTTCCTGAGCTATGATGTAGACACAGTCCACAGGTAAAACAAAAACATGGATTATGTGGGCACTGTAAGAGAACCTTACAAAGATTGTATGCGAACGGTTCTGTGTGTGTGTGTATTTGTGTTGAAGGTGTTACTGCTCAGGTGCCTTGATGATGCGTGCAGCAGAAAGTCTAGCAGTGCTTAAAAGACCTTGCCATGAGTAAGCTGGGGCAGCTGAGGTCACATTATAGACAAAAGATATTTAGTTCCTCCCTTTTCTGTGTCTCCTTGCCCTCCTACCCCCCCCCACCTTCTGTGCTCCCAGTTTCCTATATGTTTCCATTTAGTTACTAAAAATTAGAGGCAGGGCATTGCTTCAGAGGACACTGATGAGATGAAATCTAGGCTGGAAATCAAGAGTCACTGACCTAGAGATAGAATGATCTCAGTACACTGCTGATGCTTAAGAGAGCTTTTGTGTTCAAAGACCAATATAGGATGACAGGCAGTTTATTGGGGGCCCTGGATAAGCCCAAGGCCTAGGGGTCAAAGCAATTGGTTTACAGTTACCTTAATAATGTCAGATGCCTCTCATTTCTTAATTCTTTTCCTTTCTATTACCAAATGATCTTACTTATTTCAAGTTTCTATTGCACCAAACAATGATCATTTCTCTCATCACTTTTGATGAGCTCAGCTGTTCCTAAGCTCTCAAGCTGAATAAGCTGAGAGAGGGCAATAAAAAACAAATCTGCACCTCTAATTAGCTTTTGAAAAAGCAATGTTTACCATTCACTGCATGAACTGACTGTCAGACGTTATACCACCATGGAAGCACTCTACAGTTGCATGTCATGAGTGTAAAATAATACAAGGCACAGAGGTTTGGTGTGGTTTTTTTTTTAAGTACAGCAAATGCTTTCAGAAGCAAGGTGAATCAGTAGGTGCGATTCTTCAATAAAGTATCTATTGCGTGGGGGAAACTTTAAGAATATAATGTGATCATGTACAATACGTAAATTAGTATGTAGAAGCCAAAATAAGATGATGAACTATTATGGATTTTATAAAATTAATTATAAAAACCCTTGAAACTCTTTCCACTAACATAGTGTGAAACTATGATATTTAGCGACATTGCACTTACCAGAGGAAGCTTGTATATTGTTTGTGGTCATATTACCAACTGCAAGGTACTGTTTGTCAGTAGGAATGAGAATTCTTTTTTTCTACCTGCTCTGCAGTTGGATGGCACTGCTAAACTGCACTGCTGCAATAAATGCAGAATTTATGCTGACATAAATTTATGTTGAGGGAGATGGCAAAGGTGATAGCCAAGCCACTTTCCATCATCTATCAGCATTCCTGATCAATCGGAGAGGTCCCAAACGATGGGAGGCTTGCCACTGTGATTCCCATCTACAGGAAAGGTCGTAAGGAGGATCTGGGGAACTACAGGTCTGTCAGCCTGACCTCAGTGCCAGGGTAGGTTATGGAGGGAGATCACACGACATGTGCAGGACAACTCGGGATCAGGTCCAACCAGAATGGCTTCATGAAGGACAGGTCCTTCTTGATCAGCCTGATATCCTTCTGTGATATTCAGGTTGGATGTTAGGAAATACTTCTCCGAGAGAGTGGTCAGTCTGGAATGGGCTGCCCAGGGATGTGATAGAGTCACTCTCCCTGGAGTATTGAAGAAACATTGAGATGTTGTACTGAGGGAGATGTTTTAGTGGGAAGTATAAGTGATAGGTGGATTGTTGGACTGGATGATCTCGGAGATCTTTTCCAACCTTGGTGATTCTGTGATTCTTAAAGCTACAGCTCTCTTCTCACAGAAGCTGTAGCCTCGTCCATTCGCTGCCTGTTATTAAGTTACTCTGGGCTGTACGGTTCCGTTTCTGACATGTAATTAAATGTTTCTTGAGCTCCTCAGGGAACATCTGGCTTTCCTTCCAGTTGATTGTGAGGGAAGTGCTTACATATGACGAAGTTCTTCACCTCTGCATTCACCATTTCTCAGCCACGCAGGATTCTCTTTCTTTTGCTCAATGCCTGGAAAAACATGAACACTCACCAGCTGAACTGCTTTAGTTCCTGAAAGACACTTTTAGTAGTCATATTATCCGGTGAATTCCTAGAATAAATGCTGTAGGTTTTGTCTTGTATAGGCTGTTTTGTGGTTTTAACACTTAACTAAAAGAAGCTAATTTTTAACAAAGATCATTTTTAATATCAAATTGAGATTCAAGATTTTTCAGTACCTTAAAATGTAATGTTCACATTTCCTAGCTCACATTATAGTAATTATTGCAGGACTTGTTTAACCCTTCCCTGATATTAATTAGTTCATTCTGTGCTTTAAATATACTTAAGTACTGAAGACTTCATCCAGCAGCCTTTTCAACTTAAGACTCAGCTTTGTTGCAAGGTAACCCTGCCATCTACTGGGAAATTTTTAGTAATGTTTTTTGCCTCTATAATTGGGATTGGAGAGAGATGTCTAAAGTTTTACCTACAGGAAGGGCCTTCTCCCGAAAATAACAGAATGATTTCCTGTTGTTCAGGGGAGGTGCACTTCTGAAACACTCTGATTATGAGTTACTGGAGAAGGCATCAAATGTGTAAAAATAAAGGACTTTTCTTTTCTCTCTTGCACCATCCACCTTTTCTCTGTCAAAACTTTCTGAATCTGTCATTCCTCTCCCAGCTTCCTTTTTGGTTGTGCCCTAAGATTAGAGGGATGGCTGGGGAGTCTTCTGGCCTCCCAGGTCTCTGCATGGCCAGAAAAGCCAGGAGCTTGGTGGACAGCTGGTGTTGCATAGGACATTTATGGACAGGAGGTTTCACATGTGTGGGTCTGATTTCCAGTTGAATGTGGACCCTGAGTATCATGAGGTATTCATCTCAGGAGGTGGGAGAAGCAAGCATCTTGAAAGAACAAGAAGAAGCTGTCCTAGGAAAGTGGTGCAAGTTGCACATCTCCACTTGTGGGTGATAATGTGGAAGAAGTGCTGGGGCTGCCTGGACTCAAACAAGGCTAGTTTGTCCTCTTCTCTCTGTGTTACTTCACAGCTAGTAGGCTGCTGGCATCAGGAAACAGTCTATTGACATACTGTTTCTGGCTTTCTAAGCTCACATTTTTATCTCCATATATATCTGTATAGCAGAGAGGTACAAAGCAGTTCCTTCAGCATGGTCAGTCATACATACTGTTTTGTCTGTGCTTCTGGGAGCATCATGCATTGAATGCATCAGAGCCAATGTCTCTACTTACCACAGGCCCATTCCTTGTCACGCTCTTCCCACACTCGCTTCTGAAGGTGAGTTTTGCTTTTGTTATTCCACAAGACAGTTTTTTTTTCTGCTCAAATTTAAGCCTATAGCGTTATATAGAAATCAATCTTAAGAGCAAAAGGGATTATCTCTTCTGAAAGAGAGAGGAACAACACCCAAGCCAAAACTTGTCACATGAAAGAGTCAAAGGAATTTGTAAATCATCTGGCATTAGATTCTAAGAACTGGAGGCTATATCCCTGCTTAATCAGCTGCCATGCAGAGATTTTCAGATAGTTTTATCTGTGCCCTGTAGCCAACTACATGCAACTGCACCAGCTCATCTTCAGTCACGTGTGCTAGCATGATGTCCAGTGCTGGTGAATAAAGCTTGCTGTGACTTTAGTTGTGTTGGTCAGGACACAGTGCTTGACCAGACTCACATCCAAGCATCGAGTGTATGATATTTGCATGGGGCTTCAAGCAGAAGGAGTCAGTTTTGATGTGCCAGCACTTGGCAGTGCAGATATGCAAAAAAAACCTGGTTTTGCAATCATGATAAATTCCTACTCGCAAGCAGAAGATTCTCCACAGGGATTTTTCAAGTGTCAACAGCTTTGCAAATGAAGTATATGAAGGATCTGCTTTAGTTATGTTTTTTAAGGCTTGATTAAAAGGCAAGCTACCACTCCATAAAGATCAGGTATGCAGACCCTATGCAGAACATTTTTTTTTTCCTCACATCCCTTCTTCTCTTCTGATGGTTTTGAAAAGCTCGCTACAGCTTCTTCTTCCTTCTCACATTCAATTTAACAGCATTCTGATATTTTTATAAGTCTTTCTTTCTGTCTGTGACATAGGTTGATTTTACTGCCTACTCTCATTACTCCCAGTCCTGTATTAACAAGTCATGGCAGGAGAAATTATAGCAGATACTAGCAGATTGTCTAAGAGGGAGAAAGTGGTACCATCTGCTAAGATAAATGAAACTGCAAGAAATTCCAAGACTCGTAGGCTGTCAAAATATTCATTGTTGCAGACTTATATTGGGTAATACTTGTTTGTGCTTTTCAGAATAGATGGATGTACAGAAGATTGAAAGGCAAGAAGAACAGAGCAAAGCACCCAACTGCCCAGCCTCCCACCAGTAACCCTTGCTGATGGAACTGGGAATGTGAGTGATCTGTTTCTGATCACATATCCCTCAGCTCCAATAAGACCTGGAATTAACTTTTAGTACAATGCCTGTATTTGTTTTAATTAATACATCCATTGGGCTGGGTGCTCTGATAGACTGGACCCTCAGAAAGCTGATATGTCCTTAAGCAAATCTCTTCAACTTTTCCCCTGAACTACAGTTATATACATCAGTAAAATGGGGATAGTAGCTTCATGGATCATAGAGTAAGTTTTAGGAGGGCTTTGCTGGATGTCCTGTTGCTTGTATATACTGTGTAAAGTATTGTTAATTGGAATTTTCATGCAGGTCTTTAGTTACTGAATATGAGATTCTTTCTTTTATTTTTAATATATCAGTGAAATCGGGGCCACAATTTCTATTCATTAATAAGTAAATATTTCAAACAATGCCAATTTGTAAGAAAAATAATAGTAATGATAATATAACATATATAAATATATATACAGAAAACAAGTGATGGACAAATCAATTTCTCACCCCCCATCGATCAACACCAAGCCAGTTCCCAAGCAGTGGCAGCCCCCCCTTTCACCCCCTCCTCCATACCTCCCCCAGCCAACTCTCCTCAGTTTTATAGTTTTTTTATGATATCATATAACATGAAATATCCCTTTGGCCAGTTTAAGTCACAGCTGCTCTGGTTCTGTCCCTTCCAGCTCCTTGTGCCCCTCACTGGCAGAACAGTGTGAGAAGCTGAGAAACTGAAATGTCCTTGGCTCTGTACAGCACTATTCAGCAGTAATTAGAAACATTAGCATGTCATCGACATTGTTTTTCTTCCAAAGCCAAAACACAGCATCATATCAGACATTATGAAGGACATCGGCTCTGTTCCAGCTGATACCAGGTTGCATAAATAAGACAAACTGGAGCTGATTTAGTCCAGATATCAGCAACTAACGTACTGTATGCTGGTATCAAACTTTAATACCGTGCATGTAAGGACTTTCAGCAGTAGTATCATTTCATGTACTAAAGGCACCGGGCACTCTTTCCATTTTGCATCTCTCCAAGTTGTTCTATTTGATGGTCTCAAAGTCTGTGTCCTCTCAAGTCACAACTGATTGTCTTGCCTGCTTAGGTTGGCCCATAGGTTCATGTCTTGTGCTTCAGAATTTATACTTTAATGCAGCTATTTGTCAGTGTCTGAAAAATTTCCCTTGTGCAACAGTGCTGCTCCAAAATGAACTGAATAATCCAGTCTGAGGCAGCAGAGGAGAAATGGGCACCTCTTCTACTTGCCTGGGACAGTCTCTAACATCTGGAATCAACCACCACACCAACACTGGCAGATCCCTTTGTGCAACAAGGAAGAAATGCTCCTAGGAGTGCATAATCCACCCTGGATTTTGCTCTCTAAGCTCCCAGCTGAGAAAGGAATCTATGTAATACATACATTGCAAAAATATCTGCTTTATATATCCGTCATTCCAGTACTATGGCAAACTTGAACAAGCAGAAGCAATGCTGCTCCTCATTTTGTTCAGACGCTGCTTCTTAAGTCTTTCTGACTTATGTTCATGTAATTGATGACATGCAGGATCACATAGTAGCTTTAAGCTTTTAAGAGAGTTTTTACTAGCTAGAAATAATCTCACTGCTACTTGGCATCTTTCCTTCCACAGATCCAGGCTCAAAGTAAACAGAATTGGCTACAGTATTGGAACACTTCAAGTGTGTTTGTAGGCAATAAATAATTAATCACAGGGTTATCACGGACCAGGGAAAAATGAGCTGGGAATGCTAAGCTGCTTTTCATACTCAGAAAAAGTTTATTTTCCTGCAGCAAAAAGGTGGAGAGGATTTCTGCTCACCATTAGCTTTCTGCAGTCTTACAGTTGATAAGTAAATGGGTATTTTATGTCTTCCAAAACAGGAAAAACTGAAAGGGCAAATGGGCTCACCAGAGCCATCAGGTTTGGGGGAGCTGCGAGGGAGCACTGTCAGGGCCAGGCTGTGAGCTGTCAGAACTGAATGCATTGCAAGGCAGAAGGGACACCTATACATTACATCATACACTCCTATATATATACTTCCCACTGTGGGAAACTTTTAATGCTGGACTGTGAAATACATCTGTTACTTTATTTCACTGCAGAAACAGATGCAGCTGTTTGCTTTTAGGCTGATGGACTGTAGAAGAAAGCGTGGTTAGCAGAGGCTATGAAAGAACATGATTACTTCATTTAAATGAGTATAATCCAAAGTACAAATTTAGAGGTCAGGTGAGTGTTGAGTGTTGAATCACAGCCTGAACCACTGATTGATCATCTGAGGACAGGACTGAGTCAGCCCTGGGAGCACAGGTGAAGGCTGGAGACCCCATTTAAGGCCTGACTGCCACTAGGAAGGATCTCTTTCTGGAGATCCCTCCTCTGTGGAGTCTTGCTTGTGAACCTAGATCTTTGGATACTGGTGAGCATTCCTTCCTTGTTTGTTTCTTTTCCTATTTTCACCACAATAATCTTTCTAGCTGTAACAACTATTTACAGAAATAAATGGAGTCTTTCTATTTTGTGCAAGCATCATTCCTGTTCAGTAGTGGAGGAAGAGTTGCTTTGTTTACTGTATGAACAGCTCCGTGACAGTACAACGGTGAAGGAGGATGTATAGTAGATGAAAAAATCCTGTGAAGTCTTTCTACTAATTGAAAAGTGATCCACAGTGACTGTAGGATTAAGAAGGTGTGTATAGTTTTGTCCAAGAAAGTAGTGAAGGCAAGGGCTTGGTACAAGGTAGCTAAAGATTTTGCAAGGTTATTTCTTAGATTGTAGAGCAGCTGTTTGTTTTTTCCCCCTCCACTTTTTCTGTGTTTTTTTTTTCCTATGCTGTTTATAAATTGTATGATGTTCCCAGTATTTATAAAGACAAAATAATAAAGGATTTTTTTTTTTTGGTCTTTGAAGAACCAATATCATGTCACTCACAACACACTCACAGCAACAGAACATTAAGTACAGGCAAAATCTCTTGCAAAAAAAAAAAACCAAAAACATTTCATTGAATAGTTTTCCTTACTCTTCTTTTCATGTCTTCTTCCATGATCAACAAAACCATTCCAATGGAAGAACAGCTCCACTCTGCCAAGCCCAGCAAACGAGAAGATAAAAATGTTGTTTTACTGATCATGAACTCTCTGACACTGTGGTACTGAAAGTAGTTTTGACATGGTCAAGGCTTTGTCTTCAGTTCTGTAACTTACTACACAATTTTTGTGGCCATGTTTTGTGTGATGGCCAAGCAATTCTCTTGTTTTCTGGGTGATGGGTTAGATTTTCCTCTGTCCATCAGTGATCATTCTAAATCAGTGATGTATGCAGTTCAGCACAACTTAATCAACATGTACTTTTAATTAATGCTTTTAAAAATAGTAAATAAATAAATAAATCATACTTATCCTCTATTATTGCCAGATGTACACTGGCACAAAATGTAAGGAAACTCAGGTATGCTTCTATTGCATAGGCAATGGTCATGCTAATTTCATCCCTTTCTGCTCAGCATATATCTGTACATGTGTAGATCCTCTAGGCTCATATTCAGAGCCTGGCAGCTTGGTACAACACCTTTTTCCATCGCTTGGTTACGTGATATGTGACTGCTGCTAAATCATTTACTTGCAGCACATCTTGATAGCAGGTTATCAAGAATTTCACCATGAAAGCTGTAACTTTGAAAACTGTGCATCATCTTGAAAAAATTCTTCCATGCAGCCTGCTTGCAGCCAGTACCTTTCAATTTAAGTTCTGCTAACTTCATTTGCTGCTCTCTGCTCTTAAACAACTTAATGCTTCAATGGTGGGCTGTATGCTCATTGACAGAGCCATAGGAAACAGACCAAAAACATTCAAAAACTTTAGGCCCCTATCTACAGCTATCCTTCCAAGCAATTTTATATATGCAGTGCTTTCTGATTATCAGCTTATGCAGCTGTTTGAAAAATAATTGTTTCCTCAGAAGGTTTATCTCTTTCTTCCCCATTTTCTGCTCATTGCCAAAGAAGCTGAACAGACTCTATGGAAGGTCCAGCTTACCAGGTCAATTTTGCAAGGCAGTTGTTTTTAAAATAGAACAGACACCATTACAAAAGAACTTCTGGGAACATATGTGTCTTGTGTAATTAACTGTGAGTAAACACACGCTCTGAACATAAACCTGAAGTGTAGGGCTGCTTGATGTAGTCTGAAAGCTTTCTAAGTAGTTTTAATATTTGTATCAACTTTAAAATAGAAAAATCCAGCAGGTTTAGTGAGACGTGCCTTCCTAACATATTTTTTTAGCTATTAAGCTCTAGAGATGGACTTTCTCAGTGGGATAAATGTCTCTCTGAAGGAAATGAACCCACCGTGCTCTGTACGGTCAGTTGTCTTAGCAGTGCATTTCAGCCACTTCTCATCACAGCAATGGTCCCTGAGGCACACAGCTCGTGCCTCGCAGGGCAGCAGGAAGGCACAAACCTGCTGTTCTGAGCACGGGCTGTGTGGTTTGCAAGGTAGACCATTTCTTTCTCATCAGTTCTTTGCCAAAAGCAGTAGTTTGGATTTACAACCAAAACAGTCTATCTAAAGTAGCTTATGCTTTATGTTTTGTCTGGGACAGTCATGACAGATCCACAGAGAGATGAATATTGGGTATGTAGTGAAGTGCAGTTCCTCCCCATCACCACTGTGTCTCCAAAGCTGGGTCCTGCCAGGCACTTCCATCTCTGTAAAGCCCCAGCTCTCAGCAATACCTAGATTAGATTTTATATCCCCATTAGGCAAAATATTTCACTGAAACTGCCTGCAGTTGCTGACCTTTGACAGACAGCAGGACAGGAGAGGTGCATCACCTCTTCCCCTTGCTTCATTTTGTGGCTCATGTCTGCTGCAAATTGATTACATTTGCAGCTGTTACCAGCTGCTCTAACTTACAATTCAGTCTTGTTAGTCACTTGCTATGATGTAAGCAGAAAACAAAAGAAAAAAGCAAATTGTTATCAAATCATAACACTTTTACCTCATGAAACCTTTCCAGTAACTTTGAAGTCAGTCAATAATGTTCTCTGATGCTGTAACACAAATGGAAGCATAGAATCCAGAGTAATATGAGACAGCACACGTGCACAGCAGACACTGTCTCATCTCTAAAGCATCACTGTAGCTCTGCTACAGGAGAAATAAGCTAATTTTAATTTAAATTCGGAGAGATTCTCTGATTCCCATCAAGCTTTGGGCATTTTAATTTGTACAAAGTTCTCTTGGCACTGCTTCTGCCTTAATAAAAGACAATGTACTACAAGATAGGCAGATTGGAAAGGCTGGTGCTCCTAGCTGTGTATTTCCTCCCAGGTTAAGGTTAGGTTTCCTGATGAGAGTAAATAAATTTTGCATAGAGTGTTGCTAACAGGTTGGTTACTCATGAGTGGCCAGGCTGTGTCACTATGGTGCTTGTAGAGGTGGGAATGGACAGTCACCAGGTTAGGAGAAACCTAGGGTTGTGCTCACCATAAATCCATAGAAGAAAGAGTGGAGAAATGAGATGATTCTTAGAGGGATGTGGATTGTCCCATATGAATGTACAAATGCAAGTTAGCACTGATCAGTATTTTTCACGAGGCTGAGCTAGAACTTCAGGTGAACACTTATTCAAAAATCATTTTCTCACTTGCATTTGCTGGGTTCTGGCAAACCCAGCAGCAGCACAGATGCTGCAGACGTGCCCTGTGCTTATTGACCTTTCAGCTATCTGCTTCATGTCAAGCAATCTTTCTGGGCCCAGCAGAATCCCAGGAGGTTGGAAGTAAACCCAAGCAGAAGCATAAACAAATCAAGGCTCTCGATTTCAAAGAACAGCAAAGACATGAGTCAGTCACAAAGATGTCATTCTTTAGTACCCTGCCTGTTGTGCTCAGCTGTAATTTCATTGGAAATCAATCCTAAGTGCTATCTCAGAGAAAGCTTTCATGTTTTTTTCATGCAAGCTTTAAAAAACAACAAAGTTAGTGGCTGACCAGTAGCAGCTGATGGATTAATTATTGAATGCAGCTGAAATAACCACTGCCTGATCACCAGAAAATCTGAAATCTGTAACAGTCCAGCCTGCTCACATCCAGTAGTGGAGCTAATGCAGCTTTGGAGGGATAGATCTTCCTCATAGTATGATGTACAACTACGTTAAAAGGTAATGCCAAATTCTGTTATCCATTACATATGCTCTGTAACTGCTGGTTACAGTAGACTTTGGTCTTTAATGTACCACTAGTAACATAGTGAGGAAGGTCTTGTGATTGAATGAGAGAATCTGACAGGCAAAAGGTCTAGGTTTCTACCATAGGCTTCCTCAGAAACTTTGGACAAGCCACTGTTTTTGTGTCTCAGTTTTCTAAGCCGCAGAATAAAAATAATTAAGCTACGTGGTAAATTTAATAATACAGTAGTTTATGTTAGGCTGTGTTGTTGCTTTGTTAGAATCTGCTGGTCACGTTTTGTCATGTTTTGAGGAAGATCTACTTACTGAAGCAAAGCACATTTTTAAAGCAATGAAATAATTGCCATCAAGACAGAAAACAATTTTTAATGGAGACAGACTTTTTTAATTAGCTTACTTACTCTTATGTGTAGGATAACTCTGGGTATTACTCTTACTACTACATGAAAAAAAAAAAATACTGTACACATAGAAGGATATAATTCCAAAACCATAAGAACCACATAACGTACATTCAGAATTTCATTGCTAAATATATCCCAAGAGGCTGTGTATGGATTGATCAAAGGTAAGTCCAGTAATGAATCTATGGACACACTCTTTTTCTGCATCTAGCTTGGCCAACTGCCTGCTTGGATCCCTGAGGAAGGGAGCAGTGAATTCAGCATTCCCCTCAATGCATGTAACCCTTCACTGTTGAGTGCTGCCTGGGCTGCAAGAAGCACTCATGATGAATATTGTCAGGGCAGCCTGATAGGATCAACACCCACTCCCTAGTTTTCTCAGTGCAGATCTACGTAAGTCGTGCTTTCCAAACTTAGGCAGTGATGAGTTTAAGCAGCCCTTGAATTTGCATGTATACAATAGCAAACAGGGGTTTCACTTTTGTGATAGTATAAGCAGGTTTTGGGGCTCAAATTCTGTTCTCTAAACACTAAAACATATTTAAAGCAATGGATTCTTCCAGTTTTTGACTATTTATGTGTTTTAACTGGCACAGATGCAAATGCATTGCTTCTTGTGAAAAAAAAATTTGTTCATGACAGGAATACTAAGACCCACAGGAAAATACTTAACGTATTCTTACGTACTAACGTACTAACGTATTTTTACAGAAGAATCTGATACAGATCATCTCATATCATAGGAAAATCAAAATCAAAGTCTTGTAGGCAGAAACTATTCTTAAAAAAAAAAAAAGTTTTCTACATTATTTTTTAAATTTCCCGAAGAGGAGAGGTAGTGTGACCAGTGACATCGGAACAGGAACCAGTGCAATTAAATTTTATTGCTCCTGGAGCCCTTTTATTCCTCTCAGCATCTAGTTACTGTGAAGACTGAGGAATGGTTTTGGGCTGGAAGGAGGCTTTTCTAACAGAATCACAGAATTACATGGGTTGGAAGGAACCTTAAGAGATCATCGAGTCCAACCCCCTGCCAAAGCAGGTACCCTGCAGTAGGTCACACAGGTAGGCATCCAGATGGGTCTTGAATATCTCCCCCCTGCATTTGCAGAACAAATATTTTTCTCCCTGAGTTATGTTATGTCTGTATCAATTATTTTATGGTTCATTTCACTGGCTCTTTTCCAGTGTGAAACTCTTCTGTGAGTTTCCCTTTTGGCACCTGGTATATCTCGTTTGCACTCAGTGATACTCCCATGCTTTGCCATCCTTTGAGGGTACATGGGAACTTTGCTTTCTGTGTATCTTTTGGTAAACGCCTGAAAATAATTTATCTTTGGAAAAGAAAGTGTTTTAGTTTTTAGTTTGAGCCTGATACATTTCTGAAGCATGGTGAACAGCACTGTCATAATTGAGTTTTTGCTTTGTGTATTCAACTACATACACCAACCCAACAAAAAGGAAGACTTCAGAACACTTTTTAGGGAGATCTAACAGCAAGTATTCAGCATGCAAGTTATGTGGTGTACTGAAGTCTGACATCATTGATGTCTTTATTCTGCTTCTCAGATCCTCCGTGTTTTGTCTGGAGATTTTGAATTTACAAATGCCTACAGTGTTGATGAGATCCTGTTTCCTCTGCAGTAGGATCCCCTTCTGCACCTCTGCGATTGATTCTCAGATGCTGAGGAGGCTGTTTGCTGCCCTTGCTGCTGTGCAGGTGATGGATTGTAGGTCCCCCTAGGAGAAACTTACATCTAGTCAAAGTTTTATTACAAACTTGCCATTGATTAAAGATGCCTTTCATTTGGACAGGCTCATTATTGCAAGTTTTCAGTGACTCAGCAAATGGAGGGCTTTGGCTGTCAGAATAAAACAGTGTTTTGTGGCACAATGCCAGAGTTGGGTATGCTTTCACCTACTGTTATCAGAAACTGAAAGTCAATGAAATTTACAGCAGCAAAATTTTCCAGTGCAGATATGACCTTACTGGAAAAAGTTATGTATTCAGCAGTGCCAGCAGCCATCACTTGATGTTTAGAGGTCGAATCCTCCTTGTATCTCATATCTAACCACCTATACACGCTGAGAAAGGAGATTCATAGCATTTTAAATTCTAGTCTTTTGACAACTTAAACAGTGTTATACGTTACAAAAACACTTTGTTTTGCCTTGTGAGGAAGTGCAAGACAACGGTTCTCCTTAGGAACTTTGAAAAGGGATAAGTTTCCTAAGGGACAGAAATCTGCCTTATTTTTCTGGACATCCTGTGGATTGCTTTCTAGCTGGAGGGGTATGGTTTTCTTGCACAACTTAGAAAGATTTTCAGAAAATGAGATCACCTGGTTGATTTTTTTTTATTTTTTTTTCCTTCTTAATTCTAAGAAGAAGAAGAAGAAAAAAATTACTATCAGGCCATGTTGTAATTCTTTGTTTGCTTTATGAAAGTACAGTATTAATTTAAATGTGTAGCACTGACCTCTCAGCAGACCCGTTGCAAAGCACTCGGGCTGCCAGCCATCCGTGTGGCAGCACAATACACAGCAAGTGAAGGGGTTCCTCCTTTCCTACATCCTCTCTGTTCTCCCACCCCATGGCATAGATTAGCATTGCAGCTGCACACAAATTTCAGTGCCAGCTGTGGTGACTTTTGTGGGCAGCTCTGCCATGTCAGTGCTTTGGCCACCTTTCCCTTCCTTACCCACCTTCCTGCTATTAAATTCACTGGTGAATTAAATGTGATACAAAGAATTTATACAGTGGCAGAAAAGGATCTTCCTTTTTGCAAAGAAAAAAATAATGGATAGAGGATCATGCTGGAAAATTATAAAAGAATTTGTCCTGAGCTATTACAATAGACATTAGAAGAGTTTTTGCCACAGTCTAAGCAAGGTTGTGTTGTGTACAGATTAGAGAAACTCACTCAGATAAGCAAATAGTTGGGAGCTTAAAAAGACCTCAACAACACGAAAATTTCAGCAAAGAACCACATTTACAAAAACACCTTGGGATTGGATCATGTGTCTCAATTTAAAAAGGAGCTCATAAACTGAACTACCAGCTCATAGGAACGGCAGTATCTCTTTTTAGCAGCCACAATAAGAAAAACAACAAACAATTCAATCATAAAACAACTTAAGCAGAAAACAAGCCAAGAGGGGATGAGTCAGAAGAAAGACCAGAGGGAGAATGCGTGCTTCAAAAAAAGCCTCTTGTCAAAAATAATTTTTAATCATCTCCATATTCCAGGAGGGCTTTTTCATCTCTATGGGTCATAGGGAAATTTAGCAGTCATAGATTATGTCATGCACACGCTTTCACCCTGATCAGCTGTGTAGTATGAAAAGGTGTGAAGATTTGCACTTGCTACATTTTTGAGAAATATTTTGGAGAGTGAGATTCTGAACGTGAACAGAAGAAATCCCATTCCCAGGCTGCACAGCCTGCAGAAGGCTGCTCTCCTGGCACACCCCTGCTTGGCTTCCATCTTCCCAGAGCTGGTCACAGCCCCCGATGGTGCTTCCCCTCATCTAAATTCTCTGTGCTGCCAGTGTGTAACTCCTTTCCCTTACTGATCTTTTTACTTCTCTTGTTAATAGGATGAGGACTCCTTCATCTTCAATAAATGTAATACATTGCTCACAGTTGATGAAAAGATCCATGCTTCTGCTGTAGAAATACTGCACTGTATGCTAGTGTTCTGCTCCAGGATTTAATAAAGCATTTAATGATGTTTTCTCTTTCCTGGATTATCTTCACCCTTATCTCGATCATTTTTTTCATCTGCTTCAATGTAAGCTAAATAGAGAAGCACCTCATCCTTTGGCTGGCAACAGTGATACGTGTGGTTTGGGAGTTCTTGTTTTGGAAATGTTGAATCTGGGTTCCAAAATGCATTCTAATTTAAACCCGTGCTGTTTGATATTAACAGATGATACTTGCCAGACCGTGGCATCAAAAAGCAGAAGACAAGAATTAGAAAGGTGCCACTTGCTTGTAAATTCTTCTGAAAAGCCCTTGGAATGAGGTGGCCTCAAATAGGAGGACATAAAGCTTCAGAGAATGATAAAGGCAATCAATACACAAGTGCAAAATCATTTTTCTTAAGTTATCACTCTTGCAGAATTTGACTTATTTACTACCTCAAACCAAAGCAAACCAAGTCTGGTTTGATACTGTCCTGTGGAGAAAATAAAACCTTATTTTGCAGTTAAGTTTCAGTGAAAAAATAGGGCCTAGTATACATTATAAACACCTTTTGATGAATAGCATTATCAGATGCATTAGTTCATCCACGGCAGTTCATATTTACTAGCACTACACATGCTTGGTCCATGTGCTCTGAAGATGCACACCAAAGCAACATATACAAAACAGGATCTGTGCTACCATTAATGCATGACCAGAGAATGACAGTACTTCAGAACTAACATATTGCAACAGGTTTTTTTTTTTACTCTCCACTTCTGTTGTAGCTTAAATACATAGAGTTATTTTTTTTTTCTTAGCTGCTGGTCTTTCCAATGCCTCTTCAGATCACTCAGTCCCTGAAAAAGGGTTTTCTTTTTACACTGTCAGGATGGGAACAGGATTCTGTGTGCGTGAGTTTTGATGGGAATCAAAGCAAGCAAAAACATTTGAATCTGTAATTGAAAACATGCGAGACAAAAATGTAACCAGTTTCTTAGGAATAGAGTCTTGCAGTTTCTAATCCATGCATTTTAAAGCACTCTATTGCATTAAATGGATGTAATATGGAATGGCCTATGGACAGTTAGGGGTAGCGTGTCACAGTTTTAGCAGTCTGGTGGAAATGTAACCATTCTAGTCAAATACAAATGCTGCTGATAATCCTTATAGAAAATTTCGTTCTTTTTCAGTAGCATGGCATTAGCTCCAGGGTCTAAAGTGTAAGAATAGCTTGCTTGTTGTATTGCATTGGATAATTTTGCTGAGATTTTTTCTGTGTCAGCATGAGTATGTTAACACTTCTTTCTCAAAAGCTCTTGGCCATTACTAAGATAACTTGCAGACTTTCATTTGGATTTCTGTCTTACTGTGTATCATTTGAAATTATAAAGAGATCACAAAGCCCTTTACACTTATGCTTGCATATTTTAATTTTATGGCTGTAGGATGCTTGGTGGAACTCTCCATGAAAAACACTACTTCAAGAAAGAACTATCATTATTCCTGTTCAATAATTTGAGAGCTGCCTTGCCAGTCAGTGATCTTGTCCTCATTTTGAGCGGTAGGACAGCAGTTCTGTGAATTAAACTCCATCTAAATATTATCTCCTGGAGATTAGCTAAAATGATTCATCCTTCTGCTTCTTTGCTGGAGTACTGAACACCCCTTTAACTTGAAACCATTCATTGCTTTCCAGACCATTTTTCCTTTTATTGTGAGCCCTGAGGCTCTACGTATCCATGCTCTTTTAATACAGGTGTTACAGACCACGCTTTTAATACAGTAAAGCTTACAAAGAAAAGCTTTGTTCCCTTAACATTTTCCTTTGCTGGCACTGTATTAATTCCACATGTTCTTCTGTTTTGGCAGCTCTGTAGATCTGCTCCTGTTTAACCTCATGCAAGAAAGCAGAATTAGTATGGATAAAATGGAAACTTGTCTAATTCTTATTTTCCCATGGTACTCACCTGTGTAAAAGTCCCAATATATGTCTTTGAGATCTGCATTTGTACAGCTGTGCTGATAATAAGTTTTAGGGTCAATTAAAAGACCTAATGTTATTTTTAATAAATCTCAACTAAAGAGAAAAGTGGACTCATTAGGAATGCCATGAAAAGGTACCTCTAATTGTGGAGGTTGCTGGTTTGTCTAAGGGCTTAACAATGTGACTGGAATAGAGTTCAACTTGGGAGAAAATAATACGCAGTGTTGTAGAATAGAGTATTTCTTGGTCACCATACTAGAGTACCATTTATCCAGAGGAAAAACAACAGACATATCAGTCTCTCATTCACCAGGATGAAAACCATAACTACAGCCTCCTCCTGGGCTGTACCACCCACCCCAAGGGTCCTAGCTGTGCCCAAGTCCAACTCTGTGGTGCAGCACCAATAGCAGCAGCTTGCCTGCCTGCAGTGAGGATTGGAGAGAAACCTAGGGATGTGGGTTGGGTTGCAGGGTGATGCATTGAGAAGCCTAGGATAATCCATACAGTTAAAACTTTCTGAAAGTTTTGTACGTGGTGCCAAGAATCTAACATTTGGGATGACGATAATCAAGGGACCAAAGATCAAAATGTCTTTATTTTTGTGTTTTGCTTGCTTTGTACATCTGCGTCAAGGTATTCTTCATTCCAGTGTGTGTTCAATTAAAAAAAAAAAAAGATGTCTGCAGTTAACCAAGGCAGCAGTTCTATTGGCACATCCACATGCCTTTGCTTACCAGGCATTTTCTAACACACAGAATAATTACTAACACACCAAAGTGGAAACAAGCAAACAGAAAACCTATAAGAATTAGAAAAATTAGTTGCAAGACCACTGCTAATTGCAAAGAACCTAAAGCCAACGTTTGTAATCGTGGCTTGATTTTGCTACGTCAGTTTCCAATTTAAAACATTCCAACCTCATTTTTATCTGACAAAGTTTTAGTAAAACCAAATACTGATCTTCTTAAAACCAGACAGTGTACCACAGGACAAGAAGAAAAGCAAAATAAAAAAGCACTTCCAACAAAAGGTCTTGGCAGAATTATCAGTTAGGATTAAGACTGCCTACAACTATTTTAGGTGTAACTTCCTAAGTGACTGATTTCCCTGCTTCCTAACCCAAACAGAAAGCAAAAGGCCAAAATCAAGCTCTAACAATACTATGGATTTGACAGGAGGCAGAACATTTTGTTTTTAAGCATATTAAACGTTTTTGGATTAGAATAAATTTGGCAATGCAATGTACTGAGAAAAAAAAAATCAGCAAATTGTTTTTCACTCATTTTTTGTTTTGCTTTTTTTTTTTTAGCTGAATCAATGGAAACATCCATGGTACTGCACTTGTTTTTAAAGTGTTCATCGAAATCCCGATGTTAATATATATTTTCTTGAGATGATTTTGATAGCTGTATGAGCTCTACTCATTTTTTCCATACAGCTTCTTTTATAAGATCAGCCAGTCTCTGGAAAGCCTGCAATGATATAAAAGATTATTTAAATTCATACACCTGCATTACTTAAACACACAATCTACTAAAACTACACTAACGCTCACTGCTTTATACTACAAAATTCTGCTGATATTGTGTGTTTTCCTTTTTCTCTAACAACATGCATTGGCTTTAGATCATATTGTGACAAGATAAAACTTCCACTCATCTGATAAAAAAATGAAAGACAGTTTTTTTCTGAAACAGAAAAATACACTTATTGATGCTCAGTGATCATTTGGAGTTGAAATGAAGCTAATCAGTTGTTTCAATAGAACTAGTGATCCTTGGAAAAGTATCCCTTTTAACCCATTATAGAGCCCTAGAGACGCCAAAGCTGAAAGAAAAGAAAGAACAATTTAGAAGAGAAGCATACAGAAGTACAGTGGCAGCAAGGTAGGATTTGACTGTCCACAGTATGCCTAGGAATTACTTCCTCTTTCACAAACAAGAAGAAATACAGGACAACAGAAGCACGTATCTGTTACAGACCCAAGTAGCTGAATGAAAGTAAAACTACAGATACTGAACTTTCAAGCACCTGCATCAGAGGATCACTAAATCTGCACAAAAAGTTATCTCCTAGACTTTCTCCCCATTGATTTTACAGATACAGCCAAATAACATCCGAACTGTTTGTAAAATACAGATTACTTCTTGAGAAATGAAATGCAACGTGTACGTGAATCATAGGAAAGAAAATCAATATTCTTCCTTACAACACACAAAAAAGGGAATTCAGTTTCAGGAATGGAAAATAAGGAAAATAAAAATACATGCTGTTTGCTAAGACAAATAGCAAAACTTTGGCCTCAGTGAAGCTCTTCTGAATAATAACTGGGATGAATAAGTGTAAGAATCTGTATGTATGGGATACACAGAAAAAAAATTAAGGAGTCCCATAAATGCAGCACATTGCAGGAAATTTGGATAAAATTATCTTGCTGCTTCAAAAGTACTGCTTTAGTGCCTACATACCCAAACAAACACACTAACAAATAAGAAATCACACAAGGAGAAGTAAAAATATCATCATATCATGTAATTGCATGAGAAACTGTTCTTGATAAGAACATTTAAAAAAGAATAATTCCAGTCTCACTTACCAGATCCATCTGGGCTGGAGAAGGCAGAGAGAAAGAAGCTCTGACATAAGGACTGGGCTCTGAACTATCAATGTTGAATGCTCCTCCAGGAACCAGTAACACCTATGTAAAAGCAGTGAACCACTCAGTTAGAAGCACTCGTACAGGTTGAAAACAATACATTCTATTAAATTTGAGAGGGCAAACTGGGATCAGACTTTTTGTAACAAAACCAAAGGGCTCGCAGGCTGGTTCATAACCAGATTTGGTTTACTGTCAGTGTTTAGAAGTACCAGTGCAGTAGGATGCAGTTTACTCAGTGTACTGTATTGTCTTTCTTAAATTTTAAAAATAAAATCACACTTAATTTTTCATACTAAAAAGAGTCTGTAATGATGGCTGCCCACTCTATTACATATACAATACCAAAAATACACTATTAGATATATAGTGAATATATTGTATATAACATATATAGTACATAGTATACATGTGATATAAATTTAAGCTGATTAAATATCAACATTTGAATACATATAAGAAAATATTTTACTAATAACACACTACATTACAGAACAATGCCTCAGACTCAGTGATGATTGTGGACACAGGTTCCCTGCTTTCTGTGCCTACGTGCAGATAGATAAAATAGATTTATTTCCTCATTTCCTCATTTAATATTTTAAGCCATTAAGCCATAGGTCATACTTCTTTTTGCAAAGCTTTTTCCATGATCAGCTGCTGTGTATCAGAAACTCCCTTAATTTTGATCCATAGGAACATGCCAGCAGCAGGAGGATGCCATTCTGCCAAGCCTAGAGAAAAAGAAAAGGGAATCAAGAAAGAAATGTCTGTTCTTCCTGTAATTTGATACATCATAGAGTAAGTGATGTAAATTTATTGCTTGAATGAACTTCTGGTAACAAGCAATGTCCCTCAGGGCTCCGTCTTGGGACTGGCACTCTAGAACATCTTTACCAGTGACAAAGATGATGGGATTTAGTGCACCCTCAGCAAGTTTGCTGACGACACCAAGCTGAGTGGTGTGGTTGATTCCAGCAGAAGGAAGGGATGCCATCCAGAGGGACCTTGATAAACTCAAAAGGTGGGCTCTTGTGAACCTTACGAGGTTCAACAAAGCAAAGTGCAAGGTTTTGCACGTGAGTCAAGGTAACCCCAGATATGTATACAGATTGGCAGAAGAACCCCTTCAGAGCAGCCCTGCTGAGGTCTTAGGGGTCCTGGCTGATGAAAAATTTAACATGAGCTAGCAGTGTATGCTTGCAGCCTGAAAAGCCAATGGTGTCCTGGCTGCCATCAGAAGAGGGGTGGCCAGCAGGGAGAGGGAGGTGATTGTCCTCCTCTACTCTGCCCTTGTGAGGCCCCATCTGCAGTACTGCGTCCAGGTTCCCGAGAGCATACAGAGAAGGGCCATGAAGATGATGCATGGGCTGGAACACCTCTCCTCTGAAGGCAGGCTGAAGGAACAGGAAGGTGGGCAGTTCTTAAATAATTATTACTGATTCCACTGCAGACTGATTAAAAGGAGTAATTATAGTCACTAACTGTAATTCCATTGTTGCTGAGCAGCTTTGTTCTGTGCTCTGTGATTAATCATAAAAGCGGATGTCTGAAATTATGTTCAGACAAAATGACCATCACTACTACCATATTTATATCTTCTTTTCAATTTATGCAACTGAATCTGACACTTTCAGATGGAGATTTTAAAGACAGAGATTTTAAACATAAAAAGAATGTCGTGGAGTGAAATACATTCTGTCTGTAAAGTTGCTTTATATGTGATAATGTGGTGAGATTTTTTCTCATCATCATTATCCTGTCCCCCCACCAGAAAAGCAGGACAACTGCAGTCTTAGATAATCCACCCTAAGCTTAATATTTCACGTCACTGATATGCTCATAGTGATCATCTATCACTTTGGTCAAGGGGTGACCTTCAGCAATTTTTCTTGAACACGAAGATGATAATAGCTAGAAAAAAAGTCTAAGTTATTAGCTGTGTTGCACTGACTGACCTTTTAACCATTTGTCAGCAGCAATGAGCATTGCATCCCGCTGGGTCCTGTAGAACTCCACAACTCTGAAAGTACATTACCAATTGAAAGCCATGATCTCATAGTGCTTCAGAGTCCATTTGTTACCAAAAGCAGAAAAGCTTTTCTACTTATCAACCAAAATGCACACTTAACAGAAATGTGAACACATCCTAGATCAGCACAATACAATATACTGTGTATATGAAACTTTGTATATGCATTAAAAAAGTCTTGAATGCTTCATGGTGTCTGCAACAAAGCACAGATCAATGAGATAGAAGAAGTGCATTTGTAGCTGCCTCTTAATCCTTGTCTGTGAAAGTTCAGTATTAAACACTTTATAAATGATATCCATTCTATCATGTTGGTGGATACAAGCCCTGTTTGCACTAGTCATCACACAAAACATGCATACAGAAGTAAATTAAGTATTTGTATGCCTGCAAAAGTACATATGTGATGTTTATGCATTTGGGTTAAGTTTTCTGTAATAGGTACACATAAAAACAATATTTTATGAGATAAAAACAGATCTTACGATAAACCTATCATGACTATCTGACAGCTTCCCTTGTTTTAACCCTTTGAGCCTACTGCTTTCATACTTCAACTAAAATTTCAAAATAATACAATAACTTACTAGGGAAAATGACCCTACCCCAAGGTCTAAGAGAGACAATGTACAATGTACAATGACTACTCTCACTGGTATAAAATGAAGCAGCTGTGATGCTGCAACATTAGATAGACATGACAGAAATGTATGGTGCAGAATGCATAGGTCAGGTGCAAAATGGCTCCCTTCTCTAGATATGAACCATACTTAGTAGTTTCCCTTTTCTTTGGTACTCTTGGAACATGGAGCTTTGATTTCCGAATGTATTTCATGAAGACAAATACTAACTACTAAAAGCTAACGAATCTCAAGGACTCTGCCTAAGCCTGTTATTACACTCTACAAAAAATGGTAAATTTTACTTCTGCAGTTTTTACTGCATCATAAATTCTGTGGTAACGTTTTTTTTCTTTGCTTTTCTGTGCTGTTATTTTACTTTCACGTTGGAATCAAATTTTAAATGTGAGGCAAAACTTTCACAGAAATGTAATCACTATAAACAATAGGCTCACTCCGAATCAAAACCACAGTCCAACAAGTCAACCTGATCCCAGTGAAATCATGTGGAAATGGTAATCAGCTGTAGGACCTAATCAAAAATAAGTCACCTGACAACAGTCTCTAGGAGGCTATAAAGGGTTGTGGCTAGCCTGCTGCAGTATTATTTTCATTAGGTAAAAAGGAAGAACATGTTTGGCCTAGGAAAGGCTGCCTCCCTATCAAGAAAAAAGTAAGTGAAGGGATACATTTAAGAGTCATGTTTTCTAATTGCTGAAAGCTGAGATAAAGTGTAGTCCAAGTTCTCCTACAAATCTATCTTTACGCTCCTGTTTCTTACACCTATTCCGTGATACCTAATGCAATACAAAGCCAGGGCTAGTATCTCTTTTTCACTGTTTGTGGAATGGGTAACAGCCTGGTGCTCAGGGGCAGAAGTAGCTGCGGTGGTCAGATGTAAGAACCTTTCTTATGTTTTTCTTACAATCCTGTGACAAGCCTTTACAAACCACAACATGCTACCTATTACTGTAGGAAGCTTAGGGTTCAAATCTGATTATGACATTTGAAATGCAACATGAATACTCACATGGATATGTTTTGTGTAGGTAGCAAGAAGCAGCATGACAGATGAGGGGATTCAAAATCTGACATGACCTTACCTGTCTGTGTGCTCCAAGAAACCCTTTTCTCCCCACTGCTGAAGAAGCTGTGATATTATCATCTAAAGAAATAAAATGCACTATCAATACAGGGTTGCTCCACAGTCTCAAAAAATATATTGCCCTGTGTGTTATTCAGAATTCCACCTGGGCAAGAAATTGCATGCAGGGTCTCTTGGAGCCCTTTATAAACAAGGTGCCAGTAGCAACAGACTATTGCAGTCCATGTCACTGCTACCTTTAAGGACAGTGGCAACATTTGGAAGTTGGAGTTGGAAGAAGGAATGGATGGAGAGCTGAATGTGGAAATCTGGGCAAAAAAGGAAGGCAATGTACACTGTTTTACAGAAGTTCCTTCCAGTCTCTCTTTAATACTGCCCCTATGATGAACTAATGGAATTGGAAGTTGTGTGTAGACATGCTTGAAGTCTCCTTTTCTTATTACCAGTTATAAAGGAGCAGCTGATGGCACCTTTGTGATGTCTGTGAGCTGCCAGTATTATTTTAGATACTAAGCATAAAGAAAAATAAGGAGGAGGAGGGGAAGAAGAACTTCCACTGTTTGCTTTATATTGAGGTTTTTCAAGTGATCCCATTGACAAGAGATAAAACATCTTAAATCTTGATTCTTGAAATCTGATGGTTAATATTATACTATATTAGCTGAAGTAGTAGTGCTTTCCATGCACTAAGCTCTCTAGTTCTGGCTGCAGTTTCTTTGGTGATCTCTTCCTTTTGGTGAATCAATATCTGTTCTTGTAACTAAAACTGAAAAAGTCTAGTGCAACTATGCTTGTTCATAGTTTCCTCTGACTTGGAATCCAATCTTTCAGTACAATTCAGTTGGTAGTTTAGTACTTGCCTGTGTGAAAGTGCTGGTGTGCATTGTAGAAACCTGAATGTGTAGAATAACTCTGTCGATAAGAGGCTTGGGACCTGTCAGAAAACCAACTCTCAACCTAGAAGAAAAAGGAAAAATTACAATAGGAAATGCAATGTGCAAATCCTTTATGTGAGTTATGGTTTAACTTTTAACCAGAAAACCTATATTCATTTCACTAATGTGCTAAGGCTCTTATATGTATTTATATCTTTAATACTGCCCTAAACCCCAGGTTTACACAACTTATAAGCTAAGATCAATCAAAGGAAAGGAAAGATGGATTATTCACATAATTGAAAGTCATGAACGCTCAGCTTCATGGAAAAATATGCAAGCTGGCAAACAAACAGGCTGCTTCTTTTGCTCTTTTAGCACTGCAGGATAAATGGAATTCAGGCTGATAAAATAGGTTCTTATTCATGTTTCATTGCTATGACCTGTCTTTACTCAAACTGTTTTTCTTCAAACAGCTATTAAAGCCAATCAGTGAGCTCAGATGTGTCCTTGGCAAAGACAAAATTGCATCGTGCCTTTCTGTAGTGTCACTTCTGGAAGTGTCATCACACTTGGCATCATGCTGTCTCTTCTCTTTCTTGGGGATGGGGTCACAATCCACTAGCTGCCAGTGAAAAATTCGTGTTTTTTTTTTATATCTATTAGAATAATAAAAGCAAATTAAAACACAAATGCATTGTTTGGTGTGAGAGTATCCAGCTTAATTTTTCAGGAGGACACAACCTGAGAGAACTGTAAAGCTAGAAGGTATCACTATAACTCTGATTGTAGAGAATTATGCCGTTATTTCTTTTATATGTTGGAAGAGTCTGCAGAAATGGTAATAGGCAGGAAACTGGCAAAAGACTACTAGGAGTTCCAGGAAGAGAGCTTCAGGCCAGCATCTCACTCTCTCTGCCTATGTGGTGCCTGGAAGACTGGCCTGCCTGGGCAGGATGGCATACCTATCAGAATCAGAATTTGGAATTATAAATGACCTTCAAGAGATGACAGGAAAAGTTAGTACACTGAAGAAAAATGCCTTCCAGAAATGACCAGATATTAGATGAAAAAACTGTCATCTGATCCTTTTGTACACAATATTCATCTTGCCTCTTAATCAAGAGGTAATACTGAGGAGTCTGAAGTGGGCCTTACCCAGATGAGAGAACTTTAGAGAATGAGTCAGTCCTGATGACTCTGCCATCCACATCCATTGAGAGGAAACTTGGAGCCCATGGCTTCAAAGAAAAAGAAAAAATAAAATTCAAGTTTCTAATAGGGATTGTGGTAGAATAACTTTCTTTGCTATGGAGACATAATTATTTCTTAAAGTACATATTTTGATACTAAATATTTTAGTGATGTTCAAAGGACAGGGGCAGGAATTTGCTGACAAATGTTTATTTAGACTAGCTGTCTGAGATGTAATATTCTGTGAAAGCCATCAAGAAATCAGCCTTGTTTCTTTTAGCCCCCTGAACAGCACACAAGTGCTCAGTTCAAGATTTGGTATGATGCCATAAGCAGGGGAAACAAATTCTCTGTCGAGGCTTTTAAGGAGTATACAAAAGGATATTGTAACTTTAACGATGGAACAGTAGCTTTTCCATTTACTTAAAAACAACCAAACAAAGGGAAGTTAGAAGATATGTCCGAATTTTGATCTGAGTTCAACATGCTTTTTTCTTTATCAAATATTCTACTACCTTTATACATCCTCCCCTCGTTCTCTAGCAAAGCTAAACAATGCTATTCAATGTCTGTAGGCACTGTTACTGCCTCCTCCCACAAAAATGTATTTCATAAAAGAATACTGAATACTACTGTTTAGCTTCTAACAATGTTTACTTTCTTACAAGATTAGCTTCTTATTCCTAAAGTTGAGTGCTTGAGCAGACTGTGCTGTTGCAGATCCATTAGGAAAGACAGTTAAACACTTTGTTACCCACAAGAGGAAATATGGAGGGAAGGAGGGAAGCTGCCTATCCACTACTACTTCCTATGGCTTTTGGGATAACAGGATGCCAAAAGGCAAAGGGGTAGAAATGAGATGTGATAGATTAGGAGTAGACCATCTTCCCCTGGATGGAGAAGTGACTGGGTTGAAAGGAACATCAAGAGGCTGCTATTTTCAAGCACTGCTTTGGTGGTGTGTTTGTTCTGCTCTGCAGGCAAAATCTTTGCAATTTTCTCTGTAATGAGGGAAATTCAGTCTTGTGTAAGGCTTGAGGAATTTGAACTACCACAATTAAAAGGTTGATGCAATGAAATACCACAAAGGGGGCAAGTAAAAGTAGCAATAGACTGTTAAGCATATGACTAACTTAGAAGAAGGACACGAAGGCTATCCAAGAAGATTTATGGCTCAAACTTTAGTTCTTTGGTATCAGAAATGAAGGTGCGACCTAACATGGAAGATTACCTTTTCAAACTGAAGAAAGTAGTAAGGATCATCTTCTATGATAAGGAAATCATATTTTCTTGCAAGCTAAAGAAAGAAATGAATTCAACACAAAGACTGATTAAAACAAAGACTGTAAATTCAGTTCTTAGTGTACTCTGGACCTATTACCAGGACCATATTAGGACTCACAGGTTGCTCCTTCACTGTGTGTAAAGCTGTATCAGGAGGAGGTTTCAAATGCCCAATTCAGACATCAGTCTAAACAGTAAACACACTACCTGCAGTGCAAGGGCAGGTGCATAACTAAAGGTGTGTTCAAAGGGTACAGTACACTTGTGGCAAACCCACTTCAAAGCTCCTGACAAAGACAGCAGGCAGCAATGTACTGCTACTGCAAAAAATAATTTACCTCGTGCTTCTGAAGACTCCTCATGGGAGAGGCTTTGTTTAGAAACAAGTTCTGGGTAGAACATGTTCTGGACCAATAATGGGCCCAGACATAGCATGCAGAGTACCTTTAGCTACAACAGGATGGACGTTTACCCATTTCTACCTATAACATTCATGAGGCCCCTCCTACATACCTGATAAATCTCCTTCTTGCGATCCGTGGTCAGAGAGTTTCCAGTTGGGTTGCAGCCATTTGGAATCGTGTACAGGAATTTGGGGAGAGGGGGGCTATGATTTTTTGTATCTTCTGGATTCCAAGAAGACAGAATTTCTTTTAGAGCTTTTGGAATAATGCCATGTTGGTCACTAGGAACATTAATGATGTTACAGCCCAAAGGTCTCAGCTGTTGATAGGATGAACAAAACTGTCATGATCCCTTCTGACTTTATAGCTATCCAAAATTCTTACTTCCTCACGATTCAAATCAAAGCTTGTCTAGGTTTGCTATGTAGCCTGTCAAACTTATCACGTTCCTCTTCATTTGCCCCCGTCAAGCCACGCGAAGACAAAAAGGTAACTAATGTCTAATAATTGTTCTTATACAGAAAATGACACATTTTTGCAAGCAAAAAGGCATGTGGAGAGTTTGAATTGTTCTCTTCATGCTCTCAACACAGACAGGAAGTTTACTGCAACTCTACTTCCAGTGGATCATTTGCATTCTACTAGTGCCAGAATTGTAAGCTACTCATTATTGACAAAGGGGAAAGAATCTGCTCACAGCAGATATATTCAGCAATACCTGGGAGAACAGAATGATGCTACTGCAATGACATGTTGACAGCAGAATGAAGAGTTGCAGGAAAAATACTAACAAAACAGCATGCTCCCGTCCATGGGATTTCAATCTGTCCATGTACGTCAGCATTTTTAAGTGAAAATCTAAGTTGATACAATAATTTTGAAAGTATGTTCTTAACAAGAAATCTTTGATTAGCCAAATGGTATCAGAATTCCTGTCAGTGCAAGGAGAAACTGGAGTGAAGTGGTACATCATCTATCCTACCCCTTCTTACAACTCTTATGTATTTTTATTTGATGTTTTGTTACACAGCAATTAACTTCTCAGAAGGAAACTTTGCTATTTTTGTATAGTCCTTACTAGTTCACATCTGAAAACTCTAGTTAAGGGTACAGGAAAATCAGACTATAAAATGCGTCAGTAGAACACGATGATTTGTTGAAATACCCACTTAAAATTGAAATACCCACTTAAAATCTGTTCTGAACTGACTGCTGTAATGACTTTCTTCCAAATCCCAAACATGACCTCAGTGCTAGAACAAACTACGGGATTTAGAAAAGGAAGCTGTGTCCTGGGAATAGCTTTTATGAATTTCTTTGTGAACTTAACAGTAAAAACTTGACTCTTAGTTGCCTTTCTGCTGTAAATACAGGGGACAGAAGCAAGTAGATCAGGTACCGAAGTGCTGTTCAAATCTGATGTTCACAGCTTTCTACTGATGAAATACTTACAGCTGCTAGTGTCCCAGAATATGTGGGGGCATCCAAAAGGATGCTGTCCCCAGGATTAATGAGCATTTCAAACACCTGTGAAAGAAAACTATTTTAGAAATATTTTACATTTGCTTCCCAGTTCTGACTTTGGTGAGATCGTAAGTCTTGGTTACACATCAGTAATTCCCAAAAAATTTAAGTAACTGCTGTTTGTGAGGAAAACAGATGAACAACCAGCTTCAGAAACAAAACAGAGCTAGGGAATAACAGTTTTGAAATGGGAACAGCTCTCTGTACAACAGAAAGCATTTCATTTGCAGAAAGTATCAACTAAGCAGCGGAGCAGACTGAACAGGTTGATTATTCAAGGACAACTAATACAGTTTGTCATGTTACAGAGAATCAAATAAGGCACCTATGTGCTGATTACTTGAGTAACAAGAAATGTTATCTTAGTATATTTTCTGACAGGTTTTTTGGTATATCTGAACATTCATGTATGTTTGACATGAGACTGCCCAACATGTTTTAAGTTCTGTTACCTTGTATGGACAGCCTGAGGTGTCTGTTTAACAAATACTCTACACAAAGCTTTGCAGTGATGCTTAATGCTAAGTATAGCTGAAGAAAACATCTTGAAAGAAGTACTTTTAATATAATGAGTTCTTGGTCCTACTTTGCATAAGCCTTCCTGGCTGCCAGTTGTGACACACACTTCCATTTGTCCTCGCTCAGGACTGTAGTTGGCTGTGGGGGGATTGTGTAGATTCCTCTGAAAATTCTTCAGCCACGACAACAGTTCTGGAATCCTGAAAGAGGAATGAGGTAAGGTGCATCTAACATCTTACACAGGCCAAGAAGAGGCTGCTCCTCTAAATACTGTCAAATCACACAGTCCTGAGTCTGGCTTTAACTGTCTCACAACTATACTCAGATGCCAATTTGACTTTTTTTAATCAAATAATGGTAAAGATATCAATCTTTCTTCTGGAAGAGCAGCAAAGATGTGCATCTACAGTCCACACATCGAATGATGACTGAGAAATCTGGGCAGAAATGGTTCACTGAGGATGGAACATGGGTAGGGGTTAAACAGGATCTGTTCCTAGGAACAATCTTTCCATACTCAGATGTGGCTGTCTGGTAAAGCTTGCTGTGCTTCTGGAAGTAAGGTACAGCTAGCAAGAAACTTGGAAATGAGTTTTTTAAAAAAATTGTTTTAAGATAAAGTCTTGTAATACATCTACAAATGCCTGTTTACTAAAGTTGTGTTCACTTAAGTATTAGGAAAAGCTGCAACTGCACTGATTAATGCCTTATGTGACTATGTAGGTACATGCATATTTTTGTAAGCCTGACTTGGTGCTGCCTAGGGAGAGTTAATAAGAACACTAAGCTAACATAGCATATATGCAATTTTTGTACTAAAAATGCCAATACTATAAAAATCTCAGTTCAAGCACCACAAGTGCTATGCGTCAACTTCTTTAGGGTACCAAATAAAGGCAAAATGAATGCTCCAGGATCTGGAAACTGCACGTCAATGCTACATCATTCATTGAACAGCTTAATACAAAACACAGGATGAGTCCTTTTACTGACTTGGGAGTATATCAGATACTAACAGCTGGGAAATCTCTGGCTTGTTTAAAAAAAGTGCTCATCTACTCAGAACCTCCTGCTTAAACTGAAATATAAACACTGGGGAAAATTTGAAGAAGTTAAAGCTGTTTCAAAGATCAATTAAGGCAATGACAGAGAACTTCAGGATTCTTTCATTCCGCCATCTTTTAGTGCAAGCAGCCTTTGCAGATACCCTGCTGAGGCAGAGTATTGAAGAGCCCTCTTCATTAAGTCTTCCCCAATCTCAACAGCATTTCCATGTCCAGTGGCAATAGTAGCCTTCTTAAATGGAAAAACAGCAGGGTTTGGTGTCCCTCCAGCCAGAGAGATGAGAGACGGAGGAGACTTTTGCATCAATTCAGCTACAGTAAAAAGAAAATACCTTGATTACAATTTGATTATTGCAGCAGTTGCTCACATGCTTTATCTAATAATAACCCAGGTAAGTTTGTTTTGTTTTACTACTACCAGTAGTTACATCTGATTATAGCTTTTACATAAGGGAGTGGGAATGTTTCTGGCAGCGTGGCTTTAGCGGCAGAGGCACTGTGTAAATAAGGTGGTATGAAGGAAATGATGATAACTCTTGCTTTAAATGCAATTTCACAATCATTCACGTCCAATCTGTGCTCTGCTAGGAGCACAGACTGGACCTTGGCAAGTGAACTTGTTCACAATACGGAATTTGTGCTGACTTGATGCTTTCAGCTCGGATGTGAGAGGACGGATGCTATCAAGTCTGGCTCAGTGCCTTCCAATACCGAGTTTGTTCTCCAGTACTTATTAGATAACTGGACAACGAGTGGCAATTCATTGCAAGCTGTGCCAAATCCCCTGCTGCAGGAGCGGTAGCAGAGACTTTCAGGCCCTTGTTTAAGTGACAACAATACTATTTCTTTTGTCTGGGTGAATTTCTGAAATGAACGTTTCAGGGCTATTCTTTTTATACGTACCTGACATCTCTAGATTAAAGCAGTCATGTTTAACTGGCCCTGTGAACACCTGGCAGGCTTTCTCTCAAGCCTGCTCAAGTCATTCATCACAGCACCTCTATAAAGTCTAGAACACGAGATGATACTCTTAAGAGAACCTGCCAGCAGCGGGTGCATACTCACTCAGAACTCTTATTGGAGATGCTTTTCTTGCTGCGCTCACACTTGTGAGAAACCGAGAATAATTCATGTCTGTGGGGAAAGAGCAATTAGTCGAGCATCAAGGGGGAAAATGAATGGGAACCCTCCTGCTTCTGGAACATGCATCTGCCACGAGTAACACCTCCAAACGGTCCTACCCACAGATAAGCTCTATCACATCAATTTGTATTAAAGTCAATATTGGATCTTTTCTTTTTGGAACGAAGGAGTTTTCTTCTGGGCCACGGCTTCCCTCTGTTACCACGATCGCGTACAGCAGGACTGCAGCCGTTTGAGTCGGAGGGGAGCCTTAGAGCAGCGGACAGGGACCGATACCTACAGCAGTACTGTGTGCTCCCAGCCTGGCTCTGAGCGTCTCCAGGACTTCCACCGCCTGTCCGGACAACCAGGCACGGATTCTGAGTGACAGCTGGCAGCGTGCCCTTCTAGCAAGAGCAGCGCCGAGCCGCCTCTTTCGGCTACCGAAACAACGTCGTGGAAGCACGCCTCGGGCGGCCGCGCTTTCGGAACGCGCCGCTTCCAACGTCACCGCGGAGCGCCGTTCCGTTCGCCCGTCTCGGCGCTCCCCGACCCCACGCGCGGCGACGATCCGCTCGGAACCCAGCCCAGCCATGCCGTGCCATGCCATGCTATGCCATGCCATGCCCCGTCAGGCCGGCACCCCCCCGTCGATGCGGCTGGCGGAGCGGCCGCTCGCACCTACCGGCGGCACGGCGCGGAGCCGGCGGCGACCCCGTCCGCAGCGGGTGGGCGGAGAGAAGGGCCGCGGGAGGCGGGCTGCTGGCCCGGGGCGCTGCCGCTGCGTAGGGGCGTGCCGAAGGCGTGCGATGGCCGTTCCGCCCTCCTTTATTTTTTATTTATTTCTTTATTTTAAACTCGGGTTAATGGGGGAAGGAGCCGGGAAAGCGCCAGGTGGATCGGAGCTGCTTGCAACGTGACCTTGTTTTTCTGTTTCCGGGCTGCCGCCGTTATGCTTCGTTTGGCACGGAGCAAAGGGCGAGGAAACATTTGGGTCGGTTACTCCGCGATTTGCTCTCAGCCGATTACGGCCCAGTGGCTGCGGGCCTGCAGTAGCTCCCGCCGACCACCGGGTGGCGCCGCTTTTCCGTCCCGCGGCGTGCCGATTTCGGGTCGGAGCATAGCGGTGCGAAGTAGTCCAACCTGAGGTCTCACCTGTCTGTTTTCTGTATCCGCAGCGCTTCATTCCACCTGAAGAAAGTGCAGGTGACAAATCGAGCCTCTTGACGTATTTCCCACAGGAGTGCATAGACGGAAAAAGGATGCTGAGATTAGAAATGAAGATGCAAGTTAAAAATCAGTTCTCTTAAGGAGGCTTTGCAATTTTGGTCTGATGACTCACAAAGATTTTTTGTCGCTAAATAGGATGCATGCAGACTGTAGGAATAATTTTCTAGGTTTAACAATCACAGAATCACAGAATGGCCAGGGTTGGAAGGGACCTCAAGGATCATGAATCTCCCAACCCCTTGCCACATGCAGGGCTACCAACCTCCGCATTTCATACCAGCCCAGGCTGCCCAGGGCCCCATCCAACCTGGCCTTGAACACCTCCGGGGATGGACGGGGCATCCACAGCCTCCCTGGGCAGCTGTTCCAGCACCTCATCACTCTCATAGTAAAGAACTTCCCTCTAAATCTTCCCTCCCTCAACTTCAAACCATTTCCCCTCATCCTGCAGTTATCTACCCTTTCAAAGAGTTGATTCCCCTCCTGTTTGTAGGCTCCCTTTAGGTACTGAAAGGCTGCAAACAGCAATCACTAGTAAACGGTTTAAGGATCTATGAAAGGACTCCCCTCAGATTAAGTGGATTTTTAAGCTGGATGTATTTTGAGCAAGACTTGCACAACAGTACAGAAAGTGGATATTTCCCTGACAGCTGCTAACTTTATTTTGCTGTTAGTGACCCTACAAGCTGGCCCACCTGTAGCCCTGTTCCTTTTATAAGCCATGTTAGCCTCTTTGCTTTCCTCAGATAAATGCTTATGGACGTGATGGCCAAATGGCTTTTCTCTGTTCAGGTGAAATTCTGGTTTTGTAAGTTCCTATGAAACTGGCTTTCAACAACAACAAAAAAAAGCTGTTAAAATTACAGCTTTCTTAACATCTGCTGCTATGTGGAGAACACAATGTTATGTTGAATGACAGATTTTAAAAATTTAAGTGAAATGTAAGAGAATTTTGAGGGGCTGAGCAAAACACCGCAGACTAAAAGTGCCAAGGTAAATCCTTTGGTAGGGACGGCGTTATCACCATCCACCTGAGAACTTTGGTATTTTATCCAGACTTTTTTTCCTTCAAAGAAGGGAACACTTGGAGCTAATTAGAGTTACACCTTGATAGATGGAGGTCCTTTCCAGCCTTTTATGTGTTGCCTTTATTTAAGCAGTTTTCTTTTTTTTGTGCACAACAACGTTATAGAAAAATCATAGCTACAAGCTTGTGCTCAAGATTTTCCTTGATTACCTTCACCTGAGGTGTACTGCAGGATGTTATTTGTAGGCTGGTATCAAGAAACAGATGTGCAGTCTCTTTCCTCTTTGTCATTGGTCCTCTTTCCGTTCCTGCTAATTATCACGGCAGTTCTGCAGACAGGAACAGAAAGTTGTTTTGACCTCAAGTTAATTCTTCTTCCTCCTGCTCCTCCTCCTTGTCAGACCTTGTTTGGGGCATGCTGACCATCTGCGTGTCCTGTGTGTGCCCGATAACTAGCCAGACCTGTAAGATCAGCATCCCCATCCTGCTGTACTTCAAGCACTACCACGCCTACCTCATCCTCTGCCACCTGCTGTGGCAGGGGTCAGTTTTGGGGCATGCTGAAGCCATTTCATGCTGCAAAGTTGGGGCCAGCACTGCCCTGAGGCAGGAGATGATTCTGGGAAGTTTGTGGGGATGGTTTCCAAGTCTTGGGTGGCTGTCTGTACTCACTGTCTTCCTGAACTGCCCACAGCCATCTTCTATGGCTGATCCTCGCTGCAGTGAGCCATCATCCTGCAGTGAGATCATGGAGCTGTAGTGATTGGAAAGCTTCCTCTAGATATCATCCCATCCCACTCCTTGCTAAAGCAGCTTTTAGTATCAGGTGTTTGTATCATTGCAGGTGAATTTCTCAATGGTAGCATTGCTTGATTTCGGTAAAGCTTCCCAAGCTTGAAGGCAGGCGTGCTATCCCGAGAGTGGAGCAGCATCCACTGTCTCACAAAAAAAACCTTCTGGTTTCCTTCTTTAGGGTTAGTTTGCTAGGATTTATCTCTAGTTTCTAGCTAGGTGACTCAAACTGGTGATTCTCAGTGAAACCCTTTGTGTCAAATCTTGGTAGGTTAGTTAGTTCCTGTGAGCCTTCATCCCAAACTGAGACTGAACCCTAACACAAATGATAAAAGGATGTCCTATTCTGCATTTACCTTCTTAACAAAATAAATGGAACCACATTTGGATTCTGCCTTTGACTTAGATGCTTGCATATAATGTATTGTATCTTTATTCAAGAGTTAATAATTGGTTTCACTGTAAATTAGTTAGTGATCCCATTCAGCTGTGATAAAGCACAACAGCTAGTTAATTAAGGATAGAAAAGGGAGTTAGTTTACTTAGATGTGACACTGCTTTCCTAATGACTTGACTTTAAAAGAGTTTCAGTTAGTTATTAGGTTATTTTACTCATTACCTCAAGAAGACATCTGCAGGTAATTAAGGTGTCACTCTCATGATACACAGAACATTTTTTTCTAGAGGGGTGCCTTAACTGTATATTACTGAGATTTGAATGAAGTTCATAAAACACCCCCACATACTCAATGAAATGTCTGTTTTCTTTCATTTACAGAATCACAAAGCATCCTGGGTTGGAAGGGACATGCAACTCCTAGATTTGCATGAGACCACCCAAAATTCAAATGCTGTGTCTGAGGGCATTGTCTGAAAACTTCTTGAACTCGGTCAGCCTGGGGCTGTGACCCTGGGGAGCCCATTCCAGTGCCTGACTGCTCTCTGGGGAAGAATCTTTTTAAGGTCAAGCTGACCTTCCCCTGATGCAGCTCTATGCTGTTCTCTCCTGTCCCTGCCACCAGAGAGCAGAGCTCAGTGCTGTCCTTCCGCTTCCTTTCTGAGGAGCTGTAGGCTTCCTCGAAGCCTCCCTCAGCTCTGCTCTGGGCTGAACAAACAGTGGGACCTCAGTGGCTTCTCATAAGTCTTGCCCTCTGGGTCCCTCAACACCTTCTAGTGTAGAATCATTAAGGTTGGAAGAGACAGCTAAGATCACCTAGTCCAACCAGCAACCTGTCACTGCTACACCACTAAACCACGTAACTCCACTCAACACTTTCCCTTTTCTTGAACACCTCCAGGGATGCTGACTCCCTGGGCAGCCTGTTGCAATAACTCACCCCTCTTTCTGAGAACAAGTTTTTCCTAATATCCAACCTGAATCTCCTCTGACATAACTTAAGGCCCTCTCATCCTGTCACTAGCTATCTGGGAAAAGAAGCTGACCCCCACCTCACTACAGCCTCCTATCAGGCAGTTGTAGAGAGTGAGTTGTAGCCCTTCCTTGGACACTTTCTAAGAAGTTTATTTTTTTTAATACAGCAATGCCCAAACCTGCACACAGTGCTCAAAGCAAGGCTGCACCGCTGCAGAACGGGATGATCCCTTCCCTTGCTGAGCTGGTAGAGCCAGGCCCAATGTACCACATGGTACAGTTGGCTCTCTTGGCTGCTGGGGCATGTGGCTGACTTGAATTTAACTTGCCATTGACTGCAGCCCACAAATTCCTTTCCACAGGGCTGCTCTCCAGCCTCTCATGCTGTACGGATAGCTGGGGTCGGCCCAACCCAGGTGCAGAATCCAGCACTTGCTCTCGTCAAACTTCATGTGGTTGGTGACTGTACAGCCTACTAAAGTGTTGAGATCTCTCTGCAAAGCCTTTCTACCCGCGAGGAGTCAACTGCTCTTCCTAACTTAGTGTCATCAGTAAACATACTTAATACACATTCCAGTCCTGTATCCAAATCATTTATAGAAATACTGAAGACAATGGGCTCTGAAATGAAGTCCAGTGGAATCTGACTAGCAACTGTCTGCCAGCCTCTTGCAATCTCATTTATTCCAATGCTTTAAGCTTCTTTTGTATGGGGCTGAATATCTGTTTAGTGTTTTGTTTGTTTGTTTTAAGAAGTATAATTAGGAGGGGCTATGTTCTGATATGGGATTTAGTTTGCAGATCCACTAGCCTGACAAGGATTTTCTTCACACAGGCACACTTCAGACTAGGCCACAGGTGAAGACATTTAGTTTTTGTAATCCAGGCATTCTCTTAAGTGGCTGATATTGCTGAGCAGCAATAAACTCATAGGAACAATGAGTTAAAAAACAGAAGATATAGCAATTATTGAATCAGAATGTATTAGACTGTTGAAGTTAATGGACACATCTCCCTCATATACGAACATAACAAGATGTTGATGACTTATGGGCTAATTCAGCCCAGTTCCATGACTAGCAGGACAGAGAGAGCCATGGATCTCCAGACCTTGAGAAGGTCTCAATAGGCAGTGACCTTCAGCAAGATAGCTGTGCCTCTGCTGCCAACCCTTTAATGAGGTCTGCACTGGATGCATCTGAGCTCCCCTTGATTGGCCCTGCCTTCCCACCTGCTCCATCACTGGTTCAAGCCATGTCTTAGAATTTCTGCTACACCCAGAGAGTAAAAGCACACACACAGATAAAAACACCTGCCAAAGTAACCTCCTATAAAATTTAATTACAAAAATTAACCATTTATTTAGGACCTGCGGGGCCAAATGCAGCTTAATAAGACAACCCACACACTATAAATCAATGTGTTAGTCCCACAGCGTTCTTTTCTCTACAAGCCAGCTGAAGATTGTGCTCACAAAGATGTGTCTGTTTAACCTGTGACATGGGTGCACAAACACAACAAACACAAGAGAGTGAATGGAGGAATGCAGACGAGAAGAGGGTTTTGTGAGAATCTAGGGAAAATCTAGGTAAGATAATTAATACTGGAAGAGTTTTAAGAAGGGCTAGTTTTCATTTCAAATTAGAAGCAGCAAAACTGATTCATAGTGTTGTGAGATTGAAATGCAAATGGAAAGACGTACAATGGAAACAGGCAGTCCTATCTCGTTACACGTGCATTATTCAAGGAGGGAAAGAAACTGAGCTCAAGTCTATGCTTTGCTGCTCGCAGCATTTGCTGACTGGCAAATACATATTAACTGAGTGAAAATGTTTAGGGATTCAACATTCATTGGCAAGGAGAAAGCTCATCATCTGTGTCCTTTGCAGCTGCTGATATTCAGCCTACACACCCCTACTCTGATGTCAGTGGTCTAAACGAGGACCATACCCTAACTGACAGTTTAATCCCAGGAAATCTCTGTTGAATTATTAGCTGAGGCTCCAACATCCACAACTGCATACTGTTCCTCAAGCAAAATGAAGATTTCCTGGTTTCCAGTTCAGGTGGGGAGGATTCTGCAACAGCTAAACCCTGCTCAAAAGTCCAAACTTACTTTCAGTACAGGATTTTTTACACATATTCACCACCAGTATAAGCCCTCAGTCAAAGGAACAGAATTGCCTGGTCCTTCGGGTGATTAGAACTGGGTTGTGTCCATGATAATCATTAACTGTTGCAAAATCCCACCTTAGCACTTAGCACTCCTTAGCAAAGGAAAGTATTCAAAATACAAGAAAATATTGCAAGAGTATTTCATCTTCCCCTCCTCTGGCTGGAAAGCTGGTCTTTTCAGCCTTCAGTCTCTTGCGGATATAATCATTTATATATAAATGGAAAACTTGTCCATGACTCATCTGCCTGTATTACCAAGTGCATTTTTTAGTCCAGTAGCCAGATGTCCATTATGTGGGCTGCTAAGTGATTTACACTGATTGAGCATGCACTCTACGCAGCTCTTGCAAATTTTATATGCTGGCTGTACAGGGAATGAATGCGTGCTGATTATGCTCCAAATAGCAATGAACCCAATTACCTAAGCCACTAACTCCCAGTAAGGAAGCCAGAAATACAGCTGTTGCTTCACTACCTTAAAGAAACATTTGCTGTTTTGATCTCAGACTACTGTACATTGCAATAAATGACGGATTTATATTAGAGAAGAACTGGCCTATGAGTTGAAATAGCTTCTTTTAATAATTGTTAATTTCTTGAGCTCCAGAGTTCATATTCCAGAGTAAGGCCTCACCCCAGGTGCAGGAAAGCAGACAAGAATCCGGCTACTTCATGAATGTGAGTGACTTATGAGATGGAGCCATAGGGATGTAAAGTCTGGGAAAAAATAGATAAATTTCTGATTTGAAACCTAAGGCCATTTCTGAATCATCTTGCAGTAAAAAACAGTCCTGTCATACACAGCCAGAATGAATTTGGTGTAAGGAACAGGTGAGAATGACTGCAGAGGAATTGCTTGATAAAAAGATTTTGGTTGAAAACATTGTGTGGAGGTCACCTAGCCCAAACACCTTTTCCACACAGTGCTAACTTTATTGCACATTTTGAGATCTTTAGCCTTGTCTCTCTGAGTTCCAGTGTACAAGGTCTGCTCTGAAAGTAATGCCTCCCTTTTTAGTGTGGTGGGTCTGTACATGTACAAGAACAAGAAGACATTACCACCACTGGAAACAGCTTATTCTTCAGTTCACTGAGCATGTATCATACAAAATACTTCTTCCTGGCATGAGTGGCAGATAAAGTCCCATGCTGCATTGCAGAATTAAGTAGAATCATAGAACCATTAAGGTTGGACAAGATCTCTAAGATCATCTGGCCCAACCATCCACCTGCTATCAATGTTGCCCACTAAATCATGTTCCTTAGTATCACATCCACATGTTTCATGAGCACTTCCAGGGACAGTGACTCTACCGCCTGCCTGCCTGCCTGTATCCCCTGGCACAACTCAAGGGCATTCCCTCTAGTTCTATTGCTAGTTACCCACCTAGTTTCCTCAGCTGCTCCCCATAAGTCCTGTGCTCCAGACCCCTCATCAGCTTCATTGCCCTTTTCTGAACACACTCCAGGGCCTCTATGTCTTTATTGTAGTAAAGAGCTGAAAGCTGAACACAATACTCATGATGCGGCCTCGCCAGAGCTAAGTACAGGAGGCCTGTCATCTCCCAGCTTCTGCTGGCACCACTAGTTCTGACACAAGCCAGGATGCCATTGGCCTTTTGGCCACCTGGGCACACTGCTGGCTCATGTTCAGCTGAGCATCAATCAATACCCCCAGGTCCATTTCCTCTATACAGTCTTCCAGCCACTCTGACCCGTTACCTGGGATTGTTGTGGCTGAATGCAGGACCTGGCACTTGGTCTCATTAAACCTCATCCCACTGGCTTCAGCCCAGTGATCCAGCCTGTCCAGCTCCCTCTGAATGGCCTTCCTACTCCCAGGCAGATCAACACTTCCTGCCATCTTGGTGTCATCTGCAAACTTACTGAGGGTGCACTCAATGCCCTCATCCAGGTCATCAATAAAGATACTAAAGAGGACAGGCCCAATGCTGACACGCAGGGAACACCACTCATGTCTGGTCACCAGCTGGATTTAACTCCATTCACCATCACTTTCTGGGCACAACCCCCAACCAGTTCTTTACCGATCAAGGATTGTACCTGTCCAGGCCATGGGCTGCCAGCATCTCCAGGAGAATACAGTGGGAGGCAGTGTCAAAGGTTTTGCTGAAGTCTAGGCAGACCACATCAACAGCCTTTCTCTCATCCTCCAAGATGGTCACTTGGACATAGGAGAAGAGACTGGTCAAGCAGGAGTTGCATTTCATGAACACACGCTGGCTGGCCCTGATTCTCCACTTGTCTTGTACATGCCTTGTGGTCTCACTCAAGATGATCTGTTCCATAACCTTTCTGGGCACCTGGGTCAGGCTGACAGGCCTGTAGTTCCCTGGGTCCTCCTTACAACTTTTCTTGTAGATTGGAGTCACATCGGTAAGCCTCCAGTCCTCTGAGACCTCTGCAGTTGACCAGGAACACTGATCAGTTGTGGAAAGCAGTGTGGCAATCACCTCTGCTAGCTCCCTCAGCACCCTCAGCCAGGCCACCTGGCCCCATGGACCTGTGACAGTCTACATGGAATAGAAGGTATCCAACTCACTCAGCCTGAATTGTGGGGGGTTACTCTGCTCTCCATCTCAGGCTTCCAGATCAGGGGGTAGAGTAGCCCAAGGATAACTAGTCTGACTATTGAAGACAGATGTAAAGAAGGCATTGAGCATCTCAGCCTCATTCTCAGTGTCACATTCCCTGCCACATCCAGTAAAGGATGGAGATTCTCCTTAGCCCTGCTCTTACTGTTAATATATTTGTTATATATATCCTATATATATATATATATATATAGTTGCCTTTTACTACAGTGGCCATGTTGAGTTCAAGCTGGACTTTTACCTTCCTAATTTTCTCTCTGCATACCTTAGGAACTTTTTTGTACTCTGCCTGAGTTTCCTGCCTCTTATTCCACAGGGGTAGACTGTTTTTCTCTCAAAAAAACAGTCAGAGTCTCAGCAAAATTTCCCTGTTCGTCCATGCTTAGAAAAGATAAAAAAGATCAGTGTGATTGAAAGCAGACTCCTCTATTCCTGTTCACTGAGCACATTATAAAGACCAATGATTAAATGACTTCCTAGTCCAGTCAATAATGGGAAATTGCTGCCCATGATTTTTTAACTACTATTCTGGGCTCTGAGGTATACCCACAAGTTCATTTGTTACTAAAAACCACAAAGGGTGAGGCATCCCTCTGACATGACATCAAAAAGGACTCAAGAGTTGTTCTACGCTTAGCAACACAACTGATTCAATAAAGACATAACACCTATTTAAAAAAAAAAAAAAAAAAAAACCAAAACCCAACCCCTTTTGCATGTAAAAATTATCTTCAAAAAAATCTCAAAGTATTTTTTTCTACAGATGCTCATGGCTTAACCATATTTTGGAATCTAAGATGGCTGCCTGCATCTATTCATTAGGTTTGGAAGTGGGAAATGAAACAAACATAGCAGCACGTACTGTATTTCAGCTTCAACTGAACAGAATAAGGCAAAGCAGAAAGAAATTAATTACAAATCTCTACAGATGTGATCTGTGGATTCATCTGTGTTCCTTTTTCTCTGGAAAGGCAGATAAGGTACTTCAGAGAATCATTTCAGAGCCCAGTGTATCCACCTATTCTCTCTTCTGCTCTGAGTCTTTCAGACTACTCTGTACAGTGGCTAGAAGGGAGGATATGAACAGATGGCTATTTGCACTGATAACTGTGTCTGCTCTTAGTCAGATTAATTGGTTAAATCCCAGTTAAAGATTACAGCTTGGTGAAATGATACAGACAGTGTTTCAGTCACTCTTCACAGTCCTGTAAAGTGATTAAAATGCATTCCTGGAAAAAAAAACTGAGTTTCAATATGTAGCAAGGGTTGTGCAGAACACATTGCTGGAGCATAACAGTATTTGTCCCTCAAGAGTACAGTTTTAAAGGGTATGAAAGGACCAGGGAAGAGACACTGATGTCATCTATCTGGGCTTTGGTAAGGCTTTTAACATGGTCCCTCACAAAATCCTTCTCTCCCAATTACAAAGATATGGATTTGATGGCTGGACTGTTGAGTAAATGAGGAAAATGAATCAATGTCTAGAAGTAGACCAGTGATGAGTGGAGTCCCTCAAGGGTCAGTACTGGGACCAATGCTCTTTAATATTTTCATCAGTGACATCAACACTGGGATCAAGTGTACCCTCAGCAAGTTTGCAGATGACAGCACACTGTCTGATGTGGTCAACACTTCTGAAGGACAGGATGTGATCCAAAGAGATCTAGACAAGCTCAAGCAGTGGGCCCTGTAGAACCTCGACAAACCCAACTGCAGAATTGCACCTGGGTCCCCCACGTTCAGCAATTCCTACTGTCAGTACGAGCTGAGGGATGAAAGGATTGAGCATAGCTCTGCCAAAAAGGGCCTGGGGGTACTGGTGGATGGAAAGCAGGACAAGAGCCAGCAATGTGTCCTCACAGCCCAGGAAGCCAACTGCATTCTGGGCTGCATCAAAAGCAGCGTGGCCAGCAGGGTGAGGGAGGTGATCCTGTCCCTTTACTCTGTGCTGGTGAAGCCTCACCTGGCGTACTGCATCCAGATGTGGAGTCCTCAGCACAGGAGAGATGTGAACCTGTTGGAGTGTGTCCAGAGAAGAGCCACAAAAAAAATGTTTCAAGGGATGAAACACCTCCTCTAAGAGGACAGGCTGAAAGCTGGGGCTGTTCAGCCTGGAGAAGAGATGGCTCTGGGGAGACCAGATGGCGGCATTTCAGTATCTAAAGGGAGACTATAAGAAAGCAGAAGACAGATTCTTTTCTTTAGCTGAGTCTATTGTGATAGGAAAAAGGGAAATGGTTTCAAACCATGGAGGAATTCAGTGACACACCTTCGCTTCATGCACACTTCCATATCAGCTGCCATTTTGTCAGACTACCCCTCTGCTGTCACTTGCTTCGTGGCAATAAAGTATAATGGAATAATACTTTATAATGGGGGGAAAGTTCAGCCTCTACTGTCATACCCCTAAAATCTGCTTCTGATGTCATGGGCCAACGCCTGGAGCAACGCTTGTATGTCACTATTATCTAGTTATATCACAATACCTTTGAAGTATTATTAGCTAAGCATGGTCTTGTGTTGGACACTGTATATACACATACATGTTAGTGTATATATTTATGTATGTATTAATAAAGCTTTAGTTACTTTTTTCTCTGTAAGAACATGCTACCAAGGACTGTCTTGTCATTGTGAATGTTTGACTTGTAGCAGCAATTGCAATCTCTTGTTATTGCACAAGCCATGGAAATAGGAAACACCATTGCCATTTTATATGCAGGGAGCTGAAAATGCCAAATGGAGTGAAGAGAGGAATAAAACTCTTTTTCTTTTTTACACTTTACATTACATTTTACAAATGTTTCGTGATCTTTCACGATCCATAAACTTACATACTGTTAAATAATGCTTTCCTGTGAATGATTTCAGTGCAGGTTTCCTGCTGTTACACTCTGAAAGTGAGTTTTCATTTCATGCTGTAGCAGCAATGCGAAGTCAGGGCTTGAAGCACTGATTGAGCACCTGGTGGGAAGGCAGGGCCAACCCAGGGGAGCACAGGTGCATGCAGTGCAGCTGAGTGATGAGGAGGGGTAGAGCCAGGATCCACCCCTTCCCAGACCTCATTTGAGGGTTGGCAGTGAAGATGAAGCTCGTTTGCTAGAGATCTCTGTTCGCTGGAGGCCTTATAATGGTAAGTAGTTTTTCTTCTTTTGTTTCTGTGTTTACAGCTGCTGTATTTGGGCTTGTTCTCATTTGTTACTGTCTAGGATTGTGTTACCCAGCTATTATTGCTGTACTGTTTATCCCATTGCAGCATTATGCATATGAATGTGAATATCTACCTACACAGGTCAGTGTGCGCATAGTAAAGCCATAAGGAAAAATAAATAACGCCTATCATGTACTTTCAGCTGACTTGCTTCCAATTTGCTTGTTAATCTATTTCAGGAGGCACCTCTGAGCCTTTTGAGAACTACGTGTTAATGTAAAGATTTACTATGGATGTGAAGCATCCATTCGAACATATGTTCAAACAGCTGGCAGAGGACAAGGAAAAAATGGTAGGAGTGTGTTGTATCTTGATTTTCCATAGAGATATTTTCAGGCATTAAGAACGTGCCTTTGCATTTATGCAGTAAAAAAAAAAAAAAGTAATAAGCAATGTGGACTTTTCTGGGATCAGAAGAAGCTGCAACTTTAAACATTTAGCACTAGAGCACAAACCCAGAGCAACAACAAAACCCGAGGAATTCTGTAGGAGTTGCCTTGAGGAGCGTGTTATAAAGGCTTAATTACATTGCCCTCTGCCGGAGCTACAGGAGATCGCAGATTGATGCTTAACATGCAGACACAAAACTGACAGGAGAACCACGAGATAGATACCAATATGTTGCTTCACACTGATTAGCAGAATCACAGGATCTTTCTGAATTTGGAATCCAAAGAGGGGCTTGGGTTTTCTGCTGACTTACTGAAGGGATATTCATTTCTTTAGAGAAGAATCTGTGTATGCATGAGAGACATCCAAAGTTAAACTTGCCAGGAAAATGGATTTTGTATCCTTGAACTTACAGGAAAACTAAAAACAGAATTATTTCTGAGTTACATAGGCAGATTAGCTCAGAGCTGATGAGACAAATGTTGCATGAAATTGTGGAGAAAGGAAGTCTCTTTGGGTCCTGTGATAGATTATTATTTATTATTATTATTAGGTTGGTGCTCAAAAAGAATACATCGTTTTCCCCACTGAAATGTTTTTATCATTATTTTATTATTACTTAATAGTTCCTATTACTTTATTATTACTTGATGTCATCTAGCATTTGACTTGAACCATTTTCTACATCAAAAGCTGGTTATTCCTGTTGTCACAGCTTTGGTTGAACGACTTTAACTTTTGCACTGAAACATAAAAGTCAGAAATGTACCAAGAACAGAACAATGTATTCCAGTTGGGCTTTCATTATTTTTAATGCTAACATGTATAAATTAATAAACTTGTACAGTGATAAACTGAAAGATAATGTCTGAGTAAAACTGCATTTTAACTACTTCAGATTTTCCTGATCTCAGTGCATCTCTGCTGGACACCACGTTGTGTGTAAAAGAGAATAGTCTGCTTCAGGGTGTTGATGGACGTACATTACTTTGAATCTGTTTACTTACCTGTGTTGATTTATGGGATGAGATTGGATGACCTGACTTAAAAGTGGATGGAGCTGCTTGTCAAATAATGTAAGAGATTCTTTGCAGAATCGTGATAAATTCTGAATGGCTCTCTGTGAAATATTCAACATCCCTTATTCTTTTTTCCTGTTTTCTGGATCCTCAGTTTCATATACTTTCATTGATTGATTTTTCTCCTTCCTCCCTATCAAGTAATATAAATACTAAACTGTTAAAAGATGTTCTTACCGAGCTTTCTGCTTTCTTACATGAGCTAAGATTTGATTTTTGTCGAGCAGTGTAAGAACTCAAAAATAAGCATTTCTTTCCATGTTTTTTCTGTTGTGTGATATTCCTTTCTGTTATTCCATGTGACTCAGCACGTGTCATTGTCATGGTGCTGAAAGCACCCTTTGTAACTCAAAAATGGGCTCTGAATTTGTGCAGTGGGCACCAAAGCCCTTTCAAATGTTAAAGCACGTTCCACCAAGAGACTTCTTTTCTGTTGTGCTGTAGTATATAAAATCAATATAATGGGAAGACTTCATTAGGCATACTAATTTCTAATAACAGCTTCACAAGGCACAACTTGAACCTTTTTTTTTCCCCATTGAGACTGCATTTATATTACACATTTTATATATTGTTTTCAATATATGGAGTTTATTTTTTCCATCAGTCACAAATGATGACTGGCATTTTTTTTTGTATTTACAGTAAAAAATTGATGTTAAAGTAGTAAGTGCTGAACTGTCCAGGAGTTCCTGGATGTGCTACAGGTAATAAGTTAAGCACCCTGACAACACAACAGATGGCTTTAGTAACTGGAAGTCAGGTATTTCATACACGGTGTGTGAACTAATTTTGTCCGTGATGTTGGCCAAAAATCAGAGCTCACTGGTGATTCTCAAGGGTCTCCTTTATGTGGTTTTGAGCAGAATTGTATGAGGAGTTGCCAGGCTTCACTTGCAGACCAGATAATTAATATACATTGTATTAAATGCACTCTGCTAGGGGTGAGTGTGCTGGTTTTTGTGGTTGAACTTCATGTGGCCTTTGCTTGACATCTCTATTATCCAGAAGAAAAAGCAATAAATGTTACTGAATCAATAACTTTTCTATGAAGGGTCAAGTCAAATCTCAACATTACTTTCAGAGGAAAAGTGAAGCTGACAGTTCTATCCTGGGTACAATATCCAGAGCAACAAGGCAATGTAAAATAGATTTTTTAGAGAGATTCCTCTTCTGACACTTTCAAGCTTCATATTGAAAAATGGAGAAATGTAGGTATAGCTAAATATGGAATGGCCAGGTGGATTTATTCAATGCTAAAGAAGAGAAAAACCCTACTATTAACATGAATTTTTATTAAGTAGAATTAGGATATCTTAATACTGAATATTTGATAAAGAATTGTGCATATTTTAAACTACCAGTTAAAAAGATAATCTTAAACTGCAACCAAAACAAAAAACCCAACAACTTGCTGTGAAACTGATTCCAGCCAATTTAGAACAAAGATTACAGCAATGTGTACCCAGGAGATTTTCAGACTTGAGTACTTCAGGGTCAAAATCTAGATTATTTTCCAACTGAGATGCATTATCTTTACTGGTATTTTTTCATTTGTTTGTTCACTTTAAATCATGCCTCTTTAATTGGAAATGCTCAAGTACACATTAAACCTCTGAGCGTTCTTTTATTTCTGGATCTTAGCACCTTGTTTGATCTTAGTCTTCCCATTTTTTTGTTGTTGTTGTTTTGTTTTGGTGGTTTTTTTTTTTTTTTTTTTTTTTTTTGGACCTACATTTTCTACTTTGAGTGATTTTGGCACCCAAGTTAAAACATTGGATATGCACTGCTAGGATGAGAAAATGAACACAAGTTGCTGAAAGATGTCTTCTTGCTTATGTAAATCTGCTGAGCTGAGCAATAGCGTGCTTGCTTCTGAGATTTTCCATTTGGTAGCACAGCTGATTTCCAGCCATTCCAATTTTTCACGCGGTGTGAAAGACTCATACATCACTGTGACCACATGCTAAAAATGGAATTCCATTTACATTTAATATATTTTCATTCCATTTCTTCTTTCTAAAAGGCTTGTTAGGCTCACAACCTCCTTTTCCTGGTGCTCCTCCTCCTGTATCTTCTTGGGTTGCAATTTAAGAGCATGAACGTAAGTCATTACAGAATGCTTTGTCTGTTTCTCTCCCCTCAGCACGTGAATACTTTGAGCTGCTGAAGAGATCTAATAGCTCTCTCAGTGTATAGACAAAATAGTTTAGAGAAAGGCAGGTTTGTCAAATTAATGAAGTCTGGTACTTCATTGTGTATCATCTAAGTGTTATCCAATTAAAAATAACACCAAATACAAGAACTGTAATGTCATCTATTCTGTCTTTGGGTGATTTTAACACTCACAGAGGGGGTTCTCTACCTGAAGCTCCTGCTGTGACAAAGCGTGGGAAAATATGGCTAAATATTGCATGGATTTTGAAAACGTGCTTGTGAGAACATTGACAAGCTTTTCACAGATTCACTCTTCTGTTTTTCCTTCCAAATTTCTACAATCCGTATCAACGTGGGTTATTGGAGTTTTATCTTCTGAAGCCTTTCAGGGCCTTAGCTTAGTTTGGTGGGGCAATCACAGATATCACAAAGGTGTATTCACAGTGTAGTCTAACGAGAGCTGTTGCTCAAGGTTTATTTTACCTACAAGGTTGTACTTGCAGTGAATAATTTGTTTTTATGCTTAAAAGAGCTAAGGATCAGCCAGATTTTTGATGAGATTGGTAACAGACATTGTGAACGCTCGGTTTTGAGTGGACTGTATGCTTTGAGCCAGAGGCAATTTAAACTACAAGAGACTGCTTTTGCTCAACTGTGGAGATGAACTCTACTGTGTGTTACCAACTCTATTTGTTTAATTGTCTCTATTTCCAAAGCTATTAAAAAAAAATAAAGCCCAGCAGCATAGGATGAAATGGAGTTAGGTGCTGATTCCTGTTCACTTGATCTAACTTAATGTCAGGCTGCACATCTCTAAGGATACTGCAGCTGTGATAGTTAAGGATGCTGTGAAATTGAAAAAATTAGCCAGTTTTCTGCTCATTGCTGCATATTTTTGAGCTCTTGTTTTCCTTCCATCATATTAGATAACTGTTTTACCTTTTAAAGCCACAAACCAGTTGCAGCTGCTTTGGAGGAGTTTTGAGCAAGTGAAAGATTTGGTTGAAATGAGGACCATGGAGGGTGTCAGAATTCATGTGATATTAAAGAAGGTGGAAGAGTAGTCAAGGATTTTAATTTCCTTTTCTGTTTTTGTTATTTGTTTTTCATGCTGCGAACCAGGAAATTGCAGTTGCTGTCATTGGATGCTGCCTGGTCCCAAATTAAATCAAGAACTGAGAGGCTCCTGAGTTCTCTATTTACAATATGAAAAGAAGCACTTGAAAATGAGATACAAAAGTCAGTGAGAGCTTTTTTTTCTGATCTCAAGGCCTCCCATTTATACAAGCATTTTTGAAGGGATGTGTTGCTTAAATTAGTATTAGATCAGTGTGTACTTAAGAGGCTTATCACATGGTGAAGAATTACATTCACTGCTCCTTGGGCACAAATCTATCTCAAACAGGCATGGGGCTGTTAACTACTTAACTGATGTTACTCTGTACGTACACTTGTTCCTATTATCTCATTTCTACTTGTGCTAAAAATATGATTTTCCACCACATGCATTAAACAGTTTAGGAAGTATCTCTTAGAGAACTAAGTATCAGGATTTTAGCCAAACAAATGAATGACTCGGAAATTTAAGAGCCCCACTCATGTTTCTGTACCAGGGCTCATTTGAAGTCTCCTCCAAAGAAGTCACACTGGGGAAAAAAAAAAAAAAAAAAGTGGTTTGGCCTCAAAATTTGTGTCTCATCCACACCTGATTTTTCTCTTTAAATATGTGAAGCAGAGGCCATCTGTGTCTGATAGATGGGAGCAGCACTGTGCTGATGCTCTTCTGTCTGCCCTCATCCCAGGCCCTGTGCTCAGGGCAGTGTGTGCAGTAGTTCAGCAGGTACTTCAGTGCCTTTCACAGTGAGGGGCATGTAAGGATGTAGGTAGTGGAAGCACCCTGTTCATTTACAATACCTTTTCTTCCTAGTTCTCATTTTTATCTTTGGGTGATTAAGTTTTTATTGGTTACATCTGCTTATTAATCCTGGACTGCAAGTGTGTGTCTGTGCGTTCTTCTGGCTTGAGAATGTTAAGACAAAGGAGCCTTTCTCCTTTCATTTATTGATTGTTTTCCCAGCCTCCATCATCCTGCTTCCATAAGCTGGCTGCTTGAGTTGCAGGGAGTGCTAATGATACTCCATGGTTTCCAGAGCTTTCCAAGACATCTTGTAATGCATCTGATATTGGTCTAGCAGATCATACAATTAAAATGTTGACATAAAAACTTAACTGGTTTTCACTTTATTTACATATAACCTTGTTAGAACTGATAGTCCAATATTTGCCTTCACCTTTGTACTGGATGTCTTAAGTCAACTCATTACGTAATGTATTGCTTTAAATTTTCCATAATCTTTTGTCACACTTTTTGCATCACCATCTCTAGTTTTCATATTGATTTATCTGATCTTTCTCACTATTTTGCCAGCTTGAACTTAAAGGAGATCTCGTGCTCAGCACGAACATCTTGATTGAAGCTGGCAGCTGAATGGTGAGGCAGACTCGAGGCTGCTGTCAACATCATTTGAGCAGGCATTTCCAAACTGTGCATTACTCCAGCTATACAACAATGTGTGTGCCTGGCAGTTGGGTCTCACAGCTGGAGCATGCAGTTGATCCCTTTAGTATCATGACATGATGAGTCATACAATCTCATGGAGGACATTTGTATTAAAGCTGTTTTGGGCTGCTTGCAGAGCTAGGGATGTAGCTCTCCCCATATGTGGGGGATCGAGGCAGTTCTTAGCATAGAGAATGAAAATGGCCTTTGAAAGAGACTATAATACAAAAGCTGGAATTTCATACTGGCTGTAGTTTGGATTTGATCCCCAACTTGCAGCTGGCTGTTAAGGGGGGAAAAAAGTTAATTATTGCTTTTGTCATGAAGGAAGTTGCAGGATAAGTTTTGTGCTGTGTTAAGGTGCTCTATGGACTGAGGGAAAAAAAAACACCCAACTTCAAGGATGTGGAATTTCGTACATCACTCCTGGTGGCCTCAAGTTGTGCTGAGGAGGGTCAGGTTGGGTATTAAAAACTACTTCTCAAAAGGAGTGGTGAGGCATTGGAATGAGCTGCCCAGGGAGGTTGTGGAGTTGCTGTCCTTGGAGGTGTTCAAGAACTGTGAAGATGTGGCACTGGTGGGCATGGTCTGGGGTTGGACTCAGTGATCTTAGAGACCTTTTCCAACCTTAATGATTCTATGACAGGTTTCTGTCAGCACCTCAAGTGCAGCTGAATTGAGTCTTGGATTGCTTTGAACACACCTGGCTGATAAGCTTGCTACCCCTCATACAAAGTGTTGAAAGTGTACTTTCAGATAATACTACCTATCTTTGGAGCCTGGGGAGGACGATGAAATTGTTGAAGGCCATCTTGATGCTTCCAAGAACGTCAGTTTTTGGCTTGAGCAGTATGTCATTTTTTGTGTGCCACACTTCTATCTCTGACTTTGTAAACGCAAACAGTCCCAGTAACTAAGGAACAGCACAGTTCAATGTTTTCTTAAGAACAACTTTGCTGCTTAGGGATGTGATTTACTACTTGTGTGTGTGTACATATATGCAGAGACAAAAAGTGATGATGATCTCATCTTAACTAACTCACATGAGCAGTCTGTCTCATTTTTTTTTTCAGTCTCATAGCCAAAGACAAATTTACTGTAAGCAGATGGAACTCCATAGAGTTGTAGTACTGCCATCAATGTCAGTACTCACTTAGTTGCAATGATAATTCTCTCTGTAGTAATCAATGTAAGCCTAAAAGAAAAAAAAAATCGATTATCTTGCAGCTTTCTCAGTACTTTTGCACAGACAGGAGAGAAGGTCAAGTTTTAGTTAGGAAATGGTCAGGATTTTACAAGTAAATCTTAGCGCTTTCTTCGTTTGTTTTTGGTGCTTTTTAGAAGTCTGTTCTTACACCAGTTTATCAGCACTTGGACTTAGGATCAATTTTACTTTTTACTGTTTTACTTCTTAGAATCGTTATTAGTGATGTCACACAGCAATTACTAGAGACGTGAAACAGACCTGCATGTATTCCTAACATCTGGGCTAAAAAAGCTTCTTCACATAAATGAGAAATTTTCACAGAACAGTGAGTCATGTTCCTCTTAAAAAGATAAAAATAAAAGGTTGGGAGACAAGAACAGTAAGGTAAACAAATTCTAGTCAAGTATGGCTGCTTCATAAAGACCTTGTTTCATTAATTTCCTAATAATTAAATTTCTAAACCTTGCATGCTTGTACAGAAACAGTTAATAGTCTTTACCAGAAGAAAAACTTTCTATTTGTGTAATATTTATTGACGTTAAACCCACATTATACCAGCACAACAATCCAAAGTAATGATAGTACATTTTTTATAAATACAAATAGAGAGTGGCAAAATAATGCTAGTGAAGCTAAACAAAAAAAAAAAGTAAATTAGCATGTCACAGTTGTGAAAAACTTTGCGAATGATATGACATACTTTTTCTAGAATATAATCAGATTATTCCCATACAACAAAGCATGACATTAATTTAGAGGAACGATTCCCAGAACTGGTCATGTCCTGCACCAATTTGCATAGAATAGTACTAACTTATGTGCTAAAGTTTATTAGTCACTAAAAAAACAAACTGTGTACTTACAAAGCAATACACTTATAGCAGTAATGCAATATATGGTGTACACAATTACAAAATAAAAAAAACCAACTAAGTACAGGACTTCTGAATAACTGAACTGGGATAAAAGATCTCAACACTTTTATTATAAATAATGAAAGATACCATGTATGTGCTTCATATAAGGAATACAGTGTTTTCCTTTCATAGCGAAGTATGCTCGTACCATCAAACACTCATTTTTTCTAGTCAGGCCTGGCAACTCTTCCATCCCTCCCACCCCTTCATCTGAAATTCATTTGGTTCTAATTTGAAACTACCTTGTCAGATTTGACGAGGCAGAACTCCAGTTTGATGTGGATTTGCCTTGCATTCTGGAAGTAGCATTTCATCTACTGCACGCAGCCCCTACCCATTAACAGCTGTTGTAGGCAAACAACAGGAAGGATGAGGAAAAAAAAAAATCCAGAAACATGTATGGTAAGAAGAAAAAGTGGTGCAAGTTTCCTTGTTCTGTCCATCATCTTCTGCTTCCTCAGATTTGCAAGCTTATCACCTATGGTGTTTACTTTTCATCAATATTCCTACTGCAGTCTCAACCCACTTCTCACTTACTGTGCATTCCTAAAATCCTCATACGTGTTACTCAAGTGCTAAGCAGTCAAATGGCCCCTACATACGTTCCTTAGTTTTCAGCTCACCTTAGAATTTCAGATTCTTCAGCAAGAGTGTTAGGAGGTTGCAGGCTGTCTTCAGGAAATCCACGGAGAGTTTCAACCCCTTGCCCTGTTCCCCTCCCACCCCTTGTAGCAATCTACTGCAGCGGTTCACACCGTCGGCACTTTTTCTCCTCTAGTTACTAAGGCTTATGATCTGGAGTAGACTGTGTTACATATCTTCTTCATTAGTTGGAAGAGGTTAAACCATTCATGCTTAACCATCTTTGCTGTATGTTTGTAAGAAAGCCTCCTCCTAGGTGGCAGAAAGGAGAAATATAAAAGAATTAAAAACTGGGGCTTCAACGTTGCTTTATAGAGTTGTCCATATTAATGGCATTTAAGGCAGAGTATTATTTTCATTGTAGAACAAAAAACAGTTTGCAGAGATGCAGCGTTTGCTTACATTTCTCTTCCTTGTCTCTTCCTTTTTTATTACAATATTGCACTTGTTCACTGTAGCTATCAGAATGCATTGCCATTTTAGAGCTATAGGTTACCGTGCATCCTAGTTTTCTTTGTCATCTAATGGCCTCAAATAAAACATCTCGCACCATTAGCAATGTGTAACATCTGCTTACTGCTTACGAAGGCACGTGGTGATTGATAGTGTTTTCTTCTGAAAAGTCTCTTTCACTGATGCATTTTGGCCTTTATGAAAAGGGTTATTCAAAGAGCTGAAGCAACTTAGGTATAAGGAAATGGTGAACGTGATTTGTTGTGCAATGTGTACATTTCTATTAATAATCTACCTATTCTTCTAATTTGGTATACTGAATAAGGAATACATGGTTATTGTGTCTGTTGTTTATCTTTTGTACTTGAAGGTGTTTGCCTTTGCATAAAGTGACATAGGAGTATCATTGGTCAAGGCAATGGCTTTCAGTGTTTCTGCTTTGAAAGAAGATGATGGAAGCGGTGGCTCGGATCTAAAGGTCATCGCTCTCTACCAAACCAGGCTGCATTGTCAGATGGACTGGATTTGCCTCTGGCTGGAAGGCTGCTTTGATGTCTAGTCCTTGGTCACACAGTGCAGCGTACCGGCTGGTTGAAGGCCGCACCTTCTTTGGCTTGGTTGTCTGAGGTGGTTGTTGCCACTGAGCTACAAATTAAAAAGGAAAGAATAAAAATTAGGCGTCATCATCTCTGCAACAATGTGTATTAGATTTATAATCTATCCTTTGTAAAGAGGCACTCATTTCTGGGCAGCAGCAAAGGATTACATGAAAGGTAAGTAAGTTTCATTTCTTGGTGCGTTTATTTTTTTCCTCAGCATCTAGTTTTCACCTTCAAACGTGATGAATAAAAACAAGCATCTGTGGTTGTTACCTTGACTTTCTGGCATTGCTTTCTACCTTTCCTAGTATCAGTGAGAAGGTTAACAGCGAGGTATGTGTTTCTGTGCTCTAATATTACAGTGTCAGCCTGTTCTAGGGTTACTGGCTGTAATGGGAAAGAAAATCATCTGGTTGTCGTTGTCACCTCCTGAATCCAGAAGAATGCTGAGCCAAGGTTCTAATTCCCAACTCTCCCTATCATACCACCCCAGGAAATATCTACCTTTCCCATTTTCCCACTCATTTATTCTTCTTATGAGGGGATTGGTAATGGAATTTTAGTTTAAGAAAATGTTCAGTAAGTGTAAGGGGCTGCTTTGGAACAAACTATATAGTTAGGCAGAAAGGCCTAACTACTACAGTTCTGGTAGTTGTCACAGGTGTGCTACATATTAAGGTGAAAAAGAATACAAGAGGTTAGGGAAGTGCTAACAGTAATAGTAATAATGATCCACAAATCATCTAATCATGCCGTTATCTGTTGTTAATTAGCCGTATTTAATATACTAAGCAAAAATAGAATGCATGCATGCTTGTTTTGTTTTGGTAGCTGAAAGATGGCGGAAGTACTTTGACAGAGCATTTGTTGTCTTGATGTGGATCGTTATTATTGAGGAGAAACTATAAACAAAAGAAAGAGAGACCAATGTAAATGATTCTGCGAAATGCACTGACACTTGCAGAACTGTTGCTTTTGAGGGATTAATGATGTCATGAAAAAGGAAGTCACTTACTATAAACATCCAACCTGGCAGTGCAAGACACAATCCCAGCTTCATTCTTAGCTGAAACGGTGTACCAACCAGCATCCTCTTTTGTAGCTCCCTGAATAAGCAGGCAGATGTAGCCATAGTTGTCCTGGTGCATGCTGAACAAAAGGAAAGTTGCAAATTACTACTTAAATCGAAAAACAATGCAGACATTTAATTGTCATTATAAATGGACCCCATCCTAGCTTGACATTAAATATACAGTCTACTTTTAATTAACGCAAAACTTCCTCTGAAATTAGCAAGTGGTAAAGGAAACCTTCAATAGTTTGGAAATTTGGCAGTTTAATATCCTGTATTAAAAAAGAAAGAAGCAAAAACCACCCAGAGCAGCTTCTCTTTCAAAGTGACAGATTAGGACATCTGGAAAGCAGATTTACAGAACTTATCCAGACTTTGTGGGGACAGGATACAAGACCTGACTTGAGAAGTGAACTACTGAAATATCTGTAGTTATTTAGGACAGCAATAGTTTATTACGGTGCCATATCAGTATTGAGTTCCTTTTCTTTTGATATATCAGGAATTTTCTCTCAAACATTCCTACAAAATGCTGTCAAATATTTATGACAAACATACAGATTTTAGAAATAAAATAAATATATATAATATGACTTCTTTTTTCCACTACCCCTATAGTATGTCCCTGTAAAGATGTGCAGGTTTTTTCTGTGCTTTAGAGACTAGCCCAAAGCTAGTTTCACAGAAGCTCCCATGTTGTAATAGCAGCATTGAGCTCAGCTTTTAGCTCCTTTGTTCCCAGAGGAAGCATGGGAAAAGGGGAAAAGTGGAGTACTAAAGAATGGAGGTGATGGAAGTGAGATGCTGCAGTTGCTCTGAACTAGCATTTACTAAATGCTGGGGAAAAGTGTGCATAAAGCCATTGCCTCATGGAGGAGTTGCTTCCATGCAAGTGGATATAACTCAACTTTAGTTAGTATTTATAATGTGCTGCTCACACAAAGCATTCTTATGACCTTTTAGGTTTTCACTTGTATTACAGCACAAATCATTAATGAAGTTAGGAATAGAAAGATACTTCTCAGACAATCTTACCTCACTCTGTCAGTATTGTGTGTGATTGACTCATTCTCTTTCTTCCAAAATATCTGAGGTGAAGGTTCCCCCGAGATTCGACACTCCAGTCGCACTGGAAACCCCTCAGTCACACCTGTGTTCTGTAGTTTCTCTATAAACACAGGTGCTTTGTGTACTTCCTTAGCTGTGAAAATAAAGATTGCAGTATTGCTGACACTTCTGTGTATACAGAGGAACAACCTAAGAGGCAGGCAAATTTGGTGTTGTTTTCATTAGTTACAAAGCCTAGCCCCACTTCATCTGAAGAAAACAGTCACATCCTTATTTTAATAGAAGAAAAGTGAGGTCTAACAGAGTTGAGGATTTTTCTCCTCCTCCCCTTCAGCCATTGGAATAGTTAAAGTGTAGAGCTTGACAACTAGATTCATTGGCTGCACTGTGCTTGTTAAGCAGTGCTCCTTCATCCTCCATAAAAGGATGAGCCTTTAAATGTAGAAGAAATACTCTGCCAGCTGGTTGGAATGGCATTAATCTAATGTCCTGTGAACCAAATCAAACTCGCAGCCCAGACATAGGTATGGGTCTGCACATATTGCTGTGGGGAAAAAAACCACAAAACGTGGAAATAAATAGTTGGCTTTGTGGCCTCAGCTGTGCCTCAGGATGTAAACAACCCTCTTTTCTTTATAACATACTCAGAGGTTCCATGCCACTCAACATAACATAAATGTATCACCTTAGAGATATGATGTAGCTCTGTCGCTGCATGGTTTCCTCTTCCCATTCCCCAACCCTCAGCCATGACAGCACTTGAATTTTCTGCTTTACACTTTCAGCACGAAGATGTTACCTGCAACAGTGAGCTCCAGGCTGAATGTATTTTCTCCAGCTCGATTGCTGGCCACACACGTGTAGATTCCTGCATCCCTCGCAGTGACAGGTTCTATGATCAGGGAGTGCACCCCGTTCTCACGCACCAGCATTTTGTGAGAGCTGTCAGGACGAATGGGTCTTCCATTGAGTTGCCAGCTTAGATCTGGTGTTGGTAATCCGCTAACCTTCAGTGTAAACAGAATGATGGGAAATTATTTGCCATGCAAAAACAGTGAAGGAGTAGTCCTGACTCATTACTTCAGAAGAGTTTGGTTTTGTTTGCTAATGCAGGTACACCACAAGATTTAAAGAACTAATTCTATCTGAATTACACGTTGGCTCAGTTGCATTAATTTGCTTTCTCGCCAACTCCCTGAATTCCACGGTGTCTTAAAGGCGTGACTGGAAAAAGATCAGTGTTTAGATATGCTAGAATCTAAACAACAATACATTGCAACAAAAGGTAGAGTGACACCTTGTATCTTTTCTCATCCTTTGCTCTTCACCTGGAATGAAACAGTATTCCTTTCTAAACTAATTTCTTGTCAAAAACTTGCAGACAAAAAGATGTTAGCTGACCAACCATTGAGCTCTGCATTCCATTTCATTGTATCCATCTGTTTGTGTGAGTCCTGCACTCCTAAAAGCCCTGCCACCTGATAGGGTACTGCATGAAAACAAACACCTTCTCCCAAGTACACCATCACTCAGTAAACAGAAGCCCCAGCCTCCATCAGTTCTGTTAAAGTCATAAATCAAGCTTAGAGAGTCTGAAAGTAACAGAGGATGGAAACTGAAGCAGCAAAAAGATTTCAAAGCATGCTGTCTTTGTATGTGTGTGCTGCTTCCCCCTACAGCCCTAAGGAGATGAATTCTAACATTCATTTTTCTGTTAGCTGTCAGGTCTGCCTGAAGCAATTTCTTCGCTGAGGATGCAAGTTTTTATTTGTCAACTTCTTTTGCTGAAAGGCAGTGAGATTAATTAACCTACTGACACTGCCAATAGGTAAAATAACATCAAAAAAGTATCTCATCCCACTTGGTTTCTGACTCTGCTGAGCTTACAGAGAGGTAGCTGCCGGCCTGTGCCTGGCACTTACCTTGCAGTCCATCCTGCAGAGTTTTCCTTCTTGAACGGTCAGGTCTCCAGGGGCCTGCAGAAAATGGGGTCGGAAGAATCGCTCCTGGATTGGTTCATTTTCATCACCACTGTCCCTTGACCGAGACCGCGGCCTTAAAATACCAGGAGACAGCAGTCAGACATTGATTCCCACCATGTCAGAAGAGGCATCCCAAAAAATCTAGGAAACAGTCTTGCTACAGAATAATTACTTGCAATAATCTTATATTTGTTCATGATAGAATGTTTTGTTTAGTCTTTAAATCACTGAAATACAAATTAAAGTTGGCAGGCTTTAGAATATAGCTTCAGTTCCTCATTTCTGGTGTCTTATATACTTAACCTCACCCTGTCCTGCTATCAACCAGCATGCATTCTGGCCCTGCAATTACCTTTATCCTTCAGAAAACAGTGAGTGGGTGAACAGGTGGCACTGCAGGGTAGAAGTCCTCCTGCACGCCACTATCCCACTGCTGTAGCTGCAGCAGCACTGAGGGAAACCAGGAGGAAAAAAAATTACACCCCAGAAAGTGGAAAATAAAGAGGCTGAGTTTGTGATCAAAGCAGTTTTTAACAATAGGGGCTTCTTCTTGAATCATTCCTTAACTAGGTTTTCAAATTACAGGTAGAAAAGGAAAGCTAAATCAACACACTCCTCTTTAGTATCAGAAACTAATAATGTGTCTTTTTTTTTTACATCTTTTACAAAGTGACCCTAATATATACATTTTTAAATCTTCCTTACATCTCATGCATTTTAAGATGATCTGCTTGGAACTGTGGTCTGCTGCATGCTGTGAGATCACTCTGGTGTTGCAGCACTGGCTGCTGTGATGTGGGGGCCTAAGCCTTGCACACGTCAGATGTTTCAAAACCCTCTCCCCAAGTAAGGCTGAGAAGGTAATTTTTGCAAGCAGAGCACGTTTCAGAAAAATACCACAGGAAAAATGAAGTGACATCAAGAAAGCATGCCTTAAAATGGCAATGAAATAGCGGAGGTAACAAAACCAGAGGTTTGCCAGAACACACTCTGTAAGAGATCTAGTACTTCAGGAGAAAGCCTGTCAGCAGTGGAGAAAGTAAGAAAGTTCATTAATAATTACTTGTCATAGAAATTGTTGTTGCTCTCAAGCAAAAAAACCCCAAAAACTTACAGAAAAAAAATGCTGTAATGTAACAGGAAAATTACTTATCAAAAGTGTATGGAAATGTGTGACCAGTTGTAGAGCGGAGCACATTATTGTGGTCTGTTCCATTAGAAAAGCTGTGGTGGGAGTCTGTCACAGGAATGCGGTACATGCTCAGATTTCATCAGTTTGGGGCAGAACTGAATGATGGGAGCAATGGGAAAGTCCATGAGACAGAAACAGTGCTGAAACAGACCTCCTGAAACTGTGCAGGAAATAAGAATTCCCAGTAGTTGCTCTCATTTTAATTAAACTGCTATATGCAAATCCTTACAATTCCTTACTCTGTTACACACCCAGCCAAAACTGCCAGAGTGCTTGCAGCAATTGAACAGCAAAATAGCAGCTGTGAGTGGCCTCAGATTTCAATTGCATTTGGCAAGATTACAAAACAGGGCTCCCCTCTATTATTCAGGGCTCTGCCTGCTGCAGGAGGAGGTCTGCATTTTATCCTTTACAAAGACACAGAAGTGTCAGCTGCTCCATTTTCCCTTGCCCATACCTATTTCCCCCCCTCCACTCCTCCTTTTTAAAGATGTTTCTCCTTTCTCACTCTTGTGCATCAGCTAGTTTAGCTGAAACCTGACTCTTCCCTGCAGCTTTTTCCTTCATGGATTAACAGACTTTTCTACCCATTATCTGCAGGTGCATGAGACAGTGGGCAGCACTTTCAGGACAGGGGAAGCCTGATTTGCTCAATGCAGAAGTCAGATGAGATCTGTTCAGCAGCCTCATCTCACGACACCCCCCAGTCATCAGAGCTGGCAGAGGATGCCTGTATCTCATGTCGCACTCTGCAGGACGTAGCGTTGCAGGGAGCATCTGAGCTCCTTTGCTGTGCTCTGACAGCAGGTAATTACATCTGTTCTACATATGACAATTGGGCAGTACTGAGATTCTGTAGCTGTTGTGACCCTTCCGCAAATCACAGCCCTTGTTATAGCAAAGGCCTGAAGAAGAGCCCTCATGCTCCCTTGAAAGCAGCTCTGCTTGTGTAACCAAAAGGAATTTTTTTGTATTGTCTGAAGATGTCTGAGCTCTGCTAAATACCCTCATAAATGCTTTGGGCAATGAAAAAAAACATATTGAGAGGAAAATTCCCTTATATGGTCCAAAAACGTAAACTGAAGCTCTGTATGTGAATAATTGTAAACTCACTAAAGATAACTTCAATGCTTTATAACTGACTCATAATTCCTGCTAAGAACCTGAAATGAAATCACTGAAATAGCAATAAACTCTGTGGCTTACAGTTATTTCTGCTGTTTCTGTTAAAAAATGCTTACTAATGCTGCACATTGTACAGGCTCCCACTGCACTGAGGTACTGAACACCCACAGAAGCAACAGTGGCTTTCCTCACAGCTTACAGTCTAACTTGTGGACAGTGAAAGGAAAAGGAGACAAGCAAAGTTCAAGATACTTTAAAGCTATGTCATTTCTGACATTGCCCACTAGTTCCCTATTGTGCAAGGTTTGCAGAGGTTTCAGCAGTGGGGAGGCTTCTTCCTGTATGCCACACTTCTAACTTGCCTTCTTACTTCAGATTCTTCATCACAGCAATTTTGCAAAACAAAATCTCTCTATTGTTAAAAGAGAAAAAAAAAAAAAAGCATCAAGTACCTTCTGATATGAGGCTGGCCAGGAGGTGTCCAAGGGCTGCGGCCTCTCTGATTTACAGCCTGAACCATCAGCCTTCCTGTGCAGCTTATTCTGCCCTGTAATAACGAAGAAGAGGAAGACAATTAACTGAGACTGAACTCATGTAACGTTAATACATATTTAACCTGATCTCTTCTTTGTTGTCCACCTGTTACAGAGCTTGTAATATCATCTCTTCTTTCACAAAATCCTTCATTTGTCAAGATACCTTCAGATATTAAACTGTTTCATCAGCTTGCAACTAACAACGAACAGTCTGAAATGACTGTGACTGGTTAAAACGTTCCACCATCTACTTTCTATCCAGTTTTTGCATTTAACAAAAAAAATCACCACCACCACAACACAAAACACCAAGAAGCAGCAGCACCACTGGCTGTAAGCCATACAGTGAGCTGACTGAGCCTTCAAAAGGCAAAGACCTTTTTGTCATTGCTGGGCTGTCAGACATGATCCTTGTATCCCAGTTCCATTCCCATGACCCATTTAGCCCACAGGAAAAACTGTAAAATAAACCATTGCACATGACCTGAAGCAATTTCTTATGCAAAAGCTTTTTTGTGTTACCATTAAAAACACTTGGAACAAGCAGATTTCTATTTTAGGCACTGCTGTATATTCATTTTATTCTGTCAGGTGATGAATTAACGCTATTTTGAATAACTTCTGTGTATCTCAACACACGAAGGCATCACAAATGAAAATACAAAGTCCTGGAAGGAATTTGGATAGTAAAGAACCAGCTGGAAGCCCCAGATTTGGAAAAGTTATGGGATGAACAGGAAGGAGTAATGGATATGGAAAATGGTTCATGGGAAGATGACCTACAAAGCACTGGAACTTGAGAGGGGACCTCTGGGTGCACACTGCAAAGAAGTGGAGAGAATTAAATAAAAGAAGGTGAAAATAAGGACCTAGCTTGAGGCCACGCTTAGAGCTCATGGCAAGAGATCAGTTAAGAGTCGTAACTTCTAAGTAACAGCCTGAACCAAGCGAGATTTTATATTTTTCTAGATCTGAGATCAGTTTTCTCTGGCTCAAGTTAGATGGCAAGTTGTACTGCAAACCCCAGCAGCATTAGAACTTAATTCCAGTTCTCTGCACTTCATGCTGTAGGCAGTAGTGCAGCATTAACTACAGATAATTTCTAAGGTGCATCAATAAGTCATCTTGCATACATAAATTCTGTAGTATTCATCCAGATAGTGTGACAGTGTAAACCTGCAGAGTTTTAATGAATGAAATCCTTTGCTTTAATAAAATAAATTAATTTCTAACAGCTATGAACATGCCTTTTTGCTGTGTAGTTTGATAGTCCTAATAGCAACGACCAAAACACAGCACCATCTAGCAAGTATCTGCCAGTCCATCAGAACCCTGATGTCAACTCCCTTATGTTTACATATTCTGCTTTTCTTAAGGAAAGGTTGCCAAATTTGCCTAACTTTGTGATAGCTTTGAGACACGGACAACTTTCCGTTAGGATTTAGAAAGCTATGCCAAAACTATTTCTACTTGGGATGACTTAAAAGAATTGGAATCCAGATATTTTAGTGCAAGAGGCTTGTACATGAACTCACAGCCCTTCTTTGCCTCCACTGTGCTGTGAAATGCGTAGTAAAAGCAAGCTAACAGGAGAGGAGCATCTTTGTTTGGGAAGCACACTACAAAGAAAGAATACAATAGGCTTGATGAAATGGACAGGTTTTGTTTTGGGGATCTAGAAAAGGATGCTCCTGCTGTTTGTTTTTTTCCCCAAAGAGGAATGAAAAGCACAAACTTTTTTTCCCATCCCCAAAACTAGAGTCATTACAAACCCAACTCAGTTTAGCACATTTACATTAGTACACTGACAAATTTGTGTCACCAATGACAAGAGCTAATGATCTAGGCTAGTTCACTGGTGTGTCATCAAACGAGTTTTATGCAGAGCAGCTTGTTAAAAACTAAGGCCTCAACATGCATATGTGAATTACTGAGGGACAGGTGTCAGTGTCCGAATGGAAGGGTACCTTATTCACCACCTTCTCTAAGATTTTGGATCCCACAGTAAAACTACACAGAGAAACCCTATGCATGCATCCTAAACATTTATAGGAATACAAGTAGGATTTGTATCCTACCTTGAGCACAGTTGTTTGCTTTTTGTTTTTAAATCATTTTTAAACTTGTGGTGAATTTGCACAACTTAAATAGCACCGAGCTTTATAATACAGTGCTTCTTTTTTACACATAGAAGTTCCCAGCTTGAAGAAATCCCCTGGCATATGCTATTTCTTCATTTCTGTTATTAGTACATGTAGAAAAAATGTTCAGACTCTCTAGATTTAAGCACTGCAGTCGATAGAATCAGGGGTTTAAACACTACTTTCTCGTCTCTGTATAGAGAAACATACTGCAGTAAGGGCAGGACTGACAGTAAAAAGAGCAAGGCAAAAGTGTCATGTAACCTAGCAACATCATAACACAGCACAATACTCTTAGATTAAGCTCCATCTCAGTGATGGAGGTTATTTCACAGTGCAATTCTACTTGCAGCCGTGGTCTTGGCAAGCTATTTGGTGCTACAGAAGAAAGTAATTCGTTATATCCCTAAGTTATGTTACTGCCTTGGTTTCTCACACGCAAATAATTTTCCTTGATTTGCTTTGCTCTGGGAAAAAGTGGATTGAGAAAGTTAGTTCAATAGGACGCTTGAACAGTAACTTTAGTTAACCTCCAATGCACCGAGTTCTGTTGTATACCTCAGCTCTTGTGTTGGGTCTGCGAAGAACAAAGAATATTACAGATCCAGTAACGCTTTGCATTTCAGAACACAGTGTTTAAGACTCTGGTACCAACACAAGACTCTGCACTCCTCCCCAGTAAGCACGGGAATTGTTTGTTTTAGAGCTGCAATCCCTGCCTGAGGTAACCATGCTGAGGTGCAGTGCACTCCTATTCACTTCAAAGAGTTGGCCTCGGTCAGTAAGAGGTGTCATGAGAAGAAAAATGAAAGCTTAGCAGCCAGATTGAGTTACTTCTGGTAAACTTGACTTTTCCCCCCCTTGTATAATACATATGGTATCCATACTTGGTTAAGATACCTAGATGCTATCTGCTGAAACAAATGGTGGAACAGTGATCAAACAACAACACCCGTTCCCTCTGAAACCTCAAACTTAGAAAAAAAATTGCTGTTGAGTTGCTAATCTCTGGGAGATAGAAAGGTCCCACCCTACTGATGCAAGATGAAAACAGAAATCTAACTTACATACTTGGTGGTGACTTCATTTAATTAAATCACGCATACGTAAGGTTCTGAAGATTCATGTTCAGAAGCATGTTTGCTCTGGAGCCAAACCTTCATTTACCTGTGGGTTAGCAGCCATAATAGTGTAATTCCCATCATCATCCAGGGTGGAGGCTGCAGTATGCAGTGAGCAAGTTCCATCAGGTTCTCTTTGAATTCGGTAGTGATCACTTCTCTTAGAAATTTGCTTCCCATCTTTAAACCAATAAATCTGTGGGGAAAAACAAAGCACAGCTGGTAAGAGGCAGGTGCTCACCATCACCATTTCTCAATTTACAGCGCTACCAAATCTTAGCTGCTGAAAACTTCTCTGGTTGGCAATAAAGGAATGGGTCCAGTCAGCCTGCAGAGGTGCAGAACCACACACCAGAACCGCTTCCTATAAAATCCAAGTGGCTCAGGGAGAAAGGCCAGAGTGTGAGCACCCATCTCACACCTTTAGATGTGCATAAGGGTTGTGCTGATCCCAGACAGAGCAGCAGCTGAAGAGCTGAAAATAAATGTCACTGCAAAGGAAAGTTCCAGATCAGATAAGATTAATAACTTTACATTTTTGTTTCACTTAAATCTGATGAAGCTGGAGGAAGAATTTAAGAAAGCTACTGCTTTCCTTTCAGAAAAGGAAAACTTAAACCAAGGTAATTATCAGAACAATTAGTTCAGTGATCAGGAATGACCTCGCTGCTGTAACACAGTGCTGCCCCATTCTTTGCACCACATGAGGCAGTCAGCTGCAAGCTGCTCTGTGCTGCTAGGTTAACATACCTAGATGCTATCTGCTGAAACAGTGGATCAAACAACAACACCCGTTCCCGAGTGGCAGGACCAAGTCCCACAGCATCACCCCGGCGTGACAGACATCCACAAGAAAAGGCAGCTTCACAAAGCAACAGGAAATGCTTCTAAGTCACTCAGTATATCGACAGCCCTTAGTAACTGTGTGCCAGCAACAGCAGAGTTCCAACTTGTACAGCAAAGTTAAATTACCTCTCAAACAGAGGTCTTTTCCATTGCTTTTGATACGTAATTTTTTTCTCTGGCTGACCCAAGATCTGATCTTGATGAGCCAAAAAATGATGTATGTAGAATAATATCTTCAGTAATCCATAAATTACACACACACACAAAATCCACATGTGATTTTAATGCCTTAGACTTAAGACAATAATGATAATAAGATTCAATTCTGACCTTTTTTTTTTTTTTTGCATCGTATTTTAAAAACAAGGAAAACCTCAAACTGAATTCCGTGTGTTAAAAAAATAAAAGAGATGCACGAAAGCATGAAAACTCACAGAGGAGCATATAGGAATGTCACAAGGTGCAGTCAGCACCTGCACAGGACAGCACTTACTGTCATTCCTGAAGCACGTTCTCCCTAAAGCCAGCACCATTCTGTACTTCTAGAGCCACTCGTGTGGGCACCACTCACCACTCAGTGCTGGGTGTACTTTTGAAACCCTCCTGTCCACACAAGCAGGCCTCACTTCTCTTTAAAGCAGCGTTAGCTGATATCAAGTTCCCCACACATCACAAGGCATGAAGAGAGAGGGGCTGAGGGTTAGCTCCTGCAGGAGGTGGCTCTGTGGTAGAGCCTCACTCAGAGTACCTGCAGCCACCGACAGACCTCTGCTCCCTGCAAACTGTGCTGCACTCCCTGGGGGCAGCAGACACGAGCATGGGGGCTGCCACCTGGCAACATTTCAAAGCTCTCACACATTCACTTGGGGATAAAATTAATTAATGTACGTTTCACTAAAACACAGTGGAGAACGTTTGGGAGAGAATGAATGGAAATTTCCTTTAAAAATTAATTACCGTGTATGTTTTTTATATTAACAAGCATTATGTGTAACTAGAAATGATTTCATTTCCTCAATAGCTAGTTATACTTGTTTTCCATTTTGTCTGTCAGCAGGCTTGCAAAGACTCTATGGTGCTAACAAAAGATTTGGTAATGTCTTCTCATCTGCTGACAGAGCACTTTGGAGATGCAAAAGATATTTGATCACTTACATACAAATCATAATGGCTGTTGGTAACAGTGGAGCTGCAAAAAATGAGTTCTAACTTGCATGCTTTGTATGTGTCATAATGCTGCCTGGAAATCTACTGCATTAAGTAGTAATTATTCAGTAACAATGCACTTATCAGAAATATCAGGAGACGTGCCAGGAATTATTACATGGAAATGCATGCAAATATTAACTGAACCAGCTATCCAAACATCAGGCATATGTTGTCCCACACTCATTTTCATTAGATCTAAAAGCACTGGCATAAAATGTTTTTACTTAGGTGTAGTAGGTGCTTAACATTGTCTTCATCTGGCCTGGAATTTATAGGTAAAACACTACCACTACTGAAGACAATGGTCCTTGTAGTAAAGCATTTTCTTTCTAGGATCCCTTTTAATAAATGTACCATTAAACTACGTAAAGCACTGAGCACTGCATCTGGATTGCTTTTATTTGTATCAGATTTTCAGACACTGATGTGTAATGACTGGAAATACAGTGGAATACACAGTACAGAAGGGTTTCTGATCTTAAGCAACACAGTCATTTTTAATCACTATGAATTATATTCAGCCTCATGTAGAGAGAGCAGTACAAGCTTTATGAGACATTCAAATCTCAATTAACCTTTTGTATGGCATTTTCCTAATTCCGAAGAGAACTATCCCTTAAAAAGAAGTACTCCACAATCCCTCTTGCATTACCACAAGTTCTCATTTTAATGATAGTTTTACATTATGGGGATGGTTATAACAAAAGGAACCTCAGATTTAAAAAGTCATATTTATGAAGACAGAATTTGCACATCAGTATTCAATTTACACAGCATGTTCAGGAGAAAAAATAATCAAGCCAATAACCCTTCTTTAGAAAAATCCCTCATAATGAATGCCAGATTTTAGAAACGCTGCAGTCCTTCCCAAAGCTGTTCCTTGGCAGAGGTGACAGAACACTTAGAAGGGAGGAGCTTTAAGTTAGTAAATTATTTCCAGCTTTTCATTTGCCAAAGTAAAGAATTTGTTCAGGGGCAACACTTCCAGCCTCAACAAACTACAGCAGAAGGACAGCCCTCAACCACTGAGTATGTCAAAACTGTTATGCTGGCATACTCAGTCAGGTGAAGAGAAAACAGCCTTTGACATTTGCCAAGTCCAACTAACAAGTAGCTATCCAGCAGGCCTGAAGTTGGTTTCATCCCAAGCAACTTAACAAATTGCACAAAGCATTTGCAAATGAATGGAATAAAGGGTCACAGTCCCAGGTGCAGGAGCAAATCACTTGATGTGCATGCTTTGACAACAGAATACTCTTTCACAGGGCAGCATTTTAAGGGAAATACAAACAATGTGGTTTCCCAACTGTGCAGTCGCTAATGCCAAAACAAGGAGAGTGAGGGAAGGAGGAAGAGGCATCCTCTTTCATCTGTCTTAAATCAGATTGAGATAACTGTGAGACTGCACCGTAATTGAAAAGTGTGAAAAGAAGGGAATGGCAACAGTTGACTAAGGCTGACTCATAGGAGGTCATTCAGCAACTTAGTCATAAGCTCCAGGCAGAAAGAGCACACCTCACCTCTAACAGCAATGAAACAATTTGTCTTCCAGCCTTATTCAGCACCTCAGACTCCTCTTTATGGTCATGTCAAAAACAATGCTGGACATCAAAGGGCTGGCTTCAGTCAGACTTCTCAGTATTTACACTACTCCAGTTTGAAGCACGAGTGCTTTTCTGATATGAGTACACTGATCACCCCTACTATACTGCAGTGGTTCGTGCTGTGAAGTGGTCTTGGAATACGGAGTTGGACCTCTTTCAGATGAAACTACGCCAGAAAATGAGCTCCAAGAACACATCTAATATACTGCATCTGCTTCAGTCCATAGGATGAGATTAGAGTCTGAAGTAAAACCTCCTGAAATGCATGCAGAGATGGATATCTCGTTCTACAGATTTGCTTCTCGTGGGCTGTACTACTTGATAGAGTAGATGTTGCTGTAGCTGTTGTTCTTTCTCCAGTACCTGACAAAGTTGATTTTTCCTGTTTACAGTGTGTGCAGTATCATACATTTATAGCACTGGGCATGTAAAGTCAGTTCAAGATTCGCAATACTTGTACAGTTTATTCTAGGGAAGGTCTTCTCATTCTTTTCGCATACCTCTTAGATATCCAAGAGGTAAAAAAGAGCCCCTAGCCACCAGAGGTCACTGTAAGAATTGCAAGGACCTCAGAGGAACACACAGGCTTTGACAAGGCAGTCTGAGATGCTGCTGCTGTTTGCTTAATCCATAACAAGTCAGGTAATTGCCAGGTAATTTATGCAATGGTTAAACGTTACCTACCAAAGAAAGGCATTATTCCAGACTACTGACATCATACAGCTGGTGCTTTTACATTTGCAAAAAGGAAACACTTCCCAAGCCCAACCCTCCTTCAGAAGCTCATCATTATGAACCTCACCATCATGTCTCATCTTGCAATTGTGATATGTGGGAGCTTACGGAATTTCAGTCTGCCTTTCTCTAACCTTCAACAAAGTCTAGTCTTGTTAAAGTGTGTAGATATAAACTGCAGTGCTGAAGAGTGCAGATACCACACCAGCTCCTGAACCAGAAGCAATATACCTTTGTATAAGCATGTTGCTGTACTTAAGTCAATTAACCCTTGTTAACCTATTGTGATTGCTTTTGGAACCACAGTGCCAGCTCAAATGCAGACTTCTAGAATCACACTACATTTTGTTGCGGATGCACCCTGAGGGAAACTGAAAGTGACAAATGTATTACTTCTAGGTTAAATAACGGTGATGAAGTCTCAAGAAAGAGAGATTAATAACTAAAGCTTGATAGTAGATTTTTGTCCGATAAATCTAAACACATTCCATGATGACAAAAGCAACTGTCAGATTATCAGCATTATCTTACCTAAAGAGAATGTCTACTATTCCCGCAAGACACAACTCACAGGGTCTAGGGGCTAAACTGTAAGGTACTAACAAAGAGCTCTACAGTTTCTAGAACTGTTCACTCTCTTCTCTTACCTTTGGCTTTGGATTTCCTGTCACTTTGCAGGTAAATGTGACCGGCATTCCCTCAAAGACTTTGTAATGCTTCAGCTTTATCTCAAAATACGGTGATGCACTGTTATCAATAGGTTCATCTCCATGTTGCACCTCATCATCTGATTCCTCCACAGGAGATCTCTCCAGCCTGTATTCAATTTCACTGATCAATCTTTGCTCAAAGCTGGAGACTTTATATTCCTGTCAAATAAGAAAGGTTCACATTAATGTCAGAATTCAACATATGAAGATGTGTTGCATCATGATGTGTGCAAGATGTTTCTGCGATTGTTGTTGTTATACTACTGATCTCTGACAATCCATTAAGATCCTCCATATAAAGGGAAATTGTATCTAGTTGCGGAAGAACACTATAATCCGTGTTTCCAATAACTTCCCTATGAAACAATGAAGACATCTGGTATGAGGCAAAAATTGTACTTCATGTTATCTTAAGGTCTAATTTACAAGGCGAAGGAAAGCCATTGGTTGCTTTCAATTAAAAAAAAAAAGGTTATAAAAGTATTCCAAAGCAGTTCATAAAGACAAAAAGAAGCACAGTAATATTTCCTTCAGGGTACAGGCAGATTTAGGGTGGGTTTTGCTTCCAGATGGCCAGAAGACCATATGGTTCACATCTGCTGTTTGCATAGAACTGTACCAGAGGCTGCACCAAAAGGTTGAAATGATTTTGTTTACAATTGCCTGTAAAAATGAGAAAATGGCACCACTGCTCATGATAGTTGCCTCCCTTCACTCCTGTTGCCATGGTTCCTCCTCTGGCTGGCCAAAAGTATCACTTCTTCCGTAGAAAGAAAGTTACTCATCAGAATATTCAAGATTTGCAAAGAGCAGAAAGTTTCATCTAGTGTAAAACAATACTGCTTGTTTAAATTTCCCAGATACTGGGAAATGTTGCTGTGACACACACAATTATTTACTTTCTTGAACTGTTCACTCAGTAAAACAGCCCAGTTTCGAATCTTAATGATAGCAAAGGTAATGCCAGAATACAAGAAAGCTCAAAGCAGAAAAAAAACCCATTTACTAGCCAATGACTTTCCCACTCTGCAGAAATTAAGCTCTCTTTTAGATGACCTTTGACTGTTGTCTCTGATCTTTACTTTTTTAAGACAGAAAATGCATCTCATGTGGAGTTTCCTTACACATACCAATTCTCTGTCAATTGATTCTAGCCTAGGAACGACATGTAGCCTTTCTGCTGGTTACAGAACTAATCATAGCCCACAGTAAATACAAGAGAGAAATACCTTGTAAAATGCCTTTTTTTTTTTTTTTTTTTTTTAAATGGTGGATTTCCAGGGGACAAAGGAATAAAATCAGATCATAAAGTATACATAAAGAGCAGCTGATTTAGATGCAAGGCTGTTAGTATCAGTACAGGTTAACATTCGAGCAGAAAGATACTGGAGCATGCCACTACTGCAGTTAAGCTGCTTGCAATCAATTAGGTTTAGAGATCATCGTTAACAACATAAATGGAAGGCATTCCCAATCTTATTATTAATGGTGGTGATCTCTTGTTATGAACCAAGAACAGTAAAAGGGAAAGTAGACAGATAACAGAAAATTAAAAATAATAATTAAAAAAAATCAGTGGAACAACAAAGAAAGAAAAAGGTGAAAATGTTAACCTTTTGAATATCCATAGGACTCACTACAGAAGCATCAGTAGAACAAACTTCCTGCAAGAGTAGAAAAAAAGATCAAGAAGCGGAAAGAAGACAGAGAGGTATTCATGGAAATGTGAATGTATATGAGGAGAAGGTACTTTATGTGGTAACATAAGCAAATAAATGCTGCACATTTCCAAATTGCAGCTCTGGCATCTGAACAATGGGGAGCCTGTACCTGGCCTTCCAAGCAGACTTCCAGTTACATTTTTGATCAGCATTCAAAAAGTGCAGATTACACACATAAAGACAAGACAGTTTCAAGATAGCAGATGTATTTTTTGCCTAGACAGACTTAAAGGGCAGGACAGAATAGGATAAATAGGAGAGTTTAAAGCTGACAGAAGACATTTGAGAACTCTCAACCTTATTCAGCATGGAAAAACTGAGCAACAGGCATGTGGTTCTCCAGTTTACTTCGCTGATATGTAACGTATGACTTCTGTAATCAAATCTCTCCTATCTTGAGTACACTTACTGTCTTATGTAGGACTTTTAAAAAAGTGAATTGCTGCCTATTAAAGATTTTTTTTTTAATTTTCCTATGTACTTGTAGAGTTATGTAGCACCTGTATTGCAGGCTCCTCTTCTGGTTCCTGTATATTGAAGACAGTTGCAGCACTGTCTGCCCCCAGCAATCGACGAGCCATTTTTTCTTCATATGTTAATCTCTGGACAAGAACAAAACAAAATAAAACATAGAGCAATTGGACTAAGGGGAAAAGAAGAAATAAAGGTTCTTATTTCTCATTAAGAACTACATGACTACATGGCAGTTAGACAGTAAACAATGCTTTAAGTGATGTGAAATAGAGCAGCAATATGCTTTCAACAGCAGTTTTTCTACCACAGATTGCAATGCTTTTTTTTTTTTTTTTTTTTTTTTTTTTTTAAAACAAGTGGCTTTTCTGGCTTAACCAACCTCTGTCCTGACTCTGCCATTTGTTTCCCTTCTCCTGCCAGAAACTTGGGCAGGAATGAGCAAAAGGAACTACTTAAATCAGCATGGCCATCAAAAAAGCCCATGTCAAATCATCCCAAATCTTATCCCTGGCTGTTCTGCTACATTAGAAGCACACAGCAGAAAACTCTGTCAAAAATGCCAAGGAGATACAACTTACTCTATCTGATTATTTTGTCAGAAATAAAACAGCAGTTTTATAGAAAAGTAATTTCTTTTAGATTTTTAATTTCTATTTATTCTTAGTCTTTCACAAATTAAGGAAACAACTTAGAGAAGATGGAGTGGCAGTTTACACTCAAAGGTAAAGCAAGTTAAAGGAGAACCTTGAGTGTAGAATTCAAGTTTTTCATTGCTATTTTTCCTTCTATATTCAGTAAGACACTTCATGCATTCAAGATACATCCTTACAAATATTGCAAAAATATGCCAGCGAATGAAAGGCAAACAATTATGTGGTTGAATACAAAGAAAAAATGAAAGAATGGAAAAAGCATTAGGTCCAGTTAATGCTTTCATTTTCCAAAAACCTTACAGAAGTTTTTTGTTTTTGTTTTTTTTTTTAGATGTGGCATTGCTAAAATAGGAACTCATGACAATTAGGTACTAATCTTGGCTGTCTTACAAGCATCTACACAATTAATGAACTTTTCTTCACTCTAATTTCTTCTGTGACCACTCCAAGTGCTCACAGCCATGATCACACAAACAGAATCATCCTAGACAGGAATCTGCAAGGCAAAAGCTTCAAAGCAAGAATGAAAACAGAATATATTGGTTTAAGTTCCCACGTAATCTTATCACCTCATTTTTTTTTCCCCCTCCTTGTGCCACGTGGGCTTTCTCAGGATATTCAATACATTTGCACAGGACAAGCATCTTTCTTACCTTCCAAAATAGGCCTGATAGTTATGGCCAGCTGATAGTTATGGCCAGCTGATAGTTATGGCCAGCTGATAGTTATGGCCAGCTGATAGTTATGGCCAGCTGATAGTTATGGCCAGCTGATAGTTATGGCCAGCTGATAGTTATGGCCAGCACAATTAACAAATGTACAATTAGAAGAGTAGTATGGTTAGGATAGTATTTTACAGGTTTAAAGTAAGAAAGATTATCGTGGTGGAAAGAGACAATCAAAAATGAAATGCTAACCCGTGTCCTACGCTCACAGTAAAAAACTCCGAAAGGAGGGATCTCCAGAAAAAGACCCTTCCCCAGTGGCAGTCAGCCCTTAATTGGGGTCTAGGAGAGCTGCAGCCAGGTTCTACCCCTTCTGGTCACACAGCTGAATCGCCTTCACCTGTGCTCCCAGGGCTTACTCAGTCCTTGCCTCAGGTGATCAATCAGTGGTTCAGGCTGTGACTAAACAGTTCCCATACACCAACCCATCTCCTTTGAAAAAGAAATTAACCTCTACATTATGAGAGTGACTCTGCTTAACTACTAAAGAAAACTACCAAACCCTCTGCGGTCAACGGATAAAGCTAAGTATGCAAGCATTAGTTACTCCCATCACATCATTGACCTTACTGAGAATCTGGATGCTGTGGAGTAGACAGTTGGACTCAAGAAATTACACTGAACTTAAACACTGCAGTCCAGATGTCAGACACTGTAGCAAAACTCTAAGTATGGTCATAAGAAACCTAGGCATACTACCTTTCAAGGAAGCAAAGATATCCAAGTCATTCCCATGCCTATGCCTTTGAAAACATTTCATGGGCAAAACAGGGATGTCAGTCTGCATTTTTTACATTACCTTCTTCTTAAAAGAGGTTTCTGCTTCAAAGAAATTTAAATCAATGTCTTAATAATCAAGCCTTGAGACAGTTGCTTCTTATCAACTCTGAGCAGGAAGATTTTAGTATTTTATCTTTTATGCATATCTTAAAATGTACAAAAAATAATGGAGAACTTAACACCTGTGCATCTCAATGGTTTGATTTGCCTGCTCATTTTATTTCATTTCTTGTCCCTCAAGCAGATTGTTAATGCCTGATAAAGTCTGTGAATTAGCACTGTAGGATAGTTTATACCCTATTGGTCAAATATGGTCCCACAATCGCAGTATCTAAGGATGGCTCGTTCCTAATAGGTTTGTTTCTCATGATGAACTACTTTAGTTCCCTGTGATGCTCACTTACCACCCATTTTTTCCCCCTCTGATGTCCAACAGCTAGGCAAAAGGTAGAGTGGAGGCTGAACTGGTCAAGCAGTATGCATATGCTGTTTGGCCAGATGCCCAATAGAGATGAACAGTTAAAAGCAAATTGTCTCAGAGGCTGAAAAATGCCCTGATGTACGGATTGTGAAGGCTTCGTATGGTATTTCATCGCCTTTGAGATCTCCACTGCTTTGTTAAGTCCAAGTAAAATTGCTCAACAACAGAGGGAATGAATGATAATCCAAAATATACATTATTATTATTCCTTACGGAAATGCAGCTCTGGAAATCCAATTAAATGGAATAAATATATAAAACGCAAAAACAGTCTCTGCATATTTACTTTATATACAATTTATCTAAGATGCTACCTTGGCATCCACTCCCCTTCCCCACAGTATTTTCTATATTTTTTGGTTTTGTTATATTTTTTTTTACCGGTTGCCCGTTGTTCAAAAGGTCTTCTTTGAAGCGAAGTTTTCTTTCCAGATCCTGAATCACAGCATCCTTTGATCCTTGAATCTCTTCATCTGAGGCTATTCTAGCAGTTCTGCCTGTTTTCTTGGGGAATCCCCTGCAAAACAGTACAGACAAATTCATGAACTTTCCAGAAATCACTGGTACTCAGGAAGTACTGGATAAAATCCTGCCCACAGTGAAGAATATGTCATTGTGTCTTTGAAATTACAAGTTTAGCATCTTTACTTACTTTGCTGTTCCTTCTAACTCACATCACTGATTCAATGGTTAGTTTAAGTACAGAGCTGAAATTATGCTTTATTTGAAAGTAAAGCATTGGTTAGAATAGGGCTCAGGGTACTATAGCCATGGCTGTAAACATCATATTCTTAAAGATGAAGCTGATGAACAATGCAAGAAAGCAAACCAAGAGAAAACATGAAAGTGTGACCATATACGTACAGACAGAAGATAAACTAGGTGCCCACTAAATACCATGAAGAAAAAGATCAGAAAGAAGTACAACAAGGTAGTTAATCATTAATTTCTTATACTATTTATTAACTAATTTCTTGGTTCAGGCTTTCAATACACAATGCATAACTTCATGTTTATTCTTCATATCTCTGAACAAACACCTGGAAGGCAACACATTATTGCTGAAAGAACAGCCATTCACAAAGCCTAGGTTACATTCACAAGGACTAGTATCATGTCCTTAAAGCAGTTTTCAGCAGCACGATCTGCAACAGAATGGCATCCATGTAGCAGTTTGTATTCACTGGGCAAAATTGTTCTTGTAGACTCCAGTCTACAAGTTCTAATGGTGTTCCAGGATATTATGGAATGGCACAAGAAATATTTTTTTCCAGTCTGCACTAGTATTAAATGCTTTTCAATAATGTTATGATAGTTCTAGTGCTGGAAATACTCAACAATTTTTTCTCTTACTGGAGATGAGCTTCAATATTAGTGGGTTTTTTGCTTGTTTTTCTGTTTTTTGGGTTTTTTTTTTTTTTAGTGATTAATTAGTGCTCAACCCATTATAAAGGAATGAGTTATGTGAAACATAGAATCAAGTCAGCTAAACTGCCCAACTCACAGATGATAGAAATGGAAAATTTAGACCAGCATGATAAGGGCAAACTTCTTCCCAATATACAACAGGATAATATAATTACCAGCACGAAGATATTAAACTAGAATCATGAGGAGATAACAAAATTTCTTGGCAATTGTTCAGTACTATGTTTCTTCATCATTCACAGCCAGATAGAACTTATTCCTCAGAAAGCCTTTTCAATGGTAACCTTCACCAATAGTTAAAACTGAGCAATACATAAATGCTGTCAGAAGCAAAAACAAAATTAAATGTATAGATTGAGAAGAGAGTAACAGGAAACATTATGTCTAAATTCCTAAAACATTTCATACTCTGCTACTGGAAGTATATTTAAAACAGGAAAACAGTGGAGTTCTTTTAAAAAAAGAAGTTCATTTTTCACATTAAACCACAGAACAAGAGCAGACATGTGCCTGATGCTGCAGAAAGCAGAGCACAACCCTCATCTTAGAAGTATTAAGCCATTAGCTGGAGATCTCCTCATTCAACAGTCTTCTAAGTCAACAATTCCTTCCAAATTCCTTCTTAGAAATTTCATACTCGTATGATAAAAGCATTAAGAGTCTCAGCAGAAAAAAAAAAAACACCAAACCTGCTTCTGCTTGCACTTGGTAGACAGTAAAGGTAAAATTTACAATTTACCCAGGGAAGTCAGAGCCCTGTGGACTGAGTGCTCAGGAGTAGATTTGAAGTAACCAGTGAAAGAATTCTGAGGCATTATCAGTTATCTCTGAAAACAAAAAGTCCCTAAGCAAGCACATCTATTTTTAAAAGGGGAACGCATACCACAAGAACCACTGTCAGTAAGTTCAATGTCCATACTAATCACAAGAAAACAATATTACTGTCAACTTCAAAGCGGTGCAGTACAATAAGGCAATGAAAACTGTATCGACTCAAAGTTCACTCTTTCCTCTCCCTGTCAGGCTGCCAGGAATGGAGACAAGCAAAAAAGAGTTTTGATACACTTCAGTTTATGTCTTCTGAGTAAGCCGTCAGGAGATTCAGCAGTTCCCTAGCAAATGAGGCAAACACAGCCTGGCTACAATTTCTATATGCAATTTCTACTGTATTATTGTTTTCTGCATAACTGTCTAAGAACACAATTCAGAGAGTGGTAACTATTTGTTTTACCCCATAAAATTGGAAGAACAGAAACCAATGAGGTCTTCCTAAGGTCTGTACTGTACTTACTATTTCAACCTTCACAACTGGAAAAAAATGCACACTTCTCAAATTGGCTGCTGACACTGAACTTGAAGAGGCTGCAAGTCATTTACACAGCTGTCATCTACGTAATTAGTCTAGAAGCGATCTAATGATGATGAAATTCAGGAAAAATGTTCAAAGCCTGACAACAATACCAATAAAATTAACACTAACACATTAGCCATTTCACAGAAGAATCTGTGTTACTAAAACCTGAATGCAATTAGTTCAAAAGGAAGACAAATATAATCTGGGACACTACAGCACAAGAAAAGAAAATTCATTAATTCCTTTGATTCTTTTTTGCTGGACACCAAGTCCAGTTATAACACAGAGCACTTCAAGAAAGATGCTTTTAAAACACTGCTCCTGTGACAAGGTTGGAAAATTTTCCTTATTTATTCAGGAAATGAAGAGAATGGAGATAAGAAAACATAAAACATCAGAAAATTGTTGGCATTCAATAATTCTCCATGGCTGCTGATGCCAAGCAGAGAACTTAATTTGAAGAAAGGCAGACTTAGCTTTGACAAACACAATGTACAACTCTCCTCTTTCCTTCTCTCTACTCTCCAACAATGGCAGTTAAACAACGGAACAAGTTATGCAGGGAAGCTAAGGAATTTTTTCTAAAGAATAAGGTAAGCAAACATTTCAGCAATAGCCTAGGGATCCCTGGTAGCATTTAACACAAGTGGCATACTCCTTAACAACCTTCCAGATCTCTCCTTGTGTGCCAGAACATCCTGAACTTTGCACAGTGGGGCTGGAAATGTCATCTGAGACGCAGTCAAGGCAATTTGCCTGAAAATAGGTTCTATTCTCTTTACTTACATTAACAAGTAAATATCTAAGCAAGGAGCTAGTCTAAAAATATAACTATAAAAATGAATACCGGCCAAAATGTCTTCAGATACCTTTAGAACCCCTCTCTCCCCCCCACAAATACTTTGAATCAGGAAAAAAAGAAGAGGTATGTGAAGAAATACATACATCACTCTGAAAGTAATGCCTCCTATTTATTCCCATGAAAACTACAACAAAGAGCACACAATAACACTACATGATAGAGCATATTCTCAGCTACAAAACACTATTTTTCAACACAGTCACCATCATTAGCTATGCATGTACATCGTACTCAGTAACAGCATGTACATCGTACTCATAAAAATCTGCACCAGCAGAAGTGACACACTGGCACTGTCACCACTGCTGAAAAGCACCACCTCACTGCTCACATCCAGTGTTTGGTCTTCAGAAATGTTCAGCAAGTGTCCATGAATGTCAATAAGTGCAATTCTTTTTCCATACAGAGGAATTCAATGACAAATCTTTTGCTTCATGTATGTCATCCATGTCAGACACCACTTTGTCAGACTGCCCCTCTGCTGCCATCTGTCACAAGGCAACTAAATGTAATGGGATGTTGTTGGGAAGGTTCAGCCTCTACTCCCATACCACCAACATCTGCCTCTCATGTTGTGGGCCAACATACCAAAGCAGGAGGCATTACTTTTGGAGCAGACCTCATATAATTCTTCCTGCAGATGCTATATTTCCACTCCCTCTTCAGAATCTCTTTACTTCTACATACATACAAATACCTATTGAAGAATACAGATATACATACACACCCACTCCACATTAGCTCTCAAGACATGCATTCCTGAGATAAAGGTCTACAAAACAATGGCAACAAATAGAAGGCCCTTGGTGAATCTGACCTCTCAAGCTGAACAGGGCTATGCTTTGGAGATGGTTTAGAATGCCAAGACAGCCTGTCAGCAAACTTAATTCAGTTGCTTTTACTAAGACTCTTCATCATTCATACATGCCTTTATCTGGATGCAAGAAGTTCCTGCAATCTGTGTCTTCCTTGCTTACTCTCATGCTTTCTTTTCATCTTCTCTTAGGGATAATATCAAACAAAAAGTTCTGTCGTTTGTGTATTTCTGTGTTCAATTCTTTGCCTGATGCAGAGTACACGGGAAGTATTAATAAAGTTGGAAAAGGCATATTTAAAGACACTGACACAAGTGCAACCACAAATGTGCCAAGAATCAGCCTTTGAGAATCAGCCTGAAATTCACACTGATTTTAAGCACCTCTGAAATGTGCATCACTGAAATCATGGAGTGCTTGAATAGAAGCAGAGGTAACAGCCCACAGGTATGAATTCTTTCAGCCAGTAAGGGCACAAAGAAATTTCTAAAACTCAGGCAAACTTAATTCACACACACAGTTTTTTGACAGTAAAGACTTCTGCAACCTTGGCTTGGCCTTCTTAGTTTTAAATATTTGCCCTAACATTTGTTTAGAAAGGCCAAACCAGCAGTTATTTTCATGTTTTAATTACATGGGGTGGACACTGGATGTGATTCCCTCTCTTTTCCTACGTACCTTTTACAGTGTAAATAAGGGTAACAGACTAGCTGTTGTTATCCTTCCAAGAACAAATTCCTGTTTGCAGCCAACATGGCTCAGTTTCACAGAAATCTAAATCAATTCTCTGGTACTGAGGTAATGAACAGTAACTTGATTTTTCCTCTTAAACTGAAGTCTTCCAAAAATACAGCTAATTCCTGTCCATTTAACACATTTTTTACTTAATGTAGGAACAGAGTTACTGTAAGCACATTAACAGGCCATGAACTTTGATGTACCAGCTGCATTTAAAAATCATTTTAGTCTGATCTTGTCATATATATTGTGGAGACCAGGAGTTAGCTCTACTCAGTAACGTGACATTAAATGTACCTGAATTAAGAGAACGCCTAAGGCAGAGTCCTGGCTGAGGATGATTAGTACAAAGTGAAACAAGAGTAACAAAGTTCAATTTCTACCACCCAAGAACAAGTTATGAAATTGTTGGGGGGAAAGAAAACAATCATGCCTCAGCATTGGATAAGATCAAGATTGAAATGAATAATATATACCTGTGAGCAAGTCTGATCCTTCTTTAGGACTCGATTACATAACCTGATGAGACAACACAGAACAACTCACCTACAAAGTGCACGACTACCACCTAAAACTTACTTTTTCTAAGTCTTATCTTAAAAAAATGCACTTCTACTCATTAAATGAATGACCATTTTTCCATTCTCCTATTCGGTTTCTTCTTTCCTATCTGAGCAAACGAGTCCTCTGCTTCACACTGCACTGGTTACCACAGAAACGTAAGTGCTGTTTGTTCTTCAAATGCTGTCCACATATTCGGATAATGACTGAAGGAAACAGAAACTCTTTTGTAACTGGTAATCTTACCTATCTTTCAGACTGCTACCAGCGTTATGCTAGAACCATCGGTCAAGAAGAAATCACAGAAGCAGTGACTGCACTTGAAAATAAAGAAGGCTGGCACTACCCTTATGGTTCCGAACTCTTGAGAAGAAATAGGTAACTGCCAGAAGTATGTGAAGAGAAACCTACACAGGTTTGAGAACAGGTAATATATATCAAAGATATTAACTTGTACTCCTCCTGGTGAAATGCTATGGTTAAGGTCTCCACTACTGCCAAACACTGTGCCTGCTTTTGCATTCACAGGCACTTCTCTGCTACCCAAATCTGTATGAAATAAGAAAACTATAAAGCTAAGTCCTCAGAAGGAAAAAATCTGCAGGTCAAATAAAACTGTACCACAGTTGTGCAAGTTACATTGAAATAAACGGATAGTTACAAACAGCCTTTCTCTCTTTTCAGTGGAAAGGTACAGGTACTAGTTCTCTTAGTTAAGTTCACCTGTCATCTTGCAACAATCTTAAGCCTCTCCATTGGTCATTTTAAAAGGAATTAGATAAAAATATCTGGAAAATTAAGTTTTCCAGATGCAATAGTTGTCAAGGGCTCAGTTAGTTTGGCTACTGTGTAAGCTAAAACCCTGATTTCTCCTTCTAAGCAGTTTTAATAGATTAGATCTGGGGCACAGCCTGGATTTAAAAGTTCAAATGAAACAAATATGCATTCATCATATTTCAAAAAAGTTGACATGGATATGCATTTAAAAATTAGTAGTTGCATGAATGTAACATTGTTACATTATACAAAACCAAAACCCCCAGAATAAGGTGTTTCTTAGCATAATCAACAAGAAGTGATCTGATATCACAGATAAACCACACAGGTATTGCTCCAATAGCCACAAGTAAGATTCAAGCCATGAGGAAAGAAGGCACAACACAATAAATCACAAAGCTTTAAACAAAAACCATCTAATGGGCACAAGCGATAGCTTTAGATAATTGGAAGTTGGGAATAAAGTTAACCCCAGTAATTGCTGGAGTTTTTCCATGACAGAAACACTTGCTTTAAGATACAGTTTCCTGAGCCCCACAGAGAACTGCAGGAAAGGAATGAACAACCAGCATAGAGAAGAGTAACCTCAGCAACAGGAAGACATCCTGTCTCTTCCCTGCCTTGTGGCAGAATTCTTAATTGAGAATTAATTAATCCACTTGCATATTACAATTTTCACATAATCCATACTCAGTAATCTCAGTTGTTTTCACAGTTGTAACTGGAAATTGTAGAAATAAATAGAAAAAGCAAATCTAGGTCTACATAGGATATCAGTGCATTTTAGTCAAAAATGAAAGCTGGTGTTTGTACCAACAGCCTGTTGGAAGTTGTAAGATAAAAATATGGAGAGGTGCTATTTTTCCTCACAATGGTTACCATCACTGCTGATTAAGGAAACACAAAGGTTACTTTGCCTCTTTATGCTATTTGAGAAAGAATTCAATACACAAATCAGCACAGAGCTTCAGGAACAGACCAGCAGATCTGGATTCAGAGGGGAAAAATCATACGCAGAATTCTCTGATGTTGTCACTCTTGTGATTCCTACAGAATTCCTGTTAAGATTTAGAATCATAGAATATCCAGAGTTGAAAGGGACCCATAAGGATCATTGAGTCCAACACCCGTCTCAATGCAGCACAATACATTTATAACCCATTTATAACCCAAAGAACTTTCTTTAGGTAGAAAGAAAAGAGCCAAGATTTTTACCAGCTGTATCCAAACAACATAACTCCAGCCAAGTTTTATCTCAGAAACAACTGATGAGTGTTCATAATTTCCTGAAGTATTCAATTAGCTGTGGTGCTCTACCAGTACTTCTCGTCTTGCTGAGTAACACAATGTTCTGGCAAGATATGAATTGATCAAATCTGCCCCATCACAAAAAAAAAAAGTTGTTCCTGAAGTCTGTTCTGCTAACATGGCTACATCATGGTCACAGCTGGAAAATGACAATAACTCTAAAGTGGCTAGAGCTTACTGGAAATTCAAATATATTTTATGCAATTGAAATACTGACCATACAACCACTGCAAATAAATACTTTGAATATTTAGAAGTGAATTAATATGTACTAACTAGACAAAGCTGCTTTCTATGTTTCAGATGTCCAGATAAAATGTAGCAAGTTCATAAGCAGTTTTTCCCACGCTTCAGGAATGGCTGTAAGGCTACACCAAGGAGAATAGTGTAAAATATTTCCATATATATAAAATGAGAGAATATTCATACCATCAAGCTGGTTTAAATAATGGCACATTATCCACAGAGTCCCAAAACCAAGGAAAAATTCAGTTCTTAGCTATAACATCAGCCCTGCAATGTTTATTGCCTTACCTATATTCTGCTCTTACTACAAAACACATTTGGCTATCAGGGACACAAGTGTGCCTGAGTGAGAATAAGGTGAACAACCACTGTAAAAAGACCATACAGCCAAAATAAGAGCAGTAAATTACAACCCTCAAATACACAAATACACAAAAAAGAAAAAGACAGGACAAGAGCCACAAAAACACCGTAGGCAGATAGAAAAGCTGTGCTAAGAGCACTTCATCTGTTACAGGCACTCAGTATAAATCGTAGACATATCTAAATGCAACTACAATTCCAAATCAACTTCCACTAAAGTTAAAATATAGTAATAAATCATAAGGTTATCTTTTAAAGAACAAACCCTACCGATTCAAACACTGCAATTGGAGTCTTTCATCAAACACACACCTCCTTTACATCAATGGCATTTCAAACCATGGCTAGTCTACTTTCAGCAACCCACAATCATCACAACTACACAAGAAATTTAGAAGTAGAGACAAAGCTAAACAGCTTGATGAGTGTTTTAGGTGCCAAGCTGAACCAAAACTTTGAATACCACAATGCATCCTTTGCAGCCAGACTGTTACAACACGCTGTCAGTATCACCCATTTCAATCAGTGGATCTTAGAGATGTGTGGAATACAGAGTAAGAATATAGGCTGAGGATATGGAATATTGGCTCAAAGACTATGGCATCTCAGAAAAATAAATGCATTCAAGGAAAGAGGATTTGTGAAGGTAGAGCAAGAGACAAGGGAAAAGACGAAGCAAAAGTGAAAGTGATAAAAAACACAGCAGAACTGAAATTGTAGCAGAAACCAGAGGAGACCGAAAGACTTGTAACAACAGATATTTTTCTTCATCAAGCAGTGCATCCTCCCCATGTTTGAATGTTATAATTAAAATGGCAAATACTCATTATTTGTGTGTGTATACACACAAATATATATAGATATATATACACAGACACATAAATCACATACACATACACTCAGCATGGTTAACATTATCCACCTTCCACCTGGATTACATTTCCAGAGGGAATGCAGGCCAAATAGAACCAATCTCCTTGTCCTGACCAGCCTCAGAACCTGAAGCTGCTGCCCTGTTCTAAGAGAGAGGCACACTGTCACATGCATACCCAGGCTGGCTGCTAGGCTTGGAGGAGCAAGAAAAATGGTAAAGAGGGAAGCATCCCTGCAGAGTTAAGCCTCTACTTGTGTCCGAAGACTGAAGGGGGTGAGGAAGAGGAACACAGCTAAATATTTCAAGAACATGTGCATGAATGCAGCAGAATGGTGAAAGATACTGCTCCCCACTTCTGTGGAACACAGCAGAAGACTGAGCTGTGGCTGTCACCATCACAGTACACTGAAGGGAACTCAAAAAAGAATCCAGTACAGTACAATGGTTTGCCCTAAGCAATGCAACAGAACAAGCACACAGAACTATGTGTACTTGCTGTATTAACAAATCAAGGATAACTTCAGGCTTTTATTGGCTGTGCTTACTGCCAAGCTGTCAGTAAATCAATCATGCAATTTTCAATAGTTAGTATCAACAGTGAAACACAGCCAGTACAAGGGAAACAGTAAGACAGAAAATCATAACTATTATGAGTGAAAGAGCAAAAAGTACAATTTATTCATTTTCTCTTAATTCTGTTTTATGGCCACATTCTATAACGAGCCATATGACAGAAATCAAGATAAATAATTATTGGTGTTTGTTTTTTTTTTTAATGTATATATATGATTTATTACTTTGATATCTCTCTGCTTTACTCCTTCTCTTCCTTCATATATCTTAGACTGATACAACAGAAGTTCCCACTGCAACAGTACATAGCTGAGCAAGTCACCTAGCTACAGTGAATATGTTTAGACAAACTTCTAGACAAAGTTATAAATAAGCCTTGGATGCAATTATTCTCATTTTTGTTCTTCAGCATGTCTCTTTGTTCTCTAAGGATGGAATGAGAATCTAGTGCCAGCAGAAAGACAAACTGAACTATGATGGGAGCTGATGTGCTCCAAAATATTATTTTGGCTTTAAGGGTAGACAAAAGGGGAAAGCAAGCATTTGGAGTTGTTAAGGGAAGGGGCTCTTTTTTTTTTATGCACTCTTTTTTGAAATCCCTTCCCAAACCCACTTTCAGACTTCCTTGGAAATAAACCTCTAGGCAAAATTCAATACATCACAACCATTTTGTTGTCAGATATATACTTCAGTAACGTACATTTCAAGTATCACAAAGCTACAGGGAGTTTTGAACAACGCCCTCCTTCATTTTTCTCTGTGCCCAGATGCAGTGAGAATGTAAGACTGCAAATATCACTGAATGCATGTCTTAAAACTGAGTCACGAGAAGGGTTTTCTTGGATCCACTGCCCTGGGCATGTAGAACCTTTTGCTGCTGCTTTCATATATTCATCAGCTCCACTGATGCTCCCTCCCTGCTGTTCTGACCTGTAGCACCCTTTCAGAATCTGAATTCTGTGATGGTTAGAAAACTGTAACAAATCTCCAGCATAGAGGCATTTGCAAACAATTACCATATCTCTTTCAGCTGGCTACTAATAGCAAAGGACCCTAGAAAATTATAACATGAAACAAGTGCAATAATCTTCCATACAATCTCCAGTAGAACTCAAAGTGCTCATTAGCTAATACTTACGGAGGCATCACTCCTTTCGGGAGGCCTAATGCGTTGACAGAAACGGGTGGTGGCTGGGATGGCAGCATGGAGCTGAGAAAAGCTGCTGGAGACTGGCCAGAATTAGGAAATCTAGGAGTTGGAGACAGGCTGTGGGAAGGTGAAGAAAGGGAAGGAAGAGGAGGAGGTGGAGGGGGTGGAAGTGGAAAGGAATCACACACTGGATACGTTGGGGTTGGACTAAAGACAGGTGGAGGTGGGGGAGGAGGAGATGGAGAAGAAGGAGACCATCCATACTCCCCTTCTGGAGCAAACTGCTGAGAGAAAGGGGCAACAGGTACTCTCCCAAACTGTTTTTGAGAAGCAGTCGGAGACATAGGAGAAGGAAGGCTGGATGTGGATGATCCTGAAGAAGGAGTCACGTAACCTGAAGCAGGGCTGATGTTCTGAGCAGCAATGAATTGCTTAGGCCGAGCGTAGTTAAAGGAGCTGGAAGACTGCATGCTTGGGGAAGTATGAGAGTTGAGAATACTCATTGGCACAGGAGAAACCACAGACTGGCTGGACTCAAGTTCTTGGAAGGAGGGGGGAGGAGGAAAGGAAGGAGATGAGGGAGTGTGCTGACGATGTTCAGGTTGCTGCTGGTGACGATACCACTGGCCACTTTCTTGCTCCAGACGAATTTGGTTCTGCAGCTGCTGTATTTTTATTGGGTCCCTGTAGGAAGGAAAAATAGACAAAAAGATGATCAGACATGCAGTGTTTGCCTGGAGGAGGTAAAAACTCCGCTGAGTTATTGGTGTAGGAGAATCAGAAGCCAGAGAAAGCTCAAAGTATTTACATACATTGAATAGTCCCCCTTTTCAGAGCTAGACATTGTTACAAAAGTGTATCCAGAGTAGAAGTCAACAGAATCTTCAGTTCTCAAAAAAGGTATGCTGTAAGTCAATTTGAAGACGTTTAGCATATTTACAAGAGCAACTAAATACTGTAAGTAATAATTAAAATGTTGATGTTCTTAAGTAGGTTATATTTCATTCTACCTTTCCACTTCATTCTGCGGCCCGGTTCCCATAATAAGCCTCAGATATTTATTCAGTGATAGCTTCAGCCTTCATTTCTGCAGTAGCCCATGTGTGCAGATCAGACAAGCCTACTTAATGCCATATTTTTAATGAGTTACTTGGAGACAAGGGACCAGCTTCTAATGTTAGTACCATATGTGTACCCATAGATGAGCAAAGGAGACTTCCAGGAAATACTTATGACCTAAGGAGATAGTAAACAGTTTCCTCATGTAGTTAGTCCCACTTTTTTTTTCCTAAGACTTATTCTAACTAACTGTAAATTCTGAGGTGTATCTCAGTAGGTGCTGAATACAGCTCTAAGGAATTGTAAATTGCAGTATGAATCAGCTCAAAGGAAAATGAGTTCTTCCTTAAAAAAAAAAAAAAAAAAAAGTGGGCATTCACTAAAAAAGCAATTGACAAAACAACTGACTAAAAAATATAGAGAAACACTTAAAATTGTTAGTTAAGTAAAACAAGCAAACAAAAGCCCCCAGCATGTTCAGGAGTAAAGCAAACCAGAGCACGCATTGGTTCTCCAATACTGTTTTTGCAACAACATTGTGACTTTCCTATTAATTACTCCTTTGTAAACTAAGAGGCCAGAACATTAAAGAGACTGTAGCAGCCTATTTTAACTGCTGTTCTGCTGTAGTAATAAGAGTGCAATGTAAGTGAGGTCCATATGAAAGTGGAAATCAAGCTTAAGTGCACGGTCTCTCATCTTAAAATTAAGCAGACTGACTTGCTTTAAAATGATCATGTTCCAGCTGGAAATCATAATTTTACCTCAACTCCAGATGCCAACAAAGCTTTAGCATATGAACATATACCTTTCCTGTATATTAGATATATAAATCCTTCATTATATGCAAGTGTGTCACCATTTATATATAATTTAAGTCATTTAGGCAGAAATCTTAGAAGCTGTCTGCTTAATGCATGGCATATGAATGCATGATTCTGGCACAACAGTATACTTTTGTTGGTAGCAACAAAACTAGAAATGGTACTGTCATCATATTTTCCATTCTAAGATTAATTTTGATATTCCAGCCATTCATATTTCCCAGAAAATGTTTGCTGACAATAATTCTGCTTATGATCTCAGGCCAAAGGATACTATTTAGATAAAATAGAGGAGTGAGACAGTTTAGGACAGAAAACTGAAAAACCAGTTCTTTACTTTTAACAGTTGCTTCTTTCCTTTTTAGTAATAAGGATGGTTCATTCTGGCTGCTTAAGTCATCTCACTAACAAAACATATTTCAGTACTTAAAAGAATTTGCGTTATTAAAAAGCTGCAGTTCACTTGCAGATTTTGTACATTTTTTTTTAATGCATAGCGACCCTAAATTCCTGTGTGTTCAACTTTTCACTTCAAAAGGCACAGGCTGAACTTAAGTTTTCAGTTTTTACTGAACTATGTAAGAATCTCCAGTCCCTACAAGGGCTGAAGCAACACAATGTCTTGTCTTTTAGGTCGCATACTCATTCAACTGTCTTGGCAGATGACAGAAATATTTGAAGTCGGTTCTAATTGAGGAAAGTCCTGTAAAACTACTACTTTAAGCTCATTCTGTTTCTTCAGTCTGACTGTTAGCAGATGTACTGTATAATGATACTACAATTATTTCAAAATACCTACTTTCACTTCTATCGTAATCACACGCACCATAAGAGCTTTTGATTTATAACAGAGAGACTAAGGTTTAAACAAAAACTTGGGAAATTTAGTATTGTAAATGCTGAATTTCATCTGTCTCCATCACTTCTGTTTTCCTAACATATACTAAAAGCAAGTTAGAGCGTCTTGTCTTGGGACTTTTTGTTTTCATTGCCAAGTCACTTGGCCATATGCCCAGCCAACAGCCCAACACAAATGACCATCTATGGCCCTGCCAATGGTAAGCACACTACTACAAGTGTCTGCCACTAAACTGCTGCTGTACCAATCTGGGCAGCAGTAAATACCAGATTCAGAGTATGACTACAAAAGGTCGGCAGACAAACATGAGGTTCTCCTGCTCTCACACAAAGCTTAACTTGAGGCCACAAGGATATATGCGCCTGTAAATGAGGGTTTACTAGCCCAGGACAGCCCTAATTCCATTACAAAACTTTTTATCAGGTCCAGAAAAAGCAGGCTCACGTCTGCTCGAAAAATAACATGCGGGCATCATTATCACGTCAATTCATAGAGCAAAAAAATAAAGATCTTAGAACAGATTTCCATTCCAGTGAGAGAAACACATGATCCTTGTTTGCACAAGATTGTTCTCATCTCATCTCAGAAGCTCTTCTTTTAACAGCAAAAACTGCCCTATACATACTAATTTCTTGAGCGATGTGTCACTGTGAAGAAAGAAAAAAAAGAAGTATAATAGTCACCAGTGTTACTTTATAATAACACTGACAGTTGGAAGTTCTAACACAGGGAGGTCATCAACCACATGGCACCTGTATCACAGATATAGAGGGGCACAGGAGTCAAAAAGATGCAATGGAATCAGTCTGTACTGCTGCCCTCACCCATACTGAACAACTAAACTGAAAAGACAACTAAAAATGAATAAGTTCAATTGGAATTACATCCTCTTTCCAATTAGCTGAAATATGTTTTGTAATCCAAGTGTTTTAAATGACACACTTGCTTTCAGGGAACACATCAAGCTCGTTTAAACAACTTAAGGGAAAAAACTTACTTTCTCATGAAGATTTTTCAATATTACTGAATAATAACAACATAAGAATGAACTGTTAAAACTAAATTTATGGTAAAAAAGGAGATGTTAATTAAAAAGTCATACTAAAGATACAGCAAATACTGAGGATACCAAGAAATTTCAGAAGGCTCTGAAAACCACACCTAAGTAGTCCATGAATATTCTTAAGAAGGCTGCTTTCATATTGTCAATATTACTTCCAATATCAAGTACTCCAATACTAAGCCACTTTCCATCATCTATCAGCGTTCCTGGTCAACCTGAGAGGTCCCAGAAGACTAGAAGACTAGAGACTTGTCAATGTGACTCCAATCTACAAGAAGAGTTGTAAGGAGGATCCAGGGAACTACAGGCCTGTCAGCCTGACCTTGGTGCCAGGGAAGGTTATGGAGCAGATTGTCTTGAGGGAGATCACGCAGCATGTGCAGAACAACTCAGGATCAGGCCTAGCTCACATGGCTTCATGAAGGGCAGGTCCTGCTTGACCAACCTAATCTCATTCTATGATTGAGTAACCTGAGGAAAGGCTGTTGATGTGGTCTACCTAGGTTTCAGCAAAGCCTTTGACGCTGTCTCCAAAAGCATCCTCCTGCAGAAGCTGGCAGCCCGTGGCTTGGACAGGTACACTCTTGGCTGGGTAAGCAACTGGCTGGAGGGCTGGGCTCAGAGAGTGGTGGTGAATGGAGTTAAATCCAGCTGGCGACTGGTCACGAGTGGTGCTCCACAGGGGTCGGTGCTGGGGCCTGTTCTGTCAGTATCTCTACTGATGACCTAAATGAAGGCACTGAGTGTAACATCTTCTCTCATGTAACTGGTGATAGGACTAGAGAAAATGGACTCAAGCTGCACCAGGGGAGATTCAGGCTGGGCGAGAGGAAATAATATATAATATATAATAATATATAATAATAATAACTTACGTCAAAAAAACTGAGAACTGTGAAAAGAGCGGGGGTTAAATTAGCTTTCTTGTAGTGTTTCATAGATGGACATTTGTGAAATATTACAAGGCTTCTTGTGGAAACTAGACTTGTTCAGCAGAAATAGCAAGCCAGTTAACTGGAAAGTGGTTGCGTTAATCACTTTAGCATTCTTCCTACCAAAATGACCTAGTCTGGCCAGTGACAGGTAGGCTGGCTGGAAAGTCTGCTTCTGTGATTATCATAAAGCAGAGCCATACAGGTATTAATATTTAGTTCTTCCACTGGGGAAAAAAAAAATAATAAAGGAGTGCAAATGGTTGGCTGATTGCTCAAGATGAAAATGTAAAACTATGAAGGAACAAACTTCAGGTGAGGTTTCAGGCCTTCATCTCCCATCAGAACAGTTGCATGAACAGCTTCCATTCTGAAGACTTTGAACTAGCACAGCAAGATGCTGCCTTTCATGAGAAACATTTGAAAACAGATATGCAAAGGAAGGACTAGATGCCTTAGATTTTCAGTGGTTAATTACAAAATATTATGTTTTTAAAAGCAAAGCATTGATTGCATGAGAAGAGTGGACAGATGATCAGAATCTTCTCAAAGCTCACCACTAAATATGGCATATTTTACATTAACAGTTGCTCAAGGACTGATGTTCTGAGGTAGGCACTTGGCTGATTTATCATTCTATACTATACTATTTCTTTTTTCTTCCCGATACGTTCTTTGCATCATATTATTCTGAAAATGAATAGAGCAGTCTTTATGAACCAAACAGGTAGGAACCACCACCAAGGCCAGGTCAAACTGCTAGGAGGCAGCACAATAGAAGAAGGGAAGTGCAGGAGACAGGCAGATGGTCTCTAAAGAATTATCATTGGATTGCAGACTATACTACAGCAGATGCCTTTTTCAGGGTGCAAAAAAATTGCAAGGCCTCTGCCAGTCTTATTCACAGGTTCCCAGCATTAGGACATCTAACCACCTTATGTTTATCTTGTATCTCTGAGTTTGTAAAAAACATTAACATTCTTTACTAGAAGAAAGAATGCCTGAAACATCTTCCGGGAAACACCTTACTGTTTGCAATGCAATAGTCAGCTCCTTGCAGTTCTGGTTTTTTGTATCTTGAAGAAAGAGATAGCTTTGTCTTTGTCTGGATCAACAATGCTGTCTATGCTAAGGAATGATAATGGGAATCCACCTGACTGAACTTGCTGGTGCTAGCTTTGCTTTTTTCACCACACGTTCACAGCTCAGCATACTACTTGATAATGTTTATTCCATCCAGTCCTGGCATCCAAAGTCACCATGAGGTATAATCTGCTCTGTCAACTTTTTTAATACAAAAAAACTTCTACGGAAGCCTCTGATGTCCAATCTGCCTTGGAGGAAGGTTCCTCCAAACATAAAGGCCTGCTGTACAAGACTTGCCAGGATTCACAAACAAAATGAACTCCACCCAGGTAGTGTCTAGGAAGCGTAGTAAGGGCATTCAAGTTTATTCAGTGTTTTATAACACAGTTTTATATAGATTGAAATCAATCATCACAGATCTGAATACATTTTTCAATGCTAGAACTTTCTGTATTTCCAAACTTCGGCCCTCCTTCATCCTCCCTCATCATCTTAATAAAAGGAACAAATGTAAAGCAGATCAAGAAAAGCAATTTTAGTTTGAAAGAACAGTCATATGTATGATGTATGGAAGAACTTCTGCTTCAGGTCATTCCTGAGCAAAAGCAAACTTCATACTCCTTGCAGTAACTGCCCTTTGAGCAATAGATGGTACAGTTGGATAGAAACTAGATATACATCTGAAAGTACAAAACTATTTAGAATGAAAGTAATTAGAATTAACAACTTAAAAAAAAAACAAAAGTTGAGCTAGTTTTCTAAATTAAAATTTTTTTTTAAATGCCAGAAAACCTTTGTATTTGTGGTAACAGCTACTCACCTCCAGAAAATCTTTGTTCCAGTGTAGAGTTAGCTTCTAACTCAAGATCAGTGTTTCATAATAATGCCAGAGCTCTACGAAAGAGCAACCAGCCTACACATTTGTCTCTTTAATGCACCATCATGCTGTACTGAGAGGCAAGGGCTGTTCTCAGCCAGATCTGTCAGTACTTGAGAGCTGTTAAAATGAAACCACCAATGCAAACTAGTAGAGTTCTGAAGAGAACTATTTAGAATGCAAAGGTAATTCCAACTAAACTGTGTCCACTGAAGGAATATTTACTCAATTTCAGAAATGTTGAAAATACTTCTAAGGAAAATAAAACCTGCAAAGTATTGATGCTGTATTTACACAAATACATCTACCCAAGCACTAAGCTCATTGATACTGAACAACCCCTATACTGTGAGATTTCAATCCTGTGAGTTTTAAATCCTCCAAGGTTTCACATTTGCGTATGAGTGGAATTATCAGGAAACAAGAACTGGTAAAGGGAGGACAAAAGCTAGCATCAGCTTGGGTTCTATGCTGCAATCATTCAGAGATATTTTTTGTCTGTGCTGATAGGGAGGATGCAGGGTTGTAATTACAATTTACTTCTATTGCATGTCTTGAGAGCTTTAAGTAGAATTCATCTTCACCAGCTGCATTCTTTTAACATTTTTATTACTTGCCCTTTAAAACGTAACAAATTGCAAATGCAGATTCACAAAAAGAAACTTTCTATGTTTCCTGTATATACGGGATTGTTTACACTCATCTAATTTCACTGTAGTCTAAAGTACTCTGAGGAAAATCAGCACGGTGTAAGAGCTGACACAGTTACCTTACTATGAGCACACTATGAAACTAAGCTTAACTTTCCATCAGAGAAGCTTTGTACACTCAAAAGACAAATGGAAAATATTTTCATCATATCTGCATTGTTTGTGAACTCTCTTGTAAGGAAATCCTGCTGTAATTTGGCTGTTAAAAACCTGCCTATCCTAAAAAGTGGCAGTTGTACCTATGCCCATTTTCCATTATTTTTTGATTATCTGTCAAAGACATCAAGGTTAATTTCTGTACTAAGGAAGCCAACAGTAGTGATAATGCCAGCATTTAGTGAACACAAGGCGGCTCCAGGCAATTCTTTTGGAGACAGGAACCATTTTTCATATCTCTATAACACCACAGGGACATTTTTCAAAACATGCACCAGTGAGATAACATTTACCCTAAGCACAGAAAGAGGGGAAATCATGCTCTTGCGCACGCTTATTGTTTCAAAGAGTCATAAAGTCATAATACAGCTCCAGTAAAAAGCCTAACCTTCGTTCCTCTATTAGGATTAGACCATAAGAATTAGTCTGGTAATCAAAATTCTGTCTGGCTTGGTAATTCAATATTGTCACATAAACCAGAATATTGGTAATGGAGGCAACAGTTGAAAAGTGACGAAGGTAACAAAGTTTACTGATAAAGGAAGCAGAAAGTCTATGTTATTAGGAGATAAATCAGTAATGAGACATTAATAGCAACACAAATTCCAATTTGGAGCTCAACTGGCCTAAATCATAGGAAATCATGACTTGGAACGCAGGAATGAATTAGCCTACAAAAACACAAGCAAGACTTCTGCTTCTTCTTGTGCCATCCCACTGGAAGGTTATATTCTTTGCTTACTGCTATATATCCACAGTACAGACCAAAAAAAAGTTTCACTAGCCTAAAGCTGAAAGTGAACAGAAGAAAAAGACAGATAACCTTTTATAGATTTTCTCAGTGCTGACACAGCACATTCACCATGCTCTTTTTTCTTTTTTTTTTTAATTTTATACATTTGATTGATGAGATACTTTATCGATCACCACATTTCACCCTATATCAGACATCAAAGTTAAGAAACTGACTTATTTTTATGCCCATCTATTAACAGTTACAGGGGGCTTAGGACTGACCCTCCACTCTTTCAATACTGATATGCCAGGATCTGCCAAATATCCATTCCCTCACTTACATGGAAAGACAATCGGTCTTCTGTATTGAAATAACTACTTTTCAGGGCAGGAACGAGCATGATATTAAACAGAGAAATCAAACAAAACCCACAAAAAAAATTAAAATAAAATAAAATTAGTAGCGACCATTAGAGCACAGAGCTGCTAACTGTTGTGTTTTGGGGAAAATGAAAACCATGCTTTAAGAATATTTGAAGAAATAAAGGTTTTAGAGCCTAAATTCTAGGCCCTTTTAACCGGCATTTTATATTCACAAAGAAACAAAGTCCTGACATTTGAGCAGGTCACTGCTTCACATAAATCTCAGATATTATCAGATGACACATCAGTCTTCTATTTTACTGAAACTCACGGGGGACATTCTAATCAAAAAACACCATATGAAAGGAAACCAGCGCCAAGAAAACCAAGCATAAAAACTGGTGTGGTTTTCAATGAAATAAATAATACGCTTCTGAGACTCCCCTACTATGAGAACATGACACCCTTTGGGTATCAGGACTATCTTTTTTTCCCCACAAACTTCTGCTTTTATATCATTCTGGTTTAAATCCTTCCTTATACACAAAAACAACTCTCTAACCCATATACACCAGGCAGCAGGTGTAAGAACAGGCACCAGGAAGTAACAACAACTGCTGAAGACAGCAATAATCCATCAGTTTGGTTCTCAAGAGTATTGGAAAATGAGAATAACACTATAACATTACTCACAGCTTTTATGTCATTTATTCAATCAGTGCAATCCTAATGCAATTATATCTTAAGCAAGATCCAGGGAAGGGACTCTATATCTCTGTCATGCAATCTAGGTTGGTAATTTTAATGAAAGTTATGGCAATTAAAAAAATAATAAAGGATACTTAAAAGGATGAACAATTGTGTAGTCACTCTATGTGCTGCAGACTTCCCAGGGTATCTGAAGTTACTGCAGTAGTAGGGACTGGTATAATCCAAAGGCATTCGAAGATCTGTCAGGAGAATTATTTCTCCCAGATGCCCTCTTAGATGGCTTGTAAAAAAGGCATGGTTAAGCCTATCCATGCAGGAACCGGAGAAACAGCAGTCACTGCCTCCCTGCCATTATGTTTCTGGCACCTGGTACTGGCAACACATTTCTATCCCCTACCCGTCACCTACCTACCTGGCTCCAGACAGAGCCAACCATTGGTTCAGGCATGAACAACCGACCTGAGCTTTCTTCCACAAACAGGCAGGTTGAAATAACAAAGCTCTGGTTAAGAGAATTACTCACTTTATTGGAAAGGAGTATAAAAAATACCTCAAGCGTCCTCACTATTTGCACACATTGCGGCATTGCACACAAACGCTTCTGCAAAGAGTTGGCAAGTGTTCAGTCTATTCATGCTCACCATATTTTTTGTAGGCCACTAGTCATAGAGTAGAAGGAAAACTCTAGCCTACACCAGCAGAAAAGCAGCAGAGTATTACAGGAAAACAATTTACAGTGTGGCAAGATGGACTATCTTGTAGAAGATAGAAAATAATTTGTAGACCTGGCTACAGCAGTGCATCTAACTTGATTTGCTCATGTAGATTGACAGAATCTTTTTGATTCATCAGTTTCTTTTCTTATCAGCAACTTGCATCAGTTTCAGCTGCCTGATGAATGCTTCTGTGACCTGTTCTGCAGCAGAAACGATCTTCTAAGACATGGATATCTTCAAATTGATGGACCAATTCTGAAAATAAAATACAGACTACAGGGCATTGTCACTCTTCTGTGGACAGAGCTGCTCTATCAGGGCTGTAAGGTTTTTTTTTTCTTTTATTGAAGAGGCATGTTCCCAAATGTATAACAGAAATGAGAAAAATCATGATGAGTCTCACAATATCACAAAAGTACCTCTACAAATGCTGAACTGCTATTTATTGCAATTGCTCGATAAACTCAATTATAACTAAGATTTCTTAGACAAATTCCTAGGGACAAAGTCAACTTGCAGCCTTATTCATGACTGGACTCTGCACATTAAGTGTAACTTCCTCATTGCTTGTTGCAAAACAAGAAGTGAACACCTACCAGCAGAATGACTGAGCCAAAGCAAAGACCACGTGCAGTGCACAGGCGTCACCGCAGCCAAACCATAGTTTTAAATATTCACAACTTCCTCTGCTCCTGAACAGATTGAACAGACCTGACCAGGATCACTCCCTTTATCTATCACTGCAAAGTAAAGCCATTACCTTGAAATAACACACATTTGAACACAAGTGCTCAAGTTGAATTTGTTCTTGTGCTGGCAAAGCACAATTTTAAATACTACCTTCCTGATAAGTACATGAAATGTACAAGTGCAGTTTAATTTCTTTTTTTCCATCTGCAAGCTGTACAGTGCATTCTGCTTAAAAGATCAAAAGGAATATTTTACATATAAATGAAAAAGCACATTGGGGTTTTTTTTGTACTTTAGAGCAAGAATATATTTCATAAAGCAGATTCAGTTCCAAGGCTATTCAAACTGACACTTCTCCTAAGAGGACAGTAAGGACACCTCTGGATCTCTTTCTAGCTTGGGACAGAAACGTGCTTCTGAAGCCAATCTTCTATCTGTCCCCACTGACTTGGTTCTGAAGTTTGGATTTTGGGCGAATCACACAAGAACATGAAGTGCTTTCCTGCCAGATGAAACTGGTTGAACAGCCTCCAGCCACTTCGAGGGCAGTCAGTCTATGGGAGCAACCCAAAGTGGAAGAACAAAAGCCCAAACTCAGTGAATCTGAAACGCACAGAGCAGATACGCTTTCTGCATCAGTTTTTTCACCTTATGGAAACACTTTTATCTATAGACTCCGTGCTAATGTGAGCATATACCTACACAGCAGATGTATGATCTACCTTGAGGTATCTAGCTGAGTCATACAGTTCAGGAGGTGGTTAAAGCTTAAGAGGTTCTGGCTTTATATTTTGTCTAGGTCTCAATTTCTGGGAAGTCAAATGCATGTTCTGCTAAACAAATATGCTGAAAATTTGTATCTACATTTAAGCATTTTTCAAGAAAACCCAGAAGTTTATAGAATATTGATGCCTGATCTCTTTAAAAATTGGCTACAATGCGTATTATGTAATATTTACACATTCAAACCAGTATGAGTTTTACTATTTGTTTCCCTGCAGCTGACATCTAGAATTCAATTAATTCTATTCAGAATTAATTAATCTGCCCCACAGTAAGTTTCCAATATGTAACAAACAAGCCTTGTTCGTGGCAGGCAGTAAAAAGTGTTCTTTGGGATTTAATCTCATTTTGTCTCACAATTGTGAGGGATGATTCTCTATTTGTGGACTCAATCTTTTGATCACCCTTGCGACTCCTTAACAACAGAACTGATCACTCTCAGAGAAATATTGGCCTAGACATCCTCCTTGAGGGTCCAACTTACAGTTTTCCATATTTATTAAAAACACATTTAGTTTTACATTAAAAGGAATACTCAGAAATGGATGATGAGAAAAGTGTTTTATCTATTCCTACAGTCCAACTAAATTTATTTTACCTTGATCAACAGTATTTTAGGCTTTGTTCTTGCCAAAAATGTTTCTACTTTGATTAGTTAGTAGCATGACATTTTAAGTCTGTGCAATATGAATACATACAATTTTTTTCCTTGACTTAACTGGAGTACTTAAATTATACTTGCAAACTGCTGATAAATCAATGTTATTTCAAGTTTTTATTATTGTTTCCATGACTTTTTTCATTAGGCACTAGTAAGATGTAAAAGTAGCAACATCTTTCATATTGAAGTCAACACTGCAGATGTAAGCCTCTTCCTCTTTAAACATAACAGCTTGGACCCAGCCTCAAAGGAAGCTGAGACAGAGAAAAATCCTGTATGGCTATGCTTTAATAAACATAAAGCTCCACATCAGAAGTAATTTTGGAGTAAGTTACTTCAAATTCTGACAACATCAGCATTGGCAGCATTAGGTTAGCATCAGTATGGATCATAATGTTCTTCCTGCATCAACTGTGAGATCCCACATGATCCTCTGCTCCTCTCAGCAGTACTTGGATCAGGGTATTGTGCTGGATTGCCTTAACTTTTTCCTCCTCGCTTCCTTTTTCTAATTATAACTTTCTCACTTGTCTCCCTGCTTCTTCCCTTGGGCTACCGCCAATTTTCCACCACCCCTCTATGAGCTCCAGAAGCACTACCAAGGTGTAAGTCAGACCTGTGATTTCATGTGGCACCTCACTTCATATGTCATACAGTAATTGCTGTAAAACAACGAATGATCAAAAGCCAGAGACACCAGGCAGCATTTTTAATTATTGTACATAGCTTTTGCCACAGAGGGCAAAATAAGGACCAAGACATTTAAGTTCTCTAATGAATTGTGCTGTATATCAGGGAAAGCGAGCACCCAGATCTGCAGAAAGACTGGGCTGCTTAGTATTGTCCAGAGGAAAATAATTTCAGTTCCCCACAGTCATCCTCTTCTGCATGCCAAGACTCTAACAAGCCTCTGCACTTCAGCTTACCACAGTAATTACATTCTCACGCCCTAAAGGCAATATTGTCTGAAGCAGCACATTTTTAGGTCATTTCATAAACCTTCAGAGACTCCAGTTTTCCAAGTGGATTTCAAAACATCAATACTAAAGTTACTTAAATAATAACTAATCCACAAGGCCTTCGTTTTAAAAAACGGGGAAATAAACTTTGTCAAGCAAGAATTGATAGTACACAATTCTTGCTGTACACAGTCCAGGCAATACTTCACACATTAGTTATGTCTGATCTTCCGCACAAGGGAGAACTTGGGTCCTCAAGAGCCCAATACTAGAAATGACATCTCTTGATCCTAGGCTTTTTATTTTGTTTAAATTTTTCTTACTGTTTCAAATATCAGATTTTATGTAAGTGGAATCTGCAAGGCAAAAGGCCCGGCACAATTAACATATTTCATAATTGCAAGAAATGCTTTTGACCCTTAGTTGGCTCAAAGTTTTATCATGATTATTTAGCAGAACGAGCTACTTCCCTAATGAATCATTCAGAATGAATGAGAGAAGATCTGTGTACTTGGAAATAGCTGCAGAGCCTTGCAATCGTTTTAAAATCATCCATATATTAAATAGCTTTCTATTTTCAAAAGAAGCTCCAGGTGTGCACAAGAATTACACTCGATTTGTGATAGGCTTAAAGAAAAATCATCTGATTTTTTTTCTGGGCTTGCAGCACTTCAGTTTGCTGTAATGCTGCTCCAATTCTTTTAGTTGAAAGAATACACACAGGGGAAGGTTCTGATGTTTGGTATCTCACTTACATGAGTAGTCCAGCCTCCTACATAGTCAATGAAGCCTCCAGAGTGCACATCAGTGTGTAAATTAAACGCTAAATATCAGAATGCATGAACGCCCTCCTAAAGAAGCATCTTCATAAATTATTATCCCAATAAAGCACATTTATTTCAAATGTGCTTCTTTGAAATGAAGAAAGGAGAATCTCATCTAGGTAGAAAACACATAAAATATCCAACGCATCCTCATCGATGGAGCTGAAATAACACCACTCAATTTTTCTCTCTTGCCCAAAGTTCACAGCTCATGAGTCAACTGCAGATCCCACAATACATCACACTGTTCCACAATCACAAAGTTTAACAATTCATTAACTTAAAAGCACCCTCCAAGTTTTCACATACGCTATCTAGATAATTGGTATGACAGCTCTCAGTTATCAGCAGCTAATAAAGGTTCCCTGCTCCTTTTGATTGGGAATACTCTTTTAGCCAGACCTAATATTAGGAAGGATCTGTAGTTCCAATACCATCACACATAACTAGGAGAAAAATTAATAAAAAGATCAAATTATCCAAAAGCATCATGAAGTAACACTGTTAGAGACAGGAAGAAATTTTGTGATTATTTATCAGCACCATCAGTTGTAGAACAAAAAACTGAATAGAAACCAGGAAAAAAAAAATAAATAATAATAATAAAAAGAGGCCTATAGAAAAGTCAGAGAAGGTACACAAGACATTCTGGATTGATCTTAAACATCACTAAAATGGCACCACATTGCACTGTATTCCATATGAATGCAGATATTTCAGAATGAAATGTGTGCATCTAGATTGCTGTCAGTCACATGGCTTAAATGTGAGGGTATCTGCACTGCTGAGAATAAAAAGATCAACTTTAATAACTTGGTTGTACTTGGAATTCTTTAAACATTTGGATTGTTCTGTGTTGCTGATTGTTAAACAATGTTTCCCAGCACAGGAACATGCATATTGCAAATATAAATGCTATAGGAAACCTCGGTCTCTCTATGCACCAGGAACAAACTTGGTATTTACTTTTTCAAAGTCCAACCTGTTTTATTTCAGTAAGATGCCCCCAAATCTTTTTATAATTATTTCCATTGCATATAAACATAATATCCTGGTATTAGTAAATTAGCTTGGCTAAATATAGCAGGAGCACTCATGTTTTATGGGGCATTTTCTCTGGTATGTGGCTAATATAAATAAAACGAGTGGAGAGAGGTTGGCTGTGCTCCACGAACATTACATCACTTTTCCTTAATAGGAAACCTCTCTGCAACTTAATGTCTTGCTTTAAACACTTAGAAGTGTCCACAAAGTCTTCAGCGAGGATCATCATATAAGGCCAGTAGTTAGCTGGAAAAGACTAGAACATACAGCTGGGGCTCTCAGCACAACTTTGAAAAGATGTCCTCTATTGAAAACCACTCTTCACTTCTTAACCAACTGCAGGACTACAAGAAGATACGTGCAAAATTCCAGTAAAAAGCAAAGGATGAAGTTCTAATTCCTATGACTTTACTTCAGTAAGCTCAGGATTTCCTCTAGTAACCTTAAGAGAGCTGCAAGTTACCAAAGGCAGACCTAATCCACTGACTGAAAGCAGAAAAAGAAGCAAGAAGCATCTCCTCCATTTTTATCTGCTGCTTACTCTTTGTGATCCTGAAAAAGAGAAACCCTCTATTTCGTCTCTAGTACGGCATTATTTTGAAGAAATCAGTAAATTATTGTAAAATATCATTTGCCAACAGCATGATTTTGCCTCCTGTGTACGCTGAGTTTTTCAGCATAAATAACAAACAGCCCACAGTAAAAGACTGTACACAATAAAAACAATAAATTAAATGCAGAATAAAACCTACTTTTTTTTTTTTCCTGAGAAAATGATGGTCCTTTTACACAAATCTTTGCAGTCATTACCGAGATTGATTTTCATCTCTCAACACACAACACAGACAATAAAGTCTAGCAGACAAATAGTACATAAAGAATAAAAGTGCCCAGAGGAATTTATGCTCGTGCCATAATTAATGTAAACGTAAGTTCAAGCTATTGTATTTCAAATGTGCATTTGCTGAGCAATAACCCAAATCCTGCTTCAAGTCTGCATGGAGTATTTGCTGGCATGGAATTTTATTGAGAGCATAATCTATTTAGGCACTGTCACACAAATAAAAATCTATTTACCACAGTACAAAAAGTCAGAGTAGGTCATTTTGTTCTCTGTTTTTCCAGAAACCTCAAGAGAAGTTCACTGAGTGTCTCCTACAGATTTTAGTGGCAGCTGAGCTGCAAGTAATCTTTGAAAATTTACTCTAAATGTTGCCATGTTTACGTCAGTGGCACTCAGGAAAGAAAACGTCCATCAAGCAAAGGTATGCAGCAAATAAATGTAAGATAGAGTACATTTCATACCAGTGTGAGTGCTCTCACTCAGAAAACACGTGGCCTTAAAATACTGCGGATTCTATAACCCTTTAACTCAGCAAGACATCCCCAAATAGTTCTGTGCATTCTTTCACAACCACTACTGATCCTTATACCAAAAGAGGCAAGTGAAATAGAAGTTGAAAGTAATCCTAGCATTGAGTAGGCTGGTTTCTTCCAGGTTGGTTGGTTGTTTTGTTTGCTTGGTTTCAGTTTTCTGTTTTAAACTTGGATCCGTTCTCTGCAGGACAAGGGGAAAGGGTCTGAAGTTGAGGGAGAGAAGATTGAGGTTGGATGTCAGGGGGAAGTTCTTTCCTATGAGAGTGGTGAGGTGCTGGAACAGCTGCCCAGAGAGGCTGTGGATGCCCCATCCATCCCTGGAGGTGTTCAAGGCCAGGTTGGATGGGTCCCTGGGCAGCCTGGTCTGGTATTAAATGGGGAGGTTGGTGGCCCTGCATGTGGCAGGGGGGTTGGAGATTCATGATCCTTGAGGTCCCTTCCAACCCTATCCATTCTGTGATTCTGTGAATTCTGCTTCAGATTAAAGAGTAGCCACACGTAGAACAAGCACCTGACAGTCAGGCTTTCCATGGGTCACACTGCTCATGAGAAATCGCCTCCCCAGCTTGGGTTTGTGAAACCATTCCTTACATTGCAATCATGAAGGACAAGAAAGAACATCTGTGTCCATTTCACCTCTGAATGACAGCGCCTAAACAAGATCTTCAATTCACACGCACATTTATTGGGCAACTGCCTTAAAATTAATGAAGTCTTTAAGTACATTAAAGCCAAAGCTCAACTTATAACTAAATTTCAGCTCCATTACTGGAACAATTTATAGATTCCAAATGGAAAGTACTTGTGCAGCATTAGCACACTCTTCTCCCAATACACAGTACAGGCCTGTATGTCACAGAACATGAAGACAGGTAATGACAAGTCTTCACTAAGACCTACAAATTAGGTACTGCAGTTCTTGCTAAATAAATCGCTATAATTCTCATTTAAGTGCTGTATTGTGTTGCACTGTCATCCTCCAAACAGAGAAAATATCTGCTAAAATCAGCTGCAACAGAAAAGAATTCAATTGTCTGTCCCTCTTGCTTATCTACTGAACATTATTATTATGCAAGTTTGCCTACTGTACGTAGCAGCCACAAGAGGATCTGATATATTAGATGGACACATACACATCATACTCACTACATTAAGTTTATCAGAGGAAAAAAAGAGCTGTAATAGATTTCCAAATGTATGTAAATGAATTCAGGAACTCAGACCGGTAGCTCATTCGTTCAGGACACAGGCATTCTGTTGAAATTCTAATGGTAGAAATTGTAATTATTATCTCTGAAAATCAGGCAACTTTAGTGTAAATTTAACTTCATTTCAACAAATCTGAAACTTCATATTTAGAAGTTTATTCATGTATTATAATAATTTGTGTCACGTCTTGATTTATGATTTAGGAATAATTTTTAGGGTGCATTAAATATCTCACCAATCTGCATGGCACGGAAATATCTGGAGATGCAAAGGTTTACAGATCCATGTCCTTAGTTCAGTCCAGTCTGTAGTGACTGAAATTCATCTCATCAGAATTTGATAGTATGGTTTAAGAGAGTTGGTCTCTGTTCTGTTCCCAGAAAAGTTGTCACACAATCTGAATATGCTACCTTTCACCTCAATGTAGCAAATGTAAGCACTAGAAACACAAACCTTCACATCTGAAAGTTGTCCCTATGTGCAAGGGAGTGTGCAGATGTTAACTGCGTGCCCTTGGTGTCAGACTGGAAATTTCAATTACAAAAACACTGCCTGTGATCTGAATGTGATAAATCCAGGTCATTCATCACTGTTATTTAAATTACATAATCTACTTCAAGAACAGAAAAGTATTGTGGAACTCATGCTGTCTTTATCTGAACTTTTAAGCTACGAACAAAATAGAGAATGCTCTTTATTCTTGACAAAGCATCTTTACAATGAAACACGCACAATCCTACCAACACTGTGGAAGATACTTACGCAGTATTTCCTTACACTGTTCTATATGAAGGAGAGGAAAGGAGAAAAGATGCCAACAGCAAAACAGCTAGAGAAAGCACTTCGACTGTTAAAGATACAGCTTTGTTATCCACATGACAAAGTGTTGTAACATTGCTACCACATTCGATTTTCCTAAACAGCAGATAGGCCATAAGGCTGGTGTACTTGACTGCATGCTTTATAGCCTGGTCCCCTGATCACCTAGCCTGAGAAATCACAGAATCATAGAATGGCCAGGGTTGGAAGGGGCCTCAAGGATCACGAATCTCCAACCCCCTGCCACATGCAGGGCCACCAACCTCCACATTTCATACCAGACCAGGCTGCCCAGGGCCCCATCCAATCTGGCCTTGAACACCTCCAAGGACGGAGCATCCATCAGACCATGTCACTGCTCCTTCAACTCATGTATTCGGGACTTCTCTCACGTGAAACCTGGGCAAATGAGGATTTCCAGTCTAGTTTCAACCTCCATCAGCTCTTGAGAGTCAGCACTATGGGTTACACTCTGCAGTGCATTTCTGCTAACAATGACATCAAATATTAGTATAATCACTGGATTTCTTAACATCAGTAGAACTTGTTCATAGCCCTGCTGCTCAATGAAAAATATTGGAATACAGACAAGTTTTCTCCCAAAACCTTCAGAATTCCATACAATAGTAAGGTAACTTATTAAGGAAAATTTAAAAAAAAAAAAGAAAAAAAGAGACAATTCTCCTAGTTAAAACTTCAGCTAGGTGACTACTATGGACAAGACAGAAGTACACAACCCACCAAGAATCATGCATATTTAAAATACTCACAGTTTCAGGTACTGTCAACAAATTTAGCATTTTTTATTGTTCATACTCTCTGAAATTCTTGCTTTATTACTGCTATCCAATTATTTGTCTGCCTGAGCTATAAAAAAAAAAAACTAGTGAATTCTTCCCAGTATGCAGAACTCTATAAAAAACGAGTAATTTTACATTAAAAAATGACTTCTACATTGAAAAAAACTATCAGAAGAAGACTGGGAGCCAAAATAAATTAAATCCTGAGTAACTTTATGCAATGAAGCCTCAGGGAAAATGTACCACTACCAGGTAAGTAACAGTTTAAAATGTCTAGAAATATTCTACAAACAGCAGGTATCTCCATCAGTACCAACAAAGCATCATTCAATTAGCTGTGGCTTAGCTAATTAATTTGCATTAATTTTCTGCAGGAGTTTTATCTTCTAGCACTGCAACCTAAAAAAAACTGTTGTTTTTTCTTTTGTTTTGGAGTAGGAAACTAGCAGCAAAGGGATCAGTGGGCTTGTCTATGGATACATTATGCCAGAATAGATAATCCTAGCTACAGACGTGCACGAACCTAATCTGGACTAGAAACATCCACATTTAGAGCTAATGAGATATAACTAATGAAAGTTAATACTTGCTAGAGACGATGTTGATAGCTTCCTATCATTCCCAGCCACAGCCTGACTTGACACACGTGTATGTGAATATAATCTACCATAGTATATCATTACTGACTGGTCACATTCCCAATTTTTTAGGCCAATGTGAAAATTCAGTTGCAAGAATACATACAATCCTAATTTTTTAGGCATTCACTCAGGCCATAGAAAAATCCTACTGCTTTGAAATGAGAAGTTGATAAAGAAGGTAATCATTCAAGAATACTGGACAATACATGCTACTGTCACAGCAAAATTACTCATCTTTAAAAGGAACTGAAATGATTTCTTACAACCAGAAGTATGATACTTTATTTCAAACACATACTCGTGTCTGCACAGCGTGCTGACCTGCACCTTAATGTGAAATATCCATGACAGGCACTTGCACAACACAAGACCCAATAACAGGTAAGTAACAAGAATATTATGCAGACAGCAATTTACAGGACAACCAACTTAAACCTGAATGTAAAGATTCAAGATTGCCCAAGGAAAAATCTGAAACGTTGAACAACCTTTCAGACCAATTAGGGGAATATGTTTTTCACATATTTCACTTGATATGTCCCACATCTTACAAAAATCCCTTAATCTAAAGCTGTTTTCCATCACCTCTTACCTGTCCTTTAAGCAGCATGCTGCATCTACCTCCACCAACATGAAACGTTCATGAAAGCTTAAACTATTACACAAACTTTGCCGATGTCAGGAGTTTTAGCAAACACTGATTTTTCCCAACACTAAGAGCAAGTAATTGAGAAATCAGTCATCCTTTTTAAGCAACTCCTGTCAAAGACACTTTCAAGTTCAATCTGTAACAAAAATTGTGATGAATTTGAGATCATTAAATAGAAGAAATATTTGAAAATAATCTCCACGATGAACCACAGAGATTAACATCAAGAATTCAGGAAGCTTGACAGCAGATTTCTCAGTCTTCCTCTATCACTAAGACCATCAGAGATGACACACAGATAGTTTCCCAAATTCATAAGCACATTAGGTATTATTCAATTATGGTTTCAAGAATTTAATCTCTAACACAAGCCACTTCTGCCTTATATTACTCTCTATGTAAGGCCCTTGCTTTTTAAAACAATTCCATTAACAATAAAAGGTACAACTCAAAACTTTTACAAATGTCTCCCAAACATCATAGCTTTGCTTATTTTTTGACAGTGCTGCTACTCTCTATAATCAACTCCGCTGTGCCATTACTGGAAACTTTACAGACACATCAAACCTTATAGGAAAAGGATTAGATATTTCACAAAACATTTCATATTCACACAAATTCACTCAACTTCTCCCTTGAAACTTTCATCTACTACTGATCAGTTTCCTGCTTAAATGCATTCCAATTCCATTCTGCTCTGCTCTTTATCAATGAGCTCGTTACTGTAAATATTAGCATTGCAAACAGTTTCTCTAGTTCACACTCACACAAGAATTCACTCAGCAAATGGCCTGTCTTTTGCAGCAGTAGCCATTAATGCTTAAAGTGCAAACATCTATCTTCTCAAGCCAAAAAAGGACATAATGTGAGTGCAGTGTCTCAGTTGCAAGCTGATAATTAGCCCTATGGCAGATGGAGTTCTTTTGTAAATCACTCTAACTAACTGCCCCTAGGTCACTCCTCTTTTCTAGTTACAATCTACCACCACCAAAGTCTAAACCTTGTACCCACCAGGAATGCTACCTTTACAAAGTTACAGAAGTACTACAAAATAATCTTCAGGAACATTTAAAGTGGAACATGAAGACACATGAGAGAAAGCATAGAAAAAAGGAAGGTTTTTAGGGAGCCATAAAGGCTAAAGGAGACAAACGTCTGCTTTTCCCTCAGATTTTGAAGGAGGACAAAGGTGAGGAATGAAAATATATATATGAAAGGCTTCATGTGTACGTAGTTAAACATACATACTTTTTTATATGGGCATGGTGGTAATATGTTTGGTTGGACTTGGTCTTAGAGGTTCTTTTCCAACCTCAATGATTCTGAAATAATCTTATCTGGCCGTTTGTAGGAGGAACGTTCTATAGTTAGAAAAGGAAGTAAATAAAAGCACTTTATTCCTACTAATAAAATAATGCATTAAATCTAGCACTAAAAATATTCATTTCCAAATCAAAAGTTTGACCACACAAAGAATCAAGCCTACAGATAATATCAAATCCTTGTAAGAAGTGTAGCATGGCTTGCTTCCTCTGAAGACCCTGCATGGCAAAATACTCTGAAACTAATGTGCAACGGGTTGATAAATGCTCTATTACAATGGTTTGTAACAAACGTACTATCTGCCATTGCATGCATTTCTGCAGTCTAAATGTATTGATACTTCTGCAATCCCTGATATCGTTTGTCAGAAAAACTCCAGCAAGATCTCACAGAGCAGCTGGATAGCAATTGCGGAACCCCTTTAAAATGACAGCCTGTGATTCAGAAAGCTTTGCTTCTCTCCTTGAAAAATTTCTCAGTGTTGAAAGAAGTTGAAGAGTCCTTGATACTGCTCTAGCTGCAATGCACGTGGTCGGGGCTGAACTTCACCACCCTGGGAACGGTTCCATCATACATCACAAGACGTGTATTCAACATCAAGAAGAGATTCCTGCAACATGCTCCAGTGAAGGCTGCGAGAAGGCTCCTTTCTTGCTTGCAGCTGGTTGCTAAGGGCAGTCTTACTACTTGGGGAAGAGCAAGGACAATATGACAAAGAGATTCTGATTTCTGAGACTTCTGCTCATTTTTTCAGGGATTTTCCCATATGATTCAGATCAACATTGTTATTTACATTCCAAGACAGCATTTGGTTTACACTCTTGCATTCTTTACCTGTTATTACGACTGCCAAATTTTGAAGGGTTAGAAACAAAGGAACTCAGAAGAGTTTCAGAAGCAGTAGTTTCCAAAGATCTCAAAAACGTGTCAAGGTGCTGCTTTATAGGCCAGAGAGAACCACAGGACTAACCTCAGAGTCAGCAGCTGAATTCATTTTTTGCTTGAGAAAATGCTGACATAATATTATGGTTTTACATTTATATGCATGCTTTGTCTCTCCATTCATATGTAGAAATACACATGCAATGCTTTTTTTCCTGAAAACTCTGCTCAATGAGCACAAAAGATTCCTGAAATACAACTTACATGAAGAAATCATTTTTCTTTCTTTCTTTATGGAGAAGAGAATGGAAGCGATCATCTTCCAGAAAGTCCTGATGAACAACTCAAGAAAATGTTACATAGTAAGTAACCTTGAAATCTCTAGCAGAAGTTCCAAAAACCATGGAAGATAAAAGAATGGAAACCACACGTAACATCCTAGAGACTCGTAAGACAACATAATGTACTTTCAATACAGTCTGAACTTCCATCGTCTCACGTTATAAATTGTATTTCACGTCTATAGAAACTGATAGAAGATGTGTCACTCTTTTTCCACATTACATACAGATCTCCAGATTTATATAATGATTGAAAGATTCTCAACGTTTATAGGAAATAAAGACTTCCTCCCCAAAACACAGCCAAACAGTATGGCAAACTACTTAGTACCTGCAAAAATAGGCTACAGGATTTGTATGTGAAAGAGTAAACGCTATTTGGCTGAACCTAAGCATATGAGAATTATGGTGGATACATATAAATTAGAAGGTAGCTTTAGAAAGTGAGAAGCCATAAAATTCATTCATTTCCTGATTTCAAATGAGGAAACATCTTTTGCAAAGAATAAAACACAATTCTCTCTGGCTCATCACTAAAAATTATCAACAGCTTAGAGAGTAAAAAGTTAGCCTGTTCACTGAGTGATTTCTGATGAACACTTCTGAAGTCCAGGCACTTTTCCTGAGAACGTCCAAAAGGCACCTGCATCAGAACCTCTGTAGAGTGCAGATACCAATACATCCTTTAATGTTTCTTTATATATTTGTGGCTTTAGGCACCTCAGATCTGCAAACAGCATCACCTTGCAACAGACTCATCATCAGTAAAACAATATCAAGTAACTTATGCTTTCATCATGATCTATGAAAATTCTGACAGGAAACATGGATTACACACAAATAGATAGCATCTGCAAATGCCTAATCCATAAAATGTTATGACTACCTCTGGGGTTTTCAAAACTTTACTTACACTAAAAAAAAAAAAAAAATCACTACATATTTGGTCACAACATAATAAAGCCATAAGGCAGGGTGTCCTCCAGAAACCTTCAAACTCCGAAAAGAAAGGCTTTATTTTTCATAGCCAAAATAAGTACAGTGATGCAGGCTGGAAGAAATACAACACCACTAGGTTTCTATTCAAGGAAACTCTCCATCAATTTGAGCAAAAGTTTTTTACGTTGCCTTGGTGAAACTGCTCTGCTAGCCAAAGTTGGACTTATTAAAATTGTTTTGCACTTTAATAGCTGCTTTAAACAGATCATCCCCATGAGTCAGATACAGATTTTTACTCATGCTCTGTATGTGGACACACACATGCATATATATTCATGCACCATATACATATGTACACAGAAACAGACTTAAACCATCTCCTCTCATAAAAAAGTTCTGTATTGATTGCTCTTTGAAACCAGAAGCATGCATTTTGCATACATCTAGATGTACACATGCACACAGTCCTTGAAATGGAACTGAAAGAAACAATTATTTTTCTAGTGACTACTTCTGCACTGTGATTCAGCCTGCACAGAATAATTCATCAGTGGAGCATATGTTTACAAGTACAACAAAATCCAATTACTAAAAGAACATGACTATTTTTAAAGATAAGTCTTCCAATATGTGTGTAGGGTGCAAAGATGGGTAGAAAGAAGCCCAATTTAAAGCTTGGCCTAAAAAGCACAGATTGGCTCTCCTGAGAAAAGTTGCTGTAACACATGCAGGTCTTGATTTAAACCAGATTCCTGCGTTCAGTTTGGCTGCAGAACGGGGGTCAGGCTTCTTAAATGATTCTGTCGCAGAAGAATCGCAATTGGACTAGACAATTTCTGAAGGTCCCTTCCAACTGAACTACTCTACTCTATGAATCACAGAATGGTCTGAGCTGGAAGGGACCTTAACTACCATATGGTTCCAACCACCTTGCCATCGGACAAAGACACCTCTCACTAGATCCCATCCAACCTGGCCTCGAATACCTCCAGGGATGGGGAACCCACAACTTCTCTGGGCAAACCATTCCAGTGACCCACCACCCTCTGAGTGAAAAACTTCATCCTAATGTCTAATCGAAACCTATCCTCTCCATTTAAAGTTGTCTGCCCTTGCCCTATTACTACAACCCCTAATTAAGAGTTCCTCTCCAACTTTCCTGTAGGCTCCCTTTTAGGTACTTGAAGTCCACAATAAAGTCTCCCCAGAACCTTCTCCAGGCTGAACAACCCTCAATGTCTCATCCTCTCTTCATAGGAGAGGTGCTCCAGAGTAAAGAGGAAGAGTTTCCTTCCTTTCTCTGCTGGTCACATTGCTTTTGATGCAGCCTAGGATGCAGTTTACTTTCTGGGCTGCAGGTGCATACTGCCAGCTAAAGTTGAGCTTTTCATCAACCAACACTCCCAAATTTTCTTCCCTAAGGGCTGCTCTCAATTCATTCACTGCCTGTACTCGTGTTCACAATTATCCTGACCCAGGTGCAGGACCTCACACTTGGCCTTTGTGAGGTTCACACAGACCTACCTCTCTGGCCTGCCAAGGCCCCTCTGGATGGCAGTCCTTCCCCAAAGCATGTCAACTGCACCACTCAGCTTGGTGCCATCAGCAGATTTGCTGAGAGTGCATTCAGTCCCACTTTCCTTGCCACCAAAGATGCTGAACTCCTCTAGTGTTAAACAGTTGGCTAAAGAATCACACACACACACACACACACACAAAGGCAAAATATCCCATAATCTTTTTATTTCACTAGAGCCTAAGGCAGGAGCTCATAATGGAGCTTCTCCAGACCACCAGATATTGCTTGCATGCATTTCCTGCTCTCCAAAGTAGATTATTCCTCATCATAGCAGAGGAATGCTTTTTCAATTTAAATTTAAAAATTAAATCCAGCTAACAGAACTTTCATCAGATTCACTGCTTTTAAGGCAAAGTTCAGTTACTTTCTTGTAAATGCGAAGATTAAAACAATTGTGCCTGAGACCATAAAAACCATAAGTCCAACAATGATGATGTAAACTTAATTCTTTGTGTTGTCCCATTATTTACATGCATACATCAGGTACTGTTCTGTCAATGCATACTTGCATACAAGGCAACACTGCCCTTCACTTTGAATTTGATGGAGTTTGTTGGTTGGTAAAAACACTGACATCACTAAAAATGCACTGGGAAGGAATGGAACAAGTCTGAATAAATAGGTTCCAAAGGACGGCTTTAGGACAATGCCCTTTTCTAAAAGTTGATCCAAGTTAGTCAAAGGTTTCTTACTCAAACCATCCCTGGAAAAACAAGCACAATACCTAGATTCATTTGCTTTTTGGCTCACCTCACGTACCACACAGAAAAAGGTCTAGCAGTAAATTGAGCCCACTGCATTTTTTTTTCCTTTTAATTTTTTAACCAAACACTATTTATCTTGAACTCCTTTCCTTTGTGGAAAGGGAAAGTGCTGGGGAGTGTCATATACAATACATCAATTACAATCACTTTCTGCTTCAATAAAGGAAATACAAACTTCCCGTCTTGGCACATGTTCGAATGTCTTGAGCATGTGAGAGAATAACCATGTTAAGTGTCTAGACTGCAATGTATAAGAAAAATATTTCCTAAGTTTCCTATTTGTGTGCTTCTCCAGAAAGTATACTTCAGATGCCTTAATTATTGGTTAACCTTCTAAGATAGTTGTGGTAGCATAATTTTTGTTTGTTTGTTTGCGTTTAATTATTCGTAAAGCTCTAGGATGTTCTAACAGTTGTGGTCACAGAAGACCCACTTCTGCACTTTCTACCGAGTAAGAAGATAAAATGAGTCTTCCAGGCATACTGTGATTTGGTTAGTAACTACTCTGTACATATTCTTACACTCCGTAATGCCACTGTTAGCTCCTTGTTTGGTATTGCTGGTGCAGAGTGGGACCTTCACTCCAAAAAGTGATGATTAGTACTGAATCTAGCACTGAAATGTTATCTGTTAAGAATATGGGAGTATTTCCAAGACGGAAGATGACTGATGTATACAAAACTCCATCGGCATATTTTTATTAAAGACTAATCCCAAAATGAAAGATTTCCACCCAAAGATTATGTTACCGACAATACATGGGACTATCACTTAATATATTAGATCTTACCATGAAATCTTTATTGGGAAAATAAACATCTTAGGGTCACCAACTCTCCTCACGTCAGTAAAGGTCTAGTAGACCCCTAAGTATTGAAGCACTTCTTTCATGGAGAGTAAACAGCAAACAGAAATATATATGACAATAACATAAAACATTTTGCATGGAAACTATGTAGCTAGGAGTACACAAGCTTCTCTTCACCTTTCCAACAGTTTCTTCTCACCACACCCTATCTATGCAAATTCATCTTCAAAACTCAGCTTTGTAAAATACAGGATTTTATCTTCTTGTCTTTTGTGTTTAGTGACCACCACTATTGCTAATGTACAAGAAATGGTACTATACGCACAGGAAATCTACATAGAGGACGTCACGCTACCTGATGCTCTACTCTGGTCGCAGGTACACAGGTTCACATTAATGTTGGCAAAAATAAAATCACAAAGCAGCTACTTAGACCACAGTTGACAGAGGAATTAATTTGTTATTTGAAGTGTACAATAGTGATTTTTTAATATTTATTTTTTCTTTTTTTTTTTACAAACCACATCAGCTTACTAAGAATCAGGTAAGGCAATTCTCTCTGACTGTTCTGAAGCAAAAAGAAAACAAGGCATTATCCATTTAAGTGGGCTGACCAGCATCCTGTCCCACAGGTCTGTTCCAGTTATGTTATGCTGCTCCCTCTCCCTTACAATGCCCAAAGGCTGACAGCTGAACATTACTCATCAAATTTACCACTGTGTCCTTACAGAAACAGAGGCATGCTGTACTAACATAGCTAACATAGTTCTCAGAAATGGCTGCTGCAGCCATACAGATCACAGAGCTGCAACCTTGCTCCTATTCGTGGAGAGGTTGCCTTTTCCTGCCCTACACAACCATCACAGATGCTAGAATCATTCTTTAGTGCAGAGCAGAAAATACTGAATTCTTTCTTCTGCCTGGAATGGCAGATCCATCCTATACTGTCTAAACTAAACAATAATTGCTCTAGAATAACATTTTGTAAATATTTCTATGTGACAACCATCACAATCTCTGCAAAGAGAAAGCAGTAGTCTTGTGCTTGTCAAAATTAATAGGACCACAGGTGTCCAGCAAGATGAGCTTGACCTGAACACACGTAACTACCTGACTCTTATAAAGAAAGAGAAATTAAAAGTAACTTTAAGATAATAGAGAATTTCCCAGGGCTTCATTAAGTAGAAGAACACAAAAACATACATTTACAGCAGTGCTTTTTAATGGTATCCTGATAACTCAGCTGCTTATTGTTACTTAAAATACACTTCAACTTGCAAAACTTTTTTTGTTTTTTTTACAGAGCCCCTTCCCCCCCTCCAAAAAAAAAAAAAAAAAAAAACAACACATTGCTTGGCCCTCATAAAGCTGCATGAAAAGCTACACATTCCGTCAACTGTTAAGAAACCATTACCACGCATGCAGCATCCTGATTTTAGAAAACCTGTGTCAGATTCCAATGTATAGAAATTCTTGGCAAATTCTGACTTCGAGATAGTAGAAACCATATATCACAAAGATGAGGGAAACATTTTTTATCCCAGTTAAATGCTTCTAACTCCAAAAAAATCCTACCTGAGTATTTGTAAGAGTTTCAAAAATTCTAAGAACATCCATATACATCCTGCCCAATCTTCCTGCTTTCTTTTACTTAAAATCATTTCCAAGTGCTCCCTCAGCAAGTTTGCAGATGACACCACTGCAAAAGCAGTGTAGTCAATATATTGCGGGGAAGGGAAGCCATCCAGAGAGACTTGGAGAGGCTGGAGAAGTGGGCCCATGTGAACCTAATGAAGTTCAACGAGGCCATGTGCAAGGCGTTGCACTTGGTCTGAAGCAATCCCAAGTACTTATACAGACTGGGCAAAGAACACCTTGAGAGCAGCCCTGTGAGGAAGGACTTGGGGGTACTGGTGGACGAGAAGCTGGACATGAGCCAGCAGTGTGTGCCTGCAGCCCGGAAGGCCAACTGTGTTCTGGGCTGCATTAAAAAAGGGGTGGTCAGCAGGGAGAGGGAGGTGATTGTCCCCCTCTATTCAGCTCTTGTGAGGCCCCATCTGCAATACTGCATCCAGGCCTGGGGCCCCCAGCACAAGAAAGACAAGGAGCTCTCAGAGAGGGTCCAGAGGAGGGCACTAAGATGATCAGAGGGCTGGAGCACCTCTCCTATGAGGAAAGGTTGAGGGAACTGGGCTTGTTTAGCTTGGAGAAGAGAAGGCTCTGGGGAGACCTCATTGTACCTGAAGGGAGCGTATAAACAGGAGAGTGGATAGTGATAGGACAAGGGGGAATGGTTTTAAACTGAGGCAGGAGAGATTTAGGTTAGATATTAGGAGGAAGTTTTTCACTCAGAGGGTGGCAATGCACTGGAACAGGTTGCCCAGAGAGATGTGGATGCCCATCTGGGCAGCCTAGTCTGGTGGTTGGTGACCCTGCACATAGCAGGGGGGTTGAAACTAGATGAGCATTGTGGTCCTTTTCAACCTAGGCCATCCTAGATTCTATATTCTTCCAAAGGGTTTCTCCTTCTAACCCGGAAAAAAAGAGTACCAGAATATTATATCACATACATATACAAAGTCCTTCCAGCCTTTGTTCACTATCCAAAAGCAGGATGCAACAGAATCTCTCTTCAAATTCTGTTCTTACAAATAATTGTCCCCCTTTTATCATACTTGAAGTCAGTGAACAGGGCCTGAGAGCCATTTAATTTATACATTTTTTCCATCCTCCCGTTATCAGTTATATATCTTAATCCTTCAGTGTCTGGTATGCACTGTGAATCATAGGATGGCTGGAAACTAGGGCTGCCTTACAAACGCCATTGCTGGTTTTCTCACCTTAGAACTCAACCAGATTTTGGTGCTAACAGACCTGCTAGTGGACAAATTCTTCCATATACAATCACATGGAGTTAACTTCACAAATATAAGGTTTGGTCCCAGGAATCACAGTCTCAGTTCGATACCGCCATAGAATACCGTGGAAAAACGGCTTCTTGACCTCAAAGCCCAGTGAAACACAGAGTGTGTCCACTCCTATTTTTAGATGTATGCTCTGTAGTACCATATTCCTTAATATAAGGCTGATCCAAATGTTCCAACAGCAGACGTTGGTTTCTCTCTGATAGCCAACGCATATCTCTGCCTTCCAAGTTTCAGTAAACACATCATTATAAGGAAGGCCAGTCTTACTTTTCCCAGCCTTCTTTCTAATTACGTGTCTGCTGCCAGGAAACTTTCACTTTTTTTTTTTTTGGTCTTCACTACTAAAATTCACACAAATGCCTGCCGCAGACTTTGAAATAGTCGCTGTTATAAGTTAGGAAGTTACTAGGTAACACCGAATTCCTTTCGGCACTCAATTATAAACACCAAAAAGCCAGCTGCTCGGGTAGGTCTCTCCTCAGGCACCAAATATGTCTTCCTCACCAACCCGTGAATTCCACAAGACAAAACCCAGGATTTTCAGGGTTAAGTTGGCTAATTTCGGTAACGAGCCACAGACGCTTTCTTACAGCCCTCCTCTCCCAGCCAACCCCGCTTCCAGGGGGATCCGGCGGTCTGCTAGCAAGCGAGCCGCTGCAGCTCCCACACCGCGCTCCCGTCTCGGTGCTAGCAGGACAGACTAAACTTCAGCAAGTCTTAAGCTACGCGGCCGGCTCCGCGCAGCATCCCTTCCGTATGCGAAACCCCCAGCAGGCGGCCGAGGACGGCGAGCGAAGCGCCGACGCCGTGGCCACCTATTGTTGAAAGCGGCGAGGGAGAGGCAGGCAAAGCGCGGCTCGCGACAACGCGCTCCGAGCAGCCCCGCTCCGCCGCCCGCCCCCGGCCGCAGAAGGCCGCCCCGCCTCACCTGCGCGGCTCCGGCCGGCAGCTCGCTCATCGCCCGGCGCGGCTCCGAGGGCCGGGGCGCAGCGCGGGCGCGCCGCAGGTAACGGCGCTATATAGGGCGGGCGGGCAGCGCGCCGCGGCCGCTGAGCCGCTGCCGAGCTTCCCGCCCCGGCTGCTTCACGATAAGAGTCGCGCGCCGCCCCGAGCTGCCCGATGAGAGCGAGAGGCGTTGCCAAGCTGCTGGGAACGGCGGGTTTCCCACAGCGAATCACCGGCGGCGGGGTCGTCTTTCCCTCCGTCGCGAAGTGCCGAGCCTTAACGAGGCCTTTTTGACACGCGTTTTGCCGAAGTAAAAAAGCTCGGGACTCGGGCGCTTCGGGACGCCCCACGCAGCCCCAGGGCGGCTTCACTGCTGAGGAGAAATCCCCAGACTGCCATATCGCTTCTATGTGGCACAGCGGGTGTTGACGCGTCGTAATGCAGGACACTGGAGGCTACATCTCAGATCAATCCTTTAAGCTTTTAAATACTTTGTTCTTCTAAAATATCGCTTGTACCGCCGCTCACTACTATCAGATCCCTGGGCTTTCAGGTGAAACTGCATTTAAAACTTAAAAAGCTTCAGAAAAGCCACAGCAGCCTGTTGCACCCTTTAGACACCTATTTCCAATCTCCCGCGTCTTCTTAACATTCAGAGAACAGCATGAGAGCTCAGAGAACATACACCACACGCTGCAAAACCATTTCGCAGTCTAATGGCACAAACCCACCCAAAGTGCCAACAACTCACTTCCCAGATGATAATTACTACTGCATGCTTCCCAAAAAGCATCATTTAGAGCCAGATACTTTGGTACCTTTTCCCCCACAAGCATATGAAGACCAAAGAAGAGATTTCTATTGCTTTTTCACACCCTTCGTATTTGAATCCACTTGGGCTGCAGTGCTTTTTGACAGAATACATGGCAAAGAATGCAACAAATCATCAGCAAGATCTACATGAACAAGTACTTAAGACAGGCATATTCAAAAGATACATCCAGAAAATTTCTATCCTTAAATCCATGCTTAATCCACAGCAGTGATCAGTGGTGTTGCTTTGGATTTTCCTTTATATGGACAGCTTAAAAGCATGAGAACAGAAATGTATTAAATATCTTGGACAATGGTTAAAAGATTTTAGGGTACTTCTCTTACTTTGTTCACCTCTGCTTTCCAAACTGTGTATTACAGCCTAGCTCTGGATGCCTGGAATCTCCTGGATTTATACAAGAACATAATCATGGTTACAGTTCTCCAACCAGCATGAATCTGCAAGATGAGCAGGACCTTAGATATTTCACTCTACAATGAACAATCACAGAATTGCAGGGGTTGGAAGGGACATCAAGAGACCATTGAGTCAAATCCCTCTGCTAAAGCAGGTTCCCTACACGTAGGTGTCCAGATGGATCTTGAGTGTCTCCATAGAAGGAGACTCCACAACCTCTCTGGGCAACCTGTTCCAGTCATCCTTATTGAAAAAGTTCTTCTGTGTGTTAGTACACAACTTCCTATGTCCAAGTTTTTAGGCCATTACTCCTTGTCCAATTGCTACACACCACTGAGAGGAGCCTGGCCTCATCCGTTCACATCCCATCCCCCTTTAGATATGTATAAACATTTATCAGATCCCACTCAGTCTTCCCTTCCCCGGCTGAGCAGATCCAGGTCACTCAGCCTTTCCTCTTATGGGAGATGCACCAGGCCCTTAATCATCTTTGTGGTCCTCTGCTGGACTCCTTCTAGGAGATCCCTGTTGTTTTTGAACTGAGGAGCCCAGAACTGGACAAAGTATTCTAGATGTGGTCTCACCAGAGCAGAGTACTGCGGGATGATCATCTTCCTTGACCTGCTGGCCACGCTCTTTTTAAGGCACCTCAGGGTCGCATTGGCCTTCTGGGCCACAAGGGCACACTGCTGACTGATGGCCCACCTGTCATCCATCAAGAACCCCCCAAGTCCTTCTCTGCAGAGCTCATCTCCAGCAGGTCATCCCCTATCCTGTACTGATGCACGTGGTTATTCCTCCCCAGGTGCAAGACTCTATGCTTGCTCTTGTTAAACAAGGCAGAAAGTGGCACTGAAACTTCCCTTACTTCCCTAAGCCCCCTTACCCTTTCTCTTTACCCTTCCCTCTTTAGGGCTCAGAACTCACTTTCACCATGCTTGACCACTCCAGCACGCACCAGGGAGATCAGAAGTACAGTGCCAACTAGAAAAAAGAGAGGGAGAAACAAAGCATCTCCCTATAGCTAGAACAGAATGACAGGCCAGATCCTGACAGTGAGAAAACTGGTGCTGCACTGGTACTCTGCTTCCAGTGCTGATACACAGCTAGGGGAAGAAGCACTGTAGAACCATAGAATGACCAAAGACCTCCAAGACATCCAGTCCAACCATCCACCTATCACCAATACTTTCCAATAAACTGTGTCCCTCAGTACAACATCTAAGCATCCCTTGAACACCTCCAGGGACAGTGAACCTGCACCACCTCCCTGGGCAGCCTGCTGCAGCATCTAACCATTCTTTCAGAGAATTTTTTCCTAACATCCAACCTGGATCTCCCCTGGTGCAACTTGAGGCCATTCCCTCTTGTCCTATAGTTAGTTACATGGGAGAAGAGGCAGATTCCCACCTCAACACAACCTCTCTTCAGGTAGTTGTAGCAAGAAATAGCTCACAGATATAGTATTAATGTAGCATAAAAATATAAATAGTATCATTCGTTACTAATCAGGTCTCTATATGACTTTGGTACACACATTGTACAAGCAGAACAAAATTCAGCCAATAATGGCTGTAGATAATCTAATACAGAAAAAAGAATTGACATACAGTAAGAAAAGCCTAGTACAGAAAAACAGTAACTGCACCTCATGTCTTTTCTGCACCTTCTCCTCTGTATTTGCTTATAAAAGAGTGAGTTAATATTGAATAAAAACACCCTCTGAGTTCTCTGATATTGTTTCTTCTGTCACAGCTCTTACACTGCACATATTTTGCACATATGTTGCAGGAATTTTGGAAAAGAGTTCTATGCCTATGTACTCATACTTCACTTTGTGGGGATGGAAGATGAAAGCAAAAAGACAAGTTGTGCACAGCAGCTTAGCTCAAGACACTTGCTTCACCATGACTCCGTGAGTCTAACTCAGCATGGAGAATGCAGATGAGCTCAATCTACTGGGAACCAAGTACAAGGCACAATGGGAGACAGAGATCCAAGGAGAAAGGAAACAAAACCATATGCTAAAGTGAATATGATCTGTTATTCCTTCTTGTAAACAACTTTGCCTATAATTCCACTTCCACAAACATTCACTTCTAGTTTAAGAAATTTCCAGATATTTGTAGTACAGGACAACTTGCAAATTAAAACGAGGTAAATTAATTTGCCTATAAAGGACAAGTACAACTCCAATAAAGTGCTAATGAAACATTTTAAATGTGATGATCATAATAAAAAGCTGTTTTTCAAAAAATGCAGTAAAGAGCAAAAGAAGCAACAACTAATTTCTGGGAACTAATGAAAATAATGGAAAATACTGTTAGTAAAACAGTGAAAACAGGTGAGCCCCAAGGTGACTGAACAGAATAAGTCTGAGCAGTTTTTTGCCAGGAGTGATTCAGACTTTGTGAATCTTCACAAAATGAAAGTGTGATTTTACGTAAGTCTGTGAAAAGACACATTGACATAACTGACTCCATTTCACATGAAATTATAACATAGATGGTCGAGTACTTAATCTCTAGATCTGTATCAATTAACTTTGACATTTGTTTTACAGGAAGCTCAAATTATTTAAATAGCTGTTTTTTTCATGTGTATATAGCATTTGCTTCATGGGAAACTCAAACTCATTAACTTACTTTTTCTCTTTATTTTTCTTTTTGAAATGGGTTGAGAAAAGCACAAAATGGTACTGCTTGAAGTGTGAAAACTAAAAAGAATGATGTCAGAAAAAAGCCAAAATGTTGAGGGAAAGACCTTACACAAAGACCTTACATCCAGCAGTCTGAAAGAAAACAAGTGAAGATAAAACATTTCAGTGAAGTTCTTGAGACAGTCCTTAAAGTATTGCAGAATAATGTGTTGTATTTAAATGTAATCTTTCTGCTTGCAGTTTATCAGCAGTGATGGAAGTGCATTTAATACAGTACATAAATACTGTCATTCACAATAGCTTATTTCCAAATGTTTCAACATAATTTTATTTGTTTTCTTCTATTTGCCTACTTCTTTTTTTCATCGTTAAGATAAGAAGAACTTAAGCATTCTAGCAGGTGAATAACAAACACATTAAAAGCTACAATTTCTAATTAGTCTAGTTAAGATCAGATCTCAAATCCTTCACTTCAAAAGAGGATGCTTTTCAAAAGAAAACAAAAGATAACCCAAAAATTCTTAGATGTAGGAAGAAATTATGATTAAGTGGCATTTTCTACATGGAGAAGATGCATGATATAAGATTCATTTGGTCTTAGAAATTCAAGAACACAGACATGCTTGTAAATCAACACAGGTAATATTCAGCCATCCACAGTGGAGTTTTGCACTGTATTATAGTTCAAAGACTGTTAAGCTCAGACAGAAATGGCAATATTAGACTCTGAAGGACTAGAAGAGGGAACTGGTTGACAAGATTCAAACTGATTCATATGCAGCTGACTGACTTCAATGATTTATGGAGCAATCTCCCTGTTTTTCTCACATAAGGGACATTTTGTGATTTCAAGGTCAGAATGCAAAGTTACGTTTTCAAAAAAAAAAAAATCCAGAAGGAACTAACTGTATGTCTAAAATGGCAATTGCCAAACCAAGTCCAAAGCATTTAGCACCATTTCAGAAGTCTCTTTAATCCCATATTACAAGCAGCTTGTACTGGCTAACATAGCTGGCATTGGCAGACACTGAGATGGTAACTCTTGTAGTACTTTGTTTGTATTATTTCCTGTCATCAAAATCCACAATGTCTGAACTAGAAGCAACAAGTTGTTTGTGGCTTTTGTTTTCCTCAGTACGGCTGGAAAACAAAATATCACATGTTTGTTACAAGAAACATTATCTGAGGAAACATTTTCCATCACTTTCAATCCTGCCAATGCTATCCTGCATTTTTACAAAGGAAATTATAGCCAGAGCTGTGGCTTGAAATCAAATCACACAGCAAAGCCTCTGATCTATTAAAACACAATTCAACAAAAATGAAATGAAAACGGCCTTTTCACAAACTTCTAAATATACGTAGAGAAAATAAAACTTCAAAATTTCTATTTCAGAGACTATTTTTATGGGATGATTAGTAGTCTAGGACATATATATACACACACATGAACATACACAGTGATGAAATGACTCATGCTTAAGCCATCTTTGCTTTAATACTGATTACTTCATCTTTTGGACTAAAATAGCAAAGGCCTTCAGGGCACAAAATTGCTTAGATGATATTGATTAGACTTACTGCGCAACCCTTGTGACAGTATGAAGAAAACCCCTGCTCTACTCTACAGTCACTCACCAGCAAGGAACAAGAACAACAAGTGTGTCTACACAAGCCAAGCATCCCAATGGCCTCCAAAGTACTGAGACACTTGGGCATCCCCAAGTATCTGTTTGGTTGTGAGTAATCCTTAAAAGTTTCCTGGCCTGCACGACTAATGGTAGAGCATGCTGATGAACTCTGGAAATAGCTACTTTAAAGATAACAAGATACAATCTGGAAAACAATTCGCTGCTCAGACTCACAAGGAGTTAAGGTGTTAAGCTGCCTGTATCCCTAGCACCACAAAGGAGAACCATTCACTGAGTTTCAGTCCAGCTTTGTAAGCTTCTCCCAAGCTATGCAGCTCAGTATCTGTTTTCCAGCTCTCGCAGCTTTTCTCTGCACTTTTATCCTCCATCCCTCTACTGTACTTTTCAGATTCCCTACTTTTAATTAATGAATTGTCATATATTCTCTGTTTCAGTCACCACGTTGGGATTAAGAGCAAAATAACCTTGCCTCAGGCTTACCCTCTGTGATTTCATTAGCACTGTACCTATGATTTCTTCTTCACTTCTCAGTAAAATTAGCATAACACTTTTCAGCTGTGATCTTAATGTCATATTCACAAGCATCACTGTGCACTTGGGACAGATATGCCTACACTTCAGACAATGAAAACATTAGGAGGGTTACATAAGGTCACTGGTGGTTAGAGAGCAGAATCTCACCCATAATTCCAGTTCCCAGCTCTCACTTTAGCACTACATTCTCTGCTTTAATACTCCTGACATATTAATACTGTGTGTGTTATATTTTTCAGTTAGTTAAACTTCAATAAGCTACAGCTGCTGAGGTTGGGATGCTTGTCAGGGAAGAAGAAGCTGTATCTTCTGAGTCAGGCTTCACCCATAATACTGTAAACATTTTTCAGTAGCACTCAGGAGATTGAGGCACAGCTTACTTCTTTTCATCAGTATGTCACATTCACACTGCTAAAATTGCTTGCAATGGAGGCTACCAATTTAAGAGAGATTATATTGCAAACATTTTGAAACCAGAGCAGAGCAGACCAGTATGTTAAACATTATCACTCAGGTATGAGCCCACAGCTATTTAGTCTTCTCTGTTGTAGCAGTGAGCAGAGATCACAGCTGTGCCTTGATGCACTGAATGTTTCTGTTGTGTTGAGTCTTCCTCCTCTGAGCAAGTTCTGAAGTGAAAAGATGAGTAGTGTTCCATCTCTTCTGCTGGGAATAAAACCTTTGAGATTTGGGCCACATATGTAGGGAAAAAAAAGTCTGAAGGCATTGAGGATTAGGATCCCAGGGAGGGAATTCCATGCCTATATTTAAAATGCTAGCTTGACTTGCATTTTTGCATCCCAAAATATTTTTCCACCTGGTCATTTTGCTATGAGAGCATTTCTATCAGAACTGTCAAGACTTGGGTTTTTTTTATTATTATTTTTTGCTCATTTTCTCTTTCTCTACTCTGTTCTCAACTACACATCAGTCTCTCGGGGACACACTCTAGAAGAATTTGTAGGTGTTCGTTAGAACAACGTAGTACATCAAAAATCACCATAAGTTTTCCAACACTATCTACAATGTTTGTGGTTTTGGTTGGTTTTTGTTTCTGTTTTTACCCCAAGGACTCATTTATCTTTGAGCTGCTGAACCAGGGGGCTGCCAAGGACCCCTCCTTTATAAACAAAACCTATAACGAGCTTTCAGAAACATGAGAAAATACGACAAACACAGCTTGAGCTCTTCAGCCCTGCTAGCAGGAGACTGCAGAAGGATAAAGACGAGCTCGCAGCTCCAATCCCCGCCTTTCCCCCGTCCCCTTTCAGAGCGGCGCGCAGCCGCTTCCCCTGCTCCTATTCTGAAATCCTCCGGCTCCCACTTCCTTATTTGGTAGCCGACCCCGTTCTTTGTCTGCCTGAACCCCCCGGGCCGCGCCGCCCCCAGCTGGGCCGCGGCTCGGCTCCAACGGCCTCCCCGCCCGGGCCCCAGGCGAGCCGCGGCCATGCCCATGTAAGGAGCCGCTGGCGGGCCGGGCCGGGCCCTGCAGGGGCGTCGCGGAGCCGCCCGAGGCCGCGGCGCCGGCGCCTCGGCAACCGCTCGGTGCTCCGGCCGCATCGCTTCGAGGGGCTGAGTGGCGGCACCGACTGCTACCTGCGGCAGCGCCTGCGAACCTCTGGCGGCGAGACGAAGGAAAATGAATTTACACGCGTCCTGTGTAAAAGCTCAGTGTACAGATCCTCCCTCCTTGTTCTCGAGAGCAGGTTCCAGCATGTCACCAACTGCTGACTGTTGCACAGAACAAGGAATCCCTGAACAGTGCTGCCTTCTCTCCTCCATAACCCCCCGACCCCCCTCCACGCTTTCTTTTTTCTTTCAGTATCATAAAAAAGAGCTTATCTGTTGGAAATATGTGTAAATTCACCGCAAGAACATTTCCTACTATTATTATTGTTCCTTGAGACTTAGTAGTGCATGAGGTAATTCATCAGGAGGAATTCACGGTCGGACTGTCCCTGTGTCTGGGAGGCCAGCAGCAAGCAAAGAAGGACACAAAAAAAAGTTTGCCTTGCTGGTCAGTGCACCCTGCTCACATCTTTTAGGTATAATCTTGCTAATGTGAGACACCATAGAAACTGATGTAAAAGTCATATTTTAAATAAATACCTCCAGGTACCCTCTATTTCTTTAAATAGAAATTCGTTAAATATGATGACACTTCAGGAGTATATTTACTGGCTATGTCTACAGTGACCACTGAAACAAAATGAATATTCAAAGAGATTTCTGACTAAGGAAATCATTGAGCTGCGACTCCTTAAAAGGAATACCCTTCCCTAAGTAATGACTCAAAATCAGTGCATGTCTTGTGAGTCCTTCCTGAGGCAGCATGACAAGAAGTGGTATTTTGCAGCAAACCAAAGGAGTGGCAGCTAGAAGTCTGGCTTTTTGATTCTGTTTGAGAGCCCCGAAGCATGCCTGGGCTTCTCAGTAAGATCCCCTAGTAAAAGAGGTCCTTAAAAGATGCTAACTGTTCTTCTGTTACTACAGGCTCCTGCAGATGTCTGAGTGAAGTGGAAAACAAGTAGCGTACAGGAACAAAGACAGCACTGCATAAAGTCACGGGTGTACTGGGCAACAGTGGCTGCTCCTGGCCACATGTGCCTGAGAAAAATAATTAGGGAGAATCCAAACAGACGATTAAAACACCTTCTAACACTCCTTCAGCTCCCAACACATCGACCTACTTGCGTTTTCTCGTCCACAGAACATCAACCCCAGTATTTTTATATCGCATTCTTGCTCTGTGTAGAGGCCTGAACAAATTTGCTTGCTCGTGAGAAACTCTAAAAATATATCAGGAAACAGCTTAATAGAATTACAGGATAATAAATATGTCGACCACATCATATTTGCGTTACGTACACAAACACGCCAAAATTCAGCTCAAAAAGCAGCAACAAAATAAATCTTAAATAAGATACACAGCCTACAGATAAAAGGAACAACTTGGTAGAATGGTTCTAGAAAAAACTCCTTGTTTCAAGTCAACTGTTTCTTGATGAATTTAGTTATAACATTAGGGTTTAAGTGACAAAAATGCTAACATTAAAATAAAAAAAGAATAAATTAAGCAAAAGCCATCCGTAAGAACATATGATTGTCAAATAAAACAAAGTAACTCCTGGAGCTCATCCTCTCCATTCCTGCAGGCTGCAGCAGCCCTGGTTTATTTCCGAACAACTCCATCATTCCCAGCAGGTGTTCAGGCTGCTGACAAATAACTCTCTGCTGATTCTGCAAACAATTTACTGACCAGTCCCTGTCATCTGACATCAGTGAGTGATGCCAGAATGGGTGGGCTCAGGATGGAAGAACACATCGTACGACCCCTGATGTACTGCTCCATGTTTGTTCTTTTGCTCATGATCCATTTCACTTGTGCAAATAACAAGACTATGTCTCTGCCGAATGTGGTATTTGCAATGCCCACACAAAAGCTAGGTGGAAACTTCAAAGAATGCACACAGTTTAGGCCTCCCAGATGAAAAGGATGATCTTGCAGCAGCCTGGAAGTTACTCATCTGACTTTCAGTGACAATTCCAGATCCCTCTCCAACTCATCAAATGGGTTTCAAGGTACAAGATTTCTCTAAGTATTCCACGTAGTTAAATTGATTACCTCAGTGTCAGTATTTCAGCCAATGGAACAAGCGTGCCCACCCCACAGCCTGGCCCTGTATTACAGATTTTGTATGCAAGCCAAGACAATTCTTCTCCACTCACTTTGGCCAGGCAAGCCAAAGGGTCGAACATTCATGCAGTAGACTGCATACCTTCCCCATACCATCTTCTCATTTTGGTAGCTGCCAATTTCTACACATACAACACAATCCTTCCTTCTCTCTCAATGAACTCACTCTCATCAGTTATTCTCTTGCATCCAGTGAAGCACCAGGTGCAGCTAGATCAGATGTGACACCGTCTTTCCCAAGGGCTTGGAAAGTTGCCCTCTGAAAGCTCAACTGCAACGTTGGCCTGTGTGAGCCTCGGCCAGCCTGACTTAAATGGTGTGGCAGCTTTATGAAGTTAAAAAATAGAATGTTCTGTAGGAACTGTGAAATAGAAACACATCAGAAATTATTTAAGCTGATAGTTTTATCATCTGACTATGAAGATACCAGGTGCTGGTGCACAACTATTTATCAGATTTAGCAACAACTGGTTCAACCTGCTGCAGAGAAATATCAAATGCATAAGCTACAATATTCTTTAACATTATTAAAAGAATTGTGGAAATAGTAAAAAAAAAAAACCAAAAAACCACAATGTTTTATAAGTAAAGTAAAAGTGAGTTTCTGTGTTAGCACTCAACCTTGCAATAAAAATTAAAAATAAGAGCATTGTAAAATAAATGCAAAAACATTTAGTAATATTGTAAAGCATAATCAACATATAATCTCAGACTTAACATTTGCTATATTCTGAATGTACAGATGCATACATAGATAATGATCTATTTCAATACATAACTTCAACAAACCTGCCTCCATAGTATGAGAATATACATTGATGTAACTGATAAAAGTCATTCCTTACAGACCTACTGTACCTAAATACCTAAAAAACAGAAGTATTTAAAGTACAAATTATCTGAAAAAAGATGCATATATGATAAGCAATACCAGACTCAGACCACATCAGCACAGCTCTGTATGGAATTCAGCTTGTTATTTCCTGCTTTTTAAAGATTTAACAGATTACTTCTAATTTTGGTTATTTTCTTTCAAATACTTATTTTTCTTTGGGCAAGAAGGTGTGTTTTGTCAAGCTTTTACCCCTTGGCTGCTTATTTTCTTCAGAAGCCTTCGAGATGGAGGAGGTTGAAAAGCTTTGGAAATCCAGTGGACTGTGTCAACTAGATTTCATTTATCTACACAGTTCTTGTTGATTCCTTTGAATATTTTGAAAAGATTGGTGAGGTGCTACCTCTGCTTACAAAATTTATTTCCATTTCCCCCAAATGTCACATATTATGATTTATTTCGGATCATAATATTATTTCTATATTATCTACTAATACAAAAGGTACTGAACTCCTCAGTCCAGAGTTCCCTGAAACTCCCCAAAAACTTTTTACAACTAGCACTATATTTGCCTAAATATGCAATTTCTTGCATATCAAACTATATTCACAAATTATATCAGCCGCCATATAGTTTGTAGTCTTAATAATTTTTTTCCTTTTCTAGAGATTTTTATATACTCTAGAAAGATGCATATGTTTTCATTGAAACCAAGATAATGTAATTAAGGACTGCTTGCTAATCGTTCCTTTCAGCAAACTTCTCTCAGAACATTCACAGAAAAATACAAATGGTACATGCACAAGTATCCATAAGCAGCCATAAAAACACAAAGACCAGCTTTTCACATTTTAAGATTAATCTACACAGTTTAACTTATCAAGATATGTTTACATGAAATCACAAGAAAGATGGAGACAAAACATTTATATCTCAGTCTTTTCATCTTGATAAACAAAACAGACACTTGATAGCAAAAAGAAGTCTGCACCATGCACTAAATGCCTGAACTCTAGCAGAGCATTAATTATTTACACATGATTGTGAAGAAAAGCTCTTCATGATACTGTAACTATTGTATTCACATATGTATATATAGATATACTTCAAGTATCATCAGAGAGTTTTGTCAACTAAATATTTAAGTGGGATTCTAAAAGAGATGCCATCTTTCACTGAAACCAAAATTATTATTGGTCAATTATATTTCAGTACCACAGATCAATTTATTGCTCGAAATGATTTCTCATTAAATCTTAAGACGTGCTTTTTTGATTACAAATCCATGTGAGCAACATTAACGTTATACATCTGAATGAAAACCACGTGCTTTAGTATTGAAATAGTACTGCCAGAACCTTCATTGCATAAATACTAAAATATATCCTGGGGGAAACCTGGATAAAAGCTACTCTGAAATATAATGCAGTTACGAGTAGTAAAAAGTCATACATTTGACTTGCATTTACAGCAGCAGCCAAGGACAGTGCTCATTTAATAGAAAGCTGGGCACAAATTCATGGGAATAGGAAGTACTACTCTCCACGTGTATAACTGACGTGCCCCATTGTATTGTATTCAGATCTGGAAAACATTTTGCAGAGTTATTATCACAATGAAGCAAATGCATTGAATGTTAGAAGACATTGTGAATTGCAATTAAATGACTGCTGTCCAGGGAGGTTTGAGAGAGAAATATATGCTGCATTACCAAGTCACGCGCTTTGTCAGCCCTTGTTACAGACATACTTTTGCCCATGAGAAATCAAGTTTCTTCTCCATGAACATTACGGAATGCTAAACAAATAAAAATAAAAATAAAAAAGGACTTCAACAGTAATCTGCAATAACTAGTCTTACGGTTAATGCACTCCTAGTGGAAGTTCATTGTGACATAATGTGACTTGCAGACAAGATTTTTATGTTTTATTTACATTTTCTGTGAGCTTAAAAGAAAACAGTCTAAAATAAGCTGAAGTTAGCATGCTACAGGAAATGAGGGAACTGAACCAGCCTTCTCAGGAAAGATTTACGTTTATATAATAGCGATGGCTATGTTTTTGCTTTGAAAAAGGAATGTAGTTGTTCTAAAGTATACAGAAAAGCTGTTGACTGCTGTTTCTTCTTACTGAGCAGTTCAAGAACATACCAACACTGTATACTACATCAAAATGCTTTTTAAAAGAACCCTTTTCACAACTGCATGGTACTTTGTTTAAAAATAAAATGTACTTTCATTGGCAAATGCTGTATATGAGCACAGAAGAGACAGGCAGCACAACCCTCAGCTATGCCAAAGGTACTGATGCGAAACCCACTGCGGTATAGTATAGATATAGATAAGAAGTAACATGCTACTTCAACTATACATCACCTTTTTTTAAAGACATCAGCAGCATGCTGCTAGAAGAACAGGTTGGCTGGTTGCAGCCAAAGGGTTGTGATCAATGGTTCTACATATGGTGGAGGCTGGTCACAAGTGGTGTCTGCCAAGGGTCAGTCTTGGGACTAGACTAGTGCTCTTCAGCATCTTTATCAATGACATAGACGATGGAATTGAGTGCACCATCAGCAAGTTTGCAGACAACACCAAGCTGAGTGGTGCAGTTGATATATTGGAGGGAAGGGAAGCCATCCAGAGGGACCTGGACAGGCTGGGGGAAGAACTCCTTGAGAGCAGCCCTGCAGAGAAGGACTTGGGGGTCCTGGTGGACGAGAAGCTGGACATGAGCCAGCAGTGTGCGCCTGCAGCCTGAAAGGCCAACTGTGTTCTGGGCTGCATTGAAAAAGGGGTGGCCAGCAGGGAGAGGGAGGTGATTGTCCCCCTCTACTCGGCTCTTATGAGGCCCCATCTGCAGCACTGTGTCCAGGCCTGGGCTCCCAGCACAAGAAAGACAAGGAGCTTTTAGAGTGGGTCCAGAGGAGGGCCAAAACTGAACCAAAACTGTTAAAGGTGAACAGGTGACATTTTCTCTTTGAGAGAATATGCCAAGGGAACTGTGCTGCAGGCTGGTGGCTAGGCAGCAATTTATGGGATCACAGAAGTTTCATGAACTTCTCCAAGTGTGCACTGTGAGAGCAAGTGTGACAGCAACAGACAGTGGTACTTAGGTGGGAAGTTTAATGCACTGTATCACCAGCATGATGAGAGATCATTTGGCATATTCACTAATTCTACTAGCATCAGTACTGTGTTGTCTATTCTGACTAGGAAAAATAACTGGAGGGACTTAGACGTTTCTTGAAATGGGTTTACTTTCTAGCCCAACAAACGCACTTACCCAGAGGAGTAATATTAAAAGCACTTCAGCATCATTTAGTACATATAGTATGGTCAAAAGGCAGAAAACAAACAAGCAAAACATACAAACAGACAAAAGAGCAAGCAAACCTATAGCATATGAGGATTTTTCGATGTCATAACAACCATATGTTCCTGGCTGGAAAAGATTGCTATCAGTAAACTGATACTAAAACAGATTTTTAAGAAGTTTGGCCTTTTATTTCCCCCCCAGCAATCGGGTGAATGCCAGTAAAGAATGACTGACAGCTGCATTTTTTTCCCTCAGAACTGTACCATTTTGATTAAACTACGTAGAAACATTACATGCTTACAGCAGGGCTTTTGCTACAGTACTATCTAACACGTATGGTTCATATTTGGAGAAATGTAACACCTTTTGTTAAAATGCAGCCCTTTTGATTAAATATAGTAACATATGCTGACTTGCAGCATTTTATCATGGTTGCCTTAAACTTAAAGAACTTGCAGAATCTTTTTTGGGGGAAAAAAACAAAACACTAGGAATTCATTAGGGACAGGGGGAGTGGAGGTGAGGAAGAATAAGACATTTTTCCAGTATACTCTTTGCCAAACATATTTTTGGATTTCTTCGTTGACAAATCCAATGTAAATCTTTTTCTGTGCTTGGCACAATGAGAACTCCCTATAGGTTTCTTGCATAATGGAATACTGTTTATTTTGCTGCTAGGTCTGTTTAGTTTATGGAGAGTCTGTTCTGAAAGGACTACTGTGCTCCCTTTACAACTTCACACTGTTGTTCTATGCTTCCTTAAGAGGAATGCTTATGAGGAGGACAGGAGGGGGTATCTAATTCTCGGGTATCTAATTCTCCCTGAGAATTAATTAATAATCTATTGCGTTAGGTAAAATTGTTGAGCATTTTGGATTTTGCTGTAGAATGTTTGTAAGATTTTGCTATGTGAAGTTTATGTTAGAAGACTTTGGAAAAATAAGTTGTTCAATATAATGACATTAACACTTGGACTTAAAAAAAGCTAACAAAACGGTATCACACGATAGGTATACTGACAAGACTACTACCAACGAGTGTGTGGGCCCAGGAAAATACCACTATCTCTAAATTGAATCAGTCTCCCTTACATAGAAATTTCTAAACAAAATAGTGCCATTAACAGTTCAGGGTAGCTTACTTAACTGTAAATCCCTCTCACTATACATTTACAGGAGCATAAAAAAAGGCACCCCAATTAACAGCTGTCTGTAGCTGTAATGAGAATTTTTTTTGCATTGAACAGTGAAAGAGGTCTTATGCAAGTCCTATAATATGTATTTTTAAATAATTTATATTAGACGTATTTTATACTTTTGTTCAGTTAGTCAGTGGTTGTAAAACAACCACCCTCTGCAGAATGCATTTCCATGAGTAACAATAGGGAAAAGGATTTAGCCATATTCACTTAAAGGCAGCAACACAAATACTTCCCTTCCTGATAGGCCCCCAAGTACTGTTTTAGCTGCACAGGGAACGAGCCCCCAGTTGACGTGTGGTTGTCCTGCCAAGTTTCTGATACCCCTGAATAGATAGGAATGCTGGAAGATTCAGAGAAGAATACTGGTGAATGCAGAATTCCTTCAGCCATGCTGGCCTAGCCATATGAAAGAACAGGAAAAAGGGCTTCTATTTCAACTAGACCTAATACTCAGGTTTGTCAGGCTTCATTATTTCAAGCAACAACAAAGCCACATTAAAAATCCAATCTATGTATAAGGGGAAGGTGAATGCATCATAATTATGAGATTAGAAGTACTATAGATAAAAATTGTATCAGTATGTAAATAATGTAGGAAATATATTTTGATTGGGTAAATATTATAAACTCTTATATACAAAGTGATAATAATTAAGAACTTTATTTTCACTTTTTTTAAATAATGCAAGAAACATATTATAGGTCTTTGCTGAGTACATGTAATCTTTATTTGTGAGGAATTTGCTGCTGTAAAATAATCAAACAACAATCCAGACATAATGCAGCTAAAAGTTTGATGTTGCATGAGGCTGAATTCCCTCCCTGTTAATTTCTACAGAACCAGTTTTAAGCAGCTTTTCAGTATCTTAAAAATAGGGAGACTGGAATCAATTTAGCTAAGTCATGAATAAGCATGAACAAGTTATTTATATTAAGGGATGTCTCTACCGTGGTTGCTTGACTGTTTGTACCAATGACTTTACTCAGGATTCCATAAAGCATATCCCTAAGGTGCAACTCCTCAGGCCTGTAAGTCAGAGGGGGGCTAGAACTGAAGAGAGAAATACCACAGTTTGATCATCCTTATCCTGCTGCTCAAATTACAACAGGTTTCATCCATGACTAATTCAGAAGTTGGTCACAATATACGTTGCTTTCTTCAAAGCGAAGTGTTTTATATCACTGTGCTAAAGAGTTTTGCACACAACCAAGAATTGTGTTTAAGCAACTCGAAAAACACCTTTTCCATGCATAAAGAAGGAAACTCTAGCATGATTACCTACTTATGCACTATTTGCTGCACACAGCCTCAGCCCTTTCCTCTGATACACCTGGAACTCAATATCTTATTACTATCACAGGTCACTTTCCTTTCCTTGAATTCTGCGTTATGCTTTAAGGCTCTTTTGTCCCCCTCAGCCCACAGTAGAGGAAAACATGCAATTCTTTTTGGGTACTATCAGATAGCTAATTACTTTAGCTCACTTCTTAGCACCTTCAGAAAGCTGTATGCATTTGACTGATTTACATGCATCATTATTTCCTGTTTCATTCCTCTAAAAAATATGGTATGCTTTCCCTTACTTACATGTACATTCAAAAGAACACAATGCACAGTGAAGTGAGGAAACAGTCCCACATACATACAAAAAGGTAATAAAAGTTTTTTGTTTGTTTTTTAATTGTGAATTGTTTAATTGTGACCTCATTGTGGCCTTCCAGTACCTGAAGGAAGCATATAAACAGGAGAGGGAATGGCTGTTTACGAGGGTGGATAATAACAGGACAAGGGGAAATGGTTTTAAAGTGAGACAGGGGAGGTTTAGGTTGGATATGAGGAGGAAGTTTTTCAGCCAGAGAGTGATGACACACTGGAACAGGTTGCCCAAGGAGGTTGTGGATGCCCCATCCCTGGAGGCATTCAAGGCCAGGCTGGATGTGGCTCTGGGCAGCCTGGTCTGCTGATTGGTGACCCTGCACATGGCAGGGGGGTTGACACTAGATCGTCATTGTGGTCCTTTTCAACCCAGGCCATTCTATGATTCTATAATTCTATGATGCTGGGACTGTTTTTAAAATGCCAAAACCCAATCTCATTCACAATAGACAGTAAATCAAGACTGAATCATTTCAGACAGAAAACTGGAAGAAAAAAAAAAAAAAAACAAGCCAAAATTGAAAAAGCAACCCACACTTAACAAAGCCTGATGGACTCAAATGGCTTCAGGCCAAAAAATGCTAATGGAACACATATTAACTGAAAAGTGAAACAAGTTTCCAAGACTCACGGAAATTGTTTAAGAAGCACAGCAAAAAGAAGAAAAAAAAAAAAGAGCAACTCCAGTGGACCATTTTTGAAACGCTTGATCTAGCATTCCTTGCTCACCCAAATTCCCTTTAAAGTAATTATGAGTTTAGGTCACATGCCAGGATTATGTAACTGTCATAAAAGACAAATGCACAGAAACAAAAGGACAAATATATGTAAACCCAAGGAAAAAAAAAAAAACTATAGCTGGATGAACAAAACCAAAACTCTTAAAAGGAAAGTACAATTGAAAAGTAGAGTTCCCTTTCTCAAGAACTGGAAAACATTAAAGAGAAGGAAATTTGGAATAAAGGAACTAAAGCTGGTAAAGTTAAACAGACTTTAATGAGGAGGAAATTCAGAGTAAAGGGGGTGAAATTGTAAAAGTTAAACAGGCCTGTCAAATAACAGAAATATTTGAGTTACATTTCCTAAACTACTTTAAAAGGGAGTAAACTAACCAAATGCCATCTGAAATTGGCTGTCCGCCCATAACTTTGGTTGACTTTAGGGTCAATAAAGCAGAGGACAGACATAAGCTGAAATAGCTGAAAAATCAATACAAATATAGATAAAACACAGATGGAGTCTATTATAGAGCAGCTGGAAATTCAAAGAAAGAATTCTGTTGTTCTATACTGATGGTGTAACTTTGAAAAATATTCTCCGAGTGTGAAAGTTCTTTACAAAACAAACAACTTTAAGAAGTGAAGTTAGATGTAGCCATACTACAGAAAACAGGCCGTACTACTCTGAAATTCTTGCAGTGTTTCTGATCAATTACTCTAGAAAGAAGTCCAAATGGGCTTGCTAATGATGATCAAAAAAACAATCGTCCAGTGTAAACTAGGAAACTCTAAGCTGGTTCTCTCCTATAGCTCTTCTCCTAATATATTTTTTCATTACATTCTTAAGTACAATTTCTTGTACTGCGCAATATTTAAAGGATACCTGGAAGGCTTTCAAGACATTCATCTGTGTCCAGATTTTTATTCTGCAGGGAGCCATGTCAGAATGAACACAATAAACGTTACCATAAAGCATTGCTAGTAAGCCATTCCTCTAAGAATGTTTCCTTCTGTACCACTGCACAGGACACTCAGTCATATTTCTTAAAGGTTTGTATTTCAAACACACTTTTTCTAAAAGAGTCACATTTTCCATACCACGGTAGGACATAGTTTCACTATAAGTTTAAGCTGATCCAAATTTGGGCCAGCACTGGAATGGCAGTGATCTGGCTGAAAAAGTAATCTGTGGTTTTTTGGGGGACTTTCTTTTCAACCAGATCAGCTGGCCACATGATTGCTAGTGCCTTCACAAGGAAAAAGGTGGTAGGATAGGAGTCGGGAAAGACAGGACTATGATTTTAGGGTAAAACACAGCCCTTGGTGCAGCGTGAGTCATCAATAAACTAAGGCATTGATGTGTAATTCCCTAGGATACATACAGTACTGGAGACTGCAGATGAAGAATCAAGAAGCAGTTCATTTCATAAAAATTTTGGACAAATAATGCATTGCAAGAATATCCAAAATGTTCCTTGGAAGAAACTCTGAAGCTCAGTGAATACTAAACTGCCTGAGGAGCAGGCTACAGGTATTTCATTCATAGAATGGCCTAGGTTGAAAAGGACCACAGTGCTCATCTAGTTTCAACCCCCCAGCCATGTGCAGGGTCGTCAACCAGCAGACCAGGCTGCCCAGAGCCACATCCAGCGTGGCCTTGGATGCCTGCAGGGATGGGGCATCCACAACCTCCTTGGGCAACCTGTTCCAGTGCATCTCCACCCTCTGTATGAAAAACTTCCTCCTCATATCCAACCTAAACCTCCCCATCACAGTTTAAAACCATTCCCCCTTGTTCTGTTACTATCCACCCTCGTAAACAGCCATTCCCCCTCCTGTTTACATGCTCCCTTCAAATATTGGAAGGCCACAATGAGGTCTCCCCAGAGCCTTCTCTTGTCCAAGCTGAACAAGCCCAGTTCCCTCAACCTTTCTTCTGTCTTACTATAGAGAGCCAGCTCTTTTCTGATTATGCTTCCCCCTCCCCCTCTCATCTGTATTGATACATACGCCCTCTGCTTCTACTTGGTGAAGTTATAAAAAACTCTTCTGACAAGAGCTGCTCCTTAGATATTGCAGTCCCACTGCAAATGATATGGAATAGTTTACTTAATAAACATTACAGATTACTAATCACATATTGGATTCACAAATCAAAACCAGAAAGGTATACAATCTTTTTCAGATGTTTACATTAATGATTTTTTTGAGAGAGAATTCAGAAGAATTTGTGAAGACAACAGAGCATGTCAAAGTTACAACAGCACATATATAAAACTTTGAAGACTGATACAAATATGAATAGCATTTGAAGACAGATATGAATTTAAGCAATATCTTTTTCTGTAAACTGCTTCTCACATGACCTAATGGTTAACTGCCATTCTTCAACAGTAAGCAGTACCTTTCAATTTTTTCTCTGTATAGGTACCAAAAAAGGGCCATGATGTTTTCAAATACTATGTATTTTTTTCATTTTACAAGACATCAATGGGACTTTAGCAATGTGGTCAGCATAAATGTTTTATTCCCTCTTTAATTCTCCAACAAGGAGTCCAAGAAGGAGAACCAGATTCCTACTTGGCAGAACCACCTAGTTTCTACATTTCTTTTACTGCAGGGAGAGGCAATTTGCCTCTACCCCACCTACTTGAACAAATTTTCTTCACCTTCACTTTGGGAGTGCATTGCTAACTACACTGGTGGAGAGCAACCTCTCAATATACACGCTGACCATTCTATCCACCGAGACCACCAGCTTCATTCTTCAGTCCTGGGGATGTCAGGTGCTTAAAGGATAAAAGGGCTCCATCTGAAAACACTCACTATCAAATCACTCACATCTATAATGTTACCCTACTGAATACACTAATGAATTAATGCATCCAGTTGTATTTAAAATGCTCATCTCAACTCAAAGAATCTCTCTCAGTCACACAAATAAATTAATTTGTGTGTAACCACCTTAAATCTAAACCACGCTTATTCCACCTTCATGTCATTGGACCAAGAGAACCAGGAGGCAGCCTGTCTGACTGAGCTTACATAAGACAGGTTGTGCTTCACTGCAAGTAAGGGGAGGAAGGGAAGCTGTCTTAAAAGGCTTTCAAGAGCTTTGCCAAGCCTTTCCAACTACTTGGCAAAGAACGCTTTGGGATATACTGAGACTAAACTATGATGCTGAGCCAGTTCATGAGAGTAATACTGACCACAGATTTCAGGAATATTACTTTATACTCAGTCCAGAACACAGATCGAGTGATGTCAGTCTTGATACTCTGCAGGACACTGTCAAACACTTGTCTTGTTTGATACTTCCTTTGGGAGCATCAACTCTTAACTTTCAGTTGTTGTTTCTCTGAGGTAAGCTGAAGATTTCTCCTTCCACCTCATCACTGAGCCACATGGAGTCAAAGGATTTTTTTTTTTTTTTTTTTTTTAAACAATGAAAAAGAACTGAAGGAAATTTTAGTCATTATTACATATAACTGAAGATGGGCTTGAAACAAAAGCCTATCTTTGAAGTCCCCTGGATTCCTATTTTTCAGTCTGGGCCTTTTCTTTATCCCTAGTACAGAAAACAAGTCTGGGGAACAACTGAAAAGGAAGCAGATGAAAATAAATCAAATGCTACACAGCTTATTGTACTGAAACTGTGGGGCCCTGGAAATGAATAGCTGAAGCACAGAGAGGGGAAACAGTGTGGCATGCTACAGTTACAAACAGCAGCTGCAATAAGAATCCTCAATTTTTGTCTGATGTAAATTTGTAGATTACAGCTTGTAAAGTGTTGCTAAATCAAAATGCAAGGCTTTCAAGAAGTGTGTTATTCCCTAGTTACCTGATTCTACCAATTAATAGTTCAGCACTGTTCTTTATTGAAAAGTTCTACCAGCTTTTATAAATCATGATAGATAATGGGTGAAAGTGGATGATCGCTTTCACTGAAAAGAGGTTGATATGGATTGCCCAGATTTGTCCCAAGACTTTAAAGCTCCTGCCAAAGTATTTTAACATCAGTAGAAAGGAAGTAACCTTGCCTTAAATCTTTATACTTTGAAGAGACATGCAGACATTCATAATAAAGACATCAGCATCATTTGGAATACATAGGCTATGTCAGATTAATGAGAAAGAAAGATAAAATAGCAAAATAGAGCAAGTGCCATTCTAGCTGCTTAATAGATGTTTCTACAGGGAAAGGGAGACTGCAAATAAAAAGGATATGCTCCCAGATCCTGAATATACTCTTGGAAGAACGTACAGTATGATATTTGCCTCATTATGGAAATGAGGATAACAAAGTAATTATTTTCAGAAATGTAAGAGACATAAGCTATGCTAAAGTTACCTATATTGCTATTTTGCTATTCCATAGAGTTTTCAGAGTAGGAGCATTAAGCAACCTAGATGAGTAATCAGCAGATAACCCACAGCATTGATCTTCAAAGATATCAAAAGAAAAATGAAAACAAGAAAAAAAAAGAGAAAATTCAGGCTTCTTTGATGTGAAAATAAGTTCTGAAAAGAAGGCATGGTGCATCCTGGGGCTTCTCGTGAGCTGGAATTGTAACATGATTTGATGAGGCTCCTGGACTTTGAAGACCTTCCAGGTTCTGCAGCCCAGTAATCTGAAACAAGCCCCTCTAAGAGCTTCTCCTCTTACAAACCACATAGGAGATGATGTGCAGCCACCCTCCTGAAACAGGTTTCTTTTTGTTTGTTAAGCAATTTAAACAAACCATGCTTCTTTGCAAGAAACCACTTTCACAGTAACTGGGAAACATTTGCTAGACATCAAATATTGGGACAATCATTGCTAGATCAGGAGCTTGTCACAACAAGAATTTCAGTGGTTGGCGAGTGGTGCTTGCTATCTTCACCTCTTGTCTCCTAGACTACTACCTTTAAGTTTGTCTCAGACATTACCCAATTTTGAGGCCACCAAGCCACAGCTTAAATAAATCATTAGGATTTTCGTGAGTCCTTGGCTACTAAGTGCAGTGTTATATGCAGTGAGTGACTCATCATTTTGAGAACTGTTTAATTCTGGAACCATTTGGCCTCATTGCTGAGACTTCAACAATCAGACTAAGTTTAAAGTGCTTCATGGGTGGTCATAAGTTAAAAGCAAAAAGAAAAAAAAGAAAAAAGCCTGACAATCAAGAAATTACAAGAAAATATGGGCTTCCTGAATTACCTCCCTTAGGGAGATTAAACGAGGAGGCAGGGAATTACAGCATTCTTCACTGCTAAGCAGAAGCTTGGAATTATCTAAAGGAAAAAAGAACTAACTCATGGTATGTGAAAATCAGTGAGAAGAAAACATTTAAAGCTGCTTTCTAGTTTACAGTAAGTGGCTACAGTCTCTCCCTTGATACTTTTTTTTCTCTAAGTCAGTAAAAAAAAAAAAATCCATTCAGATTCTTCTCTAAAAGGCAATGCATGAATACTCCTCATTCTGTTTCCAAGCAGACTGATAAATATATGCAAACAGATACATGCCCACAGGGAGAGGAGTCTGGTTCAGCAAGTTAGAATGACTCATTCTGAAATGCTTGATTGTTCTGTCTGAAGTGCCCAGGGTTTTACATCTGCCCAAGAAAATCCATTTTCACATTGCCACTTCAGTAAAAGGCAGCCATTGTGGAAGCATATTTAGTCAGATTTTTTTCTTTTCTTCTTCTTTTTTTTTTTTTTGCTTTGAGTAAACAAACAGCAATAGGGTCAAATCTTTAAAAAGAGAAAAAACAGCTGCAGTACACAGTTAGTGTTACCGCATGTAGGTCTGCACTGCAGCCACCCACAGGCATCCAAATGCAGATACCCCACAATCACTTTTATGGATGTTTAGAATAAATGCTAATATAAACACTGCACGTACTGTACACAACAACTGTACAGATCTTTTTTTTAAAATTTGGCACTTTGTTTCCAAAATCAGAGGTGGGATTAGGAAAGAAACAATAACACACCAATAAAGGCTGATTTATTATATCGGCATCAAAAGCTCAGGATATTGCATACAGCTTAGATAGAACAGCTTGAAACTTTGACAGCCAACCGAAAAAACTGAGTATTTTTGCACATGCAGTAGATTGGGATAACTTTTTTAAAAATCTACTTTTGTTTACTTTTGCGAAGAAAAACACTAAACTGTAAATATAAGTTGCTGAAAAAGAACTGAAGTATCAGGGTAAATTATAGATATAAAACATAAGCTATCATTTTCCCCACAAGATAACATTTACTGTATTATTTTTGCTTTATAAGCTGATTCTTTTTTGTTGGATTGATTTGCCTTCATTGAAAAGTGTGACAAATTTTGTGAGGTGCTTGCATGGCTCTGAAATCATAATTATGCATGAATTATCATCATGCTCACAGACTACAATGATTTTCATTACATTTTAAAGAGATTTCTGCATCTGAAACACACATACAATTGATCTTTCACAGCTTAAGAAGGAAGAATATGAGGCTGGGGATGGGGAATGGAAACTTTGAGTAAGTGAGACAAAACCTCTTTCATCAGTATTTCAGGAATTATGTCTTTTCCTCCCTTTCCTTTTCTGTTACTTCTTCACCCCTCTAGGCACCAATGCTACAGTTTCCTTCCTCTCTGCTGTGCCAATAGACATGCTCATCTATCACTCTCAGGTGACAGAAATAATATTTCTGTTAAGTGATAATCTGATAATTATTTCTGTCACGTCAGGGGCATGCATTTTACCATTCTCTCCTCAATCTGGTCAACTAGTTGACCTGCGAAGCGTAGTTCAAATTAGCGTTAAGAGAAATTTTGAAATGAATAACTGGTACTAGAATTACACAGTGCAAGATTCCCAACAGCAACTATCACTGCACAAATGAAGGAAAGATAAAATCACCCTGAAGGAGACCTGGATCTGTTAATTTGCACTGACACAGGATTTGTCTGGCTTTGACTAAACAGTGGAAAAATTGAAAGAATTTGGGGAGAGGCTGCTGTATTTGAAGACAAGAACTGAGAGAGGAGGACAGGACGGGGGATGAACAGGACATGACACAACGCAGGACAGCAAAGCCAGAGGAAAGCAACAGTGATATCACACTTCTCTATTCCCTATGAAACTTTCTGCAGTTCTCCTCTCCAAGTATCCTCCTATTTTTCTGAAGGATGGGGTGAAATCCACTAACAGAGTATAAATCAATTGCAAGTGATTCTTTGGAATCTCATTGTGTATAGTACTCATTTATTAGATCCCAAGGGACTGTAAATTCAAGATAAGGAATACACAAAGCAACAGAAGGAGCAAATGATCTCCTGGAAAAATATCCTCGGCCACAAGTCCTTTCTGTTAAACTAAAACCCATTTATGCTGCGCTGTCATAAGCAAAACCTGGCAAGCAACAAAAACATTTCTCCAAGTACATCTATGGAGCAGGAACAGCACAGTCCTGAAGCCACAGCTTTGCATGCAGATGTTTTAAATTGGTCATATAGCTTTAAAAAGCTATCCCCATCCACTCCAGCTTCTGCTTGCTGTCCCCACCCTGGTACCAGCACAAGCATTTCTGTGGGCACTTTGATGTGGCATGGCATTTTTTGTCTGCTCCAAGGCAAGCAGTGCCATGAGGCTGGACTGGCTGAGCTGAGGCCAGGACAAAGGGGACTGCAGCATTGACTTTCTTGTTTAAAGAACATACATTAGACCAGGGCCTGAGCTAATCCTCTCATATCTTTCAGTATTGGCATGCCGAAAGCAAGCTACAGCAGAAAATGCCCCTTAGAAATGTGTATCACTAATATTGGCTACTACTGAATAACCATAACAAGCCTACCAAAGAAGGCCAACATAAGAAGGCTAGAAGGCTAGAAACCTGGAATGCCCAACCTGTAAGAAAACTGGATTGCTGAAACAAGTTTCAAACCACCTTCATCGCTTGATATGATTGGATCTCCTACCCTCAAATGCTGCTTAGCATTAAACATTCTATGAAAGAACAAAGCTGTACAGCGTACAATAAAAACTTCCTTGAAACCGAATCCTTTTCTAAGCTTTCTATGGGTTATTTGTGGGTCACTGGGTTATTAAAACCACCCACTGAAAATAATAACTGCAAGCATTCATTGGTCAAGAAACATCTACTGTCTTCCCTCCTTCCCAAAGCATGTTTACAGTGATTTCAAGTGACCTGCCTGAGCTGAACAGACCAGTTTTAAAGGGGCAGCTTTACTTTACCTGAAACAGCACTTGACAGTTTGCTAAAACAAAAGTGGTTTTGTTACCGTGCAAGCAAAAATTATATTTAGTGTGCATCTAGAGCTGCAGAGTTTTGTTTTGCTTAAGAATATTTTCATACAAAGGTGACGTTGCAACTATGAACCACCAAAAAAAAAAAAAAAAGTGCACTACAGAAACTATAAATGCATTAATATAGTTCTGCACCTATGCTGCAAAAAAAAAAAAAAAAAAAAAAAAAAAAAGAAAGAAATAAACAACGACAAAACCCCCCAAAAAACCACAACAGTTGAATCCAGTTCAGCAAGCTTAATTAGGTGCCCACAAACTGTCTTTTAACAGGCTGTGTGGAGGCTGATCTCTAGCATAATGTGTGGAGCCCCACGGTCAAGACATACTGAGGATCACTTGATAATTAAACTTTGCAGTCTCTAAGTGAGCTGTAAAAACTTCATGAAGATGCTTTCTCTTTTGAAACATCTGTAGAAAAATGAATTCTCAGAATTACAGTATTTAGGTGGTTGAGAACTGCTTAAGCAGCTTGCAAAAGTAGGTCACCATGCTACTTCAGTTGGCCTTAGGGTCAGTAGCGATCCCAGTCAACTCACTGCAGTACCTTTACACAGTTCTGAGCAACGCTTCACAGAAAGGAGCCAGTAATACTCATCTCAGCTTTGTTATATCGACGTCGTGTGCCAGCTAACACCAGCAGCATCAGCAGCTATAAACACAGCTCTTACTAATCACAGGCAAAAGAGAAAAGTCAAGAATTAATAATCCTGAATCCAGGATGGATGCAAGATACACAACATCCTAATACCCTTGAAATAGCAGTATGCTTTATCTCTTCCATTAATAAACCTGGAACCAGTTTCAGGGATGTGTATCCAGGACAACTATCAAATAAGAAAACAAACGAAAAAGAATGACAACATAAAAACAATTAACAAATCAAAACGACAGTGAAAGCCCTTCTCAGGTAATGGCCACAACACCTAAGCTCAACTCGCACTCAACATGCCTTCAAATGCAATGACTTCCATACACCATTTGTGAACTGCTAAAACTGAGGTTTTCTCATGAGCACTAAAAAAATAACTTTAAGTAAGGGAATCTTTTAAAAGGATTACTGTAGGAATCCATATACATATGTGGATATTCATTATCATAACTATAGACATAGCCAAGTCTCATTTTAGAGAGCTCTTGTTATTAAAAAATGTAATAACCTCACAATCTCCACATTCTAGAAGATCTGTGTAATAGCATTGATCCAAGGACTTGTGAGGAATGTTTCTGGGTTCTACCCCGACCAGCACAAGACTGAAGTATTCTTCTGGAACTTGCAATCACATGATTACAGCTGTCTGCAAACATTCAGAAGAGATGAAATGATTACTCTCTGAAAAGCCCCTTCTCCTTACTTTCATGTTGACGTGTATAGTTCATTTCAAAGGGTCTTATAAAAGCCTATCCCACTTTAACCAGAAAAAGAAAAGGATTTAATAATATCAAACAAAGAATGAAATCTATTTGAACTTCTGGCTACAACAAGCTATAATATTGCTGTTTTTTAAAATGTTTCCAACAAGCTACACAAACATAGGGAATTAAGTGGATATTCTTGGAAAGCCAAAGAAAATCAGAGTCAGATCACTACAAATGAAAATGGGGATCTGAAAGTTTATGTTTCAGATATTTTTGAAATTTGAAATTGATTACTAAAAAGCTACAAAAATATAGTTTTCTTCTCAGAATTGTTTTTGCATTTATGTCAGAGCTGGGAGATTCAATATTCTATCTCTGTAATTCTTTGCTCTCATTTTCTCTCTCATCCATTTTTTTTTTCTGTAGTTTACTAAGTGTTTCTCCCACTGTTGGGAAAGAAAAATGACCTGCTTTCTAACCATAAACTAAAGCAGAATACTTTGGCTGTCAACAGAGAGTATTTCTGACACTTCACACCAAATCCTTTGATCGTAAAAATAGATTCTGAATTATGGAGAACAGTGGGTGGCAAGCAATAATAAGAACTGGTTACAGTGCTTAAAAGCATATGGATACATGCAGAAACATCGGGTACAGAGGACTAAAAGAATTTGGCACATATTTTCATCAAGGTCAACAACCAAAATCAACAGCCAACATGCAAGGCTGATAAATCTACTGCCTGAAAGATAGAATCTTAAAAATGTTATTATAAATTTAAAAATGCTCTAATGCATTTTTCATTGGCAAAAAGTTGATGTAGTTTCCTGGTGTATTGTTTTGTTTTATTGTTTTTTTTTTTTTCTTTTTTGAGGCATTCCCAGGGTGCGTAAACATGAAATGTACAAGAGATACACAAGTTGAATACAAAACATACAACATTTTCTTTAAGAAGTTAAATTTATCTTGTCTAAATCCCTAGTCACTGGTTGCAAAAGACACTAAAATCATACTAGTGCTCATCTGCTGCTACATATTAACCTCTCTGTAAAGCACTGCAGAATATATTTATTCTAAGTGTTTGTCTCCAAATATTGCCTGCTCAGGCCTGAAAGTCCAGAGCTTGCTCCTTCCATGTTTGCATATAGACTGGGATTTTACATGTGGCTTCAGCAAGGGTTTTGAATACGTGCATGCCTTTTTTAGAGGGTCACATTTTTATCTCTCAAAGCCATTCTTTTGTAGTGAAATTTGCCATAAGGTAATAACATAATACACTATACCAACTGTTATTTATAACAGAAGCAAATATTTTCTACTCTATACATCATTACTTATCCCAGTATTAAATGTATTTCAGTAGCAGAAGAGCATATATAAAAAAAACATCTTTGTGCATCTCACATTTTACCTGTGAGTGAAGGGCTTTTCTTTAGCTTAAAAATTTAATAATTGCTGACATTTTCAGCATTTTTCTTTCAAGAAAGTGACAGATTGTGACATTAGGATTTGTTCTGGTGACTAAAAAGTTTGTCCTGAATTGATCTCTCTTTCATTTTGGAAATTATGATATCATTTATTTAATGACCTGAATCCATCTCTATAGTCAGAAGTGACACTACGGCGGGCTACAATGCTTTGCTTCTTTCAAGTTACATAAAATTATTTTCTTAAAGAAGGGTTAACTTTGCCTTGCTTGAGTAGGGCTGGTTCTCTGGCAGAAATTGGAGAGAGGCTTGTTTGGAAAAGGATTTGACATGCATGTTCTCTCCTGCTCAGAAGTGGCAGAACAAACCTAATCTAAAAGCCCTGCTACATCAAAGCCTCGGAAGCTTTTCCACTCATGTTTTTACACCACTTTTTTTTTTTTTTTCTTTCCTTTTTTTCTTTTAAACCCCTTTTCTCATCTTTTGGCTACTTCTGATGAACTATAGCTTATTTCTTATATATGTACATGACTGTAACTACAGTCAGTTGTGAAGTCCCATGAATTAGTAACAAAAAAAGTCAAGTTCTCCTTCATCTCTCTTGTCTCACTACTGTGAGGAAGAAGAATTCATAGAAGAAAAACAAATTCCACAGAGGAAATGTGCACACGTCAGCTTTGCAAATGCAGGCCCCTCTCTTAGTGACTTTAGCATCCATGTTATTCTACAGCAACATTTGAAATTTGGACATTTTCAAGGTGTTTCTGTTTGTTTGTTTTTGTTTTTGCTCATCCCCATTCTATACTAAGAATGTTTTGTTTTGAGGCAGGTGTTTTAGACAGACCGCAGCGCCAAAAATCTTCTGTGACTGTGATAAAGCTAGAATGACACTTACTGTACCATGCCAACAGCTATGGACACGGATAGAATGTTTTTCCTGACTGAATATTGGATGCTGTAAATTTCTGTGGTGTTTACTGCTACCCAGCACCGTGTTTATGCTCTTCAAAGGGTGCACATGGCACACACGTCTGACTTCTGAGGCTGACTTGGCAGTTCTGCTCACAGGCATTTGCTAAATAACAAAGCCTGCAAATATCACTGAAGCACTTTTTAGATTGTGTTGAGAGTTAAGTAAACATGATTTGCATGGAGCCAAAAGGGCAGTTGTGAATTTCTGTTTCTGACAGAAAACACTGTTTATCTTACATTAGTTTAAGGAGAAAGGGTTCAATTCCCATTGAGTATTATGAAAGTAAACAAAAGTTCAAGTGTACCCAATCTTTAAGCAATTTTAAGCTAATAACTTCTAAGCTAATATGAGAACTATTTCCCCAAGTCTTTAAAATACCACATAAATTAATAAAAAGGAACATGATAAAAATGAAGCACTTCAGAGGACTTTTCGCTTCACTGTAATCTCCAATGACAACGATGACAATTTTATCCTGTAAGCAACTGAAAGAATTTACTGAATCGCGAAGGTGTTGCTAATACTTATGTTGGGAACAATCAGCTTTTAGAAAATAAAACCAGATTTTTCTCATAATATTTGCCATTTCAGTATTGCAGGTTTTCAATATTCAGTAATAAGTAAAAAGATTTTTGTTGGTTTTTTTTGTTTGTTTGTTTTTGAGTTTTCTGTGTAGGTTATATTTGTTTTGATTTTTTTTTTTTTCTTGTCTAGAAGTGCAACAACAGAAGATAACACAACTGAATTCAAGAATTCAGAAATTTGTTTCCATTTTCACCTGAGCTAAAAGAGCAGCAAATCATGGTATTCTACTTTGCTTTTTGGGACAGCAATTGCTGTCGATTCTCACCAGTAGACCAAAAAATTAGAGCAATGCAAATTGAGTTCTTCAACCAGATGACACTGCCAAAGCCTCTTCTTATTCCTGTTAACCCGAGAAGATTCTACAGAGATACAAGGTTTGCTTACCTAATTTCTTTTACAGCAGCTGAACTACAAAAAGCTGCCATTCAAGTACCCTGACCTAAGGTCCTCACTAGGACAATAGAAGCTTTAAGCTTAGCAAAGTTTGTTTGCATTTGCCACTCTCTTCCAAATGAAACAATAATAATACTGGAATGTAGTTGTCAATACAAAGGAAAGACAAAGCAATTCTTAGTTTGAAAAATCAGCCACAGATTGAAATACAGAAAGAAAACAAGTAGAGACAGGAAAGGGAAAAATTCCAATGGACTCGCACAATGCATTCACTAGCAAGGTACTTTCTGAAAGTTAGTGAGATAAACCCACGTTAATTGGCATAAGAGCACTACCTGTTAATGTTTGGCAAGTATACAGAATTGGAGAAATCTATATTCTTCCAGAATCCAAGGCAGAATAAGCAGAAAATTGCAAGATGAGAAAGTATCCTTTTGAAATCTGCGTAAGAAGAATATTTTGGATTTTATCTCACAGATTACTTCCAGGATCAGGTATGTTTTTAATATTGTTATACCTCTCTTTACTTATATTTTAAACAAGAATAGAGGTTTGACATCTTAAACATCTTTCACACTCAAAAATTATCATCAGCTTATCATTAGCAGTTTGTCAGGTGAAATGACACTATCAAAAAGATAATGTCCTATTTGATATTCAGAGAAACGAGAGTTACTGGTATATTTTTCCATACATACAGTAACAACATATCCAGTTCTACACGAAGTTTACCTGCATGAAATTTTTTAGATCTGCATTTACCAAGGTATTAATCATTACATGGCAATTCTGAAAAGGCAGCAGAATTTTTACATTAGGAAATTGTAACAGAATTAAGCAATTTTGAAGCTACAAGCATAGATATTTTTAGAAGGCCAACACATTATGTTTCATAAACATATGTAAAAATGTAATAAGATATAGAGAAATTACAAGCAATCGTGCAAACTGAAAACATCAGAACAACAAAATGTTATTAAGGAAGAAAGGACACTATGGGTGAGCGTAAGAGAAAAAACACACCACATTTCCCACTCAGTTCAGAAAGAAATTGACTTAAATACTGAAACTCGAAGATGCTGTTGTTTCTATAAAACTCTGAATACATGGCCTTGTAATGTCAGTACCATTAAAACAGACCAGTATAACCATTAAATATTACACAAAGTCATTGGTCCACTGGAAGCACTTGCCTTCAATGCAATCTCCTTGTAAAAAAATAAAATAAAACAAAATTGAAAACTCAAAAATTTACCATCTCCTGCTCATTAGGTACTTAAATATTTTGATCCGAATCTTACACATCTGTCCAGATCATCCAAATATTTAAATCCTTCAAGGAGAAAAATGAAATGCAACAGTTAAATTATAGAACAGAACTCACAAACAAAAAAAGGAGTTACTGCAGCAACTCTTACACTTGTATATGTGAAATGGATTATAAGCTCTGACTCGGCTGAGAAGCCTTGGAGGCCTCATGAAAACATGAAAGTGCAATCAAAACAAAACTGCTTAGACTGAAAGGTTGAACTCTGTGTGAGATACATGTTCAGTGTCTGACTAGTGAAGGCTTTTCATCACAGTGACAGAAGAGAAGGAATGAGAGAAACAGGAGAGAGCACGTGTGAGCAAGAGAGCACTGAGCAGCATCAAGTGAGGGAAAGGGAAACTTCAAGCTTTAGTTATTTGAACTCATTTTTTCCACCGTGATCGTTTTAACAGCATTTTTTTAATTCTTAAACCAAAGGTTTTCAATTCTGTAATCTAATGAAGCAAAATTTTTCCTCTAGCTTGTTACTAGTATATCACTATCTCCATTTTTCACTGTAGAAATACATCAAACTGCATTTGAGCCACCCCTCGGACTCAGTTTGCTTTACTGAAATGAATGACACTAAGGGAAAATACTACATAATTGCAAGTTTTCAGTACTAATATACTGAATCTATTATGAATTTGTTTTGAACTTCGTCAAGAAAGTTTAATTGAATTAGCTTCTTCATTCAGTCTTTAATATTTTCTTTTTGTTTAACTGAAAATGTTAACCAGATTTTAACAGCATTAAACCCATTTTCTTCAATACATTTTTCAGCTGCTGCTATCATCCTCTGGAAGTCAAATCAGCATTCCTCAAATGGATTGATGTTTATCAACTGTATCAAGTAGACAAAAACACAGGCACTCAAGAGAACTGAACACTAAGGAGTCAACAAATTAAAGGTCATTTTGAGTGTACTATCATTTGCAGACGTTCTTCCCATCTGACTTGTTATTTTCCCTACTACATTTCACATAATTTCCTTGCCAATAGTCCTACAGACAATTTTTAAATTTATTATGAACCCTGACAGAAGAGCCTTGACTTTCTTCTGCAAAGTCAAGAATCCATATACCATGCATTGCCAAGAGCCAGGCACCATTTTGAAAAGACATAAAAAGAAAGGGATTGCATAATTTGGGAATGAATCTTATTTTGGTGGCCCTGTAAGACCACTTCATGCTGATTAGCTTCTGGCTGTGCCAGAAATACGAGTAGAAGGAGAACACCTGATAATCAGCACAGATGGTGACGGATCCCACACCTTCACTAGGATGAATCAGGGGCTAACATCTGTATCTGCCACACTTCTGTACTACCCAGCCTTTCACTGCTGAGTCTGAACTCCATTGGCTTTGATCTTAGAGTATGAAAACATAAAGCATTATCTTAATTTGAGTTAAAAACCACGTGGTGCAAAATGCACATATCAAAGAAAATGCATCAAACTAGTAATTTGCTCATGTAAAGACATATGAAGTAAAGATAAAAGCATGGGTTTCAGGTTGTAGTGAGTTGATACTTCACACTTCTGGGAAAAAAAATTGTATTTTATACACCATGAATATATCAAACAGATTTGCTTTAATAGGAAAGCTGAAAGATAAAAAAATGTAGTGCCTTAAAGAGGTCATATGACTGTTGCCTACATTTTATCTTGGGAGCAAAAATTTGAGATATTCACTAGGGTGCTGATTCCATTAGCTTCACATATGCTAGTTGGTTTCCTGACTAAATACACCATGGCATTTGGTGAGGATACTTAAAGCCTGACACAAGCTAACATGCAGAAGTATTCCGAAGTGCTGATTTTATATTTTATATATCTTTGCATGCACACACAAATATAATATATATATACACACACACTATGTATTATGTATTATCAAGTCTACCAAACAGGTGATTGTATCTTTAGTAAACAACTGTTCTGCAGTCAGTGCAAGAATCCCCTGGAGAAATTTTTACGCTACTCTTTGAAATGTTGTGTAAGCATTGCTAGTATCATGCCCTGAGCACTGTGGTCTTTTCTACCATCCTTACTATTAATTTTAAAATTCAGCTTGCCTTCCATAACCAAACAGTAGAGTCATATTTCCCCCTTGGTATTATTCCTGCTAGTGCTTGAACAAGTTCACTGAAAGTGATCTGTACCCCTGGTTCTCACCATAGTTTGTTTTCTAGAAGGGTTAAATTGACTCCTGAACAGACATCTATTTACCCAAGCAACACAGCTCCCTCCACTGGATAAGCTTTTCCTATTCTTACCTCCAGTGAAGTCCCTGTGACAGCAAAAAGGCTGTTTATGGCATAAAACAGCATCTACTAAAGCTAGCAGAACAGGACCTGCTTCTCTTGCTCAGCTCTTGGCCCTATGATCTATTTAGTCTGGGCATCTACTTGAGTTGATAACTAAGAATATGGCTTTAATTGTCTGGCAGATCAGTGTTTTTAAACCACAGTTTAAAAACAAATGACTCTGCATATGGTAATCATTTAGCACAAAGATATTCTTCATGCAAAGATTTATAGCAAGCATACTGAATGAGAGAGAAATGAATACAACTGAATTGTAACCTTCTGCTTTTCTTACATACAGAGAACATTTCTTGACATGGGACAGAGTGTGAAAAACACAATTAATGTAAGTAAAGGCAAAAGATAATGGAAGATGAACCAGAGGTCAAGGAATGAAACAACAAAGCTTTGCAGTATAATCAGAGTTGGAAGAAGATTGGAAACCATTAGCCAATTAAATCACTTCAATAAAAAATCTGGCATATGTCGGGAGGTAGCAGAGGAATAATAAAAACAAGTAGGTATGTAACTGCAAGGTTATGATTAAACTTCATAAGCTGTTGTATTCTGTCAAGAAATCATCTGCCCAAGTGCGAGCTCCTAGTTATCCAGAGAAGTTTTTAAAAGCATGGGCAAAGACCTGCAGATAGATCAGTAGGATCAATTGCAGGTAGTTAGATATTTCTGCAATTGGGTTACTTCAAGCAATAAGTTTGTTAAACAAAAAGGACACCCTAACAGTAGGTACTGGAACTCTGAAGTAGCCAGCATATGAACATCAGCGTATGTCATTAGCTTTGCTATTTTTTTGAATATATATATTTTACCAAAGAAAAGTATGCAGTAAATAAGCAATCCAGGATTTACCTTTGTTAAATGAATCTTCAAGGTACGTTTTTGTATTTTTTGAAGGAAAGAATGGTAGCTGCTACTAACCACCCCTCCTTTTGTTGCAGATTTCAAGCCAGTATAATGTAGCTTCAGAGTTCCATTCAGACAGAATTGCCACTTGTATATAATTTTGCTATTTGAATGATGTAAATTGCCTGGTCTTTTGCCCAATTAACATTCACATCATTACATTTATGCCTACTATGGATTATTGAAATGTCCAGAATACATCAGAAGTTGTGTTATCAAAGAGAACTTAACATGTGTACATTTATCTACAGTGACTCTACTGAACATGTTTTCCAAATATTTTGTAGAACAAACACTGGCAGAAGATGCCAACGCTCTCCTCTTGTGTTCATGAAAACCAGGTGTACCTCTTCGAAAGAGTCCAACTTGATGCAAGAAAAGGCTCAGTTACATTTCTTTCTCAAAAGCCTCTTGCTTTTTTCATGATTAAATAATATTTTCTGTGGTGCAATATCTTCTTGTTTAGGGACTTGATGAAATGAGCACTATTACTTTTCCACAACTACCAATGCACAGGACTGATGTTTTCATTAAAAGTATAAATAACAGTTTCTCCCCCAAAAAAGACTGTTTTTAAACTCAGATGGATCCATAGAAAAGCTGTTGTATTGGCTTATCTTGTTATTCAAAATACTTGAATTATTATAGTATTATATATATATATATAAACTACTATATTATAATATTTTGTTGGGGCTTTTTTGTTGTTTTAAATATACTGAAATTCTATTGAGATTAAGCATATGATGGTAGTTGCCCAACACAGCTGTCTAAGACAGCATAGGAGAATCACAGAATGTCCCTTCAGTAGGACATAGATAGAAATTGTCTGTTTGCTGAACTTTCTTCTTACATTCAAGTCTTTCTCAAAGTTTGTTACCTTTTTTCCCCTTAACAAGTCCAGAGAAATCAGCTCAACACCAAAATTATTACTAGCACACACAGCCTTTCCTCCTACCTGGGTAAAGAATTCTCATCTAATAAGGTTTTCACCTTTTTCCATATTTGAGGGCATAGTAAATCCTACCTATGAAGCCAAACTTTACTCAAAGGCAAAGTTCTGAGTGTTACATAGAAATCTTATAAATAAATGTAATCATTTTTGTTATGTAAATTGTACTCAAAACCAAAAATGCTTCATACAAGAGCTGCCAAGCAGTTCCTAGAACCTACCCTAATACTCCAAGCATACTGAAATGTCTCTTTTGCTCTTCCCTTTATTCAGAATTTGCCAAGAACAATGCTGTGTAACTTCCTTGCTCTTAAATCTTTTGGATGTGGTGCTCAGGGACGTGATTTAGCAGAGGGTTGTTAGAGTTAGGGTAGGATGGCTAGGTTGTGGTTGGACTCAGTGATCATAAAAGTCTTTTCCAACCTGAGCAATTCTATGATTCCACGATTCTAGATTTTTGAGCATTTATTTAAAAATAATTCCCTCCCTTCTTGCTCATATTTTTAATTTATTTTTTGTTTAATTTCCAGGCCCCTTCCACAGAATCATCACTTTCAACTCTGCCATCACTTTATGCAGGACATGGCCAGTAAAATTAGAATGTGCCAGTTTTGGATCATGCTTTCATTTGTCAGTCATGTCCTGAGCAGTGACACTAGCATTTGCTTTAGTGTGCCAGCTCACCTTCTAATTTAGTTCTGCCGAAAACTTTGGCCAATACCTCTCTCAGTCTCTTAGATTTATCTAGCTTTTTTTTTCTTTCATTTCAATGGATTCTTGATCATTTTTACACTCATCAAAGAGCCTGATAAGAAGTAATAAGTCCATACAGCTTCAAAAGTGGATATTTATGAGGTCAGTGATATAACAACACCAAAGCAAATGTAATTGTACAGCATTTTCAAAGCCATGCAAATATGAAGTAGGAACACTTTCTGTTAACTCTATAAGGGTTAGAATGCAGTGAAACATTTTATGAGCTTGTTTGAAGTAAACAAATAAATAAATCCTGCAATAATGAGAGAATCCATGAACACCCCCTGCAGGAACTTCCTATTAAAAAGCAAACTGAGAACCTCTCAGAAAACATTGTATATTATGAGCACTTGGATTTGGTTAGCTCAATCATTTCCAAATATTAAATCCATCCAGTCTCAGTTAGAAGCAAAGAAAATAACAAAAGTTTCAGAAGTCAGTATGCTTCATTTCAATGTTTTTAGTCCAAGGCTATTGTGGGACTACCATAAGCTGTTCCTGCAGACAGATGGTACATTTCCTCCTGTATTTTCTTGTTCAAAGGTGCATCATAAACTCCTTTCATACTGAGCTAAACCTTGCTACAGAAAAAAGCAAACAAACCCAACTGCACAGAGTCCCTGCCTCCTGACCTTTGCCATCTTTATTCTCCAACAGCATCTGGTTATTTGTGGACCAGCATTCCAAACACTTTCAGCAACTGAAAATGAAGAAAGTTCTTAGTGCTTAGGCTGAGCTTCTATTTGCTTCTTAGAAATAACAGCCTAGTTTTGACATCTTGGAAGAAACTAGGAGTAACACTACTTTGGCAACAAAGGCATAAAGGAGGCAACAAAGGAATAAAACCACAGCAAGGCAGAAAAGAATGGGAGACCACCTTTTGGGGGCACTAATAATTTACATGCTTGCAGCATGTGTTTGACTAAAAACTTTAAAATGCCCACACACACACTAATGGCTAGACCTCTGTTAATTTTCCTCCATTTCCTTGTTTATCCTACAGCCTTGATTATTTTCAATGCTAAAATAAATGAACCTGAAAAACACAGAAGTCCTGTGCGCACAGTTTTGGGGGGGTGTACACTGAGCGCTCGTGTTTTATAACTTATTCAAGGATGTTTGACTCTTCCTGTTAAAACACTGATTAGTGTTTATATAAGCAGGATGTCCAGCTAGTTTTCTCCATTTACTAAGGGTCAGGAAACATCATTACCAGGAGAAGAAAGAAAAGAATTTAAAAACTTATTTCTCACCTGCCTTTCACCTTTCTTGTTGTGGTTGTTGAGTATTACAAAAGAGTTTCAGAATTGTTTTGCTGCAGATTTTAAGTAGCTTAAAGTTTGTTCAGTACCCTTTAACAATAAGTTAATAAAGACATTGGCAAAAAGGAATTTTTTCACCAATAATTGCTATCGTTTTTAGATCATGTTATTCTTTAGTCTTAAACTGGCAATTGAAGTAACAGAAAGCAGAAGCAGCACGAAAATGGATTCATCATTTACAATTTCAATTTTAAGTTCCTATTTGTTGTTATGTTTTCATCACAGTCACCTCTAGGAATGGAAACAAAAATGGCACTCTATTCCCTGATGAGGCTGCCATTAACAGCCAGCAGACCAGCACTCATCGCAATATCCATGTTTTTCATGAATTTTTTGAGGAACATGAAAGACAGGGTTCTCCCATTGCCACGTGGCTTTAAGTCCCTAAATGAGGAGCCATGAAAGCCACTGGGAGCAGTGCTGTCTCATAAAACTGATACAAACAAATAGGTTACTAACATACAACATCTGATCCACCTGATTTGTACAAGATGGGAAGCTCTATTTTGAGATGAAGCTGAAGCAGCTTTCTGTCTCTTCAAGTTTGTGTAGTTTTACTATAGCTGATTTATCTTGAAACAACTCAATTACGGCACTTTCACATAAGCAGTATATATTTATATATTTTTACATGCAAACATTAACATACTAAGCATAAGCAACCTGGAAAATTAGATCTTATTTCTCATAAAATAAATTGTACTTAAATTATTTGCAGTTCAGTAGCAGAGAGTCATCCTTTTAGAAATGTTTTTTGTTCTTTCTTCTTCTGTGCTAGCATTAGTTGTTTCTACCATAGTAGAAAACAGATTTAGATCAAAGTGTTCTAGTGGATAGTCCTTATTAGCAAGTTATCAGCTTGGCAAGAATCTAAAGGGTTTACTGTCTTGAAGGAGCACTACAGATGAAACTGAAGTACTCCTGGATGGACCTTTGCACTTACCCTCACTAAGTTACATTTTATTGTGAGCACTACTTTCCAAAATAAACAAATGTGTTACAATTCTCCTGTACAGATGAACACTGTCCTGCACATTTCCAAGTAAAATGGCATGGATGTTTGCAACTTAGACTTCTGTTCAGTCTTAAAGAATATGGAAATATCAGTTATGTATTACCCCACTCCTTTTTCCTACCAGAATGAGCGCTTGTTTTTTGTTTCTCATTTCTGTAGTGACAAAGCCTTTGTCTTCCATGTTTTTATCCTAACAAATAAATACTGAATATACAACTGTATATATTTCTGATTGACAATTCTAATTCAGAATTAGAGGGAAGAAGGGAAGGGAAGGGAAGGGAAGGGAAGGGAAGGGAAGGGAAGGGAAGGGAAGGGAAGGGAAGGGAAGGGAAGGGAAGGGAAGGGAAGGGAAGGGAAGGGAAGGGAAGGGAAGGGAAGGGAAGGGAAGGGAAGGGAAGGGAAGGGAAGGGAAGGGAAGGGAAGGGAAGGGAAGGGAAGGGAAGGGAAAGGAAAAAGGGAAGGCTATTCTTACTTTTTTTCTTTTCCTCCTAACTCTTCCTGATATGGTCTAAGTAGTAACTTACTACTTCAATAGTCTGACCTAACTGTTTTTAAAGGTATAATAATTTCATACTATGAAATTATTATACCTTTAAAAGCCCCAGAGAAGTACAACTAAATCTAAAATTAAGCAAATTGCTTTCAAGAAGATCAAGTGAAGGGTAATTCCAACGAAGGGTAAAAAATAGTGAAACAAAGATTTTAATAAAGAGCATAAGAGACATTCAAGAAATGATGGAATAGACCTGCTTGTAAAAATGTCTGAAACATTGCCTACGAAACAAAAGAAATTATGGAAGGCAAATCTCAGCAGCTGAGGCATGGAGACATAAGTGACAAATAATTCAGCTCAAGTAATAGTATTACATTCACACCAGGGAGAACACAAGTGTCTTTAATTAAGGAAGTTCCATCTATTCACACAGCAGTGACCTCAATACATATTTGCCAGATTGACTTCTTATATTTAAGAAACATTTTTAATAGTAGTCCAGCTATACTGATTAACTAGCTATACTCACAAACTGTTACTAATGCCACATATAGACATCATATAGACACATATAGACATATTTCTTTCCAAATTATGTTTAGTTTCTTCTATTTTGTTTTCTTTTTAGTACTTTTTGAATATGTTTCTAAAAATCAAAAGTCAGAAAAAAAAAAAACAGCAAACATCAGTCTGTCAATGAAAATATTAATGATAAATTCATAAACTGGAATTTTTAAAACCCATTTTTAATGGGTATTCTTTTTTTTTAACAAAGTTACTACCTTTCATTGTCATTGCAAAAACCATTGCCATGGAGAATTGTGTGTGATAGAATTCAAGGATTCTGGGGATATTTCTGAAAGCTCACCACCACCATTATTACCTGGAAAAGTCCAATGTACACTAGCTGCTCAACTGCCTCAAACAGTCACAGCAGCAGAATCAAAACTGCAGAAATTTGTTTTTTTGTAAACCGAACTGAAAGTTCAACAGTTCTTTCTCTCTTCACTATGTAAATTCATGTTGCAAACAAGGCACGATAGAATATTATGCCTTTTTAACAATATTTAGCACTACTGTCTTTTAAATTCCATGGTAGTAAAGCACTTGATATTGACTGTTTTCACAGAAAGAAGTAGTAAATTCTTGGTAAAACTAAGTTTGTGAGCTGGTACTAATATCATATTTCAGTGCTTCAGAACGCGTCCTTACAGCCATTGCAACACCTCATCTTCAACAGTAAAAAACCATCTAATTCACAGAGGATTTAATGACTAACTGAAATCAAAATCCAGGTTTCTTTGCATCTCTGGCCTGTGTCAAAAGTTTGGCTGCAAGTAGTCGTGATGTCAGTCTAAAAACTAAGCACCTAAGCCACTCATTCTCCTTATAAAACCATTAACTGCTTTGTCTTCTTTCAGATAAAGATTATGTTCATTGAACACCAAGAAAATCTTTTATCTTGAGCTCAAATTGGAAGCTACTTCGAACTTGATTAAGATATCTTCTGCTAGCCAGTACTACTTCAATTGTTCTTGTTTGTGTTTGCTTGAGAAAGTTCAGTGATAGATCTGGTGAAACATTAGACAGTGATTTCACTCTGTTTTTTAAAGCAAATGTAAAGTCTATTACACAGCTTTCTCTCTTTTACCTAGGGTAATATCACTTCTGGGAAAAACCTCTGGGGTGAAATTTGCTTTTAATTACTTTGCCATCTCCTTCCTTGACAAATGGGTCTTGCAATGAATGAGATGGGCAGAGGACCACCTGGGTCAGTCCACACCTCCCATGTATGTAGTCTCCACTAAATTCTATTCTTCTACCGTCCTGTCTTTCTGCTTCTTTCATTCCTCTTCCTCTTCTGCAGTTGTCAAAGGCTGCTTAGAATGATAATGACCAACAGAAAGAAAAAGGGAGTGAATGCAGAGAGGGAGCCCTGCCAATTTGCTCCCTTATGCACATGTTTTTGTGTCCTCAAGATCAGGAGATGTAGTAAATAGTTGCTAAAAGTGTTTTTAATGTTTTGCAGGATATCCTGTGAAAACATGAAATTTTGCAAATGACCTTGCTAAGCCTGAACACAATATTTGAGAGGTTTTTTTTCAAGAAAATAATTAATGACCCCTTCTGATTATCAATGCAAGTGAAATAAAATAGCATTTTTACTCCTTTGTCACACTGCAAAAATTCTTGAGGGTAATAGAAAAGTAGAATTTTCCCAGTACTAAAATAAAACCATACATTAACAGTGAGAACCCACTTTTACATAAGAATGTATTGCTAAAATAAAGAAAAGATATGTTGATTTTTTTTTTTTTTCCTTTCTCCCTTCCTTGGGCTTTCCATTTTCATTTACAGCAGAATCAGTTGGATGCTAAACATAATAGAAAAAATTACACAGCCAATACACACCTGAAAATCCATTGCCAAAGAAGAAAAAAAAAAAAAAAGAAAAAAGTACTCATCATAAACATGGCTAAACAGCGTTGAAAAAAGAATAGCATACAAGAATCTCAGGCCACTATGACATCTGGGCTCAGTGACTAAGGAAAAGGAGCAGAACAACAGACACTAATACTTACTGCTGTTTTAGCAGCTTCATATGGAACTTGGCGTATACAACAATGCACTTCCCTTGCATGGAGTGCTATGAAAATAACTATATACTCGGATCTTTGGGACATAAGTTACAGCAATAAGAAGTAATAAGGGGATTATTAAAGAAAAAGGCTTAGTCATTTTCCACTATTTGCCTAACACTAATTTACTCCTGGCAAAAATTTACTTTCAACGGATAACAAGTTTATAGGAAAAGAAAGCAAAGCCAAATACTCACAGCTTTGGTTTGGCAAGCACAGGTGGTGGCTCCTTAGCAGGTGAAAGCAAGACAGCTGGAGATGAGATGGGTTTATCCCCATTTGGCTTGCTGTTAATCATTCCATTTACTCCATGAATGGGATGGATCCCATTTGTTTTTTCCCCGGATGAACTGAGATCTAATTGAAGGGCTGTCACTCCAGATCTCAATTCAGTGTTATTTGGTTGGTGGGTCTCTATGTGTTTCTTAGGAGAAAGCTCAAGAGAGCTGAATTCAGCTGGAGGAAGCGGTGAGAAATGGTGGAAATCATCACTGTTGGATTTTCTTGTCAGTGACTCATGAGTAGAGTTTTCTGAGTTGGCTAAAAGAGATCAAAAAGAATATCTCTCTGACAAGTCATGAACTAAATAGATGGTACAGACATGCTGTACAATGAGCTTGTTAAAAGTGACATCACTCTGCCTTTGTGGAGATACTTTTCCAGAACTGTTGATAATTTATCCTGAATTAGATAGGTGACTGGCTATTCATTTTTGGACTTCCCGAATAAGGAACCTTCTAGATACTTCACAATCTTTTCCATAAGTTCACTCACTAACTGAGATGGCCCATGGAGCAACAACAGCTGAAAGAGCATTCCCTCTTCCTGGAGTTTTAGCATCGTTAAAAAACAAATTATTTTAAAACTCTGAAGGACGTATTTATATTTAGCACATTGACAATGGCAGCTGCATTAGTGCAGTCTGTATGTAAACATACCACAAAACTAAACATAACGTGGACAAAGTTCTGTGTTTTACAAAAGGCATATGCCACCTTCCATAGCAAAATTTCATCTGTTTTCATTTTGCCTTTGCTGCCATCTAGTTCCAGAAGCCTAATGCTTAAACATCTGCCAGGATTGTAGCAGGCACTTTTAAAATGCACTTTACATGAATAAAAATACTAAGCCAGGAAGTGAATCAATATAAAAACTCAGTTTGAACAATCTCAGGTTGACAGTATGATCTATAAATATTCATACAGACATTGATAGGTAGCAATGTAACTTAGAAAGAGATGTCAGATTACTCTTGGCTGATAGCATGCACCAATAGTAGCACCAGGAGAAGTCAAGCTTTAGCATTGTAATTACTTGACTCAAATGGTTTCTGTTGTCTGAATAGCAAGTCTAGGACAGATAAAGCCAGTTTCATGCATTTACACAAACTTTCTATTTATCTGCTGGAGTTACTATATGCCATTTTCTTTCTATCCATTTTTTTTTTTTAAAGGATGCAGCGTTTTATCATCCATCTTACTGGCAATATGCTAACTGCTTGACTAACAGCTTTTGTTTGCTGTCCTCTCTAGATAAGCAGTGCTGATGTGATGCTTCACTCTTTCAGTAGTTCAACTTTTGGAATAGATCTCTAGGAATCAATCTCATGCTTTCTGAGAATGAATAAAATCACATTCATCCATCCCTCATCCAACTGCCACTTCTATATATTCAAATTATATCAGTCAGTGCTGTGGGAATATTCAGAGAGTGGGATGCAGATCTGAAAAAGGAACCCCTGTATTATGGCAGCCCTTTTCTACAAATGAAGTAGACATCACAGATAAATTAATTATCTAAGACCCACGATTAAAACCTCCTCTTTCCTTATGTCACATACCTGAGCAGACAGTTAGTTGTGCACTGCTTGTTACTGAACCATACTCATTTGTTGCTGTGCACGTGAAAAGTCCTGAATCTTCAGGAAAAGTTTCTGCAATTACGAGAGTACATATCTCTTCTGGAAATAAACAGAAAAATAAACCACATTACAAACTGCTTAAGGAACCACGTCATGTTTTGCATTGCATGTTAGAAGAACATCATGAAGTGCTCCTTATATGAATGCTGGGCTTCCAAAGGACATGGCTTCAGTGAAAATGACTTTATATGCAAAAACAAGTAAATCTACCAATCTAGGTCTTCTAAAAGGACATGTCTTGAAAAATAACTTTGCAATTACTAGTCTGCAAAGTTATTTTACAATGGAATATTTTTTTATGCAGAACACATACTAATTCATACCAATCAATGTAATGGTTTCTATATACAATTAGAACTTGTAAGCTCTTTTTGAATCTACCTACCTACCTACCTAAATGATACCTACCTGATGATATCACTAGTATGATACTAGCATGAGTATCACATCATTGCTTCTTTCCCTTAAATTTTCTTATTTAATGAAACAGTTCAGATCAAATCATATTCCCAGTTAAGCCAGAAAGTACTTCGTCATCACTTCCAATTGAACTTTCTATGTAAACTGACCAGAATTAAAAACTCTGCATGCACAAGGTATGCCCCTCATGTAGAGTTTGAAAGGATGATTTCCATTTCTGCCAAAGAGATATAGATATATTCTGGAGCTGCTGAAAATCTGTGTGTTCTGCTTTGATACACCATCATCTCATATATGCTTCCCGTCTTGATTATACCAGAGCTCTGTTCAGAAAACTTTCACAAAAGCTGGGCTATTCATATTTCAGGTCGAGTCTCAAGGTAATATTTTCTAACTAAATCCATTCCATGCTCTTATTATGAACATATTTAATTATCTTATCTATTATACTATTTTTCCAGATTCTTCAGAGAAGTCACTTCATTTTATTTGTAATTCTAGGTGTATGCCAATCTTAAAAAGGCTCACAGTATAGCTAATCTAAATAATCTTAGAATTCACACAACATGCCTACCCAACTTTAATCTTGGACACTGTTAAGTCATGTTTTGTTAATTAATCAGGATTTTCTTTTGATTAAGCTCATTTGCTAGTATCAAAACCCACCACAAAAATGATTAAAAACATACTTCAAAGTTTAACAAAACTCTATTTCATCAAAAAAAGAAGAAAAAAGTGTTTTGAAGACATTCATATGGGATCCCAGATATTATAAAACAATAAAATAATCAGTGGAATAAAGCTAATAAAAGCAAACTGAAGAGTGCAGTAAAATGCTTCAAATTCCATTAATTTTCAGATGAAAATTATTCTTTACGAGACATTTGGTAAGAATAGCCTCATTTCCTTTAGATTAAACAATGAAAACATTTTCTAGCTTTTTTTTATTCTTCTTGTTAGAGTTGATTTTTTTGTTTTTGGGTTGGTTGGTTTTTTTTTTTTTCTTTTTTTTTTTCTCTTTTCCCTAGTTGTCACTGTGGATGGGCAAACCACTGTCTCATTTAGAAAGTTAACCAAAAAATTATGGAATATTTCCAGTTATAAATGACAACGTATCCAAGAACTTAGTGTACTGGAAATGCACTAAAAATGAATGACTAACTAAAGACTTGGCGCAGAGCTGATTTTCAGACAGCAGAACATGGTGGTGGATTTTTTTTTTTGGCAACACAAACCAGTCATTCTGAGTAGCTGTAAGAGGCATGTATGGTAATACTGTAGCATGCTGGTTCTTATCTGACCTAGATGAAGATTAAATGACTCATGAAAGCTCTTATCAGGAAAGTAATGAGTAACACAAGCTAGTTTTTGTACTACTGAGATCAGCTTTTTTTTAGTCTTAGTGTGTCCCAAGCAGTTTAAGCACACGTGCATAGTCCTGGATTGAAGTGGCTCTGGGGATGCAATCTGATACGTGCAGCCTTCTAGTTTCCTGTTAAATGAACAACAGAATTCTGAAAGCTGGGTGAAAGAAAATCATTTTCACCATGCTAAGAACTGCTATTTGAACGAGGGCAAAGGTACATAACATAGCAACCAGTGGAATTTCCATTTTCCACACAGCATAGCTAATTCATACTGTCAGTTTTGCAAGTATGATCACGTGAGGTGAGCAGATTTTTACTCTTCAGTGATAAAAGAATTCTAATGGATTCAACTGTGACATGGCTTGTTTACTGCAGCAGTACATTGGAAAATTATGCAAGGTAAACTGCAGTAATATCTGCAAGACAAAATGACATTAAATCTGTAATGAAAATAATGGAAGCTTAAAACTTAGCCTATCTAGCTGGATGAGCAACCTAAAATATATTTTCGGCTCAATCATGAGAAAACCAACTAAAATAAAAGCATTATTAAAAAAAAAAAAATTAAAAAAGGAAAAACATTAAAGGAGAAAGAGGGAGAGAACTAATTCAAAGCTGGATCTGGCTAAAAGCATGTGGGAGCACCACAACATTATTTTATTTAGTCATTTTGCCATCACGCCCAAATCAAGAATCGCTGACCTTGCTAAAAGGCTGACCATTGTAGAAAAGGTAGAAATAATGTTATAAAATTCTTATGTCAAACCAGCGTTTTATACGGATACATAACGCTCTGAGCACTTTTCTAGTTTTAGATCCTGACTTATATAATCAGTTTTCTTTCTGTTGCTGCGCTAAGTAGCATCTGATGATCTGGAGATGTCTGTTTTCCTTCCCGCTAATCATCAACTGACAAGTAATTTCATCACAAAAATGGGTTCCAGAAAGCAGCTCTGAAATGCTGTTTTCAGGGCCTTAAAACATATTTAACACTCGACTACGCTAATACAAAAGCACTCTGTGCACTGAAACATGCAAAATGTTTAGACGTGGAAGCACTCGACTGTTGTGTCAGTTGCTCAGAAAGATTACATTTTACAGAGTAATCCTTTAATGGTTCATGAATCTGTGAAGAAGAATATTCTTTGCTAAGACTGAACTTCACAGATTGCACAGATTCACAGTTCTCTAAATTATGCAAGGGTTATATGCATCTGCTGATCTACCAAAGCTTCCGTGTACTGAATTTCATCAGCTATCAGAAAGCTCATTTTCCTGGGGAAAGGAGTTCTGAAATATTTACATATATTTTGAGTTTCAAACACTGTGCAAGAATGAAAGGGGGATTTCTAAGGGATTGAGTTATTAGAGGTGGAACTTCGGGATGCAGCAGCCAGACACACAATCACAGCAGCACAATCCAAGAGAAATGATGACTGTCTTTTGAGATGCTTTTGGTGAACATATCAGGAATCGTGTCTCAGAAAAATAAAAACAAACAAAAAACACCATGTACATGTGGCAATTCCCTGGCAGCTTAAGAAAAATTACTTCACATAGTTTTCTTCTCACATGCCATCAGACCTTTGTTTTAAATGTAATTCAATACAGTTTGCGGCTGACTCCAGACAGCTGAGTAATGGTCAAAATATCAACAGCTGGCAAATGGTTCCATGGGATATTTCATTCTCAGGCAGCCAGTTCTTTGGAGGATTCAATCAGTATGAAGTCAAAATGTCAAAAAAAGAAGTACAGAGCAGGTAATGAGACAAACTGCAATGTTGGCTTTAAGTAATCTGACTAACTATTAATTCACAAAGCAGTCTGCGAGGATTTGTGATGCAAACTGATTTCTGTCTAGACAGAATGAAGGGTGTAAAATACATTAGGGTAGATAGAATGTACCAAAAAAAACAAAACAAAAGAAAAAATCCACCCTAAAAAACTCCAAAAACCCTTAGAATAGAAAACCCTCTTGCTTCCTGATTTCTTATTTGTGAGAGTTCATGGAGAAATTCTCTTTTAAATCGTTAACACCAACCTAAGAAAAGATAACCAATGTTTTTAGCATTGTATTTATTGACATCTGGACTTCAGTTCACAACTAACAACGTCACACTGCAACTTGTTATAATTTCTGCAAAATTCAACAAAAGATGTACGCTTGGATATGACTTAAGAAACCATCCCAATCTCTCAAAATTATCAATACTCTTCTAGCACAGGCATGTTGATCTCTCTACTCAGTCTTGCATACATCCTCACCATCTGTACAAAGTACTAGTGTGTTTGCTTATGAGAAATTTCCTCTGCTGATATTATTTTGTCTGGTGTCTTAGAATACATATTGCATCATAAACCAGTGTTGTACCAGCATGAAAACCTACTATGTTTCTGAAACCCATTCAATTTCCTGCTGCAAAAATTTCAAGACTCTTGATGACATCCTAAACAATAGTGTAACTTAGTACTAATATTATACTTAAGACTCTGCTTGTCGTTTACATCAGAAGGAAACATTTTGCCCATTTTATTAATTTGCATCCCCTCTGCATGCAGGATCAAGTTCTACACAAATAAGCTGACAAGTGTGCTGTTCTTGATTTTAATGGAATGTAAGACATTGCACAGTATTTGATGGGGGTTACTAGGAACTATCTACACACATAAAAATGGAAGTTTACTTGTGAGCACTTAGCTCAGTGAATGCAGGGAAAACAAAATACCGAACTGAAATCCATACATTTCAGATAGTTGAAAGTTGCTTATATGCTACAAGACTTAAAACTGTGAGTTATCCTCTCCAAGAGTCTGCAAGCTAGGCACCATTCAGCAAAATCAACACGATAGTATATGAAAGGACTAGGAAGCTTATGATTTTTTTTGTAGTCCGAATTCCACCTTCTATTCTGTTTCAGTTAGTTGTTGTTATTATTAGCTGTGTGAGCTACCATGAATGTTCTTACTTGTTTCACAGTAATCTCCAATAGGCTATAGAAATCTTGCAACTAACAATAATGAAAATTACTTAGATGACCCTCAAAAAATATTCCAGTAAGAGACAAAATATACAAATTTCCCTTGTACTCAACCATCCACACAAAGGAATTTGAACCTATTGTCTTAGGCAAACATCTGCTTGTTCTCTCCACTAGTTAACACTGCATTCCTACTCTAAAACACTTAGGTCATCCAGTACTCCACACATTATAATGTGTAAAAAGGACTGGGGGTAAAGAAAAATTACCAAAAATAAGCTAACGTTGTTGATGTCTATCAAAATAGTTTCAAAATAGACATTTAATAAAATAAATACACAAGATATGCTAGTAGACTTCACAGAAACTTTTGCTTAAAGTTGAAATCCTTTCGGGTAGTTTTCTATCATGTTAAAGGAGGGTGTGAATGCAGTCCAAGTGATTCAGTAGAGAATAAGCTCCCAGTATTAGCAATGAGCTAGGTAAACCAACTGCTAGTCTCATAGCATCAGTAGATTAAATCTAGAAAAGTGGATCCCAGAGATGCCATTACTTGAACCAGAAATAAGTTTATCTGGGAAGGGGAAAAGAATGAACGCCATTTATTTATTTATTAAGTTAAAGAAAATAGCTTATTTGGGAGGTTTTTTTCATTATATATATTATGGGAGAATGTTCCAAGAATGACACAGAATTGAACGTACTGCAACACAAATCTATTCTTCTCATTTCTGTTCATATCCAAACACCTGATATGATATTGAAACTCTCCTAAAAGAGTTTTGTACTGAAACTTACAATTTTTAACCTTAAATTTTGAGTTATGACTATAAGCTACCAACCAGCAGCTTATAAAACCAGTCCATTGTTGTTAACATTAAGATATGTTTTAATTCCTCATGATAAGTTGATTTGATTTTCTTGCATCTCACATCTCACATTTCAAGTGTCCATCAAATCAAATCATTCCTCCACATGTACTTTGGGCATCAGCTGTTAATGCAGGTGGTGACAGAACACAATTCATACCACTAACTGTCAGAATAGACTGTGCATGCGCCAATCAGCAAATAAAATTAGGTACTACGAGGAAATAATTTTGTGGAACACTAAGAAAATCAGTGAATAACTGAGAAAGGAGAAACCTTTTCCCCCTATTTCACTCTTCTCCTTTTCATGAATGCTTACAGAAAGCCACCTTTTTTCTAGAATTAACCCTTCACTGCTTTTTCTCAGTCCATACCCTCAACAGCAGCACTGCTAATTTACAAACACCATTGCTGAGTCTGTCCCCTATGCACTCAACACTGCCAGTGCAACTCCTCAACGTTCAAAACATGCACACATAGCTAACGTCCTTCAGAACAAAGACACTCTTTGGGAATATCCGCATCTAAAAATATTCTTTCTGTTTTATCTTTCTACTCTGTTATTAAATCTCTCTCCATGCGTATTCGAGCACAACCAGTCACCCTCTTAAGTAAAGAGGTGTAGTAAGACTACACCACTGCTCTACTTCTACCTGTTGATTGACTTATCTTACACAAAGATGAAGCGCTCTCAGCCTTTTAGCATCTATACTATTCAAGGAACTGCAACAGCCTGTAAGTGCAAAGGGAGCAGCCAGCAAAAACCAAGTGTTGGAAGAACACTTTTTGCTTTTTTGCTGAAATGTAGAACTTTTGTCTCGTAAAAAGGCTAGAAAACTCTATGTGCCTTTCTTCTGGAAAAAGAAAGACAGCTCACATCTGTCAAACTACACTGGCAAAACCAGCATTTAGTGGTTGAGTGTTATGAAACACATACAATTGGTGTCATACAATTTTGTGGGATATTTTTTTCATCCGTTGCAGCATGCAAATTACTCATTTTCTGAGAATAAAACTTGCTTAAAAGTTTTGGCTGTGAGGCTCTCCTTACTGGTCTAAATGGAATTTACTGTTTAACTTATAAAGGAATTGATGTAAAGCCCAGTGTGGAGTATGGAAGGTGTGATAAAGAAACATTGTCTTTAAGGGGGTTTCGTGTTACCAATGCTCAGCAGAAATCCTTTTACATTTACAGCTTCTATACAAACTCAAAGAGCTAGTGAATCAAGAGATATTTTTAATATGATTCTTACCAGGTTCAGTTGCAGATCGTGGCTCTGCGTATCACATCATAAAAAGGGGAAACAAACAAGAAAAATGATGTTAGAGATTATGCTAATAAACAACAGTATACTGAGTGAACACACACTGAAATCTTGTAGACAAGTACAGAATCTTTGCAGAAACATTACAAAATAAATGACTAAGTGTTGTATTGGTAGCAGTAGTTCAATTATTACTACTAGCCTTTAGCCATTATAATCAATGAAATGTGAAATGTAATCCAAAATAAATTTCATGATTATTCCACCCTCCCCAGCGTGCCCCATATCAGAAGTCATTTACAAGACTTTAGTCATTGCCTTACTTTTTTGGAGAATTCTGAAGTCTGGAGAATCTTGAATTTCAATGCCCTGTCGAAACCACTTAACGTGAATGGGAGGGGGTCCTCTCACCCTGCATTCCAATACCACTACTTGTCCCTCAGATGCTGTGGAGTTTTGTAGTTCCTGAAATAAAGCAATCATGATTCAGATAAACAGAAGCGTTTTACATTCTAAAAAATGTCTTTATGTTACCATCTCGTATTCTTTTTTTCAGCAGTCGTGTTCTGTGAATGTTACTTTCACTCCGATTACATTTAATGTATCACCTCAAAAGGACTAAATAGTCCATATAATGCATACTATCCTGTAGAAGCATTTAATTTCTCAGACCACAACAAGTGGATAGTTATGGTCTCAGCATTCCTCCTACTTCCACAAGGCAGAATGAAAATCTGCAACTAGGTACACATTGGTTGACATGGTCTTGAGAAAATAGCTGTGCTGCTTTCAGATCAACCTCTAAAATGTACAATTGCTTTTTTTTTTCCCAGCCAGTTATAACATCCAAGCTATAGTAAATGACAGATTAGGATGTATTAGCATGTGTTGGATAGCTTCTGAGGCAGTACTATGGCTGTACTGAATTGCTGCTATGAAGGACCTTTAATGAAGACCTCTAGAAGGGAGGAGAAGCTCAGTACTTTATGTAACAGGAGAAAGTCACTATGTTTGCCTTTCTTATCCATCATAAGGTTATGAAGCAAAGAGCCTTCTTTACTGTACTGGCTGTCTCATTCCCTTTCCCGTTATTAATGAAGTTTTGATAAAGTTTTAGGAATTGATGCAACATCACATGTGAACTTTGAAGCTCAGCATTATTCCTACTTACTGTTTTTAGGTCTCTTTTTAATCAGATTAATAAGAATTTTATAACATGGAAGTCTAAACTCTTTTGAATTGTTCCCTGAATTTTACATACAAAGAAATTTGTGTAAGGAAGCTGCATAAGCTTTTTCGTTGTTGTTCTTTATAAGTGGTTCATTCCTTCTGTAATTAAAGTGGATTTTGTTTGGTATATGCCAGCTGGCTTAAACCAGTTAATAGTGGATTTCAGGAATAAGAGAAATGAGGACCGGAAGGTAACAGTGGGATTTTGGTGATTTCTGAGTGTCTGAGCTAGGCTTCTTGTATTTCTTCGTCTTATTGGAAGTTGCCTGGCTACCTACCTTGCAGCACCTATATTCTCTAACTCCTTGCACCTTCTTTATTCACCCTCCTGTGGTAACTGCAGTATGAGTGCAGAATTCCAGTGAATGGAATCAGACCTTTTGTGCCTTGAGAAATGGATACGTTGGGGTGAAGATATAAAATTGTGGAGAACAGGGGTTTTTCTTAGTTTAGGAACAACTGTTTGCTGTGTCATATGATCTTTTAGTCAAATTGTTTTAGTGAAGTAATTAACAGAAGGTCACTCTGAAAGTAATGCCTCCTATTTATTTATTTCCATGGAAACTACACCAGATACAAAGAGCACAAGAGCACAATTTGATAGAATAAATACCCAGCTACAAAACACAGCTTATCAACATAGTCACCATCATTAGCTATGGATTTTTGCCAGCAATGAGCAAGTGCCTGAATGCTACGCTCATAAAAATCTAGGCCAGGAAAGGTGACCACTGGCACTGTCACAGAATCACAGAATGGCCAGGGTTGGAAGGGACCTCAAGGATCATGAATCTCCAACCCCCTGCCACATGCAGGGCCACCAACCTCCACATTTAATACCAGACCAGGCTGCCCAGGGCCCCATCCAACCTGGCCTTGAACACCTCTAGGGATGGGGCATCCACAGCCTCTCTGGGCAGCTATTCCAGCACCTCACCACTCTCATAATAAAGAACTTCCCCCTGGCATCCAATCTAAATCTTCCCTCCCTCAACTCAAAACCATTTCCCCTTGTCCTGCTGCCGTCTGTCACACACAGAATATGCATGTAATTCCTCTATGATATTAACAGCGTAGAAGGTCATAAGAACATCATTGTGTCAGTGGATAAGTATTGTCTTAGAATGTCTTTATACAGAAAAGGACCTACCTAATAAAATCTGCAATTTTTTTTTTTTATCCATTCAAAGACTCCTGCCTTATGATAAGAAGTTCTTGATATTTCCTTCTGGACTAAATGCATACTGTATAAAAATCATGATGGATAAACCATACCTTAGTGAAAATGAGTGCAGAATTGGTAGGCTTAGATCCATCCAGATGGTGCAGGTATGAAGTAGGGCTTTGGACCTGCAAAGTATTGCAACAACATTATGAAGTGCAAATGATATGATGTTTGAATAACATCATCTGTATAAACATATTCAATAATACAAATTCAAAAATGAATGATTTTAATCTATTCTCATTATAGCACACTTGAGTGACATCACTATTTCACTCTGCTATACTTCTGATATCAAAATTCTTCTCTACTTCCCATGAGAACTTTGTACCCAAGCATTGCCTTGAAATACTATGTGTTCAACACTTGTTAGTATCATTCAAGTAAGTCCTCTGCACAAAAGCAGCTTTGCATCTTCTGTTATTATATCCCTTGATTGATCTTGTAATAAATAAGAGTATCTAAAATTTATCTAGATTAAACAAAGAAAGGAAAAGTAATTTACCATGTACAATTTAATAGAGATTTTACTTTTTTATTTTTTGCATTTCATGATTTATATGTAAACTCTAAGTCATCCACAGCACCTTTAGAACTTTCTATAAACTAAAGAACACTGATTTTCTATATATTTCTCTTACCAAGTAAAATGAACAGAGAAACAATAGTAGTATTTAATTTAACAAAATTACATTATTTTGGAATTGGAACAAGTTGCTATTAAGTAATATCCTCTGTAATTTTCATTGTCATGATGTCAACTGCTCACATGTTGCGGTGATACACACTGTAAGAATCCTTATGTATATTTGCTGTCACACTCCATTTGCTAGACAACTGCCTAATTTTGTAAATCATCACTCTTAATAACATAAGCGTATAGTCTATTAATATAGTTCCTCAAATGACAGAGTTTTTCAGAACCTAAACATTTTGAAATGAATTCTAAAATACTTCCACTAATTTAAAAATGTCTGGAAATACCTGCTGACTGGGCACAGAGATGGGCTGAATTACAGCTGTGGTGACTCCAGACTTTGGTGAAGAAGGTCCTATTGTCAGGGAAACAGAGGTGGTTTTCTTTTGGGCCCTGAGAAAGAAAAACAATACAACAGTTTATAAGATATGAAAATCAGAATATGTTAGTTTGTAACTAATAAGCCACCTTGTATTTTCCATATCTTCAATATTTTTATTCAACTGGTGTTCATTACATGCTCATATCTGCATAACCATCTTATGTTTTCATTTTGGCTATAAGACTGTTATATATATCATTAAAAGTGGAAAGATCACATTCCTGTGGAGGAAGCTTGTCTGGAACACAATCTTTGACTATTTTATGCTTGCATAGTCTAGTCAATAGTAGTTTTATAGGAGTCAAACTCTCCCTCTCTATATAAATATATATACATATATATATATATTCTAGACCTCTTCATATTTTTCTGAAGGCACATGGCTAGGCAATTACAAAGATTTGATTAACCAAAAGTTATTCTTAAATATGAAAAGTTGATAACTACTGAAGCGTTGTTAAGTAGGGGTAGACTCAGAATAAGCACATTAATAAAATCTATAGCCATAATACTGCACATTTATATCACATGAAAGAAGGAGAAGAGACTAGGACAAGTCATAGACAAATACATCTCAGATGCTTATTCAGTTCTAAAACTTCTAAAGATAGTGTGCCTCATTAAGAAAATTTGAACATCATTAGTCCTATTTCACCCACTTACTGTGGCATAGCTCCAGATTTTGATTTGAAAATTAAACTTTCACTCTCTGAATCTGTGGAACTGGCACCTGGAAAAGAAAGCATATTCAATAATCTTTTACTGATATCTTTTAAGTTCAAATTCCAAAGGAAAAACTTTGCTACTTCTGCATTAAACTTCAAGTGACTTGCAATGTGCACACTAAGACATTCCAAGTGTTGAGAATTTTCTGTAATAAGAAAATGGGCAGTAGCCTATCTACTAAGACATCGTAACGATATAGTTTAGACAGTTACAGAAATCATGTCCATACTCATTTAATTTCAAACTGTTTTCATAAAATCACAGAATGGACAGGGTTGGAAGGGACCTCAAGGATCATGAAGCTCCAACCCCCTGCCACATGCAGGGCCACCAACCTCCACATTTAATACCAGACCAGGCTGCCCAGGGCCCCATCCAACCTGGCCTTCAACACCTCCAGGCACTGATTATCTTCATGGCCCTCCTAGGATCTTAGCTTTATTCCTTTGTACTGAAGCAAATACGACAAAAAAAATGCTGACTACTACTATTCTACTGGAAATGTATAACTGCATTTACTTGAATGTTAAAACTTAAATCTTAGAAAAACATGTCTTATATACAGAAAATAAATCTTCAACCATAATTACGAGCACTCAGTGTAGGAAGGCATTTCCAGACTAAACTTGTTTGCTGCTATTTTCACATTTCAGACTATTTCTATCAATCTACAGATGACATTTACAGTAGAAGACTAGATATAATGTATGTGTTTGAAATACCCTGAACCCACCTGAAGAAAAGATGGGAAAGTATTTATTTTACCATTGTCTTTATTTTTTCTAATAGCTACTGGCTTTGTATGCAATAGTTATTCTAGATATTTATGCAGTGTAGATAATTCCTCTAAGGATTTGTACATATATGCATAGCTGAATTTGTATTACAGATCACAGAGAAATCATATTCAACATACACAGTATTGCATAGATTGACTTACAGTGAAACAGAACTTGAACTCAGGGACTCAAGTACCCGATTTATTTACAAAGTATGGCCTACAAAAGTCAAAGCTGTAAGTAGTACAGAAGGGTAAGAAAAGAGAAGCAATGTCAGGTGAGCAAAGTGAGTCGACGTGTAAGTATTTCTCGATGAGTAAAGGATAAAAATGTCTTGCATGGCTGGGCTTGATATACAGAAGAAGGTGTGAGACACCACTGTCATCAAGATTATTAATGTACAAAGCAATGTTTGCATGGCAATCTGCTTTCCTTAAGGATGATAAGGGAGGAGCATAATGGCTTGTACAGTTCTCTCTTTGAAAGGTAAATGTTGTGAAACTTCAAGACAGAAATTCCACATAGTAAAACTTAGCCAGATCTCAAAAAATGAATTCTTACTTGCTGTATTTCCCTTTCTATCTGTTTTCAGTGCCACCTCCACTGTTATAACTTCCTGTAGAATTATGAGTTTGTACTGTATCTGAGTATTTCTGAAATCATACTCCCTTCTGCAAAGAAAAAACCTCACCAGAATCCATAAAATCCAGAAAAGGTCTTGGTGATTTTGCTATTATATCCCAAGAACACAGTTTTGAGCATAGAAAATATTACAAGAGAAACCTTATAAATAATGCACTTTGCCATGATTCTGCTAAATTACAGTGAAAAAGAATTGCTTTGTTAATCAAGATCAGTTTAATAATTTTAGTATAATATTACTCTGATTTACAAGTATTTGTTATATTAATTTGTTTTCAACTAATTATTAGATGAATGTTAAAGAGTTACAAAACCAGTAAAGAAAAGATCTTACTGAAGGGCTCGAAAGAGAAATTAACTAAAATAAAAATTGGATTTATGCAATTAACGTAATTATGTAGTTAATATTACCACATATAAAATACAGTCACTTGATTATGGACAAAACTAGTATTACTGACTTACATGCAATCTGATTTAAAGTTAGGGTGTAAAATATGAAGAATTAAAGCATGTTTAGCCATGACTGAGGAGGACTTATTTGGAACAGTCACCTTTAATTGCACTGGAAGGAGGTTCAGAAATGTCACAGGAATTACTGCTACTCTGACAATCATTATTAGTATGACCAGTTATATCTTTTATTTGCAGAAGCTACTTAAAACTTGTTCACAAAAAAACTCTACTTGTCCATCCTTTTACATTTTTTATCTTCTTTTTGCCTCAAATAAATAGCAATCTAGCCAGTGATTCTCGGAATATCCACTGAAATATCAGAATTAATACAGTGCCGCTGTCAGAATACACTGCTTTAAAAGGAAGCTGAGAAACACCATACAATTATCACTAAGCAAATAAGAACTAAAAGTAAACTTCAGCTTAGTTATCCTTCATGTCTGAGTCAAGAATCTTTTTATTTCACCTCTTACCTTCAATGAATATTTCAGCTGATGTACTATCTGAACCGAGGGAATTTGAAGCCAGACAAGTATAGCGTCCTGTATCGTCTTCAAAGGCTTCTGCTATAATTAGTGAATGAAGTCCTCCACTTCCAGAATGGATTTGAATGTCAGGGGAGTTCTGGAGTTCTTTTCCTTCACAGAACCATCTGTAGCCCACACACATTTAGAAAGACAGAGGAGAAAAAGAACATAAAATATTGGTTCGGGCTCATCACACAAGAAGATATTTCAACTGCTGCAAGAAACTAAATTGCTATTGAAAGCAGCACATTGTGCTTTGAAGTGTTTAATGGCATTTGCAAAGAAATCACTTGGTGGCATAAAATTTCTTAAAGAGGCAGTGAGACATTTCTTGATCTTGAGAAAATCAAAACCTAAAAATTAAATCTATTCCCTGTTCTATACATGTAGAATTAATGCTTTCTGCGTATCTTATGTACTGGCTTGATTTGAGCACAGCCTAACCCATTTCAAGTAACCCTGCCTTCTTTCTAAAACTCACTGATTCTCCATAGAAGGTGTTTGATTTTTTTCTTTAGATCACATCCACTTGATCTAATGCAATCCCGTAGTTCCTGTATCGCTGAACTCCAAACTCCTGCCTCAGAACAGGAGCGTAAGCTGGTTTTGTAGCCTACTATATATACACACATATATAATCAGCGTGTGTTCCCTTATCAAAAAAGTTACATCCCAACAAAAGAGCCTATTTACCTAGGGTAAGCTATTGCTATGTAAAAGCACAGCCTATGTTGTTTATGTTGGGCCGATGAAACATTTGGCAGTGCATGCTGTCTAAGAGCAAGTCCTTCCCTGCTGCCTAGGAGGTACCAGCACGTAAGACAGTTCCCTTTAATGGCTCAGAAATGTGGGCAAGCCCTCTGTGTTTATCAACAACAGACCTTTTATTCCTGAAGGCTAAAAAATATGTTAGTAGTGGCATTAAAACCATATGCAATTCTCTTCCGTAATTAAAAGCCCAGTAAGTTCCTTTTTTGTCTTCTATTGTGCCCAGAAAGTGCACAAAAGTATCGTTTTTGGAAGGAACTAACAAACTTCCATTTGTTTACTCAGTAGACCCCTCTGGCCTACTTTTACAACTGTTGGGCTTGGAGACAAATTTATTCTGTCAGCTCTACTGCCAAAATTAACATTTCTCTTCCCCCTCTTCCCCTCCTTTCCTCTCCTTGTCACGAGTCCTCCCTTCTCCCGGTGCGAGGACCTCTGCTACTATTTCTGCTCAGCAGACCATCAGAGCCCTAACCTCTGGGCAGCCTCTCCTGAGCTGCATTTTAAACGATATGCACAGGAGAGAGGTTAATTCAATTTCTAGACAATCACAGACGAGTCTGTAATACGAGGCTCCACTTAACCATTAGTTCTATTTTTCTTTCCTTTCCAGAAACATCCTGCGAAGGAAAACCTCTCCTCCAGCTTAATTATTTTCACAGATCAGTCCCATCTTAGTTTCATGCGACTTGTAATGGCTTTCCCCTACTTCCCAAATTCTGTGCTTACAAAATGGTTAGGAAACTGTGATAAGCACATAAGCCTAAAGTGAAAAGTCCATGTACATATTTTTGTCAGATGATGTTCAGTAAGCAAACTGTTTTTTTAGGTGGGCAAGTTCTACACCATTCCTTGCTCTCAGCATACACACAGCCATGTGCATGCACTCCCTCAAGCAGTGGGAGCTACACCTCAGCACTCGGGGCTGAGACCCATTGCATCACACCAGTGACAGCACTGGCAGCAAGTCCCGACGTGCTCCATTACATGCTGGCTGTCATGAGACAAACACAGAACTATGCAGTTCAACACAAAGCTATCCCAGCCCTTATTAAGGTGATGCTTGATGAATTGGGAAATAGGCTTGACGTTTGACTACGCTGTTTACTGTGGGAAGAACAATTCACATTCATGAAGGGCAACGCCACAGAATATTGGAACTGATTTAATTATATTCTGTTTTATCTGTTTTTCTAATTGCAGTCTTTTTAATGTTGATCTAAGTTAATAGCAGGATAAGATTAATTAATGGGAATTTCATTTAGAGATTACATGAAAATTAAGTGAACAAAACATACCCAATCCTGCAATAACTTGCTAGTTGCCATTTCAGTTCAAGAAAGCTGATGAATGAAAAGTGTCAGCTAGCAAAACTAAATGAAGTATTTTCCGGCCAAATACTGACTGATTTTTACATTCTCATCTCTAAGTAGTATAGGGCATTAAAAAGCACAGGCCTAGTAAGAGGCTCCATCAGCCCTACTGCCATTATGCTTGGAATAGCCAAGGTAAGATTTTCTGCTCCTTAGAACTGAAAAGTATTCAAAATCAAGTCTTTGGAGCATTCTCTCTTTCTGGAAAGGGATCACCAAAGCAATCAATAGATCCCTACCAAAGGAAGACTGAACCAGAGCAACCAGTAGGACTGAAAAACAGCCACTGAAAATTCCAAACTCATGCTAACAAGCACAGCATTAACTTACGTCCAGTCTATTCCAGTCTGCCAAGCCTTGCAGGGATAAGAGGATTACTATCTAGGTGTGAGAGGGCAATAATAATGCTTTTGAAAAGCCAAAAACCCCAACTCATACTAAAACCAGAAGACACCAGGAGTAACAGAGGAACAAATCTATTGCAGATGCTTTACAAAAAAGGTATTTCTCTCTATAGAGGGCATGGAGTTAAAGATGTATCACATGCTCTGGATGCTAGAGTACAAAAATGATTTACTCTTTTTCCCAATCCCTTTGTTGTAGGTACTCAATGCTAAATAAAGTGTGCAGATAGAAGCAACGCATATATTTTACATATGCGTGTATATTTCAGTTCATAGAATAAGAACTCAAGCTTGCATCCTGGGTTTGCTCCAGTAGGCCATGCAAGCCTTGAAAAATAGTAGTAAATGTTGTAATCATGCCAGAGGAAGGCAAAAAAAAATCAAATAAAAGGAATGTAAAAAAAAATGGAATCTGTCTTATCAGTCACTAAATATTACTAAATTTCAAATAATACTGAATTTCTCAGTTCTTTACTCCTTTCTTCTTCATTCCCTTCTCTCAATTTCTCTTCCTGCCTGCATTTCCACTGTACTGCTCGCTGCCTTTCCTTTTCTGCAACTTATACTTTTCAACTACGCTGTATCTACTACATGTTAAAATAATAGCAATTAAGTATTTAATGCATGCACTGAAACGCAATCAATAGACTAGAAAGTCAGTTCTCCAAGGAAGCAAATTGGAGGTATTTTGGTAGTAGGTGAACAATGGTTGAAATACTTGTTTTTCCTTCTTCAGGACCTACTTTGCCTTTCCATTGTCTATGTTATTGTATGACAGCAAATTGAGGATAGCAAACAAAAGAAATCTAGATGCCAGGTGGGTGGCAGTTCACGTACACTAACATCAAGCAGCAATTTATATTGCACGTCTTTTGTTTTCCTTCTTCTTTTCCTTATGCCCTCACAACTCTCCATGTATGGAAATACATACAAACACATGTATCTGGGATTGTAATGACTATGAAGAAAATGTAAACAGAGTTGAACAGTACACTGACTGAGTGAGCACCAGGGCCCTAAGAAAAACAGCTCAGGGTTTTCTCTAATGCATAATCCTGCTGGAACTTGTGTTTTTTGAAAGTCACAGAGGAATAGAGAGGTTTTCCTTTCTGCACACTCTTAAAAGTTAATTTAAAATGGCAGCTGAAATGAAACTTTAAGATACAGCCTTAGGAATTATAAGAGGGAACTCAGACCACTAGAAAAAATGGAGAGAAATAAGTTGCAAATTAAAAAGTAATTTTGTATAAGTGGTGTTTAGCATGTCCAGCAAGAAAAACTAAAATGAAATACATTAACATTCCAATGCTGAATGGTGAATGGCAATGTTTCCATCACTACTATTTAACTTCCATTTTCTATTTTCTCCATTCAAGTTAAATACTCTGATACTTCCAGACTGTAAAATATCACTATGCAAGAGTCAAATTATTTTAAAAGCCAGACTCATTTCAGTAGTGCACACCGACAGAACAAGGAGCAACAGGCAAAAACTGCAACACAGGAAGTTCCATTCAAATACGAGGAAGAGTGAGAATGGCAGAGTGCTGAGATAGGCTGCCCAGAGAGGTCATGGAGCCTCCTCATCTGGAGGTATTAAAAACTCACCTGGACACTTTCATGTGCAACCTACTCTAGGGAACCTGCATTAGCAGAGGGTTGGACTAGAACATCCCCAGAGGTCCCATTCAACCCCTACAATTCTGTGAAACACAAAATGAAATTTGCCATATAAGGTTTAGAGTCCAGTGCTGTAGTGAGATTATTTCGAACGTTTGTTATTGCCACACAGCTCATTTTTTGCACTATATGTAATGCACTATTTTCAAGCCTTGTATGTAATTCCATTATTTGTACAGGCAGTGCAAGAATAACTAATAACAATGTACGTACTTGAAACATCCACATTTTGTAATCTTTGAAGATCTGAATATAGATACAAAAAGCTGGTGCTGTGCTTGAATGGACTGTAAAGTAGATTAAGAAATGTCCCTACATACTGTAAGCTACAGATGCCAATTTTATGATTAAAAATATGTAGCATAATGAACAGGTCTATTACTTATTCAGAATGTAATTGATTCTTCAGGTATTGCACGGTGTTCTCCAAGCTCTAATTTAAATGAGGACTTCACATACAGCTGAGTAAACTGAACGATTTGATACCTAGGGACCAATACTGTCTTCTCAGAAATATATAAAATAGCCAAATTATACAAAAAATGGCCGCATTTCCAATATTGCAGCCTGCCATTTCTTACAGGTTAATTTTGCTTCCTCTGAAGTCAAGCTTTCCACCACCCTTCCTCCAAGGATGCAGAGAGAGCATAAGAAAGTACAGGTGTGACCAGCTGGGCCACGGGCTACAAAGCTCCCAAGAAGAACAGCCAACCATTTGCAGGCTGCAGTAACTCCAAACATCTACTTATGTATTTATAGCTTCTCCTGGCATTAAGAAAATTATTTTCCTACGTGTTTGTGAAAGATCTCAGTGTCTCCGTTAGCTGTACTTGTGTCGCAAGGATTCTGCTCTCCTTCACTATTTTGGCTGGTGACTTTAGTGAGGTTAGCTTGACATAACAGCAGAGATCCTGCCTGTAGCTTCTATCATTCTTTTAACTTTTACAGTGTTTTAAATATATATATATATTTATGCTATAAGTTTTTAATTAAACGAATGATTGACTTATGGAAGAAAATACAACAGCAGTGCTAAAAAGTATTAAAACTGTATTCTATATGAAGGAAAGCAAGATTTATAATTGTCATTAACTTGCTTAACTTACACCAGACCTTTTAGAAAATGTTTTTTTTCTTTTGATTTTTAGATTAAAATAATTTTAAGTTATCATCTTCACAATATTGTTGCTTGTTATTTGTGCTTATTTTTGCATTTCCCTCACTCAGTGCCAATGATTTCAGCCCCAGTATTGCTAAGCCATTTTTATGCAGAATATAAATGTTTGCTTCCCACATGCATGATTCTGAAATTACTAAACTTAGTCAAATTTACCCCATGTGGTAAGTCTCCTATTTCCTAAGGCCTTTCTGCTATTTTTACAAGCTATTTTTAACTGAGCAACCTAGTCAAAACAATTGTGCATATTTTAATATAAATTAAATCAGTAAAAATATTTAGAACTAGGACTGCATCCCTTGATAATTCTTCATCTATTTTGTTCCTTTGCTTAGAGCTTTTATTTTCAAGGGAATGGTTACAGACCTGCTTGGATTATATATTTCCTTTCTTCTTGAAAGTCTTTGAGACTGGGCTTTGGCGTGGGAGAACTCTAACCAGTAATTTAAATAGATAAAACTTATTTTTAAACATATTTATTATAATTTGACTCTACTATGGAAAACTACAGAGAAGAATGAGTTAAATGGTACAGAACCATTCTAATTCAGTAAAAACAAACAAACAAAAAAAATTGAACGTGTCTGAATTAAGACTGCATTCTTATCAAAGCAGAAGTTTAAACCCTACCTCACATTAGATTTTATCTCCATCCTTTGCCCAAAAGACTGATCTTTTTTGCTTATTTGTGTGCATCACCCACACACGAAGTAGTGTATTACTCTTGATCTTAACTGCATGTTTTTTTTTCCAAGACAAACGCACTGACTGGGTGTAGGTGTAAGACAGATTTCACACAGTTTCAGAAACCTCACACAGAACTTTTCTTTTCTGCTTTCAGGCAAAGCAACAGCTATTTAACTGACAAAAAGACGTGAATAGACAATTCAGTTCCTCCTAGATGTGGTTAATCATCAGATCAAGAAAGAGAAAAAAATGCTATGCAAATTAGTAACCAATTATACAATGCAAACTGCAGACAACTTTTTACTACAAGCATGTTCATTATTTACAGGCCATACAGACAGTGGTTTACAAACAACAAATCCTGTTCATAGAGGATTTCATAGAAAAACTTCCGTAACTATTGAATTTCCATGCACATAAGCTCAATTTTTTTTTCAGTTTATACATGTAAATAAAAAGAATGAATGAGTTTTGAAACGGAAGGTAATCGTGTAGATATTGAAAACAAGAATATTTTATAGAAAATTTAAGTTATTAATATTTTCAGGGTTTTAGCTGTAAGAGACATTTTTGAGAACTCTTGCATGCATCAGGTAAGTTGGATGGTACTGCAGGTTAATTTAATGAGATTCTTTATAGCAGTAATTTTCTTCAGTTCTAACTTACTGTAGAGCGAGTGGTTAACAATATTTAATGTAAAAACATCCCACCCACATGCCAGTGTTAGGCAGTTCACTGGCATTATTTTGTTTTGGAGATCATCAGGTGTAGGGAGGATGTATTATACAACCTTCTGCTTACAGAGGTTGATTTTCTGACAGATATATGTGTATTGCTGTAACTTACAACTCAACTCAGGAAATGGGCATCATTGCAGGTGGAACTGCTTTCAAAGCATATGAGATGCATTATCACATTGAGGACAGAGGAACAAAGCCCTGATTTTTGAGTTACTAAAATTCCCATCAGGTGGCTTCTGAGATTAAGTGCTGTCTGTGAAATGATGGCTCAAGTGTTTTTACAGGTGCCTAAGAAATTGTTGTGCTGTCCCAGAAATAACCAAGCCAAGGAAGGATAAATCAAATAAGTCAAAGGGAAAAGTACTGCTTGCCTCAGAAGTCAGAGAAGGGCAACTTCTTGCACAACTTAAGAGTCAAAAGAACTCTTATTTGTAGGTCCACCATCACCATGGCTCTGTATTTCAGTAACGAAAGCAATCACTCAGCAATTTGGATGGCTTGAGAACATGTAATTTTTTCAAGCTCTTGTTACAGTGACATCAAAATAAATTTCCTTCAGAACTAAGCCAGTAGTGCCTCCCAGCAAAATACCTTCAGCTTCAAGAGATCAAGATGTTAAAGGCTAGAACTAAAAAAAAAAAAAAAAAAAAAAAATTTCCCTTCACTTAAAATTAGCTTCTTCAATTATGAGACCTCAGAGTTTAATCATAAAAGTCTGCAAGTATCAGGTTAAAAAAAAAAAAAGAAAAAGGATTGGCTTGAAGTATCAGCAACTCACAATAATAGTTATTAATACATGGATATTTTCATTAATCAAACACACATCTATTTTCTCAGTGTAATTAAGTAAGAGATACTGAAAAATAACTGAACAGTTGCAAATTTCCCACTTGTTCTTACTGAAGTGGTGTAATTTTGGGGCTAAGAACACACACTACAGTTTTCTGGAGTGTCTAGTGCATGGTACCTATCTCATTGCATCTAAGTATTGAGCCATCTTGTAATAAGTCTAGGTGGGACCTAATGGTTCAGAGCAATGCCTTCCACTCACCCATGTGTGTCAGTAGTTGAGCAATGAATGTTCTTGCATCTGATGTAGCCTAATAACATTTTCCTCTTAAAAAAAAAAAAAAAGCTTTGTCAACAGGACTTTGAGCACTGCAACGGTCATTGAAAATGAGATAATTAGATACGTTTTATTATTGAGAAACAGAGCTTAAGCACTTTCTCCAGGTTCACTCACAATGTATAAGAGCCAGGTCAGAACCCTGTCAGAACCACTGCCACCTTCCACACACTTATTAGGTCTCTAGAATAAGAACAAATTCTGACCTTGCATGACTGGAGATTAGCCATGAAATTACTGTTTCTTGAAAATTACTGTCTTTGAAAAATCTAGTAGATTGGAATGAATAGGCTGATGTAAATTATTACACAGCATTGCAGGACAGTGACATTTTGGAGCTTAATTCTTAGGGGTCTCTTTGCCTGTTGTGAGGAAGGGTTTGGTGTAGACAACTTCCCTTAATGCTGAGGGCAGCTATGGACATAAGTCTTCAGATTGCACACCGAATAACCACAGCTAACATGTAGATAGCAGATGCCATCCATTGGGTTATGCAGACCTAGATTTACATCAAGTTACCACTTCTTGTGCTCAATGAGATGAACATGAACTTGAGAAGAAAAAGAAAATTAGAAGCAGTTACAAGAGGTTAGAAAAACTAAATACTGAACAATCACATGTAAAATACCGAGCATTTTTCAGACCCAAAGAGCTGTTGAGGCTTGTAGGATTAACACAATTACATGTCTAACTAAAATGGAATGCATATTGTCTGTAACTGAAACTCTGCTCTTTGTACACTTCTTTGAACAGGAAAGGATTTTGAACTATCATTCTGTAATTATTTTGCCACATGTGGAAGGGAACCTCTTACATAACAGCCAGGCCTAATAATCTTTCAGGGATAATATTTTGGACTTTGAGGGAAGGACTGTAAAGAGTTAAGGACTAAAGAGAATAGAGAAAGAGGGTGAAATTGCATTTACACAGTTTAAATTCTATACATGAGGTACATTGCATTTAATGTGATTGTGGTGAGTTAATTAGTGGTGAGTTCATGGCTAGCAATATAGCCTTCACAAGAAGTAGTAACACTTCTCAAAACCATAACAGTTAAAAAGAAGCCAAGAAGAATTTTAGATCAATCATTCTATTTCACAGAAAGGAGAAAAAAGAAAGAAAAAAAAAGAACAGCAACAACAGAAACTCTGAATAAGGCCATGTTAACAATTTGGAGGTCAACAGTAAGAAAAAAAGAAACCATCCAGTGCATGTAGTCTAATACATACTGAAAACACGAATGGCAACGGTGGAATTTGCAGGTTTACCTTCAAGACTGGCAAACATCTAGCTGTAGTTATGAAAGGTAGAAAATTACTGTATCAACTATGACACGTATTGCAGCCTCTGTGCTTTTTAAATGCACAATTAAGTGATCCCTGAAGAATTATCTGCATTATTTCAGCTGAATAGCTAAACCTTTTTATTTTAATCTGGAACATTAGCTAAACTACATCAGATTAAATACAAAACTGTGGGTGCTATTCCTACCATCATCTCCCTCTTTGTGGTAGGTAATTCCAAGCTAGAGACAGTACATACACTTGGTTGATTGGAAGATAAAATACTTAATTTGTGTGAGTCAGGTCAGTAATGCAGCAGTTGAGATCAAAGGAAGAAAGCTGTCAGCAGTTTTGTCAGTGCCTTGCACGAAGCCTGACAGCAGTCACTCAGTGGGACTCAGGCTACAGGGATGGGCACTGTCCTGCAGAACAGCACAGACTGAAGAGAGCAAGCACCTCAGCTCTCCCTGACCATGACTTTCAGTAACAGCAGAAGGTCTCAGGTGCCAAGCAGGAAACCACTAAGACTGAAACCTTCAAGATGATGATGATCTGTATTCCCAGACCACTGCAGAAACGTTGATGATAATCCATGCAGAACATTATACATTAATGAACAAAGGCAGAAGAGAACACTGATCTATTTACCCGTACCTTGATTGTAACTATGCAGCCAAAGCATGACTGAATCTGTTTCATATATTTACAGATAACAAAAGCAGCAATCATATAATTAGAACAGATGGTTTGGCTGAAGTTAGGGGCATGTGACTTGGAGACGCGTATAATAATTTCTGTTAGGAGATCAAAGCTTTGATGATCATTAAGCCTTTAAACAAAGTCCTCATTCAAGTGCCCTCAGAACTATTTGGAAAAATGAAAGTGTTTTTTGAGGGTTTGTGTGACATACCTAACAATATATACAGACAAAATTGCAGAAGAAAATGCTAATGTCCTGGTGTATGTTAAAAAATAAATCAATAGTAACGACTTCCACTCTGGTGCTTGGTTTTTGTTTTAAATCAACGATTTCTGACTGTTTTTTTTTGTTCACAGACAAAATCAGAACTTTGTACACAAATACTATTCTGCTGTTGTGACAGTTTTTCACTTTGAATGTTTTTCATTAGAAAGGCCTGAAACAGTGGGCAGAAGAAGAAATTCTGATTATTCCAGTTCGGTTTTAGTCTAAAAACTTTATCTAACGCTTTTTAAAGTTCGATATATATTGATTTTTTATGTTGTTTTCACATTTGCTTGCCAACCCAGAAGCCAACAGGAACTACATAGTCAAGACCCAGCAAAAATGCAGCTGATTTGCACTTTCTTGGAAATTGTTAACATTTTTGTTAAATTTTGTCCTCAACTTATGGATGCAATAATTCCTGAATAGGCTACTCTCCATCTGAACAGCTAAAGCCTGCTATAACGAATACATTCTTTAATTTGTAATTCAGATTCAGTGGCACTGACTGCTTTTTTTTTAAACTGGGATTGTGAGAAAACTATTTAAGGAGAAATTGAGAAAAGGAAATTTTTAAAGCCAGAGCTGAGGTCACGCATATAATTGTATTACATCATAACCTAAACATCAACTTTCTTTTCAATAGCAGAGGAGTATCTAGATGAGCCAGAGCACTTCTGACACTTTGCAAACCTGCATTTGTAACATAAATAATTTCTAAGCCTTTCTGGACTGAAACCAGCATCTTTCTGAATTAAAATTTCCAACATTAACTAGTAAAAAAAAAAGTACATCAACAATACTGATTACTGATTCATAATGTATTATTAGCAAAAACACATTTTTCACAGTTCCTGGGGAAAAGAAGGCTTAATCTGTATGTGGCAGTTGTCATCTTCAGAGCTGTACTTTCCTTGGATACGCTATTTCCTTATCTTCTATCTCAGAGGTAGGTACAATGAGAGACACAGCAAAAAGTCAGGAGCTAAAGCAGGACTCATAACTTTGCAGATAACATCTGGGGAGTCCTAGGATAAATCCAGCGTGAGCCAAATGAAAGGGACTAGATGAGACAGCAGATGAGAGGAAGGAAAGGGCGGGGAAGGAAAACTGTCTTTGGAGCCACAGTTCTCCCAAAGCAGCAAAACCTATGCCACCATTTCCTCAGCAACCTTCCTTATGCACAGCATCCTTTTACAGAAATTACAAAGCACAGGCAAGATGTGACTGACTTACTGGCTTTACTGGGCAGACAGCTACTTGTCATTAAGGTTAACCCCTGCATTACTGTGCATTTCAAAGCTCACAACACTATTACGGGGAAGACAACATTTATTATCTAAACCAGTCCTAAGCATCCCATTTACCTAATTAACAGTGATTAACTGTTGCTGCCTGTTCAGCATCTACTGAGTACAGTTAAAGCACTGTCATAGACTGCAAGATGCAGCATAGCTCTCACTTAACACTTTGCTTTCCATCCTTCTAGATGGATATCCATGGCTGCCAGCTGCCAAAAGTGACAATTCAAAAGCACACACATAAAATGTTGTGAGCTTGAGCCACTATCTGGGCTGCTATGGCCATGTCCTACTTGCTCCCTACTTTCATTGCATCCAAGATTTCTCCCATATACCAACAAGCACTGGCTCAGCCAGCCACGTTTCAAAGCATAACATGATTTTTCACCGCCATTAAGAAAAAATGAAATATTAAATAGTATCAAAAGCCACTTTTACTGGAAAACTGAAGATTCCACAGGAATCCAACATGTTGGTGGGCAGCACTCAAGTCTGCTTTAAAAGGTATATACTTTACTGCAATGACTGATATTTACATATGCTTTCTGTGGCCCAAGTAAATCCTAGAATTCCTTGATCCTTGTTTCCAGCCCTTTTCTCTTCACTGTTTAAAAAACTGAAGAAAGAGAGGGGATCTATTTTGTGTATGAGCAGTTCAGTCCACATTGCCCTACAGCCAGAAAACACCATACAAGTAGTCATAAGTTTGGCAAAAATGACAAGTTACACATCGATACCTACTAAATCTTAGCAGCTTTATCAACACTGACCTTGAAATGTTGCACAGAACCAAATTTTCTGATCTTTCCATAAAACCACGTGCCACCTATATCATGTATCATGCAGCAGAATTTTACCAGCTCTGTTTCACTCTCTCAGCTTCTCACTGAGGTGCCCTCCTTCCATTTTTTTTGTTTGTTTGTTTGTTTTCTTGTGTGTCTCTTTTTTCCCCTGGTATAAAAGCTGCATTGTTTTATCTTTACTATAATTGTCAGGTCTATAAACAATTCAAGTTCATTTATGTGACTTTCATGTGCATTAATACAGTAGAACTGAACACTGAAAGAACACAATAACACATCAGGGACAAATTTCACCTCTTATCAAAGTGAATCTATTATTCAGGAATAACTATTAAACATTTACATTGCAGTTTACGTAAGGCAGAAATTACCTATACAGGGATTTGTCAACACTGGTTAAAGGTTAATGCTGGCTTTTTTTTTTTTCTTCCTCTCCAGTTTTTACCTTTTTTTTTTTTTTTTAAAGTTAAGAAAAAAGCACACGTGGAAATTAGAGAAAGAAGTCATGTTAAGAAACTGTTCAAAAGGATGTACACAACTGTATGAAGGTTTATAGTCTTTTTCCAGTCTCAGCCAGCTAAATTTACTACCCCAGTACCTAAAGACAGCAAAAATTTTGTAATTCTTTATTGCATTTGCTGTTGCAGAGTAATAGTTGCATACTGTTTCTAGACAATTTAAGAAATCCTCTTCATATTTACTTCATTTTACAATCAGAGAAAGGTTTTTTTTAATGCTAACATTATTATTGTTTCAAATTAGAAACTTCTTAATTATAAAGTGTCATTATAAAAATGCATTCATTATCTAGAAGTCACATCCTACAGAGATTTGTAACAGTCACAGAGAAGACACGCAAAGACTCAGAAAAGCAGTGACTCCATTGGTAGAGTGCAGCAGGCAGATGCTGGAACATTGCAATGCCTCAAAGGCAGGCAGCACTGAAGGCAGGGTCTTTAAAAGCACACTGTCAGGGTTCTCCTTGGGCAAGGAAAGCCTTGTATTAAGTGCTATGCATCACCTGATGGGACATAGCAGAAGAAAAAACTACGAGAGCATTGGGAGAAGAACAAGACAATGAGAGTATTTCAAATAAATAACACGTATAAGAAGAGTGTAATAGTATGAAGTACATCCAGTGCAGATTATTACAATCTCATCCTTTAGATTGTGGATACATTTTATCTTAGATAATTACACTAAAACCACTTAGTAAAATTCAGTATGTCAGAATTTTCCTTAAGATATCCATATCCTCAGAATGGGAATTTTGGAGTTAAGACATAGAAGAGGTCTTTGTGGTTTATGTTGTTTTATTTATTTTTTTTTTAGGAATGTAAGCAAGTCTGGTATATTTAATTCAGGCTATCCATAGCCACAATAAAAGCATTTTTTCTTGCAATTTATCTCTGGTGTTTTATACATGTCATGTTTCTGAATGAAGGGAAAACTAAACTATGTTATTTTTGACATACATGCAAGTACATTAAACATATAGATTCTTTTCAGAGCAGTCCAAAACGTTGGCTTTAATTAATTAATTAATCCATATACAATCAAAAAGGTCATTGTCTTTCATTTTTACTTTCCGTACCTTCCACAAATATTTGGAAGGGAACACATTTAGTGTGATCTATGACAGAGATATCTTCCCTCATCTCTGTCTTTCTTCCTGTCTCTTTCAAATCAGGTCTCTGTAGGGTCCTAAAGAATTCTTGGGGTACATTTGCTGTAATGGAGGAGAGAAGCATGTTTGTAGTCCATGCAAAATATTCAAAGAAGCCATCTCTTCTTTTAGTCAAAGGAAGATTAAAAACTGTTTTAACCCTGACCTTACCATTGAATGCCATGATCCCAACTCTTAGCCTCCAGGCAATTAAGAAAAAAACTGTGAGTACATTCAGCCAACAATTTCCACGTTAAAAAAAAAGTCTAAGTTGGAGCCATGTGGTCTCAATCAGGCAGTAAAAAACTCCCTGTTATGTTCGTAAATGCAGAACTGCAGTATGCCTATAACCTCTCTTTTAAATCATCTTAACCAGATCTGAATCACTCTCACCACAAATGATTCGGTGGCCCTGGAATGTGCTGGGGTAGACAGAGTTGCGTTGGGACATCTCCCACTTCCCTAGCGTTACAAGAATTGTCTGCAGCAAAAAAAAAAAAAACAACAAACGTTCTTTAAAAGGTGAAAGCCAAGACAAAAAAAGTGACATCACAATTGAATCATTCAAGGAAAAAAGGAAAAAATGCAACTACTGCCTAATAAATCAGAGCTGTAAGCCACAAGCCACAGCGAGCCAGTGCAGCCACAGAACAGCTTTTCTTGCTGAAGCAGAGATACCACAAGCAGCTGGCAGATACATGTGTAATTGTATTCAGAGAGGTATTGAATTCATTAAGCAAGCCAGACTCAGAAAAGTCGATCAATTAAGAAAGGAGAATAATCGTGATTTCAGTAACAATCTGTGCGTCCCTTTACAAAGCACTGCAGCATTGCTTAACATGGGCTGCCACAGGTCTTGGCACGGATAGTAATTTATGTGGTGCTTCATTAAAAGCTTACAGACTGATCACTTAGGGTGAAACAAAGCCTGTGAGGTACTTGCATAACCTGGATAAACACTGCTAGTGAGGAGGAACTAAGCACCTTAGCTTTCTCAGGACCTCATAGAAGGAGTTCCAAAATGTTACTTACTTCTACAATTGTAATAGAAGAAGGGGAATGTAATTCCCTGGAGGCTTCTAAAAGTCAAATTTAAGGAGAAAATAAGCAAGCTTTGCCTAACTAACTGCAAGATTCTTAAATGTTACTTCCTCTTTAAAAGTCTGTCTACAGCCTGAAAGATTTTTTTGTGTCTTGAATCACCACAAAAAGCAATTGAAATATGTGGCCAAAGTGAAGTGCATTTATAACAGGAATAGACCAGAGCCAAGAGGTTTGGATCCAGATATTAACCTTCTCATATTGTAGACATGGTAGAATCCAGAGGTTTTGGTTAAGGCCCATCTCTGAATTCCCTCACTGCCAAACCTCACAGTCAGTAGAAACTATGCATTAACACATCAAAGCAGGAAAAAACAACATAAAGATGTCACATTCTTCCACTACATCAATGGGAAAAAAAAAAAAAAAAAAAAAAAAAAGGAAAAAGAAAAATGAAGTCATTATAGCACCCATGTAAACTATGAAACTGAAAGCAGCTGCTGAGAAAACCTGACGTAGTGCCATCAGCAGGGGGGAGCCCAGCACTGGAAAACCCTATTCCATTTTTAGCTCTGAAAAAGAATCTTTGCTAGTTCTAGTTTGCAATTCCAGTTCAGTGAATAACTTGCCAAAAATAGAGCTAGTAACTGCCATAGAAAGAAATGCCTTAGTCCACAGCAGATAAAACCTGTACTAAACTTCACCAACATCGTAACATATTGAAAATTATCCTTCTGAGCACTGTTTTGCAATTATTTGAAAGAAATAGAATTTAGCAGATTTTTTTTTTTTTAAACCAATTACCACGCTAATCAGAAGTGTGAAGGTCAGAATGGGTGAACACTGGTTACCTGTTTCTGAATTAGAAAACAACCAGAAGTTACAGACCTCAGAACAAGCAGGTGATTGTCAGTGCCTCCCCTACTTTGCACAAGCACCCATTTGCACATTCAGCATCTGTTTCATGTGACTAGATTCACCTCCACAAGTTTCTGAGAAACCAGTAATAAATGAGGCGGTAGAGGAAAGGGACTGCTTTCCTCTAAAATATAGAAATAACTACTTGAAGTAGTTATTGGAGCCAGAGTTAAGCAAAAATGAAAGGAAATTAAAGCTTTCATCTTTCCAGGTCAATTGCCTTGGTAATGTGTAAGTTTATTTTTATATTTTTAATTACTTAAATTCATTCAACCACCTGATCTTCTCCCCTTCCCTACATTTATTACATATTTTAACATTTGGATTTCAAGAGTTTCTTATATATCACTTGAAGATAGCCCACATAGCAAGACAAAACAGTGTACTGATAGCAGTGCTTATCAGCAGCTTTAAAGCAAATGGATCCCTATAGTGAATTTTTTTTGACAGCTAGATAGCATTTCTGAAAGCAAGGCATTTGGATTAACCTGATGCTGTACTGATTGTTATAAAATTTTTCTGGAAGACAAAATAGATAGAAAATTTAATTAAAAAACAAGATCTTAGTTACAAAGCAATTGATTCTGCTAGCAACCTTTGAAGACAGCAGTAGTAAAGCTTTTAAATAAAGCAAGGACAGCTGAATCGCTCTGCTTATTGGAAAAGCACCAAGTTTCTTTTTGCAAGTTCTTGTCCTTTCTGTGATAGTCATTTATCCAAGCACATACTCTCTTCGACAGTACATTAACTTTTACTTTCATGCTCTAAACCAGAAGGCCCACAGACTTTTTGCTTTTAAATTCAGATTCACTCAGCTCCTAAGGGCAGGGGGGCTGAAGGGGGGGACGACACACGACAAGGAGACAACCTCTGAATGAATGCCCATCATTTGAAATAGGTCTATTTTCAGTCCCTATAAGATAAACAGTCTTAGGGAAGTCTCTTATCCTTTTTCACTCCCCCTCCTCCCTGAACTTTAGTTCTATACGTACCCTATACGATGGAAGATCTTTCCTGCCCAGGCTCAGCTTTGTTCTTAAAAGAAAGGGGTTATCCCACAAGTTAAAGTCACTCTGTTCTACGCAATACAAAACAAAGCAGATATGCAGAAAACCCAATACTGAAACAATTTGGAAAGCTTTCCAGTTGTACAGGTGTTCAGGAATTTGGCTAAAATAGATACATTCTTGTACAGCTTTTCAAAAAATGAGCAATGAGGAAAAATTTCCTGCTAGGCACTGCTCCGACACCGCTGTAACTGCAGACACAGTGTGAATCATTCACGTACTTCTTTCCCCTCCCCTCCTGTAGTAAAACAACTACTTTGTTTTCTTTCATCTTTACACACATTTAATGCTGGCACTTACCGTGGTGGAACAGAGGGACCCCTACCCCCACAAAGAAGGTGATGGCTGATCCTCTCTGGATTCTTTATTTCTTGACTACTCCCGGCTCTTTGCTTTGCTGCTCTAAATTCAGCCTAGTTTGCAGAAGAGCACAGAAAAAATTAATAGAGAGCTGAGTTGCCAAAAATTCCAGCCACTCGCAGTCAGCAGTGAAGACGTTCTCCCCAGTTCTGAGTGATTCCAAAGAACAAAGCCTGCTGGCAATGAGGAAGCGGAGTTTAAGTCCCGTGGCTTCAGTCCAGCTGTTGCTCTCTCGTTTTTGCTTCAGAGTACGTGAGAGCGGTTGTATGAGCTCGTAATGCAAGCAAGAGATGGGGGCTGGGAAAAAAGGGGGTGTGTGTAAGGGGAGGGAATGCTAGTCATATCCAAAAATAACATGAAGGAAGTAATGTGGCGATCCCTCTCCCCCAATTCTGTCCCCTTATCACATGTACGGTGAGTATCTCTACCCTAAGATTCTGATCTCAAGTGTGAGTAAAGAAAATATTCCAGTGTGACTTGCAAGTCAGTTGGTTCTGCTATTAAACTGTAACTGAGGTGTTCCTTGCTTAAGAGGGCACGTCAGAAGCATGATTTAGTAGCACGCTTGATGATACTGAAGCCAAAGTGCATTTCACACTGTATGTCTTCATTTGTTTGTAAACCAGAGAGAAAGAAACAGATTACTGTTGAATTTTACCTGTCAGAAAAAAAGTGGTATTGCATTTGCCTTTCCAGAAGTTCATAAATTCCAGTTTTAGGTTTTTCTAGATACTGCTTAATGGTGATTGTTCAAAAAGAAAATTTGTAAATTTACAGTATAATTATATCTCTATATTGTTTAATTTTCCCCCTACTTTTTCATTAATTGTTTCTTATAAATAAATTCCACAGTAAGGCAAGTACTTCATCAAAAGAAAGCAAAAAAAATCAACTTCCACAATATGAAGCAAAAGAAAGCCATGTTAATTAAAGAAAAAGAAAGGAGGCACCATAGAACAAACAACAACGAGTTGTTCTTTCCCATGTAATCAGAAATCTATAATGTAACTACTATCAGCAGTAAAAAGCTTTAGAATGTTGGTTCCAATAATAATTCTGGGCTTTTAAAATCTTTAAAACGGTCGTCTTAAGTGAACAACAAATATAGGGAAGAATAATAAATCATTAGTGATAGCCTCATATTTCTCCAGTTGGTTCATTTAATCTGCACTCTGCACATTAATTTGAGAACCACTAAAACAATCTGCATGTCCAGAAGCAATCTCTGTGATTACTTAGAATTTCTGGAGAGTCATTATTCCATTAGGTAGGGCTTTAACGTCAAGCGGGTGTTATTGAGATATTACGAACATAACATAGTTTATATTTTTATCACACTACTTCCTGAGAAGTGATTAGCATTATTTCTTAAAGGGTTAATTAAAGCTTGACAATATAAAGAAAGGACAAAGCAATCTTGGATTTAATTTCATCTCACGCAGAATAATTGAACCAAAGTTTTTAAGCTAAGTAATATGGCACTAGTGCTTTAGAAGAAGCATGCTGGTCACTTTCAACAACGAATTCTTCCAAGACAACAGTTGTCAAAGCAGAAGGAAAAGTGGGAAAGGAGGAACTGGAAATTGAACTGTAGTATGCCAGTTTTGACAACGATAGATTAAAGGAGCCACCTGTTTATACAAGACTTTGTTCCTTAATGCGGAAGACAGCGTAGATCAATCATCAGACATTGAGATCCTTATCCAGAGTCTTTTTTTTTTTTTTTTTTTTTTTTTTTTAACCTGTTAGTAAAATGACTGGAGCTTTGGATAAGGAGCTTAGGTTTTATAGAACCCATATAATAATCCTCCCTACATTCCACCTTTGTTAAAGAAACTATAGTGCTTTTCCAAAGCTAATAGCAAAAAGAATTGTTATGATAAATTTTAAAATTACAAATACACTCTGTGTCAAAAGGTAAGTCTCAGAAGCCTATAGAAACCATCTGGAATGAAAGGAAGTTATGATGATTTAGTTTGCCTTCCTGCATATTCACTAGAGACTGAATTTCAATATATTTTAAGGCCATAAAAAGTTACAGTAAATCCTAGTTCTGTATCAGGAGGTTCCCTGAGCCCTACTGTGATGTACTTTTCTCTTGGTACTTCAACTCCCTGGTAAGCATTACAAAGCTTGGCTTCCTTTCCTGTCTCAAGGTTTGCCAGCCCAAATTCAACTTGACAAACTTCACATGCAAGGGAAGATCAAGAACAGATAAGACGACCTGGGGGCTTTTAGTGCACACCTCATCCCATCTTGAACATCAGCTGCACTGAATTTGCTGACCTGGCTAATTAAGAGTTTTAACATGAAAAAACCATATGCTTTAAGTGGACTACAATAAGCCCATATCTAGTTTCATTGCAATTGAGTCTCCAGAAGAAAGATGTTAGTCCAAAACCTTGGTCCAGACATTTGAGTTTGTTTTGCTGACTACTAATGGAAAAACACCAGCCTGGAAGAATACGAATTCAGGGAAAGTATAAAATTACAGCGTAAACACAAAATAGCAAGCAAATGAAAAAGTACTGTGAAGCTGTCACGCACTTTCCTCTGCCCAGCTGTCATTACCAGGGACACAATAACACGAAATAGTTTTCTGGAAAATTTCAAACTCAGACAAACAATAAGTAAAATAAAAATCAACTGAGTACTTCAGTGATTGGTATTCCACAACTTCATCCATCAAATTAGGCATTACTATGATATGCATTATGTTCTTGTTACTGTTGGAAATCTACACAGATGGCATGCAGCAGAAAAATATATCTAGAATTACTTGTTATCATATAACTAACAAAGTACTTAATTTTTCATGTTGCAAAAAACATTATTCCACTAATACTGTTATTTTCCTCAAATATAATGTATTCCTACTGCGGTTAAGAAAATGGTGGCATCTGTACATCTGCTAATTTGCAGGTGATCTGCTACAAGTAACACCTTATTTTCTGCATTACAAACGCTTCAGCTGAAGGTTTCAATTTCTGATGAACATTTCTCAGATTTCAGTTTGCTTTTCATCTACCGCCAATTTTAGATTAGAAACAAAAATAAGGGGATAAATACATATGATGGTTTCTTTCATTGAAAGTTACTTTCATATATAGAAATGAGACAGGTGAGAGTAGTGCTTTGTCTATTAAGATACAGCCATCATAAACTGATTGTTCCTTGGACCAAGTGGCTACAGTAACTTCTGAAGCATTAGAAACACGGATCAGAAATCACAACAAGCAAAATACAATTCAGATTTCACAGATTGCTTAATGGCGATCAAAGCGTTCTAACTCATGTCAATCCTGGTAGCCTCTATAAAGCAAGGTTTTCTCTTATTGCTGTATCCTAAGGTCTATTCAGAGAGATTACTCTCCAAGACTGTTTCCATGAAGAAGTTATCCTATTTCTCTCTGTTTTTTCTCTCCCCAGAATAATAGCGCAATAGAAAATAACAACTACGTATTAAGGGGAAAAAATTCAGTTTTACTCACTTATTTTGATGACTTCCTAGACACAAGCTCTGGTAAACTGGACCACTTAATAACTTCAGAGTCTTGTACTTTGTACGCACAAATGTGTTCCCAATATAGCATATGTAAATTTGACATTCATCAGTAAAGGTCACAGAGCGTTTAAATGTAGGGAGCACTCTCATGACCAGAACTATAATCTAATAAAAGAAGCAAGACTGGTGAAAAAGGAGGAAAGCTGAGGTCAGTCTGTATATATTGCTCAAATATTTTCTTTTTGGTATCTGAGTACCTTAGTTTAGTATCTACATACTTTAATGACCTATTCTGAGCTCAGCTTTGCTTAGGAAAAATTTTAAAGTTTGTTTCTTAATAACTGTACAGCCCCTTTAACTTCTGATTATGATTTCTTCTGATCTCCATAATCCTCATTACTTCTTGAGATGTGTTTTCATTTAAGAAGGGGAAGTATTTCTGAGGTAGATGCTTAGAGAGGATTTTTGTTTTTTTCCTCTGAAATGATTTAGATGTGAAAATTTCATTTTCAAAGGGGCTAAAGAATACTTAGGCATTTTTGGAAGATTTAACTCTGAATTTCCAAAGTCCTCTCTTAGAGGAATAAAGCAAGTTACTTAAGAGAAATATATTTTCCCCTGACAAATATACTTGAGTAAACCCTTAGAGCAAATATGATCAGAGGAAATAAAAAAAAAATAAAAATCCTAACTCTCCTTACATCAAAACTTTCTGCATAGAAAGAGAAAAGAATATACGCAACACTACTTTTGAAGTCTCTAACGTTTCTATTAACAAAGAATTTTATTCACTTATACATAAGCAGTAGAGATGCACATGTACAAGGTATAAGAAATAGCTGTGTAGGTTATATATATAAAGAGATATGTCCAAATATCTTAGAATGTGATAATTAATGAGATTTCTTCCACGTAATGCAAAGTCAGAATTAGCATCATTCCTAAAGTGAAGGTTCAAAGAAATCACAAGCTTCTCAAACTCGGTGCCTGTGAAAGTGAAGCGTCTACAAGCCTCAACCAGGATGTCCCCAAAATCAGTTTCTGCATCCTACTGACAGTATGCATACTGTCAGGTTTCATTTCCAAATGTCATATTGCTGCATCTTAACATAAACTGATAGAAATACATTATTTTGTTACAATTATATCAATGAAAATTCTCACTATCTGAACTTAAATCTGAAAGTCGATCAAATGTAGGAATGCTGCTGAATACATCTCTCTTTCATTTTGATGTCAGCAGGAATTCCCCAAAGGCTCGTATAACCAAGAACAATTTTAATAACTTACTTTCCAAATCAGTTACTACATCTGATTTCAGTGAAAGTTTGTTTACTGTTTGGGGATACATACGGGCACCCCAAACCCAAACAAGTCAAATGACTGAAGTATTTGTTCAAAGAGTTATAGAATCTCCTGTTTCTTTCACTTGCTTTTTAAATCCATTGTAATGTCAGAATAAGCATATACTAATCAGTTCTGAAATAGGTTCCATTTAAGTTGTTGAGTGATTCAATGAAAAAGCACTTTAAAAGGATACCTGAACTGTAATAGTGGTAGGGTGGACATGAGGACATTTCTACAAGCCAACATTCACTCATTCAATTCATGCACTGTCCGTATGATTCATACAATGGCAATATTCTGCTTGAGGCTACAGCTCATGGGAACTATTCTTAATTGACAGTAATTCTGAGAATGTCACGCCTTCTCTGATGCTTCTGTGTATCTGCAGTTTTAGTTCACTTTCATTCTCACGCTGAGGAAACAAGACCGGAGTGTGTGAACAGGTAGTGATTCTCTATTATCTGTTGTCACAAAATACACACCCAAGTAGTCCCTTCCAAAACGTGCACATATTCAAAGATTCCACAAGTAAACTAATCCACTGAAAGATGTTGTAGAACATTACATGCCTTCTTCCATAAGAAAGTATAAATCCTTAATGCTAAAAAATGGTGTTGGGTTTGTGAAAATAACAGAACAAACCCATAACTGGTTGCAACTCTTTTAAAACAGTTATCAGATTGAAGACCACCTAGTTCTGCCCCTATTCTATCCTTTTCATTAAAAAAAAAAAATTCTTAACCTTATTTCATGCCATTATCTGGTAATAGTTACTACAGAAAATTCTTGAGGAGTGCTAGAAAGAAGAAGTAGCTTGAGCACAGCATAAGATGTCCATGGTTGTCTTTCCAGTGCAGCAGGAACAACACTGGTTTAGCAGCTTTTCTTTCACATGAAACAAGGTAAAAGCCTGGGGCAACTGACCAGGCACTGTTGCCAATACAACAGTATTGGTATTCCATTATCAGTGTCTCCTTTTCTATGCAGACTTATGCCCAGGCAGTCTGCAGGTGACACTACTGCTATCTGACCACCAAATCCGTTTTAGCCAAGAAACAAGAAATCAGAGTAGAATCAGTAGGAGCTCATAAAGCATTTCTTGTGATTTCCAGAAAGTAACAAAAGAATCACTAAATTCTGTGCAATATATTTTTTGTACTATATATGTATAAATATATAATATGTACATGATTTAGTTGCAATTCTAAGAATCTGTGAAGAACACAGTGTGAGAACCTTGTTTTTAGCTTAGTTTATGTATTACGTTAATACGAGCACTGACAAAGTCCTTATGCTACAATCTAATAATTATCAGGAACTTACTAATAAAATGGAGCAGTATAACAAGAGATTTGTGTAAGCTCTGTCCCACAGCTGTAACAAAACCCTTCAGCCCTCATACAGATCACAATATCTGTAGGTGTTTTGTTTTGAAACATACTTAGTTCCTTTTAGCTTTTAAACAATGATTTTGATAGCAAAGGAATATGTTCCTGAAGTCTCTCTTAGTAAAAGTAGATTAAATAAAGCAATTGAGCTACTAGTTAATTTTTAGTAATATAAAAGCATATTTTAAAATTGAAACAGGTATTTTGGAAAAAAAAAAAAAAAGCGTAGCTAAACTGAGAAGGAAACCCTTATTTATTTATTTTTAATCATATCCTAAAATAACCTACCATCAAGCTTTCAATTGATAGCAAGGCAACTGGCACCCTCTGAAAATTACACAACAGTTATTAAAAAATAAGCTGCGTTGTTTACAACAAAACCAGACAAAACTGCAACCATTCTGCTCTTCTCAACACTCCAGCAACCCTCTATTCACAGTAAACAGCAGACTGAGAACAACTAGCACTGCTCTAAAATGAGAAGAGCGACCTTCTTTTAATGAAACGCAGCAATTGGTTTAAGCCTAGTAAAAATCACTGCATTTTTTTCAGGATGTGCTTACTAAGCAGTAGAAGCATTCAGCAGAGTTGATAGTTAGCCAGCATTTATAAAATCTCATAAAGAAAGTAGCTAAGCTGAAGAAACAAACCCTTTGTATTGGATTCCAATGCTAGATTCACTAGTATTTGAGAAGATATGATGACAAGACTGCTTTTAATTTTCAAAAAACAAAACAAAAACTGACCCGTGATTCTTTGATTTGCTACTAATGGAAAATATAAATTGCTGGCACACATGCTTTATGCTAGATGACGGTAGCATTTCAAAAGGTAAAAAACCCCATACAAACACATCTGTCTAAGATGACATATTATGAATATCTACTTGTTTAAAAAGAGATCCTCTCTAATCCTATTGATGTTTACCCCCCCGTAAACAAGTTACAAAGCTGGGAATTTTTCCTTCTCAAATATTTCTAACATTAAATTTTGAGATATGCCACATTAAATAAGCAATAACCTTTTTCTTGAAGGTTAAACATATTTTTCATTATCAGTGAAATAGAAAAAAAGGTTGTATTTGGACTTACAGGGTAGGGACTAGAAATAACTTAAGAATTACCATTTGTCCTCGAGGAATTATTATCAGCAGAAAAAGAAATAAAAGCTAAATCTAAAGAACCTTCCAAAAGCATATATAATTCTTGCAATGTCTTTGGTGAAATCTTATTCATTTATGTACTGCTTACATCATTCCACGTTGGAGTCACACTGTTTTTTTTTTATTTTTAAGTATGTAATGTCTCTAAGAATGACTTCCAGAAAATATATTTTTGGCACAAGCACTGAGGATTAGGCCAAGTGGGGGAAAGCTCCCAATAGATCACCTAGCAGAGACTGCTGACTGGACCATAAGGGGGTCCCAGTTCACGCACCGCCTGAAATGGGCCTCCCTTGAACATCAATCAGTGTTTTTTTATATAGAAGCAAGCTTGCTGTGGCTGTTTGGATAGCTGTGGAGTGGAGGCTGAGTTTTACCAGGCTGATTGCTTCACCTACTTCTGGGACAAATCCCCTTTCATCATTTGAAAAAATCTTAAAAATGCTATTCAGGCAGATTAACTGTGCAGCAGTAATTCTTCAAAAGTAACTTGAGGTAAACCACATATTTCTATTCCTGAATACAGAAGAAAATCAGTTCAGGAAATTACCTCATAGGTAGATTAAAAAATAAAATAAAAAATAGAATAAAATGAAATACAGAAAGACATGGTAAACAGAAAATGCTACTCTCCTACTAAAGCATTGTTGTAATTCAGAAGAAGGGGGCTATGAGAGGTAGCTTATGTGCATACTGATATATGCATTTGGTAGTGTTTGTGGCTAGCAGTAGCTGAAGCTGTGACCAAGATTTATTTTCACTGTCTTTAATGGCACTTTAAAATTATGGTTTTTCTGTAGACCCTAAGATGTCCGATATTACCAAACACACAACAGATTCTGCTCACCAAAACAAGATTTTGGAAATATTTAAAGATTCAAGCATTTTGGAAAAATCCAGCTATTTCCTAAAGCTCTTAGAAAATTTAAGAAGAAATACACTGCATCACTGTGCTTTCTTATTAAATATATATGCTCCTTTAATAACTGATCCTCCCAGATTTGACTGGGATGATTAGGGAACACAATTGCTTCTTGGGTGTAATGTTGAAAACAGCTATTTCTATAGCAGATCATTTTTGTCATTTAGAACTTATATCTGGTTTCCAAGCCACCATCTCCATTTGGATGTGGTGCTCAGGGACATGATTTAGCAGAGGGTTGTTACAGTTAGGGTAGGATGGTTAGGCTGTGGTTGGACTCGATGGTCTTTAAGGTCTTTTCCGACCCGAGTGATTCTATGATTCTACCTCAAAGAACACCTGATATGCAGTTTAAGAAACACATATCCGTGCTGCCCCTTCTTGAAAAGCACGCTGCCTTTCCCAAGGAACATCGGCTCACTGTTAGCATGGTAGCCCTGTTTATAGTGTTGTTACCCCTACCCCCGAGGTGCTAAAGCTGGAGATTATTATATATATATATATTTTTTTTCAGACCTCTCACACATGAAGGGTTGCTTCTCTACAAATCTGAGTTATCCCTAAGCCTGGACATAGCTTTCCCTCAGATACACTTCACTTGCAGTGATACAGAAGACTTTTATATAAATATTCCCTAAATATTAAATACTGCCAATTCTTTTGGGCCAATTCAAGTAGTAATTTTTTTTTTTTTTTTTTTTTTACTTCTATCTCATCAGTCTAATACATACAAATTTTTAATTTTACAAGCAGTAAAAATCAGGCTATTCTTCAGGGATGATTTCTTAGAGATATGCAGGATCTGCACTTTCATTTCCATAGTATTTTACAAAGCTGTCTATTACACAAATTCCTTTCTCTTCCCTCTACAATCATCAGTGTCAATCCTCAAATTTGCACCTTACTGTCCCTCCTATGCCCCTTCTGAACAACACATACTGTACTGACATCAATACCTCTGGTCTGGTATCTAGTAGCTGACTCAGCAGCAGCTGGATGAACAAAATAATAATTTTGCATAACAAGCTGTGCTAACAGGAAAGCCATAAGCTCAGCAGGTGTTCACAGTTTGGTTTATCTCAGTAGAACTTTTAAATAGTTTAATTTGAACTCACTACTTCTGATAAATTTTTTAAGAAATTGGCATCTAGTTCAAAAATTACTGTGATAGAAAGAGGCAGAAGCATTCATTTGAAGGGCAAGTAGGATGTGTGTGTGGTCACACCAAGGAGATCACTTGCAAAAGCCGTGGAGCTGCATCCAGAAAAAAAGCTTTCATGAACACTTTGGAATACTCTAAGAGCATTTCATCTATGCAAAAAGGCTTCCCGACACACTGTTTTCCCTTTGAGCTAGCATACATGTGGTGGGTTTTTCTTTGTTGGTTTTTTTTTTTTTCCCCTAGCTCTTTGAAATCCCATGCTCTTTTAACTGAGGCTTTTCACTTAGGTTTGTTTATATTTGGTGGTGGCAAGATGAAAGAACAACAAGCAAAAATCAGTGAAAGAGTAACAGTGTCACGCAAGTCTTTGTTGTAAAAATAAGCTTTCTTAATTTCACTCTACATAAAATATCTCTATGACAAAGCTGAATTTGCGAAGTTTCACACGGAAGAAAACATCAGGACATGTAGAAAAGACTAGGCAAAATTGTTATGTATACATAGGTAATTAATACATTACATCAGAGGAACTTTTTGAATTGAAGCTTTAACCTGAGGATGGTTTTCTCCCACAGAAGGCCATTTCTTAGGTGCAATTTTGTAGATCAGCCACAGGCATAGGAAGGGCTAGGCAGGAGAACATTATATGGGAGAAACTGTGATGCCTTACCTCTAATTTGTTATGCCTGAGGCACAAATCTTACCTCTGCCTTTTCCCCTGCTCTCTCTTTGTGGTAGATAGTATGACTCTCGAAAACATGAGAGCTCTGAGCCCTTCTTGCCTGCTCACATTCACTCACCAGTGAGATGGTCTTGAGTAATCTGTAGGTAATGCTTTCTGCCTAAATATTTATCCTCAGTCCTGGTAGACACTCAGAGAGAGAGAGAGTTACAGTGTGCTTCTGGCACCCTGAGAATCATTCAGGAGGAACTGAGATACCTCTCGAGGCTGCCATCTGCTCTTTAGATCTAGCTTACAACCTTCCTACTGCTTTTGGTTTGCATTAGGGGATGAAGTGCAGTCAACCTCTCATCTTCCTTCAGTTCTATATTATTTAAAAGAAAAGTTGCACCCTGTCCATTTGTCAAAATACCTCAGAATAGAATGAGCAACAGTAACCACCATGTGACATGAAAGCAGAAAGACTACGCATATGCTTCATGGTAGACCCTGATCACCTTTCATACCATTCTGCAAAGCAAGCTCTGTGCTAACTGCATGGTAAATAGGATTTATTGTGAAAAATGGCTACCCCTTGCATACGCTATCCCAAATGCCTTAACCAGACATCCTGCTGCTCTCCAGTGATATATCCCTGATCTTTGCATACCTTAAACTATAGTCTCACAAACCATAGGGCGAGCTGCCCAAGTAGATCTGGAAACACATTCCTAAAGTTTCACTTCTGCAGCATAGCCAGCTGCTTTCTAACAGTTGATGAACAAATGCAGAAAGCATCCACAAAGCATTCAAACACTCCGTGCTTCCTCGCAGCTTCACTGTGCATAAAAGGGTTAAGCTAGGTTAAGAGGACTAATGAGTAATGCAGCTGGCAAGCTCTTTTTTTCCCCCCTCTCACTCACTGAAAGCTGGCTTTTGTTTCTGCATTCAGTGAATGAACTCATGCAGCAATACCTGTTGGCAAATTGAAGCTTGTGTTGCTAAGACACATACAATGCTGCCAAGTCCTTGATGTCTTCACAGCTCTTTGCTACACAGATTTGGTATGCCAGGGACTCAGCAGTTCATCAAGCTCACACAGTGCCAGAAGTAACATCCCTCTTCTACATGCCAGGCAGGGCTCTCAGGACATGGACAGAGCATCTGTGTTTGCCAAAATTCTTTCAGAGCCTCCCTTTTGGATACTGCTTGGAAATGCCACCTCCTTCTTTAAAATGGAAGATATTTGATATGCGTAGCAAATTAATGCAAAACTTACCTCTCCCTTCTCTTGCTTTCTCCTATATTTGATATAATTAGTACTGACTTATCACTGTTTCTCGCAGCACCTCTGCATGTGGGAATGGAAAAATTTACCTTTGCTGTGTATTTATACAATTCCAAACAATGGGGCCCTGGACTCAGTGGAGGCTGCAGGATACTGATGCACTTTAGCCTCACAAAAATATTAAAGCCTGTAAGGTAGTAGTACTCCATTTTCTGCAGGCGGTTTACCTTCTTTGTACAATAGCTAAAAACAAAACTAAAAGTGCACATAACTGGAGTTAAGTCTGTTTGTATCACCCCAGTTCCAGCAAGAGCTTCCCAATTCTAAGGTCAGCCTTTTGCAAACATTACATGCCTTGCTTTACGAACTACCTGTAGGAGGACTTGCATAGGAACTATCTTTCAACAGAAGCATCAGGGGAAGGAAGTCTGACCATTTTAAAGACAACAACATTCTGTCAAGCTTGCAGCTTGCTGAACTTCATTCACACTTCTAATCTGGGAAAAGGGAATAACCCTGTCCAGATTAAGATGGTTTTTAGACAATCACTTTCTATTTCCTCTCATGTTACTCATATTACTCTTCAGAAGAGCAGCAAGCTGCTGAATGACATGGAGCGTCAACTGAAACATACTGGAGATTAAAATTACTGGGGATGTGAAGTAGTATTCTAATTAAAAGAACAAGTAGGTCAATATACACAAGTGTGAACGACAATGTTTTTATAGAAATTGCTACTATATATTGAAACAAAAAGCTTATTTATATTAAAATGCATTTCAACGTGTGCTATTGGCTGAACAAGAATGATCTGATTAGATACATGTAGAGTTGAAGCACTGGACAAGACTGTAAAACCTTTGACCTACTTAGAGCTAATGACATGATCCATGTAGAGTATCTCAAACTGCACCATCTCCATTTTGCAAGCATCATACTATGCATGAACCAATATACTGCATACCTCCCCTGTAAATATACATTAAAAAAAAACAATGAACTCATCATAGTTACTGCTACGCTCCTTCTTAAAACAGGGAAGATTTATCCTTTGAATATGTAGGACCCTTGTGAAATTGCACATAATTTTTAACATGAAGCATTTATATGAAGTAGAAGTTATTAGCTTTCTGTTCACATTGTTTGTCAGAAACAGCACGATAACTTCTACTCCTGATGTAGACATTCAATTTTTTTCTTTTGCAATCCCACTTTTTGTTATTTTAAAAATAAGTAAAGAAATAAAACTGTTCTTAGGCGTCCACTAGGGAAGAAACCACTAGAGAAAAGACAGGATTAACTTGGATTTAGTTTCACTTTGAAGTAGCTACTTACATTCTGGATAACTTTTGATACAAGGCACAAGTAAGCCTGTCTCCATCACATGCTACAATCTTCTAATAGATTTTACACCCCCTTTTTAACATGGATTCTTAAGCAGTTTTTTTCTGGATGGCTCCCCATTGATATTGCTGCAGAGCCTCTAGTAGTACAGTCAGCACCATTCCCCAGTCAAAGAAATGTAGAGATGGGTGGATCTGACATTTGAGTGGCCTAAGTATGTAAGTATGTAGATGTAAAAACTCTTCTTCCAAATGGCTAATTCTGAATAGCAGCTTTAATTTCCTAAAAGCATCAGCATAGCATTGAAAACAGGCAGTTTGAAGTTCCAGATAACATAGTCAAAGTCACTAAAACCCCCTTTCAATAGTTTGCTTTGATATTCGTAATTACCTATATAAAGAAACAAAAATCACCAGAATTTCCATAGAGCAGGCAGCTGAAACTAATCAGACCATACAGTAGACTACAATACAGAGACGTCACAGCTGGTATTTATGCCCCTGCTGAATACAAAGGACCTGTGGTGTAACACCTTTAAGCTGACCAAATGCTATCCACAAAACTCTGATGTATTCCTGGAACTGGAGAAGAGTTAAGTGGGCAGTGGTGGATTTTACTGATATCAAGTGAAATTTAAAGAGAAAAATAAAAAGAGACAGAGATTAAGTACAAACAACATAACCTCTGCATGTCTACAGACAACTACAAAATACAGAAAATCAAGGTTATAAGTAAGCAAAATAGAAAGAACTGAGAACCTTTCCACTGAAAATATTAATGTTTTATATAAACATCCAAGTTGAGACATCTTTGGACTGAGAATCTAGTCTGACACTTTCTGTTTTCTTCATGAATATAAACTAGCATAGGCAGATGAAAGTAAAAATTGAGCTACACTCAACACACTTGCCATACTTTTTCTTTCTGAGAGATGTCATCTACTATGTGTATTGCTCATAACATGAGCAAATTGCAATGACAAATGTAGAGATTAGAGCACTGTTTTCTGGTCACCAAAAGGGAAATGGGCTGACACTGTCTTAGCTAGAAGGAAAATCATATCATGTATATATTGTCATATTGAATGTATACATGTTCTGTATAATACATACTCTGTTTTTTTCCCCATTTCATGCTGTTGGAGCCTACACATACTAGTTAACACTGAGCATTTTAGTCCATGTGTGTTTTAGTATTCTTGAAATACTCCCTGAATCTGATGTTCTTTTGTTTAGAAATGAATTGCCGTTAGGGCCTGTTAACATTAATGTAGAATCAACTAAAGATGCCTCTTGAGATACACATAAATGAAATATCTGGCACTAAATAAGCATGCTACATAAGTCATCAGCTTTTCTTATACCACAGATGCTAACTCCACAAGTTGATTTTTCCTTCATATAATTGTCTTTGTAAAATGAGATTTTCTCAAATACCTCTTTCAAGTACAAAGAATACCTGGAAGAAAAAGAGAGGAAAAGTCTTAACCCTTGGGAAATATGTAATTTGCTCCACAAGTAATGCCTCCTATTGATATCCATTGAAATCTATCCGCGATAGATACAGAGAGCACAATAAGAATATTTGCTAGTGCAAATACTCAGCTACAAAACACTTTCTCAAAGTCACCACTTTAGGTATGTTTTTTCACTGGCAATGAACAAGAGCCTGCATGCTGCACCTGTAAAAATCTGCACCAGCAGAATTGACCCACTGTCACCACTCCTGAAATACACCACCTACCATCTCCATGTAGAAGGAGACTTAAATTGAAAATCTGTGACAGATACCTTCACATACTCTTGTGAGAAGCATGGGAAACGGCATCAAGAATGAAATCAAATAAAATAGAAACTACTGTTTCAAACACATTTTGCCAAACCTGGACCTGTTAGTTACATCAGTGTCACTTTTTCCTACGGTCTGCCCAGCAGAACTTTAGTTTACAGCTGATGATTAACGTTATTTCCCATTCTCATACAATTAAATATGAACATTGGTGAATACACATTCCTCATTAATTCACAGAATACATAAAGCAGTTTATTCCTGCTATGCCTTCCTGTAGTCAGTGAGAAATTCAGTCAACTACACATCTCCATAACACTGAAGACATGGTTATACATGCTGTTTAATGATAGCAAGATCTGATTAGCTAAGGTTTTTCAATAGTAGCTGTATATAATGAAGTATCTTACCTCCAAGTCTTTGAGAAATAATTGAGTTTTGCCTTTACTGTAAGATCATGACTGCAGAAGGAAGGACATCAAATGAACACCATCAGAATAGTATTTCACTGACATGATGCTGTGGACCAGCCAAAGTGCTTGCCTTTTGGGTTTTATAGAAGCAAGTCTTCAGTTTGATCAATGGAGAATGAAGATCATTGGTATCATTTCAGACCAAATTTTTAACTCTTATTCTTCTGCTTCCACATACATTTACATTCATGCCTCATCCACGCAGTCTTAAGATTTGTTATGACTCTCTACAGAAGTCACTTCCATAGCTGATAATTCCACATCCCTACCACCTCTTTCACCTTGAGAGGATTCCAGTGCTATACTGCATAGATCATTGTATAATAGCATTGGTGAAAATGAAACAAAACTTGGTTTTTAAGATCTTACCAATATACTTACTGCTGACTGATACTTTCTCAGCCAGTCTGGGCAATCTGTTTTGAAAAAACTTCCAGCCTGCATTATTTGGGTATGACCAGGAATATAACAGCCAGTCAATCTGACAGTTTATTGTATTATAAAGTTGCCCAACAGGCAAAACTACGCTTACATCCATACATTGGAGCATCCAGTTTAATACATTTTGCCAAAGTAAACAACTCCTAGCCAATACCTGCTTACCAAATTAACACTGTCCCATATTCCTTGTACTCCCACACAACCCATCATGGTTTTTCCTCCTTGATAGCTCTCTAAAGGAGAATTTTCTCTGGTTGCTCTATGTCCTAAGGTTATTATTCAAGCTTTAAAGAGTCCCTCATGCACAGCGGGGCAGTGGGACTTCCATATTCCTCTGGAAAAGAAAGCATGTGTTTCTGGAATGCATATTTGTAGTTTGAAAAAAGTGACTAGGAATAACTCTTATATATTTAGTAGTTATGACAGATACTGGTCTTAAAAATATTACACGTGCACAAGAAATACAATGGAAGAAGCTTCAAGAGCAGGTTAATAGTTAAAATAATCAGGAAATTTACTGAATAAGAACTTCCACAAAGTTTCTATATATACACAGAACAGAAAATCAGAAGCCAGTATCCTCTAGAGCACCCATGAACACTACCAAACCAGCTGAGACCTTATGTATCTCTCATGTCACAAACTTCATCCTTCAATGTGGCTTATACTGACACTGGAATCTCTGTTGCTTTACCTTCAACAGATTTTTATTTTTTATTTTTCAGTTGGTTTCTAAATCCAAATGGGAATAAGAATGAATATAAAATAGTAAGTTTTTTCACGTCATGTAACGTCTGTTCCACACAGTGTGATGTATTCACCTGAATTTCAGGTTATTTTACAAGTTTACTTGTACTTCTCCCCATAGGAAGGCCTTTGTTTTCTTGTTTCTAAATCTGAGGCAACAAATATCTAGATTACCATATTAAACAGCAGTATTTTCTCATTCTGGACAACAAAAGCACAGAGGCTACATTTCAGTCCCTTCAGATCATCTTCTACAAGTAAAGCCATTGCAGCTCACTAGCAGCTGCTACTCCTATTACTAAGAGGGGATATCCAGAAATAAAAACAGCTATCTATCAATTCTCTTTCACTTTCAAGCACTGCTTGCCCAATATTTTCAACTACGGCAGAAATTATATATGTTCAAATTACCAAAATGCCCACAGCTTCAAAAAACAAGGTTGCTTCACGTATGCAGTGTTTATGCTCTGTAATTAATTTGGATGAATTAGTCTCTGAGATTATAAACATTTAGCCTGAGATGCTACTGCATGATGTGTAATTAGTTTTATTAAGTAAAAAGGCAATATTAAAAAAACCAAAGAATGAAACAAACTGCTATGAAATTTTTCTTGGAAAGGAGACAATGTTTGTACAACAACGTACAACATAGATACACCTTCCCAAAATCTGTCAACTGTGCCTACTGTGCATTGGGGAGATGATGATTTACAATAGTTAGCTACCTATTCATAAAGTGAATAAACTCTCAATTATTGTGATGCAGTCCTTCAAGCCCTATTTATGCTTTTGGAATTTAAGAAAAGCAAATGAAATTACTTTCATTAAGAAAAAAAAGGTTTTAGTAGAAATGTCCAGTTGTGCAATGAATCTTCTGGTTTCTGATTTCAATGTTTGTAGCAAGTCATTAATCTCATACAAAGTAAATAACGAGTAACTTAAGAGAAAAATCACGGAAGTTTATTAATAAGATCCTTAATCCAGTAACATTCCACAATCAAATTCCTTTCTTCTTCTGTAACGTCAAGACTTAATAACAGAAGATTGTCTACCTTTTAATTTCATTTTATCACTCTGTTGATATGTTAATCTGTCATCAAGATGTGGAAATCATAGACTATAAATGTTAATTAAAATGATACAATTCAGTTTGTTTCCATAGGAAACTACAAAGTTCAGGGCTTGAATGTCTGTGACTGTTCTGCAGAAAGGTCAAGAACAAACATGTACAGACGCAATGTAAAATGATAGAATTTTCAAAGAATCATAGAATGGCCTGGATTGAAAAGGACCACAATGATCATCTAGTTTCAAACCCCTGCTATGTGCAGGGTCACCAACCAGCAGACCAGGCTGCCCAGAGCCACATCCAGCCTGGCCTCGAATGCCTTCAGGGATGGGGCATCCACAACCTCCTCAGGCAACCTGTTCCAATGCGTCACCACCCTCTGGGTGAAAAACTTCCTCCTAATATCCAACCTAAATCTCCCTCCATCTCCCTGCTGGCCACTGCTTTTTTAATGCAGCCCAGAACACAGTTGGACTTCTGGGCTGCAGGCACAAACCGCTGGCTCACGTCCAGCTTCTCGTCCACCAGGACCCCCAAGTCCTTCTCCACAGGGCTGCTCTCAAGGAGACCTTCCCCCATTTTGTATAAACACCCAGGATTTTCCCAGCCCAAGTGCAGCACCCTACACTTGGCCTTGTTGAAGCTCACTAGGTTCACATGGGCCCACTTCTCCAGCCTGTCCAGGTCTTTCTGGATGACTTCCCTTCCTTCCAATGTATCTACTGCACCATTCAGCTTAGTGTCATCCACAAACTTGCTGAGGGTGCACTCAATGGCATCACGTGTGTCATTGATGAAGATGTTGAAGAGCACCAGTCCCAAGACTGAGCCCTGAGGGACACCGCTTGTGAACAGCCTCCACCCAGTGATCACAACTCCTTGGTTGCAACCAGACAGCCAGTTCCTAATCCATTGAACTGTCCATCTTTCAAACCCACACCTCTCCAATTTAGAGAGAAGGATGTGATGAGGGACCATGTCAAAGGCAGAGAAGGATGTACATAGCAAGATAGAGAATCACTTATGTAAGACGTTTTACATGAAAATAAACATTTGATACCTTGCTACTGTATAGAATAACTCTTTTCTTACTTATGTGATGTAGTGATGTAATATGTGGACTTCTGCTAGGCCTTTGATGTGGCCCCACGACACATTCTTCTTCTAAACTGGAGAAATATGGATTTGAAAGCTAGACCACGTGGTGGATAAAGAGTTGGTTGGATGGGCACAGCCAGAGGGTTGCAGTCAACAGCAGTGGCCAGGTGGAGTTCAGTCATGATTGATGTCCCCCAAGGTTTTCTACATGTTCTGAGTTTTTCTTGCCTTTAAACAATCATTTAAAACAGTCTCCAAATAGCCAATATCATGGTAACACAGAAGTGAATTTATAACTAATGACTAAATTCTTATAAACAGGAAACACACACATTAGAACTCAAACACCTAAATTTTATGACACTTCTATGTTCTTTAGAAAACATCCAAAGTTAAAGTTGGTATAAACTCAAGCATTTTTGGATATATAATAATATTAGAAAATCTGGAAAAAAAAAACACACAAAAACCAAAATAGAATAATGTCAATAAACACAAACAAAGACAAAACATAAGAGAAGCATTCATTTGAGACAAAAAGTTTACATAAAGCAAATTTAAATATTCCCATGCTTACAAACATTTAAATTGTACTGAAAAATCTGATTTTCTTTGTCAGCATGACGGCATGAGTATTGAAGCTTTAAACTTTTCAATCCTGCTCAATTTTAAGTTTAATGTTATAGATCACCTTTAAGGACCGTGTGCAGAAACCATAATATTATTGCAACCTGTCTTTTCTTTAATGAAGTTAACAGATTACTTTAAGAGCCCTACTGAAATCATTATGAGATCATCATGATCAGTGGTAATCAGAACAACAATATGCCTATACACAATTCAACAACCTATAGCATAAAAGTGGTTTGGTATGAACAATTTTCTGCATCTAAAATCTGTATCAATAATACAATATTTCTGTATGAATAAATAAGCCTAATTACGAATAAAGTTTTGTAAATATCTTAAATTTGCAAGTATGTATAAATTATTAATAATGGAGAATTAAAAATCCTTCCTACTAAATTATTCGTGAAGCAAGTCTCAGCATTTTGCAATACTTTCCTGTTAAAAAAGTGCCAAGGACTTGCAATTTGTAGATGAGAACATACTCTGAAAATGTTAATGTCAGTGAAAAGGGGAGGAAGCTGTCAGGAGAAGGAATTACAGTACAGTGCTGTTGGTATGAGCAAGAGTGCCTCAGTATCCCCTGCATCACATTGGCTACTGTGGATCATTGGAGCAATATCTGCTGGTTAGTATGTAGAGAAATCACTGCCAATTCAGCCTGTTAAAAGGACTGAACCTAGTTCTGCTTGAAAGGATGGTTATTTGAATAAAATGTGCCAATATTTCCACACGTAAAACTGATAGTTTTTACATGACTGAAGAATGTAAAATTCATGCCTCGCAACCATTTCAGAGAACTTTTTTGCTAATGTGCATATTATCTTTTTTTTTTTTTTTTTTTGGCAGATTTGGAAGAATGATTTCTCATGCATTTCAAAGGGTACAAAGAATGAATATTTTTATAATTTAACTCACAGGTTAAATAATTGTTCTCAGATAGTTTTACAATTTATGATCTATTTATTTTTTTTTAAAGTCAGCTGGAGCAGCTGTGTGTCTGACAAGCTGATTTTATAGATCTCATGGATGATGATTTAGCGTTCTGAACTTTTGGTACTATATTTGGAAAGAAAAGACATTACGTATAAGCCTAGTACACTAAAAAGCATTGCTAAGAAGTTAAGCACTCAGATGTTCAGAAATGATAAACAGCAAACATCTACGCTTAAGAGAATTCACTGAGATGGTAACAACGTTTAGGAGAAGAAACAATGGGACTGCTAGCAGGTTTCAATTATTAACTATTTACTAATGCCATATGATGGGCAAGAGTGAGGGTCTGAGAGTGTGAAAAGGTCTGTTTGCCCTCAGCTTGATACATCCTGTTTCAGCTTCATCTCTTCCACAACTTTGGCTTCATCAAAGACACATTCAGACTTTTTTAGTATACAATGCCACTAGAAGTATTTTTTGATATTATTATTATTGAATTATTGATATCTCACAGCCTTTTTATTTTCTTGTTTCTTTCACACAAGTATTTCATACATAACTTCAGAATCAATACTGTGAAATAAAAGGTGCTATAGTTGCCTTGAAAATGGGATTGCAATGTACAATTTGAAATTTGAATTTGAAATATTGAGGAGCTATTTTTTCAGTGAATACTTAATGCATTACATATTTAAGGCAGCATTTCTATTGTACTCAGTTGCAGCTGAAAAACATCATCTTTGCTTTAGGGCAAAATTCCTCAATCGTGGAACCACATATAAAAGTAGAAAGAATTGCAGGTTGCAACTTGGCTAGATCTGGATGGATTTCCATAGGTGTGGCAAAAAGGCTCATCTCTAGCACAAAGGTTGCCCTGTATCAAATTTCAAACTATGCCCTAAAGAACTGGCAGGATAACGCATACATTATTGGGAACAGTTTTCTTTGAATTTAGGCAAACCAAACACCTAATTTTCTCTCATTCCTCTCTCTCTCTCTCTCTCTCCAAAAAAAAAAAAAAAAAAAAAAAAAAAAAAAAAAAAAAAAAAATCCAAAAACCACAGAAACCTACCTCACATCCTTAACTTCACATAATCCTTCTCAAAACCTTTTAATTGTCTGAAACTTTTGAAGTTAAAGAGACAATGTCACTATAGTTAGCATGTTTTCAGAAGGTAGAAACAATTAAGTGTGCTTCCAATGAAAAAAATTATATGATGTCATTACAGAATCTGGCATTGTGGATCAGAACGCACACTGTGCTAACATGACTAGATGCTGATGCTCCCATCTTATTCGTGGTTGGATCTCTGCATGGGACTGGCATGGAACCCACAATCCCATCAGTGATACTTTCTGTTGCAACATCCATATAACCTCAACAAGAGGTGAGATCAGACTGGCTTGATGGAAGAGAATGGTTATGGGCCTGACTCTTTACTGCCCCACATCCCACTGAATTCTACAGTTGCCTCTTAAAGTTTTGTGAATATTTGTGATAGCTGAGACATTCACTTCGACAAGAAGTACAATTATCATAAGTGATGGTACACACAGTAATGACATTTCAAAAGCCTTATAAACTGAAGTGCACTCTAACGTAGAAGTTAGTATGTACTTGTGATAGTTTGGCCCACATAAAAAGAATGGTGGACAACAATTGTAGTCTTCAGTAAGAAAATATTTCAATTTTCATATTCCTGTTTTCAAAAGGATAACATTTTCTGTACAATAAATAAAAAGTATTTTAAAGCAACAAAAATGCTTTCAAGATTAAAGGATTTCTAAGGCTTTCAGTCATCTAGGGCCTCCCCTTCCTCTCACTCCTGGTGCTATACAGTCTTTCCACAAAGCCTTAAAAGAATTAAGGAACACACTTGGAGCAAAAAAACAGTAGAAGCAGAATATAATTACAGGAGCAATCACTATACATTTCAGGATTTGTTACTGACATGGATTGTGCTGAGAGTCTATCAAGTGTAATATCACAAATATGTTATTTTTATGCTTATCTTACAAATATTTGTTCTACAGAGTCATGAACTACAGAGCAAACTGTTCTCTAGTATATATTCCAGCACACCATGGTATGCAAGTCCTTCCTTAAACAATTATATTCTGCACCTTTTTTCTCTCTCTCCTTGTCTAATTAAAGCATATTTGAAAAGGAAAGAAACTACAGACTGCTTTTCAAATAAAAAGACTGTTCTTTGAGGTGACAATCTAATTCTAGGAAGCAGTGTGAAATGAAGCTAGTGTCTCTAAAAATATATTACTTTTCAAGTTACTTGATACGTGCACTCTCCCAAAGAAAATTTCCTGCTCTGGCTGATGACCAAGAAGATTATATAGTAAGAGACTTTATCCTCTTGCCTTTCATTATCTAGGCTATATTTCATGTTATTACAACGTAATCAAAATACTTCCTTTCTAACCAACATTTGGCCCTAAAACAGGTCAACATTTTCCATTGGTATTCTTAAGTAGGTAGTCTGAAGAAAAACATCATTGAATCTCAGCATTTCTTCATTTTGTCTTCATGCTGTGATAAAAATCAAAAGTATTCTGTTAGATCTGTGATGACTACCCTCAAAGGGTTCTCAGGGTATAAAGTTTCATGAAACAGAAAATTACAAAATTGAAAAGGAAAAAAAAAAATCATTTTATACTTCTTAGCCTGTTACAGTTGGTGCTATAGCTGGAAAGATTATTGTGGTGGAAATGGGAAAAGAAACAAACAGGGAAGGAATGCTCACCTGTATCCAAAGATCTAAAGTTGCAGGAAAGACTCCACAGAGGAGGGATCTCCAGAAAGAGATCCTTCCTAGTGGCAGTCAGCCCTAAAATGGGGTCTACAGCCTTCACCTGTGCTCCCAGGGCTGACTCAGTCCTGTCCTCAGGTGATCAATCAGTGGTTCAGGCCCTGACTCAACAGTTCCCATACACAGCCCCAAACAGATATTCATAGGAATAATATCATCACATATAAGTAATACATAAAAAATCTAAACCTTTAAGACATATTTACAAAACTTCCAAACATCATTTGCTCTTTATTTTTCTCACTTCAAATTCCTCTCCTTATTTCTGTGGAAAAGCATGAAAAACTTTTCAAGACTCCCTTTTCAAAACAAATCTCTATAAGCCTTGCTGACTCTTCTGAAGTTTCATGGTGCACCCTGGAAGAAATGTTCTTTTATGATCATCACTTGTGAGACATTTCCAGGGCTGCAGTGCAGTGCAGCTACAAAACACAGTAAAACCAAAGTCCAGTGAAAACTGCAAATCTCTCATAAGCTTAGAGCAGGCAAAATCATATTTGTAGAGCTCCATCTACTTAACTCTGCCTTGGACTTGCATCTCTGAAAGATACTTGCCTTGGCTGCATCTTGGGTTAACTCTATGCTGTATGGGGAGAGTGAGTTACCAAAGGATTTCCAGAGAACCACTGAACTAAACAATACTTTAGTTCTGTAACCTGGTCACATCAGATAGAAGGCCACTCTTTTCTATCCAGTAGCTTGTTTTGCCTCTAAGTTATTTCACACTGATGCCCATTTCCTAATACGAGGGTTTAAGAACTGAGAAATAAGTAGAAAGTACATTTATCTCTCAGACTCTTGAAATTAGTCGTCCAATTTCCTACCTATTGGCACCTCCTTTTGATAAGGGATGTTTTGAAACGTTCTGTTTGTGGGAAGACAAGAAATTCAGTGTAGCTATATGGAAGCTGAATACAGCCCCAGCACAAATGTGACTAAACAAACTATCTGAGGTAGGTAAGTGTTTTAAATTTTAAAATAAAATAAAGACAACAAAAGGATATGATATAGAAGAGGTACAAGTAACTAAAATTCATACTTGCATTCTAGTGGAAGAAGAATAAATATCTTGGTGAAATAACCTGGCAACACATTGAAAAACTTCCCTGCTCTAATTGACACTCTTGCAGCTGAGTTTCCATAGCCTGCTCTCATTTGCAAGTTGTATTTGAAAACCAGACTGCGGGGAAAAACAAATAAACGAACAAACTAGATTTGCCTTCTGAATGTCATACATGGGTGGGATGATAGATCATTATATGATGACAAAGATGAAGCTTACTGAATAACTAAAAGATAGGAAAGAAGAGATGATAAACTCCTGTTAGACAGATGTGTTACGTGATAAAGTTATATGATTTCTCAAAAAGATACTTGCTCTTCTCTAAAAAGAAAATTCTATATTTGTACAGGATTTATGAAAAGTGAACAGGCACGGATAGTAGAGCTGAATGTTCTTCCAAAAAACAAGTTATTGCTTGAATTTTTTTTTTAGGTGAATTATTAATTTTTAAACCAGATTTGCCCATTTGTAAAACAGATAAGGAGCTTAAGATAAAACATTGGAAACTTCATGTCTCCTGTTGTGTGTGATGGTCATCACATCTTCCCTATAGTGAATTAAGAGAATTAAGTAAAGGATGCAAGCATGTGGTTGGCACAAAAGCAGTCAGATTGTGGTATTCCTTCTAAATCTTCTTTTGGGAAGCTCTGCACCTCAGTTCCATCACTTACAAGCAGAAGATAAGAAAATTTGGTCTACAACTGTGGAGGTCCTTAAAGAACTGTCAAAACTGGACTGAACTGGGGGAAAAAAGCACAGTAACTAAGGCATCTTTAATGCTCCCAAGTAGTGGCTATTTCTTCAATTCTTTTATTCCACCTATAAATATTATAGTTGCAGGGACCATAGTTTTCTTGTGCTGTTAATTAACAGAATGTCTTGGCTTTCTGTCATTATCTGACAGAAAGGGACCTGGGTGTACTGATGGACAGTCAGCTGAATATGAGCCAGCAGTGTGCCCAGGTGGCCAAGAAGGCCAATGGCATCCTGGCTTGGATCAGGAATAGAGTGGTGAGCAGGACCAGGGAAGTCATCCTGCCCCTGTACTCGGCACTGGTGAGGCCTCACCTCGAGTGCTGTGTTCAGTTTTGGGCACCTCAGTACAGAAAGGACATGGAGGTGCTGGAGCAGGTCCAAAGAAGGGCAACAAGGCTGGGGAAGGGCTTGGAGAATATGCCTTACAAGGAGCAACTGAGGACATCACATCCAGAAAGAACTGAATCAGATAATGGGACTCATTTCAAAAAATCCCTTGTAAATACTTGAACCCAAAATCATGGCATGAGTGGATTTTTCATATCCCCTATCGTGCACCACTTCTGGTAAAACTGAATGATACAGTGGTTTGTTAAAAACTGTGTTGAAAGGAATGGGTGGTTGAACATTTAAGCACTGGGAGAAGCACCTGGCAGAAGCCACTTGGTTGGTCAATACTCAAGGATCTATCAACTGAGCTATCAATTTCACCCACACTTTTCTGTAAAAAGGTGAGAACTTGGATACTTTTTCTAAGATCCATGGAACTACACTGAAGTAGTAAATTTGTCAGTCAGCAGTTTTATTTGCACCTGAGACTCACAGAACTGCTTTAGATTCTGAATAAAGCATGAAGAATCCCATGCAATTTTTTCCTAAGTTGAGGGATTATTACAATATGCCCTGGTTGGTTTTCCAAAGGGTCTGAAATTTAACCCTTTGTATAAGGTATCCTAATCTGGTAAAAGCTGTCCTTGCTTATGGCAGAGGGATTGGAACTAGATTATCTTTAAGGTCCCTTCCAACCCAAACTATTCTATGGATATGTTACAATGCTCTTTCTGGATAGCACTACATAAATTCAACCTAGAGACACTTGGTTGATATCCAGTTTTGTATCAACATTTAAATTCTTTCCTATTCTGTATTTAGAAAACAGCATTTAATTTATAGGTTGGAAAGTTAATTTTTGAGGTTGCCAGAACAAGAGAAAGTTAAACACAGTGGTCACACTATGGATAAATAGCCATACAACAAATCAGGATCATCTTTAGAAATCAACATGGCAGTAGACACACATGCTATATTTTTGTTGCAGTTTGACATTTCTAGATATTACATTACAAAGCAGCTTAAAAATATATGGTATTAAGTAAAATACACAAAATAGAAGCTGCACACAAACATTGTAATATCTTTTATTCAGTCAAATGGTACTACACTGAAATGAGCAGAGTAGACCGCGGTTAATTGGAGCAATAATTACTGAAGTCAAGTTGTGGTTGAAAGGGCAGTCCATCCTTATGCTGAAGGCTGAGGTACTACAGCCATCTTTCAAATAGGCAGTATGCAAAGTAAGATAGCATGCTTAGAACTGTTATTGCATTCTGCTAAAGGTTATTCACAACACCATCCAGCCATGGAAACTTTGGCACTGCATCTTTCTTTTCAACCCAAAATATGTAATTTCTATCTTCACAACACTTGAAAAATAGTTCTGAGGACCAAAGCTATGAGGAACAATACAGTGAGCCTGCATAATCATTAAATTAGAGAAGGCCTTAATTCAAAGCCAACTTCTGCATCAGTTTGTACAGGCATTTGCCATGGGTCTTATGCCACTCCTGCATTTTGGAGCAGCTTCTGCTGTAATGTTACACTACATAAACTCATATGCATCCAGTTTTCATGTTGTCACTTACCCAGACTAGAGCAAGAGTCCACAAGGAAAGAGATTAACTTAATTTTGCTTAGGCTGCACTGCAGTTATTAAAAAGATTGTTTTAATCACTGATTTAGATATCCTCTGAGAATTGAAGAGAGATGCTAGTCTAAAACTCTGAATCACCATCCACTGAATCCGCAGTCAGTAGCATGTTCCAGAATTGTAGTTCTTGGCAACTATAACAATTCCTCAGTGAACTCCAAATCACCGTTCCCACCTACTTCCTTTGTAGGTGAAGTCAACCTAAATTACATCTCAGGGGATCTGTGGAAAATAGGCTTTTATAGATTCCTTCTAGCCATATGGCAAGCCTGAGGAAGCTCAGACAGAATCAAGTCTTCCCTTGTTCCAGCCTTCCATAATTGAACTTGAAAGCCACCACTAGTGGCAATACTGCTTTGGAAGAAGAGGCAGAGAAAAAAAGGCAGAAAGCAGACAGTAACATCTACCTCTGTATCGCTACAGGCATTTTCCCTTACTTCTCACTACAAAAAAAAAAAGAGTGTAGCAACATCTCAAGCAATCTTGTCAATACTGATATTAAAAGACTGTAACATGCTGTGTGCAGTGTATGGGAAAGACGTGAAAAAAATTCAGCGTTCTAGTTTGGATTATACTGCTTTAGTTATAGCTTCAAGCTCTCTCTAAATCAGCAGTGTGTGTCCTGACAACAAAAAGGGCCATCAGACCCAGCGCTACCACCAGAGAGGATGTCTCAGCTTGGTGCATGAGAGAACTGAAAGAATTTAGGAATGTAAATCTTACTCACTGATTATGGGAATGAAAACACCCTACAGGGCAACTGCAAGAATTGCTTTTCTGTGGATTGATTATTCAGAATTAGGCCAGATCCTTAAAAACACACTCAGCACTTTTTAGCAGTATCTGTAATTCTGCATAAGGATTTCCCTGAAGGATTTTTTCCCATTTTAAAAAAACACCGAAATGCAAACTCAGTAACTTTTGTCTGGTTCAGGCCCATAACTGGTCATTGCAAGTTTTAAAAGTTCTCATTTATGTTGCTTGTAAAGAAACTACTTGCTACATAAACATGTCAGTTACCTGAATGTAAATCTTGATGGTTTAAGAAGTAGGAAAATCTGAATAAGGGAATATAACTGGAATTAAGAATGAATTTTGCCTAGAGAAGTAGCTAAGAGAAAGAAGTTGATTTTATATATTTAAAGAGAGGAAAATAAAACTTATTTTGCATTTGCTAATTTAGTTATCTACATAACTTTGTGCCTATTAATTTCTAAATTAATTGGTTCAGCTTGTATTTTACATTCAGAATTAGAATTAGAAGAGGAACATGCTTCCAGGAAAAGTGGAGAAGATCAGAAAAAAATTTGACCTTCATGTTCTATTAAATGGGGACAGGATATTTAATCCTAGAAGAATTGTAACGCAGCATCATTTATAACCTGCCTATCATAGACAATAAGAAAAGTTCACTTCTCTAACACCTTAAAATTTACAAAAATTGACTTAAATAACTCAAACTATGTGTATTGTATTATTTTTTTCTTCCAGAAGATGCTTAAATTGAAAATAAGCAACTTATTACTCACTTAAAAAATAAGCAAATTTACATGTTAGTTTCCTTCTTGATCCCTAGGCAAAAACAAATAAAAAACCCAATCAAGTTATTTAAGCCAACTCAGTTCAAATTCAAAGCTTTAAATATGGATTATAGTCATTATGAGATCCGTGTTTCCATTTGATCTTTGGGCTTAAGTATGCTATTACAGAGAGTTACCTGTAGGCCAACTCATAATGGCATTTACAATTCAACATAAGGCATGTAGAATATATAATTACAGCAGTTAGTTACTGTAAACCATTCTACCTTTTTAAAAAGAACACAAAGCAAAACATCCCAAAACCAACTAATAAAAACAGAGCCTCTCTTCTTCCCCACATATAAAATACGGTGTTTTCTTGTCTTTGGCACTGAAAGCATTAATCTGAGTGATAACTTATTATTAAGCACTTATTTTTGCAGTGTTCTCTAACTCAACAATGAACAACAGCACATGCCTATATGACAGATAAGAGTTTTTGCTAGTGGTTTTGCAGGTATTTGAGAATGGCATTGCCCTGTGTAACTAAGCTCTCATAACATACAAAGTCACATTTGATCAAGGAGACTGACCTTCACATTCAGACTATCTGGAAAGCATATACCAAGGATAAGAGATTCTGACAGCATCTGATGCTATAGCTGGCCCCTAATTATCAGTGCATTTTTAGTAGAATGGATAAAGCATAATGTCACAGAGGAAAAAAAGATAATGGAAGAACAAACTGCTAAGGATGTTAGATTGTGTCCAAATGTTAAGCAGGCTTCTATGAAGCTTGTTATCAATTTAGACTTGTCAAGACTACTTTACAGAAGCATGAAGCCCTCAGCTTAGGCTTGTACAGTTACATATATCTAGCCTCAGCTACTCACAGGGCAAACACTCAAGTGGTCTTCCCATAAGCAATGATCAAGTGTGTTTTTAAGTTGCTGGGCTAAATCTCCTGTAACAGGAAAAGACTTCAGTTAGCCATATTACCTGTCAGTTGCAACATAAACAAAAGATTAATTGTATATCAAATCTTTTCCCCTTGGCCATCTGAAAAGCACATCCTTATGAAATAAGAGGAGATAAGTTAAAGTGGCTCATATTATGTAGGCTTTTTATAAAGCACTGAAATTCCACTTAAATACAAAATGTGATCTTTTCAATGAAATTAATGCATATATGCAGTGCAATATGTTATTAGCATGGTAGAACAATAAAACCAATTATTTGAAGATTCATATTACTGTTAGACTAAATGAAACATCTTCATGATGGATTTGTCACACAAAAATGTTAATCCTCTACTTGCTTTCACTTGTATGTAGCTGAGGGGAAGAAAAGAGTAGTATTTTGAGTGATTCTACCTGGTAATTACATTAAATTCCCAGGCTCTTTTAACGTATTGCCTTTTCCCATAGGAAGTCTAATGTATTCGAGTTCACACTACTGTTCTTGAGTTTTGTACTCCTCTACACTGAACAGTAACTGTAGCATAATACTTAAGGACTATTATATTTGAAAAGCCAGTAGCATTTTCCATCTTCTCCAAGGTCCTGTCAGTTCTAATTGAATGAACTCTAATACTTCCTTTCATCAGTGATGTTTGCAGAAAAGTTTTGTTTGCTCTGTGTCATCATCAAGGTCTCTAAACTTAGCTTTCACACTGAAAAGAATGCAATTACCAAGCACGTTCCAGATATGATTAAAGTTTTGCATTATGAAAGAATTTTTAAAGCATTACATTTCAAAGTGATCATTGTATTTACTCCATTTATAAATATAAAGAAATATACTGTATCTTATGAAAGTATGTCCTGTTCAAATAGCATTATTAAACTGCTGTAATTAACCCTAAGAATCTTAAACAATTCAAGAAGTGGTACTGCCTCCAGGCAAATGAGCAAACATGTCAAAGTATGTTAAGCATAATGATTTAAATGGGATTTGGAATAGTACTGCGTACCTGTTGAACTTTGATAGGTAATGATACCAAAAGCATTAACTGCAAACACTTCTCTGTATGAAAAGCCTCTCTACTCCATTTCTCTTCTCATTTCAGTACAGAAGAAAGTCGTCCACTCCTAGAATGTGAGTACATTCCCACCTCTATTCTACTCAGCCTCCAAGTTTAGTTTTACTTTTCACAGATCAGTGCTTTCAATCAGTCTGTGACAAGTAAATATTAATTTATTTCCTCACTGTCAAGCTTTCATGGCTGTTGAGGATTTGCACAACAATAGTATTGTCTCTGGACCTTACATAGGATTTATTAAAATAAACGCTGAAATATTAAGTAAAAGCAGCTTTTGGGAATACTGTCTCTAGCACTGCTTTTGTGCCATTCTTTGTGCCGCTCTCATTGGAAGTCTGTATTTTAAAATCACTTTTATTCAGTTTTTTTTTTTTAAATCTTAAGAAAAACAACCTCAAAAAACACCACAAACTAAATGCATTTAACATGGACAAAGTTAGTGAAAGAGCTTTTGGAAAACATACAGTGTTGTCTTATTTTGTTATTCATCCAAGTCTCATTCAATTCCTATGTAAATAAAAGTCAAAAGACACGTATATGGATATTTTTCTGCAGATTAGAGCACATTCCTCTATTATTAGAGGACATTATTATTAGAAGAGTAATTTTCAGTAATTTAAGTTTCTTATATTTTCTTCAAGTATAGTATCAATTTAAACTGTGCTCTGAAAAATTTTCTATTCTGAGTTTTTTTTAAATAAATATTAGTTAATAATATAATAAATAAAAATTCTAAAAAAAAAACATCAGACAAATGAAGAAATGCCCAAAATATTGCCCTCCCAACACTCCCACCCATTCATGGTTTGGAGTCCTTAACACTGATTTTGTAGTGTCAATGGACTTCTCACCCTAAGCTATGCTTATGTTTAGCAAACAAACAGTTTGCTAAAACTTCCCCAAATTATCCTGTTACCATTATCTGGACTTGGAATGGTTACTTCACCTAGGATAGAGCCTGCTTCTTGAGATGCTCAGTTGAAATGCCATTCTCTATAGTTTTAGACAATAGACCAAGACAAAAAACCTCAGCGACACAGATTTGGTTATCCAAATGTTCTGAAATTTGTCTAAATCAAAACTAATGTTTCCAACTTGAACAATATAAATATGCACTTCAATTAATTCAGATACCTGAAATTTAAGCATTTCAAATACTTGGAAGTATTTGAAAAATTAGGACCTGAACCACCTGGATAGGTGGTTCTAAACACTAAGCTGTATACATAAAGATTTACAAATGGGAAAGTAACAGTTCCAAAGATGAGTATTAAAAAGCTTGAAGAAATACATGAGAAACACACCCAAGGAACATACTTTTCTGAATTAAGGGTACTTAGTATTGTCAAATGTCTTCTTAAGCATTCTATTAACGCACGCTACTCAAGCTTTATTAAAAAAAGAATTATTACTATGGCTCCTGGTTGTTTCCTTCCCAGAGAAAGAATTCTAAAAGCATTATTTGTAGTGGCTATGTTATCAAAACTACCTTTTCTGGGAGGAATCATAACAACTGAAGCCTGGTTTCTGCAGAATATATAGGGCATGAGCCATAGTCTGCACATTTACACATAGCTATCTGCATCTCCACTTCAGCAAGTTTTATATCTGCTATTGTGACTCACAGAACTGTTCAGCTTGTTCAACATCTTTTTGGAAAGAATGTTAATATCCATGCCTGCCTTCTATCTATCCAGCAGCTTTCATTAAAAGTTGTTGTTGTCTTTTATACAGACTTTTTTTTCCCCACTAAACAATTTCATAGATATTTAAATCTTCCCAATTTATCTGATTGCATTCCAAATACTCAGAATTTGCTCTGTCCCTACGTGGGGAGTGCAATATCTTGACCACTGGATTAATCTTCCCTTTTCCCCTAAGGTTTGTACAAATGCATTGAACGAAGAGCTCCCCGCTGCTCCCTTGTGCTGCTCTGCAACAAAAGCAATGCAGGCTGTGAGAAGCCTGGCCGTGCTGTGAGAGAGACCTCTTCAGCCAAGTGAGAGTGATTGCAGAATTTTATGGACTGTAATGAATCCTTAGGGCAGCTTTATTTGGTTCCCGCAAGAACCACAACAACATTAAGACGAAAGGAAAATGTATTTTTAGTGGCAAGTTAGAAAAGCGATTCTTCCTTTTTGATAGTAGACACACCATTTTTAAGTCTATTCACAAATTGGTGAGCTAATTATTAGTAATTACTGAACTATTAGAAGTTAAAGCGTATTAAACAAACTCTCGAAGCTTCGTAATATACTGAGAAATTAAAATGAATCGTATTTGTTTCAAGCCAGCAAAGATGCAGGCTATGAACAAAAATTATCATTTTCAAAAATGGAAACAAGCCAAGACTCATATGAATACATGAAAGATTACTTTAAAATCTTACTGATTTAAAAACCATGTATATATATATTATCTGAGTATAAATCAGCAGTGTGTGCCTGCAGCTCAAGAAGCTGCATCAAAAGCAGCATGACCAGCAAGAAAGGGAGAGGATTCTCCCCCTCTATTTCACTTTAAGCTCTGGTGCCTGCAGCAAAAGGGCATGGGCCTGGTGGAATGGGTATAGAGGGGGCTAAAAAGATTATCAGAGGACTGAACTACCTCTTCTGTGAAGACAGGCTGAGAGCTGGACTTGCTCAGCCTGCTGAAGAAAAGTCTTCAGAAGACTGAAGGGAGACCTCACTGTGGATTTCCAGTACTTATAGGGTGCCTACAGGAAAGATGGGGACAGACTCTGTATCAGGGTCTGATAGCGACAGGACAAGGGATAATGGCTTTAAACTTAGAAAAGGTAAATCTAGATTAGATATAAGTAGAGCATTCCTCATTGAGAGGGTGCTGAGGCACTGGAACATGTTGCCCAGAGAATGTGTGGAATGCCCCATGCCTGGAAGTGTTCAAGGCCACATTGGATGAGGTCCTGGGAGGCCTGATATGTGGGTGGCAACCCTGCTGTGATGATCAAAGATGATCTGGATCATCTTAGACTCTTCCAACCCAAACCATTCTGTGATTTTAAGAACTTGGTGGTGTTTCCCATGACTTACTCTTCTCAGACATTAATACTTCCCTTCTTATTTAATGATTCTGCGGGAGGTAAGGTTCAGAAGAGAAGGGTTTATATTAAAAAACAAAGAATACTAATCCTTTTTTTCTAGATTTCTTGTCACTGTCTTCATATTTAGTCTTTGAAACACATCTAAAAATACTGGAAAATACTTATGGAAGTAAACACCACAGCTTACACACAGCTACCTACTTTAGTTGTGTAGTCATACCACAGAATACTCACAGATGAAGACAATAAGATACTGAAACATTTGCAGTGTCTTTGCTTTTACAAAGCTGCAGCTTCACTATTGCTGTCAAACACACATAAACTCCATCATTTGTATTTCATAAAAGAAATCAATGGTTCCTAATCATTTCTCAACAGGAAATAGAGTACAAGATTTGAGTGGCACCAGAACTTTTGCTGTTATTAAAATAAATGCCTGTTGACACAATGCTCTGTCTAGTAGATTTCCTTTACAGTTTTGTCACTTGTAAAGATACTCCATGCTTATTTATAGTCCATTCTAAGATCATTTCCACCTTGCAAAGTACACTTTATAACTCTTTAAGCCTGATGTATCTACTAAAGCATAACAAACCATGGTGATAACACTCAAGTGAACAGAAAGTGGTTTTTTTAGTAATAGTCTTGTCTCTACCCATGGGACTTAAGCAGTCTTATTAATGACTTGATAACTAATATCTAAAACTCACACTTTCATAGTGAGAAATGTTATAAGTTTGCTGTTCAAGTTATGAAAGTGTAGATGTTTTGCAAATTGAAATACTAGAAAAAAACTAAGCTTTTTATGCAAATATATATCAAGGTGGAATATCACCTGCAAGTAAAGGTAATTCAGTTATTTTTCTTATAGTTGCTTTACTTGTGGGTACGAGTTGCAAAGAAACTGTGCCTTCTATTAGCATTGAGAAGTGAGGATGTATGGGACTTACCTCATCTTTTTTATAGCCAGCTAATAACAAGATGTTCAGACTCAAGCATTTGCCTTCTTTCTATTGCCATTGCAGGAAAGAAGTGAAGTAGGTGACTCTTAATAAATATGTTTCTCTCCAGTGACTACAGACAGAATCTAGGATGACTTGGTCAGGTTAAATACCAAATGCATACACAGGTAAATTAGATAGAAAGGTCTTTTACTATTAATTAGTAGTAACTATTTTTCTCCTTAGAGAAAGTATCTCTGTCCATTACTATTATTCTACCTTACAACTTAAAAATCTTAGTAAGAATACATTATCTAATCCAGCAACAAGAAAAGACTCCATGGAAGTTAACATTTCTTGTTGCCTAAAGTGTATAGCAGTACCACTGGCAAGCTGCAAAGTCCTTGTGAGGTGGAAAGAAGAATCTAAGAAAGAGACTCAAGAGGGATTCACCGCCTTTCTTAATTGTGCTGCTTCTACAGTTCCCCTTTCATGACACCTTGATGGTGAACAAACATCTATCTGGAAGATTCCTGCAGCCTCAGCAGAACTAAAATAGCAAACAACTATTAGAGAGATTAGATAGACGTGCCTATGATATTGCTTGATGGAGAATTATATTTTTGGATGAGTGTCCTGATGTTTGCTAGGCTCATTATTTGTTTAGCGTACTTAGATGCACCATTTTGCTTTGTTTGGATCAGCTGACTTCAGAGTAGGATGATCCAAGCTTTTAGCTTAACAACATAACTAAAGTGCTGAGGTACAACTTTTTCCACTTTGTAGACAACAACAATGAAAAACACTTGGTGATACGCAAGTGATCTTTTGACTGCAAGAAGTTCAGTTTACCAATATTTAGTTTGTTTAGGACACATTTTCACTGAAGACTCAGATAAAGAGAAGGTTGTTATTTTCAGTTGTCAAGGGAGTCTTTAGAAGTATTTTCTAAAAAAGTAACTCTTCACCTCTATTACCTTGAAATGAAAGCATATATAAACATATATAGATACAACTCAACTTTTCAAAACTGTACTTTTAAAATCTTGTTGACAAAAAATCAAAATAACTGTTCATGCCCTCTGTAAAACTGCACCAAAAGGCACAGATTTTAGAAAACAGATTTGAAAGGAGAAGTTCAATTATGGTAAGCATGAAGATACTGTTCAGTGATGGATATGAATTCCTAAGCTTGCAAAGCTGCAAGGCCTGCATATCTGACTGTATTTGCAGGCAATCTGGGGTAACTTAGTACAAAACGTCATTCATTTCAAAGTGTTGAAGACAACTCAGCAAATGATATGAAGAAATTCAAAACACAACAATTGTTACAGGAAAGTGATTGCTAGGTTCCTTTAAGGTAATGTTGAAAATCTTTGAAAAGTTACATTCAGATATAACTAAAGAATCTTTTAAAAAGTTCCTAATGAGAAGCTACAGATTATCTCCTGTCCAAACAGGATTTTAAACAATTTTCCCTTTCTATCAAAGAGACAATCAAATGCTCATATGATTTTAAACCAAAATAGGTTGTGCTGGAATATTTAAACTGGGCATATAATCTACCTGCGTGTGTTAAGCATATTTAGCATTAAGGCTCAGAGCTGTAAAGTGACAAATACATCCCATACAGTTTTAAAGCTGGTTTTAAAGTTAATTTCTATCAGCTTTAAAAGGAAAGCAAGACAACAGGAAATATTACTGCTACTGCAAAGATAGCTTTTCAAACTGTTATAAACACAAGTTGACAAAGAGTCTAAAAATAATAATAAAAGGAACGTAGTGACTATTTTTGAGTTCTGTTATCAAACAGATAAAATATTATATGCAGAATCACCTGCATATAAACTCCACTACAAAGTATCAAAAGGAATTTCAAAACTGGGACCATCTTGGCATCTTCTGGAATCACTAAAAAGTGAGTTGGCTAGATTTAGCAAATTTCAGGTTTTCTCATACTAAAAATTCCAAATTCCATTGATATGAAACTTAGAACCATTCTAATTAATTGATATAGAAACATATCTCTAAGACTGATACTTGCTCTTCAGGAGAAAATGGTGAATTCTTTCACTTAAGTCATAAAGTATGCTGTTAGTCACTTTGGATTCTAACTTTGCCATGTGACTCCTGAATCAAGTAGAACCTTATTTCCCAAGCAATTAAACACTCTAAAGAAGTCTGAATCTATTATTTCAGGTGCTTATGAACTGAAGGATACACTGCTCTTATGCTACCAATTACTTCCAAGCAAGTCCACTGATACTTTAGCTCAGGTATCTTCTGCATTTAGAAGATGATACTCAGAGACTTTGCTAAAGGCATGTACTTACCTGACATCAGGGACTGGATTGCCAGCAACTCTGCACTCCAGTAATACTTTATTTCCTTCAGCAACTTCCTGACTCCGGAGCTTCTGAATGAACCGAGGTGGTGAAGACTGACCATCTTCTGCATTGCTGAAAGGGTGGCAAAGAACCATTTCACTCTGTGCCATGCTCTCCTTTTCAGAACAGGGCTCTCCATTGAGATCAACCCCAGATAATTTTGCCCCAGGCTCAGTCTCTTGATGTGGCTTGTTAAAGTCTTTGTTCCTTGAGGTACTTAGTGTTGATTGCTTCTGTTTTGGTGACAGGTACCCGCTGTCTGGAGAAGAGTCCCCATCAGGGCTTCGGCCCCTTGTCTTTGCTGCCTCTCTAAATATAGATGACAGTTCCTCAATGAACGTGGCAGCTTTGTCACACAGCTTGTTCCTGAAAGGAACTTCTCCCTGGGATGCTGATTCAGACTTTGTGGTGGGCACACCTGAAGCACGCTTTTCTGAATGTTTCAGGCTCCTAACGTAGCTGGGACTAGCAGCTACCGAAGGTGAGGTGCTTTCTTGCTTCCTGGGGACTGTGACAAAACTACTTGCCGTTTTAGGTGAGGTAAATTGTTCTTTCTGGTTCACTGGAGGAATGTGACTTGCTGAAGATGAAGTCAGACTGCTTACTTGAGACCTCTGTAAAGCACCTTGCTCATGCAGTTTGGTATCCTGAGAAGAAGCATGCTCTAAAGCACTAGAAATAGAAGTATTGAAATGAGTGAACTCTGGTGCCATGTTCTGATCCTCCTTCACAGAATTGGCAATTGATTCCCGAGCTATGTCAAGGCTTTTACATATCTCCTCCTGCGTAAGGAAGGCAGAAAGTTCATTTGAAAATTCTCCATTCTGTATGCCAGATAGAGACTCATAGAAAAAGTCATGGCGCGATGAAGCTTCTGTCATGTTTTTAGGATATCCATTATTGATGTCCCTCTCTGCACAATAGGTCTCCTTCTGCATTAAAGAAAGAGGCAATGACTGGCCACAGCTTTTGTCTTGCATGCTGGAAGACACAAACACAGTCCTTTAACAAAAGGAAAAGCCAAACAACAGAAATTGTCAATTAAAAATGTCTGCTGTACTCTGAAGCTGATAAGCTAGACACAAAAATGGGAAAAGAGCAGAAACCTAGATATGCATGTAATTCTTGCTGTAAACCTTGATTTGAATTTATAAATTCCAAACAAGGCAGAACTACAAGTTTTATAAGTGGAAATGAAAGCTCCTAGGAGTATTTTTGCTCATTCACCTTCCTTCAGAACTCTGAAGGCATCCTTCCTCTGTACATTAGCACAAACTCAGTTCTGCTGGATCAGTCTGAGCAATTTATTCTATCAGCACAATGCTATTACACTTATTCAGTGTTCAGTTATGATAATCTGCATTTTATTATTATTATTTTCTTTTTTCACAGTGCACTGCTATCCATCAAGTTCTGAGAGAAAACTATTCTAATTGAAACCTGTGTAATCAATGAATATACAGATGTTACAATTAAGAAACATACAGGAAAGTTAGGCTAAACAGGTTATCACACTAAAGAAGAATGGATAGAAAGCTTACCCTTATCCTGGGCCTACTGAAAAGACTCCAAGAGGAGCAATCTCCAAAAGAGAGCCTTCCTCAATGGTAGTCAGCTCTTAAATGGGGTCTAGGAGAGGTGCAGCCATGCTCCACCCCTTCCAGTAGCACAGAGGAATTGCCTTCACCTGTGCTCCCAGGGCTGACTCATTGCTCACCTCAGGTGATCAATCAGAGGTTCAGGTCATGATTCAGCAGTTCCCATACAAAACCATTATAGGAATGTACACATGTACAAGTGCTCAGGATGTCTGGATCAGAATTTCCAAATGACCATTTTTGTTAATAATAACAATGTGTTTAATACTACTGTACTGCTTGTTTTATTGTTTTTAAATGTGCTAGATTTTATTGAAATGTATATCCTTTTTCTAAACACTCAAGTGGGATGTCAAACCACCACATGCTAAGAGCACAATGCTGAGGAAACAGGTTTCACAACCCATATAACAACCTGCCACACGTGAGCGTATGAGATGTATTCTGCACTAGTTTCATGAAGTATGGAAGTATCTTCAGTTTTTCACGTAATTTCAGGATGAAGATGAGTGTTGCCTGCTTCTGTAAGGCCAGCAGAAACGAGACAGCAGAGAAAACTCTGTTCTCCCAAGGCAAAGGTCAGCATGAAATCCCACTTATTGAAATTTGTGTGTCCTATTGGTCACTAGATTGTGGATGATCTGATCTTAAAAGTAACTGTTTCTTCTGCAAGCTATTTAATTAAATTGAGCATCGATATTTTTAATTATCCTTGACAATTCCCTTCTGATGATGGTGAGATTAATTCTACACAAGATTTTTATAAAAACATTTTTTCCTTCTAATGCTCCAAAGCATTGTTTCAGCAAAATACAGGTGGCTTGGCAGTCATGAGATGCACTCAGATATATTTTACATCAGCTTGTGCATGCTCCAATAACCTTTAGTCACTTCCCTGGGGCTTATCCGGCATGTATTCATTAACTGACTGATAGATTATTGGAATTCTTGGCCTGGCATATGCATCTCTTGATATCTCTACTTGTCTTGCCAACAGATTACAACTTAATGCATAAAAGAGAAGTACAAGCAAAGCAAAGTATTTTAGGATTTGAAATGTGTCTTTGTAGAATATGTTGACAGGTGTCTTCTTTGATGGCGTCTTCTTTGATGGGATTACATCTTTCTTCCTTTTTATCTGTGCTCACAGGGCAAGAAATTTAGCAACCATGCCAATCCATTGTTAACATAATCTAAAAAAAGGATGTACAGTACACTTGATTACCATACAGCAGCTTGAAAGAATGAATCTCAGAAGCCAAGAGCACAGTTGGTCTAGAGTCTCAGCTGTTCGGGCATAAGCTTAATGGATGCCTGCAAACAAAGGGTTAAATCTGGAGACCTTAGTTAGATTTCAAAACACTGTGTTGAAATGAACAAACATACCAGTTTTCTATTTGGGTAATTTGTTATTGTAAATATCTGCGCTTAAATGATATCTTTATTTAAATCTAATTCATACTGCTTCCTGGCATGCTTCCAACTCCAAGTGATATATTATGCATTCAGATAAAATTCTCAGATTTCCAGACCCAATTTGCTCTGTTGTTTCCATGGGTTACAGGCCAATGGAAAATTTCACCCGTTACTACTAGCTACTCTGACACAGAGATTGAAATGAATATATAATATTTCCTAATTCTCCTTTTTATGCTGTATTTTCATTCATTAGAAAAGCCTACTGGCTGCATGTGTCATAATTTCCATCACTCAGTGTTCAAATTCATGTAAATCAATTGATAGCTGAATAGTTAGATACACTTGATAAATTTAAATGTGCTCATTAAAGGCAATTTCCAGTGCTGATTAGTGTTTTCGGTGAGGAAATTCTGGTGCCAAAAATGGGTTTAAATGCATCACATCGTATAAGTGAATGAACACTTCCAGTATAAAGATTTTTTGTCATTCAAATTATAATATATAAGCCTGCTATTCTTTTACAGTGACTTGTAATTGCAGCAAACTGGAGGTGATATCATGAACCCTATCAAGTTGCATATAAGATGATGATTAGAAATACCTAATGCTATTTCTATCTTCTCCAAGTTACACTACAGAATATTTATAACAGTTTTCATCATCATTACTCATTAGGTAATGTGTGAAGCCATATACTGTATCATTTAAAGACATAAACAAACATAAAATACAATGTTGCATGCAGATCAGATTGTTTAACTATAGCTCCAGCATTATTAAATATGAACTATTTATGTACACCTATCTGTTCTATATTTTAAAATTGCTCACAAGTAAACATGCATTTTAATATCATGCCATTTAAGTATTTCTTCACAAAGCAATGTAGATGCTGTAAGAAGCAATATTGTAAATTGCTGATTCAGAGCATACTAGATTATAACCATCTCAGAAAACATTTGAGGGATTTATCAAATTAAGATATTCAAGAGGTAAATAACAAAATATGGGAAAACAGAAAAGCAAAGGTCTCATTCAAGACAAAAACAAGCATCCTGAATTTAGGGATACTGTGTGATGAAAAATAATTACCTAAAAAAAATGCAACCCAAAGCCAATCTCTTCAACTGAGTAATATTAAAAAAGAAATGTATCTAATAAGATTATTAAAAAAAAAAAAAAAAAGGAAAAGTACATATTTAACTTCTAGATGTTGAAACCCTGCACATTCACTTTACTAAATTAGATTTGACATAAAATATAAAACAGACCTTATAATGAACGGGCCAATGTGAGGAGTCTCAAGTATAATTAGTAGCAGGTAACGTTGTTTTTCTCCTTCTTTTATCTAAGCAGGCTCCAGCTATTCTCTGAAGATTGCTTGGTCCCCAGTAAGCATTGAGAAGACTGTGGCTTGTGTGTTCCATCTGTCCTATGTGACTATGTAATTCTTACCCCACTCATCTATATTTGGTAGCTGAACTCATGTTTCAGCAGACTGCCACTATCAGGAATTCCAGCAGAAGCAATGTTATGCCTGGAAGTGACACAAAGTTCTGTGCACTTACTACTCAGAAATTCAGAGAACTTAATCATTTAAATGAATATTTAAATGAACACAGTAAAGGCTGCTTCAAACTATCATTCTGAAATGTAGGATGTGATTTTTGCTCAATATTAGAATGTCTGCCTCTACAGGGAATAGAAAACAGTGTGCAAAAAGTAATTGTGGAAAAATAATTTTTCTACATTATTTTGTCTTAACAATTTTTTTAATAAGAAAATTAATTTTTTTTACAGTCATTGAAGAATTTACTTTGAAATGTATAGAAAAAGAGTATTTTAAAACTAATACTTTCTTGTACACCTTTAAAGCTTCCATGGAAAGAAAAGGAAACAGCTTTTATTAGTGGAATCGGTGATATCTTTTTGTAACAATAGATAATTATTATTTGTAGTGTAATTGTGATTACAGATTAAATTTACCCACTAAATTTTCACTTCCTACATGAGGTAATGCTATCATGAGAAAATAAGTACCCCCTTCCATCTGAAAAGACTCACAAAACCCCTTGCATAACTTAAGACGCCAGAACTCCGACCCAGACAATAGCACAGAAAGAACCAAAGTGCATTGCTTGTTTCTCTAGCCATGTAAAGTGTATTGAATAATCAGTCCACTTTTCTTTGTTGTCCTTGCCAAAGTGCTTTCACCTCATTAAGAACCCCTTTGAGCCATGGCACAGGGAAGAAACATTTTCTGCCCTAAACTACGCTTGTGCCTTTTCAGATACATCATTTCCATTGATGCTCAGTGAAATAAAGAAGTAAAAATGAAGACTGCTGGTTTAATCTGTGGATTTTATCACATAATTTCAAAAAATAATTGGGGTAGGATTGTTTCTGCCTGATTGCAGCCTATCAGGAGAAGTCATTTAGAGCAAAAATACCCAAAACATTTTGTACATCTCTGTCCCTTCTGCCAAAATCCCTTTTGTCTGTTCTCTTATCTAAATTCTTTCAGTGGGCTGGAACGCATTTTTAGCTCAATGTAGAGAATTGATCCATTGCTGTGACAGAAGGGCACAACCTTCCTGTTTGTCCCAGACCATATTTACATGTTACCAAGTTATCTCACATTGTATTTCTTTTGCATCATCATATTGGCAATTACTTTCCCCTAATCAGAACTTTAACAGATTCACTGTTGGATCAGGGATAGTTTCTTCACAGTGTATAAGGACCCTATTCTTATGCAATGAGATCCTTACCGTGTTAACATGGAATTAATAAAAAAGGATTTTATTACAGGTCATTTTACAGTATCTTCAGTGTGTGAAATAAGAAAAGAATCACCATTCTAAAAAATTCCAAGGAAAAATAAAAACAAAAAAGGAGTTGGTCATCTAGCAGTTAACCATTGTAAGCCTATTTTTTAAGCAGTCATCCTGCAGAGTGGAATCCAGGCTCTGTGTCTGGCAGCTATCCTCTCCACTTAATGCTTGAGAGTTAGGCACCTTGGCATGGGAGTCAAAAATAGCCAGCATATAAACAGCAACAAAATGCCTTGGGCTATCTTCAGCATTTTCTACAGGGAAGGGGTAGATGAAATCCTGGTTCTTGGAATTATATGTTTAAACTGTCATTTCTCGGAAGAAAATATATATCTGCCTGGAGACACTTGCCAAAATAGTTCTCAAAGTAACAGAGTCTAAATGAATACAATTGCATTAGTGATGTGTGCCAATCGGTTTGTCTATTCCTTTTTGTACAGTCAGATATTAACACTTGCCCAGAAAGAGAAAGACCTGTGTTCATTTCATTTCTACTGCCTCCAAGTGTTAATGAGCTTCTAGCCATAACTTGCAAACCGATTAGGAAAAAGCTTTATACATCTGTATTAAGCCACGAATACATTTTCCCGATATCATTTTACTAAGATTTTGAAAAGGCTCATAATCTTTGACCTGAATTTTTTGAAAACTCAATTTTTGATCAAGACTTCCTGATTTTATTGCAAATGTTATTTGTGCTCCCTTACAAAAGTGATTGAGAGTGGTAAAAAACAACTAGCAAATGCCACAGAGAACACTGGGAAATTATTCATTTTGAAAGATAAACATGTGCAACAAGATGTAACCGTATAACATTTGCATGCAAAAAGTAAAAATTAATAATAACAAGCAAATAGAATAAAGGATGTTATCTGTCAGATGCTCACTCCATTCCTATTGCAGTTCTGTGGCACATTCAACTGATGAAAAGAGATCGATAAAGCCAGTATTTTTCACTGATAATTTAGTGGAGCATTCCTAGACAAGTCTCCTTAAGCTTAATTAATAATAAGTTCTAATACTAGTCAGACAAAGTCATACAACACTATGAAGTTATTCTGGGTATATAAACCTTCTGTTCCATCCGATGCAGTTAGATGCAAAAGATATTCATTTGTAATTGGGCTAGTATTCATGTGCTTATTTGCAAGAGCAGAAAACTTCTGTTATTCCAAGATTATTTCGTATCTTACACTAAATAGTGACAGGGTAAAATAGCAGCATGTAGGTGTTCTATTCCCTGGCACAAAGAACATGTAAAGATAATCTGTTGTGCAGGTACTGATATCTTTATAATACTCCTTATAGGCTCACATCTGTACAGAAGGTATAGATAAGGGCCTTTTACTGCCTAACTCTAAAATATTCAAGGCATAATACAGAATAGTATTAACAGGCAGGAAATGAGGTGCCAAGAAACTGAAATTTTGCATAATCACAGAGTCATTAAGGTTGGAAAAGGCCTCTAAGACTATCTAGTTCAACCATCCACCTATCACCAATATTTCCCCACTGAGCCATGCTCCTTAGCACAACATCAGAACATTTCTTTAACACCTCCAGGGATGGTGACTCCATCACCTTCTTGTTCAGCCTGTTCCAGTACCTCACCACTCCTTCTGAGAAGAAATTCTTCCTACTATCCAATCTGAATGTCCTCTGGTGCAACTTGAGGCCATTCCTTCTCTTCCTATCAAATTCCCTCTTGCCCTATCATCATTTGGTGAACCTGGCTCAGAGAAAGAAAAAAAAAAAAAAACCTGACAGGTTTTGATTCATTTACTGTACTAGGTCATGATGGTTTTTAGTGTTTAAGTAGAAAGGCCTTTCCACGCTTTAGCTTTGTCACGGTTTTATCTGTAAATCTGTGTCCAGGGGGACAGCAGGCCCAAAGGCCCACCAGGCCAAAAAGGTGGAAAAGGGGAAAGGGAATGCAAGGGAAAAAATAAAACCAACAGTGGCAGCGGTCTGAAGAGGAAAACAAACTTAGTTTACAAATTATAATAGCAAAGATACAAGTTAATTGGGATTGAAGCAAGAGGAATTAAGAAACAAATGAGAAAGGAGGCGTCATTGAATGCTCCATCTCTGGAGGTTTTCAAGACCAGGCTGGATGGGAACTTGGGCAGCCCAATCTAGAGGTTGTCAACACTACCCATTGCAGGGGAGTTGGAACTAGATGATCTTTAAATCCCCTCCAACCTAAGCCATGCTATGATTCTATGAAAGCATCAGTAGATGAGGCTGATGCACTCTCACAGGGTTAGAGGAAACAAGGATAACTTCTGGGGGTGTAGCATATGGTAGTATAACCAAGAATGGAAAATCTACCATGTAAAGATTTCAGATTATACAGTAAACAAAACATATAAGCTGTATTTTTTATGTTTTAGCTCGTGGTCCTACATAATTTTCTAAGGAAAAAGGCTGAAATAAATTATTGCAAAAACAGGCTAGTGGAAAATCTGTTATAAATGTAAGTTTCTAACTTAAACAGATGAATATTTTATATACTGTTTGAAAGAAGCAAAACAAGCTGTAACTGCTAGGTGGTTACTTAAATAGAACTCACCTGTTTATTCTTAAAATTAAGAATTTTCTTCTGAAAGATTATGCATTCAAGACTTTAGCAGTAATTTTGCTTGACTTCATTTCATTTAACTTAACTAGTTCAACTGTTTCTCTTCTTTCTCTAAGTTGATTTTGTCCTGCATTCTATAAATGTTGGTCATATTCACATGGTTTTTCCATTTCTTTTATTTTCTGCATTAATTGTACATTATCACCTTCTGTACCATATCTGATCTGTTATCTACCCCTCTGTCGTTTATAGTCTTGAACTCCTGCTTAAATTCATGTGCTTCAGTCACATTCATGCTAGCTGTTACCTCTGTGAAAAATATTTCAAAAAAATTAGATATTTTTAATATAAGATCTTTTTGCACTTAATGTGATAAAGTTCTCAAGGCTGCACATCGAGAAAAATGAATGCTTTATAGAATCACCTGACATCTTTTTCTGTGTTATATACTAAGTTTTTGTTTATGCAGCTCAGTTAGACTTTCCTCTTCATTAGGAAAATGATCCCCATTAGATTAATTTTAGCCTATAGTGCATATTTTACGTGTTTATATTCATAGCCAGTCATGTGCTCAAATTCCTTCTTAGCATGTGAAATGTGTTTGATCTGTGCAAGCACAGACACTGCTGAGGATAATCATGAGGATTAGCTTTGAAACAGGAATGTGCCTCTTTCAACAAACTGTGAAATGCTGGTCTCTAGGAAAATAAATATTTACCTTTTTTTCTTTTATCGTAATACAGCTTTATGTTCCTTTACCTTACTTTACCTTTTTAACAGCTACTGTGAGCTGTCTTTGGACTGTGCCAAATGTATTCCTATGGTGTGTAGGAAAGCTCAGCCTGCCACCTAAAAACGTCTGATGCAAGATAAGGGTAGACAGCTGTATACTGCTGCCAGAAGTCAATAGTGCTAAACAAAGACAAATGTGCAAGTGTGTGGCAGACATACTTTTGGCAAGAGGAATGAATGCTGAAGGAGGAACACTGAACAGCTGATTACTTCCGTTGTTAACCTCCATAGGACTAAATGTATTTTTAAAAAAATTACACTACAGCTGGCTATTTAGAAAGAACTGCTGAGAGATTTGTCAATCACTAGCTTCTGTTAGGGGGACACTTTGCTTGAGAGTATTTTTGGAAAGAGTTTCCATGGAGTTGCAGAGACATCAGGCCCTTTGCTTTTTTCTGATTGGCCAACAGACAGGTGCTGAAAAAGGTGGTGTCAGAAATATTCCAGACGTGGTGAGCAGCACATACAAAAGCAATGGCAACTTACTTTTTGTATTACGATAGGCTGCATCATATGAAATTATAACAGAACTTTTCCTTTCTCTCTATCTGATGTGAAATGAAAAAGATTCAGGCAAAGCACAAAGCAGCATCAGTTGGAAAGACAACAACCCATGTTTACCATTTGTGTGTGGTCTGTTGTTCTGTAGCAAACTTTTAACGGCTTAAAACTATTTTTTTTTTTCTTTTCTTTTTTTTCCAGAGCAGCATAGAATGGTTTAGGTTGGAAGGGACTTCAAAGATCATGTAGTTCCATTCCCCTGCTGTAGGAGTTGAGGGAAAGCAAGAACTTTTCAGTGGCAATGAACACTTGTGTGGTGGTACTATAAATCCTTGTATTTCCTGTTTGGAGTCATTTCTGGGAGGTTGGGGCCCCAGACTGTACCCACAAGTTCCATCAAAAGCAAGAGGTTGAATTTTTACCAGGTATGGATCTTGTATGTACAGTAAGTACACCTCTCTTTAGGCACTATAGCGTTAGTGCCAATAACCAAATATTATCGGGCACAGTTCACTGCTTGGCTTTTATGGGCTGGGAAAAAGGAGGTCCAAGATTTTTAAATAATACAAGCTGTTGAAATTTTCATGCTAAATTTGGATATGTGTGAAGGAATTAGGAAAGAGTATGCGTATCACAGCAGTGGATATAAGATGTAGCAAAAGATATAGCAAAACTGAAAGGGAAATCTGAAGCGGGAGGATCATTTTCTCTGCAGACCACTTAAACATTTTCTTGAAAAATCACACTAGCAACTGATACAGTAACAATTCTTTAAGTTTTCTAAGAATTATTCTGAGCATTTTTGAGCTAATACCATGGGCTAATATCATTGATATACAACCAACCTTTTGACTTGTCTTGGCTGCACTGAGTGAGGAGGAATTGTCTTAGGCTGCATAAGAAATATATATTACTGTTAATGTATTTATGTAATAAAAGTAGTGGGATATTTGACCTTGTTTTTGTGAAAATAATGCATCAGTTTGATTTGATGGAAGTGGTTGCCTTTCTTAGCGTTTGTCAGAGATTTCTGATGAAATTCTTTCTGGACTTCATCCTTGGAAGTGTTTGTTCACAAGTACTGCCAAAAAGTGATGACATTAATAAGGTGTGACTGAAGCGAAGGATATTCTTCTCTGGTGAGATAGGCCTTATAGAAGTCTAATAAAGAGATGAGATAAATTTTTTCTTTGAGTTGAATATCTGATTGCAACTCTACATTCCATATGATTCACAGGTGATATATTTATGTCAACTGAAAATGAAGTCGCAAATATACCATACAATTTATGATTTTTTCAGCAATCTTGACACATACTCTCAAATTCCTGTATCAAAATGGAAGGCATGGCTGCATATTTTCTGCTGTTCACAGGACTGTGTTTAGCCAGTGTATCAAAATGCATTAAATTATCTGCAATAGCTTGAGCTCACTGTAATTTAAGTTCCATTTCAAATGCTGTTATGATTTGAAACAGAACACAGGTGAGTTCATTTTCACCTCAAAGATGCATGTTTAAGTCATTTAATTGAGCAATCAATTCCACAAAAAAAAAGCTAAATCTTAGGGCCATTTTTAGTCTTCAGGTTCTGATGCAAATTTTCCCTTTGATTCCACAGATGACTTGATTTTATTTACGAATCATAAATTTTTTAAACAATTTTTTAAACATTTTACTTATCCATTTACTTCAGAAAAGTAAATGATGTTCCAATAATCAGCATCCTGGAACTCCTGGAATCGGTGATGATTCAATCCACTGGTCTTCATGAATTTCACAGCATTGCTGACAATTTGCAGTACATTATTCAGTTTTAAAACTTCTGTGCATGTGTTTTATTGATATAAAATGCAGTGATAATTTGTCAAATGTGAATTGCTGGTGGCAATTGTCTTCTATTAATTTTAAAAGTCATATAAGTATGAGCCTTTGTAGAAAGGGCAGTTAAGCACTGGAATAGGTGGTTGAGCCACCACTCCTGGATGTGTTTAAAAACCGTTTGGATGTGATGCTCAGGGACATGATTTTGCAGAGGGTTGTTAGAATTAGGGTAGGATGGTTAGGTTGTGGTTGGACTCAATGATCTTTAAGGTCTTTTCCAATCTGAGTGATTCTATGATTCTATGATTTTTTGTTACCTTAGTTTGTTTGATCTCAGCATGCTGTGTGAATGTATTTCTACCACCTTGATAATTTTATAATATTAATAGTTTCCAATCTTTACACAAGGAACTCTGTCAGAATTTGTATATGGTCACAAACCCTGGGGGAAAAATGTATAAAAGAAAACAAAACAAGGTTGTATTGTGATTGTACTCGAAAAGATGAGAGATTGTATCTATGGTCTTTTTCTAAAAGCGGTGTTCAAACACTGCTGTGCAAACTGTGCCTCTTAAAAGCAGCTGATGAACATATTTAATCCCCTACTGGTCAGGCATAAATGGCATAAATTAGAAACGTTCTCAGCAGCCGTTTACATAGTTTTCATGGTCTGCCACCCAACGGTTGTTAGACAAATTGATAAAAAATGTGCTGTTTGAAATCAATGTGATTTCAGTGCTTCTGAAAACAAAGGAGGAAGTTCCAGTTTTTTGACATCTTCCAAGAAGATAAGGGAGAAATAGAAAACTACAAAGACAGTAAAGAAAAGATACTTTTTTTTTTTTTTTTTAATACAGGCATATAAACTTAGGCACTTAACTTTGTATTTAGAATCGGATGGCATGTTTGTTTTCATCTGTAGTACCCAAGGTGGAATAAATGGGAATGTGACCTTTTTTTGCAAATACAAAGATTTCTGAAGGGTGCCATCAGAGGCCCTGAGTCAAGCATTGTAAAAGTTTGCCAGGGCAAATAAACCCCAACGACTTTAGTTTTGCTTCAGTCTTCTCCTCCTTCTTTTCTCTCTCCTGTCCCAGCCACATAGCCCCTACCCTTCCTTTCTGACAATGACTCTGATACTTATCTGGCACCACAGCAACTGAATTTATGAAGACATTGTGGGAGAGAACTAAACCAAGAAATAAGTGCATAGTTTTCTGGCAACTTACTGAACCAGCTCAATAAGGAGTAAAAAAGGAGTAAAAAGCTAGCAGCTTGTGGGCAGGTTCCTGACTCACCAGGGGTGGAGCTGACACTGCCTGCTCTTTATCTCTGGAGATCAACCTTGACCCATTTGCTGTGTGGATAAAAAGAGACCAGGGACACACAACACAGCACAGAAGGTGTGGGAGGCTGTTCTGGCCACCTAGGGTGGAGGTAGTCAGTGTCTGAGGGCCTCCTGCACTGCCCATTCAATAAGGTAGCAGTGGGAGTGGAGGCTGTGTCTTGTGTCAGCACAGGTGAGTGCTCTTGTCTTTTTCTCAGGTGACTTGCTCTCCTGTTGACAGGCCCTGATGCTACCGCTTCAAACATGGTCCTCACCAGGAAATGTTCTTCCCATGCAAAGACTGTGGCAACCCAGACAGAGGGTCTGCTCAATAATGTGGCGGTTCAGATCTCTAGCTGCCAGGAGTGCCTCAGCCTGCTGCTGCTAGGGAGGATGGGAAGGATGCCACTTGCGTGCAGTGTGAGCAGCTGGATGAGCTGCTCAACCTGGTGGTGGAGCTCAGGGAGGAGTTAGGTGGACTGCAGACCATTAGAGAGTGCAAGTGGGAGATTGACTGGTGGAGTGACTCTCTGTGAGAAAGGTGCAGAGATTGCACTTCCCAGACTGAGGGAGCAATGGACCCTCTCTCTCACCTAGTCAAACAGGGAGAGACAGCTGGAGAGGAGAGGAGGAATAGCAGCAGGTCTCAGCCCGGCGTCGCAGGCAACCCCCATCCCGACCTACCTCAATTCCCCTCGTCCCTCTCTGTAACAGGTATGAAGCCCTGAAACCAGAGGGAGTGGTGAGTGATGATGACGTAGGAGCACTGCCGCCAAGCTTGCCCAAGGTGAGGTGGTCAGCTCCACATTTGAAGACTGCCTCCTCCAAGAAAGAAAGGAGGGTGATAGTTGTAGGCAACTCTCTTTTGAGAGGAACAGAGGGTCCAATATGTCGGCCTGATCCTACCCGTAGGGAGGTGTGCTGCCTTCCTGTGGCCTGGGTCAGGGATATTTCTAGAAAACTCCCCTGCCTTATCCGCCCCTCTGATTATTACCCAGCTGGTGGCCGGTCATGAGTGGTGTTCCCCAGGGGTTGGTGCTGGGGCCTGTCCTCTTCAATATCTTTACTGATGACCTGGATGAGGGCATCGAGTGCACCCTCAGTAAATTCGCAGATGACACCAAATTGGCTGGAAGTGTGGATCTGCCTGGGGGTAGCAAGGCCATACAGAGGGATCTGGACAGACTGGAGAGCTGGGCTAAAGCCAATGGGATGAGGTTCAACAAGACCAAATGCCGGGTTCCTGCACTTTGGCTACAACAACCCCAGGCGATGCTCCAGGCTTGAGGCGGAGTGGCTGGAGGACTGTGTAGAGGAAATGGACCTGGGGGTATTGATTGATGCTCAGCTGAACATGAGCTGAAAGTGTGGCCAAGAAGGCCAATGGCATCCTGGCTTGTATCAGAAGTAGTGTGACCAGCAGGAGTAGGGAAGTAATTGTCCCCCTGTACTCAGCTCTGGTAAGGCCGCACCTTGAGTACTGTGTCCAGTTTTGGGTCCCTCACTGCAAGAAAGACATTGAGGCCCTGGAACGTGTTCAGAGGAGGGCAACAAAGCTGGTGAGGGGTCTGGAGCACAAGTCTTATGAGGAGCAGTTGAGGGAGCTGGGATTGTTTAGTCTGGAGAAGAGGAGGCTCAGGGGAGACCTCGTTGCACTCTGCAACTTCCTGAAGGGAGATTGTGATGAGGAGGGCTTTGGCCTCTTCTCCCAGGCAACAAACGACCTGCAAGAACTTCTAGTCTAACTGCCCTCCCATTACCACTGCAATCATAAGCCTCTAAACCAAATCTCGTAGCTCCTCATCCAGATGCCTCTTGAACATTGCCAGGGATGGTGACTCCACCTCCTCTGGGCAGCCATTCCAGTGCCTGACCACTCTCTGAGAGAAAAAGTTCTTCCTTATTTCTAACCTAAACCTCCTCTGGTACAACTTGCGGCCATTTCCTCGGGTCCTGTTTGTTGCAATGAGGTCTCCCCTGAGCCTCCTCTTCTCCAGACTAAACAATCCCAGCTCCCTCAGCCGCTCCTCATAACACTTGTGCTCCAGACCCCTCACTAGCTTTGTTGCCCTTCTCTGGACACGCTCCATGGCCTTAATGTCTTTTTTGTAGTGAGGGGCCCAAAACTGAACACAATACTTGAAGTGTGGCCTCACCAGTGCTGAGTACAGGGGGATGATTACCTCCCTGCTCCTGCTGGCCACACTATTTCTAATGCAAGCCAAGATGCCATTGGCCTTTTGGCCACCTGGGCACGTTGCTGGCTCATGTTCAGCCGAGCATCAACCAACACCCCCAGGTCCCTTTTCTCTTCACAGTCATCCAACAACTCATCTCCAAGCCTATAGCGCTGCATGGGGTTGTTGTGGCCAAAGTGCAGGACCTGGCACTTGGCCTCGTTGAACCTCATCCCATTCACCTCAGCCCAGCGATCTAGCTTATCCAGATCCCTCTAAAGGGCCTCGCTACCCTCAGGCAGATTGACACCACCTCTCAACTTGGTGTCATCTGCAAACTCACTGAGAGTACACTCAATCACCTCATCTAGGTCATCAATAAAGATATTAAACAAGATGGGCCCCAGTACCAACCCCTGGGGGACATCACTTGTAACGGGTCACCAGTTGGAATTAACTCCATTAACTATTACCCGTTGGGCACGGCCCTCTAGCCAGTTCCCTACCCAAAGAAGAGTATACCTGTTCAGGCCACAGGCAGCCAGTTTCCCCAAAAGAATACTGTGAGAGACCATGTCAAAGGCTTTGCTGAAGTCTGGGTAGACTACATCAACAGCCTTTCCCTCATCTACCAGTCTGGTCACCCAGCCATAGAAGGAGATGAGGTTGATCAGCACGGCCTGCCTTTCATGAACCCATGCTGGCTGGACCTGATCCCCTAGATGCCACATACATGCCGTGTGATCTCATCCAAGATGATCTGCTCCATAACTTTCCCTGGTAATGAGGTCAGGCTGACAGGCCTTTAGTTCCCCAGATCCTCCTTATGGCCCATATGGTTTATAGCTGCAAAAAGAGATTATTATTAATGGGGGGAGGTCTTATGGTAGCCTTTACTAACATGAAACAAACACACCTCAGCTTTTTAAAAATCTTCAACTAATGCTGGAAAAATGCCACTGTCAACTCCGTCACTCAAAGCTAGAGTGCTTGCTCTGTTGCCCTCAAACCAAATTTATGTAAATGTTTATCCTGCCACGTTAGCTGATAAAGATAATTGCAATATTGGGAAAGTAGTACAAAGAGCAGATGTAGATTAGAATGGTTATTTATACACTATTTCATGGTCTGCTTATTTTCCAGTGTGATGTTAGTCTCTCAATTAATTCACATGTTTTCTCCACTGTTATCTCAGAACTGGCTAGTTCTTTGACCTTAGAGCACAGTTCCTTATAAAAATAACATTAAATACATTAAATGTGCAAATGAAATGTACAAAAGTACGTTGATATAAATCCATATATTAAGTGATGTAACTGCACAATTTGACAAATTGATGTTTCATAATGGCTAAATATTCCATTATATATTAATCTCTACTCAATTTCCATAGTCCCTTTCCCACCTGACAGGCATTTGCATATAAAATTAATTTTCATACTTGATTATCCTGTGACTTTTTTTGCCGTATGACTCTTTACACTAAATAGGAATGTTTATTTGAGGAAGTGTAGCAAACCCCTTCAGCTACTATTCTTGATGCATTCACATTACTAACTAATAGCATTTAGGAAATGCATTTTTTTTTCACAGAATGTCAAGCAAATTCAAGTATCATTGAATGTAATAGAAATCTTAACATTAAAGCACAGTTATTCAGTTTGAGCATTTTCATCTGAATCATATTCTTTGTAGATTAAGATATAGTGGATAGAGATTGTGTGGCAGTTATTAGAAAGATGGCTTTGCTGGGAATAGCAAAAAATAATTACTTTGAACTAAAAGTCAATAAATAACTTTAAGGATATAATTTTAGTAAAATACTTAATCTGATTTTGATACTGTAGTTCAAGCTTAAATTTATTCATATAATAAGTATGTTCCCAGCTAAGGATTGTGATTGTTTTATAAAACTGTGGCTGACTAAATGTCTAAGTATGGACAGTGACTCTCAGTCTTAAACCCTACAGTAGAAGAAGGCTCAGAGGAGATGGGCAAGGGCAATGTGCCCACGAAGCTCACCAACTAGTGCAGATATGACTGACCACAGCTGTTGAAAAGCATCACACTCCCTCAGTACAAACAGAACAGGAGGATAGACTTTGTTTTAGGCAAACAGAGATCAACAGTTGAGTGGTTTAAATGTTTGTTCTCAAGTTCATGGAAAAAAAAGTCTCCCCAAGTTAGCCAGATGAGAAATTGAATAAGGGAGAAGGAGTAAATACGTGGCTCAGTCCAGCATAGAGTACAAAAACTAAACAAGAAGAATAATTTTGAAAAGAAAAATGGCCTTGAGCTGGTTTCAACACAGATTACTTCTCACTAATAGAGGATACCTAACGTCATGACTGTTCTATAGAGACTGGTAATGGGAATCACATTGGTATTATTGTTGCACTGTGTACTGCAATCACTACATTTTGCTAAACATACTTGTCCTGTATTTTCATAATAATTTTTGGATCAAAAATTTCTCCATTGAGGTATGCGCTCATCTTTCCACCATAGGTAGTGAATTTAGAGCTAGATCGCCATTTGAGGCAAAAATTATGCAGTAATTGAATATGTGCATTTATTATAAGGAGAGAGCTTAGCTTAGGTAGGTGGTTTGTGACAGCTTCAAGGAAATGTTGGAAAACATATTTTGTATTCCTTGAGACAAAGTAACCACATTTCTATTTATGAAGAGATTTAATGGACAATATATTGGACGGAATCCTATTGTTATAAGAAGTTTCACAGGGATTCTACAAAGATGCAGCATATGCTGATTCTTTATATGCACTTGCACCAGCAACAGGCATATTGTGACAAGTCAGTACTGTGGCATTTCTTATCAGCAAGAAGATTTGTGCTCCCTCACATGGAGTTAGATCTCTGGCATTCCTGCTTAACCTGGTTCTGGAGTTAGGCTTACCTGCTGCCAGCTCAAGTCATTTCTCTGTCTTGAATTGCTGAGCAGTGACATTTTGTAAGTTGTATCTAGGTTTTAATTTATTTTTTCTTTTAAGTGTAGCTGTAGCATGGTTTATGCTTGAATGAATTGCTGCCTCAGCTCATCTCATGCTTTATGTGGGAAATCTGTGAGACACTGGTAGGTTAGCCTTGGCCATCTGTGAGTTGCTCACTCAGTTGCTTCGCATTCCCCCTTCTCAACATGATATGAGAGAAAATTGGATGAAAAAGACAGAGAGACTACTTACCTGTTAGCGTTAAAGACAAAACAGACTTGACTTTAAGAAAAAATGATTTAACTTATTGGCAATTAAGAGATGTCAAACAAAAAAACACGAAGGAAGATCCTTAATATAATAGAAATCTTTCTCAAAGATTAGAGATTGTCTGCACACTTTTATCAGTTGACCCACAATTTCAACTATTGCTATTTGGTTTTTCAGATTCTCCATCCTGCTTTTTTGAGCATGTTTCCTCACCTGTTATTTTATTTAGTACATCTTTCCTTACAAAAGAACATACCCTCCCCCCAACCTCCTTTTACCCAGGTCATCTTCACTCTTTTACCACTGACTCCTTAAGTGGTATACAGGAGATGGCAAGTGGTTACAGTCAGGACATAACAGAGAAAATGACATTTCCTCTGTCATTTCTTCCTCCTCACACTTTTCCCCTTCTTCAGTGTGGGCCCTTTCCATAGGCTGCAGTCTTTTAGGATACACTTTTGCAGCCTGACCACAGTTCTTTTAGGGCGCATCCACTTCCTCCAGCATAGCATCTGCTTTTTTAATTCTTCTTGTTGTTGGTTTTGTGTAGGGTTTTTAACCCTTTCTTAAATGTATTTTTGCAGAGATGGCAGCAGCTTCCTAGAAAAGTAATGTTCAGTCTGCCTTTTTGTAGGGTGATCTTTTGGCAGATCTAAAATGCACTTTTTTCAGCCAAAACACATAATCCAGAGGAATCACAGAATGGCCAGGGTTGGAAGAGACCTCAAGGATCATGAATCTCCAACCCCCTTGCCATGTGTAGGGCCACCAGCCTCCTCATTTAATGCTAGACTAGGCTGCCCAGGGAGTTCAAACCTGTTGAAAAATAATTTCCCATTTAATCTGGGAAAAGGAAATAGTTTTCATTTACTAAATCCTTACCTGCAAAAGCAACAAACAAACAAAAAACAAAACCCCAAAAAAGAACCAACATGCTGAGGAAGGGGAGCAAGAGGTCATCTTTGTCAGCTAAGCAGTACAATTATGGAGCACAGCTGGAGCACTGTGCTACAGTATTCTAAAAGATATCTTTCTATTGAGCTGTTGCAATCTTTGGACTAGTGTCAAAGGAAAAGGGGGGTGTGGGAAAGACGTCTATCCTGCTTATGAGGCAAGTGCTATTTGTTCTCCAGGTAGACTGCTCCAAAGTTCCCTGGATCCATAAGGACACAAACTATGCGTGTGTAACCCTAGAGGATTTTCTTTGCTGTATCTTGTACAAGTATCTGATCTGAAGGCAGTCTAGGCTTTTTGCCTCTCACCTGGACATTCTGATAAACTCTAATTTCCTAAATGATGTATCTTGAACAGTGTTTAGGTACCCAAGTTCCCTCATGAATTGAGGCTTCACCATTTTAAACATGGGGTTATGGATCCACTGCTGTTCCTGCTAAAGGAGTTGTTAGAAATGCAAAAACGTGTAAAAGAGATCTGTTCGTTTATTTTATATGGAATTTCTTATAGGCTGGTAGGAGTAGATTGCAGTAACTAAAGGGGCAGAAATAGGAATTACCATGTTCTGCACTGTGCATTGCAATGTACCATAGCAATATTCTTAAGTAAGGCAGTAATGGATTTTCACAGAATCACAGAATGGCCAGGGTTGGAAGGGACCTCAAGGATCATGAATCTCCAACCCCCTGCCACATGCAGGGCCACCAACCTTCCCATGTAATACCAGACCAGGCTGCCCAGGGCCCCATCCAACCTGGCCTTGAACACCTCCAGGGACGGGGCATCCACAACCTCTCTGGGCAGCTGTTCCAGCACCTCACCACTTTCTCTGTAAAGAACTTCCCCCTTACATCCAACCTAAACCTTCCCTCCCTCAACTTAAAACCATTTCCACTTGTCCTGCAGTTATCTACCCTTTCAAAGAGTTGATTCCCCTCCTGTTTGTAGGCTCCCTTTAGGTACTGAAAGGCTGCAATGAGGTCACCCCGCAGCCTTCTTTTCTCCAGGCTGAACAAACCCAGCTCCCTCAGCCTGTCCTTATAGGGGAGGTGCTCGAGCCCCCTGATCATCTTCTTTTGGACCCATATCTGAAACAACCAAGATCTGAAAAGTGCAAACTAACTTAAACAAAGAAATTCTAATGATACTTCACAGTGCTGTATTCAGTGACCCACCCTTCAAGCACCTGGGAAATGAAACATGAAACCGACACTGGGAATAGAAACCAAAAGCAGATGGAGTAGGCGGTGACAACTCTTTAAAAGCAGCTGGTGGCTGGTGGTGCAGTGAATGCTGAGTGGCAGCAGGTACAGTCCTGGCTGGGGCTTTGTTGGAGGCTGTGGATGGGGTTGCACTTAGGGTTGGGGATAAGGTTACAGGGTTGAGGTTTGGCTTATGGTTAGTTTGGGGGCTGAGAATGGTGCTGGGGCTAGGATTGGAGTTTAATTTTGAGGCAGGGAGTGAGAGCTTGAGCTGGTGCTGAGTTTGCTTTGGAGTGTGGTTGGAGTTGGATTTAGGTCTGGATGAAATTTTTCAACAGCATGCCCAGGAGCACCATGGAGGTGGTAGAGGCAGGGTCTGAGCCAGCTGGTTTTGTCTGCCCACACCATGGCTCCAGACACTTCAGATGTAATCATGTGCACTATAGAAAAATGCTAGCATAGTGAAATGTTGTAGTCTTTTTCTTTTCTCTTTCTCTTTTTTTTTTTTTTTTTTTTGAAAGGAAATATGACAGTCCATGCATGTTTATGTATAGATATGATTCTGCTTTCTTTGAAAACATTTGACTTTACATTTTCAGGTATAGAAAGGAAACTCATGAGGTAATGATTGACAATTTCTAGGTAAGTAACTATTTCAGCTATCAAAAATATGATTATTCTGAGAACAATGTTCTCAGGCCTTTGATATGGCCTTTTCATTTTAAATAAGAAAATGATGAAAAGTATCAGGCTTACTGCTACCTTGACAAAGAGTATGTATACAGATGCACAAAAGGGGGCTGTGTAGCTGTATGTATATGAACGGCTTACATTTAATGAAAATTGGTGTTAAAGTGTTCAAAATTAAGTTGCATTAAGCACATCACTATACTTTAGCACAGTGCTAATGTTAGTTTAGAAGTAGATACCACTAAAATGGAGAAAAATGTATTTGATTGTTTCTTACATTTATATACACATATATACATGTATATACACATATATACTAACAGATAGCATATGTTAGTATATATATACTAATATATAACATATACATATGTTAGTATATATGTGTGTTCATATTTACATGTGCATGTTTACTTGTATACACACATTCATGTATATGCACATATATGCACATATATACATACACATATACATGAATATATTTATTTGTTTTCTAGGAATTTAAACTAAAACAAGGTAGAAATCAAGAAGAGAATTTCAGCTTAGTTTTGGTCTGAGTTTATGAGATCTGAAAAATGGAGTTGTGATTTAATTTTTCACGAATTCTTTACAAAAAACTCAGAGACTAGAAATGAAATCAAAGGATGAAATAGTTTTTTAATGGTTTCAGGAAAGTGAATGAGAAATATACCTAATGCCTATAAATAATGCATTGTTGAGTATCGCAACAAAAATTACTGCATAAGGCTATTAACTGGATGGAAACTAGAGAAAGAAAAGTTTGAAAGAACAAAACTGATGTGGCAGGGTGTATGCAAAGTTATCTCAAGCTGCTCTTTGTTCAGTTGTTCTTTAGCTCAGAGGAACAGAATACCATGACCTTGTAGTGGTAAGAGTTATCCTAATTCGTATAGTTGTATGCTTATGTGAGAATTGATAATCTTATCACTGGAAAAAAGAAGAAAAAAAAGGCAAAAGAAATGGATTTGATAACAAACCATGATCGACACATCATGCAATGGAAATGTTGTTGATCTACTTGAGAGTGGAGTAGCAAGTGCAAAGTGTATACAAGTCACTCGGAAATGGGGATCATTCCTTGGAGCGTGCCATAGCTGTACATGGCATCCTTAAACTCAATATAGCAACTTAGGATTCACCCCCACCAAGGATCCTCATATGGAAAGCAAAAAACAAATACATAATCATCTTGCTCTTCTTTGGCAGTCTTCAGCAGTGACAAAATCTGATATTTTCCATGTTCTTTATAAAAATATTTATTAATTTTAAAAGAAAAACATGTCTCATAGGGATGATCATAAAATGCTTTCTGATTTTTCTTCAGATGTTCTTCCAATCTGATTATGAAGTAGATAACTTAGTGGCACAAGCCACAGAGTTTACCATATTTCCTGAACATTCTCTCTTGATTCTTTAGAATTTTCTTTTGTGGATACTAGAATCAAGATCTGTGATGGATTCTGCAGAAGATAATTTCAAGAAGGCTGCTCATGATTATTCAAATGAGAGTGCTGATAGTGATGATAATGATAGTGAGTGTGTTGATAGTGAGAAAATAAACTTCACTGCAACTGAGGAAAACAAAGAGAGTGAGAGTACGAGTGACAGTGATGAGGAGGATGCAATGGATCACAATGAAGAAGCAGCTATTGTGCAGATGCTTAAAGAAAAGGAAGACAGAGAAGAAGAAGCTGAAGACCCAGATCATGGTGAAATTTATTGTGTCTTGACCACTGATGAAGTGATACAGCATGAATCACAAAATGAAGGCAAAGATTTCAGAGTTCTTCAGAATAAAATGGGTTCCCAAAACCCTGGTAAGGAGCTGCTGCCATTTTAAACTCGGATCTAATTTTTTTCTTGCTATGTCCTACCTTTTGGCTCTTTTGCAATTAATTGGTGGGTTATGGTTCTATCAATAACCATATAAAAGTTTCTAAAAGAAACTTTTAGAAATAAGAAAACATCATGAAATTCTGATGAAATTGAAGCAAAACATTTGGCCATCTCTATCAAAAGCGTCGTAAGTACAGTGGAGTTCACTGAAAAAAATGAAATAGAAACAGTTTCTTTGAACTTTTTAGACATCACGGTGTATTATTCCCTAGTGTTATTGTCACCTAAGTTTGCGAAAAACCTGGAGATCTAGGGCATGTTTAGGAATTAATACTTCTCCCAGCAACATGAAGGAAGATCCTTAATATAACAGAAATCTTTCTCAAAGATTAGAGATTGTCTGCATGCTTTGTCAGCTGACCCATAATTTCAACTATTTCAAATTATCCATCCTGCTTTTTTGAGCATGTTTCATATTCTGTTGTTTTATTTAATACATTTTTCTTTACAAATTTTTCTGTATCATATATATCTGCTGTGCCTCACACGCATTTATTCTCATGCATGATCTCTTGCATCTCCAGATTCCTTTCCCTGTTCAATGCTGAAAAGAATTAAGTGTAGCACAGTCCGTATAGACAATGAAATGCCTTCTCTGCTTCTGGAGCTGACATGTCAATGAGATTAGTATTAATTAAAGGCAGACCATTTAAATGCATGAGACATTTACACAGTTTTGTTCTTGCTCATTCTATCTGATATCAATCAGGGTCTACATCCACAGCCTTTTGATCCTGGTCAAAAAGACAAGCTGTATCTTAGGTGTGGATAGGAGGCAATATGTATCAGGCAATTTTAACAACCTCGAAGAAAATAACCACCATCTTGCCATTAGGGTATGGCTGCTCCCATAATATGTAGTAGCATTTAATCTTACATATTACACTATGTATTACACAGTAATATGTAATAGACAAATATCAAAAAGGAGAACCTTTACTGGAAGGATTTGCTTGTTCATCTGGACCTGTGAAAGTTCTTCTGCCTATTTGGTCTGTCCCAGGGTAAAACAAAACAAAACAACAAAAAACATAACATCCCTGGCCTTTCACAAGGTACTGAGAGAACAGAAGAATGCAGTCAATTCTAGGGTGAGACTGAGATAGTGCCTGTTTGCACTACCATTGTCACAGTGAAGAGGATTTGTCCAGCTTGAGACTTATTAAGACAAATGTTATCAAATGTTAGCAATACGATGACCATCTTTATCCCACATCTCCCCCTTTTCTATTAATAGAAAAAGAAGCGTGGTTCAGAAACAATTCTAAAAGTAGCAAACCAAAATTAACGCACTGAACAAACGATGGGCTCTTTAGAATACAAACAATAGTCTATTATTAATAAACTAATTGTTAACCAATTCCAGACGAGTCCAGTTCTTACGATTTCTTGGTGAGGCAGCTTGACAAAGTGTGATTTGATGGTGAGTGTCCAAACCGCTGCTGGAAGTGCAGTGATCACGTTACAGCCGGTGCTGAGATTTTGACCAAAGTGCTTGTAAATTGGGGGGCCCTCTGCTGTCCACTGATTTAGAAAATTAAGAACATAACATGCTTTAGCTATTCTTTCCTGATAGGTCATACCCGCACTCCCCCTTTTTTGTTTATTAGCAAACTATTACTGCACTATAAAATAATAGCACTAATTATATTAATAAAATAATAACTCAATCAAAGCCCCAGCTAATGTTGCACTAAACATAAGAGTTATATAGAAGCACAGGACTTTTTGAGGCATTTCTTTTAGACAATTCCATAAGTGGGAAATGGAAACACTCCAAGCTAATGTATTATTACTTACTGACCCCTGAGAGACGGCAAACCACTGAAAGGAGAGAGAAGAAACAGAATCACAGAATCACCAGAGTTGGAAGGGACCTCAAGGATCACGAATCTCCAACCCCCCTTCCACATGCAGGGCCACAAACGCCAACGTGGATGCGATAGGGAATGCCAGCAGGGCGTCCCCTACTTCAAAGTGCATTTTTCCTTTCTTACCCATCGCAGATTCTCTCCCGCTTTTATTCCTCTCAGGGTCTGCAGGGTTTTTTCCACTTGTGCTCCACATCTGCACGGCCAGCACATGATACAGAGCCCAGGTGGAACACCTGCTCACAAAACAGAACAAACCACTAAATTAGATCTCTCTACAAAACAGAATACAGAATTTTTTTTACAGCTATAGCCTTATCCTGGGTCCTTCCAGGTCCTGAATTATTCTTGATGTAGCACAGAGTAAGAGGCATCTGTATCAGAAAATAAACCTCTTTACCCTGCTTCCCCAGCTGCTTTCAATCCAGTGGGAGTGTAACTCTCCTTGAGCCCTTCCAGGCTCTCCCTTACCTCTTCCCTGAGGGAATCTCTGGGACCTCAGACCCTGTTCTAGTGCAGCAACAGTAACAGCTGCTATTGTTCTTCCCAATTTCTTTACTTCCCTGCTATCTCTGTTTCCCAATCAATTTTTCCAGATCCCTCACCTGTTTTCTCAGTAAAGACATCCCTGTTACACCTTGCTCAACTTTGCCTTCCTCAGCCTGTGTTTTTTCCAAACCCATTTCACTTTCACAAAGGACTTTTATTGTAGGTGCTCAGAGATTTTTATACCTGCGCGTCACAACAGTTTTCCCGCTGAACCAAGTCTGGTATCATGGAAGGGCTAGGCACCTTGTGGGTGCTTACGTCCGCCTCAATTTGTTGGTGAGCTTTACCACTCATTAGCAATACAGTGACCATCTTTATCCTGCACTGGCTGATATTTCTTTACAGAAGCAAACTTCTGTAGAAGCAAATGTGGGCAAGAGGTGCTGCATACGTCGCAGAAGCTTCAGATAATACAAAAGAATTTAGAGTTGTAGAGGAAAGAGTTGCTTACATGATCAATAACTGAAGGGAACTCAAGCTCCTTGGAACTAGGCTTTGATCCAAGAAAAAATGGTTCTCCATGCATTTATTTCATGCATTTAATACATTTAATTAATGAAAATCTTTATTTTAAAAGCTATTATTAAGACAGTTTCTTCCATCCTGTAACCACAACTTGGGGTAACATCATATGCATTCATATACATACTATTTCCTTTTCTTTCAGGTTTGTCAGTCTGTTAAAAGACTTTGTTGAGTCTGAATTCTTTGTGATAGACGGGGATTCCTTACTTCTTATGTTCTTAAATAAGGAAGTACAACATCTAACACTGTTTTACCTAATTGAATGCTTTCTGCATGATTTCACTCAAAAAGGAGCAAAATACATTATTGTTTTCTTCAAGGTAATTTATGAGTCACATTATTTGTTTGTTGTTTATACCACTACAGTCTTTCAAAAGCAACTGTGATTATAATCAGTTTCAGGAAACATGAGTGTGTCAACAAATAAAAAGATGAGTGACATTCACCAGGAATAATATCAAGTTTTTTTTTTCTCCATCTCTTGCTTTTGTATGGAATTTGTTTTGATTTTTTCAGCAATATTTTAGAAATTAGTATTATAACTCATACCATTTTTCGCTATGCAACCTACCATTAAATCCTCCAAGAATGGCTGGTATGCCTATACTCATTGCCTTGTAGATGATTTTCACCATGATTTTCTTGCATCATGCAGAATTGGAAACCCATAAAGATTCATATGTCTGAAAATTAATTTTGATAGAATTTCCTAGACAAGACTAGAGCAAAATGACTAGCAATGTACAGAAGAACCTTAATGATGTGTCATACAAAAGAACGTTATAACACTTCAGAAACTGTAAATAAAATTCAAATATATGCTTGCATAGTATTTATATGATCAGAATTTGAATGTGATTTACTGGAACGTACTGAATAATTTCATTATTTTTGTTTTCCACAGGATGTAGAACAGATGTACTTCCAGAATCCTCAGTTTCTTTTCTTACGTACTGCATTAATAGAACATCTGAAGCACAACACATGCATCACCATTCACACAGAATTTTCCAATTGTTTTTCACCACAATGGGAGATTTTTCTGAAGAAATCCTATCCTTATTTCATCATCATATCTGACATAGGACTGACCTCTCTCCAAACCAACTATCTGACTATTTTTATTGCTCATTCATTGTCAAAGAAAATCAATGTTGTACATGCTTTTGGACAAGAATATGACACTCTTAGAGTTTATGGATATCATCTTCAGAGTATGTGGAAACACAGAATCTTTTTTCAAAAGGTAAATTAAAAACAACTTCGTTGTTGGTTTGCAAATAAGGATGCTAGGTCTATCTAATAGATTTAATTAAAATATCTCATTATACATATTATATTTTATATATTAAAATCATAATGCGCTGATACATGGTTCATCTAATTATCTTGAAAGTCTTAATAGGAATATATTGTGATTGGCACAAATTCTTGAGTCTTAATTAACTTTTAATATATCAGAGAAGACTAGTGTTTAATTGAGAATTGTAATGTTTAAAGGTTTTATTTAGAGCAAGTATTTCTTGAATGGTGAGGTTTTATGTACGTATGAATGTCTTCTGTTAGTGTGGCTGGAAGTCCCTGATGCATTGTATCAGCTGACTTTCGCACATGATTTGCCTTCTGCACTTCTTAGTATGAAAAAGATCTGCAGTGTGCCTGTGAAGACATAGTCAGGTACAAAGAACCGTCCTTGTACCTGTATGGACCTCTTAAGCTGAGCCTGAAAAGCATACAAAATGAGGTAATTTGACCTCTTTCACCCTTTTTCTGGTGATGGTGTTTTTGTTTTTGTTTTTTTTCTCTTCCCCCCTCAGATTGACTGCCTTGCTCCATTCCTTTAACTAAGATTCTCTCCTCTCTGAATGGGGGGCTCTCTTACTTAGTCTGAAGTGATACCCTGTGGATGGGAAGGTTCTCTCTGTGCCCACTCTTCTTCACAGTGGCTTGAAGTTGTTTCTTCTTTTATGGTTCACTAAAGTAGGATACTTCAGCTGGAGTTTGATTGGGAGGATCCTGTTTGTGGGGTGTTTCTGCTGTGGCAACTACTTTTGTCTTGTAGAAGATGGGAACTAGCTCATTCTTTAAGCTAATCTTAGAATATTTTAACTTAAAAAAAGAAAAAGAAAAAAAACATTCTTGTAGAATGATTATTGCTTTTAGTGCATAATATACCTTTGCCTTTTTCCTGACCATTTTATGACTCTGCTTCTGCTCCTGTTGAGAGCAACAGCAAGGCTTCCCTGAGCTTGAATGGGAATGGAACTGAGTTAAGCAAGCTGAATTTTCAGTTTAGAAAAAAAATGTTGTTGCTTGCAGGCATCTTAAAGTCAGTCAGAGGAACGCAGCTGCCTGCCTGCTGAGGCTATTTCATTTTATTGTAACTATTTTTTCCTGAGGCCAGCTTCTGATACTCCAGGAGAAAGAAAGCACCGGGGCACAGGGAGGACAGGCAGCTGCTCTCTGTGTGCAGGAAGCTGCAGGAGATGCCCTAAGGGCCACAAGGTAGGGCCCTATAGCCAGGGCCTGTCCTCTGATCCCAGCTAGGAGTTGGGCAGCTGGAGACACTAGGGCAGCTGCAGCCCTGTCTCTGCCTCTGGCCCTGGGGTCTGAAATGGCCATAGGTAGGGTTGGGGGAGACCTAGGGGCAGCAGGGAGTTCCAGAGCATTGATGTCCTCATGGAAATGACAAAAAAGGCTATTTTTACCAACGATTCTGCACACTTTTCCTCTGTAGTTTTCATATAGTTTTTCATGTAGTTTTTCATCTGTGATGGAACTCTAAAAGATAAGAATTGTCCACATTGTTTTGGTAATTTGTGACTGCAGGTTTACCAGACCGTCCTTCTGTTGAAAAAGCTGTGGCCTGAAGGATCTGACATTCGTCGTGTGATCTGTGTTCTTACTTGTGCAGTGGGATTAAAACTGTACAGTGACGTGCTGCAAAGTGCACATGCTTCCTTGGGAGCAAAACCGGAGCAGTCAGAAAGAGTAAGAAGTTTTGAAATATCTTATCAGGGCTGTGACTGTAAACATGTTGCTAACAGAAGAGATGCCTTTTCCAGATGCCAGGAAGACACAGCCATCTGCTTTCTTCTGCTTGGAACGAGGAGGAGCCTGGTTCAGACAATTAGTAGGGCCACAGCTTCTCCAAAGGAGCTTCATCTGTCTGTGGATATTACTGTGCCCCATGCAACACTGGCTATTCCAGGGGAAAGTTATACCTTAAGAGTGATTACTTCCATGGGATGTTTTACTGTAGAATGTTGTTGAGCTCATTGTTTACGTTATATCCAGTAGACTTCACAGGAGAATATGCTTTTCCTCATATAAGCAAGGCATTTCAGGAGGAAGGTTTCTTTCTAGATTCAAAGAGTCATGTTATCACTCGTGTGACCATACTAGAAGCCTTGTTTTTTAACAAAGAAGCAGTACATCAGTAGTATTGCATGAGAGACATTTTCAGTGGACTAAAGGATACCTACATCGATATGGCTGAACTACTAGTGATAAGCACAGATGGATTATTGTGTTCAACTTTATTTTCCATCATCTCTTGACAGGAAAGAAGTAAACCACTATCTCCAGAAGAAGCCACTGACCTCTGTAGAATGCAGTGTCTTACAACGGTTTTTCTTCTTCATATGCCTCTTTCTCAGAGAGCTCAGGTTAGGATCATGCAATCCCGCTGGACTAAACAAGTTTTACCCTTAATAAAAATGGTACGTACACAACTGTTTTACTTCTCCTGTCATCTGGTGCATTTATAATTTCGGTTTTCTTGGTAAGTTGTTTTAGTAGTCTGATGGGATCAGATTAATGTAACCATTAGAAAGAAATCTCATCTGATTCAGGAGTCTTGTAAGCTACAAATCAGTGGAGCTAAGAGTGTTTGGGGTAGTATCTCAGTGTAGTAAGCAATGAATAGGCATCTGCAGTTGGCCAGTGCTAGTGTTAGAATACTGTACTAGATGGACCCTTAGCCTGTATGGGAAGTCTTATGGCCAACCTTTGTATTATTGTGAAAGAGAGCTGTGAAGGCAGTTGTCTAGAACTGTGCTACTAAATTGCTCCCTGATTACAGAGAAGTAACGTTAACAACATGTTGATTTGCGTGCCAGTAAAACCTGTAGTAATCAACTTTATTTCAGAGACGCTTAGATTCCTCCACATGAAATGGCGTTCCACAATAGTTAACCGATGGCTCTATCTTAACAGCAACAGCTGTGTGCACATTTTGTTCTGAAACAGCTAAGTGATACGGATGATTGGAAACTGGATTTAACTTATCTGCCTGACTTAAATGATGATTCGCTGCTCAGAAATCTTGCACATTACTATGAGATCGAATACTCTGAAGGTATTTATCTTTGTTAAGCAGTTTCCTTTCGTCCATTTCTAACTTTATTAAGCTGCAGAATGTAAATGAAAATGCTTTTACAAGCATAGATCATAATTTTCTAATTATCTGTATGATAATGGATACATTTTATGGAACAATAGGGAAACATTTTTCATAGCCAAGTCTAAAAAATCACACGCAATTGTCTCACTAGAAGTCATTCAGAATGCCTTCCCCTGTTGTATCTTCAATGTACTTATTGAAAGGAAGCATAAGGGTTCTGGGTCACTGTTATTGGGTATTCTCCACTATTGTTTTAAAGCCGGTTTTGTATTCTGAAATTGTAGTGCACCATAGTCAGAATGGAGACTAGATTATATCCATACTGTCACAGTGATATCTGAAATATTTTTTATCTTGTGATGAGATTGGTTCAGACAAAATCTGATATTATCTTGTACGTGCATGTATTTGAGAGCTGAAACTTTAAGAACATTATCATATGTTTTAAAAATGAAAAAAAAAAGTTCAAAAAAACTGACAGAGCAAGAGGCTATGAAAAATGTTTTGTATCAAAGTTTCTGTCACAGTAATTCTCTTTACCTGACATCTTCTGTAATGTGCACTGGCAGTGAGTTTGTCTGACAGTAAAAGAGAACTCTGTGTATCAAGTCATAAGATGTTCTGCATGCAGTTCAATAAAGCAAAAGTAGAGGATTTTTTAAAGGAAACATGAATTAGGAATATACGATTTCTACTAATTATCGAGCACTAAAAATTAAATTCTGAATTAAAGATCCTGCCCTGCAGGAGGTGAAAAAAAGGTGTTTGGGAACTGTTGAGTCACAGCCTGAACCACTGATTGATCACCTGGGAAAGGACTGAGTCAGCCCTGGGAGCACAGGTGAAGGCAATTCAGCTGTGTGACCAGAAGGGGTGAAGCCGGGCTGCACCTCTCCTAGACCCCATTTTAGGGCTGACTGCCATTAGGAAGGATCTCTTTCTGGAGATCCCTCCTCTGTGGAGTCTTTCCTGTGAACCTAGATCTTTGGATACAGGTGAGTGTTCCTTCCCTGTTTGTTTCTTTTCCTATTTTCACTACGTTCGTCTTTTCAGCTGTAACACCAACTGTAAGAGAAGTTTAACTCTTCTTTAACTGTGGGATTCCATGAACAGCCTAAACCTGGATTTCTGTACAAAATACGTTTTCTTATACCCTGTCCTAATAAAAACTGATGATATATGATATCCTGTTCTCATTTATTCCAATTTCCAAAGAATTGGATGGAATTGAACTCTGTGCCTGATGCTGCACAAGTAAATCAGGAGGATGACTAGGTTCTGTTTAAGGAAACTACAGTTGTGATGTTCCTAATTTCTTTCCTCTTCCCTTCTTTCTTTTCTTTTCTTTTTTTTTCTTTTTTTCCCTCCTGTTTAGGTTTAGAGTTCCAAAAAGAATTGGGGAAAGAAATGGATAAAGAATACAGGTTTTTATGGGACACCGTAACCAAACTGACTGTGAAGTATGATTTTGGAGATGCTTTCCCAGTACGAAATACTTCTCAAGTATTTATTGATCATCAGCAGACATCATTTAGAGGTACTGAAAAGTCCACAAATTAAACAGTTATAAACACAACCTTCATTATTATCACTGCAAGTTTTGGAAGTAGTGGTCTTATTTTATCCAGATCGTGAACCTTACCTATTCTTGATGGATCTTCTTTCCTTTCATCTCACTAGCAAAACTGGCAGACTTCACCCTTATGGCTGAAATTCTGACTCCACAATAGACAGAACAAGTACTGTTACTGACTTCACAACTACTTAGTTTTAGTTCCAGTGTTTGCTAGCCTGAATCTGTTGCATGCATTGTAAAATGCTATAACTAGTGTAAGACATACAACAGTAAAAGGCATAATGATTGATCATAATTAAAAGAGCACACACTTATTATTCTGCATTAAAACTGACTTCCTTGTACATGTTAGCATGTGGTTAAGCAGATATTTGGCAAATGTGAGAGAAGAAAACTCAGTGAAATGAAGATTTGTCTTCCTAAGGCAGTGGAATGTCTAGCCATCAGTGTATCAGTAGTCACACTGCTATCCTTGAAAGGTCTAGAAATATGACTTACCATTGTCTTAAGTTATACTATGACACTTTTTAGTAGCCTGTAGTTGGGAAAGTGTGTGCTTGGCTCACAGGTAACTTGTATTTATGGAACTGTGTATCTATTCAGAATATCTGGAAGAAGTAGGTAGATATTCTTGTCTGTTTTCTCACATTTCTGAAGAAACACTTTTGTTTACCCTTGGAAATGTTTGTGTACAACATGTAACTGTATAGATCTTAAAAAGGGACATTTTGCAAGGAATTCATTAGATGGGAGCGTAAATCACATAGGTTTATGGATGTTTTTCCACTAGTTTAAGTGGCTGTCACGTGGGCAAAGTGGTCTTTAGTGACCCACAACAACAATTTTCATCATTACCTTTACACATTAAGGCATCTTCTTGGACAGCATTTCTACTGCCTGTTTCTGTAGTGATGCAGGAAAGTAGATGCCTGTGAGATGGGGTGGGTTGTAGCATTCAGGAAAGTAGTGTAGGAGTATAAAATAGATTATGAGCTACCAAATCAGAGGTAGTCATGTCTGCTTATTCCCCCTTCTTCCTGTACTTGAGAAAGAAAAGAAACAAGAACTGGTGAACTGCTGCTTACTTCTATGTTTTGCTTCTTTGAATTTCATTTTTAATGCATCTTGACAGAAATTTGAAGAGATAATATGAAATTGTACATATTTTTAATCAAACACCATTCATCCTCTTTTTATTTTATAAAGTCTACGATGAAAAAATTCCCGATATAGGACTAATCCCATTGAAATCTGATCTTGTTGAAGAATATGCTGGTGATGTTTTGAAAGACCTACCTGTTTTAGAAAGGTACGTATATGAATTTTCATTGTAATGTAGTAAGATTGTATGGGTTTGTTTCACACTCCCCTGCACTGTCTATCCATACTATGCTTAATTTGTGCAAGTTCAGAAGTGCTTTTGCTGTGACTGGGGAAGATTTATGCGTTAGTGTAAATATTAACAGGAGGTTCAGAACAAGAATAAGTAAGAATCTGTTGTCTTATTTTCTCATCAGTTATTTTTTTGTGTTAGTCTTTCAAGATTCTTATTCTACATTCTTAAACATTTTCTTTCTAAGCATGCAAATAGTATTTGATAGGTTGCATCCTAAATTGCAAAGCTCAGATTGTTTTCAGGAACAGAAAAATGTGGAGTAACAGTACTGCATAAAAGTAAAAGATAATCTCTCAACACTTGCCCTGTTGTGCTGTTGATGAAGGTGGGTTGTGTACTGCACAATGATTATTTTTGGTCAGTTTGGGAAAACGGATGTATTTCTGTGAGTTATGTAGTTATGTTGCATTGTGATTTAACTGTGTGAAAGTAAGTGGGGGAAAAATGCAGTTTCAATTTGTTACCAAATCTTTCTGAAAAACTGAGACTATCCTGACAAACTGGAGTAGGATTAAGCCCTATACTGGTTATCTGTCACTGTAAAATTCATTAGATAAATATCTGGGGTTTTTTGTTTTGAACATTTCATTAGAGATGCCAGAAAACCATTTTATTTTCTGCACTGGTTAATGTTTTAGCAATGATCCTGCAGTTACTTCACTTGCTAAATACAAAGAATTTGATGAGCTTCATCACTGGCATTCTGGCAGACCACTGACTGACGAATATGAACGAGTACTATGCAATGCAGATGGTAAGAAATGCTAATAAAACCCATTTGGTTGTCTGAGCTAGAAAAGTACTTTGAGGAGAGTCATTGTTTTAAAGGAGGACTTTAAAAAGAAGTTTAAAAACTCACTTCATAAAATATTTGCAGCCATGTAAGCATGTGTGCCAAAGTAGAACTACTGCAATAGCTGAATTATACTTAAACTGATGAGTTTGTGCAGTATTTATGTGCACTGTATGTTATGTATACTCTAAAGAGTATAATGGAGCATTCTTCAGGTGTTCATGATACGTTCCCTTGTGCTTGCAGACTGCTTCTCACATATATATATAGAGAGAGAGAGAGAGAGAGAGAGATAGATAGATATAGATATATATAAAACAAACTGCATGTACATCTGCAATTTAATGTTTAAATCTCTAGTTTGCATAATGCTTATTAAGCAAATTCATATATGGGCAAAATCAACTTAAATGATTGGCTATGTATATGCATTGCAAACACATCTTTTGAGAACATACGTGAAAGAAGAAGAAAGCAAAAGTTATTTGTATCTTTAATAATTAATTTTACATGTTATAGTTTCTTTTAAGTTTTTGCACTTTCTGATAGGACAGTTTTTTTTCATTCTTATTTACACTGTGGTTCCAACAAGAAATTTGGAGAGCAGTCACTTTGAGCATAACCTGCAGAAGAGTAGCTAGAGCATCCTCCATGATGTTGGAGCTGAAAGTTTGTCTGCTACTGCTGAAATCCTTTCTCTTCCACCTTTTGTATGAGTTCTCTGAACACAGGCTTGTATCATCTTAGTCTTGGGTAAAAACAGATCTTCTGAGATGGATTGTCACACTCAGAACCTAACTTTTTTTTTCTTTAAGATGCAGAGAAATATCTTGTGCAATACTACAGTACTCCAGTGGCTGGAGAGCTGTGCAAAGGAAAACTATGTAAGGGTATTAGTTTACAGCTGGTTGAACACAAACCAGCAGTGTGCCCAGGTGGCCAAGAAGGACAATAGCATCCTGGCTTGTATCAGAAATGGCATAGTTAACAGGAGCAGGGGGGTGATCATGAAATATTTGAGGGGGCCTACAAGAAAGCTGGAGAGGGGCTTTTTATGAGGGCAGGTAGCAACAGGATGACGGGAATTGTCTTGAAATGGGAAGAGGGAGATTGAGACTGGATATTAGGAAGAAATTCTTTACTGTGAGGGTGGTGAGACACTGGAACAGATTGCCCAGAGAGGCTGTGGATGCCCCCTCCCAGGAAGCATTCAAGGCCAGGCTGGATGGGGCTTTGGGCAGCCTGGTCTAGTGGGAGATTTATATAAAACAGCCCCCATAGCAGGAGTTGGAACTAGAAGATGTTAAAGGTCCCTTCTGACCCAAACAATCCTATGATTCTATGACTTGAGTGCAGAAATATATGTGCTCAATAGAGTAGCAAAAGTTTTCTTCCAGCAGCATTATTTATGTTCTGATGAGAGAGTCTTGCTTTTACAGAGGTCTTTGATTATTTAATTGCCTTTTGAAGACACCTTCTCATTTTCCTTGACTGTGTTGCTCTAACAGTCAATTTGTTTCCTGCTTATTGAGTTTTCCAATAATTTTTGATATCTGCCTGAAGTTGTCTCGATTTGAGTCTATGACTTACCTCTCAGATAATTGAAAGTACCATTCTGTGAGTCTTAGTAGCAAGCCTCTTTTGATACATGATTTGGTCTTTTAGTCGATGAAGAATTTTTGCTATCTGTACGTGTGCAAACTCATTACTCAGTTATCTTTTCTTGGAAATAGTTTAGACTAAAATTCTGGTTGTGTATTTTTGAATCAATTATACTTATTTGCAGCAAAGTCCAAAGATGCAGATGAAAGAAAACAAATTCAAAAGCTTCAGACTTTTCATCGTTTATATGGAAGCACTTTGGAAGGTAGCACTTCAAAGTTTATTGTATGCCAGAAAGATGCTCCAGGAAATGCTGATGGTGCTGTGAAAAAGTCTAAAATACATGTGAGTATAGGCAAATTGTTCTTTCCAAACTTATTTTATATAATCCAAAAAAAAAAAGCATTTCTACTATTTGAATCCCAGAAATGAAATATTATACCTTAAGTGCATAACAGTTCTCAGTTGGGGAAAATTAATTATTTTGTATTATAAATTGTCTAATTAGAAAAAATATTTTTGTTTCTGCTTGGGAATATTGGCAATTATATTTTAAAAATAAAGAAAAGTAATAAATATCAAGTTTGTAAAGGCTGGTGGGTTTTGGCTTGTGGCTGGTAATAGAATGTGGAATGAAGGAAACTGGAGTTCATCAATTTTCTTTTACTTTAAGAAAGTACTGAGCAATACTGTAAAATCCATTGTTTGGTTATTTGTTTTCCCACGTTGTTTGGAAATACTCACCATGAAAGGTTCTGTAAATTTTGCTATTAATTCTACTTAAGAATATTTTTTAGACATCACAGGGTGGTACTTTCACACTGATGAACAGGAGTAATAGGAATTTAAATAATATTTCATAATAGGCTGTAAGGTTTAGATTATCACCTGTTGAACCACCTGTAAACCAGGTATAGAATGATTTTGTTCGAGTAAGATGGAACTCTTAATTTTATTTAATGCATTAAAAAAAATCTTGTTACTAGAATTACTATTACCTATGAGTAAAAAAAAAAAAAAAAACCCTCAGGTATCTGCTATTTATTTTTTCCATGTTTGTGTGCTTTTATACTATTTGTGATGAAGCTTTTTATTGATTTCTAAAGTAAAGATTAGGAAGCTTTTGAGCAGCATGCTGTGATTCAGAAATAGTCTCCTTCAGAATTGAGTAATTTAAAGAAATCTCAAATGATGATGTACCACAAAGGTGAATTGCAAACTGTAATATATCTTGAGTTTATGGATTAGTTTCATCAGATGATGCTTGCACATAATTGTGATTAATTTTGAAATTTTATTGGATAGAAAAGCAAAGCAGAAATAATTATGGAGGAAAACAACAGGCGACTTAAAGCTAAAGAAGAAAAGAAAGAACAGGAGCAATGGAAAGCCTTGCAGATGCCGATGGAAAAAGAAATAAAAGCAAATCCAACAGTTGGAATAAATAAATTGGAAAAGTTTCTCAAGACAGTTAGAAGTAAATCTGTGAAATTCAGCGTAGAAATGGCAGGATTGTCGGCCTGTGTAGAAGCATGGAAAAAACACTGCAGAAAACAAGGTATGATAACCAAATGAATGTTCAATTTTCAGTTTGCACTCACATCAACTAAAAGTGAGTACATCTGGGCTTTCTCAGAAGGAATAAAGGCATGTAAATACAAACTTGTCCTGGGAGCAGTAGTGGTGCTTATAAGTATTAGCAGGCATTAATCCCCTTCTGCAATTTCAAAATCCCTCAAAGGAGAGATGCAAGGAATCTATTGAAATTAGATTTCAGCTATTTTTCTGTTTTTCCTTGTAAACATTGCATACATAATTTATTGTATGCATCTTTAATGAGTATGAGTTATGCACATTCAGTATGACTATATTGAGATAAATTCTTAAGAAGCTGACTGAGTAAACTCACAATCTGAATAATGCTGATTATCACTGAAATCTATGCTACTGTCATTTGCTGTCTTCAGTTTCACTAGAATCAACTTATCCAGTCTATCCTTCTGGTTGAGAGGATTCAGTCACACTGCTGGAAATACGCTGGGGCGACCTGTAAAGGTTAGAGTGAAATATGTAGCTAATAGGACTGAGTAACAAACCTGAGTCAATGAAGTAAAATGGGGAACTTCTGTTGACAAATACATATAAGAAATACAACTTCCTTTAATAGCTGAGTTGTTTGGATGCTTGGTGTTCAGTGACAGAGGTTGCCACGTGTGAGTTATGTTCTGGTTGTCTCTAATTTAAATGCATTTTTAAGCTGCCATAAACATGGCTGGATGGATAAAGGTCTGTTCTAAAAATGCCTAATATAAGAAGGCTCCCAATGATACAATTGGCTGTCAAGTAACTGAAGCTTTTTTTGTGAAAGGAAACAAACCTGAAGATTTAAGCAGTGCTGTCCAAGTTATGAGGAGAATTCATATACTCCTTGACAAATATCAAGATCTTTTGGAGAAATCACATTTACAGAAGCTGAGTCAGTATCTGCAACTTCTTGGATTTGAGAATTTGGCATGTACTCTGTCTGGCCAGGTAACGTTCTAGTCTTCGTAGAGCTTCATGTGATTTTCTAACCTGCTGATGCAGGTCTGAAGATGGGTAACAAGGCTGGTGGAGAGCTTGGAGAATATGTTCTGTGAGGAGCAGCTGAAGGAACTGGGTCTGTTTAATCTAAGGAAGAGGAGACTGAGGGGTGACCTTATCGCTCTCTTCCAGTCCTGAAAGGTGATCTCAGGGAGGGTGGGGTTGGTCACTTCTTATGGTGTCAGGATGAGGGGAAGTAGCTCAAGTTGTGCCAGGGTAAGTTTAAGTTGGATATGAGGAAACGCTTCTTTGCAGAAAGGGTTGTTAAGCACTGGAATAGGCTTCCCAGGGAGGTGGTTGAGTCACCATCCCTGGATGTGTTTAAAACCATTTGGATGTGCTGCTCAGGGACATGATTTAGTAGAGGGTTGTCAGAGTTAGGTAGTACAGTTAGGTTGCAGTTAGACTTCATGATCTTGAATGTCTTTTCCAACCTAAACAGTTCTGTGATTTTATGATTCTATGTTGTAACGTGTAATACTTCTGTAGACAGCTTTCAGGATCAGGTATGTAGCCACACACATCTATGAATAAAAGGATTTATGTTTTAATGTATGGTATACACATTTTATTTAAAAATATAAAGCTTTACAAAATTTAGAATAAGTCAGTCTTTATATTAGGTTTCTTTTTCCAGCTTGGATTCTTTATACAGAGTCACAGCAGGCTCAAGAAGGGACAAAGAAATATGGGATGAGAAGTATATACTTTGCAGTAGCTCAAGGAAGCCAAGCTCTGTCTGCTAGATGGTTTTGTTAGCTCATCTCACAACAAAAGCAACCACAACAATGGCTGCTGAAGACATTAATTTCAAAAATGTAGCCTCCAGATATAACTCTGACACCAGGCTACAGCAGACAAAGCTGTTTAAAAATTACCTACAATTTCATATATTTTTTCAAAGCTTTCAGAGTTCCATAGAGGGGAAAAAACATAACATTTTCTGAATCTTTTGCTAGTTTTCAAACCAATTTGAAATTTAATATGACCTTATAGATGAGAAAAGGAAAAGATGATCAGAATAGAAGCAACTATGATGTTGAGGTGGGACCAGCTCGCTTCCAGCTGCAATACATGGACTATTACTTGCTCAGAGAAGAGAGGAATGATCCAGATCCCCGAGTGCAACACTTCATACCAGACACGTGGCAGGTATTGAGGCAAATCCATTTGTATATAGAGTTATGAAAGTGACCTTTTTTCATTTAAAAATATACATTATTATACTACTTGTTAAAAGTAGTGTTTCACCAAGTTTAACAAAGACAGTAAATTACTTTAGAAATGTTCTTTTTGCACTGATGGCTTTGCAATTAAGAGCTTAGCTAAAGGCATTTGACATAAGAAATGCCAGGTTCGTGAGATTCTGCTTGAATATCTGATGATTAGTTCAAGCTATTGTTCTCCTTATTTGTCTGTAAGGAGCTGCTAATAGTATGAGATGAGAAATAACTTTTTCCTTAAAGAACAGCAAATCTAACTGAAGTCTTTTTATTGTTAGGCTGGGGAGGCCAGCTAAATTTGCCACTTTTTGTGACACTATCTACAAACAAGTCACTTGCTTGAGGAGCAACTTGAAAGATGGCATATATATTGATAGAGAAAGATAATGTTACTACTAATTTTTTCTTTTAGTACTCTTCCTTCCATCCTTTAACACCTGTTGAGAAAGCACGGAGGAAGACAGTAGTAGAGAAGAAAACAAATTACTAAACAATGTATGTTAAGAGCATAGAGATTTTAATAGTACTGAGTAACTATTACAATGCAATAACAAATAGCGCTTTGTAAAAGAACAATGAAGTTTTTGAATCTAAATTATACACTGAGTTAACCGGTTATATTTTGTTTAAAAATTTCCAGTTTTGGACTGCAAGTGTTGTGGTATCAGTATCTTAGAGCAAATAATTGAAACAAGCAAGTCAGACTTGCTAGTTCTGCTTTTTCTGCTAACAGTCTGAGGGGGGAAGAAAATACAGTCGTACTACTAGGTTGACTTTGACCTCCAGTAGTCCAAAATTGCTATTAGAAGTCTGTATGTTTAAAAAAAAAAAAAAAAAAAAAAGACTTTTTCACAGAGCTGGTTTACTCAATGAGAACAAACAAGACATTTTGACATAAATTGCTACTCTTCTCTTAGCGAGAACTTCTTGATGCTGTAGATAATAACGAGTCTGCAGTGATTGTTGCTCCCACATCATCAGGAAAAACATATGCTTCATATTATTGCATGGAGAAAGTTCTGAAAACGAGTGATGAAGGAGTAGTTGTGTATGTTGCTCCCACAAAGGTAAGCCTACATCCTGCTACATATTCTGTATGTTGACTATATTTTTCAGTGTGATTCTAAAACCACTGGGAATAACTTACTACACTAATTTAGTTGATGTATGTCTTTTTTAATCAGATGTGTAATTAAGCATGTTAACAAAGAATCTTCAAAACATTTATGTTCATGTATGATTTTATATTTGTCTGTTGCTGTAATATAGCTATTTTAAGGTCATAAACACCAGTGTGTACAAAAGGGCTTAGATGTAGAGTGTTAGGAAAATAGTGAGAGTTGTCAAAGCATACAAACTATATGTGAAAGTGATACTGGAATAGAACAATGATCAAGCAAGTAATTTCATTCCAAATGAGACGACTTTTAGAGAACCTCAAGAAAAAGCTTGTGAAACTCTTGCCTGTTGTGGTACTATTTTTTTTTAATGCAAATTCTATTCTGGTAGTTAGAAATTGACTTAGAAGCTGAGACAGTGTCTTGACTTCTTCCGAAACTTACTGTTGTGTTGACTTAGTGCATGTAGACGCAGCAGAATGTCATCTTTTCTTTAGCAGCTCTAAAAATCATTATGATACAGAATTAATACCATATAACTCGCTTCATGGAACACTAAAGTTCTTTGCAAGCATGAGTATTACTGAACATAAAGAACTATATCTGTTTGAAGTTAATAATACACTACATAGTACATTATAATTTAGCACGTTAACATCATTGCCCAAGCTAGATACTTTTATATAATATCATATGCCTCTTTAGTTTCATTAATGACTTGCTTTACTTAAGGCACTTGTAAACCAAGTGGTGGGATCTGTATACAGTCGATTCACCAAGAAACTTCCAGATGGACTGGTGGTGTGTGGAGTCTTCACACGAGATTATCGCCACGATGTCATGAATTCTCAGGTATATCTTTATGGGTGTTTTAACACAGAATAGTAATAACTTCTGCACTTCATCTGGCTCCTGAAAATATTAATTTTGATTGTAACAGTTGCACCATCACTAAATAGAAAGCTCAGGAAAAATCTAAAGATGCTTGTACTGCTCACCAGAAACTTTCACTTTGGTGCACACAAATGTACCTATTCATCCATAGGGGCTATGCCACTGAAAAACCTCTGAATCCCTTCGTCACAAGCATACATCTGATGTAAATGCAGACAAATGAAGGAGGTGTTCTTTTTTTCATTATTTGCATGATGGTGTGACTTTTCCTATTACTCATAAAATTTGATGACAGGCTGATTTTTAAGTGGGAGCATGTCTTTATTTTTTCAGTCAGTCTCACAGTGGAAAGTTCAAACAGATCCTTCAATATTTTACTTTGTGCCTATTGCCTCTTGTCCTGTTGGTAGACACCATTGAAAAGAGCCCACTTCTCTTCTTCACGTACTCTTTTTACATTCTTATACATTGAGAAGGATAAGAGAAGATCTCTCCATTAAACAATATCCTCTCTCCTCACCTTCCAGCCCAGTTATTTCACCATAGAATTTTATCAGATTGGTCAAGCATGACTTCCTCTTGAAGGACAGTGAATGCATGCTGACTACTCCTAATGACTTCTTTGTCCTTCATGTGCCTGGGAATGGTTTCAAGGGTTAATAGCTCCATCACTTTCCCAGTGATCAAGGTGAAATTGACAGGCCTGGAGTCCTCTGCGTCCTCCTCCTTGCCCTTCTAGAAGGCAGGAGTGAAAAATTACTTGTTTTTTTGCCTACCTTTTAAATCAAATACCTAAATATATATATATTTTTTTCCAATATGCAATCTATCCTGTTATATTTGATTAGACAATTTACTTCAAAATAATACTTTACAAACCTTTGTTCCTAGATACTAGTGACCGTGCCTCAGTGTTTAGAAATTTTGATGCTGTCTCCTCATCGCCAGAGTTGGACCAAACGAATACAATACATTATATTTGATGAGGTATGCGTATTTCAATAGTCATCAATTACGAGAAGAAATGAAAAAGCAGAGGAAACCAGTCAACAATTGAATTTTTCATTACATACATGATACCTGGCAAAAACTTTAGAACTATTACTTCAGACTTGCTTGCTTTTATTGTTAGACTTAATGTATTCCAGTGCAAGAACTAAATCCTCTGATGGTCTTCAAGAGGACATTTGGTTCAGTGAAAGTTAACAGGAGTTCCCCTTATTTCTCTCACTCCAGTCATTTGAAAAACTAAAGGTCATCACTGTAGCTTTAGAGTTGAAATTGGAATCTGGATGTACTGGAGGCTGGGGTCATTCATTGTTCTTATCAGATATTTGCCAATTTTCTGAGGACAAGAATGATGATTAATCTTTCTATAATTAAAACTTGTACTGGATTCTTTCTTGTATATCAGATTAATTGCTAAAGATGTGAGTAAACACCTAGACTACATACTGTGAAAATAGTACTGAAATTTAGACTGTTTAACTATCCAGTGAGGTCTGGAGAGATATTTATCCATTTCATTTTTATCTCACTGTCATTAGCTACAGTATAAGAAGTGTTCACTACTGTTCTTTCCAAAGTTCTTCTTTTTAAGAAAACTGTAGTGAAGCAACTCTTCTTAGGTTTACTTTGAGAAGGAACTTTTTTTTTTTTTAATCCTTTCTCTTTTCCCAAAAATATAGATCCATTGTCTTGGCGGTGAAATTGGAGCAGAGGTTTGGGAGCATCTTCTGGTAACAATTCGGTGTCCATTTTTGGCTCTCTCTGCTACCATCAGTAATCCAGAACACCTGACTGAGTATGCTTGGAAATTTTTAATTCTCAAGAGCTTATTTAAATTGGACTTGAGCTGTCTTAAACAGATGTCAATTACTATTGAGAGGCAACAGATTTGGAATTGTTTTTATTTATTGTATATAGTTGTATATAATTGACACTGAGTTTTGTAACTCTTCACTCTCTGTAGTGAGAATAGGTATTCCTATTACTTAAGATCCTTTAAATGAGCTGGGGAGAAGAATTTAAGATGCTTTTGAATCTATTTGGTTTGCCAAAACCTAATAAGTATACTTGTCTATCATCAGTCAAGGAAGACACCGTCACTATATACATGTGTGTGTACATATATGGTGGTGCTATTCCACATTTATGAACAGCACCCTGGGTTAAACTGGAGAAAATTCCTCTGAAATGGTGAAAGACTAGAAACTTTATAGGAGAAACAGAAGAATGTTGTAATTCCTCTATTACAGTTGTAAAATTTTTCTTCAAAATGTTTTTAACAACTTTTTTATTCTTGAAGGTGGTTACAATCTGTGAAAAGGTATTGGCAGTATGCTGATAATAAAATAAAAGAAAGCTCTACTGACTCTGAGAAGAATTTTGCAGGAAAATATAAAGGAAGATCTACAGTAAGAGAACAAAAAAAATCATACCGTGTTAGATTAGGTGTGTATTGGAATGTTATGTAACTGATAAATGAATGTATTGTCCTTTCTGCAAACACTTTAATCACGCTGCATGAACATAATAATGTACATATATATGTGCTTATTTCAAATAAATGAGTATTGCAGTAGTAAGTACTTATTTTTAAAAACAAACAATTGTATCACTACATTTTCGTCTCTTCACAGTCCTGTATGAAGAAAGATACAATGATTTGGAGAAGTATGTGTGTTCTCTAACGGGCAGTGATTTTGACATTGAACATTTTCACCCTTGTGCTGCATTAACAGTCAATCATGTAAGTATTGTGCTGATGACAAAATTGTTTCTCAAATGTTGCACTGAATCCAAGATTGCAAGCTAATTCTTCTCTTTCTTTCTTTTTATTAACACCCTGCAGATTGAGAACTATGGTATTCCTTCAGATCTTTCCCTGTCTCCAAGGGAGAGCGTTCAGCTATATGACACAATGGTAAAAGTCTGGCAGAAGTGGCCAAGGGCACAGGTGGGTCTAAAGAACTGCAGACACTACATAAAAGTAGGTAACTAGATAACAAATTACTGCAGTGTCTTATGATGTTGTTTTCAAGGAGATGGATCCTGAAGAGTTTGTCTCTTTCAAGAATAAGGTAGTGATAAAAAAGATGGATGTGAGGAAATATGAACAGGAACTGAAGAAAGAGCTGAGCAACTGGATTGTAGTTGGACAAAGACAGAAGGTAACTGTTGTTAGAGGAGTGCATTTTTAAGCTTATGTATAGATGTAATGTAATTATAACATAATTATCTTATAATAATAATTATGGGAGCTTCTACTTCCATAATTATTTTTTATTAGTATTAACTACTGTTGTGCTGAAAGAGAAGCACTAATATTAGTGGAATTTGATAAGCTTTTTCAAGGTTACGTTTTCACAAGTTTCTCAGGGAATCAGATGTCTGGTACTTACATGAAATTTGAAGTTCTGATTACTTAAGGTACCTACTACAATTAGTGATAGTATTGTACCAGTATTCTGCTACTTTAGTCTGCCTCTTTTTCTTTTTTGCTACTCATTTGAAACCTTTTGTGAAAACTTTCTATGTAAGAGACAAAGCAATGGGCAAAAAATCAAGTCTTTGGCAGTCATATGTTGTTATATCATAAAAAGAAGTGTAAGGAGGCTTTGTATCAAAAATAAGTATAAAAGAAAGAACATCTGGAAAAAAAAACAAACCGAACTTCTTGAGATTTGACACTTAAATGTGAAAATATAATTGTTGTGTTAGAAATACTTCATTCACCCACAGTGATGGTAGCCAAGAATTTACGTTTCAAGTTCTTGCTGAAGTCAGTTAATGTTCTACAGGGCTTTTAAGTCTGCAAACCATGAGGAAGTACTGCATGATTTAAAATATCTGAGCTGATAGAAACTGCCTTCTAGGAAAAAGTTTCTGATATTAAAATATCATTAATAATAATGCTTTGGTCAGGTGAATGAGGTACTGGAGAACTTAAAGCCCAAGCCTGTGGATTGCTCAGAATATCAGAAGTGGAAGAAGTTTGCACACTTTGTTGACAAATTGCATGAAATGGGTAAATTGCCTGCCATATTTTTTATGTAAGTATTTACGTTCCATATATTGTGTTCATTGACTAGAGAAAAATGAGAAAAATTGGAAGATACCATGTATTTGTTTTTTTGTTTTCGTTGGTTTAAAGCGCATGAAATAAAGACTTGCAAGCTCTATCAATCCATTTATGTGGGACTTTCTATTTTTATCTCTTTATGGGACTAAAGATTTAGCTGAATTAAAACTGTGGATTAATTACTATCTGGAAAGGTTAGAATCCGTGAGTGATATGAGGGAAAACTGTAAGAAGCTGCATCACGCTAAAATAAGAGTTGAATTCTCCATTGTTTTGCTCCAGTGTAGTAAGTAAAACTTGTGCTCCTAATTTAGAGTTGTGAATGGTGTATGTAGGTGCAGACTTGATAGGGAAAAGGATGAAATGAGCTTCTATGAATGTATCTTTTGTTATGATCTCAGTGCAAAAGACTATCAACATAGTCTTTTATCTAGTGAAATGGATCAATTAACCCATCTTGAATACATCTGAGATGATGTTTTGTGAAATTACAAATGTGCACAACCTACTGACACCATTATCAGTGCTATTGAAAGTATCAGTAAAATAGACATGTACCCTGATTAACACTGATCTTAATACTGAAAAGAAGCTACTTACCATTAAACAGTTGTCCAATGCAAAGAAACAGTCACATGTTTTCTTATCCCAGTATGAAGCCTTGCTCTTCCTTATACTGGACACTTGAGTAGTGAGGGGGACAATGCTAGCTGCCATTTCATTTCTTACAAGTTTATGCTGATTTAAAAAAAAAAAAAAAAGTGTTTCTGAAAGAACACTAGAAAGGAAGAAGGAAGAAGTGAGCATACAGGTTGACAGAATTTCTAAATGCTGGTGACTGTTTCTTTTTGTATTTTGAGTGGCGGTCTAGTTGCAAATAAGTGTTATGTCTGATTTCAAGTTCAAACCAATAGATTTTGAAATTACTCTCAGATATTTGTAAATTCTTTGTATAAGGAGTGATTTCAGAGCTGCTTTATGAACTGCAGCATCATTTTGGGGCACTAGGGAGTTCCAAAGTGTTTCTTTTCAGCAGAGAAAGATAAATGGCTTATTCTCACCTGCTCTGGAATGATGCATCCTTTGAAATTTTTGGTGACTTCTGGCTCTTGCAAGGGACTGTGTGTAGAGTGTGAATCCTCTCTTTAATTAATAACTAATTATAACTAAATAATCACTGTAGGATGAAAACACCCTGCAGACTAGTGAATGTGGAGGCATAACCTAGTGACATGAATTGGGATACGAAGTAGAGAAATCTATTATCTGATGCTGTTCTAAGGAATCAGTGTAGTGTAACAGCACTTTGTGGACCTCCTCTGTGTTGTATTCTGACAAGGGTCAAACATCAAACAGATTTTTAAAAATTGTATCTTTTTATGTGTCCAAGTCCTGAGAATTCATGAGGCAGATGAAGGGAATTTAGAGCCCTCAGGAGTAGATGCTGCTTTGGAATAGTAGATTGGTATTTGTGCTTTATTGATCGTGATAAGCTTTTTCTTGAGCTGTTGATGAATTAGGTTGGAAAGTGATCACCCATTATGGTACCAAGTCAGCATGGAATTAATAGGGACTCCTGAAAGAGCAGGTATCAGAGCTGTAGAAGCCCAATTGCTATTGTGGCTTTTGATGGTAGGGAGAACAGTACTTGGAATTTTCTTCTATTAAAAACACCAGGGAAAGGAATATACTGGCACCACGCTTCTACTTATGTGGCTGAATAAACTGAATTCACTTCAGAGGAATCAAAACTAAATGGGAAATGATTGGTACTGAGCTCTGTCATTCACGAAAAAAGCTTAAGCTAAGAGGTAGTCTTAAGATGTGTGTTTGGCCTTCGCAAATATAAAGTTCTTCAGTTTTTGCACTTGTTCTTGGTGACTGCTGAATTTGAATGACTTGTAAGTATTCTAATGGGCTAGGATGCAACATCATGCCAGGTTTGCAAGCACTTTTTAGTGATAGTCAGACGAATCTGCAACAAGTATTTCATAAGTGCTTACTGAGGGCGAAGCTGGTATAGTCTTTATCCTAGTTAAGCTTCAAACAGCCCAGTGTTGAAAAGGCTATGAGGAAGAACAGCTAAGTAGAAGACCAGAAGAAGCAGACATTGATTTTTTTTTTTTTTCAACTGGTTAGTTGAGAAGGATTAAAATGATGTAAAGTACAATCTGATCTATATGTATGCCTACATGTCCAACTTAGGAAAAGGGAGGATTGAGCATGCTTTCTACAAACAATTTAATGGCAGAATCATTTTATATGTGACCACTCAGATTTGGAATAAATGCAGTTTGAAAGTAAATGTGGGTTATGATGTGGCTCTGGGCAGCCTGGTCCAGCGATGGGTGATCCTGCCCATGACAGGGGTGTTGAAACCAGATGATCTTTGAGGTCCTTTTCAACCCCGGCCACTCTCATTCTATGATTTGAGGATCAAATAGTAATGTGCTTCTAATTATTAGAATTAACTGCAGTTGTGTAAAAAGTCTTGCTGAGCATTATTGTAATAGCATTCATTAAAAACACTTACAAATAAAGAGCTCTATTAGAGTTGTCCTAACTGATGTGTATTGCTTTAAGATTTGGCTTAGATTCAGTGGAAAAGGCAGCCAGGAATGTCTTCCTGAATTTGCTGGAAAAACAAGACAATGAACATGACCCTAAAATGGAGAGGGAAAAAGAAGATATAAAGAACAAATTAAGAAAAGTGAATAAAACAATAATGAAATATGAGAATATGTAAGTATTAGAACTTAGTATACTATTGTAAAGCTTATGCATTACAACAGAGTAAAAGTTTGTGGTAAGTTATTCCTGGGGGATGTACCTTACAGCAGCCAGTTGCTTTAGCAACCCACATGGTGGGTATTAAATAGCAGTACCTAGTGCATAGATGGGGAAAGGAAATACTAGTGTGGCTGACACTGGGTAAAGTGCTGGGGCTACTGCATGAGGATGAGAGAGAAACTTGAATATATGAGGGCAGCCACTGTGGAAGAATATATTCATAGCTTAATTTCACCATGTCTGGTTATAGTGGTGGATCTTTGAAGTGTGGGTACACCTGACTGAAATGTTCTTGAAAAATGTGACAGCATTTTGCTTTGATTATACCTTGTCTTTGCTTTAGCCTTCAACTTCCTTGTTTTCTGATCATAGGGTGTAAAGTCTGACCTTTGTAGTACTGAATTAAAACTTGAAAATCCAGTATCAGTTTAGACTCAGTGGCTTGAAAGTCTGCTTCTGGCTTCCTTCTCTTCAAATCTTTCCCCAGATCTCTACAGTCCATATAATTATTTGCAGTAAATGGATCACATTTATTTTTAATGTTTTTTTTTTTTACTGTGCAATAGTGATAGCTTACTAATTTGCTGAGCAAGGTATTTGTAGTTGCTGTCTTCATATTTTTTCATTTTTTTATATCACCATGATTCCTTCTTTCTCCTTCACCCAAAATTACTTGCTGTTTTGCATACCAGCCAAGTTAAAATGGAGATGTTAGCATTACAAGTAAATTTACATTAAGAGATCTACCTACGTGTTTGAGCCTACAGTTCAAAAGAGAACACATCTGAATCTTTAAGAACTCAAAGTATATATTAAAATATGAATGTTAAAGAAATAATCTTTTAAACTTTATATTTTATACAGTGATATCAAAAAGGTGAAACCAAGTAAAATAGAAAACATCGTGATGCTTTTGTCTATGAAAAAACAGCTACAGGAAAGACTTAAAAAGCTAACTGCAGTCCCTTCTATGTGTACTTATGCTGATCCTAAAGCAGTGGATGAAGATGTAAGTAATTAATAATTACTTTGGGTTTTCTATGTTTAAAATCCTTGGATTTGTGCAAAAATCATAAAATGCATATACTAAGTGATGCAATTGTTAGTGAGTATTGTTGTGAACAACTTCATGAAATATTCTGAATTTGATTCCAGGTCTCAATCTTAGATAACTTTATTTTTAAGATGTATGGAGAAATTTTCATTCTGCCAGCTGTCTACTCACCACTGTGCTCACTGTACAATTTCCCTATGAGCCACCTGTACACTTCTCTTGAAAACCCTCAAGGATGGTGACTCTACTGCTTCCCCAGGAAGCTTCTTCCAATGCCTTATCAAATGCTTGGACTTTAATAGCTAAGAGATTTATTTTATTTCCATTGTCAACACTTGGTTATGATTAATGCTTAACACTTCTTTTTACTTGTAGACTTTGAGGAAGATTTTTTATCGACTTAGGTTTCAGAGAAAAGGTTATCTGCATCAAATGCTGGCACGGAGGGGCATTGGGTATCATCATGGAGCTATGGCCATGAGGGAAAGACAAACAGTGGAGATGCTTTTCAGGCTGGGATATATCAAGGTTGGAAAATCAAGTTTAATTTTTTTTTTTTTTTTTGTTAAAGCTTCATTTCTCCATATATGTAAGTAAGAAGTATAGTGTATCATACATCAGTGGTAATATATACACTGTACTGACTGATGTTACAGATTTAAAAAAAAAAAAATTGATATTGCCACTTCTTATATGTAGTTGTATTTAATATTTTACAGGTAGTCACAGCTACGTCAACTCTTGCTCTAGGGATCAACATGCCATGTAGGTCTGTGGTCTTTGCTGATGATTCTGTCTTTCTAGATGCACTAAATTACAGGCAGGTATGTGTATAGAACATGTGCTATTTATATTGCAAGAATAGTAGATGCATAGCTGTCATCACAGAAATTCAGACAACATCTTTTCTTTTACATGTACTTCTGGATATGTACTGAATTTTAGCTGTTTACCTTGGTGACAAAAATAATTTTAGCTACTGTGATTTTACTAATGTATCAGAACTGATGGTCCACAAATAACATGCATAGTAAAAAGACCTATTTCACTAATGAAAGCATTGCAATTGCTCTGTAAATCAGAGGCATAGATTTGTTTTTCATTTACAAGAGTCAGCACAAAAAGTATTTTATTCTAGCCATTTCTTACAAATCTGAAATAAAAAAAACAAAAAACCAAAAACATGCTATAAGAACACTCAGTGGGGGATATAGAGGTGAAAATAAAGAGTACTGACTGAATTAATCGGGACCTTTGAGTTAATTCCATCTTGGAATGCACTCTGCAAAAGCAGTAATGCATTTTCCTTCAGCTATTTGACAGTTTAGTTGATGGGCTTCAGACTCTTTATTAGGCCATTCCCTGCTCTTCTGCTACTTTTTAAAGCCTGTATTTTCATGAAGTACTTCTAGTTTGCCTCTGGCTCAGGATCAAAGCACCAAATGCAGCTGAATGCATCAGCTGGCAGGTAACTCTCAAAGAGAGATATCTGTGCAGTAATCGGACTCACAAGCATCTTCCTTCTGCTGTCCATAAATGATATGACTCTAGCTTTGTTACATCATCAGGTAAAAGGGACAACTACTGGTATAGTGCTGGTACAATAGACTTGAGCAAGAAGGGATGAATGAAGCAAAAGAATTCACCCTTAGGTAGACTCCTTTTACTCCTTATTCATAGCGTCTGCTCTACATTCATACTGAAGCTGCTTCTTTTTAATAATGTTATTTTAGTAACAGTACAAATGTTATATTCTTAGATGTCAGGACGTGCTGGAAGACGGGGAGAAGATATGATTGGAAATGTGTTCTTCTATGATATTCCACTGCCCAAGGTTGAAAGACTTATCAAATCCAATGTACCTCAATTGAAAGGCCAGTTTCCTCTGACTATTTCCTTAATACTGAGACTCATGCTGTTGGCTGCAAAGGCTGATGACAAAATGGATGCCAGAGCAAAGGTTTCACATTTTTCTTAATATGAATTTAATCGTATCTAAGTTAACTTAAGTTAGATCTCCTTAACATGAGCAGAAAGTTATGCATTTCAAAAGTTAGCAGTCTCTCTTGAAAATAGATGTCATATTCTGCTATACTGCTTCTACTATCTGTGTCATCTTCTCTATAGCATTGCATTATTCATTTTCATCCATTTTTCTTGACAATTATCATCAGAAGGAATACTATTATTGGACATGCATTTTTACTGATTCTTGTTCTATACAATACTTGCACTTCACTGGAGAAGCAGAAAATCTTCCAATATTTTCAGATTTGTTTGAGGAAAAGAGGTGAACGTATTCTCTACTAGGAAGGAGAGCTATGAAATGGGACGTCAGTTGAAACAATGAGAAAATTGGTTTTTTTACTCACTTGTTGAAACCAGCATAGTAGCACTCTCTGGAATCAAAAAGCTGGATCTTAAATTTGTTTGCTTATTACAATGAAGATGTTTCCTTGCATTTCTAATGTTATGTTTTGTTTGTTTTCGTTCAGGCATTGTCAGTGTTGAAGCACTCACTGATGTCATTCAAAAAAGAAAGATATGCTGGAATATTAAAAATTTATTTTATGTTTTCTGTGCAATTTCTTATCAAAGAGGTAGGTTTTAACTCATTCAGGATAATGCCTATGTGTAAATACAGGTTTGTTTTTCTTAAATCTATGGGTTCTCATAATATTTTAAGAACTTCTGTTAGTACTCTTTCATTTAGGAGCCATGGAGCCATGTATTTTAATTTCTGGGCTCTCTAGTTCAAGAATGACAGGAAACTACTGGAGAAAGTTCAGTGGAGGGCCACAAAGATGGATAGGGGCCAGGCACATCTCCTTTATCAGGAGAGACTGAGAGACTGAGGACTGTAGTCTGGAAATTAGAGGACTAAGAGGGATCATGCTTATCAATGCTTATAAATATCTCAAGTGTGGGAATCAAGAAGATGGGGACTCCCCTGATACTCCTATTGAATAGAAAAATCTGAAGTCAGTATACAGGAGACATAAACAACACTTCCAAAAAGTTACAGTTAGCATAAAAACTGGTCAAAACCAGGACCAGGTACACAGTATACTGTCTGCCATACTTTTCCTAAGAGTGGAAAAAACAAACCAACCAACCCCAACAACTGTAAAAGTATGGCTCTCTACCTATTCCTTACTTCCTTACAGGGTGTGATGCCAGGAGGGGTGTCCCAGAACTTATGGCCTTTAATGGAGTTTTATTCCATGAGTTTGCCCAGTTTTTTAAAATTGTATATACTTTTAACACCTAAACATCCTGTGACAATACTCTTGACAGATCACTGTTCTGCTTTCATCCCATCAGACATCTGGATTATAATGTTTTTTGAATGACAGTTGCATCAAATATCACTTTTGTGACAGTATGCACTTCTCATTTGTAACATGATCTACACTGGTACTAAAATGATGAAGTCAATGTTTATGCTTTGCATAGAAATGCTCAAATGTTTGATACCTTGTTTTCCAGCAATGACAGAGTTTTGACTTTAAATATAAACTGAATGTGTTGTTCAACATATGCATCGGGTTGAATGACTATATGTATAATGCTACCATTTTGTATTTTTGTCAAATGGAAGTTCACAACTAAAATTATTTTGCTCTTAAACAGGGCTACTTGGATCAAGAAGGTAACCCCATAGGTTTTGCTGGACTTGTGACACACTTACACTATCATGAGCCTTCAAATTTTGTGTTAGTGAGTTTTCTTGTGAAAGGTTTATTCCACAAACTGTGCCAGCCAATTAAGGAAGGTAAATAATATTTCATGCATCTTAATACTTCATGCATCTTACATGTCTGTGGAAGGCTCTGTAACCCCAAAGGTCCTGAGACTTCATGTGCCTCCTTGCTGCTCCTACCTTTTGCTTACCTAGTCTTCATCCCCACATAGGCTTCTGCCTGTGCACGCTCTGCATGTGCTTTATTTCTGAGAAAAAAATAATGCTGTACGTTAAAAAAGTTCACTTATTCTAGGAAAAAAATAATTCTGTCTCCAGAGCAAGTTTTTAATGTTACACAGAAAATAATATGAATGATTTCTGGATATAAGCAAATTTTAAAAGGTAGTTAGTATCACTGTTTTGTTACATGGGTAAAATCTGTTTTGTGCACTGAGATGCAATGTGTGTACACACTCTTATCAATTTGTGGATATGATTGTTTAATTATCTAATGGAGTTTTTTTTTGTTTATCCAAGTGTAGTTTTGCTATAAACTCTTGACTACTGAGAGGGAAACTCCTGAATGGAAGTTATACTAAGCAAATTTTGGGGGGGTAAGTTTTCATAATTATGAAACTTTGTGCTTTCTGTTTTGATATAGGCTCAACTGATTTCTCAGAAGAAGTCCTAGAGAAGCTAGTGCTTGTTCTAGCAAATCTGTTTGGGAGAAGGTATCTTCCAGCCTGCTCAAAGGCATTTAAACACACGTTTTACCAGTCCAAGGTAAAGAAAGCATTGCTCTAACTTATGTTGTGTACTGCCTCTATGAATTTGTTGACATTTGTCAGACTAGTGTCAGTATGGATCTTCAGTAGCTTGAGCAGCCATCTGCCTCCCTTGCACCCCCAACTGCTCCCTCATTATTCCTCTATGACAGGACAATAAGAAAATAGGATTGAGAAGTTCATGAGCGAAGACCAGTTTACCCAGTTACAATTATAGGCAGAACAGCCTTAGCTTTTGGAAAACGAAATAATTTTATTGCCACTTAATACCCAAACCTGTTTTAAGAAAACAACAACAACAAAAAACCCACCAAAAAACACCAACCTCCCTTTTTCTTACTTTGCTTTCCCAAGTTCAACTTCACCCCTTCGTTCTAAACTATTCTACTTCCCCTGACCCAAGATGGACATGAAATGAAGGGCTGAGGTCAGTTCCTAAGCATTCTCTCACTCCTTCCTCCTCAATTTTCATCTCAGCTCCAGCATGGTTTATTTCTGTGAGCTGTGTTCCTCCTGGATAAATGTGCTCCACTATGGGTACTCTGCAGGCCACAGTTCTTCCAAGAAATAAACAGCTCTGTTGTGGGCTCCTCTGCAGGCTGCAGTGTGGGTATCAGCTCTGGCATGAACTTCTCCACAAGCTGGAGGGAAATACTTGCTCATCAATGTATCCATGGCCTGCACTGAAATACCTGCTTCACTGCTGTTTCTTCTACAGAGTGTAGAGAATCACCTGTTCTGGTATCTGGAGCCCCATCTCCTTTCTATTTCCTGCTTGACTTTGGTCTTCGAACTGCTGTTTCTCGCCTTTTACTTCACTCCTCTGCCTGTGTGACACTTTTGCTTTTTGTGAATACCTTTAACAGTAGTTGCTGGGCTCATCTTTGTGAATACCTTTAACAGTAGTTGCTGGGTCTGCTGCAGAGCTGGCTGGAACCACCTGAATCACAAGGTAATCCTTTTCACAAAGTAGCCACCTCTGCTGGCACCTACTGCCAAAACTTTGACACCTATACCCAGTGCAAATCGCTAAAATAATGAAGAAAGTACTTACCAGATGAGGATGAAGAAACCTTGTTTTATCAAGCATAGAAGAAGCAGTTGAGTGTCTGGTTTAATTAGAAGTACTGAGTTTTTCTTTGTCTTAAACTGTAACTTTCCCTGACACATACCAATGACCCAGAAGGAAATTAGCACAACCTGCAGGACTCTATAGGCTTAAGACCATCTTTTTCCAAAAGTGGGACAGCATTAGCAGGATGAGCATTATCTATGCACTAAGTAAACCCAATTTTTAGAGGATACAGCAACAGCCTGAGAACAAAGAAAGCTTCTTCACAATTAAAGATGCTCTGAAAAGTAGCTACTCTCATAAAAGGGCTTACTGAATGGCAGCAAAGCACCAGCATTTGTCATGTTGGTAGGGAATCTGCTGAGCACTGACATATGCAAAACCAGATCTGGGTAGGTAGCCCTGCAGAAGTACCTTATTAGGTATCTAAGCATCATCGTTTAATAAAGCTGAGTGCTCTTTAGTAAAAATTCTAGGAATTGTATGCTTTTTATTTTCCATGTCTTTTTCTGCTTAAAATTGATGTTCATCTTAGGGAAAAACTCATGAATTTTAGATGAATAGTTTGTCTGACAGGTGGAGTTTGGAGTGGTAGTCTCTTTTCCATTAACACATACTGTCTGCACTAGTAATTGTACCAAAGTAGAGGTGACAAATCTGGAGAAATCACCTGAATTAAGGCATTAAGTGCATGCTATTTCAGGTCTTTCTAGAAGATCTGCCAGAAGACTTTGCAGATGCTGTAAATGAGTACAACACCAAAGTTGAGGAAAACTTTGCACATTTTCTTCTGACAACAGCCAAGCTGGCAGATATGGAAGAAGAATACAGACTTCCACTGTCAAAGACAGGTAGGAAATGAAAAATAAATGCATAATCATCATTGGTGAAACTATTAGGAAAGATAAATTATCACTTTGTAAAGAAAAAATGGTGAATTTAGATATGTTGATAAAGAGATACACTTTCTGTTTTGCTTCTATTGTACCCATTACACAGTATATAATAGAAATCTTGCACAGGGAACAAAATCACTTCAATTGCTATTGTTCTAGTATCTTATAGAAGAAATAAATATTTAAGGGAATTATTTTTAAAATGAGAACAACTATAACTTTATTTAAAGCCTTTTTATCCAATAATGAATGCTTTTCAGATCCTGAAATGCTTGCAATATCTGAATGGCTTTCAGAGTTTTAAGTGTTAGACTTCATATCTGAACAGCCTCAAGACTGAAGGAATAATTAAAGAACACTGTACCACATGTTAAATAAGTTAATTAAGCCACTAAATGCTGTTCAGTGATCAAAAGATATGAAAAGCCATTATAAAAATTAGTTTATAAAATTAGCGTCCCCAGTTAGAGTATTTTTGTAAGTACTACTTTTATCTAGGTTGTGAGCCATAGAAACTGAATTTACTCCTCTAGCAACAAAATCTCTCCATTTTAATAAGAAACTAATTAAGTTTCTTATTAAAATGAAAGATCTAACATTCAGGCATGGTTGCACTCTTCCTGTTTTGCTGAAGCTGTTTCATTTTAAGAGAAAATAATAAAAACTACATTAGATTTATTGAAAAACAAATGCAAGATTGAACTGTGTCCTGAAGTTCAAGAAGCAGAAGAGGCTTTTCTACTTAGTCAACTTTGGGGCAATGCTGCAAAGAAAATACAATGTGAAACTGCTGCAATTATTTTGAATGGCAGAGAGTGTAACAAAAGCATACTCAGCATCACAAATAGCAGAAAAGGTTGCAGATCAAGAATTAAAATTATTGTTAGCCATTTGGAAAGAATAAGTTTCTATTTAAGCTGTTCTTCTTCAACGCATGATGCAATAAAACCTGTAACTAGAAGAAGCATTCTCTTAGGTTTTGCTGTTATTTCACGAGTCAAAGAGAAAGGTTAAGTCGTGGAGGGGAGGAGAATTTAGATGTAGTTACCCTCATCATTAGAAAGCCTTTTCTTATGCACTGTGATCAATTGCTTAGAACCTCTTAAGAACAAAATAAACCAACATGATGAAGGATTTAAGCTTAGAAGATTAACTACAATTACTATCATTAGCGGATAAAACTGAAAGTTATTTTAAAATTCATTGCTGGAATTGCCTGCATCTCCATTGTTGTGTTTGAAACTTCCCATCTAGATTTTACATCTGAAAAATGGCACGGCTCTGAACTAGCATCTTACTTGATGGACAACACCAAACGTGTATCTGCTGTCTCACCTTTTGCATGTTTATCTGGAGTGGTTGATGATGATCTATTTCACGGGGAGAACATTAATAAAGTAAGTTATTGTTTCATAAAGGGCAGAATTTGATTACCTTTTAATAACAATGTTTTATTACCATCTTCTTCCCTCTGTCCAGCATGGAGGCCTCAAGGATTTTTCTTTAGGAAAAACAAATCACAGACTCAAAGAAGAACCAGCACTGATTAGCACCAAATTATAACAATGCAAGAAACACAGAACACATGGGTGTAGGGGAGAAAAAAAAAAAAGCAAACTGCTTTCTTAGAAGACCTCTGTTCTTTTGGCTGTTAAGTGAATTACACAACGTTTATGGAAAGTTCAGCTTCAAACCATATTTCCAGGCTTCTTCTGCATTTTTTTTAATAAACTCAATCATGCAGTGGTTTCAAGAAGCTTAGTAAGGCATGCATTATTGCATTGACCACTTCCTTCTTTGTTTAGAGACTGTGTTAGATAACAAAGTAGGTGAATTGTAATATAAATTAGTATATTTGCTGTCAGCTTGCATTTTGCTGTGCCCTTCAACATGTCTTGCAGCATTAGGGAGTTATCACAGAATTCATGATTCTGATTAGAATAAGAAAAATGAAATTACTACAATTTGGATTTTGTAATTCACTTTCACTCTTAAAATGTGCCATGCATAAGTCTGATATGCTTAAAGTATCAGCAAGAGAGTCTGAATACATAGCATATACATATGGAAAAATGTATATGCTAAAACTCAACAGAACTTGCAGCCTAAATGAATTATTCATGGATCATCGCAAAGCACTGTAAGTGAATTTAGCAAAATATCTTCCATCTACAGCCTTTGTGTACTTGTGCAGATATTTTGATTTGCACAGGAATAGAAATATGGAACATGTCAGCTGCGGGTCTGTAGTTGCTTCTACGTCTGTGGCATAGAACATACAAAAAAAAACAAGTTATTCAGCAGGCTTTTTTTTTTTTCAGGCTGTACTACGCTCCCTTGGAATTAATGTCAAAAACTGCCCTCTGCTTTATTTGAGGAAGTATGATAATCAAGGAAGAAGCTTGCCACTCAACGCCTATGCACTAGACTTCTATAGGCACGGCTCCTTGACTGCCGTGGCAACTGATAACTGGTATGCACTGCCATCTTTAATACAGTAAAACAGTATCATTGTTTTTAATGTGGTATAAGTACATCTTTTTGTTTTTAAAGCCTTCTCTTTCTGGAATTTAGGAATGGAATATATGTTAAGTACAGTTAGAGTTGAACGTTACAATGAATACAAAACACAGATAACAGTAAATTCTAATGATAATGTCTGTAAAGCACCAAGTGGATTTTCAAAACAGTACCATAAATGCAAAGTCTTTACTTGAGTGATAGGTTATTTTGAGGTTACGCCAGTTTAATCAAACTACTTGATCAAAACCACAAACTCTGATGTAGAGGAAGATCATCATTACAGAAGCCTGTCTTACTCCAGCAAAGCAAAACTTGCTAATAATTCAAAGTTAGTATTAATATTGCTTCAACACTTCCTCCTTTCTTAATCTTCTTTGAGCATTTGGCAACTTGCCCTTACAATTCATCGTTCTCTCATTTTGCCTTCATTCTCAAAGCCTATCAAGTTTTGTGAATACCTTCTCTTTTTGCTTCCTGAGACAATGGGGCAATATAAATTCCATGAACTGCTCTCTGTACAAGTTTGGCATGACTGTCACATTATCAGAAGACAAGAAAATACATTATTTTCAACACAATACTAGTATGGTATTCTTAATGACTAGGAACTGAGATTTAAGCTGCATTCCACCGAGTAGTGATCCCCTTTGTAAAGTATAGTATCTTAAGACACCAGTGGAAAGCTACTCTTCTGTCTCCTACTCAACTTAGTCAGCAGTTTTATCTGAAGCAAATAGCCTTCCTGTTTAGCTTTGGACTACTTAGTTGTTCCGGAAACTGAAACCATGTTCCCAATATTAATAAATTTATTTTCCAGCCGTGAGTGATGAGTCATGACAGCTTAGTATGACTAGAGAAGCACACATCTCCATAGCACTATTCTATGCTAAGCTTACAGTTAATCTGCAGTTATCCCACTGAACTAGCGCATCTGAATTCAAGGCCACACAATACATTCTTTGCATCTCAACTTACTTGGCAGGCTTTAACAAGGCAGTAGGATGATAACCATTTCAAATTTTTTCTTTTTCAGGTTAAATGAAGGAGATGCGTACTACCTCCTCAAGGATTTTATGCTCCTCATTCAGTCCATACGGTATGATGATCAACTTGTGCTTTCAATATTTACTATCTTAAGAAAACACCAAAAAACTTAGAAGTGAAATAATGCTTTTTCTTTTTCTTTTTGTAAAAAAATAGAACATCACTGAGTGAACTGTGCGATGATCCAAATGACAATGTTCTACTGGCATTTCAAAAACTGGGAGAAGTCTACCAAAGTAAATTTAATGCAGTCTGAGTCTTTTGGTTACAATGGATGATTAAGAGTGTGTTGACTATGTGTGTGGAGTGGGGTGTAACACACAAAAAACCTCCACAATAAAACAACCAACAAAAATCAAAGAACCCAAACCTAGAAACCAGTACTACCATAATATTTTTACCATATATACATTATCAACTATTTTTTAAATTAGAAAGTGACTGAATGTTCAGATGTATTTCATTATAAAGTTCTAGTGAAACCACAGAAAATTGATCTTACCATATTAATGTTTTAGTAATTTTAATGTCAATTAAATTATTGCTTTTAATATATTTCAAAAGTAGGTAATTGCACATTGTGGAAGCAGATTTTCAAGCAGTGATTTATATTAAGATGGTTCTGAAATATATTGAATAAATGTAAGAATTCTGAGGAGCTAATCTCACTAGGTACAAGTAGGAAAGCACTGGCACCTTTCAGCTTATTTCTTTGGCAATGAAAATAAAATTAATTGTTCTAACTTATTTTACAAAGTTTTAATATATAGTACCTTCACGAACCTTTCAGAAGCTCTTAACTCTGACTGCGGTTGTAGTCTACAAAACCTGAAGTATAAAGAAGTTTGTTTCCAAATGAAGTTTAATAAAATGCTCAAACATTTGTTGCCTCAATTTTCACCTGTTGTACCCTTAAGAGTAAGAAAGATCAAAGGCACCATTAACACAGTACTTGACAAAGTTCTTTAGTCAACTTTTGTTGCAAAGTGTTTTTTGTGTGTTAACAGTTCTTCAGTTTAACCACGTATTTTTGTCTACCTGTAGTCTAAATATATAGCTGTGCATGTATATACATATGCTCACTGTTTAGAGGGATAATTAGGCTTTGACAGCATCTCTGAATGATAGAATGGTTTGGGTTGGAAGGGCCCTTTAATATCACCTAGTTCCAACCCCCTGCTTATAGGCATGGACACCTCCCTCTAGATCAGGTTGTTCATAGCCCCATCCAGCCTGGCCTTGAATGCTTCCCAGGTGGGGGCATCTAAAACCTCTACAACGACCAAGAAACTGATGGAAGTTATTCTCTATCAATAGTAAGTAAAACATATATAATAAGAACAATGCAGAATCCTTTTTTGAATTAACTAGCTCTGGTGTTCGTAAGCTTAACACTGATGAAGTTTTTGACTTGAAATCTCTCTAAACAACGTTAAATTCTCAAGTACAATGTGTTGTGTGGGGGATATTGAGAGGAAGAAACTATGTAGGCAGACACTGCTGAGCTACTATTAACTGACTGAAGTTTTCCTTCATTTTTTAAAATCTGTGAAATAGAATTAGAACAGAACATAGAATTGAAGAGATATCTGTCACTGTGGAGAAAAAAAAAAAAAACATTTACTCAATAAAATTTACTCTCTACCATTTGGCAAGTCGTGCTCTACATAGGCAAGTCTTGCACTGCCAGAGTAAAACTGACCTTATTTATATATTGCCATGTGCATGTTTCTTGATGGAGTAACCTTTACAGCTAGCATACAATTCACTGACCAAATAAAGTCAGAATAAACCATATTTGAGAAGGTAGCATGAATTATGGACGATAAAACAGATTTAAATACTAATTTTATGCTGTAGACTGACTCATAAAGCGTTAGGCATAGCAGTCTATTTTTTACTTTCAATAGCATGTCAGAAACACCTCACTTCTTTAATGACTTTCACAAAGAAATAGACTTTTTACAACAGTGAAACAGAAGTCTAAGTCTAGAAGTGATTAAGTGATTAAAAGTGATAAAGTAACTAAGGAATCAACTTTTAAAAATATTAAAAATGTGTTGTCTATTAATTTAATGCCCATCTGGGCTGTAATGACCTATGTACTTCTATCATTACAGAAGTACTGCCCTGTTTCACCTGAAAAAGCTATATGCTGACCTACAAACTGTCACTTAAGCACTCAGACTACAATTTGCCATGCCTAAGAAGTTAGTTTCCGGACTGTACTGAAACTGTGCACCAACAATTTCTCTAGTTGAAAACAGTGCATCACAGTCTGTTTATGTGCTTTACCATTTTACAATTATGTCCTTCTACTAAAAGGGAAAGTATCTAACTTAATTTTAATCAAACTCATGAAACACTGTAAATAGAAATTAACAGAAGATACAATGGAAGTATATAATTTTAAGACATGCAGCAGGGTTTCTGAATATTCCTGTCATAGAGGATTTTTTTTGGTTGATTAAAAAAAAAAACAAAAACACAACAACCTCACGTTTTCTGAAATATTATGTTCTAGAAACAAGTTTTCTAAGTGATTATATGTCTCCATTGCTCCTGTTTTCATTATAGAGAGATCCATCATGACTGCCATTATCAGCATATAATGGCCTTACCTTACAGGAATTTAACAATATCTTTTTAAACACTTCTCTCCTCTGCATTCTGAAAAAAACATACAAATGTTTTGAGATAAAAGTAGACCAATTCTCAGGAAAAAACAGGAAAAACAGAAAAAACACTTAAGGAATGAATATAAAGAATAATAACACTAACAATAAAGAATTTTTGCCATCTTCCTTACTATAACACATACACCACGGGAAGATAAGGAAGTTCTAGAAACTATTTTTCAGCACATTCAATAGAGGAATTCACTAGCACCAAGATACCAGGACCAAAAATTTAGAAAAAATAAAATTAGTTTAGAAAACATTAATTTAACTTTAAGTATTTCCCAGTTTCTGTCACAGTAAGTAAATGGATAAGCCTCACAGATTTAAATTTAAATGAAGTTAAAACATGAACTTGGAAACCTTTGGAAGAAAACAAACAAAAAACCCAACACAACAATTTAGATGCCACTGAAAAATTTCACAGGGATATTAAATGTTTTGCTTCAGAATTTATGATACAATACTTGCCAGCTGACATATCCACATAATGTAGGATTTATGTAAGATCTGGCACCAGTTCTTGCTGGAAAGAAATGACCCAATTTTTACTCTATGTATCATGTTTCACAAAATTAAAAAAAAAAAACATCAATGAGTTCTGGATAATTAATACTTACAGTTAGAAGTGCAATTTCCTTTTTTCCTGATGTTGCACAAAGTTTGAAGGAGATTTTGTTTTAAAAGCTATATCCTCATAATAATCTCATCAAAACAGCAAGTTAGTATTTATCTACTAGTTTTCAAATTGCTGCCAAAGGGAACTGAAAATTAAGTTACTTTTCGTAAATGTAGCATTTCAGAAGTGTAGCTCATCTACTTCCATGACTACCAAGAAAAATGTTGTAGAATTTCAATTTCAAATGGATAAAATTATTGAAATTAAACTAGGAGTTGTACCTTCATTATCCATTAAACACAGCATAGAAAAAGAATACAGTCAAAGGGAGATCAAAGAAAAGATTTTCAGTAATGTTTTCTACAACCTTTATTTCCCCATGGCTCTTCCATGCTCAACAGAACGATATTGTCCATACTCTATCCCATAAACCTACTGCAAGTGCTACTGTACTGAAATAGCATTATATTTTTTCCTGCTACTGAGTCTTCAATGAGCCTGCTCTTGGAGACATCTCAGCTTCCCTACTCCTCACAATACCCAAATAGCACTTCCTGGAAATTCTGCTTCTGAAAGATACAGCACATGTGGTCATTTCTTAAGTCTTTAGGAAGACATGACATTTTTCATTGTTTTTCAGTTTGGATTTTTAGAAAAAAATTACTTTAGGATATTGTACTTGCTGATAAGCAGCTATGTTTCTAATACATACCTTAATAGGTAAGATTATCATAAAGAACAGCTATAAAATGACAGGTATTCCCACTGTTTAATATGTTATGCAGCGTTTATTTTATTCTATTACAAGTGTAGCTGTGTTCCATTTCACTCTCTTCATGTCTCCGATTTTCTTCTAGCAGACACTTTGTCTTCTGTAACAGTCAAATATTCTGATGCACTGCTGGTATCACTAGACACTGATGTTTGACTTAGCTTTTCAGTGTCAGAATCGCTGTCGCTTGACATTTCTCTGGCCTCGTTTACTGCAAGTACAGAACCCGCTGAAGGCAAATCACTGCATGCTTCAGGAGCAGAACAAGCTGTATTCTGAAACGGCACAGACTCAAATTCTTCTTCCCTCCTGGGACAGGAATAGTTGCTTTCAGCAGTAGTTTTATTTTCCTGATGTTTTACCTTTATTTCTTGTTTTGTTGAAGTAATAGTAAGCTGAGTGGAAGATGCATTCCCATTGCTAACAGGAAGGACTGCTGAACATAAAGGCTGAGTACAAGAAGAATTAATATTAGCAAGTATGTCTGTACTTCCAGTGTTCTTAGATGAGTTCATACAAAGAGAAGAGCCTTCACATTTTCGATGACTGAGTCTAGAAGCAGGCTCTGCACACACTGGATACGCAGAATTTCCTAGATTTAGAGGTGTTTTGCCAAGAGACTTCATTTTTTCTTTTTCGGTTTTGTCAGTACCATTTCTAGACAAAAGCACAGAGGAGGAAGTCAGTGAATCAGAGGTATTTTTGACAATATCTTCACCAGCAATTTCATTTGGAAGTAACTGAAAACTGTTATTTTTGAAGGAAAATACACAACTGCTGGGGAGAAGGGAGGACTCAGAGATAACATTCACTCCAGCTGCAGTGGTGGTTTCTGAAGCACCACAAGGTACAGTTGTGATGGACTTTGAGGCATTAGTGTTTTGTTCCCATGAGACAGATGGTTTCAGCGTACCATCTACAGTTTTCTTTAGAGATGTGTTTTTTCCCATGTGAGATAGTACATTTAGGTCAGATGTCTTCTCAGACTGGTTAAAAAGTGAATGTAATGACAAAGTCTTAAATGAATCACTGACTTCCGATGCTGCTAAACATTCTCTTTCTGAATTGCCATTGGAAAAAGAATAAACTGGTTTCTGACTTCCTGCTGATTCTAAATTACAAGAGGTTGAAGCATCAGAAACTCTGGTTTTGGCTACAGAGATACATTTTCTAAATTTGCTTTCACACTGGTTATCTGCTTTATCTTCATGATCACATTTTCCTAGATAAAATTTAGGGAAAGCATATTTACTGTCTTTCAAGGAACACGTAGCTGCATCTTTATTAAATCTACGTATTGAGTTGCTACATGCACCATAAGCAGAAAAATCTAAATTTGAATTTGAAACAGTAACAGCTACTGATGCTGCTGGCTTTAAGCCCAATGAAACACTAGAATTTGCGTCCATTTCGTTGAATATTGTAACTGCTGATGACTGCATTGGCAAATTTTCTTTAATTTCTTGGTCTTTAGAGTTTTCTGGTAAGGCTGGAGTGGTTGCTTCCTCTGAACTTCTCTCATGAGCTAAGCTTAAGTCACCATTTGTTTCAGACAATTTAGTACTGGTAGATGGGATGCAATGATTACTAGTTCCAGGAAAGCTTGTCTTATCAATACCACCTTCTCTTGATAGGGTTTCCACTTTTACTCTATCCATGTTATTTGCTTTGGTAGTTGAAGATACAACAGGAATTCCTGAGGACTTACTCTTCAAAGCCTCAGCAGCCACAAACTCATACTTTTTACTTGCAGGTAAAGTCTGTATCTTGAGCTTATTAAGATTCTGATGTTCCATGTAGTATCTGTAACGCAGCTCCTAAAAGCACAGAAAAATATTCTGTTAATAAGCAAAGTGGAGTACTTGTGTGTGCAAAGGTTATAAAACTGTCTTGATCTAGAGGGTCTTTAAAATAATTCTAAATTATTTATGATTTATTTTTCCATTGCTGCTAATTGAACAAGTTTTTTATGGAAAAAAAATCGTTAAGAACAGTTGAACAAGATATACATGAAACCCTGATGACAAAGTAAGCATTAAAATAAAAAACAATGGGAAAAGTTATTTCAGGTGACTGCCAAACCCAGAAATAGCTAAATACATTAGCTTAGATGTTGACAATTTCTTAAGAACTCATGAAAAACAACCTTCTAAAACCAATTTAGTATTTTACTGGATATAATTAACTATGCTAAATTATGTTTGCAAATGAGACTAGAAAGTAGATGTTCTCCAAAATAATAAAACAAAAGAAAAAAATTCATTTGCCATTATTATTATTCTCAGAACATCATGTGATTCACTACCAGCAACACTTCATTAACTGTAACGAGTTTCTTCCTGTACAGAACAATAGACACTGAGCCACCCACGTGTAACTGCTACTAAATGGGAAGAAATAAAAAGATCTTTCTGAATAACTAGATCATTGGAAATTGTGCTAAAGAGCGATTGGACTCAGTTGGTGTCCAAATATAAGGAATTTCTATTATGTTCAAAAAACAACACATGCAGATTATTTCCTCTTCAAACAAGGAACAGAAAAAATAATTTGTATCAAAAAGATGAAGGTGTACGGGAAAAGAGTTAGATAAAAAATACACAGATATAAATTAAAAACAACAAAACCAGAAGCAAAACACGTAAGACAGACAGTATACAAGTACAGGAAGAAAGTTGTGTCATAACAAACAGTAACTTATCCACGCTTACAACAGATGCTCAATCATACCTCGTGACTCAAGTTTTGAAACACTGGCATTTCTGATATTGACATTAGGCGAGTACAGATCCTACCACTGTCTGTCAGTGCTTCCTCATGTCCTGCTACTGGCTGAAAAACATTTTGCAGCAGACGTTATATTTCTTTTTCAATAAGAGAAAATAAATTACAGAGTTGTTGCCTTATAGTCAACAACTTACAAGAAATGAGTTGGGTATATTCTTCTGGTCCTGCCACTGTTTCATGATATTTTCTGTTGAGTTCTCATTTCCTCCAGCAGGTAGGTCTATCAGAAACAAACAAAAAAGAGATGGAGTGCATACAAAGCATGAGAAATAATGCTATCATTTTCAGGAGGAAAAAAAAAAAAACCAGTTACAACTGAAAACTATCTATTTTTATAAAGCAACAAGAATACTGGTTTAATATGAAGTTTATGCCTTCAAAATAAATCAGTAGATATTTAAATCGAGAAGGAACAGACAGTGAAATATAGGCTGCAGGTAAAATCTGAAAGGCATTGGCACTTAATACTGGAATTGCATTAAAAAGGACATAGGCAAACAAAAAAACCAGAAGTTCAAGAATGCTGTGATAAGAGTCATACATAAATAAATATTTGATTTCTATTTTTATATACTGAAGGGTTCCTTTGTACCTAAACAGATTCAAATTAAGAACAGAATTATACTGTCATAACCAGAATCCTAGCATCTGGCTAAACTGTAGACACCTGTCCTGATATGATAAGAGCGCTTAAGTAACTTCTAAGTCAGCAACAACGGCTGCAATGGCTGCACAGTAAATGATAGTAATTATTCCTCCAGCTTCCAGAAATACAGAGTAGGAACTTTCTAGAGAAAGCACATCTGCAAAGTGTATTTAGAAGCAAGTCCTTGATGAATTTATCTTTCATTAATTTGCTCATATGCTTTCTTAACTCTTGGATACTCCAGCCATTCCAACTCCTTTTGAACAATCAATACAACAAGTTATGGATTACAAGAGGAAGTTCTGAATCTTGTTCTTTTAAGAAGTCCCTCTATCCTACCTTTATTCATGTCTACATTAAGTGGCACTAACTTCAAAGCCAAGATTTCATTAACCACAGGTTTGATATCCATTTTCTTCTGAGTGCTCTCTGGTGGCTTTTTATAGCTAGATGCTATATTCATCAGGTCAAGCTGAGTTTTCATTCTGGAAAAGTAAACAACAAACACACACCTGTTTCTTAAGGCTTATATGCCAACAAGAAGATTACAGCTGCTTAATAAAAATTAAAAAGTATTAAAAAAAAGAAATCAGTAAAAAGAAATTAGAAAATGTTAAATCTTCAGTAAAATGTAGTTTCCCACACTTTTTTAAACTTAAAACTTACTACTTGACAGATCATTTGAAATATGTTTAATACACAATGAAAATTGCAAAAAGTTGTACCTCCAGTTCAGCAAAAAGATTGGAAACTACTATTAAAGCATTATGCCTGAATCTAATTTATACTCATTCTTCAGAGGGTACTGCTAGCATGTGCTGTAAGACATTCTAGAGAACTCCACTTCTAACACTCCTGCTTAAACTCTGTTTAGAAAGCCATCGCATAATCAGTAGATGTAATTAAGAAGTTTTAGAAAGAAATATTCCAGGTATGTGCATAACAAACAGAAAATAAAGCCATTGTGGAATCTCCAGACATTCTTAAAGAGCTATACAGGGTATCTAAGAACTCCAGACACACTTCAGTGTTCTCAAGTTTAATTTAACACAAAAAATTCCTATACTTGGTTTTGGTCAGAGAGCCAATTCTCTGTAATCACAGACAATCCTTCACTGAACTTGACAGATTTCCTAAAATTCTGAACACTGAGCATCTAAAAGTCTAAAAAAGCATTAATATCTTATTTAATAAACACCTTCTTCATTGTACAATGATATATCTGACCATATGCTAAGTAACTACCTTCTTACTTTTCAATCTTAAAATTATAGAACAACTAACAAAGCATGAAAAGAAATACATATACCTTGTATTCAAGCCACAGGCCACCTATAAATAAAACAAAAATTCGTAAGACATAGATGTATTTGGAGAATTTTCCTCCAATTCACAAAAGAAGATTACTGCGTTATTAAAAGAGCTCAGAGATTAAATTTCATTTCACAAGACAGTAGGAAATAAAGCTGCTGACATAATTATTAACATGAAATAAATAAATAAAAGAGCAGCCAAACATACAAAAAAGATATTTCTTGGACTGCGATTTATCCTTTAATATTATATTAAGGAAAAAAAAATAACGCAGAGACAAATGAAAGCATTCAATAAAAAAAAAAAAAAAATTACTGATTAAAGAATGACAGTTCTCTAATCATTTCAGACACTTGTAAATATTCTAATGAAAGACTATTTTGTAGTTCTTGGTGAGATGAACCTCTTAGGATACTATTATACCAAGATTTAAATACTCTGTATTTTGATTTTTCAGCAGTCAAGCCGTATTGCATGTCTGATGGTAGAACTATCAAAATAACTCCCTAGTGGCATGAAGGAGGATGACTTTCATAATATGCAAGGGTTAAATCAAAAGCTATAAAGTCAATATTAGTTTAATCACTTTTAAACGTAAAGAAAACAGCGTCTACTGAATTCACTAAATATCGCTGATAATCTTTAAAGAAAGCTTTTCAAATGTTTCTAAAATGAAAAGTACCGTTATAAAGAAGCGAAGTGTCAAATAATTTTTGTCATTTGTTAAATTTACTTTTCCTGATCCAATCTTTATCACACTATGTAACGTATCAAGCACTACACACTATTTGAACTCAGCTATACGACTGATACCAAGTGAGAAGAAAAAAAGAAAAAAAGACCATCACCTCCAGAAATTGCTGAGGATCGCATTCATGAACTAGTTTCTCACAATCATTCAAAAGATTCTCAATGGTTTTCTTGTGAGTTTCTTTCATTTTCTTCCAAATCTGAAACTCTTTCTCTTTTTTACGTCTTTGATTTTCAAGATCTTCTGTCAATTGCTGTTTCTTCATTTCCAGAGTTTTGGAAATTTCTCCAAATGCCAGTGCAATGATCTCCGCTTCATTATTCAGCACCGTCTAGAAGCATGAAAACATAACAGCAGATGAAGATGCAACAGCAACGACTACACAGAGCAATGCCTTTAGGTTCAGGACACATCTGTGCCACATCAGGTACCAGCACGCTCTGTGCTGTGTTTATCCTATCACAAGAACCAAAGTGCTGTTATTAAGCTATTATACGAAACCATAAACTTACAAAACCAGCAGACGTAACTCACATCAGCATCATTTGCAGGACTGGAGATCTCATTCATCAGCTTCTCGTTTATGATTCTCATTTCTTTTAGACTGCTGAAGAAGTTCAACTGGAAGGCAACAGAAACACTTTATTATGGCTTCAACAACTCCATAAGATGAACACGTTACAGCAGCTGTCTAGAACCACATCACGGGGTGCAGCATGTAAACAAAAGCTTTCATTTATACATACAGACATTTACTGCTTTTTAATAACATCTTCTGCTTTGCAGGTGCTTTTGTTACGTACCCTCAAAGCGGTGTTTCCAGGCTCACCTGCTCCTCCTGGTACACGGTGTCGATCAGGTTGATGGAGTGGAAGACGCCCTGGTGCTCCTCAGACACGCACTGCCCGCACCCCGCCTGGCGGCACATCCGGCAGTACAGCTGCAGCAGCCGGCCCGGGTGTTTCTGACAGCTGCCCCCGGCCCTGGCCGCGTTCGAGCGGTACAGCCTGACCACCTCGGCCAGCGTGGTGTTGACGGGCAGAGCGGCCGCGCCGCCGCGGGGCAGCGGGCAGAGCTTCCTGCACAGCGGGCACGACACTCGGGCCCCCGCCGCATCGTCGCCGTCCGCTCCCTGTCCCTGTCCCCCCCGCGCCCCGCGGAGCTGCCCGTGGCCCCGCTGCTGCAGCCGGGCGGCCTCCGCCGAGGCCAGGCACTCTAACACGCAGCCCCGGCAGAAGTTGTGAGAGCAGAGCGGCAGCGTCACCGGCTCCTCGAAAAGGGACAGGCAGACGGCGCACGTCAGGCTGGCCTCCATCTGCGACGAGCAGAAGAGAGACCGGGGCCGCGGCTCCATCTCCGCGGAGCCCGGCTCTCCCCGCTGCCTGCAGCCCGGCTCCGCGGGCCCCGCCGCCATCCGGCCCGGGGGAAACGGCGACGGCCCCCAAATGCAACCGCCAACTTCCCAGGAAGTGGCACGGGGCGGAGGGGAGGCGGGGCACGGAGCCGATTGGAGGAGGTGGGAGATTGGCAGGCCCGCCGTCCAAACGGAGCGGGGCTCGGGCCGCTCGCGAGAGGCCTTTTCCCGCGACGCCTGCCGAGCGCTAACGCTGCCGCCGCCATTTTGTGAGTGGTCGCCTTCGCGAAGTTCTCGCGCTGGCTGCCGGAGTGAGCGGTTCGGTGCGAGGGAGATCGCGCTTGAGGAAAAAAGCTGCGGTTGAGAGAAGTGTTTTCCCCTGCGCAGTGGTGAGGTGAGCTGGTTACCCGTAATTACGCTTGCGAGACTATAACTCAGGTTTAGGGTTCTGTTAATGCTAACGTATTGGCGTCGTGTTTATCGCTGTCTTACTTTCTGGGCGGTCATTTTCCCTTCTAGAACCATTCGCTCTAAAGTTCCGCCTCGATAATTCTATTTTCTACCTCGAGTATTTTGAAGTTCCTCAAACCCAAGCGGGACCCAACTGAAATTTCAAGTTTATGATAAGTTTTATGGCGCAAATGTTTGTGAAAACCGAGATATGGTGGAAATGTGTTATTTTCAGACTGGAGGTGGTACGGCAGCACAAAGTCAAGCACGTATTTGTTCTAATATTGTTTTATTCTGTAACGCTCAGCCTTGCTGGCAGAAAGTCACGGTGCCTATTTTAAACAAAGCAAAGGTCTGTGTCAGGACGGAAGATCTGTAAGAAAATAAGGCAAAACAAAAGGCAAAACAAAAGGCAAAAACAACACTGGGAAGTTACTGAAGTGTAATATTACCTCATTTTCCCGTGCTTACAAATCTCTTGTCAGAACAGATAGATAGAAGGCAGAAATGTTTGCGCTAGAAAGTTTAACTGATAGACTGAAAATATTTTAATGAGGGAGCGTTATGTTTATCTCTGGGTTTATGGGTCATTCTACACTTTGTCCATTGTGGTACGAGTTGTCACAAAACGTTCCGTGAGGAGCAGTGCATCTTTGAACCTTTGGGAGTGAAGTGTTGGCCAGTGTGAGCCAGCTCAGAACTGCACCACGAGGGGCTTCCTGTGGTTTAAATGACAAAGCTGCAAATGACGTTTCAAAACCTAATCCCTTGGAATGGAAGTTCTCTGCAAAAAGCCGTGAAATGCCTCATCTTCCAGTCATTTTTTTTCCTCATCAAAACAGGTGAGTAGAATTAAAGGATCACCAAACCTATTGTCTTAAGGTTTTGGAGTGTTGCATGACTAAATCATAAATGTGTGCTTACATAAAGTACTTTTACCAATTCTTCCATTAATTTACAATACTAACGGTAACATTAGTCTGAAATAGGGATAAAACCATGTTCCTGACAACGTGTTTACATTTTTCTTGTCTCAGAAAAGATTTAAAATTGTGAAATGTTTAGCACTAATTTTTCTGATCTTTTGAGTAGATTAGATACCTCCTACAATTACAGTGTGTTGTGTATAGCTTCAATTTCCACTTAAAATCAATTTATACAGCCTTCAAAATCCATTGTCTTCTTTCTTAATAATCTTCAACATCACCAGCACAGATAGCAAGTAAAGCACTCTCATAATGTCCTGAAGTAAAATGCTGCAAGAGAAAAAAAAATTCTGTGACTGTATTTCTGTCCTGGTTTCAGCTGGGACAGAGTTGGTGTTCTTCATATTTTCTGGTATGGTACTGAGTCTTGTCTTTAAAGGAAAAGTGTTTAACATATTGTTTTAGTTGTTTGCTTAGCAGTATTGCACAGAACCAAGGACATCTCAATTTTTCAGCTTCTTGTACTGACCTGCCACTTTGAGGCTGGCTGGCACAAGGAGCTGCAAGGGGACAAAACTGGGACAGCTTTGACCTAAACTGGCCAGAGGTGTATCTTATAACGTGTATGTGTGTGTGTATGTATATAACATATATTTAGCATGTGAAATCACAAAACTGAAAGGAGTTGGCTGGGGAGGGGCAGCCCCTGCTTAGGGGCTAGCTGGGCATCAGCCAGCAGGTAGTGAGCAAGTGCATCATTTTTCTTTGTAAATATGTATAAAAATACAATTATCTTTACTGTTATTTTTTCCCATGCTCTTCTGTCTTAATAAATAAGTTTTATCACAACCCACAAGTTTCGCTTTTTTTTTTTCTATTGTGTCCCATTGGGAGGGGGGCAGCGAGTGAATGGCAGTTTGGTGCTGAGCTGCTGCTGGGTTAAACCACATCAACTTCACTGCAGTCTTTCTTCTGTGTATGGCAAGGATCGGAGCGTAGTTGTAAGATTTTCTAAAATATTGCGATTTTTTGGAAAGGATTCTGGGGCAGGACTTCTGAATTTCACATATCTCAGGCTTTGGTTGCTTGGATGCTTACAAGTGATTTACCTTGGAAAAAAATTTGATCAGTTCTATTTAATGCTTCTCAAGGTCAATAGCAAAAACTAATGAGCAGTTTCCTGCAGCTGTTGCACATCTCACAGCTGGAAAATAGCAGCATAAAAAAAAATAAATGCAAAGTATCTTAGCAAGAGTCATTCTTATACTATTCTCCAATACCAAAGTTTAAGATGCAGAGCAGGAATGCTAGAGGAAGGCTTATTCTGAAGGCTGAGATTTAAACATGAGGATAAGACCAGGCAAAGATAACAGGAATGTAGTGTTAATCTTGCAGGACAGCGCAAAGATGGTATCAATTAGTGTAAGAAACTTTTTATGAAAAATATTTCTTAGAGTATTCTGTTCTGCTCTGTTTAATATACCACTCTTGCTACTGAGGAGAGACAAAATCACGAAGGCTTGAGAATTTACTGCTCGTTTACCTTGATAAGCCTGAGGCATTGAAAATGTATATTGTGGATATTATACTTTTTTTTCTTTAATCCATAGGGATTGAATGAATTTCTCTAAGAGGGCTCTGCAAATAGTGCATGTGCTGAATACATCTAAAAGTGGTTAAAAACTTACTTTAATATCATGAAAGAGTGATTTCCCGTATCTCTCTTTGTATCGTTGTCGTATAGTCATCAAGTCAATTTCACTCCTGGCAATGAGAATCCTTATGACTGTTTTATTGTGAAACCCAAAATCCTAAAAAAGAGAAGAATACATGAAAAAACTAGGTGAGCATCTATTGCTATATTGCCGATCTGTATATGATTATTTTAGTTTTTTGTAATAGACAATTAATTAGGCCATCCATAAAGACATTTAAGATTTTAAATGTCTAGGTGTTCAGAGGCTTTATTCTAAGTTTTCACATGCCTGAATAATGGAATTCATATCAACGAGTAGGAGATATTCTCCATATATGAGTGTTTTAGCTATGCAATGCAGCTTTCAAAAGGAAAGCCTCAAAGATTTGCCAGTAGTTGTAGATAACCTGTTCTACAATTAGCTGTTGTAACATCATGGAGTTCATTGAAACTATACTGAAGTCAGTCTTTTCACAATCTGTTTCCCCATTGTGAATTCAGTGAGGTTTTTAGTCACTGATTCAGATTGCACATAACTTGTATTTTGCTGTTCTTTTTTAAGGGTTTCTAAACAAATATTGGTGTTGTAATTGTGTGGTGCAAGAAGACATCCAGTGGTGCTTAAAGTAATCAAAACAGCTTTGAGGTCTTGATGACTAAATAGGTTGTGTAAAGCCAAACAGTAATTTTATGATCTATCCCTTCATATTGAAATCTCTTTACCCAGAATGCAAATAGTAAGTGATAATAATAAAACTGCATATGGAGGATTTGATGACCATTTGATGGCTAGATTGAAACCTCGCCTGTGAACCATTACAGACTGTGATTTCAAACATGAGAATCCAGTGTGAATTTTGTTGTATTGCAATGCATGTGTAAAAAGCTTTTGTTGTAGTCTTGGCATGGCTTGATTTGTGAGAGTAGACGCAACTGAAATCTTGCATTTATTCCAGGAATTGTGTGTTCACTAAAACAGTTTGTGAAAACAGGGAAAGATGTGAATTGAAATGAGATGCAGATGTTTATTCTTAATCCTTCAAAACTTTTTCTAGTTAACCTGAATGCTTCGCCCACGTTATCTGTAATCAGTCTCCACAGGACCTTAGAGAAACATCACTTTTCCTGTAGCTGGTACTTTTGGCAAGCCTTTTTCACGTCATGTACCAGAATCCTCTTTTGGCCATTCAAATTATGCCTCTTCCCAATACCCACAGGATTTTCCTCGTTTCTCTGCTGTCACCTGTTGCATGTTTAGTTAAAACAGGTGACAGTAGTAGTATTGGAAGAGGACACTGGGGTTCTGTTGTGGCGTTGCTGAATAGTTTTGCTCTATGGTTCTCTGTGGTTTGGCCTTGAATCTAATCTTTTGCCTTTTCTGTTCTAAAATGATTCTTAATGTTTTACCCATGGCTGACTTTATGGTGATCTGTAGATAACATTTAGAAGATTATACTTTAAGGATTATACGTAAGAGATTGAATTTTATTTTTTATGTAACATAAAATCTTATTTTCATTAATGAATGAAAAACAAAAGAAATGTCTTCACTTGCTTCCTGTAGGAGTTTGAAGGTTTTTCTTTGCATTTACCTCCATTTCTTATTGGCGTTCACATGATTTAATGTGATAGATTTATACACAAAGATAAAAGAACCTGCAGATGTATGTAGAGCCATACAAGAAAGTATGACTATTTGTTTTCAAGTAACACTAATTTATAATTTAATTATTTGTAATATTTATTAAATCTTGAGGGAGAGGGGGGGAAAATGCGTGGTACAAAAAGTGCACATTCAGTTCTGAACAGCAGGTGGAGCTACAATCCAAAGAAAATAAAAGCTCTGATTAAAAAAAAAAAAAGAAAGAAAAAGAAAAAAGAAAAGAAAAACCCCAAACATTTACCAGATGGATCTCTAAAGGAATCTAAATATTTAAATTATTAGTGTTAAATTCTGTATATTCCATTGTGTAAGCACTGCTGCTTTGAAACTTACTCAGGTGCCAAAAGTTTTAAAGCATGCAGTCCCACCTGGGGTGAAGGGTTGAACAGATTGATTTGTAACTATTTGTTTGAGTGTAAGCAAGCAAACAAAAATAGGAAGCTATTTTTTATGATATGTGGAGAAGAACAGCTACTTACATGAATTGCATTATGGAGTCTGTAAGCGAAGTAAGAAGGCTTGTCACGGACGCAGAGAACTAGGAAAGAGATGTTACTACAGGTAAATAGGAAATTATGGTAAAATCACTTTTGTTAGCTTGTGTAGTGCTATCCACAACTCAACTCAAAAATTAAGGTACCAGTTTTCACAACCATGGCTATATGTATCAGTTATAGAAGTCTGGTACTTAATTTGGTTAAACACTCATTACACAGAAAGGCTCACTAAAAATCAGTGAATGCTCTCTTGTGACACGTGTAGAAACACGTGCAGAAAGTTATTAATCTGTGAATGGACAGATAAAGCTTGGAACTTGTTTGCATACTGGTGAAGTCCTGAAAAATTACAAATTCAAGCTGGGCTGGATGTGGCTCTGGGCAGCCTGGTTTGATGGTTGGTGACCCTGCACATAGCAGGGTTGAAACTAGATGAGAATTGTGGTACTTTTTAACCCAGGCCGTTCTATGATTCTGTGATTGATTTAAGGTGTATGGAATCAGTTGCTAATGCATCCATCACTGATCACACCAAATTTGTTATCAAATGCTCAGTCAGAATCTGGTGCTGCACACGTACATGTTTAGATTTACATGAGCATGGAACAGAAATTCTGTTCAAATATCTTTTTCTAATGATTTCTGAACTTTTAATCAAACAATGTAGGAAAGTGGAGAAGAGTATCAGAAAAAAACAAAATTCTTTCTATGTATATTCTGTATATTTTTATATACCTATTGCAACCAGTAATTCTTGAAAATATCCATCGTAGCAGTCATTGATGGCATCTACTAGGTCTTGCCCAGAGATACTTTGGAACTCCTGGAAGACTTGGAGGAAAAGAAATCTCACTTTATTCTAGTTCATTAACAGTGATCAACTTTCCTCTCCCCACCTTCCCACCCTCCTTATTATAACCCTTAACTGTATTTTTTTCTGTTTATTTGTTTGCAGTGTTTTCTTAAGTTTATATCCTGCAGCTGAATGAGTAGTCTGAAACCTGGCTCCCAGGACATTCTCTTTCTAGATTCTCTAGTATACAATTTAAAATGAATGCACACCAAAGATACTAATAATTTATAATAATAAATACTCCTGCAATCTCTGTTTTTACAACTTGTAAGAATTTCATGTCTGTAATACATGTTCCATGCTCAGCTTGGCTAAAGCTGGCCAGGTGTTCATAGATTATGAGAAGCCATCACACAATATGCCTAACATGTCACTATCCAGACATAGGCATTGTCTGGACTTACATACACACCAGTACAGTGCATGCTTACATAAGCCTTAGAAAAACTTACAGTGAACTACAGGCAGAACCCTCAAATGTCTTCTACAGTGGGGAAATACTGGCATGGCCAGGTGTGTTACATTGTGTTAATTCCATGATCACCATCCTTACAGAAGTTGTGACAGAATTATTTGGTTGATTCATGACACCAAAGTAGTTCTAAGCTACTGTTAGAAGTTGGCAGAAGAAGTATAACTGCCTGCACAGTGATAAACTTGTCACTGACCAGGCTTTTTCCCACAGCAGAACAAAACACATCTCAAACATGTCATCAAGCAGATGAATTTCTTAACTGCAGTGGAAGATTTCACTTTTTTTTTTTTTTCTTAATCTGTAATTATGCCTGACTATCTAGTTTTAAATAAAAGCATCCTGTTATGTTTCTGTGTGTGTCTATGTTCTTTAAGAGAGAGCAGATGTGAATTCTGGAAGTTTCCCTTCCCTTCAAAACATCTTTGAAACTTGTAGTCATCAGGCAAAGTTCAATTTTGCATTACTTCCAAAATCCCATTAACATCAGTGAGATTCTGAGAGCTCCAAGTGTTCACAGTTATGGTTCAGGCTAATATTCTGCTGCTCACTGAGCTTGATATATAAACCATGGCCTTATTAGCAATTAGATTTTTCTTTTACGCTGTATGATCAAACAGCTGAACCACTGGATTACCCATCCACAACTGCTGGTAACTCCTGTTGCACAGTATCATTTGCAGCATGTTTTTGTGTTCGCCTGTTTTCTGCTGACAGGCTTCCCATAGAATCTGTTATACCAGGAAAAGAAAAAAATGCAGAAGATTTTAAATAATTCTGAATCGCTTTTCAGCGTTAGCATTTGTTCTTTCTTTATGTGAGACATGTCCACATCTGTCTGTTTTTACCATTGCATCCTGAGCAGCTGTAGAAGGATCTGCATATCCTTCCATTCTTGTTCCCTGGGGGGAGGGAGGAGGAAAGAAAAAAAAAAAAAAGTTATGTTTCATTTCTTCAGATATCACACAGTTTTTTTATGTTGAATCCATATAATAAATAATTGAATTTGCAACCATGGAAAATATCCTCAAATTTTCATTTACAGCTTCATATCTTCTGAACAGAGGAACACTGAAATGGCAGACTGTGTTATGAGAGAAGAAAATGTGGAAGTGGATAAACTCGCCCCATAAACCCATCCCATTATTAGTCTGATTTTAAATGATATTTTACCACCACACCAGTGCTCTGAGTGCTCTGTTGTTTACTGTAACACGTAACTATGAGGGAAAGGTAAGCAGAAGGGTAGCATTTGCCACTGACTGCTTATTTCATATCACTATGTGTATTGCTAGGAAAATCCTTTCTCCATCCTTGTCTAAAATTAAGATCTAAGTCTAGCAAATTGTTTGACAACTTTGCTATATAAACCAAAGAAGAACACTTACAGCATTTCCATGTATTTAATAGCTTTTCAGTTACATAAATGAAGATGATGTGTTTTAGTAAACAAAACACGCTATGATCTGAATTACGTAGCTGTTAGAAAAAGAAAAAAGCACACACATTCAGGAATTGCTTTTTTAACCATAATTGTCTTGTAAGTATACGAATCAGCCCTGGTTGCAAACTCTTTAATAGTCTCAAGCTATATGCAGTCATTGTCTTAATGACATGTGTTTGAAGCAACTTACTTAAGAATTTACAATTGTTTTCTTGTGCATGTGATAGTGAGGATTAAAATTATGCATCATCTGTCAACTCTTGGAATGACTGATCTGTAGTTCTTTCCTGTTAAAAATATTCAGTTGTATTATAATTGAAATGTAAGAATTTCACATAGCTAAGAGCAGAATTCCTACAAGATAAATTACCTGAAGGAAATTATGTGGAATGACCATATAAAGTGACATGGGTGCAGGGAAAAAAAAGACAAGTAGGCAGTAAGATGCATACTACTCTACACAAGGTAAGTGCCCACTGCCTCCAATAATGGTTAATAGTGACTAATCTTGGCACAATTTAGCTGGTGAATCCCACGCTACCCTTGACTGTTTTTTAAATTCTAGAAAATGATTATATTTCAGTTCATATACAGCAAACAGAAAAAAAGTATTCTCTTTATCATACAAGAACGTTGACTAACCTGAAGCTGTAACTTTTAAAATTTATTTAGGAATTACTATTTCAGAATCATTTCCATCCAGAGGATTTTGCTGGTGTACATTCATTGGTAGCAGATTTATGTAGATTTTAATTTGCCTCGGTGTTCATATCAAAACCACAATTCCTATGCTAAAGCAATTGAATAGTTTGTCGTCCGTGTGTGAAACACAGTGGCTTCTGTTTGTGGTCAGATGTGTGCGTCATCAGTCCAGAGATTTAATAGAAATCAAAGCAATGTGCTTCCAAAAAAAAACCCCCAACGACCTAAGGTTACATTGGAAATGTTGCTGTAGAATAATTTTCTGTAAGTTACATAGCACTAGAACTGATGAAATATCACTGACTTTTAATATAAGTCCCTGTCCAGACATGATGATTCAGTTAGCAGTCTTCAAAGATACACAGTATAGGTTAGTAAAATTGGAATTTCCTACAACCATTCTTTATCAAATAGCAGTTAGACTTTGTTAGCTGAGAAGTTGCTGATGTCAGGTGTCTGTACGTGTATAGAAAATAAAGAGTAATAAGTTAGTCTGGCATTGTCAAGAGAATAACTTTAAAATAAATAAAAATTTCTCATGGGTTTGGTAAAGGTAAGAAGAGATGAAGTTGCCTAGATTATAGCTCTTCACTTTTTAAGCATGGAAGAATTTTCATTATTAGGGGAGAAACCCTCCAGTATTCAATAAAATATTTCCCATTTGTAGTTTCTGCCTTTGAAACATGTGCTCTTCATGTCTGTGCTCAGTGAGGCCTAATGTCATTTCGTATCTTAGTAAGAAACGCCTTCCCCAAACAGACATACATAGAAATGTAAGTGCAATTCATGTTGCTGTCATTAGCTTTGTCATTATTTGTTACTGTGGTTTGCAATACATTTTAAAGGTAATGTGCATGTTGACTGCAGTGAGAACAGCAACTTGTGATCTCAGAAAGATCACTACTGCAACTTGGTAATGCTGTGTCAAAGCTGCTGTGTGATTGTAATTCTTTTGGCTGCATGCTTGCGTACTGTGATTTAGCATAAAGAATAGTGCAAAGAACATAATGTTTAAAACAAGGAACTGCTTAATATTTTCTTTCATAGACGTATGGATGTGTCTGCATTTTCACATGCCGACTGGATGATGAGCTGTGTATTCTAAAAACAGGGAAAACAGACCTTTGAAAACAAAAATCTAATTTGTACGTGACATCAGACTCCTTTGGAAATGAAACCGGTTGAGTCAGCATTTGTGTTTTCAGGACCTTTCTAATAAAATGTTGATTTTTGCTTCTGTCTGAAAAGTGAAGTGAAAGTCAAAGTAGACGAAAGAATTCCAGCTCTCTTCCTCTTCTACTCTTTCTTGAACTCTCTTGTTCAAAAGCGTAGTTGTATTGAGCTAACTTTAGCTGCAGTTACTTTCAGATTTCTTGAATTATATTGGAAGTGATTCTAAACTTTTTATGTATTGTACTATTTATTTTTTTTACAGTACCTGAGCGAGGTTCATGAGAGTATCTCTGAAGTGACCTGAAGTCTCAGAATTGATATCTTGTTGAAGGTCACTGTTGTATTCTAGATTAAAACAAAAATGTATAAGCTAAATAAATAAAAAATGAACGCGCTCTGAATGTTACTTATGAAAATAAGCAAACAAAGGGTAAACACACAGGGTGCAAATACACGCTCGTTTTCTAAAGATATTAAAAATTATTCCACAGGAGCTCATGCAGGTTCTGCACGGACCTAACCACAGAGAAGCTCTGCCCTTCCAGGGCTTCAGCCACTTCAGCAGCTCGCCCATCCTCCTGCCTGTGCCTGGCAGCCCTGCCACTGCTGCAGCTGTGTGATTCTGGGATATTCAGAAGCACCTGCTCAAGGAAGGTGAGTTGAGTATTCAGCCTGAGGAAAGCACTTTTTGAGAAAAACAGTTGATGCACTTTGGAAAAATGTGTGCCAACGTTCATGAAAATCCCTAAGTGTGACTGCTGGCTATTTAAAACATAATAGGCAGCAATACATCTCCAAAGTACTGTGACATACGTTAAACTTTATTCATTTTGCTTCAGCTTTTTAAATATAATTATGAAGAGGGAGGAAGAGGAAGGGAACCATGCTGAGAAGTCACTTTTGTAATTTAGTTAGCCTAATACGTGTATTAGAGCTGCTGTTGTACACTTGTAAAATACGTTACGTGTTAAGTAGGCTTCTTTCATCTGGAATATCTCCATATTTGATCTTGAGGCTAATATGTCAATTAGACACTTTTCTTCTGTATTTACTCCCTGTGTAGGAGGAAGTAAATATGAAGTCATTAGGAACCAGAGCTTTCAGAAGAAAGAAATGCTTTATTAGACGTAACAAAAGACTAACAGTTTCTTCTGGAGCAGTGTATGGTGTGCCTTTGCATAGTATACCTGTTTAAAAAGAAATTGACTTCCAGTTAATAGTAGAAACTTATACATGCTCCTACTTACTGTGGATTTCAGAATATATGTTAGTAAGTGGGGAAAGAAGCAAGACTGCCGTTGACAGAAACACAGTGGGAAGAATTTTAGAGCTTGAATAAGAATTTAGGAGTTACTGAGGGAAATCAGATTCAAAGATTGAGTATACGTGCCAGGAAGTGTTCAAGGCAATTTGAAGTGGATAAGAACATCAGTTCTGGAATATGCCTTCCCATCTTTCAGGATTTGGCAATTTAGGAATTTCCTAAGAAGGAATTTGTAAAGAATGATTATTTTTAATAACCAAGAACAAAGGTGTTTTCTAAGAATTTTTCAAGTCCTTTTTGATCTAGTTTGAACCAATTTGTGCTTTTGGTTTCAATATTGCCATGCAGCAATGGATTTCACCATCTAATTGCATGGTGTTTGGAAAAAAAAAACATTTTAAAAATTTCTTATATGTCAATGTACTATGAAACATCTTTCTAGCAGTTTATCAAGCATTTAAATATACAAAAAATCACTCTATCATATATTAAGTAATATAAACAGTGACTGTGTGTCTGAGTAGCTGTTAATTAGGCTAATACCTTCAGTGCATGCCAGAGCTCATGGGCGTCATAGGATGCAGGTGGATACATTAGGCCAACCATGACTTCTTTGAAGTGATGAGAGAGATTCTCCTTTAGGTCTGTCATCAAATCCTTAACAGAAATACATAGAATTATTTCAACAGTCACATTCATGAAAAACAGCTTAAAAATATTAGCAGTTTTCTTTGTTAAGGAATGAAGATGAACTGTATTAGACAACATAAATCTTTTAAAATAGAACCTACTCCTTTTAGTAGTACTTGTGAGATAGCAGCAGACAGAGAAGCAAGTAAACTATCTAGATTTGTTGATTTTTGGTTCATTGGAATACAGGAGAAAATTTAGGAGTTCAAATGCAACTGCTCCTTAAGGGCTTGGAAGCCTGAATACCATAACAGAGCATTTGCAGCTTCCCATGGCAGATTCCCTGTCTGAATCTGTGAGAGCTGAGCCCACAGAAGTTAAATCCCGTAACACACAGGCGATTTCCTTACTTTCTTCTGGGTTCTTTGTTGTGTAATTAATTTAAAAAATCATTCTTAAAAAATCATCCCAGTACATAAAAATACCTATTCTGGATTACTGGAGGGCTATGTGCTTCAGTTTATATATAATATTCAAAATGAGTTCACTGCTTTGGACAGACATTGGATTAATAAAAGGGAAGCCTCCTCACTTGCCAGGTATTTGACTAATGGAAGAGAGTTTCCTTCCCACTCTCCCCTTTCCCAGCAGCATCCCTTGAAACATTGCAAATGCAAAAAACCTTTTAGCTATAGGATTGCTGTGTCTGATTAAGAAGGTACTTTGTTGGTTCTCGTACAGTACTGGGCAGCTGTCAGATAGGCTCTGACCTAAGTCAGAAATTGTAAGAGTACCAGAAATGATTCCCATGATATAAACTTAATTTATTGGAGAGGCTTTTTTTTTCCAGCCTGTACTTTACTTTTGAAGCATATCTTAATATAATTAAATTAGTTGCTAGACTGGGAATGAAGAAGGACAAATACAGATTAAAAGTTGGATTTGTAAGGAAGAAACACACAGTATTCACTATATACATATTACGTGCATTTGGCAGCTATTGAATCACACATGGAATAGAAATTAATTCATTAAGTTATTTCATTTCAAACATCATGCCTTTGGGAAAATGGGTTATTAGTACAGGTAGGTACTATTTATCCCTGCAATTAGAATTAAGGGAATTGGAAGTATTGAAAAATAAGAAAAGGCAACCCTAAGTTGTCAGTGTTAGTATTTCCTAAATTGTCTCTGCTGTACTAAATTCTTGAAGTCTAATTGTAAAAGGTTTTTGTTAAAGCCTTTGTTTATATCTTTGTCATGCAGCTGGTTGTATTTTTCTTTCTTTTTTTTTTTTAATACCTATTTCTCCTTCTAATATGTCATGCTTTCCATTTTTCAAGGGAGTGACCATTGTGGCTACCATATTGAATGTATGGAACTGAGATTAATGCTGTTACTGATATATGCTGGAGTATCTCCTGAACTGTAAACTGCAGCAATTCATAGCAAGATACATCCCCGTTCAGCAGTTCCTTCTGTAAGATAGCAAAGTTTTGAGGGATAAATCAAACTGCATGGAGCACTAACAAGATTATCTGTTTCAGTATGTCTACTGTCACAAGTGAAAATGACAAATTCAGCATTCTTGTTTAGTCTCAGTGCTAGATTAAAACTGATTTGGACTGTATCTATCAAGTACACACAGCATAGAATGGATTCACTTAAATGAAATTGTAGTCTGTGTGTAGCAGTGAGTCCATGACTTTGAGACTGTTTGTGGAGTGCACTGCTGGAGTATAAGAAGTGCACTCTCTTCTATTACTATTCTTTGTTTTTGTGATACTTAAAAAAAAATCTGAAGGTTTTTGGGTTTTTTTTTTTGCATTCTTTTTAGTTGTTTTGGGTCTTTAGGTCTGTGAGCACTACCTTAATAGTGATTTAGGTTAATTGGCTATGGCTGAAGGAGACAGAAATTTGATAATGTGTTTTCATAAGGAGTTAGGTATTTATGTGATATTTTTAGTCTGGATTTAAGAAGAAAACCCAAGTAGATAATTGGTGAGCAGATCAATAGTTGTTCTCAGAGAAAAATGGCAGACCTTTTTTCGTCCTTGTTTTGTGGCAGATGCTCTGCTGTGTAAATGACATTTAGAAACCTTCAAATGTATGCATAGTTACATGAGCAAAGTTGTGTGCCAACCTTTTGGTGCTAGTCAGCAGTTTGCCAGTTTTCTAATTCTAGCGATGACCCGAGAGAAGGACTGACCAACTGTACTGGAAACAGAAGGGACAAAAGTAAGGAAAGAAAGTGCAGCTTGGTTCTGTCATACCCTGCCATACATGTCTCTGTATGCTTCAGCAATCATGAGCCTCTGTGAATTGCAGCGCTGTGTTAGGACATCAATCAACACATCTTTTTCACAACCTGGAAATAAACCAGACACAGATTCTCAATTAACAAATTGTTATTTACTTAGGCTTATGATTGTTCCTGTTTTGTTCAAGAATATAAACTTAATTTCTTGAAAAAAAAAAACAGACCAGCAAATTGATATTCTGCTGGTATTTACCAAATCAATTACATGTGCTTTGCATACATACCTTAAACTTGTTGGTGTACTACCAGCAATTAGTGAAATAGTCTGTTATTATCAGATACATCACCATCTCTCTCAAGTGAAATGGATTTGAAGCCATCAATGGAACAGATCCCAGCTTTCATCCAGTCAGAACTAGGCACAATAAAAGAATCTGTGGCTGAGCCATACTTGTATGCCTTCTTGATATTGATTAAATTGTCATTTCAGGATTAGGGATTTCTTAAATTACAGTCATGTCATTTGTTGAAAGCTACATTTCAGAGAAACTATATAAATTAAATTATGAAGTTTTAAATAATATTTTATTTTAAAAATTAGTTTCTGAGTGCAATTTGTTTATCTCTGCTTTTTGCTGGGTACCTGGAGCTTACAGGTAAACTTCCATAACTCATCAGTATTAACTGCTCAGGAAAAAGAATATGATGATTAACATGTTCTGAAAATTATTTTATCTTTTTTGAATTTTTTCCATCCCAGAAGATGGTTCTTGGTTATTTCAGATGGTTCAGCATTTTAGTATCATTCCAGCAGAAACATGTCTGCAAGCGTAGATGAATTTATTACACTTAGAGTTAAGTTTGGCTACAAAGCATGGAGATCATCTGACTAGAGAAAGATACTCCGATGCTTCTACAAATCACTGTTCTTTATGCACATATAGATGTGTTATAGATATAAGTTCTGTATTTTTTTCAGCTTAGGCAGATTTTGTCATATGATCTACGAGTGGTAGGCTCCATTTTGACACAAATGTAATTGGACATCGGATATGATTTAAATTTTTTAATAAGTTTGCAGACGAAGTCTGTGTCTGCTCATTATGCAGTAAGTTCAGTTCTCTTTCTTGTAGTCCATCTAGCTATAATTATAATGGCTTCTTGTGCTACACTGATTTCATATCAGTTTGATTCATTTCCATCAAGCTCACAAAATGGATGTGTTACTGAACCTCTGTGTGTAAGGGTTTCCTTTACTTTTCAGAAGATAATTATCATTAAGATTCTGTACAGTTTATACAGTCTCTGCAGTAAAACTAAGGAGGATTCAAGAAATGTTTAAATGTCTAAATGACTTAACTTGTTTTTTGTAATACCACTGGTATTAATGGGATAATGTATGTGTATGGGAACTGTTGAGTCATGGCCTGAACCACTGATTAATCACCTGAGGCAAGGGCTGAGTCAGCCCTGGGAGCACAGGTGAAGGCAATTCAGCCGTGTGACCGGAAGTCACAGGTGGAGCCTGGCTGCACCTCTCCTAGACCCCATTTAAGGGCTGACTGCCACTGGGGAAGGGTCTCTTTCTGGAGATCCCTCCAGCCTTTCCTGTGAACCTAGATCTTTGGATACAGGTGAGCGTTCCTTCCCTGTTTGTTTCTCTTCCCATTTTCACCATGATAATCTTCCTAGCTGTAACACTAACAGTATGTGACTAAGCCTCCTCGAGAGAATGAATGTTATGTGCAGGACATGGGGGTGTCAGGAAGAATGCAAAGAGTTGCAAAGAATGTGAAGACTTGAACTGCTCTAAGCTGAGCATCGTATTTTGCCAGCTCTCTTTGAGACTAGAATTTTGTTCTATGTTCTTTGTCAGGCAGAGTTTAAAGTAGGGCTACTGCATGTGTGTTTACAGCAGTAAATGGAGAGGATCTTCTTTGTATTGTCACGTTAGCTACGTTGTATTAAAAGTGCTGGTTGAAGTCTGGCAAAATACTTAAGTAAAACTTCATTTGTAATGAACTTAAGAAAGATCCTTCGTGTTGTTCTTAATAATATCCACTTTGTGGTGTTCCAGTTGACATTAAGATTAAAACCTTACTTTTCTACTAAAGAAACTGACCAGGATGCAAGATTTGGTGCCATACAGTCTTGTGAAAATTTTAGGAGATTAAAAAAAAGTTCTGATACAGGAAACAGTCTTAATGTGAGGGAAATGTTTTACAGGATAATTAAAAAGAAGATCATCCTTAGAACCTTCAGCAATATGAAGTGTTCAGCAGTAAACAAATCTGGAACAGAAAGAAATGTTTTGTGGAATGTGTTTTTATTCATATACTGAAAGCAAAATTAACTCCAGAGGGGAAGATAATTAATACTTTAAACACTTCTATTCCATTTGTTTTTATTTCTTGATGAGTGTTAGGCATAACAATCTCTGCTTCTAGCTAATGTTGGGGTTACAACTAAAAATGAATCCAGTTTTGACTTTCATTATAGTGACAACTTTTTCTTATTTTCTCACGGAAAGCATTTGCTATTATCAGTGTTGGTATGCGTTTAAGATTAATTTTAGTTAGCTCTGAGCTCCTGCAGATGGATGGTTTGCTTGGATATCACTGGTGAATCTTACTGTGGTGCCTTGAAGAATCAAGACGTGTATTGATGTTTTTATTATTGTGGGTATATATAGATTTAGTTTGTGTTATTATGTAATAAAAGATGTGTTGGAATATGCCAAGATACTTACTAATTCCCTGCAGGGCTCCTCCTAGCAACTGAGCATCCATAATAGGGTTAAAATTTGGAGCTGGAAAAATTGTTCCTTGTATCTGCTAAAGGAGAAAGAAGCCTTTAATTGCAATGTTTTATATTTTTTAACTGCATATATGATTCAAGTGAGAATCAACAATCACATAAGATTAAAACTTTTGCTTTTTGGAGAAGAGTACGTTAACTTACAGGGAAGAACTTGTAGCAAACCTTAGGAAGCCAGGGCATATTTAAGTTAGGCTTGAACAAAGAAAATACGTTATTAATGTGTTTTATTCTCATTAAAATGGAATCAATGTTTTGTTTCTATTTCTCAAACCTTTCTGAAAATATTCTATCTTTTGAAGTTATCTGTGTTATTCCTGTTAGTCTTCAATTTCTTTTGATATTTCTAATTTGAAAGGGCTGGTGAGAAAATAGTGAATGAAGAATGTAGGTTGCTTACCAAGCCAGTAATTTTAAAAGAAATGATGTTGGGATGAAGTGTGAGCTATCTTTCTGACATGCTATGTGGAAGTCAACGTTATTTTTCTGGTTGCTTTCTAACTGATTAAATTGTTCTCAGTTCATTCCCAGTGATACTTTGTTTCATACAGTATTTCATGTTTTGCCAAATCCATGAATAGTAAATAGAATTGATTTCCTCATTTTAATAGGATCACAGATCTGCATACAGATGAAAATAACAGGTTCAATGCTGCTTAACTCTGTACCTCAGTTAACCCCTTCAACTCCTCTGAGGATTATACCTGCCTTTTCAGACTCGCCCTGCATAACAGTTGTCTTTTATAATGATTCCTGTTCTGAGTAAATACATTTGATTAAAATGAACTTGATAACTTGAAATACTTAAATTTTACCCAATTTTCTATTTACAAATACAGTGATGTATTTATACACACACCTCTTAGAATTAGGAGATCCATTAATTGCATTACTCTCTTTATTTTCTCGCTTTATGTATACTTGAAATCTTTTTTTTCTGTGGTGCCTTCAGCAGTAATGACATACACATACTGGTTTAGTGTTTGGCCACTAATGATGTGTGTCCTTGGCTTGCAGTTTTAGTGAAGGATTTAAAAAGCAACAAGCAAGAAGTGGATATATATTTGAAGAGAAGGAAAATATAATTCTTTGATCTATTTGATGATTACTTTAGTTTACTTAGATCTACCAGGCAAACAAGTGTATGGACAAACAAATTGTTGGTGGCTAACTGAGGAAAAGAATGTAGCATCAGAAATTTAAGGTTTTGAAGGAGTTACTTTACATAAGAAAGGAAATATTGTCTGATAGACAAGCATCTTTCTGCAGTTTACTCTTCATTTTAAATACAATGTCCTACGCAAGCATAAAATTCATAGTGTCATTTTACTCATTAAAAACAATTAGGGAAAATGTGAGAAAAATCTTTCAGAGATGAGGAGAGAAATTCTGGCTGTAGAGATGGTGATGAGACCATGTCAATTTTTATAAGGTGATACATAACATTGTACCTAAAATGAATTTCAGACTTATCCTCTAGCTATTTTCCATGCTATCTTCCCCCTTCAGTCCATGTATCTTAGGTCATGTAGTCATGTAACATATCTGTTGGTTAAGATTAGCCTCAAATTATTTTTATCCAAGTGACTTTCTGTTTTCTTACAGTACGTGTGCTCTTCAAATGTTGTTCAGCAGAAGTCTCCTAGATACGTGCTATTTGCAGAAGTTTGAGCGCTCTTTGGCTGCGTGGGACATCAGGTATTTTCACTTTTCCTTTGTTAGCATGTCAGGTGATACTGAGAGTCAAAAATTGTTCTCCCATAAGGCAGGAATGTGTGAACTCTTTGGCTGATAGGTAATGTAGCTTGACAAGCCACCCTGAAACTTACTGATAAACAAAATCACTGTAGAAAGAACTGCTAGAAGACACTGTTATGTCTATGTCTTAAGAATACAGAATCAGCAAATGTATGTTGATGTATGCTCTGACTTAGAAAAATGGAATTTAGCTTTCTGCCTCTGTAATTCATGCTTCTCAGAATGTCTGAGCCACTAGAATAGCTCATCAATCTTGAGAAGGAGAAAATAAGTCCAAAACCAAACTGTTATCAAATATTATGCTGGAACTGCCAAAACAGAATTTTTTTTGATGAGAATAATAATAAAGAATGATAGGTTGTGAATGGAATTTGAGTTACAGATACAAGATTTGGAGACTTCTAGCTTAGAGTATAAACCTGTGATAGGAAGGATGAGCGTATCTGACATGCTGTTTAAGCACTCTCTGACCATGTCATTGTACTTGCTGGTCAGAAGGATGGCAGGAGGAGAGAAAATCTAGCAGGTGTATGTATTTATCCAAATCTAATTTAAAATAGCAGTGCTGGCTCTTCTTTTTGGCAACAGCTGTGAACAGGTTCAGTATTCAGAAACACTGGTTATCTTGGAATATTTCTTTTCACAAACTCAGGTTTGTGGCGTTACAAAGCAAATGATCTTTTCAGCATTTATAATCACGAATAAATGAGTGCTTTAACAGTGGATTCCCATGTTCTTGGAACTACGTTTTTGAATTTGTATCTTATGAAACCATCGAAATGAAAAAAGGCATTATATGAATGAATATTTGCAAAATTATAATGGAGGAATTGATTATAACAAAAGTACTTTCAGATATATTTTCAGGTTAAGGTTTTTACTACCAAAACACAGCTCTTGTAGTAAGTCTTTCAGACAAAATAATATCCAAATGGACTCAGTTCTCTTATGGTTCAGCTGAGCTGCTGCTTCTTTTCAGAAGCATTCACCGCCTTATTCTTTGAGGTTTACCATTAGCAGATGAAACGTAATCAAGTAAACACCTATGTCCTATCAAGGATTCAATTAAAGTCATGATGCTTTTAAGTAGAATCAAATTAAATATGAAGGTTCCCCTTGAGGGGAAGAACCTACCTGTTATTCACTTTTAAACAAATTAAAATTGAATTAGAATTGTTTTGTATTGTACACCATCCCACCTAAGATAATTGTGCCAGTGTTAGTCCTGATGAGGATTTTCAGTGTACCTCATCTTTGTATTTTCAGGGTTGTTTCCCACCCAATTCAGTGCTCTGCCTGTATGTAACAGTTCTCCCAGGAACGATTGAGGTTTTACAGTTTATGCACTTCAGAATCCTCTGCATTTTGATTTCTTGCTGTTGGTGTAGGCTGCAGAGTTACTGTTGCAGTGTACCTTTAGGAAAGTACTCTGCTGTTTTGTGTTGTATATGCAGTCTGACCCTTAAGAAAATTGACTCCATCGCAACTGATGTCAGTTTTTTCTTTTGACTGCTTCCATAACTTCAGGTTTTTGCCGAGTTTGCAGAGTCATCCCTAGTTCATCTCCTTCAGGAGATTATTAAACTTATTAAACTTTATTTTACCTGTCTTTCATTGAATGGATCAGAACCAAACCCTATAGAAAACTGGTGATTTTGGGTCTGAATTCAGTATGGTCATGCAGTAACAGCTCACTAGTTGCTGCTGTGTGCTGTAACCATTTGTTTTCTCTGTACCAAAGAATCCCAGCGAGCTGTGTGTCATTTACTGTGCAAGGCAAAGCCAAGGTAATGCACTGACAGTGGAGACAAAGATTGATTTTTGAAAAGTACAGACATGTCAGTGCCTCTCTGAAGTAAATCCTGTGCAGGGTATATGTACCCTTGTCAAAGAGGGTGAAGCCTTAATCCTGTGCTTCAGAGGCGATAGTGGCAGTACTGCTCTGTGGTGACAAGACACTACACAGCAAGTGAAAAGGAGGAAAACCTGCTTCAAAAGCAACATGGAAATCCAAGAGGTTGATTTTCCTGAGAAAGGTGACTCTTCTCGTGTCTTTTGGCATAGTGTCATGCAGAGAGTGAAAGCATGGAAGAGATAGTGCAGTTTTAAGTTGTTGACAAAGTTTGATTGCTGTGATCTGTACTGAGACAGAAGCCAGAGAGCTGTGGCAGGCATTTTGCTCAGTAAAGTTCTGTTGCGATCTCCAACTAGTTCAATAGCACACATGGTTACAATTTTAGTTTGCTCAGTGTTCCTGAATAAGGAAATACATCAAAACAAAGACCACCTTGGCAAAGCTGCCAATCTGTTTCCATAGTACCCTAGGGTACAAAACTGTGCTTCCTAGGTAAGTTATTAGAAAGGGTTTGTATGTCTAAGCATGCAGAGATAATGCTTACATGACAGCAAGGATCATCACTGTGTGTTCTGAAAGGACAGGGCGGTAGAGGCATTTGTTTACTGGATGAAATTACAACAGACAATGTTGAACAAAGAGCAGGTAACTACAAGGGAATTGTTTGCTTTCATTATCTATGGCTAGAGAATTTCTACTGCCCTGTTTTGAAGCAGGGTGTTTTTAGGGTTGATCTAACACCTGATTATGGTTATGCATACTGTTGTTTCACTTCATAGGTTTTTATTGGTCAGCTGTAATTGACCAATAAATCCATATAATGGAACAAAGCTCTAAAGAGATGAGTAAGAGGGATATGCTCATGAAGCTCACTGTTGTAGGGAGTGTCTATATATGAGTATCTATAACTCATGTGTTATAGATAGTGGTAATGTGAGTCACAGGGTTATGGAACTGTTGGAATAGCTGTGTTCTTGTAAGTATAACTTTGACTTGTGTTGTTTTCTGTATTTTGTGTATTTAAATCATAAATTCTGTGAGATTCACTTCTGGACGGGTAAATTTTATTGAACATTAAGTTAAATGTTGTTCTCCACATGTGGAGTGTCTGAAAAAAACATGGTTGGAGACTTTTGATCTCTGATAACAATGCTTATATGCTGTATTTTTTTCTTTCCGTGACTCCTGAGAAGCAGAGAGAAATTAATAATGTGATCTCATAATTTTCCTTCTGTTCTCCTTAAAATGGTCACTACGGATTATTGAATTAATCCCTGTTGTGATATTCCTACTATATAGCAAAAGAAGGTGAGGAGAGTGCCTTAGAATGGGATACAGACACTGTGGAGGGGTAAGAGAAGAAAGAAAATTTGATCCCCCCCTTCCCACAACAGATAACTACTCAAGAGAAGTGCAGTATCTATCCAGACAGATACTGCTCCCTTGACTGCCAGCCCTTAAATGAGAGTGAGGAGAGGTGGAGCCAGGATCCACCCCCTTCTGCTCACTTAGGTGCACTGCACTGCAAACCAAGCCTTAGTGCTTTCTCTGAACTTGAGTTTAATATCTGTGTGTGTCCTATGGCTGCCAAAGAAAAGTAATTCAGAGGTTCACAGATATTAAAAAAAAAAATTAATTACTGATTGACATAAGTGCTGAAATACAAAACTGATAAAGTCAACAAGAGGGCAAAATGTGGGACAAAAATAAAAGATCTGGGATTCATGCTGACACTATCAAGGATTTCACACTTAAATGAGAATTATATTGCTATTTACAGTGGGCAGAAATTGTATTCCATGTCAGAGCTGCAGCAGTGACTTTGTGGTTTTCTCAGTGATGTCAAAAGAGAAGCCTGAAGTAAACTATCTTCTTCACTGTAGTTGATTCCTTTAAATACAGTGTTCTTAGACTTACAGAAGTAAAGGAGAACAGTGAATTCTGAAGTACCAGAAGTGTTTTTATAAGTTAAGAAGAGCTGGAATGTTTTTTTGGGTTATTTAACGTTCTTGGCACTAGGACAAGGATGTAATCTATCCAGGTCCTTTCCAAGTCAGCTACTGGCTAAGTAGGAGATGCTTTGTTCTGGCTGAATCCTAACTTTGCATGTACCATAAGACTAATGGTAAGCCAATGACATAAATGGCATTTGAGTTTTACCTGCCATTTGTTTTCAAATAGAAGAGCAAATTGGTTTTTGCTTCCATTGAGCAGTGTTCTCAGGAATCTTCAGAAAGGATAGTCATTCAGCAGCCAAATATTACAAAAATTCACTAACAAGTTTGAAGTTACTGGTAAGGACGTGTAGATGGATGGTTATAAAATAGATAGCCAAATCTTCTGAAGAAGGCAGGGGGAGAATACCTGGTACAGTTCACTGAAATAATGTGGAAAAACTCTACAATTTAAAACATTAGTTTAATTTGATAAGAGTTCTAACATTATAATATATATTATTTTTTTTCCCCCAAAAGCATCCATGCTCATAATCCTAAAGCAAGTAAATCTCCAGAGATGATTCTATGGTTTTAACTTCAAGGATTTTAATTTTCTTTTTGATCTCAATATATGTCATATCTTGCATATCCAGTGTCCTATTGGGCATTTCATAAATATGTGTTTGCTTGCATATGTGGATTTACCTTTTCAAAAGAACTGATTCCAAAACAGCTGTGCTGTCAGTACAGGTTCTGCAGTATTGGTGGAATTAATCAAAATGGAGAAAAGACTGAAAAGGAACTGTAAGGTATTTATTAAGGCTGAAAAATCATACTTGAAATCTAGCTTCCTTCTGTTCAAGAAAGTTACAACTTTTCCTGACCAGAGCCAAAAGCAGTTCAATGAAAGTATCCATCAAAACTGAGGCTGTTTTTTATCAATGTATGATATGTAAAGTTCAGGCAATTCCATCTTGTGATGGAAAAAGCAATCTCAAGTATTAACAGCCTTCTAATAATATTTATTCATTAGGTCATTCTGCTGATAGCACACAATCAAAGTCAGATTCCTTAGTCTGAAAGTTTCCCATGGGGAATATCTACTAAAATAAAATGCTTACTGTAATGCTAACTACATGCTATGTTATTGCTGTACTTTTGCAGTGGTGTCCTTTGTGTGCAGCTTTATTATTTAAAAAAACTGTTCATGAATAACTTTGGTTTATTCTTAGAGTTATTGTATGCAATACACTTCGTTGGAATAGTGTATGTGTGAGACAAATGGGAGAGATGCATGTAAATGTAGAAAACTCAGTCTTTCTCCAAAGCGTCCCATCTTTTCCTGTATTTGTATTTTGGAGAGGACACAAATGTCTTACCTGGTTTCTGGTAGTTGTAACTCTGTGTACTGGGGGGGGAGCATTTCCTGTTTGTAATCTTTGGTAATGAAGTTGCACAGTGCTGCTGAATCTGTCAGAATTGCTGCTGTGTGTGTTACCTACATGTCATTCTTAGTCTAGGTTGATTCCATCCTATCCAGTATTCCACATACAACATATGCAGATATATTTACAATGTAAACAGTAAGATAATCTTAAAAAAGCAACTGTATTTTAAATAGTACTAATTCCTTTTTCATGCTTCTTGCATTTCTAAATCAGTGGCAAATTAATGTATTGGAATTCTTTGAAAAATACTGTAAGTGTACTATTAAGACTTACACTCAATCTAAGGTCGTGTTTAATGAGCATAGATAAGAAATTAATGTGACTGAGCCTCACCACTCCATCCTTTGTAGATCCTGCTTTTTCTGCTCGTGATTTGTTCATGCTCTTAGAAAAATGGTTTTCTGTTGTTTTGTTGCTGAATCTCAGGTGTTGTTCCATAACTGACTTCATTTTGAAGAGCAAGCAAACATCCAGGGGAGGGTGCTTGCTTGGACTCCACACTGCAACTCCCTGTTCTTTCTCCCCAGCAGCAGTCTGCTGTACTGGTTGGGAACCTCTGAGCTAGTTCATACAAATCTCCTTTAATTTCTCTCCCCTCCCAGCTGACAACACACTGGGGAAATGGGAATAATGAGTAAGAACCTGCTTATCCTGAGAATCCACTAAAATACTTTTTTTTTTTTCCAGAGAAAGTGTGTAGTCAGATTTTCTTAAGTTTTATGGGATGGAGTTATATCACATTGTCTACATTTGATTAACATTTTTTTTCTTTCTGAAATTGAGGAAACAAAAAAGGGCCAATAATTGTGTCTTTACATACTTAGTAACAGGTGGAATAGGCATGGCATCCTCAGCATTTATTTTAGGGGTATTTTGGTGAAATTTAAGAGATCATGTTAGGAACTTAAGTTCTGTGTCTGCTTAAGTCGGTCTCATGAGCTGAACTAACGCAGAGTGATTGTATCAAATGAAGCCTAAAGCAGCTGGGATAGTCATCCCATACAGTTAAAAATGAAAATATCAGATTTTCTGATAATGCTACTAGACTATTGCAGTGTTTTTATCTTGCAAGTATGGTTTACTAATTCTGATGAATTAAAAGTGAGAATTCATCCTATAAGTTATCATTTACTACCTTTAATACCAAGCAGCATGTCATTTGAAGATGAAATGTCAATCCTTTAAACACAATTGGTCTTGATAAATCAGTAGATGAAATGAAACTCTACCTGAAATGCATCTACTACATTTTTCAGATACAGCAATTCTACTTGTCTCTTTTAATTGTCAGAAATAGGCTGTTATTTACAAAAAGAGAGAATGGGAAAGAAGAAAATCCCTTTTTGGTTATTAACTGGCTTAATTAACAGTGGAAGATCTCAAATTCTAGAAGACCAAACACATCAGTAAAACCCATTCAGTATCCAGTTCTATTGAAAGACAAATATACTCAGTACAATTTTATAGGAAGAAATATTTTACTGGTGAGATTGGAATAATTAAGGCAATTATGCTTTCAAATAAAATAAGGATAAAAATTGTCTGTTCTTTAGAAAATACTGCATTGATCAGTAAATTTATCGAGAATGCAAATACAAAAAGCATTTGAGGTGAATGACTCATTATTCCTATTAATTAATGAAAGAACATGAAAGTCCTTAGTGAATATAATTATCAGTATCCCAGGTGCAAAAAAACAATTTTATGCTTGGCTGTCAGAAAATAATGACTAATGGTAGCTTTCAGAATGAAGCATTAAAACTGCAGTATGAACTTCCATTTTCTTGAAGAGTTCAAATGAAACTGTCTAATATATTACTATGATTAATCAGTAGTTTTTCCTGTGCTTTTATCACTTTTACAGATATCACTTACTAGCTTTAAAATATTTTTCACATTGTGAACCAAACCAAATGCTTGTGAGCGTTAAAGTTAATTACATTATGCAGTTACACAGACAGTGAGAATTGAGACCCACCAAAAAATACTGTTGGTTTTATATACCTGCATTGATCTCATTTGATCAACTCATTTCATAGAACTTGGTTGCAGTATGTCATTTTGTGCCTCATTGTACCAGCATCTTAGTGCAGATATAGAAGACCCACAAATAGAGACTCACAACCAGGTAACGTGAACTGATAATTCTATATACTTACTTTTAATTTCAGACACATTACATATACTGTCAGTAACACCAGAATTGCACAAATAAATTAAATATTAATTTATTTGATGGAGGAAAATGAGTTCCAACATGCGTCAGCAAATCAGAAGCAATAAAACTGTAGAAAAACTTGAATTATAATTATACTCACGTAATCTCCACAATACATTGTGATGCAAGCCTTCAAGTTCTGTTGAGATCAAAATAGTAACTTTCCTAAAATAAAGCTAATGGTTTAGTAGACTCAATTATTACAGTTAACTCTTGCTGCGTATTAGAGAAGTAAGAGAAACTATCCAATCAAACTGTTGCCAAGTACTTTGGGCTCCAAGGTGAATGGAGCAGGAGCACTGCTTGGTACAGCACGTCCTCAGGTTTTATGGGTTTGTTGTGTACTTAGTCATTAATCATACGTGAATAAATGTGATTGTAGAATGAGTAAATAGAGTCATTAGCACAACACCCTCTGTTCTGCTGTGTTGATTTTAAAAATCAGAACTCAGCTAGATGCAGAATGAAATGTTCACCTACAGCGAGTGCTTGTGTTAATGATTTACATTTCAAATTGGATCTGGTTTAGCTCTTTATTTTCTTTCTTCTTTTCTTCTTCTACACAGTTCACTACTTATTCAAATACGTATTTTTACTTTGCATGCATAGAAAAATACTTTATTGCCTCAAACCTCTCTGTAGTTGAAAATCTTGCTTGATGTTTTCCTATAAGTTAAAATTTCTAAAATCCTGCAAACGTAAAGATAAAAATTCTATCACCTTGCTATTAAGAGTTAGGCATTATCTAATACATTTTTCATAGCTTTTTTTTCCCCCTGTTAATAATAGCTATTACTGTGCCAAAGTGCTGAGAAAATATAAAGTTTCCTCCAAAAGTAGGAATATAAAATTGAGATAAAAAATGTCTGTATGTTCTCTAGTACAACTTGAAGTGAAGGTGTTATTGGGGAGTTAATTTTATTGCAGTAGTTTGGGATTGCAGTAGTTCGGCAGTAATCATAGCTCAAAATCTGAGTTATATGAATTCCACTTTTCTTGGTTTTATTGTTACATCCATCAAATGTTATGTAACGCTAATTAAAAGCTGAATATTTTTTTCTTACACTTTAGAATTTTGCTTTAGAAAGAATGACGATTTTATTTCTCAGCTCCTATATCTTATTAGCTCTCCTAATTGTTCAGAGCTATACGTGGGCTTCTGTGTCCATGGTATTGATTTTAACACAAGATTTTGCATGTCAGTGTGTGTTGGACATGAGATCTACAGGTCAGTCCTTAGCCATAGGTTGATGAGTTCCTTAGGGAAGTGCATGCATGTGAAGCAATCTTCAGAAAAGCATACCTTTGCTTTAGCATTAGGGCTGCGTTGGATCTTTTTCTTTAGTATAATCATATCATCCAGCTTTAATCTCTGCGTCTCAGGAGCTATACAAGGATGGCTGGGGGTTGAAGTTGCGTTTTGCAGCTAAGCTGAATTGTCTGTGAAGAATCTGATCTGGCTGATTGAGTGACTGAAAGTACAAGGTGGTACCGAGAGCAGGATTGAGTCTCCTGATGATGTATATGTTTAGACAGTGATAAGAGTATAAGAACACTTTAAGCCTTTCCACACTCTAATTTTACACACGTTTCCTTGCTGCAATTAAAATGTAATAATGTTAATCTTCAGTACAATGCAAAATGGATTAAATTTACAGGATTACAATGTTTTAATCTGCTTGTGTGAAAGCCTGAAGTGGCCAGGAGCTACAAGGCATAAAAAAATAGAAAATGTGGTCTTGTGGAATACTGATAGCTGGCATATAATATGAGGAAAGAGTTTAGCAGATTACAGAACTAGATGTGTCTAGTTCTGGGACCCTCAACACAAGAAGGACATGGAGCTGTTGAAACAGCTCCAGAGGAGGGCTGTGAAGATGATCAGAGGGCTGGAGCACCCCTATGAGGACAGACTGAGAGAGCTGGGGCTCTTCAGCCTGGAGAAGGCTCCAAGGAGACCTTACAGCGGCCTTGTAGATCCTGAAGGCAGCTTACAGGAAAGCTGGGGAGGGACTTTTATATAAGGGCACGTAGCAGCAGGACAAGGGAAGATGCTTTTAAACTGGAAGAAGGTAGATTTAGGCTAAATATTGACAAGCAATTTTTTACTGTGAGGGTGATGAGACACTGGAACAGGTTGCCTGGTGAGGGTGTGGATGTCCTCTTCAAGGTCAGGCTGCGTGGGGCTTTGAGCAACTTGGTCTAGTGGGAGGTGTCCCTGCCTACAGCAGGTGGGCTTGAACTAGATGATGTTAAAGGTCCCTTCCAAACCATTCTATGATTGTTACATTAATGAATCATTCCAAGGGAAGCCAGGACAGGTATCCAACAGAAGGGGAAGTTTCGGCCTCTCTTTCCCAGTGAATGTCCTTTGGCTGTCTTTATCTAATGTGAGAGGCAGGTTTTGCAACAAAGAAATGCAAAATAGATTTGTACACACATTGCTTAGCAAGAGTGATTCAGTGTTTGCACAGTAGAGTGAACATAGTGAACCTAATCTCACCTTTACATTTTATTCAAGAGCCAGCAGTCAGAGCTGTGAATCACTTGTAGGTGTAGCTGTCTTTTGGGGGAAAATCAGGAGGTTGTGTTGCAAGTGGTTTAGACCACCTCACTTTTTAAAAATATGTGGACTACTTGGAAACAATGCAGAAGAGAGCAAAAACAATGAATTGTACAGAAAGACAGAAAACAAAGTTTGTTTAGACTGAAGAAAGGAAAAGTGAAGGAGGTGTTAACAGTTCCATAAAAATAAAAGCTGCTGCAAGGGCAAGTGGGAAAAAATTATTTGTCATTGTTTTCATGGTGGACAGGTGAAAACATCTGCATTCTTTTTCTCTTTTTTCTTCTGCACTTAATCTTTGCCAATTATAAGGTGAGGATTTTGTCAGTTCCTCTGCTTCAGGTCTTCCCAGACAGTGTGCTATGAGTACCATCCTCAAGCTTCCTTTGTTCTGCTCATTCATGGGTTTATGTGTACAAATTGCAGCTGACCTTTTCCACACTGTTCAAAGGGAAACCTTGAATAAAAAAGAGATGCAATTAATTTCCAATTAGAGATTCATATACTTCTTAGAAAAGAATGATTTAACTAAAGTTTGAGTGAAAATGATTTAAAATGAAATCATCTGTTCATTTTTCCTGAAAATAAGGCTCTAGCATACCAGCTTTATATTGATTAAAAACCAAAATCACATTATTGATAAAATAAGTTTCTAGTATTACTCTGAAGTCTCTTCACACAGCTGAAATGTAGGAGATGATAAAGATATTTGTACTGCTCTTTTTGCCCTTTACTACTGCAGAGACATTCAGTAATGTGCTGAAAGCGTGGCACTTGTAACTCTGTGCTGCAGAACATTTGGTTTGTATAGTGGAAGGGAAGTCAGAAGTCAAGAAGTGGGGGTGGGAAGGTGATCTCTAACACTAGTGGCAGTCTTGGGTATTTGAAAATGATTGCAATAACTGCAGTAAGAATTAAACTCACTGTGAGAGCTTACAAGCATGTCTAGAATCTGACTTAGGATTAGGTGGTGTATGATGTACCTTCACACAGTGAGTTGCTGTGGGATCTGTGAAGTCACACTAAACTTTTGTAACTCCTAAGTCTGTATTTATATTACAAAAGAAATTTGGGGCACTTAATCTGTCAGTTCCTTTTAAGACTATCAGGGCCAAGTTCTGTCTTTCTGAGGGCAGCTTTGAGCAGAGTATGTGTACACTGAAGGCAGTACTAACTCCTGTGATGACTTCTAGGGCTGATAAACTGTGCCTTAGAAGTGTGCTGCCAGCTGCCACTTGCAGAATTTTGCCTTTGCCCACAAACACATGTGTGGAATGATGGCTTGCCATCTTGCCAGTGATACTACAGCAAAGTATCTGGCATAGATTGGGCAGCCTGTTGTATCCCTGTTTTTATTTCAAGCTGCAAATTTAAGTAAAGGTCCCCACGCTGTCTCATTCTCCAAGCTGAACAAGCCCAACTTTCTCAGCCTCTCCTCAAAGGAGAGATGCTTCAGTTCCTAAAATTTTTCATGGCCTTCATTAAACAGCCTTTGTTGTGTCCATGTCTGTCCTGTACTGGGGAGCCCAGAATGCAGTGCTCCAGATATAGTCTGCTTGATGTTGTTCCATTGCCTCACAAAAAGAAGCCCACTGTTGTTTCCTTGCATGTCTTTTCTTTGTCTTCTCTCAGTGCGCAGGTTTCATTTAATCTACTGTTGGGCAAGGGAGAGCAAACTTGGACTTACGGTCACTGTGTTTGCAGTTTAAACTGTCTCTAAATAGCGATTCTGTAGTTTAAGTTTCTTCTGTGTTTTTATCTTACTCTATAGACTCAGCCTCTGTAATTGCATATTTTATCAGCCTTTTTTGTTGTTGATGTTTCTCATGTAACTTCTTCAGGTTATGTTTAAAATAACGGCGGATACTTGCCACTGGGTTTTGTAGGAGTCTGATTACTCAATTTGGGGAATGGGTTTGTACTTCTCATCAGAAAGTCTTGGCTTCTTCCCATGGAGGAATATATGAATCTTTTTCAGTATTTGATTTATTATTTAGATACGCTTACCTGATTTGATGCTGTATTCTTTTCTAAGTGATTCCTTGTTTCATAGCACAGTTCTGGTGGGCATTGCTTTAAGGGCGTGAAAAAGTTTCAATAAATTGTTTTGGAATGCAAGCAGTTGATGTGAATCCATGTTAAGGAAAGTGTTTTGCTCTTTTGACCTCACTGCTGCTGTCAAGCTTATGTGTATTCCTGAGTTTCCTGTAACTTTTTTTCTTGAACCTTCATAAGGTTCAGGAAACCTGTGCAGAATCATCTGTATGCATGTTATTTTTAGCACCTGCGTTATTAAGGATTCAGCACTTAAATACAGCTTGGTAGCAAAGTGGAACAGAACCTTACATTCCAGCTTTTCATTAGGAACCTATGAAGTCTGCATGCAGTTATTTCAGCAGAACTTCTGACAGTTTTGGAATGGTTGTATTCGAATCACCATGGATGTTTTTTTTCCCTCACAGTTTATATACAGCATTGGAATGAATAAAAATAGTTCAGCAGTGACAGTGGCTAACCTAATACTGCAAGGAAAATCACATTATTTCAAAAAAATTTATTTCTAGCTACCATGGAAGGAATTTTCACCACAGTAACACTTCCCAATTATTTGCTTTTTTTTCTAGAAAAAGGAGGCAGTGAAGCATAATCAGTAGTTTTAACTTCTAACTTTCGTGGCAGTGTGCAAATGTCAATGGAATGGATGTCTGACTCTGGTATTGTCTACAGACATTTGACTTTCTCTCTGTGCTTCTATCTAGAAAGCAGATTGCCTATGTCAAACAAGCAAAATACATCCGTCTTGAATCTATTGTTGCCATTGCAACTGATAATTGGTATTAAGAATTATTTTGCTTACAAACTGAACTTATTTTTGTCTTTGTCCACAGAAGGTGTTTTGTTTGTGAAAGTTAGTTTAAAATGTTTAATCCTGAATAGTGTAATAAGCTGTGCAATACGGATGGAGGGAAATGTCATTGTTTTTTATGATTTTAAATACAATACACATTTGTCAAACAAATGTATAGCACTTATTTCCTCAAAGGTTGAGTATACAATAAAGCCATTCTGCTTTGCCTGATTTATTACTCATGCATTTCGAGTTGGCCTTTTTTTATTTTGCATTTGATATTTTATGTCTAATCCTGTTTCCCTTGTTTATCTCTGAACTATTGTATTTCCCAAGATTACAGTAAAACTGAGCATAAAATTAATGAGTGAAAAGGATAGACATTCAAATGGGCAAATTAAAAGGCAAGGTCTTTTTACAGCCATAGTTAATTACAGCTTCTATCTCATACTGAGCTCTATTCTGCATATTTTAGAGCAGCTTAGTAAAATAACCTGAAATTTGAGGGAGTTCCTATCAACTTTTTTTTATCAGTGCATCGTCCTGCCTTCACATGTGTGACAGGCCTGGTTCTCTTGGCTTGCTGCATGCTCTGTTTCTAAAAAAAGCAAACATTCATGACTTCAGGTTTTCCCTGGAAAAAGTTGTCAGCAGGTAGTGTCACACAGTGATTGAAGATTGCTGCCTCTTACCAGTTGGTTTGGGCAAACTAATTAAGGAAATACTTCTGTGCCATTCACTTGGGATTCTTGGAAGATGGCAAAGGAGGCCCTACAGCCAGACTGAGTAGCTATTCTGGTTTAACACAACACTTTCATGTGCAAAGAGAGCTCTGTCCAGCTGACCTAAGTTAACTCCAGTCAAAGGTGTTTTTAAGTGAGATTGGTCAGATGTTTTGTGCTGTCGGGAGAGTCCAAGTTCTTGTGATTCTTGGTCCTAATGCTGTGCCCTGATATTGTTGTCAGGACCTCCTTTTCTGTTGTTTTCTTCCCCATTTCTGCATGCCATCAGTCATTTTTCACAAGCTCTGAGGTGCTCTGCTTAATTACACCTGCCCCAAGTGGGCAGCCCTTGCTTTTCACTCCTTCCTATGCGTGGATTTGAAGCATCTTAGTTTGGTTCATTACACCTCAGCCAGTTTCAGGCATTTTGTGCATTCTTTGCTATCAGGTCAGCTTTTCTCCTTTTCCCACTTGCCAGCCAAGTGCGTTTGGAGAACTGCAGTACTCTGTGGGTGACTTTGACTCTGTAAAAAATGTTTGTGACTTGCAGCTGGCCAAAAAAGTCCTTAGGGCATCTTTCCCTAGCATCAACATGCACTTCTTCATGGGTGCTTTTCTATAATTTGTAAGTCATATCCAGATACTGGGATGATCCGTTGTTATAGGTGCTTTTTTGACAGTTTTTTTTGCCATACCACTCAGTTTGGGATAATTGGCGACTAAGACAATAACTCTGTAGAAACAAATCTCATTAGTAACCTGTCTTGTTTCTAGACATTGTGAAGTATGCTGTGTTTCTTGAAAACTGTCTTGTAGGGTGATGACTGAGGTACATTCCATTAAGGCTGCCTCAGAGGAGATGAGCTAATAATTGAGCATAAATTCCATGTATTCTAGTCAGCGTGATCTGGACTAGCTTTAATTTGCTTCTGATGCTCACTGATTTAGGCTGAACACAGTGCTAATGACTCTGTCTTGCTTTTGAGATGTGTGGTTACAGATACTTTGGGCATGTGCTGTGTTGTCAGTCTCTGTGCCATACTCTGTCTGCTTCATGTTGTGCCCAGCTTTCCTGTGGCTTTTTCCTTGTCTGTCTATGGTTCACATGGTTATCTTTTTTCCATTTGAATGGATGTTCATAGCTACTGTTAAGCCCTATGTTGTCATCTCTTTGAATGACATAATTGAATTACATAACTCTTTGAATTACATTAATGCATACTCAAGTAAATAGAGGAATATGTGTTAAGCTGTCAAAATATCAATTGCTGTGGAAATTGAAATGAACTGCATTGTAAAGAAGCACATAAAAGAACTTTTGTAAGACCTGAAAGAGTGGTTTAGTAAATAGAGCTTTACTTAGAGGCTTGAGAAGCCTCATAAGGTTTCGTATTTAAAAAAAAAGAGGCATCACTTTTGCTTCTTTCACCATTAAAATGTATGAAAGTGTTTTCTTTTAACATTACCCTGGGTGTTCTTGTTTCAGTAATTTCCCTCTTGCTATTTCTTTGATAGCTCAGAAGGTAAAACTAATTAGCATGTACAAGAATGAAAACTGAGCTTGAAGTATTTCACCATGGGAAGGAAATATTTGTATGAACAAAGTCAGATCTGTGACTGAAAAAAGCTGGCCAACACTGAGCAATTTCTTTATTTTCAGGGTACTTTAATAAAGGTTAGGCTGTTCAGAAGCTTTTTGGTATGGGAGAATTAGGAGGTTTTGTGCAGAGTTAATTTATGCATGACGAAAATATAAACTTACAGAATACAGTGGATCTATGACATGTTAATGAAGTTATGCAGTGTGGTAGTGGAAATACTGGTAAGCAAGTAAGTGGAAATGAGTCCTCTGAGGAGCCGTTTCCTTATACTTAAGCAAGAGTGTTCTGAATTCTGCTTGGAATTCTGGTTATTTTACAAAATATTAAAAAATGCCTTGTTTTATTAACCCGCCCTCTCCCCCCCACTTTTGCTGGAGATCTGTTACAGAGAATAACAAAGCATTCCTTTGAGGAAAGTACACATCAAAAGGAATAAAAAAAAAAAAAAGGAAGATGTCATAAACAACATTATAACCCAAATAGCAAGGTTCCTAAAGCTGTTGCCTAAAATACTATTGTAAAAGGAAAATCAAAGAATCACTACATTTCACAACTGCTATTATGTGTACATAGAAGCTGTGTTGCACAGAATTCTTGGTACTATGGCATTCCATTTTAGAAATGATACAGTTCTCTAGAAATACAGTCATATAAGGATAAACTCACAGTTCTGATTAATGCAGTTTTTTATTACTAACTTCATTAGCTTCACAGCAGACAAATTGTACATAATTTATCTGATAACAGTTTCAAAATAATTCAGATAATTACCCATACACAATTTACTGCAAGCACTTCAAGAATGCGGTGCGTTTTATGAAGAACATTTAGGGTTGCTTTCATTGTATAATGAAATGGTCATTACACTCCTATAGACAGCACTTCATAATTTAATGAAATGTTTATAAATACAATATGAAATACTGTGAATTTAAGCAGTTTGGTAAACCCAGCTGTGTTTTGAAGATATAGCTGTAACTTTCTACACTGATGCATGGTAAATATTCTGAGGCTTGTCATGTGTTTTGACGTATGCTAAAGCCAGAATATACAAAGAGTTTGTGATCATAGATGACTGATCACATACTTGTGGAAAATACAATGAATGTCTGACTTCTTGTATGATAGGCTGTTAGATTAGAGTGCCATTTCCATTCTGTAGGCGTGATTATCTTGGCAAGGGTGGAATATTTCTCTCTGGCATGCTCTTTATCATCATCATAGAATGGCCTGGGTTGAAAAGGACCACAATGATCATCTAGTTTCAACCTCCCTGCTATGTGCAGGGTAACCAACCACCAGACCAGGCTGCCCAGAGCCGCATCTACTTATGGCAATGGCTGTTGCTCATCTTGCATTCAGGCTCTCAGAAGGAAGCAAAGGGGCTGTGGTTGTGTTTGTGAGGTAGCTGTGATTTATCTGGAGAGGCTTATTTGTGAGGAATATTCCTGTTGTAATGACTTGTATGGATCTGTTAGCACATCTTTCACCATAAAGACAGAAAAATACAATTAGCAAGTGTTTAACGGAGCTCCTACTGCTGTGACTGGGGTGTTATTCATAGAGTGAATCAACTTCAGTGCAAATCGTTTTCCAAAGATGAGTTTAATAATGATTTGATATGATGATGTAACTCAGTGTTGATTGAGTATAATGAAAGGCTCAATGTTATTGTTTCACTGTCAAATTACTACACATAAAAGTGACATTACATTTTGCTAACATAATTCCAGACAGTTAAGCCTGTTCTCGCCACCTTTAATCTTGTGCGCTTCCTCTGGTCTTAAAGCTTAGAAGCTGCTTGATGCTAAGCACTGTTGAAATTCCATTTATTTGGATGCCTGCATCTATGGAAGGAATGATAATAACTAAATAATACTTAAGGTAGAATAGTTTTCTGCTTGCAGGGATCTAAAAGAGGCATAAGTGGAATGTGATGGAAGTAGTTGTGTGCAGCAGAAGAAAGAGTAAAATTAATGCTGCCTTTTTAATAAGCTAACTCCCCTCGTGTTTTTGAAAATCTTTGCCAACTCTGATACGTACAACCTGTGCACAAACAGGAGCAGATTTAATCTGGCTTGTGGGTTTTGTTTGGGTGTTTGTTCTCTTTGTTCCTCTAGTAACTGGACTAAGGCTGCCAGTAGCATATACACTTTTGTCTGGAAAAAATACTTATCTATACTATGCGGAGGAAGAGAAGCTTAGAGGTATACTCCCACTATTGGCTATAACTTTCCAAAGTTATTCATAACAAGAGTCATCTTAAAAGCCCACTGTGTTGAGAACATGGCTTTTTTCTCTGGTAATTTGATGCTTGGATTTCTATACTTTGGTCATGATTTTCAGTGTTGTGAGAAAGAATGGATAAAACCACAAAATGGACTTTGAGATACCTGTGGTGTGCTCCTAGAGGTGCTTAATGGGCTGGCAAATGGGAAAATTAACTCTGTACAGTTCCACCTTTCCTCTCTAGGTGGAAATAATGATACTTTTTTATAAAGGTACTTAAATGCAGTTCATGGAAAGTGTTAAGTAAGAAGTCATACACACTGGTATACAATGAATAATAATCTGATTATACATAACCTGCAAAACGCAGGGAAATAAGACTATATTAGTCTGAAAATAAACAGTATAAACTCTATTTCCAGATGTCTGTGATAGGAAAGATATGAGTTATATTTCTTTGATTGTTGAGAGGCAAATGAAAACTGTTTATGATAGAACTTTTCTCTGTATTGAAAGATCACAATTAATTTCCACTCACATTCAAAGGTGATATAGCCTCTGGTCTGCAAAATCAGTGTACGTCCATAGTTATGTTTACTGAAATAGCTTATTTGTTCCTACATGAATTCTAATGAATCTCTCTCTCTCCACATATGTTAGCTATTCCTGCATGATGTTGGCAAAGCCATTTGTCAGATCTTTTCCACTCTATCTATGTTTTGTGATTATTCCTTCACAATTACTCTCTTAAATCCCTCCTAAAAGACTTTTTTTTTTTAAAGATACATTAATCTTTTGATTTGTCTGTAGAAGGAAACCTACCTTGTAGGACTGTTTGTGCCTTTTGTTGACATGCAGAATCTCTAATGCTCCCACCAGTAAGCTCAGTAGCATTTATGCCAAGTTCTATAAAATCTTTGTCACAAAAATTGCAGTCAGTGCATCTTTTCCCTCTATTCTACCTTTTTCTCCTTTCTATTACTTACTGCTTCAATATGTTGTGCAGATGACTCATGTAAACATCGCAGCCTTTTTTTTGCCATTCGCTTTGAATAATACTTAGCGTCATCAATTTTTTCCTTCAGTATCCATGCTGACATTTCCCTTGTCAGTTGAAACTTTTAACAGAAAAGGCTGTAGTTTGAGTACAACCTTGCGCATACACTCATTGATATTTGCTTCTTTGATCTTTAACTATGCAGTAATTTGATTACAGATATTTCTACATCTTTCTGTCTCCAACATATGTAAGAGCTACACATTAACTTCCTTTATCAAAGTAATAAAGCCAGACAGGACACAGAGGAATGGATTTGTATCCTTTAATACAGGAATGCAGCGCAACACAAGAAGTGAAGTGAAAGTTATGTGGGAAGAAGACACTATGGGGTGAAATTATGGTGCTGGCAATTAAATTTCAATTCATAGAATCACAAGGTTGGAAATGACCTATAAGATCATCTAGTCCAACCGTCTTCACACTACCACTGCTACCACAAGCACTAAACCATATCTCGCAGCTCCTTGTCCAGACGCCTCTTGAACACTGCCAGAGATGGCGACTCCACCACCTCCCTTGGCAGGCCATTCCAGTGTCTCATTCCAGTGTCTGACCACCCTCTGAGAGAAGAAGTTCTTCCTTAAGTCCAACCTAAACCTTTTCTGATACAACTTGTGGCCATTCCCCCGGGTCCTGTTCGTTGCCTGGGAGAAGAGGCCAAACCCCTCTTCTCCACAACCTCCCTTCAGGAAGTTGTAGAGTGCAATGAGGTCTCCCCTGAGCCTCCTCCAGACTAAACAATCCCAGCTCCCTCAGCCGCTCCTCATAGGACTTGTGCTCCAGACCCCTCACCAGTTTCGTTGCCCTTCTCTGGACACGCTCCAGGGCCTCAATGTCTTTTTTGTAGTGAGGGGCCCAAAACTGAACACGGTACTCGAGGTGTGGCCTCACCAATGCTGAGTACAGGGGGATGATCACCTCCCTGCTCCTGCTGGCCACACCATTTCTAATGCAGGCCAGGATGCCGTTGGCCCTCTTAGCCACCTGGGCACAGTGTCGGCTCATGTTCAGCCGAGCATCAACCAACACCCCCAGGTCCCTTTCCTCTTCACAATCATCCAGCCACTCATCCCCAAGCCTATAGCGCTGCATGGGGTTGTTGTGGCCAAAGTGCAGGACCCGGCACTTGGCCTTGTTGAACCTCATCCCATTCACCTCAGCCCAGCGATCCAGCTTATCTAAGTCCCTCTGAAGGGCCTCGCTACCCTCAGGCAGATCCACACCACCTCCCAGCTTGGTGTCATCTGCAAATTCACTGAGGGTACACTCAATCCCCTCGTCTAGGTCATCAATAAAGATATTAAACAAGATAGGCCCCATGCTTAAGTGATCATGCTTAAGTGATAGCTGAAAAAACTAAAATGAATGTAAAAATGCATTCATTTTTTGTCTTGAAGTACTGAAGCAGTACTTCAGTCATTTTGGGTAATGATATTTCAGAATATTTTTAGATACTGCTTGAGAAATCTTGTAAATTGTTAATTCTGGCAAAGATGGATTTGAGGACAGCAAAAACATTAATAATTCTGTGAGTAAACTAATGGAAAAGTTATGGTCTTAATAGTAAGGATTCACATTTGATCTTCCTAATACCTGTTGTATTAGGCCTTGTGACTACTTATGGCTCCTCAGGTAGTAAGCTGATGGCTATGCAGAAGATATTAGGACTTCTGTAAAAAGAAAAACAAAAAACAAACAAAAAAACCAAAAACTGTTGGTTGAAAAATCAGTTTTGTTGGCGTTGTTCTGTCACAGAGGATCCATTAATTTTCCTCTGAGTCATATTTAAAAATTGTTGACTCTTCTGCTGATTTCTTGATTTAGTTTAACATCTGTTCACATGATTCTGGCTTCTGAATATGTATTTCCTCTCCAAGCTCAGGCTCTTACACTACTTAGCAGATAATAATTTGTTTCCTTTTATGCAAAGCTGCAGTCAGGAGTAAGAGATGATGGTCCCGTCATCAACCTGAAGCCAGGTTATTAGAATAAAAAGGTTGCATCTCAGCAGTCATTTCTCTTTCATTAAGGATGTGTGCAGTTCCCAAGAAATGATGTTGATGGATATCTTTATTTTTAGATCTCCAGAAGAAAAAGTTGTTTAAAAAAACACTATTGAAGTCAGTCATTTGCAGAGTGATTGATGCTACGTGTGCTTGGCACTGCTGAAATGACTTGTGCCTGCCCAGCACAGCTCCTAACTTGCTGTGGTTGCGGAGATACCTGGGTTTAGGTGTAGTAAGTTCTCCGAAGGCTAATATATCACTGACCAGGGTTCATGTGACCTCTCCCTCTCTCTCACTGGGAGAGGGTTTTTCCAATAAACTTGAAGCAAATGTTGTTTGCATTCAGCGAAGACTGCTCCATTGAGGTTCCCCTTTTTGGACTAATGTGTTTGGGTACCTCTAGCTGATGCACGAAAGTTCTGGGAGATGAGTAAATACAGCTTAAAAGTGTGTAATGCAGTCATGGTAATGCAGAAGCATTTTATAAGACCTAGACTTTGAATTTGCCGGCTACCCAATTTAAAGGAACATGTATTAAAAGGAGTGTGAGTCAAGCGAGATGATCCTCCCCCTCTACTCTGCCCTGATCAGGCCTCACCTTGAATCCAGTTCTGGGCTCGCCAGTACATAAAGGACAGGAATCTTCTGGAAAGAGTCCAGCAGAGGGCCACAAAGATAATAAAAGGCTTGGAGCACCTCTCTTATGAGGAAAGGTTCAGTCTTGGGAAAAGATTTGGAGGGGATCTGATCAGTGTTGGTAAATATCTAAAGTGTGGGAGGCAAAGGGACGATGCCAGATTCTCTTAAGCAGTGCTTGGTGGAAGGACAAGGGGAAGAGACCACAAACTGGAGCATAGGAAGTTCTGCACAAATGTACATAAGAACTTCTTCATGGTGAGGGCAGCGGAGTGCTGGAACAGGCTGTCCAGAGAGGTTGTGGAGTCTCCTTCTCTACGGATGTTCAAGACCTGTCTGAATACATACCTGTGCAACCTGCTCTAGGGAGCCTGCTTTAGCAGGGAGGTTGGACTTGATCTCTACAGGTCCCTTCCTGCCCCTACAACTCTATGGTTCTGTGAAATGTGCTGTTTACTCCCTGGCTGACACTGCCTCTGAAATTCTCCTCTTCCTTCCTGCTTCTGTTGCACTTTTCTGTTGATTCTCTCCCTCCTTTACCTGTTAGGGTGTGTGAAGTACAGAGAAAACTCAGCTTTGTCGATCCTGCAACAACTTAGTCTGGAAAGCATGGTATTTCTGTCCTGTAAAGGAACTTCCCATGCTCATCCAGACAATGGGAAATCACAGGATAAGAGGAGTTTAGTATTCAGTGGTTAGTTTTTCTCCTCCTCCTGAAATATTCTTAATTAACTCTTTTGTTCTGTCTCAATTAGCACTCATATTTCAGCTTGCTTGACTTCTGTCATGACTCTGAAGATACAATGGTAAGACTTTGTAATTACCTTATTAGACTCACTCACTCTTCTGTAAGCTTCTTAAAAAGACAAATACGCTACCACAGACAATTAAGCAGGGAAAGACAATGTTTACATTGTTAATTTTACTGGAGTCCTTTCTGAGGACTCCCCTGTCACAGTAGTAAATGCTCGTTACTGAACACGCAGCAATGTTTTTTGCCTTCTTAGCGTGCTTGCAGACAGGATCTTCTCACTGTCGGGGGACAAGGTCTGAGAGCTGTGGCCCTATTTTAAAGGAAGAAGGATTAATTCTGTTCCAGTCAAAGCAAGTTGTACAGAGCCTTCTCTATTGGACAGCCATCATTCACGGAGCAGTAGTTAGCAGCTGACTGCTGACAATCAGCAGTTGATAGCTTATGCTTTCTGACACAGGATCGCTCAGCTGCTGAACTGCGAGCTTCATGCACATCCCCTTACGGTTTTTCAACTGCTACCAATTGTGTGCAGTGCAGACCCAGCACAGTCGGCATTGTATCATGAGTATAGAAATAGCATGGCACAGAGTGAAATGTTAGTTCTTCCCGAAAGACCAAACTCGTTTTCCTTACCTTGCTGTTTTTATTGTCGGGGTCTGCACTGTGCTCATAAGGAGAGACCTGATATGCAGTAACTAACTTAGAGATTTAACCCACGGTGCAACAGCTGTGAAACCATATCTACATGTTTGTGATAAATAACATTACAATTGAGCATTGTCAGCTATTCTGGCTAGAAATATGTTGAATAAACTGAACAGAGTTTGGAATAGCAGAAGAATAATTGAGGAAATTGTGAATTTTCTTCTAGATTTCCTAATTACTTGTTATCACAGAATCGTAGCGGTTGGAAGGGACCTCCAGAGATCATTGAGTCCAACCCCCCTGCCAAAGCAGGTTCCTTTCACCAGGTCGCACAAGTAGGTGTCCAGGTGGGTCTTGAATATCTCCAGAGAAGGAGACTCCACAACCTCCCTGTTCCAGTGCTTTGTCACCCTCACTATAAAGTTCTTGCGCGCATCTGTGCAGAACTTCCTATGCTACAGTTTCTGGCCGTTTCCCCTCATCCTGTCTCCACACGCTGCTGAAAACAGTCCAGCCTTGCCAATCTGCTCCCCACACCTTAGGTATTTATAGACCTGGATCAGGTCCCCTCTCAGTCGTCTTTTCTCAAGGCTAAACAGACCCAGTTCGCTCAACCTTTCTTCGTAGGGGAGATGCTCCAGGCCCTTCACCATCTTTGTGGCTCTCTGCTGGACTCTTTCCAAGAGATCCCTGTCTTTTTTGTCCTGGGGAGCCCAGAACTGGACACAGTACTCCAGATGAGATCTTACCGGGGCAGAGTAGAGGGGGAGGATCACCCTCCTTGATCTGCTGGCCATGCACTTCTCAATGCACCCTAGAATGCTGTTGGCCTTTTTGGGTACACTGCTGGCTCATGGCCAACCTGTCATTCACCAGGAAACCCAGGTCCCTCTCTGCAGAGCTCCTCTCCAGTAGGTCATCTTCCAACCTGTACCGGTGCATTCCTCCCTAGATGCAAGACTCTACGCTTGCTTTTGTTAAACCTCATAATAGTTTCTTACTGCCCAGCTCTCCAGCCTGTCCAGGTTTCGCTGAATGGTAGCACAGCCTTCAGACATGTCAGCCAATCCTCCCAACTTCGTATCATCAGCAAACTTGCTGAGGGTGGCCACTATCCCCTCATCAAGATCACTGAAGATGTTGAACAAGACCGGACCCAGCACCAACTCTGAGGAACGCCGCTAGTTATAGGACTCCAACTGGACTCTGCATGGCCAATGATGACCCTCTGTGCTCTGCCAGTCCTTATTGATCCTTGGCTTCTGTGATGGCAGGATTCTTACAGTTGAAGGAAAAGGCGTAGGAGAAATAATAATTTGATTTTCAGTAACAAACTACTAGTTATGAAGATACTGACATCGTGACATTTAAAAAGAGAAATTAGGATACTACAGTTCAGGAGAAATTGATATGTTGTCATACCTTAGGAAAATACACTATAATACACCTAACTGTTGTTTGTTACATACAACTTCATTGGTAAAATAATTTCCTTTTAAATTTTACCAAATGCAGTACTTAGGAAAGAAGCATGTATAACATGGGCTTCCTACAGTTTTACTTCTATTTTCTGATTGCTCTAAAGAATTGTTCTAAGACAGCAGCTTCTGAACTAGCAGAGACATGCAGCTGTGTAGAAAAGGAAGCTGTATGGTGTGCAGTTCAACCAGTTGCTGAAAATGCAGTGTCTGATTTTACTGTTAATGCTGCTGATCTCTGTCAATATTGCTGTGAAAGTCTGCCTAATTTTTTAAATTTAAATTAAACAGCTTTTGAAATAATTTCTACTTTGTGATGGTCTGGGCAGTGCTTTAAAAAAAATCAATCAGTGTAATTATTAGATAATTATCCACATTCTACTAGCTAATGAGCAGTAACACTTTTTTTTTTAAATTGGCGATGCTTATGAATTCAAAAACCATAAAGGGAAGCAACTCAGTTCTTGAGGGATGAAGTGTGTGACAAGTATTGTTTCAGTCCTACCACAGCTGTGTATTGAAAAGGAGAATAAAGCTATTTCACTCTTCCGTTAACGACATACTTCTTTTTAGAATAGAAAAAGTGTAGACAATAGAATTGGATGCTTAACTATTTATTCTTAGGGGAAAGAACTGTATAGGCTTGTAGTTAAACTCCCATGGCTTGGTCCTTGAATAGAGCTGTATGCTCTGGATTTCAAATACTGAAAAGAGGGGAAAAAAATGAAGAAAATTCCAGGAAGAAAGGGATGGCAGACAATCTTTGTTGGTTTTGTTTTTTTAAATTTTTTTTCTTTCCACATATGAGGTGTAACTGGAAGGGCTTGAGCCAGGATTCACCTCTCCCAGACCTAATTTAAGGGTTGACAAGGACATCTTGCTAAAGGTCCCTGGGTACCTGAAGATATCCAAGGGTAAGAAGATTTCCATTCTCCTCCTCCTGTAGTTGTTCTCCTTCTCATTGTCATCGTCCTCTTCCTGTTAAAGTCATCGTTGTTGTCCTCCTCCAATTTGTTGCCACTGTCTGCCTCTTCCTTTCATCCTCCTCTTTCTCCCATTGTCGCCACCATACTCCTCCTCCTCGTCCTCCACCTTCTCCTGTTGTTACCACTGTGCTCTTCCTTGCTGTCCTATACAACCTCCTCCCATTGTCTCCATTGTCATCCTCCACTTCCATCTTCTCCATTCGTGGTAGCCACTGTCTTCCTCCTCCTCCTCACATCGTCTTCACTGTCTTCCTACACCTCCTCCTGTTAATCACCTCTGTTCTGTTCCTCGTGTTGATGCCTACCTTTTCCTCCTCTTCTTCCCTGTACTGTCGTTGCCACTCTCCTGCTCCTCCTCTTCCTCCATCTCCCTTAATCACCACTGTCCTCCTCTTCCCTCAAGCTAAAGTTGCTGTCTTCCTCTTCCTCCTCTTGCTCCTTCTCCTCCTTCATTCATTGTTCCAGCTCTCCTCCTCCTCGTCCTCCTGCTCCACCTCCTCCTCTTGTGGTTGCTGCTTTTTCCTCCTCCTTCTCCTTCTGTTGTCATTGCTGTCCTCCCTGCTGTCATCCTGGCCTTGAATGCCTCCAGGGATGGGGCATTGTCTTGCTCCAATTTATAGGAGGGAGATGAGGTTCTTTTAATATCTTTATACCCGGTGGGAGATTAAGAAACAATGGTTCAAATGTTGATCCAACCAGTTTATTATAAATCCTAATCAGGGAGATGGGGAGGGGAAGGAGGGCGATAGAAAAGATAGGAAAGAAGCAAGAACCGCATAAAGCGGGGATAGTCACCACCAGGATCCAGCAGCGGTCCCGTTGCACACTGTTTTGAAGGTCCAAGGCAGAAGCAGCAGGGGGGGAAAAGCAGCAGTGGTGTGGCTGGCCTTGGGCAGCAAGCAGGTAGCAGGAAGAAGTCACAGAGCCAGGAGGAAGCAGCAGGACTCAGGTAGCAGGCCCAGGAGAGTCTGTCAGCATGCAGGAATTCCATAGTGAGGAATCTGATGGCAGACACCTGTCCTCACGGTTTTCGATTCCTCTTTTATCCTACTTTTTCTCCTGCCTACGTGATATCCCTGAGTGAGCAAGAGTCATGTGAGTACCCTCTGAGATGGCCATCTTCCTCAAGATAAGCCCACGCAAAAGACCACTTCACCGCCATTAAGCTGCACCTTATCTCTCTCTCTCGTTGCCCCTGGCCTTGTCCATCTGTGTCCCTCAGACAAAGGATTTCGGAACCCTTGCCCAGGATTTGTCCATCATAGTTCTCCAGACAAAGGATTTCATAACCCTTGCCCAGGACTTGCCTGGGCTTGTTCATCTGTGTCCCCAGCAAGCTTTGAGACAGTGATGTAAAAGAATAATCTCTTACAGGCATCCACAACCTCCTTGAGCAACCTGTTCCAGTGCATCACCACGCTCTGAGTGAGAAGATCTCCTAATATCTAACCTAAATCTCTTGTCTCAGTTTAAAACTATTCCCCCTTGTCCTATCACTACTCACCCTTGTAATCAGCTGCTCCCCTTCTGTTCATACACTCCCTTCAAGTACTGAGTGAGGTCTCCCCAGCGCCTTCTCTTCTCCAAGCTAAACAAACCCAGTTCCTTCAACCTTTCCTCACAGGAGAGGTGCTCCAGCATCTGATTGTCTTAATGGCCCTCCTCTGGACCCACTCCAAGAGCTTCATGTCTTTCCTGTGCTGGGGGCCCCAGGCCTCGACGCAGTACTGCAGATGGGACTCTCAAGAGCTGAGTAGAGGGGGACAATTACCTCCCTCTCCCTGCTGGCCACCCCTTTTTTAATGTAGCCCAGAACACAGTTGGCCTTCCAGGCTGCAAGCGCACACTGCTGGCTCATGTCCAGCTTTTCATCCGCCAGGCCTGCTCTCAAGGAAATCTTCCCCTAGTTTGTATAAATACCTGGGATTGCCCCGGCCCAAGTGCTGCACCCTGCACTTTGCCTTATTGAACTTCATTAGGTTTTCATGGGCTCACTTCTCCAGCCTGTCCAGGTCTTTCTGGATGACTTTCCTTCCCTCCAATGTATCGACTGCATCTCTCAGCTTGGTGTCATCTGCAGACTTGCTGAGGGTGCACTCGATGCCATCATCTGTGCCATTGATGAAGATGTTGAAGAGCACTGGTCCCATGACTGACCCCTGAGGGACTCTGCTTGTGACTGACTTCCACCCTGATACAGAACCATTGATCACAACACTTTGGCTGCATCTAGCCATCCAGTTCCTAATCCTTTGAACAGTTCATTGTTCAAATCCACACTTCCCCAGTTTAGAAAGAAGGATGTGGAGAGGGACCGCATCAAAGGCTTTGCAGAAGTCCAGGAAGATGACATCCATCACCCTTCCCCCATCCACTGAAGCAGTCACCGAAGGCCAGGAGATTTGTCAGGCAAGATCTGCCCTTGGTGGAACCGTGCTGGCTGTCCTGAATCACCTCTTTATCTTGTATGTGCCTTAACATAGCTTTTAGGAGGATCTTCATGAACTTCCCAGGCACAGATGTGAGGCTCACCGGCCCGTAGTTCTCAAGGTCTTCCTTTCTCCTTTTTCCAGTCACTGGGACTTCACCAGACAGCCATGCTTTTTCAAATATGATGAAGAGCAGCTTGGCAACCACACCAGCAACCTCTATCAGAATCCTAGGATGGATATCGTCTGGCCCCGTGAACACACATTCAATTTCATGAGGAGTTCTCAGACTGTTCCACTGTTACAATGGGACAGAAACCACTCCCCACATCCTCACCGAGAGGTTCAGGGTCCTGGCAGACAGAGGAAGCCTGACTACCTATGAAGACTGAGGCAAAAAGCACTCATTGAGAACCTCAGCTTTTTTTATGTCCGAGGAAGCCAACTCCCTATTACCTTTCATCAGAGGAGGAACAGTCTCCTTGGCCTGTCTTCTTCTGCCTATGTATCTGTAGAACCCCTTCTTGTTATTTTTCACATCCCTCACCAAGTTCAGCTCCATCTGTGCCTTGACTTTCCTAATCTTATCTCTACACGTGCAGACAGTGTCCCTATATTCTTCGCAGGCTGCACAACCCTGCTTCCATTTCCTGTACATTTCCCTCTTTTCCCCCAGTTTAAGCTGCAGGTCCTTGCACAGCAGTGACAGTTGCCTGCCTCCCCTGTTCAACTTGTTCTTATAGGGAGGGGAGAGCCAGCTCTGTTCTGTGCCTATGCAAGGATAGTTTCCCAGGGGATCCCACTCAGCAGTTTCTTGAGCAGTCAGAAGTTTGCTCTCCTGAAGCACAGGGTCTAGCTCTGCTTTTTGCCTGGCCCACGTTCTTCAAGATCACAAGCTCTACCGAGGCATAGTCACTAAACCCCAGGCTGCCTGCAGTCTTAACCCCTCTAATGTTCTTCTCTGCGTTGTTGAGCACCAGATCAAGTAAGGCTTCACCTCAGGTTAGTCCATCTATTACCTGGACCAGGAAGTTGTCCTTGACAGACTCCAGGAATCTCCTCGATTGTCCGCCACCTGCCATGCCACTATTCCAGGAGATAGCTGGGTGGTTGAAATCCCCCATCAGGACAAGAGCCTGTGAGTGTGACACCTCCTGCAGCTGAAGCAAGAAGGCCTCATAAGCAGGCTCCCTCTGATCATGCGGCCTATAGCAGACCCCAACCACTAGATGCCCTTTGCTGGACCAATCCTTGATTTTTACCCACAAGCTCTCAAGCTCTCAAGCTGATTGTGGCTGATCCTCAGACACAGTTCTTCACAATCTATTCACTTCCGAACATACAGAGCAACTCCCTCACCCCTCCTACCCTCTCTGTCCCTTCTGAAAAGCTTGTAGTCCTCAATCCCCAGTCGTGGGATTCATTCCACTATGTTTCAGTGATATCAATTAGGTCATACTTTCCCAATTGTGCCATGGTTTCTAGCTCCTTCTGTTTGTTTCCCATGCTGTGTGCATTGGTGTAGGGGCGCTTCAGCTTACATATTGGCCTCATTGCCTTCTCAGAGTCCTCCCTAGTACCTCCAGGACAAGTGTGGGGTTTTCCCTTACCGCCTCCCAAGATGACAGCATTCCCACACACTTCTCTGTCACCAAGTACACTCCCTCCCCGATCATATTTAGTTTAAAGCCCTGCTAACCAGTCCAGCTAGCTTGTTCCTGAGAACATTTGTGACCCTACTAGTCAGTCGGCTCCCGTTTGCTGACAGCATTCCCCCTTTCTCAAGGCTGCGTCCCAAACCATAGTACCCCAAACCCTGAGTACGACACCATTTGCAAAGCCATTCATTCAGCATGCCCACCCTCCTCCTTTTGTCTGGATCCCCGTCAACAGCTGAGAGGACAGAGGAGAGTACAGCTTGTGCTCCCGGTCCTTTCAGAAGTGTTCCTCGTCCTCCACGATCACCTCCACCTCCTCTGCCTTAGTTCGTGGTTACTGTTTCTTTCCTCTTCCTGCTTGTGAATTCCTGCTCGCCACTTTTTTTTCCTCCACCTCCTCCTCCTCCTCCTCCTGCTCCTCGTCATCATTTCATCGTTCCTGCTTTTTTCCTCCACCACGTCCTCCTCTGCCAGATGTTAAGATGCTGATTTTTTCCTCCTTCTCCTCAATTTGTGGTTGCTCCTTTTTTCCTCCACCTCCTCCTCCTCCTCCTCCACCACCACCACCTCTACCTCCTCCGCCTTATTTTGTGGTTTCTGTTTTTTTCCTCTTCCTACGTGTGCATTCCTGCTTGCCACTTTTTTTTGCCTCCTCCTCCTCCTCCTCCTCCTCCACCTCCACCACCGCCTCCTCCTCTGCTATATTTGGAAGATGCTGATTTTTTCCTCCTTCTCAATTAGTGGTTATTGCTTTTTTCCTCCTCCTCCTCCACCACCACCTCCACCTCCTCGGCCTTATTTTGTGGTTTCTGTTTTTTTCCTCTTTGTATTTGTGAATTCATGGTGGCCACTCTTTTTTGCCTCCTCCTCCACCTCCTCCTCCTCCTCCTCCACCTCCACCTCCTCCGCCATATTTTGAAATTGCTGATCTTTTCCTCTTCCTTCTCACTTTTTGGTTGCTATGTTTTTCCTCCACCTCCTCCTCCTCCACCACCACCTCCACCTCCACCGCCTTATGTTGTGGCTTCTGTTTTTTTCCTCTTTGTATTTGTGAATTCATGGTGGCCACTTTTTTTTGCCTCCTCCTCCTCCTCCACTTCCACCTCCTCCGCCATATTTTGAAATTGCTGATCTTTTCCTCGTCCTCCTCACTTTTTGGTTGCTATGTTTTTCCTCCACCTCCTCCTCCTCCACCTCATTGTGAGGTTTCTGCTTTTTTCATCTTTCTTTGTGTCATTTCATCGTCAGCTCTTGTTTCCTCCACCTCCTCCTCCTCCGCCTCCACCTCCACCTCCACCTTCTCCACCACATTTTGTGGTTTCTGGTTTTTCATCTTCCTCGTTGTCATTTCATGGTCACCGCTGTTTTTTCCTCCACCTCCTCCTCCTCCTCCTCCTCCTCCTCCTCCTCCTCCTCCTCCTCCTCCTCCTCCTCCTCCTCCAGCTCATTTTGTGGTTGCTGCTTTTTTCCTTTAACTCCTTGTCATTTCGTTTTCGTCGCCTTTTATTTCTTCCTCCTCCTTCCTTTCTGTCTCCTCATCATTTGATCGTTGCTTCTTTTTTCCTCCACCTCCTCCGCCTTATTTCGAGGTTTCTGTTTTTTTCCTCTTGCTACTTGTGAATTCCTGGTGGCCACTTTTTTTTGCCTCCCCCTCCTCCTCCTGCACCACCTCCTCGCCTCCTCCTCCTGCACCACCTCCTCCTTTTCCTCCTGCTTCACCACCTCCTCCTCGTTCTCCTAGTCATTTCATCATTCCTGCTTTTTGCCTCCTCCTCCTTCTCCTTCTCCTCCTCTACCTCCACCTGCAACTTACCCACCTTATTTCCATTCTGCCGCTTTTTACCTGCTCCTCCTAGTTTTTCAGTCGCTGCTTTTTTCCTCTTTCTGCTCCTCGTCCTCCATGATCACCTCCACCTCCTCTGCCTTAGTTCGTGGTTACTCTTTCTTTCCTCTTCCTGCTTATGAATTCCTGCTCGCCACTTTTTTTTCCTCCACCTCCTCCTCCTCCTGCTCCTCGTCATCATTTCATCGTTCCTGCTTTTTTCCCTCCACCACGACCTCCTCCGCCTGATGTTAAGATGCTGATTTTTTCCTCCTCCTCCTCAATTTGTGCTTGCTCCTTTTTTCCTCCACCTCCTCCTTTTCCTCCTCCTGCTTCACCACCTCCTCCTCGTTCTCCTTGTCATTTCATCATTCCTGCTTTTTGCCTCCTCCTCCTTCTCCTGCTCTACCTCCACCTGCAACTTACCCACCTTATTTCCATTCTGCCGCTTTTTACCTGCTCCTCCTCGTTTTTCAGTCGCTGCTTTTTTCCTCTTTCTGCTCCTCGTCCTCCACGATCACCTCCACCTCCTCTGCCTTAGTTCGTGGTTACTGTTTCTTTCCTCTTCCTGCTTGTGAATTCCTGCTCGCCACTTTTTTTTCCTCCACCTCCTCCTCCTCCTCCTCCTGCTCGTCATCATTTCATCGTTCCTGCTTTTTTCCTCCACCACGTCCTCCTCCGCCAGATGTTAAGATGCTGATTTTTTCCTCCTTCTCCTCAATTTGTGGTTGCTCCTTTTTTCCTCCACCTCCTCCTCCTCCTCCTCCTCCTCCACCACCACCTCCACCTCCACCTCCTCCGCCTTATTTTGTGGTTTCTGTTTTTTTCCTCTTCCTACGTGTGCATTCCTGCTTGCCACTTTTTTTTGCCTCCTCCTCCTCCTCCACCTCCACCACCGCCTCCTCCTCTGCTATATTTGGAAGATGCTGATTTTTTCCTCCTTCTCAATTAGTGGTTATTGCTTTTTTCCTCCTCCTCCTCCACCACCACCTCCACCTCCTCGGCCTTATTTTGTGGTTTCTGTTTTTTTCCTCTTTGTATTTGTGAATTCATGGTGGCCACTCTTTTTTGCCTCCTCCTCCACCTCCTCCTCCTCCTCCTCCACCTCCACCTCCTCCGCCATATTTTGAAATTGCTGATCTTTTCCTCTTCCTTCTCACTTTTTGGTTGCTATGTTTTTCCTCCACCTCCTCCTCCTCCACCACCACCTCCACCTCCACCGCCTTATGTTGTGGCTTCTGTTTTTTTCCTCTTTGTATTTGTGAATTCATGGTGGCCACTTTTTTTTGCCTCCTCCTCCTCCTCCACTTCCACCTCCTCCGCCATATTTTGAAATTGCTGATCTTTTCCTCGTCCTCCTCACTTTTTGGTTGCTATGTTTTTCCTCCACCTCCTCCTCCTCCACCTTATTGTATGGTTTCTGCTTTTTTCATCTTTCTTTGTGTCATTTCATCGTCAGCTCTTGTTTCCTCCACCTCCTCCTCCTCCGCCTCCGCCTCCACCTCCACCTTCTCCACCACATTTTGTGGTTTCTGGTTTTTCATCTTCCTCGTTGTCATTTCATGGTCACCGCTGTTTTTTCCTCCACCTCCTCCTCCTCCTCCTCCTCCTCCTCCAGCTCATTTTGTGGTTGCTGCTTTTTTCCTTTAACTCCTTGTCATTTCGTTTTCGTCGCCTTTTTATTTCTTCCTCCTCCTTCCTTTCTGTCTCCTCATCATTTGATCGTTGCTTCTTTTTTCCTCCACCTCCTCCGCCTTATTTCGAGGTTTCTGTTTTTTTCCTCTTGCTACTTGTGAATTCCTGGTGGCCACTTTTTTTTGCCTCCCCCTCCTCCTCCTGCACCACCTCCTCGCCTCCTCCTCCTGCACCACCTCCTCCTTTTCCTCCTCCTGCTTCACCACCTCCTCCTCGTTCTCCTAGTCATTTCATCATTCCTGCTTTTTGCCTCCTCCTCCTTCTCCTCCTCTACCTCCACCTGCAACTTACCCACCTTATTTCCTTTCCGCCGCTTTTTACCTCCTCCTCCTCATTTTTCAGTCGCTGCTTTTTTCCTCTTTCTGCTCCTCCTCTTGCACGATCACCTCCACCTCCTCTGCCTTAGTTCGTGGTTTCTGTTTCTTTCCTCTTCCTGCTTGTGAATTCCTGCTCACCACTTTTTTGTCCTCCTCCTCCTCCTGCTCCTCGTCATCATTTCATCGTTCCTGCTTTTTTCCCTCCACCACGACCTCCTCCGCCTGATGTTAAGATGCTGATTTTTTCCTCCTCCTCCTCAATTTGTGCTTGCTCCTTTTTTCCTCCACCTCCTCCTTTTCCTCCTCCTGCTTCACCACCTCTCCTTGTTCTCCTTGTCATTTCATCATTCCTGCTTTTTGCCTCCTCCTCCTTCTCCTCCTCTACCTCCACCTGCAACTTACCCACCTTATTTCCATTCTGCCGCTTTTTACCTGCTCCTCCTCGTTTTTCAGTCGCTGCTTTTTTCCTCTTTCTGCTCCTCGTCCTCCACGATCACCTCCACCTCCTCTGCCTTAGTTTGTGGTTACTGTTTCTTTCCTCTTCCTGCTTGTGAATTCCTGCTCGCCACTTTTTTTTCCTCCACCTCCTCCTCCTCCTCCTCCTGCTCCTCGTCATCATTTCATCGTTCCTGCTTTTTTCCTCCACCACGTCCTCCTCCGCCAGATGTTAAGATGCTGATTTTTTCCTCCTCCTCCTCAATTTGTGGTTGCTCCTTTTTTCCTCCTCCTCCTCCTCCACCACCACCTCCACCTCCTCCGCCTTATTTTGTGGTTTCTGTTTTTTTCCTCTTCCTACGTGTGCATTCCTGCTTGCCACTTTTTTTTGCCTCCTCCTCCTCCTCCTCCACCTCCACCTCCACCACCGCCTCCTCCTCTGCTATATTTGGAAGATGCTGATTTTTTCCTCCTTCTCAATTAGTGGTTATTGCTTTTTTCCTCCTCCTCCTCCACCACCACCTCCACCTCCTCGGCCTTATTTTGTGGTTTCTGTTTTTTTCCTCTTTGTATTTGTGAATTCATGGTGGCCACTCTTTTTTGCCTCCTCCTCCACCTCCTCCTCCTCCTCCTCCACCTCCACCTCCTCCGCCATATTTTGAAATTGCTGATCTTTTCCTCGTCCTCCTCACTTTTTGGTTGCTATGTTTTTCCTCCACCTCCTCCTCCTCCACCTCATTGTGAGGTTTCTGCTTTTTTCATCTTTCTTTGTGTCATTTCATCGTCAGCTCTTGTTTCCTCCACCTCCTCCTCCTCCGCCTCCGCCTCCACCTCCACCTTCTCCACCACATTTTGTGGTTTCTGGTTTTTCATCTTCCTCGTTGTCATTTCATGGTCACCGCTGTTTTTTCCTCCACCTCCTCCTCCTCCTCCTGCTCCTCCTCCAGCTCATTTTGTGGTTGCTGCTTTTTTCCTTTAACTCCTTGTCATTTCGTTTTCGTCGCCTTTTTATTTCTTCCTCCTCCTTCCTTTCTGTCTCCTCATCATTTGATCGTTGCTTCTTTTTTCCTCCACCTCCTCCGCCTTATTTCGAGGTTTCTGTTTTTTTCCTCTTGCTACTTGTGAATTCCTGGTGGCCACTTTTTTTTGCCTCCCCCTCCTCCTCCTGCACCACCTCCTCGCCTCCTCCTCCTGCACCACCTCCTCCTTTTCCTCCTCCTGCTTCACCACCTCCTCCTCGTTCTCCTAGTCATTTCATCATTCCTGCTTTTTGCCTCCTCCTCCTTCTCCTCCTCTACCTCCACCTGCAACTTACCCACCTTATTTCCTTTCCGCCGCTTTTTACCTCCTCCTCCTCATTTTTCAGTCGCTGCTTTTTTCCTCTTTCTGCTCCTCCTCTTGCACGATCACCTCCACCTCCTCTGCCTTAGTTCGTGGTTTCTGTTTCTTTCCTCTTCCTGCTTGTGAATTCCTGCTCACCACTTTTTTGTCCTCCTCCTCCTCCTGCTCCTCGTCATCATTTCATCGTTCCTGCTTTTTTCCCTCCACCACGACCTCCTCCGCCTGATGTTAAGATGCTGATTTTTTCCTCCTCCTCCTCAATTTGTGCTTGCTCCTTTTTTCCTCCACCTCCTCCTTTTCCTCCTCCTGCTTCACCACCTCTCCTCGTTCTCCTTGTCATTTCATCATTCCTGCTTTTTGCCTCCTCCTCCTTCTCCTCCTCTACCTCCACCTGCAACTTACCCACCTTATTTCCATTCTGCCGCTTTTTACCTGCTCCTCCTCGTTTTTCAGTCGCTGCTTTTTTCCTCTTTCTGCTCCTCGTACTCCACGATCACCTCCACCTCCTCTGCCTTAGTTTGTGGTTACTGTTTCTTTCCTCTTCCTGCTTGTGAATTCCTGCTCGCCACTTTTTTTTCCTCCACCTCCTCCTCCTCCTCCTCCTGCTCCTCGTCATCATTTCATCGTTCCTGCTTTTTTCCTCCACCACGTCCTCCTCCGCCAGATGTTAAGATGCTGATTTTTTCCTCCTCCTCCTCAATTTGTGGTTGCTCCTTTTTTCCTCCTCCTCCTCCTCCACCACCACCTCCACCTCCTCCGCCTTATTTTGTGGTTTCTGTTTTTTTCCTCTTCCTACGTGTGCATTCCTGCTTGCCACTTTTTTTTGCCTCCTCCTCCTCCTCCTCCTCCTCCACCTCCACCACCGCCTCCTCCTCTGCTATATTTGGAAGATGCTGATTTTTTCCTCCTTCTCAGTTAGTGGTTATTGCTTTTTTCCTCCTCCTCCTCCACCACCACCTCCACCTCCTCGGCCTTATTTTGTGGTTTCTGTTTTTTTCCTCTTTGTATTTGTGAATTCATGGTGGCCACTCTTTTTTGCCTCCTCCTCCACCTCCTCCTCCTCCTCCTCCACCTCCACCTCCTCCGCCATATTTTGAAATTGCTGATCTTTTCCTCTTCCTTCTCACTTTTTGGTTGCTATGTTTTTCCTCCACCTCCTCCTCCTCCACCACCACCTCCACCTCCACCGCCTTATGTTGTGGCTTCTGTTTTTTTCCTCTTTGTATTTGTGAATTCATGGTGGCCACTTTTTTTTGCCTCCTCCTCCTCCTCCACTTCCACCTCCTCCGCCATATTTTGAAATTGCTGATCTTTTCCTCGTCCTCCTCACTTTTTGGTTGCTATGTTTTTCCTCCACCTCCTCCTCCTCCACCTTATTGTATGGTTTCTGCTTTTTTCATCTTTCTTTGTGTCATTTCATCGTCAGCTCTTGTTTCCTCCACCTCCTCCTCCTCCGCCTCCGCCTCCACCTCCACCTTCTCCACCACATTTTGTGGTTTCTGGTTTTTCATCTTCCTCGTTGTCATTTCATGGTCACCGCTGTTTTTTCCTCCACCTCCTCCTCCTCCTCCTCCTCCTCCTCCAGCTCATTTTGTGGTTGCTGCTTTTTTCCTTTAACTCCTTGTCATTTCGTTTTCGTCGCCTTTTATTTCTTCCTCCTCCTTCCTTTCTGTCTCCTCATCATTTGATCGTTGCTTCTTTTTTCCTCCACCTCCTCCGCCTTATTTCGAGGTTTCTGTTTTTTTCCTCTTGCTACTTGTGAATTCCTGGTGGCCACTTTTTTTTGCCTCCCCCTCCTCCTCCTGCACCACCTCCTCGCCTCCTCCTCCTTTCCTCCACTTCCTCCTTTTCCTCCTCCTGCTTCACCACCTCCTCCTCGTTCTCCTTGTCATTTCATCATTCCTGCTTTTTGCCTCCTCCTCCTTCTCCTCCTCTACCTCCACCTGCAACTTACCCACCTTATTTCCATTCTGCCGCTTTTTACCTGCTCCTCCTCGTTTTTCAGTCGCTGTTTTTTTCCTCTTTCTGCTCCTCGTCCTCCACGATCACCTCCACCTCCTCTGCCTTAGTTCGTGGTTACTGTTTCTTTCCTCTTCCTGCTTGTGAATTCCTGCTCACCACTTTTTTGTCCTCCTCCTCCTCCTGCTCCTCGTCATCATTTCATCGTTCCTGCTTTTTTCCTCCACCACGTCCTCCTCCGCCAGATGTTAAGATGCTGATTTTTTCCTCCTTCTCCTCAATTTGTGGTTGCTCCTTTTTTCCTCCTCCTCCTCCTCCTCCTCCTCCTCCTCCACCACCTCCACCACCACCTCCACCTCCTCCGCCTTATTTTGTGGTTTCTGTTTTTTTCCTCTTCCTACGTGTGCATTCCTGCTTGCCACTTTTTTTTGCCTCCTCCTCCTCCTCCACCTCCACCACCGCCTCCTCCTCTGCTATATTTGGAAGATGCTGATTTTTTCCTCCTTCTCAATTAGTGGTTATTGCTTTTTTCCTCCTCCTCCTCCACCACCACCTCCACCTCCTCGGCCTTATTTTGTGGTTTCTGTTTTTTTCCTCTTTGTATTTGTGAATTCATGGTGGCCACTTTTTTTTGCCTCCTCCTCCACTTCCACCTCCTCCGCCATATTTTGAAATTGCTGATCTTTTCCTCGTCCTCCTCACTTTTTGGTTGCTATGTTTTTCCTCCACCTCCTCCTCCTCCACCTCATTGTGAGGTTTCTGCTTTTTTCATCTTTCTTTGTGTCATTTCATCGTCAGCTCTTGTTTCCTCCACCTCCTCCTCCTCCGCCTCCGCCTCCACCTCCACCTTCTCCACCACATTTTGTGGTTTCTGGTTTTTCATCTTCCTCGTTGTCATTTCATGGTCACCGCTGTTTTTTCCTCCACCTCCTCCTCCTCCTCCTGCTCCTCCTCCAGCTCATTTTGTGGTTGCTGCTTTTTTCCTTTAACTCCTTGTCATTTCGTTTTCGTCGCCTTTTATTTCTTCCTCCTCCTTCCTTTCTGTCTCCTCATCATTTGATCGTTGCTTCTTTTTTCCTCCACCTCCTCCGCCTTATTTCGAGGTTTCTGTTTTTTTCCTCTTGCTACTTGTGAATTCCTGGTGGCCACTTTTTTTTGCCTCCCCCTCCTCCTCCTGCACCACCTCCTCGCCTCCTCCTCCTGCACCACCTCCTCCTTTTCCTCCTGCTTCACCACCTCCTCCTCGTTCTCCTAGTCATTTCATCATTCCTGCTTTTTGCCTCCTCCTCCTTCTCCTTCTCCTCCTCTACCTCCACCTGCAACTTACCCACCTTATTTCCATTCTGCCGCTTTTTACCTGCTCCTCCTAGTTTTTCAGTCGCTGCTTTTTTCCTCTTTCTGCTCCTCGTCCTCCATGATCACCTCCACCTCCTCTGCCTTAGTTCGTGGTTACTCTTTCTTTCCTCTTCCTGCTTATGAATTCCTGCTCGCCACTTTTTTTTCCTCCACCTCCTCCTCCTCCTGCTCCTCGTCATCATTTCATCGTTCCTGCTTTTTTCCCTCCACCACGACCTCCTCCGCCTGATGTTAAGATGCTGATTTTTTCCTCCTCCTCCTCAATTTGTGCTTGCTCCTTTTTTCCTCCACCTCCTCCTTTTCCTCCTCCTGCTTCACCACCTCCTCCTCGTTCTCCTTGTCATTTCATCATTCCTGCTTTTTGCCTCCTCCTCCTTCTCCTCCTCTACCTCCACCTGCAACTTACCCACCTTATTTCCATTCTGCCGCTTTTTACCTGCTCCTCCTCGTTTTTCAGTCGCTGCTTTTTTCCTCTTTCTGCTCCTCCTCTTGCACGATCACCTCCACCTCCTCTGCCTTAGTTCGTGGTTACTGTTTCTTTCCTCTTCCTGCTTGTGAATTCCTGCTCGCCACTTTTTTTTCCTCCACCTCCTCCTCCTCCTCCTCCTGCTCCTCGTCATCATTTCATCGTTCCTGCTTTTTTCCTCCACCACGTCCTCCTCTGCCAGATGTTAAGATGCTGATTTTTTCCTCCTTCTCCTCAATTTGTGGTTGCTCCTTTTTTCCTCCACCTCCTCCTCCTCCTCCTCCACCACCTCCACTTCCACCTCCTCCGCCTTATTTTGTGGTTTCTGTTTTTTTCCTCTTCCTACGTGTGCATTCCTGCTTGCCACTTTTTTTTGCCTCCTCCTCCTCCTCCTCCTCCTCCTCCTCCACCTCCACCACCGCCTCCTCCTCTGCTATATTTGGAAGATGCTGATTTTTTCCTCCTTCTCAATTAGTGGTTATTGCTTTTTTCCTCCTCCTCCTCCACCACCACCTCCACCTCCTCGGCCTTATTTTGTGGTTTCTGTTTTTTTCCTCTTTGTATTTGTGAATTCATGGTGGCCACTCTTTTTTGCCTCCTCCTCCACCTCCTCCTCCTCCTCCTCCACCTCCACCTCCTCCGCCATATTTTGAAATTGCTGATCTTTTCCTCTTCCTTCTCACTTTTTGGTTGCTATGTTTTTCCTCCACCTCCTCCTCCTCCACCACCACCTCCACCTCCACCGCCTTATGTTGTGGCTTCTGTTTTTTTCCTCTTTGTATTTGTGAATTCATGGTGGCCACTTTTTTTTGCCTCCTCCTCCTCCTCCACTTCCACCTCCTCCGCCATATTTTGAAATTGCTGATCTTTTCCTCGTCCTCCTCACTTTTTGGTTGCTATGTTTTTCCTCCACCTCCTCCTCCTCCACCTCATTGTGAGGTTTCTGCTTTTTTCATCTTTCTTTGTGTCATTTCATCGTCAGCTCTTGTTTCCTCCACCTCCTCCTCCTCCGCCTCCGCCTCCAGCTCCACCTTCTCCACCACATTTTGTGGTTTCTGGTTTTTCATCTTCCTCGTTGTCATTTCATGGTCACCGCTGTTTTTTCCTCCACCTCCTCCTCCTCCTCCTCCTCCTCCTCCTCCTCCTCCTCCAGCTCATTTTGTGGTTGCTGCTTTTTTCCTTTAACTCCTTGTCATTTCGTTTTCGTCGCCTTTTATTTCTTCCTCCTCCTTCCTTTCTGTCTCCTCATCATTTGATCGTTGCTTCTTTTTTCCTCCACCTCCTCCGCCTTATTTCGAGGTTTCTGTTTTTTTCCTCTTGCTACTTGTGAATTCCTGGTGGCCACTTTTTTTTGCCTCCCCCTCCTCCTCCTGCACCACCTCCTCGCCTCCTCCTCCTGCACCACCTCCTCCTTTTCCTCCTGCTTCACCACCTCCTCCTCGTTCTCCTAGTCATTTCATCATTCCTGCTTTTTGCCTCCTCCTCCTTCTCCTTCTCCTCCTCTACCTCCACCTGCAACTTACCCACCTTATTTCCATTCTGCCGCTTTTTACCTGCTCCTCCTAGTTTTTCAGTCGCTGCTTTTTTCCTCTTTCTGCTCCTCGTCCTCCATGATCACCTCCACCTCCTCTGCCTTAGTTCGTGGTTACTCTTTCTTTCCTCTTCCTGCTTATGAATTCCTGCTCGCCACTTTTTTTTCCTCCACCTCCTCCTCCTCCTGCTCCTCGTCATCATTTCATCGTTCCTGCTTTTTTCCCTCCACCACGACCTCCTCCGCCTGATGTTAAGATGCTGATTTTTTCCTCCTCCTCCTCAATTTGTGCTTGCTCCTTTTTTCCTCCACCTCCTCCTTTTCCTCCTCCTGCTTCACCACCTCCTCCTCGTTCTCCTTGTCATTTCATCATTCCTGCTTTTTGCCTCCTCCTCCTTCTCCTCCTCTACCTCCACCTGCAACTTACCCACCTTATTTCCATTCTGCCGCTTTTTACCTGCTCCTCCTCGTTTTTCAGTCGCTGCTTTTTTCCTCTTTCTGCTCCTCGTCCTCCACGATCACCTCCACCTCCTCTGCCTTAGTTCGTGGTTACTGTTTCTTTCCTCTTCCTGCTTGTGAATTCCTGCTCGCCACTTTTTTTTCCTCCACCTCCTCCTCCTCCTCCTCCTGCTCGTCATCATTTCATCGTTCCTGCTTTTTTCCTCCACCACGTCCTCCTCCGCCTGATGTTAAGATGCTGATTTTTTCCTCCTTCTCCTCAATTTGTGGTTGCTCCTTTTTTCCTCCACCTCCTCCTCCTCCTCCTCCTCCTCCACCACCACCTCCACCTCCACCTCCTCCGCCTTATTTTGTGGTTTCTGTTTTTTTCCTCTTCCTACGTGTGCATTCCTGCTTGCCACTTTTTTTTGCCTCCTCCTCCTCCTCCACCTCCACCACCGCCTCCTCCTCTGCTATATTTGGAAGATGCTGATTTTTTCCTCCTTCTCAATTAGTGGTTATTGCTTTTTTCCTCCTCCTCCTCCACCACCACCTCCACCTCCTCGGCCTTATTTTGTGGTTTCTGTTTTTTTCCTCTTTGTATTTGTGAATTCATGGTGGCCACTCTTTTTTGCCTCCTCCTCCACCTCCTCCTCCTCCTCCTCCACCTCCACCTCCTCCGCCATATTTTGAAATTGCTGATCTTTTCCTCTTCCTTCTCACTTTTTGGTTGCTATGTTTTTCCTCCACCTCCTCCTCCTCCACCACCACCTCCACCTCCACCGCCTTATGTTGTGGCTTCTGTTTTTTTCCTCTTTGTATTTGTGAATTCATGGTGGCCACTCTTTTTTGCCTCCTCCTCCACCTCCTCCTCCTCCTCCTCCACCTCCACCTCCTCCGCCATATTTTGAAATTGCTGATCTTTTCCTCGTCCTCCTCACTTTTTGGTTGCTATGTTTTTCCTCCACCTCCTCCTCCTCCACCTCATTGTGAGGTTTCTGCTTTTTTCATCTTTCTTTGTGTCATTTCATCGTCAGCTCTTGTTTCCTCCACCTCCTCCTCCTCCGCCTCCGCCTCCACCTCCACCTTCTCCACCACATTTTGTGGTTTCTGGTTTTTCATCTTCCTCGTTGTCATTTCATGGTCACCGCTGTTTTTTCCTCCACCTCCTCCTCCTCCTCCTCCTCCTCCTCCAGCTCATTTTGTGGTTGCTGCTTTTTTCCTTTAACTCCTTGTCATTTCGTTTTCGTCGCCTTTTTATTTCTTCCTCCTCCTTCCTTTCTGTCTCCTCATCATTTGATCGTTGCTTCTTTTTTCCTCCACCTCCTCCGCCTTATTTCGAGGTTTCTGTTTTTTTCCTCTTGCTACTTGTGAATTCCTGGTGGCCACTTTTTTTTGCCTCCCCCTCCTCCTCCTGCACCACCTCCTCGCCTCCTCCTCCTGCACCACCTCCTCCTTTTCCTCCTCCTGCTTCACCACCTCCTCCTCGTTCTCCTAGTCATTTCATCATTCCTGCTTTTTGCCTCCTCCTCCTTCTCCTCCTCTACCTCCACCTGCAACTTACCCACCTTATTTCCTTTCCGCCGCTTTTTACCTCCTCCTCCTCATTTTTCAGTCGCTGCTTTTTTCCTCTTTCTGCTCCTCCTCTTGCACGATCACCTCCACCTCCTCTGCCTTAGTTCGTGGTTTCTGTTTCTTTCCTCTTCCTGCTTGTGAATTCCTGCTCACCACTTTTTTGTCCTCCTCCTCCTCCTGCTCCTCGTCATCATTTCATCGTTCCTGCTTTTTTCCCTCCACCACGACCTCCTCCGCCTGATGTTAAGATGCTGATTTTTTCCTCCTCCTCCTCAATTTGTGCTTGCTCCTTTTTTCCTCCACCTCCTCCTTTTCCTCCTCCTGCTTCACCACCTCTCCTCGTTCTCCTTGTCATTTCATCATTCCTGCTTTTTGCCTCCTCCTCCTTCTCCTCCTCTACCTCCACCTGCAACTTACCCACCTTATTTCCATTCTGCCGCTTTTTACCTGCTCCTCCTCGTTTTTCAGTCGCTGCTTTTTTCCTCTTTCTGCTCCTTGTCCTCCACGATCACCTCCACCTCCTCTGCCTTAGTTTGTGGTTACTGTTTCTTTCCTCTTCCTGCTTGTGAATTCCTGCTCGCCACTTTTTTTTCCTCCACCTCCTCCTCCTCCTCCTCCTGCTCCTCGTCATCATTTCATCGTTCCTGCTTTTTTCCTCCACCACGTCCTCCTCCGCCAGATGTTAAGATGCTGATTTTTTCCTCCTCCTCCTCAATTTGTGGTTGCTCCTTTTTTCCTCCTCCTCCTCCTCCACCACCACCTCCACCTCCTCCGCCTTATTTTGTGGTTTCTGTTTTTTTCCTCTTCCTACGTGTGCATTCCTGCTTGCCACTTTTTTTTGCCTCCTCCTCCTCCTCCTCCACCTCCACCTCCACCACCGCCTCCTCCTCTGCTATATTTGGAAGATGCTGATTTTTTCCTCCTTCTCAATTAGTGGTTATTGCTTTTTTCCTCCTCCTCCTCCACCACCACCTCCACCTCCTCGGCCTTATTTTGTGGTTTCTGTTTTTTTCCTCTTTGTATTTGTGAATTCATGGTGGCCACTCTTTTTTGCCTCCTCCTCCACCTCCTCCTCCTCCTCCTCCACCTCCACCTCCTCCGCCATATTTTGAAATTGCTGATCTTTTCCTCGTCCTCCTCACTTTTTGGTTGCTATGTTTTTCCTCCACCTCCTCCTCCTCCACCTCATTGTGAGGTTTCTGCTTTTTTCATCTTTCTTTGTGTCATTTCATCGTCAGCTCTTGTTTCCTCCACCTCCTCCTCCTCCGCCTCCGCCTCCACCTCCACCTTCTCCACCACATTTTGTGGTTTCTGGTTTTTCATCTTCCTCGTTGTCATTTCATGGTCACCGCTGTTTTTTCCTCCACCTCCTCCTCCTCCTCCTGCTCCTCCTCCAGCTCATTTTGTGGTTGCTGCTTTTTTCCTTTAACTCCTTGTCATTTCGTTTTCGTCGCCTTTTTATTTCTTCCTCCTCCTTCCTTTCTGTCTCCTCATCATTTGATCGTTGCTTCTTTTTTCCTCCACCTCCTCCGCCTTATTTCGAGGTTTCTGTTTTTTTCCTCTTGCTACTTGTGAATTCCTGGTGGCCACTTTTTTTTGCCTCCCCCTCCTCCTCCTGCACCACCTCCTCGCCTCCTCCTCCTGCACCACCTCCTCCTTTTCCTCCTCCTGCTTCACCACCTCCTCCTCGTTCTCCTAGTCATTTCATCATTCCTGCTTTTTGCCTCCTCCTCCTTCTCCTCCTCTACCTCCACCTGCAACTTACCCACCTTATTTCCTTTCCGCCGCTTTTTACCTCCTCCTCCTCATTTTTCAGTCGCTGCTTTTTTCCTCTTTCTGCTCCTCCTCTTGCACGATCACCTCCACCTCCTCTGCCTTAGTTCGTGGTTTCTGTTTCTTTCCTCTTCCTGCTTGTGAATTCCTGCTCACCACTTTTTTGTCCTCCTCCTCCTCCTGCTCCTCGTCATCATTTCATCGTTCCTGCTTTTTTCCCTCCACCACGACCTCCTCCGCCTGATGTTAAGATGCTGATTTTTTCCTCCTCCTCCTCAATTTGTGCTTGCTCCTTTTTTCCTCCACCTCCTCCTTTTCCTCCTCCTGCTTCACCACCTCTCCTCGTTCTCCTTGTCATTTCATCATTCCTGCTTTTTGCCTCCTCCTCCTTCTCCTCCTCTACCTCCACCTGCAACTTACCCACCTTATTTCCATTCTGCCGCTTTTTACCTGCTCCTCCTCGTTTTTCAGTCGCTGCTTTTTTCCTCTTTCTGCTCCTCGTCCTCCACGATCACCTCCACCTCCTCTGCCTTAGTTTGTGGTTACTGTTTCTTTCCTCTTCCTGCTTGTGAATTCCTGCTCGCCACTTTTTTTTCCTCCACCTCCTCCTCCTCCTCCTCCTGCTCCTCGTCATCATTTCATCGTTCCTGCTTTTTTCCTCCACCACGTCCTCCTCCGCCAGATGTTAAGATGCTGATTTTTTCCTCCTCCTCCTCAATTTGTGGTTGCTCCTTTTTTCCTCCTCCTCCTCCTCCTCCTCCACCACCACCTCCACCTCCTCCGCCTTATTTTGTGGTTTCTGTTTTTTTCCTCTTCCTACGTGTGCATTCCTGCTTGCCACTTTTTTTTGCCTCCTCCTCCTCCTCCTCCTCCTCCACCTCCACCACCGCCTCCTCCTCTGCTATATTTGGAAGATGCTGATTTTTTCCTCCTTCTCAGTTAGTGGTTATTGCTTTTTTCCTCCTCCTCCTCCACCACCACCTCCACCTCCTCGGCCTTATTTTGTGGTTTCTGTTTTTTTCCTCTTTGTATTTGTGAATTCATGGTGGCCACTCTTTTTTGCCTCCTCCTCCACCTCCTCCTCCTCCTCCTCCACCTCCACCTCCTCCGCCATATTTTGAAATTGCTGATCTTTTCCTCTTCCTTCTCACTTTTTGGTTGCTATGTTTTTCCTCCACCTCCTCCTCCTCCACCACCACCTCCACCTCCACCGCCTTATGTTGTGGCTTCTGTTTTTTTCCTCTTTGTATTTGTGAATTCATGGTGGCCACTTTTTTTTGCCTCCTCCTCCTCCTCCACTTCCACCTCCTCCGCCATATTTTGAAATTGCTGATCTTTTCCTCGTCCTCCTCACTTTTTGGTTGCTATGTTTTTCCTCCACCTCCTCCTCCTCCACCTTATTGTATGGTTTCTGCTTTTTTCATCTTTCTTTGTGTCATTTCATCGTCAGCTCTTGTTTCCTCCACCTCCTCCTCCTCCGCCTCCGCCTCCACCTCCACCTTCTCCACCACATTTTGTGGTTTCTGGTTTTTCATCTTCCTCGTTGTCATTTCATGGTCACCGCTGTTTTTTCCTCCACCTCCTCCTCCTCCTCCTCCTCCTCCTCCAGCTCATTTTGTGGTTGCTGCTTTTTTCCTTTAACTCCTTGTCATTTCGTTTTCGTCGCCTTTTATTTCTTCCTCCTCCTTCCTTTCTGTCTCCTCATCATTTGATCGTTGCTTCTTTTTTCCTCCACCTCCTCCGCCTTATTTCGAGGTTTCTGTTTTTTTCCTCTTGCTACTTGTGAATTCCTGGTGGCCACTTTTTTTTGCCTCCCCCTCCTCCTCCTGCACCACCTCCTCGCCTCCTCCTCCTTTCCTCCACTTCCTCCTTTTCCTCCTCCTGCTTCACCACCTCCTCCTCGTTCTCCTTGTCATTTCATCATTCCTGCTTTTTGCCTCCTCCTCCTTCTCCTCCTCTACCTCCACCTGCAACTTACCCACCTTATTTCCATTCTGCCGCTTTTTACCTGCTCCTCCTCGTTTTTCAGTCGCTGTTTTTTTCCTCTTTCTGCTCCTCGTCCTCCACGATCACCTCCACCTCCTCTGCCTTAGTTCGTGGTTACTGTTTCTTTCCTCTTCCTGCTTGTGAATTCCTGCTCACCACTTTTTTGTCCTCCTCCTCCTCCTGCTCCTCGTCATCATTTCATCGTTCCTGCTTTTTTCCTCCACCACGTCCTCCTCCGCCAGATGTTAAGATGCTGATTTTTTCCTCCTCCTCCTCAATTTGTGGTTGCTCCTTTTTTCCTCCACCTCCTCCTCCTCCTCCTCCTCCACCACCACTTCCACCTCCTCCGCCTTATTTTGTGGTTTCTGTTTTTTTCCTCTTCCTACGTGTGCATTCCTGCTTGCCACTTTTTTTTGCCTCCTCCTCCTCCTCCTCCTCCTCCACCTCCACCACCGCCTCCTCCTCTGCTATATTTGGAAGATGCTGATTTTTTCCTCCTTCTCAATTAGTGGTTATTGCTTTTTTCCTCCTCCTCCTCCACCACCACCTCCACCTCCTCGGCCTTATTTTGTGGTTTCTGTTTTTTTCCTCTTTGTATTTGTGAATTCATGGTGGCCACTCTTTTTTGCCTCCTCCTCCTCCACCTCCACCTCCTCCGCCATATTTTGAAATTGCTGATCTTTTCCTCTTCCTTCTCACTTTTTGGTTGCTATGTTTTTCCTCCACCTCCTCCTCCTCCACCACCACCTCCACCTCCACCGCCTTATGTTGTGGCTTCTGTTTTTTTCCTCTTTGTATTTGTGAATTCATGGTGGCCACTTTTTTTTGCCTCCTCCTCCACTTCCACCTCCTCCGCCATATTTTGAAATTGCTGATCTTTTCCTCGTCCTCCTCACTTTTTGGTTGCTATGTTTTTCCTCCACCTCCTCCTCCTCCACCTCATTGTGAGGTTTCTGCTTTTTTCATCTTTCTTTGTGTCATTTCATCGTCAGCTCTTGTTTCCTCCACCTCCTCCTCCTCCGCCTCCGCCTCCACCTCCACCTTCTCCACCACATTTTGTGGTTTCTGGTTTTTCATCTTCCTCGTTGTCATTTCATGGTCACCGCTGTTTTTTCCTCCACCTCCTCCTCCTCCTCCTGCTCCTCCTCCAGCTCATTTTGTGGTTGCTGCTTTTTTCCTTTAACTCCTTGTCATTTCGTTTTCGTCGCCTTTTATTTCTTCCTCCTCCTTCCTTTCTGTCTCCTCATCATTTGATCGTTGCTTCTTTTTTCCTCCACCTCCTCCGCCTTATTTCGAGGTTTCTGTTTTTTTCCTCTTGCTACTTGTGAATTCCTGGTGGCCACTTTTTTTTGCCTCCCCCTCCTCCTCCTGCACCACCTCCTCGCCTCCTCCTCCTGCACCACCTCCTCCTTTTCCTCCTCCTGCTTCACCACCTCCTCCTCGTTCTCCTAGTCATTTCATCATTCCTGCTTTTTGCCTCCTCCTCCTTCTCCTCCTCTACCTCCACCTGCAACTTACCCACCTTATTTCCTTTCCGCCGCTTTTTACCTCCTCCTCCTCATTTTTCAGTCGCTGCTTTTTTCCTCTTTCTGCTCCTCCTCTTGCACGATCACCTCCACCTCCTCTGCCTTAGTTCGTGGTTTCTGTTTCTTTCCTCTTCCTGCTTGTGAATTCCTGCTCACCACTTTTTTGTCCTCCTCCTCCTCCTGCTCCTCGTCATCATTTCATCGTTCCTGCTTTTTTCCTCCACCACGTCCTCCTCCGCCAGATGTTAAGATGCTGATTTTTTCCTCCTTCTCCTCAATTTGTGCTTGCTCCTTTTTTCCTCCACCTCCTCCTCCTCCACCACCACCTCCACCTCCTCCGCCTTATTTTGTGGTTTCTGTTTTTTTCCTCTTCCTACGTGTGCATTCCTGCTTGCCACTTTTTTTTGCCTCCTCCTCCTCCTCCTCCTCCTCCACCTCCACCACCGCCTCCTCCTCTGCTATATTTGGAAGATGCTGATTTTTTCCTCCTTCTCAATTAGTGGTTATTGCTTTTTTCCTCCTCCTCCTCCACCACCACCTCCACCTCCTCGGCCTTATTTTGTGGTTTCTGTTTTTTTCCTCTTTGTATTTGTGAATTCATGGTGGCCACTCTTTTTTGCCTCCTCCTCCACCTCCTCCTCCTCCTCCTCCACCTCCACCTCCTCCGCCATATTTTGAAATTGCTGATCTTTTCCTCTTCCTTCTCACTTTTTGGTTGCTATGTTTTTCCTCCACCTCCTCCTCCTCCACCACCACCTCCACCTCCACCGCCTTATGTTGTGGCTTCTGTTTTTTTCCTCTTTGTATTTGTGAATTCATGGTGGCCACTTTTTTTTGCCTCCTCCTCCTCCTCCACTTCCACCTCCTCCGCCATATTTTGAAATTGCTGATCTTTTCCTCGTCCTCCTCACTTTTTGGTTGCTATGTTTTTCCTCCACCTCCTCCTCCTCCACCTCATTGTGAGGTTTCTGCTTTTTTCATCTTTCTTTGTGTCATTTCATCGTCAGCTCTTGTTTCCTCCACCTCCTCCTCCTCCGCCTCCGCCTCCAGCTCCACCTTCTCCACCACATTTTGTGGTTTCTGGTTTTTCATCTTCCTCGTTGTCATTTCATGGTCACCGCTGTTTTTTCCTCCACCTCCTCCTCCTCCTCCTCCTCCTCCTCCTCCTCCTCCTCCAGCTCATTTTGTGGTTGCTGCTTTTTTCCTTTAACTCCTTGTCATTTCGTTTTCGTCGCCTTTTATTTCTTCCTCCTCCTTCCTTTCTGTCTCCTCATCATTTGATCGTTGCTTCTTTTTTCCTCCACCTCCTCCGCCTTATTTCGAGGTTTCTGTTTTTTTCCTCTTGCTACTTGTGAATTCCTGGTGGCCACTTTTTTTTGCCTCCCCCTCCTCCTCCTGCACCACCTCCTCGCCTCCTCCTCCTGCACCACCTCCTCCTTTTCCTCCTGCTTCACCACCTCCTCCTCGTTCTCCTAGTCATTTCATCATTCCTGCTTTTTGCCTCCTCCTCCTTCTCCTTCTCCTCCTCTACCTCCACCTGCAACTTACCCACCTTATTTCCATTCTGCCGCTTTTTACCTGCTCCTCCTCGTTTTTCAGTCGCTGCTTTTTTCCTCTTTCTGCTCCTCGTCCTCCATGATCACCTCCACCTCCTCTGCCTTAGTTCGTGGTTACTGTTTCTTTCCTCTTCCTGCTTGTGAATTCCTGCTCGCCACTTTTTTTTCCTCCACCTCCTCCTCCTCCTCCTCCTGCTCGTCATCATTTCATCGTTCCTGCTTTTTTCCTCCACCACGTCCTCCTCCGCCAGATGTTAAGATGCTGATTTTTTCCTCCTTCTCCTCAATTTGTGGTTGCTCCTTTTTTCCTCCACCTCCTCCTCCTCCTCCTCCTCCTCCTCCTCCACCACCACCTCCACCTCCTCGGCCTTATTTTGTGGTTTCTGTTTTTTTCCTCTTCCTACGTGTGCATTCCTGCTTGCCACTTTTTTTTGCCTCCTCCTCCTCCTCCACCTCCACCACCGCCTCCTCCTCTGCTATATTTGGAAGATGCTGATTTTTTCCTCCTTCTCAATTAGTGGTTATTGCTTTTTTCCTCCTCCTCCTCCACCACCACCTCCACCTCCTCGGCCTTATTTTGTGGTTTCTGTTTTTTTCCTCTTTGTATTTGTGAATTCATGGTGGCCACTCTTTTTTGCCTCCTCCTCCACCTCCTCCTCCTCCTCCTCCACCTCCACCTCCTCCGCCATATTTTGAAATTGCTGATCTTTTCCTCTTCCTTCTCACTTTTTGGTTGCTATGTTTTTCCTCCACCTCCTCCTCCTCCACCTTATTGTATGGTTTCTGCTTTTTTCATCTTTCTTTGTGTCATTTCATCGTCAGCTCTTGTTTCCTCCACCTCCTCCTCCTCCGCCTCCGCCTCCACCTCCACCTTCTCCACCACATTTTGTGGTTTCTGGTTTTTCATCTTCCTCGTTGTCATTTCATGGTCACCGCTGTTTTTTCCTCCACCTCCTCCTCCTCCTCCTCCTCCTCCTCCTCCTCCTCCAGCTCATTTTGTGGTTGCTGCTTTTTTCCTTTAACTCCTTGTCATTTCGTTTTCGTCGCCTTTTTATTTCTTCCTCCTCCTTCCTTTCTGTCTCCTCATCATTTGATCGTTGCTTCTTTTTTCCTCCACCTCCTCCGCCTTATTTCGAGGTTTCTGTTTTTTTCCTCTTGCTACTTGTGAATTCCTGGTGGCCACTTTTTTTTGCCTCCCCCTCCTCCTCCTGCACCACCTCCTCGCCTCCTCCTCCTGCACCACCTCCTCCTTTTCCTCCTCCTGCTTCACCACCTCCTCCTCGTTCTCCTAGTCATTTCATCATTCCTGCTTTTTGCCTCCTCCTCCTTCTCCTCCTCTACCTCCACCTGCAACTTACCCACCTTATTTCCTTTCCGCCGCTTTTTACCTCCTCCTCCTCATTTTTCAGTCGCTGCTTTTTTCCTCTTTCTGCTCCTCCTCTTGCACGATCACCTCCACCTCCTCTGCCTTAGTTCGTGGTTTCTGTTTCTTTCCTCTTCCTGCTTGTGAATTCCTGCTCACCACTTTTTTGTCCTCCTCCTCCTCCTGCTCCTCGTCATCATTTCATCGTTCCTGCTTTTTTCCCTCCACCACGACCTCCTCCGCCTGATGTTAAGATGCTGATTTTTTCCTCCTCCTCCTCAATTTGTGCTTGCTCCTTTTTTCCTCCACCTCCTCCTTTTCCTCCTCCTGCTTCACCACCTCTCCTCGTTCTCCTTGTCATTTCATCATTCCTGCTTTTTGCCTCCTCCTCCTTCTCCTCCTCTACCTCCACCTGCAACTTACCCACCTTATTTCCATTCTGCCGCTTTTTACCTGCTCCTCCTAGTTTTTCAGTCGCTGCTTTTTTCCTCTTTCTGCTCCTCGTCCTCCACGATCACCTCCACCTCCTCTGCCTTAGTTTGTGGTTACTGTTTCTTTCCTCTTCCTGCTTGTGAATTCCTGCTCGCCACTTTTTTTTCCTCCACCTCCTCCTCCTCCTCCTCCTGCTCCTCGTCATCATTTCATCGTTCCTGCTTTTTTCCTCCACCACGTCCTCCTCCGCCAGATGTTAAGATGCTGATTTTTTCCTCCTCCTCCTCAATTTGTGGTTGCTCCTTTTTTCCTCCTCCTCCTCCTCCTCCTCCACCACCACCTCCACCTCCTCCGCCTTATTTTGTGGTTTCTGTTTTTTTCCTCTTCCTACGTGTGCATTCCTGCTTGCCACTTTTTTTTGCCTCCTCCTCCTCCTCCTCCTCCTCCACCTCCACCACCGCCTCCTCCTCTGCTATATTTGGAAGATGCTGATTTTTTCCTCCTTCTCAGTTAGTGGTTATTGCTTTTTTCCTCCTCCTCCTCCACCACCACCTCCACCTCCTCGGCCTTATTTTGTGGTTTCTGTTTTTTTCCTCTTTGTATTTGTGAATTCATGGTGGCCACTCTTTTTTGCCTCCTCCTCCACCTCCTCCTCCTCCTCGTCCACCTCCACCTCCTCCGCCATAGTTTGAAATTGCTGATCTTTTCCTCTTCCTTCTCACTTTTTGGTTGCTATGTTTTTCCTCCACCTCCTCCTCCTCCACCACCACCTCCACCTCCACCGCCTTATGTTGTGGCTTCTGTTTTTTTCCTCTTTGTATTTGTGAATTCATGGTGGCCACTTTTTTTTGCCTCCTCCTCCTCCTCCACTTCCACCTCCTCCGCCATATTTTGAAATTGCTGATCTTTTCCTCGTCCTCCTCACTTTTTGGTTGCTATGTTTTTCCTCCACCTCCTCCTCCTCCACCTCATTGTGAGGTTTCTGCTTTTTTCATCTTTCTTTGTGTCATTTCATCGTCAGCTCTTGTTTCCTCCACCTCCTCCTCCTCCGCCTCCGCCTCCAGCTCCACCTTCTCCACCACATTTTGTGGTTTCTGGATTTTCATCTTCCTCGTTGTCATTTCATGGTCACCGCTGTTTTTTCCTCCACCTCCTCCTCCTCCTCCTGCTCCTCCTCCAGCTCATTTTGTGGTTGCTGCTTTTTTCCTTTAACTCCTTGTCATTTCGTTTTCGTCGCCTTTTATTTCTTCCTCCTCCTTCCTTTCTGTCTCCTCATCATTTGATCGTTGCTTCTTTTTTCCTCCACCTCCTCCGCCTTATTTCGAGGTTTCTGTTTTTTTCCTCTTGCTACTTGTGAATTCCTGGTGGCCACTTTTTTTTGCCTCCCCCTCCTCCTCCTGCACCACCTCCTCGCCTCCTCCTCCTGCACCACCTCCTCCTTTTCCTCCTCCTGCTTCACCACCTCCTCCTCGTTCTCCTAGTCATTTCATCATTCCTGCTTTTTGCCTCCTCCTCCTTCTCCTTCTCCTCCTCTACCTCCACCTGCAACTTACCCACCTTATTTCCATTCTGCCGCTTTTTACCTGCTCCTCCTCGTTTTTCAGTCGCTGCTTTTTTCCTCTTTCTGCTCCTCCTCTTGCACGATCACCTCCACCTCCTCTGCCTTAGTTCGTGGTTTCTGTTTCTTTCCTCTTCCTGCTTGTGAATTCCTGCTCGCCACTTTTTTTTCCTCCACCTCCTCCTCCTCCTGCTCCTCGTCATCATTTCATCGTTCCTGCTTTTTTCCCTCCACCACGACCTCCTCCGCCTGATGTTAAGATGCTGATTTTTTCCTCTTCCTCCTCAATTTGTGGTTGCTCCTTTTTTCCTCCACCTCCTCCTTTTCCTCCTCCTGCTTCACCACCTCCTCCTCGTTCTCCTTGTCATTTCATCATTCCTGCTTTTTGCCTCCTCCTCCTTCTCCTCCTCTACCTCCACCTGCAACTTACCCACCTTATTTCTATTCTGCCGCTTTTTACCTGCTCCTCCTCGTTTTTCAGTCGCTGCTTTTTTCCTCTTTCTGCTCCTCGTCCTCCACGATCACCTCCACCTCCTCTGCCTTAGTTTGTGGTTACTGTTTCTTTCCTCTTCCTGCTTGTGAATTCCTGCTCGCCACTTTTTTTTCCTCCACCTCCTCCTCCTCCTCCTCCTGCTCCTCGTCATCATTTCATCGTTCCTGCTTTTTTCCTCCACCACGTCCTCCTCCGCCAGATGTTAAGATGCTGATTTTTTCCTCCTCCTCCTCAATTTGTGGTTGCTCCTTTTTTCCTCCACCTCCTCCTCCTCCTCCTCCTCCACCACCACTTCCACCTCCTCCGCCTTATTTTGTGGTTTCTGTTTTTTTCCTCTTCCTACGTGTGCATTCCTGCTTGCCACTTTTTTTTGCCTCCTCCTCCTCCTCCTCCTCCTCCACCTCCACCACCGCCTCCTCCTCTGCTATATTTGGAAGATGCTGATTTTTTCCTCCTTCTCAATTAGTGGTTATTGCTTTTTTCCTCCTCCTCCTCCACCACCACCTCCACCTCCTCGGCCTTATTTTGTGGTTTCTGTTTTTTTCCTCTTTGTATTTGTGAATTCATGGTGGCCACTCTTTTTTGCCTCCTCCTCCTCCACCTCCACCTCCTCCGCCATATTTTGAAATTGCTGATCTTTTCCTCTTCCTTCTCACTTTTTGGTTGCTATGTTTTTCCTCCACCTCCTCCTCCTCCACCACCACCTCCACCTCCACCGCCTTATGTTGTGGCTTCTGTTTTTTTCCTCTTTGTATTTGTGAATTCATGGTGGCCACTTTTTTTTGCCTCCTCCTCCACTTCCACCTCCTCCGCCATATTTTGAAATTGCTGATCTTTTCCTCGTCCTCCTCACTTTTTGGTTGCTATGTTTTTCCTCCACCTCCTCCTCCTCCACCTCATTGTGAGGTTTCTGCTTTTTTCATCTTTCTTTGTGTCATTTCATCGTCAGCTCTTGTTTCCTCCACCTCCTCCTCCTCCGCCTCCGCCTCCACCTCCACCTTCTCCACCACATTTTGTGGTTTCTGGTTTTTCATCTTCCTCGTTGTCATTTCATGGTCACCGCTGTTTTTTCCTCCACCTCCTCCTCCTCCTCCTGCTCCTCCTCCAGCTCATTTTGTGGTTGCTGCTTTTTTCCTTTAACTCCTTGTCATTTCGTTTTCGTCGCCTTTTATTTCTTCCTCCTCCTTCCTTTCTGTCTCCTCATCATTTGATCGTTGCTTCTTTTTTCCTCCACCTCCTCCGCCTTATTTCGAGGTTTCTGTTTTTTTCCTCTTGCTACTTGTGAATTCCTGGTGGCCACTTTTTTTTGCCTCCCCCTCCTCCTCCTGCACCACCTCCTCGCCTCCTCCTCCTGCACCACCTCCTCCTTTTCCTCCTCCTGCTTCACCACCTCCTCCTCGTTCTCCTAGTCATTTCATCATTCCTGCTTTTTGCCTCCTCCTCCTTCTCCTCCTCTACCTCCACCTGCAACTTACCCACCTTATTTCCTTTCCGCCGCTTTTTACCTCCTCCTCCTCATTTTTCAGTCGCTGCTTTTTTCCTCTTTCTGCTCCTCCTCTTGCACGATCACCTCCACCTCCTCTGCCTTAGTTCGTGGTTTCTGTTTCTTTCCTCTTCCTGCTTGTGAATTCCTGCTCACCACTTTTTTGTCCTCCTCCTCCTCCTGCTCCTCGTCATCATTTCATCGTTCCTGCTTTTTTCCTCCACCACGTCCTCCTCCGCCAGATGTTAAGATGCTGATTTTTTCCTCCTTCTCCTCAATTTGTGCTTGCTCCTTTTTTCCTCCACCTCCTCCTCCTCCACCACCACCTCCACCTCCTCCGCCTTATTTTGTGGTTTCTGTTTTTTTCCTCTTCCTACGTGTGCATTCCTGCTTGCCACTTTTTTTTGCCTCCTCCTCCTCCTCCTCCTCCTCCACCTCCACCACCGCCTCCTCCTCTGCTATATTTGGAAGATGCTGATTTTTTCCTCCTTCTCAATTAGTGGTTATTGCTTTTTTCCTCCTCCTCCTCCACCACCACCTCCACCTCCTCGGCCTTATTTTGTGGTTTCTGTTTTTTTCCTCTTTGTATTTGTGAATTCATGGTGGCCACTCTTTTTTGCCTCCTCCTCCACCTCCTCCTCCTCCTCCTCCACCTCCACCTCCTCCGCCATATTTTGAAATTGCTGATCTTTTCCTCTTCCTTCTCACTTTTTGGTTGCTATGTTTTTCCTCCACCTCCTCCTCCTCCACCACCACCTCCACCTCCACCGCCTTATGTTGTGGCTTCTGTTTTTTTCCTCTTTGTATTTGTGAATTCATGGTGGCCACTTTTTTTTGCCTCCTCCTCCTCCTCCACTTCCACCTCCTCCGCCATATTTTGAAATTGCTGATCTTTTCCTCGTCCTCCTCACTTTTTGGTTGCTATGTTTTTCCTCCACCTCCTCCTCCTCCACCTCATTGTGAGGTTTCTGCTTTTTTCATCTTTCTTTGTGTCATTTCATCGTCAGCTCTTGTTTCCTCCACCTCCTCCTCCTCCGCCTCCGCCTCCACCTCCACCTTCTCCACCACATTTTGTGGTTTCTGGTTTTTCATCTTCCTCGTTGTCATTTCATGGTCACCGCTGTTTTTTCCTCCACCTCCTCCTCCTCCTCCTCCTCCTCCTCCTCCTCCTCCTCCAGCTCATTTTGTGGTTGCTGCTTTTTTCCTTTAACTCCTTGTCATTTCGTTTTCGTCGCCTTTTATTTCTTCCTCCTCCTTCCTTTCTGTCTCCTCATCATTTGATCGTTGCTTCTTTTTTCCTCCACCTCCTCCGCCTTATTTCGAGGTTTCTGTTTTTTTCCTCTTGCTACTTGTGAATTCCTGGTGGCCACTTTTTTTTGCCTCCCCCTCCTCCTCCTGCACCACCTCCTCGCCTCCTCCTCCTGCACCACCTCCTCCTTTTCCTCCTGCTTCACCACCTCCTCCTCGTTCTCCTAGTCATTTCATCATTCCTGCTTTTTGCCTCCTCCTCCTTCTCCTTCTCCTCCTCTACCTCCACCTGCAACTTACCCACCTTATTTCCATTCTGCCGCTTTTTACCTGCTCCTCCTCGTTTTTCAGTCGCTGCTTTTTTCCTCTTTCTGCTCCTCGTCCTCCATGATCACCTCCACCTCCTCTGCCTTAGTTCGTGGTTACTGTTTCTTTCCTCTTCCTGCTTGTGAATTCCTGCTCGCCACTTTTTTTTCCTCCACCTCCTCCTCCTCCTCCTCCTGCTCGTCATCATTTCATCGTTCCTGCTTTTTTCCTCCACCACGTCCTCCTCCGCCAGATGTTAAGATGCTGATTTTTTCCTCCTTCTCCTCAATTTGTGGTTGCTCCTTTTTTCCTCCACCTCCTCCTCCTCCTCCTCCTCCTCCTCCTCCACCACCACCTCCACCTCCTCGGCCTTATTTTGTGGTTTCTGTTTTTTTCCTCTTCCTACGTGTGCATTCCTGCTTGCCACTTTTTTTTGCCTCCTCCTCCTCCTCCACCTCCACCACCGCCTCCTCCTCTGCTATATTTGGAAGATGCTGATTTTTTCCTCCTTCTCAATTAGTGGTTATTGCTTTTTTCCTCCTCCTCCTCCACCACCACCTCCACCTCCTCGGCCTTATTTTGTGGTTTCTGTTTTTTTCCTCTTTGTATTTGTGAATTCATGGTGGCCACTCTTTTTTGCCTCCTCCTCCACCTCCTCCTCCTCCTCCTCCACCTCCACCTCCTCCGCCATATTTTGAAATTGCTGATCTTTTCCTCTTCCTTCTCACTTTTTGGTTGCTATGTTTTTCCTCCACCTCCTCCTCCTCCACCTTATTGTATGGTTTCTGCTTTTTTCATCTTTCTTTGTGTCATTTCATCGTCAGCTCTTGTTTCCTCCACCTCCTCCTCCTCCGCCTCCGCCTCCACCTCCACCTTCTCCACCACATTTTGTGGTTTCTGGTTTTTCATCTTCCTCGTTGTCATTTCATGGTCACCGCTGTTTTTTCCTCCACCTCCTCCTCCTCCTCCTCCTCCTCCTCCTCCTCCTCCAGCTCATTTTGTGGTTGCTGCTTTTTTCCTTTAACTCCTTGTCATTTCGTTTTCGTCGCCTTTTTATTTCTTCCTCCTCCTTCCTTTCTGTCTCCTCATCATTTGATCGTTGCTTCTTTTTTCCTCCACCTCCTCCGCCTTATTTCGAGGTTTCTGTTTTTTTCCTCTTGCTACTTGTGAATTCCTGGTGGCCACTTTTTTTTGCCTCCCCCTCCTCCTCCTGCACCACCTCCTCGCCTCCTCCTCCTGCACCACCTCCTCCTTTTCCTCCTCCTGCTTCACCACCTCCTCCTCGTTCTCCTAGTCATTTCATCATTCCTGCTTTTTGCCTCCTCCTCCTTCTCCTCCTCTACCTCCACCTGCAACTTACCCACCTTATTTCCTTTCCGCCGCTTTTTACCTCCTCCTCCTCATTTTTCAGTCGCTGCTTTTTTCCTCTTTCTGCTCCTCCTCTTGCACGATCACCTCCACCTCCTCTGCCTTAGTTCGTGGTTTCTGTTTCTTTCCTCTTCCTGCTTGTGAATTCCTGCTCACCACTTTTTTGTCCTCCTCCTCCTCCTGCTCCTCGTCATCATTTCATCGTTCCTGCTTTTTTCCCTCCACCACGACCTCCTCCGCCTGATGTTAAGATGCTGATTTTTTCCTCCTCCTCCTCAATTTGTGCTTGCTCCTTTTTTCCTCCACCTCCTCCTTTTCCTCCTCCTGCTTCACCACCTCTCCTCGTTCTCCTTGTCATTTCATCATTCCTGCTTTTTGCCTCCTCCTCCTTCTCCTCCTCTACCTCCACCTGCAACTTACCCACCTTATTTCCATTCTGCCGCTTTTTACCTGCTCCTCCTAGTTTTTCAGTCGCTGCTTTTTTCCTCTTTCTGCTCCTCGTCCTCCACGATCACCTCCACCTCCTCTGCCTTAGTTTGTGGTTACTGTTTCTTTCCTCTTCCTGCTTGTGAATTCCTGCTCGCCACTTTTTTTTCCTCCACCTCCTCCTCCTCCTCCTCCTGCTCCTCGTCATCATTTCATCGTTCCTGCTTTTTTCCTCCACCACGTCCTCCTCCGCCAGATGTTAAGATGCTGATTTTTTCCTCCTCCTCCTCAATTTGTGGTTGCTCCTTTTTTCCTCCTCCTCCTCCTCCTCCTCCACCACCACCTCCACCTCCTCCGCCTTATTTTGTGGTTTCTGTTTTTTTCCTCTTCCTACGTGTGCATTCCTGCTTGCCACTTTTTTTTGCCTCCTCCTCCTCCTCCTCCTCCTCCACCTCCACCACCGCCTCCTCCTCTGCTATATTTGGAAGATGCTGATTTTTTCCTCCTTCTCAGTTAGTGGTTATTGCTTTTTTCCTCCTCCTCCTCCACCACCACCTCCACCTCCTCGGCCTTATTTTGTGGTTTCTGTTTTTTTCCTCTTTGTATTTGTGAATTCATGGTGGCCACTCTTTTTTGCCTCCTCCTCCACCTCCTCCTCCTCCTCGTCCACCTCCACCTCCTCCGCCATAGTTTGAAATTGCTGATCTTTTCCTCTTCCTTCTCACTTTTTGGTTGCTATGTTTTTCCTCCACCTCCTCCTCCTCCACCACCACCTCCACCTCCACCGCCTTATGTTGTGGCTTCTGTTTTTTTCCTCTTTGTATTTGTGAATTCATGGTGGCCACTTTTTTTTGCCTCCTCCTCCTCCTCCACTTCCACCTCCTCCGCCATATTTTGAAATTGCTGATCTTTTCCTCGTCCTCCTCACTTTTTGGTTGCTATGTTTTTCCTCCACCTCCTCCTCCTCCACCTCATTGTGAGGTTTCTGCTTTTTTCATCTTTCTTTGTGTCATTTCATCGTCAGCTCTTGTTTCCTCCACCTCCTCCTCCTCCGCCTCCGCCTCCAGCTCCACCTTCTCCACCACATTTTGTGGTTTCTGGATTTTCATCTTCCTCGTTGTCATTTCATGGTCACCGCTGTTTTTTCCTCCACCTCCTCCTCCTCCTCCTGCTCCTCCTCCAGCTCATTTTGTGGTTGCTGCTTTTTTCCTTTAACTCCTTGTCATTTCGTTTTCGTCGCCTTTTATTTCTTCCTCCTCCTTCCTTTCTGTCTCCTCATCATTTGATCGTTGCTTCTTTTTTCCTCCACCTCCTCCGCCTTATTTCGAGGTTTCTGTTTTTTTCCTCTTGCTACTTGTGAATTCCTGGTGGCCACTTTTTTTTGCCTCCCCCTCCTCCTCCTGCACCACCTCCTCGCCTCCTCCTCCTGCACCACCTCCTCCTTTTCCTCCTCCTGCTTCACCACCTCCTCCTCGTTCTCCTAGTCATTTCATCATTCCTGCTTTTTGCCTCCTCCTCCTTCTCCTTCTCCTCCTCTACCTCCACCTGCAACTTACCCACCTTATTTCCATTCTGCCGCTTTTTACCTGCTCCTCCTCGTTTTTCAGTCGCTGCTTTTTTCCTCTTTCTGCTCCTCCTCTTGCACGATCACCTCCACCTCCTCTGCCTTAGTTCGTGGTTTCTGTTTCTTTCCTCTTCCTGCTTGTGAATTCCTGCTCACCACTTTTTTGTCCTCCTCCTCCTCCTGCTCCTCGTCATCATTTCATCGTTCCTGCTTTTTTCCCTCCACCACGACCTCCTCCGCCTGATGTTAAGATGCTGATTTTTTCCTCCTCCTCCTCAATTTGTGCTTGCTCCTTTTTTCCTCCACCTCCTCCTTTTCCTCCTCCTGCTTCACCACCTCCTCCTCGTTCTCCTTGTCATTTCATCATTCCTGCTTTTTGCCTCCTCCTCCTTCTCCTCCTCTACCTCCACCTGCAACTTACCCACCTTATTTCCATTCTGCCGCTTTTTACCTGCTCCTCCTCGTTTTTCAGTCGCTGCTTTTTTCCTCTTTCTGCTCCTCGTCCTCCACGATCACCTCCACCTCCTCTGCCTTAGTTCGTGGTTACTGTTTCTTTCCTCTTCCTGCTTGTGAATTCCTGCTCGCCACTTTTTTTTCCACCACCTCCTCCTCCTCCTCCTCCTGCTCCTCGTCATCATTTCATCGTTCCTGCTTTTTTCCTCCACCACGTCCTCCTCGGCCAGATGTTAAGATGCTGATTTTTTCCTCCTTCTCCTCAATTTGTGGTTGCTCCTTTTTTCCTCCACCTCCTCCTCCTCCTCCTCCTCCTCCTCCACCACCACCTCCACCTCCACCACCACCTCCACCTCCTCCGCCTTATTTTGTGGTTTCTGTTTTTTTCCTCTTCCTACGTGTGCATTCCTGCTTGCCACTTTTTTTTGCCTCCTCCTCCTCCTCCTCCTCCTCCACCTCCACCACCGCCTCCTCCTCTGCTATATTTGGAAGATGCTGATTTTTTCCTCCTTCTCAATTAGTGGTTATTGCTTTTTTCCTCCTCCTCCTCCACCACCACCTCCACCTCCTTGGCCTTATTTTGTGGTTTCTGTTTTTTTCCTCTTTGTATTTGTGAATTCATGGTGGCCACTCTTTTTTGCCTCCTCCTCCACCTCCTCCTCCACCTCCACCTCCTCCGCCATATTTTGAAATTGCTGATCTTTTCCTCTTCCTTCTCACTTTTTGCTTGCTATGTTTTTCCTCCACCTCCTCCTCCTCCACCACCACCTCCACCTCCACCGCCTTATGTTGTGGCTTCTGTTTTTTTCCTCTTCGTATTTGTGAATTCATGGTGGCCACTTTTTTTTGCCTCCTCCTCCTCCTCCACTTCCACCTCCTCCGCCATATTTTGAGATTGCTGATCTTTTCCTCGTCCTCCTCACTTTTTGGTTGCTATGTTTTTCCTCCACCTCCTCCTCCTCCACCTCATTGTGAGGTTTCTGCTTTTTTCATCTTTCTTTGTGTCATTTCATCGTCAGCTCTTGTTTCCTCCACCTCCTCCTCCTCCGCCTCCGCCTCCACCTCCACCTTCTCCACCACATTTTGTGGTTTCTGGTTTTTCATCTTCCTCGTTGTCATTTCATGGTCACCGCTGTTTTTTCCTCCACCTCCTCCTCCTCCTCCTGCTCCTCCTCCAGCTCATTTTGTGGTTGCTGCTTTTTTCCTTTAACTCCTTGTCATTTCGTTTTCGTCGCCTTTTATTTCTTCCTCCTCCTTCCTTTCTGTCTCCTCATCATTTGATCGTTGCTTCTTTTTTCCTCCACCTCCTCCGCCTTATTTCGAGGTTTCTGTTTTTTTCCTCTTGCTACTTGTGAATTCCTGGTGGCCACTTTTTTTTGCCTCCCCCTCCTCCTCCTGCACCACCTCCTCGCCTCCTCCTCCTGCACCACCTCCTCCTTTTCCTCCTCCTGCTTCACCACCTCCTCCTCGTTCTCCTAGTCATTTCATCATTCCTGCTTTTTGCCTCCTCCTCCTTCTCCTTCTCCTCCTCTACCTCCACCTGCAACTTACCCACCTTATTTCCTTTCTGCCGCTTTTTACCTCCTCCTCCTCATTTTTCAGTCGCTGCTTTTTTCCTCTTTCTGCTCCTCCTCTTGCACGATCACCTCCACCTCCTCTGCCTTAGTTCGTGGTTTCTGTTTCTTTCCTCTTCCTGCTTGTGAATTCCTGCTCACCACTTTTTTGTCCTCCTCCTGCTCCTGCTCCTCGTCATCATTTCATCGTTCCTGCTTTTTTCCTCCACCACGTCCTCCTCGGCCAGATGTTAAGATGCTGATTTTTTCCTCCTTCTCCTCAATTTGTGGTTGCTCCTTTTTTCCTCCTCCTCCTCCTCCTCCTCCTCCACCACCACCTCCACCTCCTCCGCCTTATTTTGTGGTTTCTGTTTTTTTCCTCTTCCTACGTGTGCATTCCTGCTTGCCACTTTTTTTTGCCTCCTCCTCCTCCTCCACCTGCACCACCGCCTCCTCCTCTGCTATATTTGGAAGATGCTGATTTTTTCCTCCTTCTCAATTAGTGGTTATTGCTTTTTTCCTCCTCCTCCTCCACCACCACCTCCACCTCCTCGGCCTTATTTTGTGGTTTCTGTTTTTTTCCTCTTTGTATTTGTGAATTCATGGTGGCCACTCTTTTTTGCCTCCTCCTCCACCTCCTCCTCCTCCTCCTCCACCTCCACCTCCTCCGCCATATTTTGAAATTGCTGATCTTTTCCTCTTCCTTCTCACTTTTTGGTTGCTATGTTTTTCCTCCACCACCACCTCCACCTCCACCGCCTTATGTTGTGGCTTCTGTTTTTTTCCTCTTTGTATTTGTGAATTCATGGTGGCCACTTTTTTTTGCCTCCTCCTCCTCCTCCACTTCCACCTCCTCCGCCATATTTTGAAATTGCTGATCTTTTCCTCGTCCTCCTCACTTTTTGGTTGCTATGTTTTTCCTCCACCTCCTCCTCCTCCACCTCATTGTGAGGTTTCTGCTTTTTTCATCTTTCTTTGTGTCATTTCATCGTCAGCTCTTGTTTCCTCCACCTCCTCCTCCTCCGCCTCCGCCTCCACCTCCACCTTCTCCACCACATTTTGTGGTTTCTGGTTTTTCATCTTCCTCGTTGTCATTTCATGGTCACCGCTGTTTTTTCCTCCACCTCCTCCTCCTCCTCCTGCTCCTCCTCCAGCTCATTTTGTGGTTGCTGCTTTTTTCCTTTAACTCCTTGTCATTTCGTTTTCGTCGCCTTTTATTTCTTCCTCCTCCTTCCTTTCTGTCTCCTCATCATTTGATCGTTGCTTCTTTTTTCCTCCACCTCCTCCGCCTTATTTCGAGGTTTCTGTTTTTTTCCTCTTGCTACTTGTGAATTCCTGGTGGCCACTTTTTTTTGCCTCCCCCTCCTCCTCCTCCACCACCTCCTCGCCTCCTCCTCCTGCACCACCTCCTCCTTTTTCTCCTCCTGCTTCACCACCTCCTTCTCGTTCTCCTAGTCATTTCATCATTCCTGCTTTTTGCCTCCTCCTCCTTCTCCTCCTCTACCTCCACCTGCAACTTACCCACCTTATTTCCTTTCCGCCGCTTTTTACCTCTTCCTCCTCATTTTTCAGTCGCTGCTTTTTTCCTCTTTCTGCTCCTCCTCTTGCACGATCACCTCCACCTCCTCTGCCTTAGTTCGTGGTTACTGTTTCTTTCGTCTTCCTGCTTGTGAATTCCTGCTCGCCACTTTTTTTTCCTCCTCCTCCTCGTCCTCGTCCTCCTCCTGCTCCTTGTCATCATTTTATCGTTCCTGCTTTTTTCCCTCCACCACATCCTCCTCCGCCTGATGTTAAGATGCTGATTTTTTCCTCCTCCTGAAGTTGTGGTTGGTCCTTTTTTCCTCCACCTTCTCCTCCTCCTCCTCCTCCTCCACCAGCTCCTCATCCTCCTCCTCCTTTTTTCCTCCACCTCCTCCTTTTCCTCCTCCTGCTTCACCACCTCCTCCTCGTTCTCCTAGTCATTTCATCATTCCTGCTTTTTGCCTCCTCCTCCTTCTCCTTCTCCTCCTCTACCTCCACCTGCAACTTACCCACCTTATTTCCATTCTGCCGCTTTTTACCTGCTCCTCCTCGTTTTTCAGTCGCTGCTTTTTTCCTCTTTCTGCTCCTCCTCTTGCACGATCACCTCCACCTCCTCGGCCTTATTTTGTGGTTTCTGTTTCTTTCCTCTTCCTGCTTGTGAATTCCTGCTCGCCACTTTTTTTTCCTCCACCTCCTCCTCCTCCTCCTCCTGCTCCTCGTCATCATTTCATCGTTCCTGCTTTTTCCCTCCACCTCGTCCTCCTTGGCCAGATGTTAAGATGCTGATTTTTTCCTCCTTCTCCTCAATTTGTGGTTGCTCCTTTTTTCCTCCACCTCCTCCTCCTCCTCCTCCGACTTGTTTTTTTTTTTCTGGTTTTTTAGTCTTCCTAGTTTTGGATTCATCGTCGACATTTTTTTTTTTTTGCCTCGTGCTCCAGTTCCTTTTCCTGTTTCTATTGTAATGGTTGCTGCTTTTTTCGTCCTCCTCCTCCTCCTGCTGCACCTCCACCTGCTCCGCTTTATTTTGGTGTTGCTCCTCTTTTCCTCTTTCTGTCCATTTTTTTGGTTTCTTCATTTTTGCTCCTCCTCCTCCTCCACGGAATTGTGAGGTTGCTGCGTTTGTCATCTTCCTTTGTGTAATTTCGTGGTCACCGCTTGTTTCATCGTATTCTTTCTCACCACCTCCTCCTCCTCCATCTCATTTCGCTTTTTTTTCTTTTTTTCTTTACCTACCTGTCCTTTCCTTTTCACTTTTGATTTCCTCCTTCTCCTCGTCTTCCTCTTCCTCCTCCTTGTCCTTCTTCACCTCCATCTTTACCTCACTCTCCTCGTTTTGTGGTTATTGCTTTTTTCATGCTCTTCCTCTTCATTTTTTTGCTCCTTTTTATTTTCCTTCTCCTCCTCCTTCTGCAGTTCCTCCACTTCAACCTCCTCCTCTCCTATTTTTCATCATTTCTTTTTTTTGTCTTACTTCTCCATCTCCACCTTCGTGTTCTTTCGAATGTGTTTCTTTCTTTTTCCTCCTCTACCTTCTGCTCCATCTTTTCCTTTCTCTATATCATCTCTCCTCCTCTATTTCCTTGTCCTTCTTTTTCTTTTCTCATTGCTAGTTCCTCCCCGTGTTTCCATCACATTTTCTGCCTTTTTCGTCCTCCTCCTCTTCCTCTTTTCCTAGGTGCCTCTACCTCCTCATACCCTTCCTCATCTGTCTCATCTCCTTTTTTTCACTTACCTTTTCCTTCTCCTCTCCTTTCTCCTCCTTTTACAGTCATCAATGTTCTCCTCACCGTTCTCCTTCCTCACCGTTTGTTGTCGTTGTCCTCTTCCTCCTCCTTTCATCATAGCCGCGTTCCTGCTCCTCCTCCAGTGTTTGCCAATGTCCTTATTATCCTCCTGCCATGGTGATTTCTGTCTTCTTCTCTCTTCCTCCTTTTTTTTCTGCCATTCTCCTTCTGTTGCTGCAGCTTCTCCTTCTGTCATCGTCTTTCCTTTTACTTCTCCCCCTCCTATTCTTCCTTCTCCACCTTTTTTTTGTTGTCCTCGTTGTTTTTTTTCCTTGTTCTCATCATCCTCCACCTCCTCCCATTGTTTTTTTTTTCTTCTTCCTCGTCTTTGATTTCTGGTAAATTTTATGATAAACTTGTTAATATTTTTTTCTATAATTTCTATTCTTAAATGCTTTAAGTGTCATTGCTGAATCTCAAGTTCTTGCCCAATTATCTGTCCTGATATTTTAAGGTGCTCTTCTTCTAGTGTACAGATATTGTCATTTTCATCTACATAAATTGAGATGAACCTTTGCCAGTTTTGAACCTTAACTACCAGTTGGAAATTACTTTGTTATGAAAAGAAAACCAGAATTTTTACATAACTTTTTAAGGTGCAAAGGAATGACAGTTATGACATTGAACATTGATATGGAAAGAAATGTATAGGAGAAGTGTTATGTCATCGCCTAATATGATAGTGATAGTGCACACCTTGAAAGGGATGGCTTTTCCAGGATTCGGAGATGCGAGAAATTCACCTGTTTCCTGCCTGGCCTGGGTTTATTTAAGGGCTGGCCTGCTATGGAAGAATTTTTTTTTGGATGAAGTCTGTTTTCTTTGAGGGAGTTCTCTATAGTCATTGCTCTTTTCAACAGTTGTTTTTTTCATCATTTTCTTAAATGTGCTTATTGAGGTTTGTAATGATTCTGTGCCTGGTTTTGCCAACAACTTATCAGAAGCATTTTCACTGCTTCCAAGAACTAAGAGAAGAATGTAGCAAACAGGAATTTTGAAGGAATAGGGTTTTTTTTTTCCATTACAGTTACGGAGTTTGAGTGGAGCTTTTTTAAGGTAGAGATAACCTGTAAGTCTGATGTGATTCTCTTATGCTGAGATCTAATAATAAATAAACTTAAGTAGGTGGATAGAATTTTCTCTTCTATGCAGGAACGAGAAGGTAATACGATCTTCTTATGCCTCTTGCTAATCAAGAGGTAGAAGAGAAGTCAGTAAATACAGAACCAAGTGTGTCTTTTGGGTTCCTGTAGCTCTTCACAAATAGCATGTAATAATCTATTGAGTGATGATGTGTAAATCCCAACAGTCTTTGGTAGCTGTCAGTTTGAGTTTTCTCCGTGTGGATTGTAAGAACTGTAAAATAATGGAAGCTTTCCAAATGATGAAAGTTTTGCAAGAGAATGCATTGAGAGAAGTGAGTTCCTCTGTTACTTGTCTATTAAATCTTCAACTGTTTTTTATCTTTGTTTCAAGAAAAGGCAAAGCACAAAGGTATTTGTTCCATATAAGCACTTAGAGAATTGCATTTATCATTTCTTTTGGGATTAGATACTCATTTTTACCTAATTGTTTGTGCGTTGTTTTACATACATAACATATACATCTACAGTTCCCAAATCAGTACCTGACACAAAATGCTCATATTTGCATTATATTTTTAATATATATACAATATATATATATACACATTATATTTTTTTATATATTTACATTATAATATTTATATTATAGTCAGTCTGCCCCATATCTTAGCTTAGGTACTGCTTGCTTTGGTCTTGCATTAATGTTATCCTTGTTTCAGTATGAAAATAGCGTGAAGCCTAAAAACTGATCATCTAATCAGCTGCATCAATTTGATGTGCACAGGGTCTGGCTTTAGCATGAATGTGGAGATCAAGGACCTCTATAGAGGTGATATTCAAAAGCCTTTTTCTTGTTAGAGAGAACTAAAATTAAGGGCATATTTTACTCCTTGAAAATTCCAAAGGGAAAAAAAAAAAAAAAAACCAACTAAAAACAGTAGCAGATGCTGTTGTTTGTATTTTTAATGCTGTGGTTTAGACCAGAGAGTGAAGTAATCGTATTCCAGCTTCATAGAACTTGGTTCTGTACAAGTATTGAATAAGTGGGTGCCACTGGGGGGGAAAAGAAGTTTGAAAACTTTTCGAGGGTAATTCTGTCTCTTTTAGTTAAGTACATTAATGAAGGCAGTGCTGCTTTAAAAGAAGTTAATATCAGAAGCTGCCTGCATTGGAATTATAAATTGCTTGTATTTGTGTTGTCACTTACATACCTACGACTTGATTCAAACTGAATCTCCTCATTTCTTGCAGCAGTTTTGGAATATGTATTAGGTGAGGTTAGATCCATTTTTATTTACCACAGCAGTCTTGGAATAAGCAGAAATCAGTGTCTGAATAATTGCTAGTGTAACTTTAAACTGAGTTTAAAATTACTGTAGAGTATTCTGGGAGGGAGGGAGGATGTTGTCTTAGCCTGGATGTATGTTGTTTTCTTGTCTATCTCTTACTGTATCCCACTGAGTGAGATCTGACTGTCTAGCTCAAAACAGAATATATTATTTTGCTGTGAAACAAGGCCTCTTCCTTCTCTCCCTGTATGCTCTTAAAATGAAATCATGCTTACTCTTTGCATGATGCCCTTTATTTCAGCTTGAGTGATACTACACCTGGGCAATTGCTGTAGTGTTACATTGTATTGCAAAGGCAAGAAGATTAATACAATGTATTTGTTAGAATAACAAACCACTTGGCATGACCTTTCCTGGCATTGTAGTGGTTGGTCTATTTGTGTAAACATGGAGAAGATTTACTTGTGTAGACTCCAAGTGACTTTGACAGTAGTGAGCATCCATGAAAATCAGTTCTCTTGTCCAGCTGGTTACTGTATATGGACTAAGTGACAAACCTATAGCAATACTGAGTCCTGTTTGCTTGGACATTTGGCAATGAAACACTTGCGTGTTTCATTGTTTTTTTTTATGGTCTATAAAATGATGACACTGACGTTTTCTGTAGATACTACCTTACTTGATTTGTATTTCAATATCAGCTTATTATCAAGGTCTATGAACTCTGAATTGTGGCAGTTCTACTTTGTTACAGTCTCTAGGAGCTTTTATTGGGCTGGGGAAAGGGGAACCAAGCAAATATATCATAAAGGTAGCTCTCAAGTACGTTTTCTCCTTGGAAAGTATAGAAAGAAGTCTTTCCAGCATCTGTGGAGTCTGTGACAGACTGCAATTGAAATGCGTAATCTCTGTCAGGATTACTGAAAATATAATATAACTATAATTTTGAATTTTTTCAGTGTTCATGACCACTTCCTATCACCTGAGAGTTCAGAGCATTAAGCACCTGACTTGAAGCCCACAGAGTCATAGAATGGTTTGGGTTGGAAGGGACCTTTAAGATCATCTTGTTCCATCCCCCTGCTACGGGCAGGGATACCTCCCACTTGACCAGGTTGCTCACAGCCCCATTCAGCCTGGCCTTGGATACTTCCAGGGAGGAGGTATCCAAAGTCTCACTGGGCAGCGCATTCCAGTGTCTCTCCAACCTCACAGTAAAGACTTTCTTCCTGATATCTAGACTAAATCTACCTTCTTCCAATTACATTTCTCCTTGTCCTGTTGTTATCTGCCCTTCTAAGAAGTCTTTTTCCAGCTTTACCGTAAGCTCCCTTCAGATATTGGAAGGCTGCTAATCATCGTCCTGGAGCCTTTTCTTCTGTAGACTGAATAGCCCCAGCTCTCTCAGCCTGTCCTCACAGAGGAGCTGCTCCAGTCCTCTGATCATCTTCATAGCCCCCCTCTGGACCTGTTCTAAGAACTGCATGTCCTTCTTGAGTTTTGAGCAAAGTCAGAGGTAAACTCCTGCCTGGATTCCTGGTCTTGTCCCCTGTGACCTAAAATCCTTGCATCCCTTGCACTGATTCATACTTGTACTTCTCAGAATTTTCTTTGAATTTTACTGGATACGTTTCCTGATTCTGACCTTCAATTGTTCTGTTTGTTCAAAACCTAATTTAGTGTGTTTAAATAATAACAAGTGAAGCCCTGGGCAATTTCTGGGGATTAGTGACTGACAGAGAGAGTTGATGGCCTGAGGCAAGACTCGGGGCTATTAACTTTATCCAAAGAAAATTTCTCAGGAAGTGTTTTAGGCTGAAATTTTTGCTTGGCACTCAGCAGCTGTGCCTGAATTGAGGGTGACCCTACCTTATGTGGGAAGCAATTGCCTATATAGTCTAGATTGACTTATTAAAATGTAGCATTACAGTTTGCTTTATGGCAGCACTAAGAGGCCTTAGATAAAACAGGGGTAAGGCAGCAAAATGGAAAGGTATGTTCTGCGATAGAAATATTATAGAATAATTCAGTTGGAAGGAACCTTCAAGGATCACCTAGTCAAACTGCCTGACTGCTTTAGGGCTAAGGAAATGTTAAAGTGTGTCATTGAAGGAATTAGCCAAATGCCTGTTGAACACTGACAGGCATGGGACTACTACCTCTCCAGGAAGGTTGTGTCAGTGTTTAACCATCCTCACAGTAAAGGAATTGCTTCTAATGTCTTTCCCTGGCACAGCTTTGTGCCATCAGTTTCTGGGAGCACAGCCCAGCACCTTCCTCTGCTTAGGGAGTTGCTGAAAGCAGTGAGGTTGCCTCTCAGCCTCCTCTTCTCCAGACTAGGCAAGCCAGGTGTCCTCAGCCATTCCTTGCAAAACGTGCCTCCTCCCTACTGCCTGTGTTGTGGCCTTAACAATGTGCTGCACAAAAGCAAGGCAGCAGACAGTTCTCTTCAACAAGCTTTTAGTACCTTAAAAAAAGAAAATAATGTGTGGGACAAAGAAAGTCACTATGAACAAAAGAGCTAGCAAAGGAGTAAGTAAGCTCAGCAGCTGCTTGTACCAGATGTAAACACACACAAGGCACATGGCTCCTACACGTGTCCAAGGGATTGTTGCATGAGTATGAAATTGTAGCACCTACAATAAATGTTTTCGTTCTGTACCAGCAAGGGAGCCTGTGACTCTCTTGTCACAACTGGCACTCAGACAGGGACACAGAAAACAGACTGGTCTGGAAAGGGCTGGAAGAAGCCCTATTGAGAGAGGGCTGAGAGAAGCCCCTATAGAGAGGGGCTGAAAGAAACCTCTATTGAGAGATGGCTGAGAGAAGCCCTATCGAGGGAGGTTTTATATAAAGAAGCAGGATGACAAGTGTAAGAGACTGTTTCTTCACCTTTGTCTCAAAGCTTGCTGTTGGACAACTTCAACAGCTAGACAAGTCCAAGAAATCTTTTGTTTGCAGGCTTGTTTAGAATAGAAACATGTAATGTTTTTGATAAAGTAGAGCGACATGTTCAATTATTAATTTCTCACCCTGGCAGAATTTCTTGTCCGTGGCTCTTTCCCCAGGCAGTGAGATGTGTCCTTCCAGGAGTAGGATGCAGTGCAATGGCACCTGTTTTGACGGGGAGGAGGGGGCTGGAATGGAATGTTGACGTGTTCACAAACATCACTATGGTGACTGTGCTGTGTCACAATAGCAGGGACCGTTTGCTGTCAAAATGGAGCAGCTTAAGCTCCATACTTAAGCTAGTTAATTAGGGAATTGTGATAAGGAAAATCATATAAAGAAATGTGATTGAAGATATTGACGCTGCCTAAGCCAATAGGCAAAAAGATACATAGAGTTTCCCTGGGGAAGATTTTTTAATTAATGGCATCACTGGGTACAGTTCTATAGCAAATTTATCTTATCCTAGGACCTGATGTTCCATTACCAAACTACAATGTAGAGCACTGCTGTGTAGCCATTGCTACTGGCAGTTTTTGGGTTAGGCACACATTGCCCTTTTGCTGAGTTTTACTGAATGGTGCTTGGGCCTTTGGCTCTCTTGAACTGTAGCAAAACACATAAAAGATGATCTTGAAGGAATTGTTCCTTGGGTTGTTCAGTCTGGCTAAGAGAAGTCTCAGGAACACCGTATCACTTTCTAAAACTCCCTTAAAGGGAAGTTGTAGCAAGTGGGGGTCAGCCTCTTCTCCTAGGTACCAGCGGTAGGAGAAAAGGGAACGGCCTCAGGTTGCACCAGAGAAGGTTCAGTTGGATATTAGGAAAAAAAATTTCTCAGAAAGAGTGGTGAGGTACGGGAACAGGCTGCCCAGGTATGTGCTGGAGTCACCACCATTCTTGGTGGTGTTCAAGAAGCAGGTAGATGTGTACTGAGGAACGTGGTTTACTGGACATGGTGGTGATGAGTTGGACTAGATAATCTTAGTGTTCTTTTCCATCCTTAGTTATCCTATCCTGTCATTTTGTCCGCATGACAGCATGCAACTTAATGAGTCTTGCCTGTATTGCTTTTAGAGGAAGTTCCTTTTGCTGGTTTCATTTACTCCAGGTGATGGCAGTAAAGGACCTTTGCTCTTTCAGCACATAATGTGAAGTGCAGAAAGCTATCAGACTCCTACTCCACCTCCAGAGGAAGTCATTCCTGTTCCTTCCTTGCAGCTTATCAAGACATCCATCATGAGATGGAAAAACAAAATGGCTTGGATTGGAGGGGTTTTTTTCCTTCATTGTTAATAAATAATAAATGTGGTATATATTTTTCATATGCCTCTGTGTGGGTCTGTCACACTGCATATTCTATTAAAATCTTTCAATATACATACATACAATGCAATTACAGTGTTTATTTTTGGACTTCAGGTATTTCAGATTGCCCCTGGTTGTCTGGTAGAGGTGTGTGTATGGACACAGGGTATCCCAATAAAGCTGTTTATCTGGGACTTGTCACTTAGGCAGATGGTTAACATAGCAATGTTATGTCAAAAACAGTTTCAGAATGAAAAGCCTTGCAGTGAGCCTGGAATATACCTGCTGGAACTGGAACAAATCAGCCATTCACAACTAATGTTTTATTGATGGTGTAAAGGAAAGGAAGGAAAGCAGAACAGACCAGAAAGCCCTTACAGTTCAATTCAGTGTAGCCTCGAAACTTCCTTTCTTAAACCTGTTTTTAATGAGCATGGGGCAAGATGGAAATGATTCTGACATAGCTGTTATCAAATGAGGCACAGTGATGCCTGTTAACAGGGAAAGTGTTTCACCTGTGGTTTTCATTAGACTGGATAGTGCATTCACTATCACTGGATGAATTAACCCAGTATTTTCCTTGCAAGGAATGGGAGGGTGGGGGCATCTGCTGAAATTGTAGTTGTAGAGCAACTTCAAGGAAGGTAAGTTCTGTCCATCCCAAGCTGTATGCAGTAAAAAGGCTGGTGGTGCTGTAATGGCAGCAATCTTAGCTTCAGAATGACAGTGGGTATCAAAGTATTTATAGTTTTTTAGCTCACATTGAGAACGAGCTTTTAAAGCAAATTTCTTTTTGTCTCCTTTTACCATCCTTTGATTTTCATCATTTTCCAGAACATGAACTGGAATGATTTTAAATCACTTAACTAGACAGTGAGTTCCAGGAATGCGTTTAATGCACAGAGTAACAACAGAGTGGGAAGATAGTCAGCAGAAAAGGGAAAACCCCCTGGAATATTTTCAGTGTGAATGTCAGGTCCTCCTGAGCACCAACTATATATATATTTTTTTTCTTCTGACAGATCTTCTGTTGGGCAGCTCTGCTTGCTCATGCAGACCTGTCTTGTATTGTGGCAACATGAACGTTCACACAACGCATATATGAGTGGCTGACCTATGTGTGTCTCCAGCTCAGTTCAGAGGGAAAGTTTACATTGCTTTATTAATGCTAACCTGTGAACTTTGACTGGCTAATAGGTGCCCTACTCTTTGCAGGTATATCTGGGCGTGTGACACAAGTTACATACTTCCAGCTGTGACATACCTGTATGCTTTTTGCATCCTAATCTTGCAGAAAGAGGAAAGGAATGAGGCTAGGAGCGTGAGCTGGATCCATTAGTTAATAACCCAGGCACCTTTTAAGTCACTGCATTTATTTCCCCACTAGCACAGACAATTACATCATAGATCCCATCATCATCTGATTACGGTCGCTCTGGAGCAGATTAGTTTTCCTCCTGTGATTGTAATGTGGTGAATTTCCAGAAAGTTCATCTTTGGAAACCTTCTATTTGTATACATCTGTGATGGACTAAACTTGTGTTTAAAATATTCCTCTTTTTCTGGTGTTCTTATGTCCCTTTTGTGTTTATGGGAGGGGCAAAGGGGAAACAGTATTTAGCCTCAGTAATAATTTTGCTGGGCTAAATAAACTAAGTAATTGTAAGATCCCTTAATAAAACAGACTGTGTTTGTTAGGTCCCTTCTGTATCTCCCATTATATTCTTCACCGTGGAAGAACAAGAGCAGCTCAGTAGATGGAATGAGGACCCACAAACTCCTTGTACAACAGGACTACAGTTGTTAACTCTTATCTTCATTGGTGGTATTTCATCTGCACTGCCTCAGTTCACATTTTTCTTCTGCACTCACTTCACAGAGTTGGTGAGCAGTCACCAGACACTGAAGCAGTCCACTGAGGTCTCTGCTTTGTCTTTTTGAATGGATGATATTTTTGCTTTTAAGTGGAAGTTCCTGTCAGAAGTTGCTGTGTTACTGTGCTTGCATTGCATAGTGTTTGATCTTACTCCATTTGTATTCACTTTCCCAGATCATCTTTATTGTTTTTTCCCCAGCATATTCCTGCTTTCATTTGCATTCTCGTCATCTTACTGTCATTAGCAAAGCTCCTCTTTGACCTATGTCCATTAGTGGAAATATTAATTAAGATTATTCCCTAAGTAGATCCATCAGGAACTCGACTGGCAATGCTTTTCTAGGCTGACGATTTGCACTTCAGTGCAACTGATCCATTTGTCTGATTTAGCCACCTTAACTTTGTACCTTGAATAGAGCCAACATGCACATCATAAAACTTCAAATGAAATACTGCAAAAAAGTGAGATCTGCCCTTTATCCAGAAGTAGCTTGCTGATGAATGTTGTTGGGGTGCAGAGCTGGACCTGATGTGGCTAGCAGGGCCAGGTCCTTGCCACAGTGCCATGCTGAGATTGTGATGATGTTCAAGCAACTGTTTGGGATTCCAGTGGGTTTGTAGTGATGAGGCAGGTCTGAGGTCATGTTGGGAAGCCAGTCCTTGAGTTGAGGTCTGAATCCATGGAGTTCATGTGTGGGGCTATGTCTGAGCTGCAGGCCAGTGCTGTTCTGATGTAGCTTAAGCAGAGGCTGAGCACTGCTGCTGGGGTGAAATGGGACCTCTGGGTCTGTGGAGTGGCAGCAGATCTCAGAAGAGAGAGACAGGACAAGTAAGACCTTCTTGTGTCAGGGCTCAGGCAGATAGTTAGTTGCTAATTAGGCTTCCTCTTAATTAAGAACACAAAAAGAAACATGCTGTTTACAAAATGCAGGGTCATCTTTCTGAGGAAAATTGTACTGAGGTTAGGAAGGCATTTGGGGTTATATTTTCTAGCTAGAGCTGGTTATGACACAAAATAATTTCTCCTCATGCAGTCTTTCTGATCCACTGAGATGAGAAAAGCAAGATGTAAGTAATTGCAAAGTGATTTTTTATTCTGTTTATTTTAAGGGTTTACATTTGTTTTTTTAACTTGCACTATGAGATTTTTTCAGTAGCTATCAGCATAGGCTGTACTACCCAAGTAAGTTAAGCATGTCCAGGAATGTTTCCAAGCTCTGAAACCAACTAGCTGGTATTGAATAGCCTACACTGTTGCTCTTAAACCAATTGCATGTTCCATAATGGTCCCTGCCCTTTGCTAACACCGGATCTGTTCCCAAGCCAGAAATCATTTTGAAGATTGCTGTTTAGTGCTAGGATTGTTCTAGTCATTTAACAGTTTAGAAGACAAATAGGAATGGCTTGAGTTGCTTTTATTTTATAGGTATAGTGAGGCATTCAACATTTCTCTGATTTCCCAGATCACAGACAGCACAGCTGCATAGAAAACAAGAGAGCAAAACAGTCAGGCAAGAAACCTTTGAGTGCTCAGAAAATCATTGAAATGCTTGGGAAAATATTGTGTTCCTTCACCTGACATAATGTACAGTACTAATGTCAGTTATACTGATAAAAAGTGAAATGAGAACGATGCAGTAGTGCTGAAATGGCAACTAGATCTACAGGCAGACCTTCCTGTCCAGAGGTTTTTAACAGTAATACCCCTTAAATAACTGCTTAGCTTGAGATGATCTTAGGTGTGCCTTCTCAGAGTTCAGGTTCTACATTTGAACAGTTAAAACATACATATGCAGTACGCCATCATCCATATTCTTTTTCAAGAACTCATTATTAATATATGCTAATGTCCCTTCGGGCATGCTCAGTGGAATCTAGGGCAGAGTGCCCACCTACTTCTTCCTCATTTTCCACCATCAGCTCCATTACTGAGACATTTGAGTAACTTTCAGCTGCTTTCCCCCAATTTGGAAAATTTCCATTGCTTATTTGACCATAGTGAGCAAGTGGAATCTGACGAAGATGTCCTTGCACCTGCTGGGTGCAAAACATAGAAGTATTCTATTAGGACTGCTGTGCTTCTTGTGAGGCAAAATAATTGAGGCAGAAGATACAAGTGTTCTATTATTCCCCGAGTGCAAAATTATTGGGAAAAACAAGACTATTCACCCACTGAAGTTGAAATGGAAAGTTTTAGAACTATCATTCATAGATTCCTTTTGCTAAATTAATATAATGGTTCTTAAGCTAACATCTTAATCCCCATTGCTAAACAAACCAACCTATGTCACATGTAGAAAAAAGCTAAGCAGAAAGTGAGCAGTATTTACAGGAGAATTACTAAAATAAAAGCTTCCAGGTCTATCTTTTAAATGGACTGCTTAATTTAGATTGTCCGTGTGCTGACAGGCTGTCAATTAAACATGGAGGGGAAGAACAGGAGGAGCTGGACAGCACTGAGAACAAAAGTGTGATGTAATGTAACGGTGTGTCTGATTGTACAAAGGGCAAGGCAAGCATTTAAGGATTACTAGTAAGGATTAGTAAAGATTATCAGTTCTGTTTCACGTGTGGGAGAGGCAGTTTAACCAGAATGAGTGAAAAGAAGGGTTAAGAGGAGTTTGTCTCAGTGGGACGGTAAAAGCTTCTTAGAATGCCAGAATAGGAATACAATGACAGTCAGTGGATGTTTTAAAATGAGAAACATCATGGGGAGTGGGGATCACTTGGGTAACAAATAATGTTGGCACAGGAGCAAATAAAACCTATGGAGCCTTAATAATTGTAGGGAAATTTTTTTTTTTTTTTGGATGTGGGGGATGGCTAGCTAATTGGATTAGCAATAGCAGTAGGTTTCTGACATACTAACAACTGGCCTCCAAAGACCTCTTTAATCATATATTCCTACTAATTTGTGTGAAAATAAAGTGACATGCCATGAAGGGGAATGGCATACAGTGTTTCCAGACAGTCCTACCTATACACAACGGTATTGCAGAAGTATATGGGATAGTAAGCAAAATACTTGAATAATCCCTTTCCCTTTTTCTATTAATTACTGTTGAGTAATTAAGTTATATGCAGAAATAAAGCTCTGTAGAAGATGACCTTTTGTTTAGCAAACACAAAGTTTAATTATTATGAATTTCTGTGTAGTTAGAACTGCCAGCCATTGCTATACTCAAAATCTTGGTTTATGAGCAAAACTGAATAATGTAAAGAATTTATTGTTACTGTCATTCAAATCTTAATAATTTAATCCAAGAACCATGATAGTCCAAATGTAATTATTACAGAAAGTGGGGAAAAAAGAATAAAAATATATATGCCCACAAATTTAATAGTAATGAAAATATAGTTAAAACTGCTGTTCTTATGCTTCTTATCAGCGAAAGAAAGGGTCAGAAGATGTTCTGCTTGCCTTTCCTCTACTTGTCTTTCACTCCTGCCGCTTGAATAACATTATCTTCCAACTCTGTAAACACCTTTGTGAGACCTGATTAGTTTCAGTTTGTCCTTGCTGTCCCACTGAGACTGTTTCAATCTGCCCAAGTCGGCAGAACGTTTAAACAACTTTCTTTTATTGCATGCATTCTGAATTTGACTCTCATTCTCAGGGGAACCGGGTGCAGCTGCCAAAAGTCATTTAATCTGTCACTTTCAACAACCATCAGAAAAATAGAAGTATGTCTATAGCATGATGAGCTAGAAGGCACTTTGGCACCCATCAGGTAGTTATTACAAAGTCCTCCTAGACCTGCGTTGTGCTCCTTCAAATGGTAGCAATGTCTGATATAACAGAATATATGAACTAAATACATGGTGCTGTTTTTCTTTGTTAATTTGACTTCAGACAAGGGATAATCAAAAAGAAGGTGAAAGTTGATATTGGAAAGACAGTAGAACTTCTTGGGAAAACCTTTGCTGTCTCATGATCCACATTCATCTCCTGGTGCCTCCTTAGTTCTTCTGAATGTGCTTTGTAAGCATTGGCCAAGAATATGTGATGGAGATACAGTAACCTGAATAATGATATAGTCAATGCAGCAGCTGTGAGTTGATCTCTGCAGGTCCCTCAGGAAGTTAGGAAAACCCTCACCAGGACAGTAGTGGTCAGATGAATGTGAACAATCATAGATCTTTATACTGTATCTTTCTAGTCACTGTGAGTTTTGAATTGGGCTGTGTTAAGTATTCAGAGTGTGACATTTCTGCCTCCAGTGAACAATTAAAAGAAACTGTTCTTTTTCTAAAATTCTTGGCTACAAACTTCCTACATTCTGTGCCAAACCTGAAAGAAAGGAAATGCTAACCACGTGCTAGTTAATTTCTTTGGGCTGTAACATTTTCTTTGTAGCAGTCACCTTTTCTGCATGAGGATTCCCTGTGGATACAGCCCATGTCCCAGTTTCACATATACACATTTAAAAAAGCAAAAAAAAAAGCAAAAAGGCTTGAGCCAGCGTCATGGATGAAGAGACTTTCTTGGAGAAATGACTCATAATGACTCTTAGAAATTTTCTGTTAAAATGCACAGGATCTGATTTAGTCGCTAATTGCTGTACCCACAGTCACTTGAATATTAGCACATAAATTTTATTTATTTCTGTGTCTTCAATTACATTATTACACAGTAATGATACTAAATCCAAATGTGTACTAACCATGAAATAGACAAGGCACAGCCCACAACAAGAGAGATATTTATCCTAGCAGAAGCATAACAACTGAGGACTGGCAGAGTTTGGAGGAGAGGGCTAGAGGTGAAAGAGAAAAGAATAAGGGGAAATGGTGACAAAGGGAGTGCAGCTTTGGAAAAAAAGAACTGGAACCAGAAGTACAAAGCTGGAGATGTGATGGTATCCATGGAGATAATTGTCTGACTAAATTATCTGACTGTCTGAATGTCCAGTGCTTGGGTGGTTCTGTTCCTTTGGCTGTCTCTCTGCTGCCTTCATCCAAGATCATCTGCTTGGACGGAAGAAAAAAGCTAGAAAAGCCTAGATTCATCTAGATGCTCAGATCCAATAGAAGATTGAGTAGCTAACATCTACAAACTGTTCTACAGATAAAGGTAGAGTGAAGACCAAAACCAAAGACTTTGCTTCACTGTCTCACCATAAGATTAATTATTTCCATTTCATTAATACATAGAAAAGCTGTTGTAGTTCTTGCTCGTAGAATGTAAGCTGCAATCTAAACTCTGCATTTTATTGCACAAGAACATCAGCTGCAACTTTCCATTCTTATCTACCCAGGAACAGCTTTACTAAATTAACTATATATCATTTGTAGTGAATTCTTTACTGCCGTGTTGCTTTGTATCCTGATTATTATTACTATTTTTTTTTTTTAATAAATTCCTTTTTTTCTTTTTTTTTTTTTTTCCCTTTTTCCTTTTCACCAACCTTTGGAAAGAAGAAATTCATCTTTGTTAATCTCTCCCAGTCCCATACTAGAGGGAGGCATATGCTTACTGGATCAGGACTTCAGTGAAAATTTTATTTTCTATTAGCAAGGAATAACAGTGACTCTGTTTTTCAAACAGTTCTGAAAAGTACATCCCCATGTTTCTGTTGGTGTGGCGATGTGGAATCTCAGAGGAGTTCATATGAACACCATGGTGGGGTTTTTTTTTTGGAGCTGAATGCTTTCTCCTGAAGAGCCATGGGTGTCACCGTGTCAACAGGTCATTAATGAAAAAACTTAGCAAAAGTCAGCTGCAAGCTTTCTCGAGAGAGTTTTTGGAACCTATTTTCCTATGTCTTTGTTACCAAGTGAGGTGAGACCTGAGAATAGAGAGAGAGGGCAGTCTGGGAAATGAGAAACAGTAGAAATGCAGCTTGTGCTGTAAGAAAATATGTGCAGCAGAAATGACAACTGTCGAGAAGGATTTGAAATGCATTAGAAGTCTTCTGCCAGGCTACTCTCTGGAGAGAGAGGGGAGTGTAGGTGGTGATGAAGAGCACGAGTGCACTAGGGATTTTTGAGCGGAGTTCTAAATAGCATTGCAAACAGTGTGAATTGCTTGGGGCTGACATACTGGAGCCTGCTGCATACATGAAGTCTGTGTTGTGTTATTTTTAGACAGCATGAGAAACACCCACTCCACAAAAGGGGATTGTTCACACTGATTATCTTCATACAGTTATCCTTAGGATAATGGTAATTTGTGGCTTACGCTTATTTCTGTTTCCTGAGCAGATTATTGTAAGTATGTAAACATGCAGAACTGCTAGCACTGCTAAAGGAGTGGAGGGAGCCAGGATTAAAACTGAGGTGTGAGAGTACGAACCTGGGAGCTGGGTGCTGGCAATTGTGCTGCCCAAAGGGAATGCATTTAAAGGCATGGTGAGCAACTGCTAAGAGACAGGCAGGTATGCTGCTGGGAAGCTGATGAAGTGCCCGTGGCTCTTGCTCAAAGCAGTGACACTGGTGGGTGCCAAGCACCAGCCAGGCCAACACACAGGATATATGCATGTTTAATGATGCAAACGTGCATTCATGTGGCTCCAGGAAAGCAATGTTTTTTAAATTATAGAGGAAATACACCTTTATGGCTTGTTTTCTCCCCCATCAGTGAAGTGAGTGGGGGAATATCTTGAGTTGGCTACAGATGGAGCATAAAGTGAGAGACAAGTCACTTCATCTACTGCTAACAGGATTTAATCTCGTCAGGAAAACAACAGTCCTGCACCTTAACTTGATTCAAAGTGTGAACTGAAGTTGCTTCTTATTTATTGATTGTTGTTTGTTTATCCCACGGTGAGACCTGCTGACACATCATCAAATGATGGCGGATAGAATTAAATAAGCAAGCAAAGCAAAAATCAGCAGGAAGAAAGCTTCAAACTTCAAAATAAAATAATGTAAAAAACTGTTCCGTGTCAAGGAAAGGTAATTGAATTTGTGAATACTAGGCAAACATCCTCCAGTAAAAATAAAAAGTGCCGATGTAAGTATTTCTTCTTAAAAAAATGATGTGAAATAAATCATCAGTCTGAAATTTCTGGCATTGGAAATATGGTAAGGTATTTTTTGGAGGAAATAAAATTAAAAAAAAAAGTTCACAACTTATTTGTCTGCAGTACTGACCTATGTTAGTTATGTTGCATATGGTCGCTATGAAAAAAAATAGCTAAAACATCTCAGTATTTGAAAAGAGTAAAAAAGGAAAGTAGATACTAATAATTTCCATTATACTGTTTGCTATTCTGTAATGGTAGAAAGGTAGGGCTAGCCGAATGGTTCGTATGAAAATCCAGCTCTGCAGAAGCACCATTAAGATCTTCATGAATGTCAAGTGCTTTCAGGAACAGTGACTGAACCAGGGAAGGAGGGAGGGAGGATGGGTTAGTAAAACTGAGTGGATAGGTGGATACAAATAATGATTATGTTTTGCATAGCCGTTGTTCTTGTGATTACATGTGTTGGAATAGCTGATCAAAAAAATGTATGTTTTTTAGTTCTTCCCCCTTCATATTAGAATTTTCAAAATCAGGAGCTATAGCAGTATATTTCTGTAAACATTTCCAGATTTTAACTTTCTTTGGAGAGTTGATGTGAATATTTTAAAGTGAATGAGCTCAGATGAGCTACATAAATCACGTCATATATTTTGATTTCTGTTAGAGAGATGAATATAATCCTTCCATTTTCAACAGTTTTGCCTGTATGCGTATCTATTGTGCCTATGCAGTCACTTCTGAAAAGTCTCTTCAGTACAACATGTTTTCAGGTCATTTCAAACGTGTGCATACGTAGGAGAAAGGGAAAGACAGTGGAGTGCTGGAGCAGCCTTGTGAGTAAGTTGTATTCCTTACCGCTGGTGGGAAATATCCAACAAGTTTCATGACTGATGTAATAAATAAATTAAATCAATTATATTACATATTTATGTAGGGCTAAACGTATGCTATTTTGCCCAGTCTTTGTTATAAGAAGTTGATTGTGGGTGATTGCAACTCCCTTAGATTTGACTGTAAAATAATCAGTGCTTCTTATATATTTTGTTTAGTCATTTGTTGTTCCATAGAACTAAATGGCCAGGTCTGTGTGTTCAGTCTCAGTCACATAGTTGCTCTTGTCTCCCTGGGTGTACCGAAAGGTGAAAATCTGAAGGAGCTGGGATTTAATTGCCCAGCAAGAGGCTAATGTTTGATTTTACAGTGAGAGATTCGCAAAACAGTGCACTTCTGTCACACAAGTTTCAATTTGTGTGGTGTTGCTGCAGCCTTCTCCCTGTTTGGTGCTATAAGTTTTTCCGAATAGCCATCTTTGAGATCAATAATCTTAGGCAATAACCTTGCTTTCTGCCCTGTAAGTAGCTCTGTACACTAATATAGGCGTATACTCATATTTATCAAAAGAAAAATGTTCTGTAGGAAAGTTGCTACAGTCAAAATATTTTTTTCTAGACAATAATTTGGTTCCATTGCCAATATGTTACTTTAGTTTCTTGAGTTTTGTGCAGTGTAAGCATCCTCCTTCCAGTCTTTCTCTTACAATCACTGATTAACATGTTAAAAACTATTTCAGATTAGCCCTGTCTTTTTCTGCTTCCCATCACCTTGATTTCTAACCTGACAGAATTGATTCACTTGTAAGCTAACTACAGCTATGGCTTGAGTCTGAACTCCTTGGAGTTGTCTTTCCCTCCACACTAAAGGTGGCTCAATGTTCTTTTGTTTAATCGTTGCTAAATCACTAGAGGCCATAGGTCAGTAACATAAACCTGAGGAAGTAAGACAACAGAGGAGAGTATGGATTGTGATTAAAACTGTTTTCTAGATGATGGAGAAGAGGCAAAGAGGCTCTGATCAGTAAGCAGCTGGTAGAGCAGTGTACAAGGAAGCATACCCTGAAGAAGCAGAAGCTGGAAGCAGGATCCTGTACAGTCCTCATGTGTGCTAGAAAAAACTTGGAGTTTGGTGAGGTGGCCCAGACAACCTACATTTGAAAAATCATGTGGATCCAATAGGGTCAGTGTCACATTTCTTGGAAACTGTCAATATTTAAAGGAGGATAATCTTTTTTTTTTTCTCCCCCCCCTCGCTTTTAGAGAGTGGAAGGTCAACCATGTGAAGCAAAGGCAATTACCACATCTGTGTGTTTGTTTTGGTTCTCCTCCAGCTACTCCAGTTGCTTAGAAAACATACTGATAATCTTATCTACATGCCCTTTCTGATAACTCTCAGAGGTTTAATGGCTTGTAACTGACTAAACTAGTTATTTTTTTCCTTGATTTTTCTTAATCTTGACTCTCAATCCTGAGCTGCAAGATATACAAAAACTAATGAATTTACAGAAAGTCTGTGAGAAATCTGACTGAGATGATAATTAAGCATACAACTTTTGGATGAATATTATATTCTGTTGGTTCAAAATGTGGTTGTGAAAGAATTTCTTAAAGAGTTGTGAATAGGCTTCTTTTAGCAAATGCAGATTTTTCCCCCAAATAAAGTCTGGCAGCCATGGTTTCTGGTGACTTTGACTAAAATAACTAGATAGGTGTATAAATTATTATATGGCAAAAAAATGAATTAGACTTCCTGCCCATCATTTTTCTTCTTGAGAAGTGGGCTTCTGTTGCTCTGAGGTGGTTTTTATGAGTGGAGTCCTTGAAGGAAGCAATTTAAAGAGAATGTGTGGAATAGGAATACCAGCTGTGAGAGGGAACGAATACTGGAACTAACTTCCTGCCACAAACTCCTACATTTTTTGGAATAAACAGCAGAAAATCTGCAGTCTTTAGCAGCCTAACTGGCTTTTTTTCTGTTTTTCTAATATTACGTTTCTTAGAAATACCCAGAGACCCTGGTTGATATTAGTGTTGGATTAGTTTCCAATGTTTAATGTTTTTAATTAGTTTTTTGTCCTTTTGGAGCCTTATGGTCTTTATTGTTTTCAGAGCCAGAGAAAGAATGTTGCTAAATTGAAATTTCGTTGACAATTATTGAAAGTATCAGTATGAGATCTGAGAAGGGTATTTGGTGTAGTTGAAGCCTACATAAGTACAGATTACTGCTCACAATGTGTCTCTGGCGTGCTAAACAGAAATGTTTTATGCTCAGAAAACATTAAAAACAAACACAGAACAAAAAAAATCCTTCAAACCAAAGAAAAAAATACTCTTGAGAGATGCCCAAACTCCAAAAAGTAGGGGAGATGAAAACAGTGAGAATAATTGTTCTTCAAACGAGACTTACTTAAGGCTGCATTCAGCCAAATTGTTTGATTTATTTTACTTATTTTAAAATCTTGACAATAAAACAAGCAGATAACCAGCCTACGATTTCTTTTTCCTTTTTGGTCTATGAGTATGCTGTCTGGGTTCCTTCCATACTTCTTGAAACTCTGAGCACATATAAGAAATACACGCATGCTGTTTATAATGATATTGACAGGTAACAAAAGCTTTAAACTTATTTTATTCCAAAATACAATTTTTTAGAACTTAAGTGCTTTCTTAAACTCTGACAGATTAAACTTTGTTCAACAGCTATTTTTATTGATTCAGAATTTGAGCTGCAAGCACTTGAACAAGGAATCGAGGACTCATCTGGTTTCATTACACAGCAGCTCATTCAAATGCAACTATATCCCTGATATGATTCAAACACCACAGATTTACCTGTGCTTTTGACTCCAGCTCTTTGAGGGCACAGTGGCTGTTGGAGAGAGAAATAAATGCTTCAGCTAGGCTCAGACAGATCTGTTTTAACCTAGGTAATGTCACTGGAGTTTTATGACAGAAGAATTCTGTCTAGACTTCAGAACTCACAAACACTGAATAAATATTTAAGTTAATGAGGCTGTAAGGAGCTCAGCCGATGCAGATACTTTGGAAGCTGCACCTGAACTAGTTTAGTACTCTGGATATCTCTATTCAAAATCTGTTCTGAAGGCACCACATATTTCTGTATCACAATACTCTAAGCCAGATTTATTTTTATTTAATTAGGACAAAATAATTACATATTCTAGAAATGTTGGAAACTATTTTTTTGTCCTACTTTTAAAACTCATTAGAGGGTGTTGTTGATGAATACTGTTTGAAATAGAGAATCTGTTCTGGATCAAATTCCTCCTTTGTTGCAGTGAAGTGGCGTGATAGTTGGGGACGGTTAGAATTGTTGAAAATAAAGCATTGACAGGAATGCCTTATGAAACCATGATGTGAATGTGTGAATGAAAAATAAAGTGGAGATTGGGGCACGAGTGTGTGAGAAGTGTTTCATCAGGGATAGTTTTGAAAATACTTTTTTTGCTCCAAGTCAGAACACAGATGAATCAAAGGACATCAAGTTCCTTGCAGCAATTTTCTTGTTTCTGTCAGCTCGTGCAGGAGAGCTGTCTCCATGATATGATATGGAGCAGGCTTCTTATAAAACAACCTTTTCTTTAGAGTGTGCCCTCTTCCCTACGTGAGCCACCTGTGCTCATGTCCACAGCCCAGTCTGAACATCTGGCACTCAGTCTCGTATGACTGAAATCTCTTGATTCTCTCTCACAGCTTTATTAACGCTTTGCTTCGTTGTCTGCACTTGATCAAAGATTTCAGCTAGATGCTGACGTGGAGGGAAAACAGTTTTTGATCTGCAGGTCCCATCACATATTGATCTGCCCCGAGTGCTGCTCAGGCTAGCTCATGTGTCCATTCCTTCCTGGCACTGGTGATTCAGCTCTTAGCCCAACTCAGGTTGAGTAGCTTCTGTGTTGCTGCCTCTATCGAGCCACTGCTCTGAACTCAGGCTGTTTTCCCACTGTGCCTGCCTTTCATTCCTTGCCTTTGTTATCTGCCTCCCAGCACCAACAGAAGTGAAACCATTTTTTAAGAACAGCTTCTACTTCTTCCTGGTGAAACCGTAAAGTGTGCCAGGCTTTAGGGTTTTCACAATGGGAACAGTGTCTCCAAAGAAGAATTGAGAGATTCCATGTGCCAGATACATTTGTGCAGAGCTGTGACGCTGCTTCATCCCTGACCTTCCCAGTTTAGGATTTGTCTATGCTGTGGATTGCAATAGAATAAAAGCACAAGAAAAATTCGTAATCAGTTATAATAGAGATGGAAAAAGTAAATATTTTTCTCAGCAAATACACAAGGGAAAAAACAGTTGCAAATTTCTGACAGGCTACCGTAGTTTGTAATATAGAAATACCAGCAATTTAGTTCTGTTTCATCCAACCATTGGTTCTACTGGCCTGCATTTCACATTTTATTTGTATTACATTTCCTTGAAGATGTATGTAATCTTCTCAAAGGACCATACAGTAAGTACTGTGTTGTTTTCAACGTTCTATAACAGAAGTATATTCCAGTTAGCAATTCTACATCTTTCTGTTTTGAGTTTTTATCTTCATAGATAATTGTTTGCTGCCAATCAGTTACACTGATATTCTCCTCTGCCTTTGCTTTTAAAAATAGGCAACTATTGCTGAAAAAAAAAGTTACGATGATTATTTTCAATGCATGTTAACACATAAATGGGTATTCCTGTGACTTCAAGCTTAATTTGGGGAAGGAATTAGGGTTTTTCAGTTTCATATGATAAATTAATCTGATTGTTAATGAAGCTGTTGTTCCTAGCTCTCAGTCATCTGCCTGACAGAAGCACTCTAAACTGAGAACATGGCCAGAACATACCATGGCCCGCTGATGATCATCATTCTTGCTTTCAAAATACCATTTTGTGATGTGATCTTGCATGCTTTTTAAAATTCACTGTTGGTTGTAAGTGCAGCAAAACTTAAAAAATGCATTCCAAAGTCTTCTAGCTTTGATTTCTGTGCTTTCATTACACGGTTATGCTGTATTTTGTCCAAGATCCTTCTCTGAGATAAGCAGCCAGAACTTGGAATCTTCCCTTGCAAATAGCTGTGTTTTCTGTTATGTTTTCAGAATGTAACTCTCTTGATTCAGGATCATGTGAAACATAACTCAAAAGCTTGAAGATAAAAGAGTTAATCTCTAGGACAGTTTCAGGTGTTCCAGGGAACATTAAAGGGAACAGGTGAGGCTACTGCAAATGATAATGAGGTGCTAATAGCAAGGTTGTCTCAGCTGACTTTAAGGAGTTTATGTTTTTAAAAAAAATACATAAAGGAGGGGATGTTGGTGAAAGTTCTTTTTCTGCTTTGGGTCGGTGTTAGCTGGTATGATGATACCTGTGACTCAGAGGCCCTAGGTAGGTAGTGATTTTAATTTTGTTTCACTGCACGTGTTTTATCATGAATGTTTCTGTTACAGTATTCTGTACTCAGTAGTTACAAGCTTTGCTTTGACCTTTGTAGCTCCGTTCTGTCTAAAAGCTAGTAACTCAGACTGAGTGGCTGAGAGCTGGTACTATGAGTCCTCAAAGTCTTGTAAGATATTTTAATTTAGTAGCCCAATAGCGATTTAGGAAACCTTCTCCTGTGTCTGCTCTTTGTAGTTATCTGCCTTCTCATTTGTAAGTGATGCCCTTTGAAAACAAAACCTGGGTAGACAAATAAGAGTGGGGGGGTTGTTTTGTGCCAGTCTAAGAAAGTGAGCCCTACATAAAATGAAACACAAGATGTTTAGGGTTGTTGTGTGGTGGGTTTTTTTTGTTTGTTTGTTTTGTTTTGTTTTTTTGTTTTTTTGTTTTAAGGAAAGGATGACCTCTAAAGTGAGAGGCAGTGCTGTTAGTGAGAACTCGAATCTGCTTCATCAGCCTGCTGGGGGAGCTGCAGCCCATTGGCATCTGCTGATCCGGAGATTGCAGACTGCCGTCTCCTTTTGTTTTGCTGTCGTGCTGAGTGGTAAGGCTAAAAGAGCAATTGTTTGTGTGACTAAGGAATATTAGCAGTGTACTGAATAAATTTCAGCTGTCTTCCTCTGCAATTTAGCTGCTGGAAATTGTTGCGAGCTAGTATCACAAGATCAGTCAGTATGAAGAACTGTCATCTGGAAACATTATTGTTTAAATGATCAAGCAGTGCTATCATAACTACTTGATTTTTATAATACATCCCACGGATTTGTGTGACTAGCGATAACTACTAACAGCATGGCAGATTTCATTTACTTTTTGAAGAATTAAGGAAGCAGCCCAGATGTAGGCCTTTTCAGTGTAGGCAGTGATATGATCATAAAAACACAGAGGGTGGGATGATGCTGGCATATCTGAAAGACTGGGAAAGTCAGCATCCTGCTTCAGTGTCTGGAAGGGTTCCAGGTTTAATGAGCGTTAAAGCTCTTTTCTAGTGTGGAAACAACATAATGACACTGACAAGCCTGGGTTGCCTGTTGGCTGAAGCAGCTGTTCTCAGGATTCGTGGTCTTTAATAGTAGCTCAGCCCCCAGCTCTTGGCTGTTCTTGAGTAAACCCCCTACTCTCAGTCTGGGTAGCTTTCTTCAAAATGAAGGCAAGTCAGGAGCTTGGAAAACTGCTTTCTCGCTGCTTCTAGAAGTGATTAAAGAGTCACCATGAAAACAACAACAAAACCCATCCTGTGTTTCAGTGTGATGTAAATAAATGTTGATCTTAATTTACATAGTATTTTGTACATGCGTACTTGAGGAGGAGGGTAGATATAAATCCAGAATGCTTCAGAATAGTTGTCCAGTAAGTGCATTTTACTGAGTATAATAAGTGAAAGGAGCCAGTTGGGTTGTATGACCTTTGGTTACAACAGTCTTTCTACTGACTGCAAGTAGTACTGTTCTAAAACTGTATGAAATAGAAATGGTCCGGTTAGCAGTCAGATGAATTGTGATGTTCTTTATCTACTTGTCTGTTCACAGATATAAAATAAATACTTATTCTCCTCAGATGTGCAGGGGGCATCAGATAAAAATTATTTATTCCACGAAGATGAAAGTATAGAGAAAACTATCAGCTACAGCAAAACATAGAGGGGATGCTTAATTCAATAAAGTTATGAGGGAGTAAATCTGGACTGCAGGCTTTTTTGGGGTGTTTATTTGAAACACGTTGCTCAGAATCCCCTGTTCAACTAGAGACCAACCCTACTGATCAACCTGAAGAAGGACCTCTCAGAGACATCTGATTTACTTGGGGGAAGCTAGTCACAGTTTCAGGCAGCACAGTATCAGGCAGCACGACCCTTCATTCAGGCCAGCTATAATATACTGCAGACCTGTTATTTCCAGAGTGCAGACTGAAGACGGGTCCTTCAAGACTGATAATAGTTGATTCAGATTGCAAGCTTCAAACTGAGTTTGGAGCAAGCTCTTTGATTTTGCTTCATGTTTCCTGCTTGGCTACCTCTGCCACAGCAGGTGAAGCAGCTCACAAGACTAGTGACTTTGTATTCAAAATACCCTTCTGGAACACTGGCTTACCTTACAAGGCAGTAGAATAATAATATTTTGGAGTTAGTGCTATTGATCGTGGGATACTCAGACTGAATGCACAAACTTCCTTTGTAACGTGGGACAGCAGGTGCTTTGCATAGTAAACATTATCTGGTCCTGTAATTTTTTTTAAAGCAATCAGTGCAAAAGGTTGCAGCTGGAATCAAGGCCTTAAATGTTGAAGTATCCACTTTTTTGGGTAGATAATAGATGCTAATAGACTTTTACTTAGTCCTTTATGATAACTCTGCATGGTTTAGGCTGGGAGGGACCTATGGGGTTGATTAGTGTAAACCTTGGTCAACTTGAATACTTTTTCCCTATACAGTAAAAAACAGGAGTCAAAAATATGATCGATGAAATATTGATTGCTTTGAACTATTTGGATAATAGGTGATACAAGTCTGGTAAACAGTGTGACTGTTACATTAAGAATACTTAAATTTCACACTTGCTTTCAACTTCCAGTGCTCTCTGATAACAAAAAAGTTAGGGATGTGAAATAGTAACTTCTGGGTTTGTGCTGGCCCTATATGTTTTCCCCATATTCCAAAGCAGGGATACTTATAGGTTGGTATGGATCAGCTTCCACTTTCCCTTCACTCTGGTTAGAGGTGTCCTTTCTTGTGTGAGAGAGATAATCTTTATGAGAGAAAACCCATTCATGTATTTACTTTTTTTTCCAAATATGAAGCTTACAGAGTAACTTGAGTTGAATATCTCCATGTTTCTCCTGTTCAACAAATTTAAAGCTTGCTGATCAAAAATGCTTAGAAAATTGAGCTAAATTAACGTACTACAAATTTGGGATGCTCAATTTAGCATTACTGTGAAAAATCCATTTGGGATAATAGACTTTGCCCTGGGGCTTTAGAAGAGTCACAAAAAGAAAGAGAAAAAAGGGGGAAAAAAAAAGTATTATTGAATTGCTTCTTAAAAAGTAGCAATTGGGAATGTTTAATGGGAAATGTTTAATGCTTCTGTCTAATTCTTGGCAAATATGGTGGGTCTTCTGGATGTTCTCAAGGATAACATGGAGAGATGCCTAGGAAGTCTATGGAGGTCTCTGTTCTGTCATGTTGTCCTTGTTTGTTGGTTTTTGATCTTAGGTATCTTTACAAATGAGCTGGCCCCCAGAATGGGGTAGTGTGAGAGCATTTACTGCTGATAAGAGCTGTTGGTTTCCAGTTCAGCTGTTTGTTTTACAGAACACCAGAGTGTAGAAGAAGGGCAATATTAGCACTGCCAGCTGAAGTTTAACGGTACAGATCATGAGGCTCTTCTCTAAAGAGTAATGTGGAATCTTTGTGCTGTGACATTTGTCTTGTCAACATGTTACATTGGAAGATCATAGGAAAAGCATATTCTACTGATGTCATAGGCATCAGAAAGGGTGACTGATTCTAGGATGTATTAAGTGTTTGGCAGTAGAGGGGTAAAATGCCAACACAAGGAAGTCTTTGCAATAACACATACTGTTGAAATGGCAAGGTGAAAGCTGAGGACCTGGAGATTTCAGCTTATCCTAGTGAAACTGAGCACATGCAGGAATGCGACTGCTCTTCATTCATACACAGCAGGACTGAATAAAAGGAAAAGAGGAAGTGGTCAGTCAGGACAAATTTGTATAAGCAGATCTCGGGGTCATTTAGGCTACAAATTAGGAGACAGGTCCTACTTACAAGAGGAAAGAGACTATTGAATGAACTTTAACTAGTTTGGCAGGGAAAGTGTCTTAACTGGTTTCTAGATGAAAGCCTTCATAAATCTGTAGCATCTTGCTATCTGTCTTTGCAAGAGAAAGTGTCTTATCAGATTTCTGTATATCCATTAATTTCTCTATGAGAAATTACAGCCTCTACTCTGTGGGGAACAGTACTAATTCTGAGTAGAGGAAAGGATGACATCAGTTTAATTGCCCAGAAAGATTTGCTGTCACCAGGTTGAATGCTAGTTAAGCTGCTGCTTCCATTTTCCGTGCTGCTAGAGACTCTGCATTCTATTGAGGAAACAGGAACGGTCTAGAGTCTATGTGAATCAGTATAGAAAACTGAAGATTGCTGATAAGATGGAAAAAAATAGTATTGTAACTCAGGACAGTTTGTTTTCCTGACTGGATTCTGGAGGTTTTTGTGTTGTAGATGCTGTATTGGGGAATTCAAACTACTTTGCAAAGAAGCTTTCTTTTTTGGAATAAGCTGAAAAGAACTGATTTGTCCTTGCTGAGTAGAAGTTCAAAGATGTAAACATTCATACTTTAGTATAAAATAATGTATGGAGACAAATATGTTTAAAAAGTCACCTTTTATTAATTATGCTGAAGTTCCGTAACTTTGTATGAATCTCTAAGGCCTAAATGTGTATTTCCTGCAAATGGGGGAGGTGTGATATGATCTGAAAAGAAATGTACATTCAGGTTGATGTCAAGCTAAACTCCTGGTGATGGAATATTGATTTTCATGGGAGTGTGCATGTGCTACATTTCAATTTAGATAGGTGAAAAATTGACTCCTATTTGGATACAGGTGCCCTGAGAACAGAATCTATTTTCTGGAGAAGAATCCAAAGTATAGAGAGCTATAAAATCAGTGGGAGTGCATTGTTTTTGGAGAATGTTTGAGGTATTGATGTGTTTTGTGGTTTCAGGATCTTCAGGATGAGCAAGTTTCAAAAATCGGCTGTCACTACACTGTCTTGTTTCCCAAAACAAGGTAAGCCTGAAAACAATGTAGAATTATAGAATGGCCTGGGTTGAAAAGGACCACAGTGCTTGTCTAGTTTCAACCCCCCTGCTATGTGCAGGGTCACCAACCAGCAGACCAGGCTGCCCAGAGCCACATCCAGCCTGGCCTTGAATGCCTCCAGGGGATGGGGCATCCACAACCTCCTTGGGCAACTTGTTCCAGTGCCTCACCACCCTCTGTGTGGAAAAACTTCCTCCTAATACCTAATCTTTTCTATTATATTGTTATCTATTGTGTATTTAACGTAATGTTATAAACACCACTCTGAATAATCAAGAGTAATCACCTAAGTAATATTCATATAGCTGCTGTGAAAGGTTTTGTTTGCTAGGTGTTTTTTTTGTTTGTTTTGGTGGGAGTTGGAGCCCTGTTACTGAGCTGCAGTGGTGAGGAGCTGATGTCCAACCAATGCAGGTTACTAGTACTCTAAGGAATGCTGCTTGTGTGGTATAAATAAGTAGGTAGAAAGGGAAGAGCTGTTCTTGAGCACAATCAGAATACCATACTGTGCAAATGATACTTGAGTGTTCAGTGGTGTTTGGTGTCAGTCACTTAGGTGAATGTTCTGAAGACTGAGCAAGAAAAGGGCTGCTAGACTCTAACCAGTACCTGCTGTATTGGCAGGAAATGCAGTGAGCCTTGTCACCTCTTGATATAATTCGCTTTTCATAAAGCAAGCATTACAGGTATGATTCTGTCCTACCTCTCAAGCTCTGCAGAATGATGCTTCTTGTCATAATGCAAATGTCATAATATGATGAGAAGTAGATCTCTGGAGCTCGTGTATTTATAGAGCTGTTTTTATTGATAATGTTAGTATTCAAAATCCTTGCATAGAATGATTATTAAAACTCATCTGAAAACTCTCAGAGGATTGCTTATGACTTGAATACAGTGCAAAGAATTTAATTCTTAATTATATACAGAGGGATATATATGAAATAGAATTTGTAGTCACAATGCATTTCTTGATTGTGAATCCATAATATATTATTGTTTCTTCAGAGAGTTGAAATGATGCCATTAGCTTAAGAGATGAAAGCATTCATTAAATCAGTGGTGCGGCACTGTGCTCTTAATTTGATGAAAAGAAACTCTTGGAAGAAGATTGTTGCTGTATCGCTGCTTTGCTCTAAGCCTCCACTGCTGTCTACAGTGGTGATGCTTTAGTGGCAAGTTCCGTGCTCAGAGTGCAAAACGTAATGCTGTAAGCCTAATAAGGACTCCAGTATTAATCCCTGGTAATGTCTAAATTTGACTGTCTTAAATGGTTAAATTTTTTTGTTTTCTCAGTGTTCAAGATAAATACTAAATTGGCAACTTCTAGTGACAAGATTTTCATACTCGTTTACAATCTATATTTGAATTTCTAAAATTACTGACTTGATTCTGTTTGCTCAAGGGTGTATGTACTTGCATGTGAACCCTACACTTTTTGACACTAATTCCCTTTAGATCTGGAGTAAAATTTCACTGCAGATATTTCAAAGAAAAAGTATATTTTGAGTAATCTGAAAGTCTGCGAGTTCTATTGCTTTACCTGTATCACCTTCTTTTCAGAAGTAATTCCTTTTTTACAACACACCAATCACTTAGTCTAGATTTTTTTCAATTTTATTATTATTTAAAGCATTTATTTTTAAGAACTTAAAACCTAACAGAGTATTCAGAGTATTTTGCTTGAGGAAAAGAATACTACTGAAAGAATAATTATAGGAAACAGCGAAAGCCTATTCTCAGTCCTACCCTCATCTGTACATGTTCTTCCTATTGCTTTCCTTGGAGAGCTTCTCTTCAATGCAGTTACCTGGTCTTTGTACCTACATTTATGCAGTAAGCATTTAAGCACATCTTCAAGGTGCTACATATGAAGCCAAGGCTGAAGTTGCATACTGGTGCACCTGATGCTAAGGGGGTGACGTGTTCTCCAGAGGTTGCTCTCTGTGTGCTGGTGTGTCCATGACTGAAGACTGGCTCAGGGCTCAACTCAACGGTGGGTTAACATGATAGTGCCAAGGGTTATAATACATCACACCAGAGTTGTCTGTGGCCATTCCTGTGTGTTTTGGGGGTTATTTTAGTGGAGAAGAGTTAGAATTGAAATACTTACTAAAGAAATACAGCTAACTTAAACCTCAAATTATCTGGAAAACTTCAGGCTGAACATTCAGCTCTGTAATTATATCTCAAAATGTCTAGCTGAGGCTGGACAAAGTGGTTTTCTTTGGCACTTTGCTTTATTCCTGTAGCTTGAAAGAGAAATTAAGCCTGCAAGAGCTTGAGGGTACTGTCAAAACAAGACAACTGAAACAAGAAACAAGCTGCTTTTTAATTTCCATGGATTTTTCTCAAATGCTTTCCATTGGTAAAATAACTGCAGCATGCTATATCATTTATTGCTGGTCTTAATTGAACTTCAAGGTGTTGCGAAGGGAAATAAAATCAAAAGATGAAATTGAACAGGAGTAAAATAACTAGCATCTGTGAGTGGACAGCATTTAAGTACAAACACCGGGGAAGGATGGTCTGAGGGTGGAATGAAAAAGCCTTGCCATCAGCTGAGTGAAAGTCCTGTGTGGTTTTTCTTAGCAATATCTGGACACAGACACAGAAAATGAAGCAGTAGCATGGTCGTGGGTTATTTATATCAAGTAAGCATTAACTGAAGAGAATACTCATCTGGCAGTGGTCCTAACTGGAAGTTATAAATGCAAATTGACCCAGTACTGGAGAACAGGTTGAGGTTGGCTGTGAGTGGATCCCAACAGGGAGCTCAAGTGTTTGCAGGTCAACTGGATGTCAGTTCAGACATTGTTTCTAGTTTTGATTTGGGTGCTGCTGGGTGTCTAACAGCTCTTTAGGTAAGATTGACAAGCAAATAATAGATGTAGGTCCTGAAATGGGGTTTCTGTACTGTTCAAGTTCTTAAAGTCATTTGTGTTGACTGCTGTAGACTAATACAAAAAACAAAGCCATCCAGAACTCCTGCTACCCTCTTTGCTGACACTATGCCAGAACCACTTGATACTCTCACAATTAATAGCTTCCTAAATAAGGACAGGCTTAAGTAGTATGGATTTCTAAGTATTTGTTATCAAGTAGCTTATTTGTACCATCTCCACTGTTCTTGTTCTTCTCGAAAGCCTCTATTTCTCAAGTCAGTCTCAATATGGAAGTCACTTGAACTGGTGAGTGTGGATGCCTTCCCTGCAGTATGCTTTGTAAGAGGTTTCAAGTACCCTTTTTTTTTTCCTGAATGGATGATTACTTGGAATGCGGTTTAGAGTATCACCCTTACACATCTATGAGTCTGTACTCAGACAGCACATGAAGGTATTTAAAATGGAAACATGCTTTGCTTTGTAATACATTTATTGATGAGGTAGAACACTTTCTCTGTCGTTAGACTGTCCTGAATGACATCTTGAAGGAATACAAAAGTAAGGAACCACAAATCCAGTTTTCTCAAGGGAAGACTGATGATCAAATTTAAATCTAGCTCACTATTAGGGCAGTTGTTGTGTGATGGTGGTGGCTGTGCAGACCTTGCTTGTAATCTATTAAGCCTACCTGGTTATAAAAACCTGTAGTTTCATTTTTCAGTGCAGAAATTGAACTGGGGATAAGAGATGAAAGTATAGTGGAGAGCTTTTCTGGTGTGACTTACCTACTGAATTTTTTTAATTTGCATTTTTTTTAATGTACTCTTCTTCAGAACTCACCTTCTAGAATTTCAGTAAGTATTTGCACAGTCAGATTGAACTTTGGTGCTGCTCCAGAAATATTTAAGAGTGAATAAGTAGGTTATGACTTGAAAGCCTGTGCAAGCATGTCTGAGATTCAGCCATAGTATTTTTTCTCAAAAACAGAGACAGAATACGTAATCAAAAGACTGGAGAGGGAGGGGAAAAAAAGTTTCTGCTTGGGTAAGTCCTTTGGACTTGTAATAAGAAATTAATTATGCTTCTATAACTTCTTGTTTAAACATGCTTTATCTTCAGCTATAGTAAGGCTGTCTTATAGCTTAAACCCCTCTTTGAATAAATTGATTTATATTTATGAAAGTATTAAAACATAATATAACGACACATCCAGAACTATTATCTTGTTTACAAATATATACTTAGTATTTTCCAAAAAACTCAGGACCTTTAAGTAGACTGTACATGAAGGGTGATGTATCTTCTGAAATTTTAGGTAGGGATTTATAGATAAGATTACATTGTTATGATCATGGAAAAAGAATGTTTTTATTATGGAACATTGACAGCGTATAAACAAGTTGCAAATGTAGCAAATACATCCTTCTGTTAATGGATGGGTGAAGTTGTAGGGAAAAAAGAGTAACTGTTCATATATATAAAAATAGAATATTTCATTTTCTAAGGAGACAATAGTAGAATAGAAACAGTATAAAAAATGGTTAAAATTTTGCCTACAGAAAACCTCTAGTACTTTCCAAGAACACTTGGAAAATAGTCACTAAAACAAAAATGTAGTTTATAGGTTTGAACAAGAAAGGTCAGGAAGGATGAATGTAACTTCAGCGTTGCTTAGGTGTGTGGAAGAAGGCATCTTGTTGGAGTGGGGTGTTCCAACTCATTAGACTTGACAACTTGACTCCAGTGCACTGAATATTATCAGACTGGTGCTGTAATTCTCTACATACATGCTCTGCATGCATCTCTGCATCTGAAAGGCTATTGTAAATAAGTTCTGAAGGGACACCTAGAGAAAATCACTTCACTTCAATAAGAGCTTTTGTTTGCCCCACAGACATGAATCAAGTCATCCTCTTCTGTGTATGCCATACATAAAATACAGACTTTCAGTCTTCTTGATATGTGACACTAACATAAGGTAACTTACCTAGAATGTGAGCTTGGATTCTAAAAAGACTTTAAAATAGCTGAAAGGAGATGGTTTCTTCCTGTAAGGAAAACAGTAAATTATTTCTGAATGTAATTTTAAAGGTCAGTGATAGAAAGCTACTTACTCAAGGCGAAATATCACAGAAAGCAGTTTAGTTCAACATGAGAACATCCTCAGCAGAAGACAATTACATACCACTTTTTAACTTGCTCTGAGTTCTTGCATGTCAGGTTGGTATGTTACTAGAATGCTTCATTCTTTTAAGAAGCTGATCCTCCACAGTAATCCTTTTCCTGTAGCATCCTGTCTTTTTAAAAATGCTCTCCTGTCTAATTATTTTTTCAAACAGTCTCAAAGACAACATGACTCTGTGCCTTTGACCTTTCTGCTTTTGAAAGGAAGGGGAGAAAATAAAAACGGGATAATGAAATTAAGAGTTTGCCTTCTGAACATCTTTCTTTAGGAGATAAGAAAATCAAGCCTAAAAATGCAGCTGCACAGATACTTTCTCTGACACAGGCCAGTATGGAATGCAAAGCCAGAGGAACCACGATTTTTTTTCTACTTTCATCTCCCTCATTCTAGTGTGAAACAGAGAAGGCGATGACATATCCAGCTACAGCTGTTTTTATTTGTCACTGTATTCTCATTTGCACACTAAGAAATCCCGTGTGGCAACAAGAAGGTTCTAGACTGGATCGATGGGCCGAGGTAAACTGCATGAGTTTCAGTAGGGCCCAGTGTCAGGTCCTGTATTTTGGTCACAACACCCCAGTCAATCCTACAGGCTTGGGGAGGAGTGGCTGGAAAGCTGCCTGATGTAAAGGCACCTTGGTGCACTGATGGACAGTCAGCTGAATATGAGCCAGCAGTGTGCCCAGGTGGCCAAGAAGGCCAGTGGCATCCTGGCTTGGATCAGGAATGGAGTGGTGAGCAGGACCAGGGAAGTCATCCTACCCCTGTACTCGGCACTGGTGAGGCCTCACCTGGAGTGCTGTGTTCAGTTTTGGGCACCTCAGTACAGAAAGGACATGGAGGTGCTGGAGCAGGTCCAAAGAAGGGCAGCAAGGCTGAGGAAAGGCTTCAAGAATATGGCCTATGAGGAGAGACTGAAGGATCTTGGGCTGCTTAGTCTGGGGAAGAGGAGGCTGAGGGGAGACCTTATTGCTCTCTTCCATATCTGAAGAGTGATTACAGCGAAAACAGGGTTGGTCTCTTCTCACTGGTGACAGGTGACAGGACAAGGGGAAATGTCCTCAAGTTGCACCAGGGTAAGTTTAAGTTGGATATGAGGAAAACCTTCTTTGCAGAAAGGGTTGTGAAGCACTGGAATAGGCTCCCCAGGGAGGTGGTTGAGTCACCATCCCTGGATGTGTTTAAAAACCGTTTGATGTGGTGCTCAGGGACATGATTTAGTGGAGGGTTGTTAGAGTTAGGGGAGGATGGTTAGGTTGAACTTGATGATCTTTAAGGTCTTTTCTAACCTGAGCAATTCTGCGATTCCTCTCTGATCTGCTTCATTGTGCATTATTTCCTGGATGTGACCCTTTTTTTTTTTTTGTATGAGTCCATATTTACTTCTGTGTGATTATCTGTCTGGGGAGTGTGTAGGATAAGGATTTTCTTCAACTTTGCTTATAAGGTGTTTGCGTTACTATGCTTACGCTGTTTATTCACCTTTAGATGCTGCCAAGGAAACAGGAAAAGATCTGTAGAGAAATACCTTCAGGCTATAATTAGATTTCAACTGTACCAGGATAAAAGGTGTAGCATAACTCAGCCAGTATGGAAAATAGTTTAGAAAAACTTCAGTGTATGAAACCTGCAGTACAAACCTGTCCAAATTCAGAAAAAGAAAAATTGAAACCAGAGGATGAAAAGTACTTCTCAGGTAATGAATTAATGAGGACAAAACCAGCGAGTGCTGAAGGCTTGTTTAAAGTGCATGCTTTTCTGCAAATATTCAGCTGTCTTAAGTTGAAGAAGTGGTAATTGAGGGAGAAGTTACCATTGTTCCTCATTTTGAGAGAATGAGACAGATAACAGTGCTGTTATCTGGAGCCTTAAATGAGACTTAGGGAGGGGTGGGACCAGGTTCAACCCCTTCTGATGGCACAGGTGAATTCTTTCACCTGTGCTCCCAGGGCTGGCTGTGTTCCTTCACCAGGTGCTCAGTCACTGGTTCAGGCTGTGACTTAGCAATTCCCATACGGAAATCAAGAAAATTTAAATGTTATCTTAATAGCCTTGAAACAAAATGGAGAAAGGCAGTGGAGGGTAAGAGATGATGACTTTAAGAATTAACAAGTCAGAATTAAGATAATGACATGAATCTATTCGGCAGTAAGAGAAAAGGAAAAGTGAAACAGAAGTGTAGAAACTGTGCTTATAGAGCTCCTGTGGTACTGAATGAAGGGCATAAGGAGAAAACAGAAGGCAAGATGGAAAACAGAACATGAAGGTTATCTGAGAATATACAGATATTCATAAGGCTGAACCTTTTTGTGCATTGAACTATCCTATACAGAATCAACAGGTGAGCTGCCACTCTTGCCCCTGCCTCCCGGTTAAACAAAGAGAGCTATCTCAAAGCGGCTGAATTAAGGGATTATAAAGGTAATGTGACCATGTTATCTTTCAATTGCTGGATAAAATTTGATTGGGCTTTTTTGTTCTTAATGGAGCAATCTTCAGCTGGTTTTTATTTTAATTTTATTTTTAGTGTTTTTTTTCCCTCAACACTTGTTATCTCTTGTTAGGCAACACGGTAATCATGGTAATTAAGTGACAGCAGTGAGTATCATAGAATGACTTGGGTTGGAAGGGACCCCAAGGATCATCAATTTCCAACCCTCCTGCCACAGGCAGGGCCACCAACCTACAGGTCTGGTACCAGAGCGGGTTGCCCAGGGCCCCATCCAACCTGGTCTTGAACCCTCTTTGGGCAGCCTGTTCCAGCACCTCACCGCTCTCTCTGTGAAGAACTTTCCTCTGACACCCAAGCTAAACCTGCCCTCTTTGAGCTTAAAACCATTCCCCCTTGTCCTATCACTATTTACCTACCTGAGTAAAAAGTTGAATGTGTTTTAACTGAGAGGATCTGTGCCCATTTCCAGATTGGGTACTAGAAACTACAAGTGCAGGGAAGAAGGCAGTAACTGTTCCATCTGTTCTAATTACTGAACAGTAAATGACAGCATCTCTCTTTATCTCTGTTCTAGGCAGGGGGCTTGTGTTGCCTTAATCCTACTTGGATTTCCCTTTGATCTTATTTCTTAGTAAAAGCACTGGTGAGGGTCCTTGTTCACAAAAGCAGCCTCTTGTGTTCCACTGACTTGCTTTGCTTGTTGTTATAACATATAGGTGGCTCCAAAAGTATTGCCTCCTTATTTTCATGAACTACAGTAAAACAGTACAATAACATTATTTGATGAATTAAGTTCTCAGCTTTGAAACACTTTTTTACCATAGCAGCTTGTGGTTCACTATATTGATCTTTATCCCTCTGAATTAAGACTTGGAAAGGAGTAAAAGTGTTAACTGAGTAGGAGTGTGCCTTTGTTTGTTAAAAGACAGAAGAGCACGATAAGAGAAAAAGAGGAAAAAATAAAGAGGAGCAAGTCACCACTGTGGATCCTGTGATCCTGAAGGTTTGTTCTTCTGGAGTAGCTGAGGATGAGGTGGGAAGTGTGCTGCCAGCTGTGTGGTTGGCAGCACCTTTTATGCCACACAGTGGTCCCTGTCACTTGGGCCAGGAGCTGTAGCTAGCTGAAGAGTGTCCAGTGTGGTGTGTTGTGCACATGCCATATTTCTCCCTTTTCATTGTGGTTGGGGAGGGTTGTGATTGCTGGGGAGAGGAACCCAAGAGCATCTTAAGCAATATGGCCAGCTCCTGACTTCTCCATTGCTTGTGCACGATGCCTGTTTGTTCTGAACCTTTCACAAGAGGGTTACAGTACTTTTGTTCTGAGGCCTTCATGGAGTTGTTACAATCTTATTTGGCTAGTCACTGCTTAGCTGCAAGTCTGTTTTTAACCAATCAGAATGTGAATTCTTGCTCTCTCTGTTATGGTTCTGTACAGTGTTGTCGCAGTGTCTGAGATAGAAAGAAATGTGTCACTTTATTCCCACTGGCATTTTTGCCAGTGATGGACAAGAGCCTGCATGCCACGCTCCTAAAAATCTGCATGGCTCTCTGGAATGTGATTTGACTTTCACATTGCTGTCACCACTGTTGAAACACAGCACCCACCTCACCACTGTGTTCACATCTGCTGTTTTGTCCCCAGAAATGTTCAGCAAATGTTGATGAATGTTAATGGATGTATTTTTTCTGCATGGAGGAGTTCAGTTCTACACCTTCGCTTCATGCACATGTCAGGTGTCATCCAGTCAGATTGCCTCTCTGCTGCTAGCTGTCCCAGAGCAATAAAGTTTAATGGAATATTGTGGGGGGAGGTTCAACTTCTGCAGCTGTACCACCAATATTTGCCTCTGAAATTGTGGGCCAATGATGAAATTGGAATGAAATTGGAATGCATTACTTCTGGAGCAACCCTCATATTTGGACCAAAAATTTTTTCGGTACTTCAAGAAGTCTATAAGGAGACAAGTAAACTCTGTGTTTGGCACATGCATAGCTGATGATGTTCAGCACTGGACCTTCAGTTAGAGATGCATGTATTTCTGTCAGAATGATGTACACCAATTCCTTAATGACTGAGCGTGCCTTCTCTGCTTCATTATTTTCCTTCCATCTTTCCCTTTAATCCTTTCTTACCTACGAACACATCTGTGTTTAGATTAGTACTTATTCCCATTTTGATAGCATCTTTAGAAAGGAATAAGTTTAGAAAGAATGCTGGGGAGAGCAGTTGGGATGATAGTTTTCTAGTGGTTATCATCTGTGTATTTAAAAAGCAGCTAATGAGAAGCTAATGAACACACTAGGGTGAGACATCAGAAGCACAAAAAACAAAATTGATGCTGATAGCCTGAGCAGTAAAGATGGGAAAGGAGAAAAATGTGTTTGGTTTTTTTTTTTTTCAGGCCTAATATCTATTAACCCAATGGACCTTTAAATGATTGTTTTTGTAGAGGGAGTGGGCTGAGCATCTGTGAATCACTTTCTACCAAGCACGGCAGGATTAAAATAATAGAGAATTTTGAAAGGATGTCATAGATACTATAGGGAGAACATCCTTAATTTAGGGTTCATTTTCATCGCACAGAAGTGCAGCTTGTTACTGGTGAGGAAGAAGAGAATGCTACTTGATAAATAGAGGGAATGAAGTGTGAAAAGTTTTGACGTTGTGAGGCTGATCATTTCACATGGTAAACAGCATGTTTCCTTCTTATTTATATCAAATGAAGATAGCTGTCATGTGAAAATTAGAACTGTTTTGCAAGAGTAGAAGGATTAATTCTATAGATCATACTCAGCTCCTATGCAAGTGGAAAGTGCCTTGAAGAAGGCTGGATTGCTAAAAGAGTGTAGCAATTTAAAATAATTAAAAGATCACTGTTTCACAGTTAAAAGAAACTGTATCGGGCAGTTTCAATTTTGTATCAAATTAACACCATGAACTGGTTGTTTCCTGTACTGTTGGGTCAATTAGGATAAAACAGACCTTCCCACTAATCATCTTCAGAGATGTGTTTTTCTTAAAGCAGGAGAACTATTTGATAGTCTTATTCATATTATCACAGCACCTATGGGCTGCAGTGTGAGTGAGCTTTCAAATTCTTTTGTTCCTATCAGCACAAATCCAGCTCTTCTTGTGTTTTATCCAAATGCTCTTGATTTAGATTGTGATTTAAGATGAAAAGGCTGGAAGCCCTTGAAGTTCATTTATTTCATAAAATAAAGCTTATTACCCAGCTGCCATTCTACACAACTGGCATTTTAGTACCTATCACCTGTGCAAATTAAATCATATAATAGTTGAAAAATAGTGCAGGGGAGGCTGTAGCAGATCACTTGCTCTCAGCAGGCAGTGCTTGTGGAGAGGAGGGTTTTTAAGTCTCTCAGGCTGCGTGTTATGGGATAGCTCACATCCAGCTGGTCAGTTTTATTTGAATGGATTATCTGAGTGCTTCCCACTGTATAATAATATATACTACCAATAATGTACTGCTTATGGATGGGAAACACTAGTTTGCCTTTCTGTAGTTGGAGAAGTAGGAGAGGACTCACCCCACAGCACTTCGGGAGCTGATGGAAGGGAAGGGACCCCAAATCCATAGTGTGTAAAGCTCCTCCTCCTCCCTGCTGTAGCAGGAATGGATGAGAAGAATGAAATGAGAAATGTATGGCTTACATGGAGGAAAGGTGACCTGGGCCTTCAGTAGGTAGCTTCTTTAGAATAATGCCTAGATCACAGCTGTAGTGTGCATGTGTAGAAAGCTGTCAGATGACTTTGTGGTTGGTCTTGACAGTGTAAAGAGATGAGAAGAAACTCCTGACTATATCAGACTGAAACTTTTAAAAATAAACATTAAAAAAAAAAAAACAAAAAGAACAAAACACTAACAAACTAGTAGTCCTATAGGAACTGAAGTAATTGCTTCTGTATTTCATCTTTGTCATCCTTCAGAGCTGCAAAGTGGTAAGAAATTGCAGCATTAATGTTCCCAGTTAAGCTGGATGGAAACTGACTCCCTTTCTAAGGAGGGATATCTACTGCAGTGCTATGAAGTAAGCGCTTGGAATTACATTTATGGAGTTTATACCTGAACCCAAACAAGCTGAATCCACTCGGTGTTCCCCTTCAATGTCCATATTCTGATATTTTTGATGCTGATATTACTCGGTGCTGTTGCAGGAGGGCCTCAAGCTCCCTTGTGGGTGTGAAGATGGAGGTGTGAAATCCCTTCCCTGGTGCAGAACAAAGACCTTTATAGTAGATGCTTAAAGCCTTTTCTTCACGTGCAACCAAGACTGGTTACCCGTAAGGGCTAGGTGCCTTGTGGGGATTTACATCTCAAGTTATTGTTGAGCTTTATCACTCATTAGCAATACAACGACCATCTATCCCACAGAGTGCCTTTGCAAAATAGGGCTTTACTTTTAGGTCAAATGAATCTGATCCAGAACAAAATGTAGACCTGAATTTGATAATTCCTTAGCTTCAAGCAATGAAACTGCCCAGCTCTGGGGAGGGAAATGAGTTGAATTCTTACTTTGTCTGTTACTGGGTATGTAGTATATTTTGCTTGAATTGTTGTATGTGAAAAATCTTTATGCAGAAAGAAAATATGCAGAACATCAGTTATTGTTTTGTGTACAGCAAGAACGTAATTAACTGTGTATTGTTATTAGCAACTTACAGCAAAATGCTGTTAGTAGAGAGAAAGAAAGTGAAGATTCGTGTTCCTTATGGGAAGAAGAATGCCTCTTTAATCTTCATTCTGTACAGCATCTAGCACTAACCTTTGACTGTGCCTTGAAGGCATGTCTATTAAAGAATGCCATTGCCTTATGCTAGTAATCTTGATTTTTTTTTTTTAGTAGACTGCAGTTGATAGTAGTAAGATGATCAGAAGATCTGTCTAATTCTCAGTCATTCTTGTATTTGAATTATTTTAAAACTTAGGTTAAGTAAAAGGGACTCCTTAGGCAGAGGATATGGCAAAAGAGATCTTCTGGGAGAGAACTGTGATGTGCTCTTCCAGGAATGTGATCTGTTCTCCTGCACGTGTCACTGTGGGAATGAGTGATCATGAGTTGAAATGAGCCAAGTGCACAAATGATTTATTGAAATGTTTCTAGCCTTGTGATGGAGCGGGGAGGGGTTGAATTCTACCCACTGCTTAAGACTCACAGAAGCACTTTAGCAAATGGCAGCGAGAAATATAAGCTCTAATCTCCATAGGTAGCAGAAAGGAACAAACACAAGGAAATGCTGGGACATCCTCAGCAAGTATTGGTTTTCTTGAGCAAACTGAGCCAGAGGTGAAGATCCAGAGCAAGGAAGACAAGAACTTGATCCCCAAAGACCACCAGTAGGGATCCTCACTGCACATGAGGCATGTGCCAGGGGGAGGGACTTTATGTAAATGAATTCCCGGAAAAATAATGAATATGTAGGTGGGTTCCAGGAAATCTAGGAATGCATATGAGCTTGGCTTACAAAATATGCAACGCTTCTGCTTTCTGGTATGCAGGGTAGGCAGAAGGATCCCTCCTTGCATCCGGCGTGTGCACCGCTGAAATAAACGTGCCTGCTCTTATAACTACTTTGTGGTTATGGAGTCTGATTCTGCAAGTCTCTTCTTCCACTGTTTTTAGGTATTACAACAGAGTATGATCAAGACTTCAGTGCTTTTGGTTTATTTGCCTGTTTGTTTTGTTTGCCTGTTTGTTCCTAAACAAAAGGAACGCAAGACAGTAAATAACTTCCTGCTGCTGGAATATTTTCAAGCAACAGTGACTTGTTATCATTTTAGTTTCCTTAGTTTAAAAGGGAATAGTCATTCTTCATGAATTAAGAGCGATAATCTGCTCATAATGCAAGTACATTTCTTTGTCTGCAAGACAGAGTAATCGACAACACAACATATTAATAAATAATATTCTTTTCGGAACTTCTCTAAACCTCACTACATGTGGTGGGAGGGAAAACAAAATAGAAACAAAGCAAAATCTGTCTAAAGCCTCTAACCCATCAGATCCTTAGGTCTTGAAGAGGAGATGGTGTTATTTAGAAGTTCATTTAACTACCATTTTAAAAAGGTTTTATATCTGCTGGTGCTCGTTGGACAGCTTTCTTAGTGTTAAGACTGTAATTGACATGACCTTGTCTTTTGGACACAATTACATTTCTTGTAATATTATGCTCTGCTGAAGATCTGTATCATCTCCTGTGCAGATACTCAGATTGAAGGTAACATTAATACCTTCATTTTTAGCCACTGTAAATCAGAATACATCTTTCCAGCTGTTGAAAATGATCTTGAAGGAATTTGTTAGCAGAACTCCTATCAGATAGTGCTAACCTATAAAGCATACCATAATGCTTCCAGAGGAAAAAACATTGCAGTTCACCCCAAAGGTATTTCAATGCAGTCCGTTGTTTTACATCGTGGTATCGTATCTGTCAAGCTTTGAATCTATATTGAAGACTTTGCAAAGAATGAATCTCTGCAGACGTGGTTCATTGCCATTTAAAGCAATATGCCAAGTGGCACGTGCTCCATTAGACACGGTCAAAGAAGAACATCTTCTACGTTTGGCAGAAAAATCAAAAGCTTTTATTAATTGTTTTTACTTCCTGGGCTTGTCTTAATGGGACCATCCTGAAACAACAAAACAACATTCCTGTAGCAATGGCAGTACTTGATCTTTTCCAGCACAAAGTGCCTGAACCACCTTGTGTTGTCATTCAGAGTAAAGTGGTGAACTCACATTGTCTTCAAATGGTTTTAACAGCTTTGCTGCCCTCTGAGTTTTGCTGTCTTGAAGATTTGATAGTCATGCAAATTGAACCTTACTGAGTGTTTTGCAGGTATCTGGTGTTGGCAGACTCTAGAGTTAACTGCAGCTTTAATAAGTAGAATTCTTATGTCCTTAGAGAATACATGAGGGTGATACATGGATGATCTTTAACCTTGAAAGTGGTAAACTATCTTTTGAATGCAAAAAGCACGCCACCACTTGTTTCAGCTTATTCAGTCTTTTCTAAATCTCTCTATGCGTAGGTATGTATGTCATTGATTTTTATCCATTATTCTGCATTGACACAAAGGGATTTAGTTTTAGAAGTTACATAATAGGTGTATACTTGTATCCTTGCACTGAAGTGAACTGCCTGTGCATCTGTAAGAAACAGGGTGCTGTGTCAGATTGTGCTGGTTGAGCTAAACTAACTTCAACAGGAGACTTCTGACCAGAAGTTACATAAGCAAGACTTATCCAACTTTTTGAGACCAAATGGCTGCTGCAGTTTTCCAAAATACTCGTTCTCTACTGTAACCTCTATCATTGGATTTCTTGTTTACAACTTGGGCAGAAGCTTAGAAGCTTAGACCACTGCTAAGTACATGTCATTAATCAACTTGTTACATCAGTTGCTGATTCAGGTTTGAGCTGTACTAAAAGTAATTCAAAGTAGCACGTTTTTTGGAGAATGTTAAAAGTAAACTGTAATATTCACTTCTATTTAAACAGGAAAAACACTCAGTATCTCATGAGAGACTGTTAATATTGGTTGTTTCCTTACATTTTCAGGACAGATTAAAGGAATTGTATTTGTCTCGTTCTGTCTCTTAAAACCATGCTTCTTCCACTCGACGCTTTTCTGGGAAAGCTTGTCTCAGCTGTTAAACTGGGCTTTAAAAGTACCAATGTATAAATCTCAATGTAAATGCTATGTATAATAGCTGATATAAACGTATAAGAACTGGCAGATATGAGTGAAATTTTGAAAGTTCTGCTTCCCAGATTTCTGAAGGAGTTCTTGCCTTAGGTAGGGTTGACAAACTATGGACAGGGACCGTATTTCCTTTTTTAGAAGCTTTTCCTTCTTCTTCTGAATTTGACAGTGACTTTCATTTTGTATTTGGCTATGACAGGATTAACCCCTAGAAACAGTACTGAAAGATTTACTTATGTATATAGAATTTGGGTGTAGCAAGAGGTATCTGGAATCAAGGCCTTTCTAATGGACAGCAACTAGCTTCTTGGCAGGTCAGTGGGCTGGTGTGCAAACACTGCAGATAAAGACCTTTCCTTCAGAAGGGTTTTGTTTTCCTGTGGTCTTTCTGTCTATTGTGTTCATATTTTTATACTGATTAAGGCAAGACTGTAAACACAAAAGTAGTAGCAGTCACATTTGCATAGCTTTACAGAACAGAAAATGAGAGTAAGCAGCAGAAGTGGGAAGTAAGCAGTGGGATGTAAACAGGTAATAGAAGTCTGCATAGAAGCTACTGTGCTGTTGGCTGGCACTTCTGGATGGGGCTGAGTTGACTTCTGGGAAATGACTGCAGTGGAGTAAAGGGGGGCAAAGTATTCACAGTATAGCCTTTGCTGTTCTCAGCAACCAGCAGTGCCAGTGAATGCAAAGCTGTTCTGACAAGCCTCATTGAAGCACAGGTGCATCTTTTTATCTCTTGGGATGCATATGTTATTCCAGACTCCTCTATTCCGCCTTGGATCAGCTGAGGACATTTCTGATGCACTTTTGTTTGAAACTTGCATAAAACTCCATGTTCTGGATGAGCAGTTCAATGAGATAATCTTTAAAAGTTTCAGTGTTGTTGTGGAAATCAGGTTATTCCTGGATTTATGCTGTATCTTGCAAGTTAACCTTTTCTATTACTTAACCTTTGTGACGAGAGGTAAAGAAGAACATTGGCTTCAATGTTAATAAGATTCCAATAGGATTCCAGCAGGTGGGGTGGCCCTCGTTTGTTGATTCAGAGCAGGATTGAACGCTCTGCTTATTTTTGAGGTTTTTTTTCCTTTTTGCAATTCAAGAATACATTTTTTATGGAATGACTTAAAAGCAGTGACATTAAATCTTATGCATATTTAGCTGATCAGCTTCCACTGTCATAAATCTAGGTCTGCCCCTTGGGTTTATTGTGACATGAATCCCTGAAGCTTTGCAATACCTGTTGTTAGAGGGTGAGTGAAGGGAAATTGTATCAAGGTCTAAGCATCCTGATACCCTTACATTTTGAAGCCCTGCACGAATCTGCAACAGGCCTATATAGTCCTAGTATGTTGGATTTGAGGATTTAGATTTCAGTTTCAAACTGGGAATGAACGATAAGTTGTATCTCACAGTTTAAACTAGGAGTGAAAGATAAATTGTATCTCGCATCAAGTTAGTGTTGAGATGACAGTATCAAAACCCTGTTTTCTCTGTGTATTTTCCTTCAAATAGCCTGCAACGGATATTTCCATATTGGTTGTTTCTTTCTTGTTACTTGTTTGTTTCCTCCTATAGTTTTGTTTCATTTTTAAAAGTTAATTCCAAAGCACGGTCTGGCATTGGTTTCAACATGAGATTGGAAAGCAATAATAATTCTGACTCCTGGCTACTTCTGCTACTTCCATTGACTTCATAGGATAAGCACAACTAGTATGATCAAATGTTGTAAAGTTATTTGTAGCCATATATGAGGCAAGGGTGAAAAAAGCCAACAAATACCAATCTTACTCCTAGTTACTGATTTTGTAGGAACTGTCTCTAAATGAAGTAGGAATTAGTAGGATCATTGAAGTTAATACTTAGAAGAAACGCCAAATTTTTTGCTGTTCTAGGGCTAAATTTTGAAAGTGGGGAAATAGTTATTTTTGGGAACTATAAGAAGAACTGTTTTTTGATTGGAGACAAAACTGACTTTTCTGTTGCTGAGAACAGTAGCTGAGCAGATCTCTGATAACGTGCACAATAATCTTCTGGAGAAGACAATGCTGGAGGCCAAGAGTTTGCATAAAGTAGAGAGAATATACTCATGTGTATAAGATGAACCATTCTGTTTCCTGTAAGTACAGACAGCTGCAAGTGTGGGTTTAATTCCCCTCATTTCCCCTCTGTTCAAATACTGCTGTGCTCAAAGCTTCCTTGAACAAACCTGTAAATGATACCCTGATTAGTCATGATTGTTCAACTTTAATTGCTATTAGCTAACCAAGGGATGTGGGCAAATACCCTGCTGAGAAAATATTCTGGATATCATGGGTGAATATGAGTGGGACATTTGGCACTGTTCCTGTACAACTGCAGCACTGGGTTCAGAGGCTTATTTGAAGAGTTGACATTGATTCAATGTCTGCTTATGTATGTGAGGTTTGCTGTGTTACTTTATATGATCTATTACTCTGTGTAATGATACTCGGTGTAGTGAGTGGAGTGCTGTATTATACATATGAGGCTTGCAAAAACGTAATTGTAAAGAAACAACTGATGTTTGATTCATAAGGCTATGCATTTTAAAATAAATCCGATGTTTAAATAGACCATTTAATCACTGTCGTGTATCACTAAAAGAATCCTCTGTTATGTGTGTTTGAACAGATGACCTCTAAATAAGAATATTCCTAACTACAGAAAAAGAAGGTATTGAGACCTTCATTAGCTAAAGTGAAAGTTCTTAAAAATATTCATAGTGCTGCTCAAGCTGAGGCATGGCTGCAATTTTGAGCACCCTAGCCACATTATTTTGAGGCAACTCCCTTTTTTGTTGTCTAGGAAGAGATTTGTGTCTCTAAGATGGCGGGGTAGTTGTGCTCTACCTATTACCAGGGAGTGCAAAATGGAGGCAATCTGTTGCATGTAATAAACAACCCTCCCTACTGTCTTATACCACAGCATCTAACCTAGCCTCTAGCTTGCACAAAAAAAAACCAAACCAGTGGATACAAGAAAATGAGTAATCCAGAAAGAGATATGTAAACATATACAACGTTCATTCCTGGCCTTCCAAAATATTTTGTAGGGTATGGAAGAAACAGCTTTGAAGAAAAGGCATCTAAGTTACAGTAAGAAAGCGTAAGAGACAATCATCTAGAAAACAGCAGCTTTTTTTACAATGACAACTCTGTCAACACGATATCTGTAACCACAGAGAGATTAAAATGCAAACTTCTCTGCATGGGAAAAAATGCACGTTTATAACGTCTGAGTCTTAACTGCTACATTTTTAGGAAGAGTTGAAAGTCAGATCTCTAAGTCATGTTCACATAATTCTCTGTAGAGATTTTCTGAGTTCCTTTCTGTTCATGGACAGGATTTTCAAGGAGAAGTGTTACTTTCTTCTTAACCTGTGTCTCTGTGGGATTACGTACACACTTGTATCGTGTCCACAGTGCTCCATGTCCTGTACAGAAAGCTGAGGTAAGGAGCGATGCTTTTATTTCATTGATATGGTATGTTATTCTTATCTTTTTAAAGGATCTTTAAATACGATGAATCTTGAAAGCAATGTCAAGACAACTTGTGAGAAGGTTGCTAAGGCTTTGGGCTTTCATTCTCTGCCTAAGAGAGAGTAGCTTAACATCTTTATATTTGCCACAGACTGTGAATTAAGATAGAAGGTAATCTCATCTCTGAATACTTTCATAGATGTTCAGTATTAGTGGCATTTGATTCGTTATTACCAAGAGATTTATTTGCGGATTCTTGTTGCCTGGACAACAGGAATGGTCTTTGCTGAATACAAAACTTGGAAGGCTGGCTGCACTTTCACGCTCTGGTTTCATGCAGGAGAAAATGAAATACATACCCACTTGGAATATGCATTATTCCAACCTTATAGGAGCATTATATTGTACATTAAATCACCAAAGCTCTTTGCCTGTGTGATTCTTATAAGCTTAACCCTAAATTATGTGCGTTCTGGTTACTGCTTCATAGTAGGATCGATTTCTAGCAGATCAATATTTTGCCTGTCTCAGAAGACAGTTTTAAACCTTGCTTGTCCCATATTGTTTTTATTCTTTTATACAACATTTGTTGAAATGGCTTTTGATTCCTTTGACTTCTGTGGCAAGCAATCATAACAAGAGATTTGAATGAAAATGGCAGAATGAGAAGCTGCATGTCAGTGGCTTTTAGTAATACTCTCCAAAAGTGTCCAGCCATTGCTTCCTGTTTTATAGTAAGATTGGTTCACTATAAACTGATACGGAGAAGTTTTGAAAGTCTGAATTGTATTTTTTTTCTGATAAATGTATACATGATTCATTTTGAACTTTAATCCAGCTGCCATTGAAGTCTGTGATAATGCTACCATCAATTCCTATAGTGCAGAAGTGGACTTATAATGAGCTACTTAACGTGTCATTTATCTAAGCTGTCACAGCTTGAAAGGTCTAGGAAAAGACTGGTAGAGTGACTGAAAGGTCTGTAAATGTAATCAAAGGAACCACATTTTGTGTGAGAAGCTGTTTCAGCTCGGTCTCTTTCATCTATAGAAACCTGAGAGAATTTGTTTAGTAGATTCTGGCAACAAAAACACATAGTCAACTGCAGTGCAATGACCCTGCAGAATAAAACCAGACAGCTGAGTAATTTCACAGGTATGCAGATACAGTTCAGGACTTCTAAGCTCTTCAAGTTCTGTCACAGAACTTCTGATGTAGGAGTCTTGTTTGTAAACCATTTCTAACTTGGTATTCTTACCTGTGCAGTAATGGACTCATACCTTGGAAAAGATCTGAGAATATATGCTCTAGTATTTAAGTTGTATTTTGGATGAGAGATGATGGTGTAAAACAAAAGCTATATATTATGGTATTTGCTGTGTTTTAATGTGAAGATTAGTATGAAGATTTTCTTTACATTTCCTGTTCACAGAATGTTTAGAAATGCAGAATTATATAACCTGATCTTAAATGAAAGAGTATTTTCTCAAGAGTTTCACTCAGGTTCTAAAATTGAATTTGATTAAATGCACACAAAGAGATACTACTTAAGCAAAAAAGGTTTTATGTAAAAGTTTCCCTATTAACTAACAATTTCTTCTTGAATATGGGGATTCTGAAAACTGGTTCTGGAGCAAGTAGAACAGCAATATCAAAACTTGGCCAGATCCCATCATAACTCTTAGTCCTGGTGAATATTGAATTGTGAAGGACTTAGCTGCATAGGCTGGCTCTGCTGCACATTTTCATGTCGTATGTATAATAAATGAGTTGTCAGTGAATGCATCATCTGGGCTATTAGTCAGCATCTTCAGGCTTTGCCATATCTTTTCTGTTACTGCACAGCACGACTGCCTGCGTTGGGTCAAAACATCTGTCACGTATTTGTGAAATAATGGATAAAATATCCCTCTCTCCATTTTATTTATTTATTTATTGTCCTGAAATTTTAGCTTGAGTTTCTTTGGTTTCTTTCCCTTTATTCAGACATGGAGTTTCACTACTGTTGCTCTAGCTCCAATTCACTTGTCAGATGGAGTACCTCTCTTATCACTGTCTCGTCCACTGTTAATTTAAGACTCATGTCAATTAAAATTCTAAGTTTTCCGCGTGTAAAAAGCATTTCTTAGGAAGACAGATCTATGGAACATGTAGAGTTCCAGAAGATCTTTAGAGTGGTTCATTTGCAATCCAATGTAATTAGGACTTTTAAATATTAAGTATCTATTTATGTCTGTAGTAGTAATAAGTACAGAACAAGACTTGCTTATTCTTCACGTTAGCATGGGGCATCATCAGTCCTACAAGCTAAATTCTTGTATCCAAGTGAGCTGAAAAGGAGGGAGGGAAGATATTTTTCTCAAAAAACAAATTTTTCCATTTTCCACTTTCCCTGATGAAGGAGAATTACAGTTTCAATGGGAAGACTGTTCTGAAAAATCCTAAGAATGTGTCTTACTATGCTCGTGCTTTTTTCTTATGTGAAAGAATAGCCTACGCTTCTGGAGACCATTCTGAGTAAACTATGCTGATGGGAAATTGACTGATGTTAGAAATCATTTTGAAAAGCAATGACTTAAAATGTAAAGTGCTCATGAGACTACGTAGGAAAGTAATTCACAGAAATTACATTTTAGGATTTGTGACTAAAAAATTACAAAGACACAAGAGGATGTAAACCTGAAAATCTGACAAAAATCTAAGTGAGAAGTGTAATATATAGAAAATAATCTTTTTCAGGTTGGAAAGTTTCCGTTCCTTGTACTGATTTATTTGTGAAACTGGTAGAGAGTGAACAAGAGAGAACAAGGATCTCAGATTTAGGACAGTGAGCTCAAAGAAAATTGACATTGATTCCTTAAAGCTTGGTATCCTGAAGGTTGTCTTTAAGGCGATGCTTTATCCAATTTCTCATCAGTGGGCAAAATAAATAACAAACAGAAAAAATCAAACAACGCTCCCCTACTGCTAAATCCCAAGAGGACACTGTTGACATCTGTGTATTCTGGCCTTGTGTTCCTAATCCAGGTGCCTATGGGCCGAGAATGTTATTTACTAAGTTAGAAGGTTTTTTGTTTCATTTTTGTGTGTGATGTGGGCTTTTTTTTTTTCTGTACAGCTTTACATATGTGCTTATGTTCTTCAAGTAATGAGTAAGCCTATAAGAGACTCCTGATAAACACAAATTTAAAACATCAAGGAAAGAAAAGCTCTATTGCAGAGGTAGAGAAGAAAGGTAATTATGAAAAGATAGGGACCGACTCCTTCAGGATGATTTTCTCTCTAATAATATTGAACTGGGGAAATGCAACAAGAATATAAGTAAATCATACCTTTTAGTTCAGTGTTCATACTTTCTTACATCAATGTGTGTGTATATATGTGTATATTTGCACCTAAATGTGTGTATATGTATGTATTTGCCTGCCCCTGGTTACATGATAATGCTGTGCAAAGTATTTTCTAACATACCAGAAAATTTACAGATGTAGTATCTTAGTGGCTCTCATGGGCTATTATTTAATTTCTTTTACCAGACCAAAAAGAATGATCAGTTATGTGACAGAAAAATTAAATGCATCTTAAATCTAACATTTCCAGTTGCTAATCAGAATTGTAGTCTGTTTCAAAGCCTCTTGATGTGAGAACACCCAATCTCTGCATCCGACCCTTAAGAATTCTGTTGTGTGTGCAAATAGGGAGGGGGAAGTTGCATGCCTCTGACTTAACGGGGTTTTGACCTTCAGAAAGAATATGTAATGTTAGTCACTTGGTGCAGGAGACAAGATATTAAAGAATGGAAATGATTTATTGTTATGCAGAGTATATGTTCATTGCTAGTTTATACGTCTGCATCTGTTATATTTTGTGCCGCTATCACAGCTTGAGAAAAACAAGTACTATCAGTGTGTCTGTATAAACAAACACATTCCTCATGGCAGTTTCCAGTGTAAGATGCTCTTCCACTTGTTGAGGCTCGCATTATCTTCAGACTATCTGACTTTCAGCCACCCTACTGTTAAGTGACGCAAAAGGAATCACTCACCAGCTCCCACATGGAAGCAAATTCCCTTCCAGTCTCTATAAAACCCTCGTTTTATTGCTGAGCCTGAAATATCCCTTTGGCCAGCTTGGATCAGCTGTCCTGGCTGTGCCCCTCAGCTTCTTGCCCTCCCCCCAACCTCCTTGCTGGTAAAGAGCTGTGAAACCAAGAAGCCCTGTTGAGAATAAGGCAGACAGTGGTATTAGCAACTGTACTTAATCACTAGTTCAAAATGCATATGAGTCATACAGACTCCTACAAGTACAAAATCCATTCCATCCAGAGCTAGTGAACTAGTAAAAGCTCTTTTTCTATTTCTTTCTGAAAGATTTCTTTTCTTGCAAAATTCGTTTTCAAATAGATTGAACAAAATAACACTCCAGTAACAAATCCACCGTAGGTTTTTTTCATTAATTGTGCATGCTGCTTGTCTTTGCCTTCTTCACTAACATTAAACGCTTGATATTATTCTCAGTTGTCTACACCAAAACACTGAAATTTGAGTTTGATGTAATACAACTTAAGCAGTATGATTGAGTGGTTCATATTACTTCATTTGCATTGCCTCTCATCTGACTATTCTACATTTCATCTCCAACCCTTTCTTTCTTGCCTATATTTTCATACAAATTCATGCTATTCATAGAAAATGGTGCATAAATGATGAAGACAGATGAAGTAACTTTATATTAAAAAGTGAAAATATTTGCCCTGTTTAGGGCATCATTATTAAATTAACTAGGATATCTAAGTCTGCTTAAGCCTGCTGTGGCAGATTAATAGTGCAATGACTTTCTCTGAATTTTCATGCTACTTCCTTTTTGTGTATCTACCTGTACTTGTGCCCTTATAAGCCTGTATCAAAATAAATCAATTTTTGTACTGAGAATCATGCTTCAAAAAAAGTATCTGCATTTTGTAAATGCAGTAGTCCTATGCTGAACTGATGGAATGAAATGAAGATGTGGAAATTTGCTTGCAGATGTGACTGATCTTTTTTTTATTTATTTTTGAGTAGGCCTTCTTTGGTAGGTGTCTCACACTGGAGAAACAGTGGCCCAATTTTGGCTCTATCAGGCCAAATCATTGTCTGGGCTGGAGACTGAAGGAGGACAGCACTCCTCCCAGCCTCCCTTGATGGCTGGGAACTGATATAAAGTGTGGATGTGGGTACTGGAGTGTGGCAGACATACACAGGATGTAGGGAGTCCTCAGTGCATTTATTCACATTGATTCTAGATATGAATCTTTGATAAACAGTTCTTGTTTTACAGTTTCTGGAGTGTTGCAATCCCAGGTTTGGTGAAGCTGAAGCTGGGAAAACAATTGAAGTATTAAGAGTTTGCATTTCCCCATCTTTAAATGCCTTTATTCAGGATAATATGTTACTTTAGCCATGCAGAACAACAGAGTGAAGGATTTCAGCTTTATCTTTGAAAGTTCTTCCTTCTGAAAACTGTTTTATGCTTGTAGGCTGTGCTCTACTCTATAATAGCCTATTAATATTTCTGAAAATGGGCTTTCTCCTGCGATTCTTCTTTGAGTAGACTCAAATCCACCAAAGTTTTAGTGGTGATGTATTGTATCATTGTATCACATTTCTACCTATGTTTGAAATCTTAAGCCTGATTTTTCGTAAGTTCTTCATTCACCTGAAAAGCAAAAACTCCATTTTGCTAATAATATTGATATTCTATTCCCTAAGAATTCAACTTTTCATCTTCCTTTTTTTTTCTTTTTCCCCCTCAGTGTTTGCTTGCTTTTGATAAATCTTACAATCTCCAGTTTTCAGAAAAGACCTGTACATACAAGCTAACATTTCAGGATGAAACAAAAGCTGAAAGGTATGGAAGCATATGCTTAAAACAAACTCTGAATTTCCTGACTAAGCAGGTTCCTAGACAGCAGTGTTCTTGTGTTGCTGGTCAGAGGTCACATCATTTATATACTGGTCCCCTGCCACGTTGAGTTTCAAGGTTTGCTGATACACCCAGGTGACTTAATGTTCATAGACTATATTGGAGCCTTTGGTGCTTTTTGTGCTCTGACCTTTTTGCTGTTGTATATTTGATGCTCCATTATAGCACAATTGCTTTACTTTTTCTCTAGAGAGTTATAGCATACTAACCTCAAGCACACATCAGAGAAGTTAATGACAGAGACTGAATTTGATTTGTGTCTCAAGACTGTTTAACAGATTAGAACTGCTTTTTTTCTCCTTCAGTCGCCTAGAAAAGGTGATGTGCAACTGTGACAGTTTGTATGAGGTGGGAGCATAAGCTTTCAGGACCAGAGATAATAAGTGAGCAAAGTCCCTTAAATCTTCTTTCTCATGCACTGTTCTGATCCCTGTCTTGCTGGGTAAATTCACATCTGTGATACTGCAGGCTATGTATCAAGCATTTTATATAGTGTAACAGATACATTTCACTTCCAGCCTTCCACAGGTAGGAGGCATTCCTCTTGCAAATTCAGTTATAGATATGATGGTGGGATGCATTTCTTCTTTTATCATGCAGAGGAAAACATTTTTGTTATAAACAATTTGAACACCTAGAAACCTCTGGGGAGAGCTTGTTAGCTTGTCTGCTTGGAGTGTGTGCTCCAAACAAAGGAGGAGAAATACTCTGTGTAGTTTATGCTGTATTTCGGGCGCAATTGCACTGAAATGTGTCAGAATCACAGAATTTTTTTGTGTTAGAAGGGACATCTGGACTACTCCAACTCACCTGCTAAAAGTGGGCTCTCTACAGTAGTTTCCACAGGAAAGCTTCCAGACAAGTTTTGACTGTCTCAAATGAGACATCTCCATGAGGTTTTTCCTCGTGTTCAGATGAAGATTTCCTGGGTCCCAGTTTGTGCCCACTGTTCTGTCATTGGGTACTGTTGAAAAGACCCTGGCCCCATTCACTTGACTCCTGTCCATTAGATATTTGTAAGCATTGGTAAGATTCCCCACTCCCCACCAAGTCTTCCCTTCTCCAATGCTTGTCATTGGCATTTGAAAAAAACAGAATCACAGAATGGCCAGGGTTGGAAGAGACCTCAAGGATGAATGGATGAATCTCCAACCCCCTGCCACATGCAGGGCCACCAACCTCCCCATTTAATACTAGACCTGGCTGCCCAGGGCCCCATCCAACCTGGCCTTGAACACCTCTAGGGATGGGGCATCCACAGCCTCTCTGGGCAGCTGTTCCAGCACCTCATCACTCTTCTCTGGAAAGAACTTAAAGTTCACACTTTGAATCAAGTTAAGGTGCAGGAAAAGTAAACTACAAGCTAACTGCATAGTTATGTGACCATGTCTGTTGTTTCTGTTTATTTTAACAAACAAACTGGTAGTTGACTAATTTGGCATTCTCGGAAGCCATAGCAGCTCAAGCTCCTCCTGAGTGGTCATTCTGATGACACTTTGTCATTGCTGCAACTTCTGGAGGGGAAAAGAAATACATCACCTTTTGAGGTCACAAATTGTTTTCAGAAACAGAAGGTTTGGAGCACAGTGTTGTATTGGGCCTTTTTCAGACTGCCTAAAAACCAGTGGAGTGCAAGCCTGTTTAATTCATGGGACTGAAATTGTCTGTTAGCATTATTCACAAGCAGCACTGTCTGTTAGCAGGGAGCATTCAGAGCACACATTTTTGTGTGTACATAAATATAAGTAGTTTCCTTCATATACTAGAAAATGGAACAGCAATTTTGGCTATTATTTTGCAAATAAATTTGCTGGGAAGATGAATACAAACCAATTACAAGTATGCCATTCTTAAGTTGTTTCTTGTTTGAAGGCTTTACCATATCCGTAATTGCTCGGAAACTAATCAGTTATACAAATTGTCTTTGTACAAATTTAACTGCTAAGCTGATCTTGTGATTATTGTCCTTTCATGTTTTCATAAAGCTTTTGGATTAACTAATTCACAGATGAACATAGTTTTACAAACACTGTGGATGCGTCCTCATAAACAGTTGTTAATCATTATAATGGTTGTATATCATCATAATGTGTGACCTCAGTCATGTCTGTTTTCTTGAAATACGTTATTACATTAATCAATAATTAATGCTACTTTGCACTGCATTTTAAGGAATCATTCTTCTTACTTCCTTTTGGTTTGTATAAGACAAATAAAATACTTAAGGACTTGCCATAGTACCTTTCACCTGACGTTTCTGACTCTTGGAAGCAGATGGTAGAAAGCTAAAGATATTGTCTGTCATTCATCAGCCACGTGGGAAATGGGATTTGAAGCAAAATGCTCTCCCTGTATCAGTGTCAATACCTATAGAGTGTGCTATACAGTACATTGAAATGCAAGTTTTTGGGATAGAACACCTATGCAGGTCTGTTTGTGCATTTGTCTCAAGTCTCGAATGAGTTCCGCATTCCACTCCAGTTTGATCATCAGTCTGCAACCTGATTCTTTATCTTTGGCATCATATGGATGTGTGTGCAAGTCTGCATATTGCCTTTTGGTTTTGGTCCTGGTAGGCAGGCTGTTGGCAGGCTGTTTCTGACTGTACGACCTTGAGAAATCCTCTTAAGGTATCTCCCCTCAACTTGTTAAATTTTTAATAGAGATACTGATACCTATGTGTCTTACGTTATGCATAAGTTGTGTCTCCATTTGCAAGGTATTTTAAGGCTTCTGCATGAATGAGTTTAATTGGAAAGCAAAACAGCTAACTTTTCTATCTAGTGTCCTGATCGAAATCCTCTGGACTTCAGATAAAGCTGAAATATAATAGAATAATACAGAAATGAAAGCACAGAGCAGATTCATGCTTGAAACTAGAGTGCAAGAGTCATGCTGTGTTGCCACATTTGTATAAGCTTGCAAGTCACAAATGTATCTTGCATGTCTGCCTTTTGCTTACAGAATCAGTGGAGATTTTCTTCCTGGGAATTTTTTTTTCTCTCAAACCTACAAAGGAATTCTAGTTTTTTAGCTTATTCAGGAGAAATACTTGATTTCAAACAACTCCTATTTTTTTTTTTGAAATAAAAATCTAAGATTTCTGTGAAATCTCTCCTAATGATATATCTAGATTTGAATTGGGGATGAATACACGGAGTTTTAGTCCCTTCATTCTACAGAGGTTAAGCTGTAACTAGAGTGAAAATTGTTCACTTCTCAAAACTGCTTTCTTGATCACTATGCTAAGATGTTCCCTACAGATGTTTTGTTACTGTCTTGTGTCTGCTGCACTTTGAAAGCAGACCTTGTTTTTCAGTGCTTGAAAAATCTCTTAGGAAACTAATTTAGATCTATTCTTTTAGAAAACATTTATTTTTTTTAGAATAGAGAATTTACTGAGCTTAATCCAGGGAGCATTTGCTAAACTAGACCCTCCACGTGTGCTGCAGTGGCATATGCTGAATAATACTTGGATTCACTGAACAGTTTCACTACTCATGAATCTTAATTCTAAACTGTATTTTAATCTTTACAGCTTTGTAAAGTTACTCATGAGACTTGTGGATGTGCTTCAAGCCACAGTGGATCTGCATCATGGAGTGAAACGACAAAGATTTGTTCTTACTACTTGACCCACATTGTTTAACATGCTTATCATAATGAAATAATTCCCATTGTATTTCATGCGTTGTCTTATAACAGTGAAGGAAAGTGAATGTAGTGAGGAAACCTCTCCAGAAAGCTGCAAGTGTTTTTGGTTTTAGTACTCTTGCAACTGAAGATACTGGCCTGGTTTGGAGGAGGCAGAGGGTTTGGAGGCGAGAAGGGGAGTGAAAGTGAAATAAGTAATTACAGAAACCCTGGAACTCATAAGCAACCTGTTTTTTCTCCTCCTGTCACTTTTTTTCCTGCAGCATATGTTATTTCAGAAGATGTGAGTGGAAGCATGAGGCATGCATTCTTTCTCCCTGTCAGTTGTGTTTCATAGTTCTCTTCCTTAATGTGGTTCTTTTGGCATTTTGGCAGTGTGAATACTGATTTGACCAGGGTTGCTATTTCATCTCAGACATAGCTATACTGTATTTCTGCAATGCAAATTTATATTAGAATTATTTACTGGTCACGTGGATTCATGTCAAGATGTTGTTGTACCTAGGTCTCTGGACTGTACATAATCACTGCTGTTTTATGTAATGTAACTTTCACCTGCGTGATTTCATTGCTGAGGATGGGACTTTCATTATCCGTTCTGCCATAGATGAGCCAGAGATGAAACTTTATTGAAGCACTTAAGAGACTCATTCTTTAATCCATTTAGGAAGTGAAAAGATTTGGTATTATGTTCATAAACGGAAACCGAATCTTTAAGAAAACTGAGATAGAGGATGTATGTGCAGTGCTAGTGGTAATGAGTGTCTGGAAGTGATGATGGCACACAGTCTTCCAGGGCAGTGTCCCCTTAGACTTTCTCAGAATCCAGTTCTTTGGGGGAATTTTTTTGGCATGCCTTGAATTAAGCCTCTGGATATCCTGGGTTATTCAGGAGGTACTCCCTGTATGTCTGTGCCGTGCCTTCCTCGTGCTTTAAAGCATCTGCCACTGGTTGTTGTGAAGAGCTGGTTGCAGAGCTAGATGGACCTTCACCTGGCTTTTAGTAAGCTACTCTTAGGAGGTCATTTGAAACTTCTTGACACTCTGCATTTTTGAAAAATGTAAGCTAGTTTTTTGGCTGTTTGTGTGGAGACATCAGAGCCTAAACCCTGAAGTCTGATGTTAAAAATTCTCAAAGTTTTGTATGAATAATGGTTTTCAAATAACTCAATAAGCCTTAGCATGAAAATGTTACAGAAATTGCATTAAGAACATAGAAAGGAAAGCTTTTTAATTAATTAAAGTGCTTTCTGAATTGGCAGATAATTTTTCCCTGGAGACCTCTAAAATATGCATAAAATGCTAGGGTACACAGAATTAAACCTTACAACAAATCAGCAAGTTTTCCCTTTACACTCAGTGCAGCACAACATAAAGGTCTTGAAGGAGTCAGCTTGCTGCCAAATAAGTTTCCAACACTTTCTTCTTCTCTTCTAATTTTGTTGGCTCACTAGCTTATGAGTATAATTTGTTCTATGTTTTTGTGCTATGAAAAAGAACAAAAGATTGGAAGCATTGTGATAAGGGCTCTCAGGGTTCAAGAACAATTCTCAGCATTTTGGTGTAGGTTAGAAATTTTGCTCTCTGGCTGAAAACACATCTGCCTCCCTTGGCTACTGTGATAAAAGCTTTCCACTGATGCGTTACCCTCAGGAGTAACTAGGGAATCAGCTTGGGACCTGCATTTCTTGTTGAAGTCCCAGCTGCGCAGCTTACGGATTTATCATGTGCTCTATGTGAGAAATGCCTCAAAACTGCTCTTCACATAAAGCAAGCTGAGCTGAATCGGGCCTCTAATCAAACACAGCAGAGGCTTATCCACCATATCTGCTGTAGATAACCTATAAAGAGATAAGGCATAAAGAAATACAGGTGAAGAACTGAAAAAGTGAAAATGAAGTCTGTATCTCTCTTGCCCTAATGACTGTTCTCTGGCGGAGCTTCAGGCCAGGCTTCTTTCTGTTGCATATGTTGTATCTGTGAAATAAAATTTGTACAACCCCATGACCTTCTATACTCTGAAAAGATGAGTATCTCAGTAGTTTCAAGGAAAGTTGTGATGCCAGGTGAAGAACTCAGAAAATGAATGAGCAAATAGTACTCCACAGCATATGGCTTTCCTAGTCATCCCTCAGCTAGTCATTCAAAAACGCAGTGGTATTAAACAGCCACGTAGTCTCTCTGTTGCTTCTGTCTTAGGAGTACATTTATGAAGTTCTAAATCTGGGTTAATGGGATATAATACAAATTAGTAATTTGAGTGATGGTAATATTGTAACAACATTTGTCCTGGGCTACCACCCTTGTTGAGGAACCCAGGCAGAATGCCACACTGCAGGCTGGATCCACCTGCAGGATTATACTTTGTGCTGTGTAGACATTTCCTCACAGGTTAAGCTATCATATGGCTAGTTCAACATATGAGGAACACAGAAGATTCAGACTACCACAAGAAAAAAGCAGGGCTAACACACTGGCAGAGAACCTAATGCATACTGAATACATCTCATGCTCTGTTACGACTGTCCTTTTACAAAAATGACTGGCTGCAAGCAACCTCCTATTCCTTTAGTAGTTCATGCAGCAATCCGTGGTGCTTGAATATCTGCACCTTTCAAGCATTATTAAACCTCTAAAAGCTGTTTACAAGTTAAGTCTCTCTGTTCTGCCCACTTTCATCCTACAGGACAGCTAACTTGGAAACAAGTGAGTACATAATCAGACATTCCCTGCTGTTCTCACTTGAATGGCTTAGAGCAATTTGTTCTTTTTTTTGGTCATATGTAAGGAGTGCATATGTATAAGGCCATGTAATCAAGGTCAAAATATGTTGATACATGATTACTTTGCTGTTTAATTTTTTTAAAGAGTTTTAATTATGTAAAATTACGAAAATATGTTGTTCATGAGTAATTTTTCAGGAGTACATCTCCAACCAAATGTTTTGCATTTGTCTGTAAACAGTATTCTTTGCACGCAAGAAATTTGTATGAGAGCTTTATTAAATTATTAAATATTTTTAGAAGGGATTTACTGTTGTAATAAACTGGTTCGTGTTCATCAGCAGAGCTCTTTTTATTATCTGTAACACTTAGGTTTGAATACATTATTTGAAAACTGTAGCACTGATGGGTGGGAAATACTGGAATTTGTTCAAAATGATATTTATTTTGGAACTTTATGATAAGGTTGCATCCATGGGATTGTTGGAAGAAAATTGTTTTTGTGTGATCAGTGTGGAGATAGAAAGCTTTGGGGAAGTTCAGCAAATATTTGCCGAATGCTTTAAGCTGAGCACGGAAGCAAATGACAGTTCTGGAAGGTGAAAACGCTTGGCAGGAGTTAGGATGCTTTCATGTGATCGGCAGGCTTAGAGATAATGATCAGTATTACACAGAGAGGTGTACAGCCTTTGAAAACAACAGGAAAAATAGTTTATTTCCCCTACCCCATAGACTTGTGAAGAGGGAAATGCAACATTTTTTCTATTTTCTTATCACGCAAGTTATGACATTCTGAAACTAAACGAAAGTGAAATGAGTATCAGCATTTTTTTCTGTGCACATTTTTATTTGTTTAGCAAATCTATGCATCTTTCTGGAAGTGCCTCTGTCTTCTGTTTTGAAGAGTTATTTTGCTGCTGTGATTTGTTTCAGAAGATGTATATGCAAGCAGCAGGTCCTTTCAAAACATTTTGCTGAAGAAATAATTGGAAAAATATATAGAACCAAAGCATTGTGTCTTGCCATTCTATTTCCTTTAGAAAATCTAAAGATAATCCACCTAAATGAAAGTTCTCCTAGACTGCAGTCCATTTACGTATGAATTTATTGAAAGCTGGTGTAAAAGCAACAATTTATAACTATTTTTACCTCTCTGTTTTTTTAACACAACTTCCTGATGGAATAATTCTATAGGATTAATGTTAAATTTTACACTTCTGCTTCTCTCGAGGGATATTCTCTGTCTGGACATTGTTACATTTTCCTGCCTTCATCAATGGCACACAACTGTATGTGTCATCATACTTACCACATTCTGAATTGGAAATGTAGCTCCCTACTATAATGCACCTGCTATGAACTACATCCTCAATGATGAGATGTTTCATTTTCAGAAAAATGACTAAGAAATAATAGAAACTTTGCAAGAGGAAGTTTGTGGGCTGGATTGCCCTCATTGCTGATTGATTGAAAATGGTTCTCTTTACTCATGAAATCGTCTGTGAGACCCTCCTCAAAATTAACATCCCTTTGATTGAAGATTTGCATTTATGTCAATCGTGCAATTCAAAACAATACAAGCTTTTTTTGTTGCAGGTCTTGAGCATGCCATTAAGAATTACGTTCTTGCTGTTCTTATTTCTCCTGAAGATAAGTGTGAGCAACAATTCAGATTCAATAGATCCAATCTTACGAATTCCAACGATTTATTAAAATTAAGAGCAAGCTATTCAAGTGTACCGTGGTGGTTTAAAAAAAAAAAAAAGAAAGCAAAACTAGAGTCAGAAGTATATTCGGATACATCATACTGCAACATACATTTTTTCCATTTTTGCCACCTGTAAATACACTGACTAGACATTGTCGTTAAAGAAATGCACAATATATCCATTTATTGGGCTGTCAACTAAGTTTAATGGACTGGAACAGTTAAAGAGGAACCTTATTTACCATATATTTGTATCATAAAATGTTCTATAATCACTGTATTATGAAAGGCAGAAATTTATTTTCATTACAGTCACTCAACACGAGTGATGCCTTAAAGCAGGGTGAATCTATGATCATTATTACAACATTCTTCGCATTCAAATCCTGTTTCTTTGCTTTTCTAGATATTTATCTGGGAGAGCAATTCTGGTTTAAGAAATGAATGCCACATGCTTCATATAGCTTCAGTCTTTATTTCCCCCCTACTATTTAAAGTTATTTTGAAAATATATTTTTGGTGAGGTGTTGTTAGGTACAGGTTGATGTAAGTAAAAATCACATCTCTTATGCTCTGGGTAGGATGGAGATATTCAGAAGGTGTGATTACCTGCCATTAGAGGAGATAAAAGCTTTATAGCTTCTTAAAAACAGAAGACCTTCAAGTGTATTATTCATGAAAGACTATATGTAGTAAAAGCAGAGAGTTTGAGCTGAGCTTCTAGTTTCTGTGATAATGAAGGATTAGTAAATAGTTCTGAACATGTCTGAAAGGTGGTAGAATGTACCTGCTAGTCTACGGTCATTATGTTTACAATAATGTAGTTTGCTATCACTGCAATTTTTCCTCAGATGCAAGTATAAAACAACACTTGCGTAAAAACAACACTCAGCTGAGATAAAAAATGTATGTAAAGGATATTTTCAGTTTTTCGTAAAGTCTACAGAGGCACCCAGGTATTTTGTACAACAGATCTAAAAACTGTGGGATAAGAGCGTAGGACACTTTTCTTATACTGCTTCTTGGATCTGGTACAAGATTATCATGAATTTTCAGAAACTTTTCACCTTTTGTCTCTCTATGTTCATTGCACTCCAGGATTTTACACTGCCTGTAATTCCAGCATGTTTGAGAACATAGGATTTTTTGGTCATAGCCCTGCTGTTCCACTGTCTGTTCCATCTTTGGTATCTATGTTATGACATCTTGTGAGAGTGTAAGAAAACAAGTGCTGCTCAACATCATCAGGTTTTCTATCAGCTAAGATCAGGTCATGTGCTCATTTGTATACATTTCTTAATTTTCTTTCTACATATATTTTCCTAAGCTGCAAGAGTAGTCTTTAATCTGTTTGTTTTGCACCAATGAAATGCACACTGACCTACTGCTGTACTACTCTGCTTTGCTTGTGAGGTAATTCACTTTGAGGTAATCACTTCCTTTGGGATAATTCTGATTCATGCTCTTTGTATGCCTAAAATGTTTTGAAAATTGAGTCCTTTTTACTGAAATGAGAAAAAAACAGATCTAAGAAGTCAGCTTCCAATTTGAAATGCTGTTATTACTAGAATTAAGAGATTTTTACCATTCCTAATTTCCTCTTTAACATTTATCTATGGCTGGATACTGCATACCTAATCCTACAGTATATCTTATCTTTTTCTTCTTTCTTTCTTTTTTTTTTTTATTTCTTCTCTTTTGGTCCCTTATAAAAAGGGACGATTCAGAGAGTAGTGAGGCACTGGAACAGGCTGCCCAGAGATATTGTGGTTGCCCTATCCCTGGAGGGGTTCAAGGCCAGGTTGAACAAGGCTGTGGTCAGCTTGATCTAGTGGGTGGTAACCCTGCCCATGTCACAGGATTAGAATTAGGTCATCTTTAAGGTCTCTTCCAACCTAACCCATTCTGTAGCAGTGTATCATCTTTCTCCTTTTTCCTCCTAAAGAGAATATTCACATTCAAAGAATATGAATTGTTATTACAACCTTTCACTTTCCACTGTTAAATAGTTTTCCATTTCTGCATCTCTAATTTCTAGCTTACTATTCGTTATTTAATCCCATATTTTATTCCAGTCATATCTTTATTGATGCCTTCTCAACTGCTCCTGTTCAGATTTTTCATTAATGCTGACTGATAAGATTTAAAAAATATGCTTCTACCCACTATGGAAGAAAGATGGAAGATGCTGAAGTGAGAGAAGCACCTTTTAAATAGAGCATCACATCCATTGTGTGTCCCATATAGGTTCCTATGGAAGGAGCAGACTTTTCTGATGTGGAGCTGATGAGACAGGAAGTGAAAGCCTCACTGCGTTCGTCCATTAATGGTAAATGAATATGTATTGTTAATAATTTTTTATTTAGCAGTAACATTATTGTAGGTATTTTCCAAGCTGAAGAGAATGTAGTCTGTAAGACCTGTTTGGAGGTCATGGGATATACTGGGAAGACAAAAAAGTGGGAAATGGTACAATTCAGAAATAAAATAAGTCATTTTGTTCTTTTTCTCATGATAAAATCAAATACTTCTGCTTTAGTAGAGAAGAATGAATTCAGGCAATTTACGTAAGAACGTTCTTACTTTTGAGTGTACACCTAAATCTAGGTGACTTCAGTACTGCAGTATAGAAATGCTGTTGATTTACTTCTAGGACCTACCTGAATCACACAGGATGTTCTGTGTGCCCAGTTCCAAAGGAAACTTGTCTACATATCCTATGGTACAAGTAAATTATCTTGATTTAGGATTTTCTATATATCCTTCGTGTATTTTCCATGTAATGTCTTTGTTTTTTTCTAACATTAAGAAAGTATGTAAAAATTAGGTAACATCAATGAGAAGATTTTCATTTCTCAAATCAGAAAATAATATTGCATGTTTGAGTAGAATATTAACTAGTAGAATATTAACTCAGTGCTTCAAGAATTACAGAGAGGATGTTGATTAATCTTCAGTGGTGTTGATTGTTGATTGTTTTTTTTTGTTTCTTTTCCCTGCCAATGGTTGTTTGAGCTTAAAAATATGTATACCATTTTCTGCCAAATTCCTTTTTCTTTCTTCCTGTTTATTACTTTTATCTCTTATCTCTTGTTAATGACAACAGAAAGCTAATAGTATATGTACACTAGCAAATCTCAGATCATCAGGGTAACATAGTCACTTAAAAAATGCCTTCGGGTTATTCTGTTTCCCAAGATACATTATCTGTACTTTTTTTTTCCCAGTAAACAAGTGAATCTTTGTCACTCCTTTAATAATCTGTAAGTTAACTGAGCATTAGCTGATGAAGTAATTAAAACATTATGTTTTTCTATGGTGGCAAAGCTGAGAAAGTTAGGAGGATTGAAGTCCCAGTGTTCAATCACTATGTAAACACAAGTTGGAACCATTCCTCCCTTACACTAGAAGCCTTAGTCCTTTGCTGTTCTATGCATATGCTTAATATTAGATTAATCTTATCCTTTGCCCAAATCTGGTTTTCACCAGGACCTTAGAAATGCTTGTGTCTTCAATCTTAGATATTCATGTGGGATGAGAGGTCACTGGCTCCTTTGCAGATAGCAGAGCAGTCTGACAGCTCATGCTTCTACATGCATACCGAGGCATATCCTCTTTCCTCTCCATTGTTCTGTTCCTCAGAGCAAAAAAAGAGAAAGCATAGTATGTCCCCTGCAGCGTAACAGTTCAGTTCTGCTGAATGCTGATAAGAGGAAATATTCTTTACCCTTTTAAGGACCTACAGCTATAATGAGCCTTCATGAAGGCAATAATAGAAACCATTGTCTCAATCTGACTTAAAGCAAAATAGTTTATTTTAATGTTGCATACTAAATATGTGTGATTGCAATGAGAAATTCTGTTTATCTAAAGATGTGTGTATGAGTATTCAGTTTTCCTACCACATTCTTGAGTGTCTGAATTTAGAAATGATGATAACAATTTCTTTATTTTTATTTACTTGCTGCCAGTAGATAAAATAGCAAAGAGAGGATGTTCAGATTGCATAAATTAGAGCACATAAGTTCACAAGGCAATAGATGGAAGTTACTATGGAAACTTCGGTTCAAAGTATTTGTTACTGTTATTATTCCATGCTTATTCTTGCATTAACTGATGAGCAATAAAACAATTGTTAGAAACATTAGGTAACAAATCTAGAAATGTCTTCAAAACTGGAAAGTTATTAAATACCAATAGTAGCAATATGTAGTTACAATAAATAAAACATCAGCATCACTTCTGTTACAGACCATTGGCCAAAAAATTTACTCCAGATCTGTGGTCAGTCATTTAGTATTTTGGTTACAAAGATGGAACAACAGAAGCTTAGCACAGTTGAAAATATCAACGAAGATGAATACTGAATGTCAAGAGAGTATTGATAGGAAATTTTCTTTTGTGTGGTTAAAATTATAAGGATATGAAATGCTTCATGAAAGACAAGCATTATTATTTAAAAAAAAATCATAGAATCATGCAATGGCTTGGGTTGGAAAGGACCTCAGAGAACCCCCTGTATTGGGCAAGGTTGCCAACCACTCAGTCAGACTGCCAAGGAACTCATCCAGCCTGGCCTTGAACATCTCCAGGTTTGGGGCATTCACAACCTCTCTGGCAGCCTGTTCCAGTGCCTCACCACTTTCTGAGTGAAAGCCCTGGGTATAGTACTTCCAATGGAGCTTCACAAGGGAAGAGTAGAGGGAGACAGTCACCTTTCTCACTCTGCTGGCCACTGCTCTTGATGCCAGCTGGGATACCGTTGGCCTTCCAGGCTGCAGGGGCACACTGCTGGCTGATATCCAGCCTTTCATTCAGCACAACCCCCAAGTCCTTTTCAGCAGGGCTACTCTAAAGGAGGTCATCTTGCAGTCTGCACTCATACTTAGGATTGCACCGGCCCATGTGCAAAACCTTGTGCTTGGCCTTATTGAACGTCAGTAGGTTTTAATGAGTCCACTTTTCAAGCCTGTCCAGGTCCTTTTGGATGGCATCCCTTCCTTCTGTTGTACTGACTGCACCACTCAGCTTAGTGTCATCTGCAAACTTACTGAGGGTACACACAGTCTCACAATCTTTGTTGACAAAGATGTTGTAGAGCCCCAGTCCCAAAACACGTCTGGGGGACACTACTCTTGATTGGCCTCTGCCTGGGTATAGAGCCATTGACAACAACTCTTTGGCTATGAAGTAGGCTACCTAACAATGAAATCCTGGGTTAGAAAGGTGGGTTATCTACTGCAGCCCTTCTCCTGTTGTGCTAGGTGCTGAAAGCCAGTGCGTTAAGCTCAGTGCTGTGATTTTTAACAAGCATGGGGAGTCACTGAGTCAGCACATGGCCTGGTGTGCTGCTGGAAGAGCATGCCAAACAATTTCAGTGTTTCCCAGATAATAAAAATTACAATTGTTGTGGTCTTACTCCTTAAAGAATCACTTCTTTGTCTGTCCTCTGTCTGTGTCTGATTTTCTATTAGTTCAGCTAAACAGGAATGTTTACTGTTTGGAGTCATTTTATGGGATTCTGTTGAGTGGAACCTCTACTTGTAAAGTAGTGTCATGCTGAGGGGAGATTGTTGGGTAACTGAAAGCTGACTTGGGTCCTTTGGCTTCTCTGCATTGGGATTAGTAAGATTTTAAACCATAGATGAGAAGTGAGATACTTCTCTTCAGCAGCTATTTGCTTTGGGAGCTCTTGAGTGTGGATTGCTTTTTGTGTAACTTAAATCAGTTACTGAAGGCCATCACAGTCTCCTTTGAGTGAGGCACAGGTGCTGGAACCCTGACTCATTGAGCAGTACATTTGCTGAAACTGGTGTTGTTTAGATTGCTCAGATTGTTTAGAATACTCAGTCTGATCATCATGGGAAATGGGTGCAAGTTGCCATCTTTTATCAGAAAACAAGATATGTGAGCAGCAGCTGAGGTCCCTTGGTTTGTTCAGCCCAGAGCGGAGGAGGCTGAGGGAAGGCCTCATGGCAGACTTCAGCTCTTCGCAGGGAGTGGAGGGTAGTGTTGATCTCTGCTCTCTGGTGATAGTGTGAGGAAAAGGCTCTGCACCAGAGCGTAGTCAGTCTCTGGGACAGGCTGCCCAGTTGCCAGAGTTCAAGGAGCATTTGGACATTGCTCACAAACATAGGGTTTCAATATTGGGTGGTTCTTTGAAGAGCCAGGAATTGGACTCGGTGGTTCCTGTGTGTCCCTTTCAACTCTAGGTATCCTGTTATTCTGTTTACTTCATACTGTTCTGTTATTCTATTTTCTTCATACGGTCAGCATGATGTGAGTACAGAGGTGCTAAAACAAAGAAATTTAGGTTCAAATTTTGCTTCTTATCCCCAGTTCTGCTTTTGTTTTCTTTTATCATTTTTTGATAAAAGTTTCATTAACATCTGCATTGTGAAAGTCTGCTTCTGTCTGACCACATTTGACAGTTGAGTTATTCAGTGGGTGCCTTGGTGTATAAGAAATGTTCCCCCTTCACTTTGCCAGGCTGTGCAGTAAGTACAGAAGGGAGAGCTTCTGGATCAGGGAGTTAGCCAGACATCTAAATCAGCTTTTGCTCACTACTCCATAAAGCAAATTATCCAAAGCGTAGGTGAGGGCACCGGTTAAAAATTCAGATTTTGGTGTGTGTATTAGATGGTGCTTGGTGGGAAGGTGTAACAGGCTATGGAGAGAAACTCTCTGACAGCAGATGGTTGGGTTCTTGCACTTAAGAGGAAGTGGAGAATGGCTGTTAGGAAAGCACTAATGTTTGAGTTTAAAGAAGTAATAAAAAATGAGCAGAACAAGCAGTACTTTGTAAAGAATCTCTGATACAAAAACCAGTATGAAGGCATCAACAGAAACAAAAGAGATAGCAAATAGCCTTAGTGACCAGATGAAGTGATGTATAGTTTGTCAAGCTTAGCACTGCTAGGAAAGGTGTGTTTTGCATTCGTCTGTCCCCTGGGAAACACAGCAGAAATGAATGTGCGCGCTCATATGATGGTAAACATTTTTAAGCACACAGAATGCATACAGAATTTTAAGTTGTATCCCCCCCCCAAGGGAAATGTGAAAACAAAAATAGAGCAACAAGTATTTTATATTGTTTAATTAGTTAGTTTATTTATAGAATCAGACGTTTTGTAATTGATTTTAATTACTGCCTCTTTTTGCTATTAAGCAGATTCGGGATCTCTTACCCACTGAAAGCATTTTATGTTAGTCTCTTTCTTTAATTAGCTACGTTTCTACAACATATTTCTTTAAGAAACTTGACATGCAATTCTAGAGCTTACAGAAGTACTGCTGTGAGAAAATGGTAAAGCTTTCTGTAGTATGAGAATTAATGTAGCCCCAAATCCTTGTAAGAGCAACCACACAAAATATTTGTGGTACCCCATAGTGACTCCTAAAAACAAGGTGAATACATGTATAAAAAACAAACAAAAAACTTGCAAACAAAATAAAGAATCTGAGGTTAAAAATGAATTAGGTAGTTTTTCCTACCTACCTGACTGAAATTTGTTTGAAGGACTCTTCTCTTGAGAACTTTTTTTCTCAAGTTGCTTTTGTGTTATTCTCTGTTGATTTATATTTGACCGTGATCCGTGGTCGTAGCTGTTAGATCACCTTGATTCTTTCCTTAACAAGAAGAAATTCTCATTCTTATTTTGCCATGAACAGGTAAAATGTTTTCAAACTGTTTTAAGGGAAGGGGAAAACTGAATAACAGTTGGGCAGAATCATTTATGCTGGCTGTATTGTTAGCAGGGCCAAGTGCAAAAAGCTGAAGAAGTAATTTTGTAGCTTTGCCTGCATGTTTAAAAGAACAGTAATTAAGTCATTCTTTGACTGTACAACTTCGAAGTTTGCCTGTGTTTCAAAGTGTCAGTTAGCAAAATAACTGTTTGGGATTGTTCAAAAAGTCATTGCAACATTAATGCCAAATTTGGAGGAACACAAAACATTGTTGTCACCAATAATTACTGTGTATTTAAATAATCAAAACATTAAAATGATCTAAAGTGGAACAACTTGATCCAGTACTATGGTAGCAAATGGATAATAATACTTTCTTTTTTCAGGACTACATCTTGAGTAGTTTTGCTTAAGCTGGCTTTTTTTTTTTTTAATACATAATATGTTTTGATATTTAGTGTTTGTAAAACTATTATGACTGTATAAGGCTCTGTTCAGAGGAACAAAGAGGTCTCCAGTGGGATTGATTCTGCTGAACAGAAATGGCAGGTGTTACTTTGCATTACAATGGGATCAGTACAGCACCTCCTCCATTATGTCCCTTCATAATGCTACTGCAGTTTCTATCAGCATTGTTACTGGAGTTCTTCAAGGGATGTGATTAGTAGTTATGGTGGCTATTAAAATAACTATCGATTCTGTTGATAATTTTAAAAAGATTTAAACCTGAATGTCGTTTTTATATCTGGTGTCTCCTGTTCCTATCATCACTTAAGTGTATATTATTTTCCTCCTTATTTCTTGTGAGGCCGTGCAAAAAAAAAAAAGAAAAAAAATTACTGAAGAGAAACATATTCTTTAAGATGCTAGACTATTTTGTCAGAACCAACATGCTAATAGGGATCTCCCTCCTTCTCTTCAGAGCTTTGCTGCCTTCACTGTCAATGACAGCAAAATTGCTCACTTGGATACCACAGTCCTTTGAGCTACAGCCTCCTTTGCTTTTCTTTAAATTCTTCCCTTTTCTTTCTCCTTAATTTTATGCACTCCTCTGATTCATCCTCCAACCATTTCATTAGAACAGTTTTAAAGCTTAATTTTCTGCAGAAAAACCTGCTCTACATCTATCTGTTGTTCTGCCTTCAGCATCAGCTCTGATGTGCAGCAGTGCAGAGACTTGTCCCTTTTCCATTTCAGTTAGCTCTCGTGTGGTTTTTGATATAACACTGGATTATACCCTCCATCTAGTTGAAAATGTGGGCCTGTCCATTGGAGATTCATTGCTGCATGTTCACCTTCAGAAGGAACCTTTGAAAGAGGCTCTGCTTTGCAGCTCCTCTAAATAGCACCATGCAGTGCTGAATCAAGAAAAAAATATCTAGTAAGTGGGTTTGCAGTAAACTTTCATTTTGAGCCTTCATTTCATGCAGAACAAGCTCAGACTATTCGATTTTCAGATATAAGGACTGCTTCTGAAAGTTACCCTTTTTTGTCTTCCACATTCTTTTCAACAAGCAGTTGTTTCTGTACTTCTCTCTCTTGCCATATTTGTATAATAATCAAACAGTGCTATCTTCTTATTGATGCATGCTTTCTTTGATAGTATTTGAAATGTGAGTAATTCTAAATCGAGGAACACACATGCCATAAGGAGGAAGGCTTTTGTCTTTAGCTTTCTAAGGAAAGATTTTTCCTCTTGTACACTGCAAAATGTGATATCATCACTCTAATTGTCAGTTCTTTGTATGTAAAATCCCTTATCAGACCTATGGCAGCTCGTAGGACTAAATTTTATTTTCAGATTTATAGCATGCACTCAACAGCACTCTGCTTAAATTAGTGCAGTTCGTATCCCTGAACAGTAACAACTGCCCAGCCTTTGCACATCAATCCATCTTCCTTTTAACAGAAGCACTACTTTTTCCTGTTTGTTTCACTAAGTTCTTTGGAGCAAGTGAATTTATGCCAACATAAGGCATTTGCAAATCTGTACTATGCTATTTAGCCTTGTTATATTACAAATAATGTAGAAATATTAAGTCCTGATGGTAAAGGATGTTTTTGTTCCCTGTATTTCTCACCCTGTTATTAAAAGAATTTGCTCTTACACCAGTCTGAAATCTAGATTTCACATATCTAGTATTATTGTTAAGCAGAAGACTGAACGTTTGGAATAGGTTATGTATGTGTAGAAGATAAATTGCGTGGAACTTCTCAATCTGGATAAAAACACAATTATGGAAGGATTTTATGACTTCTATGGAAAAGGAGAAAAAAAAGCACCACTCACTCTCCCAAGAAAGGAGGAACTAATTATGTGATAGAGTACTGGTTAATTATTGAGTCATATATTGACTGCTCATTTATCTTTTTGCAGTCTGAATTTTAGCTGATGTGTTTCTTATTTGTTTTGCATAGCACAACCTTTTTGTGTATCATCAAACAGTTTCAGATATAATAGAAGTCAGTCAAATGACTGACTTCAGAATGAGACACAAGTATGCATGAACTGACCACATCAGAGATGTCACTTCAACTACGCGCTCCTTTCCCAATGCTTCCTGATTTTATGCTGTCAAGTCGGCTCCCAAATACCATCACATTTTCCCTAGCTCTGCATAATATTCAAGGTTATTACCCAGCTGTCAAAGGTGTAGCTGACTGACAATGGAAAGAAGTTAGGATAAACAATAATGTTTTATGGTTAGCACAGTGCAGAATCAAATGTCACCTTCAATTTCTTAACTGTGAGCATTCAGAAGCACTGTATCACTGTATCCATCTTGCCATTCAAAGTACTTTTTCATCCTCAGCAAAGTAATGGAAAGAGACAAGGGAATCATATGTCTGACAGATGCAGTGTTTGCCTATTTGAGAACTTCTCCTTTGACTTAATCATGCATAGGAATGCTGTTGATATCCTCTTATATAAAAATATAAGGTTTATTTTTACTACATATTGTAGATAATAATATCGTATGGAAAGGTTATTATGGTTGCAGTCCTGAACCACACAGAGGTAGAAGATGCACAAGAACATACCTCAGTTTTTGAGCTAGAAGAATTCAGAACAGCTTCACTTATTTGGCCAATCATTCTGTTTATAAATGAAAGCTATCCTTAAAAATAAAGAACAAGCAGACTTGAATACAGAGCAGAACTATGTTGGAATTGTAGTGCTATTTGTTGGTGAGTGTGAGTTGTGGGGTTCCTTTCAGCTCACATAGTGTGGGGTTTGATAAAAAATAAAGCTGCAACTCAGTTTGCTGTGCTTGAAAATGTTCTGTAAAGAGTTACTTTATTCTTCTAATGCCTCCAATATTTAGAAAAGAGAGTTGATGGTGCATTGACACTTACATTAAAAAGTAATTTTATGATAAATGTATAAATTATTTATAAATGTATAAATTATTATAAACTTTATACAAAATGTATAAACTTTTATATAAATTATTACAAAATTTATTAATTTTTTGAGAAAAGGATGAATTTCTATACCAAATAATTCATTTTATCTATAATTTAAGAAGTATTTTCTTTTTTTCCTCATTCCTAAATTTACTACTGGATAAAATGCATTAAAGAATCTATTTCACAGACGTTTGTTTCCTGTGTAGTGTTAGAATTTTTAGTATCACCTGATGAATCAGAAGATCCTACTGCCCTTGCTGGCTTTGGACTGATTCCTGGGTGAGAAGTCTTTGAAATGCATAGAAATAAATGTATCCTCAAGGAGAGAATAAACAGTTGGAGTTTAATTGCCATAACGCAAAATTTTTATTATGAACAAATGGAGAAAACATTAAATGGATACTGGATAGGATTATTTTACTGAAAAGTTTTCTATGAAGAATAGGGTAGTTTTTTTTTCTATCAGTGAGGTGACCTTTCTTGTGAAAACAGTAAACGTTTATTGCAAACACAAAACACTTTTAATTGAGTATCTGTGCCTAAATAGTGGCTAAGAATTCCAACCATAGAGTTGTCCAGAAATGCTTATTCTTTGTTTCAGTTCACTCCCACACTCGCTGTTGGTTTTTTGTTGTTGGTTTTTTTAATAGCTTTCCTCTTGAAAACAAATGACAGGTTCAGCAATCTGTGCAGTATCAGACATCAAAGCTCCATCTACACATAATTTGTACATCTTTTCTAGTAGTCATTTATTTTCAGCAGCGAAATATCCAAAAAACTGTATTGCAGACTCATAATATGACTGTTTCTCTCTCTTATTGCAGCCGTGAGTAAGCAGCAGAGCTTTAAGATATATTGGTGCTTGAGTTATCACTAAAACTAATGAATTTTGACCTCAGAGATATTGATTCATTGAAACTCATTGCTTCCCTTCTGTTGGAAAGGAGAAATGAAGCTGTTGGTTTCTTAGAGATTCATTTGGAATTCATTTACCAGTTCTCATACAAGTTGACCTTGAAGATATTTTGAGAAAAAATTGTGTTCTGTGGTAACAGCATAGGCTGGATTGGCCAGCTATGTTGACTCTTCTGATAGCATCAGGATAAAAAGGATGCTTCTTTGTATCTGTTGCAGCTCATCTGAAGAGGGAAGGGGCTGAAGAAATGTGAGATCCAACGTGGAGACAATCAGCAGAAATAAAATTGAGGACATCAAGTTTATCAGTCAACACTGAACCAAGAGGTCTCTCAGCCACATTCCAGATGGGTGAGCTTTGTGTATTGTCTGGCCCTCTGCAAGACAACTCATTGCTCTGGATGTAACACAAACTGAGTGAACAAAAAGATTTTCATTTCGCCCTTTCTTAGCTCTGTTATCCTTTAAAATGGCCTTAGATTAAATTTAAGCCTGATATGATTATAGCACTGTGTATCTGTGCTAAAGAATGTAGGTTGCCATGCTATGTGTCTAAGCAATACTTGCCTGCTTTTTTGAGCCACTTTTCACAATATCTGAGCTGGAAAATGAAAAGGAAACAAAAGATGTGGGACAGGTGAGCGGAACAGAAGTTTTATTTCTGAATAATCTGTTCTTCCTTTCATTCTCTTGATTTCCCATCCCATTTTTACAATTTTACTTGCTCAAGTGTAACAAAACTTGGATTTATTTATTCTTTATACACAAATTTGAGCAAAACTTTGGAGGTAGCTCTTGGGAAGAAGAATATGTTGCTACATTTGTGTGTGGTTTTGTGCATCTGGACACAGTTCTCTTCTTTCTCTTCAAGGACTCCTTTATTTACCATGTTGTTCATTGTTTTAGATAAGTACTTGGCTTCTGATATTGGCTCTTGTATTGTTTGTTGCCTCTAACCAGACAATGATAGAAACACATTTTAGCCTTTTGGCTGCTTGGTCTTTGTGCTCTGAATACATCTGTGAGATGGACCCTCCCAGTAAGGACAAAAAAAGTTGTTTGCCTTCAGGCATGAATAGCCTACATCTTGGGATGTACTGGGGAGGTACTTACATTCTCCTCACGTTGCCTATCAGTGATTTCCTTCTATTCTTTCACTTAGCTTGAAAAGAAAAAAAAAAAAAAAAAAAACAAAAAAACCAAACCCAACAACGGTCAAACACTATTCCAGCAAGAAAAACATCATTCTTTCATCCTGAACTATAGGCATGATAGAAATAAGTCAGAGGGAGTCTTTGCTGAGAAAGTTAGGTGAAGCAGTTTAATGTAAAACTACAAAGATTTATAGTGTAGAGTTTACCTTCCTGAAAATGCTTATTTTTATTCTCTTTGCCTTTGTGACTATTACAGAATGTTGCCATCTTCGTAAATCAATAGGAGTTTAAGCCAAAGCCTCAGTGATAGTATGCATTTGTGGAAGGGAGCTGTGTTGCAGAAAGCCAAAGCTCTCCTTGTTTCCATGTAGGTTCAAGGTAATGATGACTAACTACATATCTGTAAGAACAGTGAATTTTTTTGACCTTCTTGCTGGGGGAGCTGCTATCCTTCCAAAGTTGTGCATGTTTGCAACACTGCCAGTAATTTCTGCATTTAAGATGCACTAAAAAGCAATTTGTTATTAAGACTTACCTTCTTACATGAGCACTGAAGTAAGTCACATGCTGGCCCTAAATAAGCAAATTAGGAGAAAATTATATTATCTCACTTCAGAGTTATGGAAACTGAACAAAGAGTTCAAAGATGAAATTAAGGTCATGACCATCTTGAGCTAATTCAAACATTGTATTTTCACTCAGCAAACAATATCTTTGCTTATGTTCACTCTCAGTTTGTTCTTCATACATTTTTCATGGGAATTCAAACCCTTCGAAGAGCTGATTGAAGTACACACCTTCCCTTTTTTTTTTTTTTAAATCAACTTGCAAGTTGATTTGAAAAGTCCTCCTGTCTGTGATAACCATACAGCAGGCTTCCTGCAGCCACACTGCTCCCTGTGCTCAGGAGTGTTGTGCCAGAGGCAGGCAACTGCAGAAACCAGGATGCCCCACAGTTTCTCCTTCCTTGCATGACAAGAGGTGACAGTGTAACCCTGTATAAATACGGAATAGGTGCTGGTCCACTCATCTAAGCTCCTCAGTTAAGCATGTAGGTAGTAATCCTTCAGAGCAAAGTGCTGAGGCAGTTGGTGACAAAAGGATTTGGACTGCTGAGTTCGTGAAACAAGGTGAGTGACAGTACCACTAGAAGGTTTTCTCATTTCAGAGGATTGGTTTGTGTTGGGCCAGGTGAGACTCAAAAACTGGGCTGAGCATCTTTCTACATTTTGTACTTAGGTAAAGTGAAACGTGATCTTATTTCTGAGAGCTTTTTTGGGGGGGAAAGGTGGTCTTTAGATGCTGCTTGAAAACCCATACCCTCAACATGGGCATTGCTAGTACAACCTGCTTTAGTGTAATTTTAATAGGATGCATTAAAAAAGGAAAACCACAACAAAAGTTTCACAGGTGGCTGAGAAGTAATTAACATTTGGTTACTGAAAAAACAAATGTTAATTGAAGTTTGCCTAGAGGCATACTCAGAAGTAAGCAGGGCAGTCATCAATGCTGGATGCACTTCTCTGGGCTATCACAGTGTATAATATGTTTTGTAATGTCTTACTTGTTATTTGATATTGATGTGGTTTACTTTACAGCCTGCTATTTTGCAGTACTTCAATCACATCAACATACGGCAGCAAACTCTGAAAATGACATAATGAAATACAAGCAGGTATGGAATGCATTGTACACACGACAGAAAATGAAGTGAAGCAAACAATATTTTAGAGTAGGATTATCCATTTTGCTAGAGACGCTTACTAGAAATATTTTTCTGCATTGATTATTCATAATCCAAACACATCATGGTATAAATTATATACTATCTGCTATGTTTTCCAAACTATTAGGTTGTTTTCCAGCCATTAGGCTGGAGACCACCATTAAGTACTTCTGGACTGTTTCATGGCAGATTTTTATTTTAAACAAGAAGAGAGAAGAACCTTGTCATTTAACCACTTGAAAGAATTACGCTGTGGAATAGTCATGGTTCATTCAGATTTTCTCTTTTCCAGATAGGGGAAAGTTTACTAAAATTCTTCCATACTTCAAAGAGAAAATATATCCACGCTCTCTCTAAGAAATAAAAGTGAAAAAAGTCAGAATAGAGAAAGGATTTTTTTCAGAGCAGAAGTCCAAGAGTTTGACAACTGTATGTGTGAAAGGGCATTGAGTGAGGCCTTGACTAGAATATAGTAGTCTGTATGAAAAATGGTCCTCCACTTAACCAGGAGTCTTTAAAGGACCGTCAGTCCTGACAGCATTTATGAATAGACCCTACATGCTTGCATTTTTCACTAGTTATGCCCCCATAAAACTTTCTTAATCAGTGGAAATTTCACATTTGGCATTGCTGCCCTAATTTTTTTAAATGGTCAGTTAAATTAAGACATTCTCTTGAAGCACGTTTAGTATGTTTTAAATGCTTTTCAGTGAGGAGAAGAATTTATGAGATATCATAAAGCATTCTCTACTGTTGACTGGTACAGAAGTCTAAATGAAAGTGTTTGATTTTCTGGGCAGAATTATGTGAAGTTTCTGAATCATTAACCACTTACTTGGTAGTTCTCATTAAACCACCTGTTTTAAATTTTGTTTTGCAAGAAATCTGCAATTACTTTGGCACCCCGTTTACTAAAATACTTTTCAGTGGTTAAATTTTTAGGGGGGTTTCTGAATGGAAAAAGCATGTTAGTAAGATTTTCCAGATTCATGCTGTTTTTGTTGGTGGTTGTTTGTTTTTTTTTAATCATTGTTGCTCTCACCAAGTTGCTTCTGTGGTGGCCATTCCTATCTGAAGATGCATGGATGCATGTATTTTTTCAGCTTGTTCTACCAGTTTCAACCTTCATATCCAGTAGCTGTGACAAACAAAGAAATTAAACCTCATCAGGATGAAATAGTGGTGAGTTTTCTTCATAATGTGGATACACTTCATTAAAAACTAGGTTTCCTGCTACTTTCTCCAACAGTGAAAATAGCATAAGACATGTAAAAAGAGCAAAAGATAGTCAGCTGAAAACATAGTATCTTCTAATTTGCCTTTTGATTTCCTTCACAAGCAAAATAAGGAAAATACTAAAGAGATGTTAGATAGCAATCTAAATCTGTGATGATCAAAAACATGGCAAGTTTGTTTACCGAAAGTCCATGTTCACATGTTTCTAAAGTATATTAACATGATTCTTCTTAGCCTTCTGGAGTTGAGTCTCACAAAACAACACTGTGCTGTGACAAACACTTTCAAAGCATTATAATGTTATGAGCAACATATAAAGTGCTTTCTGTGATATTATTTTATAAAGAGACTTTACTAGCTTTTCATTCCCAGTTCCTCAGGGTATAGAACTTATTTTATGCAGCTGATATACTACTTTATTTGTTCAGTTTCCCTTAACAAAACTTTATAAAAGAAAACGAAAGTTCTGATACAAGAAAATAAAGATGAATTGCTGAAAATTAGAGAAGCTTTTCTAATTCTCCTGCTTCAGGCAGCGACTGCCAAGGTGGAGAGTTGTCCTATCCCCTCAATTAGATTGAGCTGTATTGGTGCCTGATTGCTGCTAATTAAGCATTTAAAAGGTTTCACATAGGCTGGAGCTTCGGGCTACAAACAAAAGAAAACATCCATGGTTCATTATGCCTTGAAGATCGTATGGACAGATATTATTAACTCTTTACATTATAAATTCATATCAGTTATTTTTCTGAAGAGCTGGCAGACAGTTTTTGTATTTACCCCGTTATATCCTTGCAAATTAAATCACAGACACACAGAGGTGTAGTGCTATATAAATAAATAAAAAAAGAACATTGTTATTTATATGACTGTTTTTCAGTTATATTCCTACTTGTTCACAGCTAATAAAAGTTCACTAAATATTCCTTATTCTGTATATCTTTTAAATGAGGTGAAAGATGAATTTATTTGCAAGAGTAACATTCTTGCATTCTCCCAACATTCAGTAGCAAATTATTGATTCAAAATAATTTCTGTAAAGAATAAAAACAAAGGAAAAAAAACATGCAGTTTGCTTTAACACATCTTATGGGACAGAAGCGCACTCTGTATTGCACTAAAGCTATTACATAATTGCATACAGAGTCAGTTCATTATCCTCTCTTGCAGCCTCATGCGAGTGTTGAGCAGAAAGACAAAAAACATGAGATGAGTTCAGAAGAACATTGCACACCTCAAAAGAAGACAAGCCTTGAAAGTAAACTTCTGTTGTCTTACCTGAAATGAAGAAAACAAGCTAGCTTAAAATTACTCATGTCACCCTAAGACAAACAGAAGACGATGGAGACAGAAAAGACCATGGAGGTAAAGTAAGGCATTTGTGGACAAGCACAGCTGTTTCTTCTGGTGGACAAAGGGAAGGCGACTGATGTCATTTACCTGGACTTGAGCAAGGCCTTTGACGTCGTCCCCCACCACACCCTTATCTCCAAATTGGAGTGATGTGGATTTGATGGGTGGACCATCTGATGGATAAGGAATTGGATGAAAGGCCACAAACAGAGGGTGGTGATTAATGGCTCTATGTCCAGGTGGAGGCTGGTAATGAGTGGCATCCCCCAGGGGTCTGTCTTGGGACCAGTGCTCTTTGACATCTTTATCAGTGATACCAATGATGGAATCGAGTGCACCTTCAGCAAGTTTGCTGATGACACCAAGCTGAGTGGTGCAGTTGGCACAGTGGAAGGAAGGGATGCCATTCAGAGGGACCTCAACAGACTTGAAAGGTGAGCCCAGGTGAACCTGATGAGGTTCAACACAGCAGAGTGCAAGGTTTTGCACTTGGGCCGGAGGAATCCCAGGCATCCATACAGACTGGGAGGAGTGGTCCTTGAGAGCAGCCCTGTGGAGAAGGACCTGGGGGTCTTGGTGGATGAAAAACTTAACATGAGCCAGCAATGAGCGCTTACAGCATGGAAAGCAAATGGTATCCTGGGCTCCATCAGAAGAGGGGTGGCCAGCAGGGACAGGGAGGTGATTGTCCCCCTCTACTCTGCTCTTGTGAGGCCTCATCTGGAGTACTGTGTCCAGATCTGGAGCCCCCGGTACAAGAAAGACAGGGAGCTGTTGGAGAGGCTCCAGAGGAGGGCCACAAAGATGATCAGGGGACTGGAGCACCTCCCCTACGAAGACAGGCTGAGGGAGCTGGGCTTGTTCAGCTTGGAGAAGAGAAGGCTGCAGGGTGACCTCATTGCAGCCTTTCAGTACTAGAGGGAGCCTACAAACAGGATGGGAGCCAACACTTTGAAAGAATAGATAATAGCAGGCCAAAGGGAAATGGTTTAAAGTTGAGGGAGGGAAGACTGAGGTTGGATGTCAGGGGGAAGTTGTTTCCAGCGAGAGTGGTGAGGTGCTGGAACAGCTGCCCAGAGAGGCTGTGGATGCCCCGTCCATCCCTGGAGGTGTTGAAGGCCAGGTTGGATGGGGCCCTGGGCAGCCTGGTCTGGTATGAAATGTGGAGGTTGGTGGCCGTGTGTGTGGTGGGAGGAATTGGAGCTTGATGATCCTTGAGGTCCCTTCCAACCCTGACCATTCTATGATTCTGTGATTCTTTGGCCCTGGCAGAGTTGTCCTTGCTGTGTCCAGCACACCTGCGAAAGGCAACCAGAGTGGTGGTGAGCCTCTTCTACACATGTTCTTCTTAGGGACAGGGCAATCTCAACTTTGCAGAAGATCTCTCATTATTCTGCACTGCTATTTCTCAGCTTGATGAAGGTGCAACAGGAAACTGTGAAGATTTAGATCGCAGCTTCTAGTCAAGAATAGTTTGACGTGATGACTGTAATGAAGCCAAGTATTTTGAAGTCAGGAGTAGCCTGAGATGTGCTATTACAGATATTTTGAACATGTTGGTAAACTGTCACAGCTTTAAATCATGCTAGGTATAATTATGTCATACCTTTGCACATATTTAAATAATTCTTCTGTTTAATGCAGGAAAAAAACATTAGAGAAGCATCTCTAGCTATAAGTATATCAGTATTTTATCTGATCTGTAGTCTCTAACAGGTATGGAACAGCCCTTTAAAGTGATTAATGTATTATTGATGTATTAATATTTGTACACAGTATTGTTTTCCATCAGCCTCCAAACTGGAGCATGGCATGCCTAGTATCTTTCATCTATAAATCTTGTTTGCTCAATTAATACGGAGCCTATAGTGGTTGGCTTTCATATTGCTGCCTTGCTAAACTTTGCTGTTGAAGTAACACTGTGTAATCAGAGAGTTTTACTCTTAAGTTTCTCTTGATAAAGCGTGAGGATTACATTGGAGATTCTGAGTGCCTTCAAATGCATCTCATCTGAAAGCAAGTGACAGTCCATTGCCCCTGATCCTAGGCTTTGCACTCTGAAACACTTCAGGTCTGGTGGCACCAGTCAAGGCTGTTCCCTACAGTGACTATGGACATATTCATTGTATACTCACTGTGCTTTTCACCTCCTCTGGATGCCCAGATGAGATAATAAGAAGTAATCTCTGGGCAATTGTTAGGCAGTATACAGTTTGTCTCCTACAGATCAATATCCGAGGCTGGAGGGACTGTACTGGTGGTTCAGCACTTCTGCATGAGCACAATTAATTACATAGGTGAGCCCTGTGTTTAGACATCCTTTCATCCTTGATCTGCCTAACAGCCTCTCTGCTAGGGATTATCCTCTCTCTTCACTGACTGATACAGCAGCACACTTTATCTGTGTCATTTGAGATAAAGATGAGATACAAGCACTGTCTATAGATGCTCTGAGTTCTGTAGCATTTTTAAAAAGTGCTTTTATAACGTAAACTCCATTATGAAAGATACAAAGGAAGCCCCCGCTGCAAGTATTCTAATCAAAGGAGAGCTCCCCAGGTGCCACTGAGGACAGAAATTGCGATGAGCTCTTTTCTGTTCTGAATTACTAATTAACTTTTTCTAAAGAAGACCTACTAGGAATCTTGAAGTTTTATGGCAAATGCTAAACAGCAGCTGTTTTTTAATTGTTGTTTGCATTCTGTATCTCTGGAATGATAAGCTGGAGACACTCCCAGTTAGAAGCAGTGCAGATTAGAGAGAACAGCATTAATATAAGAGATAGGACTTAAGCACATAGAAGACATGAAATTTATGGACGAGTTTTAATACTTCTCTCTCTAGGGTTCTTTTGCATGTTAGTATTTCTATGGCTTGTTTTGTAGCATGAGAGACTCATGCTGTTGTGAGAATCTCGTGATGAATATCTGCCTATCATGTCACAGAGCATTAGTTACAATTTTAAATCTTTAAATTCTGTGCAACAGAATCACTGTTTAGATTTTTACCTTTAAAAAATAATTATCACTAGAGAATCATCATTGATGATCATCTTTATTATTCAAGAAAATGACTGCTTATAAGAAGAAGCCTTTTGTGTCAAGTTTTCAAAACAGCCACCACTCTATATGTATATACTCCTCTGCTCACATCTGTAGTATCCTTCATTGTACTTAGCCCATTGATGGACTTGTGTGGGCCAGTGTATAAATGTATACACAACTCGTGAGCACACATCTTATCTTTGATAACCAATTTTTTGTTTTAGTACAGAATAGATGTATGATTCTGTCTTTTTTTTTGGCTAGGTTTTCAACAATCAGAAGGGAGAAAAAATGCTGGTGAGAGGAATTCTTGAAAACAAGGTAGGAAAGAAGAAAGAGATTAAAATTTTGGAAGTGCTTTCTTTGAATAATTTATTCAGCACTTCAAAATAGGTGACATAACTTTCAGCTCTGTCAAGCCAATTTAGATAGACTAAATTGTATATGTAAACATAAGTATATGTTTAGGAATGTAATTAAAACATTTTCGTATAGTTGAAAAATATTTTTGGAGAATGTTGAAAGAGAAACTAACTACTAATTACGTTTTGATCACTATAGGAGTTAGAGACAGTGAGCCAGCTAGGACACATTGAATCAAGCTTAATCTACAAATGTGCCTTATGAAAAGGCTGGTTTTAGGGCTTCACATACAAAATCTAAAGATTTAACAAAATCCTAGTGCTGCTATTTATACAGGTGATGGTTGGTTTCAGGGTGACCAGCAGACAGGAGCATTACAGAGACCAGGTTGCACCCTCATTATAGATAGCCTCAATTCACCATGCCAGTGGGTCTGATCTGTACTTCTCTCAGACAGCAACCTTTTGCTACAGAAACCTATCTTGTTTTCTCAGTAGTCTGTCATGCAATTTGGCTGCAAGAGAATGAGTGGACAGGCTAGACTTGCAGGGGTAAATCCATGCAAGGCACTTCTTGTGGTGGATCAGCTACTACATCACCCCAGATCTAGACACTGAGAGTATGTGTCAGTAGGTATGCCTCACAGGCATCTGGCAAACTTAGCTATGGGGCTGCTCTTACACTGCTGTCCCATTGTAACTGGAACCTGGCTCCAGTGAACCATGTCTGATTGGAGGTTCAGTGAGTGCAGTGTGATAAATTGCTGCTAGGTTAGAGGTCTGGCATCTCTAACATTTATCCACGTTGGTGTGAATGACTATAAAAACCGCAAGGCAATGAGAGCTCTGATTTCAAAGAGGACTGCCTGCATGAACATGCACACCTGCCTCGATGTGAACTTTTGGGCAAGGAGGCATTTTTATATTAAACTGTCCTTTCCATCAGCTAATCTTATGCTTGCCATGGAAATTCAGTTGCAAACTGACCCCAGTCCATAATGCCATACATAAATTACTAACAGAACTTTGAAGTTATTTCCACATTTATGGAGGAAGTTCAAAAGTATGTCCTAAGGGGATTCTAGCCAGACATGTTTTGGAAATTAAAGAAAATAACAGGCAAGAGGTTCTGTATCCAAGAGAGCCTTGTAGCAAGGAGGACAGTATTAACAATGATTCGGAGTATCAGTCATGTCAGAATATTCTAATAGGCCAAGTGGCCTCCCTGTATAGTTATGTATGTGCTTTATATAGATAGAAATGTGCACTTGTACATGTATGCAGACAGATGAAGAAAACCAGAGGTATTTTTGGTTATGGGAATATTCATATTTGAATGTTATCAAGGTTGTGAGTATATGAAAGTTGTTAAATAGCTATTTTCCCTGTGTAGGTAATAGCTGTCAGTTAAGCCATCCTAACAATGACCCCCCATCAGGTTTCACACAAACAAGTCATCGTGCGTTTTGTAACAATTTCTGAAATGTAAATTATTTACATAGAGAATTTTTACTGCTTAGTTTGGTGGCTCCAGTGGTTTATGAATCTTTAATATTTTAAATAAATAATTCATGCCTATTTCCTTTTTAATCTGGTACTAAGAAATCCTTTAATATTCAGACTAAGCATATTTTAGGGATCATAGGCATTCCTTGAATGTAGGTAGGATGATTCACAAAAATTAAGGCCTTGCTGCAGTGATGTTCTTCAGTCACATTCTTAATTTGGAGGACGTTTTTACATCTTCCTTTCTACATGTTCTAAACATCTATATTCTGCTTTTTTTTTTTTTCCTTACACTTCTTTTGTTGCCTTTATGCCTTTTGTGTGGGTTCGCCTTGAGGGAGATGGCCCTCAGGAGTGCTGCCTGGATGTCACACACGACTCTTTCCAAAGTGCCCAGGAATGCCATGCTGGCAGAAGAAGGATAAAAAAAGGTACCTGGTTGGCACCAACATTTGAACTGTTGTTTCTTTATCTCAAGTCAGGTATACATATATTAAAAGAACTTCCTCTCTTTCCTGTAAATTGAAGTGAGACAAGTATTTAAAAGTTAATTATAATAAAACCAAGTCAACAAGCCACAGTCCCTAATAAACAACTCCCTCCACAACCCAACAGCCCTAGTCTCTCTTGCTGTAGTATGCCTGTCCCACCTTGATTCTTTTTCATGTTCCTTGTTCTCCTACACCGTTACACTCAAACAACACTGATGGAATATTTATCTCAACATAGTTCTTATTTTGAAAAGGAAAAAAGGATAAATTTCTCTTTTAAAAAGTGATTGCACTAATATCCCTCCAAAATCAAAATTAAAAATCTAAAATACGCTGATCTGCACCCATCTCTTCAGTTTTATAATCTAACAGAACGTGCAAATCTCCTGTCTGCTCTGATGCCTTGGGGCATGTTGGCAAACAGATAATTAGGACGTAATTTTTCCAAGGGAGGGTTCTTGTGTTTTATCTAGCCTAATTATGCCTGACATTTGGATTGCCAGTGATTTAGCTAACGGTGGCCAAAGATCTGCTGCTAAGAGGGCTCATGATTGTTAGGAATTCAATAATAAATTTGATGAAAAGCTAGGACAGTTAGACCAGTGGTATGCTCCTTCACAAATGTACAAAAGAGTCACTGTAAGAAGGGAAAATGGTGAAATAATTAAGGTGATTGTAAACTTGAAATGGATTCGTATATCAAAGATGAATTTCCCATGCGGAATTGCCATATGGGTCTATTACATTGCACATTACTCATAAGTGTTCAGTAGAATCACTTTTTGATCATGAATACATTAACCCAGCCATTCGTACGCATTGGTTAAGTATAGTCGATCATTTACTTGATTGACTTTTTAACTCAAATTACTTCATGTGTATCTGAGGGAAACAGCGTGAGGATTTGAAGGCAAAGCAGGCTTTTGTTAGTTTGAGAACTGTTCAATGGTCACTACTTACCTGTCTCTTCTTTTAGTGACTATGTTATAAAGCAGAGTGAAAAACAAACCAGTGAAAGTTAATGGAGATAACTCTAAATATCTCCTTTTTAAATTGAAACCTTCCACAGATAATTTATTCGTGGAACATACGAAAATCTTTAAGGTTAATTTCTGTCTTGTTCTATAGTGACATTAAAATATTCCAGGACTGATTTTTTCATCTGAAAAATTTACTGTAATCACTGGAGAATACTGCAACACTTCCAAAAGAAGAAAGTAAAATGGAATAAAACTGTAACAATATGCTTCCTTCTTAGTTAAAGAGTAAAACAGCAGCTTACAAAAAGGTCAGTTGCAGTGATTTGTAACAAGCTTTCAGTATAGATTCCTAAAGGAATAAGCCTTTTGGTTTGTCAAATTGCTTAAGGACGTTCATATTGAATATATTTTCTGGATGTTAAGATTTTCTGAGTGAAATAAGGGAGTCAAAGGGTCTATGATCTGATGAACGTTTCAAAGTGTAATGATGGTATATGAATTGTTTATGCACAGTGATGATTGGAGTGATTGGATTGTTATATTATCTATATTTCTGAAAGCTAAACTCTGTAATTTATGAGTCTAGTATTAAATCCTATTAAAAATTTTTCCCAAGGGGTGTTAAAATAACTCTTGAGATGATGTGATAGTCTTTCTGCTGTAAGAAACACCACTTGATATACAAATTACTTATCTGCCAGAAAGTACTGTCTTTTCAGTGAAGTTTGAAGAAGTTTTCTACAAAGAGGTAACTCAGATAACAAAACGCCATCTATCTGTGGTGCAGGAAAAATAGCCCTGCTGTAATTAGCTCAGACATTTCAGGAAATGTCTCCTGTCTGTCGTGTTTGAAGCAAAGGCAGTGCAAAGTACTGCCCTAGCCTATGACACTGAGCACTGCATTAAAGAACAGGAGATAATCAGTATGAATTGAATACAAATATTATAGTCAATACAAATTGAATACTCAAAACATAGCCTATGCATTTGAAAACTTTTGTCAAAAACATCTGCCTTGGTCTAGATACATGCCCACCTTTAAGACCCAGGCTATCTTTCAAATGCTACAGAATATTACAGTAAACTCAGGGACAAGAACAGTTTCTGTAGTAGTAACTTTTCCTAAGCCTTCTGCTTCTTGAACTGTATTTACAGCTTTATTTTTCAGATATACCTGTATTTCATTTCACGTTGCACTTAGGAACAGTACTTGGTTACAGGTTCTTATCAAGGATCATGGCATATAGAGATACTGTGAAGAAAGCTGAGAAACTTAGCTTAGTTTTCTGTAGTCTTCCTCAAATGAGCTGTGAAAGGATATTGTTCCATCCTGTACTGTAGTTTTCTCTGGTGGTCTATTTATGCAATCATAACCTTGCAAACAGCGGTATATTTCCTTTTCACTATGAAGACAGATTGATGCAGTTCCTTCTTTTAGGGCTTACTGGAGAAGTTTTTTGTGCATTTTGGTTAATGCAAAATGCAGTTGTGCTTCAGCTTCTGAGCCAGAACAATAGTAACCATGATACACTTGCTCTGTTTTCTGTGTTAGCTCTTTATAAAGTAATTGGTTATATCACAAATAACTGTTAGATTTTTATTTTTTTTTTGAAAGACCTTGGTAAGGTTGAAGCTCTCTTTATGAATCTAATCCTTCTTCATACTTCTGCATTTATATGTCTGTAATAAAGGCATTCAGTGAGTAAGGTGAAAATCTAGGTCTGTGCTGCAGAAGATAGATGTTGGTGGAAGTGAAAAGATGTTATCAGAGTTACAATCAGACTCTGTGAGCATTTTTTCTCTAGCTGTGCTTGCTGGTAGGATTTGGATGAAGAAGGATATCTGGGGAGCCACTCAGGATAACCAGCTTAGAAGAGCAACAGGCTCGGCTCGGTTTTTGGGTGAGACCTGCCAACAAAGCTACTGGTACATGGATAGAATTTCTGTTAAGCTGTAAGGAGACTTACCCTTGAACTTCTTCTGTGGAGTCAGAGATAAAATGAGATGGTAGAATTCTAACAAAGTAAATATCTAAACTCATGATATAATGGAGCAGTTAGGTTGGAAGGGTGAAAAGCCACTATTCCTTGGAAGTGGAATAGCAGGATGAGCTATTGCTGACAGCACTTGGTAATCAACTGACATGAAAATAGGGAGGGAAGTGATGGAAGGACAGGTTATATTTTGGAAACCTGATCTAAGGACTAGATTAGACATTTATAATGATAAGTTGGAATGGGCAAGGTTAGCACTTAACCTATGTGATTGTTTATAGAAATTACAAATATATCTTCTTCTGTTTTTGAAAGGTTAACTTTACTTGTGTATTCGATTTGCTCCAGCTTTTCTGGACCAGCAGTGTTATATGGAATACAGTGAGAATGTCACTTTTGATATTTTGATTTATAGGCAGGCCAGAGCAGACATCAGAATGCCCTCATCTTTCTGTGAAGTTTCAAAAGATTGTTCTTGGATTTCAGCTTCTATATATGTGATCAGTCATTTCCCTTTAACAGTGCTATTATTACATATATGTTCTACTGCTCATGTGCACTATATTTCTTACTAATTTTTAGAGTGGTGTATACATACATTGTTTTCTTTTTGATTCTCCCAGACTCTTCAGCATTGCGTTTCATTATTTATGCAGTACTGTTCTGAAAAAAGCTTTAAATCAGAATATTAAACTTCTTTTAACTGCCTTAGTAAATCTAAAATGTAACCTTTGCGTCATCTGTCCTTTTCTGGGGGAATGTAAAATAAAAGATTTTTCCAAGCTGGGCTTGTTGAGCCTGGAGAAGAGAAGGCTGAAGGTGACCTCACTGCAGCCTTTCAGTACTAGAGGGAGCCTACAAACAGGATGGGAGCCAGCACTTTGAAAGAATAGATAATAGCAGGCCAAGGGGAAATGGTTTAAAGTTGAGGGAGGGAAGACTGAGGTTGGATGTCAGGGGGAAGTTGTTTCCAGCGAGAGTGGTGAGGTGCTGGAACAGCTGCCCAGAGAGGCTGTGGATGCCCCGTCCATCCCTGGAGGTGTTGAAGGCCAGGTTGGATGGGGCCCTGGGCAGCCTGGTCTGGTATGAAATGTGGAGGTTGGTGGCCGTGTGTGTGGTGGGAGGAATTGGAGCTTGATGATCCTTGAGGTCCCTTCCAACCCTGACCATTCTATGATTCTATGCTCTAGCTATGGATGTCCTTGTTCACTGCAGGGGAGTTGGACTAGATGACCTTTAAAGGTTCCTTCCAACTCTAAGGATTCTATGAATCTATGATTCTGAGTTTAATTAGTGAGAAATGCCAACAGTACTATTTACATTTTAAAAAATACGTGTTTCTGCTGATGTATTTGGCTTATCTAGCCTTACTGGTTTAGCCAGCCAAGAAAAAATCTCCCAAAACTTAAAGCCAAACTGTCCAAATCAGCCATTTGTATATGCAAAATTTCCAGTAGGTGAAATTACAGATGCTACTAAATGATTGAGATAATCACATTTCAGTATGTATTTATGCTGCCTCATATACCATGTGTATATATGTATGTAGTATGGAACACGTTTAAACAGTTTTTACCTTCATAAAAGAGGTTCTGCACGAGCAAGAGGACCTTGCTGTCCTAATCCTTTCTGACAGACTCCTTGCTGGCAGGAGAATAGACATGCATGCTGTGTATAGGGGTAAAGCTTACAGCTTATCTTCTTATACTATAGCACCAAAAAGAAGTGGGCAGAAAACATTTTGAATAACATGCTTGTTCTGTGCAAGACACTGTATCAGATTGTCTTTTTTCTTCTGTTTTTCTTCTGTTATTTTTATGCAGATCTTCAACTGAAGATGAGTTTTGAACGGAAACAAAAAGTTGATATTTTGCATGATTTTAAGTAGGTGTCGACAGAAATACAAATCTGAATCATAAACACTGAAAAGCAAATTAAATCTCTTTCAGAATTGCATATAGTATAGAAAATGAGCTACATTGACAGCTATTAAAGTGGAGTGCAGTGCTCAGAAAGGAAGTCTGTATTTTCAACAACTCACCAGATACATGCAGGACAGATTGTGCTATGGTTTATACAGCAGTACATAATGTGGCCATTGTTCCTCTTGCTATCGTTGTGTTCCACTCAAGTACTAAAGGCCTATTTTGTGATTACTTGAACATTTGCTTTGTACATAGTAAAATTTGTGGGTTTTTTTTTAGCATGTTGTTAATTTCCCATTCTAATATAGATTGCCAAGAGTTTTGTAAAGGTAATATTGCTTCCTTAACTTTATACCCATTTTACAAAGATATTTATACTTGGAAGGAAAGTGTGTTTCTGACAGCCAGAAGGTAAATCAAAGTGAATAGTTAGGTATTATAGTAAAACAAACAAACAAAAAAAGCTGCTTCTGTGTTAGTACAATAGGATGCTGAAAAAGCATGGTATAAATTTGAGATGAGAAATGTGTGTCGTCATCTGACATTTAGCAGTGATTATTTAATTTCAAAGCATTTGCAGTGCGATTTGTCACAATTACATTAAATTATATCACATTTGCAATTCATTTTTTGAATTATAAAGTATTTTGAAGTACATGAAATCAGCATTCTTTTCATTTTCATATGTGCTATGAAAAAGTAAAAAAAAAAAAAAAAAAGAAAAGGCCATAGTAAATGACATGTTACAATTAATTCTTTTGCTACTCAGAAGTATTTGGTTTTTTGATGAATGAGTATTACATGATTTAGTAGATATTTTTCTGTAAAAGAGCACAGGGCCACCAGTTGTACCTGACAGATCCATTCAGCATCTTTAGACCATTTGAAACCTCGGTGTCCTAGGAGCTGGAACCAAATGCATGGCTTGCACTGAGGAAGTCACCAGGGTAACAAGAAGGCACTCCTGTGAAGCAGTGGAGGGGATTTTTGAAACACAATTGCCTCCTCACTTCTCTAACCTCAGAATGCAAGTGGTCTTAAGTACTCTCTTCTCTTGCTTTATGCTCTTTGGGTGGCATTTAGTACCCTGGGTTCAAAATTCAGTGTGTCCTGTGAGCTTGTTCTTTGCATGAAAGCCTCCACTTCTGCAAGAAAAATCTGCCTTAATGGAAAGGACTGTGGGACCTGTTCCTTGAGTAGGACAGAATAGTCTCTGCCCTCTCAGAGCACACAAGATCTGTGTACCTTTACTGTACAGACACTACATGTCCGTAACACAGAATGGTTGAGGTTGCAAGGAATATCTACAAGTCATGAAAAGACTTAATCTGTAACTTGGAAAAGTTCATTTTTGGCAACTTCTTTGCCTGTTCCACGTTCTTGGGACACAGGACAGGACTCCACCAGTGTTGGGAATATAGCAGGGCTGTAAAAAGATGCAGGATAATCACTAAGCAAGAGTGCACAGATCCTAGATAGCATCCAGCTGAGCCACTCTTCCCATCTGAGCCTGCTGCTGCCATTGGATCCCCTTCCATTCATACAGCCTCCGTGGAAGAGAAGTCTGTCCTGCTCAGCTTGTTGTGCATTCTCTTGTTTGACAAGCTGGTCTCCTCCATCCCTGTGTGGCTTTCCTCAGGAGAGAGCTGACAGTGAGTTGCTGGGATTTAACATGCCCTATGTGCCTGCAGTCTTCAGGCTGAGCTTTGGGAGCATGAGAGAGCAAAAGCAGGTCTTCAGAGCAAACATGGTGCGCTCATAGCAGATGCCTGCTCTAAACTTCCACATCAGTGGTATTTAGCCTCTTCAGCAAGCTCTTCTCTGAGCTTAGCTGCTTTATACATCTACACCTCTGTCAATTAGACCTTTTTAATGTAGATTTCACTTCAGTTCACTTGGAAAATAATACTGATTAGTGTATTTACTAGTACTAATGAGTAACGACTTGAGATATTTCTTCTCTATTCATGCTAATGACTTAAATAACTTCAGCACATTTTCTAAGCTGCAGCTGGCATCTTTGCTTTTGATGCTTTTTGCTGTTTTTTTTTTTTTCCTTTCTTTTTATTTGTTTTCCCTCTCGTCTCCTTTTGCTGTAAGAAAAGTGAAGCTGAAAGTCATTATTAGTGCTCAGGTATGTGCTGGGCTTCAGAATGACAAATAATACATATTAAAAGCTTGTAGGTGGCTAAAGTAGTGCACGCTTCCAAGATGAACCCTTCCTGGAAGGCTGACTGTTCCGCCTGAAATACCCTTCGATCTGCTCCTAATTGCTGCTTTAGGAGGTAACATTTTTGTTGTCTCTGTATTCTGTCCTTAGGGAGTAGGAAGTAGAACAGCTGAGGTGGTTCTCTTTCTTTTTTCTCTTTTCCTCCAGTCTTTCTGTCCACCTTTTCATTCGAGATGAAGAGCACCTCTTGTGCTCATTTCCTCTCTCCTTTTACAAGGTCAGCTGAAAAGAAGGTGAATGTGTGAGAAACCCATGACAGCTTCTCCTTCTCCCCTAGCCATGGAGGGAGAGAGGAAATGAAGTGTCTGGTGACAACAGAGACTGAAAATTTGAAGTTGCTTTATGGAGTTAATGGGAAGGAACTGATGTGGGAACTGTACTGATATGGGAGTTATATATTGCAGGGAATTGCTTTATAAGGTTTAGTATTGGAGTTCTACCTTTTTAAACCCTATTAAGTGCTCAATTTTGACTGGAATCACTGCAGATTTAAGAAATATGGTCAGGAAGTAGTGCTTAAGAGAACAAAAGGTGAAAATGAAGAGAATATATTTTGTACTTAAGCCAAATATAATGCCAGAATCATTATATTGCTGATGAGGAAGAGTAACTTTTTTCTTTGATAGCACTGACTGACACATTAATTGAGAATATGTGCATTTATATGACAAGTGTTTTACCTTTGATTGATGATATCTTCATTTTGTTTTTGTTCAGTGCCATATCTAATGGCAAAGCAGTTTTTATCCCTTTTATCTCTAAAATTATTTATATTTAATGAGTGAATTCCAACTGTTAAGCCTTGTTGAACAGTTTTCAGATAAGGCCTTTGCTTAACAGTGAAATTATATAATGAAGATATTGCTGTGCTTTAAGCTGAGATTTCTGACCTCTGCATGTTACATCTTCATGTTATACCTCTGGTGTTGATCTATAGCAAAATACTTTCTGTAGATCATCTCATATAATGCTGCAATGCTGCAGGTATCTGAACATGAAGCATCTGTGTTGGCCAGAGTCAGTCTGTGGAAGAGAGATCTTGTGAGGTCGTGTAGGCATCTACTGGAAGATAGTAGCAGCAAATGAAGGCAGTCTGATACACTAAATAATGTAGCTAAAAGCAATTAACAAAGACGATCATAGGGGAAGAAAATGTATTTGAATAATGTGGAAAGAGAGGAAGTGTGAAAATCAGAGCTGCTCAGACTTCCTACCCGAGTATTAGAATCTTGTCAGGAAAAAAAAAGTAAGGATAGAGAAAACTGGTGAGGCCTTAATGATGTGCACCAAATTGACTATTCTGATACTGGTGTTTGACTAATTGCACTGACAATTTCAAGTGTATGTATATGGACAATTTTAATAAAAGTTATAAAACAAAGACAGAATAATCATCTCCCTTGCTTTGTCTTTGTATGAAAATTGCTAAGTCACAGCCTGAACCAATGATTGAGCAACTGGTGAAAAGATACAGCCAGCCCTGGGGGCACAGGTGAAACAATTCATCTGTGCAACAGAAAAGGGTGGGATCTGGTTCCCTTCCTCCCTAAGCTTCATTTAAGGGCTGGCTGCCACAAGGAAAGAGTCTCTACCTGGAGCTCCCTCTTTTTGCAGTGTTTGGTGAGCCCTGGTTTTTGGAACGGGTAAGAAAGTCTGTCTTTCTTTAACTGGATTGTGACCATTGCTGTTTTTGGGTAATTTAGAACTGGTTCTCTGCCACTGCCTTTCCTCATGGTCTTTTCTTAGTAATCCACATTGTGTGATGTAATTGGTTTTTATTTTGTTTCTTTGTTTGTTTTTGAATGTCATACTTTGAGAGGAAGAGGTACATGCAAAGTTTGTGTTCCAAGAGATCCGTAATTTGTTGTCTGAATTTTACATGAAGCATATTTGCATGTTAAATACATAAGAATGTTTACATGTATTTACTGAGGCTGAGTGTTTAAAACAACAAAAAAAATCAAATAATTTAATTAGGAGTCAGAAAACATATTGCTTAACAAACTGCTTTGGAAATGCTGCCATAAATGGAAAATGGCCAAACTTCTACAAATTCAGCATTGCCTGTGTTTTTGTTCATTCAAAATTCCTTTGAAATTACTGGGAATTCTGACAAACCAGAACTGTTGGGAGAAATTCTGGCACTGTTTGCTAGTGGCAGCCACACTGAAGCATAGAATGCAAAATAAATATGATAAAACTTGTCACTCTCATGCATAGCTTCAGTTCTGATCACACGTGTGGTTTCTCAGAGTACTTAAGTTTACAGGTGGTCCTTCAACTTTCTATTAAGTGCTCTCAAAAATAACATTTTGAAAGAATAGGCTGAGTAAAGATTTTGAAGAACTACAGTTTTGTATTTAATGAGCTGTGCTTAATACCTGCCCTTCCACTGGAAATAAATTTCCTGATGCTGGAAGTTTTAACTAAGTTCTGATTTATTTTGCAGGTAGTAAGATCTTCCACAGCTTGATGTGAATTGTGAATATATGCATACATATGCACATATATATGTGTGTTTGTGTGTGTGTATGTATGTATATATATATAAAATCTAAATACATATTCTTTGTCAGTCCCCCTTCATGAAGGCTTGATGCTTTTGTAGCAAGCAAAGATTCTTTCAGAATTGATAAATATAACAGTAATAAGTGAAAAAAGCTACATACTTCAGTAGATGACAGCCATTTGTATAAAAGGAAGCTTCAACGTAAAGACAGTAATGTTTTTGAATAGGAGTGTGTGATCAGGAGGTCACTTGCTACTTCATGTTACCCAAAGGACTGGACTATTTATCCTGGGAAGTGTAGTTGTTTTTCAGTAGCAGTTAAATAATTTACACATTCAGAATCCTCCGTTGTGGATCAGCTAGTCAGAATATTCCTGCTTATCCTGTATGTAACTTGGATCTTTGATTTGGCTGAGATACATACAAAAAAATGTATGGAGGAAAAAGAAGTTGATTAGAGCATTTCAGCAGGCAAAACACAGAGAGATTCCCCTGCATTGAGTGCTTAAGCTGGCTGTTCCTCCCCATGTTCAGTCCCAGGATCTGTCCCTACTCAGACACTGTCTCTCACTGAACGATGCTCTTATACCTTGCCATCTGTGAAGTGTGATCTGTTTCCATGTTAGAAATGGCTCTGCTAGCGTAGTCAAATTTGACAGTTATTTTCATTGAGATGGGTGTTGGAGTAAGCATTGGAAATATGTTCCTCTTCTCTCATCTTCTCTTGGATTTATAGCATCTCACTTTCATATCTAGCCCTAGTGACTTCTGAAGAATGCAGATTGATGCACGTAAAAGGTTATGCCTGAACCTTGTCATTAGTAACAGTGTAGAACAGCTTTGCTTTAAACTTTATTTTCTGTCGGACTTGTTAGAGTTTCTCATCTGTACTAGAAAACCATGGATGTTAATTGTTGTACCAGTTTTCAGAAATACACAGAATAGCAGTGATGATGGACTGAGAGTGAGTAAGGTGGCAAGAAATAAAGAACTCTCTGCAAAGACAGTAAACAGCAGAAGTGTATTGTACCTTATTCATGAGGAACAAGGAATTGTAATAATGTAAAATGTTCCACCGGGATCCATAAACTATGACATGAATATTAAGCTGAGAGATCACATCCCTCTTTTCCCAATCAATACTAGCTTGCAAATATTAATACTGTATTTTTCTTTCCAATCGAATAGGAGTATGTTAACCCATTAGGAACTTTAGTGGCTTCTGAAATACTTTTGAAGTGTTCTGTTTTCACTGTGATGCTATTTCTATGTTCAGTCTTCCTCTCATTCCCAGATTATCAGAGTGTTTGTGTCTGAGAGCTGGATTAGCTAAATCTCTCAGCAAGTATCAACGATGATCAGTTTGATCTCCACTTTCATGTGTACCATCAGCAGCACATCTTCAGTGAACTGTATGGATAGAAGATCCTCAGATGTGTCAAAGATTATGCCAGGGCATAACATAGATCCTCATGATCCCAATTAGTTCCTCTGCCACTATCTGCTGATGTCTTCACCACTCCTATCAGCCTGAAAAAATGCCTATTGTAAATGTAGTTGAAGGTTCCTCACAGTTAAAAAAAAAAAAAAAAAAAAAAAAAAAGTCCCGAATGAATGGGCAGATTAAAAGGGTGAATAACAAAATAAGAAGTAGCCTACTGAAACAGGTGTCTGTTGAGCTGCTACAATCTTACGTAAGGCATCTAAGTAAAAACATTACAGTGCATTCACAGAGCACCTGGTGAAGGAAGGAGTTGTGCTTTGTTGGAGTTGGAGCGTATCTGTTGTATGCTGGGCATGCTGCTCATATCTAGGCTGTCATGTACATGTGACTTTAAACTCATTATACTAATTTGTGCTAAGGAACTGGCATGATGTGGAATAAAAAATAAATTCCCTGGTGATGTGAAGATGTGTGCCCAAGACTTTTTGGCCTGGAGTCTCTGAGAAATATGTGGAAGTAAATATATATAAGCCTACAGGCTGTCTGCAGTAGTTTTGGGGGAGTTTACACATTCAGAAGCTTTACTGAAGATTTTCATAGACTGTGTGTGCATGAGTGCATATAGATAGCATTGTCAGTAATGTGCCCAACCTTATTACACAGTTGCTTTTAGCATTTGTTAGCCAGACAAGCCAAGAGAAAATCCACTCTGTAAGTCATCATTCAGTCAGTGACTGATTGCGTTTGGTACTACTGCTATTCCTTGTGACTGTGCTGTTCTCTCAGCTGTGAGAGCTGAGCTGAATATTCAGGAGACAGGAAGGGACACTGGGGTTGAGAAGAGTAATGCAGGCCATTAGGAGTGATAATACTTTTCTGCCTGGGAAAGATATTGCAGGTCATCTCAAGTGTACCTAGGAATTTACATGTAGATCTCTTTCTAAAGATGCTCATCTGTTTTCTTGGCTTTGTGCCTGGCATGGAAACAAAGTAAGTGTGTGAATTACAGTTTTCCAGTGTGGGTATTCTAGGAAATGGAGAGAATGTTGTAATGCACATCTTTTCTGTATTAAATCAGCAAAGGTTCGGATCTTCCTGTTAAAGTCTTCTTACTGGCTTCCCTTAACTTGCACATTTTATCACAGGCAAAATTTCTATCAGTGTTTGCTATCATAAATGCAACAGAGAGCAAATTGTATTCATAGGCCAGGTACTTCATCTGCTGTACGGTGATATAACCCTGCATGAACTCTGTCAAATCTTGCTGGTTTACAGCAGCTGATGATTTTATGGTGCTAGTCACTGCAATGTGTAGTTACATGATTGTGTCATTTTACAGTCTTGTCAGGCAGACGTTGCTGGTAGCATCACAAATTGTTCAGAGAAACCCGCCAGACTCTCAGTGCATCTAAAAGACTATCTATCTAGAAATATTCATGTTCATCATCTTGTATTAATTCGGCACGCGATGCTTGACTTGTTTGTATGATTAACTGTTGTTAAGACATTGCACTGTCACAGAATCAAGTGCTTAGTGTACCTTTTTGAATCAAGAAGAGGATTGCTTCTATTAGAAGGCAGTGTGAGTAAATAGTGGGGACAAGAATGATGCATCTCCGTAATCTGCAGTTATTAATAAGTGGAAAAAGGCTACAGATAACTGAAGTATGAGAGATGTTGAAAGCAAAGGCAGTAAAAATTTGTTTTTTTTTTTTCTGGATTAGTGTTATTTTTTTGAAAATTATCTTGTCCTTCGTAATTATTTTTGTTTGTATTCCAGTCACATTGCTGCTATTTGGAACAGCAATCCACTGTTATCTTGTCTTAGCACCCCTTTAGGTAAGGAGAGAGACCTTTTCCTTCCATGTAGCTCCTGGGGAGTCACACTGCACAAACTGTGATGGGAGATCGGGTAGTGCTGTGGATGGTTGTGTAGCTGGAACACTTCACTTGAATTCTGTGAACTGCTGACACATTTGTGGCATTGGTAAGTGAAGATGTATCAATAAAACTCCACATCTCTGAAACACAAAAACACTGTGCAGTAATCTTGGTATTTTTCTCAGTGGCCATGCCTTTTCCTTGCCATCTATCTGATTTGCTAACTGTTACCTTCAGAAAATATCTTCGTGCAGATTTAATACTTCATCTGCTTGGGGATCTTAACGAGTTACCTCACCAACTTTGCCAGATTCCTTCTGGGTTTTCAGTTAGCTTTTAAATAAGACTCTACTTAGGGATACATTTGGCTAGCCATGAGAAATGGTTTTGCCTCTGAGAAATGAATTTATCTGATAAGTTACACTAAAATCTCCCCAATATTTTTACTGTGAAAGCCTCTGAAAATGAGAACTCCTTTTTTTCACTTTTTATTTCAAAGCCATGTCTTTTTTTTGAGATTTTCAGGTTAGTGTTTATATAGTCTTTGCCGTTTTCCACAAAGCAGGCTAGCAGGAATAATTCTACATTTCAGGGGCTATTTGTTTGTTTTCTTTTTCTCTCTATGGCATCATTCTTCATTAGATCTTATGTCTTGGAACGGCATCTAAAAAATGCAAAATGCTATCAGGTATTGAAGTGACATAAGTGGCAGCTTTGGCTGTCTGTCTCATTATCATAAAGGCAGCATCTTCAGCAGAACAGACATATCTCATCCTGCCGAGGCCCCATGAACATAATGTGTGAAAGAGACTCAAAATGAGGAGAGTTAATCTCATTCTTGCTTAAAATGCTATGAATTTTAGACCTTTAGGGTGAATGGCTGTATTTTATAATTTCAGTTGTAGTGATAATCAATAATTTCAAGTGACTAAAGTGGCAGGGCAGTACATTAGTGTGAAAAGTGAGTCATTCAGGGAATAAAAATGAATGAGATCACTCAGGTGCATGAGCGCACAGCCTGGGTAATCGGTTTGATAACACAATGGTGGAGCACAGGAGCTTTCTTTGTCATAGTTCTGCAGACATGCTGGAAAATGTCTTTGCTTTGAAATTCTTCGTTCTGACTCTGGAGTGGAGAAACTCAGGTGCCCTCCTTTTACTTTCTGGAGCAAAAGCAGCATCTTTCAGAGACCTAGAAGCTGTAGGATCTTCAGCTAGAGGCAGCTCTGAGACACGTGGCAACCAGCCCACCCAGCCCCAGCTCAGACACACCACAAGAACCATCTGCAAATGCCCGGCAGTTACGTTAGGGCCTGAAAGATGATCAGTAGGGCTTGGAATCTCGTGTTAGGGCTAAGAATATCAATTTGATTGGAAAGAAACAGAGACTAGAGCTTGTAGAGGTGCTTTGTTTTCGGTATAGGGCTTTAAAATGGATATGAATCAAGTTTGGTTAAAGTTTGATAGTAAAATTTAAATTTGAACCTTTCTTTTTGAGCAGCTCTTTAGAATGTTGCTTTTTACGATGTCTGGTGAGGTCACAGAAGGAGCATGGCTGCAGGTTATTGATTTCTGGATCTAAAAAAAAAAATTCAGAGATCACAAAACTCCTGCTGATTAATTTCCTTATCTGAAAGTTATTCCTGTTCATATAGTAAATGATATCTAGTGTCCCCTGAAGGGTTCTGCAGTTCATAGGTTTTATAAATGAGTGAACCAATGAATGCATTATTTTTCTCGTGATGCTGTTAAGTTATTCACAGAATGTCCCGTTTTAATATAATTAATGCTTTTACCAGCATTTTACCATTTCACTGTAGAAGAAAAAAAGTGAGGCTCTTATCATTCATATTGAAAAAAGCTTAAGCCTTAATCCACTCAGAATCAGTAACTGTTATTTGATCTTAAAGGATGGCACTCATAAACTATAGAAAGGCAAAGGCTAAAACATTCTTTATGGTGTAAATGTTACAGTGCATCTCATATTTATCGAAGGGACCATCATTATGCAGAGCCATTATAGTAGGTATTCATGGCACTGTATCAAGCAATTTCTCTGAATATAGATTAACTCTATGAGCCTGAATGAAGTACTTGTATCATGTGATTATATTCCACTTTTTCTCCTATTTAAATCAGCTTTCTATGGAAAACTGTTGGTGCATAAATGTATATGGCTGCAGCAAAGGAATTAATGAAGACCATAATCATGGAAAGAAGTCTGTGTTGGTTCTGGTTGGGTAATCAGTGTACAAGGCTGGTTTTTTTGTATGATATGTATTATGTAGTATCCTCAGTTCATAGATTTGATTGAAATAACCTGATATTGCTGTAAATCCTCCAGAAACCAAGTCTGGTGAAGGGATGTCCAGTTGTGCCTTCTTCACCTGAAGCTGCACTGGGCATACTTTTATCAAAGTAAAACAGGATCTCCTTCTAAGTACTGAATTTACTAAACCAGGCATCTCACCTCATCACTTAATTCATTCGAAATTCTTTCTGATATATATATTTTCTGCATACAAGAAAAATAATACTGTATAAAATGGAAGATACAACAAAGCCATAACTACTAGATGGAAACTCACCTTTACACAATGCATAATGTTTTGTACATGGAGTTTGTTTGTTTGTTTGTTTGTTTCCTGAAAACAACAGGGTCAGCATCAGGCAGGTTTCAAGAGTGTTTAAGAAATGGGAAAACGTGCCTGGATATGAAAATACCTGGTATAGAGAATTCCATACTTCAGAACAAAACCTGATAAATATAGAGAACTTTCTTTGGTATGTCTTTGAGAATTTTCAAATAAGTGAATTCCCTCAGTTCTGCCCATAGTTGAAAGCAAGCTGGTTGCCCATTCACTGCATGAATCCATTGCATGGCTTTCAGTTTTAACAACATGCAAATATATTGAATTGTTGAACTCTCAGTTGTCCTCATAGGTAGTAAATAAAAGATTCTAAGAAAATAGTAGATTATCCAAGATGGAAGGAAAAAGTAGTATTTTTAATTTACTATGCCCATTTATATGTTGCTTACACTTTTAATCATACTACTAAAATACTGGATATTGTGCTATATCAACTATTAATTCTTACCTGGTGTTTTAAAACATTTTTACTTCTAAATTCTCAATTACCTCATGCATTATTTTATACTTTGTGACATAGCAGCATTTCAATGTAAGGGCTTATTAACCCAGTTAGAGCAAATTCAGATATTTGAAACTCAGAAGAATGGACAAGTAACAGTGGCTAAAACATGTATATCACCCTTTAAAATCTTTGTGATTGTCAGAGACGTAAACAGTTTCTGCTATGGGACTGGAGCCATAGTTGGCTGTTCCAAGTGTCAATAGGTATCACTTGTAGTATCTGCATATTACTGGGGGGATAAATAAGGATGTAAGAAAACACCTCCTGCTTGCTGTCAGGAGGAACAATCTAAATAATTGCAGAGAATGATTAATTCACTCTCCAAAATACGGTTGCTTGATTTGTAAACTTCCTTATTCCTGTGTTTATTCCTCATCATTGGCATTGTGTTAGAGATGGGAGGGTGACTGGGGACTGGCTACCTTGCTTGTCCTGCCCACCTTTTCCAACTGACCAAGTGTTAATAACTCAAAAGATTAAGCTTATGGTACGCAAGACCAGGAAAAGTAAGTATTTGGTATAATTGTATGCAAAATGTCAGGTGAGGAATTCGTGAGTGTTCATCTGAACATGAAATGCTGCAGCCAGGTCTTTTCTTTACTCATCTCAGAATTGCTTGTGCTTTGGAGAAACTATTTCCACTACTGAATCTTAAACTGGAAACAAAAGATTAAATCATCATGTAGCTGAACTATCAGGTTCTCTATTATCTGTTTTAAGGTGCTGCTTAATTTTTCTGCCTTTTCTGTCACCATATAAATTAGAACATAATGAGAGACCATCTCCTCTGTTACTGTGGGCGGTGTGGAGGCACACAGGCTGTGGGGTGGCCTGTCTGTCTATCCTCAGTGATGCCTTTGGAGGCACAGCAAGGAAAAAGTGTTTTTCTCCAATGCATTTGCCTAGGAGCACTTCTCAAAGCGCTGGAGGATTGCTTTTTAATGGGCTAAAAGCAAGAAGCCTCCCACAGCCCTGATATGTTCAGCGCTGCGGTGGATGGCAGTGTTTGTATGCATCTCTGCACACATACAGATGCATGCTTTAGGTCTAGGATAGCCTGCTGCTGTCGTGCAAGGTGATGGGCTGAGCACTGCTCTCCGTAGCACCAGGCTGCCATGGGAGCTGGGTAATGAAGTGTGACAGGTAAGGGAGGAAGGAAATCGCAGCACTCAGCAGACAGACTGTTTAAGATGGTAATGCAGTCAGTCGTCATCTCAGCACTGATGCTCCTCAGCACTTGCCTGTGCCAGTCATTCTATGCAGATTGTCAGCTGGCTATCAAAACAAATACAGCTGGCACATAAATATGAGAATCTGAGCAAATATTAACCCTACTACAGGAATCGGAGACAGGTGTGACTGACAGGGATTCACTGATGATCAAGTTTTTATTGTGACTGCACTCTGTAGGTTATTCCTTGTCATGCCCTACGTTTCCGGTTACTTAAATAGGTCTCTGGTAAACTTCTGAAGTCATGTCAGTACTTAAAAATGTGATTTTTACACACTGTGTTACATCAGATAACTCTCTGATTTCTCTGAAGCGATTTCAGGGGTAAATCTTTGTGGCTTAATGGTCAAAGTGCACTGACTAGGGTTTAATAGACCAGCTATTAACGGTTAGCCTGAATTGCTGCTTTAATAATTTTCTGCTTTAAACTTCTGTAGCTAGAATTAGATGAAAAAACAATCTCATAAATAATTGTTCTCAAATCTTTATACTCGGAACTAGACAAAATCTGTAATGTCTTTGTGTACCTGTTATTAATAGAAGCGATGCTTTGGGGCCTGGCCACAATCTGTTGTGTATATACTATTTTCTCAGAAGTAAAGCCTGAAATATTTTTCTTTTGTAATGAAAAAATGTTAATTCCATAACAGTTAGAAAACTTTTTTAACATAAATCTATAGCCACAGACAAAAGGATCAGTATTCTATATTTCTGTTGCAGAGCAAATTTCATAAGACAACGTTCACCTTGACTGCTTAACCAATTCAGGCAGGCTTTGAATCAGACTAATTACTATTCTATTTCTTATTTAGAGTTTGAGAATATTAAATAATAGTTGCCTGCAAAAGACAAGCTGTGGAAGAAAAATTATTTCATGTTAGTAATGCACTTTAGGGTTATTGCCCTGAAACGTTACGTCCTACACTTACAAAACACTTTTCTGTGCTTGTGCAGTTACTTTTTGGCATGTGGACCCATCTGTGTTTAGTGTAGCTTGCTTTATTCACATGAGCTGTTTCCAGAGACAGTATATAACTTCAGAAGCTCATTTTACTTCTGGCCAGTTCCATCTTGCTGGTGTTGGAATAGAGAATTCTGATAGTTTCACTTGTCATGTGGCATCAAGTGACATTGGTCAGAAATGCTGGAGGAGGCACAGCTTTTCAGTTCTGTAATTGTCCATCTAACAATGGCTTTTAGCTGAGTTTTAGCCTAAGAACTTCTCTTCCATTCACCTTGCCTTAAAGAGAGGTCTGCATTGGCTTTCATATGTGAAATTGTCTGGAACCCATTCACTTGGCTGTGAAGCCTGTGTGTTCCACCTCACCTCCCAAAGCACATATGGGTGACAAGCTGACCCAAAGAAGTATTGTGTCAGTATAAAAAAATGACAGTTTTGTCTTAGCTGCTTGCTGATGAGGATCTGAAATGTAAGAATATGGGCAGGATGTTACTGAAGGGTTGCATGGGTTGTGGTTGGATATATATGCTGATTATCCATAACACATGGGAAGTGAAGGCACAGTGTTTATTATTAAAATAGTCCTAATGTGGTACACTTTTTTTTTTCTTGAAGTGTTGGTTTCTAATTTTTCCATCAGTTTGGTTTGCTTTGTGTGTTGAGATGCACACTGAGGAATTTAAATTGTAAAGTGTATGTGTGTAGGTGTGTATTTCCAGCGTAGTTCTTGAGAAGAGCTCTCTAAATGACAATTCTTGCTTTTTTTCTTCTTTGCTTTCAAACATGGCCTGGAAATACTTTGGAAACAAAATTTGCTGGTGTTTCTGTAGTTCTTTTCTTGGCTCAACTGGAAATGAGCAGTAAAAACCACACTTCATATTTTCAAAAAGCAATATCATTGAATATCACAGTTCAGAGAAAATGTGAAGATTCCTGTAGTCTTGTATTTTGCCCAAGCCAGTTTGTTCCTACAATTCTTTCTTCTGGAGGTAGATCAGAGGAAAACTCTAGACTTAAATCTGGATTTTTGTATATGTTTTATGGAAGTATCATATTCAGAGATCGCCAGGTCAGTATTGGTAAATTGTTTGTTCATGATCATTTACACACATTTGAGCAGTGTCCTTTTCTCTGCTTGAAGTTTGGTTTGGGGGATAGTTAATGCCACATGGGGATTATTTATATGTGAAATCTGGAAATAATGATTAGAAGCAGTACTTTTTCCAGTGCCTATATATTTTATTCAAAAGAAGTTATTAAAAAAACTAAACAAAACCATAGCCATGATGGAGCATATAGAGCATATATACTTGATATTTTGGGAGTAAAGAGCCTACCTACAGTTACTGACATACAGTCAGTGTTGCTGTTGGTATTTCAGTCCGTCTGTGTGTGTAGAGTCATAAAATCACAGAATGGCTTCAGTTGGAAGTTGGATTTCTTCCTAACATCTAACCTAATTCTCCCCCTTTTAGTTAGCCATTCCTCCTTGTCCTCCATCTCTGTTTGCTGACAGAAGAAGCAGGAAACTCGTGTTATTTCAGGCTGTTATGACAAGATATGAATTAGCATTTGAACTGTTCTGTATCCATACTCAGTTTATGCAGCAGTTACTCAGCCCATGATTTGGAGGAAGAAAATGTGTAAATGGTGATAAAGCAGTTTCTGTGCTTGAAGAAATGTACCTCAGTTTGTGAAGTAAAATTCTTCTTCCTTTTAGTGGAAGTGGCATTTGTGTAGATGGGTGTCCTGCTGAATGAAAACGGAACATCCCTCGAATACCGTGCCATAAGACATCTTGCACTTCCTCTACACAACCTGCGTTTACCCTAACTGCTGCCTGCTGATGCCAGAGAACTAAAGACTTCTTAGTTGTTGTGTCAACTACTGTGTTAGTAGGGGTTTTCAGCTTTACTTTTTCATGCTTCATGAGTTGTTGGACCTTGTTTGATTTCTTCTTGTTCACTCAAAGGACAGAGAGCTCGTACTCTCTGAGTTCATGAAAATACAGATTTTGTTTGATTTTTCACTGTAACATTTTCAATTGTGTTGCTCTTTACCTCATTTAGCTAAAATATTCATGTTCATTTTGAACTTACGTTCCCTTAGTATAACAGATAAGAATTAAGTAATTTGTTTGATAAATCCGTCTAGTGAAACAAATCTTGTGATTGATTTGCGAAGTAAATAAAATGTCACCTTTATTCCATCTGCTCTGGCTAGAAAAGAGCTCACTGTTTAAAAGATGCTGTAGTCCAAGACGAGGCTTTTCTGTAAGCTTTGCACCTTTTCTTGAATCTGTGGAGATTGTGTTAGATTTGTCATTGTCCTGCTTTCCGTACTGCATCTGGAAGATAAGCCATCTCAGTATAAATCACTTCACCTGCACTACAGACATCATCAGATTCCTGAAAAATAATAATAATAAAAAATGTACAGTGGTGCTCCACATGCAGCAGGCTCCTATCTGAAAACTTGACCTGTCTGTGAGAGACAACCAGGAGACAGAGACTCCAACCCTGCACCAGCCAAATCAGACCAGTGGTTGAGGGAAAGATGACAGTAGGTATGCAGTGTGATTCTGCTGATGTGAGTTAAAGCAGCATTAGGCAAGTCTGAAACTGCCAAGTATATTGTATGACAGCTTGGAGTGGCATTTCGTTGAGTAATTGCTGTAGAGAAATTGTAGCACAGAAGCTTTTCAAAGATGCAGAAGTGTATTATGAGGGTAGTTGGCAATGCCTGTATTGGTAAGCAGTATCTTCGGGTTCATTTACTTCCTCACCTATTCAGGAGTTGGAAGGCAAAAACAGGTCTAGGATGGGCTTAATGACCTCCAAATCTCTAGCCCATAGGCATTCACCTGCAAGCAACCTGGAAGTTTCATTTGGATTATACCAGGCTCTCCCATTTTACTAGGATGCCAAAGCTTGTGGTTTCACATGTGGAGAGGTATTTTATTTATTTCCTTGTGGCTTTTCTATTTCCATTACACGCATTTCTGAGCACAACTCTGTAGTGCAGTGGGTGATGAATCTGACATCTTCTGCTAGTTGTTCACAAGCTCACATCTTCACCTGGATTGCATCTTTAGGGTGGGGCAGCTTTGTTTCTGTAATAATTCATTGTTGGCATTTAAAGAAGATACGAAGGGAAGGTAGATGTAACAGTTACATAGAAACCCTTCTTGTTTTGTTAGAAAACTCTTATTAAAATATATTTTTAGATTTCACTTTGCGTACAGCTTAACATTAAAATGTATCAGCCATACATTTATTTTCATATTTCTGTGAAGTTCTGGATGATAATGAAATACACAAGGTCTTGCTGGTGGGGTTAAGTTCTACCACTGATTAGGTACTTCATCCTAATTAAAGATAAGGTACAATTTGATGTGCAGGAAGCATGGACTGTACTTTTATATTTGATTATTTATCCCTCTGCTTTTGAAATTAGCTCTCTGAAATTTCAAAATATATTCATAAATTCTGCATATGTTTATTGCTAAGATATATATATTCCTTCATCCATTATGTATCTCAGCAGTTTGAGAGTGCCAGTAGAACCAGCCAGGTAACTTTTTTAATGACACACTTTTATTTTTCTTAATACAGGAAGCATGGAAATTTCTTTAGTTTCTAATAGCTCATCAGCATTAACATGAGTTACATTTTATATTTGATATGCACCAACAACAGAAGGACAAGATCAATCAAAGTTAGTGTGTCTTGTCCAGTTATTTTGTCTTCTTTTATCATTTGCCTTCTGTACCTTAGTGTCTCTGAGTACCTGTTTTATTACATATGCATGAATACATTAGGCAGTAGTAAATAATTTTTAAGAGGAAGAGATTTTTTTTTTTTCAAAGCATGCCACTATTTTATCTTGTTCCATACAATGAAGAATTCATTGTGAACTGATATTGGTAAATTCAGTGAGAGTTCAAATACATGCACAACTTCAAAAATATCTTTAATTTTTATGACAGTGGCTGTTATCAAAGTATGAGGCATGATAAATCACGTGGAATGGAAAGGCTGACATCATTATAGTTTGGGAATGCAGAGCAGCAAGCAGTGACTGATGCCATCTCAGAACTGTCAGCCGTTATCTATTTGAGGATGTTTATCTTCCAAAATAAAGTGGAAGTACCAGATTACCGGTATAGGGAAAATATAAGGGTGAAAGAGGGAGCCATGATAAGAAACTTCAGACCAAACCACTCAACTTCAGTCTTACATATGATTAGTCTACTTGCAAGCATATGAGGGCTACAGAGAAATCGGCACCAGGAGACACGGATTTATCAAAAAGAAGCTAATTTCCTTTTGACAGATTAACAGGATTTGCTGTGAGTTACAAACCATAGAAGTCATTCATCTTGAATGTAGTAAGAGGCACGTGTCTCTTGTGACATCTTCATAAGTAGGCTAGGGAAACACAGTCCTGGTGAAACTAGTAGAAGGTAAACGTAAAACCCATTGATTAACTATACTCAAAGGGAGCAATGATTTACTGCCAGTATGTGTGTAAATATGTGCTTATAGTGTGTTCTGGGAGGACTGTAAGAAATACATAAACAATGGAATATGGGAGATGTCTGTTAAGGTTATAAACATTAGAGGATGGTACTTGAATTTGGTATATTCTGAAAAGCTGTAAAAAAAAAAAAATACAAACAATGATTCAGTGGTAATGGGTTAATGTAATACAGATAAATGCAGTCTTATGTTAAAGCAGGGATTAAAAAAGAAAAACAAACTGCACAAGCTCTTTTTGGAGAAGGACTGATAAAAGATCTGTGGGAAAGGATGTAAGTTTACAACCCGCAAGCCTGACTGTAAACCAACAGCATCATGCTGCTGCAGTGAGCAACAGGTATAGTCAAAGGGATGTCTGTGACATGAGTGTTTTTTTTTTAACAGCTCAGTTTATCGAGATATCAGTAAGAATTTGCAATTTGAGAACGAACAATAAGCAAGTGTGCAGAGAGTGAAAGAAAGCTTAATTGAGGAAAGAAAAAATAAAGAAGAAATGAGGAAACACAAGGTGGGAGTGAGTTTTCAGAGAACAAAAGACAGCTGCAAAACAGAAAGAGTAATAGAATGGACTGGATAGCCAACTGAGGTCCCTGCTAGCTCTGTCCATTGTGATTCTAGACAAGCACCTCTGCAGGAGCTCTTTGCTGTTGACAGTTGTATTGTATAAGTTGAATTGTATGGTTTTGATAGCTTGCATGTGCTTGTCTATATGCTTTCTGGGTTAATCTTTAAAATTTTGAGTTTAATTTTTAGATTAAGGATGAGTTGCAAAATGCAGTCATCATCAAAGTGTGCATGATGTTTCCAAAGTCCTCCTATTATCTTGATAGCGTGGAGATGCTTCACATTGAAGCGTTTGAAGAGCAGTGAAATACATTGCTATTAATTACAAAAACCCTTTGCAGAACTATTGAATTGTGCTTCTTTCCTCCAGTTACAAATTATTTTATACATTAATATTATTAGTATGTTATAGTCGCTCTGTTTTACAGGATACTTCATTTCACATGTGCTTAACTTTGTCAGTCTCAGTTCTTTTTTTTTTCCTTTCATTGTTCAATGGCTTGGTGAATCAAAGGCTTGCTGTCAGGATGCAGCTGATATGTAGTGGGGAAACATCTCCTAAAAATCTGCAATTTAAGTATATGAATATCTCTTCTTGTGTTAAGTCAGTTGAATTACTGTTTTTTTTTTCTTCTTGAGAATGATGTTTCTGGAGACTTGCCTACGCTTTTATCTGGAAGCTGAGTATCTGTGTTAGTGATTTCACTGATACTTGATGTCAAGTAATTAAAAAAGACTTTGTAAAGACAAACATCTATACATACTCTAATAAGCAATAGTAACCTTGATGTAAGCCCTTATTCTTGTATGGTTGCTCCAGTTGCATGGCAACTCTACAACAACAGGGAAGCTATCAATTTATATCTGCTATCTAATATAATGCTGCTGCAACCAGATTTTTTTTTAAGGACTTTTGGAAAAGCTCTCTGATAAAGACCAGCAACAAGTGGTGAAAACAGACTTTGAATACTCTAAGAGGATCTTCTGCATATAGAATTACAGCACTTACAGATTTTGCCAGTGGACATTTTGTCCTCCATCATCTAAACCCTTAACAGGATGGTAGGAAGGGCTGTCACTAAGGAGCACTAGTTCTGAGTGCTTTGTGCTATTTCATGCCATTGCTGCTGTCACCTTTGCTGGTCCGAGCACTGAGTAGTAGGATCAATTCTAACAGGGTGGTGGGTGAAGAAGATGAATGGGGTGTGAAAATCAAAGAAGTTTCTTTCATCAATTCTCTATGCATCTGTATTTTGCTGGGGTTGTTTTCTCAAGGGGTAATACAGAAAATTCTTCAAATCATTGTGGGTTTTTTTGCAATATAAGACAGTAAGTTCAGCTGTTTGCACACAGCCCACTGTTTAAGGTTGTTGGGGCTTAAGGGGTTAGGAGTGTACTCTTTTCTCCCTTGACAAGATTTTAGCTACCAGTGGAAGGTTCAAATCACCTACACATTTATTTCAGGAGATTTTTTTTTTATTACTAGTAATCTGGAAACTGCATTAACTGAGTGGTGACAAGAGTTGTTAACAGATAGCTACTAATTGCTGGATTAGGGAAGTTCATGAAGGATTTTGGGGGGGATGTAAATAGAAAAGTGAACAGGAGGATGAAATGATGGATTTTTATGGTGAAGTGCAAAGTAAAAAAGTGAAAGAAATTCTGCTGGGTTCAAGTTTAAATGTAGCAACTAGGGAAAATGGTAAGAGTTGGTATGAGTAAAAGATTCTAATACTTTTTCCTTTGATTTACAGTAAGAAAGATAAACATCACACTGTTTAAATAATGCAATAATATGATATTACTGCCTCATTATGTGAACTGCTGTTACATTCTTCTCTAACATCACGCACTTCCAGTAAAATTATATATGTGTACAGAGGCATCACAGTTTGTCAGTTAAATCCAGAAGGGACTTGCTGAGATGCTGCTCTGTTTTTGGAGTCAGACTTAGAAGGCAGGAGAGAACATGACAGTGAATAAAATATTATAAGGTTTAGAGAATAACGTATGGCAAGAGCTCTATAGTTTTCCCTAGTCTGAGAATGAGGAGATTGCTAATTTCAAGTGTGCAGCCAAAGGAGTTACAATGCTGCATCAGTTATGCGTTGAGCTGATTGCCAGCTGTGGTGGTTGACATCCTGGTTATGGAGCATCCTGACTGTGGAGACAGGGAGTCCCAAATGGGACTTACCCTGTAGATCTTCTTGATGCTAGTTTGCAGTCTTTGTTTGGCAGATAACACTTTATTGCACTGCTGTGCATGCACATCCCACCTTGATGGCTGGATATCTGAAGTGCTAGCTCAAACCTCAAACTGATTGTCCTTCCTTTCTTCCTGTATCTCCTGCTTCCTTTTCCCTTAAACTTGGTTCATCTACTAATTTGTGTCTCTATTACTGCCATTTGTTATTTATACTGTTTTCTTATTTAGAAGAAGACTTTGCTCTCTTGCTAGTCTATGATGTTTGTATAGGTCCCATTGTCTCCATAGACACAAGGAGAATCACCTAGCACCACCATCCTGCTACTCACCACTGCTCTTGGATCCTTGCACACTGCATTTGCAGTACCTGTGTTTTCATCAGAATCTAGGATGCAAAGTGGTTTCTAGATTATATGCAAATAAGTTTCCTCCTCTGTGTATTGTCTCTGTAGATGTATTGTTTTTTTTAAGGTTTTTACACTGTCAGAAACTCCATGCACCATGCTTGGTTTATCAGTGCTGAGTGAGTCAGCTGGCAGTGGGGTGGCAGGGGCAGGCAGCAAACCTGCCTTGTTTTCCTCCCATGTGTTAGAGTACAGTGGAAATGCAGGTTGCCATCAGCCCTACCACAGCCTGGATCTGGGCTCTTTGGTGCCTGTCAAGCAGATCTCTGCTGGAAAGTTGGCTTTTAGGCAAAGACAGTAAATAGCACTGGATCAGACTGAAGAGGATATGAGGAAAACTAAAACGTAGCATCTTCTTAGCTGTTACATATTTCCTTTAATGGCACGTGTCCTTTACTGTAGGTACTCCCACAGATAAGTTCTTATGTTTTTGCTCGGAGCTGAAAGCTGATTCCAGTTCATTCTGTTACCTGCTTTAGATTGGTATTTTAAACAGCAAATGCATGAGTATCTAGCATCTAAAATACTATATTTATGTCTATTAAAAATCAGATATTTCAAGTACATAAAAATGACTAGTAGATAACTTTCTTCTGTCTATCTCCATAGTCCTTATCCTAGTATGTACAAAAAGTTCGGTCTAGCCCGCTTCTAATGTTCAGCTGCTGTGTTTCTACTAACTTCCTTTTGCAGAAAGTAGTAATTTTCTACCTTTTTTGTGTTCTTACACAAAAGGAATTATTTTTATTATTTATTTTATTTTATTTTATTATTTTTTTTAATTTTATTTTATTATTATAGGCAAAGGAATTATTTAAAAACTTACTTTGCAGTCCATGCCTTTCTATTCACATTATGCCTATTTTAATTCATCATTAATATTTCACTAAAAATTGTGATCGATGTGTATATATTACACTAGCATAGGCAAAACTAAAATGTCTAATCTGATGACTTCTGTCACTGGAACCTAAGAATTTGCAATGCCCTGTTTAAAGACTTGCAGTATGTGAGGAGCACTGTGATTGTGTACACAAAGTCACATTTCCCTAAAGCAATTGAGTAAATGCGTGCATTAGTAATTGCATTTGCAGTTCCTTAGTTTGTATGTGCCTTTACTTACTTATCAAAGGAGAGCTAATGTGCTGGAAGCCTTGGCCTATGTGATGGTCTTGTTCTTATGAGGCAGTCTCACACACACCCTCACGAGGCACTGTGAAATACACACCATGATGTTGTATTTTCTGACTTATTTTCCTTTTTTGCTGAAATATTGAGACTTTTAAAAGACTTAAAATCACTTCTAGCAGAAATTTGAACTGGGAAAAAAAAATTGTGCAGGGCTTAGTTTGAGTGTAGGACAAAAGTTTGTACTGGATCTTTTTTCCTCTGAAACATTTTTACTATCTATAAAACATAACTTAGTTTTACCCAGTTTCCTTCTTTTGAACTAACACTCAGTAGTATAATATAATACATTCAATACATTCTCTCTATCTGTAGCCAACATAATTATATATAAATCCTTGGTGCTGAATTCTGAATTCTTTGATTTCGTTAAAAAGTGACAGAGTTACGAAGGAAGAAGTTTGGGAATGCAATTTCTCTTTCCTTCAAAAAAGTAATTTTAAAATAGAAGTTACATTATTTTCCACTTTCAGCTATTCGTAGGTCTCCTGGGTGTTGTTACCTTGGAAACACCAGATTTTAAAGGAGTAAGAATACATGGAACATTTTCTGGCATCCATTGACAGTTTCTAGAAAAACGATGCTTCAGGTAGCAATGGAAAAACCTTCAGTTTAGTTGGAACTGAAGCCTAGACTCTAAGCTGAAACTTGGGAAGAACAGAGAAATCTGGAGTCAGAGTGTTTGCACTTGATAAAGCCTCATATTCCAGGCGTACCAGCCAGTGCCTTAATGGAGAGGATTGTATAAATGTGTCACTGCTATCAATTGTAGAAAGGTGCCCTAAATCAGAGGATGGCTGTAATACAATACCTACATTAGGATGCAACTTGCACCATTAAGTTGCAGAGAAATACAATGCAATATTCAGTTCTAAACTCAGTGCCTTATTATTATTATTTACAAATGTCATGTAAAAATATTCAGTTCTGTTCAGCCTTGCATTATTAAACGCTTTGATCCTTTTGGTTTCTGAGGTAGAACATTCCTGCTTGATAAGGGAAGTATGGTCCTGTTGAAGTGAAACTGTGAAAAGGCTAGAAGACTTCCTAGAATATTTAAATGGGATTTTTTTAAACTGCAAGAAGATGTTTGAGTCTACTCCAAGTCTACACACAGTCCTCGGAAAGTCAGATGGATTCAGTATTTCTCATTTGTTGAAATCTGACGGTATGTGGATAAGAGCCATGCACAGGTTTTTTCTATTGAATTAAGGATTCCTCACATGGGGCTGTCCTGCAGGTGACATGGAGCACAATTTCAGGAAATAACTCAGTCTCTGTTATGCTGTTTCATTCTCTGAGATGCTTGCCATTATTTTACACTATGTACTAGTTACACTTCACTGCAGGTACGAAATAGGTAAGCTGAGCTAATTATGATGTGACTGTGTGGCTTATTGTTTGCATTTTTCTATTAAAACCAGTACTAAAAGAACCAGTGGTGCAGAAGATCCAGATTTCTCTATTTGTGAATCTCAACATACAAAACATTCAACAACTCTCCTGTACAGACGCACGTAAAGATGTGGAATATCTAGAAATTTATTATCTTAAGGGAAAAATCAATGGCTGAGCCTAGATCCTCAGGTGAAATTGTCTTCCGCTTGTGCTGCTAAGTCTCTGACCAGCGACATAACAAATAAGCAGAGCAAGTAGATTCCAATGGTATTTTACATAGAATTTATGTATACTTGCTTCCTGTACTGTTTCTTTTTTAGATCTGGTTTTTCAAAGTTTTGTTTTTCTCTCAGAAAATAGCAGAAGTCTGAATGAGTCAGAAAAGGACATTTACAGAGCTTCCAGCTGTGTACCCACTCATTTCTTTGGACCAGTTTTAGAATAGCTTTTCTTTGAATTTATAGCTGTAAAATTGTGGAATATTGAAAACACCTGGGAACAAATAGTTCCAACTGTGTCTTGTGGGAAAGAGGAGATGTTCAAGAGGTCTGGTCTGGCCAGAATTCTGCTCAGAACAAAGAATCTGAAAAACTGACAGTGTAACAGTGAAAAGAAGAGAAAGAAGCTTGCTTAAAATTACATTAGACAAAATACTGTGGAGGTTGAACTGGGAATACTCTTAGAGAGATGATTAAGATTTTAATCTATTATTAGGGAGGGCAAGATAATTATTAGGCTGCACAGTATTGTTTATTCTTCTTTCCTCATAGATTATTCTTGCTGATAACTTTCTCAAGGCAAAGATAGTGTCTTGCATACGACTCAGCTAGATCTTATTTATTCTAGGGTGCAAATCTTACATTAGTCCTGTTACTTCTAGGGAGGTAATGTGCTGCTAGGAATTAAAGATTGTGGTCACAGAAGTGACAGGCAGAACATCATGAGCTTGCAAGAAGAGCACAAATGAAACAAATTTTTTCTTGTCACACCTTCAGTTGACCCATTGGAGGATGAAGCTCATACCCTTATCCTGCAGTGTTGCAGTGAGACCATGTGTATAGTTAAAGCAGGTCAGTATGATGCTGTGGAAGTCAATGTAGGTAGTCAGTTTAATGAATATCTGACCTAGTATGCAGGGGTAAGTGCTTGAAGTTTACACATTACACTGTGCTCAGAGGAAAGGCAGCCCATCTGCTTTCTCTTTAAAGAGACTTTAAAGAAACAGAAGGAATGGCCAATGTGTCAGGACAGCAGTGAAAAGGAATATTTGGCAGCCTAGTCAAAGATTTGGAGTCATTTTCGAGCTTCTTGCTTAAGGAGGAGAAAAGAAGCAAAAACAAACGAAATCCTAACTGGAAATAAATAAAAACCATGCATACTCACCCAAAAATCACCAACAAATCAAACTTCCCACCCCTCCCCAACTTTTTCCTGCACAGCTTTCCTTTGAAAAGTGTTCTGTAATTTCCTCTAGAAAATACTGCGTTCCTCTAAATAGATGTCTCCCTTTATTTATATCTGGATATGGTAGAGACTACAACTAGAGATGAAAATTTTACGTGCATGCTTCTTTATTCAGAAAATTATAGTAAAGAGAAGCAAAACACCGCTAAACAGGGGCACGAGAATATTTGGTAAAGTTCATCTCTGCAACAGCTCAGGATCAAAGGAGTGAATCCATGTGTTCCCTGTACGCATCCATCTTTTATCAGTTACGCCTTTATATGTTGTGCCATTTCTTTCCTAAAGTCTATCTTTCGCCATGCAACTCTTATGCTTGTATTCTTTTTAGTTAATTTAGCCAGAAGTTAAACAGATACTCAGGCTTCTAGTTGTAGTAGCACTCTGGCAATTCACATGGAACATCCTAAAATGCCATATGAATAGATACACGTTCTCATTGCATAATATAGTTGACATCTTTATGTGGATCTTCACTAATTCACAGCTAGGTGAACGCAGGTTGCTCATTAGTCAATTAGCCAGCACTTTATCAATCAGCTCCTTCAGCACCCACCACTTAAGCTGCAACAGTTAAGCTTCCTATTGTTCAGGTTAGTTCATGACTGTATTAATATGCATTCACAATTCTTTTTTGTGCTTCTGACTCCTTCCTCTGTGAAGGCTTGTTGCTGACAGCAGAAGTGTTCAGCTGTGACCGTATGGGATTTGTGTATATGTGGTTGACTGCACCGTGTTGGTGTTGGACAAGGTAAAAAAGAAAAAATAAACAGGCTGACTGAGTGCAGGGTGGGACTGGTAGCTGAAGGAGAGAGCCAGCCCCTTCCCCACACAACCCTCTGAACACAAAGCATCCTACTTGTGTAGCTTCTATCCAGATGTTAGGGATACAAGAAGGTGTGAATTATTGGTGGTTTTGAAGGGCTGCCTGAGTGGCTGTGCCACAGGGAGGTCAGCAGATCACACCAGGCTCTTGTTTAAGGCCTGTTGGCCGAGTGCCTTCTCAACACCAAAGCTGACAGAGAAGTGATGAAGAGGTTTTTGTAGGAGCAGTGAGGTCTTTTGGACTGGAAAAAAATTCAGCTGAGCTCTTCTGTGTTTCTCATCACACAGCCAGTGCCATATAATGCAGAGTATCCTTAGCTGGTAATTCATGGGGGAAAAAAACATAGAGGGACACTATAACACAGTGAGTCACCTTTTCCTTGTGGGACCGTGGTTTGAAGATGGCTACAGACCATAGGCTAAAGCCTTAGTCTGTTTATTTCAGAAGGTGAGGAGAAGGGTAGCTTTCCATATGCTTTTATGTTCTGGAAACATAGTTTCCATTTCAGATGGTTTATTTGAATTTAATCATGGAGGTGTTGAAGTATGGAAACGTTTAGCTGTGATACTGTTGGAAAATTTCAACCTTTAATGATGCTACTTGTGCCTGCATTGAGAAGTATCCATGGAAACAGTGCAGTAATTCATAAACTGTAGGGCTGTATAAAGTCTCTCTACCACAAATATGTCTCAGCAAGGAAATCATAGATACAGTTTTCATGTCGGAGTTGCATAGCTAATAAATGTGTGTCTCTCTTAAGTCAGCAATCGGGATACAGAGGATTATTCAGTATTTTGTGACTTAATGAACTAAGTATACCAATCTTCATCCCGAAATAGATAATGCGTCACAAAATTAATCTTCATGTGAAGTAAGTATAAAGTTGTAGTAAAATTGCTTTTACGTGTATTCTTTTCTTTTGAATTATCAGATATCACTGAAATAAATGGTACCTGCCAGACTCTGGTCTGGAAGCTGAGAAACCAGGTTGTTACGCTTAGATGTGTCTGATTTTGGTCCAGTCAGCAGAGACTGCTTGCTCAATGATTGTTCCTACTTTTTATCCTGCTTTTCATTCAGAATGAGTAATTTGTGTTGTTGTGGTTTGGATCAGAAGGCATTGAGGAGCTGGTGGTCCCCATAACAGCCAACCCCAGGTGAGTGCTGCCCTGTGCTGTGTGGTGCTGGGCTGCACACGCACAGCAAGGCCCTTGGGCATGTGCTGATCCAAGGCCCAGTCTGCAGGAAGCTCCCACCTAGTACCAGCTATTCTGCGTTTACCTGAAAGTGTAGCAATCAATTAAATTATGACATGTTTCTTTTTTAGTGATAGAAATACCAAATAAATTTTTGTTTCTCATAAAACATCCTGACTCAAACTTAGTAACCTTTCCACGGATGGAATTTGCCATGCCCTGCTTGGAGTCTTGCTGAGTGCTGCACAGCTCTGGGGTTTCAGCATCAGAAGAAATGTAGGATATTTTATTTATACTTTTAGCTTCAGTATATTGCATTTTAAGGGATAATTTACATAGGGCCTGAGTACCTTTCATTATGGGTTCATAATGAACCAGCACTTCCTTGTGCAAGACATGTATATAATCTACTTAATCAAACTGATCATCTTTTTGAAATGCCTGAGGCATTAGATGTGGCTCACAGTGAGGGCTAAGGCATTGCTCTGCACATATTGCCTTTTTTGCTTTGAATTTGGAAGTTCAAATACTGATGTGCTGTGTTGGTGTCTGATAGTTTATTCTGATGTTTTTGCTTTCCTGGTAAATAACTTCTTGCACAAACTTTTCTTTCTCTGAAGAATGGCCCTAATGTGCTAAACGCTTCTTTTTTTTTTTCCTTCAAATAACCTTCAGTTTCTAAGATGAGCTGCTTTTGAGACAGAACGAGTTTGAGAAATTTTAGAGTAAATTTGGTGCAGAGTCCTCAAGGAAAGGTGTTGCTCATCTTGTTCCAAAGATAAATTTTCCATATCGTGTTAAATATGAGGAAAAATAAATGTTGTTATCGTGGTTAAAGCATGCAGTATCTGAAATAGAATCAGTTTAATGAGAATTTTAAGAAGAAGGTACACTTGAGTTTATAATACAACGCAGACTTCAACATTAGTGTTGGAAGCTCTTCCTGTTTCACCTTAATTCTATTTTTAGCAAATAGTTATGCAGTAATTTCTTCAGTGAAATAGCAGGTTGGATTTTTCAGTCTTGCACTGCCTTCAGTGTATTATTGGAGCACCTGAAAAACAGAAGAAGAAATTACAGCCTGTCTGGTGCATCCGCATTCAGCACGCAACCCTCAAAGGCAAGTAGATACACATTAAACACAATCAGCAGGAGCTTAGACCAAAGGCTAAAACTCAATTCCCTTTGTAAGTAAGACAACACTTACACGTGTAGTAGTGTGATACAGATTGTCAGAGTGATCTGCACCGTGTCCCAAATTCTGAAGTATGGAGCTAGAACAAGCAGTGTTTTTATTCCTGGCTTGCTGAGCCAGTTATGGGCACTTCTCATGGGCTGTTAGGAATTTCTACATATCCTTAGGTTATGTGATCTCTGGATGATGGTTGACAAAAGATTTAACAGAAAGTTCCTGATTTCCTTCACCATCTTTCAAAATATATAGTTTTTCTTTCAGCTAGTGATTCCCATTTTCTTTTACCCCCGTTCATGATGATATATACCTTTCTGAGAGCCTGCTGATGGCTTTGTCAGCATGTTGCAACCTGGGTTGTGCTTCCAGGGCTTCTGCCATCTTTGTTTATTATTTATATTTCTTAATATTCTTTTATCCTTAATATTTCATTTTCACAAACATTTCAGGTGCTTTTCTTTTAATAACAAACTCATTTTCATGCCACCATAAATCAGAACAGTGTTTTACATCTGATGTTAGATTTTATCAGGAGGTTGCATATAAAAGACTAATCATCAGGGAAGGTAACTGTTACAAATAACTAAATAAAAGGGGGCTTATGTCCAGTAGTTGCTTCTTTTTCATACAGTTATCAGATATCACTACTACTTTGCATCCAATCTACTTAACATGTTGTCCTGTCTTTTGCCAGGTAACAGTGGAATTGGAAATACTTGATCCCCGTAGGCTTTCTGCCTGGAATCCAATTGATATTCCCACATGATATCTGAGGAAGGAGTAAGTCTTAAAAATAAAAGTTTGCAGCTGAGTATAATATATTGAAATGAGACAGTTCCAATGGTTACGTTTCATTCACAGAATCACAGAATGGCCAGGGTTGGAAGGGACTTCAAGGATCATGAATCTCCAACCCCCCTGCCACAGGCAGGGCTGCCAACCTCCCCGTTTCATACTAGACCAGGGCCCCATCCAACCTGGCCTTGAACACCTCCAGGGTCAGTGCATCACTTTGCTCCCCTTTTCTAAAAAGCAGGTATAGGATGTAATCTTATCCTATGACTACAAGAGTTTACATGAAGCTTCAAACTAACAAAAGTAGTTTGTAGAAAGATTCTCATTCTGCTTATCCCTGGTACTCTTAATAATTACCTGAAAAACTTGTCCATGCCTACTTTTCAGATCCTGGGTGTTGAGGCTGTCTTTTGGATTTCTTCACGACTTTGCTGTTCATTGAAATCTTTTCATGAGAGACATATTGTCCTTCTGCATGCTGTTTCTTATTTGCTTTCCTAGAATCAATCAGCGTGTAGTTGTTCATAGTCAGAATTACTGAGATTATCTCGAGTCTCTGATCCTATCCACTTGGTATTAACATCTACTGCACATGCAGATCCGTTTCTAAGTACTTCAGTTTTTTTTGTTGTTTACATTTTTGTTCCTCAGATATTCTACATGATATCTCTTTCTCTCCTCTGTCACAGCTCAAGTCCATGTGGGCAAATGCTGTGGCATACTTTTAAGAATTTAAGTTTGGGAAAGCCCATTTTCAATTTTTCCACAAAATCTTTTTATTTCATTCTTCTTCCTCATAGTGAGCTGTGATATCAGTGTGTGTTTGGGTTTTTTTCCCCTGTATTCTTTGCTAGTAATTCATTCATCAGGCTTTGGCATCAAAGCTATTAATACTTGAGTAATTTTGCTGTTTAATGTCCACCATTGAATTATGCAGATATTTTAATTTGTAGAGACCCTTACACATAGCTTCTTGCAAATCTGTGGTGTTCTCTTTTGGTGATCTCTCACACTATTTTAAGTTTCTGGCTTGGTTAAGCTTCAAAGCACAATGACTGCATTTACAAAATGTAAGCATGTCACTCCAAAAGTAATGCCTCTTATTTATTCCCATGGAAACTACAGCAAAGAACACAACAATACTGATAGAACGGCTTCTCAGCTACGAAACGCTATTTTTTCAACCTTCATTACCTTCATTAGCTGTGCATTTTTGCAAGCAATGAACAAGAGCCTGAATGCCACACCAGTAAACATCTGCAAGGGTGGAGGTGACTCACTATCACTGTCACCGCTGCTATAATCCACCACCCACCACCCCACTGTGCTCACATTCACTGTTTGGTCTCTGTAAACTTCTGACACGTGTCAATAATGTTAATGGGCACCTTCCACACAGAGGAATTCACTGACACGCTTTTTCCTCATAAATACTTCCATGTCAGACACTGTTTTGTCAGACTGCACTTCTGTTGCCATCAGTCACACGGCGATGAAATATAGCAGAATAGTGGTGAGAAGGTTCAGCCTCTATTGCCATACTAGCAGCAGCCTTCTTTGGTGTTGTGGGCCAATGTAATACAATAGGAGGCATTAATTTTGGAGCAATCTTTGTATTTTGTGTTGTTTTTTTTTTAATTCCCCCCCCAGCCAGTGGGATTTGAGAATCTTTGACATTTACACATCTTTTATTTTATTATACTCTGTTCCCACTGACAGATTGTTCCTTCGGTCAATTCCTTTCCTTTTACTTTCCTAGAAATGTTCCAAAATCCTCTCTAAGATTAAGAATTTCAGCCTTTTATCATGATAGTTTTCACATTCTTTCTTGTTTTATCAGTGCAAATGAGAAGAAATTCAGTACTAATTTTCCATTCACTGTCGTATTGATCCAGCTCACTTAATCTCTGATTTTATTCAGCCTGAACTACTGACTTCAATTAGTGATTTTTTTCTTTCCCACTCTCCCAATCTTTTTTTTTTTTTAAAAAAAGGAACTTTCATGAAAACAGCTAGGCTAGAAACAAATGAGTAATTATTTCAAACAGATCTACAACCTGCTATGCACAGTAGATTAACTCTAGCAGGAATTAAGTGAATGGTAATTCAAGTGATGTGAAAAACAAAGCTGCTCTGAACAAACAAGTATGAATAGTGCTCGGGCCATCAGTCTTAAAAATAAAAAAATTAACGTCCTTTGTAGTCGTGCAGAATCAATTCATGAAAATGAATCAGTCTAATTTATGGAGTTTGTCACTAAGTAAAATGTAAAGAAGAAATCAGAGTAATTTATCGATTACAAACAGCTAAATTAGTATCTCTGACAGTGAAAAACCTACAAGCTTTATTTTCCCATTCTCAGATATAGCAACTTACTTGGTGATTCTTCTCCCACAGTCCCCAGCAATAACTGATAAACCAGCTCATCAATATCTAGTTAACAGCTTTAATGTGGTTTGCTGCTCAGTAGGCTTTTCTTTCCCTTACACAAGCTCACATCTCACTTGGCTGCTGCTACAGCCATCTGTACTGACTATCTTATACAACCTGTGCAACTCATAAAGGTACCTTTCACCTTTCAATTCTTTGTATGCTGTTTAGTTTGTGTTACAGTGAGTTGGATAAATTAAATTGTAAGCAGAGTTAAAATATGGCAAAAGGGTAAAAGAACCAGCCTGTTTGCTGTATTGATGGAAAAATCTTTTATGGAGAAGCATTTGTTTTGAGTGTAGGTTCAGGGGCAGGTGGCACTTGAGTCTTAGAAGCTTGTGACTCCATGGGCACCAGCTCTGGTTTTCAGCAAAAGTGAGAAAATGAGATTTATATTATAGAAAATTTGTTCGCAGGCACCACACACTTCAGTTTTCAACAGCATTTTTCTTTAGTGAATTATGTTCATTATTACTGTTGCAGCATTTCGTATTTCCTTTCTAGCTTAGTTTCCTGATGGTGTGACTTGTCCATTCGATAGCATTTAGTTATGGATGTTGAAAGGATGAGAACTAGCAACCCTTTAGGAAAAGCTTGCATTTGTCATCTAAGGACTCTGTGCTTATTGCCTTTTTCCTGAAGAAAGTAAAAACTGGATTACAACAATCCCAGTTGGAAATGTTTACTAGGATAACATAGAGAAAAACAGGTGATGTACTCAAGGCCTTTTGCAAAAGCAAAAGTTTTCAGTACTTTCATTACGAGAGATAAATAAACTTGCTTTTTTAATATTCCTGGCATGGAAGAGAAAATGGGAAAAAGAGGCTTTTTTAATAAAAGATCTATTGATCTAAGTCTCTTAGCCCTTTTGCAGCAGATGCATGCATGTGTACATTGTCTGCATCACAGTGCTGCTCACCAGCAGGCTGAGAAGGACTTTGAGGCATTACAGCCAGGGCTTCTCAGAGAATATTGAGTGGATATGTAGTATTTCTAGTTCTATTATGAGAAAAACTGAAGTTGACAGTCATGGTGTGATCTTTAAGCATGACATGTCAAATCTCTGATCTGTAACATTTTAACGTTGACAATATTGTGACTTAAGTACAGCTACCTTGTTCTTCAGGAAGAAATGGGACTTCTTACTTTGAAAGTACTGATTAAATCTCAACAAGCTTATTCTACAAGATGTGGAAGATCACAAGATATGCATCCTTTCTTCCTGAGGCTCAGTGGGCTTAAATGAGGTACCGGAGGGGATACTGTTCACCTTACCTTCCTATTCTGTTTCCTCAGGTTGGAATGCTCTCTCATTGTTGTAGTTTCTAGATTTTCCCTTTTGTTATTCCCAGTTCTAGGCTGATGAATAGAAATGCAGAATTTTATCTCACATAATGTTAAAAACATACAAAAATTCCAGCAATATGCCATTACTTAGCCAGTTACAGTGTGGCTCCAACTCAGCTCTGACACTTGCTGGATGCCATCCCAGTAGGACCATCTCCACTGAACTATTTATCCCAGAGCTTTCGTATGCGTTGTCACGTGTTCAAGGTGAGCAACAGCAATACTTTGTGCCCAGTGTGAAACAAGTTGAATTGCCATCACTGGAGAAATAGAGTCAGCTAAATCCCTTGCAGTGTGAGGATGACTGGTGCTCATGCAGTGAAGCTGGAGGAAATGGCTTCAGGCTGTTCATGCTAATGTGACATCACTGCTTGGTGCTGTGTTCTGCTGGTAGGCTCCTCAGACCTAATGTGCAGAGGAGGAAGGAGGAATTGAGTTGATATGCTTCTGCCGATGATTTTCTTAGAAGGCAGCATCCACACATGGCATTAACTTCAGTAGATGTACTGGTAGAAAACCTGCAAACGCTGTTTTATACAACTGAGAGTCTGACTTGATTTCTCTATAATTTGTTATCTACCTAAGCTGTTTTACATAGCTGTAGTTAAGAAATGATGGCCTTAGGCTGTACTACTATAGAAATCTGCATTTGTTTAGCAGTGTCCATGTAGGTACTTCTCTTATCACAGAATCACAGAATGGCCAGGGTTGGAAGGGACCTTGAGGATCATAAATCTCCAACCCCCCTGCCGCATGCAGGGCCACCAACCTCCACATTTAATACTAGGCCTTATATAGCCATTCAACACAGTATATTCCATGACTAGCTCACGTTGGCTGTTCACAAGTGAACTACAGCAGAATGGTGGTGTTCCAGCCTCTTGGCCTCACTGATGTCAGTGTGCTGTGCTGGTCTGTAGAGTAATTGCCCTGATTTACAATGCCATTAGGATCAGTCATGAGCATACTGACGGCACCTTTCAAACAGTTTTTAGTGCAGTTGAGTAAGCTGGGTAAGTTGAATCTCAAGAATAAACTTTCAGCTTGTCCCCCTCCCGTACTCTAAAAATGCTTTAACATTTGATTGTCTCAAAGCTCTGGTGTACGTGTTTGTTTTGGCATTCTGTTATTTGATTTCTAGTGGAACGTTGTAAAGTTTATGTAATTTTGGACCCAGTAGTTAATGTGTCCCCTGCAGGCAGGCTCTGTATGAATTTGAAAGAAATTCAATTACTGAACTACTGATAACTTATCTCAACAGAATGCAAATGGATTAAGATGGCTAAATGCTCACTCGTTTATAAATGTACCGTTTAATTTGAAAACATGCTCTTTAAAAAACAACAACAGAAAGCTATTCTGATGTTTTATACTTCTAGGTTTTTATGCGTTTTATATTATGCCATTTAAAAAGAGTACTGTGGTGGTCTTTGCTATAATGAATTAGAATGGAAAACACTAAAACTACTTTGCAAACATGCCAAACAATTTGTTACCTTTCCTGAATAGATAAAGTAGAAATATTTCCCCTTTTAAAAAATAAAAGTTACCCTTTTGATAAGAAGTGTTATACATATTTGTTATACACATTTTAAATAGGACATTATTTAACACATTAGCAAAATCCAGATGTCCTTATGTATAAAATGGTCATCTTCATTTCTGACTATTAGTTATTACGCACGGAACAATTGGATAATTAGATATTTGCAAAAAAAAACACTTTCATTACAGTTTTTGAGATGATCTTAAATTCTGTAGCCATTAACTGAAATTATTAATTTTTTTTGTCTTTTGTTCCCCTGCTGATTTATCATATTAAGAAATAAGTCTATGAATAGTATACATTTTTTGTTTTCACAACTGGTTGGGGCACTGCGTTTGTTAGTTGTATAGCTCGTTAATTAGCCCTTGTACCACAATGGGCTTTGATAACATGTGAGCTCATTTACTCACAGCACATGTAATGTATACAGCTGTAGGCTCTTCTCTGATGTATTTCCCTGAGGAGAAAAAAAATATATATTTTATCTGTTTTGTACTTATTATATAGGAGGCTGGCTGTTATGTAGCTTTGGCATTCTAATTTCACTGGAATTAGAACATAAAAGTTACATTTGCTCTTGATTTTTTTAAGTTGGTGTGCATTTGTCTGAAGGGCTGCCCTTTTATAACAAGAAAAAAGCAGAGCCTTTAAAGAATGCTTTGTTTGCCTGACAAATGATCACACTATGAAGTCATCCTACCAGCAGTGCCAGTTAAATGATGGCTCCTTATTAAAGTGATGTGTGGATAAAGATGTCTGAAGTCAGGTTGCAACTCTATTTTCTTTATACAGAATAGTTATAAATGCACTTGTCGAAACCTTTGGCAAGGATGTGGATACTTGTATAGGTCTGATTCATCTCAGAGAGCTGTCAGAAGCAAAATTCTTAAGAAATATCCACGTGTACATTTATAATTATAAAGCAGATATTTCTTCAGACCATAAAACACTTTTTTTTTTCCCATTTCATATCAATGAAGGCACTAAAGCTGACTTGCAATTGTGGGGTTAGAATGATGAGCTTTGTAAAAATGTTTTTATGAAATTAGATTGAGTCAAAAATAATGAATGGTATCTATCTGGTGTCACTAAGGGTATGTTGGTAATGGATTTTGCAGGATGCACAGAATGTGGTAGAAAAACAATATCCTGGGACAGGGCTTTAGTGCTTACAACGTATAATTCTTTATAACCCTGTTGAAAGGGGTATTTGTGTATATATATTTAAACATAAGTCCATAAATGTTTCAGCTAGAGTTATAGTCTGGACCAATCCCACAGTCCACCTCACGCTTACAGGAGCAGCAGCCACCTGCAACTCAATGGACCAGCTTTTTTGGGGAGAATGCCAGCATGAGGCTCTGCCAGTGCAGCTGCACGGCTGGGCTCTGCCTGGGACCCAAGCACTCAGCCTGGTGCAAGGTGTGCCTTCAGCACTTCGCCTCTTTCTCCCTACAGCCACATAGACACAGCCAGGAGTCTGGTTTTTCCAGCTGGTCAGTTGAGAAAAGGCCTCCCATCTAGCTTCAGTAAGGTCTGCATCAGATCATGGAAGAGACAAGAATGAGACTTGAAAGTGATAGTTTACACAGTCACATTATCTTTTTTTTTTTTCTTTTTTCCTGCTTAAACTGAGAGTCTTGACCTGCCTTAGGGCTTTGAAGCAAGCAGAATCCTGCACTTCAATAGAGGTGAAATGATGTTGAAACCAGCTGGAATTTTCAGAACCAGCCACTTTGGGGATTGTGACTGCAGCATCACACACATTATAAGACCAGAAAACTTTTCTGCCCATGGATGAGTTCAGTTGCATGCTATAATATCAACAGCATACTTACGATTATTTTTGTTCTTGCTTCAAAAGCATTTCTTGTGAATGATATGATGCACTGACATTATAGCCTACTATCTACACATTTCTCTGCCAGTCTGATGTGTTTGTGAGAAAAGACACAGAGCACATAGAAACAGAATTAAATATTGAGTTGTGCCGTGATACTTCTTGCTTGAGAAAGTCCGAAAGAGTAGAGACCTTATAGAATCATAGAATTGCTCAGGTTGGAAAAGACCTTCAAGATCATTGAGTCCAACCACAAGCTAACCATCCTACCCTAACTCTAACAACCCTCCCCTAAATCATGTCCCTGAGCACCACATCCAAACGGTTTTTAAACACATCCGGGGATGGTGACTCAACCACCTTCCTGGGAAGCGTATTGCAGTGCTTAACAACCCTTTCTGTAATGAAGTTTCCTCATATCCAACCTAAATTTACCCTGACACAACTTGTCCTGTCACCAGTGAGAAGTTTTTTTCTTGTACAGAAAAAAACAAGGAAAAGCATAGCAGAGATAGATTTCTTAAATATTTAGGGCTTCACATTTTTTTTGTAACTTGTTTACTTCTTTTTTTCTACTTTTTTATTATTTCCTCTGTAGACTAGTGTGATGTAGCCAGATAGGATTGATATACTTTCTCTTTTAATAAACCCAACTGTCATTTCAATTCATCACGTCAGTACAAGATATAAAAAAAAAACAAACAAAAAAAGCTGTCTAGGGAATTTTTTTTGAAACTGCCCCAAACAGAAGTCTATTCTGTGAGGACCAGTATTCTGTGTTACACTGCATAAAGGAAAAGTGGGCTTCATGAACATTACTAAGGTGCTGTGGTGGTGTGCTCATGTCCTCAGGCATCAGTGTCAGTGCTGGAACTTGGAAGTAATGTTATCAGAGCTTACTTCAGGTGATGTATACGATTTAGTAGTGAAGATGCCCTTTAATAGCTAAAGCACATACGATCTATAGTCCTGATGATTTGTTGCTGAAGATGTTGGCCTCAGTACAAGGCCTTGCCATATAACACTGATAAAGAGGAGAGTTATTTCTTAGGCAGCCCTAGGCAGACAAATGCAATATTGTCTTCTCAGAAATTTTCATCACTTACCTAGTTTCAACAGAAGACACCTAACATCTTAGCAAACTACTCTCACACCCTTTCTCACCTCAACTGTGTCTCAGCTGCAAGTGACAAGGGAAAGAAAGTTGAAAAAGAATGATATGTGTGCTGAAAAATGTTGCCGTAAAAACTGTGATTCCACTCAAAATCCAGGCAGAGCCAAATCGCTTCAGTTTTCCTCAAAGGTACCTTTGGTAGGACTAATCAAGGCAGTGCAACAACTTCTGCTGCCAACAATGATAAAATTGCAGCCAACGAAAAAAATTGATATTGTGCCAAAAGAAGGTGTACTTCTAATTACTGAAGTTGAATTATTGAAGTTTCAACTGAAAGCACGCAGTTCTCATGAGATGCTCTTTACTGGAGTAAGACTGCCCCCGATACATTTGTTAAACATAAAGCTCTTTCTTTTATGGAACGTCACTTGCTACCCTAACAGCAAACAAATTTCAGACTTTTCTTAAGAACATTACTGCTTTAAAGCAAACAAACAACAAAAGCATGCAGTGCCTGTGGAAGTTGTAAATTTCACTAAAGAAGAACCTACCAGCCAAATAACAGTTACACACCATTTTGTAGAGTGAAATGTAAGAGCAAATGATTTTTTTTCTTTTTTTAAATCTTCTGATATAAGTGGTGAACAGCTGTGAGGCTAGAAAGAGAAAATAACCCTTTGGCAGTCAGGCCTCTTTAAATGATGTGAATTTCAGTCTTCACCCATCCTGCAGCTTAAGTTGAAGTTTTGTTGAAAGAGCTCTGTGGTATTTATAATGTGGGAAGAGAACTCACACAACTTAAAAACCAAACAGTATACCAATGTACAAACAACACTTCCACCTTTCTGGAGGCTCTTTCAAGCAAGCTTTCCCGTGTGTCCACTGATGTCTCCTTTAGGACACAATATTAAGACCAAAGTTACAGTTATCAATGAAATAAACTGTACAATTATTTACTGTAAAAATTTATTTTCAGTAGAAATTGATGACAGCATAAATAACAGCATCTTTGCAGGGAAGGAAGAATAAGGACAATAAAAGTTATTAATAATTCTGGAAATTATGCAGGATCTTCAGAGAAAAAGTGCTAAGGGAGAGCAGAAAGCAGCTCAGGAATGCAGGGAAGTTATAAAAAGAAAAAATATAAAAAAAATTAGCAATGTCAAGGAGTTTATAATGATAAACTCAGTGTAGATAAAGAAGGAAGTGATTATTTAGTGTTTCTCAGTACAGAGCCTTTCCCATTAGGGTATTAAAGCAGAAGGTTGTAAGGTAGGAGGCAGAGAGATTTGAAGTTTCTCCTTAGCTTATCAAGGAATTAATCTTTCTGTTGAACTGAGAGCAATATCTAAATATGTCCTGTGATATCTGCTGCTGGATCAGTAGTTCATGCGTTAAACAGTAAAACTACTGAAGAAAAAAATACTCAAAACTAAGAGAAATTAGTTTTTAGTAATAGAAATTAAATGTGGAGAGAGATCCTGTAGAAGCAGAGTTAGTAAAGACGCAAAATATTACAGGTGCTGTGAAATATGAAAGTCAAGAAGGAACTCGTAAAAGTAGAAGAGGAATGCCTCGTTAGTTAATAAGGAAAGAATGAGAAACAAAATGCAGAAGAAAGGCTGTAGTATTCAATACTTTTTTTTTCTTTTCCTTTTTTGCATGTCTGCATACGTGAATAAAAAAACCCAGCTGGGACCTATAGGTTATGATCATTTGAACAAGGAGGTGACGTAAGATTCGGCAGGGTAAGAACATTTAGGTGGTACATCTTTAAGTTACTAAAGCCTGGTGAAATCTGCTCCGGAGTAGTTAAGGAATTTCCAAAGCCTGTAGTGGAGATTAGGTTAGATGCAAGAAAATTTAAGAAATTTTGGTATAGAACTTCTCTATAATTTCGAGGTTTAGATGGTATGAACATTAGATGAAATAATGGACCGGTCTGCTTTGTATTGTTAAACTAAAAATATCTGAACAAGTTATTAAATAACCTATAGATATCTGGAATTTAAGTAAAAACCAGCACTGATTTGTTCTTGAAAAATCCATCATGTTTTCCTTGTTGCACTAATTGATCAAATAAAAGAAAAATTATAGATGTTATAGATCTTGGCATCTTCATAAGCAAATGAGATTAATAAAGTCTACAGTAAAATGACTGTGTTTTGGAGCAGTTGGTCTGTAAGCCCTGTATAGCAGGAAAATAATTAACTCCAGCAGCAATTAGGAGTGAGTAAGTTCTAAAGGGACCGATCTGCAGAACACAGTACTGGCAGGAGATGAGGAAGGGGAGAAAACTTTCAAGAAAACCCATTTTGTGACTAGATTGGGTTCCTAGGGAGGTCACATACAAAATCACTAAGGGAAGAATTTCTCCACCTGGTAACTGAAAAAAAAAAAAATAAAGAAAGAAAGAAAGAAAGAAAAAAATGAGCCTAATAAGCTGAATAAGATCTGTATGTGCTAATGACAGCAGGTGGTAACAGGTCTGGGCTGTATAACATGAGGCAACCTTACTTGCTGCTTTTCCTGGATGCGTTATCCTGATGTAGGATTACACCATTACTGCTCAGAAGGGTTATGTCAACATCTCATACTTCCAGCCTGATGTTACCTTGTGATGAAAGAAGAGTCAGCTCACAGTCCTCTTCTGGATGATAATGGTTTTAGCAGAGAGTTCCTTATTTAATTTTTTTGTCCATAAGTGGACGGTAGAACAGTTTACAGATCCAAGGAGATAGACTGAGCAATGATCACAGATCCCATTTGTTCATCCACAAGAAACCACCTCTGGGACTAAGCCAAACATTAATATTCGAGGTATTCAGGAGCAAATACAAGGCATTTAGGAGCAGATTGAAATTTTAAAAACCAACATGAGTAAGTGGTCAAGTTTTACAAGGGAATATTTCTGAGTAACCCTAGAGGACATCATATCTCAAAGGCTGTAAATCTGAATTTAACTTCTCCTTTGACACTTGCAATCTCTTACAAATGCCAATGAACGTTCTATTGGTAAGAGCAGTGTGGTGGTGCAAGTGCTGTCTTTCTCAGCCTCTTGCTCTTACTCTTCTCACTAGCTGAGTATGAGTAGGTAGATACATCCATTTTGATATTTTGTCTACCAGTTTAATAATAAACACCAGCAACCTGAATTGTTCTCATCTGATGTATTCATTTTGAAATGTCTGATACATAAACCCAGAAATCAGCCTATGTGATAAATACTCCAAGCTGAATGCTGCTGAAAACTCTTCTGCTAGCCGTGCCAAGTTTACGCATTGAGAAACACCAGAAGAAAGGGAAATAATAGTTAAGAAATGGAATGAAGTATTGCCAGCACAAGAAGGAAGAAGTACCAAAATGGGAGCATGCATCAGAAGAGGGAAAACAGATGGTAATACCTAAATTACCACATACCGAGCCTGGAAAAAAAATTAGGCTTAGTAAAAGAGTTACTATAGAGATGTTATGGATGTGAATAGGTTGCATTCTAAATTGCTATGAATACAGCATGAGAAAATACCAGTACTCTGAGTTATTACTGTCGGCCTGCTGGTATCTGAGCTGTATAACATCTCATAAACATCTGTTAACCCTTTACAGACAATTGAATGTTTTACAGTGAAGTGTAATCTCATGGCACATAAGATGTGTAGATTGCAAGATATTTATGAAATGGAGCAATTGAGAGGAAACATTTGCACTTAGGAAATAGCAGAGAAGTTGGGACATAAAAAACACACAGATCCAGACTACTGACCTCCAACTGTTATGTTTTATATCTCTTTTGGTACCATCACATAATAATATTTTGCGTATTTAAGTATCTTCTCTTACTCTCATGTTTGCTTTCTTGTATTTCTGTCTGAGCAAAGAACCAAAAGACAGTTACAAATCCAGGTAGAGTTTGATTTGTAATCTATTCTCACTGCTTTGCAGTCAGTCACTGTATGATAGAAATACGATAAAATTATGTTCATAAATGAGTGAAGATTTTGATCCTATAGTGGAGTTGATCAGAACTTAATCAAAGTTATGGAATGATACTCTCATGAGGGGAGCCCAAGATAAAAAAGCGTGACATGTTTTCAGTGAGAAAATTCATTGATGATTGCACTGAAATGCCAAGAAAGAATCAGAAATGTTAAGTAAAAAGGTTAAGATGCAAATGTAGATGTAATTATTACAATTTGCTTGAACTTTTCAGCTACTTAGAAGTATTTCATGACCTCGGTGAAAGTAATTAAAAATGTTAATTTTGTTGAAGTTGAATAATTTTTCAGAAAGGTATTTTAAATATTGTAGAAGAAAAGTAATAGATCTTTTTGTTCTTCTGAGAACTGAGAAACTTTTTCATTAGCTCAGAGTTTTGCTTGGGACGTGAAAGCCATTTTTTTTGTCTTGGTATATTAATTATCACAAAGACTGGATAAAATAATGTACATTCACTGGGACCTGGGCAGTATTCTAGATTAAAATGTTTCAAACCTGATGAAACAGTTTGTAGCAGAATGCATTCAGTAGGTAATTAGTACTGAGGTTGCATTTAATCATTATATTCTTATGCACCTCTCAAGATGCTGAGACTTCAGTCACTGCAAAAAAAAAAAAAAAAAAAGAAAGATGAGAACAAATTCAGAAAAATGTATCATTGGTTTACAAGAAATTATATGTGTTCGACTTGTGTTATGCTGTCAAATGTTGTTTTTCAAGTCTAGGTTTATGTAGGGCAGATTTTTGAGATGGAAGCTATATTTAAGTCTCACAATTTATTTCTGTGTAATGTATGCAATATTTTGTAGAAAGCTGTGTTTTCAGTTTTGTCTGAATTGAAGGCAGTGATGACTCAGAAGATGAGTGGGCTGCAGCATGTATCTCTTTTTTCTTCCCAGCTGCAAGACTTTGTATTTCACCTTGTTGAGATTCATGAGATTCCTGTCAGCCCACTTCTCCAGTCCGTCCAGGTCCCAATGAATGGCAGCACATCCCTCTGGTTTATCAGCCATTCCATACAATTTTGTGTCACCAAGCAAACTTGCAGAGGCTGCATTCTGCTCTGTCATCATTAACAAAGATACTCAACAGTATGCCTCACTACTGATCTTTAGGGTACGCTGTGAGCTAGTGTCCTCCAAATAGACTTGTACAGCTGATAACAACTCTTGGAGCCCTGTTGCTCATCCCATTTTTGGTCTACCTCATTCTGCTCATCCAGCCCATCCTTCATCTTCTCTGTGATGATGTTACGGAAGACAGTGTCAAAATTCTCACTGAAATCCAGGTGGACAATATCCACTGCTCTCCACTCTCATCTACCAGATCAGTCATTGCATCGTAGAAGCTTATCAAGTTGCTCAAGAGTGCCCCGTGCCAAGTCCATACTGAATACTCCTGATGATTTTCTTTGTGTGTCTTGAAATGGTTTCCAGGATTGCTCCATCATGTTCTTAGGGATTGAGATGAGGTCTGTAGTTCTCTGGCTTCTCCTCACCTTTTTTGAAGATAGAGTTCCTCCAGTCCTTTGGCAACTCTCCTAAATCTGAGTTGTTTCTGTAATTTTTTAGTTTATTCAGCCTATTCTAAACACAGCTCAGCATTTAAAGTTTTTGAGATGCTCTTTTAATACATTAATACATACTGGCTTTCACATTCTTTTTTTACATCAGATAGCAAAAAAACCGATGGACTCCTGTAAGTCCTTTATGGTACTATTCCTAAAAGCATAAATGCATACTGGCAGTCCCTATTTGAGTGTGGCACTTATTTGCCTTACTATGCTTCAGGTCATATTTAAATGTTAAAGAGCAGCAGGAGAGTCCTATGAGAATAGGCACACTGACAAGGTGGGATGCTCATATTTTGCAGCAGTGAGGATCTTGATATAACTGTGCCCTTCTTGAGTCCTCAGAAAATCCACCTCTGTTCCCATAAGTCTGTAAGTAGAAAGAATGGCAAAAGCAGGCTCTGTCTGCTAATGAAAATAGTCTATGAGGGCCCTAGGTTTGCTGAAATAAGATGCAGTTACACCAGCAAATGAATCAGTATAGCTCTTATGATGCACAAAGTACACATAAAATGCTACTTGCCAAACACTTTATTGGTACTAAACTAAGCCCTATTGTAAATGTTGTCCATGTGCATTTGTATATTTTCCTTTACTTGGTGACATTTTTTGCATTTTATAGACTGAAATTTCACATTTATAAATAAAACACTTTCAGAAGCGTATCATAACTATAAAAATATGTACTAGCTTCATAATTATGTGAAAACTTTGAGAAACCATTTGAGTTTGCTATGAACATGAGTACGATAATGCACACGGTTTAATCAATATACCTTTCAAGGGAGCCTCATTTGGGGTAATGCAAAAGCCATATCTTGCAGTCAGTAATAAATATTTCATTAAATTATCTCAAATTTAACTCTCACTCCCACTGGCAAACCTCTAGTGGTACGTAGTTCTTTTCTCTTGATTTTATTGCCCTGGTAACATGTAATCATCTCACAACCCTTTGCTTTCTCATCCATAGTATATTGCCTTGCCTTAGATTAATCTCACAGTCATTATCTCATTTAAATAGATAATATTTGACCATCTAATCAGCTTAAAGAAACTTGAGTAGAATAACATGGGCTTACTTTTAGCATTCAGAAACATTTTTGAAACAATGAGAAATAGATTTGTTTAAAAATATATGGTCTAAATTATTCTTTTTGTGCATGGAAATGCACACTGCATTTACTGACATAATTAAATTGCCTGTGTATCTGACTTTTTAATAATGAAAAGGGAAACCCTAGAGTGCTTAGATAATTTGCTGTTTTCATTTAAAGCATGGAATTCAGTGGTACCTATTGAGGCATTTAGTCTTCCTGTGCACTGCAAACGAAATGGAAACAGTGCCATAGCTTTCTAGGTGGCAGTTTTGATACAGGTTTTTAATTTCTCTGATTTAAGTGCTCTTTTTCAGTGCTTGCATTTGTATCTGCTAATTAAAATGAAAAGGTAAAGTTCTGTTTATCTTGTCCTCCCACTATAAGAAGAATAGTATATTCAGATGCCAAACTTGTCAACTTGCAATTTCGGATAGACAAACAATACATTTTTTTTTTTCAAGTCTATGTTTTTTTTTTTGTTGGCAGATAGCAAAGGCTTCTAAGTGTGCTTGGAAATAAGATTTAGATCTTGAAAATTATGAGCTAATTATCTCGAAGGCAAGATAGCAGTACTGCTAGATGTATCATCTGTGATCTAAAATGAATTGATACTGAGGTTAATCTGCAAGGGTTTAACTACCTGCTAGTGTTTGGAAAAAGACCTTTGCCTTGCTTAGACTGTTGTTTAGATAATATGCATTACTTAAGATATCTTTTCAATTCTCTGTGTAAAATCTGTCTTCTAGGAACCTTGATTTCTCATTCCTTGCACATTACCCAACCTCAGCTTCTTTGAATTTTTACCTCATTCACTAGATGCAATCCATCTTCTCCAAAAATATGTCAGTATCATTTCATGCTATGTTTTTGTGCTTATGAGTAGCTAAGCATGTTGTAAATGCTAACGCATGTTAAAATTAATAAGAATCCAGTAATTCCAAAAATGTACATCTAGATATTTATTTGAACATAAAGTTCTAATGGGCGTGGAAGTTTACTCCTGTCAAAATCCTGGGTGAAAACAATAATCCTCCAAAACCAAAAGCCTTATCTGCTTTAGTTGCAATTTCCACCATTCACATAAAGCCCTCAGCAGATGTGCATGGCAGCAGTGCAGTAAGCCATGAATCCCACTGCCAGTCCTCCAGCTATCCAAAGAAAAGGATGACTTACTTTTATCTATTATTCAATATTGTGGTATGGTGAATTGCTAAATGTGTAGTCCCTTCCTTTATCTCTTTTTTTTGGGGAAGGGGGAGGTGGAATGGAGGTGGTGGTATTGTAGCACACATTCTGGCATTAGCACTTACTACATACACAATCTCTACATTCAGAAATAGATGGGGAAGTATTGCAATGTTTTCTGTTCCTTTCTAGGTCTGTACAAACATTGTTACCCTTCTTTCTTTACCAAGATTCCTTCATAACCTTCTTATTATACATTAACTTTGCATTAAACCCAGGGAGAACACTCCAAAACCTTTATTAGTTACTGCTCTGAGGGACAGCTGTTTTAATTTCCAGTTCATTGGTTATCCCAAGTACATAGCACTGTATTTGGTTATAAATAAACTCTTAACAGTTCCAAGCATGAAAAGCTCATGAGTAAAACATAGATGTAATTTGAATGCAAAGTTAATGCTTGGCAGTTGTTTTCACAATTCAAGCCTGGAGACCGGTCACAAATAAAGCATATGAAATCTCTCTTCATAAGGGATAGATGGATAGAAAGATCAATATTGCTTTTTATGACTGAGTTTTTGAAAAAACTCCAAGGACAAATCCATACAGTAAAAAACTAAAATCTGTCATGGACTTAATTTGGATGTCATAACTTTTAGAATGTCACTGTAGGAAATACACGACGACTCATACGTATTGTTCTGTAACATGATTTCGGAGCCCAGTTCCTGTTAGAAAAGCAGTTTACTGTTATAGCTCCTTCAGTTACCCAGATAAGGTGCAATGCGCAATTCAAACGTATGAACATTCCCAAAGTTGTAACCCTAGTGGAGGAATGTTTGACTATTTGGATTTAGGTCTGTTTGTGTCTGTTGTAAAGATGGTTTAAGTGTGACATCTTCAAAGAAGATGCAACCAGTGCTATTTGATAGGAAAAAAACTGAGCGAGCCTCATGACTTGTCTGCAAGGTACACTGAAAGAAGAAACTGCAAAAAAAATCTGAGTGCTACAGAATAAATAAACCATTGTATGGTTAGGAAATAGCAATGCAAACCATAGGAAAGAATGTGTGAAGAAGAACATGAAAACTTTTCTCAAATCTAAAAACAAAAGAAGTAGAGAATTTAGAGAATAAAACTGTCCTCATAATAGCAAATTACTGGCGGGTTTTGAGTTCCTTGTGTTATTTGTGTTGTCACAGTACGCTGCCATTGAGATTATGAATCTGTGTTTTCTTTGTGATGTGCTTAAGCTGAAGTGTTGCAGTTTCTCTTGTGAGTTTTACCACTCTTACATATCCTCTGAAGAAAATGTGGTCTGAAATGCAATAGCTCCCATATGTATCTGGCAATGGTGATGTGGAGGCACTGTTTGTTCCACTAGATGAAACGCATATATTCAGTGTCAGTTTAGTTTTCAGGCATTGTAGAGAAAAGGAACAATGGGTTTTTGATTTCTTCTTTCGAACATGGCAACGCTCATCCTCTGGTGGTGTCATTAAAGAACAATGTTTGTACTTCTCACCTGGAACTGAAATTAAATATGTCAGACCATTAGAAGTTGCTTGAGGCATTTTCATATTCATTTATTGCTGAAAGGGAAGTCATTTTGCCAACAGATAGGCATTTTAAAGATTACTCTCAGTTCTTGCCCAGTCTGTGTATTTTCAAGCTTGTGTTTCTTGACCCTGTCCTGATGCTGTTATTTGGAATGAAAAATTTTACCTCTGTGCTAAAAATAATTTTTATTTGATAGCTTGGATTCAGTTAATGAAGCATAATGAGGAAGATTTCTAACCTCTTGTTCCATTCATTATCCTTCTTTGATATCCACTGCATAGGAAGATGCCTCCACTTCCAGGTGTTTCTGTATTAAATTCTTCCAGGCCAGAGAAAAAGCACAAGTTATCCCAAATGCTGAAAGTTCTCATCTCATTATCACATTTTACATATCGTATAGACATACTGACAATGTTAATTAGTGAGAAAGGGTTGATTGTTTTTTAATTACTTTGCCAAGAGCTGGTACAAACTATAAAGCCACAAATTATGTGACATATTATAAGTGGATTGACTTTAATGGCATCTTCATGTACCAACATGCATATTTCATTACTAAGCTTTTAGCTTAGTTATTAGCATTTTAACATGTCCATTAATAATAAAAACGCTGGGTTATGTACATGAAGGAATTGTTACTGCAGAATTTTAAAAAGCACCTGACAGAGTGCTGCACTTTTTTAACGTGTCGCCAAATTCCAAATCTCAGCATCAGCACAGGACATGCAGATTGCAGAGCTCTTCCAAACTCCCATCCTAAGTGTTGTATCCTCAGATATTTCATAAAAAGACTCCTTACTACAAAAAATGCAAGTAGCCTGTCGGGAAGAGTAAAGTGCTCTCTTGAGTAGGTGGTCAAATTTGTCTCATGGCTGTGGCCTCTGAAGATCTGACTTTCTGAAAGTTAGTAATCCATCTTTGGGGAGAATTCCTCTTGGAGTGAGAAGGTATTTCTGCTGCAGCTGTAGGTTTAAGGCTAAGCAGGGTGTTGCATGCTGGTCCCTGGCTTTCTGCATGCTCTTGATAGCAAGCTATTGTAGCAAGCATAAAATGGAAACATTAAGCCCCCCCAAGCTGTCTTTCTAAGAAAATTACCTGCTTACTGAAACAAATCTCATTTCCTTGTACATGGAACTTGTTTTCACAGCAGTGCCGTACTGGCTTGAGTAAAATGTCTGTTCTCACTGATTGATAACAAGACAAAGCTAGTTTAATTTATTATATCTGCTTGTTTATTGCCATCATATTCTAAAGATGACATTTATGTATCAGCTTTGATTTGAGCAAATAACTTTGACATTCAGCAACAAAAGGTCAATTCCTCAATTTTGTTTTGAAGCCTAGAGTTCTATTAGTCAAATACAAACAAACTTTTTCTCACTTTACCTGTGCTCTGTTCTGTTCCACAGGATAGGAGTAACAACATGAAAGCAAAAAGAACTACACACATCTGATGAAGAGACACTTTTTTTTCCTATTTTCTATCATCTGCCCACTCTCCTTTAAGACCAAAAAGGAGACAAGGGATATTTCTATCTGATTTAATAAAGAGGAAAACTATCAATCCCCATTGTGTAGGTAAGAAAGCTGAGATGGCCTTTTTTTCTCTCCCTCTTTTCAGTTCTTTAATATTTCCTTTCACAGAAGATTCTCAGTTTGAATACCTCTATGCCTGCATTCAAGAGTACGTTGAGTAATTAGAATGCTATTGTAATTGCCTATTCATTGTATTTAATGCATTGCAAATGTCATATTTCACTTTACTAAACGCAGTAAAAAAATCTAGGAAAAACAGACGGTTTGGCATTCTGAGGTAGGGAGACAGTAGAAGGATGCCAAGTTCATTCACAGCCTTGCCATGTTCAATTCAAAAAGGTGCCCTGTTCATCCTAGTGAGGAGCTGGAAATCCTGTAGGACTGACAATTTCACTCTTGACAACTAATTATGCACACATTATCACTTGGAGAATCTTGCAGTAGCTGAGATGTTACATTCTTGATGGAAAGCTGAAGATTTCTGTAATGCCACTTGACATGAGAATAGATCATGAGCAGAGAGAGATTAGGATAATAGATGGGAATCAACAAACGTTCTTTGGACCAGAATGCTGTTCTAATTTTTTTGAGAGAAAATTCTGATCTACTATTGAAAAATCCTGATTTAAAGAATCTGGAATACTCTATTCTAGACCAAAGGAGAACAACTGAAAGGCTTGAGACAGAGAAGTGCCTTGCTGTATGGTTGTATTTTGAGCAATATTCCTAGGGATGCTGGGCCATTTGTAAGCTGACTTTCACTTCTTACTCACTTGTACACAGTTCTAGAAAAAGAAAAGTGGCTCTTCAGAGGAATGGATACTGTGCAAAGGAGACTTTTTAGGGAAGTTGTCATCTGTGTTTAATTAATTGACAGCTTATTCATGATCTGTTTTTGCAGTTGGAGTTTAGGGATAGAAAGCTGTTGTTCACCTTTTGCTGTGATCAAGGTTTTTACTTTCATTATGACTCACCTCTTATTATAAAGGGAAAGAGTTCACTGGCTGGAGTGCCTAGTGATGAGTACGAGTGCATAGAAAGTGCTGAAGATGGATGCAAGTGTTAATGATTTCCCTTTGTTTCTCTTTGATGGCTCAGGCTATTTATTGCCTGCCAGCTTTGCTTGCCTGTTTTTGGATATTGCCAGCCTTCACAGAAATGGCATGGAAAATGTTTCCTTTAGGAGGAGCAAAAAAAACCAGACTCCATGCTAGCACAGTTCAATCCTGAGTTAAACGTTCATTTGTTATCTTCCAAATATGTTATCTCCTTGACTTACAAGGTTACAAACAGGGAGAATTAATTAAACGAACAGTTTCTCCTGTCATGATTCTGTGAATGGCCCTTTTCCTAACTTGTTAGACATTGTACAAACTACACTTTTAAGATAAAACCAGTAATTTCTAACTGTCTTTTTCACACATACACACAAAAATATTTGTACAATTTTTGTGAAGTAAGGAATATGCTATTTTTCTATTTTATGGAAGTGAAACTTCAGTGAAAAGATACATTAAAGTTATGGCTGAAGAGTTTAAGAAAAGTACAGCTTGTTTTGTTTTGCATTGTATTAAAGGAATTAGGCCCAAAGCCCAGCTCCTATGTCATCATGTAGAGCTGTGCATATGCATCCTTGAAGCAGAAGCAATTTTAGTTTCAAGAAAATGTTATGGTATTCTGATAAAACTGAAGCCTCTGGTAACAAATGGCAGCAGAAACATTGCCATGCAAGGAAGGCACACAAAATCCGACTGTTAGATGCTGCTTAGTGGTAGCCAGCTGGCTAATTAGCACAGATGTGTTGGCTACTCCATTAGCAGATTTACAGCTTTCAGTCACAACACTGCAGTTGCTCACTGGAGTGACATGAGGAGGTGGAGGGGAAAAAGGAAGCTGTAGGTAAGAAATAGAGGCTGAAAAGACACAAATTTATGGGAAACTGAGCTGTTATTAGAGCTTATTCTAATAATTTTGGATCAAGTCCTCAGTCATCCAGGACTTTGTGGATCCAGGAGATGCTTGGCTATGGTTTGGATTCAGAGGCTACCAGATGATGGAATTCTGAGGGTAGGATGCTGATGTCAGAACATTGATCCTATTGCTTTCTCTTGTCTTTGCCTAGTCTTCTACTATGCAGTTTTCTGACTTGTGGTTTTGATGTTGGATTTTTCAGTCATCTCTTATGTGCTATATGCCAGTGACCTGAAAAAGAACTTTGTAATGGAAGCTTGAACTGCTCTCTCTGGTTTATGAGTGTACTGTACTCTCAGATTATGATAAAGTGAGAAGGTATACATGCTATACTTACAGTTCTTCGTGTAGTGACTAATTTTCTTAGGATTTTGCTCAGCTTCATATTGTGAAGTTTCTCCTTTCATTAAGGAGGGACAAAGGTTTTTGTATGTTCACTGAAACATAAATAATTTCATACTTGGCTAGGAACAAAAAGATTTAGATAACAGAGATTTCTAAGTGGATTTCATCCCAGGTCATCATCATATGAAATTTATGAGGTGCTTAAAGTACTGTATCTGAAGGTGACCCAGAAAGCATCTCTACTTGATTTGGAAGCCTCACTTGTCTGTTTAATACTTCTAATTTGTATGTTTATTGACCTCTTGACACACACACTTTCCTTAACGGCAAAATTGGAAATGAGTGGGTATCAATACATGTGTATTTTTTTGGAGGACACCACACTGGCATGATTAGTTGTGGTGAAGGTAGTGACAATGAAGCAAAAGAAAAGGAAAAAGGAAAAAAAAAAAAATCTCATCCCCAGCAGAGATAGGTGATATTTGGCTATTTGAGACTACAGGGAGGAGGGTGTATAGTAGATACTGAAGAGTAATACATTTGTAATGTGGAGCCATTGTGGCTGGAGGGATAAATATTCAGTACCTGTTACTACCTGATAAAGGCATACATATGTATGGGTATATTTCATGTGATAATTGGAGAATCTAGTTTTAGCATCTGCTTTTACCTGATAACCTAACGTTGGTTTTTTTCTTAATTTTAAATAAGAGAAAAGCAATAATTCTTAAGCCATGGGCAACAGGAAGATGTAAAACAAAGCTGTCAAAGAGGAGGGAGGAAAGGAAAACATTTTAAATGCACTTGCACTGGTATGCAGGAGGCTGAGCAAACAAGAACTGTGTGTGCTTGCATTTTATATGGCTCGTTAGAAATACTCCTGACTGCTTTCAGAATGTGTTTGTGAACACTTAAACTAAGTTTACTTGTAAATACAATGAGCTTATGAACAAATCTGGACATACTACGTATGTCTGTTTTGGGGACTGATTCTAAATAGGAGTGTTCACCAGGATGGATGATTTTTTAAATTATTATTTATTTTTTTTAGCTCACATACAGCAAAGGATTTGACTGATTCTGAAAGCTGGCTGTTGCAATGGTCAGATAACAGCTAATAAGTAAATCATAAGAAAAGTGAACTTAGTGTTGAACGTGTGGTGAAGACATGGCAAATACACTTGGTGGCTGCAGGTTAAGGTCAAACTTTTAAGTTGAACAGGACACTCTATTTTTTTTAAAGGGATTGAAATTGCAAGAAGAAATGGGGTATTTCATGTGGTTTGAATGCATGTTAGCCGTTTGTTTATCTGTTTTGTTTTTGAAAGAATATATGTATTCTCTTAACAAAATAATTACCTGTTCCTTTAAATCTTCATAATGCAAATACCTGGTAGCAGTGATAGCATGTTTGTCTTGCTGGGTTTTATTCCACAGCAGAAAATGTTGCAGTGTGTATTCCTCAGCCATGTGGGTCCTTCTGCTGCTCTTGCACCCTGCTCTTCTGTGTGACAGCTCGAGCAGAAAGGCCAGAGCAGGGCTCTGCCATCTCCCCTCAGTGACCAGTCCCTCAGAGTCCATTGCCAGCTGAAGTACAATTCTTGTCTTGAGATGATCTGGGATTTCCACACATTGAGGTCATTGTAATTAATTCCCTAACGGTCCTGTCATTCCTTCCCTATCACTCTGTGCTGTGGCACTTTATGTGAGCAGTCACAGCCTAAAAACCACTGCAACTTAGGTACAAGATGTAATATTTCCTTCTTTCTCAGGAGTACTTGGAGTATGGTCCTGACAGAATTAGTACTTAGCTCAATTCTTTGCCTGATTTGTGTTGATAATAATTTTAAGAAGAGTGATTAAATGATAAAACTCATGAAAGACAACAATGACAGAGTGACAGAATGATAATTAAAAGAAGCGAGTTGTTAATATGTGTTTGGTGGGATGTCTTACCAGAACCAAATATGGACTGTATATTTAAGGATGAGAAACTCAGCATTCACCTTCAGGTTTAAGAATTCCATCCAGCAGTGATCTTGAAACTGCTTAGGATTTACAGGGTGCCTGTGCTTGTACCTTAGTTTGGATGAAGAGTGTGTTTCTTTGCAACCATTTTCCCATTCATTTGTTTTGTGGAGCAGTCCTGCAGCACATGCAATGCATTCTTTTTCAGTGGAGCTGGTCTTGTTTCCAAGGAGTACAAAAAGGAATTGATGTGCTCCTTTGGATATATAAACACAGTCTGCAGGATAAGAGATCGTTCTGAAAGTAAGTATGGATTTATTTGCTGTTATGTGTCCAAGGTACCACATACAGTTCAAGTATCCACATTTTCAAAAGGTTGCAGACAATGTAAACATAAACCACAAAGCTAATTCTAAAATACATCTTAGGGCAAGATATAGAGCCATCTCTTTCTTTAGGGTGTGGTTAAGGTTTTATTATTGTGAATAAGAATCTTTAAGAGAACTATTATGCGAACCTCATGGCTGAAAGATAATTTTATGTATACAAACTGGTAATATGCATTACTTTTTTTTTTTTTTAGTGGTGCAAATTATTGCCCTTTGGAATAAACTTTCTTGGGAAGAAATGAATTTTCCATATATTGATGTTCTCAGTTCAAGACAAAATGCCTTCCTGGAGGATGGACGACTCCAGCTGATGACAAATTGTATGTCCTGCTGCAGGGAGGTATGTGACATGCAATAGGTCGAACTAAACAATATCACACTAATAGTGCTTTCTGACCCTGAAATCTATGAATCTGGGTTATCAAATTTATATATGCCAATCTCTTACATACCTGGAACCTCATTTTGAGCCACTTCATGACTATGAGTTACCTGACACCTACGGTGTTCAGTTTCTAGTGTGCTCTTATTTCTGGAAACAGTATCACTCTATTTCTCATGCTCTCAAGCACTTCTTCTAGTCATTACATTCAAAAAGATAAGGTATTCTCTAAACAAAATAGCACAATGCTCTTTTGACGGGTGCTGGTGTAATATAACCTTATTCATCAAACATACTGCTTGCAACTTTTTCCAGAGAGCCTGGCAAAGGCATGAGCTGTGGAGGAAGAAAAATGTGGTTGCAAGGAGAGATGATGATTCCCACAGCTGAATCTGTCATTCTGTTTTGTCTCTGACTGTTTTCAGAACCATGTAAAATTTTAATCTTCTCTGCTGAAATCTGCCATAGGAGTTTTGTTTTATTTCTTTCGAGGGAATGAGAGTAGATACAGCAGCCAGTGTTTCTAATAACAATAATAAGTAAGTTTTAGTGACATGGGGCTGTCTGGTAATCTACAGAGGAAAACAGGGAGTACAAACAAACCCAAACAGTCCAGATTCTCAAAACAATAAATAAGAAATAATTTTACTCAAAAACAGTCCATTGAATGCATAACTGAAAAAACTCAGTTCAAATGTGACTCAGAAATGCATATGATATGTGAATATATGCTGTTGGTGAATGTTCAGATAAAAGCAAAAAAAAAAAAAAAAAAACAACAACAAAAACCCCACCAAATTTTAAACGCAGGAGTTATGATTATTTTGAAGACTGTTAACAAGAAATTCACTCATTAGGGCTAAAAGGATAAATGCTTAAAGGACATTTTTTGAAAGTTTGTTGATAGAGACCCCCACATGGAGACGTCCTCAGTGCTGGAGTGACAGCATTTGGGGTTGAATCCTGATTTCACTGTTTTTTATCATGATAAAATAGTCCTAATCTCTGCGATGTCGTCAGATACACTGTGATTTTATTTTAATCCAGATGATCTTCAGGGCTGTTGTCCAGACTTGCAAAGAGGGGATTAGGAAAGCCAAGGTGAAGATGGAATTGAACTTGGCTGGGGATGTTAAAAACAACAAGAAGGAATTCTATAGGTATATTGGGCAGAATAGGCAGGCTGAAGAGAGCATACCTCTTTGGTAAATGAGAAAGGAGAATTGGACAAGATAGATATGGAGAAGGCTGAGGTATTAAGTGAATTTTTTGCCTTGGTCTTCACTGGCAGCCAGGATTCTCATACATGTCTTGTGTTCCTGAAGCTCACGTCCCTGAGCCTCTAGGTGGAACTGGGGGAGTAAATCTTCCCTGCTGTAAGGGCAGAGCAAGTCTGAGACTGCCTCATGAGACTGGATGTGTACAAGTCTATGGGTCTGGATGACATACATCATCCCAGGGTCCTAAAGGGGCTGGCTGATGTGGTTGCTGAGCTGCTCTCCATTGTATTTGAAATGTCATAGCTGTTGGGTGAAGTTCCCCAGGACAAATAAAAAAGGTAACATCACTCCCATTTACAAGAAAGGAAAGAAAGAAGATCCAGGTAACTACAGGCTGGTGAGCCTCACCTCTGTGCTTGGAAGATCGTGGAGTAAACCCTCCTACAAAACATATTAAGACACGTGAGTGATGAGTGGGTGATAAGAAACAGGCAGCATGGCTTTACCAAGGGGAGGTCATGCCTGACCAATCTGGTGGCCATCTGTGGTGGAGTGACTCATCAGTGGGCAAAGGGAAGGCAACTGATGTCATTTACCTGGACTTTGACACAATCCCCCACCACATCTTTATCTCCAAATTGGAGAGGTACAGGTTTGAGGGGTGGACTATTCAAGTGGATAAGGAATTGGTTGGAAGGCTGTATACAGAGGGTTGTGGTGAATGGCGCTATGTCCAAGTGGAGGCTGGTGATGAGTGGTGTCTCTCAGGGGTCTATACTGAGAGCAGTGCTCTTCAGCATCTTCATCAGTGACATTGATGATGGACTCAAGTGCATCCTCAGCAAGTTTACTGATGGCACCGAGCTGAGTGGTGCAGCTGGTATGGTAGAAGGAAGGGATGCCATCCAGAGGGACCTCAACAAACTCAAATGGTGGGCCTGTGTGTATCTAATGACGTTCAATATAGCAAAGTGCAAGGTTTTGCACTTGGATCGGAGTAATCCCAGATATCTATAGACTGGGAGAACTCCTTGAGAGCAACCCTGGGGAGAAGGACCTAGGGGTCCTGGTGAATGAAAAACTGAACATGAGCCAGCAATGTGCTCTTGCAGCTTGGAAGGTCAGTGGTATCCCAGACTCCATCAGAAGAGGGCTGGCCAGCAGGGGCAGGGAGGCATTTGTCCCTCTCTACTCTGCCTTCGTGAGGCCCCTTCTGGTCTGTTAACCAGATCTGGAGGTTGGTGGCCCTGCCTGTGGCGGGGAGATTGGATCTTGATCATCCTTGGGGTCCCTTCCATCCCAAGACATTCTATGATTCTATGATCTTAGACTTGTAAGCATAGGTTACATTGTGAACAATCTCATTTGCCTCATCTTTGTCTGTGGGAAGGTTGCTCTGTTCTCCACCTTCACTTGTATTGAGGAATAATACAAGTTACCCATGTTTACCTCATCTGACTTCCTAGACATCTAACTGAAAGTAGTCTGCATTAAGCTGCTTGTGCAGCGTACTGAGCCTTGTGTTATGCTAAATTGGTATCTATCTTATTATATCTCCAGTATCTATCAAGTATTGTATGCAAAATTACCTTATGCTAACTAAATACAATACTTACTGCTGTGTAAAGCAGTTATGAGTAAATTGGAACTTTACACCTTTCCTGAAAACTGCAGACATTCTTGTAATGGATGTTAAACACAACAGTAAAAAAAAAAAAAAAAAAAAAACCTTTCAGGGACATTAGCTTCAAGTCAGTATCATTCACAGAAGACTTGCTTTCCTCCACAAATTTATGTAAATTAAGATATAATATGTATGTCAAGAAAGTTATATAGAATAAAATGAGATTTTTTGCATGTGTTGATGGAAGGCTGAAAATTAAAATTCAATGCTGAAGTGCTTTCTTAACATCTGTACTGCTCAGTGACACAGTTTGTTGTTTGTGTCCTGCAAATTAATAGCATCAAGGCCAGTTGCCTGGAGACAGCATAAGTATTTCTGTGTTTAGAAATTAAAGCAGCTCTGGGAATTATATGAAAAATATGTTTGTTTGAGTAGGGACATAGGGAATTAAATGCACTTAATTTAAGGACACTTTAATAGGCAAACCCATTTTATGTGTTTGTATCTGTTACAGAAGCCATCTCATAAAGCTGCTCATTCTTATTTTCTCAACTGAATACATTTTCAGCATAAAATCTATACAATGAGTGGGAGGAAATTTGGCCAGGAGACTGTGGCTTATGTGATATGTACATATACATGTTTTAATTCCAGTTGGCTCTCTCCAGATTTACTCATTATGCAAATATGCTTCTCTCCTGACTCAGTTTCTGTAACTCAAAGAAATGTCTGGGGTTGAGTTGGCTAAATTGAGCTTTTCTTGACCCTTCCCAGCTCCATGCCAAGTCTCTCTCAGGTAGTCTCTTTCCTCACCTGTTGAGTGGGTTAGAAGGAAAAGTACTGTACAAAGCTGTGTTTTGAGTGGGACAGTGATAGGAGTCTCTCCAAGCATTCTCCTGTATCAAGCTGTACGCTTGAACCTGTTCTGCACAGTGATACAGCCTATTTCAGCTGAAGGATGCTCCTCCTCACCTAGCTTGTGGACAGTTGGGAGAAGTTCCTCAGGAACCATCAGTCAAGGATGTGTGATCTTCTGAGGATCAGCAACAGCAAAACTTTCCTGCTATTCTATTCTTGGTTGTTAGAATTTACCACTGAAAAATACAGCCCTCATCTCCCAGTGCAGATCAAAAAACCTTCTCTAATTCTTATGGCAGAAACTGAGCAGAGAAGTTCAAAACCATGGACTTCTTTTTACTCTCAGCTGCAGCTTCAGGAGCAGCAAGCTCAGCAAAGTGCCCCTCTGCCCAGAAAGTATGAAAGAGTACTGAAGCATTGGCTTAGTTGCTGTATTGTTTCTGAAGACTGGTCTTTTGAAAGTTGTGGATGGAACGTGAACTTCTAAAATGGCTCAGTGTTGGGAGAGAAGCATCACATCAGTGCCTGTGTGTGCCAGATGTGGGTTCTACCAGCTGCAGATAATTGAGTTACCTACCTACAGGAATGGAAGAACAGTGAATAAATCAAAACTTCCTGAAAGAGAAATGGGGGAGAAAAAAAAAAAGAAAACAAAATCTGATATTCAAATACATGTCATGTCCTATCCATTGGCATTATATGTAATTTGGTAAAGTATTTGAGTGTGCGCTGAGCTTTCAGAGTATTTCTTTAACTACAGTTTTCTTTACACTTTTGTTTGGATGATTCAATTTCCTATCATCCTGAAGAGGCTGAATGAATTTTCTTTGCTCACCTTAGCTTGCATGCAGCTCAATACTGACAGCAAACACAGGGTCTGTACCCCCCCCCAAAAAAAAAGCCTTGGTTTTGTTTGTTGTCTCCAAATCTCCAACATTTTAATTGTTCAATGCTCATCTGATAACCTGTATTTGGTAAGGCTGGATACAGAGATCTCTGCAGGAATGTTCTTATGGTCGTGATAGACGTAGCAGAACCAGCATAACTGGAAAAGGAATTACCAAAAAGCTCTTGGGCACCTGTGCCTTCATTCCTGTAAGGAAGGGAAGCAAGAGACTTTAATGCTCTATGCAGTCTGAAAAGATGGAAATCATCAGATACGTATCAACTAGCCTGACTGAGAGAAAAGGTCTGGTATCCACAGAATTAGGTGGAATGCTACCATGGAGAGACATATTAAGGTGATGATCTTTCCATTGCAAGGGAGGCAATTTCATTTCCAGGCTGTGAAACATCGAGAGGTTAATGCCGAGAGAGATTATGATTTGCCATAAAACCCACACCTGTGTCAGATCCCTGATATTTGGAATCCAAGAGAGTTATAAATCGCATTGCGAACAGTTACCTTTTGAAGTTGTGCTGTATGTCTCCCTTAAGGATTAGGACAGAGAGATCAGAGGTAAAATGACTGTTTTCTGTGTTCCCTTCTGAAAGTCAGGTGTGTGTGGAGCTGAATTGCTGCAGCTCTGATTCCAGCTGGGTTGTTTTATACGTGATTCCCTGGAAGACTGAATGCAACGGTGCTCACATGATAGCAGACCTGTGCTGGAAACATTGAAGAAATGACATTCTTTCATCCCTGGTCTGCCTCCAGGTTTTCACACAGTGGCCTCCTCCTTGGTTTCTTATCTCAGAAATGCAGTTTCATCTCTAAAAACTACAGAGGAAGATGGGAGGACATAACAAAAAAGCAGTGTTGCATCAGATAGCCCAACCTTGCTGTTTTCAAATGTCAAAACTATCTCTGCAGTATTACTGTGAGACAGAAGGTGCCATTTGTCTGGGAGAAGTTTTGGACTCTGGATACTATAGGACCTACATGTAGTGAATATTCTCAATGCTTTTATCTAGTTAATGAACTGAAAATGTAATATAATGACTTAACATTTTGTGCATCCCACGTGGAAAACCGGTCTTTTCCATGCACCGTGTAGGAAAACTAGATGCTGGCATGCTTTTATTCTGTAATCTTTCTCTGATGCAACTTCACGTTTATCAAATCATTGTAATGCCTCCTAATCTCACGGGGGGTTGTGTGGTTGGATAGCCTAAGTCACGGTGAGAGTCAATAAGGCAAAGGTCTGTTTAATGTGCCATTGGAAATAACAGAGAACGACCTCCAGTTGCTGGCAGAAGTGGAAGGAAGGAAGGCAACCTTTTCTTGACAATACAAAATATGGAAAAGCTGATTTGGAAAAGAAAGGCTTTCAAGTGCAGAAGGATTTGTAAGGTAAGGTGATGAGTCACCTGTGAACCAGTGGTAGGTGAAGCTCTCACACATTTAAACTTGACAGCTTTCCTAGTGCCAATAGATGTCCTGCTATGTGGGTATGTTCACGGAATGCACACCTCCCATTTCAGTCAAAACAAGACTGTACCAAAAGCCACACAACTGAATCAGCTCTGCACTGAGAGTTAAATCTGGCCAAAGCTGGAGCTGAGGCTGACAGGCCCTTTGGCCACCATAGACAAGACTAACAAAGCGCCAAGTCTCTGCTCCTCAGGACAGGTTTGTTTTTTTTTTTTTCAGTAGTATACAATAAAATCAGCATCTTTCATTCCTACTCATCCTAAGTTTAATGTACTTAACACCAGGCTCATGAGTCTTCTCTTTGCTGCCAGTTTTTATGTGTAACTTCTGATCTGTCTGATTAAATTGCCATAAAAATATGATTTAAAAGTTACGGTGGCAAATGAGGAATATAGAAAATTACCAAATTTTCACAAAACTTGCAGTTAGTAATAGAAATTCTATTGTGTTTGATTCTTGTATTTCAAATTTAAAAAAAAAAAAAAAAAAAAAAACCAACAGCAAAACAATATTTTCTAAAAAAATCCTTTATGCCAGAACTTCTGAAAATGAAAATTGGCTGATCCATTTTGCAAATATGGCAGAATAGAATCCATTCTGTACTGTCCACTGCGTACCATTGTATACAATCCATTTAATGGATAGAGTAAGGTATTGTTATCCTGTTTTTTAATTTGTCAAGAGGTGATTTTTAAAATGTATTTATTTATTTATTAAATGCTGAAGACTGCTGTGAGAAATGCTATCTCAAACGAACCATCCTGGTATCAAATGTTTGATTTGCTTTTTTTTCCCTGATTTACAGCACTCTGCAAGCTATCTAGTATTATAACAAAGCCTGAGCCTTTTTCTCTCTCCTTTTTATGTACTGCTTTTATTTCAGTGTTTGCATGGACTGCAGAAAAAAATCCACGCCTAGGAGCACCTTGCCATGCTCACGGCACAGATAATAAACACTGGAATTTTTTCACTAGCATAACGTTTACCGTCCTTACCATGAATCTTATAAATCTTAAATAAGCCAACTGACATCACCGAGTGCATAATGACCAAAAAAAGGAAAATAAAAGAGAGAGTGAAAAATGAGACATTCTGTAGAGTCCATAGGACAGTAATAATAATGCAAAATATGGACAATCATGTGCACGGTGTTATTTCCAAATGAAAATGCCTAATTGTGGCATTTATGTATTCAGATGGAGATGTTTTTTCATCTATTAATTTTTCATTCACTGAGATTATGATGCTGAATTGCATTGCAGCTGCTCTCACCCTGTGGCATCCTGGTCTAGGAAATGCTGCAATTGCAGTGTGATTTCCAGGAAGCTCTCTGCAGTTCCAGCTTCTCCTGTAGCTTCTCCTTTTCCTCTTAGCTTCCTTATCAGAGCTGTGCAGGAGCTGCTGAAACTGAGGGGTCTGTGAGCCTGAGCTCCCCTTGAGCTGCTGGGTTGGTGAGGCTGGGTGTGTTGGTTAGGGCAGGGTGGGCTGCCATGCTTCATGGGTTAGGGTGCTGTTAAGAAGTTAGTGATTAAGTTAAATGATTAACGCCATTCAGTTTGGTTCATTTTATTTGTTAACTTAATTTCAGCAACTTTTTTTTTTTTTTTCAAACTCAGCTTCTGATTAGCTCCATTATTCATTAGCTTCATGATTAGCAGAGAGTTTCTTTCACCTAAACCCAAAAATTAACTACGTTCTCAACTGCCAAAAGCAAGCTTGTCAGATTTTTTGTTTTTGCTGCTGACGTTCTCAAAGCAGAGATTCAGAGTGTACGTCCTGGTGTTAAGCTGTAGTTTACCAATACTTGCATAGTGCTGCATTTTTTTTTTTTTTCCTGACTTATTTCTGAGTAACTTTAAGGCAGGGATTTGTTAGATGAGCATCTCCCTCAGTCAGGCTGTGTGGACAAGGTACTAAAATCGCTCACATACTTTCTACACTCTACGTTTCTCCTGACTCCTGTTTCTCCATTTTTAAAGAGGCCTGGTTTCTTCAGCCTTTCCATGCAATTCAGTGTTCTTTTTATTTTCATTTCTCCATTTTCTTTTCTCTTTATTAGCAATTTTGTAGCTAGGTGATCATAATTGGTATTATAATGTAATGTTGGTGTAGGAACGCCAGGCATCACATTTATGGCAGTTTTTCTCTGAAAAATCACTAGCAATTCTCTGAAAATCCTGCTTGCCACCAGGATAATCATGATGGAACTACCTAAAATGTATACTCATTCACATACTAATGCTGGCATTTTTTTTTTTTTTTTTAAATCCACGCCTCTCAATTCTGCATTTCATAACTCATCACCATTTAAGTGTAAGAAATTGGGTGAAATTTAATTGCATGAAATTTCAAAGATGCAAATTTGTCAGGGAAGGGGAGACCATATTAAATCTATTAAGTTTTCAAAAGCATTGGACACTGACTTTAAAAAGGCTCTAGAGGCAATGGCATTCAGTGCGTGATGAAGTTCCTCACAATCAATTTTGCACAGCCTCCTCATAAGCTGAAAAAAGCATCTATATATCTGTATTTGCAAGCGGGGCAGAGAAAGGCACTCTGTGGCAATGGCATTAAGCCTCTAATTCCTATACTCTCTCAAGAAACACATGAAACATTATGTTTATCTGCAGCTTTAATTTAAAAGCAGGAATAAGTTTAAACTGCTCAAAAAATGTGCCAGCGTGCTGTTTGCTCACTGATAGCTTGTAAAAGCCTCTCATTTTGGGTAAGCTGATTTGTCTGCATCCTAAATATTAATAGGGCAAAGCAGTGATTTTCCAGTACTGTGGCTATTTTGTCTGACAGTGATGGCTCGGAGGGACACATTGATCTCAATGAGACCTTCACTGGACAAGATGCTGGCAACACGGCAGAGCAGCCTGGCAGGGCTCTTCTGGGATGGGGCACAAGCCAACCTCACACCGATCCTGGCCACCAGCTGAATTCAGTAAGGGGTGTGGGAAGGGAAGGTGCTGCTTCACCCCAAGAGAGAACAAATAATGTGATAATTCAGTTGGGGAAAGAACCTCTTTGGCCTGTAACTACTATTACTACTCTTTAAAGTTTGATGTGCGTTGTGTAATAAGATAATGTATGAAAGCAAGAAGCTCTGTGTGAACAGAAATTGCTCTCACGCGTGCAGTGCGTGCTCATTTAATAACCTGTTGTAATGGGTCTAAGGTTTTTTTTTTTTTAAGAGGATCATTTAAAAATTGCAGACCTAGCGATACTCTTCTCCTTTAAAGGGTCTGCACTTATCTGACTTGTCATATGGATTTCAATAAAAGCTTTCAGCAAGTAGGTGCTGCAGGAATACGTTGTGTTTGCATGAGCTCATCCCCTTTGTACAAAAAATCCATCAAAGCAGTAAGAACACAGCCAAGTTTAAGCTTGTGTTTTGCTGTAAGAATGGGAGTTGCTATCAGGCCAGTCCACATGTCTGAGTTTTAATCAACAAGATCTGCAGAAACCAAGCAAGAGTTGCTCAATAGACATTGAGGAGGTAATGAATGCAAGGACAAAGGAAGCTACTTGTCATTCATTCCAAGTAACTTTTTACTTATTTCTCAGATGTGATAGAAACTATTTCCCTGTCTTAAAGACCATCGAATTGGAAATTTTAGTTCAGGAATATCCAGTGAATTTTATCTTAAACATTTTCTTCCCATCATGCTCTGTATATCTCACAGTCATTTAAATCCAATTGAGAACACTGATTCACCCACTCTGCACCCAGATTTCTTCTTAGAAGTTCTTCCATCTACCACTTTAATGCCGTGAGTACTTAGATAAACAGTAAGAGAAAGGACAAACTCCTCTACTCCACCTTGCTTTCTTTGTTTATCTTGATGTTGTTTTTGTATTTTTTTTGTTTGATTTCGTTTTTGTGTAGGATAAGGCTATTTTTTGAAGCTTTTTGAATAATCAAGCACAAAAGTAGTCCGCTTCAGGGCAATACCAATGTCTGTAATGCTGAAATAAGTATTGTTGAGGTGACTGTAATGCTTCCTCCTTCCCAGGATTTTTAGGAATAAAAATGCAGATGTCTTTGTCAGGGGTGACACCCATGACAGCTATGAGATATTTCTCCTCTTTTTTCTTTTCATTCGGTCTTTACATATCCTTTCTGATGTGCTGCCAGCCTTGCTCAGAGATCTGGCAGAGTGTAATATCAGTAGATGACAAGTCTGGTTACCGGAGTTCATGGACAGATTAGAGATCATGGGATTCACCCCACTTCAGTTCATACTTCAGCCTATGCAGTAATGACTTACAGTAATTAACTACCTGCTTGAGTAAGGCAACTCAGAGTAACCATTCTGCCAAGGAATATTCAATCTTATTAAAAAATCGACAGAGGGATTAGATAGTGTTGCCACAATGCTTGCTTAAAATTAGGAAAATTAGTATAACAATTAATTATGCATTAATTACAGATCATTAATCATGAATACATCATGGGGAATTTGTCAGAGCAGAATGAACTTGGACAGGACCTATCCTATGCACGTTATTTTTGTTTCCCTCTGTATTTATGTTGAAAAAATCATGGTTTTACTTCAGCAAAAGCTTGAACATGAGCTAGTGTTCCTTTTACTGTGAAAATCAGAGGATGAGGTGCTGCCACAGCCAATACTGCCCTTCATACTAAGACGTCCCACTTACCTCTGCCTGACCATGCTCCACATGGACAGCATTAGCCTCTCCTCCACGGATATGAAGGCATCCTCTTGCAGTGTGGCCAGTAGTGCAGGATGTGTGCAGCTCTCTTTCCGTTCCTCTTTCACATCAGTCTACCCCTCATCCCTACTGCCCATCATGGCTGCTGCTCCCCATTTCTCTCCTCCCTGCCCGTTACTCCTGGGCTGGAGCTGCTGTGCTATCCTGCTCTCTCTTTTACTGCCTTCAGCTCTGGCCACCAGGTAGCTCAAGGCTGTGGAGCAGGAGGGTTTGACAAGTAGCACTTCAGGTTACCAACATGCAAGGCTGCACCTCTTAGCACTCCTTCATGTCCTTCGAGGGAATGTAATAATGCAAAGATCAAATAGCAATTAAACAACATATTTTGAAAGAAAAAAGAAAAAACAAGATGTTGCTGATTCCCTTCTCCTTTGTTCCATCTCGCTGAGTGCCTTAACACATGGGCAGCTCCACCTGTATTGTATGTGTAGTAAAAATATCAGCGCCCCTTACTTACAATTCAAGTCACTTTTCAGCAGTTTTTTGACTTTCCCCCTGCATGCATTTCTGCAGAGCTAATTATGTTCCCCTGCAGGATCAGTGCTTTATTAATTTAAATATGTTGTAACAATACTGGCACCAATGAATTTTACTGCTTCAAAAGGCAAATTGTTCTATGCCAACAACTAGGAAAAAAAATGCTTTGTTTTTCTTTTATGTAAATTCTTTGACATTAGCATTCACCTTCTCAAGGAGGTGTTTGATAAGGGACAGGTAGCATATTACATAAAAGGATATAAAGCAGAGAAATAATCACATTTCTCCAAAGAGAGAAATTAAAGTAATCTCTGTGACAAGCAGGGAGTTCTTGGAAATCAGATACTGAAGCTGTATCTGCTCTTTAAAAACCTGATCAGCACATGCAGTACACAGCAGGTAAGGTATGTATGTTCTCCTTCCACTTGCTGGAATTACAGTAATAATCCTCACGCCTGTAGGATTCTTTATACCTGATTTATTTTTAAAACCTGTGATTTGGTGTTCTTTAAATGTCAGGAAGCACAATGTGCTCGTGGAATGGAATTCTTTCTTTCTACCAACCAGCTCTTTTGGGGGCAAGAACTGCTGCCTTACATGAACTATGTCACCTTGACGGGACCCGGTGATTGTTAGTTTAAGAAAAGCACGTTTGCTGCCCCTCCTTGTCTGTTCTTTTAATTTCATATTCACTTCGGAAGGAAAGAAGAAAGAGAAATATCTGTTGCATGGAAATATTCGTGTTGTTTGAGAGAAAATTGGACTGATAATTGAGAGAGTACCATTTCCCCTTTTAGTTTTCTGCTTTTAGTCCCTCTTCCTTTCTTTCTGTTGCTGCTTGGGATTGTGAAGGAGCACCAATACCACACAGACACTGAAAGTGTTCGTCAGTTCAGCTTGAGTGCTGGAACATATCTTGTGATGAGGTTGGAGCTGGTTAGTGCATGTGCAGGAGCTGTTTTATTCAGTCCGTGTTAGGCTTTTCATAATGTATTTTATGATCAGCCTGGGGATGTCTGGGAACTGTCTTTATTTTGGATGCTGGCTCATGCATACGTTACCCTGCCTGCTCTTAGCAGGAAGCCATGCAGACATACCAACCCAGTCTTCTGGCAGGGCCTAGGTGAGGCAGAGGCTTTGCCCTCTCTGTTTCTGCCCTTTCAGGATGGCACAGGTGGCACAGTGGCCCTGACATGAGCTCTTGGCCTTGACCTCCTCTGAACAGGCTTGGATAAGCAAAGCTTTACCCAAGTCACGATGCCCAGCTTGACGTACTCAACAAGCAGTACCTGAGGCTGTTGAATAGCAGTGAGCTGGGAATAGCCTCTGCTACTTCTAGCACAGCACAAATCACTGATTATGTACTGCGTGTGCCTGACAGCGCCTAGGAATCGGTGAGCACTTTGCCTCCCTGTTAAGGACAGGTGGGATTTCACAGCTTGGTTTGGGAGTGCCCTTGTTCCCTACGGAGTACAGCCATTTTCCCTGCAGCTCTGCTTATTCCTTTTCCTTAAAGCTTTGCTGGATTGCCTTTAGAAGCTCTCTAGAGACTGATGCAAAATCACTTTAAACCCTCTGCCGCTGATACTTAAATAACATTGAAATGAACTCTCCTCAGTCTGCAAGCTACTGTTGCACTAGGTCTGCCTCACAAAGCAGAGCAAATTTTTTTTTGCTTTCTCTGGAGAAGTAGATTTGAGGCTTCCTTCACATGAAAAAAAAATCAGTATGATTTATTTAGAGGTTAAGGGCCCGAGCACATCCCTATAAATAATGCTTTGGCCTTGTTTTTTCTTTTGTGAATTTTTATGTGAACTTCAGAATTTTTTTTTGTTTTTCTTGAGGCCTTAAGGTTATTTATCACTGTGAATGCTGCTACTCTTTACGTGCCGTGTTGGAAGAGACAGGTTGTTCCCCTCCATCCCATCAGCTAACATCTAAATCTAGTCTGCACAGTACTGATATTTAACATCCTCTTTTCTGTTAATTTCTCTCTTGATTGTACTCCTTTTCAAAGTAGGTATCTAACTACTAGTGGTTTGTGACATTTATTATGTATTTCAGGATGCTGCAATCAGCAGCATCGATATGATTATTCAGATATTATCACAGGTGTATAACAGAAAGCTATACAGGAGAGTCTAGAAGAAAAAAAGGATATTTATTTTACTGACTTTCTTCAAAACTAAGTTCTGCTTTTTAAATTACAACCATTAATATAATTTACTAGAAGCTTTTGACACCTTATGCTGCTGCAAAATATTTTTAGTTGCCACAAGTAGATTGTGCATTAAAGTCTTAATTATCTACTAACTATAACAGCAATCAATTATTTTAACTTAAGGAATAGCTACAAGCCTGAAAAGCATTTTATAAAAGAATGTTAACAGAATTGCTAATTTGCAACAGAAAAGAGGAATGGCATAAAACCGTGCCATTTTCTGAAGTTGCATATCCATATAGCAGTTGTCCTTTGACATTGATTTTATTGTTGTAGTCTGCTTAAATATGTCTTCAAAAGCCATTCTCCATTATTTTAATACCTGACAGTTTTTGTCGTGTGTATGGAATAAAATGCTGTTGCACTTTTCTCATGGGGCTGCCAGCTGATCTGTTGGTAGAGTGACCCCCAGGTCAAAGATCTAACAGGCTACTTGCTGCTTTTTATGCTGTTTTTACTGGGACTATTTTTATTAGGCTTAAAATGGATGCTGTTACGCCTCTAGTGAGTCAGGGCCTTGGAACGTTTCTACCACCTGTCATCCCCTCTTAACAGCTTTGATCTTGCATGCACTGGTTGGAAAAATTATTGTGCCATTTTTCAGTTTCAGCCTGCAGTGGTTTAACACAGCTACTGACACTTTTTCACAATATGAGTTGATACAGACAAGCATTTTTGAAGAGAGCCCCAAGGCTAGCAATAATATTTATATCGTCTGCCATTCATGGAAAAGCAGAGCCAATAAAGCAGGCAAAGGCTCTGGTATGTATTCCCTTTAGCTCATTAATATTTCAGCTGATTCTGTGGGTGTTCTGTGGAAGAGTGGTTGCTTTCATTTTCCCGTGAAAAGAAAATACTATATTTCTTATTCAGATCTATTACCTATGAGATTCTGCTTTAAGCTTTTGCTTGAAGGATGCTGTTCATCTCTTTTACTTAGAGACATATATAAAACAGAAATATGCGTGAGTTGAACAATGCTGGATTGCCTTGAGAAACAGATTCACTGCAAAAATAGTACCTGACAAATGCAGATGGAGAAACAAAGCCTGGTCAAATAGGAAGCACCTACAACCTTCCAGATTGTGTATCTTTTTTGAAAGAGGAGAGGACTAGTTCTCAGAAATGTGCAGCCACAGAAAGAAGAGGTTTGCATGTGTATCCCTGTGCTGTCTTTCTCACCCTGAAGGCTCTGCCAGTCAGTTTCTGATTCCCTTGATGTGAAGAATATCCAACTCCCACTCGCCTTTTCCCCACTTATCTTGCAGCGTGTGCTTCTGATTTGTTCCAGCCATAGCAAGGTGCTGCTTGACTGTCTTGCACTCCTACAAGCTGCAAGAGTGCATTTTCTTCCTTCTCATCTCCTTAATTTCCTTGAATTTATTCAATCTGAGAAATTTAATAAAAGCATTTACATTCATAAAATAAAAAGGAGAACACAATTAGAAGTGTCTCATTAATTCTTCATTGCAGTGGCTGTCCCCCTTGCAACTGCCTAACCCTGAAGCAGCAGCAGTGTTGTGACTTCAGCTGGGCCAATGCTTTGCTCCAGGACCTGCTGGAGAAACAGGGAGGCTTGTGGTCCTGAGATGGAGTGATCCTTGTGACCACTGAAGAGTTTAGAGCAGTTAGTGATCCTGGTGTGCAGGATCAAGTCCTCAGAACTGAGGGGAATCTGATTTATGTTATTGGGCAGCAGTGCTCTTAGTCAATAATTTTGTAGTTCTGGGAAAAACACAGATTCATAGCATGAAGACTGGGGATCCCCTGGTCCCATCTAAATGGAATTCGAGTGTTTAAAATTTAAATAAGTGCCTACTTATAAGAGTCTCTGAAGAGGGCTGAAATAGATATTTGTCCTGAAAAATGACAGGTCAAGTAAATTACTGCTTTTCTGGATGTCCCTTTAGTAATTACGTTGAAATAGCTGATATTTGTTCTGTTTTTAATAGGATCGCTTTTTGATGTGCTTTTTTTCTTTGAGTCTGTGCAGTAAAGTCACATCTAATGACACTTTCGAAGATCAGCATTCAAAGTTTCAGCGTTTGGTTTCAAATGAGAAGAATGAAATCCACTAGGTAGAAAACATTACAAAGTGGAATATACCAAAACTGCTCCTTCATTTTTATGTTTTAAAATGCCAATCTGTAGAGCAAAGTTTGTAAGAATTTACTTGTATTATTTAGAAAAAAAGTCATGAAAATTCAGAATAATTCAATTTAAGTTTGTGTACCTGATTGTCATAGTTAAATTATGTATATATATATATTCTAAATTGTGAGGACTGCTCTGAAAATAATGCCTCCTATTTTATTATGTTGGCCCATAATGCCAAAGGCAGATGTTGGTGGTATGGCAGCAGAGATCTCATGTGGACTCAATCGCATGAAGTTACTTCACTTGATAGTCACAGATCGTACAAGAAGCGATAGAAGATTACATTTAAATGCGGAAAATGAAGTGATGGGAAATCTGAGCCCATCTGAAATAGGCTTTTTAGAAACAGGGGCAAGTTCCAGCTTTTTCTCTATGTTTGTGCTAGGGAAAACTGTTTTTTTTTTTTTTCACCAGGATCACATATTGCATCTACATTTTTTTTCCACGTTCTCCTAAACAGAGTGAAATCGTGAAGATCTTATGGGCCACAAAAACAAACTGTAGTCATGATTCAAATTTGAGATACGATGACAATACATAATATGATGAGAATAATATACTGGAAGTTCAGGATGACCTTAAAACAGCATTAATAGAAATGGAATGAAATGTTCCAGAACAATGTCAGGTACTTAAGAACTGCTAATAAGAAATCTACTGTAAATTGAAAATGGGTGATAAAGACAGAGAGACAGTTAATCATAGAATAATTACGTGATGTAGCTCTGAAAAAGACTAACGTCTTCCTAGAATGTGAACATTCAGAAGCTGGGAAAGTATTTGTGCCATTATAAAAAGTCTTGGTGAAATATTGGTCAATCATATTCCAAAAATACCAGCCAGCTTTCATGCGTGTAACTCGTCTGGTTAAAAACAAAACGAAAAGACAACAAACAAAACCAGTAAAACCAAGCAGGAACAAATGCCTTTGTCATTGTCGTCACAGATCATATGTTTGTTTTTGAAAGACAGCACTAAATCACAGCCTGGTGACTTCAGAATCTTCTTTCTTTACTGCAGGTGCTTTTCTCCCTTAACCTTTTTACACCTCGAGCTTTTTATAACTTCGGGCTACTGCTCCTGCTCCAGCTTGATCTCTGTTTTTATGTCATTTACTATTTTAAACGTGCTGATACTTGGAAATAAGTGCAGGTTGTAGATGAAAAACAGTGACCTTTTAAAATAAAGGTTTTACAAAAGAGCATGAGCGATGATCAGGGTGACAGAGAGCTTATCTTATGGTAGGAGACTGAAAGAGCTCTGCTTAGCTTAAAAGTTCTGAGTCCTCAGGAAGATAGGATTTCTTTCTATGGAAGTCATGATGATGACATCAGGAGTGTAAGTAGCTTGATACAAAAGTATTACTTAAGGTAAAAGGTAAAGCAAACAAAACATAAGAGTGGCAGTAGGTCCCAGTAATCTTAGTTGGAAATTCTTTTAAAAGAAGAAGTACGTATGATTTATATTTCAGTATAGTCTTGAAAGTGGTGCAATAGAGAAGCAAGCACCAAAAATTAATTGCTCTTATTTGATTTCCTTACAGAAGAGAAGTTAGTTATGTCACTTGTGATGTCAGGAGTCTAGACTTGCTGATGTTTGAAGGTCTTTTCAATTCTCAGTGTTTTAGTTTTCTCTCTGCAAGACACTGGCTTTTCTTCTCTTCTGGCTTTTTCCAATTTCAGTTTCTATGAGCAACATTACCCAAGCCTAAAAACTGACTTGAGTTTAAAGGTATCACGTATTTCTATTACAGCAGAAGTCTGGTTGGCCATCTTGATTAATTTGGGGATTATGTGCTATTTGTATACCAACCCCAGGGCGAATTAATCTCAAGCACTTAGAATGGGATATAATCTCTTCTGTTCAGAAACTGCGGAATATTTTACCATCAGTAATTAACCTCACAGCAACTAAGTGAGTTATTGAACTCTTGCAAAGATACCTATCAATCAATGACAGAACAGCAAAGCAGAATCCTTTGATGTTTCTGCTAGTTAAGAATTCTATTTTCACTGATTAGAAAGTAGCAATATAGGTGTATTTTTAATGTATTGTACTGTATGTTTTCTTATTATAAGGTTCTGTGAAAAAAATCACTAATACAGTTTTGCTTCAGAATATTGGAGTTATACTGTCTGATTTTACAAGAATGAGATCTTTCCACAAGCTCGATTTGTGAAATGTTCAATCTGTATCTCAGGTTTAGAGTTATTTATGGTCCCTAGAACAAGGCTTGAACAAATTAGGAAACTGAACCAGAGAATTTTAAAAGGCCAGTAGTAATAGAAGAGTGATGTCATGTCTGTTTCCTCTTTGCATCATTGGGTGAGCAGTGTTTATATATCCTAGGCTGACAATTTCCAGAATTAAACATTTGCTCACTGCAGTTGCTTAATTCCAGTTCTACCTTCCAGAAATATCGGTAGTAAAGATGCCTCAAATAGAGCCTACTATCTAGATAAAGAGATATAGAAATGTGGCAAGTGAGATCTGCAGAAAGAAGTGATTTATTCAACAGCGGTGAGTTGCCCTGAGAAGTATTTGGTGTCTGCTTTCTTTGTAGATCCCCCGAACAGTTAAGTGTTAAATAATTTGTGGGAGAAGGTTGTAAACCTGAGCGGTTCTGAAGCTCTGGAGATTTGTGAATGATAAATAAAAGATTGTTGTCTGTTTTAGCAGCATGTGTCCTTACTGCTCACTGTCATGCTGAGCAGCTGAAAATGAGATAGTGGGGACGTGATGTTGTATTTCTGTAAGAAAAAAGAAAACAAATTTGAGGTCAAATACAAGACCTGTGAGACCAGATATTTTTTTCTTCTCTGGCAGTAAATATGGTGGTTTTATGACTCCAATGCAAATGAAGGCATAATTAAACAAACCATAGAAAAAGGTGCTCTTGGTAGCATAAGCAAGGATGAAGAGTTCCATAATAGACTCATAGTAAAAATATGTAAGGCACACAAGACATCTGCTACCTGGAACCACCGTTCAGAGTTTTCAGAAATCAGATTCCTGTGGTTTAACCACAAGTTAGGCACCAATCCTGATACCATGTGCAAGAGAGAAAGCATTTCAAATGTCAAAGCAAATGCAACCTTACTTGCAGTTGTGTTTCAGGTTGTGTCACGTATGGCAAGAATTAGTGCAAGATGGGGAAAAGTGACACAAAATAAGAAAAGAGCTGAATTCTTTATACTGGGAAATTGATAGCCTGATGCCATGGGTGACCAATCCTTGTTTTTTTCTGCCTTGTCTTCCCCTGCTCTGCCTGAGGGTTGTTGCAAAAAAATATCTGGCAGAGAGGTTTTGAGGTGCTGAGGTCTGTTGTCTTCAATCAAGGCAACTGGAGAAAGTCAGATGATTTTGTCATTAGCCATTCAGGTCCAGTGTCTGTCTTAGAGTTCAGTACCTAGAAGTGCATTTAGTGCCTACCAGTATGCACCACACTCTGGCCCCAGTTCTCACACATGGTTATTGCAATCTGTTACTCACACAACTCCTGAAGTTGCCAGGCACTTTTGTAGAACAAAAGAGCTTGATTATTGTCAATCACTTGAAACCTCTTAGCTCACTTACGGGAAGCAATCTAGACACTAAGTACAGAGCAAGCTGCAAAATTCAACTGGAAAGCAGAGTAATTTAGTTTTCACTGTACTCCACACTGGAGCTCTGTGGTTGGATGCTACTAGTTCCAGCTTTGATCTACTGACATAGGATTTTGGATGACACGTCATTGGCGTTGGATCTTCAACTTATGTTTCATTCAAGATAAGGTCACAACTACTATGTTGATATAGTCCTTGTCTTGAGAAATTTGTATTCTAATTTTAAACATGGTGAGGAATAAGAGTAGGTAATGATAGGTATGCATCAGTATAAAACGGCAGAGATGACTGTCATTGCATTATGGGCTGCATACATCTTGATGGCTCTCTGGGAAAATTGAAGAATATAACAGTAATTTCCCATGAAAGTTGCATCTGTTAGAAGGTAGCAGATTATTTATTGCGATAAAGTGATACTACAATAAAAAGCCTTTTCTCCCAGTAAAATGTTCGTTCAAGGGCCTGGAGCTGTGGGTTCTGTCAAGCTCAAGTTGGCTGCCCTGTAGCTACCTATAATGTTTGCAATAGAGACTGAATTTCAAGTTACATTTCAAGTGGCATTTAAATTCTCTTGCACACCTGTGTATTAAACTCTCCCATCTTGTATTTATTCTTTTTTTTCCTGTGTGGGCTCTCTTGCCAAGAAAACTGTGGCTCAGTTTTTAATTGTCTGCCTTTGCAAAATGCTGTCAGGCTAAGGCACATTTTCTTTTATGTTATCCTCCAACAGTTCAAGATTAATTAGTATTTCACCCATATTAAAGGTATCATCTATATCCTGAAGGCAAAGTATGGTGTTTGGCAGCCTCTTCAATCATTTCAAATTCTTCTCTGCATACTGTATAAATAATCTGCAGAAAAAAGTGCTCTGTTCTCTGAGTAGCTGCAGATACAAATGGCATATTGTCTACAACTCCACAGTCTTCAGTCTTCACAGATTACCCCATTTGCACATTATGTGAAGGATAATAAATATTTTTTGCATGTCCCATAATCTTACAACAAAACTGACATCAGATTAGCATTCATTCTGTGAATTTCAGTGCTTTATGTATTTTTTTGTTTGCCTGGTTTGCAGAGTGATCGCTCGGGATACAGGAAGGTTTGTTTGTACTGCTGGAAGTAAATATTTTTAAGCATACATATTAAAAATGGGAGGACAAATTATAAGCAGTTGCAGCGATGCTGTTTGGATGCATTACATATATGGTGATTAGCTCTTTAGATCATTAACTGCTGTAAGCAGATGTAATAACTTTCTTGTTTACTTCCTTAAGTTCCTGCTAATTAGTTCTATTTTTTACGAATTGAAAGAGCTGCCCAAAATCCGTACTGAAGTATGATGTCTGCTGTTAGTGATTGTGTATGCATTCTGAAAATGCACAGAATACTTTATTGAATGACTGATTTGTTGAAGTTTTGTACAAGATACTGAGCATTTAGCTCACTGCCACTGGTGAATAGGCAGCAGGACAAAGGTAATGCAGACAGACTGTTCTTTGAGCTAAGAAGCTGTTGAGCTGTTCTGAGCTTGACTCTATGAGCTAGCATCCTGCTGTTGCACTGTGTGCTAGGGTAGGTCCTACTAGTGGGCTTGGCTGTTTACATTAAAGATTGGTCACCATTGCCTGAGGGTGAAATCCTCAGTAAAAGCCTTAGATATTAGAAAAACAGAGCAAAATGCTATGTTTACTCTCCTCCATCCTTGTAATGCCAAAGGGAATAAGAACTGTGGGTTTTTTAGCTCAGTGATTCTAGAGGAAACATTTACCAAAAAGCTATAAACTGACCTGACATGGTAAGGTTTGGATTCAGCCTGATTTCTGGCTTGGCAGAGGTTGTGTGGGCAGGATTTTGCTGCCAGAAAGTGCCCTGGTCCTGGTGCCTGTGAGTCAGCTGGTTATCACTGCCCGACAGCCCTGTATTTGATAGACTCTAAGCTGTCATTTATAAATAAATAAACAGTCTTCCTGCATTGCAAAAATAGTATTCATAGCATGAACTTATGCACTTCTTCCTCAATAAACTTCCTTTACAAAAAGTCTTCAGCTGGACAATAGAATAAAGGTATGAAATTTATTACCTTGTGCTTCAGTACTTTCGCTTCAAAGCTATTTAAGCAAGCTAAAACTGTAGCCATGAAAAAAGTGTCTTTTTCCAAGTGACTTACATGTCAGTCAAAATATTTTGGCCTGGTAAGGAGGTGGAATGCATGACATAGTGCACGTTTTCTAATTTTTAATTTTAATATCTCTAAAATACTTCTGTTGGTAAGACTAGGAAGAACAAAAAATCCTGCTTTTATTCCCCTTTCATTGTTCTGGATAAAGCATACCTACCTTCTCCTCTCAGTTAACATAACAGCAGCCAAACTACAGCACACTTCTGTTACTCTCTTGCACAATTTATTTTACTTGATTTCCACTATATTCGGACCATTCTTCTGTTGTACCACGTTTCAATTAATGTTACTTTTGATGAAGTGAGAACATAAGACATCGGCTTAATACTTTGCACACTTAAATTATAGTTTTGAGCCACCCTGGCTCTTTTAATATTCATTTTAAAGATGTGATTGTGCACTTTCCTGGAGTTTTGCTTGATAAGTTCAAAGCAGTGTTTTTCTTCGCACTGATGAAAGAGTTCTAAAAGTGATTTAAAGTTGTGGATGAGGGAAATGGCTGGGGTATGGCTGAATGTATACAAAGGAGACGTTTAGGTTATTAAGTTGCATGCATATTAGAACACATAACTTTCACCGTGGACTTAAAACTCACCTTAAAACTCATGGCTGAAAATTCACTGGCTTCCAGCAGCTATTAGAAGAAGTTCTAAATGCTGTATATTGATATATATAATATATATAGTAATATAAATTTATATAAGTTATTTAGGAATATATATTTTTGTTAGTTGGTTGGTTGATTTTTTTTAAGTAATATAAGAACGTATTATAAAAAAAAAAGTTGAAAGAAATATCTTTATTGTCTTTGGCATGCCTTCTAGCCATGCCAACCACCACAGCAATAGGCAGTGCCTCTGCTTTCCTCCAGGCACAAAATATTTGCCATAAATTATATATAGCATTTAGGAGTTCCTTGGCTGCTGTGTAACAGCTGGCTCTTTTTATTATTTAACAGATTCAGTAAGCTACAATTTTTGGAAATAGAACTCTGAAAAATCTCAGCAGTCTATGTCATTTCAGTATTTGAGGTGTGATGAGCTAGGGAACTGCTCCACATCTACTTTCTGTGAGCATCCAGTCTTTGTTCTAATGTTTGTTATTGCACTTATTATGCTGAGTGATGTTTTACAGGTTATTTTTTGCTATGAGTTGGAGAAAGACAAAGTGTGTGGGTATGGCAGGGAAAGTAAGAGGAGGTCATCTCACTGCACTGTATTCACCTCTTATTTCAGGGAAATGGGAAAGTCAGACACTGAGTGGGTTTTGGACTTTTTCCACAGAACTGTCAGAAGACAGTTGTGGCCTTGAATGATCACCAGTGTCTGTGTTCAATTGAGTGTGACTAGATGAAGCAAGAATTCAAACCGAGTCTCCTCAGCGAACTGGCTGCTGATTGAGATGTAGCACAATGAGAACAAAATGGTCCCTGGAGGACAAATTTCTATCGAAAAGGCAAGTGCAAAAACCTGATCTGAGGCTAGCGCTTTCCAAATAGGTCATGATGTCAGATTTTGATACAGAGAGAAGGAGGAGTGATAACCAAATGCTTGGACATTTTTTCTTTGGAAATGAAATGTGCATCACTCATTCCACAGCAACAAAAAATGCTGTTAATTTCTTGCTGTTTCTTTTCGGAATACATCCTATTTGATCTGAGCACAAAACTGGTGGAAATTCCCATCAGTCAGATGTTGCCTGGAGTTTCATTTTTTCTTTCTGTGGGATATTTCAGATTAAAAACTGTCACCTTGTGTTGTATTAAAAAGCAGCTTACAAGTCACATGCTCCCCTCTGCTAGCTTTTTTTGGCACTTTAATGGATTTAGAATTGGCAGGATTTCCCTTCATTTCTACCTTTCTGCTATTCTTACCCTCCTATGTGGGATACTAAAATATTAGAAAATATAGCAGAGAACAAAAAAAAAAAGAGAGAAATAAAAGGAAATCTGGAAAACTCCCAGAAGATGCAATATCTTTTGATGTAGAGACCAAAATGCTGTCTGCCCAAAGCAGCATAGTCCATTCAAGCCTTCTCCAACCACTCTGCCTCCTCACTACTCAGGAAAGTGGCTCGAAAAAATGGAGACATTTAAGAGTGAGTGACAGCTTATTCTGAAGTTCCTTCAACAGAAGAGAAATATATGAGGTCCTTGTCTTATTAGTGCAGGATCCTGTTTTCATTCAAGCCACTGTCTGGCAAACTGCTGAAACCTTGACGTAGGAGAGCTCTCAACTGCCTTTTAGACATTCTGCTGATGAAGCTCTTCATGTTTTGTCATCACCTTGCTTTATGGCAACTTTCTGCACAGAGCATTTCTTGTGGGTTTTTTTTTTTTTTTTTAATTATTATTTTCACAGAACAATTGTCTGCATCCCCTTTTCCATGCTGCTGACCTGGCCATGCTCACTGGTGCCTGCTGGGCACTTCCAGAGACACGTACAGCCAACTGCTGGTGATTTTGCTACAGTCAGGGAAGTCCAACCTTCCTGTAACAGTAGATGGAGAATTCCCTGGCCATTAAAAGATTTGCTGCTAGAAATTAATAAAGTAATTTGGCATAGTGATGAAGTTATCTGTTATAGTTGAGCTAAATTTGTGTTTCTGGGTGAGAAGGTTATCAGGTGCAGTCATTCCTTCAGTTTCACTCCCATCTGAGGAGCTCAGAGAAGAGCCTATTCGCCGTGAGTGATGGCTGCAGTAACATCCCTCCAACCAAAATATTATCACTGCTTCTGTAAATGAACTTATGATAATTTCTGTAAGAAGTCTGAGCATTCAAATTCTTATTTGAATACAGATAAGTTTGTGTAAGTGTTTATTGGATTTTATCTACCTCTCTGGCTTTGTAATGAGCAAATTGTAACTATATGACTGTCTGCCCCGAAGTCTGCAGCAGATAAAACATAGTGCATAGGTAATGAGAACTGTTTGTCACAGCCTTACATCCTTCAGGGACCTAATATATATCAAGGTATAACTCCTCCCAGAGGTCTAGTCAGTTTTAAAGCATAGGTTTATGTTCCATTTGTATTCTGATAACAAGTCATATTTATTACAGTCTTCTTAATGGTAGGTCTTCACTCAAGTATTAAAGAAAATATAATATACAGGTGACTTGCACTAAAAAGACTCTGAGGTATACCATTTGTACATAATTACTTAAGCCACTGTAATTGGAGAAAAAAAAAAAGTACATTTAGATGAGACAATTAAAAAGGATGCAAATTAAAAAACAAAATTGAAAATTCACCTTACATGAGCAATACTTGCATGGGGGCTGCCAACTGAAAGGCGATTAAAATGTTTTCACAGATTAAACCTGTATGGGAAATGTTGAATGACAGCCTGAACCACTGATTGATCACCTGAGGACAGGACTGAGTCAGCCCTGGGAGCACAGGTGAAGGCTGTAGACCCCATTTTAGGCCTGACTGCCACTATGAAGGATCTCTTTCTGAAGACCCCTCCTCTGTGGAGTCTTTTCTGTAAACCCAGATCTTTAGATACAGGTGAGCATTCCTTCCTTGCTTGTTTCTTTTCCTATTTTCACCAGGATAATCTTTCCAGCTGTAATGCCAACTGTAACAAAACCATAGCAGGAAAATTGCCTGGCTACTCGTGTAGTTAATTATCTGGCTATACAGCAGGTGATTTTCTTATTATACTGCATCGTTTAAAGGCTGGCTGCTACAGAAGTGGTGTGTCATGCTTTCAGATTAAATTGAGTTTAAAATCATTGCTATACTGGACAATGGGCTCTAGTTGAAAACATATAAAGAATTTTAATTTTGGAAGTGTCCTTTAAAAAAGTAAATACCTAAATTAGATGGGAATAAGCAATCAGATTAATTATCATGGCCAGCACCAAGGCTTCACAACAAGAGGGAAGTGTTAGGGCTTGATATGCAAAGCTCATTACTCTTCCATGTTGGGTTTATGATAGCTTGTGTCCTGAAGCATGAGATTCAGTACTGTCCTGCAAAGGTTAGCCTTAATATTAATAATGCTGTTATGTCCTGTGAACGTAATTTGGAAGGCGTGAGTTATAATACTCTGATAGCTGAAGGCCCAATTCTGCTTTTAATTGCTTATGTACACTCTGTAGTAGAGTCTGGTTTACTTTAAGACACAGATCTGTAAATCTAATAACATTTGCTAATGAAAACTATTATTTACCATGCTTACCATTGTCTGTGGTACATCTCTTTTAGCATCCAAACATGGCAGTCACATTTATTCAATTCACAAACAGAAATTCAGGGATATCTCACTCTCAGCAAGTGTTAATATTCAGCTAGGAGAAAGAAAATGGTTGTAAGAGCAGCTTTATTGTCTCTTCAGGTCCTTGTAATTCTGTCAATAGTATCTGTATTATTTAGAGAGGTAGCTGAGGGCGAGTAGTGCAGTATGGCCTGCATCAGCAAACTGCCTTTCCACCAAAGTAAGGTGCCTTTCCCCACCCTGCAGTTTTTATCTTGCCATGGTGTTGCTGGAGAGAAATTTTCCCTACGGAGGCTAAAGTTGTGTGATGGAGCATGTTAGCAATTAATTAGTGTGGACTGTTGTACGCCTTGTCACTGTATAGTTTACTAGATAAGAATATAGATAGCTCTTTTTAAAGCCATACTTTGCCATTGGCTTTGGAGACAAGTGGTAGATGATTACTTGAAGCAGGGATAGCAGCCTTTGGCTCTGCTCCCTGCAGCCTGCAGAAATGTAGCAAGAGTTAAGAGTTGTCAGTGGGCATGGGGACAAGTGGCTGCCCAGCCGTTCATCAGCTTTGGCACACAAGCACGGATCAAGATCCTGTGGGCATCTGAGCACCTTGAAAAGTTAGTGAATTCTTAGAGTCAGCTCGCCTCTGTATGAGAATCTGAAGCACCTTACCTGTAACCTGTGTGCTTCTTAGCCTGCTAGCTTCCTTGCAGGCTGGAAGATCTTGTCTTCACAATAGGAGAAATTTCTATATGAGAAACAGAGGCGAACTTAGAGGACAGAAAGTGAATTCTGCTTCCTGTGTTATATCTTTAATAAGTCAAGAGATGTGGTTTACTTATCAGGAAGCTATAGGCTACCTAAGAGCTTGTTACTGTGAGATACTATGCTGCCCACCAACATTTCATGTGAACCTTAAGGAGCGTGCGAAATACTGAATGAAATGTACTTTGGTTGCTTTCATCCCTGATTCTCAGTTCCTGTGAAAACTGCATCTCTGTACGTAAACCACACTGATCTTAAGAATGGTGAACAAAGCTCAGAGAGCAATTGAAACAGAAGAAGAATGTGAATCACGTTTTTAATGAAGTACACTGCTGGAGAACATTTGCCTCCAGATGTTCTTGTATAGAACATAGTGAGGAGAGTTGGGAAGAAGCCTGGGTCAAGAGGTCTCTGTTTTTTCTAGTGCAAGGTTGTTCTCCATAAAATCTTCCCAGCTTTATCCACTCAGGAGTCTCAAACAATAGGGATCAAAAGGCAGCTTTTGAAAGGCTATATGACAGCTTGGCTTTTGTCCAGATCAGGAAGATTTTTCTAATATAATTCTAAATTTCTGCTGTCTTAACAGTCTTTAGTTACAGTTCCTGCACCACGCAAACTTTTCTCCATTGTGTTCTATGTGCTCTTGATGCGTATCTGCTTCTAGATACTCACAAGCTCTTTCCCACTTACCAGCTATTTCCAGTTATGCACAACTGAGGTTTCATCAACTATTTCCAGGTACGCACAACCAAGGTTTCCATTTGTCCTACTGTAGACTCAGTGCTCCGTATTCCTTAACATCATTTGGAAAAGATAATTTTTTGAAGGTGAGGGAGCAGGTCAAGTTCCTTTATTCTTCCATCTTTGCTTTTGTTACGAAAGGTGAAATTTGCTTGCCCAAAGCACTGGCATCTGGTGACAGTTTAGATGTAGTAAAATATCCTGCCTGGCCTCCAGCCACCGCTGCAGAACCATGTGGGTGTCCTTTGCCTTATTCTCATCTCCTTGAGGATGATTGTTCCCTGAGAATGTATCAGAGAACACTGGGCATCGTAATCATAGTCTAAATATCTACACTAGTCATGGAAAACTGAATTTAGATTGTCAAACAACATCATTAAAATTGAGTCTTGAGGAGCTGTTAAGGAAAGGATTATGACTCAAAAGTGTCTTTTAGAGCAAAAGCTGATGGTAACTAAGAGAGGGTTTGTGAGTGTATTAATCTAGAGATTTAAGACTGCTACACAAACATAAGAAAACCTACGGGCCAAATTTGAGTCTCCTTTCAGGAGCATGATCAGCATTTTAGAGATTTGTTACCCATCTGTGGGTACTTCATAATTAATGACAATTGTTGGAGCTCCGTTTGGTAAGTTCAGCTAAGGGCAGAGTATTTGGGGTTGTGTAGTGGCTAATGACCGTAGCACTGAACGCTAAATAAAAATACGCTTGAAATAATTATTTAATCTTGTAGGAAATCATGTAAGAGATCTGAAAGTTAGGAGGAAGGTACTCTGTAGCTCAAGATTGAATTAAAAGCATGAGTTTTTCAAGTAGAAGCAGGCATGCTAAGTTATATTACTATATTGATTTTACTCCATGTGGTAATTCTTTTATTATTCTTCTATTATTAGAAGACTAATTTGATAGAAAATAGTGCTGACATGAAGAACAAGAGAGGAAGACCGTGTACTAGAGAATAATATGATAGGATCATATTTTTCCATCTTTGTTGTGAATTTGGCAGCTGGCTCTTTGTAAAAGCCAAACTAAAAAGGTCAAGGGAAAACATCTGTAGAAAGAAAGCTGCTGGTCCAGCAATGTAGCATGTTGCTGTCACAAACTGAGGCAGCCCTTCAGCTTGCTTATTGCACGTAGTATTTTCTACTGATACTGATATTATTTGTTTTATTTATTATTTTAGATATGCTCCTCACATCTCAGCTGCGTTTTATCTTGATGGTGCCCAACAATATTCTTCATATATATAAGATACTTTCTGAATCTATTTCTTTTTTTCAAATCTTGGTTTTGATAAACTTGTCACTGCAACAACTGCTTCTTACTTATATATATATATACTTACTTATATATACTTATATATATATATATAAGTAAGACCTATTTAACTATTGAGAATCCCCAGCAACAATCTACCAATAGTAATAATAAGTAATATTATTTCTTATTTATTTTGAGAGCTCTTATGTCCCTCCAACCATGAGACTTAATGAGTTCTCTGTGATGGAGACATCCACAGTGATGCTATTCAAATGACTCTTGGTAATGCCAATTTTATAATACATATTGTTGCTGAGAAACCATGGAAATGGTCTCATACAATCATTTTATTGTTAAAAAATATATAAAAATTACATAAATTTAAAAAACATTGTCTCCTTCCCTGAAGACTTAATTTTAATACTTTTTTTTAAACAGCAGAAATCATCCTCTTGAATTTTCTTGGTGCTATATTGAGGATCTTATGTAAAAACGTTGTTCGTAATGTTGCTTAATAACTAAACAGCCCTGCTCTTGAGTTAGGCACATGTTGTAACACATTAATTAAAGTTTGCTCATAGTGTTTTAGTTTGAGGAAATACATTAGGCAAAGCAAAATATGTAGCAGAATATCTATCAGACACCATCAAAGATCGTGAAGTTGCTTGAAAAACCAACTCAATGTCATTAAAAAAAAAAAAAAAAAACCCTACAAACAGTAGCAATCCCTGTTCCTCACGTTCAAGCTGTTAGCCTTAAGGCCAGTACCTTTCAGACACTTGTGGGACAGCTCTGTTACAGGGTATCTTGTGTCTGAAGAGCAGAGCTTGTTACGCTGACAGCTGAAATAGATGCATAGGTAATTGCTACCAGTGGTGCTTTTTTTCATCAGGAGCTATTAAATGGAAACACTGGCAGAGCAAAAACAGTTGTAGGAGAGGCCGTGCATTTTAATATCCAAATTTTACTTACGGTTCAGACTCATCTCATGGGGACACGTGGATAACTTTGAGCTGGGTTCCTGAAAGCATGTTGAGCTGCAGGGCTTTGTGAAACTTGTCAATACTTCTTTCTCTCGTGGTCGTGTGGCAAAGATTAAGGACAGTACTGAAAATATTGTGACAATCAGCTGGTTAAAAATAACAAAAAAAAAAACTTGAAGGGCTTTTTTAATTTCTCAGACCTGCTCCTCCAGGTGATGTTTTTGTTTTTGTCAGAAACAAAAGACAGAATGGGTATATCTTAATGGAGTCACTAGGGAATGGTAATAGCACCCTTCTCTTAAATTACAGGGGAAAGAATTGTGAAAACTGGCTTAGTTGGGTAGCTGATCTTTCCTAATTAGTCATGGGTTCAATTTTTGTATTCGTTAGAGTAAGGGTCTGCTCTGAGTCCCCTCTTTTAGATCTTAAACTCTACTGCAAGGCATTTTAGCCTGGAAAATCTTAGAAGACTGCTTCATGTAGTAAATGCAGGGATAATCAAGTATAGAGATACACCATTTCACAAAACTCTACAGGAACTTACTAAAATGTACAAGTTGCTTACAGGTTTTGTAGATTAATATGAGATCTTTATTGAGAGCACAGGAATTCAAGAACTGAAAGCTTTTTTTTGATCTAAAATACTCCAAGTAAATATAATATAACTTCCACTCCAAATAATGTTCTCTTATATTTTAGTTAAATAAGACAAAACTTAAATTTTTCCACTTTTTAGTCAGTGCACCTCCTCAGGGAAGCATGATCTTACCAACTGAAAATAAGTTATGTTTAAACATACCTGTCATTCCACCTCTCAAAGGAAAAGCCATGGATTATTATCTCCATTTCTGTAATCACTCTTGGGATTCTGTTTGCCATCATGCTTTAAATCAGTAAAAATCAAGTAGTTTGTTGCATAGATTAAAACCTTTTAGATAACAGTACCGTTATTATGTAACATGGTTAAATGGAATTCAAAGTTCAGACTCTTAGGACTAGCCTATTGCCTGTGCAGGGTTCAGTCAGACACTGAAATGGTCTTTTTTTCTAAAATCAAAGGTCAAATTTCCTCCTGATGCTATCTGAAGTGAGAAAGGGCAATGATGACAAGAGTTGACAATTGAAGCTCATGGTCTTGACATTCATTCTCCAAAAAAATGCAACGTCGATGAGCTCGCTATGCTTTGGGACCAGGTCTCTGCCCCAAAAGTCTTATGAGACTGCCTGTAGTTTGTCAGCTGCAGGCAGAAGGGACAAAGGCGATTATGTTGCAGTTAATAGGTTGTATCTGTTATATTCTCAAACTGTCATCTTTGTAAGTTTCCATATGTGGAACTCAAAATACACAAACTTAGGTTCCTTCTGCCGTAGACTCCTGCATCAACAGTGATTCAAGCTAGTAGAGTAAGATAATCTCCCTTCAAACTCTGTTTTGGAACCCTTGCTGCCCTTGACTGATGTGAACTGTGAAATATTGCTTTGGCAACCCTTAGAACAAGGATTCTGACAGAATTTAGAAGTGCCTGGCATCCTTCTGCATGTCTCCAAAGTACTTTCAGCTTGAACCCTCACCACATTGCACAGGCCACTTGCTGTGAAGCTGACAAAGCAATGATCTCCTAGAGACTGCTGTAAACCAGATGGACTCATTGCTGGCAGCAAGGGGTAGGGGTTAGGTGAGATGAGATTCCATTGCATGTGAATACTCTATGATCCCGATTTTAGTATGCGTGATCCCTTTATGCACTCTTAAAGTACATCTTTATGGGACTTTCCAAAAGCTTTTTAGACATATGTTTGCTTGGTTTTGTTTTCAATATTAAGTTTTCTTCCCATGCGGTTTTAGATACCTTTTTGATGGTTGTCTTCTGTTCATCTGATATAACATTCCCCACATTCCAGAAGCATAGCACTGACTTAATATTGATATTCACATTTTTGTTAGTACACAAGTTTTATAGCCTTTGGCCAAATTCTCCTCTTGCTTACACTGAAGACAAACTTTAGTCTTTAAATTTTTATGAACCAGATATGAAAGCCTGTGTATGCCCATTGGTGTTCTTCTTTTCCTAGTAGTAGAGTGATAGCTCACTTCTTATCTGACATGTTTGTGGGAGTTATTGTGACCATTCGCATGGACCAGAAGAGTGTACAGTGATACTCAGTTCTAAACCTGCCTCGTGGAGTCATGGGATGGGAATGCCCCAGCTGCTCCCATTGCACAGCTCAGTGACTGTGTGGCAGCAGGGCCAGGAGCTTTGGGAGATGGGCAACAACTGTCATGAGAAGGATGCTGAAGGAGGGAGTTTATGTAACTTGAACACTGAGCCATTTTTCATGACCAGCATGTTTTGGCTTTTTTAAATAAAAGTGCTCAAAGATGGCTATAGGAGGACAGAACTGAGTAATAGCTTTCACACAATGTCCCTGATGCACCTGGGAGGTTTGCTCAATGCAGAATTAGAATTGCATCCTGACTTGAGTTGCATGTTGATGAAAAGACCAATGGTGAGTTGGACACTGCACTGTAAAATATGCTTTTCAGTCACTCTGAATTTTATCTGATAATTCCTTTGATTTGAGGAGTCTTTTAAGAGTCTGATAATTCGTAAATCAGTTTGGCTTTTGGAAAAGCATATTTTATGGAGATTTGTTTATCATTGCCAATATCAGCTTCAGTATCTTCTGGCTGTGAGATCACTCTGAACTCATATACTTAGTGATGACACAAGGAGAGAAATGCAAAAAAACACAGTGTGAAAATAGCAGAAGTTTATATTGTTTTTTAGACCTAGAAAAGTTTACTTATTCTAGAAAGGAAACTGTGGCCTCTCTGATGTGGCTGGAGTCTTTTACCATCAGCTTCAAGAAGCAAAATATTTCCATCAGAAGTAAGGAGCTAAGGGATGAAAACGTCATAATTATTTTTAATAGAATCACTTCCAAGTTACTTTTGAAGATTCCAGTCTTCATGATGCTTATTAACAGCTACGGAATAAGCAGTTTTTTCTTAGAACAGTCACTATTCTGAACTTATTAATTTGCCATGTGTTCACTAAAAAGAACAAACCACTTCCAGCATTGTATAAGGATACCCTTGAATGAAAAAAGTAACAGTTTTCAAAGTAAGCTGTAGCAGTCCATGACCCCAGTTGCAGCACAAAATCACCTTTCACACTTATTATGGGAGCAGTTCTGGCACTCCAGCTGCAGCAGAGCAAACCCTTGCACAAGGTATAGTACCAGCCTGTGTTAGCTCCTAAATGTGGTTCTGCTGCCTGACAAGGTCCTGACTATCAGCTGAGCTGCAGGAGAAGAAAGCATGCATCTCCTCAGCCTGTCCCGGCTGTAGAATGAAGCAAGCTATTTGAATTTCAGATTAAGGATGTTTCAGCTACTTTACTTCCTAGCCTGGAGTTTAGGGCAGCTCAGAGCACACGGACCAATATATCCATTCAGCATGGGTGCACTCAGCATTGCTTGTGCCTGGGGAACATCTGCTTTTAACATCAATTATTTACAAATCCAGTATTGAGAGCATTCCATTGCACCAGCTCGGTTCCTGCAGGACTTGCTGGTCAAACAACACAAGGAGTTCACAGAAATTTGCCAGTTATACTCAGATAATCATTTTTAACATGATGGCAATTCAATTGCTGTCTCACTAAACTGCTGGAAACGTTGTGAAGTATCCTGGTTGTTTTACCAGGCAATTATCTCATGCAGGTCTACCTGGGAACAAAAGGGAATTTAGAAGAGATACTCGCTTCTAATTTCTTGCTTTTTGTGCAAGGCTCGTTTTAATAATCATAAGACTACACCTTTGTGCATAATACATTGTCATTCTATTATGATGGCTGATGAGCTTAGCATTCTTTGACAGTTATTAAAAAGATTATAAATAACACATGCAAACAGTATTTCAGTGTGTCTGCATACTTTTTCAATGGCTTATTTACTGGCACTTCTCCTCAGTACTGTACAAACTGTAGTGACAAATTTTCTCTCAGAAATCATCCATCATTGCCTTGAACTTGTCAAGATGAGTAAGACTGTGCCATGCTTATCTATAATGACATTCATATCCTAAAAGCCAAGGCTTTCATAAAGATGTTAGGTTTTTTGGAGGCAGATAGATTTGATCAGCTTCTTTGACTTCTTTGCGCTTCTTTGTTAAATGTCCAAACTCTAGAAACACAAATTGTGGAAAATTTCTTCCTGATGCTGACTGCACTGATAAGGTTTGCCCCACTCATGTGGGAATTCAGGTCAGACTCCTGGACTGCAGTTTCTGTCACACTGCCTGCTGTATCTGCCTGTAGTCTGAAATAAGCTCAGCAGGCATGGAGCACATTGCTGACTCAGATTTCCACTGGGTATCAGCATTCAGAAACGGCATGTATCTTGCTTTTTATATAACTTGAATATTATGAAGGAATGCAGGCAGGAAAGCAGATAATCTTATTCAGTAAAGATGTAGCCAAGAACCCCAAATGATTACTCTCGGGCTTCAAAAACATAACTTCTTGGGAGCAGCAGCAGGCTGTGCCTGGTTCTTGCCAGAAGAAGCTGTTCCTGGGGAAGGGACAAGTTCCCAAGGAGGAGATACCAGCAGACCATTCTAGACTGCGCCTTTCATTTCTGTCTGTTCCAGAAAAAAGTTGTCCTACATTACTGTAAGCACACTAGATATGGCTCTGTAATCATAATTCAATTGCATATAATTGCCATGTTGCATTCTGCTGCATAAAAGTCTGCCTGTTTCACAGACAGATGTGAATTTATTCAGCTTGGAAGGCTTTCGGAGTCTGAGATATGTAAGTTCATGAGAGGCTCTGCTCTTGATCCAGGTGGCGGCAGCTATAGATTTGTAGTGTGTTTTTTTAGGAATGCTTTTTAAAGTTCTTCAGTCATGCTTCCGCACTTTGGGAACACATGATAATAAGGAGCAATGATATTGGCCATTGACCTCTTAGCCCCGCAACATTTCATTTTCTGTGATTTATTTAAAAATGAAAGAACAAAACTGGCAAACCTGGAAGGAAGAAGATAAATGAGAGAGATCTGTTCATCCTGTTTTGCATTCTCAAAAGTTGAGCATATGAGCAGGCAGGAGATAAATTGCAGGAAACATTCTGAGAAGTTAACATTTTAACTTACTTTCTTGCAGCTTGCACTACAGATATTGTTTTGTGTTGTTTTTTGTTTGTTTTTCATTGCGCATGTACAGACAAATCAGAAATTAGTGATGGCATTGGTGGACAAGGGGAAGGGCAACGGATGTCATCTACCTGGACTTTTGCAAAGCCATTGACGTGGTCCCTCTCCACATCCCTCTCTAAACTGGGGGTCCTGTTGTGGTTTCGTGATTTTTTTGTTGTCAGTATTCCACATCAGAACATCATGTGGGCCAGTGGGAGTTAACGAGTTAATGTTCTGGTTCCGTTTACTGTTGTGGACTCTTTGAGCATCCTGATGGAATGGGAGGGGGCGGCATCCCCAGAGGTGCTGGCGGGCAGAAGCAGTGGGGTGGAGCTGCAGACAGGACCCAGGAACATATTGGACCCTTTTTAAGCTCCTCGTATTCTGTTTCGGATTGGCACATATGTATAGTCAGTTAAGGGCACTGATGGAGATACCTGCCTGGTTCCTATACATCCTGGCTAATCTAACAGACAGTATGATGTTTGGACTGGCTTTCAAGCGTTTTTCCCAGTTCCTTATGCGTGTGCTATCGGTCTCTCTGCGTGTATTCTCTGCAATAGGATTTTACGTTATGTGGAGGAAGCTTTCCCCGAAGCCAGAGAATGTGGAGTGGCAGGGGATATGTTTAGGAGGTTTAGGACAGAGATTAGAAGCATGAGGACTCCCGGTGTCTTGGGATTTTACCCTTGAAGACCTGTGGGACACTGAGGAACTAAGTGAGCATTTGGGTAAGGGATGGTGCAGCTCAGAAAGATCTGAGGAGGAATGGCTTATTTGGGTCTTAGCTCGTGCTTACAGAGCTCTGTATAATACTATTGTGGAGAGAGAGAGTTTCCAAAGTGAGATCCGAACCAAAAGAGGTAGCCTCCAAGTCAATCTTGATCAATCGCAGGAGGCACCAGTATCAATGTTAGTTGCCCCTGTGTAAGGCCAGAAGTGGAAACGGGTGTTCTCACGTTTAGAACAGAAAGAAGAGGCGGAGGAAATAGAGGAAGATCCAGGCAGGGGCCCTTCTCAAAACCACCACCACCAAGAAAGGCAACCGAGAAAAGAGATGTGGAGAGGAGAGAGATGATGTATTTTAATTTTCAAGATTTCATATTGCTGAATGCCTTGAAACAGGCTGGATGAATGTGTAACAGGTGATCACGGTCAAAAGTCAAGACTTTCTGGTTGAAGCTGTAATCATAAACCAGAAATAGTTAACTGCAGTTGTTAGCCATGGTCTGAAATAATACCCACAGCTTTTTATAAATAGGATTTTAAACACGTTGAATGTGTTTTTATTCTTTTTTTTCTGTGCACAGAATACAGGTCTTAAATGAAGCCTGGCATTTTACCTTCAAGCTGACTGTTGGGTATCCATGTGAAATTGAGAAATTAAGGTTCAGTCTCTTCTATCTTTTTCTTTTCTGTGACAGACCATTTACTTTTTCAGCAATACAGTTAGTTAGAAGGTTCAAGATTTTAACATCATATAGCAGGAGAAATCAAAAAACCTTAAGCCTTCAGACATCATGCTTTTGCATATGTGGAATACATTGATTTTTCTTGTCAGTGACTTACAAACTGATTTTGTCCTCAAATATGGGCAAATAAGTTCTGTAGTTGTTAGTTTCTTGATAAACCTTTAGGCAGAGGTACATATTGTGGTGGTGTCCTTTCCTCTAGCATAGGGAATGGATATTTGTTTTTGAGGGGCTGAATTTTATAATACGCTATATATGATTGGCAGGTGCATTACTAAAAAAAATTCATACACATATGTATTAATTCATTCACTAGATGGCTAAATAAATGAATTTTCTGACCACTTGCACTATCAAATTCTTCGGGAAGGAATGGACCTCTGCTCGCTACGTGTGACTATTCCTAGATGATATGAGAGAAGTAATGTTAGCTTAGTGATCCTTTAGCTCAGTTTCATTCCTACAGACTTCAAGTATGTAGTGCAGGAGCTTAATTTGTGAGAAAAATCGTCCTCTGCTCCACAGGTAGGCACTGGTGTTTCAGAGGCCCTTGGGCACTGGCTGCTGCAGAAGCAGATGCTGCTTGCTCTCCTTCAACTACAGAAAAGTTCTGGGTAGCTACAGTCAGCTTCAGAGACTTTTAATTAAACATGGGCTAGAAAAGGATTGGTTTAGCTAACAGGCTAATATGAATGATGAATTTAAATTTACAGGTCTTGTATCTTTCCTGTGCCAACCAATGGTTTTGATAGTAGCCCATACCTGCCTAGAAGGAAGTTAAGACTTAGAACACTGTTGAGGACCTTAGCAGCAGGTTCTGCTCCTTCCCAGTTCTTCTGGCTAACCTCACATTTCTGACTTTCTCTGTGAATTTTTTATCCACTGAACTGCAGAACACACAAAGGTGAGATAGGTGAGTAGAGCTGTTTGTTTTATATTCTGTTTTGTTGGAGTTACTTTAATAGGGAATACTGTTCGGTATCTTACACAATAAGGTGTAAGCTGAGAAATCTAATCTCTCAGAGGGGCCCTTTCTACATCCTTTAAATTAGTGTCTAAACCTGGGAAAGGTTAAGGTTTTGGGTATACTCATAGTAGTATCTTCCATTGGCCAGCATAGACTACTTCCTACCAATTGTTTACAGGTATAGAGTTTGAAATGAATAAGAAATCCAGTTTCATATAAAAATGGAAAATCTTAAAAAGGCCTCATACGTGGCTTTTATCTCTTCACTTTTTTAAAATCCTACTCTTCTCTCTCCCATCCTCCCTTCCTTCCTTTTCAAAGTTGCTTTATCACAAAAGTAGGGGTAGGAACTCTGTTTAATCTTGCCTCGCCAATCCACTGCTTTCAATTTTTAATGATGACAGCTAAATAATAAAAGCTCCTCAAAGGTAACAAAATCACAGTAACATTCTGATGGCTCCTCTCTAGTCTGCTATGGAAACAAACATCTGTGAAAGATTATTTTCTTTAATGCTGCCTGATGAAGATGACCTTTAGAGTTATCACAAAAGCAAAGATTTAATCACCTGCTGAGGAATAAAAGGCAGATATTTACACAGTGAATGTTTTAACTACTGCAGGGGGGAAAATATTTTTTAAAATTCTTTAGATAAAGTCTTCGAACTGTATAATAGCTGGTAATTGGACGCTGGGAACTTTTCAGTTAACTTGTTGCATATTAAATTCATGTTCAGTAGGTAATAACAAAATAAATATCTTAAAAATATCCAAGTAAACAGGACTTTGAACAGGCACAATGGGTTTAATCTGCAAATTGAGAAAAGAACATTAAAGATAGTTTAGAAGTTATTAAGACTTCAGTAACAGTGGAAAGTAATGACCAGTACAGACTAAGAGACCTGTGCTAGAAGAGCTTGAGGCAGCAGTGGGTAGTATACTAGGTGATGGTGGATTTGGGCTGATGCACACTAGAAAATGCCTTCTAGAAATTATTGTGAGTTAAGTTTGAATTGCAAGTTGCGCTTACAGAAGCCTTCCATTAAAATGAGTGCAGGACAGAGTCTGGCATTCCTAACATTTGGATTATTAATCTTTGAGTCTATATGGACTTTTTTTCAAGGGGAAAAAATGGAATGCAATTTTTTGGGGATGTATGCTATTTTTTATGGTATTTTCAGTTAAAATCTGGATGCCTTTAGACATAGGTAATATGCAGATATATCAACATAATTCCACATAGCATGAATATCCACATAAATACAGTATACTTCTGTCACAACTAAACAATTCATTTAATATGACATTATTGTATCTTCTTATTGTATTCCACTGTTTCCACTCTTGATCATTTTTGTCTGACTTTGGAAATACTGGACTTGTCCATTGAAAATCTTGGAGTTCTTGAATCAACTACAGTGAGAGTTCATGTTTTCTTTTCTGTGTAGGTGTTGGTACCTGCAGAAATGTGTTTATCCCAGCATTAGCTGGGGACATGGATTAGTCTTGCCCTGCAAACAATAAGTAGTCTCAGAAGCTACCACATGCTGGTATCTACCAGCATTCTTGGGTGACCTATCATTTCCTGACCGTGCTTACTTTGGTAGAGGTAAGAGGATCACAGCAAGTGCTTCAGTAGGCATCTCTCTTCTTGTTATTTTTCATCTCTGCATTTTCTATTCAGATGAGACTGTCCTTTTTTTTTTTTTTCTTTCCCTATTGGAATAGATATTTAGCCTTCCCAACATAATATCTAAAGAGTAAGCTGCCAGCAAAACAGAATATGGGAAGGATATCATACAGTTCTCAAGATTAAATTAAAAAAAAAAAATCTGAAAGCATGAAAAGGTTTTTTTCCAGACATGGATTTAGTGAATGGAAAAAAGAAAATGGAAAAACAATTATAAAAGCTGGTTGACTGTTGACCACAGTATTTAATAAGCCTTAGATGATTCAGACAGAAAGTAAATCATTGAAATCAATCTTTAATTGTAGAGGCTGGACATTTCTGGTGGGAGTTCGTGCTTGACTATCTTCTCTATACAAAACATATGAATCAATTTCTTTAAATATTTCAAATATGCTGAAAAATTTTGAGAATGGTTTACTTGGAATAAGATTAGGTACATTAATTTTAGTTGAGGAGTTATATGTTCTTTTGTGAACATATTTTATCTCATTTTACAAGCTGAGTTTGGAATGATATTTCCTGTGGCTTTCCTGGCATGACTGACAGTTCCTGAGAACTGTTCTTCTGGTAGAGTTCACAGATACAGTCTTTGATATGCACAGAGCCCATTTAGATTTTGGCTGCGTGGCAGATGAGTGTTACGAGATCAACATCTTCTCATATAAGCTGTTCTGAGTAAAGTTCTCAGTTGAGAAAACGTTTCTGGATTTTCCTGGCCCACTCTTAGAAAATCAAATATTTGTTCTTGTTTCTCAAAGTTTTGAGAAGTGAATAATTGCATTGTGTCTTGAATTTTAGTTTGAGCTCTCCCAAAGATATGTATGGTTAAGTAAGAGAAAATAAGTTCCTTTTCAAGCCTAAAACTGAATCATTTCAGACCACTAGTAACACTATAAAATGTTTAGCCTTGGACTGATTGTTGCTCATTGCAGATAGGAAGCTCGTGTTTGGGAGAAAAATTAATCTGAGCTATCTAAGATTAAATGTATTACAGTGACTCTCATGAGAAATGCACTGTTTCTGATAATGTCACAGAAATTTTAGAAACAATGCAAAAATACCGCACGGATATAATGTGGCGAGTAGTTCAAGTGTAGTCTCAGCAGCTATCTTACAAATATTAACTGATCAAATTCAATTACTGGTTCTCAGAGGCAAGAATGTTCAAAAGTGAAGCATCTTTTTAGGGATCAATCTAAATTTTTAATAAAGGATTACATCAGGGACTTAGAAAACAACATAGAGCTCTCTCTGTTGGCTTATGGTGAGAAAAATCCTGGGGACTGAAATATTGATGATTCAAGGATTTGAGGGCTTAAGCAGTTTGTGTATGGTGAGATTGTTTCGTAAGATCTTCATTAAAATTTTGTTTGAGCAGTTAAGGAGAGAAATAGCATCGCTAAGCCCATTTTCTTGTAGTTGGACTGTTAGATTACGACCCACTTACATTCTAATTGCAGCTTTTAACCTGTTCCAGTCTAGGACACAGGCCCATATCCATAAAGCCCTTTAAGAATCTAATTTCTATTTGACCATCTAATTGTCACTGATTTAAGAGAACGTAATTATTAGAACTGGAGTTGAGTGCCTAAATACCTGTGAATAGCTGAACCACGGGTCTTTTCTTTGGAGCAGGAGTTCGTACAGATACTTACGTTCTATTTTTTATTTTTTTTTTTTGAGAGATGCAGCAACGCCCTTATAACTTTCCCCATTCAAACAGTATATATCTGCTTATTATTTTCTGCCAATGCTAAATAGATTTTTATCATTTATTTGTATTTCTGGAGCGATGGACAAAAACAAGTTAGAAATTCACATAGCAAACGTAACACATTACCTTTTCATTCCTGCAACATACTTTGAATTAGAGGCCATTAATGTTCTCTTCATGAAGTGTTGATACAGCCAAATTAGGCTCTTTTAAATAAGCAAGGAATTTTTCTTAACTAGAAGTATAATATGGAGTCAGCAAAAGCACCTGATTATTCTGTATTTTTATATTTAGTTAGCTGTGCTCACTTCCGTGTAATTGAGCTGCTGCTATTAGCAGAAACCATTCAGACTTTATTAAACGTATTTGTAAAACTCATTTTCATTAAGTATTTGACATCTGCATTTCTGTCTGCTGGGCTCTGCCTTCCTACCTCAAACAATCAAAGCTAGACACATTATACATCTGCCATCTTTCATAAACTAAACTGCCTCAAGTAGGAACAATGCATTTATATTTTATAATGAAAAGGAAGTCTCTGAATGCCAACTAGTAGACACCAAAGATTATCTTTGTATTTTCTGAGCATGGATTGTCAGACATTAAATTTTTTAGCCACTCCTGATGAATTATTGATGCTTTCACTATTTAGAAAATGGATCGCATCACTAGAGTAATTAGCACCCTGCCACTTCTGCCCATCATATTTAATGTGTCATGAAAGAAGGTTGTGTTGAACTATTTTTTTAAATGAGTGACTAGCTTTGTTTTTGCATCCATAACCGTGTTGCATATTTACCATCTAGTACATCCAGATGGTATTCCATAGAGTATATGTTTCTTGTAGCAATTTTATAGTGTAGATTTTCCCTCTGAGGATTGCTACACTGAGCAAGTTTGAAGTCACATCTATCTGTCTATCATATATTTTATATATTATATATATTATTTAATATTATATGTGTGTATATATATATATTAGCTCACCAGCAGTATCTGTTGATCATAGTGAAACACATTCTTCATGAAATACAGGTTTATCACGTTAAAAAAGACTCCTTGACTCTGTTGTGTGACTACTTCACATCATGTTTGTAGTAGGAAGTATTTCTAAGCAGTTGGCTTACAATGCAATTTAATATTGTTAGCACAATATTTGTTTGAGATTATCGGTATAAATGGTTTTCTTTAATTTAAATTATTATGGATTCATAAAATTCCTAATGAATTTAGTAGAGATCAGCCGTTGTGTGCACTGTGCATATTGGTTGGCTTGAGTGGCGTAGCATTTAAACTTTGCATGTAAAACATAAAATGGATGCCTTCTGAAACTGTCAAGCTGTGATAAAGGCACTACTTGAGGTATATTCAGATCAACATAACCAAGTGTAAGCTCCTATGTGCAAGACATCTCACTTCAGGATATCTAAGTGCTTAGAAGCAACGTTGCTTATCAGATTTTTCTACTTCCAAAATGAATGAAATAGAGCTCTGCTTTGAAGCTCGAGTCCAAAGAAACAATCACTTCTCAAAATACAAGAGAGCAGAAAGTACTTTTAAAGTTCACTAAACATTAAATACACAATATAGAAAAATGCCACAGTTCAGCCATGACATAAAACCATGACAAGATCTCATCAGAAATAAAAGTATTTGCCATAATTTGCTCTCCTACGATAAAATGAAGTTGCCACCGTGGAAGTTATTCTTTCTTGACAATGTAAGTGTCTTTTGGAATATGTCAGACTTTAGTCATTGGTTTCTTCCTCAGAGCCTACTAGAACTGACTTGAAAACACAGAGAAATGTATATTGGTGCCATCATTTTATCAGATCAGTAATTTATAAACATAAAGCGTATTACTTAGCAATAGGGTTTTTTCAGAGATACCCAGGACTGTGTGTTTGCCTGCGTTATCGGGCACTCAGTTATTCTCTGCATGTAAATGATCTCAATATTCAATATGTAGGAAAATAGAAATATTAGTAGAGGCACTTAAGAAAATAGGAAAGTGGAAAGAAAGATCACATACGATTCATGACATCTTTTTAAGAAATCAATAATTGTGTACCTAAATAAAAGGCAGAATCCGACCTCACTCCAGACACATGTATTTAAAGGCACAAGGGCATTGATCAGCATAATTAGATGCTTAACTGGGCATGATAGTCCTTGAATGTGAACGTGCATGCAGTACACAGTGTGGAAAGGTAACCTCCTCTGTTTCAGAATGCTTTGTTTTCTCGCTTCAGATGTTTTATGTTATTGAAGAGTATAGATTCTGTAACAAGGACAATCGTGGCAAAATTTCAGAACTAGATGCAAACAAAATTCAGTCAGCAGAATAAATAAAACAAAAGCCTAAATCTAGGAGATACAGAACAAAAAGAAGTAATGATAAACAGGATAGCCCCGAGGACCTCCAGTCACTTTTCCAGATAATTTATTCTCAGTGGTAGACATGCATTTAAATTGCGTCCTGCAATTGCAGAGTGAAATTGTTCCTTATTTCACCGTGCCAATCTACAGAAGGCTTTGCTCAAAGCAGCAATAGAAGCTGAAGGGATGGAAGCTGCCCTCCCCTTGACATCTAGCGCATTAGGAGGGAAAATTCTGTGACCACCTGGCAGCTGCAGCAGGGGCTGGAGCTCCTGTAGCATCTCTAAATGGAGAGCATTAAGCCTTAGGATATACTTAACGCATTAGCAGTGGACGTACCGCTCCTCACCTCCCAGCACAACCTGTCTGCTAGCTGTCATGCTGCTGGGGAGCCACAGCCATGCGACAGTCAAGTGCTCAGGAGCTGCCAGAGGGTCTTGTCTGCATGTGGCCTGCTGTTACGGATAGCAGCAGTAGTTGTGTTTCTGCCTGTCAGCACTGCAAGACACTTAGATACGTGAGGGGTCTACCAAATTTGTCTGTACATCCAAGCCATCTTAATTTCGTACCATACAGGCATCAGCTGTTGTCTTGCCTCCTTCTTGGTGCAGCTGAAACATGTTAATGTGCGATTGCCTCCATCTGAAAGTATGTTAACTTGTGATGACTGTGATGACTATAAGGGCAATGTCAGTGAGGCTCTGTGCGACTCATTTATTTGGCCAGAGGTTGCTCCTGGGGTGAGTATCTCAGGGATCTGCTGCCGAGCAGGCATCCTCCTTCAGCTCCCAGAAGGGAGCCTACAGCTATTGAGGGACTTGCAGAGGAAAAGGAGAATATTTGTTTTCTGTGGAAAATTATGGGGTGCAAACTGAATGGAAATTGCTGGGTTCCAATGGAAAGACGGAGAGATTTGAATTGGGCAGGTAGCTGACCAGTTTGCCTTCTTCCTTTCCCTACTGTCTCTGTCCATACACTTTTTCATACCCAATAAATTTTCCATGAGCAGACCTCACTTTCTGTGTTGTGTTCAAAAACTTTCTGCATTGTGTTCAAAAACTAGCTGCTGGGTCTTTTGCTTTTCTTGACTGTGCAAGCCTGTGGATAGTTGCAGAGCAAAGTTTGCCTTCTGTTATACGTTCAGTTTTAGGAGGAAGATCTGGTATCTTTTTTTTCCTTCTAAGAGTTGTACCACTAGACACAAATGTAGGAAATGCTTGATACTTAACACAGTGGATGTCCCACTTATTTACTCTACTTTAGAGCTAATATTTCAATGCAGTAGTTTCTCTCCAACAGCAAAAGGAGTAAGAAAAGGAAAAAAAAAAATTATACATCTTAGTCTGCACTCTCACAATTCCACAATTAGCAGTAGCAGGGCTCTAGCATTAAAGTGACATCTCAGAACAGTGGTGAGGCTTTGCACAGGACTGGAGTCATGCTGTACTGCCACCTGCTAGGTGCACATGTTGGTTTATATTCCAAAGTGTGCACTACCAACATTTACGTACTATTTAAGATAAAGTCTGTAGGCAGGAATGGACTGCTGTTGTGTGCTCAGAATGCAGATAAGAAAGCTGCTATAAAGAAAAAAGCGTGCTTTTGTGCGTGTTTAAAAAAAAAAATCTAAAGTATGTTATTTTCATATTTTTGCTTGTGTAATTAACATGGCTATACTTCAAAGAACAACTGCAATTTACAAATCCTTTTGTCCTTAGTACAGCCAAATAATAATGAACAAAAGATGTGTAGAAAAAAGGAAATAACTCCTATTGCTTCTCAAAAAAGTGATTATGTATGCAGAGACGAAGTGAGAAACACTGTAAACTAATCACTGAATTTAATATTTTTATTCAGCTTAGATGTGGCTGCAAGGGTCCAAAAGAATACTTAACTTCTCTTTCTGCTGGGATCATAAAACTCATGTAACATTGTATTTTTCCTCATATAAAGTCAATATGAACTCTGCTATAAAAATCTCTCTCAGTGGTACTTGGCAAAAATAATACCACATTGAGCAATGTAAAGAACAATAAAGAGAAAAGTACCTTAGTGGCTCTAGACTTCTGTCTCACTAGCTCTCAATAATACATAGGCATCTAAAAGCCTTCTTGAGATACGCAGAAGGACCTGAACATTAAAATGAAACTTAGACCATTTTCTAGCCCACGCTGCAGTTTAGAAAGCCCCCATTCAGCTGTCACCTTCCACCCGAACTACCCAAATCAAACAGGATCCCCTCCTTACCTGACCAAGCACTTAGCTGAGTTCTCACCTGATACACCCATACAGCTGCCACCTGACTTTCTGAAACCTGACAAAGGTCCAGGATCTAGGTGAGGTGATGTTACATCCTTTAGAGGTCCTTCCCACAACCTGTGCTCCAGGTGTGCTCCTTGCAGTGCTGATCGTGGTGACTCTCCTTCCTACTCCAGTCTTGTCAGGGAGCAGGTGAGCGGAGGGTTGTGTTCTTTGTTGTTTACATCATGTTTTAGTGGACAGAGCTGTCATCCAAGCAGAACATTCCTCTGGGAATCTAGATGGGTCCCTCTGCTGTAATTCTAGGCCTAAAAACTAATTTCATTTCCTGAAGCCAAGTTTAACAGATAAAACTTTTCCTTGGGGGAAGGAGGGAGAAGGAGGAAAAAAAAAGGTTTTTTTTCTTTCTTCATCTCCCTGTGAAATAATGAGGAGGAAGCATGCATTTTCTGTGATTGATAGATTGCCAGGAGGGTAATTAAAATATCTGGATATATGGCACTGCTCAATTATTTCTAGTTATTGTGCACTTCAGCTCCCAAATGTTTATGATTTTACATCATTTGTTTTTGCACACATGTACATACTTTCCTTTTAATGTGCTCAATCTGGGGAATCCCAGTACGGCAGCACAGAAACTAATTATTTCTTCAAACTGATCTGGCATCGTGCACAATTGATACTGATGGGTGATGAGGTTATAATTTTCATGTGATTAAGCTGATTGCAAAAGCAGAGTCATCTGTCAGGGAGTAAGGGAATCCTAACATTATAATTGACTGATGGCCATAAGCTCATCCAACTGTCTTGTCATAATCATGTTGATTGTCTCTTTGTAGTAGGAATCTGTTGGACTGAAAGTTTGATAGAAATTGATTTGTCTTTTTAACTTGCTCCCAAGCATAAACATGAAGAAGTTGTGGTAATATGACTGCTTTCTCAGGCAGTGGTGATAAAACTACCTCAGGCCTAGTCGTGTGGAAGCTGGATCTTTGTCATCAGAGCCTCTTCTGTCAGAACTTTCCTAGAAGGGGAAGCTTGCACTGATACTTTTATATATCTGGGTTATTGACCTATTTTGGACATAATAGGAAAATATTTCCCCTTTTGGAAAATACAAGTGTATAGATAGAGGAAAAGAGTATGATGAAAATGTGTAATGAAGCAGGCTGGCTTTTCTGCATTTGTCAAAGCCTAACTTGGAGTCTTCTTATAAGAATTCAACATTATCACTGGGATTGCCAAGTGAAATACTCGAAAGAGGTTGAAGCCAGGATATTTTCAACACTGCTGTTTTGAGGATGCAAGTTGCAATGAAGTTAACCTGGTTACTGCTTTTTCAAGGTGCAGAAAGTGCAAGACTCACATCCAGTACTTGCAACCTTTAATCTTCAAGCACAGTGTAAGGTGCTCAGCTTTATCCACTGTTCACTGTTCTAGCACTACTACAAATACAAAAATAGTTCCTCTGTAGGCTTATCTGTAAACTTTCATTGTCATATCCAGCTGCACAAACTGTACTTTTCACAAGTCTGAGAAAAGGGGTATTTTTTCTTGAGTTCCATTTTACAGACAGAATACCTGGGATGCTAGACAGCATCAGGATTATTTCCCCCTGAAGCAACTTCTGGCTTCTTACTTATTCTTCTTTCCATGGCAAACTTTATGCATTGAAAACACAGTTCTAGTGAGCTTTAGTCACAGTTGTGACTCTGCAGCTCAGACTCCACAGTCTCAGGATGAGTGTTGATATTATATATATATAGTGCTAAATTGATCATGGAGTTTAATTTAAAGGACTAGTCAAACATTACACCAGAGATGTTTTACACTTCACATTAGAGCATTGCTCTACAGTTACGTCTCCGGTTGCTTAAATACCTAAGCCAGCAGATCTGCATTAGTATGTCATTCCCACTTTGGCTCACAAGGAACTGTTTTGTTTAGCTTCAGTGGAGCTTGATGTCATCCAGCTTAAGTATCTGTGCACAGTGCCGCATTGTGCTTACGCAGATGTGTCCTGCATCAGATGCAGCAGCAAGAATCCAGCTCTGCATGATGCCATTTAACTCCTGTGTTCATAGCAGTAGCTTCTTTCTTGTGAACGTCCTTGTCTTTGTCCATTACACATATCTTAACCCTCACAATGCAAGGCCTGATAGATGGCATGTCCACCTGTATAGTTAACAGCGTGCATAAATTAGTTCAAAACAAGGTATTAGAAGGTTTGATTGTCATGCATTTCTGCAAGCGTCTTGACTTGAAAATACTGACCTTGTTCAATAGGGTTTCTGGAAGAAACCGTGCAGCCAGGAAGTTCTGATCCTTCTCACCCAGTTTATTCCTTGTTCTAATCCTCTTCTTACTAAAATCTACTTACTCCACTGCTTACTGTGGTAATACCTTCTTGCTCACGCTGTCTTCTCTCTGCTTCTTATGTGAATCCTGTCTCTTGCCTAGCAGTTGTCCCCGTTCCCTAATAGGCTAAAATAAATCCAAGAACATTTCTCTGAAAGGATGTGAAATGTAAAACCTTTCCAGTGCATTCAATGCATTTGAAATACAACTTGCCTTACTTTGACAATCATTGATCTAAAGGTATTGAACTTTAAATATAATTACAGCACAAGCATCAAGCTGTGGGATTTCATATTTTTCTTTTGCTTTGGTTTTTTAAATATGTATTCTCTTAGAAATGTACTTGATCCTATAAACCCATCTTTGGCAGGTGTGGTGTGGCTCTGTGCAGATCCCTGATGATCCATCAAGCCCTGGGAGGACAGCCCCTGAAACAGAGCTGGGTTTAGACCTTGACTCAGATCCCCAACTCACTTGTGTTTAGCATCCAAGGGGAAGTAAATCTTTTCATTCTTGTTCACTGGTCATCCTGTGCCTCCCTTCTGAATTCATTTCCGCTCATCCTCCACCTCCCTGTTTGGAGGTGTTCCCTGTTAGAATCCCTGTGCTTCACAGAAAACCTGGTATTCCCTGCTCTGAGCACTTCAGAGCTCTTTGCTTCCTCAGGTAGATGCATGTGTCCAGACAGTGGCTTCTGTTCACTTCAGCTTTGCTGTTGTGCTCTCATGTGTGTGTATTTGGCCCGAGTTTCTTCGTTTTGCTTGCTTCTTTCTTTATTTTTTGTTAGATGATCTTCAGGGTACGCTCTCTTAACAAATTCTTCTGAAAAAAAACAAAGTGTATGATATTTTCACATGCTTGCTGCATGTAGCATCTTAAAAAGATCCCCATTAAGCTGGTTAAGAGACCTTTTTCACTTACATCCATGTTGAGTCACTGTCAAAACATGTTTTTCAAGACTCACTGTGATGTTTTTCATGCATCTGTATATGCTGAGAGCTGGTATTAAATTAACTAGACAATAACTGTGTGCTGCATAATAGCAATCTGTTGTCCTTCAGTGGTTCTCAACTACTTTACAGATACACTGAACTTATTTGTGTGGAGTGAAAATGACATTATTCTTCTAAGAACACTCTCTGAAAAGGCTATCTTCTGCCATTAATGGGAGAGGCATTATTTTATGACAAAGGAGATCTTAACTTACATGACCTAATCTTCTACTATTAAAATGCCCCTAACCTCCATTTACTTCACAATGAAAATAGTAGGATGGTAAAATCAATACTGACAGTTTAAGGCAAAAGAAAATCTAGCTAAGGGCTTTCCTCATTTCTGCTTTCCCTTTAAGGCAATATATAGTATGAATGTGTTTGCTCTCCAGTCATAGGACTTTCATAAGCAAAAAGTTTTGGTATCACAGGCTAGAGGTCAGTGCATGTACCCAAATCTGCCTGATTAGCAAGTAAGGATACGCCATGCTGACCCATGAGGCTTCTGATTTTTTGCATGCCTTTATCACCTACATTGCAAATATACACTTTATTGTGCTTACTCTCCAAAAAGTTTAATTTTGTTTTCTTGGCTCTGATTTGAGAGAACGTCACGATAGTTTTGTCAGTCTGGGTAAAGTGACCAGGGTCTTCTTTGTGGCTATTCCATGAATAGTTCTGATATTCTAATATTTTAATCTTCTTATTTCTGTCAAAAAGCTTTCTTCATTTCTGTCTTCATTTCCTTTCGGTCTCTTGGCGATGTATAGCTAGACGTAGTCCTGTGTCTATTTTAATATGTGACTAATCTTTTCAGACCCATTTCCACCTCTATCTCTGCACTACAATTGCTAGATGTATTATACCATGGAATATGGTATGCAGCAGTCCATCAATCCTCTTTAGTCATCTAAAGGCAAAATATATAGTAATTGCTTAATAAATCTGCCATTTCTTTATTTCAATCTCCAATCCTCCATTTGCATTTTTAGTAGTTTTATCTTTAGGGCTGGGTGGTCATCTAACTAGGTCAGGATGATGATAGCTAACTTTTGTAGTACAGAAAGCAATAGGATTCTATGGTGAATTAATATTTTTTATTAATAATAGGCACTATATCTTGATAGAATTGTTAATGTCGTGCATAGCTCCAGCCCCTGAAGAGCTGCTCTTGGGCAGCTGGGTTAGGTTGTACACCCCTCCATTTGCCTCAGGGCTGTAAGACAAGGATGTTTCCTGCATTTGAACACCAAAAAAAAAAAAATGACAACAATTTCAGGGGTGAATTTCAGTAAGATCAGCTTTTCCTATGTTCTTTAGCAACGGCTCTTTGCTAAAAGGATCCCCATATTTTTAAGGATGATGTAGGGGCATGTTATTGGTAAAGGGAATTCTTTTGGATTTCCTGCTAAATGACAAATTCACCAGGTGTGCTCTTACTACCCTGCTATTGCAGTAGTGACAGATCCTCCTTAGCAGAGAATATGGAAGCAGCTAAATCTCAGTGTCTCTACTTATTTACGTATACTGACTGTTTGCTTTCAAGGCACCTAAGAGTTTTAGCCAAGGAAAAGAAAAAAGAAAAAACACAAAGGCTCTGAGCTTGTTTATCACAGTCTTGTCTTACGCTAGATTCTGTGCAGCATCAGGTTAAGAATATGCCATTTCTTCGAAATTTAATTTTCTACTTAGCATTTGCCTTCTGAACTTGCTGTCCGAGTTGTGTGCTAGGGGGGTTTTGCAAGAAAACATTTATTGCTGATGCTACTCATCTGTGCTGCTTGTCATTTCTGAGCAGGAATTTCTACTGGGTAGATCTTCAGATTCAGTAATGAGCATTTTCAGAACCATAATTAATATTTTATCAACTAAACTGTTTGTTTGTTTGTTTTTTTAAACACATTTGATGCATCCTGCTCACCCTGCTCTTCAGGTGAGAAGGTCAAAGTAAGTTCCAAGTCCCCATCTTTATCCTGAGGGAGCTCCATAACATGAGCTCCCAGGTGTCTAAAAGAATTCCAAAAATTGCAGCATAAATGCTGTACTGGATAATTCTAAGCTGCAGCTCCTCCATAGGATTGCATCTAATGTCTGATTACTATAAATCTCATAAGGCTATGACAATTGACATTGGGACTTTGGACCATCACAAATCTTGTAAAATCCTCTCCTTATACTTTGCCCTTGCTGGAATAACTACACAGAAATAGAAAAAAATAATAATAATAATCCTTAAAAAGCAAATAAGACACCAATCCAAATCAAGACAATGATTGCCTGCACTCCTGAAGGACTATTGTTAAATATTGTACGTGTTTTCTTCTATTTATTTTGCTTAATAAATATCTAGAAAATATTGAGAGAAGTTTGGAAGGTATTGCTGCTTGCTACTGTTACAGTCTACAGCACAATCTAGGAAAGATATAAAATCCTTCATTTGTTTTGAATTGTGTGCCAAAGCAAGAGGATTTATAGAATGCAAGAACACAGATATGACACACAGGCTCAGTCTTTTGCTGCGGGGAATCTGGGAGATTGTATTCCTAAGGCAGCAGAGGTACATATGGGAATATACAGTGGAAGAGTTACTGTTTTATCTATTCCATTTTCAAAACAATGGGAAGCATATAAATAAGGCAGAAACTGTCTCGGTGAAACATGAACAAATGTTTCTTCATGGGATCCTATGGTACTTTTTATTTTCAACATAAAATGGACCAAGTGATGAGTGTGAGACACGAATCAGGCTTCCTGGGGTGTGTGGTCCAACACATGTTGGATGCAAATAAGGAGGCGACTTCAGATCTTTAGGGAAAATATTTTGATGCTGACGAACAAGCACAGCAAGGAAAGCAAATGTATTATGTACAGAGGAAAGAGATTCTAAGACTACAGATCCTAAAGCATATTCAAGAACACTTAATCTAAACTTATGACAGAAGTGCTGCTTGGAAGGTGGGAAAGCCACAACCACTAATGTACTGTCTCATAGAGAACTAGGTATGCAAAATAGAATCCAAGGTCTTAATGCAATGAGATTGCTGTGTGTTTATCTCCCTCTCTTATAACACAAAAACAGTCTCTTACTTTCTTCAGCTTGATTCTGATTCACATGGGGACCTCTAATTCCTTTCCATTTTCAGACTGTTCAAGTTTTACAAAAATTTTCATTCTACTCTTGATTATTCAATATTACTTGATAAAATTGGTCTCTGCTGCCCTATTTTCAGCTTCAGCCTGGCTGAGTTCCAGTTATCTCCAATTCCCTTTGCACTCCCCTTTAAAAGATTTCTTTTACACTGTAGAATTTTGATCACAATTCCTTATTTCACATTCTTTCAAAGGTACTTGTGTTAAAAGAAACAACTTTGTTTCTTGTGATATTGCTTAAACTTGTGTTGAATTACAGTGCTTTATTTAAGCATGCCCTAATTTGAAATTTACCTGTTCCTATTTCTCCTCTTACGTACAATTTTCTCATGGCTAACCTTCATCCATGTTTCCTAAGTAGCAAGCAGAAATATGAGTTCTATGGCCTTTGAAAGCAGAAATCCTTCTGATTTATCCGGGAGCAGGATGGAAGGTTTTTGTAGGTGTCCCTGGATTTATCTCCATGTTCCACTGCTGCTGTTCTTCTCCTATAAACTCCCTCTGCATTTTTCACAGGTCTCCTGAAACTTCTCATCTTCTCCAGACGCAGAATGGCATACATCATTCATCAAAGAGACAAACTGAACATGCAAGAAACTTCCCTGTACTTCTTGTGGTATACTGTTCTCTTCCATTACCTCTCACTCTCTTCCTGCATTGTCTTTTACTATGCATTTGGTAAAAAGTGCACTCTGGTATTTTTTGTTCCATATGACGTTTGTCTTTCAGTCAGTCTTTGATATGTGCAGATGTATGTGTGTTTTTTTTTTAATTTTATGTTCTTTAAAGTAGTTAGTGAAATGCTTTCATGGTGGAGAAAAGGCGAGCCAATCTTTGCTATCTGTGTAGCAAGGCTTATGTCTGTAGATAAAGCATGAATGACTTCACAATAAAAATATGAGGTCTGCTAATGGCTGTGTTTCTGCAGTGATGGCTCCAGTAAAAGCCTGAAACTGCTGTGAATAAAACAAAATAAAAATATATCCATTTTATTTTCTGTCCTGTACAGACACGCCATTTCTGGGAAGAGATTTAAATTGTTAGGTGTCAACTATGAATATGAAGATGGAGTATAATACAGAGGATTCAAGAAGTATTTGGAAATCTTTTCTATGTGACCTTGTCTCAGATTGGTAAGGAATGTCTTAAATCAACATGAGCCAATCAGCATCACTTTGTGGACAGTTTTGCATTTGAAAGCATCTCTTTGGAGTTGTTTGCCTTCGAATGGGAGCACCCAGGAGTGGTTTATTGGCTGAAGGCTTGGCCTGGGAGAAAAGGAAAGCAGCTTGATACAGGAGATGAGGGGATGATACCTCTGTATCCTGCGAAGGCAAGATACAAGCTGGCATCTTCCTGCTTTCTCCTATCTTCTGACTTAAATTTTCAAGGCCTGGAAGACAGGAGTCCTGCTGAGATCCCAAAGCCAGAAGCTGTCACTCCAAAAGAGCAGGCTAGACTGCATTGGACTATGAGTAATGGTCATCGTTAGTCATCGTCCACTGAACAGCACAACCTCCAGGACCCAGCACTACAGAAGATCAGCACCTAACATCATGACATGCCTCTCTTTCCCCATTTTTTATATTTTCTCTTTATCTTTTTACATTTTTTTTTTACTCTTTGTAGTAGCCATTGCCTAATATTGCCCGACCTGTAATGCTTATTAATCATAACTAGGAAATTAGCCAATTTTACCTCCAGTTACAGTCTTAGTTGTTAAGAAGGCACTTCATAAATGGATGTGTGTTATTCCTCTGAGTCTTCAACGACTCCATCGTGGTAGTGAGCCCTATGAATGTGGAGGCACGGCTCAGGAGACAGAGAAACATTCAGCTCCCTTGAAACCTACTGAGAGGGACAAGACACATCTCTGTGAACCAGTCTAATTCTTGTTAACTCTGGATCTGTGTTAATTCTATTTATTTATTTATTTATTTATTGGTTGCTGCCGATGTTTGCTGTGGTTTGTGTGTGTGTGTGTGTGTATGTGATTTGCATTTTGTAGCTTTTTGTTTTTTTTAATTTACAAAAAAAAGGAAACAACCAACTAACTGAAGACATGAAAATGTCACAAGAATCATAAGCTAATTCAGAGATCAGCTACAGAAGTCCCAAATGTGCCAGGGAGTCTCAACACGGAAAGAAAAGTTGGTTCTAGTGAAATGCAAGGCTTTCTTTGGCTTCAGCAGAGCCAGGATTTTACCTGCGAAGCCAAGTACCATTCCTAATTGTTCTGGGGCACACAGAATGGGAATGGGACATTTATCTAAGGCATTCTTAGATGCTGCAGCTAGTCACACTTTTTGATATATTAGCTTGCACTGTAGAAAAGTAATTCAGTGGTGAATGGATATTATATGTAGGATACAGGTATCCTATGCTGGTAAAGAAACTCAAATTATGAGTTTCAAAACAACTCATTTCCATGGCAGCCTCAGGAGTTTGATTCCTTCTTACCAGTCTCATTGCTAAAAGAGTAAGTTCATCCTTAAGGCTTTTGAAAAGTGAAAGCACTTTGTATGGAGGTTTTCTTAAGCCTAGGAACACCTCCAAGAAGGCAGGATCCATTTGCTGACTGCTTGCTGCCATCCTTGCTGAGATTTCTCTAGACAAGCAGCAACAGTGGGAAGGTTCAGATCAGAAATCAGGTTGCACTCAGGTCATGAGTGATCTAAAAAGGCTGACTTGAATGCGGTGTGGGCACACAAATAAAATGTGTTAGCTGCCCAGTATAGAAGGGATTTGAGCACAGAACACACTGTATGCTGCCCCTATACATTTACTGAAGACACATTACAGAATAGTCATTGTCACTGTACACTTTAGACAATGTGTAGTATGGACAGAGTTCATGCAACTTGAATAATAGGGATGTGGGTTGGTCCTTGTTGTGTTACCAGGATCACATTGTGGAGCACACAGAGGAATTAAATGTATTACCATGTTCAGATGTATTAAATCTAATATTCCATAGGGAAGAAGAATTGGACAATAGGCTGAGGAGAAGAATTGGACAATTATGAAGCATATGTTTCTTTTAAGAGAGCTTGTAAAACAGACATGAACGTAGAAAATGGCATCCTTTAAGGGTACAGATTGCATATATATATTACCTGAACTGTGGACCAGAATGTCCATCTGGAGCATTTTTTACTTGTTTATTGGAAGTGTTTCCAGTTCAGATCATGTATATTGATGTCTGAGAGTCTCTTTACACTTGTCAGTCTGTAGTGTCTCTTCCTGTTGATTTCTGTTTTTTTTTTCTTTTTTTCTCTTTTTTTTTTTTTTTGTGCAGTTCTTTTCCAGCTGTGATTTGTGGTCACCTGCATTTTTTCTGACAGGTACTAAGAGTAAGTCAAAACTTATCAAGTACTTCTGTGCTTTCTTTTTGCTGGAGACTTCACTGATCATAATGACCTGCTTCTTCAGAAAGCAGAACACAATTTGGGTGTGCACGCCAGCAATAATTGTACTTGTCAAAAGAAACAGATAATGTTATAACTACCCAAAATTTAATCACAGGAAATAGGATAATTCATGAGGGAAATCATGTTGTACAATTTCTTTCATTTCATGGAATTTAGCGTAGATCAGGGGAAAAAAAAATCTGCTCTTCAGGCAAAGCATGCAGAATACTACAGAATGGCAATTACTTGCAGAGCTTTTAAAATGTCTTGGAGATTCCTGATGATGAAAATATTCTTGAGATTTCAAAAATAAAAACACTGTATGAGAAGTTGAAATAAAGAATGATTATAGTTAATTATTGCATAACATACCTAATCTTATTCAATTAAGAACTGCTTTATCGTTTTTTGTGAAGATACGTGCTGCTGGGAGCACATATAATGTAGCATTTCAGCTGTGGAGAGTGAGATTCGGTTCTGTCTTTGGTATGACTCTGGACTAATCCATTAAATCAGATTTGTTGAATGTTGATGACTGCATAAGTGAAGTCTGGATCTGAGCCAGATTACGCATACTAAAATCTACCATGATTTTTAATTTTGATTTACAATAATGACATTCAAATTACTTTTTGAACAGTTCATCATCAGTCCATTGCTCTCAAAGTTAAGTAAATAAATGATCCCAAACACAACAAAAACAGTTAACTTACAACAAATGAACAGGAAACAACAGTTTATCAAGGAACGAGTTATGAAAATAAGATTTTTTTCATTTTCGTAGTAATTAAAGAAATAGAATTAAATAGATATTTTCATAGTAACTAAAGTATGTTCTTAAGGAGTTGTTTGAAGAAATGGATTAATTATGTGAAGCTTGTTCTTTATAGCCTGATTGCAGATGTGTGAGCCAGCCTGGAGGTGGGTGCAGAACTGAGGGCATGGGGAGCCTGGGTTGGCACAGTGGCAACTCCAAGCCCCAGCTTGTGTGCTGCTTTTGCCTGTGAGCATCTTGGTGAGCCATTCTCCTTTGCTGGTATCCTAGTGGCACCCTGGGTGCTGGATACAAGCTGCTAATGATGCTGAGTGGCTCATTTAAAGCATGTATAAAAACTGCAGTAACACTACAATGGCACTGACTTAAAGCATGGAAGAAGAGCCAGTACTTTGTTTGTCATAGTGCTCCTCTTGCAAATACAAAGAAAATCAATATGTTGTTATGTCCTGGAATGATCTCCTTGAATTCAGTCAATGCATAACATGGTTATTATCTGAGACTTAGGATAGAGAAGAGACAGTTCCGATTTTGCTTTATGTTTACCGATTTCAGGATTTTGCCCTGCAAAAGGGGAAACTAAGCAATTCAACATCCTCCTGAGGTCTTTATAGTGGTAGCAGTACCTGTCTGGAAATAGAGAGCTGCGGGGTAGACAGACAGGCTCTACAGAAGAGAAAAGGGAAGCTCAAAGCAGAGGAAATAACCAGCAGCAGGAGTCTTTACAGTGAAAGGCTGTAGCAGAAATGCTAAGTCACAGCCTGAAACCGTGATTGAGCACCTGGTGGGAAAGCAGGGCCAACCCAGGACAGCTCACATACACGCAGTGCAGCTGAGTGACTGGAAGGTTGGAGCCAGGATCTGTCTCTTCCCAGACCTCATTTAAGGGTTGGCAGTAGAGGTGAAGGTATCCCACTGGATACAGCTGTAGCCTGGGACTTTGCTACCCTGCTATTGTTGCCATGCTTCCCAACACGTTTTAGTGTTACACAGGCCAAGGCAACGGCAACTGCAATGTTGAAAATGAAGATATGAATAACGGCAGTTCAGAATAGTGACTAAGTGCTTTTCATCAAGCTTGACAGAGACTTCTTTGCTTAGCAGAGGAGCTTATCAGCAGTGCTATGTAGCAGTCATGACAGGAGGTTCTTTGAACTGAAGACCCTGTGATACATGAAGTGAGAAAACATTCAGTGGATTGTCTTACCAGACTCTGCTATAAGCTTCTGGTTTTGTTCAACACTGTCAAACTCTGCAGAAGATGCAGAGTAGGATCTTTTTTCTAGTTTGATTTTTCATTGTTAGATATGAAACGTAAGCATGTATACGTAAAATTGTTCTGTTGATTGGTGTATATAAATGCTAATGTGATCAAAATAACCCACCGTGTTTAATGTTTCAAGGGCATTATACAAAGTGTCCTCTTCAGAAACAAACCCTCCAGCAGTATACAATGACTTAAAGCTGTTACCATAATACAAGCCTAAGGAATCCAGCAAATCATTTTGAAGAAACCAGCTCTTTATACTGAAATTTTATGTACCTAGCAGTCATCTAACAGTTGAGAGCTCTGTAAGTGTACTAATTATCAGAAGAGTTTGACAGCTCTGTAATTTTTTTTTCTTTGTGGGTCTCTATAGTATATTAGTAAGGTGATTCATAAAACAAGTCAGCTACAGATCTGGAGTTAGTAATATCTGGACTAAGAGAAAATACTTCAATCATTTTGTATACAGAGTCAGATTTGCTATTGCATTTTAGGGGATACTCTTCTCAAGATAAATGCTCCACTACACCATAGACTGTTAAATCAGATCAGTCTGATTTATCACAAAAACATTTCACAATGCAATAGAATTTATACGAGGATGTTATTTTATTTTAAGGTGGAAGTTTCTTCAGCCCTGTGGAAATGTGTAGGAAGGGATTAGGAAGATTGAGGTCATGTCATTTTACTACTTCTCACTGGATTGTTAAGAACTCTTTTTTGCTTAAAATTTAGAATCTCATTTGGCAAATAGAAGTCTGTATTGCTCTATAATTTTTCCATAATTTCATTCAGCATTTGAGTACTCTAGCTATAAGCCTGATAGGTAACATTTCTACTATTTCTTCTTTCATCATTTCAACCAGCGTTGCTGACTCATGAAATGGCTGTGAGTAATGCATCTGGTGCTGCCACACTGTCAGTAGTGCTCATCTGCTACAAAATTTGGTGTAGTTACTGGAAGTGTAAAAAAAATGGTTTTTGAGAGAATGGAAATTGAGAAGAGTGTATCTGTGATTTGTAAATGCATTATGTGTTTCATGAACCACGCTCTATGCTTTTTAAATGGTGGCATTTAATTCTAGTCAAGTACCACAGGAAACAGATCCAGTAATCAAAATGTTTTAACTAGAAGAGAGCCATATGCAATTTTAATTAGACAAAGACTTCATTCCATTCTAAGTGGTAGATGGGGTAGGGATAAGCCACTTTCCTCAATGTAGTGACAAGCAGCTCATTCTGTAGAACAAAATTATTATTATAGCTATATACATTTACTCTGAATGTGACGTTTTGGGTGGAGCTGTGTGAAGCTTTGCTGTCAGAGCCCTGTGACATGTTCCATGGGTTTAAATACAAAAGTAGAGCTCTAAAGTTGGCACTGACTCAGGACAAGCAAGGCCAATGTTCATCAGTCTCCAGACATGCTAAGTAGTGCATTGGGGTGATACTCATGCACCACGATGCTCTGCACAAAAGTAGCCTTTCTAGAGCAGATACAAGAGAATCAGGTTGGACACGGAATGTTAGCACGTTGCAGGATCAGCTTCAAGACTTTGAAGGATCTTCCTGTGCTGCTTTTGCTAATCTATGTGTTATGCCCTTGAGACTTCTGCGTTTGCTTCCACACGTGCTCATCATCACAGCATGTACCACTAGGTTCCAGCAGCTGTCCCACACGTTGAATGACACAAGTGTTCTGTTTTGTTTTTTTTTTTCCCTGATCCTCTTGTTTCTACTCTGTGACGTTGTAGTCAGAGCTATGCCTTCACATGGCTGCTGTGAGATCTTCCAAACGTAATTTTTAATTGACATATTTTGGCATTCTTAAACATTGAATGTTTCTCCTTTTTCATCATCTCAGCATACGCCATAAATTCAAACTTGGTTTGGTAATCCATATTGCCCCTCTATGTGCAGTGAATTCTTTTTGTATCTCCTATCAATATTTTTTTCTTTTGTTGATAAGTGCTATGTCAGGTTTCTAAAAAAAATTAAATTGAGAATATATTTTCTTCAAATAGACAAAGACAAAAAGACAAAACAAAGTTGAATTACACTAAGTGATAAAAATCCTGAAAATGATGTCCCACTAAGGGGTAAAACAAACTGAGCAAGACTAATGAGTTATAGTCTTCTTTTTCAAATAGAATATTGGATTTTTTGCTTGCAGATTTGATTTGCTGGTATGGATGTAACACAAAATTCAGGCTAAATTCATTTGTTTGTACTATGTAAGAAATTTAGGGAATGGCTATTTGTCTTGAGATAAGATCTATGGAAACTTAACTACAGAGACCCCAATTTCTTAATTTATTCCATATATTAAAAAATTTTTAGATTTCACAAGTTATAGCAGTGACCTAACATTTTTATACATGGTTCTTATGCAAAGCAGGAACATTAAATATTTGATTGTATCTAATTCATTATTTTGAACTAATCAGTAATCATGGAGAAGTTTATTTACAATGTTCAATATAGATTTTTGTTTTTCTTTCACAAATTGAAGGTTACCTTTCTCTATCTGCCCTCCTACCCCTCAGGGACCCAGCATAGTTTTCCAGTAACTTTAGTAGGAAAAAAATTTTATGGTCCTTACACATACAAGATTAATATGCATGTTTAAATTATGATTGCAAACCTTCATCATTAGGACAGTATGTTAAATGCTCTTAGACTATGGACTAATAGAGGAATTTGCTAATTTCAGTCACTTAAAATAGCTGGACAGCTAGGACAAAATGAGATGGAACAGATGTGATTTATCTCTCAAACAGATCAGTCTAATGCATGTGTATGTTCACTGATTTAGCTGGACTTATTTCTGCTTAGGTATAAAGTAGTGCATGGAAATCAGAGTTAAATATTGTCTTTTACACTCTTAGGAAAGTTCTTTTTTTTTTTTTTTTAACTGAAGAAAATTAAAAGTCACAATTAAGACAAGTTAGAAAAGGAGAAATAAAAGAGAAAATCATACTAAGCACTCCATGCTCTGTTATCTTATTGACCTGTTGAGAGAAAGAAACTAAAGTGAAGAAAAATAGGCTTTGATAAAGGAAAAAAAAATGCAGTCAGAATAGAAAGAGATAGATGGTGTATATAGCCAGGTAACTGTCCATACTGGAAAGTACTATGCAATCTTTTTTTTAGAAGTGTTTATAAACCTTCTGATAAACATCCTTGTGTAGAATATAATCTCACAACTATTTATTAAACAAAACCTTTAGGATCAAACTGTTAGCTTAAATTCTATTATGAATTGAGAAAGATGGGACTGCTTTCTCTGTAAATCATAGTTATTTCCCTAGTTGACTTCTACTTCCCTGAAGGAAAGTAAATTGTTTTGGATCTAGCCTGCTTCCATATCTCGAGTGAACCAATTCAGTATGATTTACTGATCTAATGACTTGTTTGTTCTGTTTGGCTAAACTTCATATTTGTCTTGGTGAGAACTTCCACAAGCTTTCTCCTTCAGGCTTTCAGGGAATATAACCTGCTCATCAGGTATACCAAGAACTGTTTCAAAATGAGTATTCCTGTTGTGCACTGGTTAACAGTATTTCACAGAATCACAGAATCACTAAGGTTGGAAAAGACCTATAAGATCATCCAGTCCAACCATCCACCTATCACCCATGGTTCTTGCTAAACTATATCCCTCAACACAAAATCCAATTGTTCTTTGAACACCTCCAGGGTCGGTGACTCCACCACCTCCCTGGGCAGCCCATTCCAGTGCTTGACCACTCTTTCAGAGAAGTAGTATTTCCTAATATCCAGCCTTTGTTGACTTCTCAGAGCAGAGACTATGTAAACCATTGTATATCGAGTTATTGGCCATTCAGCTGTGGAAAATAAAAGAAATACAGCATCTAACAATTCTAAAGAGAGTGGACTGTGGGATATTATTATGACCTGCAGAAACAAAGCAGTTAACTAGCAATACGAAAAAATGTGCCTTGCTCACAATCTGGGAGTGAAAATTGGGAGTGTATGCTCTTAGTGTAAGACAATATGCTGAAGCTCTTTTAAGCTTTCTCAGAATTGCAGATTCGCAGGATGTCTTGCGTTGGAAGGACCTTGAAGGTCATTTAGTTCCAGCCCTGCTATCATGGACAAGTTTGTCACCTAATAGAACAGAGTCTAATCCAACTTGCCCTTGAATGCCTTCAGGGATGGGGCATCCACAGCTTCTCTGGGCAACTCTCAGAGTAAAGATTTTTTTCCTCATATCTAAACTGAAGCCATTAGCCCTTGTCCCATCACTGCACTCCCAGATAAGTAGTCCTTCCCCAGCTTTCCTGTAGGTCTACCTTTAGGTACAGGAATGCCACAATAGGATCTCCCTGAAACCTTCTCTGGGCAGAATGAGAGCAGCTCTTTTGAACTGTCTTTACAGCAGAGGTGCTCCAGCCCTCAGAATATTCTGATTTTTCTCAAAAATGATGCTGTATCTTCATGCATCTGTTCCATTTTTCATCTTAAAAATTATTTTACACAACATTTCTCTCTCACATTTGACTTGGTTGTAAGGAAAGCTATATCTGATGTTCTGCATCTTCTGAATGTTCCACGAGGTACCTGGAATACTCAACATAGAGGAAACGTTTTCAAGTGGACTATGGGGGTGAAAAATTATTTGTACTTGTGGCTGGGCCCTGTGGGGACCATCAGAAGACATGCCTTCTTATAAAGTAGTAGTAAAATGTTAATGGGATAAATGGCCTTTTAAAGACCAGTGGTAGTCCTTCTATGTGTTTTTAAAGAAAAAACAATTTGTTAAAATATTTTTACAAGAAGTAGTCTAACAAACATTGAAAATCAAAACTGTTTGGATTTTCACAAGTGCATTTTTAAAAATTACAGCATTTACAAGATACGTAAAATGGAGGAAGTCACTTGAGGAGTTGAACCTAAGCAGGTTTACTGAAATAACTGCAAGAGTACAAAATAAAGATATTAAATGTAACTTAAAGAGTCAAATACACTGCCTTGAATGAATAACTTTTGACTGACAGTTGATTTGTTTCCAAATTATGCCCAGTCATGTCTTAAGAGCAGTAACTTCAATGTGATCAGTGGTGCTTACATATTAAATAGAATTCACAAGCTCTTAACTTAGTTTCTCTTGGGCTGTCTAACCAAGATGGAATGCCATGCTGGCCACTGGCAGCTGCTGTAAAACTTGAAAGGAAAGAATACAGGTGGAAGTGAAATATTGTGGCAATAAGAAAATATGGCATGAAAGAAAAAAATACAGTGGGCTATTCAATTAGAACACACCCAGTTCTACTAGAACCAGTAGCCCTGAGCCAGGTTCAACGTACATTTGGAGATGAAGATAGCCTGTGGATGTATTTATAAGGGATCTTTTCATTTTTAAGTTTAGATTCAACATAAAATAAGCAAAATTTATCATTCTTACGGCTTCTGTGCAAATTATCCATCAAGATATGCCCAGTAATGACAAAAAAAACTTGATTTATTTTTCCAGTGCTAAAATAATAATCACAGAAGACTATTGCCATGAAAGCATCCTTTAATAATAATTATCTTATTCAGTTAAAAATTTAATAGCCTTAGTAATAGGATTTAAACTTAAATTGCTCCTACTGCTGCCTACAAAATGACTTTCAAAATATCATTGTATATTAATATTATATCACTGTAATATCACCCTATATTCTAACTTTAAAAAAAAAAAACAACATAAAGGGCTTTTGCATCTCCATATTAATTACACGTGTATGGAAATGGGTGAAGGAGAAAAAAAGATGTGTGGCTTTTCAAACTAACTGATATTTCCAATGAAAAGGTGATAGTAACCATGAAACTGCAAAATGAACTCCTAAGTTTTTTAGCTGCTGTACATATAAAAGTAAAGCAGTAAGTAAAGCTGCTCGTCAGAAGTGGGTTCTGAAGAGCATAATTAACCTAACAATGGCTTAAATTTAACTTCAGTCATACAGCAGGCTTGATAAGTAGCTAATTTAATTAATTTTTACAGCTTTTATTGTATTTCATGTTTACCAGTTTGTGAACAAGAAAATATATCCCTAGATCTTACTCTTAAGTTAGACTCTGGTTCTATCTGAAATGATAGACAATGAAATTCTCTGTGAAACAGATAAGCAAATATTAAAAAACAAATAAATACCATGAAAAGAATGAATAATTAAAGGTATTGTAAGATCTTGATGATTTTACACTCAAAACTAGTTCTTTTCATTTAAAATTCTGGTTTTATAGGGGAAAAAAGCACTCTGCATAAGTACTAGAAGTATTCCTTTCATCTAGAAAACCTGAATATCTGTTTAATATTAATATGCATGTTTTATGTGTATGTTATTGACTTTATAGTGAGTTACAAAACTGAGACATGTAAATTCATACCCTGACCACCAGACCAGTTCACATACTATTAATATAGACGTGTTAAATAAGGAAGTACTGAAACTGAAGGAGAAAATCAAACCAAACTTGAAAATTAAACTGGCTAGCGATATTCCTGCTAGCCTTAAGCTGTTTCCAAATGCTGTATGGAAAAGAAAAACAGATAATGAATATTTTCCTAAAATGTAAACAATAGTTATTGTAGAGAGTAATGCTGTTTTGATATTTCTCACCATTTGACAGTAAATATGTTTCCAGTTACGATAAGAAGAGGAAAGAATCAGATGTCTTATTTCTGCTCACAGCTTTCAGACTTCCCTTATTCCATCTCTTTGCTGTTGCTTCTTAAGGAGATAAATGACTTTGTCCTTGCCTTGCACATGACTGTTATCTCAAGCAATGGCATACATGGTCTTTACTTACATGGGCAGTCCCACTCCACCAGCATCAGGTAGTAGAACTGGAATCCCTTCATCTTAAAATGAGAATCACTCAGAAGAATGAATATATAAACAAGCCTATACGAGAGACAGAAAACAACCAAAGATGAGACAATGAGTAGTAAACATCAAAACTGTAAGTGCAGCCTTTCTCTAAGTTGATACTGCTTTTCAAGGTATCTTTTCTCTCTCTCTTTTTTTTTTTTAATCTTGATTTAGCACACCTTATGAGCTGTCTGACTGTCCAGGCAAGAAACTATTGAATGACAAGTCTGCCAGTGCTGAAACTGATCTTATAAGGAGACTAATGGAAAGAAGGCTAAACCTTTTTGCTGTGCTTGAGTACTTCTGGAGATTTGTCATTTTTCAGCTCTATTAGGTCAAATCTGGGAAGATGACTTAAAGTGACTTGATCAGAGGAAAGGGTTGAAGGTCTGGTATCTTGGCACTAGCACATTTTAGAGGAGCGTTTAGCACAACTTCTCTGGGAGATGAAAAAGCAGCGTAGTACTGCTAGCCAGAAGTTGTTAGAGACCAATGCCTTCAGGCAGAAGTTGAACAAAAGACCAACACTTCGGTGTGCATCAACTGGGGAACCCAGACTCACTCAATCTGCTTGCAGTACAAGTGGTTTTCTCACAGATGAACTTGGTCTATGACATTTCAGTAGACATACTATGTTCTCTAGGGATGGGGCAGACACTAGATTTAGTGTTGCTCTTTCTTTTCTTTAGTTTTCCTTTTGTTTTCTCAAAGGTGAATTTATGATGAACAATGAATGTGGTTTTTGCTTAAATTTTTTCGCACAAAATACTACCTGGAGGAAACTGGCTAAAAATGTTCTGCCATTCTGTGTGAAATTTGCCAAAACCAGAAATAACAATGTCTGACTATATGGACTGCACATATTCTCCATTAAAATTCCCATTGCCAATAACATGGTTTGCTATGCACAGAGATCTATTAATTTAGGTTTTAGAAGTAGTCCTGTTTCCTTGGTATCCATGAAACAATTGTGCTTGCATTTCAAGTGGCCTACAAAGCTGATGAGTGCTCTTGTCACTACTTGAATTCCAGCTTCTGTTGTCTTCTAAGGAAGCACATTTGCACAGGAGACTGCGAGACTTGCATGCTTAGTATTGTGTTGCTGCAATGTAATGGCACTACTGCATTCTTACTGCACTGATATAGGAGGGAAATGAGGTGCTGGGAGGAAATTCAGATGCAAATACAGACCAATACACACACACAAAAAAGCTTGTACTGAGATGAGAATGCCTGTTGCTGTTAGAATTGACTGCCACCCTTCCCTTAGCTTCTCAATGAACAGCAGTCCTAAAACTCATGAGCATCACACTGGAGTGCCAGTCAGTTTTGGATGACTCTAAGGGCACGATTTCTAACATCTGCAAGGTTTCCAGGAGTAAGACTTTTACAGGTATTACAGTGTAAGAAACAAAGAGAAACACCCATTGTCAAGTGCTATCCACTTTAATAATTAATAGCTTAAGTAGAAGCAGAATGAAAACATCAATGTTAGGACACAGTACAAGTATAGGAATGGAGTTTCAGAGCTGCAAGCTGAGTTATATCATCTTGACTGATCTCAAAAAAAAAAAAAAAAAAGATTTTCAGAAATCACTAGGGGGCACTGCTCTCCTAAATACATTAGGAAAAAGGAATTTGAAGTGCAATCCTATCAGGTTTTCTCAGCGATAGGGACGTGCACACGGGTCTGCTTGGAGTTTTCTGTTTCTTGAAGTTAATACTAAAAGGTAAAAAAGACACTGATAATTTCCCGTGTGTCACATTCCTCTGACTGTTTGATCTGAATGAATTCCATTTAAATTGATTTTAGAAATTCTGGTTTCTCCTTAAAAAAGGAGTTTTTCTGTTTCTTGAGGAAATTGGATGTTTAATATCTTTTTCTTGATTTCTTGTCAGTCCAAGAAGGGTGTTATTAAAAATCTTATTCCTGCTTAGAATTCAGTGATGCCTTAAGCCTGCCACATTCTTATTCTTCATTGACAGAATTAATAATTAATTTTAATTAATCCTTGTCTAATTCATTATCCATATATTTTTGAAGAAAATTATGTGCTATTCTTTGACTTAAAGAAACAAAATATGAAACTTTTCCAAATATTCAATGTATGTTCATTGCTAACTCTTCAGATCCTAACTCAAGCATGCACTTTAATTCTCTGCAAGGACCTTGGCACTCTTTGTAGGACAAAATATACTTAATTTATAGTCCATAAAGCAATTGGTAAGGCAATTCACACAGGGTTAGGGAAAGGGAGGAATGAAGAAGAGGGGAAGAAGGGGGGATTGTTGACACTACAAAGCATGAAACGATATTGTAAGTCAAAAGTAGTTGACTGCAGTATTCATGTTTCATTTTAGTTTGCTATCACCTCTTAGCAAAACTCATCCTATAACACAACACAGGATTAGAACAACAATCACTTCAGTCAACATACACATGCTTTTTCAGGGAAAAACACGGAGAACAAATTATATTTTAACTACCAAGTTCTCTTACAAGAAAAGCATTAACTGCGTGTTCTGTAACTGCCTGTTCCTTTATACCTGTTCTGCACATGGCCTAGGATCAGGGATAATCAGATTGAAACATAATTCAAGTCCTCAATGATTAGTGCAGACTGCTGGCATATTTAACGTAGCCTGGCATACATCAATCAATGTACCAGTTCCTTTAATGTTCTACGTGGAAGTTATAATTTGATTCAGTTATTCCAATTCCATGAACTCTTTTCAGAACAATTTCTGGACAGGAAATGTCAAGATGAAAATTTCATATGCACAAGCTCTATGACACTGTCTGAAAATGTCTGCACGGTGTCCATCAAAATATTTCCTATCAGCCTAGCTTCCGTTTTGGTCTGAGAATTAATGTCAGTTCAAAAACTGTGCAGCTAATTTTCATGCTCCTGAGATAGTTTCAGTGAAATGCTGAAAATTAGAAAGCTCTATGTCATTCCCTGTGCCAAGAGCACTTCAGATGACAGCATGATTGTTCTGAGTCTCTCACAAAAAGAAAGGACGGACTCATCTCAGCATCAGGACCCTGCTGACCACATACAGTGCTGGTTCATGTCAGTGTAACGTGATGGGAGTGACCAAAAGTGGGGCTGTTCCTCATTCTTGATTAAGATGAGGTCTTCTGTCGTGTGACCAAACTGTTCCTATCTTTTAATTCTTGAACAACCTTGTTATTAGGAACAGATGGCTCTTTGATAGAGAGCTCATAAACACAAGGCTAGATGCAATGCAATATTTTGGAAAAACCAGGACAGTGTTTTCTTAGAATTTGGCAGTATTTGTATAATTTAATAAACATAGCATAATCCCTCCTTCAAGGATGTTCATATCTCAGTGGTTGGATTCTCAAAGATGCAGACAATTATTAAACTCCTAAGTTCTTAACTCTTCTTTCTGCTGCGAGTCAGAATTGCATGTGAAAACTGAATATCCACAGAATCCAGAGCTGTGCATGTACCAGCAAGTGAAAAAAGCCTTGGAGAATCCTTTTTTTTTTTTAATCTCTCTTATAGTTCCATTATAACTTTTGGTATTTGGAGGGACTAGGCTGAATATCTTAAGTTTCTCTGAAACACCAGCAGCCTCCTGGAGGTGCACAGTGGACCTTGGGGGAGGCCCTGTATCTTACTGATTTTAACCTATGGTATAGGGAAAATTCCGTGGCCTGTGTCAGGTCTGAAGATAGAAGGATGTCTGAGATCCTTGGTGTTTATTTTGGTGACATGAAATACAGAAACTTAAAAAACAGAAAGGCCCACACATAATATTGAGGGATCAGCCTTACTATAAATTATAACAACTGATTTTGGTGACATAGATATGGAAAAATTATAATTTAAGTAATTCAAATATTTGAAAGTGCTATGTTGTTTATCGACTACTATTTTACTGTAATAAAATAGAAAACTATTGGGCAGTAAATATAATACAATATCCAAACAAGAACTCTTTGATGAGCTATTAGTTGCAGATTAACTTACAGTCTGCTATATAGCCTAACTGCGTGTGGAGGGAGAGGTAAACAGAGGAAGGAAGGTTTGTTGACTGGGTTCTTAAATATCTGCACTTCTGTTTAGTTTTGATGGTGTTTTTTGGAGGAGATGGGATCCTGTGGGTTGCACTCTGTCTGCTGAATCTGGTCTGTAGCTCAATGTATTACCAGAAATGTGACACAACTTCACTGCTATTTGGGGCAGCATCTCACCGTACCAAAACTTGCTGTAGAGAAACTGTAGCATCCCTATTCTAGACCACAGACTTCAGTAGAAATATTAAACTTGTGACCTTATTCGTCTAGTCAAATCTAGTTGGATTAAAGTCTGAATAAATTACAAACTTTGAAGGACTATGCTCATTCACATGGGTATGTGAAAGAGGGAGAGCTGAGTAATGCCTTCTAGTTTTTTTACTGATTTTTTGCATTCATGACTATGAAATTTTTTGAAGGCAGCATTTATTTTTAAGGACTCTGAACACTAAAGCATAAAATTGATTTATAAAATCAGTTTTAGAACATGGACTTGAACCAATTTTAAGACTGTAGTCATTTTTACAGACAAACATCTTTAATCCACCTTTTTAAAGCACACATTTAACAAACATTTATTCAAAAACTATACGTGCACAGCTATTTGGTATAGTATAGGTCTACATTAAGAAGACATGGTTTCCTAAATATGTGGAAAAGTCACTGTATTAGAGGAATACAGATTTGAGATTGGATTTATGGTAATTCTCCCCGTAGTATCTTGTGCCCTTTGAGCCATGCTATCCTGAAGGAAAATCAACATTATGTAAAGGGCATGCAAGTTTCTAACAGATTTTAAACTGCCTTCCAGTCTCCTCATTATGTGTAAAAAAAAAAAAAAAAAAAAAAAAGACATACTTTTCACATATTACTTCATGTCTAATCTACATGGAAAGTCTATGCCCTGACATTTTCTGTAGGAATTTCTTGGTCTCTGAGCAGGCTCTATGGCTGAACTACAGCTTCTACAATCCATCATGATCTCCTTTGAGGTTTAGACATACACCTGGCCCACAGAGACTGGAAATCTGATTAACTTGGTCTTTGAAATAGAGCAACTATATATTGCAGACAATTAATTCTGACCAACCTGGCAACTTACTGCTCAGTTACTTTTTGACAAAATGGAATCTTTCAATTCGGTTAATTAAAGTGATTAATTTTTATTATGCTACATGAAAATCCACACTACATAAGCAGAACTAGTATCTCATGGGAAAAACAAAACAAAACAGATTTTGCAGAAAAAAAAACCCTAACAACATCTAACTGGATTATCTGTAGCATGTCCTGTAGCTAGGTCACCCTTTCCTAAATTCCTTAGCTATGTTTTATTATTTTTTTTTTCTCCTTTGGACTGTCGTGTTTCAGACTTGTCCATGTATTGAAGGAGCTGAAAAAGTTAAAATAGTAACAAGAATGATCGTATAGCAAAATATTGCCTTAGTTCCTAAGTGTCTGATTAAAATACTAATTGTGAAACACTACTGCCTATGCAAGATGAGCAAATGACAGGCTCGATACAGAGAGATTTGGCTGAATGCTGCAGTAACTTACAAATTGGTGCCAATATGTTCCCTATGGTTTTATCAACCCCAGTAATCCGGAAGAACAGATCTAGACTACAGCAGTGTTGTTTGTGTTCTATCCTTCTCATTTCACAACAATTTTCCACTTCTGAAATAGGTCAAATACGCGATTGATTATTTATTATGTTAAAGATATAGCCAAAGCAGTCAGCTGAAAAAAAAAAGTGATGGGAGGAAAGAAGAGATCAAACTAAATAAAAGAATGACCAGATATTTGTGTTGTGGAAATCACACAGAGGGCAATGAGTTGGAAGGAAGGAAGTGATTCTGAAAGACAAAAAGTGACAAAGATGAGAAAGGTATAGGTGGTTTTAATGCATGATATTTCTGTAAGCAGGGCTCGTGAGGCAATAAGTTATTGAAAACATTTTGTCCTGCTGTGACCTCTCATATTTTAAAATCAGATGCAAGTGCCCAGAAGTTTTCCTGAGTTATATCATAAAAATCCAAACTTGATTTTTGCGATGACCCATTTCATTTAAAATCATGTAGTAAATTAAAATGTTGCAGCACATACTTGTTAAAAAAAAAAAAAATAGCTTCAAAGACCTAGACTTTATATCGCGGCTATTTGTAAAGGAATTGCACATAATAGCCCTGTCTTGACTCTAAATGATTTAGTAACAAGCTAAGATATACAGCATGTGCAACAGTGCCTGCAGGACCAAAGCATAATAATGTAATGGATTCCAATGTGTACTCTCATCAAATTAGGTGTTTTATTAGAAATGGACTTGGCTCCAACTGGTTTTGAAGAAGAAAAATATGCCAGTAAAGTAAAACCATGTAATTATGAAATATCTTCTGAAAGTACAGGAACAAAGCCAAAGTATAGATGTGGTTTGTGATCTGACTGTAAAAGTGAGTAAGATTCATCTTCCTCTGTTGCAGTACAAGTTCCTTTAAAGCTTACACTTGCTCTTAAATATAATATAAAAGAAAACGATGATTTTTATTATTAAAATATGGTTGTATCAATAAATCTTCATAATAGCACTCCCTAAATTCCAGTAAATTTCAGAGCAGATCTCTCTTGAATACATGTAGTCCTCCAGACTTACATCAAGGTAAAGATTTGAATCATAGAATCATAGAATCACAAGGTTGAAACGACCTATAAGATCATCTAGTCCAACTGTCTTCACACATTTGTTTTAAGTGGGTGATGAATAGTGGTTCAACCAGACTGTAAACTGCATCTCTGTTGCTAGCTAATTCCAAAGTTTAATTAATCAACCTACAGTTCGTCAAATAAAGCATTTCAGGTCAACCCATCATCTTTACAACACGCAGGGTCCTTGCTGGGGAAGGCCTTTGTGCTGTGCACAAGGAAATGTGCTTATGTTTGATCAACTAACGTTTATTTTTCTCTTTTTTGATTCCCTTAAATCTTTATGTTATTTAAATTTGGAAAGATTTCCTTCTTTCACGGGCACGAAGCTATGCCAAATTAGTATCTATTTTCTGTAGCTACTCATTTTTGTTCTCCAAGAATATTTTCTTAGTTTATTTTATTTAAATACATGTAACTTTTACTTCATAAATAGAATTGTGCAGAATGTTGAAAAAAGACAAACGCTGCAATGTTAGAATTTTATTTGGCATTTAATCACTGCGTTGTTTGTCATCTCATGTATAGGCTAGAGCCATTGTTAAGAGAGACATTTAAGGATTTTAAGAACCCAGTCTCTTCAAAATAAGATGTAAAAGCAGACAATGGCTTGTGGTCAGGGAGAGTAAACATTAGAGAGGAGATTAATTAGCATGCCAAAAGAACTTTGCTAAAATGAGGAGACTACAATGGGGCTGAAAATCTCCAGCTGTGAGAAACTATCAGGAAGGAGGAAAAAGTAGTAAATGCAGAATGAAAAAGGACCCCCACCTGTTTAATCAACCGCAGCGATTAGAATAATTCGTGGATTTTTCAACTTGTATGATGAGCAGGCATTTCTTAAGAGATGCTAGTGAGATCCAGAGTAAGTAAGGAAAAGCAGGAGAGGTGGTTTTGGAGTAGATCAGAGGAGAGAAAACGGAGAAAAAAGTTTTCTGTGGATATGTCACTTGCATTTTGCATTTTTATTTTCATTGTTATTCAAAATTAGGAAGACCTAGCTTGCATAGTAACTATCTGGCATGGGATTTGTCAAAAAGTGTTTCATTATATACTTTATCCTCAAGTTTTGGTTGTAATAGAGTCACCCGGATAAGTTTTACAAGTGGATTTTCATTAGCATTGCTCAACTCCATGCCTCTTTTTCTAGCAGTTTTATAATATGTTTCAGACCCAAACATCACAATTAAAGGACTTTTTTAAATTTTTTAATGAATCTGGCAACAATTAACTTTTCATGTCACAGTTTCATCCAAAGTATCAAATTATTATTTCCTATATATTATTTCCTATTATGTCCTACCTCTGATTAGGAAAGGTTTTCTACAAAACTACTGGAATGGATAGATGAGAAGACTTCTCAGTTTATAATTAATAAACATCATCAAAAGAAATTTGACATGCAAGATCAGTCTTGCCAGTGAAACACCATCTGTGACTATGCTCTAAATTTTAAAACACAGTAAATTGTTTGCTGGATATGAAGAGCATTTTACATTTCTGAGTATCTGGAAATACAAAATTTCATTACAGCTTTTCCTATAGATTTAACCTTAGCTTTCACTGACTATAACTGAAAATACTCAGTAGTTGAAGTAGAAAATGAGGTCCAGAGAAGATATTATCTTAAATAGGTTCTGGCTAGGTTGAATAGATTCTAAACTAACTGCTAAAGTTAGCATAGAAATTAAAAGATAAGTTTATGCCGTTTGTATTATATAAAAAGTGAGATTCTTCTGTGTTTAAAAGCTCTGAATGTTGAACTCAAACTCATAACAACTCTTCTGTTTGTGCAAGCTTGAGTTCCATTCCAGTACGTAGCTATGTGAAGCACTAATTCTTCCACTGATGAGGCTGTACAGAGTTGCAGAACAATGACATAAGATGTCAGGCAGAGTTGTCATGTCCATGAGCAGCTATTCTCCTTTCCATTTCTAAACTTGTGAGGAATTAGCCCAGCCCTGTCTTGAGATTGTCTTGTGCCCCTATCCTGGACAAACCTATCCATCAGTGCCTTATTCTGATGGGTACATAAACTGTCAATAATACTGTGTGGATGTGTTGTGTCAGTGGAGATGCACAGTTAGCAATCTAATTACATTTCTGAAGAATGGGGATCTGGGAGCATCGCAGAGCATTTACTCAAAAGGGTAAATATTAAGGATTAATTTGCAATAAAAGCAGAAGAATAGGGAAAGTCATAGAAGTCTAAACGTATTAAATTCTTGAGGTCTGCCTCAGTCTGAAATTGAAGATGTAAGTCAAAGAATATTACTAGAGATGAATATTTCACACAGTTCAAGACAAATATCACAAGCCAAGGTGAAGCCGAGGTGTAGCCGGTAACCTTGATTTCTCATCAAGGCTGATGAGAAATCATTATGAACACTGTATTAATATAAAGAGGGCCAAAGAATGGGAAGTGCCCTTTGTGCAGAAGGAATGTAACAAGCAGAAAACTGAAGAAACAGGTATTTAAAACCTGCGTACCGAAGGTCAAAGCCATGTAACTGGTTAGCTCAGCTGTCACAGCAATGACGAGGAAAAAGGAGGAGTTTAAATAAGGCTTTGTAACCATTCTGTTTTACAATTTTTATTAAAATGTGATCATCTTCATCACTTTATGAACTCTTCTATTGTATATTTACACAACTCTCTGAAAGAGTCTCAGATTTGCTAGCATTTGCTTTTGAGAAGCTGTGGAGTGCAAGTAGGGCACCAGACAACTGTCGAAAAAGCAAATTAAAAGGGTTCTTTTTTAAAGTGCCTTCAAAACGAAGGTGGGTCAAAAGGGGACAAGAAAATTAAACTCCTGTTTTCCAACTCTCAATTCCTAGAAAACGCAGGACCAGATAATTCAGTACACTATTTCTAAGCATCTGGATGATAACAAGAAGATGCATAGCAGAATGCATAGATTTGACACATGAAATCATATAAAGCCAAACTATTTTTAGGAAGCAATCCTTCTGCTGTAATCAACAGTGGGTAGGTATAAGCAAGGTATTCTAGTCTTCAGAGCACTGATGATGAAGAATCAGGAAGGACTGATTTGAAAGGTGGAACAGAATAGTAGAGAAGTGAATGGAGATCTCAAAACCATGGCATAACATTGAAAGAATAGGGTAAAAATATGGTTAAAAAAAAAATATATATATAGGGAGGAAATGTTTGATGGGAATCAAATAGCTTCTAATATGGAAAAAAAAATGGAACAAAGGGAGATAGCAATTTGTTTTTCATGTTTACAATGAGGAGGATGCACTATAAGAAATTAAAGCTTAAACTGCAATAAGAAAAACTAATTTCAAGTATCGAAAACATGTCCTAAAGTTAGACTAGTAAAGTCACTGACATAGATTAAGTGTGCAGTTTCCATCACTGACAGACTCTGCTGACGGTCTGAGAATGGATTTAGATCGACATATGCCAGGATTGACAAGTTAAAGCTGGTTTTGCTTGTGGGCTGTGGGATGGCTAGATGTTCCCTTGAGATTTTCTCCAGCAAGAAATTTTTTACATCATTTTTATCGTCTGCAAGGGCCAGCCACATCATTATATTTGCATGAGCTTCAGGCATTAGCACCTTTCATTTGCAGGAGGGGGGTCAAGCACTTTTGAGACATTTTCCAGGGTGCATATTTCTTTCAATTTCTTAATAATTTCTCAGCACATCTCCTCTGTTTCATTAAGATGAATGTATAAACTTTTCTTCCAGTGCAGCTCTTAGCATCCCAGATTCCAGCACCATTTTACATATTTTGTGTATTCTCTCCCTTTTTCCATTCTCCATCATTTTCCACATGTTTATGACCATCACTAAATATTGGATGTGTACATTGCCAGTGACAGCGTCTCCCCTACTATCCCTCTGTAGACTCCACCAACTAGCCAGCTTTAATATTGGAAAAGTCTGTCTTTCTGAACACTTGGAAAATATATCATATGTTGAATTCTGAAATTGAGAAGACACTTTTTTTTTTTTTACTAATAACAGCGATATTTCTTAACAGTACAATGATGAGAAGAGTTGTAACTCGGAGTTTCTATGATCTTAGCTTAAAATTATGTAACTATTACCATTAGCATGATTCTCTTATCGCTAATGCAGAACTGGATTCCCTGTCATATCTTTAAAGACATCATTGTTAGGCACATCAGTATGTAACAACGTGGATACACTTTCTCTGAGAAATGTACTTAGATTTGAAGTACAGGAAAGAATAACTCTCAAGATACAAAAATTAGATCTTTGAAGAGTAGTGAAATTATTAGGAAGAAAACTTCTTAGTTCTGCATCTTCAAAATGCCATTTCAATCAAGCATCATTTCTTGTGCGCTCAAAGAAATGGAATTACCAACTTGTGTTAAGTCCTTGATCAGAATGAGGCTCTTAAACCAATTATGTGAAGATCAGAGTGCTTAAAATTATAAGGAATACATTTAGAATTATTAAAGGCTTCAAATAGCTTGGTTCAGGCAAAATTACATATAATTGATCATTTAGTATGTGTTGTCAGGAGAAGCTGCAGTCATAGGTGTGGAAGAGCACTTTTCAGACAAATCACAACTAAACTTTTGTAAAACCCAAACTGTATCAGAGCTTCCTCTTCTAAGAAATTTTACTGAAAATAAATCCCAACCACTTTTATTCCCGTTCTACAAAAAGATCTACAGAAAGATGAGTTGAAGTACTGAATAACATTGCCCTAGCTGATAAAGTGAAATGCAGATGAAGGAAAACCAAAATGGATTACTGGATTGCTAGGTGATGAAGGCACGAAATAAGGAGTTGAGATCTTCTTCAAGAGTTGTAATAGTTTTAAAAAAAAAAAAAAGAAGAAGAAGAGAATGAGAGGATAAATCATCAGGACTAAAGAAATCTTTGCCAAAGGGCAAAGGGACTTACAGGAAATTAACATGAAGATTGACAAACACAAACTGGATTGTCAGAAAATGATTGTATAAGGGACTGACTCTATAACCCCCCTGAGAACAACATGACCATTTTATTGATTCTTATTTAGCCTCTGTCCAGTCCTTCCATCCCTTTGCTTTGAATTTTATGATTCATTTATTAGAAAATATAATATTATTCTGGGTAGGTTGCATTTTCAGTCAGGCACATAAATCCTAATCTTGCAGTCATCCTCTGCATCTCTCTGGTGATAAGATTCTCATTGATTTTAGTGATACAGGTTTAGGAACGGAACGGTAAGTATTATGTAGTGTAAGATGCAGGCTAGTGGATTCAATTCATACTTCAGATCAGGACCAAACTAAAAACTTGGTAGGATCAATCACAATCTCATATTCACATCTCTTCACATAAAGTGGCAGTATTTCTGCTCATCAAATCTAAGAACGTCTTGATGGACCTAGACATAGTTTCAGGTCTTAAAGTAGCTGTTTTTACTGTGAAGGATACTTTCAGATGCTGTGCTAGTAGTGCTGTATTCTGGTCATGTACCTCTAGCAGCCTTGACAGATCCAGCATGGCTTCTCCAAGGGCCAGTGTTCTCTAAGAAGATGTACTCTACCACGGGTTCTCCACAGGCCACAGTTTCTCTGGATGTGACCTTTGCCATCTGTGGGCTGCAGCGAGCATCACGGGGTGCCTCTTCCCTTCTCTGCCCTCGCATTCACTCCTTCCTCACTCTGTTTTTTCGGTACTATCCATGTGCTCCCAGAGGCCCCACCAGCCTGGCAGTTGGCTCAGTGCTGGGGTGAGGGAAGGCCCAGACACCCAGATATTGATGCAGAACCCATTGCTGATGTGAGGAGAGGAGCTCTGCTCAGACCTGGGAATAGAACAGATGCGGGAAAGGCAGTGAAATAGGTCAACGGGCTGCAGATTGAACTCGAAATTAAACACGGAGCGAGCCACGCCGCGGAGGGAACTGAACTAGTTACGCAGCTGGCTGATTTCTAAATTAGGTTTAACTAGTTGGGGAAGAAAAAGAGATGTCCCTGCAGCCCGAGTCATGGCTGCAGCGCGAAGTCCACACGGGCACGGAAGAACGCACAGAGGATAACAACAGGGACAACGCGGGCAGCGCTCAGAGGCGACTGGCGAGCCCCAACCACGGGAAGCGTTATCCCGAAATCGCTTCAAGCTTATCGAGACCGCAGCATCCAAGGACTGTCGCAGACTTTATTTGGGAAGCGAGGTACCGGCACAGCTGGAGAAAACTTCCAGCGGCGCAAAGCTAGAGACGCCGACGGAGGGCAGGGGCCGGGCCCCCCTCAGGACCCCCCTCGGAGCCGGGAGCCGCGCGAGCCGCCCCGCTCCGCGCCCTCCCGCAGACCGTTAGCCCAGGCGCGGGGCGGGGAGGCGCGGGGCGGGGCCGGAGGCGGGCGGAGCGCGCGGCGCGGCGCGGGGCTGCAGACGGCGGCGCGGGCAGGGAGCGGGGCCGCCTTTCCGGCCGCGGCGAGGAGCGCAGTTGCGGGGCTTGCGGCAAGGTGACGGGCTGGGCGGCTGCCGCGGCCTCTCCCTCCGTCTCTCCCGCTTCCCGGCCATTCGGGCTCCCTTTCCCCGCTTCCCCTCCCGCATCTCTGCCCCTCTCGGGTGGGCGCGCCGTTCCCGTCCCCGCCGGCCGCCCGCGGGTGGCTAACCGACCGCTCCTCGTGTCTCCTCTCGCCCAGATGCTGAAGGCGGCGGCCCTGGTGTGCGTGTGCGCGGCAGCCTGGTGCAGCCCGGCGCTGGCGGCGGCGGCGGCGGCCGGAGGCAGAGCGGACAACGGCAATTTTCTGGACGATAAACAATGGCTCACCACCATCTCCCAGTACGACAAGGAGGTCGGGCAGTGGAACAAATTCCGAGACGTAAGTTCTGCCTTCGCCGCGGCCCGAGGGCGGCGGCGAGGGCTGGGGGCGACCGCAACTTTCTCCCCCCCCGCCTCCTCCCCAATCCCCGGCGTTATTTTTGCGCCTGTGATGCCCGGGCACGGCGGCGGTAGGGGGGAGCCCTGGCCGCGCAGCTCCCGGTGCGCCGCCGCTGCTGAGCGGGATGCGCCGTGCGGGGCGCCGCACTCGGAACGGGGCTGCGTGCTGCGTTCGCCGCGTCCCCCGCCCCGTGCCGGGCTGCTCCCCTCCCGGGCGGCGCCGACGCGACCCCCCTCGCCGCCGTGCCCACCTTGCGGAGGAGCGCAGAGCCCCGCGGGAGACCCGGGAGTGTGAGAGCGGCGAGGTCCGCCGAGCGACTTGCGGGAATCGGTGTCCGGAGCGTGCGTGCGGAGCCTCTGTGACCCGGTGCTCATCGGTTACGAAAGCCGGAGCCTGCAGGTGGCCCTCGTCCTTCAGGGTGCCTGGCTGCCGTGCGTGGTTTGTGGCGAGTTTAATTAAAATGGAACGGATTTTCAAAAGTCCGTCTCGCTTCTTCTCGTGAAAAACGTTTGCACTTCATCTTCCAGTGCTCTGTGCTCCGGCGTGTCCGCTTTGGATATCTGAATTCCAAGCGGGAGAAGTAATTTTCTTCTCAGCCTCCCCGTGTGGCTTATTGGGATCCTTGGGTTTGGTTTGCAACTTCTGTGTCAACAGGTTTCTCGTGCTGCGGCTGCCGGTGGCCGCTGTTTGCTGCAGGGAACTGAAGGCAGCGGCACTGAGTAGCAGCAGCTCTGCTCACAGAGCTGGAAGACGCTCGTGGTGTTCCTGTTCTACAGCTCTGTGCGTATCCCACGTGTGGGATACAAACTTGGCTGTTTGTGTTAAGTAACCAGGGAAGAAGAGTTCATGTCGGAGTTGTGGGAGATCCATTTCCACAGTAGTTCGCATTAAACAGAATAATGTCAGTGTTTTGGAGCACTCACGCCAGTGGTGTGATATTTCTGTTTGCGTCGAGTAGGTTAAAATCTAAAAACGCGTGTGAAAAGTGGTCAGCACAGCATTACTTCGGGACCATCGTTTTTGGAAAGAAAGAAAAACCACGCAGCATGCAGTGCTACGTAAATATTGTAGGATGAAACGCTGCTGCTGAAAAGCACCAAAATAAGTGCATGAGTTACGTTTTGTAATTGGGCAAAGTCATTTATGCAAGGACTGACCTGCAAGGCTGAAGAGGCTAAGTGCTGTCTAATGCCTGTCTCCCGGGTCCCCACTGACATACACTGTAATGCTGGATATTAGCCAGATAATTTATTCTGTGACAAGTAGGTGTCCCCAAGGGCTTTTGGGAGTGACTGCTCTGAGAAAGTGCTGCATACTGATTCTGGGGAAGCCACTTACAAATAGGCTGCCTTATTTATTTCTGCTCTGTGGAAGTTTTGTTAGGCTGGTACTTCAGAGAGGAGTCAGCTTGTGCTTCTTCTGCAGAATGCTTATATCCCATTGGTTATCACTTGAGGCAGAATATTTACAGATGATCCTCATACTCCACAAGGTGATCCCTTATTACAGCATGGATGATTTTCAGTAATTCATAGCTGAAAAAAAATAAATGAAAATTATGAGTTAATCTGCCTGCACAAGCATTCGCTCCAGAAAAAATATATTTCAAGATGTGCCGATCAATTATCATCTTGTAAATAGAAGATGATGGAGCCGTTTTATTAACATTTTGTAGTTTAGATAGTTAGTAAATCTTCGTGTATGACTGTAATTTGTTGGTTTTGAATTCATGGGGAAGTAGCTGCCTTGCAGAGTTACAACAAATGTATGCCAGGCCCGTGTCTGTAATTTGTTCTCTGTTCGCTGAACAGGGTGTTTTGTGGGCTTTAAGTACCCTACGGATGCATGGGTGAGATGGAATTCTGGTGTGAAAAGAAGTGTTTAACGGCTTAACTTCAGACTTAGCTGACAAGACTGATTAATGTGGAAGATAATGACCCTGACTTCTGGCTCATTGGCTCAGTTTCTTAAGAGTTTTAGGTCACAGTGAGAATGAATATGGTTATTGAGAAAGGGAACCCCTACAAAAACTGAGCCACAATATGCTCTACATTTAACATAATAGAGCAAAACTAAAACCCAACAACCTTAACGTTCTATAAAATGTCAGGCTTGCCAGCAAAGTTTGATATTAACGTGATGCTAATATTAGCAGACATCTCTTCAGTACTTTGTTCAGGCAAAACTGTAATGACTCTTCAGCTCTCTTGAAAGATCTTGATCGTTCTGACAAATCTTTTGAAAATAATGAAACAAACCCAGGCAAGGATTTTGCTTTGCTTTGCCTAAATATGGATCAGTGGGAAGCTGGGCACTCGTTAGAGTCTGTCTTTTCACATCTTGAGACTTGGTGGGACGAGTGCAGGGGAAGCGTATTCGTCATGTCAGAGATCAGCTCCTCCAACTTGTACCTGTGAAGTTAACACTTTGAGTTACGAGTCCTGCTTATTTTTTGCCCATAGGTGCTCGGTAGGGAGTTATTTTAACCCTATCTGCTTGTTCCTGTAGTGCAGTTGCTGAGTAGCAGCAGCTCTTTAGTCTGTCACTAAATAAATAAGTCTCGGAGTTGATGGATTTTCTTTATGACTTTTCAAACTGCCTGGTAAGGCTGCTTTGGCTGCCAGTAGGATGTCCTGCCTACCCCCTGTGCTTATGTTCCTTGGTGGGATTTGGAGTTCTTTAATAAATGCTGTGATGAGGGAGTCTTATTTCACATTTTGTTGTGTCGGTAATTCTTCGTCATCTTATCGATGAAGGCTGGACTAGATATATATTTTATATTGAAAAACTGTGGTTTTTCTAAAGTGAAGATTATTCCTCCTTAAAATAGAATTGGTTAATGGTGTTGCATGGTCCTGTTCATGTGTTCTTTAGGAAGATTGCATAATAAATGTCTTACATGCTAGATTTCGCTTGTTAAAGAGGAGCATTCCTTTTTATTTGGCTGGCTTATTAGTGATTTGCAGTTATTTGTTTCAGTGGGGTGATAATTTAAACTTGTGAATCAAAGACGTGCTAGGTATTTTGAAAGGAAACATGTTTGTCAGATATAAACAAACTCCAAAGAAATCCATTATGGCACAGTTACACAGGATGACTGGTACGTGCCTTGTTATTTATTTGACCAGTGAAAACTGGAAGCTTATTTACATTTATCCCTTAAAGAAGTTGCTTTTCTTTTAATAATAGTGAATGAAGAAAAGTTTCTTAAGAAACTTCTGATTCTTGTGGCTATGGTAAAATACTTTTCTCCTGTGTGGTCCAGAGGTCTCCAATCTGGCTGAATGCTGGCCCTCAGTTTTCTTTTATTGTGGACAGTATTTATTACTTACATATTACTTAGTGATTCTTTATATATTACTTGCGAGTATTGACTTCATTTGCAGCATGTGCTTTGGTCCAGGTCTATTTTTTTGTCTATGTTTTTTTTTCTTATTGCTTCTATTGATCTTTTCCAGTCTGTCTATGAGAAGGTAATGGTCTTTCAGCTTTTGATGCCAGTATGCAATTAATGCAAAAGGCAGTTATGTCATTGTATTAAAATGTTAGTTTCTTTAAAGGTACAAACTGCTGAACTTAGTTGTAAAACTAGCTGCTCTACAATCTGTTCAGTGATAGACTAGGGTGATAGGCTTTTTTTCTTTTTCAGTTGAAAGTAGATTTCAGAAAGTAGTTTTGCTGCTTCTGTCATGTAGGACTAAAATATAGCCAGCAGCCAGTTGTGGTCTTAAAGTGAGCTTTTGCTTGAAAATAAAAGGATTGCAGATAGTATGTAGGTCACTAATATGCACATGATAGAAGGGAAAGGAATGAAAAAAAGGATCATGAAAGTATTTTAGAGAAGGTCAGTCTTCAGGATTGGGTAGTACAGCACTCATCAGTCTTTCATTGCTAATATTAACTCATTCATTTGCTGTCAAAATTAGTTCATGAAGATATCTCTTCCCCTGTTAGTGGGGGGTGAGCTCTTATGCTACATCTTATACTGTATATTTATAGGAACATGGAAAAGAAATGAATTGCAAAGCAGGAATGATCAACTTCTTCATTAAGTTGCCATAGACTTAAGTTAGAGGAAGGGTAAAAGGATGAGGAATAAAACACTTCAAGTTCCTTTTTGTATAAGGGCACTGAGTCTCAGTACTTGTTTTTTCTCCCCAAGCCAGTTGGTTATTTGACAACTGATTATCAGCTATTCTGAAATGGTGTCAGTCTTTGCAGGGTTTTGTTTCTTTATTTGCTTTCTCCTTGAATTTATTTGGTATAATCTTTTATTTTTATTAATGTGACAAAGGATGAAAAACTTTAGAAACCTTGGAGAGCAAGAATGAGTGTTATATACCTTCAGCAATGATAACTACTTTTGAAATGGAACTCATAGAGCAAGAATTGACCATGGTTTTCTTAACGGTGAAATACAGGAACACATTAGGAATTTGCATGAAAGTTAAGGGAATTTTAAGAATCTTTATACTTGTTGACCACTTGTTAACCGAATGTGGAAAGTTATATTGGAAATCTTAACTTTTGGTTCCTTATGTATTTTAGATAAAGGCTTCTCATTTTTCCGTGTGTAGCTTTTGCTTGTTCTCAAATACAGGTTGCTTTTTTTGTTTGTTTGTTTTCCTCTAGTCTTTTTTGCTGCTTGTTTCTGGTATCGAGTGTTGTTTGTCTATAGAGTTTGCTAGCCTCAAACTATTGTTGATACTGAACTCTGTCTCTTGGAAGGCATTAGCTTGGAAGCTCTTTATATAGCTAACATTGAGGAGTTAAGTAAACTGTAATGTGCTTTTCCTTAGACTGGCCTCATAATCTAAGGGAAAGCTGATAACATCGTTTCATCTTATCTTTATCTCCTTTCTGTGAAGAATAATCTTTATTTTATTTGCGGTAGGTTGTTTAGTGGGGATGGATACCCACTGTTCTCTTGTCTTACCATTAAATCTTATTGGGATTGACTGTATCCATCTGTGCTTATTATGGTGCAGTATAAATAGATTTGTAATACACTAATAGGTGGTAACAGTAATAGCAACTGCATGGGCTGTCTTTGCTTTATAATCAGGACGGAAAGATGGCTGGAGCAAGAGGTATATTATTAGGGGAAGATGAATGTAGAAAACAGCAGAATCTAAGTGCAATTAGAGTATCTTTGCTTTTAGAAACCATCTATTCTTTATTTTTTATGTTTTTCCATGTCCGGTTACTTCATAATCTTTGAAGCATTTCAAACAACTAGCTGTGGAAGGGAAGAGTAATGTCTGGTTCAATTTCTTTGCAGTTCTTGGCCACTTTTCAAGTTTAACTCTTTCCCTTACTAGGTACTTAAATTTAAACTAACACCCACCAAGAGCTGCTGGGTACCTACAATTCCCATTCATGAAATAAGGAAAGCAATCTCCTTCCAGTTAATAGCTGGTTATTTTTTTCACGGGTAGTTTTAGAGCAACTCCTGAATTTTCAAGCATAAGGAGACTTTAATTCTAGGCAATGTATTTATTTATTTTTCTTATCAGTACACAAAATATACTTTTTTGTTAAATAGCTTCAATTATGCTTTATGGATATCTTCCTAATGTAGGTATTTTTAAAAATACTGAGTTGACAAACAGGTCTATGCTATTTTGCAGATATGTATTTTAATCTGATGCAACCACCCTCCTCGGAGATATTCAGAAGGTGCCTGGACGTGTTCCTGCTTGGGCAGGGCTGGCTCAGATGACTTCCATAGGGCCCTGCCAACCTCAGCCATTCTGCAATTCTGCGATATCGGAATGCATTAATAGCCACAGATGAGCAGCTCATTTTTCTGCATCTGATGCAGCCAATCTCACTTTCGTGATGTTTAATGCCGAAACCTGTCTTTTTTGCTGCAAACACAAATAAGAAGGCAGTGATTGTAGATAATGACACGTGTAGCTCGTTCTGAAAGTAATGCCTTCTATTTATTTCCATGGAAACTTCAACAAATACAAAGAGCATAACAACACCATTAAAGCAAATTCTCAGCTACAAAACTAATTTTTTTTTTTTTTACATTGTCGCCACCATTACCTATATATATTTGCCAGAGATTATTGAGACCATGAATATCACACTTGTAACAGTTTGCACCAGCGGAGGTGTTTCACAGCTGCTACAATGCCCTCACTGCCCACCACCTCACTGTGCTAATATAGAATCCATTTCTGGTCTCCATAAATGTTCAGCAAGCATTGACAGGTGCAACTTTTTCCTCATTTCATATGTGCTTCCATGTCAGGCACCAATTTGACAGACTGTCCCTTTGCTGCCATCTATAACAGGGCAACAGAATGGAATGGAATGCTGATGGAACGTTCAGCCTCTACTGCTGTACCACCAACATTCACCTCTGGTCTTGCAGGCCAACGTAGTAAAATAAGAGACATTTCTTTCAGAGCAGCCCTCATACTATATGGTATTAAGTGTTATTTTTGTATGTCTTGAAGTTAAATCTCTTGAAGAGAGACTTGTGCTGGTAATTTCGGTGATCAACACTCTACTGAATGCTTACCTGGTGTGAGCAGCCTTTAGTTATCTGTTAGATTTTTTGGATGATTTTTTGCTCTTGCTTTTTGATTTCTCTTCATTTCATTTCACTGTTACCTTACAATAGTGAAAATTACCAGAAGAATTAATGGTTTACCTGAGAAGGGTGGTACAGTGTGTGGTGGGAGTTAGGGACAGAACACAAAGGTCTGATGTGATATTCTAACCTGTGACAAAACCTTTACATTTCAGTGAGAATATTTTCACTCTGCTGATAACTTCAGAAGTTGAGAGAATAGGTTTAAAAGATACCAGAAAGTTTGGATGGCTTGCGTTTTCCTAAATTATGGAAACACTTCCCTTAATATTCTGTATACTAAAGGCTGTCCAGGCTTTGATTTTTTTTTTTTTCTTGCAGGAAAAAAGGCTATTTGTTTATTTTCTCAAGTGATGTGTAATCATTGATTCAAAGTAGACTGTTCATTCTCGGTCTGTTCATCATCTCTCTAAAAAAAAGTCTGCAAGTCATCAAATAATTCTGTATATTGCACTTCTCCTTAAGCTTGCCTACTGCTGAAAATAAACTCCTTTGACATTTGTTGAGTTTGCACTGATGGTGAATTTCATTCTGTTGTTAGACCTGTGTAGCAGTGATAAGGACAGAACTTACTCCTCTGTGTATGCTTCTGAGTATGGAAAATACCCTGTGTTTTGACAGCTGTTTGTTGAAATTGGGGAAACTTATTAATATGCAAAGTGTAGGAGATGCATTTATTGATGCTTATCTCTTTGAGGATTTGGTGGTAGTGTTCATGACTATAAGATCACTGTTGCAGAAAACCCAAACAGTGATTCTCGTAAACAGAATCAGTCCATTGGTATGCAAAGCATCAACACCAGGAATCCATTGTATAAAGTGGCTTTCCATCCTTAGGCAGAATACAATAGCCAGTTTGGTCACATTTAGGAAGCCAGTGTGGAACACTGAGAACCCTTTTCATTCATAAAATGTAGGGCCAAATGGGACTATTGGATCTGATAACATGCTTATGTCTGAATATAATAGCTCATTAACTTACATCCAGACATTGTATTAAACCTGGAAATTCTAGTTGGGCAAAAGTATTTTGGGCTTTAGGAGGCTGTGTGCCGCTGGTGATTAAGAAAGACTTGACTGCTAAGGGAAGTGGTGATTTAAGCAGCATATCTATGTTTTGCAGCAGGGAGAATGCCATTTAAATTCATGCCAGTTTGATCTGGGGTGTTTCCTCCTTTGGCCCAAATATGACAGTGAGTAGAAATGGTGCTTCATTTGTCTTTCTTACACTTTGCTTTCCTACCACCTTCGTGTCATTGCCTTGTGTATATTGTTAGTAATTGATGTTAAATGATGTTAATGAAAAATAATCATGAAAAATGTTGGAGTAAAACTAGTTTAGATCCTAAGGAGGATGGTGAAATGGCTATCAGATTGCCCAATGTACTGCAAATGGGGTGTGTTTTCTCATGTGAACTGGATTAAAGCACACTAACTGTGTATCTATTTTTCAAAACCTTAGCAAATCTTGTGTTTCCCTCCTAAACTGTTAAACTTTTAAATTTTTCATCTTTGTCCTTTATTTCAATTTACTTTTAAAGCTGAATATATGTAACTTAACTCAGAAATTTTGGACGGGAAGTTACAGTTTTGGTACTTAGGGAATGTGTGAACAGAATTACTTCACACTGTTAAGAAAAAGACTCAGTTATGCTAGGAAAGCAGACTAAGGGATTCTACCTGTGGTGTGATATTCCAGGCCTGCTCGAAAGAAAACATTTTTCTAAAAGAATGCGGAGATGGACGGCCAAAACTTCATTGAATTTGTCACAAGCAGTACCTTGATGAAGTTAAAACATAACATGATGATGGGACTTTGCTCTGAGATTTACAGTTGTAGTCTCAGAAGGAGAAATTACATCTGGAGTTAGACTGATCTGTGTAGTTTTGTACTATGGACTAAACTAATACAGATGTAGAAAATTTCAAAGTGTTTCCAAGTTCTTTGTTGGAATAGAATGTGACCTAAAGTGTATGATGGAATAGATTGGGATTCCATACTGCCTTAATCTTCAGGGACCTCCACATTGTGTTTAGACAGAAGCTGTGGTACCTTTCTGTCTCTTTTTTCATATTCTGAATGCTTACAGTTCTATTTCTAATGTTCCTGCATAAAGATGATAATTTCCTAGGGTGTGTGTCGCTCTTGTTTCTTTTCCTCCAGATTTCCTGGGTTAGAGTTGCAGTATAGCTTTTGTAAGTTGAAGACATGAATAACATTTTTTCCCCAGAAGATTTCAAGTACTAATGCTGCGGAATATTTGGAGTTCAGCACATGGAGGATTGAGCTTTCATGTTTTTAAAAATAAATAGGAACGCATGCCTGTGCTTGTTCATGTATCCTCACATAAACTCTTAGGCCAGATTGGTGACAATTGATAGGAATTTTACTCTGTCTCTCATGTTGCAGAGCAAAATACTCAGTATTAGAAGTGTTTCATAGATCAGCCTCATCGTGTCTGCTGTTCTTAGCTTACTCTCAAGTTTTCTGTTGATCATGGAGTTTGATGTGTATTTAACTATGCTTGTGAAGTGCAAAATAAAATGGTAATTATTGGTTAATATCTTTATGTGTCGCAGTTGTCTGAAGTGACTTATTAGTTGGCTGGAAGAAATACCTGATTTCTTTACATGTCTTACATGGCATAAGAACATGACAAGTACGACTACAAATATCTAGAGATCTACAAGAAAATGTTTGTGTCAAATTCCAGTTTTCACAGAAAGGCAGTAGAAGGTAGCAGCTAATGAAATTCATCAAATTATTCTGTGAAGCAAAACTGGAGAACACCAGCAGTGCTTATCTGTTGTAAAATGTGTTACTGTCTTACGTAGTTCATGTTTTGAAATAATCTTGCTTGTCAAGCAGGTCGGCTTTTAATTTGAATGTGAGGGGATCTAAAAGTTTTAGGGAGAGTTAGCCTGTGACTTTCCCTGTTTGGCTGTAGCTGGACAATTCAACAGCATGAATGTCAGGAAGCATTTATCTTAAAACATTGCAAGCTACTATCATATGTTAATAGTAATAAAGTTCAACATGCAAATAACAGCCTTTTAAGATTTATTTTCACAACTATTTCTGCTTTAAAATTTTTATTTTAGTGCAGGCAAAGGATAGTAACTCACACTTGTTTAAAGATCTGAAACGTTCTACTACAGTTCTAGTGGCAGCTAAAATTCCTGTAGATGTAAAATTATGAACATTCTTTATACAACTGATTTGAAATATATCAGTGTTCAGCTTTTACTTATGCTGGTATAAAACACAACTGAGCTTGAAAATCAAGTAGATGTATTTTCAGTTTTGACAACTGATTTTTTTCAGTTGCTTTAGCCAAACAGCTTGCTCATTAGACCAAAAAACCTGCCAAGAGTAATCAAGCATAGGGATGAAACAAAAGACATTGTGATTTACTGTTTTATGCTTGGCATTTATCAAGAGAAGTGCTTGAATGAAGGGAAGAAAAAAGGGAAAAAAGCAGGAAAAAGTCTCCATAATGTGGAATTAATGACTATCATAAAATTTGAATACCTCAGTGACGTGCAGTCTGCTAAACGTATAGTGCATGAATTGTTGTAGGAATTCTTTCAAATAGCATATTTTCAAGGAATTTTGCAGAATGTCCTATTAAATTGGACTGCAGTCCTGTTTGTGTGCAGTCTTTCCTTTTTCACTTGAGGTCACTGAGAAGACGTTCACCAGTGTTTGTGAGAGGCTGTGTGTATCTTTAAATATGCCAGCATGTTTGTTTAAAATCTTTATGTGAAAACTAAGGCTACAAAATAGACTTCTGAATATATTATGCCGCTTTGAAGAATAGAAAGAAATTGAATCATAGAATCACAGAATAACCCAAGTTGGATGGGGTCCATAAGGGGCTGGCAATGTCGTGCTTGATGCACCTTCAGGGTATGGTTGGCCTTCCTGGCTGCCTGGACACACTGGGAAGACTTAAATTTGTTGCTACTTCTTGGAGCCCAGTGAAAACAGTCCCACTTTATTTCCTTAAGCTACCGTGTTTGACTGGGGATGGGAAGGGGGTTAGTTCTTTTTTTAAAGCAAATTACTTTCACGAGTAAATGCCTCACTTCGTTGTATCATTTGATAGAAAACAATCTTTTGATTTCGCTGACCTGAATCAAAATATTTTGTTTGGGATAATTTGTCTGATATGGTTTCTGCATGTGTGTTTATAGCTCATGTCCACTGATTTGCTGCGGTGCTTCCTGGAGCTGTAGGTATGTGCCTCTGTCTGCCTTATGCACCAGGCTTCTCCAATGAGTTGCATATTGTATGACACACTCTGCTTACCCCTCTAGCTGAATCATGTGCTGCAGTGTGCAAAACAGTGCCGAGATTCAATTAAATGAGAGGGTGGCAATTATTAAGGAAAAGGAGAATCAGACAAACTTTAAAAAAAAGAAAAAGAAAAGAAAAGAAAGCTCTGGCATGCACTGCAAGATAATGTTACTGAGACTAGATTCTCAGGCTGGGTTAGGAAGACCATTTATATAGATAATATTATTAAAACTCAAGCTGAATAACCTATTTTGTGAGAGGTATTAAGGTTTTTGCCGCATGGCTTAATTCTGTGGGAAATTAGTAGAGTTCATGGTAAAGCTAAGCAGTGGGAAGGATTTACCTACTTTTTTTTTTTTTTAATCTGAAACAGATTTATTTGAATTTTCTTTAGAGATCTGATTCTGGACTAGATTAGTCATCTAAGTCGTAATTCTGAGATGCCTGAAGTAAGGCACAAAACTATAGGCAATGCTTTACTTTGGTTTGAGGAGTGTATTACTTTTTGTGTCAAAAATCTCTCGTGAACATACTGGAATGTACCAAGAAATCAGAGGTCGAGATTCAAATTAGATCCTTGACTATGTAAGAAATATCATATTATAATTCAGAGGGTTAAGTTCTTGGAAATCTATAGTCTATTTCCTGTTCTTATGATGATGCGTTTAGTTTGCTTGTCTTACGAATTCTGAAGTTCTGTTACACTTGTCCTGGGTTTATTTTCTTACAAAGTAACTGGGTCTCTTGATGTTTCCAGTGTTTGTGGTGTAAACTTCAAGGAAGAATTCAGAACTGGAATATTTTTCTCCTTTCTGGCAGTAGAAAGTGTAAATCTTGAGGTCTTGTTTCTTGCCTCTGCAAGTTTAAGTTCCTTAAAGAAGGACTTCAGTGAATGTTGTGCTTAGTTTAAGTCCAGCACCCGTAACACAAAAGTGTTCTTTTCCTTTCCTTGTGTGTGTGTAGTCTTTTATGAAAAAAAAATTAACATTTTCTGCTTCTGTGTTTGTGTGTTTTTTCTTTTTTTTAGGAGTTAAATTGTTACGAAGTTCTATTATAATATGCAGGGAAAACATCCTAAGGACAATGCAGGTTATTCAATGGGAAAAGGGTTTAAGAACTGATCCAGTTATATGGGATTAAGAAGAGGTTAAGGGCTCTGCTCCAGTGGTATAAAATTAGTTAAGGACCTAATAGTATGATTTAGCTGTGTGATGTTTAAATGATTTTGGCTTGAGCTACTTAGGAACAAGCATTAGAAATGACTGACTGCCAGTAGATTTATGTGACCAGGGAGAATCCTGAGATGATCTGCAAATACTATGTCCTAGTTTTCTAAGAACAATGAGGTGTTTCATTTGTTGAATATAAAATAGTTTTACCGCACCTAAATAACCTTGGCTTTAAAGTTAGAAATAGATGCCACAAATATGAAAGAAGTAACCAGTGCTGTCTTTTGGTTTACGGTTTCTCTACTAATTTGATATACATATTGAGTTTACTCTTTTATTTTTATTTTTTAATACAAACAGCAACTAAATCAATACTCTGGGAGGAGACTTTGAGAATAGAGGTCTCTTAGAGGAAAAAGTCTCCATGGTTTTATGATTGCATGAAAAGAACAGAATACCACGTTTCAGGATTTCTTGTGAGTATGCAGCAGCACAGTTTGTGAGAACAAGTTTACCCGAAGGCCTGTGGGTATCCTGAGTTTCTTATCTACGTCTGGTTTTCATGACTAGACAAGCTACTGTGCGTGCTTATTTAGGGAAAGGAAATTTACTTGACAGATTTCAGGTTTGTTTCCAGGAGTCCATGAAAGCTTTTCCTTGAAAGCTTTGAGTAATGTAATGAAAATCAGACTGTGATGTTCATGAACTCCAACTCTTAGTTTTTACAATGTCAATAGTTTTTACAATAATTGTCACATCCTTAGCTACAAAGTAAGAAGAGATCTAGATGATTGTTAATATAGCATTTAAACACTAAGATTCATTTCTAGTCCAGTATCATTGATCGATACAATTGATGCCAATCCTAGTTCTGCCACTTGCTTTTCTGAGATGAACCAAACTATCAGTGTAATCATACTTAGTTACTTGCTATTCTACGCTATAAAGTTGAGTTTCTCATGTCCTGAGTACTCTAGTTTTTATCCAGCAAAAAGGCTTGGCTTGTGGTTACTGTAAGGTGTAGAGTTTGAAATCAGGTGCTCTGATTCCTTTTTGTTAAGACTTATTGTCTGCCCTGTGGTTTCGTTATTGTTGTTGACTTCATTTGCATCTAGTATAGATAAAGCTGCTGTTGGTGATCTTCATATTTATGTCTTGTTACTTTAATAAAATCAACTTTTTTCAAGATAGATGACATTTAATAAAAAAAAAAGTATATGTTCAAGTGCTAACATACTATGAGAATACATGTGAATTTTTGCACATACTGTTGGAGAAAGATGTACTGAAGTGTTCATTTACTGAACGTTTTTCTTAAGACTTTGGTAGTGAATCCTGTGCTTGGAAGCTGGAAAGAAGGTAATACAGTGCAGTCAGCAGCACTTAATTTTCCCATTGGTATTTTTAAGGTTTTGCTCCTTTTGACAGTCTTTAGATGGTATTCTCATCTTACAGCCAAAGATTCATTTAGTAGGTATTTTGGTGATACTACCAAGGTATGTGAAGTTTTGAAACTTGGTGTGTTGACTAAAATCCAACCTTTTTATTTCTTTGTTCAGGTTAAAAATGTATCCTTTATTTTGGTCAGTGATTAGCAGAGCTCTGTGGAACATGTAATGACTTATTATTTCTTATTTAAATATAATTTACTGTGAAGATTGGAACATTCTGTGAGTTACGCTTCTTGAAATATTTTAGAGTGATTTAGTTGGATTACTCATGTTTTGTGTTGATGAACATAAATTTTAGAGCAGAAAGAAAAAGTTGGAGGCAGTGATCGTGAGGTGGTCGAGCAAGCTAAGCCATTCTATTTTGGTGGTAGTAAAGATTGATGTATTGCTATATCTGTCCAATTATGCTACTACTTTAATGTAATCTACATGGTTTTGAAATAACTTTCCTGAGATCAGCTCTAAATCAGCATTTAAAAGAAATGTTTGAATTTCTTTGACTTCCACAATAATTTCATTTACTGAAGAACAACTGGTTTTATCCGTAATTGTTAGTTGCATGGGAAATCAGATATTAAATTTAATGGAACCAGCAGAAATATTTAGAATTATGTTTTTGGTCTGATTTTGCAGAGGATTAAGATTATTTTTTTTCTGCACTGCTTGATATGTGTGTGTGCATAGTATTATTTGTTACAAGATGACTCTGGACACTTCAGAAAGGTAAAATTTCCCTGCTTTGGAAAGATTAATTGTAATGCCATTTTCTTTGACAATCTAGTTTATGGTTTGGTATGCTACAATAAGGAAAATAAACTACTTGAAAAGCAGTGTCTGAAATATATATATTTTTTTCCTTCTGGAAAAGATTAGTATCACTGCTTTTGAGGATCAATGAAACTTGCAACTTTCTTTTAGTTCGGTTCCGTTTGGGATAGTTACATCACATATATAATTTGTGGAGGAATTTGCTGTGTAGGAAAAATATTGCTCTAGTGCTTGGTGATGTGAGATTAACTGTTTAGAAACTAGCAGATTAAATTATAGGTAACTATTTTGTAGATATACTCATCCTGGGCAAATGCTAATTATTCAATATTACAAACTTAATTTAAGAGGAATACACAAAAACAAACTGAAAACATGCCTTTTCAGTATTTGGTATAGGTCATCTTATTTGGGACAGCTTTGAGAATTTTGTGTTTCGAAAGAAACCTGAAAGGAAGATTATATTCAAATTTGTACAGGTGCCCCCTCTCATATTTAACGTTAAACAGCAATTTGTGTTTTTTTTTACAGAAGTCTTTAAGTTCACTTGGCAAGCTAGCTTGCAAGACGTAAACTTTTAATAACTTCCCTTATTTATGAACCAGCTTAAGCAGTTATTAGTTTGGCTAGAGCTAGAGATTCCTTAGACTAGTTAGCTGTCTGTTACAGATGCAGAGAACAGGCACTCCTTGACTATGGAAGAGTGTGCTACTAATACAAAAAAACAGTGCGCAAAACCAATCATTTGGGGAAAATCATGGTGGTTTTAAAAATGTGGGCCTCCTTTGAAAGAAAGTTCTTTGTTTAGGGAGGCTGGCTTGAAAGGACAGAATTAGAGACTCACACAATATTAATTTTTTTTTTTTTTCCATAAAACAGTATTTTTCTGCGTGGCTTTCAGCATTTTAGAGAGAATGATGAAACAGAAATGAAACAAAATGACATCAAGGAGCCATTCTTGGTAACATGGTTGCTAACTTCGACTTGCAAGGTGTGAAGGGAGGGCTGAGCTAGTTGTAGAATCGTGGTTTCGACAACAGATCTGCCCAGAAATGTAATGATAAGAATGAGAAACATAAGAGGGAAGTATTCAAATGAAAATTAGTTGGAAAAGACAGCTTCAGAATAATGATGCTCACCCAGAGCGACCATAGACTGCAACTGTGCCCACCCAAAAACTGCACTTTCACTGAAGGTGAGATGTTGTGGAACATGGATGATTGACTAAGTTAGGGAGTTGTGTTCTGAATGCAGTCCTGCTGGGCACTCCCATCTGGAAGAAGAAAGAAATGGTTGAGACCCTTTTCAGTCCCTCTTTGTTTTCCTGCAAAACATGTTAAGGATACAAAAACGGTACAAATACAATGCAAATACAAATCTGACAGCTCTGAAAAAACCTGCTTTTCCAAAGCAGTCAAAGCAGAAACAGTGCAAACAAAATGCTTGCTAAAAATAGTCTTTAACCTAATTAGGGCCACTCATTCTTTCATTTATGTATTTATCAATCTATTTTGACATGAATATTGCTGTCTCAACATGAATGCCCTTTTTTTTTTTTAAGTCCAGAAACATTCAGTGTGCATTTTTGAAGTCATATATTCACCATGTGTTAAACTTGATTTTGTTTTTTATAAGATAGATCTTCATCTTTCTCATTCCTTAGGACTATTGATGAATAAGATGAAAATTAACTTAAAGGATGTAGGAAGCGGTTGGTTTTTAGAAAATAAGCTTATCCTGTAGGATTTGTTTTGTCTAGTTTTTTATTTAAAGAAAAAGCAAGTCAGACTTGTGTGTGTGAAGTCTGCATGTGAAGTCTGCACTGTAAAAAGATGATCTGCACAGAAATATTTGAGACTGTAAAGAGTCATTTCATTGGTCATAAACAGTAGATAAACTTGGTAGGAAAAGTTGCATGTTCAGAGGCTTAAGTGTTGCACAGCAACATCTGGAAAAATATCATCAGAGCCACTGTTTGTACCTTGAAAGGTTGTCACGGGTTATGTGGTAAATTCAAGGTAGAATGAAAATGATGTGTTTTATCAACTGACTGAAAAAATAATGAAAAATACATGATGAAAGCTGTTGAATGAAAACGACGTGTGATATATAGCTATTTATGCTCCACTCATGTTACGTACTCCCAACTCTCACAATTTTCTACCAAAGTTGAAATTTATTTGTAGTCGATGCATTTCGTGGTTGTTTCTGTCAGTGCTTTTCCTTCCACCCCTCCCGAAGTACCATTGATTCAGGCATATTTCTGGCTGCATTTTTAAAGTCAATATCATGTGTTAGATTTACTTAGGAGTAAAACAAGAAGGCAAGTACGTGGCTGCAGCAGGAGCAGGGTGTATATGCGTGAACATGATGAATTTTTTTCAACATAGAAGTCCTGTGACTGCTAATTATAGGACTGGGAAATTATTATTCTTCTGTAAACTAGAAGAAGAGAAAAAGATGAGACCAGCTGTTTGTTTTTCTTTAATTCTCATTATGGAGCTAAGCTTGAAGAAAGGATGTTCTGGATTCTCTTTATTGGATGGGAAGTATAGATGAAGCTTGTAGGAAAGTTAAAAGCATTTTTGATTTTATTTTTTCTTTAGCAGTTAAAATTTCTTTAACACATTACTATAGATCAACTTATCAGGACTCTTGCTTAAAGAAATATTTCTTATTCCTTTAATTTGGGAAAGTTAGTAATGCTTAAATCAGCTTGTGATAAATGGATGGTACGTCATCCTTTCCATCTAATTTTTAATAAGAGGAGAGAGAAGTTTGGAATGACTTGTCTCCTTAAGTTAAATAGAAGCTCTTATTACAAGTCTTTGTCATTTGCTCAGAGAAGTATTTGTCAGCAGAACATGAGTCACTCCTGTGGGTATTATTTCTTCTGAGCACTCCTGTTAGTGATGGAAACTTATCTTGGGGTTTTACTTCAAAGAGTGAAATAAGCAACTGATGGAGATGATATTTTGTTGGAATCGCAAACCATCTACTGAATCAAATTGTGATTATAAAATGGCTGTCAACATTATGTGTATATGAACAAGTGTAGAAAAAGTAAGGATGGGGAGGAAAGAGCAATGCTGTAGCAGTTCCTTCTGATATCTGCCCTGAGAAAGGACTTACGGTGTATCTGTACAGCAAAATATTCTCAGGAGCTGGATTCTGAATGAAGAGACGGTGGTAAAAATGAAAATACAGAAATAGTGTAGCTCTAGTAATGCAGAACTGTAAGCAGACCAATTAATACTTTCTCTGAGCAAAGCCTACAAAAAGCACTGCATACCTACACCTTTGTGACTGTGGTACTTGAACTTGATATGCAGAAATTGGATATCTCTGTGATACTTTGCTTGAAATATATGGTTGCATAACAGTATTTCATGTGGGATAGCATAACGTGAAGATAATCATCAATATCTCTGCTTGAGGTGTCCTTGCACAACAGTTAGTGCACTTGCTTGTATGCAGCAGTTAGTTAATTCAGCCACAGTCATTAAGAAAAAAAGAACAGCTGTCTTTTATGGCTGTCAGAATGTTTATTAATGTAGCTTTCTGAAACAAAAGTTCCATGACAGTACTGTAAAAACAAATTGTTGGTGTTCAGTGGCTATGAGGCAAGACACTGTTCTTATCTGTAAGGCATGTATTTACTTCATGAATTTTTAATCCTGAAACTTGAAAATTATTTCAGTTGTTTATGTACCTATTCTCTTTAGTTGGTAACTACATTTCTAATTCAAGTAAAGAAGACAGAGTGGTATTTTATTAAAAACAACAACAACAAAAGAAACCAAAGCAAAACAAACATGGCGAGTTTCATGAACTTTGCTTTCTCTTTCAAGAATACTTCAGAGCTGTCTGAATGCTTATGAGCACCAGAAAAAGACCCCATGGAGATCAGTGTTCATAAATCAACTGTGCTGCTGTAGCATTTCTGTTGTTTCAGCTGAGACTCAATTCAGGACTCCCAAGGTTTAGAAGTGATTTTTATTCTTATTTCTCTTTTTTTCCCTGAGTACATTCTTTCTTGAATTACTTTTTTTTTTTTAATATACCAAGCAAATTAGATAAGAAGGATCTATAGGACAAATTCCTTATTATTCTTTCATCCATGGTTAACCTGAGCTATTAACTTAGGAGTAAGAGCAATAAGAAGATATAGATTGAGACGGGAAAATAAAAGAATATGTTAATTGAATAACAGAGCAGAGAGATGGGTTTTTCCTAATCTATTTCTGGCAGTGACAAGAGACATGAGAAAACTTCAAACAAACTAAGGGGAGGCATCGTCTGAGATGCTGCTTATGTCCTTTGCTATGTATGCATGTAGTATATAAGTACCTTGTCTTTTTAACAGCAAAGTGAGAGAAGCCTCTTCCCGTCCATATGGTGCTTCATGGTTTTCAAAGGAAAAAACAATTTCTGGTAAATAAAGAGATGAGTTCAAATTCCTTTTAGAAGTATAATTTTTTTTATAACTACTGCATCTTCTATTTTTCCTGTAGGGACACAGTAGGAGCTTGACGCCAAACTATTGAAACAAGAGCATGCTCACATGGAAAAGCATGTGACTGGACATTGCTATCACTGCTGCATGACAGCTTTATGAAAATATTTAAGACAAGCTTCAGGTTCTTTATGTATGTTTATAATACTTGTAATAGTATACAATAATAAGAATTACCCGTTAATGTTACAGTTACCTTTCTATTTTGTGAAACATGCTCCTGGATGTTTTCCTCCTTTTTTCCTCCTTCTCCACTGTGGCGCTAACTGGAAACTGAGAAATTAAGTAAGACATTTATCATTTAAGCCTTTCAACTTTGATTAATGTGACAGTTGAAAGGGGAGAAATTTTTGCAGAAGTTTCTGTCTCCTGAAAGGTCATCTCTTTTCTATGTGATTTGAATTGTAATTAGAAGCAAGAGTTCTTTAAAAGGAGAGCAAGCTTAATGGGTACTTCTCTTGATTAAAAGGGCAAATCTGATATCAGTACAAATTCTGCTACCCAAGTGTCTCGGCTTCCTTATCTAGAGACCTTTTTCCTTTCTTTTTCCTTTTTTTTTTTTGGTTTTTTTTTTGTTTCTCTTCCCCTTCCCCCCTCCCTTTTGAGCCTTGTAGAACCTTGTGTAAGTTGCTTTTTCCCTCCATCCTAATTGAGAATACAGTCCAGGCAGGGGTAAATTGCTAACATGATCATCAGAGGAGTGAAAAGCCTTCAAGCTGTGTAGATGACCATGCTGGTTTTGCTGACCAGCTGTTACTATATCTGTCTTAATTCAGAAGCTGTGGTTTTTGCAAGATCTGTACTAACAGTGTTGTGTAAAAAATTTTCCAGCTTGAATAACTATAGGTGAGGTTTCGTATATTTTCACTGTAGGTTGTTGTTGTAATTCTGGCATTGCCTTTCTTCATTTTAATTGTTTCTGTGGATAAATTTCTCTGTGATCTAAACCTCAAGTACTTGCCACATCTAGTCTGGCCTTGAATGCCTCCAAGGGATGGGGCATCCACAAGCTCCTTGGGCAGCCTGTTCCAGTGCCTCACCACCCTCTGTGTGAAAATTTCTGATATTTCTCTTCTCTAAGGCTTCTAAGTTGAGTGATATTTACACCAGACTAGTGGAAAATAAACCTTTAATGCAGGATTTGAGACTAGATATGTAAACTGGCTTTCCTTAGGATTGGCGGGTAATTTAAATTAGCTGTTGCTGTATTGTAAGTGAATATGTTGATGTCTTTTGCCTCGATCACTCTTGTTTTAAACAAACTATTTTTGCTAGCTTGCAAAAATCTGATTCTAATGGAGTTGGAATTACTGTGGTACTGCCCACCCACCTTTATTCTCCATGTACGTAGATTTGGAAATGTTCAGTTCTCTTAGGGTAAATTTTGCAATACATAAGTAAAGAAAACCTGTTCATTACTGTCTGTCAATAATTACTTGCTTTATGTATCTTAAGAATAATCAAGGTTGCATTTCTTAACCGAATAATTGGATGCAAAACTGAGATACTGAGAAAGTAGAAATTTTTTCTTTACCAGTAATGGTTGGGAAGTTAGAAGCTCAGTATAAACTGCTTTTCTTCACACCTCCTCCAATATAAGTGGAGACAGATGTCTGATTTTAAAAGTTTGTTGTTCTGCTGTTATGTTTGAACTGCCCTTATAAGGTGGCCACCTTTTCCCATCAGGAAAGCTGTTTGCCCTACGTGCTCTGTAAGGATCAAACATGTTTAGATGATTCAAGTTACGTGTAGTTTTTCTGGGTTAGATTAATTTATGCAGGAGACCAACATGGAGATGATAGATGTTTTGTATAAGTGGGAGTAGAAATAACTTATTTTTTTGTGAGTTAAGACTGTAATAAAGTATAGAACCTGCATGCTTATAGACTATTTTAGATATTGCAATGAAGCGTGATACTTCAGGGGGAAAACTAAAAGCCTGATATGTCATGCTATTTTGTACTTAGCTGACCTTTCTCTAAAACCTGTTATTCCAAAGATCTACTGAGGCATGAAAGTAAAAACTCTGTTTGTTTGTCCTTCCACTAGGTATAAGGTTTTTCACTAAGAATAAGGTAAACTTTAAAAGTTAGACTTTGCAGGGACATTTCAAGATTGGTATTTCTTTTCTGTCTTCTACTCTTGATAAGATTATTGATAAACGGTACTCTTCTGTGACCACATCTGTGTTGGAGAAGATGCTTTGTGCACTTCTGATTTTCTGTTTTGTTTTTTTTTTTTTCTAATTATTTAATAATTTTCATATCTAAATGTGGAATGTTGCATCCTATTTTCTGCTCGGTGTAGAATTAGTAGAAGAGTATTGCTTGAAATTCTTGGAAATCCGTGGGGTGCTTTAGTGGGCTTTAGATTGGACCTTGAAAACAAAGTTTTATTCAGCGCATGGAGTTGATAGGAAAGTCTCCTATTAAACCTCCACTCCCCACACTGTGTTACAGTACTTTCTCTGAAGTATGTTTATACATAATCTGTTGGCAAGAATTCTGTTCTTGTAGTATTGTTGCAATATCTGCAGATCTGGTGTTGCTTTCTCCAGGGAGATATGCAGTTTTCAGGGCAATATAATTTAGGGAAGTAGCTGTATAACCCTGAATTGCTCTCCTATTGCTCAGCTAACTACATCCATTCATCCATTCATTTACAACAGTTTCAGGGAGAACTTTCAGGGAGTAACAAATTGCGAGATCAGATGTAAATTCTATAGAAAATAAGGCAATGAAAACAGATAATGAAGGAAAAATGACAAAAATAAGTAGTAAGATGTATGTATGTCCACATATAGATAAAGCTGTTCAGCAAAAACAAGGGAAAGTTGAAGATAAATTAAGCAAGCAAAACAGATTTTCATATGACATACAAAAGGCCATATTTGTTTATTTAGGAATGCTGATATTTTTTTAAATAAATTTGCTGCTCTGTATACAAATTAAAAATGTGAATCTTGTGACTTTGCACCACAGCTTTTGAGCCTGGAGGAAAAGAGCCTGGCATTGTATGTGCACATGCCTGCACAGAGACAAGGGTTGGGAGTTCCCCAAATGCTTAAAAACACTGAGGAGATGGATATGATCACTGTTTGCAGCCTGTTTTCCAAAATGAATCATCTTTTATGCTAATAAAAATATATTTTTTTCATACATAGCCTTACGTGAGAGGCAGTGACAGTTCAAAAGGAAAAATGTTCTGACTTCAGGATCCTACCTAAAATGCTGTGTTCTGGAATGAAGCATGAGACTTGAAAGGGTTTTTGGTGAATCATCAACACCTGAAACTTCTGGACATTCTTTATCTGTTAGCCAAAAAGAAGAGGCATCTCTCTCTGAATGTAACTAAAGTTTTCATACAAACATACATTGAATTTGTTTCTTCTAGCTTGTCAAAAAGTATTTTATTATGCACTATGAGAACCTGTCCTCACTTTAGACCACAGGACAGATTTGGGAAGATATTCTTAGAAATAAAAGTCATAGATGATTTTATATGAATGGTCTGCGTAAAATACATTTGAAAAATCATTTCAATACTTTTAATGGAAGCTCTATCTAACTTAATATTTGATGAAACAGAGCAAGGAAAGAAATTTTGAGCAGTTGGGAATAACTAAGTGCTGGTGGGAATTAAAAACACTGCTCTGCTTAGTGCAGAGGAATTAAGATAATGATTATCACTTACTCAGAATTCCAAAGAATAACTGGTAGCGTTCATTGGAAGAAAAATTTTAGAGTTCAAATTGTTTTTTCTTTAGTATTCCTTCAGGTAAGTCAGGCACCTTCCATTATTTTCAGTGTCCCAGCAGCTTTTTAAGAAAGTTCTACTGCAAATTAACACCAGAAAGTGTTAAGTCTGTGTGAGTTGCAGCTAAAAGTTCTAAGTTGCACCCAGCTTGCTTTTTAATGCTGTTGGAACATCACTTGCTGAGAACAAGTATCGAATAGATTTTGACTAGATTTACTCCCATCCTCCTATTCTTTCCAGAGAAATTGAAGAAATGCTGTATTTGTCAGCAGTATTTCTTTCAGAACTTGTGTTTATTATTTTAAAAAACATCCGGTATATTTTCATAGTAATTTACAAATAATTGAAAATACAACTGTTTTATTTTCAGAACAGTTAATCCACCCTAACAAGAGAACTGTTCCTGTGTTTATCTGTTGTGTTCTAGAATTCTGCTGCAGAGTAGTTTTACTCTGAAGTCTGATTACTGTGTAGTCAAATTGAATGCAACTTCAGGCCTTAGACTTACGACTTCACCTTTGTCAACACAGTCTAATGTTAAGTTTGCTAACTTTTGACAAGCCTTCAGTCTTATGGCAGTCCATTTTGTCACATAAAGCTCAGGCATCTGTTTTTTTCTTGCAGAAGTGTATTTTGTCCGCTGAGTTTTAATTGTTCTCTGATCCTTTTGAAAGTGTTTAACACTGTTCTGAAGACTTGTGGAAGTAACTTTTACCTAGAATGCTCACATCCTCTTAACAGCAACCTGGAAAATAAGGTATGCTATGTTAAGATGGGAAGTTTTCTTTCTGTTTACTGAACAGAAAGTGCCTTTGTGTATTTCTGTTTTGTCTTCACTACTTTGGATGAAAAACATATCCTGTATCCTCATTACAGCCAGAAGTCTAGGATGGTTACTTTGCTGCTCATGAAAGCTTTGTTCAAATTAAGCCACTTAGTACCAGTCTTCTTTTTTTTTTTTTTTGCTTTTCTAGGGAGCCTCTTGTAAAGACAACACAATTATGCAGAAAGTACGCTAATGACTGGGCTGGTATAAAACTATTAAAGGGCAGCCTCAAATTTCTAAATGATCATAAACAGGACTAATTCCCTAATTATTCTAGACATAATTACTCCTCTGTAATACAGAGCTAAATTATTTCTCTTCTTTGTAAATGTTTTCAACTGTTGCTTCTTAGAATGGACAAAGGGGTTCTGAAATATCTCCAGTTTTATTGACACAGATTAGAAGTTTAATGATTAAGGACATGCAGCGTGCCTGTACTGTTTACAATTGTTTCATTATGTTGAGATTTTTTGTTAGCAGATAATCCTTGTATGCATGCAGTGGCATATCAGTTGAAGTAAGATCTTGCTGGCATTAGTGGCTGTGTTTACTGTTAAACTATTGTACTATTTACTTCTAGATAGCAGAATTGAGAGTGCTCCAACCATGTCAGTGTAATTTCTTCATATTGTTTTCAAATACTGCAGCGAAGTTTTCTAGGGGGAAAAAACCTCTGAAATTTATGAAATAAATATTTGGAAAAGCATATCAAACCTGTACCTCTTTTGAGAAAATTTACAGTAATGTGGGATTTACTGCTTTGTACTCTTCTCTAAAATATATCCAGATAATAAGTAATGCTAAGATGAACTCAGTACTACTTTTGTATCTCACATCACTGGCCTATTTATTACTCCATGAGTATGAATTTTAAAGGAAAGAACAGATTGCTTTTGGCTCTGTGTGGAGGTTTCATTTTCTTCATTTTCTTCAGAAGTTTGTATCTATTCAAGAAGAAAACTTTTTTTTTTTTTTTTGAAGACCATGACAAACTCCTGTGCAAAGGAAGGAAAACGGTGCTGAATTTCTCTTGAAGTCAGAAATGTACAGATGATTTCAGCATGCAGTTTAAAAAATATATTTTTTTTAAGCCAGAATTCATGGCACATTCAAAGAAGCCTTGAATTCGGGACAAACTGAACAGTCTGTCCACTGATCATCTGTTAGGCATTTACAGTATGGAATTCTGTATCTATAGATATTTCCATATCTGTAGATAATCTGTATCTATAGTATAGAATTCTGAAGAGGGAGTTGGTGGTGTATTTATTTATTCATTTTGGTTGTTGGCTTTTTTTGTCAGTTTTCCCTTCCCTTCTTCTTCAGTATCTTTTATATACATATTTTTACTATATGGAAACAAGATGTATTTTATATATTAAAAAAATATGACATGGAGAAGAAAGGCACTGTTAAACTTTGGTATCCAAAATCTGTTCTTCTTATGACCAAGGACTTTTATTTATTACAACATTACTAGAGTATCAAAACTTCTTGAGATAGAAATGCAAAAGCCACAAAGGCAATTCTCCTGTCATTTCAAAATAAGAAAAAGTCACATAAGCACAGCAGATTACAGGCTTTATCAACATTGCATCAATTCTTTCCTTCGTAAATATTTTACCATACAAATCAAAATAATTGCACACTGGTGAAAGTGTTATAAGTCAAAAGATGCTGTTTATCTCCGATATACATAAAATGACTGCAGCTAAAGATAATTAGTTCGTTGCTCTATTGACAATTCCCCAGTTCGTCTATAAAGCATATTCAGGAAGACTTTTGGCAGCACACTCATTGCAGGCTGTATTAAACTAAGTAATTGGCTCAGTGCAATACTAGTCCTGTTGCATTTAAGTCACTGCAAATCTTATTTTTTCACTTAGTTGCATGTAAAGTCCCTTTCCTTGGCTATATTATAATGAACACAACAAGCAAATATTTAGAATTATTACTTTAGTTGGTAAATGAACATTAGAGAGTTACAGACATTCTCATCTTGCTTTCAGTCTTTTTCAAAAGCTCAGGCAGCTGCCTCTGTGTATTTGCTTTGTGTGCCAGGCAGAATTGGCAGCTTTTGAGTGTTTGCAATCAGAATACTTTTTTTGTCAGACATGGAAATAATAGGGCTATGGGATTGCTAGAATATTCGCTGGATAAACTGCTAAGGTTAATGTCATTTACTGAAAATGCAAGCTTTATTTGCTGACTCTTGAAGTCTTGAATCCTTTTCAATTTTGCTATACTTGGAACTCTCTGTACTGAAGAAAGCCCCATTGAGACTGTCAGGCTAATTGGTCTCAAAAAGGGGCAGCATGCTCATGGGTTTGAGGAGAAGTACCCAGTTGCTGCATATATTTGTTTCTTACCTCTGGAGAAAATATACGTACATACATACATCTTGTCATCTTGTTGCATGCTGGTCAGCTTGATGTGCCACTTTTCTGTATCTGAGAACCGTACTATCCAATAATGCTTAGTAGACCACTATACATCTAAAACAGAAAATGAGATTTGGTAAATTGTGTGGTATTTCTGTGCAACGCAGTAAGACCTGATTCACTGCAGAGATATGAAAATGCTTCCTTCTTCATTTGACAGTTCAGTAGCTATCGTTTTTAATTTTTGTTCTGTCCCATTGAGTTTGTTCAATCAAACTCTACCAAGAAAAAAACCCACAAACACCATACGGAATCAAATTCTCCGCACTTAGAAATGTACAGGTGCAACAGTCTGCTTTGGAAAAGTAGCTATCAATTATTGATACAAATGCTTTTGAGAAATGCCAGGAATTTTCCTTGGAGTTGTGTTTTGCTTTGCTCTGACTTGCTGAAGGTCAGTGGTGAAAACCAGCCTGTTATGTCTTGCAGGACTGTCTGTCTTCCTTCCTCCTCCTTTTTTTTCCTCTTTCTAGAAAATTAAAGAAGTTACATTCTTAGGGTTTGTAAAAATGTCTTCTATCTGACCAAATTCTGGATCTGTTCCAGTGGTTTACAAAGATATTCTATATAACTGTGGAAACAGCAACATGAGAACAGCTGTAGTTGTATGTCACAATATATGTGAGGGATGAAGAACTGAAAAAATACTATTAACGTGAACCTACTGTGTTTTAATTTTACTCGTGCCCGTGTGTATTCTTGTTCCCTCCTCTAAACGTAGTTGAGGCTGGAGTTGACCACCAGGGGGCAAAGCAAACATATATACTCCCTTTTTTATGGTCTTGAAGATCAACTACAATTGTTCAACTTGCTGCTTCCCCTTAGTAATTGAGAACAGGTTTTCAAGACAAATATTTATTTCTGCTGAGGAAGCTTAGTTGTCTTTATTCATCATGTGGCCACAATAATTGGAAAGAACCACTCTGAAACAGCAAATAATTGCTTTCAAGGAATAATACAAAACATGAACAAGCTAGTTGTACATCTTACTGCTGGCTGGGTTTCAGTGGCATATGTAATCAAATCCATACTGTCTTACCTGTTTCTTAAGGAGATGATTGGTATAGTCACTGTTCAGCAATTTAAATTGCTGTGTTATATTGTATTAATAGACATATTTTAACTTTTGACTTGGTTTTCCTTTAAATAATTTATTTCCTATTTACCAGAATCAAATGATCAAATGATATATGTAGTATGTAATGAAATACCTTCAATGTTGGAATGGAAACTTATAGTGATATACAGTTTTCTGTATACCTATTATTTACAGTAGGAATTTGTTAACAGTTTACATCCCTGTTTTAGAATAGGTAGGTCTACATTCTTGTGCATGTTTCTATTTAAATTTGGGATTTTTGTATGTAGTCAATTTTTTTTAATCAGACCCTCAGTATGGCCTGGATCAAACCACTGAAAATAGATTAGATGTTGCAGAATGGAAGGAAATGTTTTGACAGGTTCTGTACTGAGTAACCTCTGACAAACAGAAATCTTGGCATTCTAGTGCTTTCTGCAAAAAAATGATTAACATGGTCAGTATTCTTATCATACAATTTATATGTCATTACTTGTCAACATTTCTAAAATGATTATATCTCTTGTGTTTTCTTGGAGATTCATTTGATCTTGTAAAAAAAATCTGAACTGGGTTCATTTAGAATGACCATTTTTTAATAATGAAACCACTAAATAGTTGAAAAATGATCCTGACAGTAAACTAAGTATTAGACAACTTAAACTGGATGTGTTCTACAGGCTCTGTGTTGTAACATAATTATGTTTTCATTCCATCTGGTGGAGGGAGACTTTGAACTTTTACATCAGAGGCTATGAATTTCATTTTGAACAATATATACAATATACAATATATATGCCTACTAATGAGTCTTATAAGACCATTTTTTGACCAATAACTGTGTATTTTAGGCGGTAAAATTAGAAGACCTTGAATGTCTGATAATTTAAAGCAGATTGAATGCAAGTTTGGAAAATTATATGCAATGCATTTATTACTGGGTTTTTTTGTTTGTTTGTTTTGTTGGTTTTTTTGGTGGAAGTTTGATACTTTTTCTCAACATCCTTACCATATCCTTTAAGTTTCACAAAGCTTCTATTTTGAAACATTGAGCAGGCTATGTGAACATGTCACTGTGTGGAGATAACAGCTCTGAGTAATTAAAAGAATGACCCAACTTGGTGCAGACTTACTGGAGAATGAGTGCACCCTCATTGTAAGTTTGCAGAGGGCACCAAGTTGGGAGGAAGTGTTGATCTTCCAGAGGGGAGAAAGGCACTACAGAGGGTCCTGGATAGACTGGATCGATGGGCAAGGGTAAACTGCATGAGTTTCAATAGGGCCAAGTGTCAGGTCCTGCATTTTGGCCACAACAACCCCAGGCAATCCTACAGGCTTGGGGAGGAGTGGCTGGAAAGCTGCCTGATGGAAAGAGACCTTGGTGCACTGGTGGACAGCCAGCTGACTATGAGCCAGCAGTGTGCCCAGGTGGCCAAGAAGGCCAAGGGCATCCTGGCTTGGATCAGGAATGGAGTGGTGAGCAGGACCAGGGAAGTCATCCTGCCCCTGTACTCGGTGCTGGTGAGGCCTTGAGTACTGTGTTCAGTTTTGGGCATCTCAGTGCAGAAAGGACATGGAGGTGCTGGAGCAGGGCCAAAGAAGAGCAACAAGGCTGGTGAAGGGCTTGGAGAATATGGCCTATGAGGAGAGACTGAAGGATCTTGGGCTGCTTAGTCTGGGGAAGAGGAGGCTGAGGGGAGACCTTATTGCTCTCTTCCAATACCTGAAAGGTGCTTACAGCAAGAGCGGGGTTGGTTTCTTCTCACTGGTGACAGCTGACAGGACGAGATGAAATGGCACCAGGGGAGGTTTAGGTTGGATGTGAGGAAACACTTCTTTACAGAAAGGGTTGTTAAGCACTGGAATAGGCTCCCCAGGGAGGTGGTTGAGTCACCATCCCTGGATGTGTTTAAAAACCGTTTAGGATGTGGTGCTCAGGGACATGATTTAGTGGAGAGTTGTTAAGAGTTAGGGTAGGATGGTTAGGTTGTGGTTGGACTCAGTGATGTTTAAGATCTTTTCCAACCTGAGCAATTCTGTGATTGTGATGCTATGAAGAAATCCAGTAAAGCAAAATACTAAAATCCTTTACAAGAGGCAAAATTACAAGCTTCAGGAATTTATTTCACAAAGAAAAGATGTGTATTCTCTTTCTCATATGTTCAAAACTGACTCTAAGGCTATTTCAGATGCTCTTCTGCGTTTCCTTTATTATGTGACTCAGGAGATTGACAGGTGTTCTGAAGCAGGTCAATTTAATGCTCAGGGAAGAAACAATCTGTGATAAGCCTATAAACCATAAGCAGAGGAAAAAAAAATCTGTATTGTGTAACATTTATAGATTAGCTGCATTGCATCTTGTATGACAGAAATCTAATCAATAAGTGTTATTATTCAAGACTTAGTTACTGTTTGAAAGAAGTAGAATACTGCTCAGTCATTTACTTTCCATTTTTTTCTTGGGAAAGTCTTGTTTGTTTACCTGCATGCAAGTGAGAAGGTGAAGTTATCTTACAGAAGCTTATCTAAGCACAGTGGCTTCACACTCATGAACAGCTAAAGTCTGCCATACTGCTCTTTTATCCCTCCCTCCTCCCAACAGCACAGAGGGAGAAAATGAGATGAGGAAAGGTTGATTGAAATAAGAATCAAAAGGTCCATCACAAGTTACCATCTCAGACAAAGCAGGCCTGATGTGGTGAGTTAAGTGTAATTAATTACCTACTGCTATTAACAAACTAAAGCAGTGAGAAACTAGCAGCAAATTAAAAACACCTTACCCCATCCGCTGGCTTTATCAGGGCAGAGTAGAGGGGCAAGATCACCTCCCTTGACTTGCTGGCCATGCTTCATATGATATGGCCCAGGATATGGTTGGCTTTCTGGGCTGCGAGGGCACATTGCTGGCTCACATCCAACTTGTCATCCACCAGTACCCCTAAGTTCTTTTCAGCAGGGTTATGCTCAATCCTTCGATCCCCCTGCTTTACTAACTGTGGAGGTTGCTGCACTTGGATTTATTGAACCTCATGAGAGTCTCCTGGGCTTGCTGCTTGAGCTTGTGTAGATCTCTCTGGATGGCACCCTATCTGTCAGACATTTTGTCTGCACCACACAGGTTAGTGTCATCTGCAAACTTGCTCAAGTTGCACACAATTCCACTACCAGTGTCACTGATGAAGATACTAAAGTAAATTGGTTCCAGTACTGACCCCTGAAGAACACCGTTCATAACCGATCTCCATCTGGACACTGAGATATTGACCATTTCTCTCTTGGCATGATCTTGCAACCAGTTCCTCATCCGTCAAACGTTCTACCCATCAAAACCATATCTTTCCAATTCAAAAAGAAAAATGTTGTAGGGGACCATGTCAAAGGTCTTACTGAAGTCCAGATCAATGACATCAGTGGCTCTGATGCAGTTATACCAACATAGAAGGCTTCTAGGTTGATCAAGCAAGACTTGCCCTTGATGAAACCATGCTGGTTGTCTCTTATCACCTCCCAGTCTTCCATGTGCTTTAGTATAGCTTCCAGGAGGATCTGATCCATGATCTTTCCTGGCACAGAGGTGATGCTAACTGGTCAGCAGTTCCCTGGGTCATGCTTTCTCTCCTTCTTAAACACTGGGTGCGGTATTGTCTTTTTTCCAGTCTGCAGGGACTTTACCTGACTGCCATGGGGGTAACACCTTCTTGGACTTTCTGGTTGGTGTACCTGTAGTCTTTCTTACTGTTTGCTCCCCTTGTTAAGTCCAGTTCCAGTCGGGCCTTGGCCTTCCTGACTACTCCTACTTAACCTAGCAGCATCCTAGGGCACTGGGATGTCTTACACCTACCTCATAGTACTCTGTCTGGGTCTCTGCTTCCACTGCTTGTGCATTTTCTTTTTGTTCTCCAGTTTGACCAGCAGGTTTTGGTTCAACTGTGCTGGTCTCTTTCCTTCCATTCCTGACTTCCTTCACTTGGGGATAGGGAGGTCTTGTGCCCTAAGGGAAGTTTCCTTTAAGATCTTTCAGCTCTGCTCTGCTCCCTTGTCCTTGAGGACAGTTTCCCAGCGATTCCATCCCTCTGGTGGGGCTGCTGGGCTCAAGAAGTTTGTCCTCAGTGCATTCCAGGAGCCTCCTGGATTGCCATATAGCCTGCTGTGCTATTTTGCTGACAGATGTCGGGATGGTTGAAGTTCCCCAGCAGGATGAGAGCCTGTGATCATCCTGCCTTCTGTAGCTGGAGGAAGAAGGCTTCATCAGCAGGCTTTGCTTGATCAGGCGACCTTTAGTAGAAACCAGCCACAATGCTCCCTTTGTTGCCTCAGTCTCTAACTCTCACCCTTAAGCTTTTGCCTTGCTTGTGGCCTTTCTTCAGGGGCGGCTCTTCAGACACTATTTGTATCTTGATTTAGGAGATAAGGCCTCCTGCATTCCTGCCTTGCCCGTCCCTTCTGAACAGCTTGCAACTTTCAGTAGCAACACTCCAGTCAAGGGAATCATCCCACCCAGTTTCAAATTTGGCAGCTATATCATGGTTTTCTACTAGCATGATGCCTTCTAACTCCTCATTTGTTTCCCGACCTGTGTGTGTTGGTGTAGAGCCATTTCAGCTGGGCGGCTGGCCTTCTTGCAGGATAACTCATTAATACCTTTTAAGTTTCCCTGTTGCCTTCTCCTGCTGCCATATGGTAAATGGTAGATGTGGTAAATGGCAGTGGTAAATGTTCTGTTCACACACCATCAGAAGAATTGATACAGATGTATTTCCTTTCTCAGCTCTTTCTATTCCAAATAAGAGTTCTCACTGCAACTGGATAAAGTAAATGATTGTTCAAGGATGGAATGGAGTGAGGCAAGGGGAAAAAGAGGAAAGCTCTTCAGTAATCTCTTATGAGATTACTCTAGTTTATAACAAATCAAAACTGCCTTGAACATAATACTGACAACTTGACCCTTGGTGACTCAGAATATGTATTCTTTCTCTTGATAAAAATCTTACAAAAACATCATATTTTCAGATAATTCTGAACTATTTAGTCTTCTGTCATTATGAACATATGTTTATGTGACATGGCATTTCTTCTGAAGGTAATTTTATTTGTTTAACAAGCTGTCTTGTGTTCAGCGTTATTTTGGTAATAGGCAATTAGTGCATTATAGACTGCACCTTAATGAATTATTACTATGGGGAAGAGAGTCTTCATTCAGTTCACAACTGTCTTTTGCTTCTTGATGGAATCATATTTGCAGTTATACCCGTTCAGCTGCTGTCTCTCTACAGTCTTCAAAGTGGATCATTTTTCATAAAATCTGGTTGGCCTATTTGATCTCATAGATCAAACAGGGGATTTAAAGTTTCAGATCTTACAGAAGAAAAAAAAATCCCATCATTGATGGACAAACACATACATAGGGTTGCCAATTACTTTACAGTGCTCGCTGTTGGCAGACTGTTTTGCAATTCTTCTACTCCAATCTGGACTTTTTCAAGAGTCACTTGCAACTGATCTTCTAATAAAATGCTATTGCACCTGTTACTTCTCAGAATAGTAGCTAAAGTATATATGGTGATGTCTTTGGCAAATTTTCTCTAAAAGTTGCAGAGTTGTGTGAAGAAGAAAGATTAATTTTGTATTCTACCTTATTCTTGCCTGTCAAAGAAAGATATTCAATCCTAGTATCAAAGATTATGTCTACATGTAATGTTTGGATTCTCATCAGATTGCTTGCAAGCTTTTGTATTTTGGTTTGTTCTTTCAGAATTATTTTCATCTTATAATCAAATTGTTAAGAGTTACAAGAGGAATCAGATAAAAGGCATTAAATAAGATAAAGTATGTGACTTACATATGTCATATTGAAGGGCTCTGGAAACATAGCAGTACAAGATATCAGTGTTGAGAAATGGTTTTACTTCACATTCATTACATGCACATTATAAAACTGCTTACCTGTGTATATGTAAGAAGAAATATATGTTAGGCTTCATATATATTGTATATATGAATATGAATGCAGTTAAGATACTTAGAGTACGATTCAGCTAAGCACAAATATCTAGTTTCAGTTCAATTGTTGTAAATTATTCTGCTCTACCTCACAGTGCAAGAGTAGAGATTTTCCTTAAATGCTCTGTCGTATGTGACAGTGCTATGCAGATGTGTGGAATCTCCTAGGTAACACAATGTTTTGGCAGCTACATCCCACCTCAAGTGCTAATATGAACTTTTTAATAAGGCAAGCGACAGAAGAGAAGTTTGAAAAGCAAATTTTAAATTGCAGTGGGAAATCTGAATATCATTTGTGCTTCTGTATCTAATGCCAAATGTACACAATGAATTAAAAATACGTAGTCATTAGTACTTTTTCCTTAAAACATTCTGACTGGTTAGAAATTTCTTATGTTTTAGGATACCGTTAACTAATAGTCTTGTGGCTTGACTTATAGCCTTCATTGCTCTGTTATTGAGTTTACAGAAGCACTTAATAGCCATCAATCAATGATTTTTCTCCTTCCACAGTCCTCAAAATTAGCTCCTGGAATCAATGGTATAAAACAAATTATGAATCTTGGGTTACTGCTTTGCTTATGGAATTTCTTCTGTTTTATCAATGAACTCCTGAATGTCAAATCTGCTAGTTCTATTGTTTTTTCATTACAAATGAACAAGTTATATTGACACCTCTATCCCACATTGTCATCTCTCTCTTCTTATATATTCATTGATAGCTATCCCATTTGACTAGAACTGCACTTCTTGTTCATAGGTTTATGCCTTTGAATGTGACTTGATTGAACTAGATGCTGTCTGTTTGCACCCAGCTTACACAACTTCCATCTCTGTAGATGTGCATCACTGACTTGTCTTCTACATTAGTTCTTTCTTCTCTTGCTTCAGTTTTTTGTTTTATTTGTTTATAGATATTGAAAAGACAATAATTGTTTATAGACAGGAACATAATATCCATAACATCTTACAAAGAAATAAATTGGATGTCTTCGTGAATGTGACTCTGTTTCTATATCATCATTTCATTGTTTGCTGTGTCACTTTTGTTCTATTGTAGTAACTCAATTAAAAGTTTGTTTCTTATATCATGTACATTATAATAATTGAGATGTATGAAATATGAGTCAAGCCAAATGTTGTAACTGTAACCTTCTGTAATAAGTTGCTGAGATAGTTAAACATCTAGAACAGCAGATACATGCACAAAAGTAGGTAGAGTTCCTTGAAATAGCTTTTCCACGCTCTTGATTCATAAATTTCAAAACAATTGTATGTGTAACTTTTCTATATTTGTATGTCATAAATGTAGATGCTTTTATGAACACATTAAAAAAAAAGTAGATTGTAGTAGATTGGAATGGACGTAGTTTGCTTTTCTATTTAGGTTATTTACAAATCTCCTTTGTATTTTCTCTTGGTATCAAACTTTTTTGAATTGCTGCTGTATTACTGCTACAATGGTCAGGATAGACATATACAGTAAATCAGGTTAAAAAACAAAATGAATTTCTGTAGAAATACATTCTACAATGGTCTTGTCCATTGTACTCAAGGGTGTATTTCACTTTTTCCTTTCATCACAATTTGAGCTTAAATTGTAAACACTGCTGCATGTTTTTAAGTGTTCTACTCTAGCTAAGTGCTCTTTGTTCTCTTCACAGTTTCCTGGCCTTCAAAGAAAACCAAAAATGAAGTGCTATGAAATTTTCTGATAATGCAGGGAGGGAGCAGTGAATTCAGAAGGGAAAGAAAGATGAAAAAATGCCAAACGACTTAATTAAAACTAGAATTGTGGTAGTTAAATGGCCTATTTATAAATGGCCTAAATTCAATGTAAAAGAATCTAACATAATGAATTTATTAACAAAACATTAGCAAATATTATGGGCCCTCACAATGGTGAGCTGAAGAAGTATTTTGGAATAATGGTGGATAGAATTCCTTAAACTTAGGGATGACATGCTGTCTCTATAGTTTTGTAACATACTGGATATGCATATGAGGCTTAATTTTGGAATGCAGTCTTCACGTGCTTTGAAATTATACCTTGTTTAGGTTTGCTATAGAGGTGGTTGGAGCTGATATTACAGAATTGCTTCGGAGATACCAAGGGGAGGGGCAAAAGGGGATATCATTTGGGAAGTGGGGATGGCAAGTTCTGGAGTTTTGGGACTAACTGATGCTGTGTGAGCAGTGTTCAGTAAGACCTAAGACATTGGTGTGTTATCAGTGTGATTTCTGTCATAAATGTGAAACACACCACTATACAGATTGCTATGAAGAAAATAAACTTTACCTGATCTAGTGCTTGATCTAGTGGTAGGCAATCCTGCTTGCAGCAGGGCAGTTGGAACTAGATGATCTTCTAGGTCCCTTCCATTTTATGGTTCTTTGATCATGTTCCAGAATCAGTGAACCATGTTATCACTTCAAAACTTAAATGGCCCTATAGATACAAGTTCAAGCTTTGCCTTCATATCTGTTCCTCCAGTGAACAGATTTACCTGGTACTGCGTGTTTTTCACATTTAAATGTGAAAACCAAATCTGAATTTGCCCCAATTTAGGCAAATGACAAAAGATTAAACCCCAGAGACACACTCAAGATCAGTCATATGTCAGAGCTATCTTGGACTCTAGTCTGTATTCACATACTCCATCAGAGGTTGTTTGTGATTAATATCAGTTTAACAATGGTGAAAAGGGAACCACCCGATACACTGCCAGCTTTTGTCCCCTGCTCCTCCCAGAAAGCAGAAATAGCTTAAAGTAGGACAGCAAAGCAATAAAAGTCACCCTCCTGCTTGTAATAATACCACAAGAGGTAGAAGTATGACCTAAATGGCGATATAGCATGCAAAACGTTAATTGCACCTAATCAGGGCCACAGAACACCAAAATACCTTCTTGATGATGATACAGTTGTTTCATAAGAACACTGAACAGCAGAGGGAAGCTCAAGTCCCTGAGAAGACTACTACAATGATATTATGCTTTGATATAATTCAATTTTTAGGTAGTCTTGTGTGGAGTACGGAGTTGAATTCAGTGATCCCTGTGGGTCCCTTCCAACTCAGTTTGTGATTTTATGACTTTCCTCAACAAGGCTGTGGTCATACATTGCTCGTAAATGACTGAAGGCAAAGATTGCTTTTTTGGGGCTACAATTTAGCTTCTAATTTAGAAGAATTAGATGATGAATTAGCTGAATTGTTCTGCTGTGCATGTATTGCTCTCTTAAAAGGACAGTTACCCATTTCATCAATGTTAGCATAAGTGAATACTTTCAGTCCTCTGTTTTACTCAGTTTGCATTACTGTTTTTTTGTTCTTTCACTACGTTCTCTATATTTTTTGACCAAGATAGCTGGCGTCAAGGCAGGTAGCTTATTTCACTTTGTATATGCTTAAATAAATTAGTCAGACATGTTTTTGATGAGCTTAATTGTAGTGTAATCTTTTTAAAATGTTGTTACCCTTTTTCTATGGCAAAATAAGCACTTGGATTTGGTAAACTGGTGAAATGAAAATTCTGAGTCACGTTTTGAATTCCATTGTGTCGTGATATGTAAAAAAACATTGTGAAATAATGTTATTTCTGTATAGAAACTTTATTTCTGTATAGAAACTTGCTGAATACTTGAAGATGTTGAATTGAGAATGGTTGTCTAAACTCTTCAAGAAGTTCTGGAATTATGCTGTTGGATAAGACAAGAAGTTTTTTCCTTCATTTTTTTTTTTAATTAAGCTATAATCACACCACATCTACAATCAGGTTTCCATGCTCTTTACTGCACAGCAGAGTATAGGAGGAAACTTCACATTATTTGCAGTACTTGGCAGATTCTAACTTTACATGATTCTAACTTTACATAAACTTTGCCATTACAGAACTTAAGCTGTGAGACTTTCACCATGATGAATGGCGTGTTGCAGAGTCGTGTGCCTGACCAGGTTCAGGAATTCTTCCTTGCCATGTACTTACCTATTAAGATTGCTGTGTACCCTGGTTCTTTTGCCAGGAGTGCAATCCTAGTAAAACTGCAATATTAGAGACTTCATTCTTTTCACTGTTAGCTGTGATTTATTTATTTCTGTGTATATTTTGATGTTATGTATTCATAATTCTAGTTTCAGTTGCTGTTTGTCAGTGAACTGAAAACACTGGAGACTCAAGGCTTTTGTTTATAACTGCAATTGCAATATAATGCTGTTGAAATTACATTTGAGCATTCTCTTGTATTTACACTCTTCTTTCTCCTGGTTATAACTTTGTGGGATAATTCCACGGAGAAGAGAGGGCAAAATAATGGAACTGCTTATTCCTCTGAATAAAGTTTCAGTTCATTTTGTTGAATATGTTTTTTTTTTTTTTTCCTGCAAGTAGTCCAATTAACATGCATCTAAAATTCAGATTATGAATTACAGAACATAGCCATTACTATCTCTTGCACATGTTCATTGCATTGTTATGAAAGTAACTTGTCTCAAAGCTATGATGCTTTTAAAAAGTAACCATAGATACTGATTTCTTTTTCTTCCCTTAAAAAAAAAAATCAACAAGAAACTGTTGGACAAGGAAGATGTTAGTCATTCAAGGGCACAGTGAAACTAGTTTTTTATGAAGAGACTGTTGAATGTAATGTGATGCTGAAGATAAAAGTTTTGCATTTTTTTTCTCCGCTTGTTTTGTTGATTAGTAGTCCTGCACCAAGTAACAGAAAAGTAAAAGCTACTCCACCAACTGTGATTTTTGTATTGGGCAGGCTTCTTCCAAAAGAAATAAATTAAGGTTGCTATAAAAATTTTATATTAATTTACATCTTAGACGCTGGCTGACAAGAAAGAAAAAAGAAAAAAATGTCAAATTATATGTTACCAACTATTAAAAAGCAGTAGAAAATAAATTGAAAGACATAGTTCCTGTATAATTCTATATGGTACCTTGTTCATATTGTCACTCTTCTTCTTTCCTCTCATTGAGATATAGTAGAAAGAGAAGAAATACTAAGAACAGAAAAATTAGTAGCCCACTGTATGAAAAAGGTGGATTCCCAAAGGAAGCTGCTTAATATATCTGAAGGAAGAAGCAGTGAAGAATGGTCATTGGTCTGCTTTTTTTCCCTTCTGCAGAACTCTGAGCGTATATCTGTCTGTGTAGCTATCTGTTCTTGCGTCTGATTGGAGATGGAGCCAGAAGACTATGATTTTATAAGGATGGCTTTTTGAAGTTTAATGTTACAGTCTTCATTTTATAATAACAATCATCCTCTGTAGAAACATGATCAATTTCCAGTGCAAAGCATGCACATTTTGCCCTTACAAGAACTGCATTGCCAGAGGAAGTTTGTCCCGAGGCCCACAACTGTCAGATATGGCAGTACGGTGAATTTACAAAATCCACGTTGGATGGCAGCAAGGAACTCAGGGCATGGAGTGTTACGAGTTGTGATTTAGCAGTCGTTTCAGTGATACAAAATCAAATGTAACCTTTCTTGTGGCTGTAAAAATTCCACAATTGGTGGCATATATTAAAAAATCATTATCTAAATTAAGATGCATATCATAAAATTATTTAGGTTGGAAAAGGCCCAAAAGATCGTCAAGTCCAAACATCATCTGCCACTACCATGCCCACTACTGCAGCGTGTCTATAAATGCCACATCCACATCTCTTAAGTAACTCCAGGGATGGGGTCTTCACCCCTTTCCTGTGCAGCCTCTTTCAATGCCTTAACGTCTCTTTCTATGAAGAAATTCCTCTTGACATCTAAACTAAACCTCTCCTGTTGCGACTTCAGGCCATTTCCTTGTGTGCTATCACTTGTCACCAGAGAAAAGAGGCTGACACTCTCATCACTGCAACCTCCTTTAGCCTCTTCCTCTCCCAAGTCCTCTCAGCTTCTCCTATTTCTTGCTTTCTAGAATATGGTTATTATATACAGATATTTTAAAGTAGTTGTGTTCCTTTTGCTTTGAATAAGTTTTTGCCGTATGTCACCATAATTTCTCCTTTCCTTCTTTAATGCCCTTAGAGGATTTTGCAGAAATAATGAGTCTTTAACACATCTGGAATCTGGATTTCTATCTATTTGTTGGTATACAGGAGAGCTGACACTATTCCATCATATTGGAGATGAATTGGAAAGTTTGGTGCCTGTTGGGTGATATATTTTTGTTGGTGTTTCTTACTGTTTACTTTCTGAAGTATTGCTCTTATTATTCTGATCCTTCTCTGGTAAAACTGCAGAAAAGTAGTTCTGAATCAGGCCAGTGGAATTTTAAGCGTACATTTTATGCTTGTTTGTCTCCACAACTAAGATTACATCACAATGTAGTGCTGCTAGGTAGACTTATGGTAAAAGCATGAGGATTTGATTCGTAATTCTGATAAGCAACTAGTTTATTGCAGAACTGAAGTGATAGAGAAGGAAATGCTGCACATTATTTCTAGGGGTTAGTTTCATGGTAGATCAGAGTTGACTAAGAAATGCCATCAGCATTGCTTCTGCTGCACTGAGCCATCATTTTCTACAAGGATAGTAGTTTTTACTACTGAAGGCCTGTTTTGTTATGTTCTTTTTAATTGACAGCTGTGAAAACTGTGCTATCTGTAAGATAAATCAGAATCAAATATTATGTCAGCATTTCCAGAAAAGGTCATACAAAGAGGACTGACTGAAAAAGCCTGATTCTTCTTCCATGTATATAGTGTAGTTCTTCTAGAATCAAAGTAGAGTTAAACAAATATAACGAGTTATCCATAACATTTTTTATTCTCTGAAACCATTAGTATCTCTATGTGTAACTGCGGGGCTGTAGCTGGTTTCTGCTTGAACAGACTTCTCAGTTCTGAGTTTTCCTTGGGCAGGGTTTTAGATTCGTACTGGCAATCAAATGTATGATGTCTTATTGCATTTGAAGTGCCGTTTTAAATAAAAGTTGTTCAGAAAAATGCTTCATTTCAATAGTGAAAGCATTATGGAATGAAAAGCAGAGAGTGTGTGTTTTCAGTGATACAAGTACAACCTAATTCTGAACTTCTTTTAATAAATTTTCTACTCAGTGTTTCCTAAAGAATTAAGCTCTAGGTACACATGGTCTGTGGTAAACAGTAACTATCCTATTTCTTGTAGTAATAGATGAGTCAATTTTTGTGTTAAAATTCAGAATAATATGAAAAATGTAACTAAACTTACGCTGAATGTGTGAAAAGCAACTTGGTATTTTTAGTTGAAATTTCAAAGTCTCTTTTCCTGCATATATTGTGTGCAATCATTAATATAAATTTTATTTGTAATATGAGTAAAGAAACTAATGGTGAAGTCTAGGCTGAAGGTCAGGAAAATCTTTGGAAAACCTTTTATTGGCTTTAGCATAATGCATTAATGGTACTTAAAGTAATAGATGTGAGATAAATGTAGGGATTGCTTTATAGGTACTAAAAAAAGTGCGTTTAATTTGGTCTTTTTTCCCTTTAGCTCAGCTTAGACTTTAAAATAAGCTTCAGTAAAGTACTATAGAAAATTTTAGAACAGAAAAGACAAAACTGCTTGGAGAGGAAGAGCAGGTCAGTATAGAGCTCAAGCACTTATAACAGCACTTAATTCAGAAGCTAACAGAGTGAAAGAAAGACTAAGAAAAGGTTGAAGTTCACAAGTTGAAGTTCACAAGCCTTCTATTTGGAAAGATACCAAAATACATTGCACTGTAGGCTGTACAAATGAAACTGATCCCATTCTCAGACAGAATATGGCAGATTTTAGTGCTCAGTAATATAATTCTATTTTAAGGCAAATTGAAGGTACTCACTGTATTTGAAACATAGCAGTATCTCAAGAATACAGAATGTAATTTCCTAATTGGACATCAAAAAAGCTAATCTTCTATTTTTATATGGAAGGAGTTATTTCAGTTGTAATTATAGCTACCAAGAATTTAGTCAAACAGTCAAGCCGTTCAGTATTAAGTCCCATAGAAGAAAAAAGGCTTCTAGCAGCACAGTTCTTTCTAATACAGCACTTCCGCACAAGTTCAGCACTGACTTTGTGTGTCACATACTGAAGCATCAGCAGTTTCCTGCAGCAACTGGCATTATCCTTTGTCAGTCATCCTGGCAAGGACCAAATCTCCTCAGTTTGAGATTAAAGGCAATAATAACCTGCCGTAGGACCTGAGGAACTGAGATAACAGAATGCTTTTGTGGATTGGAAGGAAGATGTTAGAGTGCAATAAGGTTGTGAAAGTAAGAGAACATAATTTCTTTTAAGTATTAGATATCCATTTATGTTGTCTGGTGTTTCTAGAAATAGTTCTAAGGTATTAGCAGTTTCTTTATATCCAACCTAAATCTACCCCCCCTGAGCTTGAAGCCATTTCCCCCTTATTCTGTCCCCACAGACCCTGCTAAAGAGTTTGTCCCCTTCTTTCCTGTAGCTCCCCTTTGGATACTGACAGGCCGCTCTGTGGTCACCTCACAGCCTTCTCTTCTCCAGGCTGAACAGCCCCAGCTCTCTCAGTCTGTCCTCACCGGAGAGATGTTCCATTCCGTGGATCATTTTTGTGGCTCTTCTCTGGACACACTGCAACAGGTTCACATCTCTCCTGTGCTGAGGACTCCACACCTGGATGCAGTACGCCAGGTGAGGCTTCACCAGCACAGAGTAAAGGGACAGAATCACCTCCCTCACCCTGCTGGCCATGCTTCTTTTGATGCAGCGAAGGATACAGTTGGCTTTCTGGGCTTTGAGGGCACATTGCTGGCTCTTGTCCTGCTTTCCATCCACCAGTACCCCCAGGTCTTTCTCGGCGGGACTGACCTCAATCCTTTCATCGCCCAGTTTGTGTTGGTAATGGGGGCTGCCTTGACCAGGTGCAAGACTTCACACTTTGTTAAACCTCATGTGGTTCACCTGAGTCCATTGCTGGAGCTTGTCCAGGTTGCTTTGGATGTCATCCCATCTCTCTGGTGTGTCAACCTCACCCCACAACGTGGTGTCATCAGCAAACTTGCTGAGAGTGCATTCAATCCCACTGTTGATGTCATTGATAAAGATATTAAAGAGCATTGTCCCCAGCAACAACCCCTGGCGGTCACCACTTGTCACCGATCTCCATCCAGACATGGAGCCATTGACCACCGCTCTCTGGACTCGATCCTGCATCCAGTTCTTCATCCATCCACCCATCAAATCCGTATCTTTCCAATTTGTAGAGGAGGATGTTGTGGAGTACCGTGTCCAAGGCCATACTGAAGTTGACATAGGTGACATCAGAGGCTCTTCCCTTGTCCATTGATGCAGTGACACCATCACAGAAGGCCACTAGGTTGGTTAATTGGTTGTTTACTGGTAAGAACCAAGCTTATTGATAAACCTAGCTTCTCAGTTTCATGTGAATTAAATTAATCCTTCAATAGAATGAATCAATAAATGGGAGTTACCTATTTGAAAATTCACCACGTCTCTCTGAAATCAGTTAAAATACTACTGCTGATCTCAAGTTGTAAAGAAATGCTGAAGGCTGTAGAATTAAATCAGTTATTTTTCTAGTTTTACTTGATAATGATTTTGATGTAGTAATAGTAAGCAATTTTTTTTATTGATTAGACCATAGGACTCACTGGGTCCACCACTGTCTGGCCCTCATTTTCCTACCTCTACTGTACACCTTTTTATTTGTATGAGATAGAGTTGCATGTTTCTCATTTTCAGTTCCACCTGAATTAGTGTACTTTCTATTATGAGATGTGTGTCTAGTCTTCTGCTCCTGTATAGGGAGCATGTATGTGATTTAATTGTAGATGTTTATGCTTTAAGAAAATCAGATTTTTGGCAAAGGATCTGCAACAAGGGAGAGAAAATAATTTAGGCAGTACTGATTACTTGGTCTAACACCCAAAATTCTTTGGATGTTTAAAGCTGAAAGTAGAAACTACTGCATTTTATTGAAATAAAATTTGCTAATGATAGTGCTGTGCTTAACAGACTCCTAGGCATCTAGTTTTAGATAACCATCAAAACATACTAGCTTTTACAGAAAATAAATACCAAGAAAGCAGAGAGTGTGGAGAAAGAAAGAACGATAAGATTAATGGGGCAGTATGTCATAAAAATGAAATAAGCAAAATGTGCTTTTTAAATAAAAAATGAAATAAAAACGTCAAGGAAAATTCATTAGATGAATAATGACTTATAACAGGTATTAGTACAGTAAATTCTGAAAATGCGATAGTGTCCATTTAGTGTTAAGATGCTGCTGAAGCAGTGTTTATAGACTTTTTGTCTTTCAGAAGACTGGATGTCAGTCTCAAATTTGTAGTAATTTTTCCATTAGCAGTATTATCCTAACAAAGGGAAGGGGATTTTCTTTGCTCACGCTCGGTCTGCTGAGATTTCTCACTGCAGAACTTTGTCCTTTTACACATTCGGAATGTCTGAAATTGGAGAGAATCCATTACAACTTTCAGGGAGCCATTTAGAAATACGCTCTTTCTTGCTCCTTGTCTTGCTTTTACAAGGGATGCGTTGTGAAGCATCTTATAGCACAGTCAAAGTTGATTGGAGTTTCCCATACAAAGCAGGAACTTCATACCAAGCTTCATATCAGACTGCATGTGAAGATGTCATATGCTCTTTCAGAGCAATGCAGTCACTAATGATCTAGAAGAAAGTGGTCAATTAGTTTGAGTTAAATTGCGTGTAAGAGTAATTTCAAGAAATTCAGACCTTGGTGACATGCTTGTGCGTTACAAATCTAATGAAATACAGATATTTCAGACTTTGTTTTGTGCTTAAAATTCCTCTGCTGAGCTGCCTTTGAACACATTCAGTTCTTTTTTTCTTCAGGCTTCATCAGTGAAAGTTAGTACTTTAAGGGGTTGACAGATTATGTTCTCTTAGTGAGGGCTGCACGCTGAATTGCTCTCTTTCTGAATAGCTGCTTTTCCTAGCAGTGAGACTGAGGCCACAGTCTTTGCTCTTATCACAAATGACCATTTGCTCTTATTTACTTAAGAAACATTGGAAGACAGCCTTTTTGGAGAGAATTCTTCATTACTTTCCCTGAAGAAGGCTATTCACATGCAGCAGCATTCACAGTCAATATGTGGTGATATACAATACCAAAATGTGTTTTGTCCAATCACCTGTACTCAATAACGAGATGAAGAATGAAGTTAAGGGTAGGAGCTGTATTACACATAAGAAAAACAATTGAGCAAACAGAAAAGAAAATGAAAATAGGATACGTATAAATAAACAGAGGAAGGAGCCAAAACCAATAAATGGCTGACATACAGAAGCTGCTTTAGGGCTATTCCAAAGTGCAGCTAGAATTTGGGCTAGATCAGCTGCTGTGGAAATGAAAGGGCAGGAGGGGAATCTGCATACTTCATGTGATAAAGATTGTAAGCTATGCCTGGAAATATTAATAGAGAAAAGAGGAAGCTGGACCTGAGCTGTTTTCTGATATTAGTAAATCTAATCCTATCATTTGAAAGATCTAGTAAGGCCACTGTATCTCAGCTGTTTTATAGTTTCTGCTTATATACGTTAGGTGAAGGGATTTCCACTCCTTTGTGTTTCACTGCGACATCCAGGTTTTCTTAGGAAGTAACTAAAAAAAGCTAATTAATGACATTTTAAAAAAAATGTTAGAAGTTTAGGATGTAATGTGTCATGGGCAATATTTCCTTCATGTGAAGGTTTATTTTTAGCGTTGTCTGTCATATCTAAATAAAAAGAAATCCACAAGTGATTAGGATAGCCAGAGCACCTGAATTTTGCTCAGCGCTGCAATGGTGTATTAGAGAAGAAAACATCCAGAGTTTCTTTCAAATTAATTTTCTTTTACTTGAGATATCATTTGTCTTTCATCAACCTTTGATCTCTGGTTTCTTGTGGGTTCGGTTTAAATTTTTGTCTTGTTTATAGATGTGGTATCATCACAGCGCATGCTGTCTGAAACTATTTAAATTTTGTAATTTCATTTGGAATAGTTATTGTCAATGCAAAAATGTTTCTTTTATTGGGAAGAAACTGACTAGGCAAAGTTTATAGTAGAGCAAGTAACTAGTATACTGTGAATTTTGAACAAATCCTACTGGTATTTGTTGAAAGAGTGGCACATTTTTAAGGCTGTAGCTGTGAAGTGCATTTCCTGTGGTGATTAAAACTAAAGCCTGCATTTCTTGTTTGGCACAGGGGACATAGTTAAGCTTGCAAATATTTTCCTAAGAAATTATCTCTGACTGAGTTTTCTTTAAACAAACAAACAGACAAAGGCAGGTATGAAATTCCTTTTCCAGCTGCAGGGTAGCTACTGCTTCTCCATGAAGCAGGTGATCTCCAAACTTACCTACCCAAACAGTGGAACCCAGTTCTGGTGGTGGCATGCAATGTTAGAATACTGCTGTAGAATGTATACTGCTCAAATTCAGTTTTCTTAAGCCACATGTTACATCATTCAGATTGTATTGAATAAGATGCAGTTCATGTAGGTCTCATAATGATACCTAAATTTGCTAATTTTTTAGCAAATATAAAAGTGGGAACAAATCAAAAATGGGAACTTGTTAATTGTTTCAGTTTGTATGGACTTAAAGTGATTGCAGTCTCACTGTTAAGTTGCTTACATGATGCATTTTTACTTTGCCATGAGCAATAAGATTACTTAATTTTTCAGGTTTATCTAAATAGTGATAATCAGTTTCCTTTGGTGTGGAACACCCAGTCTCAAAGTCATCTGTGGTACATCTGAACCAGAATGTAGAAGATGTAGAGCTGACTCTAGTTTCTATTCAGAGCTCTGACTGCTTCAAATATTTGAAAAGCAGTCTATTGAGTTGGTTTTCAGAGGAGTGTGGGGGTTTATTTGTAGAGAGAAGGAAGCAAAATAGTAGGGTTTGTTTTTGTTTTTTTTTTTCTTTTGCTGCCTGATTGTGTTTACTACTTTGCAGGAAAGCAAACAAATATTAATCCAGGAGCTTTATGCTTGTATTCCAGCTGTCAAGGTCAGTTCCTAACTACGTTACAGCACTGTGTACCTTGGAGGCAGCCCATCTTTCTCACCGAGAGCTCAAAAGATCTCAGGCTTTGAGCCAGTGGACTTAATAAGGGAGATCTTACTGCTGACTGCAGTTATTGATACAGATACAGCCTTTAGCCCATTTTTCAACCTGTTTAGGGTATTCTTCATTTTCTGTATCATCTGGGAACAGTAGCAGTTACTTAATGAGTGTGGTTGTTGCTCACCATGTTAAACGTTATTTTATGACTCACTACAAGGGATGTATTTTTCCCTGTTCTGGCCTTTTTCTGGTAATGCCATTCTGCTACTGCAAGAAAAATCACTTTTCAGCTCAGAAGAAAACAGTTATTCATCAGTCATTCGAAAGTTAGTCTCATGCTACTGAAATGAATGTACTTTGTATAAGTGGTTCTGATTGGGGAAAATAAATGTGTATATCCTAAAGTCTTCAGAGCAATACTTTCAGACATGTACAACAGTGGCGTTTATCTGTTTATTTTGCTTTAATGCAAGCCATGTCTTTACAGTTTCTTGTGCTTTTCATTATACTTGCACATTCTACGCTGTCTTAAGTCTAAATGTTCTGATTAGGAAGAGCGTTCTGATGTTTTGAGTAATACCTAATGTAGTGACATACTGTCTTGATTTGAGTGCTGCAGGAGAAAAATAAATTTCTATATGCTGAACCATTTTAGTCCATCTTTTAAATACTCCTCTTTGAACCTGTTTCTCTGGACTGTAGTTATCAACCCTGTGAGTCGCTGATGGGATTCAGTTGATTCACAATTGGAGTCATTCAGTTCTAGCAAAACTGGCTGGCACTTTTGATTTCCTTTCACTGTGGGATCTGTTAATCAATTCAAACAGGGCACGTGGTCTTCTTCATTCTTTCCGTGGTTATTTATTGTATCGGTGTGTTCAATCTGTTTGAATGATATTTTCTAGTTCTGTTGGAGAATGCTGCATCTTGTTTCATTCACAGAATAAGATGAAATAACACAGGTTCTTGTCATTGGGAATGTTTTATTTCAGGTAATTCAATCCATAGGTAAACCTACAAGGAGCCACAGATTAGGTTCTGTCAAGGAATATATGATCTTCCCTATGGACAGATAATGCCAAAACAGTTTTGAGGAAGCTTTTAAATTTTTATTAGTATTTTTAGAGGTTTGGAGTAGCTAAAGCAATTCAATTTAAAAATGCTCCAGTTCAGCATTCTTATTCTATCTAAATGTGAATTACAAACTGAAGTTTTAGTTAAAGCTGGAGAATGGAGATAGTCTTACAGTTGTTCTTGCCCTGTTGCCATATTGGTATCCTGTTGTCATTGTAGTAGTTCTACTGGAAATTAAGATATCACTTCTAAAATGCACAAGCAAAATCTTATGCACTTAGTGTTCATGCAGATACAGGTAGAGATTATTTCTAAAAACAGCAAAATATTAGAGGTAAATATTTTATTAATTCTGATCTGTGGATAAAATAGGAATGAGAAAACGTTGAACAGCATGTTTTGAAAAAGCAAGTTCCAATAAAGCGGTGTATTGTTAGTTGTACATATGCTTCACTGTTAAATAATTGAGTGCTTATGTTTAACATACAATTCTCTCTCAATACATTATGTATGTAGACATACACACATTAACAATTCTGAGTTGAAAGAGTACACTTACTATCCTGTTATGTCATGCAGTGTCTGTTATTCTGGGTTTGTGCCAGATTGGTGGAGCAGAAGATTTTAGTAAGTTGTGAAATGGCTGTAGAAGGGATTCACAGAAAATATACCATTAGTTTAAGCCCTTCCCAGCATGTCCTGGGATGACAGGATGTTTTTCCAGTTGCAGATTTTGTAGCCACATAACTACGTACGTTGAGAGACACCATGTGTGCTAGTAGTTTAGAACGTCATTCCCAATATCTTCCCTCAATCTTATGGTGAAATTTTGAACGATTCCATATATTAGCATTATTCTGTATCTAAGCTATCTTATGATTTCACGAGTGAATAATATTTCCAGTATGATGCCTTGTTATCATGTTTGTGCTGTGGCTAGGAGTTAGGAAAATTTGAATCTCTCTATTTTTATGCAAGACTGACCAAAGGCAAAACACAGCTACCAGGTCATTCATTCAGATGTGTAAAGTATTTTGTATACTTTATTCCTAGATTTGTAATTTCCCCAGAGCTCAGTAACAGGCTTTGTAACAAATGAGCTACAAACTGCTGCCTTAGATGTAAAATATTTGCATTATATGCAAGTAAATTCTTCCTATAGTGGACAAAGATAGCGAAACTAGTTTAAGTGGGCTTCCTCTTGCATTTTCAGTGACAACTATTAAGTTAGCATCTCTGTTTGAGAAAAGCAGCATTTGCAGACAAGGAAATTTTTATATTCTGCTCATCTGTAAAGCAGTGCATATATGTTACTCAGAACCAGATTCATGCTGTGCTATCAGATCTGTTGTTCTCTTTAGAAGTTCTCAGCCATTTGGGTAGCATGGCTTATCTGTCTTACTGATTCCTTATGTAGATGCTGCGTAAATAAGAAGAAAGGAAAAAGAAATGGTGAGGACACGATGGCTTCTTTGAGGAGTGTTTCTTCACGTTGGAATTTTTCTTGCTTTACTCCACTTAATGACTACATTGAAATGTGGTATTCAGAGTTTCTTGGCCGTGGGACTATTGGTAGGGATAGTAGCTCAAAGGCGCTAATGGTGCAAAATGTCTTTCCAGGCATTCTAGAACTCTATTATCTGATCCACTTGAATTCCTTGTTTTACATATACAACTCTGCCTGTCAGGAGCAGTTTCTCTATTTAATTTAAAAATAAATTTGTTTCTTCAGTAACAAGAAGATAGTGCACAAAAATTAATGAGGAAAATGGTTCCAAAAAGAGAAAAACAAGTACATTAATGAACAAAAACTTCTTTGTATTGTGAATTCTAAGCTCTATTAAAGAGAGAAGAAAAAATAGAGAAGATAATGATACTCCTTAGTTTGTCCTTAAATATGGAACCTTGTTTCTTGTAACAGTTGGATTCTGTTTACCATCAACTGTTAAGTATGTACTTACATAGAGAGGCTAATACTACTGTTCAGTTACCTTTTGCATCTGTAGGTCAACTTTGGGGATGCAGAAGTGGAATGTACTTGTTTTGGCACCTAAGGACGTGACCTCAGCCCTAGCATCTCAGGATATGCAGTGGCCTGCAGACAGGGCTGTGTACTTTTAACTCACATTTCACAGGTCCCAGACAGGGTGGGGGAAAGCACTAGCCTTTGACGGGTGAATTCTGTAAAGAAATACAACACAATACTAACTTTCAGTAAATGCAAACTTGTTCTTTCTTTTTTTACCCACAGTAGAAGCTTTGGGGCCTGACTGAGTATAGTGTCAAAAGTTAAAAATGATAATGAGGTGCTCAGATACCTCATTTTCTATTAGAGTGATAGGGTAATTTTTTACAGCTACATATTGGAAGACAAAATGATTTTCCTAAAGACTTAGAGAAGGTATTTGTCTTATAAATAAGATATATCAGAATCAATGCCCTTAGAATACCTATTGTAACATTTTTCACTAACTGGAATTATATAATTTAAGGATTATAATGGTATTTCAACCATCAAAATCTTGTTGCAGTATGTCAGTGATTAAAATTTATTGTTATGTATCTGATAATCTTGCGTAATGAGTTTATTTATCTCCCTAAAATTCCCAGTGCACTTACAGACATTGGTTTTTTTTTCTTTTCTGTTTATTAAAATATACCTTCTTAATCTTTTATCTAACATAAAATTCTGTTCTTACACATCTTATAAACCTATTGCCAGTAGAATCAGTAAAGCATGCTAATAGCTTCCATCAGAAAATACATCATTTCTGTATTATTAGTTTGATTGCGTACAAACAATGCCATATAATGGCTGTGGAAGACAATGCGTGTTAAGTGCTCATATCGTTTTTCATAGTCAGTTGTAATGACTGCTTTTTCTACACTTTTTGGTTTGTATGTAAGTCAGCATCATATATTCATAAGGCATGCTGGTTCATGGTATTTTTAAGCTTTTGTATCATTGAGGTGTCTTTACATAGCATAGTTGGAAAAGGACCAATAGGGGCAAGAGGGCATAAAAAGGCTTTGAACTTGGTGATTTTAATGGTAAGTTAAAATCATAACTCTTGAGAGAGACAGTCCCTGTTTTGAATCAAAGAACAGTTTGCACATACTGTGAATAACCTTGAGGAGAAACAACAACAACAATATATATGTAAACAGGAAGGTAAGTAGGTCTACACTATTTCGTCTTGAAAGTCAAGTGCCTGGAAATGCATTCCAAGCAAATGTTTTTCATTGATCTTTACAGGGACTGAGGTGAGACTGTTTGGCTTGTAGCTCCCTGGATCTACCTTCTTACGTTTTATTTTTTAATAAGCTAGATTTTGTTTTCTTGAGAACACCCTGATATAGTTCACCATAGGTGATAGCCTTGCAGTAATCTTGGCCATTTCTTGCAGAACAGTTGGGTCCATTGTCTTCACCCTAAGAAGTGATACGAGCTCTCTGTGTAGTCTGTTCTTTATTGTTATACCACTATTGTCTGCCCTTCTCTTCTTCAGACTATGCCATTGTATACAGAACTCAGGAAATAAGTTTATGCTCTTGTTACCAATGGTTTGTACATCAAATAGGCAGCTTTGTAGTCTGTTTTCATCTTTTGTCTCAACTCTGGATTTTACTCTTGTAGTACAATTAATCTGATCTAAGGTCCTCCTCACGTATTGAATCTTGACAGCATAGCAGGACGAGTGTGACCAAAATTTTTTATTTGTTTATAAGGAAAAGGTGATTCTTATTTATTTAATTTTTATGTATAGTAATCCCTAGGATATGCACTTTTAAAGAAATAATGCTTTCCAATTTTTATAGGAATCTAGCAGGTTCAGCTTCAGTATTAATTCGTTCCTCTTCAAAAAGTTTTCCAGCATTCTCTCAGCATTTGTGAATATAGTGAGCATTTGGTATTTCCTGGCAAATGATTACAAAGCTGTGCTGTTGAAACCTGCTGTTATTAATGCTGATAGTAGCAAATAGACAGCCTCCACAGAAATCTTTCTGAATGAGATCTGTGAAATAGGGGGGGGGGGCTGAAAAGTAGTGGCTCTTAGCCCAGCCTCATCAACAGTTCTAGAAGTGTGAGGCAGAGAAAAGGGAGCGGGATGCACATTGAGCACAGGGAAGTTGGTGCCAGAGTTGCTAGAAGCAGTTTCTGATTCTAATTGTGTTGTGCCAGCCCCATGAATGCAGGCCTTGCGGGTGGCATGGCCCTCAAGCCACAAGCAGCAAAGGAAGCTGACAGCAGCATCCCTGGAGGCTGGCACTGAACGACATACTAACATCCTTTCACTTGTCATTCCAGTGCTCTACTAGAGGCTAGATGCCAGAAAAATAGGAAAGGAATGTACAACGAGACTCAGTCTCACCTAATGGCATTCAGAGTTCGTTGCAGAGGAGCAGAGTCGTGGTTGATCACTGTTTTGGAAATAGTTCTCTCACGGTGATTGGTTCATATATGGGGCTGATCCTTAAGATTACCTGATTCCAGAGTATAAATACTGGATATGAATTGCCACTGCCATTATCTGTGTCTGAGGTGTTTTGTGCACTGAGCTGCTTCTTTTAGGTAAACTAACTGTATTTCTCATGGGAGACATAAGCTAGAGAAAAAGTGTCAAATCTGGCAATAGTCAGCTTTCTTTGCCACCCTGTAGAAATCTTAAAAACTGTTTTTTCATTAAGTCAAAGAATCATAGAATGGCCTGGGTTGAAAAGGACCATAATGATCATCTAGTTCCAACCCCCTGCTATGTTCAGGGTCGCCAACCAGCAGACCAGGCTGCCCAGAGCCACATCCAGCCTGGCCTTGAATGCCTGCAGGGATGGGGCATCCACAGCCTCCTTGGGCAACCTGTTCCAGTGCCTCACCACCCTCTGGGTGAAAAACTTCCTCCTGATATCTAACCTAAATCTCCCTTCCTCTACCTGCTGGCCACCCCTTTTTAATGCAGCCCAGAACACAGTTGGCCTTCTGGGCTGCAAGCGTACACTGCTGGCTCATGCCCAGCTTCTCGTCCACCAGGACCCCCAAGTCCTTCTCTGCAGGGCTGCTCTCAAGGGATTCTTCTCCCAGTTTATATAAATACCTGGGATAAATCCAAATAATACATATATTTTTCTTTATATGTTGTAGCATGAACCATTATGCTCTATCATTATGACACTGACTTAGCATATTGCTTAAAAGTGCATAATTTTTAGACATGGCTATTAGCCCCATGATACATAGCTAATACTGGTACAGTGTGTATGCTTTAGATAGAGACTTTAATGAATTTCATATAGTTTCAAGAAGAGCACTAAGGATGAATTTTCTATTTAAAATACCTAGCTGTCTTTACGTAGGTAACACTGGAAAAGCATTATGGTTATTGTGACAAATTTGTGACTTTATTCCATATTGCTTCAGTACCTTCAGGCCCTTGAATGTGCCCAGGACAAATCTAAGAAAGTCCCTGAAGAAAATAAGAAGTTAGACTCTTTCCTGAGAGGTTTCTTTTTGCATTTATTCAAGGTTCAAGGATTGGCTAGATACTATAACACTATTTGCCTTTCACTGTTAAGTGTACATTTGTTCATTCAGTTTTTAATACTAAGCTTACATTACAGTAATGAAAAATGAGGCTTTGTGAATTCATATTCCTTTGATGGTATTCTAAAAAGAATATTGAACATTTTAATAGTCAGCATTTTATTTAATGAAGGTCAGGAAAGGTCTGAATGTAACAGGAAACCACTTTTTTAGTGGGTTAAGTAGCTTTAGGAATATTTGTAAAAGCATCAAACTGCAATTTATTGAACCAAGTGTCCTACTCAAGAATGAGATTCAATTGACTGTTCTCCCTGTTTATAGAGGTGTGTGAAGGTTTTGTTTTACTGTAGTCAGTAGTGGGCTTTGTTTAAGTAATGGATGATGTGAAAATTTTAACTCTTTAAGAAAATCCATAGAGGTATGTGTTATTTTTGTGTAGTATATCGAAATATGTTTGTGTTGGCATTTAATTCAATGTATTAAAAAAGACCTCAAATTTTCAAATAGAAACCATTTGTCTGAGGGCTTGATTTCTGTCAGTTGATACAGGGCAAAATGACACACTTGAATGACATACTTAATTCACTTGTAAAATAAAGAAGTGATTGGATACACATATCGGATTTGTCAAATTTTCTTCATTACTCTTCACATTTTTTATTTTATTGTTGCTGAAAATTCTGTAGCAGCAGGAGTAATGGAAAAAGTCAGGGAAAAAAAGTAGGAAAAGTGGGATAACAGGAATGACATAGAATGCTTTTGTAAATAGAAATGTGTCAGCTAGGCTCTTAGTTCTAGAAATATCTGTCTGAGATTGTATTTGGGATTTGTGAATTTGCCTATGGGATGAAGAAGGTTAACAAGAATTGATTTATTGTCTTTTCCAATACAAAATGAAGGCTAGTAAGAAGTCTAATAAAGTGATCTGAGAGTGTTCCAAATCATGGGCGAAACCTCTGTCCTCTTAGTCTTATGTTCTACTTACGCTAACTTTTCAGCATTTCAATTGCAAGTAATATCTGAATAGGTTAATTTTGGGCAAACATTACTGCTGTAGCAGAAATTGATGGAGAATCCAGCTCTTTCTGAATAAATCTTACAGTAGCACTCTTTAGTCTAAACAAAGTTTATGAATTAAAAATGATGAAAATGATGTATTTTACTGTTTTAATAGCATTTCCATCGTAACTTCTTTCTTTAAGATACACAAAATAGAAATCTCTCTCTTCTTATTACTCCAGTATTCGGCTATATTGTATGTAACATACAAATTGTAGAAAATCCCAATATATTTGATGCAACAGAGAGGGGACTACGCGTGGCCATTTTGAGAAAAATGTGAGCTCCAGAGAATAAAAGATAACGTGAAAATTATTATTAGATGCTTTGAAAAAACACAGAAGTTAACAGAAAATTGAGGATTTTCTGTTCCTACCCAGTATTCCTATATAATGCAACTGAATGTAATGTATGTATTTTAAATTAAATTAAAAAGAAATTAAACAGTAGCCAGTAAAGATATTCACATATCATGCTTTCTGCAAGAATTGGAAAGTTTTACCAGTACGGTATGATTCATGGAGGGGCATTACATTAGAGCTGCCTCAAAGCTGTTCAAGCTACCTCTGTAGTTTACTATTAGGAGAAATAAAATTGGAAAACACTGTCGTAATTGTGATTTCTTTTCATCTCTTCCAGTGTTTTATACTTATTTTATTTGCAGTATGTATTTACATAGTAATTAAAAAGACAGTTATCATTGTTAATCTATGCAGCATTGAGTAAAAGAATGCACAAGTATGCATTCATAACTTTGATTCTAGTCTGTACTTCCAGATTCTGCTCATTTATCTCTTTGTTTTTCAAAGGAGAAGTTCCAATAAAAAAGGTTTTTACTAATAAAACATAATCAGTGAAAGACAGCTTAGGATGCAACCACTTTTTTTCCCTCTTTGAAGTAAAATTATTGTCCTACTAAAAACCAAAGAGCTTTTTGTTCTTGTAAATGCTGTTTTATCACTCTTTTAGCTGTGATTATGTGGTTTCGACAACTGTATGAGGCTCACATTTTCTCAGTAGTTGTAATTTTTGTAAATTGAGGTTTCTTGGTGATCTTTCAGCCAGTTGGATAGAACTGCTGGATAAAACGCTAAGTGATCACTGTAGTTAGTGAGCCCAAATTTATTCATAAATTCAAATGAGTACAGTCTCACGTAATTAGAAGGATATTTGATGTTTAGGAAAACAATTTGTAGAAAATCGAGTTAATTAGAATTATTTAATGGCAGATTTTACAGTTGAAAACTGTAAAACAGAATATCTCTCTAAACTTCATTCATTATTGTTTAGAATTTCATTATATTTAATTAATAGTGACGTTGGTGCTTTAGGTTTGGAAAATTAATAATGGAAGATGTAATTAAGTTCTTCAATATCTCAGAGTACAGTAAAGCTACTGTAATATTTTATAAGCAGAACTAGAAACATATCCTAGATAAGTGCTTTGAGAAATAACTATTTTCAGTGTTAGCAAGTAATATTGTTTGTGTAGCCTTTTTACTTGATGAGTGCAAATGACCTTTGAAAAACACTGTTATATTCTCTATGTGTAATTTGTCCCATTATGATGACTGTAATCTTTTTCTCATTTGTTTTTCACTGCTTGCCTTTTCTAGGAAGTAGAGGTTGGTATATATCTTGTCTTTTATGATCAAATGACTTTTGGATGTACACACTGATTTATTATGTTTTACTAAATGTAGGTTGTTTCTCCTTCTCCAGGATGATTATTTTCGCACATGGAGTCCGGGTAAACCATTTGATCAAGGTAAGATTCTGCTACTGGTTTTTATTGTTTGTTTTGTTTTGTTTTGTTTTTGGATTAAAATACTTATGTGTCCCTGTTTTAGAATAACTCTGAAACTGTGAGTTTGTTATCTTCTTACTTTCAAATGGTTGTTATAAAAAGGGGCCAGGAGCTGATTTGTAGCCTAATTGTTTTACATCTGTGACTTTTGCAAGCTTTTATTGATTAGAGGCTGAAAGAGGGCAGTAGCAGACTAGATTAAAGTTTCTCTTATCTAAACAAGTTAATGGGGTTTGGGTCTTGTTTTGTTTTACACATATATTTAAAGCCAGCCACTCCTTTTCTGATGGAGCCCAGGATACCATTGGCATTTTGAGATGCAAGAGCACACTGCTGGCTCATGTTCAGTTTTTCATCCACCAGGACCCCCGGGTCCTCCTCCACAGGGCTGCTCTCGAGGACTTCTAATCTGTATGTGCATTTGGGATTACTCCGACCCAAGTGCAAAACCTTGCATTTTGTTGTGTTGAACCTCATTAGGTTCACACAGGCCCACCATCTGAGTTTGTTGAGGTCCTTCTGGATGGCATCCCTTCTTTCTAACATGTCAGCTGCACCTGTCAGCTTGGTGTCACTGTCAGAATTGCTTAGGGTTTTGAGTCCATTGTCAGTGTAATTGATGAAGATGTTGAAGAGCACTGCTTCCAAGACAGACCCCTGTGGATAACACTCCTCACCAGCCTCCACCTGGACATGGAGCCATTCACCACAACCCTCTGTCTATGGCCTTCCAACCAATTCATTATCCACTGAACAGTCCACCCCTCAGATCTGTACCTCTCCAATTTGGAGATAAGGATGTGGTGGGGGACCATATAAAGTGCCTTGCACAATTCCAGGTAGATGATATTGGTGGATAAAGGGAAGGCAACCAATGTCGTCACTCTACCACAGAAGGCCACCCGATCGGTCAGGCACGACCTTCCTTTGGTAAAACCATGCTGGCTGTCTCAGATCACCTGTGGTGAGGCTCCCCGGCATGTAGTTACCTGGATCCTCCTTCCCTCCTTTCTTGTAAATGGGAGTGATGTTACCTTTTTTATTTGTCCCAGGGAACTTCACCCAACAGCTATGACTTTTCAAATACAATGGAGAGCAGCTCAGCAACCACATCAGCCAGCCCCTTTAGGGCCCTGGGATGATGTATGTCATCCAGACCCATAGACTTGTACACATGCAGTCTCACGAGGTGCTCTCAGACTTGCTCTGCCCTTACAGCAGGGGGGATTTACTCTCCCAGTTCCGACCTAGAGTCTCAGGGATGTGAGCTTCAGGGATGTGAGACATATATGAGAATCTTGGCTGCCAGTGAAGACCAAGGCAAAAAACTCATTTAATACCTCAGCCTTCTCCATATCTGTTGTAGCCAGTTCTCTCTTCTCATTTACCAAAGGAGGCATGCCTCTTCTGCCCAATGTACCTATAGAATTCCTTCTTGTTGTTTTTAACACCCCTAGCCAAGTTCAGTTCCATCTTCGCCTTGGCTTTTCTAATCCTCACTCTGCAAGTTTGCAAAGTATCCCTGTATTCTCCCCAGCTGACATGCCCTTGTTCCCACAGCCAGTACAACCCCTTCTTTTCCCTCAGCCTGACCAGCAGATCTTTGCCAAGCCATACTGGTTTCCTGCCTCCCCTGCCTGCTTTCTTATTCAGAGGAACAGAGTGCTCTCAGAAAGGCATCTGTAAAGAATGGCCAGCATTCTTCCTCTCCTTTGTGTCTTTAAGGACAGCTTCCCAGGAGATCTCATCCAGTAATTCCTTCAGCAGCCTAAAGTTCACTCTCCCAAAATTCAGGGTCTTGACCCCACTCTTTGCCAGGCCCATGTTCCTTGAGATCACAAACTCAACTTGGGCATAGTTGCTGTAGCCTAGGCTGCCTCCAATCTTAATGCCTTTAATGATGTCCTCTGTTAGTGAATACTAGATCCAGCAGCACTTCACCTCTGGTCAGTACTATCAAGTACTATCCAGTACTTGAACCAGAAGGTTATCATCCATGGACTCCAGTAATATCCTGGACTTATTGCAACTAGCCATGTGGTTTTCCCAGTAGATATCTGGGTGGTTTAAATCTCCCCATCAGGACAAGTACCTGGCAGTGGGATCCCTCCTGCAGCTGAAGGAAGAAGACCTTGTCAGCAAGCTCACCTTGATCAGGTGCCCTTTATTAGTCCTATCCCTAATTCTAACCCACAAGCTCTCAACCTGCTCCTCATCATTTTTCAAAGGGAGCTCCTTACATTCTATCCACTCTTTTAACACAGAGGGCAACTCCCCCACCTTTCTTACCTAGTCTATCCTTTTTAAAAAGGCAGTACCCCTCTACAGTGGTATTCCAGTTATGGGAGTAATCACACCATGCTTCCGTGATTGCAACCAGATTGTAATTTTCCAAGCACATCATGGTTTCCAACTCATCCTGCTTATTTCCCATGCTGCATGCATTAGTGTAAAGGCTAGGCTTTCTGACATGCCACCTTTTTAGAGGCGCCCTCTCTCAAACACTTGGGAGAATCTGAGATTTTCCCCCGCTTCCTAGAGGAACAAGAGAAGATTTCGGATGCAGGGTTGGCAACATTACTTCCTCTGAGGAGTCTCTGCAAGATCCTACAGGACAGTTCAGAGGTTTTTCCCTGTAATCTCCTGGTGCGACAGCAACCCTAAGCCTTTCTCTGTCCCGCTTGACTCTCTTCCCCTGTCAGAACCAGTATAAAGCCCTGGAATACTCTCTCAACCCAAGTGAGCCTCATTGTATCCCTTTTCCCCCTTCCTATCTCGTTTAAAGCCCTCTCAGTGTGCTCTGCTAGCTCTTATAGCTAGGATCCATTTCTCTCTTAGAGACAGGTGATGCCTGTCTGCAGCCATTAGACCAGTGCCAAGTAAATTGACTTGTGGTCAAAAAACCCAAAGTTCCTGTGGTGGCTCCAGTCTCTCAGCCACTTATTCATTACTTGGGTTTTCCTAGCCTGCTCTGTGTCCCTTTAGAACCAAGAAGCCAACAATAAAATCAAAACAAGTGAAAAATTTGGAAGGCTTTCTAAAATGAGAAGAACCACAGTTACGTAAGGTAATTATGATATATAATAGCAGGTATTGTAAAGAAACGGCATAGTAGCAAACTGTAAGTACTCTTCATCCATGTTTAATCAAATTTTAGTACAAGTGGTTGTAGCATTGCCCAGTAGCTAACTACCTTAGTAAGGAAATGAAGCCCAAAGCTGGCTTTCCACCAGGTGACTTAAAAAAGGAAGTTAAATTTTGACTGTATGAGAATAAGGGAGAATGTTATTACTGGACAGACTTTGCTTGTCAGATTCTAATTGGAGTAGCAGTACTCTTCTGTTGAGATTGTCTTAGCTAGTGCCAATATGGTATGAGGAAATAAAACCATGAAAATGTATTGTTTGACTTGTTGAAGAGTTCTGATCTTTTGTTGCCATATTTCAAATTTATTTATTTATTTATTTATTTTACTTGTTTGGTAAATTATGACCTTGTCTCTTAGAGTAGGACTATCTACCAGGTTTATCACTTGGAATTTGTCACTTTAATTCAGGTTTAGCATTTGAATACAGCAGGCTTGTTTTGTCAGCCTGTGCGAGAGAGGTAAGAGAGGAAGGGAGGATGGGTTTGTGTTATTTATCACTGCTCTGTGAATTACGGTCATTTTTGTCTGGATTGGAAATTTGTACGTGTTAGTTCAGATCTATGGCAGACTGACAGTGCTGATTTCACAAACTACAGTTCTCTCTTCATTCTATGCTAATACATTAGGAAAGTTCTTGATTTTGGTCCTCCTACTCCTCAAAGAAAGATTTGCTTTCTCTTGATCAATGACTTTCTTTCACTGAAGGACATTCATCTCAGAAGCAGGCTTTTCACTTCACTAGAAAGTACCTTTGGGCTTTTTTCTTCTTCTTTGGCTTTTGACAGGGAGGTGTGGTGTGTGGATTTGCTTTTTGTGTAAGAACAGTAATAAATAATACTTTGATTAATGATTTAATGGCAGCAGTGCCATTGATCAGAAGACACTGAGCAGAATGCGCTGTAAATTTTGCTAGTGATTTATTTAGTTATCACATACCTACTATTATTTTTTTTTTCAACTAGCTGTTGGTTTTGCTGAAGATATTGAAGATTGAAGCTTCTACATGCTCAGGCTTGTTATGTTACTCTGAGTTGTTTGGGAATCCTGGTGCTAAGGCTTGTGGAATATTTGCCTGAATTTAGCAACAGGCCAGCTAAGAAAACATGTTAAGGTTATTTTCTATACTTTGTTAGCAAAACGCATTGTATATTGGGTAGTGAACATTTCAAAAGCATGCCTACAGGTTTCAGATTTCTATTTTCATAGACTTGTTAACTGAAAATTAACATTGAAGAGCAAAATGGGACTGCTGATTTATTCTTTTATCCGCGTTTTACTGCCTGATTTACAACTGAATAACAAGCAGTGCTAGCTGGGCGCTGTTTTTAATAATAATAGGTATGCCAAAATTCTGATATATTAGCAGTTTTGTCTTAATTTTTCAACCTTTTGCAAAAAAGATTTTCAGGTATTTTTACCTGCCAGCGCAGACCTTTTCAGTTTTAATAATATAATAGTTCTACAGTCTTTGTCAGTGAATTAACCTCAGCAGGAAACACTTAGCCTGAATTTAGCAATTATACTGAACTGAGCTATATGTTAAAAGATCTGCAGTTTCTTGCAGTTTCCTTTACTCTGATTGTCACACAGATATTCTTTATGAACAGTGGCTTGTGTGGTGGTGGTGGTTGGTTGTTGGTTGTGAGAGTGATTAAATGGCATCATACCCTTGAGTAGAAATGGGAATAGTACTGAAAGATAGAAGAAGGTTTCCCAGTCAATATCTTGTTCTCCATGTTGTCAGGATTGGCTTCCCTGTACTTTTGGAAGCAATTTTTGGAAACACAACAAAACACAGAAAACAAAATATACAGTTACTATATATGTGTTTATACATCTGAAGCTCTCTCTCTTTAGATGAGAAAAATGATGTGTGGTGTTTTGTGGGAAGAGCCATTCGTACTTTGTAAGTGAGGAAACCTTATGAGTCAGTGGCTTAGGAGTGAATGTAATGTTTATGGCTAAAGATCATGTCTCCTAGGATTCCCTGTGTTTGCCAATAAAAGAAATACAACAGTGATTCTCGGCACATTTCTTTTCTTTGACTTGTGTCATGAGATAGGGAGACTGTCATAATGAGAAGTTTTTGTAGTCTACCAGCACTCGCTTCTTCCTAAGTATTATTCCAAGGCTGTGCCATAAACAAGACTCCACTTGTTTAAAGTTTAAAGTTGACAAAGTTTAAAGTCAAATAAGATCTAACTATGAATTCTGTTTTTCACCTCAAGAACCATGCATGTAGACTTGGGATTTTTCCATCTTTTGAATTCGACATCATGAGTGCCTGGCTGCAGAGTAGTGTGCTCTGCTGGGGCAGGCTGCAAACCCTGCAGTTTATGGTACAGAATCTTCACAAGAGCTTCCCCATGGTTCTGTTACGGCTGTGCGATTTTCTGCTACTCTCCATCAAGTGAAAGTATTCCATGAGAAAAATATTCTCCCAAGTGAAAGCACGAGGCTCCTGAATGCAGGAACATTTTTTTTCAAATGTAAACTTACAGTAAGAGACTAGAATTGCAATAAAAAACCACGTTGAAACAGGAGCGGTAACAATTTCACAAGTCTGCTGCATCACAGTTTGAAATAATAATGATAGAGATAGATGATACAGGCAGTGTGTCAACATGTTATGGGCAGACAGATTCTCTAAAGTTAGAAATAGTTTCCTAATTTTCTCTGTTGGCTTTTGCTTCTTTTCATTGTATTGTGTCAGTATCTGGCTTTTCAGAAGCTTGCCTATAAATCTGTGAAAGCATTGAATAAGCAGATCTTGAAATTGAAGCTCTGAACTCCAGCTCTGCTTTCTATTTTCTAGGGGGAAAAAAAGACTATAGGAACTACTGGTGCTTCTACAGATTTTTTTTTTTTTTCTGCCCGAAGTTTAGCAGTTTTACACAATAAAATTCCAAGTCAAATTTAGTAATTGAAAAACCTAGTCATGAAGAAGTATGAATACTTTCAAACTGCATGAACCCCTGCTGCCCATATGTAATAGGGGCATTGGTGGAACGTTCAGCTTTGTATCTGTGTTTTCAAATTGTTACCTGTTATTTTTAAAAGACGTTTGATCTGTTATCTCTCAACCCCACCCTTGTCTTTCAGGCTTTGCTGTAAGTTCTTGGTACTCATGTGCTTCCCTGTCAGTGTCACCACTCATCATACAAACATCTTCACGTTAATCACTTCCTGTGTTCTGTGTCTGTGTTCTTATCCAAAGCAACAGTGTACTGGGACCCTTTGCAGATGATATTCAGCCAACATTCATGAATTTGCTAGCAGTATATTTTTTTAGGAAATAGTACTTTCAATACATACACTCATAGGTGCTCTGAAAGTAGTGCCTCTGTCAGACTGCCCTGCTGCAACAAAATGGGATGGAATGTTGGTGGGAAGGTTCAGCCTCTACTGCCATAACACCATCATCTGCCTCTGGTGTCTTGCACCAACATGATAACATAGGAGGCATCACATTTGGAAAAGCCATCCTAAGCTTTTCTAATATTCTCCTAGACTTCTGGTGTACGGATCCACAGTTTTTTGCAAAACACATCCTTAATCTGAGCCCAGATTTCGGTGTTGGTATGTTATGATGTTGGAAAGGATGTAGTTAAAGGAATCAATACAGTCCTGCATATGATAATGAAATGGCTGCCTTAACAGTGTTGGGACTCATTCCTTTATAGTTTGGTATAAGTTGAAAGGCATTCTTATGTTAATCTAATTTAAGATGTCAGAATTGTTCAAGTAGACAGATTTGTGTAATTTTATGGATATTAATAAGTGATTATTGGAAGTATCCAAGCATTCCAGGGCCTCTTGTTCTGAAAATGTGCAGTGGTATTCAATTTGTGTTGCTGCAAAGTCTAAGCTACCATAAAAGATGGGAGGAATATTATTAGCTGTATTTCAATCCACCAATACCTTTCCTTAAAACATTATTTGACACTTATCCAAAGAGAACTTGTTCCCACTGAACTCTTGATTATATACATATGCATGTGGATGTATTTAAGTAAATGTTTCAATTCCATATCTCATATTTATGTAAGTGTTTGCATGAGTATAAAAATGTAACACTGGTTCAGAAAATGATATGGAACAGGTATCTTTGAAAAAAATCGGAGTATTTTATTAATCATTTTATTAATTGAGTTGCTGCTAAAAGGTGCATTTTGTCCTTACAATTATTTTAGAAACAAGCAGTTAGTATGATTAGTGTTCTTCGGGCTATTTGAAGTTGAATATTTTTAGTAGCTTTATGTATGTTTTATCAAAATAAATAAACCGTATTTTCTTCATATTCTATCTACCCTTACATCAGATAAAAATAGAGCATATTGTAGTACATCTCATTTTTAGACTGCAGATATAAGTAGCTTAGAGGGTGTGGTTATTGAGTAAAGTTGCATACTCAAAGACACTGTATATTTATATATATTTTTTTAAGTGCAGAGGATGTTTTCCTTTGCTCAATAGGAGCATTTGGTGGGAACAGTGGAGAATTTTCATGTAACGGAGGAAACTTGAAATGACATTTCCATGGAGGATGAACACCTTGAAGATTGTTTGTTTGTATCAACCATAACATTTCTTACAGACCATTTCACTGAAAAATTTTTTGCTTTTATCGTATTACTTTATATTGGTTATCTGTTTACAGCAGAAGTATTGTTTATACAATAGTACAGAAGAAAGAAATTTTGAAGCAATTTCAGCCACGTATTCTTAGTTGCCTTTACCTTTTAGCTATTTCATCTGCCTAGTTTTGTAGCAATTTGGGTAACCAAAGATATGCAAATACATGCACGCACATCTGTGTAATTTGTGAATACATTTCTGTACAGTGAATTGAAACCATTTAGAGTCATGTTCAATAAAATTGTTTGATTTAGCTCATTTGCGAGCCCTGGGAAATCATAAGGGATTTTAATGGAGATCCATTAGTTGAATACTGTGACAACAATTATGTTGATCTAACTTTGTTGTATTTGCTATAAAAACTGAAACATCAGCATGTGTAGCAAAGTTACTGATGTTTTAAAACTAGAAATATACATCCATAACTTTCAAGACAAATTGTCATACTCTCAATTAAATTATATCACATGGCTACTTTTGTATTAATAATAGATGAGCACAAAATATTTTTAACAGTTTCTTAGTCCTCTGTTTTTTTTTTTTTAAATTCACAACATTCTCTTAAAAAGATACTGTTCCTTTATATGAGCCATCATTTTAGACTAGTGAACAGTTCCCAATTTCAGGTGTCCCTGCCTATAGCAGGGGAGTTAGAACTAGATAACCTTAAAGGTCCCTTCCAATCCAAACCATTCTATGATTGAATGGAGTCTGAATTCTTACAGCTGTTTTAATAAAGGCTACATGACAGATTTTTAGTACCTAACTTGTAATGAGATCTTGCCTTCAATAGCAATGCCAACTTAGTCCTGTTTTCCTGCCAACCTGCTTTATGTCCTGATGCCCATAGTGCCACCAAATCCTGAATAATCATAAAACAAATTTTAAAAGTATATTGTTTAAATTTCATTTTAACACAGCTAGATCATGCATTCAGGTAACCATTCAGACCCACAAAATGGTTATGTGGAAGTGAAAACGTGACAGAAGGCTGCAGTGACTTGCTAGAGGCAGAGAGCGGGACTTTAAACTGGCAGTATACTGAGAAAAGGATATATGGAACTGTTTCATTTCATTTTGCAAACCTGCGTAACTTTTAGTCTGGTATATTTCTTCTGAGGAAGATTTGTCTTTAAAGCCTTTCTTCAGAAAGAGATGCTTCAGAGCATCTAGATTCTCAGTGCTAAACTGGGTTTAGTGGTATGGAATGCCAGAAGCAGTAGTGCACCTGAGCATATTCCTCATGAAAGGCTTTGCACAGTTGAGCCTGTTAAGTCAGGCTGGAGTTTTCCTGAGCGCTCTTATGAGAAGATGCTTCTTGAGTGGATGCAACCTTCATACATGCAGCCACCTACTTATTGAATCATTTGTTCATGAGCTGAAACTTCTAAACTGTTTGTAACCTTCAGAGGTTCTAATCTAAGCTCCTAATTACTTAACCACCAACAGAAACACCTTCTCTCTACTCTTCTTACTGAAATTGTACATTCATTGGATCAGATGAAAAAAATATATAGGAAGATTCTTTGCATTGAAGGTTCAGCTATAGCTACCCGTTCTGCTTTTTATGTTACCTAGTGTACGATGCTAAATGCGATTGTACTTTTCAGAACATTCCTATCAAGTTACTGAGGAAGACTGTTTCTTATTATTTTCTTATGTTTATTTGTGAATCTGAGACTGTTAGCTCTGCAGTGGTTCCTTTCACATGGAGACATGTCTAATCTCAGGTATATTGCATATCAAGACTGGGATCTCTCTTGGAGTGTGGCTGCACAGGTAGGCATCCAGATGGGTCTTGAACACATCTGCAGAGAAGGAGAATCCACAGCCTCTCTGGGCAGCCTGTTTCAGTGCTCTATCACTCTCACCATGAAGAAGTTGTTTCACGTATTGGTGCTTTCTATGCTGTGATTTATGTCTGTTTCGCCTTGTCCTGTCCCCACAGACCACCACTTTTACCAGAACTGAAAGCACTGATTAGGTTTCTTCAAGAATTAGGTAGTTTATCAAAGCAGGCAATATGAATAATTCAGTTCAGGTGTTTGTTTGCCTAGGGTTGTAGCTTAGACATGTGACCAATTATTGGTATTCTAGTTGATTTACAGTTTTCTCCCCTACCTCTTAAACTGGAGGAATTAAACCACTCCGTGGATGCTCAAAACATGTCTTAGGCTTTGGCAAGTGTAGTTGATCAGAAAGTGCAGGTTTTTTTCTAACCATCAGAAATGAATCTTGAACTTTAGAGGGGAAAAATAGAATTCAAATGTGACAACTCTGCCCTTTAACCTTTCTTCCCTATTTGTTTTTGCTGGGAATGGAAAGCTCCATATGTCTGATTGCAAAATACTGGTCCTTTACTGTGATTTCTACCACAGAGCTTCTGTCAAGAGGATTACTGTGTTGTCTTGCTTTCACTCGATTTTCTTTTGTATTCCCAATAAAAATGATCTGGCTAATGTCAGTTTCTGGCAGTGCTAGCTGTAAATTGACTTAAAGAAGAGATTATGAGAAGCTTTCCTGCATTGCTGTTCCAAATCTGAATGATAAATAAATAGATCCATTAGTAATAATTGAATCAATTTTTATGAGTATTAATTGCTTCCTCAGGATGTGAGGATAACAAATCCATATCCATCTGTAAAATGTCACCAAGGGAGCCTAATTCCATTCCAAATGTGCAAATTATTTTTAATTAATAATGCATGTTCTTAGAGAAAGATTAGATGGTACAAATTATTATTTTTTTTACTTAATAATTCTTTTTGTAACTCCGATATCAATTTTTCTATGTACTGAAATTTCAGTAAGACTACAGTTAGTGTTACTTCAGGGAAATACATGTCAAATATTGTGTATAACATCACAGAATGGTTTGTGTTGGAAGGGCCCTTTAAGAACATCTAATTCCAACCCTCCTGCTATAGGCAGGGACCAGGTTGCTCACAGCCCCATCAGCCTGGCCTGAATAACACATAGCAAGCACTTTTTTTTTCCTGTATATTATGAGCTAAATAGAGTTGGGTATTATCAAGTTAACAAAGCTCAGACCTGTGTCTTTAGAAGTTGGTTGGTTGAATCTGACTTCCTTGGAAGTCAGCTGATACATTATAGGCACTGATAAATGATTTCTTGTGGGCTGGTTTCCAATATGAACATTGTACTGCTTTGTAGGTGTCTGTTTTAGCAGAAAATGATAGCAGGGTGGTTTGTTGCCAATGATAGACTGCGTGCTCAGAATGGGAGTAATGCAGGCGTTTTTGATCAGTGTTTACCAGAAGATACAGTGAAGAATTAGACTCAGTTCTGTATCTTTCCTGAATTAGCTCGTCTGAGTTATAGACTTACATTGTATCAATAATACTTTCCCTGGAAACAGGAGTCAGTCAGATACGTCTCTATGGTGTAAGGAGAGTCTAGTTCTTCCAGAGCATGAAAAGCTTCAGACTGGAATGGGGATGGAGAGAGGAGGGAGAGAGGGTGGGAAAGACTTTCACTGTTTTATTTATGCATCTACTTGAGGTGTATGATGGAGTTCCAAAGGTAAAAAGTCATGAAGAAACATCAGAAAAATATGAGGGCTGAAAGCAATGCCTGTGATTTATGTTGGCCCACGACACCGGAGCTGGATGTCGGTGTTATGGCAGCAGAGGCTGAACCTCCCCACCAGTGTTCTGTTCGTTTTGTAGCTGTGAGACGGATTGGCAGCACGGGGCAGTCTGACAAAATGATGTTTGATGTGGAAGCATGTATGAAGCAAAGCTGTGTCATTAAATTCCTCCACATGGGAAAAAAAGGAACACGTTGACATTCATTGACACTTGCTGAAAGTTTACAGAGACCAAACGTTACTTTTAGCAGCATTAATTTCTGGGCAATCTGTGTATGTAAAAATATATTTCTGTTCAGAATGGAATGATGTACACAAAAGGAGAAAAATAGTTAAGGAAAAAAGATTTAAACATTTCAATGATGTATTCTTCAAAATAAAGTATTAATTTATTCTCTGATTATATGTCTGATATAATCTGATATTCCTATGTGTACATATGTATTTCCATAGATGATAAAAAGACACTTGTTTGAAAGGACCTGACGGTGAACAACTTTAATTTGAAATAATTTACATTTTACAAATGCAGAATATATGTAGAATGTGTTTCCATGTCCCTAGACAATCCAGACAACTTCTTGTAATGGAAGTGCTTTCAAAAAAGAAGCTGTAATGTATTTCTATTTCCTACATAACTTAACCACGTTGGTTGATTTACCAACAAAAAAATAGCCCTTTCCCTGCAGCTGTCACTGGTGTGAAAGCATGAAAGATATTTGGAAACCTATGTTTTTATTTTTCAGCAAAATTCTAATTACAGACAGAGAGCTATTATTGGATGTGTATGCCTAGAGGAGGACAACAAAAAATTGAGGTTCCTTTATCATTGCTAGCCATCAGGAAGAAGAATTAAATGCAAAGATGCCCAAGCCTATGCACATATAAAAACACAAATTTGCCCACAGAATGAGTTTATCAGATTTACTCTCATAGTTAGCAATCTTTTACAAGATCATAATAAAATCATGTTCTGCAAACACAAAATAGAATTCAGATACAACATTCTAGTTTGCATGCTACTTAGTTGATACGGATTAGGTTTTAAGGTTCCACTGTCCTGATTTACAACTCTTTACTTGAAACTTAAAAGATGAAATTAGGATCAATGCATGAACTATCTGGATTTGAATCTGGTTTTCTGAATCACCTGGAATAGGTTGCAGATGTTACAGTAGTAGATAATCACTTTTGCTGATGATTTTTGCTTTTGTTGCCTGGGTTTCTAGGATGCTCATGTCCTCTCACACAATTTAGTAACAGTCAATGGAATTATCATTTGCTGACAGTGATATTTATCCTTTCATTACTAGTTTGAAAGGTACTAGTTTAAGAAACCAGGATTATTCACTGGGAACAACAGGTTGGAGGCCAAGAAAAATGGATAAGATCTCGCACCCCTCCTGGTGTGATTGTTCTCTGTCTGAAACAATGTGTACTAATGTCATTTTGAGATTAGTTTCATCAAACACGCTGAACATCAAGAAGGAAGAAATCTTTATAGAATGAGACAAATGGGAAGAGGGAAATAGCCTTCTAATGCTGTTTTTTCTGATGCCCAGTGTGGCTTTGGGCTCATTGCCCATTCCCCATCTGTACAATGGGAACGTTGCAAATTTTATAAGCAGTATGACTGCTGTATGGGAATTACTGTCAGCTCATTGAAAACAATGCGTGTGCATGTGTGTGGCAATTGATAAACCATCAGGATCTACCAAGGATGATTAATGCAAGAGTGTGATGTTGCTTAGTACATGATACTCATTTCACAGTCGCAATGGCATACAAAGGATTGAGAGGTACGCTCTTTTCCTACCATTCTGATGTACAGCTTCTACAAAGACTTCATATGTGGGAGACGTGGCAGCCAACATCTGAACAAACGGATGTTCTGATCTCCTGATAAATGCTATTTGCCTGATTTTCTTTTAAGTTGCTTTTTGGCATATTGGCTTGTAGTGTTTTCAGATACGTTACAAATTCAGAGCTTTAAAAATTGCAAACCTGGTTCTGTTCAGAATTGAAATGGAGAACTGTAGGCAGCAAAATCCAGTTCAAAAGTGTTTCCTTTGAAAAGTTAGGGCTTTGAATGACGTGATGGTTATGCGGGATTCTTAAGTCTTCAGCAATTTATAATATCAGGAGTGTTTTACTTGCAATTGCCTTCGTTACAAATGCTGACAAGGAGAGAGTTGGATGGGGTACTTAGTGTTTTTATGAATAAGTAACGGTGGTAACATGTGAAAGTACACACGAATACACGTGTTTTGTGAAGATCCACTTTCCTTGGTAAGGAACCTTATACAACTTTCTTCTACCTTATTATTGAATATCCTGCATTTTATGCTGTAAAAACAGCAGGCCAACCCTCCCCCCATACTCGGTGGGTTTTGTGTGCGGTGTGTTTCTTTTTTTTAAGTGCCTGTTTCTAGATAATCGTTAACAATTTTCTAAAATTGTTTTTAGCTTTAGATCCGGCTAAAGACCCGTGTTTAAAGATGAAATGTAGTCGTCATAAGGTCTGCGTTGCACAGGATCAACAAACTGCTGTTTGCATTAGTCACCGAAGGCTTACACACAGGTAAATACTTCCAAAGTTAATCCTATAGACTTTTTCAGTAGTGTTCGTGACTGACTGTAAACCATAAGTATACTATAATTAGTTATGTAACAACATATAAGCAGTGGATTTTAGAAGTAATTATGCATGCATAATTTGATTAGGCTGTTTAATATTTGATTTTTTTAATGGGCTGTTAAGCTGGAGGGTGTACATATTTAAAAAACACAAGCTGATGATCAGCTGCATTTAAGCAAATACCAACCATACTAGTACCAAACCAATCTAATGATTGTGATAATGTCCTGCTGCTATGCATTCATCACTGCTTATATAAAACAAGAGGTCTTTAAAACTGCATGTTACGTGGTGGAACTTTTTTCTTTTTGGCTTCTTTGTATTCTTTTTTTTTTCTTTTTTTCTTTTTTCTTGCATTGGATTAATTGAATATAAGGAGCAAACATACAAAAAAGTTATTCAGAATCAGCATGCAGATTTATTTTATTTTATTTTATTTTATTTTATTTTATTTTATTTTATTTTATGTTTTGTAGCAAACAATTCCAGGTCCTCTATTTATGTATGTCTCAGTGTGGCAGAATGTTAATGCGCTGTTGTGGCTTTATTTGGGGAAGACAATATGTAGATAGGGGGGCATGAAGCTTACTCTTAGTTGAATTGTGAGATTATTGTCTGCTCAGGAGTTGGAGTCAGATTGAATTTTTGACTTGGAGTTGCTCAGTTTGCTGCACTTCATCGTGGGAAACTTGGAATGGTAGAAAGGAGAGAGCCCCACTAAACTTCAGTAACATGACTGAACTCAGGATTTGATAGTTTCTTACTCATTGAACACTGAAAAGGGTAAGAAAAACAGTCTTGTGTAATATAAAAAGATAATTTCAAGCTTTTTAGAGAGCCAGTGTAATGAATGATATAGAGAATGTTCTTCCTAGCATCTAGTTGAATTTGAATACATCCATCTGTATCTTTTTAAACAGGCAGAGTAGTACTCAGTGAAAGGAAAAATTTAAACTATCTACATCTGCAGCTGCAGTTAATTAACAAAAACTTTGTAGAGGTATGCTGTTTATATCAAATAATCTCAGAGTACAGCTAGTCATTTTGGTTTAATAAAATGTTACATATAATATTTTCAGACAAAGACAGGTATGTTAATTTCAACTGCATGTGAACTTCTGGGAGTATGGCAGCATCGATTGTTCAAAATTTCTGGGCCTTTACACACACTGTTGAAAGCAGTGAAAAAATGATATCTTAATTTTATGAATACATGAAGTAGGTAAACACCCAAACCCTTTTAGATTAGATGAAACTCTATACGATGGTTGAATTAATAAATATGCTGACATCTGCCTTCATACCCATAGTATTCCTCCCACAGATCCTGGCACTCATTTTGAAAGGTGTCTTAGTATCTTAACGGGCAAAGCCTGTCTGAATATTGTACTAAGCCATAACAGGAAACAGAGGCTCTGCAAATGTAGCCTTGTAAGCTAGATTAAGCAATTCACCACCTACTTGTCCTGAGCCAGGACACGGATCTACAGACATAGATATCACTGTTCCACCAGATTGTTAAGCTCAAGGAGAAATCAGTTGCTTTGTGCTTTCTTTCTAATGAGGTTTTCTTCCTGCAGTCTTTGACCTTTACTTGGTATAATAAGATAAGTATATGAGCAGCATATTCACAGGCATTCTTGTCTGCTGGTCTCTCTTTGTCTGTTAACTTCTTTAGCCCAACGTGATATTCCTTCACTAAAACCTTTAATTTGCATGTTGATTTTCATCATAGCCATCTGTTTTCCAAGTTTCCAAAGAACTAGTCTACTCAGTTATGTGTCTTGGTGAAATATTAAATGAGAAAAGAATGTATTATCAGCTATCAGTTTGTATTATCTACTTGTATCAATTTCTGATATATCAGCTGTTTGTGGTTGTTGTTAGGTGGTTAAACATTTACCAAATTTCATCTCAGTAATTTTCCTCTTTCGCTTTCTCCGTGTGATTGTGGTTGTGGTATTCTTCAAAGATTTGGTAATTTCAATAATTTCTGATTTTTTTTTTTAATTGAAAAAAAAAAAAAAGGCAGTTGGAGACATCTTCTAGAAAATAATTAAGACATTTTTTCTGGATTGCAGAGAACTCTGCAAAAAGAATTACCCAATTGGATGTACTTGGCTGTATTTGTTGTGTAGACTTGTAGATATTCCAGAGATTATTCTCAAGACGTCTGCACATGAAAATTAGTTTTAAACATGCAAGCTAATGGAGTGGCAAAGGCTATGTTCAAGAGACAGTCAGTAAAGAGGAGGCTGCATACCTCCAAGACAAATGAAAGATTGATAAGCACCTTTGAGCCTGAGATGTGCTGGTATAGCAGAATAGATTATTGTGGAAAGTTATCTAGTTGAAACTCTCTGACTTTCCTATTATTAGAAGCACTGCTTCCAAGCAGCATTATTACCTTGTTAACTTTATGTATTAAAATTTTGTCACTCTTTGGGGTAATAGCACAGGCAAAGACATTTGCCGTACCCTTGGGATCCTTGAATGCATCTCATCAGATTCCATGGATTTGTGCATCTTCCAATTCCTTAGGCAGTCTCAAACCTGATCTTCTACAGCGGATAGTTCTTCATTTTTTCTCCAGCCCCTGCTTTAGCTTACTGCAGTGTGGCTAGAGCATTTGCTGGTGAAAACTAAGGCAAAAAAATTTGCTGAGTAGCTCAGCCTTCTCCATGTCCTGACTAGTCAGATCTCCCTTCTGAAGAGGGCTCACATTCTCCCTGCTCTTCCTTTCATCTCACTGACACTTACTGATAAGCGTTTCACATTGCCTTCCACATCCCTGGCCGGATTTATTTCTACAGAGCTTTCACTTTCCTGTCTGCTTGGACAGTTTCTCTGTATTCCTCCCAGGCTACCTGTCCTTGCTTTTGCTCTTCATCCAAACCATCTTTTAGGACATGCAGAAACTTAGTGTTTCCTCCCCATTCTCTTAGTTGATGCTAAGTGATTTTTTCAGTGAATATCTGCTGTGACTGAGTTAGTGGTGTTAATCCAGAACCTCTTCAGAAAGCATCTTTTGAAGTCACAGGCTTTGGTAAGATCAGGAGATTATCGTGGCATTCTGAATTACATTGTTGTGCTGCAAAGTTTGTTGATTTCAGTTGTCAGTGAGATTTTTTTTTTCAACATATTTATCAGATTTACCAAATTAAATAAGATGACTACAGCACTGATTTCCACAAGGTGTTTTTAAAAAGAAGAGTTTGGTTCTTGAAGATGCCTAAGATGAGATACTTTTCTTTCTGCAGTACCAGCGTATTCAACTTCTGTGCTGATCTTGTTTAAACTGCCTGAGAAATTTTAGGAGTGATATATATATGGGATGTTGAAAGGCTTTTGTCTAGTAGAGAAGGTTGAACATTACCTGCTTGACATGACAGTGCTTTTATTGCTACAATATCTCTGAGGCAATGAAGCAGTTAGGAAAACACTGAGAACCCTGTGCCAGACAAACAAAACTTACTCTTTTTCTGCTAAAGAGTTCTTTTAGATTCCTTGTTATTTGATTATTATAATGGAATATATGCATACACTTCTTGCTGTGATGAGTGTGAGTTCTGGGGGAGCTATTTTGAAATCAAGTGCCTATGTTTTACTTTAAAAATTGCTCATCTTTATGCTTTATGTAGCCTTTGCTTATATTTCATTCAAATGTGGGAAGAATACTTAAAACATATTGTTAAATATTTAATAATCATTTTAATGAAATGCCACAAAAATTAAGTACAAGTATTACAATTTCATATTTTAACTCATTTGTAATTGAGGTTTAATTATTCTTAATGACAAATCAAGATGTTAAATATATTATTTATGGTAAGGCTGGCAAAAGAAATGATTTTGCTCATAAACTTAGCAAAAGGGCAGATGTTTGAAGAAAAAACATTTTAAATTAGTGAAATTTTGATGTACAAGCTGGAATCGAGTTATCTTCTCCACAAAGTTCAGAAATACTCTCAAATTGCAGTTCTGACCTTGCTGCTCACAGCAAGATTTTTCTACAGGCTTTCTTCCTCTACTTTCTTGGTTATGTACTTGAAAGTGTTACAGAAAAGCCTCCAGATGGGCCTATAGAACTCACTTTCCTTAACTGTTACGAGGGGTAGATGATGTCTGTTGAGATGCGATTGCCTTTGTAGGCTTTCAAAACTAGTCACTGCATCTCACTGTCCTTTTCATGGTGATGTGTATTGGTCAAGCGTAGGTTTACTATTCATTCCATGGCAGTAGAGATCGTGGTTTTCCCTCAGTTCTGAGTTACTGCATGTAGGTCTTGTTTCCATGAAAGTGGCAAATCCTCTTCTAGTGAGATTCTACAGTACGGCATCATCTGATGCAGAAACTCTATGTGCTCTACTGTAAAGACTGAACAGTTTTGGCAAAAAGGTCAAAATAAGTTTTGTATATCATTCATTTTGAGAGTAGCTTGAAATATCAGAGCTCAAGAAATTGTCGAGGCGTGATTAGAGTTGTCAGGTGTTTGCTGATAGCATCTAATTCTATCTGCATGTCTGCCAGTCATAACTGTATTGGAAGTGGGATTCTATGCTCTTAGCTGTGTACTATGGGGGAAAAAAAAGGGAATATTTCAAAGGGGAATGTGTTAATATTGTTCATTCAGATACTTCCATGTGAATTGCTGGGGGAAGGGAGTAGCTGCCTGCCCTAGAATGCATGATAAGCAAATAATTCAAAATCTGATGTGAAATTGAGGTTTTTTCATTCATTCTTCGAATTGCTGGGGATTGACATTAACTTCTTCCTTTTTGCCTAAGTGATGCTTTACCATCCCTTTTTACTTTCACACTTATCTTTATTGGTTAAATGATAAGCGTTATGGGAGTGAAAAAATAAAATGTCTGCATTAATGAAATGCTCTGGAATATACCTCATTCAGTTGGAAATCCAGCTTGTAGAATATCAGACTGCAATATTGCCAATACTGTGAATATAGTGATGAAAATTTTATGGTTACAAGCAGGATATTCATAATGCTAATATAAATTTGCCTACTCGTTCTGGTTTTCAATTACGTCAATTTAAGGAGATTTAGTTATTTGAATCTGCTCTACTGAGAATGGCTGGAAACTATGAGTTAAGCACTGTGACCTTAGGGGAGAAAAAACAAGTTGCTTAAATATTCAACCAGAAGAGGGTTGAGCAGGAAATAAAAAGGAATGAGTTAAAGTAGGAGGGCAGTTATGTGGTAATGGATATTTCAGAATACCTACAGCAGAATATTATTCTCTGTTTACTCAGAGAAACAGGTGATAAAGATAAATCCTTAAATCTTCATGTACTTGAGGTTGCCCCATTGAGCAAAGAAAGAGTTTGTAGTGATATTGCAACTTATAGGAATGCACTGAGACCTTGGAAAGCTGTTACCTAACTGGGCTCAGAAAAGCTGAAAAGCTGGTCCAGCAGCACGTGTCATAGCTTTGCTGGTCCTGATAAATAGTCTGTGAACTTCATCTTAGATGTGAAAAAGGCATTTGTAACACTGTGTAATTTTCTTCAAGAAAAGGAATCCTGTGAATCATAGGCTATTGTACTACCAGTATGTAAGTCAAGTTCTAAGCAAACAAGTCAACTGCAGGTAAAGAGTGAGACTGTAGCACCTGCGGTTTCAAATTGTGCTGAAATTCTTCTGCTGAAGTTCTTTTTTGGTACTGTCTGTCAGAATGTTTAAGCCTAATGAAAGAAAGAAGAGAAGAAATACCCGTTTTCTTCAAATGTTTCTGTGCTTTTATATTCAGTAAATTTACAAGTGAGGTCAATTCACTTGAAACCTAATCACTGCACACCCAAGATTTCACTGCTTAGTACAGGGAAGTGATGACTTGCTCAATAATATTTAGAAATGCAATTTGTGTAGCTTTGGAAATGCAGAGAATTGCAAGACAGTTTTGGTCCAAAAATACGTTTCTAGTAATTGAGTGTCTTTGATGTGTTGGAACCTGGTGACTATCTTTGCACTGAGTGATCCTAATAGAATCTGATAAAACAGTATCTTTCTCTTCCTACATAAGGAATGTACTATGTAAAACTGACTGGATACATTTAATCTATCAATATTTTTTTAATTCTACTTATTACATATAAGAAATCTCTAGAGAAATACTTAGAAATAAGGGATTTCTCCTTGAGTAGCACATTTATTTATGATTGACTTTCCTCTCTGTTTGCATATTATGCCTTATACTCATTTACAATTCCTTCTTTGTCTTGTTTTTCCTTTCTTTTTCTTTCTTTTTTTCCTTTGTTTACCTGCTTCTATATGATAGCAGCCTATGTATGTCATTTTAATAGAATAGGGAAGGTGTGCATAAGACAGCTAGGATTGCCTTTTCATAAGGGAATGCAGGGTTTTTTTGTGAGTAACAGATAACCAACAAATACTAACGTAGTGATAGATTCTAGTCTTTCGATTTAGGTTGTTTTTAAAGCTTGGTTGGTTTATAATCAGGAGTACCGGCAATTCACTAGAAATGGATAGGGAGTCATAACAAGTAAGCATTTAAAAAAGGTAAGCCAAAACATTATAATTGCTCTTCTTGAATTACAGTTCTCCACTAGGCATATTTCAGAGAAATCTGCAGACTGGACCTCTGTAAAATTTGGATCTTGATAGGAGATGAGTGGTATAGAGGGCCTGATGATACAGAATTCATTGTTTCAAAAAATTAAGGAGAAAGTGATGGGTGCTATTTGGGTCAAACACTTCCCCTAGTGTTACATAAGAATTCTACAAAGGGAGGATAGCTTTAGGGAGAATTGTTCCCTATCCCCAAGCTTTTGGAAGGTGTGCATGTGGTGATTAGCAGAAGGTTCTAATATACCTACCTTTCCACATGCTTTCATTATTAACACATATTTAAAAACATCACTTTATTAGAGACTCACAGAAGCCAGTGGCGTTTAAAAAAAAAATTATCACTGAATCTAATTTACTAAATCAAGGCAGTTGGACAGTCTGATAGATATTGTGCTAATGCTTAATCTTATTACAACTTCCTTTAGGCTTTTGATGTAAATGACATTTCCAACTGCAGATTCAGTTCAAGTCCATTATCTTGCCTTGGACTCCTGCCCTCTTATAGCATTTTTTAAGAATATTGGAAACGAGGATGATGAAAATTCAATCTATCTACTTCTTTATGTGAGTTGGATCACCAGAAGTTCATCTTCCCTGGCTGTGTTCACCTTAATGTTATAACACGAGGAAAATGTTCTTTCTCCACTTAGAAGTGATGAGTGTTGGGCCCTGAAGCATGAGATTGGTTAACCTTTCCCTGTGATGAATGATGTGACAGAAGCCCAGTGTAAATTTCAAGTGCTGCAGAACTGTAACGTTGATTCTGTTGCAAAAGTGGAATTGGAACTTTTGTTTCCACACTGTGGGGCTGCGTGGCTGAGAAGATTCTGTCCCAGTCATAAAACATGAGCTAGACCAAGGAGAGACACCCAGTTTGTAAGAAGAATGCACATGCTTCCAGACATGCATATGTGCACAGACATGCATATGCATGTGTACGTGCATGTGCATATTAGTAAATCTACACTCGCATACACATTTTTCTCTTTATGCCATCTGCACATATCTCAGGTTTTCCACAGCACCATGCTTGGGATTTGTTTTACGAGTCTAATTTTACAGATCTGGAGATAATAGTTGTTCACAAGTGCTAATTTTTAAAGAAAAAGAATTGTTGAAAGGCTAAATTTGGCAGATGAGAATCCATCTTTTTGAAAATACCAGGTGCTCCTGAAGATCAATACACCATGCTTTATATAACACTTGCAGTATTTGAGTCGTGTGTAATGACACTGGTATTTTTGCAGTAAATATTCTCTCTGGAGATGTTTTCTGTCCCCTCATAAAACTGAAAGTGAATTAAATGGTGAAGAGAATATTTGTTACATTCAGAGCTTCTCTGAACAAGTAATCATCTTTGCTGTTTCATTCATATATGCTGATGCCTTTGTTAGCCCCTAACAGTTCCTGTTAGATATGAATTTCAAAAAAGGGAGGTTTGAGCTTAGATTTACAAAGTTTGGGATTTTAAAACAATGGCTGTAACTCAAATCTGTAGTTGTTTCAAGCAGTTGTGAAAGAGCATGTTAGGATTGATGTGGAAGACACTGATGAGGAGGGTTTTTGTTTTTATTTTTTCTAACTACAAGTTCAGGTCTCTTTTAAATCGGGAAAAAATAGAAAAAAAAAAAGAAAATAAAATCACAAAACAATGCTACTTAGAATAAGGAACAGCCTTATAGCTGCAGCTTTTTTTTTTTTTTTTTTTGTAACTACAAGAAAGGTCTAAAAAAACCTGAAGCAAAGCAAAGGATTTGCTGTAGGCACATTGTACAAAAGCTGCAACACTTTTAGGATGTCATCATTTTACATTATAATGTTGCTGAAGAAAGCCAGCTGGTGTAGTTAAGTCTCTTATTGGAAATTTTAGTCTGATTCATTACTGTGATTTGTGGTTGTACAAAGAAACACTTAATCATTCTTATGCTCCAAGCTCTGTTGAATCTACTGAAGGTTTTCTGTTTCTCTGCATAATTTGAGTTGCCAGTCTGCCAGCTTGGCAGCGTTTCAAGCTTGTTGCGTTATCTGTGTTTGTTTGCTCAGGAAGTGATGCTGTACGTAGGATGAATTTACAGTAATTCTTTTGTAATGGGTTAATGAGCAGCACTACTTCATTCACAGTGCTCATGCTCACATTATGTGGCTTTGATTAGTTCAGTAACTGTGCAGCTCTGCCATTGTGATCATACCGACACTCTATGAAGTACTGAAAGGGAAATTTTCTTAGCTGTAGGTTAATTAAACTTGCTGAGAAAATAATTTGGACTTTATGTTCTTAAATAAGAGGTAAAAATGTTTGTATTTTGGAGATTTTTATATGCTCCATCATTTAATTCATTAGAGGAAAAAAGCTGCTTAGTTGCTAGCTACTTCATTGCTTTTGAACAGAAAAAGATGCTCTAACACTGCGTGTGATGTTTTGCATATGTTGAGAGACTTCTCTTTCTTCCATGGGTTTTGATGGGACTTAGGATACATAGGGAAAAACACTACCCTCTGATGTTATTCCCCATTTATTAGTAACTTCTGTTAACAAGAACAAACGATATGCTTGGAGATTACAAGAATGTATGCTGCCTTACCTGTATTTACCACAATAGCATTACTGCTTATTAAGGATGCTACTAAGCCATAAATTATTTATGCCTTCTTGAGCCAAACTTCTAAATTCAAAAATTGTTGTGTTTAAGGACAAACAAAACAGCTCTCTAAAAATGTAAAATAAAAAATGCTTTGTAGGAGATCAAAGGGAACTTGAAATAAAGGAAATGTAGGCAGAACTTATTTTCTTTACTCCTTCTCAGAACATTTTTCCCTTTCAAAATCTGTGATATGCTTGTTTTTAAGGAAAATACAGATCTGACTCCAGAATGATGCAGATGAACTTTAATTTAGTAAGCCCTAAGCCTAGTACCTGCTCCTTTAATCTTGTTCAGATTCTCAGTGGCCTGTGGGGGCATTGGATAACTGGTCAGAATGATGAGATTTTCAGTGATCAGGAGTGCCCTACTTTCCACTTCTGCAATGAGTTTATAACTTAGGAATTTATTTTTTTTGCTAACATCTTGGTGACAGTCATTGAAGGCACACTCAGCTGGACCACCTCCTAAATGGTGATAAATTAAGACACTTTTCTTCAAAATATAGGAATGTAAAATCTGATCTGGAAAAGCAGCATTACTGCTAGAAGAGCATAGAGCTTGCTACTAATGCAGAGTCCCATTGAACAGGAATGGTTTCTGATCTTTTTTCTTTTTTTTAATTTTCCTTCACAAAATTCCTGAAAATCTAACCAGTAAAGAGATTGCCTTTTTTGATAAAACTAGGGCTAGTGAAAATGGTGCTTATAAAAGGTTTTTTCTTTAGAAATGGAGTCATAATTTTACTTCATAGCAATAAGATTCACTGTAGGCTTTCATGTGAACATGGAAATAACAGAAAGTAATAGAAGTAAAATCTTTCAATGAGCATTCCTTTATCAGAAAATACATGTAAAATGGATTCAAGAACTTTTCAGTATCCCTTCTTTTACCTAGCTAAAGAAAAGCACTTTTTTGTGTGTGGATAGTGGTTTATAAAGTAGCTGTCAGTATTAGTTTTGAGCTTGCTGTAGTAAACTACATTATCAACTGTAAAATGCCTGCAGTAAATATTTTATAATCAATTAGTGCCTAATTTGGGATTTTTTTTTGTCCTTTGGTGTTACTGCAATATCTTGCTGTAATGGAAAATAATAAAATGGGGATGATTGTGAATGGTTCTGTGAGAGCTTAAATATTTTCTTGTGGATTTGGAACTGATTATACTTAGGTATTCTTATTACTGACTAGCATCAGTAATAATGCATTTCATTTCATGTGAAGGTCTTTCTTCGTAAGTTGTGTGTTTTTAAGTGGTGAAAAAGCTGCTAAGTGTTTGAAATTGAGTAGGGAAAGCTGTGTGTGATAACAGAAGTCATTCCACTAATTCCCATTTGAGTAAAACAGTACTTCTAAGATGTCCAGTGGTTAAAAATAAATTACAGCTGGAAGTGTTTGTCATCATGGTGTGGTGTCTGTACATATATTGATGTTATTCATCGAAAAGTGTACTATTGCTTTTGGAAACCAAATAATTCAACACACTTTATGATAAATAAAGGCATGTCATGAGTTACTAAATGTTTGTGTTCAGTTTTTACATATTTTTTTCATTTAAAATAAAACATTAACTATTTCATATGTCCAGATTATCGAAACTATGCTCTTTTTATAAAATGCTGTAGTCTCCTAGCAGAGAACAGTAGTATTAAACTTACAGATATGGCTCCTCCCACAAATGACAACACATTCGGTGTCAGACGCTTGTTGCCCATAAATTTTGTTTGTCATTTTATAGTTTAACCAAAATGTTGGAACACTTGCACTATGACTTTTCCTATAACCACTCTGCAAAATCTGTTAATAGTAGTAGTAATAATAATAATAACTTCTTTATAATCTCAGTATGTTTAAGGTTTGATCTGAAGTTTCCTTCATCTGTGCAGATTGCTGTCTCAATTCAAACGTTATGTGTATGGTTATTCCAGTGAAGCTGTGAGCTTGTTGCACACGTACAGACCATCCACACAGTGCATGAACCAATGCATGTCCCTGGAAATCTCAGAAAAAAATTCGGAATTTTCATATGGATGAAACCTCTGGATGAGAAAAGGAGGTTCCATCTTAGGAAACCTGCACTCATAGGAGCCATGACTCCAGAGTGCTCTGTTTCCTTCTAGGAAGACTCTCGAAGACACCTTCTGTTATGACTGAACATCCAAACAGCATCTTCTACTCGAAGGTTAGATGCAAGGATGAGGCAGAGAAGGGGAAAGATTATCTGAGAAGAGAGTTAATTAAGCTGGAGAACAGAGGAATAAGCATACCGCTCCAGGAAACAGATATCCTGAGGGTATGAATGGTTGATTTTTAATCTTTTGGGCCTGCTAATGAAGTCTGTAAAAGGCATGAATATACAGGTAAGATGATCTGGATCAGAACTAAATCCCTCTTTCATAGTGGTTTTAAAACGAAGTGCAGTGCTATGAGTTAGGATATAAAGGCTTGCTGTCCTGTCCCTTTATTGATTGTTCTTAAAGCTAAAGCTGTGGTCCCATGTACTTCTGACCCCTCAACCAGTCAAGTCCTCTTTTATAGAGAAACAGCAATTTGAACAGTTCTGAGATGACTCTCAAGTCTCTCCTGTCTCTCACAGATGTGAGGAAATTTGAATTCCCTTTTATATTCTAGAAATTTACTAACACCATATAACCAATTACTTCACAGTACAAATCCAGAACTTTTTTAACTACTGCAGTACTCCTATCACACATTCTAATCTGTTTCTCCTGTCTTAAAATTGTAAAACAAATGAATGCATGGCACAGTGAATAGTGTTTGTACGTTCTACTGAGAACCAAGCCCCGAGTATCATGAAGAACTCAGGGAAATGGTATGGAGATGCAGTAGTTATAAAAGCAAACAAAAAATTAGGAATGATAAAGTGAATAGTCTGCAGATATTACAAAATCATTTTATGAGTGCAGTCTTGCCATTCATTTGTGTTGAGTTCTGGTCATTACTGGCCACGTTGGCAAACAGCACATAGCAGGAACAGAAACACTGCAGAACTGTTAAAATTATGGTCAAAGACCTGGAGAGACTTCTGGATGAAAAGGCACTGGGAAAATTGGCATTGGGAGGAAAGATAATTTAATAAGACTGTGATGGCATTTTATTTCTGGAACTGTTGCTCAGTTGCTTTCATTTACCCACTCATTTGCAGCAGATTCAAAACAAATTTTAAGAACCTGTTTAATTTTGACATGGCACTGCTCCCACCAGAGCCCTTGGTCAGCACTGTGGTTAAAATAAAGGTTTAGATATTAGTGTAGATAGCTGGAACAGGCCTTTAAGCTAGTGCACAGATGAGGCAACTGATTTGTCTGACATGCAACAACCTCTTCTTGGCAATAAAGAACTGTTAAAATTTTCCCGTCTCTTATGGTCACTTTCTGGCTGCTCTCTGAAAGGAGATGCCTGCTTCATTTCATCAGCATGCTGCACTGTATAATAGTCTAATTAAATACTGCAATATACTTTCCTTCTAAAGCCACTTAGATATACAAATAAATCTGTATCTTCATATGCTTGAAGCTAGAACAACAGCAGTAAAAATAAAAATTGGAAAGTACCACTGCTCTCAGAAGTTTTAAGAGAAAAAAATTAGGATTTTTTTTAATGACAACAGATGTTTTCCCAAACAAATTATGAAATCATTCATCTCCTATACTACTGTTTGATTTGTCATCTTTTAATAGGTCACCAATGTAACCATGGCCTCTTACTCATTCTTGCTACACTGCAGTCTTTATACTTGAAAGTTGGATTTGTGACTTCTCTTTTAAAGGAATATATTTAGTAATACATTTAGCTTTGAAGATGAGAGTGAATTTATTGTTTTGCACAGTCATGCCTTTGAAGGTGAAATTAGGTAGATAATACAGGATACGTGTTGTGCTTTGGTATGCCTAATACAAGGGCTCCACAGTTGGAACACCAGCAGGGGCTCAAGGCAGAGGTAGAGTCTCTGTGAACAGCAGAGCAGAGCAAAAGCTGAGGCCTAAGGTATTTTATTTTCATTCAAGAGCATAAAATAATTTTCAGAATGTTTATGGAGAGTTTTCCAAATCCCAGATGATGCAGAATGAAATACAGCTTGGAACTACAGTCCAGGTTGAAAGAAAACACGAATATCTAAACTACAGTTCTATGGTTTTGTTTCTTGCTGAGTTTGATCCCTAGGCATTTTTCTTCTAGTTTTCCATAATGTTTTTATCTCACTGAAAATTACTCTTCTTTGTTTTTATCTATTACTGTGTCCTTTCCTTTAACAGTACTTTGCTATCACTTACAGCATGGATTAATGCTCACACAGTCACACTTTCATATCTAAAGTAAGATCTGGTATGAAATACTTTATGAAGCCTAGTAGATTATGTATTGTCCTGTAGGTATCACTTTATTGAACCAACTTGTTGATACTATGGAAGGAAGAAAGGAAAAAAGAGTGATGACTGAGATTGCATTCGTGCACAAATGAAATAAAAATCAAAATAAAATAGAAGCCTTAGCTTTCTTAACAATAGATGTGGCTACCAACATGCTTTGTAGAATTTTTTGTTCCCTAAGATATAGTGAGGAATATAATGCCAGCATACATAAGAGAATCTCTGTCATCTTGAACAGAATGTGAGACATTGCAGTAGTGTATAAAACTTATTCTGGCAGTCATAGTGGCAATTAGTTTCTCTTTCATATTCTAGCACAGAAATTTTATCACAAGCCTGTTTTTTTAATTGCTTCTAATGTTCATCTTTAAAATAACCTATTTTATGTATACATGTGAATTAGCAGACAAGAAAATGTCATACTCCTAATCCATTTCATTTTCTCACCACAAGCAGCAACACAAACAATATTACATGTTTTAAAAATATCTTCATATACAGATACTCATAGAAGTAACAGGATTTTCTGATGTTGTCAGACACCATTTGTAAATTTCAAAATACCATACTGACATTGGGATGATAGGAAGTTGAGAAAAGAGGTGTTGATATGTGACTCTCCCATCTATATAGAGAGTACTTAAAAGATTGCAGTATAGTAAGCTGACAATTAGCCAGATCATCTTAGGGAATTCTGATTTTCATAGAAATGTCATAGCTGTCAGTGAATGTCAGAATATAGAAGTTTAGTTTTTGTGAAGCTCTGATGTGCAGACATACATTATACTTGTAGAAACTTGTGAACTGTAAAGTAGGTTTTGTTTGCATCTTGCAGCTGTTCTTTAACATCTTATTAACAGCATCATCTGAAAGCATCAGAGACTTCGGCACAAATGAGTTAATCTAATCATGGTAGCAAAACCAGTTCAAATTGATACTATTTTGTTTTTTATTTAAATATGATACAGGTACTACCTGCAACCCTGAGGGCCATCACATAAGGCAGTTCTCTCTCTGAGTGTGTACAGTATCTTGTAATTTATAACTACAAGCATGCTATTTTGGTATTTTTGAAATTATCTTAGGAAGGTGAAGCATTTTGGCAGTAGAATTCAGTACAAGTAAAGCTTGTGCAGGAATTACCAAGGCGGCTGGTTCATTTCAAGCCCTATTGCTCCTCAGCACCAGACAGCAAATAATGTATGTATAGAGGCTTAGCTCTGTTTATTACATGATTTTCTTGTTCAGCAGAATTACTTCTGATTCAAACTAGAATGAGGGTAGAATCGAGTTCAAAGGTGTTTAATTAGAACAGGTGTCCAGGGTAGGTAGAATTATTTAACAGAGTATTTGTAATATAGCAGGTTAATGTAAAAAACGTTGTCAGTGTTTAAGTAAAACAGGTATGATATTTCTTGTGGTGGGAGATCAAGTAATTAAAACCGCCAGGTGAAGTAGTAGAGCTGTCAAGTAGTGGGAGAGCACCATCCTGCCAGTGGAACACAGCGATGAATGGACTTAAGTATCATAGAATTAGTGGTGTTAGAAAAGAATTTCATGAAAATTTTGCCCTCTACAAATGGATTATCCTCTTTTTTCTTTGTCTCGGTTGATGTGAGAAAGGACGTGGCGATTGCATAAATACCATCAATATAAATGAACAAGAGAGAAAGAGATACACAAACAACTGTAGAGAATGCAATAGAAATATATTTTTTTAAGTTCACAACTGAGAGACTCTAATGGAGCCTGCTGATTTCTGGATTCTTCCAAAAGTCATATTGTGCTTTCCTCATTTTCTGTTGAAGTGCTGAAATTAAAGCTGAGACAATTAAAACCAGTAAAAACACGTCAAAACGTACAAATTCAGGAAAGCATCCAAAGATAAGCTGTGCAGTGAATCAGTTTGCCAGTCAAACTATTAAAATATATTCTGTATTGTCTTCATGGAGAAAGAAAAAAAAAAAAAAGGAAAGGCAACTGAAGAATTTTTTTGGTGGCTTCTGGCAACAGAATAGAAACAGAAGGCTCAAACAGACTGCACCCATTAGTATCAGACATTCTATATTTGTTTCCATTTATTTTCCACTTTAGTCGCATGATTTTGTCAGTTAAATAAATGGAAGTAGTGTACATAAAACCACTGAAAAAAGGGCTCTTCAGTCGCGTAGATGAGCTTTTACAAATTTTGTCACAGTTTGTCACTGTTTAAATGTAAAGCTGCTTCTTGAACTGTCTTAGGTATTCTAAGTTCTCTGGGCAATCTGTTGCAGTGCTTCACCATTCTCACAGTGAAAAATTTCCTCCCAGTGTCTAACCTTAGAATCTCTTGTTTTAGCTTAAAAGCACGTCCCTTCTTGTATCATACACTCCCTGATAAGGAGTCTTTCCCCATCTTTCCTGCAGGCTCCACTTTAGAAGGCCACAGTGAGGTCTCCCCAGAGCCTTCTCTTCTTCAGACTGAACTACCTGAACTCTTTCATCTTCTCTTTGTAGGAGAGATGCTCCAGCCCTCTGGTCACCCTCATGGCCCTTCTCTGGACCCATCCTAGTAGGTCTGTGAACTTCTTGAGATTAGGGCCCTAGAGCTGAATGCAGAGTGGAATGGAGGCCCTGCTGGCCGTCCTTCTTTTGATGTTATTATCTTGGAAATCAGGAAATCAGCTTGTCTATCTGCCAACATTTTGTGTTGTGTGTGTGTGTGCAATAGTCTTTGCTAAATAATGATCTGGGATAAGATTTCTTATTGTGGCCCCTAGATGGCAGAATGATTTGGACATGCTGTAAATTCCTAAGGTGTCAAATGGATGCCTGAATGGAAAACAGCTTTTAGAGAAATGAGATCCTTTACTGTAAAAAAGGAAAAGAAAATCTGATGTTTCATACAAAACAAAGTTAATAGACTTACAGCAATGACTAGCTCTTCTGTTCCAAAAGTTTTAATTTATTTTTTTGCTGTTGGAGTTTAAGGAATAGACCTGAGCATTTGAGAATGGACTTGTACAGAGCTGTGTAGTTACGGTTAAATTGTGTAGTTTAATATGTTTAAGTGGTTTGCTCTTTGCAAGCAGACTTTTTAGGATTGCAAGTTGCTGTAATGTAGTTGTGGTTCATACTTTGCTCAGTTACAGAGAATTTGCAGCAGTAGGTTTTAATAACTAGTATGTTGTACTTTCATGTCATACATATTGCAGTGTTCTATAGGTGCAAATTATTGCATTTAGGAAAGGAGAACCTTTAAACCCGAGGAATTGGCTTTCAGAAAAACATTCTTTTTGTCGTTTAAATGTGTGTCCTGCATATTCTATCACCTGAAATGAGAAGTAAGATTATTGCTTTACATCAGCTGCGTGTGAGGTCTGTAACTGGCATCAGTACTGTTACTGCAGTGCTTACAGTGCTTAAGAGGGAAGTTGAAAGAAGTGAGGGCTGTAAAAAAACAACATCAAAAGAACTACAAAAAATATTCTTCAGATTAACCAGTACATAATTTAAATGTCCTCTGGGGTGATGGTGTTTTATGCAATGTAGAAGAATCTGTCACACAACTATCTTAATCCTTTAACAAAGCTACGTTCTATTACTGTCTCTAGGTAATATTTGAACATCTTTTTTGTGTCTTCGATGTTTAACAGAAGAAAAAAAAGAAGTTAAGCAGAACTTTTAAAAGACCAGCTGCACCTGGGATGGGAGGCTGGGAGATGTTAAGCTCAGAAGAGCTACCATCTCTTACAGTTTGGAAGGAATATTTAGAAATTTTTAAAGAGGTCAGTTCTTCCTTCAGATTGCAATAGAATTCTCTCACTAAGGACTGGCTTTTTTAATGCAACATATACATGCAGCCTACCATCTGGAAATTAGGGCCTTTGGTGAAAGCCTATGTTTATTTATAAATCTTAGTCTCTAAGTCAGGTTTCTTTCTCTTTATATTCCCATTATTTGCTCATTACCTTAAGTCTTGTTTTTTCTCTTCATTTTGATATCTTAGATGTTCATTATAATATTTGTACATGCATATCTCCTGAAAAATCTGGCCATGTAACAGTGGTGTACAGAAAACTAGCATAACATGTAATGATTATGATTCAAGTCTTTTAATATTATTTCTTCTTTGTTAATCATATTTTAATGGAGTGGTAGGAAAATGCATGCTCATCAGTGCTGGGACATGTAAATTATGAGTGGGAAAGTTGGGGAGATTCAAGGAGAAAAATGTTTAGTACTATCTGTAAATAGGATCTTTGTGTGCTTCAACATCTGAAATCATATTTTTTTTCCAGCGAGAAAGCCATGAAAAAAAGCTTCTAAGCTTCTGGTAGTTTACATAATCATGTGTAACACATTGCTTCTAGAAATGCCTGTATTATTTGATTAAAAAAGAAAAAAAGAAGGTTGGTGCAAAATTCTTCATTCAGGTATTCGTATATTAAAATTCCTTTCACTTCTCATGCAACTACAGATAAGTTAAATAATGAAAACTCATTTCTGTGTTGCTGTGCATTCAGTGTTTTTCCATCTCATTAAAATGCTATACTAGCTAACTTCAGACAGTCAAAGTGGCACAGATAGATAGAGGGCAAATTTCAGCAGTGTTACTTATAACTTTTTAAAAAATACACATGCATTTTTTGAAGTTTTTTAATTTTTTTTTATACGAGGGCTGCTCCAAAAGAAATGCCCCCTATTTTATTACGCTGGCTCACAACACCAGATGTTGGTGGTATGGCAGTTAAAGTTAAGTTTTTCCATTACGTTTTGTCGCCATGGAAGAGATGGCATCTGATGTGGAAGTGTGTCTGAAGCAAAGGTGTATGACTGAATTCCACCATGCAGAAAAAAGGGCAGCCATTGACATTCATTGGCACTTAATAAATGCTGATGGAGACCAAATGGATGTGAGCACAGTGAGACAGTGAGTGGTGCGTTTCAGCAGTGTGACAGGGATGTGAAAGACAAGCCATGTTCCAGACAGCCACGCACAGCTGTGACACCATGAAATGAAGAGAAACTTCATCAGCTCAACCACAAAAATCAGCAGGTTATGAGCAGGATACTGTGCACAGAGTTATTGACTTCAGTGCATTGGGAACGATGGTGGCAACACTGGAATATCACAGAGTTTGTGCCAGTCCCATGGATGTTGATACAGGAACAGAAAGAAGACTGTGTGCACATTTGTTAGTACCTACTGGAGGTATTAACCAGTAGGAGGCTGAAAGTAATAGTTTCCTGGATCACATCATTACTAGTGATGAGATGTGGTGCCACTGCTATTGTCTGGAGTCAAAATGGCAGTCTATGAAGTGACAGCATGCGGATTCGCCATTGGAGAGAAGGTTCAAGACACTGACCTCAGCAGATAAGGTGATGTGCGCTGTCTTTTGGGATAGGAAGGGCATGATCCTTCTGGAACACAGATAAAACATCGACTCTGATCACTACATCGTGATGCTGGCTAAGCTGAAGGCCAGAACTTCCAGCGTCAGGTCAGAGAAGACGACAGCATTTCTCTTGAAACACAACAGCATCTGGCTCTGTTATCAGTTTCAAGACCATGGGGCACACTGCCCATCCTGGCTGGGCTGTCTGATCACACCCACTGGATTTTATACCTTCTGACTTCTGTCTATTCAGACTAATGAAAGATGGACTGAATGGGCAACACTTTCCTAGCAGCAATGCTGGTACAGCATTGTTTTAGGAGCACAGCATGCAGGCTCTTGTTCACTACTGATTCATAGCTAATCATGTTGACTGTGTTGAAAAGTAGTGTTTTGTAGCTGAGAATTTGTTCTATGAAATAGTGATATTCTCTTCTTTCTATCTGTTGTATTTTCCAGGGAAATAAATAGAGGGCATTACTTTTGGAGTGGCTCACATAGATAATTAGAATAAAATAATGATTTCTTTGCTTTGCAAAAGTATACAGAATACTGCTGAAAGTAGTGAAACTATGTAACAAGGCAGGAAGCTGTATTAAAGTAAAAACATATTTTGTTATTACAAGTCAGTGGAAGGAGATAATAAGAATTGAGGCAAATTCCTCTTGAACGTGTTACAAATAATGCAAAATAACAAAAAAGTGAAAATAATGTAGAGACAAACACTCAAGAAATGGCTATGCATTCTGATTTTAGCTGGGACTGAGTTAATTTTCTATACTGTATTTGTTAGCATGCTGTGTTGTGGACTTAGGAGGAAAACAGTGTTGGTAACACACTGATGTTTTAGTTGTTGCTGAGCAGGCACTGCACAGAGCTGAGGATATTTCAGCCAATGCAGGGTTGGAGGTACACAGAGAGCTGGGAGGGGACAGAACAACACCTATTGTTATATTCCATACCATATGGCATCATGTGGTGTGATGAAACTGGGGGTGTTGGCTGGGACCAGTGCTGCTGTGTGGGACTGTCTGGGCATCAGTTGGTGTGTGACGAGCAATTGTGTTGTGCAGCACTTATCTTCTGTATTTTTTTATCATTATTATTATTTTCCCTTCCTTTTATGTCCTAAGAAACTGTCTTTATCTTAGCCTGTGAGTTTTACTTGTTTCCCATTTCTCTCCCTCATCACTCTGTGGGAATGATTGAACATCTGTGTGGCCCTGAGCTGCCTGCACATCATCACACCATATCACCTCGGTTGCTTTTGTCACTGGAGAGAAGCACTGAGAGCTGTAGTTTTATTTTAGGATGCTTCCACATGAAAAAGGAATTTTGAAGGAAATTTAGTCAAGTCTAACAAAACCAAATTGGATTTGGCAAAGCAAGTGCTTTTTCTAATTATGTTAATCTGACACAGCCTGATTGTGTCTCCCAAAGGCCGCAGCAAAACATAATCAAACAGTCTCTAAATCAGAGTAATTCTAAGAATATCTAAGAAATTCAAATATAGCTGTCAGAGGAAAATTGCAAGAGTTCCTTGAAACATTAATTCTTTACTAACCCAAATTTGTTTCTATCAGTCTGCATTTGAAGACCTGTATTTGAGGATTCTCAAATCTAGCTTCTAACTATCGAGTTCATTCAAGTGAATTGGACACTAATGCATTTTATATGTCATTAAAAAAAGTCACATTGTGAAAGAGTTAGTAGCTTGCAGCTAAATATTCAGAGTTATTTTTAGCATGCTTGAAGTAGTGATCACTGTATATACAGAAAGGTAAGTTTATGTATGCAAACAGGTACATAGGCTTCAGTAATTGAGCAGATTGCCTAATTATGTTTCCAGACATGCAGTTGCATATGCAGTCTAAAAGCATATGCGCGATTTGGTGTATGCAAATTAATGTAATCACAAGTGTTGCTGGTGAATTAAAACCCATAGATTGGATATAATCACTAGGCGTCAGCAGTATCAGAGGGGGGCAGAGCTTCTGTATTTAGTACGAGGTACTTTATTGCTAGAGAGATCCCCAAATGCTTTTTCAGGAAATCAGGAAGCACACAATGTGTGAGTGGAAGAGATTGTCTTGTATATGGCTTCTGATTTTTTATTGTGGTAACAAACTAACAGGGACAAGAAGTTTTTTAGTGAGTGTAGAGGAATCACAAAATTAAATGGCAGAATTTTAGTAACTTCAAGTTGTGGTGATCTGGATGTTCTTGCTTATTAAATGGAAAAAAAAACCAAGTACAAGGAAGAAGGAAGAGTTTTCTTGTAGTGACGTAACTGATTTGTTTACTGATTATTTTCCTCTAACATTTTAAAGTATGAAAATGTATTGCTTTAAATGCATAGTTAAGTTATAACTGAAATTTCTTATGTTATCTTCAAGCTGTTTTCCTGTATCCTTATATCATATTCATACAACTGTGCTTTATAATTCGGGACGATTTTTATCATTATAATAATTTCTGAATTATTTCCATGTAAGCAGTTTGTATGTATGGTCATTGCCTAGGTGGGGGAAAAAAAACCCACACAAAAGAAGACACCTGTAAAAGCACTAACAAATAGTCAGGAGGAACAAACTCGATATAATTAAATAAGGGATAAATGAAATGTTAGGATATGTAACTTTAAGTCAATACTGATAGATTTTATGAAGTGTTTTGAATACTATAACTGGTATTCAAAGTATTTTGTGCTTTCTTATTTCCTTGCCAGGACATCGACTGATGGTCCGATAGTTGAGCAGCTATAATATAGAACCTTTTTTCTTACTAAGGCTTCTGAACATATGTCTGTCTGAAGCATTTGCATGACTCAGAATCTCCGGACTAACATGATTTATAGTTTATCATTAAATCGTTTATCTAGAGTTTGGAAAACACAGGTGCTTCTGTTCTATAGGGAAGTTATACTAGTTCCATGGAAACTAAGATCTTGAGAGTGATTTGCTGAAGGTCTCAGGGGAACTGTTTGTAGAAGAGGAAATTGACTTTTCAGCCTTAAATGAATAGCCTGGGATAGCTTGCATTTAAAAGCTTAAGTCTGAGGCTGGTTGAGAGAAGGTGATCTTTCTGACTGTGTTGTTCTCACCACTCTGCTTGTCTTCATAGAATTGTGATTTGTTTTCTCTGCTTGCTCTGGTGTCCAGCACTGTTGTGAGCCTTTCTGATACATCATACACTTTTCTTCCTTTTGATGACTTTACTCATCCCTTTTCCTCAGTTTGGGCATGCCTTCCTCCCACCCCATTCCCATCTTTATTTGTTCTGTAAACTCCACTGAGGGCATAGATATAATTGTGAGGACAGATAAGCTAAGAATCTGTCATCTCTATTGGTCTTGAGAAACCATACGCAACAGCAGCCTCTGTGTAGTTCAGAAGTCCTGTTTCCAATTTCTGGTTTTTACTTACATCAAAATTCTTTCTGTTGATGTCTGGAGTTTTTGCAATTGATTTATGCAGTGTTTTACAGTTACCTTGACTCAGATGAACAGAAATTACAGTGGGTTGATATCCGGGACTCCCTAACCCTGTCAGTTATCTCAGGTTTCTGAGACACTTCTGGAAATTTGTAATTTACAGAAGAAACAAACAGTAAGAGAAAGATGCAGCCATCTCATTAGACAGGAGCTCACGTGGATCCTTGAAAAAGTCAAGTGAGAGAAGCCACAGTAATAAGAGATTATTGCCACATATTATGTATAACCAAAAGTTATACAGAACTGGGCAGCCTGGTCTAGTATTAACTGGTCTGGTATTAAATGTGAAGGTTGGTGGCCCTGCATGTGGCAGGGGGTTGGAGATTCATGATCCTTGGGGTCCCTTCCAAACCTGGCCATTCTGTGAAAAGTACTGTTCAACTGTACCTTTCTTTAATTGAAATGAAATGGTGTGTATTTAGCCTTCAAACAAAGCAATCCAGCAGAAGGTATTGTTAATTGTTATTAATTAGCGGTAAGTCTTTGAGTTCTCTCCCTTTCTTGTACTTCCCATACAGATTTTTACCACTCATTATGCTACATGTAATTGAATCAGCTCGGAGTATAGTCACTACAAAATCTGAATGTAAACATGTATATGTAAATTACCTGATCTTTTTCTTCTTAAAGACTGTGTTTACAGACATAATTAAGGACAGCATAAAAACATCAGCGTAACCAACAAATGACGTTTTGTTTTTGATCACTACCAGTTTACCATCAAGCTATTTGCTTATGTTTACTTTGCGCATCATAAAAACAGAGGACAAGTTGGTTTTTTTTTTCTCATTTCATTTCATTTTATTACTCTTGACAAGTTCTTCTCCCGAGGTAGTTCATGACTAATTACCAGAACAGTTGCTGATGATCTGTAGGTGAACTAAACTGAAAAAGTTCTGCTCCATTAAAGATTTAATTTGAATTTTTTGAGTGTGAACACTTAACTGCTTTGTTTTATCCTGGTAAGTTATTGCTGAGTCCTAAGCATAATCATTTTTAGATTTTTGACTAAGATTCCAAGAAGGAAACACAATGAAAATAATTATTGTTCTATTTTCTTATTTATATGGAAGCCATTAGTATATAAGGCATATTGTAGGTCAGTCTGTGAATTAGGCAGCTCTTGTAAAACAACTGTTTCAGGATATTATATGCTTTCACAGGTACAAAAAGCATATGGAAACATCATGAAATAACTATTGATTCAGAGCAACCAGAAGAAAACATTTTTTTCGGAGAGCTGTATGATACGAGCTACTGAAGGCTGGGAGAATATTTTGAGGAAGTGTCAAAACTTAGTTCGTATTTCAGTCTTTAATCTGGCCAGTATAGCTTTTTGTCTGTGTTAAAATCGGGTTTTGTATGTTTGCATATGGTTGGGTGCATGCATGCAAGCATGTATATACAAACATGTGCAGTTCAAATCTGTGTGCCAGCGAGCTGCCTCTATTTAACTTTGAACTCTACCTTTGATGGTGAGTCTGAATTCTGAAAAATGCAGTCTGTGAAAGACAGTTGTCAAAGTAAGCTAAACAGTACTCTGAAGGACCACTCGTTTCTATTGAATTTCTTACAGTTACATGTAATGATATTTAAATGCTAACTCTTTAAACTCTAGATATAGTAATAGCTCTCTTCATACTATTTAATAAGAAAAAAATAAGCAAATGCAACACAAGTCAAGCATCATCTTAATTATCTTTTTTTACCATGATGTCTTAGAAATTACATGCAGGTATCAAGTATAGCTACAGTGAATATGGTATGATAGCAAACAAGCATGTAGCTAAGAGTAAAGACTGCCAGCACTTTACTTAATGGCTGAAATAATGTGTGGCTTACTGTTTGTAAAGGCTCATTAAAATACCCTGATTATGTTCTATTTTTACTACTGCTTATCAGAATTACATACTTTTTGTTTACTTACAGTATGAAAGAGGCTGGTTTAGGCCATAAACAGTGGAGGGGTGGTCCCATTTCATCAAACTGCAAGCAGTGTCCAGTAGTTTATACCAATCCTGTTTGTGGATCAGATGGTCACACATATTCTTCTCAGGTAAGAATTAAATACGGAACTGAATTATACTTTCAATGTTCACTTCAATTCCAGCTCTTGGAAAGTAAAATACTGTATAGTTACACAAATCTACATTTATTTGTTTTAAATATATTCCTCACTGCAACCTACAGCAACACTGGCACGTCTTAAGACAAAAAATCAAAAGGGTGGCAGCACGGAACAGCAGTACCCAAGGGAGCACAGCGCAGCAGTGCTCTGCAATGTAGCAGAGCTCCACTGAAATGTATTTGTTGCAGACAACAAGGCATGGTTTTTAAAGAGGAAGAAAAGTCTTGTGTGTCCTCAGTCTGGGGTCAGGTAAACCTCATAAATCAGATATTCCTGTTGACCACTGACAGGATGCTTCATATTCAAGCCCAGAGGCATAGATATAAAATATGCAGAGGAAAAAAAGTAGTAATTTAAATAATTGTTGGCTATCGTCGCTTCTTGCATCAGCACTTCGTGTATTTTAAGTTTTCTGTTATATCATACTTATTTGGAGACAGAATAATAATAAATAATAATAAATAAAACAAAAATGCTATTGTCAGTCTAACTTGTTTTTTGTAGAGAAAAGATTTTGGTTGCATTGAAGTTCAAAAAGCCACGAGCCTGCTTTTGTACAGTGCTCAGCTCAAATTTGCGGATGTCGCTAGGAAACTGGAAGACTTCAAAATGCCGAAAACAAATGGATTGTTTTAGCATCTTCCTTAAAACTTTCAGTAGAAGAAAAAAAATAATCGGACTATAACTAATATTTTCTCCACCTTGACAATTCTGGTGCTTTTATCCTGAACTTCGTATTAGAAAATATTTTTCTTTAAAAACCACAATGCTTAGAGAACAGTGCACATGACTCTTAATTTTAACTAAAAATTCTAACTCTCAACACCAGGTATCTGAAGCACAGTGAATTTGGACACCCTCTCTGGCTTAGCAGACATTCTGGCTTTTCAGAATCAATACGAGTTAGAGGTTTAATTTAACTATTTGAAAATGTTCTTATTTTAATTCACAGTAATTTCCCGTGCTTTGTCAAGAGCTTGAAATTTGCTTGCATCTTGCAACTAGACATCAGATAATATTTTTACCATTTCTTTTGCTGAATGATGTGAAGTGCCAAGTCTTACCTTTACATAGCTATAAAAAACAAGGCAGTCCCTGTAATTTTGTAATTTAAGTACACAGGATAAGTAATTTGGGATAACTAATATTGAAACGTGTTCTTTTTTTTAAGTATTGTCAACTTTATCTATCACAGTCTCTCCCTACTATCTTTCCAACATAACACAAGCATCACAAGTGTTTTTCCTGTTTATTGGGTAGTTTTGTATGTCATCAATTTTCTGTCTCACAGAGACCCTGGAGGAACTGTTGCTGTCTTTGAGGAGAACACAAGACAAGAATGAAAGCAGGCTTTAGTTACTGTAATGTCGTGGGTTTCCTTGTCCTTGCCTTTGGGAGCTGGCAGATTGTCTGGAGGAAGGAACAAAGCAATTCTTTGTAACCTTTCTCTGACCACCATGCTGAGGCACAAGCAGTTGCTGATCACAAAAAGAACTATTGTAAAGGGAGGAGTTTTTTCTCACAAATTAAGCTGTAAAACTAATTTTAAAAATCTTAAGAGCAGTCATCATAAAGTAAAAAAAAAAAAAGAAAAGAAAAAAAGGGGGGGGAGGATAAAAAAAAAGCAACCATATGAGCATGAAAAGAGAAACCTGGATGCCCCCATTTCTCTTAATTGAAGAATGAGCTTCTCTAGCTGTATTTCTTGTAGAGGAGGAAGAAGAGAAGCCAATAGTTCTGTATTTGCACAGAAATTGTCTCTGTAGCTGTGAATCAACCTGTACTCATTTTTAGAATCAATCTATTGCCCATAATAAATTATTCTGAGATGTGCAGTATCTCATATTGTTAAACCATGTGTGAACAAATTCTGTTATGCTAACAGAAGATCTCAAAATTAATTCATTTTTTTTCTGGAAATGTGGAAAAAACTAATCAGGAATAATTGATCTATTTAGAATCAGATAACTTCATTAATGTTGCATTGTGAACAGTCCTGTGAGTGAAAAGTGACCCTTATGGCTTCTCTGTGTCTGTTCTGAGGGAGATATACGGAAGTCTATAAATAATGATGAGTTGCAGACATTTTTACATCAATTAATGTACTAAAGATAAGGTGAGGATGTGTTGCTTAAACAGAACGGTGAGAAAAGAATGGAATAAGTAGATGTACTCTGCTTCCCTTCCAGTGCATTGTCAGAGCTACAATCATTCTAATAGTACATATTATTCGATCTTTGTGCCCATTGAATGGATGTCAGACAAAGGCAACATGGCATCAGAGTGCATTTGCAGGGCTCTTCCTTTCATGTTTCACTACCTCATAATGGTAGAGTCTAAATTTACAGCAGGGGAATGCCTGAACTAAACAAATTAAAAAGTTAATGACCACAGTTATGTATTACTATAAAGATTATATGTTTTTTTCCAGTGATGTTATGTTTTGAAATTCAGTGGTGGAGTTGCATCCAAATAGAGGTCTCTGCAAGGTTATTTCAAGAGCAGTCATTTTTTAAAATTGGTGTAAATATGAATGCTTTACTCCAAGCAAAGTTTATTTTCATTGTGTCATCAAGCTCCAGCAGGAGTTTATATAGCAGTTTTCTTTTGCTTAGTATGCATTTGTCAATGACCATGTCAAAGTGTGTAATACATTTTCTGAAAATAAGTCAGTAAATGGTAAGTCAGCCAGCAACTTGCAATTACCTGAGGGGGACACTGTGTTCATATAATCTCCCTTTTCAAGCCAAACCCATGCAAATAATTTTATAAAATTATACAACTCTGGATATTTCATGATTTTTTTTTTTTTTTTTTTTTTGCTTTGAAATGAAAAAAAAGAGACTATAATGAGTAGGCACTGTAGAAAGTAAGGTTAACTTCTAAATTGAGCTTATCCGAGGTCAGGTAAGGTTGCTGTGTTTCACACTGATTTTTAACAGGCCGTATTAAGGTTTTCTGTGCTCTCAGACCACAGTGATTCACCAGTAGTCAATATAGAGGAAAAAGAGCACTTAGGAAATACTAATTATTAACAGTACAGGAATGTTGAAATAAAACTTTTATGCTAAAATGTTGAGTTATCAAAGTGAACATTAATTATTATGTGCGAAGAAATTCAGCATAAAGAGACCCGACAGTTTTCTTGCCAGGGTGGCATTAATGCACAGCTTGTGGTTAATAGCTTTTAAAGAATATGTGTGTTTTAAGTTTCCTTAGTCTAGTTTTACATTCTGAATTTCTCTATTCATCCACTGAATGAAGCTCATTGCGTATCTGTGGATGAGGTGATGACTGAGATGCTTGAAGCAATTCACTGATGTTGTGGTATATCATAAGCAGGACTTTGGAAAATACCACAAGGAAAAAAACAAAGGTCACACATCAGAATAATAGGCTGAAGCTATATTTCTTAGGCTAAGGGTGATCTGCACGTAGCCCCACTGTAACAAAACGGATCTTTAAAAAAGATCTGTGAGCAATGATTTGAGTATTTTGAAAGGAAAATATCACATAAGTGATTTCATTTAAACATGCTAGTTTCCCTATGATTTTACTAGAGAATCACCTTGGCAGTAAGTTCTAGTTCTCCTGTCAACAATTTGCTTCAGTTGTTTTCATATTCACATTGAATTTTTTATGAAATATTTTCTCTCCTTTATATGAACACTTCATAACACTGGTGACAATGCTGTGGGTATAAGTAGCATAAAGAAATGTTATTTAACAAAAATAATGAATCTGAACTTCCTTCTCAGACTAAGATAGAAAAGATACAGAAGAGCAAGCAAAAGGAGATGGATATAACGATATGAATCCTTAACTTGACAGTTGTGGATGTTTTATTCAAATACTTCAGTCTCTCAAATTATGATCCCTCTGTCTTTGGAGGGGCAAAAGTGGATGAGAAACAGATGGTCTGCAAAAGGAGGAGTTTGGTACTGGTTCCTTACTCTGTGCAACTTTCTGCACTTAATGCTTGTTTGTTTGTTTGTTGTTTTTCATAAGCCTAAATTCTAAGAACATCCCATTTTTTATTATTTTTTTAAATCAGTGCTGTTTATATTGACTTCAGATGTGTTTAAGACTTGATGTGCACGTCTAAGCTATGTGTTAGGTACAAGAGCTTGTTTGGAGAGAACGTAACAAGTATCAACATTTTAAATCCTTGCTTTTACTTTAATCATTACCCTGTTAGGAACATTAAATCGATTGATTTATTTGTTAGCTTTTCCTGAGTTTTCAGGACACATGCCTGCACTACTGAAAATTCCTTCCTACTTCAGAAACAATTATTCTAAAGCCATAGGTACTCTTTGTCAATTATATGTCTATGACTATTTTATTCAGATCACTCCCAGTTATCTTATGTGATCAGAACGTTATCTTAGGAGTGATCAGATATTTTAGAGACTGATCTAATTTGTTATGGTAAGTTGAAGTAATATTCGCAAACCTGCATGTTTGTCAGACTTTTTAAATTGAGTTAATCTAATACACCAGTTATTTCTTATCTGCGTTATTACTCAGCTGTAGACTTAAGTGAAACACAGCCAAAAGAAATAAGTTTTCAGGTTTGCCTGCTATCCTTAGAAACAAAATAATGTAACCTGAAATAAATCTCTTTATAACATACTGGCCCACAGACTTGCAGCTGGAAAGAGAGAGAGAAAAAAGACAATTTCTTGAATATGGTTTACTACTAGTCAGCAAGATATTGTCTGATTGATGTATGAAGTAAACTTGAATCAGGTTAGGCTGATTTTCACAGAAATGCTCGAAGCTCCATGTTTATTATTTAAATGTTTAAAAAGAAAGACTAATGCAGACAAATCAGATGGAGATTGTGTGGTTTTCCAGTCTTTGTAATCAGTGCATTTTACCAGTAATGCTTGAAGTTTCACTTGGAACCAGAAGTGATAGGATATGATATTTAAAAAAGTCAGTCGGAGAAGTGCCAAAAGGGTTTGCTCACTTTATTTGGTCAATTTTTCCAAGTAGGCTGATGTACTAAAAATCCCAAATTATATATTAACTGATATCTTCTTATCAACTGCATTCAAAATAAATAACTGCTAAAGCTGTAGGAAATTGAGATGACACCTTAGATGACACGTTAGATGACAAAATACTTAATAGAACATTCAGTGTTCTGAAATTCTGAGTAGCTCAGTATTTCTTAGATGAGGATGACGTGTTTATACTGCCAGTAATGGAACTTGGGTCCCTTTTTTCACTTCCAGGGTACTATGTTAGTTTAATATAAAACCATCTACTGCACATACATTACAGTGTACATAAACATAGATAGTTCAGTTAAAAAAATAAACTACTGCTTTATGGACTGAAAAAAAAAAAATTCTTAAGCCTTGATCTATGTAATGCCTTTAAGTTATTTTTAAAAACAATATTGTGTTTTCTCTACTACAGAAACAATCTAGGGTAATTAGTAAATTAGTAAAAGAGTAGAATAAGTTGACAGGGGAAAGTGAAACCTCTGTCAGTGTTAAATATTTTTCATATCACAGCACAGCAGCAGTATACTGATACAAATAATGAATACAGAAGGAGCTCAGATTCAGAAATCATTCATGAAAATCTAAATTTTTACATTTCTGTGTAAACTGACAAAAAGGACCGCCATTAAATCAAGAATAAGCAGATCACTTAAAGTGAAGATTAGATGATAGTTCAGATTTTAGTTTTCTGAATCTGCTAGCTTGCATTGGAGACATCCTGAGCAGCTTTTAACCAGCAGGAATTCATCTTTGGAAAATAGTACTCAAAATGGTGTAATTGGAATTACAGCTGAAATAAGCAGAATAATTTTGCTCCAAGACCTAATTCCAAGCGTGTCTATACATCATACAGAAATAAATGAATAGAGGCTGAACGTAGGAATTGCCCTTGGTGCTGTTACACTGGTGTGGTGATGGTGTGGAGCAGGTAACAGTTTGGAAAGCAGACTAGTAGAAGGATGGATCTGGAGCATTAAGATACAGTGAATAGTGTTTATATGGCCGTTCGAAACATCTATGCACCTGAAAAAGGAGTGGAGATGGCGGTGGTGAATTGTGTCAGTTACAAGAAGGGAATGGAAAGAGGGGATTGTCTCCAATTTACCAAGCAGCAGCTCATTAGTGGGCTTAGATTCAGTGGAGAGAAGGATATAGAATTGTAACTGCAGAGGTAATTAGGTGGGATTAGAGGATTTTTGTGATCTTGGGACTTTCTTCTTTTTTTTTTTTAAGGGAAAGGAGGGAGCACTTCAGGGCACTGAGGATCAAGCAAGATGGTGTCAACCTAGGGCACAAATTTTGAGCATTAATAGCAGACAATCTGTGATAAGAATGGGATTAAAGTAAATGAGATTGAAAGTCACAAATGACAAATCAGAAAACCATCGTAGGTCTTGGCCCAGTGAAATCGTTTCAATATTACAGCAATAATTCTTTGAAAGAAGATCTCAAACTGTGTGCCCATGTAGTAGAGGATATGTAGGTCGCTCCAGAAAGGTAGTGTCCTATTTATTTCCATGGAAACCACAACAGATGCAAAAAGCACCATTTGATAGAGCAACTTCTCCGCTACAAAATACATCTTTCAACGTAGACACCACCAGTTACTACGCATTTTTGCTAGTGATGAACAAGAACCTGCATGCTTGTAAAAATCTGCACGGCCATCCAAAACGTGGCTTCTCTTTCACTGTTATCACTGGTGGAAATTGTCCTCTGAGATAATGCAGATGCTCCAAATATGCAGTGAAATGAAAAAGATTGTATCAACAGAGACATTTATCATTTTGCTACATGTTACAGAAATAAGTAAGTTTAGGGTTTAAATGGTGCTATTTTCCAAATACTATCTTCTAGATTCAGAATAGAATCATTAAAAAATCCCTGTCTTATAGAGGTCCAATAACTGTTGATTGGCTGCAATTTATTCCACTTTTCTGAGCAATCTTTAATTTTTTAAAAAATTAATTCTGTTTTTCCCTCTAAGAATAGTTCCATGGCAGTGTGTAAGTAGCAGGCACAAAAGAAGTTATGCTAACTTAGTTGTATTAATTTTTCTCTGACAATTATCAGAACGGAAGCATTCGAAAAGCTGCAGAACTGAAAAGTGAAAATGACTGGAGAAAGTGGAATTATTCAAATTAAAATTTACTTCTAATTAAATTTAGCAATCTATTAAATTATTATTAATTATTAAATTTCTAGCTAAATTTAAATGACTTTAAATTTAGCAATCAAACAGAACAAAGTGTTCAGCTTCTATCAAAAATAATTACACACACCCTTCATGTAGGTCATTCTGACACTTAGCAAGGAACTGAAATAACTCTGTGTTAAGTAATAACATCAGACAGCATAAGTAAAATTTAGGCCAGCAGTGCTGTCAACTAGTCATGTTGTCTCAGAGAAAAGACCTAGTCCTACCAATTTAGTCTATCTCAGTGGAGTGTAGTATCAGCAATAGCATCTTCTTTTAAGGATCACTGTTTTTGCATTTGTGATTTTGAGAAGCACGCCATGAAATATTGCAGGCATGAACCTACATTTCTGTTCCCTTGTTTGTTTTTCTACATTAATCTTGATCCAAGTGAAACGAAGTATTTCTTAACAAACAAATGCACTCTTGGGTAAATCCCAAGTAAATCAGAAGGAAAATAGGAGAGTAAAATAACTTTAAAAGATCAAAGAACAGATCTGAACACTGATGAAACAGAACACATGGAACTGAGAGATGGGGATCTGAAGAATATGTCTGAATGTCAGTAGTGTATCCTCTGTATCAAAAGAAAGAATGGAAAATTCATAGATCACCATGGACTCATTGGGAGAGTGTGTTGGCTTAGAAAGATTTGCTGCTCTGTCTCTTCATTTGGATCATGACTTAAGGCTCTGTGTGCTAATTCTAAGTAGTATATTTGATAAAGTTAGAACATGGAAAATTTGCGTATTTTATAAATGGAGTAATGACAGCAAGAAGTAGAAAGATTTAGGTACAGTTTTGTGTGGCTCTATGCAAGAAATATCTCCTTCAGTTCAAATGGAGATGCAAGCTGCTGTGTTCTAGACAATTAATTGCCACCTGTGGAACAAGACTGTTTCTTCCTGGACAGGATGAAAAATAATAATGAACCATTATGGAATTTTATAAAGGAATTTCTTTTAATGATAGCATTTGCAACCTAATATTTCAGGCTGAAATAAATAGTACTTTGAATTAAAATGAATTTTAGCGTACATTCTTACATGGTCAAAATATAGAGAATAGAGATTTGCAGTGGCAATATGACAGCAAGAAATCTGAGAATACCTAATTGAAAGATATGATTGAAAGGGGGTGATTCTATAATGCACAGGATTTGACCAGAATATAAGTACATAGATTTCTTTTTTTTTTCTGTTGACACAGTATAGTTTTAATGTCTTAGACTTGGGCAGTGTAGCCTAACATGGGCTAACCGAGTCTGTACATGTTAATTTAATTATATTTCCTGTAATTGAAGACTAATGAGCATACTCTTCAGATGATATTTTAGCTCACATATAATTTTATAAATATTTCAACTTAGATATAATTAGATAAATTCAACTTGTTTAATTAGTAATGTAATCAGCCGGTATAGTAGGAAAGTATATGATATTAAAAATGCAATGATTATGCATGCTAATGAACTATGAGCAGATTTTTTAAAATAAAAAATAAAATCCATGCTTTCTCTGTGCTCTCACTTTGTTATTGCTTTTACTCAGAAATTTGCATGTCACCTGAGGATTGCTGAAGGTCTTTCTTAGTAGATTTTCAACCCAGATGTTCAGCTGTTTCAACGCTAATTTAGGAGAATTAACTTGCACTTTTATCTTTTCTTTGAATATTCATTTCCATCTAAAGTGGGAACTTGTAAATGTAAGGTTAGTTTTGTCTAAGCATTATTTTTTTTTCAGTCTCTCAAGAAATTTTTTCCAAGTTACAAAACTATGAATGCCAGAAATAAGGTAGACCGAGAGTCTTCTATACTTCTTGAGTGAGTTGAGTGAGATTCCATGGATCTGTAGCTTGTATCTGCTAGAAATTATGATGAATTTTCAAAAATAGAGCTTGTTAGATGCTGGAATTTGAACAAATAATATGGACAAAAGCAATTCAGATTACATATTTAAGTAAATAACAATCAGAAATAATTCAGAAAGAGAAATTACTAATAACAAGCATGTTTACAGTAGGCTGTTAGTCTATTTTTAAGCTCTCAGAGATTATAATTGAGACTAAGCCAAGAACAGAAGAAAAAAACATAGGTGGGAGTAATAGAGCTATCTGATTTTGCCCCTTTTGTTAATCATTAAAAAATAAATAAAAACAAAACCACAACTCTAAATATTTTTTAATACAGATTTGAGAAATTTTGTCTTTTACAGAATTTTTCTTCAAGGAATATTGAAATGCTAACATGAAAATTAGGTAATACATTGTTTTAGACCAAAAATGAATATAAGTATAATGAATTGTGAGATTCTGATTCTGTGAATTATAATAAAACCCTTAAGTATATTTGCTGGAAACAGCATGTTTTAAATTGGGGTATCATGTGATTTTGCTGTTTAGCATTAAGCAAACTTTATGTTCTTATTTCAAAACGTAAAGTGAGCCCGCATGATTGCAAAACATGTAAAACAAGGTGGTGAGGTATGTGTAAGGACTGCTCCGAAAGTAATGCCTCCTATTTTATTATGTTAGCCCACAACGTGAGAGGCAGATGTTGGTGGTATGGCAGTAAAGGTGAAACCTTCCCGACAGCATCCCATTACATTTTTGCTGCTGTGTGACAGATGGCAGCAGAGGGGCAGTCTGACAAAATGACGTCTGACATGGAAGTGTGTATAAAACAAAGTTGTGTCATTTAACCAGCAAATTGATGCACAAAAGGATTTTCAAATGCTTCTAAGCAGCATATGTCTCAAAAGCATCTATGAAAGCAAAGACAGGTAGGTATCTAGTTTTAAATAATCACAGTAGGCATCTGTCTGCTGCTTCCTGTGAATGAATATTTTTAGGGCGTCCAAAAAAAGGTTGAGTAGTTAGTTGGCGTGATTTTAGGCTTTTCTTTTTACACTGTTGCACTGTACGGTGCTGTAGAAAACAGGCAGAATTTATAGAGGTGTGAAGAAAGAAAACTGTATACCAATTTTCATTTTGTTATCCAAATGGCTTTTTTTGGTTCATAGCTTTAAAAGCAGTGTATCAGCAGTTCTTTCAAACACAGAAGATTTCCTTTGCTCAGAGTCTTGGTTCAGCAAGTATTCGTCCTTTTGTTCTCTGGTGAAAACGCTAGTTGCATGTTTTGATAATTGGTGTTTTTCATGTTATTTTCATTTAAACAGTAATTTATTGGCTGGAAAAGTTTTTTACCCAAACTCCTGTTACTTGGGTAAGTAACACATGTAATTAACATGTTGTTATAGAAAAATCAGCTGTTGGTGAAATAACTTTAAAGCATTTGTAGCTCTGTGTGTGACACTTCACAAGTTTACAGGTTAGTTTCTAGTTTCTTAAGCTGGAATTACTTGAAAATATTCTATCTTAGCATTATGTCTAACTGATTTTTTTTTAGTTTGAAGCTCTGTGTTGCAATTACTTGTATCTTCTCAGCTGCCCTTCCTAAGGAATTACAGATTTGCATAACAACAATTTCCATGTTGGGCCTACCTACAAAATCCAGACATGTTTTTACTTACATTTTCAGGTAACCTGTGTGATAACACAAAAGAAAGAAGCAATATCAACCATTGCTTTGTATCTGCCACTTGAGTATTGAATTTCTTTTTCCCTCTTCCAGATTTCATATCAAGTAATACTTCATGTTGAACTGGATCTGGAACATTGTCAGGCTAACACGCACTTTTTTATCCCTCTCACCCTATGTAATTCCACATAGTGAATTGCACAAAATGCAGTAAAAGCAAAAGTTTGAGAAAGTGTAGTCTTTCTGAAATCGAGAGAAAATGGGAAAATAGGGAACATGGGGGTGAAAAATTGCACAAAATGAAGTTGAAATCATGCAGTACTGCTTACTGGAATAATTATCTGCTCAACTGACAGAGACATCACATTCTAAAAATGGAGAGAAAACAGATCTCTGTAGATGGAATTATGTGGAGTTCTGCGAGAGAGATTTCTATTAGTACAAGACATAATTATGCTGGAAGAAATACTTAACATTTCATTCTTTTCTTCAGCAGCTTTCTTTGTTGTATTCCAGCAAGAGATCTTTTCTCAGAGATCCTGTATCCTGTTGACTGCATCATATTAAAATCTCCTTCCTACCACCCATTCATGTTCATCTAGAAAATAAGGAAAGAAGAACTGTAAGCTTTTACTGTAGGATTGTGTAGGTATTCTAAATTCACTCCTTTAAGCCACTCTATTTGTTTGTACTGTAACAGATACGTTTCTCTGCTTGACCCATGGATATTCAGTTGATGGGTGTTGAGTGGTCTACAGCTTGTTGACTACAGTATTAAGATTTTGGAATTCTCCAGTCCCTATTGATAACCCTAGTTTCCCCTTATTGTCTCCTCTTGTACTCTAAAAATTTCGTTTAGAAATGAGGGAGTGAGAGGGTGGAAAAGTTGAGGAGTCAGAAGTAGGGCCTCTTATGTTCTGTCTTTTAATGGCTAGTGTCAGAGCAATAATCCCTGACCGTAACTGGTAGTAATAACAAAAAAATCTATCAACTTTTTTTTCCCTCTGTGAGTGTATGTACTCAGGTATTTCTAGCATATGAACTAACTAGTATCATATGAGTCTGAATTTAATTATTCACCAGTGTATTTTTTCTTAGATTGCACAACCTGTTTAATTTTACATGTACAGAAGAGTCGTGGACTTCTAAAGAGCTCTTATTATTCATATAAGGCACAATTACAAGTGACAGCTATCTTTCAAAGATCAAACATTTTTTACACTTGTGTGAGTTACAGGCTGTCTAAAAAGTAATTTACTAAGTGCTCAGCATTTAATGGAAGAGTATTGTAGAAAGCCTTTTTATAAGTTATATGTGCTTCATTGCATCAAAAAAAAGACTTTATATCCTATCCTACACTGCAAATTTATGTTTATATTCTAGAAAAGAGTGTGTTGACATACCTAACCTAACTTCAGGCTTTCAGTACTAAGCAGCGTTGCCATGACTTGAAGCATGTAATGGTTGCAATAAGTATAGATGACCAAGGTGAATACTCTAGCAGATGACATCAATGAGTTGGATCTTATGCTACCAGTGTGTCAGATCTGTTTCTTACCGCCCAGGGTGTGTGAGGTGAAGAAAAGGAGGAGTTGGTGGGAGTATCTGCAGACCGCTCTAGTGCATGAGCTGCTGTTCCTTGCTTGCCAGGGCAACTGTATGTATCTTCAATAGTTGGCTTTAATTAGTTTGTTTAAAAGCTGATAGATATTCTTAACAAAACAACATTGTTGTGGAAAAATACATTATCTTGTCACTGAGGAAGTATTCTCAAAATGGATAGAATTAAATCTATGAGAAAAAGCTGCTTGATAGCAGACTGGGAAATGCCAAAGCTCATGTGCAAGCACTGCTTGTTTTTCTTCTTGGATAGACATACAATGCAATCTTACCTTAAGTTGTTATTGTTTCTTTTTCAAGTCTTTCCCTCACTTAAAACAAAGAATAGGCTTGTGTCTCATTATCTGATCAGTCATTTGTTAGCTCTGCTTTGTTCAGCACAGTCTAACGTCTCTTACTATACAGTAGCTGCACAGTTAGACTACATTCCTTGTAATATATCTCTATTCTCTGATTTTTGAGAGGTCTGCAAATAGCAACCAATGTACACTGTCTCATCATAGTCCCTCTATGTGATATGAGTGTTGTTTTACAGATAGAAGACCGTGTTGCAGATAAGTGAAAGCCAATTATTCACAAGATTAGTCTGTCCAATTAAAGGGTCATTTTCTTCACGTTTCATATCAAAAAGAATTTCTATATTCAATTGTTATCTTTTATAGTTGGATCTAAAAATATTTAGTGTGTTCTCAAATCATATATTGAGTTTCCAAGAGTCCAGAAAAGCAAAAAATACAGACTTAGTACTGAACAAATCAATTTTGCTGAATTAAATTATAAAACATCCTTGGACCAGAATAAATATTAATTTAATCTAATTTAATGCAGTCTCCCTGCTTCTTCTTCCTTTCTTTTCACATCATGCAAGTATGTCTCTTGGTGCTTAGAGCAAACCTGTCCTGTGCTTTCTCATACAGTAAGCTTTGTGTTGTCTGGTTGATCCAATTTTTTTCAAAGCAAGATAAGCTACACAGGTGTCAGACTTATCTAATCCTGGTTATAAAGATTCCAATGTTTAAGATTCAATAAGCATTTCCAGCAGAGTATTTTAATATCTCACTACCTTATTATCAGAAAGTCTTCCTGGTATCTAATCTAAAACTCTACTGCATCGATTTGAGGCAATTATTTCTTGTAACATTTTTATCATGGTGCTCTTTTCAAATACCTTTCAGATATTTTTTATTTGACAGCTATTACATGGGTCCTCTTTTCTCAAGACTGAACACCTTCACTGCTTGAGCTGGTTTCCCAGTTATGTTTTTTTCTAGGCCTTTGGTTATACCTGTTAGTTTGTGGGTTTTTTTCTGACTTTTTCATGTGGGCTCATGACCTGTTAGAAATCTTGTCACGAAGCTGCAATGAGGTGCATTCTTTTAACCTTTACCAGAGCTGTACAGAATTGTTTCACATTTGTAGGCTACAGTCTTGTTTATACATTATAATATGACATTTTTCTTAAAGCCCATGCAGTTGTTGATAGTGATCACTTGATTCTTTTTTTTTCCCTTTGGAATGTAATTCTAGCCAGTTGCTCTTTAGTTTGAATGTTCAAGTTGATTACTATGTCTGCTTGAAAGAGGGACAGCAGTTTTCTTATTGAATTACGTTGTATTTTCAGCCTTTTTCAATATTATGAATATTTTTATTACATTAATGTATTCTGAAGCTATTAAAATCTATTGCATGTTTCATAGGATATCACCTAAGTCATTAAAGAAGGGACACAATAGTTCTAGGGTCGTGATACACTCTTGTGAAAATCTGCTTCCAGTGCAGCCTTTCAAGACTGCAAGTCATTGATTGCTATTATCTGAAAATCACTTTCAACTAGTTTTGTCATCATCGTACAGCATGATAATACAAATAGTAAGTGTGCTTTCTGGTGTGGCTTACAAGGTTGCAGTGCAAGAGAGCACGACAAGCACTGGCAAAATCAAAGTGCTTGAATTCTATTCTTTGTTTCCTAGAAATGCTTCCATAGAACGAAACTAGATCTATTACTGTTTGTCCGATAAAACTCTGTAGCATTCTTCATCTCCTTTCATCTTCTGAGTGCTCACAAGTTATTTGAGTATTTATTTCAGTGTATTTCCCAGAAATCATACTACAATTTCTGAGATAATCTTTTCCTTATTCATTTATTTTATTTTTTTCCATTCGTTTCTGCACTAATCATGCATTTTCTTCCCTCCACAGTTTCTCAGCAGCTTCAGGTTTGCTCAGTTCAAATTCAAGTGTTCTAGTCTATAAAAATATTCTCAGAATATTCTTTTTCACTCTACAGAGAGGTTTTACCTGTTCATATTTGATATTCATGGTGACATAATGCTCTTCCTGTGGAGATTTCCTGCAATCTTTCAGTCAAAAAGTTTTCCCAAGGCAAGGTTTTATCACAGTCTTCCACATACATGTGCATGCATGCTGTCATTCACATATGAAAATTACATCACTTGGTCACAGGAACTTGATTTGGGGATATTCTGAAGGTAAGTAAGTATATATGGAAGTATGATATCTACCTGGAACTTCACTTACATACAAATGCCAGGGAAGGTGGGATTCTTCAGTGAGCTCACTGTAAAAATGTATATTGTTCTTGTATTCAACAATTGAATGTACATAAAAATATGTGTTTTTTATTTTATTATTTTTTCATTTCCCTGTATATCCATGATTTTATAATTTTGCCATGGAAAAGAAAATATTTTTTCCATCTTGAGGCAGAAGTAGTCTTTTTATACAGATTATACAGAGATTGGTTTGGCAACTGTTGACAGGTAGCTCTTTGGATTGGAAGGTTGCACAGTTTAATGAAATATATTACTGTCATTTAATCTTTCCAGCTCTGTAAGAGTAGTTATAAGAACAGAGTTGATGTATATCAAAATAACGTACATAGTAATTATTCCAGAAATATAACTGTTCTCATCTTTACTGTAATAACAGTAAAGCTGCATGAGTCACGTCTAGAGATGGCATACATTCTTTGATGTTCTTCCCACGGATTTTAATTGCTTGTCTCTAGTTCACCAAACTACTTAAGGTAAATTTAAGAGTGTTGGGTCCATTTACTACTGAGCAGGTTTTCGAACAGACAAAATATAAGTAAACAAATCGCACCTTCAGATGGGAAACTTAAGAGTACAGAAATGAGGAACTTTTCATTCTGAAATACGCTGCCGTGTGTATCACACTCCATCTGTTTTCAAAGCTGAATGCTGCTGCACAGTGCTTACAAGTAAGAAATAGCTATTATTCTGTCTTGAAACAAGATATGCAAAAACTCAAACAGTTGAAACAGCCCTAAAATCAGACACACAAATGAGACATACTGAAACTCCAGCTCAGAGAATCAAGATCAAAAGATAAAAAGCTAGGTATGTTAAAATTTACCACTTGTATGGTAAAATGGATTCTTTTCATGCATATGAAGGATTGTGGTGAAAACAGCACAAATAGTCAACTGTTCATAAAATCAAATTAAGTAATTCTACAAAAGATGAATTCCTTGAAAAATGCGCAGTGATATATTTTCCCCATATAAAAAGTCAATATTAAAGATGAATAAATTAAAATCGTTTTGATTCTATTTGTAATATTATACTTCATAGTTACATTCCTGTGTTTCTCTGCTGTTTCATGTATTCAGATATTTTTCCCCAAAATCTCAAAACAAACGATTTTGTCATGTTCTCAATACTTCCTCTGCTGGTAGTGTGCATCTATTTTTCACTGTGTCCTCATATTCTGTATGCCATATGTTACCTGCTTTGCTGCCAATTTATTGAGCTGAACACTGAGAGATATCTAGCCTGCCTTTGCTTTACTGGGCTGTCTTTGTAATATCCCAATGCATTGTTGATTTAGAGAACAGAGACAAGAATTTTGAAGTAGAATCATACTCCTGGTGTCATTAGCTGCTGCTGTTAAATTGTCGGAAAAGCCTATTGATTTATTTCTGACTTATGCAAGCACTTTGATTTTGCTTTGTTACTGGAGATGGAGAGTGTAACTCTGCCTGCCTGGACATAGAATGAGTTCAGTGCATGTGAAATTCTGGTATAGCTGTGAGTGGGAACACTGAGTTGGAACCGTTGTGTACTGAGCTTGCACTCACTTACTCAAGTATCAGCATCCATGACAAGTGCAAGACACTGTTATTCTTTACGTTTAAGAGGGCAGTGTTTCTTTCAAATAAAATGAAGCAGGCACCTTTAAAGAAAATTAATTCAGAGGAACTAAACTCATACTCCATACCTACCATATTGGCTGGGGCAACTTTGAAGTGTTTATGAGTTTCTTCAGCAACACTTGAGTGAAACAAAGTGGAAATACTGGAGTCTTAAACAAAAAAGCATCAAAATGTATTTCTTTGATTTATATTCCTCGTGTTTGATTGCCAGTATTTTAAATAAATAAATAGAATTTGTATGCCCAATTTTAAATGGTGTCATTGAATTCAGTTGCTAACTGACTCAGTGCCTGATGCATTTTTGGTAAGCATCCTAAAAGCAAAGTGTTTATAGATTTGACTCCCTAATCTACTAAGTCTGGACTGTAAAATTCTCAGACGTTAAAACAGGGAACAGAAATATATATTAAATTCATGCTATGATCTATTCTACTGACACTGCAGATTTTTCATGTATTAAAATGTGAGTTTTACATCATGTGCTGTCTGGAAGGGGCATTGTGGTACCTTCCTGTACAGACAGTACAGTTGTCTAGGTACACAGTAAAGTAGCCAATTTTGTTGGAGTCAGCTCCTGTAAGGAAATACTTTCAACTAGATCTGTTTTAGTGTTTTGTTTTGTCAAATTAAGGATTATTTTAGCCATGCACCCTTTTTTTGAGTAAAGGTAGCACGTTCAGAACTGAGCTGTGATGACGGTTTTGTGTAGATGCACAACATTTGAGGTACTCTCAATCCTTTAATATGTCCTCTCTTTGATACTGGAAATGGTGCAAAAAGATATTTCAGCATGGTGAAGTTCAGGTGGAGAACTGCATGGCATTGTGACGAGACTAGAAGTGCAGTAGTGTTAAAAGTTGATAAAATCACAAGAATGAACTGTGTTCAAGTCATTCTGTCCGCATACTGGTGGAAACTTTGACTAAAGGATTTGCCAGAAATCCTCTTATTTATATGATATAATTGCATTAAACTAATGTTACATACCTAAACAGAACAGGGAATATAGGTCACAAATACAAAAAAATACAAAAAAAACCAACCTCATATTGTTATTTGTCTCTTGAAATGTTTTTCTGACTCCTCCAATTTTTTGTTATTTGTCTTCTATCTGACTAATGAGGCATCTTCAATCCTTTGTTCAAGGATGAAGTGTTCTGCATAAGCACTTTGCTCTTTTCCTTTCCTTATCTATGAGCATTTTCAAATACTACATTTGTTTTGTTTGTTTGTTTTCTTTTTTCTTGATAGTATGCTGGTAATCTTACAGACAGGTCAGTATGTCAAAAAGTCGTTCTGAAATAGAAGTGCAGTTTTTTGAAAACACTGACAAAATATGGTATTATTTTCTGTGTTTGTGATCTTTACTATATTAGTTTTATATATCTCAGACAATTCCATTTCCTGGTTAGATTTAGTTAATTTTTGCAAGGTTTTGGAATCAGAACTGTAAATTCACAGATCAGAACATACAGACAAATCTGTTTCTGTATTAGAAAAACTGCCACTAGGATTGAATCAGCTACAGCTTTCTATTTTACTTGTTATTTTTTACTAGAATAATGCTATCTTAAAAGTAGAAAATAAGTCATAAATCCCATAATAGATCCCTCTTAATCCCTTCCTATTGATAGCGAATATAATGCCTTGTTTATTTGCTCATATAATATAAATAAAACCAGTGCAGTCTAATTCTGTTTGATATATGTACTCAAATCAGTCTAAAACCAGAAGTGCATTAATGCCTGAATTGAGTTTGAAACCGTAGGCAGCCTAAGGAGCAAAGCCTTTATACATTTATCTAATCAGATTCTTTAGCATAACTGCAGAAATTTTTCCTTGCACCTGTGTCTACAAAAATTTAAGTACCTTATGAAAGACCCCTTCAAAATATTTAAGGAGCTGTACTTTTTACTGTAAAAGATGTTTGTATTAATGCCAGTCGTTCTCTCCTCTTGCAGTGCAAATTGGAATATCAAGCTTGTGTCTCAGGAAAACAGATCTCAGTGAAATGTGAAGGACGTTGCCCTTGCCCTTCTGACAAATCCACAAACACAGGCAGAAGTGATAGGAGAGGTGAGTGATGATCATTTTTAACGACTCATGTCTAGAAGGAAATCAGATTTTGTTCATGGAGTGTTACAATGTTTGTACATCGTGTATTTTTTTAATAAAAAGTCTTATTTTATTCAAGGATCTTTTCTTTTGAAATTGTGCCTACTTCAGTGCACCACTGTAATTTTCAAATGCAGTTATTTTAGTGTGAGTTATCGTTCTTTTGTTGCTTGTTAATATTTGTCAAGATGCCTGTGGCAGTACTTAAGACAAAGAAAAAATTGTTCCCTGCTCCTTAGTGTTTTCAACTGAATTTGCAAGAAAATGTAGTGTGATTGGGGGAAAAAAAACAAAAAAAATTTAAAAAGTCCTCATTAGAGCTTATAGTAAAAAGCTGTTGCACTTAAACTGTGGAACTTCTGGTAAAGACTGTCATGTAAAAGTGAGTTCTTTGAAAAGTGGATAGAAATTAATAAGCTTTTTGGTTCATGTGTGAGCATGGAAACGTTTGGTTGCTTTGCTCTGCTGCTGCTTAGCCACTGATGCAGCTGATGAAAAAATTTGTGGCTAAGCATATTTGTATTTCAGTGACTCCCAGGTGACTTTGGAATGTTGTTGTTAAACAACACGAAATTTGGTGATCCTGCAAGGAGAGCCATTGTAGCATGGTGTGTTAGGCAGCCATGGACCTGAATTTGTCAAGAAGAGCAAGACTGGAGGTCAGCACTGAACTTTGCTAGGTGTATTTATTTTTTGCTCTTCATGTTCAGTCACATTAAATTTGTGAAGCACAAGTATCCTGTATCCTAACTGGATAAACGCCAGAATTAGTGTTTGAAGATTTGTTGCTTTTTTTTTTTCCTACAGCAATCTTCTAAATACAAAAGAACCCAGAACTACATTTCTGACTTATGTTACCATTGTTGGTTTTTTTCAAGCTTTTTTATTAAGCTTGATGCACCATTGTAAATTTATTGAGAAATTCATTCTTATCACTTCCTTTACAAGCTCTAGCTGCTGCCAAAAATTGATTTTTTTTCTCCTAGTTTAAAATTAGAAGAAGGACATTCTTTGAGCAGGGAATGAGAGCGTGAGCACTGTGAACACTGGGCTGTGTGCAGTAGTCAAGCCAATCAAAAACCTGCTCTGAAACATCCCTTTAGGCCACTCACGGTGTTCTGTAATACTAATTATGTAATTAAATATTATTAAGTATGTATAATTAAATTTTGCCTGTGCTGTAAACTCTGAAAAATGACGCAGCCTTGGGATTTTGTAAAGCATTTATTATAAAATTTCATGTGGCAATGGTAAAAAATTGCATACATCTGTTATTTGCTCACATTGCCAGCACAAATTAAAACCACAATGGAAGAGACAGTCATGTGTGGTTAATGTGATCCCATAGAGTATAGCATAAGTGAAGTTTGCACTAGCAGCGATTTCTGGCTTTCCAGCACAGATGTAAGGATATTAGCCCAACAGTGGGTAGGAAGTGATATTCAGACAATCAGCTGAGAAACATCTCTGTGAGTAATAGGCCTGCCAATTTCTATGTTAGTTTTTGAATATATCACTGCTTTCCATTTGAAAAAAAAATAAAATTAGCATTGTCTCTGCTTTAAATTGTTTCACCTGATACAGTTTTGTTTTCTTTTTAATTTATATTTATCTTAGTCTGTGTTTTCTCAAGCGGACTATTGTTTGTATTCCTCTATGTAAACGTTGAAAGAAACCTGTTTTGTTTGTAATTAGAATTGTTTGTAATTAGAATTGTTTGTAATTAGTACTGGTAGGAATGAACTCTTCCTGAAGATATATGCTGCCAAGGGAACAAGATTACTTACGCTTAGTTATGTAAAAGAGAAAGCAGAAAGAGCCTATATGAGTATAGGAATTAGCACTAATCCTGTCCTGACAGATTGTCAGGGCAAGCAAAATCAGGGCTTTTCCACATGCTACGCTTTACCAGAACATTGAAATTTGAATATAATTTCCTTACAAGGCCAAAGGCCAGGAGGCGTGAGAAATATTGAAGTGAGTTGACTATCACTGCTGACATTTCAGCCACTATTGTAACTTGAATACAAATTTTGTTATAAGTGATGAAAAAGAATCCAATGATTTTCTTTAAACTGAATTCCTTTAAGTGTTAGCTGTATGTGCATCTGTGAATTGCTTAGAAATTTGACAAAGCCAGAGACAAAGGAAGATGAGCACTCCAGTTTCAGCGATAACTTAAATGAAGACTTCCTAGAACACATGTCCTATCCAAAACTTTTTTCATTTATCATTTATGCCTACTCACAGGTTCTGATTTTTTTATTTTTATTTTTTTACTTTCCCCCTTTTCATGTATCTAAGAAGCAAGTATATCTATGAACTTACCCAAAGTATTTTTGGTATGAAATGCCATGCTCTTTTGGGAAGCAAAATGAAATCAGTACTCAGAAAAAAAAAAGATTTGCTTTTCAATGTGTATGCGAGTCTATTCATAAAATCACACAAAACTCTTAGTTGGAAGGAAACTCTCAAGCTTATCTAGTCTCTCTCTCTGCTCAGTGTATGAGGCAAGTGAGGGCGTTCAAGCTTTTCTGAAAGCTGGCTCAACCCAGTAATACGTTCAGTTACAGTGAACCTGCCCTGTGTGCAGGGATTGTTAGCTTGAATCCAAACACAAAATGGCAGAAGACTTGATCTTGACTTAGAAGTACAAGTTGGTGACAAAACAAGCAATAAGAAATGGCAGAAAAATATCATCATGCTCATCTTTCTTTATTTTGTTGTGGTTATACTTTGGAAAAAGCAATCTTGAGTATCATACAAACTTAAAAAAAAAAGAAAAAAAGACACTATGGCAGTAAGAGTGGGGAAAATGTGAAGAGGTGTTGTTAGAGGGAAGGGTCACAAATGTGGATGTGAGAAATGGAATAGTGGGGTGTGTTAGGAAGTCGAGAAAGAAACATAAACCAGAATGAAAGAGTGAAAGGATGAGGCACCATCACTAGTGACAGAGGTGTTAATCAGCAGAAATGAGGAAGCATTTACAGGGCTCAATCTTTTCCTGGCAGATCGATTGCCACTTGTCCCACTTTCACCCTAATCCTACTGAAATATGTGCCAGGATTTGGGGCATTCAGGTCACAGTGGCTTGTGCAGATATGCAGGTAGGGATTTCACTGAGTTGGAATCTATTGGGCTTCATTTCTGCAAGCTCTTCTGAGTTTTTTCCCCAGCATTTAAACAGGACCAGAAAACAGGAAGTCTGCTTTGACAGACACTCTCTGCTTTTTATAATACTGAGGAAACTTTTGTCCTCTTGGCAGTATCTGGGCCCCATTTTTTGCTTAAGATGCTACTTACAGTCTTTTGCTCTGATGCAATTTGAGGCCTTTCCTTTCTCATCATAGAAGACAAAGAGAGAAGGAATGTATCAGTCCTTGAAAGAAAATTGTTTCGTGTTCATTCAGAAGTTGAGGTATGGAGTGTTTACACAGAATTAAATGTGACCTCACTTATTTCATCACTAGGAATTCTTTATTTAGTTAGACGTTTCCTTCTGTTTCTCCTTTACTTCTTTTGAAGATGATATGGAGGCCTACTGGTTAAATGAATTTAAAAAGAAAAAGAATACAAAAATAGTCTTAAAAGCCTACGGAAGGTGATACTTTTTACTGGGCTTTTTTTCTTGCCTGGACCAAATTCCTAAATACTAAACATGTTTTGAATGCCAAGGACAGCAGATAAGCATACGGGTGATAACTCTAACTCTGAACAAATTGCCTTTAGAGATACCTCAGGAAAGCAGTCCGTTGTCAGTTGGCTTGAAATTGCTATACTGGAATTTGCTCCACAGATACTGGGGAAGGTTTAATTTAATTTTCCTTAATTTAATTTAATTATCCTTAAATCCAAAAAGCTTGGAAACCAGAGACCTAGACAGAGTGCCTATCTTCTTTATCTCTTAGGCTACACTAACACTGACAAATGCACCACAACATGCTCAGGATCCTGGCCTCCCAAAGAGTCTATATTAAGAAGTTGACTGATGTGTGCTATAGATTTCTTCCTGGTTTCTTCTTCCTGGAGAAAGGGTTGGGATTCTGTCCCAATAGACAGTCAAGGTCCAGAGGTGAGACACATACTCACATCCAGGAGCTCAGTCTTAGTTGAAGGTCCTTCAGTTTAAACACAAAAAGCTGCAACAGTGTGGGTGATATACTCAATATTCATTCTCATTAGCTACTGAAATAGAAGAATTTGCTCAAAAAAAAATTTTTGAGGGAATTTCAAATAAATCCTGTAGTAAGAGATCACTTGTTATTTTCACTGAAGTGACAGAGGTAGACATATATGTGAAAGAATGGGCTTCTCTGTTTCTGGCCATCTAGAGAGTACAACATAGCTAACATAGGAAGCTGCTATAAATGCCATGCTCTTCAAGTCTATACTTGTGCTGGAAGTAAGTAAAAAGGCAGTGCTGCATGCTGAAAATATTTTCAGTTAGCATATTTCAAAGAATTTAACCACAGAACATAGATGCTTTCTCAGCTGCATCCTATTTTACGCTGAATACTGCCGAATTGTTAATTGCTATGAGGAGATGAGGATAAGTAACAGTAGGATTAAAGACATTGTAGAATCTGTTACATTCTGTGTGCACCAATGCTTGAAAAACAAATAACAAGACTGCACGCCCCCAAATCGTCTTATTTTATTTACATACCACCATCTTCTCAATATATGACCTCAGCCATGCTTCATATAGTAAAGGTGTAGGTGCCAAAAAGAGCTTTTGTTCTCTCTGCATTCCAATGTTGACAAATTCAGAGATTTAAGGCCAAAAATAACATTTGTGTTAACTCCTTAACCTCTCCTTTTCACTAGCTGTCCTTGAAAGCTAAAAATATAATTTTTTAATTGGCATTTTTTCTTCAAGATTAACTCCAGGTTATCAACAGTGTAAAATCTTTAACCAGAACACTGTGTATTGGACCAGGTAGGCCTCATAATATCAGTGCTCAGATATGGAATAGCTGGAAGAAGCCATTTATAAAAGACAATAAGCAAAATCGCCTTCAGAAAGGTGTAGAAGTTCATGTCCTGCAGTCAGGATTAAAATTTAACTTTCAAACTTCAAATGTGAGAAAAACAACCTTTCTGAGAAATGGCTGACAGGTTTAAATGCACTGTAATGCTTTTTTGCCAATACGTTGTAGTGTTTGGGATTTACTCAGAAATGATTTAGTATGTTGTAAAATATTTCACAAAGCATCAAATCACAGCATCAGACTTCACACTGCCTTCCCTGTTTCAGAAAATAAAAAATAAATTTAATTCCCTATAAAAAGAAGTACTAAGAGAAGTGTGCTGTTCATAATGGACAAGCTACTCTCAATTGTTAACTGTCTTTGAAACATATACACAAAAAATGGAAGGTTTTCTTACTAGTTTTGGGGTATACACAGCGGTAACATTTCACACATGTTAATTACATTTGCTTTAGGCAATGGTCAGATTTCTAGTCTACTGTTTTTAACTGCATTTTTATATAGTTCACTAAAATACTTCGTTACATAATTGCTACGTCAATTCTCTAGAATGCAACATCAAATTAATGAAAACCTCTATACTTCTTCAGTTGCTTAATTTTCATTAAACTTTGGTGATTTTTCTCAAAGCGATTTTAAATGAATCCAGAAAGACAAGTGAATAACTATTATTGGAGGCACTGAAAACCAGATATTTGTCTCATCCAGGCAGGCATTCACTGTTTGAGAGTGATGTGTTGTTCTGTAGTCTAACCGCATATATCGAATCCTGAGCTATTATTTCTGCTCTTGTCTTAACTACCATCACCAGTGTGAATCTCACCACTAATTTAAATGTAAATAAGTTCTAACGCTGTATCCCAGTTTCCTTTGTACTGGAAAAGATATTATTTGTAGGTGAGTATTCTTTCTGTGCCAATGATTCTGAATTGTTTTGTGATTTTAAACAAACTACAGAAGTAACGTGTTGCTGTACATCCATTTTAGTCCTTTGGAAGGTATTGACTTAGCAGTAAATGTTCATTTTGCTTTTATTGCTTTCTATGTGTAGTACTCACTTTTAAATCTGAAAGCGGTTCATCTTAGACCTACATTTGTCCAGCTATGTAACCTAAAATACTGTTTTTTGTTTTGCTTATTTCATCATACGCATTTATAAAAATTGTGAGCTGTAAGCATATATTATATGCACAGCACAGCCATTAGAAAGTAGAGAGAAAATGGAGGCATTGTAGATTCTTATGCTGATACACTGGGTCATGCAAATTCTTTAAGAATATCTTTTCTCTCCTTTATGTATATAAGCTGCATTGCAGACAATTTTTACTTGATCTGTAACAGGAGGTGTTATTGTTTGACCAGATTTTGTTGCATTAGTATCTTCATAGTTTATAAATGTTGATTTTTTTCTTAACATAGAATAATAATTTTAGCAGGAATTCATTTGTATCTAGAAATGACTTACATATTTGTGATATAACATAAATAGAATTTCCTGGCACTGTAATAATGTATTATTTCATCTTTAAAAGACGTATCTCATATTCATTGCTGTATTTGTGTAGTAACGGAAAATTATTGGTGCAAATTTTATTTCTTCAATGCTAAGATAAATATTCTGCATGAATCTTTTGTTGCTTCTTCAATAGAATTGGCTGACATTGAACCAATTGAAATTGTCAGCAGTATCATTAACTCCATATTAAGAGTTCTTAAAAAGAGGTATTTCTGTCCCAATTAGTAGTAACGTAATGTAATGTGAATAGTAGCAATGTTGTGTGGAAGGAGAGAGAATTTGTTTGGAATGAAAAGGCGTTTCTCATCTGTAGGCTGACAGTCTCCTGATCATCTTACCTAGCCTGTGCCAGAGAACACCACTTACACAAGGTTCCTTCCCCTGTAATTTCCTGTAACATGTTAAAACTTGACAGTTAGAAGAAAGAAGTGCAGGATTAAGGGAAGACTATCCGTTTGGGTTGGAAGAGACTTTTAAAGTACAACATGCTCTGGGACTTCTTAGACTATAAGCATTGCTCAGAGCTCTGTCCAGCCTCACTTTGAACAGTACTGATGAGGCATCCACAAATTCTCTGGGCAGCATTACTAACATAAAAAAAATTCTTATACCCAGTCTAAATCTCTTTCAATGTGAAACTGTTGCCCCTTGTCATGTCAGTACAATCCCTGGTAAAAACACTGTATCCTGTCTCCTTTATAAGAAAATCCACAGTGAAGTCTCCTTGCACCTTTCTCTCCTTCCAGCTGAAAACCCCACGCTCTCTCAGCCTTTATAGAGAAGTATTCCATCTCTCTGATCATTTTCATTGCCATTCTGCAGACCTGCTCTAACATGTCCACACCTTTCTTGTGCTGGGGACCCCAAAACTAGATGCAGTACTCCAGAGTACTCACCTCTTCTGACCTGCTGTCCATGTTTCTTCTGATGTAGAAGAGGATACAATTTGCTTTCTGGGTTCCAAGCACACATTGCAGGGCTGCTCTCAACCAATTCCTCACTCACTCTATACTTAAATTGTGCATTACCCCAACCCAGTTGTAGGGCCTTGCACTTGACTTTGTTATCTTCATGAAGTTCAAACATGCACACTTCTCAAGGCTGTCAAGGTCCTTCTAGATGGCAACCCTTCCCTCCAGTGTGTTGACCACACCGCTCAGCTTGGTGTTGTCAGCAAACTTTCTGAAGGTGCACTTAATCCTATTATCTACGTCATTGATAAAGATATTAAATAGTAATAGTCCCAATAATAGTAAAGTTTGTATAAAAGAACAAAAAAAACCCACAAAAAACAAGCCAGATTCCAAGAAGATGTTTATTGTTGTATTTATGAAAATAGCCCTCATCACACTACAGAATGTGAGAATGCTTTGAAAAAGAATACTTCATTGTTGCCAGGATTAAGTGAAATCCTTAGAAAAGAATGCTTGCTGAGTGCTTCTTGTCAATATTTCAGCAAGCTAATACTAAAGGAAAAGCTGAGATACTACATACCTATCACTGAAATAATTATTTGCTCACAGTTCGAAGCCTCTTTGCAACAGCAGCCTTCTTCAGAACAACTTCAGTGTTGCTTTTCCTTAAGGCTGCTTTGTTATTTTTGAATCCCTCCACTCATTGTGGCTACTTTTGGCAACCCTTGATACTCAAACCTACACAGCTTTGTCAACTCCAGATATATCAGGTTGTAAATTTACAGTTAAAATCATAGAATCACAAGGTTGGAAATGACCTGCGAGATCATCTAGTCCAACCATCCTCCCATTACCGTTACTACCACAAACTAAACCATATCTTGTAGCTCCTCATCCAGACGCCTCTTGAACACTGCCAGGGACGGCGACTCCACCACCTCCCTGGGCAGCCATTCCAGTTCTTCCTTATGTCTAACCCAAACCTCCTCTGGTACAACTTGTGGCCATTTCCTCGGGTCCTATTTGTTGCCTGGGAGAAGAGGCCAAAGCCCTCCTCATCACAACCTCCCTTCAGGAAGTTGCAGAGTGCAATGAGGTCTCCCCTGAGCCTCCTCTTCTCCAGACTAAACAATCCCAGCTCCCTCAGCCGCTCCTCATAAGACTTGTGCTCCAGACCCATCACCAGTTTCGTTGCCCTCCTCTGAACACGTTCCAGGGCCTCAATGTCTTTCTTGCAGTGAGGGGCCCAAAACTGAAACAGTACTCAAGGTGCAGCCTTACCAGCGCTGAGTACAGGGGGATGATCACCTCCTGCTGGCCACACTATTTCTAATGCAGGCCAGGATGCTGTTGGCACTCAATTCAATTCAATTTAAATGGAAAGTTCTTCAGGTGTTGAAGCTGTGGAGAGCAATCCTGGGGAAAGCCTCCCTATCCTGTGCTGCACATTGAGATACATCTTCTGTTAACAGCAAATGAATATAACTTTGGACCTGGTGCTCTGGTAAAAGTTTTGGAGTAATATGCTTTTTTTTCCTTTGAGTGCCTCAAAGAGTTTTTGCAGCATCTCTGTTCACTGTGTGGGTGTTTTAATTCCCAGGTGCCAACAGTATGTGTGTGCTCAATGGGATGGGGCTTTGGCAACAAATGTATGTGTATGGGGACATAAGCATAGCTGGAGTTACTTTGTGACCTTGTCCACCATAGGGAGCGATTTTGGACCTAAACTTTGCCTTAGTTGAAACACTTGTCCTATTCCAAATGAGATTTTAAAGTATATGAGAGTGAGCTAACACACTTGGAGTGGGCAATACGCTTGTGGCTTAGAATTTATTGCCTTGGTTTTTTTTGTGGACAATTCAGACAGGACCGTTTAGGCACTCAGGTGCTTTTGACGTAAAGACTTACTATGTGCAAGATGAGTAATTAGTTGTTCAGAGTTGCTTTCTTCTCTACTTAAAATAATCTATGCTCTGTTCATACACTTTTCACAAAGGAAAACATCTCTACAGATTGCTTTAAAGTCATCTATTAGGAAAGTCTGGTTGATTTTTTTTTTTTAAACTTCCTCTTTTTTTTCATTGTATAAATTAAAAGGGAAGATGGTGAATGCCTTGAGGAAGGCAAAGGTTTTAATTTCAGCGTGTTATTCTGTTGTAACCAAGTGTATTGTTTGTGTGTGCTGCTGCAGTTTTAAGAAAGAGATATGCAAGCCATCATAATGAAAGAAGATAATTAATGCTGTTTAATTTTTATATAGGTCATTAAACATTTGATGAGTGATCTTGGTATTAGAGGTCGCCCAAACATCCAAATTGTTAGGAAAGTTGAGCCTGTGCTGTGCAACAATCTATATAAAACTATGTTAGGCAGTCATAAGAGCATGCTTTTTATAGGATGCATTCCTTATCTTCTTTTCTTCTATGCCAACCAGCATTTATGGATTATAAAGCTAGAAGCTTAAATATGGTTCAGACCATTAATATGGTGTTGAATTTAATTGTAATGGCTATAATTGCCTTAATTATGTAAATGAAAGGGCCGTGACAGTCTTATGATACATTAAAGGCTTTAGAAGTGTGTCGCAATAATTCTATTGAGAATAAATAACCAAAGAGATGTAGATCATATGCTAAGTATCTGGATCAGCGTTATCTTTCTGTTCATGCAGCGCATGAATAAACTAACAACATGCTGCTATGTTTGTATCTCAATTACTGATGTGATTGTAACATTTTCTCACTGGTACTATTTTTATACCATCAATATGCAGTTGCATTTAAAAATGATTCATTGCACATCAGTGGGAAATAACTGCCAGAAAAATACTTTCTATACAAGATAATTATTTTAAACTAGGTTATTTGCCTCTCCTGCTTATTTTTGGAAGCTAAAACTTATGGTACCGATTGTACAACCTTCTGCCAAACTGTTTTGTGCTGTCATCGTGTCAAAGCTTATTGGGTGACCAAGAGGGCATTAGGAAACTCAGGCATGGAGTGATGATTCTTTCTGAGTGAGTGTTGGACCAGTGGACTTCACTGAGTAGTCTTCAAGTCAGATGTAAACCCACTATTCAAAGAATGTGTGACATCCTATTTGCAAATAGTTCTCAGGAAGAGGAATTCAATCTTTAGTAGTTTAATTTCCTGCTTACTTCAGAACTTCAACTGTGTCATGCATGCTTGCTGTTAAGTAGTTGAAGTGATTGTTTTAGTCGCTGGAACTTGTCTTAGTGACAAACAGCATAGAAGAGTTTAAATCTCTAAAAAATACCGTGCTTCTAAAATATCCTGTGAAATCCTGATCATTCTACACCTATTCTCTCAATGAAATAATTAACTAATAGTTCCACCAAGATGTATGTAGCTCACACTGCTATTTTCATTTCATAAATATTTGAACTCGACTTAAGAATTGAGAACTGTTCTTTTTGTTGGTGCAGTGTATCGAGGCACTAACAGAACAATTTACATGGCTAGAATTTCTTCAGTGATGCACTGAAAAAGTTTATCTGTGCTGTGACATTTGATTACACTTAGGCTGCATTCATGCCATCTGAATATCCTATTAATGTCAAGATGTTGTAATTTGTCAAAGTTTGAAAAGATGTTGCAGTGCAAAAAAGAGATTTAACAGTGTGTTCCTTCCCCAGGGCAAACCTTACACGCCTCTGATTGTTTTTCGTTCAGAATCTTATATCTTCCTCTCTCCTTTTGTGCCAAAAACACACCCAACTGTTCATGCATAATTGCCATTTGAAAATGTTATCCAAATCCTGCCAGCTTTAACTCTTCTTGGAGGTTACTGTATCTTCACTCCAAATCTTGTGAAGAAGAACGAAACAAATGTGCGCTAATTTTGACATCGTCTGAATCTACTTTGAGATAAATATTTTTATATCTGCATGAGTTTCACTACAATGAAGGCAAGTTTTCTTTTCAGGAAAAAAAAAGAAAAAAAAAGGGTGTGCTCTGATGAATCAGCACTATGAAAACGTACATTAGTAAAATAATTAGGTATTTTGTTGCTCAATTATTGTAATTACCCAACTGTGATGCTTTTTTCCTGCTTCATGAATTACAGTATTAGTTTTATTTTTCTTTCTTGCTATCTTAATTTTATATCCCAGATAGAGACTACCTCACATATCAGAAACCCACTAAATAAAACATTAAAGTCTTCATGAAAAGCAAAAAAAGCCAATTTCAGCCCTGAAGGCACAAAGATCCATGTAATTAACTGCGGTATCTGTTTTAACTGTTGTTCCTGCTGACACTGCAAGATCAAGTGCTGTAGTCACCTTGTATGCAAGCATCAACAGTTGCTCAGTTGTATCAAACTGTAAGCTTTGGCTCATTAACATGGTGACACTGTTATGATGCCACTAGTAAATGTATGGTGAATGCTAATAAGAAGGACTCAGCGTTAAAAACACAACTACCCCCTAAATTCAAGGAGCTTTGAAAAACGGGTTTGTATTGGGATTTATTAGTGCTCGTATGGGAACTGTTGAGTCACAGCCTGAACCACTGATTGATCACCTGAGGACAGGGCTGAGTCAGCCCTGGGAGCACAGGTGAAGGCTGTAGACCCCATTTAAGGGCTGACTGTCTCTAGGGAAGGATCTCTTTCTGGAAGTTCCTCCTCTGTGGAGTCTTCCCTGCAAATCTAGATCTTTGGATACAGGTGAGCATTCCTTCCCTGTTTGTTTCTTTTCCCATTTTCACCACAGTAATCTTTCCAGCTGTAACAGTACTGAAATATTGTTTGTAAAAAATAATTATTAAAGAAAAAATAAATAAAAATCTTGTGTTTACCATTAAAAAAAAAAAAGTCAGAAGAGATCAGGTATTTATACATACTGAATAGCAATCTATCAAAAGTGTTAGTATCACTTATCATATTTATAATAGAGGTCTGTTGTAAACTCCTGGTGATTTAAAAAAGAGAAATGTAAACCTGGCTTTTGGTGGAACTGAGTACTGAAGGTTTTGTTTTTTTTTTCTGTTATGTCTTCTCAGTGACATTGTCATCTTACCTGCGTTTAGATGTAGATGAAAGTTTTAAGTAGGTTTATAACCCAGTTTACTGTGTCTTAAAGGGTTTTTTTTTCCCTCTTCATTTTCTTTTAAGGTTAATATTTGAAGTTGATCTCTAACAGTATTTTTACATGTGCAGTAAAAGAATGTTAAAAGATACTTCAGAGAACATTAACATAGTGTTATTTAGTTAGCTTCTTTCTGACAAGTTAACCTCAGAAGTGGGAGGACAGAAGACATGTTGTTTTCCTGTGCTACCACAATATCCTATTCACTTGCCAAACAAAATCAAATGCACATTCATACTCTTTTCTTTTAAAACAAAGAAAGCAGTGGAGAAGGGCATCAGAGTAAAGTTTCCAAACTATGGCACAAGGACATCTAATATTTTTGTCTCTGGCAAATCTAAGAAAGGTATATCCTTACTTTAACCAAAGCACATGCGTAAGAATACACATTGACCTCATGGAAGGATTTTTAGGTCATAAATCAAGAGGGATGTGGCTTAGAACATAACATAAAATGTAATCATAAAAATGTGACTTATAGCTCTAAGTGTATTTATCACAGAAAAACTGCTTGTCGTCTTTTAAATGGCCATGTACAACTGAACTTTTCCTAGAAAGCTTGATATTTATGGCATTTAAGTCTTCCTAGGTTTTCTATCCTACGAGGAGTGACTTTCAGAGGACTACTTTTAGGCTTATGAGAACTAATGGAGTTAATATTTAGCTGTAGATGGCCCTGTTCTTTGCAGGGAGTTGGATTAGATGGCCTTTAAGGTCTCTTGCAGCTCAAATGATTCTATGACTCTATGCACAGCTCTTCCTTAGAGGATTCCTCATACAAAAATCCCAATTCCATCTATTTTAAGGGACCAGATTTGTAATTGCCTCTGAATAATGGAAGGATTTTAGATCTGTAGTGGAATAAAGCAAAGTATATTCATGAATGGGCATTTAGAAGTTATTTTTAAAACTACAAAGAAACAATACTTGCTTAGCAGCTTAAGGAAAGTAAGAGTATCTTCATCTTAATCACATTTTGTTTATCGGAATCCTGTCTCAAAAATACATGCTCTTGCTAGTAAAGTCCACTCTATAGTTGCAGTATTTGGGAGATAAGAAAAGCAGAATTATTTTCTGTGATTTAAAAGTATTTTTAATCAGTCTTTAAAAGAAAACCCAATTATTGTAATCTTTGAAGCTTTAATGTATGTTTTAGTTTTATATTTCTATACCATTCACAGTTGCAAATGAGAAGTTTCCAGTTCTTTATTCTTACTGTAAATTCTCATGTCAACTTCGAACTGTTACGATTCAAAACATCATATATATAATTTAAAGAAATCAATTATAAGTGAAGTTACTGCTTAGCTTCAGAAACTAAAGGTTGAAGTTCTGTTGTGCTTTCTTACAGAGGATGTTACACTAGGTCCTGGTAATCACAGAATGGCCAGGGTTGGAAGGGACCTCAAGGATCACGAATCTCCAACCCCCCTGCCACAGACAGGGCCACCAACCTCCACATTTAATGCTAGACCAGGCTGCCCAGGGCCCCATCCAACCTGGCCTTGAACACCTCCAGGGTCAGGGCATCCACAACCTCTCTGAACAGACTGTTCCAGTGTTAATGGCAACTGTTGGCCATGCTGCATTTTGTCCTGCAGCAGACTTCAGTCTTCCCTTCTCATTTTTCACTTACTCATGTATGGTTATCAGCTGATAACGCTTTCAGCTCTCCTTGACGTTTTAACAGGTCAGTGGTGGCAAAAACCTTAAAATGGCTATAATGGTTTTGCATATATCGTGGTTGTATAGCACAGAAATAGTGGTGATGTTCTGAATATGTTTGCCTTCCACTACTGCTGTCAGGGGTGAGCCAACAGAATGAATGTTGTGTTCTTCAACTGGATGTTCACCTTGACTGAGGAACCAGATTACTTCTGCTAGCTATAAAAATTCATATCTGGCTTAAGAAAGGCCTTATGCACAAGTGGTTAGAGATAAGACAAATGTTGTTACGTGCTCAGTATATTGTACTGAGCTAGGTGAACCTTTGATGTGACATACTGTTGCCACTGTTACATTCTTTTGTAATTAGTCAGTTGTAAAGAAGTTGGTTCCAATACTTATAGGCCATATCCAGTTCACAAGAGAACCCTGATAGGTTCAGGTAAGCAGTAGTGTCTTATAAATAGTGATGTTTTATCACTGGGTAACGAAACACTTTCTTAATGGGATTTGCAACCTGTACGCCACAGGTTTACCCTTACGAAATAGTGAGTAAATAATGAATAGATTTCAGGAGGGTCTTTATTGCACGGAAATATTTTTTCTCACTTATCCTTTCATAAAAATCTGTGTTTGCTTAAAACATGAAACATGCTCATAGTCAGAAATAGTCAGATTCTTCACTACTAACTTAAGTTGGGTGAACCCAATATATCTATGAGCCATGGCACAAAAACGTTGCTCTGCTCTCTTTCCAGAGCAGTTGTGATAATTTGCTCCTGGAGACAAGACATCAGAGTTCATGGAGTTTGGTCTGATCTGAAGCCACTTGTGCTTAGCAGACATAAAATTGGCATTCATAATGATGGAAAGCTACTGTTTTACTGCAGTCAAAATTTCTTTTGCTTCTACAAAACTTCTTCTCCCTGCAAGAAGAGGTTAAAGAAGTATGTGCATTTGGAGCTTTGAAGTACTCTCCTCAGTTTTCTTTTTTCTTTTTTTTTTTTTTTTTTTTAGTTTAGGTTGAAGTTTGATTTTTCCTCTCTGATGCACTCAGATTATAATGCATGCCATAGTTCTTGTCAGCTACAGCAGCGTTCCAAAATGACTCTGTACACTTCCTGGATGCCACAAGATGTAGGCAGCAGAAGAAAGCACAGAGCAATTTAGAGGCCAAGCATTCATCTTAAATGCCATACATTCTTCTCAATAAAGTGTATTGACATGAAATCTTAGGTGGCAGTGTTATAAGTATGGAATCTCTCAGCGCATTATATTTGGTGTTATTGCAAACAATGAGCTCTCTAATGGCCTTGTGCATTAACTTCATTGTGTGCTTGTATTTTAAATTTACATGGGATCTTTTGCTGCCAACACACAAGTCAGTTTCTCTTTTTAGTGTCTCGGGTGACAAATTTTTACTCTCTGTAAATGCTTAAGAAGCACCCTTTAAAAGAGTTTGAGATTTATTCGACACAGCAGGTCAAATGGTGAATGTCTTTTTATTCCCTTCTAGTCTTCATTCAGCTTGACTGGAAAGGCTATATAAACATCCTGTTCTGTTGCTTACAGACAGGATATGTAAGGGCAGGGTATAAAGTTTTGTAAGAGCGTGTGCTGTTGCTAGGTTCAACTTGACTGTAAGTACATGCATGGACTCATGTGATGGGGAAAGAAAGCAACGTTGTTAGAATCCAGTCTGCTCAGACAAAACTTATGGTTTCTTAGCTTATTAGACAGAACAGGTTGGGAACAAAATATATATATTTTGATGAGAAAAGGAAACATTTAATGGTGGACTTTTTTTTTTTTTCCTTTTTATTAACTCCCTCTTAAAACTTTTGTTTGGGGAAAAAAAGGTTTCCATCCTCTCTTTTTGGTAGAAAATTGTGCCCTTTACTAAGGGAAAGCTTCTACATATTTACTTCATAACTGCTTGATAATGTAGCATTTTATTTTGATAGCCGGTTCATCTTCATCATTTCAGGTCAGTACCTCCCCTGAAGAATGATGTTAGATCTGTCCCTTAAAATAAGAAAGCACCCATAGGAGATATCTTTTATGAATGCTTTGCAGAATGGACTGTTAGCTTGCTCTGTAACCATTTCATGCTGAACATAACATGGTCTCCATTTCTGGGACACAGACTTGAGGTGGTGGAGCACTGGAGATCACAAAATGATGTATTTGCACTGTCAGATATTGCATCTGATTGGTTTTCTCCTCTGATCTTGTCCTTGGGTTCATTGCCAGATTCCCTGTTTGCATGAACTATCTGTTCCACTTCCAGGTGTGCCTCTGGGAATAGCTGTCTCCACGGTCTGCTTCCTGTAGACTGGGTGAAAAGCAATGGTTTTGTAGTTCTTTATTTTGTTTCACTGTGGTATCCTATCAGTATCCTGTCCCCTCCAGTATTTTCTCACACACACATACCATGCTAGTACATGCTTTTCATATTTTTTTTCTTATAAAAGAGTACTTTCAAAAAGTTTCCTTTCTTTCTAGTTCACTATTAGTAGGGCAAAATTTTTGGGTATGAAAAGATGCATAAGTGTGAAGATATAGGAATTTATTAAGCTTTCGTAATTTCTAATCATTGTGAATGTTCATACATAGCTCGTAAAAAATTCTCCAAACTACATCAGACATCCATGAACGAGCCATTTGTTCAGTACACAAATTAACAAAACATAATTACACTCTGCTAACATACATCTTTCATGTCTGCATGTGTGAGCCTTTTGGATGTTTGTACCCTAATCATATATTTTAAAAAATCATTGCTTTCTTCATTTCTCCTCCAACTTCTGATTACTAAGTTTGTGTGAAGTCAAAGCTGCAGATCACGTTTGCTTACCTACAGTTCTGTTTTTAGTGAAGTGATGGCACAGTGTAGTACCTTTTGCATCGTGTGGTGCATGCGATGGGAGTTGGCCCTACTGTTATATTGTCGATGTAAGGGATTTCTTTAGTAGTAGGGCAGGAGATTGTTTTATCTGCCTTTGGCCTCAAACAACAAAATTGTTTCAATGGTAGCCTTAAATCTGTCTGACATCAGTGAAGTTCTATGTGATATAAAATTCCTTTATGACAGGCATTTGCAGAACAGAATTTAGTTATGGTTTCTAATATTTGTTGATTGTTTAGCTCATGTTCACTTGTGCTGTCTTTCCTTGCAAGAAGAATAGTACAAACCAGTGGACAGTTCTATCAAAGTACACTTAATTTTCCATCCATTCCTTCTACCCAATGTGGTAGACCTTTAGAAGCCTCTTCAAGCGCAGAATGCATCTGATTTCAGAAAATTTCTGACTTTCAGTGTAGGAATTTTTTTGTTTTCTTTATATAGTGTCATTGTCCAGCCATTTTCTTATCCTTTTCTGTTGATTGGAATGACTTTGTCAAATACAAAAATGTCATATAAGACCCTATCAATCTTATCCTTGAAAGGAAGAAAATGTCCTGACTTCATCCCAGTGCTGTGTAATGCTTTCAGAGAGACTTGAAACTAAATTTTAAAAAGTACATTACCTTTAGGATACTGTTGACTAGAAAGCTTTCACTACTAAGATGATTGATATTCTATACTTTGAAACTTTTTGTGCCTTAACTGATGAAAAATACTGGGTTTGGGAATGAAAAGGTCTTAGAATATAGGATATTATACTGGAGCATCTCCTGGCTATCTAATTCTTTTTTGTTATCTAGGTACATACGTGTGCAGTTGATAGATCAATGACATCATCTTCATCCTCAGAAATTAGTTGTTCAAAATACCAGAGCATGATGATAACCAAGACTTAAGGTTAATGGCAGTTAGTAAAGGAGTCCACATGTAACAACTGTCTTCAGAAAATAAATTGATTATGCAATAGAGCTATGATGCTTCTGACGGATTAAGAAAGTACTGTTGTCTTATTTAATTGTGATACTTTAAAAAGCTTACATGTTTTAAGTGGAAAATAGTACCTTAATACATAAATGCTGTATGTTACTACTGTTCTTCCTGCACTCTGAAGTGGTCATTATATTTAAATTTGTAGAATCTTTAAAACTGTGAGGAAACAGAAATGTAATGTTATTTTTTTTTGAAAATGTAATTTAATTGAAATCATTTTAAATTTTATGAAACATTAATCATGAGCAGAATGTCTGTATGGAACATTAATTTGAGACAGTAGGAATAAGCAGCTGCAGCTCCCTGATACGGTATCTGCAGCATTTATATTAATTATCTCATAACACAGACTAACTGAAGTAGAAAATTCATTATGTTTAGTTAAATAGTAAGGAAATCAGAATGCCTTTATTCGTTAATTTCAAGGTATCTTCTTAAAATCATGAGCCCTGGAGGTAACAGATGGCTAATAAACTCCATCGTCTTGTAAAAATAGAAATATATATATATGAAGTTTATCAATTTACGTTTTTTCAAAGTTCTGGTTATACATATGGGACTGTGAAAAGCTGACCTAAATGACTGTCCTATTGTTTAGTCACATGTTTGAAGGTCTTTTTGTCCTTCAGACAAATTGTTTTTAGTGAACACATTTACTTTTGCCATACATTATGCTTCCCATTTATGTCAGAGCTAGAAATACTGCTATTTATTTCAGGAATTGTTAGACCATTTGCATACAACTTTTTAAATGTATTCTTAGATGTTCATTTAGTTACCTAAATGAAGGTTCAGGCTCTCAGTCTGAGGCCTGAACTTCTCAGTTTGAACGATCTGTTCCTGCATTTAAATTCAAAAACCTGTGCAGAATGGCAGCCTCACAGAACACCAATTCCAGATAGCTGTCCTCTATATAATAACCCACTTTAATACATGCTGTATTTAAAGGCAGCACTGCTCTCCAGTATTAGGGTTACTGTATTTTCTTGTGGGCTCTCCAGAAAAGAAATACTCTTACATGCACATGCTGGATGTGCAGTTAATTAGCGCAGCAAAGGTACTTTATGCTGACTACGCAGCCATACAGTAGGATGGCCAGGTAGTAGATAGAATATTGGACTCTCCAAGCACCAGCTCTGGATTGTTAGAAATAGCATTCTCACGATTGAATTGGAATGGCTGCTGTAGCCAATATCTGGATGTTCAGTAATCCTAGTGCACAGTAGCAATCTTCCCTTGAAAAAATGGGAAGCCTTATGAAGTTATGAGATGGTCACATAGTGTTGCTTTTAACGTGAGTTAGTCTTTCATAGAGTGAAGAACCTTTGTGTGAATGGCACAGTGATCACTCAGTACGCTGCCTTGAGCAACCTGGTGTAATAAGACTTTGACTAAAGACATCTGGAGTTGCAGAAGTCTGAACGCTTCTGGAATTCACTTCCAATCTAAATTATTCAGTAATCATCTGTAATGATTCCAACTCACTGAAGAAGCTGAGATAAGTCTTGCTTTAGCACACACTTTTAAGTTAGCTATCTTAAGGAGGAGTAATTTCTTGTTTGCTGGAGGAGGCGTTAGATGTTATCCTGCTTCTCAGGTTTTCCATTAACTGTGTATATTTACTTCTGATGATTTTTGTATTTATGTGATTCTCTAGTTACAGTTCTGCTTGAATGCATAATTGATTGTATGAGCTTTTCTGCACTTCTGACTGTACCGTGAAATACATGATGAAGTCATGTGGTGGACAGAACCACATCATAGGATATTCTAGTACCACGTTGCATCTTGGAGGTCTGCCTTCTTGCAGGGCAGGGTTCTTTGTGTCTCATTCTGAAATAAAGCTTACTCTGTCTGCTACAACATAATTCCATTGACCAATAAAAACATTTGGTCAGTAAATCACAGCTTTTAAACTAACTGGCCATTAGCAAGTTTGGAAATGAAACAGAGTCACATTATTTTGCATCATATAAAGTCTTTAGGAAAATTGTGTCTGTTGGTCTCTGGAGAAGACAGATCAGTGGATCAATTTTGCACTCAAATTTACATTAAACTGTATGCTAATTTCCTCAATTTTGTATAGATTCCTTCACAGCTGTCAGGTGATCTGTTCTTAGAACTGAGTTTGTAACTAGGTATGCTATGTTGAAAATTCAGGTGAAAGTACATCTTCCTAAAGTAAATAGAGGCACAAGTTCTGTCTCCAGCTTTATGGTACCGTGTCCTATTGTGAATGATGCTAGTAATGTGGACTGTATTTATCATATTTTTCTTCCAGGTTGCTTTTGGACTCTTAGCAGAAGTTTATCTGTAATATAACAATATTTTGATGTGTTTTTCAGTATGATAATGATTTATGTTTGTTGAATTCCAGATAACTTTATATATGTGTGTATCTATTTATATAAAAAGTATACACTGTTAAAACACCTTCTTCTCTGCTATGTCAGAAGGCTTAAGTCCTTGAGGTCCCTTTCAACCCAAGCCATTCTATGATATTTGAGTTCAAACCAGTAAATTATATTGAGATGCTCACACAAGTTGTAACATGTACCGTATGTGAAAATAAATGGAACAGTTGCTACCACGTAATGTTTAAATAATACTTATTATGAAGATATTTCTGGACTGGGTACCTACAGGTTTTCATCCCCTTCATGTTTTTGCTTAGCTATGTAAGTTGTTTTTAAAATTCAGTCAGTTTTTAATATTCAGATGACAGGGGACTCTAGTAACCCCTGAGCTGGTGGCTTCGTTTTACCTCATACTAATTCTCTTAATGGCTGCTAGAATTGATTGGAATAGCAGGAGTGCCTTGCATTGACATTAGACAAAAACAGAAGTACTTCCTGGCAGGTTCCTGAGTGAATTTGTGTGATTTAATATGCATTTTCTGATTACTGTCTAACCTTCTACAACCTTTACTGTCTGTCTTTCGCCATTAAAGATTCATCTCCCAGTCTATCAGGTGAAATAATAGTCTGAATAAATCTGAATTACCTCATCTTGACCTATTTTAAATCAGTACATACCAATGCATACAATAATTTCAGCAGTGTGTATCTTAGGAAGCTGATCACTGGGACAAAAAAAAGTCTCTAAACATATTCTAGAATGCATTAATTAATAAAACTTTTCATGGTATAGCCTAACCTTGAGCAAGCCCATGCAGTGTTTTAGTGAGCAAAGCATTAAGCTGATCCTATCTTACAGAGAGAGCAAAGTTTATTCACATTAATCCTTATGATTAAGTTGGAGTACTGCGACTGGTACTGCATTGAGACAGGACACAAATAAAACCCCACACCAATGTAGATGTTTTCAGCAACTGTACCTGATTTTTTTTTTCTTTTTTTGTAACAAAGATTTTAATAAAGTATAGCTTAGGTTTACTTTGGGCAGCCCAACTTCTGCGAAAAAGAATTGCATTTGTAATTGTGATAAATGTCTCATGTTGTTCTCTTCTCAGGACCTTCAGAAAGCTGCTTCTTAGACTTTTGTTTTAAGTCTATTAATCTGAACTCTGTTAATCTGAATGTTCTTGGAAAGCTAAAGATAACTTACTGATTTGATTCTGAGTGGGAATTTATTTTGCAGTTTTCAAGATAATCTTGCTGGTTCTTTTTATGTGTTAGAATCTTAGAATGGTTCTTACATGTCATAGAATCATAGAATGTAGAAACAGGAACAAAATGTGATTAAGTGCTTTTAGAAATTAATAAGAATCTTCAATCTGTCTGTCAGCCTGGGTGGCTAATACTCTTTCTCCCAAAGGGTTTTGATAATGTGCAACAGTCTAAGGATCTGTTTTCTCCAACTAGTACACTGTGTTGGACCTGATGATCTTTTGAGGTTTCTCCCTATGTGGCCTGTTCTCATTCTATTGATTTTTATGTGTTCCTTACATATTTCTGTAAATCTGTTCTCTGCTCTGTCATTTTCAAGAAGAAAACGCCATTTTCTGATGAGGTTTTTTTAAAAAAATGTTATAATTCTCATGTTAGAGCAGCCTTGGCTTTTATTTTTCTCCAGATAGTATGATATAAGTATATATATTTTCATAAGATTGTTTTATATTTCTGAAATGCTGAAGTAGTCTTCTGGGATGTTAGTAAATTAATGTTAGTTGATTTTAAAAAAAAAAAACCTGTGATAATATTAAGATAAGAGATTTTTATAAACTCATGCTAGGTAAGAGCACGCTTTGTCTATGTAAATTATTAATTGTCCGTATCACTGTAGTTCTGCTGCATCTCTCATGTATATTTCACTTATAGAAGACATCTGGTTTTACTTGACATATTAGAAGTGTTATGATCTGAAATTCACTGTGCATTTAAATTGATAATAGGGTAAATGTAATTACCTGCTGTGTTTGAGAGCTGACTCCAGCACTTGAGTAGCTATGGGGTGTAAAATAATCAAATGATGGTTATAATCAGCTTGTTTTGCATTGCCTTGATTTTTGAAAATGATCTATTCCTATGATCAAGGTATCAAAATCTGTAAAATTAACAACAGCAACAAAAAGATTATAATTTTCTCAATCTTTATTTTGATCTAGAACTCGTAATTTAAAATTTCAAGCAAAGTTTGGGAAAAGGGTTATAAGAAATTGAAGTTGGAAGAATGCTCCCAATCTGAGAATGGATACAGGATGTGTCTGATGCCCAGAATGTGCCATATGTACATTCCATTTTGAAAGGAAGATAATTCACAAGAGCACAGAAAATGTCATTTTATGTTACGTTATAAACAACAGTGGCTAGTGTCAGATACTGAAACTGTGAACAGTATTTTATACATTATAGTCAAAGAAACACTTTCCTAATGCTTCATTTTCACATCTAAATTGACTTATGAGATGATCAGCTTAATTATGTCTATTTGCTTCTAAGAAGTGGAGAAATTGTACATTTCTCCATCATGTGGTTGTCATGTGCTTCTTTCAGTTGATATCATTGAAATAGAACTTTTTACTTTATCCAGCATGCCTTGAATCAGAGGTTAATTAGATGTAGACCAAAACAGCCAGGCTCATGTACTGTATTCCACGCCCTGTGGTTCAATTCTAAAAGTTTTACTGATAAACCTAGGAAGGGTAGTTAGTGGAGACCATGTTATGATGTAATGGAAAGGAAAATTAAAGAAGGCATGACTCAGAAGGTAAGATGTCACTGTAGCAATATAGGAATCCCATGAGCTTGATATATGAGGTGGATCTTGGCTCAGGAGATCATTTTCATCTGGTTGTCACAGGATGACATCTTTGAATATACGTGCCCATAGATGACTAACAATTCTTTCTCTAGTGCCCTGCTGAATTATCCAAGGGCAAAAAAAAAAAAAGAAAGACACAGGTAGGTGCTAGTACAAAAGAAAAAAGCACAGTATAAGTTTTAATACATAATCAATTGGCATATATTCTGCATGTATGTTACACCTAAATCTTTCATGGAGAGAATCAAAGTCTTGATGTTTTAAGCAAATTATAAATAAAGTGCATCAGTGCATTCTGTTGTTGACATGATGACTTGTTTCAACCTTAGTCAAAGAAAGTAGGTGTTATTTAATTTATTAAAGTGTGCTGAAAGTTATGTCACCAAGTATTATAGATTACCACATAATTGTAGCAGTTTTAAGAGATAATCATGGAACACCCCTCTCTTCCTCCCCTCCAGAGAGAGGATGGGGAATGAAGAGGGGAAAAAGGTGAGATAGGAGAAGCTAATTTATTATAGGTATGTGAGATAATACAGAAAAAATGAGAGTTGTAAATCAAAACACCCCAAAAAATAAATTACTCAGAATTGGAAATCATCTGGAGGCTCTTGAAAAATGCAGTGCATTTCAGTGTATCTTCTTCTTGGAGATCAGAACTTAGATGAGGCTGCTAGAGAAATAGCTCTGCAATGCACTGTGCCTCTACACCCAAACAGCCTGTTGCATGATGTCACGATGTGGAATAATGACAAAACTGGAACAATAATAAAGGAAAAGCAAGCTGAATGAGAGATTTATTTTCAAGATTGTTGCTGTGGAGCCTTGATGCCTCAGGTTGTAGCTTACTCAGTTACTGGTGTACAGTCTGAACTTCCCCTTGCATGGGTTTGTGCTGATATCACTTGGAAATTATACCTGTTGATGAGGGAAATGTATACCCAGTTATTGTCAAACACTAGAAAATGGAAGGGCAGAGTTCTGGAAGGGACATCTCCAAGCACACATTCTCTTTGCCACCTTCTTCAGCAGCTTAATAGTGAAGGGACAGGCCTCATCCATGCCAACTGTGTTAGCTATTTCTTCTACAGTCCTCAGTACTACCATTACTGTACAACCCTGAAGTCAGTCTGCTGCCTATCTCTTGCTCTCTGCTACATTGCTCTTGTTGCTACAGATTGTCTCTTTAGTTTTGTGTGCTTTCTCTGTCTTTGCTGTTTCTCATCAAAGAAACCATCCTTTTAGTCACCGAGGTCTGTTGCCTTTTCTGGGTAAGTGTTCACAATGCTTGGCTTTTAAAACTGAATTCAATCAAATAAGCTTTCAGGGCATTCTTGGAGCACCTTCTCTGTCAACGCCATTTCTTTTTCTTTTTTTCTTCACACTTCAGTGTAGAAAAGCAAGGGGAGTGTTCCTGCATTAACTGAATACATATTCAACATCTTTTGGTAGGGCTTACTGTACTATTGCTCACTGAATATAGAAATGAACCTCTAAAAGACCATCCTAGATTTAATCACGCATCCTTCTAGTAAGATGTGAGAACATCTTGTGCTAGGACTGTTTCAGTTATTTGCTGTAGCTTGCAAATGATTTTGTCAGCTTATAGGCATATTTCATACATCTTTACACACAAATATTTTTACACTTACATAATAATTTTATTTCTCAGGACCTTAATTGGGCTTTGAGGGCTGACCTAAGTAATGAAAGCGAGCTTTCCAAACTCTGGAACGTATGCGTCTGTATTGTTTTACATGTTTTTCTTTAAGTATAATTTGAAAAGTTCTATTAACATCTTGCATTTTGTTTTTCAGTTTGCAGTGACCTGGAATTTAGGGAGATTGCAAACAGGTTGAGAGACTGGTTTAAAGCACTTCATGAAAGTGGAATTCAGAATAAGAAGACTAGGATTGTTCAAAGGCCTGAAAGAACCAGTAAGAGATTTCTACTTGCGTTATTTGATGCTCTCTTTGATGTTTGCTTGTAATACTTGCCTTGTCATTGTGTTTTAAATGGGCATGTGCATGAAGCCATAACTTTGTGCTTTTCTAAAGTTAATTTCTTATTTATGAAGCAGAGCTGCATGGCTTAGTTCAGATATATGTTGCTCACTTAAAACTTCAAAGCTGTTTGACTGAACTTTTATTTGTAAGAATATACGGCAGCTGCCATTCATGTTGTAGGGATTAGTAAAGCTTTAAAATGTAATAATATTTATTTATAGCAATCAAATGTGCAGTAGTTTTATGAGTGATGTGCTACTGTGGAGGAGAGTCAAATTAGATTTAAGTCTTAAAATTCTACCTTACTTTAATATGAAGAGCAAACTTGGATTCCACCTGAGCTCAAGTTTCACAGAGCTTGACCACCATCATTTGCCCAGCTTAGTTTGTTCATTACTAATATTTTAAGTGTTTGGGTTTCTTTGTGTTTTTTTCATGGTAAAATAATTCTGCAATGCATTAAAGATGATTCCTTCTTACCTGGGAATACTTTTCTGACCGCTGAGAAATACTCTGAGGTACAGTGGTAACAGAGGAATGTTACTTCCCTGATCCTGAGAAAAACATAATGTATATTTCCAGTTGGTTCACATAACTGCCATGTGTTCTTATCTAGGAGTAAAAGCAGTGGAAAAAAGAAAATTGAGACTGTTGTATAAGCATTTATTGTATAGCAATACGTGTACCTAATAATATAACTAATGTTACCACATCATGCAGTTGAAGTTCAGCTCAAGCACCGTGTAGAGTTCTATTTCTTGCTGAGTAATCACTTTAGCAAAGGGACAAAATGATGATGGGTGAAAGAAGTCAAGAGGTCAAAAGTGCAGCTAAACTGTTTAGGAGCCTTTCATGGTTTTGGCTGGCATTGAGTTAATTTTCTTACTAGAGGCTTGTATGATGCTATGTTTTTGATTTTTGTTTAAAATAGAAGTGACAGCACACCAGTATTTAGATGTTGCCAAGCAGTGCTTGCACAGAGGCAAAAGCATTTCTCTTTCTTGTGCACTCCCTGGCCCCATGCTGGCACTGCAGCACGAGGAGCTGGGAAGGGACAAAACCAGCACAGCTGACCCAGATTGACCAAAGGGATGTCCTGTATCATGCTCAGCAGTAAAAGCTGCAGTGAAAAACAAGGAGGGGGAACATGGAGAATGATGGCATTTGTCTCCCCATTTGACTCACCTGTGTCCAAAGTGGTTGGTTTGCTTTTGAAATCAAGTGGTCACGTAATAGTTTGGAAGAAAATATTATGCCTCTGCGTCCCTGTAGAAACACAAATAAGAAAGAAAAAGAATGATAATCATTCAATACGGTAATATACTTTCTGATACTAATAAGAAATTCTTACATCTGTTCTTCAAGATGTAAGCTCTGGATAAGCTCTGATCAAGTCCCTCAGAAGTTGGGTTCCAAAGTCTTATTAGGTTGAAAATATCAGGCATCTTAATTCCTAATGATGTCAAGATTAAAAAGTCCAGCCCCCACACCTAGGGGTGTGTAACAGCTACATCTAGAGATGAATCATGCAAAGAATTTGTTGATCATAAGAGACCTTATACTTACTGCTTGAGTTAAGGACCTATACATATCAACAGCTACCAAAAAACCCCAACAAAACAGCTACTTAAATGCAGCCTCCCCATTCGTAGTCCTAATTATTTTAGCAGAACCCTGGACTTGTTCACTACCATCGAGGAGTTAAAAATCTGTCGTGGCACCATCTCCCTCAGGCTTTTATTCTTGTCAGAGTTTCTTCTTTGCTGAGAAACTATTCTGAATTTTAAAAAGCAATTTGTGACATCCTTTCTGGATGTCTGTTTGCATTTAGTTTTTTTCACCTATTTCAGTCTCTCTTCTGGCATTTGGGACAGGATTTATTTAAAGTCTTGGGCACAGTCCTTTTGACCAAGGTAGAGAAGGTGAAAGTTGATAACACTATTTGGAATTATTTTAACTGTTCAATAGTTCACATTGATGGTTACATTCATGGTTGCTACTCCATAACAGCCCAAACACTAGTATTTAAACTGTTGTTCTATTAGAAGCTTCAATATTCTGATACTAAGCTAAAAATATAAAGCATTTACAATGTTGTGTTTTTACCAGGAGTTACGTAGTTGTTTGTTTTTAACTGATGCTTTTTTAGATCTGTATCATATCAGTTATGCAAGCTAGAATGTGTGTAGTAATTGAGCAAATGTTATTTCCAAAATCTATTTGCTGCTCGAACGTATTCAGACTGTAGGTCCCTAGAAGTTTCATTATTATAAATGCTATATAAGAATTAAATATTTTCCTTTTTCCCATTTAAGGTCATAAGCAGGAAAAGAGTGCTTTACCCACATTGTACAGTCATACTCATTATGTCCTTCCTTTGTGCATTGGGAAGTAAGGAGTTGATTTTACCCATCTATTTAAAGATTTAAAGTTAGTCTATCTCCGTATTAATTATGTGAGATAAAACTCTGTGGAATTAATGCATAGAATGCAAAGCATAAAAATACCACAGTCCCATAAAGATTTGTGCTAACAGTCTATTTCTGAGGAGTACTTGTATACCTTGTAATGTTGGGAACCAGAGGCCAGATCATAGAGAATATTCTTAGGAGTTGGTAATAATGTGGTTATTTGGTTAAAATACACAAAATAATTCTGAGTAATAACAACAAAATTCTGAAAGAAAACTCAAACTGGCTTGTCTAAAGCTAGTATGAAGAGAGATTGTTACACTAAAATTGCCAAATGCTCTATAAGCTCAAAGCAAGATATGACTAATTTCGTATAGAATAGTGCAGGTAAGTAATTTCAGGTATCTGTGTGGAGGTCTTTACTTCACTTTAACTATCTGAAGTTTCTTCTTGAAGAGACGTGATACAGTTGGCATACAGAGAAATTAAATTTCCCTGGACCTCCTTGCTGAAGAGTATTTAAGAACTCCAATAAATAGGCAGAACTGGTAAGCTGTAGACTGTTGTTTACTACTTGGTTGTCTCCCATACAGTCATTGTATAGTTCTAAGTTATAGAGTTTTCAGTTTTAAACATTGTTTTTTGATGTCTTGAAAATACTGACTTGACTGAAAGCTTGCCTGCTTTCCGATGTTATCTTTGACAATATCCTCTAACCACAGAGCCACTGAGGCTGGTGAGCTGAATCTGAGTTGCAGTTAAGTTTCCTGGAGGGAAAAGGTTTGTCCAAGGACTTTCTGCATTGTCATATTAGCCTGCTTGGAAGCTCATCTGAACTGGAATTTTAAGTTAACGCATGTTCACCTAAAATCGTGAATCTAAATGAACTAAACTTGTATAGTTGGCTGGTATTTGTTTTAATCACGTACAGGCAGCATTATCCTTGTACACAGAGAAACAGATATAGGTGACTTTCTGTAGCATTGTTAATTTTATTCCTCCCTCCTCAGGTACCTTTTCCTTAACAGTCTGTTTGTTTAGAATGCGGCCTTTGCAGAACTCATTTCATCTATACCATCCACGTAGTAGATGGATGTCTGTTTGCATTTAGTTTTTTTCACAACTTTCAGCAATAGGCTTCAGCTTGAATTTTATCTTTTCCATGTAAAATTCTCTAAAACACTTTCTGGAAAAGGAGAGACTTCAGGATTTGAACTTTCACAAATGTTTAAGGGATTTTGCAACAGTGCTCTACTTCTTTTCCATCCACATTTTGTTGTGAAATGAATCAGTACCTTTGGTACCTTCCCAGTGTCTTACTTTAATCCTGACTCTGCTCCCACCTGTGTAATTGTAGTCATCAGGAATATATTACAATTTTAGACAGGCTACAGAGAGTGCATGCCTAGTGCTACCACTTGGTGCCAGGTGAGTCTCAACTAGAGCAGCATTTCTTGTGAGCAGCAAACATGACAAAAAGCCTTCATATCTGCTTAATTGTCCCCCGTAGCGATTGGACAGATCAATACAATGGGAAAGGAGTTACAACAGAGGTGTGATGACAGAAGGACCAGCGTGATAGAAAGGTGCCATAAAGGAAGGGAAGAAGATTGCTCACCCGTATCAAAAGGTTGTAGGTTTGCAGGGAAAAGCTCCACTAAGAAGGTATCTCCAACCAGAGAACCTTCCATGGTTGGCAGTCAGCCTGTAAATGAGGTGTAGGAGAGGTTCAGCCAGGCTTCACCCCTTCTGGTCACACAGCTGAATTGCCCTCACCTGTGCTCCCAGGGCTGACCCAGTCCTTTTCCCAGGTGATCAATCAGTGGTTCAGGCTGTGACTCAACAGTTTCCATACATCCCCTAAGTTTAGTCCTTGCTCAGATCTGTTCTGGTAAAATTAGACTGGGAAGGAAAAGTCGTTCCCAGCTTGTGCGGTGCAGACCTCAGTTCTGAGGAGCTGCTAACGTAAAGTTTTCTGATAACATCACAAGTGCAGACCTTGCTATGCAGCTTGCTAGCTGAACAAGTAAAGACCATAGTTCAGACAGTAGTTTGCTCTCAAGCATAGAGCACACTGTGTTTATTTACTTGTGTGATTTGGCAGTGCTTTTTACTGTGCTGGACAGTGAGCTAGTGGCAGAAAGAATCACGCCTCTTGCTTCCCTTGGCACATATAAACAACTTTACATAATGCACTGTGTGAGCCGTATGTATGCTATTTTGATTTCCACAAACAATTACAAAAGCTATCTTCCTCAACATACACGAGGATTTATTTCTTAGGAGCATAATAACCAAGCAAATAATCTGCTTTTCAATGTAAAAATATTATGATTACCGTGAGTTGAAATTCTCTCCTGAAAAATAATCGGAAGCGTAGGATCATTTTTTGTTGGTTCCTTTCAAAATAACGTTTTGGATGCTAATGTTTAAGCCATGAGCAAGGGGTACGTTTGTCCGTAGTATTTCCCTTGGGATTGTTTTGGCTGGGGAAAGGAGCTTATGCTGGTACTTCCCTTTTTTTTTTTTTAAATCAAGTTCTTTTGCAGTGTATGTATTAGATGAAATAAAGCTAAACCCTTAATACTACTTCTGTTCACTTTTACTAGATTTACACAATGTTCAGAAATAGCTGCATAAAAGTCCCCTTCATTATCATATATGGAAATAGATTTCAAATAAGCACTTAAAATGAGAGAATTTTTCCACTAATTCAGGCACCTGAGCAGCAGTTTTGCTCTCTTCAACATGATATTCTGGAACATTAACAGGAACAAATTACTATCCTTTTGCTATAATAATTCTTCCCCTTTCTTCCGTTCATTTTTTTTCACAGCTGCAAAAAAATGTGTAAGAACAGCATTCCACTTGACTCTTGAAATAAAAATACAGGTAGTCTGTGATTTGGAGCAATTTATTTCTCGTTCTGGGTCACTTAGTGTTAATTTACCTTGTGTCAAACCACATCAGGTGTTCTTAAGTGCTTTGACGTTTTTTTTCTGAAGCCTGCCACCTTTGAGAATAAGAGGTGTATTGATTTCTCAGTATTATAGTAGAGGTAGAAAATCATTGCAGAATGAAATGATCATCCCTAGTTTTCCCAGTTGCTCATTTGACAACATAGTAAGCTTTTAAGAGTAGATATTATGTACATGGAACTCAAGTAACGATCTTTGTGTGGTAGAACAGTTCTAGAGTAGGTGGACAGCTGGTTTTTAACTTAAAATCATTTTTTTTTGTCTCTGTCAACACATGCCTAGTTTACTTCTAAGTACTTCAGCCACTTTTATTTATTTCACTACACTAGTATTTGACATAGACTTTAAACATTTCTCTACAACACTGCAGTGCAACTTGTTGCATTTAGCAAAGTGAAAGCAAAGAAGAGATGTGATTTTTCTCTATTTAAAATGCTACGATTGTAAATACCAAAGAAAGGAAGAATTTTAAATAATAGCGTACAGCTACCTGAAGGGATTTTGTAACAAGGTAGAGGACAATTTCTCCCAGGTAATAGCGATAGGATGAGAGGTAATGGGCTCAGATTGCACCAGGAGAGGGCACTGGAATGGGCTGCCTGGAAGGTGGTGGAGTCACCATCCCTGGGGATGCTCAAGAAAAGGGGAGATGTGGCACTGAGAGATGTGATTCAGCAGGTGTGGTGGGTATGGGTTGATGGTTGGAAAAGATGATCTTACAGGTCTTTTTCAACCAGATACTAATGAATAGGTAGGTTATGACAGCTTTAATGTAAGTAAACATTATTTTTTCAGGCTCTGAACTAACCTAGGAAGTTTTGTTATACCGAATTTTCTTGGAAAGCCAGAGGGACATCACTACTGGACACTCTTTTTTTAAATATAAAAGCTGTATAGAAGAGAGAAAACTGGGGAATTGGAGTAGAGGATGAACTGAAATTGCTAGCTAATAGGGGAAAAAAAACTCCAGAATACAACCTTTTGAAGACATGTAATTTTATTCCATACCATAACTTAGTGAGGCACAAAACCTTTAAAATTTTAAGTGGCCTTTCAATGTACCTCAGACAGATTCATTTCTTTTTACGATAAAAATTGAAATTGACTACTAGAAATAAAATAACCAGAGTGTTTAGTTGTTTTTGTTTTCCTTAGAAGAGTTTATTTACATATATAATACTTGCTCCTCATATCCTAGAAGACAGTATACTTAAGGGTGTACTTTAGTGAATTTATTCTTCCAGCATGGACTACATATACTATGTACCAAACTTGAAAATGATACCTCTTTCACTAGACTGCTGAAAATTCCACATACTGATGTACTTTTCTGCACAGTTATCTAGTTTGACAACAACATTCATCCCTGAATACACACTTGGAGTGACTTTTGTCTTCTATTCTTGCCGGCATCTTATTCAGTAATACTTCTGTCTTCTCCTCATGGTTGCTCTTTTTCTGCAACTTTTCTTGCAGTCTGGTGAGCTTGCAAGAATGCCAAAATTACGAGCACAAGAATAATTCCTCCCTTCATACAGGTACACAAAAGGCAGGATAGGAAATGGTATGTTTCATATCAAGCACTTTCTGAATCCAGTGTCTTGTGGAGGATCTCTAGCTGAAAGCAGGACTAGCAGAGGAAAGAGAAGCCTCTGCGAAGTGTTAAGAGGCCTTCAGGAGCAGAGCCTGAGAGGTAAATGATGTTATACTGAAAATTCATCCTTGGAAAAAAAAAATTGTGTTCAGGTGGAAGAACATTCCAAAGTTTTTCAAACTGGAACACTTGTTAAATAATTTTGATGTCTTTTACAGATGAAGGTGAATCACACATGTCCTGGTATATCCTTGTACATTTGATCTCTTCTTGTCTGTCTCTGCTCTCCATAGACAACAGAATTTGTCATTTTGTCTTGGTGTTTTGTCAGAAGCTGGAGAGTAAGGTAGAGTGTCCTTTTCTTGGATGCTTCACAGTCATTTTTACTTTGCGTTAAACATATCCATATAATCAGTACCAAAAGGATTGTAAATTTTTTTTTTTTCCTGTCAAGAAGGAATAACAGTGAATGCAACAAGCCAACAGGGAGCAAGATGAACTCAAGCAAAAGGCATCATTTATTTAGGATTTTTAGGGAGAGGGAGTTCATGTGTTCGGGCATTTTCCTTTCTGAAATGGTTGTTCTGCCACAGCCTGGATGTTTCCACATGCATATATATCTAAAGAAATATAAGTTGATTTCTAAGTCAGGTTTCTGAATTCTCCAGTTTGACTTGTTTTAGAAGTATACGGCTATTTTTCAGATTTCTTTATTGTTTTCAGAACAACAGCTCGATTTTAACAGTAGTACAAGCTGGGAATTTCTGTATGCTAAGTGGAACTCTCACATCAACTTCTCTATAGCCACAGTCTTGTCTCATCTTTTCATTGCTTGGTTTTAGCTGAAAAGCTATTCAGTAAAACCTTGCATTCAGCTACATCTTCTTGTCCGGGACATACAGTCAAGTGCTTTACCATGTTCACCATGGCAGGACCCGTGGCACATAAATAGGAAAAAAAATCTGTGTTAAATGCAGCTCACATCTATATGAGAGGCCTGTCAGTTCATGAGTCTCCTCACTGTGTCCATATGCAAGTCTGCTTGCACTTTACAGCTGATAGAGTACGTGAAATCTGAGATCTGGCTACAGGAGTAATTAATTCAACCTCTTCCTGGTGGCCCTGTTACCAAGGAGCAGTTGAAGCAAGCTGTACAGGTAAATCTTATACTGGAAACGGGCTGCTCTTAGTAATCCCTTTTTGCATGCCTCCCCTGATGCGTACAGTGCACCAGATAAAGCTAGAATGTCAGAACTTTCTAGGCATTGCTGAGACTTATGAAGTTCCATTTTCATTCAGCTGAATATACGTTATAGGAGGAAACAAGTGTACTCCAGTAAGTTGCTTGGTATTTAGTCTTTTATTAGTTTTGTGAACTTTGCATGCCACTTCAGCTTTGCTTCCCTCTCCTGATGTATAACATCACAAAAATTCTCCACCAAAAATTACTTTCCAGGAAATTGTAGATCTTCCATTATGGTACATACTACATGTGCTACAGGTGTAATATTTGACAAGAAGGCTCTAACTGTTTTGAGGCTGATGACAGGATTTTTTTTTAAGCTGAATAACTTAATGATTTTTTAAAACGAAGTGTAATTTATACATGGAATTTCAATGGCATGCACTGCTTATGTACTGTATCCTCATAGCACTGGAGCAATTTCTGTGACACAGCATGCCTTTGTGGTGGCTGAGCTCAGCACCTGCTTTATCTTTCCTGTTATCTGATTTATTTTTATTTTTGGCTCCTAGGATTTGATACCAGCATTTTGCCAATTTGCAAGGACTCCCTCGGCTGGATGTTCAACAGGCTTGATACCAACTACGACCTGTTGTTGGACCAGTCAGAACTTGGAAGCATTTACCTTGACAAGAATGAGCCGTGCACAAGGGCGTTCTTCAATTCCTGTGACACGTACAAGGATAGTTTGATATCTAACAATGAGTGGTGCTACTGCTTTCAAAGACAGCAAGGTAAAAGATGAGAACAGCCTGTATATTTATATGACTGATGTTACTGTAGTGCTCCATCTTTTCTTTAACGTAGGAAGATTATTACAGTGAACTACAAGCTCTTTAAATGTCGTACTGTCAATGTGTGTGCAGCTTTTTGATCTATTGCGAATACCTAAAAAAAAGAAGGGGGACGGAAAAAACAGCTAAAGGGAAGAGTTTGATGGAAATTCAAGGATAAAGTTACAAAGGAGTGGCAAAAGCTTTTACAGCAATATTGTTTTACGTGCTGATTTCCAGTATTTACACAGAGGAGGGAGACCAAAATAAAGAACAAAATTACTCACTTTAGTTCTTTCCCTGTCTACTTTGCCCACATTATAAAATAAACATTTTATTGCTAAACTAGGGTATCTTAGTGGGTTTTCTCTTTTTTGGAAGCCTATTACAATAACTGAATTAACATCATGGATCAAGGTTTTTTTTTTTTTTTTTTTTTTCAGTCGTTTGAACCTAAAACCAAATGATTTTCACTGCCTGGAAGAATTTTCTTTTTTTTAATGTCCTGATGTGATTTGTTTAAACAAATAAACACAGCGTATAAGTATTGATTTTTAGATTTAGCTGAGTCATCACATGAGTTATATTCAAACAACTTGTGAGGAATTACAGAGTTTACTCGGTAAATATTGGCTGAAACTGAACAGAATTGCCCATTCAATTTTCTTGCTAATATGAGGGAGATTTTAGAAGGGATAAATAGCAACTCAGATCCAAATCTCTACAGATATTGACTGTAGAGGAGATAAGAGTAATGATATGGTAGAAAATTCCAAAAACTGTTCAATGCTTTTGAAATTTTAATCTCTTTTTTTATATCTTATGCTTTTAAAACTTCCATGATAAATTCCCATTAACGTTCACTATCTATGGTTTGGCTCTGATTTCTGTAGAAATAAAGGTGTATCAAGCTATGAATAGCAGCTGTGTAAATCTGAGCAAAAATAAAGCTGCTGCACTTCTTTAGATATCCAGTAACTGCCTTCTTTTCTTTGGTAGTTTTACCACTAAAAAGTTAACAACCTTTCAAGCACCTTGCTTGCTTTATTGTAGAATAATATTCATTTCTATAAGTAGTGCACTGCTACCAAAATTAGTCAATAAAACATTACCCAAGCAAAGTTGTTCTTAAGTAAAGAACATGGAGTGTTTTGTTTGGTTGTCTTTAAAATAAACAAAACCCCAAATCAGCCTAATAAATATCTTTATTCTTTGGAAGACAACGTAGTTCTTTTTAATAAACACTCAACAAAATCTGTCTTTTTTTTTTCCTGAAGGTGTAAGGGGAAAAAAGTGCTTGTAGTCTTTTGTCATTTCTTGTTGTCTTGCACAACAGTCAGAACTTCCTAGTGTATGTGACTTACTGAATTCTCTAATTATTATTTGTGGCATATTGTAGCATCTTTTAACAGGTTCAAGTTTAGCTGTCTTTCACCTCACTGAATAATAGAAATAAGGCCTTCTACTAGGCCTTTGCTGCAGATAGTAAGGAATTGGGTAGGTAGAGAAACTTAGTGTTTTCTTTCTGATGTTCACTGCAATAAGATGAGCTAAACAGAAGACTTCAGATCACGAAGGCAACTGTCTTATTCATTGAACTTAGGTGTTTTCTGGGTACATTTACAGTTTTACAGAAGTGTTGATTAACCAAGTTTAAAGTGAATATGAAATTTAGTTAATGATACTTATCATACTAGGATAGAAATTCTATTCTACTATTTTTAATTCCATAATCTTTGCTTAAGTCATTGTCTGAGAAGGCCTCTTACTGTGTCATTTAGTTTATCAGTTCATGACTGTTGGGATCAGACAAATACTTGCAATTCTTTGTGCTTTCTTCTTGCTTGAGGTTTATTATGGTGAGTTAAAGTACACTAGCCCCATTACTGCTCAGTACTCACATCTAGTCAATACAAGCCATTTCTTACACTACTCAAATCTCATCTGTCTTGTTCTTCCTGTAAAAGCTGTCCCACTTTGGCTGCTGCTTAATTTCTTACACAGGGCTCAGTGCATATTGCATTTTTTTTCTTGGCCTTATCCTGCTGTAAATGCAGCTTAGCATTTCTGCAGTACTTCAAAATCTAGACTTTGCTAGTGCTCTGCTGTCTTCCCACCTGTTTTGGTCCTCTTGCCCTCTGATTTCAACTAAAATTGATGCAAGTGCTTCAGAACTTTTTTCTTAGGTCCTTGATGTTAGTTTAATACTTCTTTCTTGTCTGAATGCTGAGGCACTTCACTGTCAGCCTTTTATAGGTTGATTGTTTCTTCTAGTACTCTATCATTATTAGAAGTTTGGGTTGTTTTTTTTTTTTTGCATTGTTCCTTGAAAATAGAGTAGGAGAGTACCCACTTTTACTAGGAATATTAATGCTTGGAACATAAGTATTGATTTACTACAGGCCTCTGTATGGGTCTATTAGGCCAGCATTTATCTTGGATGCCTTTTTCCTACAAGCTCTTCTGCCTATCAGGAATGAAAAACTACTTTGACCTTAAAACTAGTTTGTCTTGCAGAATAGTGGTAAATGTTGTGATTTTTATTTGTTGCATCGGTCTCTTGAGACTGCAGGGTATTAAATATGAGTGTAGGTGGTTTGAGAAAAAGATATAATGTGGGCTGTATAAATGAGATCCCCAGGAAGGTTTCTCGAAGTGCAGTATTGACCACTTCAAATCTCTATAGCTCAGTTGTCCATGATCAATTACATATACTTCTCTGCAAGTGGAGACAAGACACAACGTGACAACTTTAATGTCAAAAACTAGGGGCTCTGCAAAATACTATCTACTTGATGCATGGAAAATCTGTTTTGTAATTGAATAAGATAGAGGATCTGAAAGCTGAAGGCTTGCTATTTGAGCAGCAGCTCCTTGAGGCATTACTGTTAAGTATCCTAGATATTCTTTGTCAAATCTATCAATTTTCCTCCCATTGTTCTGTGAATGTATCTCTTCTTGTAAACCAGAGCTTTCTCATACAAACCCTGCACCACCTTTTGACGTAGCTGAATATTGATGTCTCAAAGTCCAGTATTAATAACATGAGATACTCTGGTGTACATCAGTACTTCGAGGAGGGAATAAATGTGGGTGGCCAGTAAGTGGTTCATAAATCACTTGGAACAACACAGTAATATTGTTAGAAAATTCCTGTCACGTTGCTGGAAATAGGTTAAGCATGGAGATGATGAGGTCTCTTGTTTGTATTCAGACTGTCGGAAAGACTTTCCTGATGTCAGGTTCATTTCAATTTCAAAGGAAGACTCAACAATTATTTTTGTACAGAATAAGTCTTCTTTGGTCATGACTCCCAAGGCTGGTTTTCCACTGAATCTGCTTTGTATTGAATTAAGTTCAGAAACCTAAAAGAAAGCTTTTTCAAAAATCAGGAACTAAGTGGAAAATGAAGAGGGAAACATTGTCATTTGGGGAGAGTTGAAAAATTATGAGCTATGAACTACAACAAACCAGTTGAGCTTCCAGCCTGCCACTTTTTTGACAGTTCTAAGCACAAGAGTGTTTTTAATATTAATTGCTAAGAAAGTTTTGCCACCTTTATCCTGAGAAGCAAATCTTGAATGTGTATCTTGAAGACTTAGCTTCTATAAAGAATTGTGGGTAAGTAGGTTTCTCATATTGCTTTGTTACCTTTTGATTAATGGTATTATTTTTTTTCTAATTCTCCTGCCAATGATCTCTAGCTGTAACTGAAGGGTTTTTGTAGGCATAGCCCATCACTTTTATAAAATATATAAACACATTTCTAATTTACATATATTTTTTCCATAGAACACAGTAAATGTATCTTTTTTGCTAGACTTGTTCTTCATCTGCGTATTCCCATCTTCTTCCGTAGATCCTTCTAATCTGTGGGACTTCTTTGTGTGAATGGCTGTAATCATTCGAGTTGAGGGCAGTCTAAAGTTGTATGTGTCTTTTAGTGGATGAGATATGTAAAGAGCACTTAAAGTATAAAGCCAAGAAAAATTAACAAGTGGTTCTTAATGAGCGGTTATGGATGTCTTGCAGTTTATATTTATTCTGTTAGATAAGATGTCATTAATAGTATCAAAAGCCTATTGGTATATCCATGCCGTGCCGATGATGAGACTCTGCACTGACCATAAATTTATTTTTGATCCTGTTGCTCTATGTAATTATCACTAATGTTTGAGCATTCCCACAAGGAAGATTTCTTTGGATATTACATTTTTGTCAGTCCTTCACCCTTTTGTGAATCCTCTGCTTCTCCCAGCTGCGTCCCAAATTCTTTCTCTATTGACTACATGATGAGAATTCTTGTTTTCACTTGGTGGAATTCAGGAAAGGCTGCTTTGGATTTTGACCACTGAAGTGGTTTTTTTTTTAGTTTACACAGTGACTGATTTCTGGTCAGAAGGTCTTCTGCTAGTGTGCCCAAAGCTAAGCCAATCTTACTCATCTTAAAGTAACTTAGATTTGTTTTCTGTGTGCGTGGACAGAAGTCGTTTCACAAGGAAGCCTTGAGTAAATTACATGGAAAAGATGTATTACAAATAACCAGAGTGTCTTAAAATGAAAAATGAAAGTGGAGATGTTATCAGAATGTAGTCTGGGAACTTTAAGCTGAAAGACACACATGTGAGTAAACCCACTAACATTAATACTGATTCAGAATGAGAAATGCCTTTGTGCTAGTAGTACAGTGTATGCAATATCTGGATTCAAAGATCAGTACTTCTCTGTCTTAGTTTCACTTATTTATTCAGCAGTGATGGACATGTGTTTGTGTCTTATTTCCTTCCCATTCGTGGAACGTACTCTGACTTTATAGAGAGTAGAAAATTAAATGATTCAGATCTATAGCTCTGACCAATGGAAAACTTATTACCTCTTCTGCCTCTTATCTGAAGTTTGGTCACAGTTTTAAACTGAATTGTTAAACAAGGAGCTTCGTACCCATGGAATTCTGTCTTTAATTGGGGTTGCAATAGAACCCCAATCTTGCAAATTTCAGTGAAGAAAATTCTTATTTAGTTGATGTCGTATTTGAAGTTCAGAACTTGAACGTGACTTGTAACAGAGACAAAAGGGTAAGAATTAAGAGCCCATAACCAATCTAAACCAATACTTTTGCAAGCTTTGCAGTCACACTGATCTCTGTATACTGATGAAGTAGGGTATAATTGACTTACTGTTTCATTATAGCATTTTGAAATCGTCAGTACCAGTGACCAGATGTTCACTTACAGCTGGGTTAACTGGCAGTTGCTTTCTGCTCAAATCCATGGTTGTGTGTAGTTTCCTAATTCCAGAGCTGTGGCAAGCTGGATTAATTCTTTTCTTTCAGAGCTGAGAATGTGACTGCTAAGGCAAGATCTGTGTGGTTTTTTGGTGGTTTTTTTTTTTTTTAAGATCAGCAGTTAGGGAATGTAGCAAACCATGAAAACTTAGTCGTATGCTTTTCTTCCTAGATACCATGTAATATGTTCAACATTTTTCATGTCCTTTTAGACCCACCTTGCCAGACGGAACTCAGCAACATTCAGAAGCAGCAAGGAGGAAAGAAGCTCCTAGGTGAGCCATAGATCATTCTTTTGAAGGTTTTATTGCTTACATAAATAATCCGAGTGAAACAGCAACATAAAATCAATATTAATCCAACAAAGATAGAGAACAGTAAATTCTAGTAACGAAATTTATGAAGTTTTTGAAAGCTATTAAACTTAGTTTTATTACCGTACCTACTGAAAGATATAATGTCTGTTCTATTAACCTAATAGAAAGTATGTTTTTATGGTTATAGAGTGGAGAGGCAAAGGCATTCCTAAATTAGTGTCTCTGCTGATCCTTTACTTGTATCCTTCTTTAAGCAATTGGAATCTTTGTTGTTAATCAGTTTATACTGTATTAATATCACTAAAATGTAAGATCTTCGTTTTACTCTTAGCCTCGGTGTGAAAGCTGCAGTGAAAGGCTTGACCCAAAGTAGTCAAAAGTGTATTTCTGCTAACGGTGGTTTCTAATAACTATATACTTCTAAATGTTTTGTACAGTGTTGTTTCTCCATTTTTTAACTTTCTTTCAAAAAAAAATGTCTTTCCTTCCAAATTGAAAACCATGACTTATACAGCCTTAGGAAAGCCAGTGCCTTACAGAATAAGTCCATGATCATGTCTCTGCTTGCCACTGGTTCTTGGGCTGGTTGGGCCCAACTCCTTGAGTAATGGATTGGAGGAAACCACAGACCAACAGCCTGGGAGAGGGGAAGGGAAAAAGGGGAGAAGATAGGGAGATTGGCCTACAAAGAAAACAGCAGCAACAAGCAAAGGGAGAAAACTGACTTACTAAATATGATAGTAGAATGTGAGATAACATAATATAATACAGTATAATTGGAATTGAAGCTAATAAATAAAATAAGTGTCCAAAATGAAAGATTTTGGACAAGACTAACCAGTCCAAAGCTGGTATCCACTGTACTCTGTTGCTTATCAGTCACTGCTGCTTAACTGAATCTGGCAGAAGAAAGTAAACTGGTCAGTGGAGACTCTGGAGTGAGGAAATAGTGAAAGGTAGTTTCTGCTGTAATTGTTACATTGGTCAAGAGGCATTTATGTCTGTATCTGATATGTATATATTCCAGGGCAGTACATACCCTTATGTGATGAAGACGGATATTACAAACCAAGTCAGTGCCATGGAAGCGTAGGGCAGTGTTGGTGTGTTGACAGATATGGCAATGAAGTAACAGGATCCAGAACAAACGGTGTGGCAGAATGTGGTAAGTTAAGAAACTTCTATGGACTTGGTTTGGAGATGTTACATGCTTTGATGGCAAACCAGGCTACGTTTCTTCACAAATGTATGGCATGGGATGCAGCTACATGGATTTTGATGTAAATATAATTTATGATTTTTATTACTTTTTTCTTTGCAACTCTTATGACTATGTCAGTTGTTAATAGACCTTATAGATGTGCTTTTCATAGTGTAGGTAAACTTAGGGAAAATTACCTGTAACAGCTATTGAAATGCTTGGTGACATCTCTTTGGGTAATTAGCACGCTAGATTTTTTGTTTTGTTAGAAGGAATTCCCAAGAGTTTTTAGCACATTGTCTTCCCCTTTTCCCCTAAAAAGCCCTGCAACTTCCAGGAATTCCCATACCACCTTTATTTTATGTCCAAGACATCAAAAATGGAGAAATGCAAGGCTTTAATTGCCATTTCCCTTCCTTTGAGAGGAGCGTAGTCTGAAATACTGGGTAAATTAAACACATATCAGTGTCATAGCAATTGACATACCTTTCCATCTAATCCAGTTCTGGGTAGTTGTACAGTAGTTTTTGAGGTTTTTTTTCTGAAGTTTATTATATTTCTGCAAGTCTATAACATTCATCTCCATTTGTTAAAATTGGGAAATTCATCCCTTCTGATGTGGATTTCCTGATTAAAAAAAAAAAAGTGTTTTTATTCTATTGTGTAATTGTACTCTATGTGAAAGTTTTTTTTAAAAAAAGTAATTCTCCTGAAACTAAGTATTTTGCATCTCTTTTGAATGCCTGTGAATATGACACTATAAATATGGTCCATATTATTCTATGAATGTATGATATGGTTTGTGTGTCTCTCATATAACTATCATGCCTTTTTAGCTATTGATTTAGAGACGTCAGGGGATTTTGCTTCTGGTGATTTCCATGACTGGACAGATGATGAAGATGATGATGATGAAATAATGAATGACGAAGATGAAATTGATGACGACGATGAAGATGAAGGAGATGATGATGTAGATGATGACGATGATCATGATGGATACATTTGATGATATTAGGAGGGTCGATGAATTGTACCTTTCTAAAATTCACAATATGACATTTCACAAAATCCCTTTGCTCTTCAAGATCAAAAGGATTCTAACAAATGTGTATATTTTGTATGATTATTTCAAACATTGCAGCTGGAGTCATAGACTTTTTTGTTTAAATAAGAATAATTATATTATGTGCTTTTGAGTTTTTAAATGCCTTTGCGCTGAAGAAAACACATTGGAAGTGTAGCCTGAAGAAGAAAATGTTATGTGCTACTGAAGATATAAATGATATAATGTAGAAAATACACTATAAGATCAGTCTTTTTTTAAAACTTCTGTGAAAAGTTATTTGCCCTTACCTGGACCTGTGCGTGTCCTCTTCAGGACACTTATTGTAACTTCAGTTCTGTCAGGCACAGCAGGCTTTGCAAGTTGCCCACTTAATACAACAAAAACACGGTGCAGGAGAAAAACTTTGATGCACAAGTAGCATCTTACCAGCCTTTAATTAACCAAAGGTAAGGAGATAAATTAACAGGAGGGAAAAATGAACAAAGTCCTCATTTGTGTTTGCGTTTGGAGTTATGTTTTTTAATAGGACATGGCTAGATTCTTGAAAGGATTTTTCAAAAGCAGTCTCACAGATGAGCACTAATTCTGTAAATTAAACATTTTCTTGACCTATCTTTTTTTTTTCATGTCGAGGTTGTCTAGGCTTTATGGTTATTTACTCAAACGTTACTTCACCCTTTGTTGTTTTTCAGTATGTCTCTCTAATCAGATTACCATAAAATATTTAACGTGGGGAAAAATTTGAGTAAAATTATATTACCTTTATATATGACTGTATTTCAGAGTATTGACAGTTGCCCCAACGTAGTTTTTAAAAAGTACATAATTATACCTTTTATTTTCTAAATTCAGGAAATAGTTTTGCATCTTTATCTTAATTCATGTTGTTTTCTGTTACTAGTGCAGAAACTTAGCGAAAGTATTGTAAAGGTGCCTTGCAAAATAGAGATAGAGAGAGATTTTAGCATGCATACCAGTATAGGTTGTTAGGCAATAGCTAAGCACACCCAATTACCAAATTAATGCCAGTATAGGTACTGCTGCTGGAATGAAGAAAATGGATTATTTTTTTTCCTATTGTTACGTAACTACCATGTGGATTAGATCATAATTATTGTGTAGAGTAACACTTAAGATTTGACTGTAGAGAAAATTTCTTTAATCACTGTATTTATGTTAGCATGTTAATTAATTGTGTAGACATTTTGGGACTCCACCATCTTCATATCACATCTATTGCTTTCTGCCCACAATAAAGTTGACTTGACCTGTATAATGTAATACTACAGGTTGTATGATTTCAAAACTGGATTACTGGTTTCCCATCAGTAACTAAAAGGAAAATCAGTTTATTATTTGAATTAATTTTTACACATTAAATACAAAATTTAATGTTTATCCTATGTGATATTGAAAAGTATACTGCATTTTATTTTTTACTGTTTCTGTATAGTTTGCAAAATAAAGACTCTTGTAACCAACTTTTTTGCCAACATAGCCCATCATTTTGAATTTGTGCATAGTTTGAAATTTTGAAACAGAAAAATTCATGTTTCAGATACATTTCATCTATAAAAACGTGTATTTATTTATATTAAAAAGCATTTTTTATTATTTTATTTCCAGTAAATAATTTTGGATTAAGGCAAAACCCATAATGAACTTCTATTTTTCTGTATTTTTTTCTGAATTTTCTATAGATTTGTTATATACTTCTATGACACTGTCTTCATTATATAGTAAAGAGAGACCTACTTTTGTTTAAACTCCATCATAATTTGTGGGGCATTGGTGTATTATTTTCTTAAATAAAAATGGCTAGGGGTTTGCCAGTCCAATACAATGGGATTTTATCAGAGAACAGTTTCTTATGGATGAAATTAACTGATATATAAATTGATTTTAAATAAAGAAGCTAAAGATAAATTGTTGTCATTATTGGCTGGTGTAGCAAATCCTGTTTGTTGTTTTTGTTGTGGTTTTTTTTTTTCCTGTTACAACAAATCTTCATTAGATGGCAAAGCAAAAAGCACTTCTTTAAATCCTGTGATTTTGGGGAATTAAAGCATAAAAAGAAAATTTGTAGTTTGTTTAGCTAATGAAATCACAGTATGAAGACTGCAAATGAGCTGTTGCACAGAAGAGCGTGAAAGAAGTTTGTATTCTTTCTTCCCTGAAAATTCCACATTGAAAAGCAAGAGATCTGCCTGGATTTTAGTCCTTGAGTATCAACTACCTGTCATACAAATACGACCAGGTAAATAAATCTACTAAAGAACAATGGAGATTGGGGGTAATTTTAAAGATTTTTTGTGGTCCAAAACTAAAGCATTAACGACAAAAATCTGTATTTCCTCATTCATGAGGAAAGCTATATAGTTGGAGACTTTCTTTGAAGACATCTTTCCTTCTGGGGTAGGGGGAGGTAAATCTGAGTCTATGAATTAATGTTACAATGTTGATTTTGCTTTCGTGAATTGTGAGCTACCTCTCTGCATTATAAAAGAAATGCATGAAATCAAGAGCAGGTATAACAGATGAGGGCAGAGGGTGAAAATACAAAATCAAAAGCTGCTTCTTTCTATCATATCCAAGCAGCATGTCCCTCCAAGTGCAGTCAGGCAGAAATAGGGAGCCCTTGATTTTTAAACCTTCATAGTAATTTTTATAGTGTCATTGCCATTTTGTCTAGTTTTCCTTTTTTTTCTTACAGTTGTGCACATTTTTATGTACATACAGATATGCAAGTATATATATAAACGTGGAGATTTTTCAGGTAGTGATTAATCTTTGTGCTGTTCTAAGAATGTGCAAAAATATAATCCTCATATTCATTGAAAAGGAATACTGAATTTGATTAAATGATTACATAATCACCCAAGAGAATATTATTTTTTCAGGTCAAGCCAGATATATATGCTTAGTTTAGAAGCAAGGGAATTACTGTCATTAATTCACTTTTACAAAACCAGATTACTGTGCAAGACTGAGAAGATGAACCATAATGATAGTATGAAATTTTTTTTACAAGAACTGGATTTCTTTAATTATTATTAAAGAATTAAGTGGCCTGGTAGAATAATAAAATTAGAGAGTTAGTTATTTTATGTTTCATAGGTAACTTTAAAAATGTTTGTATTTGCAGGATTTCTTCATTAGAATAACACGTTTTTTTTTTTTATTACCAGATGCTGTTAAGAATTGGACTTAGAGCTGTGGTAGCACAAGTCTATTTGAAACACAGTAATCATTTCTACTCTTTTTCTACTTAAACATAGAACTAGCAAGTAGTCCACAATTTTGATTCAACTGGTTTAGCGCATGCTGCGTCGTTTAGTTCCAAATTTCCATTTGAAGAAACAGATCTGAATAAAAGTGAAGAACAGTCTTGTGGATTGGAAGAATCTCCAGCTTAAACAGTTAACAATTTTGTCATTTCTGATATCTGAAAAGTGAGCGAAACAACCAAAAATCCCATTCTTGAAGACAGTGACCAACCTACGTGCTGAAGGAACAGGGTGACCTTTTGTCGTGGGTAGAACTCCACTGACGTGATGTGATTGTACTCATTGTGCAGGAGTAGATGCAGTTTGCCAGGTTGTTAGATCAGCTAGTGAAATGGCAGTAGAAAGAAATGACTTTTTGAGGTTAAGGATCCAGAGCAAGAAGAGAAAAGAAATGTTCTTGTTTACACTATAGGTGATACCTCGCATTGAAATCTTTGTTGTGTTCCAGATTGAACTGCTTCCTGGAAAGAAGACTTCAGTACACCATCTGTCTGATGTCTCAAAGGTGAGTTTTACAAACGAAATGCCCTATTTTTAAAAAAGTGTCCCTATTTTTAAAAAGAATCTCTGTGCTTTATTAGCAGTACGAAACAGTTTTATCTCTCTTCACCAGTTTCCCATATGACCCCATAGAAAATTATGATTAAAACTTCAGAGAGTGGTATCCATTTCAGTTACCTGTCTGAAAGTAGGGCAGGTTAATTATTTTTCCCGAGCCTGCAGAAAAGCCAACAGCACATGCTGCTATTATACTACTCATCAGGCAAATGCAATTTTAAAAGATCTGGCTATACCCATCAAGGCATAGAGGGTGTGCACTATAGGTCTTTCTATTAGCGTGAGATACCCGTTTTTAGGAGTACTCTCAAATTCCTTTCCTGTTTCATTGTTTACCTCACCCACTTACGTAAGGACAAGTTTTTTGGTGAGGTTGCATTGTCTGCTGGGCTTAGTCTGGGTGAAGTAGAGAGGACTGGGGCTCTTCCATGGTTCTGTGATACTCCTGATGAGCTTCCAGTTGCCTGATGGGGATGGATGGCCAAGCTACAATTTACCTAGTTTTAAGCACTACTGAAGTGGTGTTGGACAGAAGACTTTGTTGATTTTGTTTCAAAGCTTGCAGAGATTACTGATGTTTTCTTTCAAAACAGTCAAACCGAAATTGACAATAAAGCAATAGCTGTAACTAAGAGCACAGTTTTACAGACATAATGCTGAAATATTTTTCCTTCCTGATGGAGAGTAATGTGGTTATTTGGAAGTGCGCTGTGGTTAAGAATCAGTTGCTTTGAAGCATTATGTAAAACTTATTTGGGGCTCACTCAGTTTTACACTTCTATTTGTATTCCTTAGTGCTTCTTGGTGATAAGGAACTAAAACTGGCTTTAAGACAAAATCTGTGTTCTGCATGTGTTGAAGTTCATCTGTTTTCTGGTGTAAATGTTAATTCCTGATGAAGACAAAACCTACAGTTAAATATGTCACCGTGATAATTTCGAGCCAAATCTCCCAAAGCAAAAAATGACTATAAAATTAATCTTGGTTCATGTGAGGCATGCTTTTTCTTTTTTCTTTTTTTTTTTTTCTCCCCACCAAGGAAGAAGTGGTTAAAAACTAAGAATCTTTAGTGCCTCATCTATGACAGCTGCCTGGCAAGTAGAGCTGTATGTTTGTTTAAGTTCATTTATTTGTTTTGGCTTGGGAAGCTTTCATGTTTGCTCAGTGTGATGCAAAGCTGCAGTCACGAGTTACAATTGACTGACCAAATGGATTTTACAAGTTTGTATGTTAGTGCAAACTCAGATGAGAGGCTGCACTGTGTGAAATGGCACTGCAACAGCACAGGATGTTAATACCAGTTTGCTGATGTGCAAGTGAACTTGAGTGAAAAAAGCATGATAAGCAGGAAGATTTGAGGGTTCAAACAGAATAGTGACCAGCTTATGACTTCTAAACTATATATATAAATAAAACCACGTGGGCTGTCTCACGTAGACAGCCAAGAGCTTGTGTGGCTTCGTATCCTGAGGAATGGAGAAGGCAGCTAACTAAAGGGGCATTAGCCTGGTCTGTTGAGCTTACCTCACTTCATCCTAATCAGGAGTAGAAATATCCAGGTTTCCCTTCTCTCTATGGAACCTATGTCTCCGAAGACTCCAAGTAAGTGAGGGGTTGGTTATTTTGCTAAGAGTACATCCTAAGAGCCATTCAAATTTTGTAAGGCTTTGTAGCTCTGTAGCATGCCATTCACGTCAGGAATAGCACGTGAGTGCTGACAGCAGTGCAGCTACCACTGCAACACATCATGGCACAAAGCATCTGTGGGCAGTTGCTGAAGATGCTACTGGCACTTTAAGGAGTTCCTCAGAAGAAAAACATAGCAGACATTTGCCCAGATGTGGCCTGGTACACGCGTTACAGATGTTTGAGTGCAGGGAATGGTCCAGTGCTGTTTACATCAATGTCGATTTACTTAAATTCAGAGGCAGAACTAAAATAATGCCATTGAAAATCATATATCTTGTACATTAAGACAGATAGATTATTACATAGTATAAATTGCATCACTATTTTTTTCTCGTCATAGCAATTTTCATTTCAACCAGCAGTAGCAGAAAAAATCATAGCCATGTAGGTAAGTATCCTGTATTGGCTTTGGGAAGGTAAAAGAAATGGTTCTGGCGCATGGGATGTCTGAAAGCCAAGCAGCTGATGAATAGATCCTTCAATTTACAGTTTACTCTTTTGATTCATAGATCTGACTTGTGCCACAAGCACTGGCTGCCTGCTTAACTGTTCCCTGGTCATATTCAGATTCCAATTATAATGAAAAAGTGAGTGAAAGAAGCTATTTTTGCTCCCCTTTTCAAATCTGAAATATGTGTCTTTTACAGTTAATTAGAGGTCAATTTATCTAAAATTCTCTTTCATTCTACTGTTCTTGGAATACCGCTAAATAACAACTGGGAAAAGGCTTATAAATCTTGAGCAACAGGAATAAAATAGTATGAAATTTCTATTATTTGCTGCACCACAAGGAGAGGCCTTTTCTCTTTCTCTGTGCAGATAGAAGCCTTGGTATGCATCCCCTTTAGTGTGCAGGGTGCAGCGGAGCACAAGTCTTAGGAGGAGCAGCTGAGGGAGCTGGGATTGTTCAGTTTGGAGAAAAGGAGGCTCATGGCTCTCTACAGCTCCCTGAAGGGAGGTTGTGGCAAGCTGAGGGTCAGCCTCTTCTCTCAGGTAATGATAGGATGAGAGAGAATGGCCTCAAGTTGTGCCAGGGGTCACTCAGGTTGGATATTAGGAACAATTTCTTCACAGAAAGTGTGGTGAGGCATTGGAACAGACTGCCCAGGGAGGTGGAGGCATCACTATCCCCAAAGATGTTCAAGAACTGTGGAGATGTGGCACTCAGGGATGTAGTTAGTGGGCATGGTGGCTATGGGTTGATGGCTGGACCAGATGACCTTGGAGGTCTCTTCCAACCTTAATTTATTCTGTGTATATGGCTGTTGAAGTCAGAGTTGTTGTAAATCAGTGAATGCCACAAGGTGAGCAGTGCAGGCTTTCAGGACCCTGTTGAGCAGTATGTCCCATCTCTGTGCTGTGCTGCCCAGTGCATCCCCACAGCCATTTAATTCTGTTGTCATCTCTCTAAGGAGGGATCAGCTCTGTCACAGAGGAAGGATTTGCTGAAGGAGTGTTGCATGACCCTAGAGGCTTTGTGGTAGTGCTGCTGCTATTACTTTCCTGGATCGTGAGACAAAAGGAATGTGATGTAAACTGGATAGTCATCCCACAGCTGTGGCATCACTGTGTTCTTTATTTTCTTCAAAGATAACAGGTGCACCAACTTAACATTTCTTCTGGTTGGTCTGTAGATACAGAATAAGTTAATTTTTCCCATCAGATTGTCTGCCTCTAACAGAAACAAATGTTGTGTTTATAAGGCTAGCTTCTAATTTGACTGCTTCACTTTTAAAGTGTTCTTGGCCCAGGTGTAAGAAAAAGGAAAAAAGTGACATAAAAGGGGAAAAAAAAACAAGGCAGAAATCTGAAAAATAGTCCTCTAGTGAGGGTATGGAACCTGCATGCTGTTTTTCTTACGGGCTCTGTTAGTCCTTAGTCCTGTGATCTGTCTGCACCAGTCCATAGCCAGTGCTTTATTTCTGGAATGCTGACATTAGAGCTTGTCAGCTACTCCCTCAGAAAGCTCTGATTTTCAGTAACTTCCTTTGCTTGGATCCTGGAGCCAAAATATTGATCTTGAAATGATTACTGCATCAAAACACTGCAGAAAAACTTGCAGAGCTCTCTGAATGGCTTCGTAGTTGTGTTGCTAAAACATGCACACTAACAAGGTGAATTTAAATTCAAAATTATCCCAGCTGAAGCTTAAGGGAGGTTTAGTAAAAATATCTGCTGCATTTACATAGACATATGTGAATCAGTTCTTTCATGCACTAACTTTACACTCGTGGCAAGATCTAAGTTAAACATTTCTGATTCAGAACTGGATAATGAGTTAGATCTGTACACAGAATTCATTAGGAGTGTTATTTGAATGCTCGATGACAAAAAAAAAGACTATAAGGAATTATTTGGGAGGGAATGAAAAGAAATGAGAGCAAAACCCAAAGAAGTTTGTTACGTACTGCAGCTGTGTGCTGATCTGCAACTCCTCCCTGTTACTGAAGGATAGAGTGGGTCTAAAAAAGTTTCAGGTAAATTAGAAGCCAGTCAATGGTAGGAGGTGTTTGTATGTAGAAGAGAGGAACAAGCTGAGTCCTGGTGTAAAGGTATAGAAGTTGGAGTTACATTAGAGTATGGTGAAGTCATAGGTGACTTAGAGAAAGTGGACATAAGTTTTTCAGATCCACTTGAGTTTTGGAGGAACAAATGCACTTGGCACTTAGGATATTTCTGGGCACGCTGTAAGAATAGCAGCATGTTTACATTGGGACACAGCTGATCAAAGATACCGATATTTATTGAGCTTTTCCATTACCTCATCAAAGACTGTAAAAACTGCCATTTAGTAAGAGGCATAATAGCTAGAGCAGTACTAGCAGATACTACCTTGCAAATAATAAAGAAAGAAACAAGAATGATTAATTTTTATGCAAATAGATCATTTTTCTGTTTGTCTGGTGCCAAAGCGTGTTATCCAGCATATGATCTAATTCTGGTGGTAATCTGAGCCCTTCCCTCTGAATTTTATAGACCAGATTCTGTTTTTAGAATAGATGCTGTCATTTATTCCCTAAAGAGAGTTCAGAAGGTCAATACATGGACTACAAACATTAAAGAATGTACCTATTGAAGACTAACAATCAAACAACAGCAGCAGAAGCAGGCCATTAGTGACAGTAACATTTCTGCCTCTTTTTGCAGAAAATGAATACTTACAGCTATGCTTCTAGCCTCTAATCAGGTATCCTGCACCATTAAATGGCTTCCAATCTTTGAGCTGGATAAGTCTATAGCAGATGCTAGCTGTTCCCCTTGAAGCTGTCTGAGAATCAAAGGAGAGCTCATGCAAATCCTTTCTGTGCTTGGAGTCAACCTTTTGGTGGCATCTTCTCAGAAGTCTTGGGAAGCAATCAACGTGTTTTCAGAAGCAATAGCCTTGGCTACAGAGGGAGCAGGCATGACTTCCAGCTGTATCTCTTCTAACTACACCAAACTGTAACATATTTTTCCTTCTTCAGAAAGTGACTTTACTGATGAGACTTATTTTTTGTTGTAAAGACTATTCGCTGTGCTTCTATTCTCTTAAGTTGTTATTCCTCATAACTTTTAGTCATCTACAGTAAATTTTCCATGCTCCCTCCCTTCCCCCATATTACGTCTATTTTTCCACTAAATATTTTCAGTTTTTCAAGAATTACTGCTGCAATCAGGAAACTCCTGTGTTACTGTCAGTCCCATTATTTCATATGCACAACAGATCTCTTTCTGCAATTCCCGTAAGACCCTTCACGTAAGATTTGAGCAGCAACAGATGGCCTGCTACATCCTCAATGGGAACTTGCAGCTGACTCAAAAAGTAAGTGTTCTTACACTTCACACCATATTTTTTTTTTTTACCTCTTACTCCATCTTTTCTTTGCTGTTCTGCTTGTTCCTCTGACTTGTTTCTTGAAAGTAGGCTTCTTTAGTGAAATTTGTCAGACATCCAAATAATCAGGTCTTGCCATTGTTGACCCTCTTGGAAGTCAAACACAGAGTTAGAGAAGATTTCCTGGGAAGTTTCCTTGACCTTTTCTTTTATTGGCTGAGCATTAGGACTGAAAAGCCACATCTGGATTAAGAGGGAAAAAGAAAAGCATGACCTATTGGCTGGAATTTGTATTCTGTGTAAAATCTTACATAAGTGTTGCATCCATTGGTATTAAAAAACTTAGAAAAATTGTAAGCTTTCCTTTCAGCAAGTTATATGGCATGCATAGCACTTGACAGACATAGAGGAATCAGTGGTAATTCATTCTCTCATGCTTGTGAAGAACAAAGCCTTTATAGTTGTTCAAATGAAATATATTCTTTTCATGAGAAATCATTTATGTCCTACTCCTTTTAAAATCTGGATTTTTATTTCAGTCTCAGTTAAATGTTACAAGTTTTGTTGAAACTTATTTACTTGTCTTTTTATTACTAGTGGGAAAAAAAAAAAAAAGTAGTTAAAGGCTTTTTAACTGAAGCAATCTTAAAAGATTTTATCGCTTTTTCATTCTGCCACTTTTTTTCCCCGTGAGGCAAATAGAGGCATACAAAAATGTAATACTTAATTTTGGAGGTGTTTTTTGTTGTTGTTGTTGTTGTTGTTGTTGTTTTGGTTTGGTGTTGTTGTTGTTGTTTTTTAATCTGTGGGTAACTGGGCTTGCCACCATCTGCCAGGTCCCATAATGGAAGTATTATAACGCCATGGTGACTCTGCTGGCAAAGTTAGAAATAACTTCTGTTTATTGTTAGCCTTGCTAACAGTAGGAAGAACTGCAAATCTCATCTGCAGTGAGGGAAATCTTCTAGTGCAATTTGCACACAAAACTTTTTGCCAAACTTTTTTTACTTCTTAGAGTCAAATCTTTAAATTTCCTCATTTGGCTCTTACTTCAAATTCAGTGCATTTCTTTCTTTGGTATATATATAGCATGTACCTAAGGGCAAGGCAAGTTCAGCCAGGGTCAAATCCTGTTTACTATCTTCATGTTGGCCTGAGGAGACAGGAGAGAGGAGACCTGGAACAAGTGTGAGCTTCAGTGCATGAGATAAGAAAAATTTAGTAGAGCTTTTGCTTTTAACACAAGCAGTATGTGTTTGTTAATGTGCCTGTGCAATAGCTTGAAAAAGCCATATTCTGTTGTGTGTGAGAATGTATAGACCAGTAATCTTGTTAAAATCTTGGGCCCAGGAAACAAGTTATTAAATGCCTTGAAAACAACCAGACAACTAAAAGACTTACAGCAAAATTTGTTAAGAGACGGTTAAGAAAGTATTTGGGAAACATTTCCTTTCTAGAGCTCTTAGAGAATTAATCATTACGTGCTGTCAGCAGAGAAAGTTAAAGCAATAAAGAGAACAGGGTATGAGAAGCTTCACATTTTGGGCAGAAATATGGCTGTTAGTGATGGCTGGTGCTGGGATGCACTTGAGGCTCGTGGGATCTCTGGTTCTATAGATCTATACAGTGTAATGTACCTTAAGGACAAAAGAATGCTGCAGAATGTGTCCAATAACTTTTCTTGTGAAATAAGTACTGAATATTGACTTAAGATCTGAATCCTTCACCTGGGGAATTTTTAATGCCAGTCAAAACCTGAATCTTTTTCATGGCCATTTGACGAGTTGCTGTTGGACAGGTAATTTTTTTACCACTTGGAAAAAAAGAAAAAAGTTCCTTTCTAAGGAACTTGCATGTGATTTGCAGTAGAAATAATAAATATAAAAATATTTAGAGACATAATGACAACACACACTAAACACCTCACAGGTTTGAAGCTCCTTTGCACATTGACTGTAAGAAGTCTAGCTAATCCCCTGCACACACAAGAAATATTGAGTTCTCACATCTGTATTTCTGTTTAAAAAACAAAACCAAAACACAACAAACAAAAATCAGAAAGTGGCCCAGAAAGGATTTTGAAATCACTATTCTCTATTTGGAAATGCCATCTAAATCAGTTATTGGCAAAGGAATGTAAGCTGAGTCATAATATATATACAGAGAAGCAATGTATGTCCATTCCAGGAAGATTTATATTCATTCCTGCTGTGGCAAAGTGGCTGTGCTGGAAAATTATATAAGAAATGAACATTAACATATGTGATCCACATCTGTTATCACACACCACTTCTGGAGCCCGTGGGCACGCTGTGACCCTTCAGCAATAAATCAGCGCCGTGTCCTCAGCTGTGCTTAGCTAACAGGACACAATTGTCTTTTTATCCCCCGTGCTGCTCTGCTGCTGGATGATAGAGCTGCATGACATGGGGAGGTTCCCTTTGGAGCTAACAGGAGGCTCGGGAAGCTTTTCAGACTTCCAAATTCTTCCTGTGTAACAGCACTGTGGACTGCAGGGGGATGGCGGAGCAGTGATGTGGAAGGAAAGAAATTCAAGACAAAGAGGGTAATGATGTGTTTGTTGTTGATATAGTAAAAAGTTTCAGATATACTGATGTAATTATAGTTAAATACCTAATGAGAGCAGGAAATCATTTAAATTCCCTAAGCCAGATGGTCTAGTTCATCTCTCATTTAAAGCGCTTTGGTTTGAAAATTTTGAAAGGGTCTAATGCTCCATTTTATAGAAAGGTGGGAGGGCAATGTATTTCACACTCAGGACTTTAAAGTCTAGTTCTGTGAAGTAGAGACTAAACCACAAGGACAACACCAGCATTTTGCTGTTTTAGCTGTAAGCTGGGCTAACTTTTATTTGTGCATTTTTAGTGCTAGAGAAGCAGCAGATGAAAATCAGTAGGAAAGACAAATAGCTTTGCTGTTTGCTGAGGAGGGCGGATGAGTAGCTGTCCTCTTTCTATAATGTATAGATCTGCTACAGTGGTCCTGACTGGTTTGGTTTTCTCTTTTTAAAACAAGTGAAGTAGAAAGGCTCAGTAAGACAAACTTGATGCATAGCTGAACTCTAGTGACTGGTTAACTGGCCTTCTCCAGTGACCAGGAGAGGTCTGGAATGGGTCCTGTCTGAACACCCACCAGACCTTTCCCCACTGGAGAGCTAAAAACCTTCTACTTATTGACCAGCCTTTTCTCTTTTTGTAGTGAGCGAAGTTTAAAGTCCACGGAGATTAAGGCTTTAATCTGGAGGCTGAGGCTTTTTTTTCCCCCAAATGTGCTGTTGTTTACACATGTATTTATTTGGAAAAACACCATCAGAGTAAAAGAATTTTGTATTTTCTATTTTCTGAGGATTGTGGAAGATTTACCAAGGACGCTGGCGATGGGGTTGCATGAAACTGTTGAAATGAGTTTTCTATTGTCACTTATTTACATCAATTTTATACGTATAATAAGCCCAGGATAAAGAACTATCATTAGTTAATCAGGTCTCTTCCACTTCCAACCATAGGTAATGTATTATCTGAAAGAAATTGTGTATTCATTTATGCACATTCTGAAGGAAGAAAAATCACGTCTGCTTCATGCATTTTTTCTCCAGTTGCTCAGACTCAGACTTTGGTACTGAATATTTGTGCAGACCTGAGTCCCTCGCTTCTCAGTTGCTTTTCAAAATGGTTGACTGTGCAGCTTTAAATTTTGTGCTATTATGACAAATGTATAAAGATATGGGGACAATTTCACTGGAATTTTTTTTTTACAGAATTACCTGACCTTGGTGTTCTTGGGCTTACCACCTAATAATTTCTTTGATGGTCTCAGTAAAAAGTTTCTAAACTTTTTTCTAGTGGACAGTCAGTGCTCCTCACTCAGATTTACTGTGGAGTTCAATAAGAGTGCTGCTTTCTGCTTAGCTTCCTCCTGTGACTGATTTGCTGGGGAGCTGCATTCATAATACCCTGCTGTCTCAGCTTGACAGGCTTAGCACCTTTTTCTCTTCCTCTGAACTTCCTTAACTGCCGTTCTGGCATATTTCAGGCTTAGATACTTATAACTCATTTTAAAGGCAAACTTATAATGACGTCCTGGGAAAAATAGTTCTCAGCAGAATTGTCAGAGCTGGTGGCTGGAAGAATATATGGACCCTTTTAGTAACAGGGAAGATGGCATCAATCTGAATGGGGCTGACAGGGGTAAAAATGAGTTTCGCACAGAGAGCTCTGCCCTCGTATTCACAAGTACTTTTCTCTGGATCTGTGCTTTGTCACTGATTTGTTACTGATCAGAATTATTTACTATTGACGGCCCTGATCCTCAAGGGCATCGACTTGGCTCAAGATATACTTCTTCCTGGTGTGTCTGTGAGAAGTACTGACCTGGGCAGCATAATGGAGAAGACAGAGAAGTGCATGGGGATATCAAAGTGAACCTTCACCTCACTGTGGTCCCTTACGTTGTGGGTTACTGTGCTGCTGATGCAAATACTTTAAAATTGTTTTAGAGAAACATAACAGAACAACTGCCAGCCTGATCCTGTGGGCTGTTTTAAATGCCAGCTGAGGGGGCAATAATGAAAGTGGAGCCTGTAGCAAACAATTTTTTCACCAGCTTTAGTGTTCCACGTAAGAAGCAAAAAGCATTTAGACATTGTCCACCTGTGATATCACTGTCACGTGATTTCTACTTCTTTTCTAGTCTAGACATACTCTCAGAAAGCAGAATAAACATTTATAATCAAGGTATCTGTTCATAACGCTAGCAGTGAACAAATCCATCAGGACTGATTTGTAATGGTGGTCTGGCCAGTGGTGAAATTATCTGGTGCTCTTCTCAACAATCTCTTGCTAGGAGATCGGGATGAACCTCCAGTAAACACCCCAAGCAAGCATGCTGGGAGGCAAATTTGCTCCTTTTCTAAAACTAGAACTATATATAATGGACTGTACGCCCATAGGGTGCCCCATAGAAGAAAGGGGGCAGAAGGAAAGACAGGTCTTTCTAATATGTAGATGTATAAATATATAAATATTTTATAAAATATTTACCCTATGGCTTTCAAAATAATACTTGCAATACATTGGTACTGACTATTGAAAATGTCACCTTCTACAAAGACAGTGAACGCTGAGAGGCTGAAATGGGTTTGAAAGACAACTAGACCATTTTCTTTAGAAGCCCATCATTAACACATTCTGGTAACAAACAGAAGAAGAGCAATCAATTTTAGCCAGATGTTTTTTTTTTTTTTTTTTACCTCCTAACATAATTTGCAATCTGCAACGTACTACAAGCTTTGGGTAAGAGACAGTGGGTAGAGAGGCAAAAAATCATTTGCAAATATCTTACATTTGTTTTGCTATTTATAATGTGCCTCCTGTCTTACTTTAAATGTAGAATCAATTGTCCCTGCAGGCTGAGGTCAGCTGCTGCACTTCTCCAGAGAAGTCAGCCTACCTTTCCTCAACTAGATGAGGCATGTAATTGGTGATGGGTTTTATCACAAACCATGGAGCCTGAATTTTATTTTTATTGCTGGCTCAAGGCAGGATAGTGTCTGAATGTCAAAACAAGGAGTTTCCTACATTTGCAGGTACCTTTTTTTTTTTTTCCCCCCCTTTCTTTTTATGCCTGCATATGGAAAGCTGGGACTTTGTAAGCTTGAGGTCTCCTTGATTATTTACTACTCAAATGTAGAATATCTCTGACTCAAGAAGAGACCAGAGGAAGTTATGTTTTCTGTTTCTGGATTGCGAGCAATGTGCTTAAGGAGATGCTCATTCAAAATAAATCCATCTGCATGGAAAACTCAACTCCCTTCACAGGGTTTTGTTAATTCCACTTGATATGCACTCCTTTGGGATTTACAGATTCTAAATATTTACAGTATCACAATATGCATACTTGAGAGCATTGTGAAGTCCTAACTTGGCCTCTTGAGTGCCAGCTCTTTCCATGTTGTTCCTCTCTTTCTTAACAATCAACCATACAGGCTACTCTTCTCTACCTACCTTTCACTTACTAAATAATTTTTATAATTTTTTTGTATTTGCATGCCTGGACAGGAAACATGGTATTCTGCTACCTACAGATCTTTTTCTTATTGGCCAATATGAGCATCTTGCATCTTCAAACAAAAATTCTTTCAGCTACCATTTCATTCAACATTTGTGTTCTGTTACATTTGTGTTACTTTCATGGACTATGTTTTCTTGATTTATCTAAAAATTAAGTAGCTTGCATTTTAAAATATTCAATTTACTGGGTTTGTTTGTTTGTTTTCATATTATTGACCATAGTTCAGTTTTATTCTTTTGATTTTCTTTTGTTACATTTTGCATCCCCCTTCCATTTTAGCTTAATCCTTATATATCATTCTGTGCTGTTCATTACCTCATTGTAATGATTAATGAAGATGGAGACCTACACAATATCCTTTATTGATTTCTGTGAACTATCCTTTCCTATCTAGATTAACTAGCTCATGATGCAGCCTTTCTTTGTAAGTATCAATCTGGAAGACTTTTGTTAAAGTTTAAACCTTTTATTAACAAATCAGTCAGTTAATGCCAGTCTGCTTACTATGGAAATAGAATATTTGGAGGTAGTAAAAGAAAAGAAAGATAAAAGCTTTCGTTGTATAACACTCTTCCTGTAGGTAGGCTGGATGGCTTTTCTCTTTTTCAGTTCTTTTCTCTTGTTATGGTTCAATTTCTGTAATACATTTTAGTAAGTCTTGTAAGATGACCATTACCTTCCAGGAAGAGAAGCTGGCTTCTGAGGGTGATGCAGAAACTTCTGCTTTCACACATTCATATACTAAATTATTATAGCCTCTTGCTAACGTTATTTCCTCACCCCCACGTAACTTATTTATTTTCTCAGCAGTTGCTGAAGGTTTGTTGGATGGCCTATGAAATCTGTCTGTCTTATGAATTTCCACCAACCTTAAATACCACTGTCAAACCACTCCTTAAAGTACTGCAAAATACCCACCCGACTCAAGGAAAATTGCAGCAGAGAAAATTAGACTATAAAAGGTTAAAAAGTGAGTACAGTAAAATGAAAGCAAACCTTCCCTGTTCAGCCTCAGCAGAAGGTAATCCTTGTTTCCCTCATAAAATATATCATGTCATAATTTCTGTGAAACTTAGGAAAGGTATTCTGACACAGAATACCAGCTTTCATTAGCACTCAGTCTTCCCTCCTGCTTGTCTAACTAGACTGGTAAGAATAGAGTTTCTTTCCCCTCTAGGGAGTATGGTGGTAGTGCAATGGCACCCACTCCTTGCTATACTTCCCACCAGAATGCTTCTGTACTGCAAGAAATATGCTTTCATTTTAACACCAGAAAGCTCGTTTCTTTGTTAAACATTGCTCTTCCTTGGATAAGGATCGTAGCTTTGGTAGAACAAATACAACTCCAGTTAAGACACTTTACTAAGATGACCTATCTGAAAAATGAGATGTTCTGTTGTAAAAGTGAGACTTGGTTAATCTCAAGATGTTTCTTGTATTTTCTGGACACAGTTATAATTTGTTCTAAAAGAAACTTGGGAAAGTTGCTCATCTGTACACAAGTGTATTTTTGTTTGTGTGCATGGTCTGAAACTCAGGTCTTACTGAACACAGGATCTTTGTCTTATCACCTAGAAAAAAGACCCAGCACCAGAAAAATCTGATGTTCTTAGTGAGCCTGTAGCATATCACAGCAACCCATCAAGACTGAATCCCTTAGGAAGCTGATTGGAATAATCAAATGAACATACTGATAATGTAAGTTTTGATATCTTGTTCAGTTGTGAACTCTGTGGTACATTGGAAGCTGGAAATAATCTTTCTCTGCTATTTTCTGTTTCACTAAAGGATGGTCTATTTGCCTGTGTGATCTAACATTTCAGATATCTGTAGAAATCCTCATCTTCATATCATTGTTTTTCTCCTAATCTGTTGAACCTGTATGGCATTTTTTTCTACCCATTCTACACTTGCTGTTTTTGAGTGTTTGAAGCTGGTAAGCAAGAAATGTGACTTTTCACCTATCAAGTAGCTGACATTTCTTGCAAAGCAAATGGAGGACTTTTAACAGATTTCACACATCTGCTTTTTGAAGTGTGGTGCCGTATCTCAAAACAATGTATGATGAACACAGTGTACTGCAAAGGGTAAGGTTATGTTTCAGTCTATAGTACTGATATTGATAATCACATTAGCCTCCATAAATCTGAAGTTCTGTTGATGTTTTGCCATTTGTAACTTTACTCATTTCCCTATGGTGTTTTACATTTGTTTTATAAACAGCATATGTGCAAAGCTATGCCATATTCTAGAAGAAGGGGGGGAAGGGAGGAAATCTAATATTAAGCCCTAAAGGCATCTGTTCAGTAACCTGTATCTGAGAGTAAGGCAACCATGCTGCCATCTGTTACATTTTCTATGTGATGGCTGTTGCCCTCATTGTAGGTTATTGCAGGTCTCAACGGGCTACACTCACTTTGCCTTTGAGCTATTTTCTAGAAAATAAAAAATATCTTGCATTTTCTCCTGTCACTGCACAAGCCGTATTGTAAAGATTGCTTCAATTACTAGATCACTTATGTTATTTCTAAGCAGAATTGATTTTGTTTTCATGTTATATAGATGAAAGTGAGCTCTGTAAAAGGCTTTTAAAGTGCTATGTTCTTGTACTTTCGAGTACCTGAATGCCGTGCACAACTTTGCATAATGGTAATGACACTATTTACTATTTATTTCAGATATTTAGGGGGAAAAAAAATTCTTCTGAGAAGCCATCTGCCATCTGTGTACAACAAAAGGAAGACATTCCTTAGAGTTGAATGTTACAAAACAAAAACAGAATGCAACGTATATAGCTAATTTTTTTTCCTGTTCTCTTCCAGCCGCTAATCTTCATCAAAATAAGTCGGATGTAGAAAAAAGTGACTCTCTACAGTCAGTATTGCTCATGGTTCTTCTAAGCGTGAAAGGTGCAATGCACTGCTGTGATCCTTCTCAGATAGTCACTTCATTTCTTTGCCAGAACTAATGGGCAAGAAAAGAGCCTGACACCTTTTCACCTGCCAATATTGTGGATTTAAAACTTTGGCTTTTCTCCGCATTGGAATTTTCCTTGCTTTTGTGGATGCAAGAAAAAAAAAACATAGATCTGCAAGCACGCGACTTTTATTTTTGAGGAAAAAAAGAACACAGTCTTTCGGATCTTTTCCATGGCCCCTAGCTCATAAATGGCCAAAAAAAAAGGAAAAAAAAAGAGTCATCTTCCCTCTCCCCTCCTTTTTTAGTTTAAGAGAACAAAATCACATTTTCCCCAGCATGAAAGATTTATCAAAACGAACAGATCTTTGAGGGAAAATAAGCTAGATCAAATAATAAAGTTGAAAGAAGTTAGGGTGGGAGTAGGGTTGTGAGGGCAATGTATTAATAATATTCTCAGTAAGTATTTTGGGGGAAAATCTTATCTGTTAAAATCTGAATTGTTTGGAAGGTTAATTGTAAACTGAATGCATACAATTCATTGATGTATGAATTAGGAGGCATGAGGAACAACAGACTTTTTCATCCAAACAGGCTAAAATGGCGATCTTGTGACTGAGATTCTCTGTTATTTACTACCAGATGAATTCCTACAACAATGACTCATCTTGAAACGTCATAACCTGAAAGAACTCACTGCACTTTTTAGCATCTTTTAATGTGACTTAACAGCTGAAAACAAAGAGGATGGTCAGCATGCTATTAGGTAGCATTTGGCAGACTGGATTTATATATGATAACACTGGAAAATGCTCTCTGAAATGGAGCTTGCTACCAAGTAATGCAGGCTATCTCCTTGCATATTTTACTTTATGTTCTCCCACATGAAGAAATGAGTTGTAAATATGCTGTAATAGTTCCTGTTCCTTGAGTATGATTAAACAAAAGCAATTGCAGTAAAGCCTGGCATTTCTTTAACCAAGATATGCAGTTCCTGTGAGTTGAACAATAGATTAGATTAACCAGTGTCTCATTTCAGGCATAACCCTTATCTCTCCTCATTTCATCTGTTGTAAATGCTTTCCTGTAATTTAAAATCACATTTCAGGATTCATCTCTGTGAAGAGCAAAGGAAAGGAAGACGACTGGAGGGGGAAAAAGAAAGTAGAGAATCCCACAATAGGGTTTTGAAAAGAGGAGTGGATCTGAAAGCAATTGATTAAGGTGAACCAGCCACCAGTGTGCTTAGTCTCAGCAAATCTATGTAAAGTGTTGCACTTATAATTAGCTGTACATTTGATTTAGAGTAGTTATAGAGGCTGGTCTCTTCTGAGACGGAAAGAGGCAAAACTATGCTAGTCTAGATGTATTGAAAAAAAATAGTCCAAAGAGTTTCAATGACTTGAAGGAATGAGGTATGAACTTGGTTTCTGAGATATTTCCCTGTATTTTTCTCTGAGAAAATGGTAGATTTGGGTTCCAGTTTCATCTTATCAAATTGTTATGGTGAATCTTAATGTATCAAGATTTCTTTTATATCAAGAAATGATCTGTTGGCTCTGAGACTCATATTTTTATTCATGGCTGTACAACTCAGTTCCTCATATACCAAATTTCTTTCTTGCTCATCCTTTCTTCTTTCATCTTAACAGAAGCAGGATAGCATGTCCATAGTATGTTTGGAAAAATGTTCTTCACAAGGTTCCCTTTAGGTTTTTTTGTGTGCATTTATTCAAGGATAGGGTGTCTAGGCAGCTGCCACATGCTATCAAACCCTGTGTGCTTTCTGTCCCATTTTATATGTAAAAAAGAAAAATGTTTTCTAATTGCTACCAGATAAGATATAAAGCCCACTGTTACTACTCTAAAATGCCAGAGGAAGAAGAAAAGTTTTACTAAAACTGGCTCTATTAATCTAAAAAATAAAGCATTTTCTTCTGCATTACAAATATTTTCCCCGCTATTTAGCGAAGTCTTTTTAATATAAAGTTCTTGAAAATGGCTAAGAGTAATTCTGATCTATTTGCTGAAGTCTTCCAACTCCACGTCTGGTAATTAATTTATTATAATCATCCATCTGCTTATCCCCAAACTCATCTTTTGATGTATTCCTTCTCCTTTAGCTTCTTATATTTTGCTTCTAGAAGCTTTTTCCTGGCTCTTTTTGCTGTGCCTATACTACTTGGAATTTTTCTTCTATTTATCCACCTGTGTTTTCTCATTTCAGCAGTAATGTCTGAGGCTGTTGCTCTGAGGAAACATCTTAGCATTGAGACTGAAGAAGATATTTGTGAGAGATGGGAGAAGAGACACCAAAGAGTCACCAAAACTGTAGCAAGGCAGAGAGAGAAAGCTAGATGCTTTATGTCCTCTACTCCAAGTTTATATTTCAAAGGGTTTTTATATATTACTCCTTTTTCGGTGGTGTCAATGAAGACAAGAAGACTTCTGACCAAAGGATTATAGAAACCATGATCCTTTTGTGAAATGGGCTGTGGAAATTGGTTGCTATGACAACTTGGAAAAAAATGAAGTAAAGGTGAATACAGGTACATAGATGTGTATCTCTGTGTTTATTGATTCAGTGTAGTTGCATACAGCTCTCTCTGAAGTACCAGCTGCCATAATTATGACACCATTTGAGTCAGTGCCACATTTCTTAACCAAACCATCTGTCACTGTAAGATAAACTCAAGGTTTTTTTTTTTGTTTTTTTTTTGTTTTTTTTTGTTTTTTTTTTTTTTTGAGATAACAGCATCCAAAAATCAACAAACCTGAGTATTCAGTGCGACAAACTCAACACAAATATCCTTGGGACAGGATCCTATTTGATATTACATAACAGGGGCCAAAGCACAAAGTGAAAAAAGAAATCTTCATTGCTGTCCTCAGGATCATTTCCAAAGTTAAAAGCATTTCAAGCAATTGAAGGTGGGAAAATAGAACCTTTGTCAGAGGGTGCTATTGTCTCCCTCATCATTGTCAGGATTTGGGATTGAGTAGAATCAAATCTCAGAAGCTGAAAATACTGAATGATAGTATCTGGTACACCAATTGCTGTGACTCATGCTGGACATCTCATATCTTTGTTGAAGGAAAATCACTTTTCTATAAAGCTTTTCTAGGACTTTCAGCACGTTAATGCCTCTTTTAGGTGTTTTTGAAGTTAATAAAAGATATCCACAATCAGTGGGTGCAGCACTCAGGAATCTCCCCAAACAATGAAAAAGCAGTGATAGAAAAGAGTAATAGCATAGTCCTTCAAACACTACCTAATGCCCTATTGTTTCACTACCTTAAACTTCCCCAATGCCATGATGATGATGAAAAAAACATCTAAAAATCAATACCAGGTCTCTTCTGGATTTCTTAGTAGCTTATACTTAATTTAAAGTTGCTAAATGACTTGAGTGTTTAAAATTACTTTGTGACTAGAAAAGTTTCTGAGATGTTCTTAATTGCACTGCAAAACTGTTAATCAGAAGATCTAGATCAAGGCAGAAAGTGGAAGATTTCCTGATGATCCAGTAGTCTGTTGAAAGCTTCAATGAATCATAATTGCAACTCATTTGAACAGCTTTGTTGCTCTATTCAGTGGGTATTCAGTGGTAAATGAACTCTATTGTTTTCTTAATGAACGTTCACAACAGGATAGAAGATCTGGAAATGGCCTTCTCCAGTTAAAAGAGGAGCCTGCCTCTTATTTCTCCATCCTAACTGTACTGAAAAAAAGTTGAAGTTCATGTTTCATATATAAGTCTGCAGTCAGTCACTAGCATACATTTCTACACAACCATTCACTGCTAAACATTTTTCTTGCTCCTAGCTCTGTCAGTACTCTTGGTCTTTCTATTGTTTGTATCTTGCCTTTCCATCTTGAAAAATCAAGGAGGTAGTCTCTTTTTGCTCCCTTTTGTCTCCTGTGTTGAAGTGATGAGGTGCTACACTCCCACCTTTCAGTAGAAGGCTTGTATTGGTTCTAAACAGGTACTGTGAATACACTATTCCTGGAATTCAGTTCATCCAATAGGATTCATTAGCTATCCAGCAGCAGAATAAGAGGGCATTCATTCTTAAATCAGAAAACACCATATCATCTTCAACTTCTTCTGTGCTAGGAGAATGACACTGAAGTGCCCTTTTTATTAAATAATATGTATGTGAGAACAAAAGGCATGAAAAAAGAGGAGATAGACTAATGGATTTAAATCTGTTATCATAATAGCAGACACTGAGATACTCCATGAAAGAGTACCATAACCAAGGCTAAAGAAAAAACAAAAAATTCCATTTATTGTATACGTGTATATTTATCTATAACAGTGAAGACTTTACAACGTTGCATGCTCTTTTCAAAGTTAGGGAAAGGGTCTTTGCCATACTTCTTTAAGAATTAGGAAATATCAGATGTATTCTTTAGAAGCAAACTATGAAGCGTCATGTTGTTTGGACCATTCTTTTTCTCGCTTCCTGCAGACACTTAGATGCACCATTCAGAACTTCTCTACGGGTTTTCCTTTGAGTGTCTCAAAGCAGATTTAAGAAAAGACAATGCTAAACAATACAAGTGACCTGTAGAGCTTATGCCAGACGTCATCAGATGCATCTGTACGCATTCGCTCTCTACGTTGTGTCCCCAGTAGTTCTACCTTGCACAGAAAAATATTCAGACATTTCACCCAATGGATGTATTAGTTTTCAGGTGCAGATGTTATCCATTTTTATATGTGAACATTTATCACCTTTGAATTATTCTCTATAGCTTGTCTTTGTCAGCAATTGGAAGCTCAGGAGCTCTGAAATGATGGATTCTTCAGCTGAAATGACACTGGCCTATACTGAAGTTTCTGTGCCTCTTCTTGCATTATGAACTTCACAAATGTATATCAGGAAAGCCTCTTAATTCTGTAAATGAGGCTCTACCCAAGTGACAGCAACAGTCCTTGTGTTCTGAAAATAATAACAGGAATTAGTAAGTGCTACGCTGAAGGAGTCCATAAATGTGGAATAGATCATAGACAAAGCATCTAAACAAGGCTGAATGAAAACTGATCCTCAAATACAAATGCTTTGAAATGTTGAGATTGTTTGGTGGCTAGGAAGGTGCTTACTACACATATTTATAGCTTCTGCATGCAACGCCTACACAGATGACATAATAAAAATGATGAGCAAAGTGTTGTGGCTATCATTAGTGATATTCTTGTGCAGTGTCTTTCTAAATAATGCTTTCTTGCACACTCTCTTTATTGAACACTGCATATATTACAATGACATATCTTTCAGTAATTAGAATGGGCAAATGACCTCCTTACTTTCCCACTTTTACTTTTTGCAAATGTTTCAATTCCTGTTTGATATTCAGTGACTATACTCTGAGGCATTATGTTTAACGAGCGTTTGTTTTTTCAGTGATAACTTTCAAGCTCAAGAAGTGTTAAGTGTCCCTAAAGCTCATAAGCAAAACTCTTTCTAGAAGGAGTGAAGAAGTAATTGTTTTGGCAACCACATCTTGGCTGTAAGATATTGGAAATTATTCCAAATCCCAATGAAGTTGGTGGAAATATTTTCACTCTGAGTTTAAGATCAAGCAAATTAAAAGCTGTCAGACTCAAATTCTCTCCCTAGTATCAGTAGTGCTTAATATCTGCTCACTACAAACTACCTCTGTTTCTCTCTTCTCTGAGCTTTCTTCCAGATGTTGCTATGAGCACATGCTGTGTTTCTTCCCTCTGAAAACTGAAATTTCCTGAAATGTTAAATGTATTTCTACACAATACGTGCTTTGACTCCAGGAGACTACAAGGGATGCAGGGAACCAAGAGAACTTTGCATTTTTGAATTACCTTATGGTTATTTCTCGTTAATTAAATTAATTTTCCAAAATATTCCTTAGTCATATTCCTCAGTCCTACTACTGTGGCTAAAAAATTCAAATTTTATTTTTTTTTTTGTACTAGGTTTCTTTACCTGACCATGTTTTATTCTCTCATATGCAGAGGAAGAGATTATTCCCTAATGGGGCTTCATTGTTGGAAAGCAGAGATTAGCTTTCATTGCAGTAACATAAGCAGGGAAACACTCTAGGGATTTTTTTTTTCCATAATGATCATGTATTCCATTGTGATGTTCACAGCACTTTGTTAATAATCTGTTTAGACACAAGTAAGTTAGCTGAACTGGTTTTTAATGTAATTAATATATTAAAGTATTTTGATCATCAGCTTTGCTGCTGAGACACTCATCCTTTCTAAATTGCAGAAATGAGAGATGAGTCACAGATGCAAAATTCTGTTATGTTTCCCCATTTCTGCAGTAATTCTTGCCTCAAATAAAATTACAAATATCTGGATCCAATTATCTCCCTTCTGTCAGGGGTAGAATCCTTATTTTTTTACGTAATATTAGGGATTCGGCATTTTTCTCTTAAAAATCTTTCAGAAGAAAGTCTGACTGGCGTTGACAACTTCGTTTCACTTACAAAAAGAAATATATACAGTTATGTGCACCATGGTTATTGTGTTTTGTTTTGTCTTGTCATGGGGTTTTGCTTAACTAGCAGATCTTTCTTGTCCACTGATGATCCTAGAAAATCGAGCAAGCTATGCTTACATCTTGAAATCTTGAGTTTTAAAAAAAAAAGAAGAAGAAATTGAAAAAAAGATAAATATTTTGATTATTTCAAAGTAAAAGAAAACTTAAAATCAAATACAGCATGAAATGGGGAGTGGAAGCTCGGATTGCTCTTTTCACAGAGCCCTTTTCACAGGTAAGCCAAAATGATGCAGATTCAGAAACCTCTTCACTATTAACGAGAGCAGTCTCATGATAAAGTTTTGATATTATTTTTCACTGTTATACTGAAGTAAGAAATGTTGCATATTTTCAAGTGACTCTACCAGCTTTTTGAATGGACCACAACAGTACAGACACTATCTTTGCAGGTTATCTATGTCCGGCTGCACATATCATGTTGTATCACAAAGACATTTTTGCTAACAAGTGGGAAGATAAATTCACTCATTCTGAATGTTTCATATTTTTAGGGTTTTCTGGTTTAGTTTTGGAGAACAATTTGGAAAACCGACTTTAAATTGTAATTCTGTGACTGGTTGCTTGATGTTTCCAACCTGTGTCTAATCACTTTTTCTTCATCTGCACTCTATTTCTCTCTTGCTCTTGTTCTTTCTCTCCTCATTCTCACTCTCTTTGTCTCTCAGTGGTCAGCACTTAGTGGTGCAGTTTTGTTCCTTCCTCTTCTTTCAGGTTATGGGCAGTTGCCCAGCATGTAGTTCAATACAAAAATAATTAAACTTTATGACTGTGGCTACAGGTTCTTCTTGCTGTTGATGGCAACTCCACGGCATCTGCAGTGACTGTGCTCTGCCTGATGCTGCCAGCTGCTGTCCTACCTGTTCAGTGGATGAGTACTGGAGGAAAGAGAGATGTATGGAGATCACCAGAGTGTTTGTGGCAAGGATTTGAGTAAGGAATATAGTTTTACCTTGTCTGTTTTGAGATTTCACAAAACCCTGGTGTAAGCCAGAGTCATCCTAGGTTGAAACAGGGAGCAAATGCAGAAGATGTTTAACTATAATTCAGAAAAGAAATTGATTTGATACTTCGCATAGTTCTATTAAATCATCATTGTAAAAAATGAAGCAAAGCATTACCATTTACACTTGTTTCAGCTATATCATTAATCTTTATTCAAACATTTACTAACTCAGTGGTTCATTTACTCATTTACTAACCTGAGCTTTTCTTACCAGACAATTGAGTAAAGATAAATTTCTTCTAGCAGCATGCTGAAAGGAGGCTGGGTCTTCGCACAGAAATATTGACTTGTGACATTTGTCATAAGGAAGCCTTACAGGAAAGTGAATAATTGCATAGGATGGCACAGGTCCTTCTAACAAGCTGGCAAACTTTGGGGAAAATACTGGGAACAACTTTAAACTGGGGCTGTGATCTGAATAGTAGGATTTGCTCTGAGTACTTAGGAGATTAACAGGTAATTAAGAGTATGACATTACAAGAATGAGTTTGAATAAAAGTTTACAACCCTTTACCTCCTTTAAGTTTGGCTTCTTGGTCAAAAAATAATGCTTATGATACATGAGCCTTATGTCAGATGTTTAATGTTTTCAAATATAACTCATCTTTTATTAACTAAACTTCATTTTAAAGGAATAAATGATCAAACAGTAGCCTGGGACCTCAATACTGCACCATTTTTTTGCAATCTTTTGAGGTCCATATATGAGCTCCCAACGGAGCCTTTCAGTCTTTGACTGGTGGATGTATATCAAGCCCAGAAGAGTCTTAGAACTGGCGAGCTACTGAAATACACGCCACATTAAGCAGAACATTTTAGAGAGAAGGTAAGCAGAAAGTTTGTTTTTGTTTTTGTTTTGCAGAATAATTTCTCAGAATGGTTCAAAGAAAAAGGTAAGAAAAACCTGAAAAAACAGGGTCTTAAATAGTCATTCAATAACTTGGTTTTTGGGGATGTAGGAGTCAAGGAAGTCGCTGACATTTATGGAGAAAAGAAGGATTGGTGTTTTGTGATTTTCTGTTCTATACCTACAGCCTTTCTTTGACATTCAGGCAGCGTCCTGACAAGTGGAAGCCCTGTATGTAGCCAGAATGACCAACTTTTTGCTTCATGTTCTGGTCATAGATAGCTTTACTTTAATGATAGCTTCAAATACTCACAGCGTCAAATTGTTTCAAGTCGGTTTTTCTCTGACCCATTTAATTTTGCCTTTAGGAAATGTCAGGGCTGCCTGCTAAAAACAAAGCCACATTTCAACAAGTTTTATACACCATGAGATGAGGAAAAATATCCCCAAAGCTGGCATTATTTCACATCGTTGTATGGCTTTAATGGGTGCAAGCTGGAATATAGGAGGTTCCATATAAACATGAGAAAAAACAACTTTACAGTAAGGATAACAGCACTGGAACAGGGTGCCCAGAGAGGTTGTAGGGTCTCCTTCTCTGAAGACATTCAAAACCCACCTGGACACGTTCCTGGGTGACCAATCTAGGTGTTCCTGCTCTGGCAGAGGGATTGGATGAGGTGATCTTTCAAGGTCCCTTCCAATTCCTGACCTTCTGTGATTCTGTGGTTTTGGCACAAATGCAAAATATTAATACCCTCAGCATTTACTGAGTGCCTATGGTTACTGTTGTTGTCTTCAGGTTCAGTGCTAACTGATATTGAACATTTCTTATTGCCATCAAAGGGACAATTTTAAGGCTGCTTTGAAGGAGAATGAGTAACAGTCTTGGATCTTCAATGTAGTGACAGAAGGAAACAATTCCTTGAAATACTATCCTATGTATACTGATCTATGTTCATTGCCATAATAATTTTTGCATTCCTCCTTTGGAAATCCATTTTAAAATTATACTAGAAACCTAAAACCTCATAATTTCTCATGTATTGAGTAAATATATACAAAATAATAGAAAACAGCTGCATCTGTATGGGAGGCTGTGAATGCACAGATTCTGCTGGCTAGAGAAAGAGTATCTCAGTAATTAGAGAATGGTTTCTGCTTGTGGTTTTCTTCAGCATTTGTGGCTGTTTACCCTTAGTTTCTGTATGACATACCAGACTATGTTAATTTATCTCTATTGATATATTAAAGAATCAGATTTGCAATGGCAGGCACAAATGATGTAGATTTTTTAAAAGGGCAAAGTTTCAATTTAATCCTGCTCCTAATGATATCAGTTACCAGAGAAGAATTTTTGGAATCCCACCTAAATCTTTCATAAAATGTGAAATTCAGATTTTGAAGTCTTTTTACTTTTTTTTTTTTTCCTTTCTTTTATTTCATGTCATAATGGACCTTTTTGAGAGCGTGGGAAGAAAATAGTACCCATAAGAAAAGAGAGCCTACAAAAATCTGTTTTGTAATTACGGTGCCAAAAAAAGAATTTCAGAAACTCACTGCATAATGAGAAAAAAAACAATACGAGTGTGATTTAAAATGAAAGTTGAACATTAAAGCAAAACAATTTTACATTGACCTTCACTGTATAGTTCTTTGAGGCATGGCACCATGGCCATTGGTTAGGTTTTGGCAGCAGCACAATCACTTTGGTCTGAGTTAATCAAGGCAAAGAAGCACTTTATTCCCACTAATTGAACAGTTTCCTCCCGTGGGCACAACATAAGTCAGTAGATTTGCAACCATTACAGAGGGATAACTTAGCTTAATAAAAGCTAACAAATGTTTTCACTGAAGTGCCAGGCAGTTCAGTGCTTGATTCTCTTTATTGCAAATGTTTCGAATTAGTGAGGTCACGTTAAGCTATTTTGACTAGTTAGGCAGGGAACCCAGGATGATACTATAAGGTAATGTCACAAAAAAATCCAAGTACCAGGAACAAATTAGTGCTTGGCACTAATATCTATGTGAGTCCATTAATCACATCAAGGGACGCTTCCACTCTTAATGGCATTATAATGAGAAAAAGTCTAGTATTCAAATAGCTTTAGCAATTGATAATGCTTGTGGAGAATTTTTAATGCATTGCAAATGTAACATTAATTGCTGGAAATACATATGTACAGTAGTCAATTGAGATTTGATTTTTCTGGTTTCTAATTTTGTTAGCTACAAAATTTTCAACTGTGGTAGTAAGAAAGGCCAGAAATCAATGTTCTTCAAGACTCATTAAAAATATGTATTTTACTAGTATACCTTGGCTTGCTGCTGCAAGTTTTACTGGGTAATTAAGAGATTCTGCTTTAGCATTATTCTGCTTATGCTACTTTGCTGACTCTTGGAGGAAGCCTGATTTTTCAGGCAATCTCCAACTTTCACATGCTAATAAGGTGCTCTGAGCAACATCACACTGTCTTTCTAGTCAGCCTAAGGGATCACATACTTCTGGAAAGAGGAATGTACGAGCAATATCAGAGGATCCTGTGGGTAAAAAACTGCTTGTGAGTCATAGCTTGGGAATCACAGATCTAAACCAGGCAACCATAATGTGGTGTTGAACTGCTACTCTGAATTAACATAGTCCTTTGATATCACTGCGTGAATCTTTCTTTATTGCAGGGGTGAAGATGTTGCAAAAGTCTGAGACGCTCTTTTCATTTGTAAAGCTAGTTAAAATAGCCACATAATTTTAATTAGAAGTGACTTTTTACTGAAAATTCTGGGGCAGAATTGGCTAGCTGATCTGAATAATTGCTTCATTTGGTTTAAACCATTTGATTTAGTCTGTCAAGAGTTAATCATCAGCAAAGACCCAGTGCTGAATATGCTATATAAATACTTACTATTCTCTTGCTCTGTACATGAGGGAAGAGTACTCTGTGTGGGACTGTCAATAAAGTTTAGTAAAAACACGAAAGGAAATTCTTCAGTCACCATTTGGCAGGTGACAAATTGTTTTTTTGTTTTTCTTTTGTACAACAATTTGACTTCTTATGCATTTTGACATGTATGAAAAGCAGCAGATATTTAGTACAAATAGATGTTTTACTCTGCATCAGAGCTGAATGTATTTGTAAAGCCAACCTCATTATGCCCAGAGATTAGATTGAGATTAGATACAATGCAGTATCTTTGCTCAGTTCAACCCAGAGCTAATTCAGAAACCCTAAGGTTGGTTGAAGCAAAGACCATGAGTGAAGTGTCATAATTTCCCATTAGGACCAAAGAAGCAAATGTTTGATCATTACATGTTCTTTCTTTAATACTCATAAACATCATGGTATGAAAAACCCCAAGATGGCTAACAGATGTAAAAGGTGCCATCTTGGGAAAAATCTGCATAAAGCTCTTCCTTAAATCTGTCTCTTATAACTCAAAGCAGCTAATGAATGAATATTTCCCAAGACATAATGCTCTATGCCCTTGATTAAATATCCATTACAGCAACCTGTGGTGTTGCTATGATCCCAGTTTCCCAGTTATCTTGCAAGTATTTTACAAAACTGCTCAGTATGACAAACTCCTTAAGTGATCACTCTTGAATAATATCAAAACATCCTTCTTTTTTTTTTTTTTAATTACCCATGGAAAGGCTAAACTGCTGGATATCTATGGGTATGTCTTTAAACACTCTCTTATTTCATGATATTTAGAACTGAGAAGAAATGTTTGCAATAAGAGTGCGCAATGCAGTCATCTGTGATAACAAGTGACTGAATTAAAAACATCCCTCACTTAGCTTGTATTTTGATGTTCTGTTGCCTGCTAGAGCTTAATTTAGGATTCTCCACAAGAACAGTACATATGAAACATTGGTTAGAGCACTTCTGTCTGGAATACAGGGACTAAATTTCTTTGCATGGGAAATGCATAGGGAGGAAGGTTGAGTGATTGGTTCTTGCTCTACTACTGAGTGTGGAAACAGCTGAGATATGCATAGTGGATGTGTAATTGAGATGCATTATTGGCAACAGTGACCTGAAAAAGAATAGATATAGCTTTCTCTGCTCTTCTCTTATTTTGTAATAAAAAGAAACACATGGAACAAAGTGCTGTTTAAACAGCTTTGAAGGCACAGGAGTTGAAAACCGAAAAACTTCATGCATATTAAGTGTAAAACGAGTTTGATCTAGGCAACTCAGAGCATGTAAAGATGAGATTCTTAAGAAAATCTTACTCTTGTAGATGCTAAAAAAAACTCACTGAGAAATTGTCAGATGTTTTTATTAAGGATTAAATAGATGAACTTTAAAAAATATTGCTTGAATGCAAACTCAAATTTGTGTCTAACTTACTTATTTACTTGGAAATATTTACTTTAGAAATAATTAAAATTTTATTTTGCTACAAACAACCATGAAAGTGTTTTGTTTTGTTTTTTTTGCAGTGAATAGAGGTTTTTAGACATAATGAAGAACTGAAAGTACTGGGTAGTTGGATGTCTCTAAAAACCAGTACTAGCAGTGTTATGAAGTTGTTTCACCTGATGTCTGACCAAGATATCTTTTAGGGGAATTGTTCTTTGCTGACAATGGAAATATTTCTTTCAATCCACAAACCTTTATGAAGGTTTCTTTCAACGGTATTTGTACCATTTTTGTCAATTTTAGCACAGGAGCTTGGAGATGGATCTACTTTCTGCCTCACCACAGAGGGTTGTGCTACAGCTGAGGTTGAAGGCAGCATGGGGCAGACATGAATGAGGGCAGAATGAAAAGGATTGCTCTCTGCCTCCCCATGATGTAAACAAACATAGGTTTGAGATGTCTTTAACGCTGTTGAGCATGAACGTTTCTCAATTGCCAAAATCACACAAAAATAATGAAATGGATTTGCCACTGGCACAACACTGTGTATAACATGCAAACTAACATTCCCCGTTGTGCTAACAGTTTTACAGTCTATCTTTCTCATTAAGTCTTGCGTGGGGGAAGCTTTCTTGAATGAGAAATCACAGCAGTGCAGCATTACTTATGGGATTGTTTGTACTCTACACGTGCTACAGAAAGAAAAATACTACTGTTCCTGCTATAATACGCAGTTGTATTTTTAATAATGTGCATAACTCCCAGGGTAAAGTCCAGAAACAGATATTCTTCATCTCTTTTCCAATCTGAAACTTCATAGACTTCACATTTACTTTGAAACGCAGAGCTCCCCTCAAGTTTATTTACTGTGCAACTTACTGTTCTTAAGACCATGCATGACATTTATTCTGACAGCCTGTATACCTGCCTTGTCTGAGTAATTCTTCATAAAAAAGAATGTATCACAAGTTTTAGTAGAATAATTATTCAAGATCAAATAATTTCTTCAGTCTGTTAAGCAATTGTGCAATGGAAACATGAAGCTAAGTCTCATTTTTTAAAAGCTTGGACTATAGAAAAACCCTGAAATGCTATAATGGAAATGGTAAAATACCTTCTAAGAGGCCAACATTTTACTTAAAGGGAAGAGTAACTTTATATTAATAATAGAGACTGTCATGAGAATTGAGAAACATTAGAGACTGCAGCTTGTGACCAGACACTTTCCCACCAGGGCATGTTTTAGGAGATGGAATTTTTAAGAAGTTCCTATACATCACATCTTGAAGCTTGAAACTCTCCTGTATTGCAGAACCTGAAAAGGATTAATTTTATGGTAAGTTTGTAAGCTGAGAAACATGTGCATCACATGTTTCTCAGTCACATGAAAGTGACTCCAGTTAACATTTATAGCTAACAACACAGAATAGAGACAGCCAAGAAGTAAGACCTGCACTAGCTGTCTTTGGAAGCACTGAGAGTTCTCTATAATGGACTATCTGTTCCAGTACATGAAAGTAAGTTCTATCTGTCTCTTCATTATTGCAGTTGCTAGACTGCAGAAAAATACAGCAAGGTATTTGAATGGCAAATGATGTGGTGGTACGAAGCACCTGATCATTTTTCTTCAACAAAACAGGAAGATAACAAGGTGACATTCAGACTTAATGGCCTGTGCCATTAGCTTTGTGGAGCGCTAGCAATTTCAAATTCCATTATTCCCAATAAACGTAGAGGTATAAAAATTATTTGTAACAGATTTTGTATATATTCTTCCTACAGCTCTACAGCAGTTTCAAGAGAAATCAATGATTTATCAGATTATCAATAATTTATAAGATTTTACAATTATAAGATTATCAATGCTGTGTATGCTGCTTTCTGGCTGTGATTGTTTTAATTTTCAATTTTTTCATTTAAGATATTACTTTATAAAAGATTGATTTATAGAACTTTTTTTTTTTCTTAATGGAGACTATAAAAAGAATATATAACTTCTCAGCTTCTTTTGCATGACTGCTGTAATAAGAAACATTTAATTACTTTTGGCTTGTCACATTTTGGACCTGTACCTGTTTGATGACTTGCTTCAGCAGAACAAAAAAGTTATGGGATGAAGGATAAAAAATGAGCATTTCCTTGCATGATTTTATTTGCTTTAGTTTAATATATATAGGTATGTATATACTCATTTTCCATTTTCCAATAATTCTGTTTTTGAAATCTCATATCAACCTGTATGGATAAAAACTTGATGAAACTGGATGATCTGAGATTATTTTCTAGGAAGATCTTTCAGAGATTGAAGATGGGAGTTGCATGCGATGTTGCTGAAAACTAATTGTCAAGTTAAGAACAGCCAGAGCTGAGAGCTTTGCATATGAAGAAATAGTGCCAGAATAACATCTGAGAATCTTCAGCTCCTTTTCCTGCTGCATTACTGTATATACAAGCCCCTGGCTCTTGTGTCATGACTCAGTGTGTCGGTTGTATGCAGTGCCACAAACAGCTCTCCTCTGGACTTGGTCCACAGCTCTTCACATACACTTGCAAAACAATGACAAATCAGATTAGTTCATCTTTCCTTTTACTTCGTAGTCTTTTTCTTTTTTATATGATAGTTTTTAAGGACTTTTCCATGGAGTTCAGTACCACGATCAGAGAGATGGCAGACATTTCCCCCAGTATGTTCTTGCCTCACTTATGTCTTTCGCTCAACCACACTCTGAAGCTAGCAATGACCTGGGGGCATAGTTCTTAACCTCCTTAGCAAGTGAAGCATTTGCATGTTTTATGCAACACAAGCATCTAACGCAACTATTTTTCTGTAACTATAATTTACTGGTGGTTTTCTTTGGCAATGCAACTATTCACAGCTAGTTTAGAAGGTTGTTAAGTATTTCCTAGACAATATTAGAAAGCAGAAAGAATTTAAGTGGATGTGTCTTTCTAAAGTATGGATAATTATCGATGTCATTCTTGATGCGGCTGAAATGATGGGGGGAGTCTGCTCCATACGCTGACAATTTTGAAAGCTTTAGCATCACTGTGGAAAAACTGGTGAATGAAGATTCCTTCCATTTTATGTTGGAACAGATATGCTACTGATATTAGACAAAGCTAACTAAATCAATATTTTCTAACAAAAAAAATAGTGTCTTTGATTTTCTAAAGCTTTATTAAAATTAATTAAATATTCAGGACCTGTTTTGTGAGGAAATCACCAAGATGACGGGTTAAAGTTTTTATATTAGTATTCTGTAATTTAATGAAAACATGACAGTTATTCCTATAAAATATTTCCTTAGAAAACAACTGATACTGCAGTCAATATAGCTGTAGTTGACAGCTGCCTGTTTTATCTATGCACATCAACTTCACGCATGTACTGACTGTACTTAGGTTTGTAACTAGGCTTGACATGGACAGACTATTCCCAAGTATCAATTGCTAGAGTTCTTAAAACTTTGTTTCCTACTAGACTAAATGTTGAGACTTGTCTGCAGTTTTGGAAATGGAGACTTCTATCATGCTTCACACAGAAGACACAAAAGCTCTTGCAGACTTGTGCCAGATCTCTGGCACAGACCTGTGATTTGTTTCTGCTTTGGGCAATTATGTGATCTCTTGTCTATACAGGTGCTGGCTGGTTTTGCAAAACTTATAATGGTGTGTGACATGGCAGCAGGCAAATAGAATGCCTGGATACCAAAATCCACCTTGCGAAAGAAATGAGAAAACAACTAGATTTGGGTCCTGAAACTGCTTGCTCAAGGATTTTTGTTATGTAGATGATAATCATAGAATCATAGAATGGCCTGGGTTGAAAAGGACCACAGTGACCATCTAGTTTCAAACCCCTGCTATGTGCAGGGTCACCAACCAGCAGACCAGGCTGCCCAGAGCCACATCCAGCCTGGCCTTGAATGCCTCCAGGGATGGGGCATCCACAGCCTCCTTGGGCAACCTGTTCCAGTGCCTCACCATCCTTTGGGTGAAAAACTTCCTCCTAATATCTAACCTAAACCTCCCCTGTCTCAGTTTAAAATCATTCCCCCTCATCCTATTTCTAAACACCCTCATAAACAGCCGTTCCCCCTCCTGTTTATATGCTCCCTATTACCTTCTAACTTGAGTTGAAAGTTTGAGTTATATTTGACACAACAATGTATATGTAACAGATGCTAAAAATAATACAAGAATGTAGTGAGTACAGAAAGATATTTTTTTAAAGTCTGATATCAATATGGAGAGATAGGTACAATTACTCTCTCACTGAATTTCCTGCTTACTGCTAACTTAAGCTGTAAACCTTTAGAGTGATGCAAACCGATTTAGTAATGCTGCTCCCACTTAACACTAATAGGACATTTACAGATAATTTCCTGTGCACCAGCTGGAAAATCTGCCACTTAATATAATCTAAACATGTATTTATAGCTTAATTATTCTCTGCCATTAGACAAAACGCAATATTGCATAGTTCTGTAAATTTTATATGATATTCTGTAATTATATGTAATTGCTCTTCTTGGGGGGAAAAAAAATAACACAAAAAACATTCAAAATGTTTTGATATTGGATCTTTACCATTAATATAAACCTGGCCAGGTTACATTTATATAATTTATAAAAAAGTAACAACAACGAAAACAAAGGAAAAATGCAAGGAACGCATGACTTTCAAGTTAGGAAAACATTTTTTGGAAACTGATAAGCAATTCTCAAGCATATACTTGAATCTGAACACACCGGACTCATATAAAACATAAAGAACATATAGAACTGTTACACTCTTGGTGTAAGTAGTTGAAGAGAACAGACTTGTGACTGAAACATCATACCATCCCTGCTGTTTAAAAATAAATCTATTCAAGTGATGAAAATACATCTTCCCTACTTTTAATGATGTTCAAACAGGCTTTCGTGAGTGATCAATGAATTTTGAAAAGCAGAAAGTTTCACAGCTGCAGTAAAAAACAGGAGGCTTTTTTTTTTTGTTTTCTTTCCTCCGTCTTCCCCAGGGTGTGCTTGATCAACCAAAGTCAAAGGAAGGAAAGAGCAAATTGCGAACTCATGAAGTGGCCTTTGAGATTGAAAAAGTAAAATGTTAAATTATTGAGACTGTGCTTAAGACTATAAAGGCTTGCAAATTACTTAGAGGAAAAGCAGTATACAAGAATTCCCAGTAATTGTGCAATGGTTACGTTTGATGCAGTATATAGGTTTTCAAAATATTTTCACACCAGAGAAAAAAAAGGTAATGCTCAACTTGAGAAATCACTGAGAAACTCTAGGCCCGTTACATTGCATACTACTGTTGATCAGAAAAGGCAGTTGCTATGAGCTGGTACAGGTTGCTAAAGATGAGAATAATTTAAGTAGGCTGAACTTTCTGTTGCTTAAAGAAATATGAAGATTTCTGCAAGTCAGGAAAGAAATGAGATTCCAAATGTCATGTGGCACGACTACTAGTGTGAGGAATACCAAATTAATCTGGTATCCACCTAGTACAAACATTAGAAGAACGTGTACACTGAAACAACCAAGGAAATGACTGTGAGAAACACACATTCTAAGACTGATGGAGCCAATGTTATTCAATGAATATGATTCATAAAGTTGATTAAATTTCTTTTTCTGTACTCAAACATACTGTACTATAAGTCCTTATTATCATAGCAAGAAAAGTGATTAATTAGATGAGTGATTGTTCTTGGTATTTTAATAAGTATAATACTGAGGCAACATCTTCCGTGATCTATGTTGCTTGAGACACTGCAAACATTTCTAACACTGCGTGCTGAAGGCTGTTCGTATAAGCTTTTATACTTTCATTTGTGTTTGTTAAGATTATTTAAATATGTTGATTTCATTTCAGATTTGAACAAATCCCTTTTATATTTTGGATTAATTACTTCTATTTTTAATCAAAACTTTCACATTTCCTGCTTTTTTAGCCACAAAAGACCAATCCAAATCCTCCTTACCTCTTCTTGAGGCTCTCTTTGTGTTGAATTTTCACAAAGTGATGCATCAGAAGGGTAATATTCTTCTCAGTCACAGACATTTTGAATGCATTTTCTAGACATTCTTTATAATGTCTAAAAAATTGGCTAAAAATATCTGTACCAAAACTTTTCTATTTCCCATTCCTGAAGAAATAGGTATCTACTGCCTCTTATAAATCAGTTCTACCTGAAATAAGGAACCCTATATGATGACTAAAACCTAAATGTTTTTCCAGTACAACACTTGATTCACTTGATTCTTTATAGCTTATAGCATCCTTCACTGGAGAGAACTATAGAGTTTTAATATTTACAATACAAAAATCTTTATTTGTTATCACTTTTAAGTTCTAACAGCATCTGTTACTGAAATCAGACCTTATTTGCCTTGGTTCAGCTGACCTATTCTGCATTTCAGTTTTCTGTATCATTTACTTTGGCAGTGAAAGATTTACACACAGAATCACACCTCAGAAAATAAACTTATGAAGCAAAAATATAACCACAAGAGTCCTCAAATATTGAGTTTGGGGTCCATAAAAGACCAGCATGTAGAGCTGGAGTCTATTTGAAAACCTTTCCCTCAGAAGTTAATCACACTTCCCTTTCTTAAAAGTATTTATAGATGCAAATTATCTTAGAATTCAGGATGCTGCTGGATCTGCTGCTGTTTCCTGGTACTCTTCAGTAAAATCAGCAAGAACTGAAGAATCTAAAGAAATATTTTTAAAACAAGTTTTTTTGAGCCTAGTGTCTGGTTATTTTCTAAAACACTTATCCCAGTTTGGAGAGACATTCTGAATTACAACATCTTTTGTGTGTGTGTATGTGTGTGTGTCTAAATCTAATTGTATTTGAGAGTGACTGTGATTTGTGCAGTGAATATATCTGCCTCAGTCTCAATGAAAACACAGCTGATGATATAATGAGGAAATAATATGCAATAAAAATGGACCTAGAGAGTTTCTTACAGCTTCCACAGTAGATGGGGGTAGAGAAGGCTAAGAAGTCTGCCATAGTTAGGTCACCAAACAGAGGCAATCTTAAGATACTGCTTTGATCCCTACAATTTATCTGACTTTAGCTTGTCTTGGGAGCTTGCATGATGGGTGGAGAGAAGAAGTCTATTACAACTATGAGTAATTAGAGTGCCATCTGCTTGAGGGACATAAACTTACAATATAGCACATACAGTTAACATACTTTACAACAGTTAAAGCTCTATGCCTGCAAAAAAGGTTGATACTGTTTTTCTGGCAGAACACTGTCTTCTAGTAATTTATCTTTGTACTCTATTTATATAAGAGCTGCAACCTTAAGCACACAAGGTTAATGAAGGTTGATCTGACTGCCCTTTTTACTTCCTGTGCTTTGCACAGCATTGAAAAGGTGGCAGATTGCTAATCAGGAGTCCTTGACACATTGTCCAAACCCAGAGGTGAGAAACCTCTGTTTCACAGAAATGATAATTACTTGTAATTGCAGCCATGGACTATTTAACTATGAGTCACAGTTAAACCATTCATCTCTTCTGCACATCTTTCTTGCAAAATGAGACAGCAATGTACCATGTAGCATTTCATTATTCACAGGATAGTTTCCTTTTTCATAGTTTTAGCTATGACACTGCATCAATAGATTAAGTGAAGATACAGATGGCAGTAGTTCACAGTGACACTGTCTTTATGCTTATATATTAGATAGGATACTAGTCTTTTATTATTATTATTTATTTAAGCAAGATTTCTTGTCTTTTTTATTATGAGTTTTATATTCATACATTGTCCTGAAGTGGTGTTTTGCACTTAGAGCTCAAGCATCTTGATTCAGATCATATCCACTGAACATATTTTCTTCTAAGTTTTTAGAAGAATCTTACATTACTAGAAGACCATGCCTCTTAAGCAGGTGCTAGCTATTCTGAACCAGTGTAATGCTGACGTGTTGTGAATTCAGATACTTAAGCAACTGAGTAACTGAAAAAGCAGTCAAAATATCTTCTGTGTCTGAATCACTGCAAAAAAACTGATAAATTGCTCACATTACTTTCATTGACTCTGGTCACTGCATGGAAGATGCTGCTGGCTGTTTCAGGCACAAGAATATGGGAATCTGGACTGTGGCACATAAATGGGTGTGCTGGATCCAGCTGGGATGGAGTTCATTTTTCTCATAGTAGTCCATATTGCACTATGCTCCTAAAGTAGTATTGATAATTCCTTGATATTTTGGCTATTGCTGAGTAATATTTGCACAACTTTGAGGTTTAATTATTTTTCTTTATTTTTCTTTTTTCCAGTCTGCTGTGGTAGTGAGTAGACTGAAATCCACAAGACACAGAGAATGGACATAGCCAGGACAGCTGACATAGACTTACCAAAGGGACGTTCCTGTTGTATGACCTTGTGTTTTGCCCGAAAATCCAAGGAAAAGGAGAAGAATAGGGAGGGCAATTTGTTTTGGATACCCTCTCCAAACAATTGGAAGAGAAGAAGGTTATCAGGAGTAGTCAGCATGGATTCTCCAAAGAAAAATCATGCTTGATTAACCTGGTAGCCTTATATGATGTCGTCACTGGCTGGGTGGAAGGGGGGAGAGAAGTGGATGTCGTGTACCTTGACTTTAGCAAGTTTTTTGACACCATCTCCCAAAACATCCTTGTTACAAAACTTAGAAAAACGTGGGAGAGATGAGCGGATGGTGAGGTAGATTGAGAATTGGTTGGCTGGTAGAGCTCAGAGGGTTGTCATCAGTGGTGCAGACTCTGGTTGGAGACTAGCTAGTAGTGCTCCTCAGGGGTCCGTGCTGGGTCTGGTCTTGTTTAACATCTTCACCAACAATCTGCATTAAGGGATAGAGTCCATTCTTAGCAAATTTGCTAATTTACAAAGCTGGGAGGCAGTGGCTGACACAATTGAAGGCTGTGCTGCCATTCAGCAAGAGCTGGACAGACTGGAGAGGTGGGCAGGGAGAAACCTGATGAGATTTAACATAGAGTCTTGCACCTGGGAAGGAGAAACTGCATGCATCAGCACAGGTTAGGGGATAAACTGCTGGAGAAGAACCAGCAGTGGGTGTTCTGGTGGATAACAGGCTGGCCACAAGCCAGCAGTGTACCCTTGTGGCCAAGAAGGCCAGTGCATTAAAAAGAGTGTGGCCAGCAGGTTGAGGGAGGTGACCCTCCTCCTCTACTCTGCCCTTGTGAGACCACATATAGACTACTGCGTCCAGTTCTAGGATCCCCAGTTCACAAAGGATAGGGATCTCCTAGGAGGCCACTAAGATGATTAAGGGCCTTGAGCCTTGAGCATCTCCCCTATGAGGAAAGGCTACGTAACCCAGGTCTGTTCAGCCTGGGGAAAAGAAGACAGGAGGAGATCTGATAAATGCCTGTAAACATCTATAGGGAGGGGGAGGCAAATGGATGAGGCCAGGCTCTTTTTGGTGGCACACAGTGGTTAAGAAAAGGAGCAGTGGCCTAAAACTTGAACATAGTAAGTTCCACACTAACATGTTGTAGTGGAAATGCTAAGTCACAGGCTGAATAAGTAATTGAGTACCTGGTGGGAAAGCAGGGCCAACCCACAGGAGCTCGGGTGCATGCAGTGCATCTGAGTGACTAAAAGGGGTGAAGCCAGAATCCACCCCATCCCAGATCTTATTTAAAGGTTGGCAGTAGAGACAAGGGTATCTTGCTGGAGATTCCTGCATGCTAGTGACCTTCCAAGGGTAAGCGGATTCTTTTTTTTTTGTTTCTGTGTTTATGGCTGCTGCATTTGAGCTTAACCTTACTTGCTGTAGCCTAGGATTTTGCGACTATGCTGTCATTGCTGAGTTTTCCATCATGTTGCAGTATTACACATGTGGAAGAGCTTCTTTATGGTAAGGATAACTGAGTACTGGCACAAGTTGTTCAGGGAGGTTGTGGAATCTCCTATGGAGATGTTTCAGATATCTCAGATGATTATCTGTGGGGGTTAGATTCAATGATCTCTTGAGGTTCCTTCCAACCTCTGTAATTCTGTGGTTCTGACAATTCTAGTTGTGATACCTGTCCTTTCAAGTAACTATTACATGTGCTGAGGCTCTGCATTCCAGGACATCTGCCTGTAAGTGTGGAATAGTGAGTGAATTACTTAATTCACTTTGCTTACATGTTTGGCATTGCTTCACCCATTTATCTAAACCTGCAGGCTTTTAGCTTCTGCTCTTCTGGTTCTCTTTCCCATCACACTGTAGGGAAATTAAATAAGGGACAGGTTGAAGTTTTATCTGCTGGTAAGTACATTTACTTGATCTTTTTTATCATGGGCTATTTCATAATTATTTTAAATTAAGATGCTGGTTTTTTTTTTTTTTTTTTTGAAGTTCAGTTTTTCTGTTTGTTGGTTGTTTTTTTTTTTTAAAAAAACAAGCCTTCACCTCCTCAGATATGCAAGAGATTTCTTCAACACTCATTAGGACACAGTTTGTTGTATTTACTAAAAGCCATGATGCTCTAGGTGAAAAGGAAAATGGCAAATTAAATCTAGAAGTCACCCAATTATTTAGATTAGTGTAAACCTAACAGGATTTTATTTTTTTCATAATTGAAAGGACCTAGCAAGACCAGTCAACTTGACAGAGGAAAGTAAAAGCCATGAAGATTAGATATGCATTGGAAGTTAAATAAATAAGTTAGCTGTAGCTAACTAGAGAAGGACGTGCCCATCAGTATTAGTAGTTGCATGGAAACATTTGCTTTAAGCATAACGCTTCTTTATTTCCAGTTTTCAATTCATAAAAATTGCTGTCATTAAAACAGGAATATTTTAATCTTCCTTTTTTCTTTTTTTAACCTTTTTCACAAATGTAAAACGAAAAGCAGGAAAGTGTCTTGTTTGAATAGTTTTTTGTTGGTCACTTGTCATCACCTATGATGTCCTGGGCACTTGCCAAAAATTCAGTAAAAGATCTATCCTCTGAAGAGTCATTCAGAATCTAAGGACAAACAGGTGAAGGCTACAGGAAATAGATACTGGTAAAAACAGATCAATGTATAGTAAGAAGATAGGTCTGTTTAAAATATAGATGTTCAAGTCACTAAAGATGGGATTGGCATACACAAAAACTTTGTATCATGGCGCTTTTTTTCTTAAAAGAAGGTCAAGATCTCTGTAGCGTCTCCAATGGTATTTCAGGATGTTCTCATTTGCAAATGACATTTTGCTGTTGCCAGAATACCTCTATTTTCTCCTTGATACCTTTGCTTTCCTTACCAGGTTGACAGCTTCCTAGGCACCTAAATACTGATTACATATGTGCTATGAAAGGGCTTCTGGTTCTATTTAGACTGTAGAAAAAAAAAGTCTTAAAAAGAGGAATTAAAAAATCAATATTGCTGGTTAAATAATAATTACATAATATTTCTTACTTGAAAATAGTCTTAAAATCAGGATGAATTAATTTGGCGTTACTTCTATCTGCTTTCTGTCCTGGCATGTAAAGGCTTTAGGTTGATTACTTTAATACCACACATTTCCACTTCTCCTTGTTGACAACGTGTGTGGGTTGTTGTGACACTAGGTCCACCATGGAAGATGCATTTCTCAATTTGTGCAGTATATCCTACTAAACACTGATGATATGCTGCTGTTATAAAGCAAACAAGATCAGTAATACGAAAACTGTACCAAAGAATTGATTGAGAAATAACAATAGAAGTTTATAATAAAAATGTTTAGCCTATATAATCAGTATTTTGTAGTTATATAAACATAAAGAGGGAAGTCTCAAAATCTCAAAGTAATTATTATAATTTTTTCTCCTCTTGGGAAGGGTAATTTATTCTGGGAAGGCTGGGAGATGTATTATAGCTTTTAAAAAAAAAATCTCATACACTATCCATTTCCCTTTAAGATGCCCTTCTCCACAAAGCTTTCAGTATATCTCATTCTCCAAGGAGTAATTAACTTTCACACCTTCTTGCTGCATGTGTGTGTGCCACGTGTTTGTGAAACAGGCAGCAGAATAATGGTCAAGAGCAGTACAGAGAAAACTCCTTCCTACAGAACATTAAATGCATTTGGTGGCAGCTCATCATGTATTCTGACAACAACAAAGTAATACCTTGTGATGAAAATGGGACATATGGTCATCTGAGTCCCACTATTTATATGTCTAGACTTTCTACATAGTAATATTCCTTTTCTTCTAAGTGCTTGTGTAATTGATTTCAAATATGTTTATGGTTACAGCTTTTGTGACTGTTGTTGGCGGTCCATTTCACATACTAATCACCATCTGTGCCAAGATGTTTCCTAAATGCCTTTCATGCCTAGTCCTTTCCCAACTTCAGTTTATGTCGTCTTACTTTCCAGTCTGCATTTTCTCACTGAACACCACCAGCACCAGCCCTCCTCAGTACTGCTCCTTCAGTGCTTACCAGAGCCCCACTGGAGTCTCTTTCTGTTAAATTCAAATTTATCAGATATAAATGAACTTTTCTTAATCCATTTGATATTAACATCTAAATTTTCCTCTCATTCTTGCAGTTTCTTTCATGTTACAAAGCATACTTTATAGAAGTCTAAGACTGGAGAAATGAAAAAGAACGGTTGTTTCAATATATTTGTCTTCATTTTTCTTATATACTGATTAATGTTCTTCACTCAACTTAGTAAATACCAGAGTTTAATAACCTGATTGCTGAAGTACTACAAGAACACAGGTAATATTTTTGGACTGTCTCAAAACATAACTTAAAAATTGAATTAAATTTATTTTGGGGGGTTTACAGGTTTGCATGAAGATTTTGGTATGAAATTTTAACAGAGGAGATGACAGTCAGATTTCTTCATATGAAGCAGGAATTAACATTCTGCTTGTAGGCAAGTATCTTTTTCAAATTTAAGCACTTGATCTGTCTCCAGTTTATATTCTCGTTTTGCTCTTTATTTCTCTGTGCAGCATGTTTCATGGCACATGTCTTCATATTACTGCTTCTTCCTCTTCAAACCTTTTGCACATTACCTTCTAACTCTGTTCTTCATTTTTCTTGGTCATGTATTTCATTCAGTCTTTCATTCAGTACCAGGAATATGTTTCCACTTTCTCATAACTGAAAATACTCCATGAAATTTCACCTTTGGGTGAGAGTTCTCTAACAAGAGTACTGATATTCTAGTGTTACCCTGGCATATAGGAACCAGTCAATCGACTTCATCTAGTACTTTCTGTGTGTAGATCCAGCTGAATGTTATTACTTTTGGTTCCTTTTCAGATTTAAGAACATACAGATTATGGTCAGGAAAATAACTGGAGACATCAACATAAGTGCTAGTAAAACAGAGGCCAAAAAGACACTCTCAAAACACTAAAGATCTCCAGAATTGACTGAGAGCTACAAAGAGAGAACAGGAGAGGTTTGTTGTTGTTTCAATCCATCCAGAAGTAGGAAATATTTCATATAAATCTAAGAGCTTTTTGGTTACTGAACCATATAGTGATTATAAAGGGATAACAAACCACCAGAAACATTCCACCACTGAAACAGAACTAGCAAAAAAAAAAAAAAAAATCCAAACAAAAAAAAGACACGTGGAACAGTGATTCCTTTATATCTAAGCTGAGAAGATGTTTTTTCCTGATGACAGAGGTATTGATCATCTTATCACTGAGTACTAGTTTCAGCAAAACTATTTCATGATGACAAATTTTCCAAATTCATGTAGACAATACAGAACAAATAAGAGTGTAAAACAAATTCCCCTTTTCTCTCTTAAACATATATGTGATTTTCAGTATACTATTCACTCTTATTTATGTTGCTATGTTACTGTTCAGTTACTACTGAAAAATATCACCTTTGGATTTTAAAATTTTAATTTTAATTTTAATTTTTAATTTTAATTTTGCATGGAGACAAAGGCAAGTTTTTTTTACTCATTCTTGCACTGAGAACTTTAACTACAAATAGTAAACTTGCTTTTGCTTGCACTCTAAAGGACTTTTTTTATGAAGAATAACTTGTTTTTCGCTTTCTAAATATGATGCATACAAATATGGGGTGAGCGGCACAAAAATCCTTGAGTAAAATACATTTACATTAAATTGGACTTAGTATACTAGAGTAGCTTTATTCTTATTAAGCTTGGTGCAAGACACAAGCACTAAGTGTTCCTTTGCACTGAGCTTCAAATATCTTCAAAGGTCAAGAATAACCTTATTTTTAAATGGAAGAAAACAGAATGACATTTTAATTTTTCAAACTTCAGAATGTATTTATGTAATTGTAGTTTCCATACAAGTGTTTACATAGAATTTACTCATTGAAATCACCATGGATGTTTCTTGCCCTTGATCTCATTTTAGCAGTGGAGTATTCCTTAAAGTTTCTCTATATTCCCTTTCTATTCTATGACTGTCACTCTAACATTGAAAACACTTATTCAAACTATGGTGATTTCAAGCTGAAATCTATGCTCTCTCCAAATTAAAGAAGAGATCTGAATTAAGGGATCCCATACCCATAGAATGTCACATCCTCAGCAGTCTTAGAGTTGGTGTCTTTGGTTGTTTTTTGTTTTGTTTCTTTGTTTCGACCATTATGTTGCCAAAGTTAGTATCAACTGAACAAATGGATCAGAAAGATCATTAAAGACATCCCTTAATTATTTTCACTTTGCATTTACTTCCTAAGTAACTCAATCTACTTTTCAGTCAGCTGTTTTCATCAGATTTTCTCTTAAGTTAACTAATTTCTAGCACCATTAATCAAGTCAGATCACCTATCACAATGCTAGTAGTGCTCCCTTGAGTTCAACCTCAACTGACATCCAGTAGCCCCAGTAACTTTCTTGGGAGTCTCTGTCTGTGTTTTGTACTTCAGGTTCTGATTTTTCAGAAAGCATCTATGTCTATGGTAATATTTTAACATCCTCCCCTGGCACCAAAATTTTAATTGTGATTTATAGCTGAAGAAAATAGACCAAAAAAAAAAAAAAAAAAAACCTGGTATTTTCCTTTTTCTTAAGGCAACTTAAAGTCAGACAGCATTTATTTCCCACAGTTAGTTGCAGCTGAAAGCCAAGAGCCAGATTTTTTTAAGGAAAATTCTGTGCATTACTGATAATTGTTTTTGTTTTTCTCTTTTGAAACAGCTTTATATTATAGTTAAGACCACTGAACTAAATCATTTTTGACTGGAGATGAATCTTCCTGAAATATATTTCTTGGATAATAATAAATAGCTCAAGTCACCAGAAAAGAGAAATGGAGGAGAACTGGCTGGAAGTTTTTAAGGATGCAGTAACCCTCAATCTTGTAGATAAATCTGTGCCTCTGATTCAGGCACTGGAATGGGCTGCTCAGGGAGGTGGTGGAGTCACCGACTCTGGAGGTGTTCAAGGAACATTTGGATTTTGTATTGAGGGATGTGATTTAGTGAGTACTATTGGTGATGGGTGGATGGCTGGACTGGATGATCTTGAAGGTCTTTTCCAACCTTGGTGATTCTGTGATACCATGTTGTTAGCTGTCACAGGGGAAACTGTTCACCATGCTCCAAAAATGACAAAGTAACATAACTTTTGTTTCCTTCTAAGAGAAGTCCCTAATCATGCAAGGGGCTGAATGCAGATAATTATTTCAGAATAGCAAAAAGTGGACGATGAAACAGACTCCTCAGATTTGATCCTTCAGTAAAGAAAGCATTTTGTGAGGTAAAATGGCCAGTATTAGCTGCCTGCTCATGAAACAAAATAAAGCTTTTTATGATCCCTAACTGCATAGTGAGCTCTAAAATGTACGCATAAATAGTATTATGTATTTACTTTTTGTTTTTTCTTTGTTGCTATCAAAATATTCTGTCAAATATATTTTAGAAATGTTGCAAGGAAGGCTTTTGGGAGCTGTCACTGATCAAACCGTTCAAGTTTGAATGCTTTAGGAATTAACAGCTCTCTCTCTTGTCAGTTGTATATTCTTTAAACAACTTCTTAAATTGTGTTATTTACATCTATTTGCTGAAGTATCCTGTGCTATGTTTTACGTGCTCCACATGTTTATATATTCCTTAAGTTCATACAGTGGGCAGAGTGAGAAAAAGGATGATCAACCACTTTCTGTAGATGTAAAAAGGAGGCATTGCAGTGCATATTTTTTCCCCCGAGTTTTCAGTGAACCATGGGAAGAAGTGCAAATGGGCACAGGGAATTACAGGTATATCGGTGCCATGAGATTTGATATAGATCAGTGAGAATGAAGATACTCCTGATAATTTAATTTCATGACTTTAAAGCATCTTCAGATGCAAAATAGTTTTAGATGTAAAATCTTTTCTAGCCAAGACAATATTTGAAAAGCCATCCAACCTGTTCCCTTTCTTTATAGTGAGGAAGTCCATAGTTGGTAAGAAAGGTCAGAATGTTGTAATTTATATTTCTACTGATAGTGACTAAGTTTTAATCCTTTACATTTTTAAATTTTCTTACTGATAGATGATCTTTTAAATACTTCCTATGAAATAAAATCTTTTGGAACTTTGAAAAGCAGAACTTGTTCTTATTTTCTTTTCATTGCATAAGAAAATTCAGAATTATGCGTAATTGTCTTGACATTTTAATTCAGTTTATCAGCTTCTGATGAAGAATGGAACTCTACAGTGGATATGAGCTTGAAAGAAAAGGAATTAAGCGATCCTAGTCTTTATCTGGATGTCACTGAATTCCTGTATTATTTTAACTGAGACAGAAAAAGTTCTCAGTGGCCATCTTTCCCTGAATCTAAATAGATGTGATATTTATGATACAGTAAGTTCATATATGAAACAAATAATATGGATATTTTTTAAAATCATCATTCCTTTCTAAATTCAAATTCATGTCAATTTTCATTTGGTGGTTTGAAAAAAAAAAACACAATTCAAGGGATACAAACTAATTTGATCTTCACAGCATAACTTTGCACTCTCCCTTCACCACAAATCTCTAAATTCTCTTTTAATTTTTCAAAATTATTTTATTGAATCTTATAGAGGCAAATTTTTGGATCTTTCTTCAGCCATGGAAAACTAAGATGTTATTCAGTGTGGCTTTTTCAACTTCTGTACTTCTCTAGTCTGTCAATAAACAGCTATGCTATTGAACATCCTCTGCAAACAGATTCAGCAACTCAGTTAGAACAATAGTAGGCACATTCTTATTGTTTCTGAACACCCACAGCCCATAGATTCAGCAACACAGTTGGAACATTCGTAGTGTTCAAAGTGAGGTCAGCTCTTGTTTTCACTTGCAACTTTGCCTCATGGGATCTAAAACAATCTAAGACACTTCAGAAACTTTTCATCTGTGATTCTGCTGAATTTGTTTTGCTATTACTTGGGAAGGATGAGAGCACAATCAAAAATCATTATTTCTATCTGTGTGATATGCCTGGCTGTGATACTGAACATCATGCTTTTTATTTTCTAGCATTGAGTTTGCTTGATGAATCAAAGGCAGAACTCCAGCTCGCTTTTTGTTAACGTATAAAAGGACTCCTACAGTTACTTCGAGTCTAAAAGTAATTGGGTGAATACATCTTTTCCAATGCTGTAAAAACAGAGTAATTTTCTTAGCCTGGACTCCTAGATATCTGGACCCAGTCCAACTCTACTCTGAAAGCAACGTAACATAAAATCACAGAATGGCGTAGGTTTAAAGGAACCTTAAAGACTATCTAGTTCCAATCTCCTTGCCATAGGCAGGGACACTTTCCAGTAGACCAGGTAGCCCAGGTGCAGCCTGGCTTTGATCATCTCCAGGGATGGAGCACTAACAGCTTCTCTGGGCGGCCTGTTCCTCATCACTCACTGAATAAAGAATTTCTTCCTAAAATCTAATCTAAATCTTCCCTCCTTTAATTCCCTTTGTGCCACTGTTTGTGTACTGCTGTTTTTGTCAGGGCTAATTAAGACAAAGACAGGTCACCCAAATACCCCCTCACAGCTTTAGTGGTAACCAGACGTGCTGGTATATGGCATGTTCATGTGTCTTTCCCTGAGCAACCCAGTCACTGCTTTCCTCCACTGCAAAAGTAACTGTGGTATTAAAACGCAAGCAAAAGAACGTTTTCACTAAAGAGACAACATCTTTCTTCCAAGATATGAGAGAAATGAAGCTCTGAGTAATCAACTCTTGATCTTCCCTGTAGAGATAAGTATTCATTAGCAGTTGATTACAAAGAACACAGTCTAGATAACCAGTATCTATCCATGCAGTGCATTAGTGCAACCTTTATTAGTACCGATAATAGTGTTGTTTGGTGAGCTACTGGGACATGTGCATGTGAGATGAAATTGGTCTAGTCCAAAAGGGAAGAAATTGGAAGGCAAATGGTTTATCATTCCTCTGCCTTCTGAGACTTTGCGCATAAGGAAGATGATGAAAAAATATTTGCCGTAAGATGAGAAGAAATTCAACTTGTTCTACAGGTAAATAAGCTTTTTCTCTTGGCTGCTATTTCTTACACATTTTCTCCTATTTATTCTTTCACAAACCACTGCATGGAAGCCAGTACAGGAAATGAGAGCAGAGGTAAATTTTGGGGAGCAGATTTTGTAAATAATCATTTGTGAGAGAAAGACAAGTTGGGTAGTAGATCCTTGGCTTTCTTCAACACAAAGAACTAAGGCATGATATGACTGCACTTATAATAGTGCTTCTTCAGAGGCACACAAGCCTAACTCTGCACAAAAAGAAGACACAAAGCCTGTAGTGTTCAACTCCTTTAGTGTCAAAGTTTTGCCTGAGTATAGTACTTCATTTGACTATGTTCCTTAATACAAGATGCCAATACTGAATCTTTAAGCTGTTCGATCTATGTTGAATATAGTGTGTATTTCATTAATTAGATACAGAGGCATTCAAGTAGAAAACTGCTTTCAAGTAAGTGCTTGAAATGCAAAGAATACTGTGGTGTGGCATTGCTCACAGGCAGCTTGCGTTCATTTTGCTTCAGTTCTGTGCCAAATCCCTTGGTGCAGTCAGGGCCTGCTCTTATCCATCCATTCAAAGATCTTTTTAGCACCCCATGATTAAACTCCTGCAGAGCTACTCAGGTTTGCTAGTGAATGTGAGAACTGAGAACTTCTGTCCTACGCGTGCAGCTGCTTTGAAAGCTAAAGTACAGTGCAGAAGCATCTGACATCTAAGTCCAATTGTGCCCAGGCTGTGTACCATCACTTATGTCTCTGAATCCTACTTTTCAGTACTTTAATTTCACAGAACTTGAGGTAAGAAGTTTACAGTGAATGTGACTGACTGGGCTCTTTTGGTCCGATTTGTTCTGGTTCTGCACAATGCAGAAATGATTAACCTTTTTCTGTATGTGGGGTGACCTGGACTCAGCACAGTACATTTGCGCTGTACCTGCCCTAAGAAGCTCAGCTGATCTGAACTGGCTCTAAACTGAGCCTGCAATGACTTTTCTCTATCCAGGGCATGATTAATCCACCTGGATTTGATTACAAATGGTTAATCCGCCTTGGATAAACCACGGATGATGGGAACTGACTAAGCCCTAACTGCAAAAGAAATATCATTATTCATTGACTTTAATAGCAGCTCGTGTGATCTAAATAGAATAGCTTGTTTTACCAGAAAAATAAACAACTGAAAAAATAAAATGGAATTGGGTTTTTATCTCAGCCAAGGATTACATTTGGAAGGATTTTAAAAAGTGGATTTTAAAAGATTAATTTAAAATAATCTCTACAGTTCAATGAGTTTTAAAATTGCATTAATTTATTTTAAAATATATTTCAAGCCCTTTTTAAAAAGTAATTTTCTTTCTTTCCCTGTTGCATAAAAAGTTACCTTCCAATTTTTATCATGCTGCTAGCCTAGCGTTGTGATAGATGGTTAATTTTCATTTTAATTAGTATTGATTCATAATGTTCTAATTACCATTACAGTCAGTCTTATAACTAAATAAATGTGAAGTTTGAGAAAAACCCCAACGTGAGACTTGGTGTTTTCTATCTGATAGAATTAGAAATCTATCTTCATAAAAGTATTTTTATACCACTTTTTACAGTGAGAGAGCTCAACATGAAATCATTTAAAGTATGTAAAATACTGTGAGAAAGGCCATTTTGATTGTTTTAGTAGTCCTATTATTTGAAGAAAAGCACTGAAAATGTTTCAAACAGAAGTGTTATAGTCTTATTTGTGAGGTCAGAAATGTTCACAAAATGCACTTAAAGATGATAGCTGGAATAAACTGTAGGTAAGAATGCACTCTGGATCCTCTAAAGTTATATTTTGAAATATTCCTTCTGAATGTGCTCAGTAAGTGCTAAATGTGCTCCTTGTAGTTGGGAATGTGTATTTTTTAAAATTTATATCACATAAAGTTATTAACCTGTTTGATTTTTTTTGTTGTTGTGTTTTGTTGTTTTGCTTTGCTTGATATTAGAATGAAAATCTCTTTGTCAGAGATGTAATTGGGGAGCAAGCTATTAGATAGAAAATGTAGTATTTCTGATGAACTCAAAAATCTCATCCATGGTGAGAAGATTCAGAAAATACCTTTTTTTCGTACAGATTTTTGTTTGGAACAAAGTTAATTTAAGAAAATACATGTATCAGACCTGGCAGAATAATGAGATATTGTATTTTATTCCTCTTACGTACTATCCAGATGTAAAGAATAATTTTCAAAGAATCATAGAATTGCTCAGGTTGGAAAAAACCTTAAAGATCAAATCCAACCTCAACCTAACCATCCTCCCCTAACTCTAACAACCCTCTGCTAAATCATGTCCCTGAGCACCACATCCTAAATGGTTTTTAAACACATCCAGGGATGGTGACTCAACCACCTCCCTGGGGAGCCTATTTCAGTGCTTCACAACCCTTTCTGCAAAGAAGGTTTTCCTCATATCCAACTTAAACTTACCCTGGTGCAACTTGAGGCCATTTCCCCTTGTCCTGTCACCAGTGAGAAGAGACCAACCCTGCTTTCCCTGTAATCACCCTTCAGATATGGAAGAGAGCAATAAGGTCTCCCCTCAGCCTCCTCTTTCCCATACTAAACAGCTCAAGATTCTTCAGTCTCTCCTCATAGGCCATATTCTCCAAGCCTTTCCCCAGCCTTGTTGCCCTTCTTTGGCCCTGCTCCAGCACCTCCATGTGCTTTCTGTACTGAGGTGCCCAAAACTGAACACAGCACTCCAGGTGAGGCCTCACCAGTGCCGAGTACAGGGGTAGGATGACTTCCCTGGTCCTGCTCACCACTCCATTCCTGATCCAAGCCAGGATGCCATTGGCCTTCTTGGCCACCTGGGCACACTGCTGGCTCATATTCAGCCGACTGTCCATCAGTGCACCAAGGTCTCTTTCCATCAGGCAGCTTTCCAGCCACTCTTCCTCAAGCCTGTAGGATTGCCTGGGGTTATTGTGACCAAAATTTCAAGATATTCCAAATGCACTTTCCAATTTCATGTATTTTTCTCTATAAGTATATATAACACCATTTCTATAATCAGATATATCTATGTCATTGATGCAATCTTCTTTTCATGTCAGTTATACTCTGATAAAGGCCCGTTGGTTTTAATAGGTTATTTCAATATTTTTGTAAACTTCTAACTAATGAGAATTGTGCCAAATTGTTTTTTTCTCTCATTATAAAGGCAGAACCAACAGGAAGCCCCTCAGTGACCACAAAGCAATACATTTCTTTCTGCCATGTGAACATTTATTTAATTTCCAGTCATAGGAAGAGGACAGAAGAGGGAGGAAGCTGCAGCTGACCATGCCCAAAATCCCTTTATATCCTTATGTGTGTGATGTTTGGAGTCCCCTGCCCAGAAACTGGTCTGTGCTTCTTGTGCTACAGGTAAAGGCTGTCTCAGGTGTCTAGCATTAGAAGTGGAGCTGTCGAGAAGGAAAGAAACTACTGAAGAATCATTTACTCTGGGCAGGAACAACAGGCAAGATAGCCGTGGACAATGGCTATGGCTTCTCTTAGGAGCTGAGAGCATAACCACTGTGTCAGCCCCAAATGCCTCTCAACCACGATGCTTGCACCAAGCTACTCTTGGTCTCTGAACACTTTCTCTTCTTGGTTACGGTATGATGTCTGATTAGATCAGCCACCTATGTATCACAGGATAAATAGCTTGTATTCAGCTTCGCACACATTTTTCTGTTTACGCTTTTTCTTCCTATTGATTCTCCCAAATTTCCATAGTCTTGAGCAAGTAAATGTTTTGTATGTAACTATTTGAAAATCTTGTCCTTTTTCCTGCAGTGATTACAATTATTTTGTGACTGCCAGTCTCTTGGCAAACACTTATCCCTGGATTAAATAGTGTTTACCGTTAGTTGGTGAAGGAGATTGTTAAAGAAATATCCCATAATGCATACAACTTTATCTTTGCTGAGTGTTATCTATAAGTCATATTCAGAGGTGGGAAGCCTTCCCTGTGTAAATGGCCAGACTTTGCAGTGCCTGATATATAGTATTTTGATGTTTTTTCAGAGCAGGTGCCTGCACTGGAACTTTTGAGTCCTCTGGGATCACAGATTATCTGACACGTAGAGTTAGTAGTTAACAAAGTTAACTGAAGTTGAAACAATTAAAATAAAAATGAAATAACAAAATAGAAATTACTTGTCTGAATTAAAAGTATGCAGTAAAAATTTCCTTGCTTATGAGTGATTGAATCTTTCCCATCTAACCCACCTAAAACTTTGGATGACTTGGCACATTTTGTCTGCACTGTGTGTTCTTGAAGCCTACATTAATTAATGTTTCAACACGCATTTGCAGAGATTTTTAGAAATGGGACTTTACAGGATGTTCATGATGTAAAGTAGTAATACTGATGAAATATTCCAAACAACATATAATGATTTGTTTTCCATTAGCTTTGGGGTTATGGTAGCAGATTTTTAAAGCTTTATTTCAGCTTTTTCTCAATTCCTCCATTAGAAGCAATTTAGTTATGCATTTTCTCATGAAAGCACTAATTAAATCATCACACTTTTTAAAATTGAATTATTATCATGAGTGCTTAGTGGCAAAGTAAAATACTGAGGTTGTTTAATCAGTGTTTATGATTCATGACATAGCACACTAAGTTGCTTGTGTTTTTCCTTTGAAATTATATGTAACATGAAAGCTATAGCATGAAAAGAATATGTCCTTAATTTTTACTTCCTTCATGCACTTACAAAATAAGAAATAGTAACTATATATTAAATATATATTGATGAGAGTAAATTTCTGAGAAAGTTTTCTATAGACGTTAATTTTAGGTTTGCTTGAGGGATATGTAGATATTGTAGTATAAAGCAAATTTAATATCTGGACAATTTTCATTGAAACATCTTTACACTTACAGACTGGTTTTTGAATGCATGAAGAATATTACTGGGAAGTAATTGACTTCTGCCTTTAAAAATTAATTTATAATACAAAAAGAAGTCTGTTCGTGATCATGAGTATGCAATACTCTCTTAGACCAGATTTGCTTTTCAGTTTAAGAAAACCCTCAAAGTATGAAGTGATGAATCATTTTGCTTCTTGTAGTGACATACTGTATGTTAATAATAATGGTGAGACCTTTGCAGTGGCTAAGAGATGGGAGTCTATTTGTGGGTGTTCTGAAACTGAAATTGTAAAAATAGCAAAATTTGTGTTAGAAAGGAAAGATTGCAAAGCATCAGCAAGAAAAAAATAGTTGTTATTGAATGCTTTATGTGGTGGGGGGGAAATGTAACAGCACTGAAATATAAGACTTGAAACAATGATACATTATAAAAATAATGTAAAATAATAGAGGAAACCTGAGTATTTGATTTGTGAGAAGCCAAAGTCTAGAAGACCTTACAGCAGAAAGAAGATGAAGTAAATGTTTAAAATTAATCCACCTTTTAGAAACTTTTATTTTCTGTTGTATTTACTCTTTAGAAAGGTTTAGGAAGAAAAAAGTGATCTGTGGGCAAATAGTGGTTTTTAAGAGAAGGCGATGTAGAATCAATTAAACCTTCATTATATGTGTTCTGGTTTAATTAAACACAGATCTCCTTATCAAATTAGGAACAGAATGTCTTTTAAAAGTTCAGGTGGTGGGTAAAAATTGTTTTTGCTAAAATTAAGCCTCTAAGTCAATTTTCTGTATTACTTCAAAACCTTAGTGAAGTGGTTTTCTTCATAACAACAAAAGTCCAAACCTGTAGGTCACACATAGAACTGAAATGCATATTAATATTATCTCCATTACCCTTAGAAGATCTGGCCCATAATAATTGTGGCCTTATATATAGACAGGAAGGTATGTAATTGCATTTGATGAGAAGCTAGTCATTTTCATAAATGATTAAGAAATAGCATTCATTAGTAGGCGTAAATATACAAAGAGTAATGGTGTAATATACACCCCATCAAAGGGCAATGCTTTCCTAAATACCAGAGATTTGGTTCCATAGCCTTTTTTACAGTTTCTTTATGTTTTGTAATAGTTTCCTGATTGCAAAACAGACGTCTGAATTCACTAACTCTCTTATTAAAACTCAGTTTGATAGGTTCAAACTGCAGCAAATCATAAACTAATCTTCATTTGTTTTAAATTATTCAAGAGGAAATGAGACCCAGTAGAGTGCTTCTGTCTTGAGCCTGGAATAAAGGCAATGAAAAAGCACTGTTTAGTTCAAAATGGTCTTGAAACTGATTTACGCTATCAAATAAAGTGTGCTTCTCACTTATTGTTGCTTAGATATTAACATATATCATGGACACAGCAAGGTTTGTATCTGCACAGACACACTCCATTCAACAACAAAAAAAGATGGGCATTTCTGTAAGTGTCAGAAAAACTAACCTGTTACCACAAAAAATACATGCAGCACTGTGAATGCTTTATTTTAATGAATTTATAGCATTGCTTATCCCAAGCTGTGAGGCAGATGACAATGATTTATAACTCACAGAGCAGAAGCCCTGATAGGATGATGAAGGACTGTTTCTCCTCATTATGCCAGCAGAGCTTCTTTTCATCTCTTCTCTTATTCTCTGTTCATTGTTTGCCCTTGGCATCATCAGTCAACAGGCAGTACAGTTTACAAATACTGTTTTTGCTGACAGAAAATAAATTGTTTGGCCACTGATGTAAAATCTATCAAATTCCTACCAAGCAGCATCTTGAATCCCCCATTCAAGCTCTTGTCTGAGATTGATCCATAGCTTAGGTAACATTTTACTTCTAAGAGATAGATTACTTCCCTTCTCAGTTGTTACTCAGAGCAAGATGCATTTCTTTTAATCTTTCTGCAGGCAAAGGCTGACCAACTTCTAAGAGCTGTAGGAACTAAGTCATTTGTCTCTGGAAATTTGTTGTTGTTGTTTGTTCTTTACAAAAGCTGCTAAGATATCTTTATGGAGAAATAGCATAGCAGTATTTGCCATTTCCAGTACGCAAATATGAATGACACCCAATATGATAATAAGTAGCTGGACTTTGCTGTTGAAAAGAAATGTGTGAGATGTGCTAGGAACAGGTTTAAAAAAAAAAACAACCATGTTTTGTGTTTGTGTTCCTGCTTTGCAATACTCACACAAAGTCATTTAAACTATAAAGCTGTGTTTGAATAGCTTTCTGTGATCCCCATGCAAATCAGTTGGCTACAAATGACTGAAGCTTCTGAGTGGAGAATTATGTACCAATATTTTTGGTATATTTAGTCTAAGAAAATAAATCTAGATTACAAATCTGAACAAAACACACTCTGGTACACTCTTCTGTACATAATCCAGCTATGCAAGCGTGGTTGTTAGTGCAGTATGACTACAGACAGTCTGGAATGCAGGAGTAAATAAGAGAATTTGCAAAGTACGAAGACTGAAGAAGAGGCATCTTTTAGTACCAGACAAACCCACGTGTTAAACTGTTGGGTCAAAGACTTAAAAAATAGCCATTAACAGTCATTATTGAGAACAATGGACATTGCATACTGAGACTGAGAAAAGAGTAATTTACTCTGTCAGTCTACTAAATCTGTATCTTTACATTTATTCAAATAATTTGAGACACGAGAAATCTTATGTTGCCCTGTTTTTTTTTCTATAATAGCTCTCATAAGACTATAAACCTGAAATTACTCCTGGGAATGAGCTTGGAGTTAAATATGAAAACAAAACATTTCTTTGATGTTCTGACCTAGTCTACATTCCTGTTAATCAGATTTACTCTATAGCACACTTGGTGATGACAGCAAAGATAAAATCTTCTCCAGAATGAAACTGAGGAACAGAACAAGCATTTTTTCAGGAGTTTTGTTCTGACCACATTTTTTGCAGGTGTCCACAATTATTCTTCATTAAGAACTGGAATAAAAATTTGCATAAAGTAGCCAGGTGTTAAGAGTTTCAAGCCACTGAGAGTTTTAACCCTCTTAAGTGTGTGTTTCTCATGTTCCTTTACTTACCTGTCCTAGTAGAAACTGCAGGACCTCCTGAAGGCTGAGGTGACAGGCATCTCAGAGACCGTTTTCATTTCATTTTCATATGTATTACACTACTCAGTCTTGCCCTGTGTAAACAACAGCGCATCATCCCTGCAGAGAACTGAATGCCATTTCAGACTTCGGAAGACGAAGCTGTGAGATGCTGAAGGGTCAGTGCCACCAGAGACCTAACAGGTTAGGAGGGAGATCCCAAGGTGCAAACAAATCTGAGGCGGGGAAAAATTAGAATAAACTTCCTGATAGCAAGTTTAGCACCAACTTGGATTCCTTTTGTGATCAATGTACAGCAGTCGAGTATCTAAATACCAGAGTCTCAAATACCAGGGAAGAGTTTCACTGTCTGAGTTGTCTGGAAGTTTTGAACCTGCTGTTGATTCAGATGAGATGAGGCTCAGCCCCAACTACTTCACCTGGTTCTCTTTTCAGAAATGCATCAGCACCAATGCTTTTAGTCTAGTCTTACTTTCTATTACAACTGCATCCACACAAGGAAAGCCTTGGCAGATTCTGGCCCTCAGTTCAGGATAAGAAGCACATCATCTGCCGTAGAAAAAAATCTGAGGGAGTTTGTAATCCTGTTAAGCAACAAAGGAGGGAAGCGTGTTTTAGTTCTGCTAAGTTTTATTAAGTGCCATATAATATCTATCTCATTCCTTCATGTTTCAGTCCTTGGATTGTCAGTGCTGCCACAAGTCTAGCTATCAAGCTGTCTGAAGTATTTGTTTGATTCATGAATTTGTGCCTTGGCAGCCTCCTCAAACACTGATGTTGGTGGATTTTTAAACTACTGATACTTTCAAGACTGGCTGCTGATGCCCATTCAATTTTCTTTTTATCTTTCTGAGAGCACAGTAATTTTTAGTGACTTGGGATTTTTTTTTTTTTTTTTTTTTTTTTTTTTTGGCTCCTTTTGGAGGAAACTACAAACTGTCCTTCCAAAGGACACCAGTGATCGCCGAGGTAGCAGAGCAGCGGCGCTGGCGTCGCATGGACAATGGCGGGAGATTTAAACGGGCGCAAGCGCTGAAGAAACCCTTGATCGCCATGATTAGCCCTTGATCGCCGATGTTAGCAGCTTCAGAGCTTTTCCCGGCCGGAACCGCAGCGACTGATAGCGAGGTGTGTTTCGGTCGGGAACACCGAGCTTAGCAGAGCAGCCCGGCAGGTCTCGTGATGGCGGTTGACGCGGCTGACGCGCGGTGGGCGTTGCCTGGGCAACGGCTCTGCATCACACAGCCCCTGCCTAGGAAAAGCAATGGTGCATCGCTGCCCGTCGGAGAGGAGGAGTCAAGGTGTGTGAATCGCATGGGTTTTAACGAGGAGAAACCCTAAGGGGGTTGTTATTGCTGTGAAAAGAGTGCTAAGTGCGGGGTAACGGGGTGAGGGCAGAGCCAGCACTACTGGCAGCAGGGCGGATCAGCCTCGAGCCGAATAGTGCTGGTGAGTCTGCTGGTTTGCCGTGCATGGGAGTAGCTTCTCCCATCGGTGGAAAGGGGTCTTAAGAGGGGAGTTGTGAAGGATCGTTTTAGAGCTCTGAACTAGGTATTGGTCTTGGTGGAGGAGGACGACGACTCACCCTTTTGTAGGAAGAACACGAGGTGTGAGGCTGTGGAAAGACCTGAGTGCGGTCATGAGGGTATTAAGGCTATTGCTACTCAAAAGGAGGCCCAGCTCAGGTGCTTTTACACCAATGCATGCAGTATATAATAAACAGAGGAGCTGGAGGCCATTATGCGGTCGGAAAGCTATGATATAGTTGCCATCATGGAAATATGGTGGAATGACTCGCACAGCTGGAGTGCTGTGATGGATGGCTACTGACTTTTCAAAACAGACAGGCTAGGGAGGAAAGGCATTCTTTCTTAGCCCTCTGTGCTAAGAAAGAATGTGAAATGTGTGCAAATTAATGGTGGTGATGAGAGGGTTGAGAGCTTATGGGTCAGAATTAAAGCGAAGGGCAGTAAGACTGATGTTATCATGGGAATCTGCTACAGGATGAAGAGGTGGACAAGACACTTTATAAACACTTGGGTGAGGTCTCAAGGTCTCTGTCCCTTGTTCTTCTGGGAGGCTTCAACTTCCCTTCTTTTTATGAAATAGATACTTCTCAAAACTTATGTTCTGCCAAGGGAAATGTTATTCTTCACCTCTACCTATCTCAGTCTGAAAACTATGCAGCTCTTCTGCAGTTTCAGATTATTTAATCCATGGTGATAATGCTGAACACTCAAAAACAAACCAGAAGGGGAATGTAAATATTGTTCTGTCACAATCACCTGCCTCTTTTAATGAGAATCTCTGCGTAGTCTATTGCATTTCTAGAAAGTTGAAGCTAATCAACTGTTTCTCATACTAGATTCTTGTTTGCTATTTTGCTTTATTGTTCCGTTTTATGAATGCTGTATTCTTATCTGTGCTGAGAGAGAATTTCCCATACAAAAACAACAGTGCACACTTCCTTGGATTACTTTAATCTTTTCTCTTGAGATTTAAAACATTTAGCTAGGATTTTGTTTAGGCCTTGTTTCTAAAGACCCCAGGAAACAATTTATAAAAGGGCATTTTATGCCATAAATTTTCTGGTAAATGTTATGATTTACATCCTGTATTATGTTGGGGAAAAACATAAGTTTATGGGAATAATAGTTCCTCTCAACAATCTTATCTATAAATAAAATAAAAACCTAACAATAAAGGCAGCTTCAAAGTTAAATGCCTCTGGGTACATCTTTCAATTATCTTTCCTAAGTGAGGAAATTAATATGCTAATGTCATCAGTCTGGTAGTACTTGCATGTTTCCCTCCTGAGTGCTTAACCTCTTTCTTGTTGAGTGTGCTGGTATCCCTGTGGCAGCTGTGATCACACTCTCCTCCCGCATGCCTATGTAGGCTGTTAACACAAAATAGCCTTTTCCTTTGGAAATCATGACACTTGCTCAGGAGTGACTTTCATAAATGCTTCAGTTTTAAATGGAACTGCCAGCAGATGCTATACTTAAGTCTGTTGAGCACTTGTTATTTCCTCTCCATTAGGTACCCCCTAATAAATGTCTGAGAATCCACCTCTGAAAAGTTTCATTTTGATTTTTCAAAATACCGCATGATTAACTCACAAAACTTAGTTACTGTGATGAGAGTTGTCAGTTTGAGTTCAGTTGTTTGTTTTACTTGGTTTGGCTGGCAAAACTTATCTGTGTTTAAAATCAGGCCCCTGGAGCCATCTGCCTGTTTCATTTTGGTTTCAGAGTAGCCATTCCCCCTTTTCAGAACTGGAATCAAATATTTTAGTTGGTAGAAGAAAGGATAGATAAGACTTCCAGGAAAACCAGCAGTTTTCCATTTTATTCCATTACGCTCACATAGTCTGTACAAGTGTATGATTTATCCTTTAGTTTATAGAGTCATGCATCCATATCAGAAGCTAGAATGTTTTTGAGTTTCATAATAAGTTCCTGTGTGAACACTTCCAGAAGACTGCTTTCATGAATCTAGGCCAAATCCTAGATTAAATAGATATGACTGACTCAAGGTTGTCTTCTGTGAAGACAGTTTCAGAGATTAGTGAAAGTTAAGATTTTACACCGATCAAATAGTTTTGAAACAAGCTTTGTCTATGGTATTTTATGAGTGTGTTTGTTTGAGTTTATGACGTTCTGCTGTATGAGGTAGAAATTATGATAATTACTGTGTATTATGGAGGGAGCCAAAACCCACGCTATGGCCCTTTTCAGGCCATTCCTAGAGCAAACTGCTGGCTGCAGAGTACAAGCAGAAGCCAGAGAGCAAGTTAATAGCTGGGTAGCAGGATTGATTTTTAGTCTAGTACATAAGATTGCTCCCTTAACTTCCTTTTTTTATGGGTCTATCCATTAACAATATATATGGTAATATCTATTGCAGCTTCAATGTACCAATGCACAGTATGCACAGTATGGATACAGTTTGCAGAAGCAAAACTATACTTATTCTGCTGTCAGATGGAACGAAGAGGCCATAATGAAATTAAACACTGAGGCACTTCCTCATCCTGGCTTTGGCTTACAGAGATATGTCAGTGAAAGACTAAATCTAAAGTACTAAATGTTCAGCAAAATGAGCTCTTAACATCCCTTGAAAAAAAAAATTAAGATGCAATAATCTTATTTCTTTGTTAGATTTATTCGATTCTCTTCTATACCAGTTCTTCTAGTGAAGGGCCTGCAGGTGGAACAAAAAAAAGAGGATATATATACTTCAAGATCTGTGGGTAGAAAAAACTATTTCAATTCGATAGTATTCGATCCCATTTATTTAATATCCAGAGATCGTTTGGAAGGAGTCCCTACAATGCTTAGATCCACTATGTAGCTTTTCATACTGACAGTGAATTGCCAAAGCAGATAAAGAACAAAGATATTTTTGTTTGTTTCATGCTTTTCTCCATCTTCAAATAGTCACTGCTAGATAAAACCAAGTCCTGAAGTCTTTATTCATTAGTTATTCTGTTAAAAGTTCATTTATTACCAAAAGATCTTTACAAGAAAGTTTTCTGGTAACTGGAATTTATGGATATATTCTAGTGTAATTATTTCATAATGCATTCTCCTGTGGGATATCTGGCCTGGATTAATCCCACTCCACTACAGGTATACGCATTAAAAACCTCATTGCTTCAGATTCCTTCTGTAATCACCTGGGTCACCCCGGGGAGTTGCCTGTCTTTCACTACAGGCTCACAGGGAATTCAGGATGACACAGCTGCTTTAGTCCTTGAATACAAGAGATTGAAAGGATAGCTGAACCCATGCTCACTTTAAACAGTGGGGAAGAATACAGACCTCCAATTGTATAAAGTAGGACTTTCACTCTAATTTAATCTAGAATTTGGCCTAGATTCATGAAAGCAATTTTCTAGAAGAAGTGTTCACACAGGAACTTATTATGAAATTCAAAAACATTCTGATTTTTTTTTTTCTTCAGAAAGTCTTTATCATTAGAAAGTAGATATTTTATAGGCCGATGTCCAAAAAAATCCATTAACTTTCTCAGGATTTTAATGCAACAGAAATATCAAATTTAATGTGCTAAATTATTATGTTTTGATGAAATTGTGTAAAATCTTACTTTAAATTTTGAAACGATATGTAGATGTATTATGTGTACTTACCTTTTTTATCTTCAGGTTTCCCAGAAAAATAATTAGGAACAGAGGTTTTTAGTTTTTACTGATTTCCATGAATATCTTGACCTTCTTTTTCCTCTGTATATTTTTTAAAATTTATGAATCTGTTTTCACACTTGATAAAAGATTCTGATGAAATTATGTAACTAGAGGAGTTAACGTTCCAGCTCTCAAACTTCTGAAGAATTTTAAAAATTCAAAATCTTCCCAAGCATTTGGTAATTAAATCAAATTCCTTGAGCTGCAAGGAAGTAAAATGCTTTTGCAGATTAGACCGCCCACTTGTGCCTCTAATATTTGAGGCTGCATTGAGCACAAACTGATGTTTGGGTGCTCAGAGATGCTCTCTGCACTGTGATGGCTGCTGCTCAGCAAAGGAACTAGTTTTTTTTAACTGATTACCTTGCTCGAGTCTTGGTCTTAGTTTTTATCATTCTTCTCAGCAATGGAACCTGAAAAGTCCTTCCAAAGATAGCTGAATAAGCTAAAAGACCGCATATCATCAATGAACAGAGAAACAAAAAATCATCTTTATTTCCTCTAAGCAAATCTGGATGTTAAATCAGCTAGACCCCCAACTGCTTTACATTTCTAACTTAAGAAATAGAAATGTGGTACATGCTGAGAAGCTCTGACTGCAGGAAGCTGTTAAAATAATGAGCAATTTATTTTGAGGGATAATAAGTGTTTAGGTTTGACTATCTACAATGAGGAAAAACAAAAGTAATACAATTAAAGTATATGACATTAGAATGGTGTGAAATCTGTGTGAATGAGGTCAGAAAAAAAAAATCTAAATATATTTTCTGATGCAACTCTGCTGAGAAATAAGAGCTGAATTTTTCAGGTAACACAAGCGGGTTTTATAATCATGCATTTTATAAAGACCAAATCATTCTATTGCTTTTCTACAGTCTGTGTTCCTCAGCTTTATTATGTTAATCCAAGGCCCGATTCTTTCACTACTGTTGATATTGAAATAGTCGCCTCATTCAAATGGCTCCATTAATGCCTGTAGGCTCACTGGGGTGGGTAATGTTGGAAGCTCTCATCCTTCAATTGATAAGAGCTGTTTTTGAAAAAGGCCTCTATTAGATTAAAAAATCATAGTTATACCTCTATGGTTTAAAACAAAGCCCCTTCTCTTCCTAGTTACAATCAATTTATGCAAAGCTTCAAACATAAATACTTCCATATTAGTATGCATTTAAATCCTGTTATAAAAATCTTGTACATCACAACACCCACAAAGTTGGGTTCTCAGATAAGTTTTAGAGAGCGCTTTGTCATCCTATTATTCTCTGGAGAACAAGAAATGAAAATACTGGACCAAAGTATCCTACTTTTATCTAGAAGAAGGCTAAAAGTCACAGAAACCTATAATGTAGACACCCAAACATTCTTCTTAGGTTTTATCAGGTCACATTGGTGGCAACTTGTACTTCACTTTGTAATGTACTGTCATGTCACCTCAGACACAATAAGAAAGGATTTGGCATGGTGTCACCTGAGATCATTATGGCTTGGACAGACTACCTCTAGCTTAGAAAAAAAAAATACAGAACTGTTCAAGAAGTTTCTAAGGAGAAAAATCTCAGGTTGTGATAATTCTCATTGGGAAATATTTGAAAGAGTGTTCTAAAATAATTATGGTTCAATTAAGCCAATGTTTGCCAGCACAGTGCAGTTTTCACCCTTTGTTAGAAAGTTATAAGATGTAGTTATACTTTTTTAAGGAAAAAGCTTGATTAAACCAATGAAGATTCTCTCCTACAATATTTTGCCTGATGACAAGTAACCATGTATGTCTTTCCCAATATCCTTACGAGTTGAAAAAAAAAAAAAAGAATTCTTTTCTTGCTTCCCAGATTTGGAGATGCTGCTTTTATTGGATGTTCTAGATGGAGTATGGTATTATCAGAATGTTGTTCTGATGGTCTTGTTCTCGCTTTCCTACCCTTCTTTAAAGTTTTTTAGCCATTATCTTTCGGGAGGGCTAGGAATCTGAATTACATTTTAAAATGTTTTGACATTCATTTCTGTATTTCTCTCATCCTGCTTGGTACTCTAGGTGTGTAGGTCAAATTATGTGAAGCCCCGAGTTTCAGGTAATATAAATACAAAAATGAAAGTTGCTTTTATCTAGGAAGCTGTTTTCAAGCTCACTGTAAACGAAATAACTTGGCAAAACCTACACTCTGTTGTTGCAGGCTATTCTTACAAAATCAAACTAAGCTTGAAAATCATCTGTTCACAGGATGACAAAGAACTGGAAGATTTTCAGGTAAATTTGACATTGTTCTGACTTCCATTCAGCATTCTGGTTTCTGGCAGAGAAAAGATAAAAGCACACTAGGAAAGGGAATGGATTTTTTTTCCTTATCTATTGTACTAATACCAAATAAATCACTTTTAGAATACCAGCAAATCCTGAAGTCTTGAGAAGAAAGTGACAAAAGGATTTTTTTTTTTGCCTTTTTACTGCACAGATGGTTCATGAGAAACACAGCAGGAGCAACAGTAAAACATTAATTTGTTCATTTCAAGAGATCTGCTGCTCTGCTGATAGTGTCACAAGCCATATTTGCAGCTGAACAGGTAAAAGGAGAAGTGCTGAGACCTTCATGTTCAGATTTTCTCTAAGTTCTGTATAATTCCAGCCCTAATTCATAACTGTTTAAATTTTAAATATGCTTCTTAGTAAAATTTTAATTATGTTGCCCTCTTTCATGAATGACAGATGTTCTGTGCAGTGAAATAAAAAGCAATCTGAGTGCCACACACACACAGAGTAATAGATAAATGCAAGATGATTACTCTTCATGGATTTATTCTTAACTCAGTCATCAATAGAGTTTAAACCATATAGATTCTTTGTATGTACTGTAACTTCTAATATTAGATACTCATTTGTATATCTGCAATGCCTTGTAGCATAAACATTACCAAAATATAGACAGCCTCCAACCTTTACATCCCCCACAAAAACCTTCTCTATTAAAAAACAGCAGGTCCAGGATTGTGCTTCCCCCTTGTTGGCTCCTTCACCAGCTGTATCAGGAAGTTATCTCCCACAAACTCTAGGAACCTCTAGGACTGCTCCCCATCTGCTGCTGCACCCAACCAACTCTCACAGGGCACAACATTGTCACCGACACAGCGCTGTGCCAAATCTGGGAAGAACAGAAAGGGCTTAAAGGAGTTCCTGGCAATGGGAGGTACATTTCCAGGGCCTCATGGGCAGAATGAGGTCAGAAATGCTCCTTTCAGCCATGAGAATGAAAGGCATTCAACAAGGACTCAGCCACGTGTGCACAAACTCCGGGAAGGAAGGAGAGCTCCTCCTCCTACTGTACTATAAGGCACTGCTCCTCCTCCCTCTCATTAAGTCCTGTCTGGCTCCAGGTGGAGATGTGAGAAAGGCAATGACTGTGATCTTCATGAACACATGGCCTAAGTACCAATGGGCACAAACTTAAGAACAACTCATTGCTTTCTATATTACATGGATGGTGGAAGGCAGCAGCCCCATTCCCAGGCCAGAACCAGCCCTGCTACATCATGGCCATGTTAAAGGGGCAGCCACCGGCTCCAGCAACTACAGTGCAGCTGAAACAACCATGTCTAAAGAAAACACTACTGGTGGTGGATGGTTTCCAGAGCCAGCTTTGGTGTCACAGCAGCAAAGAATACTGAACAGAAGGGCAGAGCCAGCCAGAGTTCTATGCCCAGTAACCAAGGGAGTCAAGGCTGTGGAGGTCAGGAGCAGCCATGGGAATGGATGGAAGCTGCTACTCCTGTCCTTAAAGACAAACAAAGGGATAGGAAAACAGAAAGACGGCAAGAAACTACTGTACTCCCGTGCATTCGTCTACAGACAAGAGGGCAGTCCTCTACAGCACAGAGAAGTCAACTGGAAACAACATCCCACCATGAAACTAAAAAACTCTAGAAAATAACGAATGACCAACATATTGACAAGGAAAACATTTAAGAAGAGCAATCAGGTGAGCAGGGCAGTGCAGGGGAGGGTAGCACAGGGAAGAGGAGCAGGAGGCTGCTCCAACTGTGCTTCCCATCTGCCTTGCAGATGGACGGCCAGACACAAATGGAAAGAGATGATCCCAAGGGCCTGAGCTCACTTCAAACAAGTGCTGTTCATGTCCTACAAAACAAGATGAGTCTGCCCCAAAATGGAGCCTGTCTTGCTCCTAAGGGCCATGAAATCTCCCCAAGATCCCCCTGTTCTTACCCCAAAGCTTCTCCACTGCTTTGCTGACTCCTGACCCCACTGCAGGTTCCTGCACCACACCTCCTGATTGCAGTGGCCGTGTCAACATGGCGTTGCTTGCAGAATTTGACCGAGAGTGACAAGGAAATCAATTCCAGACCAGCAACCCGGTGAGCAGGGCAATGCAGGGGAGGGCAGCACGGGGAAGAGGAGCAGGAGGCTGCTCCTCCTGTGCTTCCCATCTGCCTTGCAGATGGACAGCCCCACACAAATGGAAAGAGATGATCCCAAGGGCCTGAGCTCACTTGGAACAAGTGCTGTTCATGTCCTACAAAACAAGATGAGTCTGCCCCAAAATGGAGCCTGTCTTGCTCCTAAGGGCCATGAAATCTCCCCAAGATCCCCCTGCTCTTACCCCAAAGCTTCTCCACTGCTTTGCTGACTCCTGACCCCACTGCAGGTTCCTGCACCACACCTCCTGATTGCAGTGGCCGTGTCAACATGGCGTTGCTTGCAGAATATGACCTAGAGTGACATGGAAAGCAATTCCAGACCAGCAACCCGGTGAGCAGGGCTATGCAGGGGAGGGCAGCACGGGGAAGAGGAGCAGGAGGCTGCTCCTCCTGTGCTTCCCATCTGCCTTGCAGATGGACAGCCCCACACAAATGGAAAGAGATGATCCCAAGGGCCTGAGCTCACTTGGAACAAGTGCTGTTCATGTCCTACAAAAAAAGATGAGTCTGCCCCAAAATGGAGCCTGTCTTGCTCCTAAGGGCCATGAAATCTCCCCAAGATCCCCCTGCTCTTACCCCAAAGCTTCTCCACTGCTTTGCTGACTCCTGACCCCACTGCAGGTTCCTGCACCACACCTCCTGATTGCAGTGGCCGTGTCAACATGGTGTTACTGGCAGAATGAGACCCAGATGGCAATAGAAATCAATTCCAGACCAGCAACCCGGTGAGCAGGGCTATGCAGGGGAGGGCAGCACGGGGAAGAGGAGCAGGAGGCTGCTCCTCCTGTGCTTCCCATCTGCCTTGCAGATGGACAGCCCCACACAAATGGAAAGAGATGATCCCAAGGGCCTGAGCTCACTTCAAACAAGTGCTGTTCATGTCCTACAAAACAAGATGAGTCTGCCCCAAAATGGAGCCTGTCTTGCTCCTAAGGGCCATGAAATCTCCCCAAGATCCCCCTGTTCTTACCCCAAAGCTTCTCCACTGCTTTGTTGACTCCTGACCCCACTGCAGGTTCCTGCACCACACCTCCTGATTGCAGTGGCCGTGTCAACATGGCGTTGCATGCAGAATTTGACCTACAGTGACATGGAAAGCAATTCCAGACCAGCAACCTGGTGAGCAGGGCTATGCAGGGGAGGGCAGCACGGGGAAGAGGAGCAGGAGGCTGCTCCAACTGTGCTTCCCATCTGCCTTGCAGATGGACAGCCCCACACAAATGGAAAGAGATGATCCCAAGGGCCTGAGCTCACTTCAAACAAGTGCTGTTCATGTCCTACAAAAAAAGATGAGTCTGCCCCAAAATGGAGCCTGTCTTGCTCCTAAGGGCCATGAAATCTCCCCAAGATCCCCCTGCTCTTACCCCAAAGCTTCTCCACTGCTTTGCTGACTCCTGACCCCACTGCAGGTTCCTGCACCACACCTCCTGATTGCAGTGGCCGTGTCAACATGGCGTTGCATGCAGAATTTGACCTAGAGTGACATGGAAAACAATTCCAGACCAGCAACCCGGTGAGCAGGGCTATGCAGGGGAGGGCAGCACGGGAAAGAGGAGCAGGAGGCTGCTCCTCCTGTGCTTCCCATCTGCCTTGCAGATGGACAGCCCCACACAAATGGAAAGAGATGATCCCAAGGGCCTGAGCTCACTTGGAACAAGTGCTGTTCATGTCCTACAAAAAAAGATGAGTCTGCCCCAAAATGGAGCCTGTCTTGCTCCTAAGGGCCATGAAATCTCCCCAAGATCCCCCTGCTCTTACCCCAAAGCTTCTCCACTGCTTTGCTGACTCCTGACCCCACTGCAGGTTCCTGCACCACACCTCCTGATTGCAGTGGCCGTGTCAACATGGTGTTACTGGCAGAATGAGACCCAGATGGCAATAGAAATCAATTCCAGACCAGCAACCCGGTGAGCAGGGCTATGCAGGGGAGGGCAGCACGGGGAAGAGGAGCAGGAGGCTGCTCCTCCTGTGCTTCCCATCTGCCTTGCAGATGGACAGCCCCACACAAATGGAAAGAGATGATCCCAAGGGCCTGAGCTCACTTCAAACAAGTGCTGTTCATGTCCTACAAAACAAGATGAGTCTGCCCCAAAATGGAGCCTGTCTTGCTCCTAAGGGCCATGAAATCTCCCCAAGATCCCCCTGTTCTTACCCCAAAGCTTCTCCACTGCTTTGTTGACTCCTGACCCCACTGCAGGTTCCTGCCCCACACCTCCTGATTGCAGTGGCCGTGTCAACATGGCGTTGCATGCAGAATTTGACCTAGAGTGACATGGAAAGCAATTCCAGACCAGCAACCTGGTGAGCAGGGCTATGCAGGGGAGGGCAGCACGGGGAAGAGGAGCAGGAGGCTGCTCCAACTGTGCTTCCCATCTGCCTTGCAGATGGACAGCCCCACACAAATGGAAAGAGATGATCCCAAGGGCCTGAGCTCACTTCAAACAAGTGCTGTTCATGTCCTACAAAAAAAGATGAGTCTGCCCCAAAATGGAGCCTGTCTTGCTCCTAAGGGCCATGAAATCTCCCCAAGATCCCCCTGCTCTTACCCCAAAGCTTCTCCACTGCTTTGCTGACTCCTGACCCCACTGCAGGTTCCTGCACCACACCTCCTGATTGCAGTGGCCGTGTCAACATGGCGTTGCATGCAGAATTTGACCTAGAGTGACATGGAAAACAATTCCAGACCAGCAACCCGGTGAGCAGGGCTATGCAGGGGAGGGCAGCACGGGAAAGAGGAGCAGGAGGCTGCTCCTCCTGTGCTTCCCATCTGCCTTGCAGATGGACGGCCAGACACAAATGGAAAGAGATGATCCCAAGGGCCTGAGCTCACTTCAAACAAGTGCTGTTCATGTCCTACAAAACAAGATGAGTCTGCCCCAAAATGGAGCCTGTCTTGCTCCTAAGGGCCATGAAATCTCCCCAAGATCCCCCTGCTCTTACCCCAAAGCTTCTCCACTGCTTTGCTGACTCCTGACCCCACTGCAGGTTCCTGCACCACACCTCCTGATTGCAGTGGCCGTGTCAACATGGCGTTGCTTGCAGAATAGAGACTGAGATGGCAATAGAAATCAATTCCAGACCAGCAACCCGGTGAGCAGGGCTATGCAGGGGAGGGCAGCACGGGGAAGAGGAGCAGGAGGCTGCTCCTCCTGTGCTTCCCATCTGCCTTGCAGATGGACAGCCCCACACAAATGGAAAGAGATGATCCCAAGGGCCTGAGCTCACTTCAAACAAGTGCTGTTCATGTCCTACAAAACAAGATGAGTCTGCCCCAAAATGGAGCCTGTCTTGCTCCTAAGGGCCATGAAATCTCCCCAAGATCCCCCTGCTCTTACCCCAAAGCTTCTCCACTGCTTTGCTGACTCCTGACCCCACTGCAGGTTCCTGCACCACACCTCCTGATTGCAGTGGCCGTGTCAACATGGCGTTGCTTGCAGAATATGACCTAGAGTGACATGGAAAGCAATTCCAGACCAGCAACCCGGTGAGCAGGGCTATGCAGGGGAGGGCAGCACGGGGAAGAGGAGCAGGAGGCTGCTCCTCCTGTGCTTCCCATCTGCCTTGCAGATGGACAGCCCCACACAAATGGAAAGAGATGATCCCAAGGGCCTGAGCTCACTTCAAACAAGTGCTGTTCATGTCCTACAAAACAAGATGAGTCTGCCCCAAAATGGAGCCTGTCTTTCTCCTGCAGGGCCATGAAATCTCCCCAAGATCCCCCTGTTCTTACCCCAAAGCTTCTCCACTGCTTTGTTGACTCCTGACCCCACTGCAGGTTCCTGCCCCACACCTCCTGATTGCAGTGGCCGTGTCAACATGGCGTTGCTGGCAGAATTTGACCTAGAGTGACATGGAAAGCAATTCCAGACCAGCAACCTGGTGAGCAGGGCTATGCAGGGGAGGGCAGCACGGGGAAGAGGAGCAGGAGGCTGCTCCAACTGTGCTTCCCATCTGCCTTGCAGATGGACAGCCCCACACAAATGGAAAGAGATGATCCCAAGGGCCTGAGCTCACTTCAAACAAGTGCTGTTCATGTCCTACAAAAAAAGATGAGTCTGCCCCAAAATGGAGCCTGTCTTGCTCCTAAGGGCCATGAAATCTCCCCAAGATCCCCCTGCTCTTACCCCAAAGCTTCTCCACTGCTTTGCTGACTCCTGACCCCACTGCAGGTTCCTGCACCACACCTCCTGATTGCAGTGGCCGTGTCAACATGGCGTTGCATGCAGAATTTGACCTAGAGTGACATGGAAAACAATTCCAGACCAGCAACCCGGTGAGCAGGGCTATGCAGGGGAGGGCAGCACGGGGAAGAGGAGCAGGAGGCTGTTCCTCCTGTGCTTCCCATCTGCCTTGCAGATGGACGGCCAGACACAAATGGAAAGAGATGATCCCAAGGGCCTGAGCTCACTTCAAACAAGTGCTGTTCATGTCCTACAAAACAAGATGAGTCTGCCCCAAAATGGAGCCTGTCTTGCTCCTAAGGGCCATGAAATCTCCCCAAGATCCCCCTGTTCTTACCCCAAAGCTTCTCCACTGCTTTGCTGACTCCTGACCCCACTGCAGGTTCCTGCACCACACCTCCTGATTGCAGTGGCCGTGTCAACATGGCGTTGCTTGCAGAATATGACCTAGAGTGACATGGAAAGCAATTCCAGACCAGCAACCCGGTGAGCAGGGCTATGCAGGGGAGGGCAGCACGGGGAAGAGGAGCAGGAGGCTGCTCCTCCTGTGCTTCCCATCTGCCTTGCAGATGGACGACCAGACACAAATGGAAAGAGATGATCCCAAGGGCCTGAGCTCACTTGGAACAAGTGCTGTTCATGTCCTACAAAAAAAGATGAGTCTGCCCCAAAATGGAGCCTGTCTTGCTCCTAAGGGCCATGAAATCTCCCCTAGATCCCCCTGCTCTTACCCCAAAGCTTCACCACTGCTTTGCTGACTCCTGACCCCACTGCAGGTTCCTGCACCACACCTCCTGATTGCAGTGGCCGTGTCAACATGGTGTTACTGGCAGAATGAGACCCAGATGGCAATAGAAATCAATTCCAGACCAGCAACCCGGTGAGCAGGGCTATGCAGGGGAGGGCAGCACAGGGAAGAGGAGCAGGAGGCTGCTCCTCCTGTGCTTTCCATCTGCCTTGCAGATGGACAGCCCCACACAAATGGAAAGAGATGATCCCAAGGGCCTGAGCTCACTTGGAACAAGTGCTGTTCATGTCCTACAAAAAAAGATGAGTCTGCCCCAAAATGGAGCCTGTCTTGCTCCTAAGGGCCATGAAATCTCCCCAAGATCCCCCAGTTCTTACCCCAAAGCTTCTCCACTGCTTTGCTGACTCCTGACCCCACTGCAGGTTCCTGCCCCACACCTCCTGATTGCAGTGGCCGTGTCAACATGGCGTTGCTTGCAGAATACGACCTAGAGTGACATGGAAAGCAATTCCAGACCAGCAACCCGGTGAGCAGGGCTATGCAGGGGAGGGCAGCACGGGGAAGAGGAGCAGGAGGCTGCTCCTCCTGTGCTTCCCATCTGCCTTGCAGATGGACAGCCCCACACAAATGGAAAGAGATGATCCCAAGGGCCTGAGCTCACTTGGAACAAGTGCTGTTCATGTCCTACAAAAAAAGATGAGTCTGCCCCAAAATGGAGCCTGTCTTGCTCCTAAGGGCCATGAAATCTCCCCAAGATCCCCCTGCTCTTACCCCAAAGCTTCTCCACTGCTTTGCTGACTCCTGACCCCACTGCAGGTTCCTGCCCCACACCTCCTGATTGCAGTGGCCGTGTCAACATGGTGTTACTGGCAGAATGAGACCCAGATGGCAATAGAAATCAATTCCAGACCAGCAACCCGGTGAGCAGGGCTATGCAGGGGAGGGCAGCACAGGGAAGAGGAGCAGGAGACTGCTCCAACTGTGCTTTCCATCTGCCTTGCAGATGGACAGCCCCACACAAATGGAAAGAGATGATCCCAAGGGCCTGAGCTCACTTGGAACAAGTGCTGTTCATGTCCTACAAAAAAAGATGAGTCTGCCCCAAAATGGAGCCTGTCTTGCTCCTAAGGGCCATGAAATCTCCCCAAGATCCCCCTGCTCTTACCCCAAAGCTTCTCCACTGCTTTGCTGACTCCTGACCCCACTGCAGGTTCCTGCCCCACACCTCCTGATTGCAGTGGCTGTGTCAACATGGCATTTCTTGCAGAATTTTACCTAGAGTGACATGGAAAGCAATTCCAGACCAGCAACCCGGTGAGCAGGGCTATGCAGGGGAGGGCAGCACGGGGAAGAGGAGCAGGAGGCTGCTCCTCCTGTGCTTCCCATCTGCCTTGCAGATGGACAGCCCCACACAAATGGAAAGAGATGATCCCAAGGGCCTGAGCTCACTTGGAACAAGTGCTGTTCATGTCCTACAAAAAAAGATGAGTCTGCCCCAAAATGGAGCCTGTCTTGCTCCTAAGGGCCATGAAATCTCCCCAAGATCCCCCTGTTCTTACCCCAAAGCTTCTCCACTGCTTTGTTGACTCCTGACCCCACTGCAGGTTCCTGCACCACACCTCCTGATTGCAGTGGCCGTGTCAACATGGCGTTGCATGCAGAATTTGACCTAGAGTGACATGGAAAGCAATTCCAGACCAGCAACCCGGTGAGCAGGGCTATGCAGGGGAGGGCAGCACGGGGAAGAGGAGCAGGAGGCTGCTCCAACTGTGCTTTCCATCTGCCTTTCAGATGGACAGCCCCACACAAATGGAAAGAGATGATCCCAAGGGCCTGAGCTCACTTGGAACAAGTGCTGTTCATGTCCTACAAAAAAAGATGAGTCTGCCCCAAAATGGAGCCCGTCTTGCTCCTAAGGGCCATGAAATCTCCCCAAGATCCCCCTGTTCTTACCCCAAAGCTTCTCCACTGCTTTGCTGACTCCTGACCCCACTGCAGGTTCCTGCCCCACACCTCCTGATTGCAGTGGCTGTGTCAACATGGCATTTCTTGCAGAATTTTACCTAGAGTGACATGGAAAGCAATTCCAGACCAGCAACCCGGTGAGCAGGGCTATGCAGGGGAGGGCAGCACGGGGAAGAGGAGCAGGAGGCTGCTCCTCCTGTGCTTCCCATCTGCCTTGCAGATGGACAGCCCCACACAAATGGAAAGAGATGATCCCAAGGGCCTGAGCTCACTTGGAACAAGTGCTGTTCATGTCCTACAAAAAAAGATGAGTCTGCCCCAAAATGGAGCCTGTCTTGCTCCTAAGGGCCATGAAATCTCCCCAAGATCCCCCTGCTCTTACCCCAAAGCTTCTCCACTGCTTTGCTGACTCCTGACCCCACTGCAGGTTCCTGCCCCACACCTCCTGATTGCAGTGGCCGTGTCAACATGGCGTTGCTGGCAGAATTTGACCTAGAGTGACATGGAAAGCAATTCCAGACCAGCAACCCGGTGAGCAGGGCTATGCAGGGGAGGGCAGCACGGGGAAGAGGAGCAGGAGGCTGCTCCAACTGTGCTTCCCATCTGCCTTGCAGATGGACAGCCCCACACAAATGGAAAGAGATGATCCCAAGGGCCTGAGCTCACTTCAAACAAGTGCTGTTCATGTCCTACAAAAAAAGATGAGTCTGCCCCAAAATGGAGCCTGTCTTGCTCCTAAGGGCCATGAAATCTCCCCAAGATCCCCCAGTTCTTACCCCAAAGCTTCTCCACTGCTTTGCTGACTCCTGACCCCACTGCAGGTTCCTGCACCACACCTCCTGATTGCAGTGGCCGTGTCAACATGGCGTTGCTTGCAGAATACGACCTAGAGTGACATGGAAAGCAATTCCAGACCAGCAACCCGGTGAGCAGGGCTATGCAGGGGAGGGCAGCACGGGGAAGAGGAGCAGGAGGCTGCTCCTCCTGTGCTTCCCATCTGCCTTGCAGATGGACAGCCCCACACAAATGGAAAGAGATGATCCCAAGGGCCTGAGCTCACTTGGAACAAGTGCTGTTCATGTCCTACAAAAAAAGATGAGTCTGCCCCAAAATGGAGCCTGTCTTGCTCCTAAGGGCCATGAAATCTCCCCAAGATCCCCCTGCTCTTACCCCAAAGCTTCTCCACTGCTTTGCTGACTCCTGACCCCACTGCAGGTTTCTGCCCCACACCTCCTGATTGCAGTGGCCGTGTCAACATGGCGTTGCATGCAGAATTTGACCTAGAGTGACATGGAAAGCAATTCCAGACCAGCAACCCGGTGAGCAGGGCTATGCAGGGGAGGGCAGCACGGGGAAGAGGAGCAGGAGGCTGCTCCTCCTGTGCTTCCCATCTGCCTTGCAGATGGACGGCCAGACACAAATGGAAAGAGATGATCCCAAGGGCCTGAGCTCACTTCAAACAAGTGCTGTTCATGTCCTACAAAAAAAGATGAGTCTGCCCCAAAATGGAGCCTGTCTTGCTCCTAAGGGCCATGAAATCTCCCCAAGATCCCCCTGCTCTTACCCCAAAGCTTCTCCACTGCTTTGCTGACTCCTGACCCCACTGCAGGTTCCTGCCCCACACCTCCTGATTGCAGTGGCTGTGTCAACATGGCATTTCTTGCAGAATTTTACCTAGAGTGACATGGAAAGCAATTCCAGACCAGCAACCCGGTGAGCAGGGCTATGCAGGGGAGGGCAGCACGGGGAAGAGGAGCAGGAGGCTGCTCCTCCTGTGCTTCCCATCTGCCTTGCAGATGGACAGCCCCACACAAATGGAAAGAGATGATCCCAAGGGCCTGAGCTCACTTGGAACAAGTGCTGTTCATGTCCTACAAAAAAAGATGAGTCTGCCCCAAAATGGAGCCTGTCTTGCTCCTAAGGGCCATGAAATCTCCCCAAGATCCCCCTGTTCTTACCCCAAAGCTTCTCCACTGCTTTGCTGACTCCTGACCCCACTGCAGGTTCCTGCACCACACCTCCTGATTGCAGTGGCCGTGTCAACATGGCGTTGCTGGCAGAATTTGACCTAGAGTGACATGGAAAGCAATTCCAGACCAGCAACCCGGTGAGCAGGGCTATGCAGGGGAGGGCAGCACGGGGAAGAGGAGCAGGAGGCTGCTCCAACTGTGCTTTCCATCTGCCTTTCAGATGGACAGCCCCACACAAATGGAAAGAGATGATCCCAAGGGCCTGAGCTCACTTGGAACAAGTGCTGTTCATGTCCTACAAAAAAAGATGAGTCTGCCCCAAAATGGAGCCCGTCTTGCTCCTAAGGGCCATGAAATCTCCCCAAGATCCCCCTGTTCTTACCCCAAAGCTTCTCCACTGCTTTGCTGACTCCTGACCCCACTGCAGGTTCCTGCCCCACACCTCCTGATTGCAGTGGCCGTGTCAACATGGCATTTCTTGCAGAATTTTACCTAGAGTGACATGGAAAGCAATTCCAGACCAGCAACCCGGTGAGCAGGGCTATGCAGGGGAGGGCAGCACGGGGAAGAGGAGCAGGAGGCTGCTCCTCCTGTGCTTCCCATCTGCCTTGCAGATGGACAGCCCCACACAAATGGAAAGAGATGATCCCAAGGGCCTGAGCTCACTTGGAACAAGTGCTGTTCATGTCCTACAAAAAAAGATGAGTCTGCCCCAAAATGGAGCCTGTCTTGCTCCTAAGGGCCATGAAATCTCCCCAAGATCCCCCTGCTCTTACCCCAAAGCTTCTCCACTGCTTTGCTGACTCCTGACCCCACTGCAGGTTCCTGCACCACACCTCCTGATTGCAGTGGCCGTGTCAACATGGCGTTGCTGGCAGAATTTGACCTAGAGTGACATGGAAAGCAATTCCAGACCAGCAACCCGGTGAGCAGGGCTATGCAGGGGAGGGCAGCACGGGGAAGAGGAGCAGGAGGCTGCTCCTCCTGTGCTTCCCATCTGCCTTGCAGATGGACAGCCCCACACAAATGGAAAGAGATGATCCCAAGGGCCTGAGCTCACTTGGAACAAGTGCTGTTCATGTCCTACAAAAAAAGATGAGTCTGCCCCAAAATGGAGCCTGTCTTGCTCCTAAGGGCCATGAAATCTCCCCAAGATCCCCCTGCTCTTACCCCAAAGCTTCTCCACTGCTTTGCTGACTCCTGACCCCACTGCAGGTTCCTGCCCCACACCTCCTGATTGCAGTGGCCGTGTCAACATGGCGTTGCTGGCAGAATTTGACCTAGAGTGACATGGAAAGCAATTCCAGACCAGCAACCCGGTGAGCAGGGCTATGCAGGGGAGGGCAGCACGGGGAAGAGGAGCAGGAGGCTGCTCCAACTGTGCTTCCCATCTGCCTTGCAGATGGACAGCCCCACACAAATGGAAAGAGATGATCCCAAGGGCCTGAGCTCACTTCAAACAAGTGCTGTTCATGTCCTACAAAAAAAGATGAGTCTGCCCCAAAATGGAGCCTGTCTTGCTCCTAAGGGCCATGAAATCTCCCCAAGATCCCCCAGTTCTTACCCCAAAGCTTCTCCACTGCTTTGCTGACTCCTGACCCCACTGCAGGTTCCTGCACCACACCTCCTGATTGCAGTGGCCGTGTCAACATGGCGTTGCTTGCAGAATACGACCTAGAGTGACATGGAAAGCAATTCCAGACCAGCAACCCGGTGAGCAGGGCTATGCAGGGGAGGGCAGCACGGGGAAGAGGAGCAGGAGGCTGCTCCTCCTGTGCTTCCCATCTGCCTTGCAGATGGACAGCCCCACACAAATGGAAAGAGATGATCCCAAGGGCCTGAGCTCACTTGGAACAAGTGCTGTTCATGTCCTACAAAAAAAGATGAGTCTGCCCCAAAATGGAGCCTGTCTTGCTCCTAAGGGCCATGAAATCTCCCCAAGATCCCCCTGCTCTTACCCCAAAGCTTCTCCACTGCTTTGCTGACTCCTGACCCCACTGCAGGTTTCTGCCCCACACCTCCTGATTGCAGTGGCCGTGTCAACATGGCGTTGCATGCAGAATTTGACCTAGAGTGACATGGAAAGCAATTCCAGACCAGCAACCCGGTGAGCAGGGCTATGCAGGGGAGGGCAGCACGGGGAAGAGGAGCAGGAGGCTGCTCCTCCTGTGCTTCCCATCTGCCTTGCAGATGGACGGCCAGACACAAATGGAAAGAGATGATCCCAAGGGCCTGAGCTCACTTCAAACAAGTGCTGTTCATGTCCTACAAAACAAGATGAGTCTGCCCCAAAATGGAGCCTGTCTTGCTCCTAAGGGCCATGAAATCTCCCCAAGATCCCCCTGCTCTTACCCCAAAGCTTCTCCACTGCTTTGCTGACTCCTGACCCCACTGCAGGTTCCTGCCCCACACCTCCTGATTGCAGTGGCTGTGTCAACATGGCATTTCTTGCAGAATTTTACCTAGAGTGACATGGAAAGCAATTCCAGACCAGCAACCCGGTGAGCAGGGCTATGCAGGGGAGGGCAGCACGGGGAAGAGGAGCAGGAGGCTGCTCCTCCTGTGCTTCCCATCTGCCTTGCAGATGGACAGCCCCACACAAATGGAAAGAGATGATCCCAAGGGCCTGAGCTCACTTGGAACAAGTGCTGTTCATGTCCTACAAAAAAAGATGAGTCTGCCCCAAAATGGAGCCTGTCTTGCTCCTAAGGGCCATGAAATCTCCCCAAGATCCCCCTGTTCTTACCCCAAAGCTTCTCCACTGCTTTGCTGACTCCTGACCCCACTGCAGGTTCCTGCACCACACCTCCTGATTGCAGTGGCCGTGTCAACATGGCGTTGCTGGCAGAATTTGACCTAGAGTGACATGGAAAGCAATTCCAGACCAGCAACCCGGTGAGCAGGGCTATGCAGGGGAGGGCAGCACGGGGAAGAGGAGCAGGAGGCTGCTCCAACTGTGCTTTCCATCTGCCTTTCAGATGGACAGCCCCACACAAATGGAAAGAGATGATCCCAAGGGCCTGAGCTCACTTGGAACAAGTGCTGTTCATGTCCTACAAAAAAAGATGAGTCTGCCCCAAAATGGAGCCTGTCTTGCTCCTAAGGGCCATGAAATCTCCCCAAGATCCCCCTGTTCTTACCCCAAAGCTTCTCCACTGCTTTGCTGACTCCTGACCCCACTGCAGGTTCCTGCCCCACACCTCCTGATTGCAGTGGCTGTGTCAACATGGCATTTCTTGCAGAATTTTACCTAGAGTGACATGGAAAGCAATTCCAGACCAGCAACCCGGTGAGCAGGGCTATGCAGGGGAGGGCAGCACGGGGAAGAGGAGCAGGAGGCTGCTCCTCCTGTGCTTCCCATCTGCCTTGCAGATGGACAGCCCCACACAAATGGAAAGAGATGATCCCAAGGGCCTGAGCTCACTTGGAACAAGTGCTGTTCATGTCCTACAAAAAAAGATGAGTCTGCCCCAAAATGGAGCCTGTCTTGCTCCTAAGGGCCATGAAATCTCCCCAAGATCCCCCTGCTCTTACCCCAAAGCTTCTCCACTGCTTTGCTGACTCCTGACCCCACTGCAGGTTCCTGCACCACACCTCCTGATTGCAGTGGCCGTGTCAACATGGCGTTGCTGGCAGAATTTGACCTAGAGTGACATGGAAAGCAATTCCAGACCAGCAACCCGGTGAGCAGGGCTATGCAGGGGAGGGCAGCACGGGGAAGAGGAGCAGGAGGCTGCTCCAACTGTGCTTCCCATCTGCCTTGCAGATGGACAGCCCCACACAAATGGAAAGAGATGATCCCAAGGGCCTGAGCTCACTTCAAACAAGTGCTGTTCATGTCCTACAAAAAAAGATGAGTCTGCCCCAAAATGGAGCCTGTCTTGCTCCTAAGGGCCATGAAATCTCCCCTAGATCCCCCTGCTCTTACCCCAAAGCTTCTCCACTGCTTTGCTGACTCCTGACCCCACTGCAGGTTCCTGCACCACACCTCCTGATTGCAGTGGCCGTGTCAACATGGTGTTACTGGCAGAATGAGACCCAGATGGCAATAGAAAGCAATTCCAGACCAGCAACCCGGTGAGCAGGGCTATGCAGGGGAGGGCAGCACAGGGAAGAGGAGCAGGAGGCTGCTCCAACTGTGCTTTCCATCTGCCTTGCAGATGGACAGCCCCACACAAATGGAAAGAGATGATCCCAAGGGCCTGAGCTCACTTGGAACAAGTGCTGTTCATGTCCTACAAAAAAAGATGAGTCTGCCCCAAAATGGAGCCTGTCTTGCTCCTAAGGGCCATGAAATCTCCCCAAGATCCCCCTGCTCTTACCCCAAAGCTTCTCCACTGCTTTGCTGACTCCTGACCCCACTGCAGGTTCCTGCCCCACACCTCCTGATTGCAGTGGCCGTGTCAACATGGCGTTGCTGGCAGAATTTTACCTAGAGTGACATGGAAAGCAATTCCAGACCAGCAACCCGGTGAGCAGGGCTATGCAGGGGAGGGCAGCACAGGGAAGAGGAGCAGGAGGCTGCTCCAACTGTGCTTCCCATCTGCCTTGCAGATGGACAGCCCCACACAAATGGAAAGAGATGATCCCAAGGGCCTGAGCTCACTTCAAACAAGTGCTGTTCATGTCCTACAAAACAAGATGAGTCTGCCCCAAAATGGAGCCTGTCTTGCTCCTAAGGGCCATGAAATCTCCCCAAGATCCCCCTGCTCTTACCCCAAAGCTTCTCCACTGCTTTGCTGACTCCTGACCCCACTGCAGGTTCCTGCCCCACACCTCCTGATTGCAGTGGCCGTGTCAACATGGCGTTGCTGGCAGAATTTGACCTAGAGTGACATGGAAATCAATTCCAGACCAGCAACCCGGTGAGCAGGGCTATGCAGGGGAGGGCAGCACGGGGAAGAGGAGCAGGAGGCTGCTCCTCCTGTGCTTCCCATCTGCCTTGCAGATGGACGGCCAGACACAAATGGAAAGAGATGATCCCAAGGGCCTGAGCTCACTTGGAACAAGTGCTGTTCATGTCCTACAAAACAAGATGAGTCTGCCCCAAAATGGAGCCTGTCTTGCTCCTAAGGGCCATGAAATCTCCCCAAGATCCCCCTGCTCTTACCCCAAAGCTTCTCCACTGCTTTGCTGACTCCTGACCCCACTGCAGGTTCCTGCACCACACCTCCTGATTGCAGTGGCCGTGTCAACATGGCGTTGCTGGCAGAATTTGACCTAGAGTGACATGGAAAGCAATTCCAGACCAGCAACCCGGTGAGCAGGGCTATGCAGGGGAGGGCAGCACGAGGAAGAGGAGCAGGAGGCTGCTCCTCCTGTGCTTCCCATCTGCCTTGCAGATGGACAGCCCCACACAAATGGAAAGAGATGATCCCAAGGGCCTGAGCTCACATCAAACAAGTGCTGTTCATGTCCTACAAAAAAAGATGAGTCTGCCCCAAAATGGAGCCTGTCTTGCTCCTAAGGGCCATGAAATCTCCCCAAGATCCCCCTGCTCTTACCCCAAAGCTTCTCCACTGCTTTGCTGACTCCTGACCCCACTGCAGGTTCCTGCCCCACACCTCCTGATTGCAGTGGCCGTGTTAACATGGCGTTGCTGGCAGAATTTGACCTAGAGTGACATGGAAAGCAATTCCAGACCAGCAACCCGGTGAGCAGGGCTATGCAGGGGAGGGCAGCACGGGGAAGAGGAGCAGGAGGCTGCTCCTCCTGTGCTTCCCATCTGCCTTGCAGATGGACGGCCAGACACAAATGGAAAGAGATGATCCCAAGGGCCTGAGCTCACTTGGAACAAGTGCTGTTCATGTCCTACAAAACAAGATGAGTCTGCCCCAAAATGGAGCCTGTCTTGCTCCTAAGGGCCATGAAATCTCCCCAAGATCCCCCTGCTCTTACCCCAAAGCTTCTCCACTGCTTTGCTGACTCCTGACCCCACTGCAGGTTCCTGCCCCACACCTCCTGATTGCAGTGGCCGTGTCAACATGGCGTTGCTGGCAGAATTTGACCTAGAGTGACATGGAAAGCAATTCCAGACCAGCAACCCGGTGAGCAGGGCTATGCAGGGGAGGGCAGCACGGGGAAGAGGAGCAGGAGGCTGCTCCAACTGTGCTTCCCATCTGCCTTGCAGATGGACAGCCCCACACAAATGGAAAGAGATGATCCCAAGGGCCTGAGCTCACTTGGAACAAGTGCTGTTCATGTCCTACAAAAAAAGATGAGTCTGCCCCAAAATGGAGCCTGTCTTGCTCCTAAGGGCCATGAAATCTCCCCTAGATCCCCCTGCTCTTACCCCAAAGCTTCTCCACTGCTTTGCTGACTCCTGACCCCACTGCAGGTTCCTGCACCACACCTCCTGATTGCAGTGGCCGTGTCAACATGGTGTTACTGGCAGAATGAGACCCAGATGGCAATAGAAATCAATTCCAGACCAGCAACCCGGTGAGCAGGGCTATGCAGGGGAGGGCAGCACGGGGAAGAGGAGCAGGAGGCTGCTCCAACTGTGCTTTCCATCTGCCTTTCAGATGGACAGCCCCACACAAATGGAAAGAGATGATCCCAAGGGCCTGAGCTCACTTGGAACAAGTGCTGTTCATGTCCTACAAAACAAGATGAGTCTGCCCCAAAATGGAGCCTGTCTTGCTCCTAAGGGCCATGAAATCTCCCCAAGATCCCCCTGTTCTTACCCCAAAGCTTCTCCACTGCTTTGCTGACTCCTGACCCCACTGCAGGTTCCTGCACCACACCTCCTGATTGCAGTGGCCATGTCAACATGGTGTTACTGGCAGAATTTGACCTAGAGTGACATGGAAGGCAATTCCAGACCAGCAACCCGGTGAGCAGGGCTATGCAGGGGAGGGCAGCACGAGGAAGAGGAGCAGGAGGCTGCTCCAACTGTGCTTCCCATCTGCCTTGCAGATGGACAGCCCCACACAAATGGAAAGAGATGATCCCAAGGGCCTGAGCTCACTTCAAACAAGTGCTGTTCATGTCCTACAAAAAAAGATGAGTCTGCCCCAAAATGGAGCCTGTCTTGCTCCTAAGGGCCATGAAATCTCCCCAAGATCCCCCTGCTCTTACCCCAAAGCTTCTCCACTGCTTTGCTGACTCCTGACCCCACTGCAGGTTCCTGCACCACACCTCCTGATTGCAGTGGCCGTGTCAACATGGTGTTACTGGCAGAATGAGACCCAGATGGCAATAGAAATCAATTCCAGACCAGCAACCCGGTGAGCAGGGCTATGCAGGGGAGGGCAGCACGGGGAAGAGGAGCAGGAGGCTGCTCCAACTGTGCTTCCCATCTGCCTTGCAGATGGACGGCCAGACACAAATGGAAAGAGATGATCCCAAGGGCCTGAGCTCACTTCAAACAAGTGCTGTTCATGTCCTACAAAAAAAGATGAGTCTGCCCCAAAATGGAGCCTGTCTTGCTCCTAAGGGCCATGAAATCTCCCCAAGATCCCCCTGCTCTTACCCCAAAGCTTCTCCACTGCTTTGCTGACTCCTGACCCCACTGCAGGTTCCTGCCCCACACCTCCTGATTGCAGTGGCTGTGTCAACATGGCATTTCTTGCAGAATTTTACCTAGAGTGACATGGAAAGCAATTCCAGACCAGCAACCCGGTGAGCAGGGCTATGCAGGGGAGGGCAGCACGGGGAAGAGGAGCAGGAGGCTGCTCCTCCTGTGCTTCCCATCTGCCTTGCAGATGGACAGCCCCACACAAATGGAAAGAGATGATCCCAAGGGCCTGAGCTCACTTGGAACAAGTGCTGTTCATGTCCTACAAAAAAAGATGAGTCTGCCCCAAAATGGAGCCTGTCTTGCTCCTAAGGGCCATGAAATCTCCCCAAGATCCCCCTGTTCTTACCCCAAAGCTTCTCCACTGCTTTGTTGACTCCTGACCCCACTGCAGGTTCCTGCACCACACCTCCTGATTGCAGTGGCCGTGTCAACATGGCGTTGCTGGCAGAATTTGACCTAGAGTGACATGGAAAGCAATTCCAGACCAGCAACCCGGTGAGCAGGGCTATGCAGGGGAGGGCAGCACGGGGAAGAGGAGCAGGAGGCTGCTCCAACTGTGCTTTCCATCTGCCTTTCAGATGGACAGCCCCACACAAATGGAAAGAGATGATCCCAAGGGCCTGAGCTCACTTGGAACAAGTGCTGTTCATGTCCTACAAAAAAAGATGAGTCTGCCCCAAAATGGAGCCCGTCTTGCTCCTAAGGGCCATGAAATCTCCCCAAGATCCCCCTGTTCTTACCCCAAAGCTTCTCCACTGCTTTGCTGACTCCTGACCCCACTGCAGGTTCCTGCCCCACACCTCCTGATTGCAGTGGCCGTGTCAACATGGCGTTGCTGGCAGAATTTGACCTAGAGTGACATGGAAAGCAATTCCAGACCAGCAACCCGGTGAGCAGGGCTATGCAGGGGAGGGCAGCACGGGGAAGAGGAGCAGGAGGCTGCTCCAACTGTGCTTCCCATCTGCCTTGCAGATGGACAGCCCCACACAAATGGAAAGAGATGATCCCAAGGGCCTGAGCTCACTTGGAACAAGTGCTGTTCATGTCCTACAAAAAAAGATGAGTCTGCCCCAAAATGGAGCCTGTCTTGCTCCTAAGGGCCATGAAATCTCCCCAAGATCCCCCTGTTCTTACCCCAAAGCTTCTCCACTGCTTTGTTGACTCCTGACCCCACTGCAGGTTCCTGCACCACACCTCCTGATTGCAGTGGCCGTGTCAACATGGCGTTGCTGGCAGAATTTGACCTAGAGTGACATGGAAAGCAATTCCAGACCAGCAACCCGGTGAGCAGGGCTATGCAGGGGAGGGCAGCACGGGGAAGAGGAGCAGGAGGCTGCTCCAACTGTGCTTTCCATCTGCCTTTCAGATGGACAGCCCCACACAAATGGAAAGAGATGATCCCAAGGGCCTGAGCTCACTTGGAACAAGTGCTGTTCATGTCCTACAAAAAAAGATGAGTCTGCCCCAAAATGGAGCCCGTCTTGCTCCTAAGGGCCATGAAATCTCCCCAAGATCCCCCTGTTCTTACCCCAAAGCTTCTCCACTGCTTTGCTGACTCCTGACCCCACTGCAGGTTCCTGCCCCACACCTCCTGATTGCAGTGGCCGTGTCAACATGGCGTTGCTGGCAGAATTTGACCTAGAGTGACATGGAAAGCAATTCCAGACCAGCAACCCGGTGAGCAGGGCTATGCAGGGGAGGGCAGCACGGGGAAGAGGAGCAGGAGGCTGCTCCAACTGTGCTTCCCATCTGCCTTGCAGATGGACAGCCCCACACAAATGGAAAGAGATGATCCCAAGGGCCTGAGCTCACTTCAAACAAGTGCTGTTCATGTCCTACAAAAAAAGATGAGTCTGCCCCAAAATGGAGCCTGTCTTGCTCCTAAGGGCCATGAAATCTCCCCAAGATCCCCCAGTTCTTACCCCAAAGCTTCTCCACTGCTTTGCTGACTCCTGACCCCACTGCAGGTTCCTGCCCCACACCTCCTGATTGCAGTGGCCGTGTCAACATGGCGTTGCTTGCAGAATACGACCTAGAGTGACATGGAAAGCAATTCCAGACCAGCAACCCGGTGAGCAGGGCTATGCAGGGGAGGGCAGCACGGGGAAGAGGAGCAGGAGGCTGCTCCTCCTGTGCTTCCCATCTGCCTTGCAGATGGACAGCCCCACACAAATGGAAAGAGATGATCCCAAGGGCCTGAGCTCACTTGGAACAAGTGCTGTTCATGTCCTACAAAAAAAGATGAGTCTGCCCCAAAATGGAGCCTGTCTTGCTCCTAAGGGCCATGAAATCTCCCCAAGATCCCCCTGCTCTTACCCCAAAGCTTCTCCACTGCTTTGCTGACTCCTGACCCCACTGCAGGTTTCTGCCCCACACCTCCTGATTGCAGTGGCCGTGTCAACATGGCGTTGCTGGCAGAATTTGACCTAGAGTGACATGGAAAGCAATTCCAGACCAGCAACCCGGTGAGCAGGGCTATGCAGGGGAGGGCAGCACGGGGAAGAGGAGCAGGAGGCTGCTCCAACTGTGCTTTCCATCTGCCTTGCAGATGGACGGCCAGACACAAATGGAAAGAGATGATCCCAAGGGCCTGAGCTCACTTGGAACAAGTGCTGTTCATGTCCTACAAAACAAGATGAGTCTGCCCCAAAATGGAGCCCGTCTTGCTCCTAAGGGCCATGAAATCTCCCCAAGATCCCCCTGCTCTTACCCCAAAGCTTCTCCACTGCTTTGCTGACTCCTGACCCCACTGCAGGTTCCTGCCCCACACCTCCTGATTGCAGTGGCCGTGTCAACATGGCATTTCTTGCAGAATTTTACCTAGAGTGACATGGAAAGCAATTCCAGACCAGCAACCCGGTGAGCAGGGCTATGCAGGGGAGGGCAGCACGGGGAAGAGGAGCAGGAGGCTGCTCCTCCTGTGCTTCCCATCTGCCTTGCAGATGGACAGCCCCACACAAATGGAAAGAGATGATCCCAAGGGCCTGAGCTCACTTGGAACAAGTGCTGTTCATGTCCTACAAAAAAAGATGAGTCTGCCCCAAAATGGAGCCTGTCTTGCTCCTAAGGGCCATGAAATCTCCCCAAGATCCCCCTGTTCTTACCCCAAAGCTTCTCCACTGCTTTGTTGACTCCTGACCCCACTGCAGGTTCCTGCACCACACCTCCTGATTGCAGTGGCCGTGTCAACATGGCGTTGCTGGCAGAATTTGACCTACAGTGACATGGAAAGCAATTCCAGACCAGCAACCCGGTGAGCAGGGCTATGCAGGGGAGGGCAGCACGGGGAAGAGGAGCAGGAGGCTGCTCCAACTGTGCTTTCCATCTGCCTTTCAGATGGACAGCCCCACACAAATGGAAAGAGATGATCCCAAGGGCCTGAGCTCACTTGGAACAAGTGCTGTTCATGTCCTACAAAAAAAGATGAGTCTGCCCCAAAATGGAGCCCGTCTTGCTCCTAAGGGCCATGAAATCTCCCCAAGATCCCCCTGTTCTTACCCCAAAGCTTCTCCACTGCTTTGCTGACTCCTGACCCCACTGCAGGTTCCTGCCCCACACCTCCTGATTGCAGTGGCTGTGTCAACATGGCATTTCTTGCAGAATTTTACCTAGAGTGACATGGAAAGCAATTCCAGACCAGCAACCCGGTGAGCAGGGCTATGCAGGGGAGGGCAGCACGGGGAAGAGGAGCAGGAGGCTGCTCCTCCTGTGCTTCCCATCTGCCTTGCAGATGGACAGCCCCACACAAATGGAAAGAGATGATCCCAAGGGCCTGAGCTCACTTCAAACAAGTGCTGTTCATGTCCTACAAAAAAAGATGAGTCTGCCCCAAAATGGAGCCTGTCTTGCTCCTAAGGGCCATGAAATCTCCCCAAGATCCCCCTGCTCTTACCCCAAAGCTTCTCCACTGCTTTGCTGACTCCTGACCCCACTGCAGGTTCCTGCACCACACCTCCTGATTGCAGTGGCCGTGTCAACATGGCGTTGCTGGCAGAATACGACCTAGAGTGACATGGAAAGCAATTCCAGACCAGCAACCCGGTGAGCAGGGCTATGCAGGGGAGGGCAGCACGGGGAAGAGGAGCAGGAGGCTGCTCCTCCTGTGCTTCCCATCTGCCTTGCAGATGGACAGCCCCACACAAATGGAAAGAGATGATCCCAAGGGCCTGAGCTCACTTCAAACAAGTGCTGTTCATGTCCTACAAAAAAAGATGAGTCTGCCCCAAAATGGAGCCTGTCTTGCTCCTAAGGGCCATGAAATCTCCCCTAGATCCCCCTGCTCTTACCCCAAAGCTTCTCCACTGCTTTGCTGACTCCTGACCCCACTGCAGGTTCCTGCACCACACCTCCTGATTGCAGTGGCCGTGTCAACATGGCGTTGCTGGCAGAATGAGACCCAGATGGCAATAGAAAGCAATTCCAGACCAGCAACCCGGTGAGCAGGGCTATGCAGGGGAGGGCAGCACAGGGAAGAGGAGCAGGAGGCTGCTCCAACTGTGCTTTCCATCTGCCTTGCAGATGGACAGCCCCACACAAATGGAAAGAGATGATCCCAAGGGCCTGAGCTCACTTGGAACAAGTGCTGTTCATGTCCTACAAAAAAAGATGAGTCTGCCCCAAAATGGAGCCTGTCTTGCTCCTAAGGGCCATGAAATCTCCCCAAGATCCCCCTGCTCTTACCCCAAAGCTTCTCCACTGCTTTGCTGACTCCTGACCCCACTGCAGGTTCCTGCCCCACACCTCCTGATTGCAGTGGCTGTGTCAACATGGCGTTTCTTGCAGAATTTGACCTAGAGTGACATGGAAAGCAATTCCAGACCAGCAACCCGGTGAGCAGGGCTATGCAGGGGAGGGCAGCACGGGGAAGAGGAGCAGGAGGCTGCTCCTCCTGTGCTTCCCATCTGCCTTGCAGATGGACAGCCCCACACAAATGGAAAGAGATGATCCCAAGGGCCTGAGCTCACTTGGAACAAGTGCTGTTCATGTCCTACAAAAAAAGATGAGTCTGCCCCAAAATGGAGCCTGTCTTGCTCCTAAGGGCCATGAAATCTCCCCAAGATCCCCCTGTTCTTACCCCAAAGCTTCTCCACTGCTTTGTTGACTCCTGACCCCACTGCAGGTTCCTGCACCACACCTCCTGATTGCAGTGGCCGTGTCAACATGGCGTTGCTGGCAGAATTTGACCTACAGTGACATGGAAAGCAATTCCAGACCAGCAACCCGGTGAGCAGGGCTATGCAGGGGAGGGCAGCACGGGGAAGAGGAGCAGGAGGCTGCTCCAACTGTGCTTTCCATCTGCCTTTCAGATGGACAGCCCCACACAAATGGAAAGAGATGATCCCAAGGGCCTGAGCTCACTTGGAACAAGTGCTGTTCATGTCCTACAAAAAAAGATGAGTCTGCCCCAAAATGGAGCCCGTCTTGCTCCTAAGGGCCATGAAATCTCCCCAAGATCCCCCTGTTCTTACCCCAAAGCTTCTCCACTGCTTTGCTGACTCCTGACCCCACTGCAGGTTCCTGCCCCACACCTCCTGATTGCAGTGGCTGTGTCAACATGGCATTTCTTGCAGAATTTTACCTAGAGTGACATGGAAAGCAATTCCAGACCAGCAACCCGGTGAGCAGGGCTATGCAGGGGAGGGCAGCACGGGGAAGAGGAGCAGGAGGCTGCTCCTCCTGTGCTTCCCATCTGCCTTGCAGATGGACAGCCCCACACAAATGGAAAGAGATGATCCCAAGGGCCTGAGCTCACTTGGAACAAGTGCTGTTCATGTCCTACAAAAAAAGATGAGTCTGCCCCAAAATGGAGCCTGTCTTGCTCCTAAGGGCCATGAAATCTCCCCAAGATCCCCCTGCTCTTACCCCAAAGCTTCTCCACTGCTTTGCTGACTCCTGACCCCACTGCAGGTTCCTGCACCACACCTCCTGATTGCAGTGGCCGTGTCAACATGGCGTTGCTGGCAGAATTTGACCTAGAGTGACATGGAAAGCAATTCCAGACCAGCAACCCGGTGAGCAGGGCTATGCAGGGGAGGGCAGCACGGGGAAGAGGAGCAGGAGGCTGCTCCAACTGTGCTTCCCATCTGCCTTGCAGATGGACAGCCCCACACAAATGGAAAGAGATGATCCCAAGGGCCTGAGCTCACTTCAAACAAGTGCTGTTCATGTCCTACAAAAAAAGATGAGTCTGCCCCAAAATGGAGCCTGTCTTGCTCCTAAGGGCCATGAAATCTCCCCTAGATCCCCCTGCTCTTACCCCAAAGCTTCTCCACTGCTTTGCTGACTCCTGACCCCACTGCAGGTTCCTGCACCACACCTCCTGATTGCAGTGGCCGTGTCAACATGGTGTTACTGGCAGAATGAGACCCAGATGGCAATAGAAAGCAATTCCAGACCAGCAACCCGGTGAGCAGGGCTATGCAGGGGAGGGCAGCACAGGGAAGAGGAGCAGGAGGCTGCTCCAACTGTGCTTTCCATCTGCCTTGCAGATGGACAGCCCCACACAAATGGAAAGAGATGATCCCAAGGGCCTGAGCTCACTTGGAACAAGTGCTGTTCATGTCCTACAAAAAAAGATGAGTCTGCCCCAAAATGGAGCCTGTCTTGCTCCTAAGGGCCATGAAATCTCCCCAAGATCCCCCTGCTCTTACCCCAAAGCTTCTCCACTGCTTTGCTGACTCCTGACCCCACTGCAGGTTCCTGCCCCACACCTCCTGATTGCAGTGGCCGTGTCAACATGGCGTTGCTGGCAGAATTTGACCTAGAGTGACATGGAAAGCAATTCCAGACCAGCAACCCGGTGAGCAGGGCTATGCAGGGGAGGGCAGCACAGGGAAGAGGAGCAGGAGGCTGCTCCAACTGTGCTTCCCATCTGCCTTGCAGATGGACAGCCCCACACAAATGGAAAGAGATGATCCCAAGGGCCTGAGCTCACTTCAAACAAGTGCTGTTCATGTCCTACAAAACAAGATGAGTCTGCCCCAAAATGGAGCCTGTCTTGCTCCTAAGGGCCATGAAATCTCCCCTAGATCCCCCTGCTCTTACCCCAAAGCTTCTCCACTGCTTTGCTGACTCCTGACCCCACTGCAGGTTCCTGCACCACACCTCCTGATTGCAGTGGCCGTGTCAACATGGTGTTACTGGCAGAATGAGACCCAGATGGCAATAGAAAGCAATTCCAGACCAGCAACCCGGTGAGCAGGGCTATGCAGGGGAGGGCAGCACAGGGAAGAGGAGCAGGAGGCTGCTCCAACTGTGCTTTCCATCTGCCTTGCAGATGGACAGCCCCACACAAATGGAAAGAGATGATCCCAAGGGCCTGAGCTCACTTGGAACAAGTGCTGTTCATGTCCTACAAAAAAAGATGAGTCTGCCCCAAAATGGAGCCTGTCTTGCTCCTAAGGGCCATGAAATCTCCCCAAGATCCCCCTGCTCTTACCCCAAAGCTTCTCCACTGCTTTGCTGACTCCTGACCCCACTGCAGGTTCCTGCCCCACACCTCCTGATTGCAGTGGCCGTGTCAACATGGCGTTGCTGGCAGAATTTGACCTAGAGTGACATGGAAATCAATTCCAGACCAGCAACCCGGTGAGCAGGGCTATGCAGGGGAGGGCAGCACGGGGAAGAGGAGCAGGAGGCTGCTCCTCCTGTGCTTCCCATCTGCCTTGCAGATGGACGGCCAGACACAAATGGAAAGAGATGATCCCAAGGGCCTGAGCTCACTTCAAACAAGTGCTGTTCATGTCCTACAAAACAAGATGAGTCTGCCCCAAAATGGAGCCTGTCTTGCTCCTAAGGGCCATGAAATCTCCCCAAGATCCCCCTGCTCTTACCCCAAAGCTTCTCCACTGCTTTGCTGACTCCTGACCCCACTGCAGGTTCCTGCACCACACCTCCTGATTGCAGTGGCCGTGTCAACATGGCGTTGCTGGCAGAATTTGACCTAGAGTGACATGGAAAGCAATTCCAGACCAGCAACCCGGTGAGCAGGGCTATGCAGGGGAGGGCAGCACGGGGAAGAGGAGCAGGAGGCTGCTCCTCCTGTGCTTCCCATCTGCCTTGCAGATGGACAGCCCCACACAAATGGAAAGAGATGATCCCAAGGGCCTGAGCTCACTTGGAACAAGTGCTGTTCATGTCCTACAAAAAAAGATGAGTCTGCCCCAAAATGGAGCCTGTCTTGCTCCTAAGGGCCATGAAATCTCCCCAAGATCCCCCTGCTCTTACCCCAAAGCTTCTCCACTGCTTTGCTGACTCCTGACCCCACTGCAGGTTCCTGCCCCACACCTCCTGATTGCAGTGGCCGTGTTAACATGGCGTTGCTGGCAGAATTTGACCTAGAGTGACATGGAAAGCAATTCCAGACCAGCAACCCGGTGAGCAGGGCTATGCAGGGGAGGGCAGCACGGGGAAGAGGAGCAGGAGGCTGCTCCTCCTGTGCTTCCCATCTGCCTTGCAGATGGACGGCCAGACACAAATGGAAAGAGATGATCCCAAGGGCCTGAGCTCACTTGGAACAAGTGCTGTTCATGTCCTACAAAACAAGATGAGTCTGCCCCAAAATGGAGCCTGTCTTGCTCCTAAGGGCCATGAAATCTCCCCAAGATCCCCCTGCTCTTACCCCAAAGCTTCTCCACTGCTTTGCTGACTCCTGACCCCACTGCAGGTTCCTGCCCCACACCTCCTGATTGCAGTGGCCGTGTCAACATGGCGTTGCTGGCAGAATTTGACCTAGAGTGACATGGAAAGCAATTCCAGACCAGCAACCCGGTGAGCAGGGCTATGCAGGGGAGGGCAGCACGGGGAAGAGGAGCAGGAGGCTGCTCCAACTGTGCTTCCCATCTGCCTTGCAGATGGACAGCCCCACACAAATGGAAAGAGATGATCCCAAGGGCCTGAGCTCACTTGGAACAAGTGCTGTTCATGTCCTACAAAAAAAGATGAGTCTGCCCCAAAATGGAGCCTGTCTTGCTCCTAAGGGCCATGAAATCTCCCCTAGATCCCCCTGCTCTTACCCCAAAGCTTCTCCACTGCTTTGCTGACTCCTGACCCCACTGCAGGTTCCTGCACCACACCTCCTGATTGCAGTGGCCGTGTCAACATGGTGTTACTGGCAGAATGAGACCCAGATGGCAATAGAAATCAATTCCAGACCAGCAACCCGGTGAGCAGGGCTATGCAGGGGAGGGCAGCACGGGGAAGAGGAGCAGGAGGCTGCTCCAACTGTGCTTTCCATCTGCCTTGCAGATGGACAGCCCCACACAAATGGAAAGAGATGATCCCAAGGGCCTGAGCTCACTTGGAACAAGTGCTGTTCATGTCCTACAAAACAAGATGAGTCTGCCCCAAAATGGAGCCTGTCTTGCTCCTAAGGGCCATGAAATCTCCCCAAGATCCCCCTGTTCTTACCCCAAAGCTTCTCCACTGCTTTGCTGACTCCTGACCCCACTGCAGGTTCCTGCACCACACCTCCTGATTGCAGTGGCCATGTCAACATGGTGTTACTGGCAGAATTTGACCTAGAGTGACATGGAAGGCAATTCCAGACCAGCAACCCGGTGAGCAGGGCTATGCAGGGGAGGGCAGCACGAGGAAGAGGAGCAGGAGGCTGCTCCAACTGTGCTTCCCATCTGCCTTGCAGATGGACAGCCCCACACAAATGGAAAGAGATGATCCCAAGGGCCTGAGCTCACTTCAAACAAGTGCTGTTCATGTCCTACAAAAAAAGATGAGTCTGCCCCAAAATGGAGCCTGTCTTGCTCCTAAGGGCCATGAAATCTCCCCAAGATCCCCCTGCTCTTACCCCAAAGCTTCTCCACTGCTTTGCTGACTCCTGACCCCACTGCAGGTTCCTGCCCCACACCTCCTGATTGCAGTGGCCGTGTCAACATGGTGTTACTGGCAGAATGAGACCCAGATGACAATAGAAATCAATTCCAGACCAGCAACCCGGTGAGCAGGGCTATGCAGGGGAGGGCAGCACGGGGAAGAGGAGCAGGAGGCTGCTCCTCCTGTGCTTCCCATCTGCCTTGCAGATGGACGGCCAGACACAAATGGAAAGAGATGATCCCAAGGGCCTGAGCTCACTTGGAACAAGTGCTGTTCATGTCCTACAAAACAAGATGAGTCTGCCCCAAAATGGAGCCTGTCTTGCTCCTAAGGGCCATGAAATCTCCCCAAGATCCCCCTGCTCTTACCCCAAAGCTTCTCCACTGCTTTGCTGACTCCTGACCCCACTGCAGGTTCCTGCACCACACCTCCTGATTGCAGTGGCCGTGTCAACATGGTGTTACTGGCAGAATGAGACCCAGATGGCAATAGAAATCAATTCCAGACCAGCAACCCGGTGAGCAGGGCTATGCAGGGGAGGGCAGCACGGGGAAGAGGAGCAGGAGGCTGCTCCAACTGTGCTTCCCATCTGCCTTGCAGATGGACGGCCAGACACAAATGGAAAGAGATGATCCCAAGGGCCTGAGCTCACTTGGAACAAGTGCTGTTCATGTCCTACAAAAAAAGATGAGTCTGCCCCAAAATGGAGCCTGTCTTGCTCCTAAGGGCCATGAAATCTCCCCAAGATCCCCCTGCTCTTACCCCAAAGCTTCTCCACTGCTTTGCTGACTCCTGACCCCACTGCAGGTTCCTGCACCACACCTCCTGATTGCAGTGGCCGTGTCAACATGGTGTTACTGGCAGAATGAGACCCAGATGGCAATAGAAATCAATTCCAGACCAGCAACCCGGTGAGCAGGGCTATGCAGGGGAGGGCAGCACGGGGAAGAGGAGCAGGAGGCTGCTCCAACTGTGCTTCCCATCTGCCTTGCAGATGGACAGCCCCACACAAATGGAAAGAGATGATCCCAAGGGCCTGAGCTCACTTCAAACAAGTGCTGTTCATGTCCTACAAAACAAGATGAGTCTGCCCCAAAATGGAGCCTGTCTTGCTCCTAAGGGCCATGAAATCTCCCCAAGATCCCCCTGCTCTTACCCCAAAGCTTCTCCACTGCTTTGCTGACTCCTGACCCCACTGCAGGTTCCTGCACCACACCTCCTGATTGCAGTGGCCGTGTCAACATGGTGTTACTGGCAGAATGAGACCCAGATGGCAATAGAAATCAATTCCAGACCAGCAACCCGGTGAGCAGGGCTATGCAGGGGAGGGCAGCACAGGGAAGAGGAGCAGGAGGCTGCTCCAACTGTGCTTCCCATCTGCCTTGTAGATGGACAGCCCCACACAAATGGAAAGAGATGATCCCAAGGGCCTGAGCTCACTTGGAACAAGTGCTGTTCATGTCCTACAAAAAAAGATGAGTCTGCCCCAAAATGGAGCCTGTCTTGCTCCTAAGGGCCATGAAATCTCCCCAAGATCCCCCTGTTCTTACCCCAAAGCTTCTCCACTGCTTTGCTGACTCCTGACCCCACTGCAGGTTCCTGCACCACACCTCCTGATTGCAGTGGCCGTGTCAACATGGTGTTACTGGCAGAATGAGACCCAGATGGCAATAGAAAGCAATTCCAGACCAGCAACCCGGTGAGCAGGGCTATGCAGGGGAGGGCAGCACAGGGAAGAGGAGCAGGAGGCTGCTCCTCCTGTGCTTCCCATCTGCCTTGCAGATGGACAGCCCCACACAAATGGAAAGAGATGATCCCAAGGGCCTGAGCTCACTTGGAACAAGTGCTGTTCATGTCCTACAAAACAAGATGAGTCTGCCCCAAAATGGAGCCTGTCTTGCTCCTAAGGGCCATGAAATCTCCCCAAGATCCCCCTGCTCTTACCCCAAAGCTTCTCCACTGCTTTGCTGACTCCTGACCCCACTGCAGGTTCCTGCCCCACACCTCCTGATTGCAGTGGCCATGTCAACATGGTGTTACTGGCAGAATTTGACCTAGAGTGACATGGAAAGCAATTCCAGACCAGCAACCCGGTGAGCAGGGCTATGCAGGGGAGGGCAGCACGAGGAAGAGGAGCAGGAGGCTGCTCCAACTGTGCTTCCCATCTGCCTTGCAGATGGACAGCCCCACACAAATGGAAAGAGATGATCCCAAGGGCCTGAGCTCACTTCAAACAAGTGCTGTTCATGTCCTACAAAAAAAGATGAGTCTGCCCCAAAATGGAGCCTGTCTTGCTCCTAAGGGCCATGAAATCTCCCCAAGATCCCCCTGTTCTTACCCCAAAGCTTCTCCACTGCTTTGCTGACTCCTGACCCCACTGCAGGTTCCTGCCCCACACCTCCTGATTGCAGTGGCCGTGTCAACATGGCGTTGCTGGCAGAATATGACCTAGAGTGACATGGAAAGCAATTCCAGACCAGCAACCCGGTGAGCAGGGCTATGCAGGGGAGGGCAGCACGAGGAAGAGGAGCAGGAGGCTGCTCCAACTGTGCTTCCCATCTGCCTTGCAGATGGACGGCCAGACACAAATGGAAAGAGATGATCCCAAGGGCCTGAGCTCACTTGGAACAAGTGCTGTTCATGTCCTACAAAACAAGATGAGTCTGCCCCAAAATGGAGCCTGTCTTGCTCCTAAGGGCCATGAAATCTCCCCAAGATCCCCCTGCTCTTACCCCAAAGCTTCTCCACTGCTTTGCTGACTCCTGACCCCACTGCAGGTTCCTGCACCACACCTCCTGATTGCAGTGGCCGTGTCAACATGGCGTTGCTGGCAGAATTTGACCTAGAGTGACAAGGAAATCAATTCCAGACCAGCAACCCGGTGAGCAGGGCTATGCAGGGGAGGGCAGCACGGGGAAGAGGAGCAGGAGGCTGCTCCAACTGTGCTTTCCATCTGCCTTGCAGATGGACGACCAGACACAAATGGAAAGAGATGATCCCAAGGGCCTGAGCTCACTTCAAACAAGTGCTGTTCATGTCCTACAAAAAAAGATGAGTCTGCCCCAAAATGGAGCCTGTCTTGCTCCTAAGGGCCATGAAATCTCCCCAAGATCCCCCTGCTCTTACCCCAAAGCTTCTCCACTGCTTTGCTGACTCCTGACCCCACTGCAGGTTCCTGCCCCACACCTCCTGATTGCAGTGGCCGTGTCAACATGGCGTTGCTGGCAGAATTTGACCTAGAGTGACATGGAAAGCAATTCCAGACCAGCAACCCGGTGAGCAGGGCTATGCAGGGGAGGGCAGCACGGGGAAGAGGAGCAGGAGGCTGCTCCTCCTGTGCTTCCCATCTGCCTTGCAGATGGACGGCCAGACACAAATGGAAAGAGATGATCCCAAGGGCCTGAGCTCACTTGGAACAAGTGCTGTTCATGTCCTACAAAACAAGATGAGTCTGCCCCAAAATGGAGCCTGTCTTGCTCCTAAGGGCCATGAAATCTCCCCAAGATCCCCCTGCTCTTACCCCAAAGCTTCTCCACTGCTTTGCTGACTCCTGACCCCACTGCAGGTTCCTGCCCCACACCTCCTGATTGCAGTGGCCGTGTCAACATGGCGTTGCTGGCAGAATTTGACCTAGAGTGACATGGAAAGCAATTCCAGACCAGCAACCCGGTGAGCAGGGCTATGCAGGGGAGGGCAGCACGGGGAAGAGGAGCAGGAGGCTGCTCCTCCTGTGCTTCCCATCTGCCTTGCAGATGGACGGCCAGACACAAATGGAAAGAGATGATCCCAAGGGCCTGAGCTCACTTGGAACAAGTGCTGTTCATGTCCTACAAAACAAGATGAGTCTGCCCCAAAATGGAGCCTGTCTTGCTCCTAAGGGCCATGAAATCTCCCCAAGATCCCCCTGCTCTTACCCCAAAGCTTCTCCACTGCTTTGCTGACTCCTGACCCCACTGCAGGTTCCTGCACCACACCTCCTGATTGCAGTGGCCGTGTCAACATGGCGTTGCTGGCAGAATTTGACCTAGAGTGACATGGAAATCAATTCCAGACCAGCAACCCGGTGAGCAGGGCTATGCAGGGGAGGGCAGCACAGGGAAGAGGAGCAGGAGGCTGCTCCAACTGTGCTTTCCATCTGCCTTGCAGATGGACGGCCAGATACAAATGGAAAGAGATGATCCCAAGGGCCTGAGCTCACTTGGAACAAGTGCTGTTCATGTCCTACAAAAAAAGATGAGTCTGCCCCAAAATGGAGCCTGTCTTGCTCCTAAGGGCCATGAAATCTCCCCAAGATCCCCCTGTTCTTACCCCAAAGCTTCTCCACTGCTTTGCTGACTCCTGACCCCACTGCAGGTTCCTGCACCACACCTCCTGATTGCAGTGGCCGTGTCAACATGGCGTTGCTGGCAGAATTTGACCTAGAGTGACATGGAAAGCAATTCCAGACCAGCAACCCGGTGAGCAGGGCTATGCAGGGGAGGGCAGCACGGGGAAGAGGAGCAGGAGGCTGCTCCAACTGTGCTTTCCATCTGCCTTGCAGATGGACAGCCCCACACAAATGGAAAGAGATGATCCCAAGGGCCGGAGCTCACTTGGAACAAGTGCTGTTCATGTCCTACAAAACAAGATGAGTCTGCCCCAAAATGGAGCCTGTCTTGCTCCTAAGGGCCATGAAATCTCCCCAAGATCCCCCTGCTCTTACCCCAAAGCTTCTCCACTGCTTTGCTGACTCCTGACCCCACTGCAGGTTCCTGCCCCACACCTCCTGATTGCAGTGGCCGTGTCAACATGGCGTTGCTGGCAGAATTTGACCTACAGTGACATGGAAAGCAATTCCAGACCAGCAACCCGGTGAGCAGGGCTATGCAGGGGAGGGCAGCACGGGGAAGAGGAGCAGGAGGCTGCTCCAACTGTGCTTTCCATCTGCCTTGCAGATGGACAGCCCCACACAAATGGAAAGAGATGATCCCAAGGGCCTGAGCTCACTTCAAACAAGTGCTGTTCATGTCCTACAAAACAAGATGAGTCTGCCCCAAAATGGAGCCTGTCTTGCTCCTAAGGGCCATGAAATCTCCCCTAGATCCCCCTGTTCTTACCCCAAAGCTTCTCCACTGCTTTGCTGACTCCTGACCCCACTGCAGGTTCCTGCACCACACCTCCTGATTGCAGTGGCCGTGTCAACATGGTGTTACTGGCAGAATGAGACCCAGATGGCAATAGAAATCAATTCCAGACCAGCAACCCGGTGAGCAGGGCTATGCAGGGGAGGGCAGCACAGGGAAGAGGAGCAGGAGGCTGCTCCAACTGTGCTTTCCATCTGCCTTGCAGATGGATGGCCAGATACAAATGGAAAGAGATGATCCCAAGGGCCTGAGCTCACTTGGAACAAGTGCTGTTCATGTCCTACAAAAAAAGATGAGTCTGCCCCAAAATGGAGCCTGTCTTGCTCCTAAGGGCCATGAAATCTCCCCATGATCCCCCTGCTCTTACCCCAAAGCTTCTCCACTGCTTTGCTGACTCCTGACCCCATTGCAGGTTCCTGCACCACACCTCCTGATTGCAGTGGCCGTGTCAACATCGTGTTGCTGGCAGAATTTGACCTAGAGTGACATGGAAAGCAATTCCAGACCAGCAACCCGGTGAGCAGGGCTATGCAGGGGAGGGCAGCACGGGGAAGAGGAGCAGGACGCTGCTCCAACTGTGCTTCCCATCTGCCTTGCAGATGGACAGCCCCACACAAATGGAAAGAGATGATCCCAAGGGCCTGAGCTCACTTGGAACAAGTGCTGTTCATGTCCTACAAAAAAAGATGAGTCTGCCCCAAAATGGAGCCTGTCTTGCTCCTAAGGGCCATGAAATCTCCCCAAGATCCCCCTGTTCTTACCCCAAAGCTTCTCCACTGCTTTGCTGACTCCTGACCCCACTGCAGGTTCCTGCACCACACCTCCTGATTGCAGTGGCCGTGTCAACATGGTGTTACTGGCAGAATGAGACCCAGATGGCAATAGAAATCAATTCCAGACCAGCAACCCGGTGAGCAGGGCTATGCAGGGGAGGGCAGCACAGGGAAGAGGAGCAGGAGGCTGCTCCTCCTGTGCTTCCCATCTGCCTTGCAGATGGACAGCCCCACACAAATGGAAAGAGATGATCCCAAGGGCCTGAGCTCACTTGGAACAAGTGCTGTTCATGTCCTACAAAACAAGATGAGTCTGCCCCAAAATGGAGCCTGTCTTGCTCCTAAGGGCCATGAAATCTCCCCTAGATCCCCCTGCTCTTACCCCAAAGCTTCTCCACTGCTTTGCTGACTCCTGACCCCACTGCAGGTTCCTGCCCCACACCTCCTGATTGCAGTGGCCATGTCAACATGGTGTTACTGGCAGAATTTGACCTAGAGTGACATGGAAAGCAATTCCAGACCAGCAACCCGGTGAGCAGGGCTATGCAGGGGAGGGCAGCACGAGGAAGAGGAGCAGGAGGCTGCTCCAACTGTGCTTCCCATCTGCCTTGCAGATGGACAGCCCCACACAAATGGAAAGAGATGATCCCAAGGGCCTGAGCTCACTTCAAACAAGTGCTGTTCATGTCCTACAAAACAAGATGAGTCTGCCCCAAAATGGAGCCTGTCTTGCTCCTAAGGGCCATGAAACCCCCCCCAGATCCCCCTGCTCTTACCCCAAAGCTTCTCCACTGCTTTGCTGACTCCTGACCCCACTGCAGGTTCCTGCCCCACACCTCCTGATTGCAGTGGCCGTGTCAACATGGCGTTGCTGGCAGAATTTGACCTAGAGTGACATGGAAAGCAATTCCAGACCAGCAACCCGGTGAGCAGGGCTATGCAGGGGAGGGCAGCACAGGGAAGAGGAGCAGGAGGCTGCTCCAACTGTGCTTCCCATCTGCCTTGCAGATGGACAGCCCCACACAAATGGAAAGAGATGATCCCAAGGGCCTGAGCTCACTTGGAACAAGTGCTGTTCATGTCCTACAAAACAAGATGAGTCTGCCCCAAAATGGAGCCTGTCTTGCTCCTAAGGGCCATGAAATCTCCCCAAGATCCCCCTGCTCTTACCCCAAAGCTTCTCCACTGCTTTGCTGACTCCTGACCCCACTGCAGGTTCCTGCACCACACCTCCTGATTGCAGTGGCCGTGTCAACATGGTGTTACTGGCAGAATGAGACCCAGATGACAATAGAAATCAATTCCAGACCAGCAACCCGGTGAGCAGGGCTATGCAGGGGAGGGCAGCACGGGGAAGAGGAGCAGGAGGCTGCTCCAACTGTGCTTTCCATCTGCCTTGCAGATGGACAGCCCCACACAAATGGAAAGAGATGATCCCAAGGGCCGGAGCTCACTTGGAACAAGTGCTGTTCATGTCCTACAAAACAAGATGAGTCTGCCCCAAAATGGAGCCTGTCTTGCTCCTAAGGGCCATGAAATCTCCCCAAGATCCCCCTGCTCTTACCCCAAAGCTTCTCCACTGCTTTGCTGACTCCTGACCCCACTGCAGGTTCCTGCCCCACACCTCCTGATTGCAGTGGCCGTGTCAACATGGCGTTGCTGGCAGAATTTGACCTAGAGTGACATGGAAAGCAATTCCAGACCAGCAACCCGGTGAGCAGGGCTATGCAGGGGAGGGCAGCACGGGGAAGAGGAGCAGGAGGCTGCTCCAACTGTGCTTCCCATCTGCCTTGCAGATGGACGGCCAGACACAAATGGAAAGAGATGATCCCAAGGGCCTGAGCTCACTTGGAACAAGTGCTGTTCATGTCCTACAAAACAAGATGAGTCTGCCCCAAAATGGAGCCTGTCTTGCTCCTAAGGGCCATGAAATCTCCCCAAGATCCCCCTGCTCTTACCCCAAAGCTTCTCCACTGCTTTGCTGACTCCTGACCCCACTGCAGGTTCCTGCACCACACCTCCTGATTGCAGTGGCCGTGTCAACATGGCGTTGCTGGCAGAATTTGACCTAGAGTGACATGGAAAGCAATTCCAGACCAGCAACCCGGTGAGCAGGGCTATGCAGGGGAGGGCAGCACGGGGAAGAGGAGCAGGAGGCTGCTCCTCCTGTGCTTCCCATCTGCCTTGCAGATGGACAGCCCCACACAAATGGAAAGAGATGATCCCAAGGGCCTGAGCTCACTTGGAACAAGTGCTGTTCATGTCCTACAAAAAAAGATGAGTCTGCCCCAAAATGGAGCCTGTCTTGCTCCTAAGGGCCATGAAATCTCCCCTAGATCCCCCTGCTCTTACCCCAAAGCTTCTCCACTGCTTTGCTGACTCCTGACCCCACTGCAGGTTCCTGCACCACACCTCCTGATTGCAGTGGCCGTGTCAACATGGTGTTACTGGCAGAATGAGACCCAGATGGCAATAGAAATCAATTCCAGACCAGCAACCCGGTGAGCAGGGCTATGCAGGGGAGGGCAGCACGGGGAAGAGGAGCAGGAGGCTGCTCCAACTGTGCTTTCCATCTGCCTTGCAGATGGACAGCCCCACACAAATGGAAAGAGATGATCCCAAGGGCCGAGCTCACTTGGAACAAGTGCTGTTCATGTCCTACAAAACAAGATGAGTCTGCCCCAAAATGGAGCCTGTCTTGCTCCTAAGGGCCATGAAATCTCCCCAAGATCCCCCTGCTCTTACCCCAAAGCTTCTCCACTGCTTTGCTGACTCCTGACCCCACTGCAGGTTCCTGCCCCACACCTCCTGATTGCAGTGGCCGTGTCAACATGGCGTTGCTGGCAGAATTTGACCTAGAGTGACATGGAAAGCAATTCCAGACCAGCAACCCGGTGAGCAGGGCTATGCAGGGGAGGGCAGCACGGGGAAGAGGAGCAGGAGGCTGCTCCAACTGTGCTTCCCATCTGCCTTGCAGATGGACGGCCAGACACAAATGGAAAGAGATGATCCCAAGGGCCTGAGCTCACTTGGAACAAGTGCTGTTCATGTCCTACAAAACAAGATGAGTCTGCCCCAAAATGGAGCCTGTCTTGCTCCTAAGGGCCATGAAATCTCCCCAAGATCCCCCTGCTCTTACCCCAAAGCTTCTCCACTGCTTTGCTGACTCCTGACCCCACTGCAGGTTCCTGCACCACACCTCCTGATTGCAGTGGCCGTGTCAACATGGCGTTGCTGGCAGAATTTGACCTAGAGTGACATGGAAAGCAATTCCAGACCAGCAACCCGGTGAGCAGGGCTATGCAGGGGAGGGCAGCACGGGGAAGAGGAGCAGGAGGCTGCTCCTCCTGTGCTTCCCATCTGCCTTGCAGATGGACAGCCCCACACAAATGGAAAGAGATGATCCCAAGGGCCTGAGCTCACTTGGAACAAGTGCTGTTCATGTCCTACAAAAAAAGATGAGTCTGCCCCAAAATGGAGCCTGTCTTGCTCCTAAGGGCCATGAAATCTCCCCAAGATCCCCCTGCTCTTACCCCAAAGCTTCTCCACTGCTTTGCTGACTCCTGACCCCACTGCAGGTTCCTGCACCACACCTCCTGATTGCAGTGGCCGTGTCAACATGGTGTTACTGGCAGAATGAGACCCAGATGGCAATAGAAATCAATTCCAGACCAGCAACCCGGTGAGCAGGGCTATGCAGGGGAGGGCAGCACGGGGAAGAGGAGCAGGAGGCTGCTCCAACTGTGCTTTCCATCTGCCTTGCAGATGGACAGCCCCACACAAATGGAAAGAGATGATCCCAAGGGCCGAGCTCACTTGGAACAAGTGCTGTTCATGTCCTACAAAACAAGATGAGTCTGCCCCAAAATGGAGCCTGTCTTGCTCCTAAGGGCCATGAAATCTCCCCAAGATCCCCCTGCTCTTACCCCAAAGCTTCTCCACTGCTTTGCTGACTCCTGACCCCACTGCAGGTTCCTGCACCACACCTCCTGATTGCAGTGGCCGTGTCAACATGGCGTTGCTGGCAGAATTTGACCTAGAGTGACATGGAAAGCAATTCCAGACCAGCAACCCGGTGAGCAGGGCTATGCAGGGGAGGGCAGCACGGGGAAGAGGAGCAGGAGGCTGCTCCAACTGTGCTTCCCATCTGCCTTGCAGATGGACGGCCAGACACAAATGGAAAGAGATGATCCCAAGGGCCTGAGCTCACTTGGAACAAGTGCTGTTCATGTCCTACAAAACAAGATGAGTCTGCCCCAAAATGGAGCCTGTCTTGCTCCTAAGGGCCATGAAATCTCCCCAAGATCCCCCTGCTCTTACCCCAAAGCTTCTCCACTGCTTTGCTGACTCCTGACCCCACTGCAGGTTCCTGCCCCACACCTCCTGATTGCAGTGGCCGTGTCAACATGGCGTTGCTGGCAGAATTTGACCTAGAGTGACATGGAAAGCAATTCCAGACCAGCAACCCGGTGAGCAGGGCTATGCAGGGGAGGGCAGCACGGGGAAGAGGAGCAGGAGGCTGCTCCAACTGTGCTTCCCATCTGCCTTGCAGATGGACAGCCCCACACAAATGGAAAGAGATGATCCCAAGGGCCTGAGCTCACTTCAAACAAGTGCTGTTCATGTCCTACAAAAAAAGATGAGTCTGCCCCAAAATGGAGCCTGTCTTGCTCCTAAGGGCCATGAAATCTCCCCTAGATCCCCCTGTTCTTACCCCAAAGCTTCTCCACTGCTTTGCTGACTCCTGACCCCACTGCAGGTTCCTGCACCACACCTCCTGATTGCAGTGGCCGTGTCAACATGGTGTTACTGGCAGAATGAGACCCAGATGGCAATAGAAATCAATTCCAGACCAGCAACCCGGTGAGCAGGGCTATGCAGGGGAGGGCAGCACAGGGAAGAGGAGCAGGAGGCTGCTCCAACTGTGCTTTCCATCTGCCTTGCAGATGGACGGCCAGATACAAATGGAAAGAGATGATCCCAAGGGCCTGAGCTCACTTGGAACAAGTGCTGTTCATGTCCTACAAAAAAAGATGAGTCTGCCCCAAAATGGAGCCTGTCTTGCTCCTAAGGGCCATGAAATCTCCCCATGATCCCCCTGCTCTTACCCCAAAGCTTCTCCACTGCTTTGCTGACTCCTGACCCCACTGCAGGTTCCTGCACCACACCTCCTGATTGCAGTGGCCGTGTCAACATCGTGTTGCTGGCAGAATGAGACCCAGATGGCAATAGAAATCAATTCCAGACCAGCAACCCGGTGAGCAGGGCTATGCAGGGCAGGGCAGCACGGGGAAGAGGAGCAGGAGGCTGCTCCTCCTGTGCTTCCCATCTGCCTTGCAGATGGACAGCCCCACACAAATGGAAAGAGATGATCCCAAGGGCCTGAGCTCACTTGGAACAAGTGCTGTTCATGTCCTACAAAACAAGATGAGTCTGCCCCAAAATGGAGCCTGTCTTGCTCCTAAGGGCCATGAAATCTCCCCAAGATCCCCCTGCTCTTACCCCAAAGCTTCTCCACTGCTTTGCTGACTCCTGACCCCACTGCAGGTTCCTGCCCCACACCTCCTGATTGCAGTGGCCGTGTTAACATGGCGTTGCTGGCAGAATTTGACCTAGAGTGACATGGAAAGCAATTCCAGACCAGCAACCCGGTGAGCAGGGCTATGCAGGGGAGGGCAGCACGAGGAAGAGGAGCAGGAGGCTGCTCCAACTGTGCTTCCCATCTGCCTTGCAGATGGACAGCCCCACACAAATGGAAAGAGATGATCCCAAGGGCCTGAGCTCACTTCAAACAAGTGCTGTTCATGTCCTACAAAAAAAGATGAGTCTGCCCCAAAATGGAGCCTGTCTTGCTCCTAAGGGCCATGAAACCCCCCCCAGATCCCCCTGCTCTTACCCCAAAGCTTCTCCACTGCTTTGCTGACTCCTGACCCCACTGCAGGTTCCTGCACCACACCTCCTGATTGCAGTGGCCGTGTCAACATGGTGTTACTGGCAGAATGAGACCCAGATGGCAATAGAAATCAATTCCAGACCAGCAACCCGGTGAGCAGGGCTATGCAGGGGAGGGCAGCACAGGGAAGAGGAGCAGGAGGCTGCTCCAACTGTGCTTTCCATCTGCCTTGCAGATGGACGGCCAGATACAAATGGAAAGAGATGATCCCAAGGGCCTGAGCTCACTTGGAACAAGTGCTGTTCATGTCCTACAAAAAAAGATGAGTCTGCCCCAAAATGGAGCCTGTCTTGCTCCTAAGGGCCATGAAATCTCCCCATGATCCCCCTGCTCTTACCCCAAAGCTTCTCCACTGCTTTGCTGACTCCTGACCCCATTGCAGGTTCCTGCACCACACCTCCTGATTGCAGTGGCCGTGTCAACATCGTGTTGCTGGCAGAATTTGACCTAGAGTGACATGGAAAGCAATTCCAGACCAGCAACCCGGTGAGCAGGGCTATGCAGGGGAGGGCAGCACGGGGAAGAGGAGCAGGAGGCTGCTCCAACTGTGCTTCCCATCTGCCTTGCAGATGGACAGCCCCACACAAATGGAAAGAGATGATCCCAAGGGCCTGAGCTCACTTGGAACAAGTGCTGTTCATGTCCTACAAAAAAAGATGAGTCTGCCCCAAAATGGAGCCTGTCTTGCTCCTAAGGGCCATGAAATCTCCCCAAGATCCCCCTGCTCTTACCCCAAAGCTTCTCCACTGCTTTGCTGACTCCTGACCCCACTGCAGGTTCCTGCACCACACCTCCTGATTGCAGTGGCCGTGTCAACATGGTGTTACTGGCAGAATGAGACCCAGATGGCAATAGAAATCAATTCCAGACCAGCAACCCGGTGAGCAGGGCTATGCAGGGGAGGGCAGCACAGGGAAGAGGAGCAGGAGGCTGCTCCTCCTGTGCTTCCCATCTGCCTTGCAGATGGACAGCCCCACACAAATGGAAAGAGATGATCCCAAGGGCCTGAGCTCACTTGGAACAAGTGCTGTTCATGTCCTACAAAACAAGATGAGTCTGCCCCAAAATGGAGCCTGTCTTGCTCCTAAGGGCCATGAAATCTCCCCAAGATCCCCCTGCTCTTACCCCAAAGCTTCTCCACTGCTTTGCTGACTCCTGACCCCACTGCAGGTTCCTGCCCCACACCTCCTGATTGCAGTGGCCATGTCAACATGGTGTTACTGGCAGAATTTGACCTAGAGTGACATGGAAAGCAATTCCAGACCAGCAACCCGGTGAGCAGGGCTATGCAGGGGAGGGCAGCACGAGGAAGAGGAGCAGGAGGCTGCTCCAACTGTGCTTCCCATCTGCCTTGCAGATGGACAGCCCCACACAAATGGAAAGAGATGATCCCAAGGGCCTGAGCTCACTTCAAACAAGTGCTGTTCATGTCCTACAAAAAAAGATGAGTCTGCCCCAAAATGGAGCCTGTCTTGCTCCTAAGGGCCATGAAACCCCCCCCAGATCCCCCTGCTCTTACCCCAAAGCTTCTCCACTGCTTTGCTGACTCCTGACCCCACTGCAGGTTCCTGCCCCACACCTCCTGATTGCAGTGGCCGTGTCAACATGGCGTTGCTGGCAGAATATGACCTAGAGTGACATGGAAAGCAATTCCAGACCAGCAACCCGGTGAGCAGGGCTATGCAGGGGAGGGCAGCACGAGGAAGAGGAGCAGGAGGCTGCTCCAACTGTGCTTCCCATCTGCCTTGCAGATGGACGGCCAGACACAAATGAAAAGAGATGATCCCAAGGGCCTGAGCTCACTTGGAACAAGTGCTGTTCATGTCCTACAAAACAAGATGAGTCTGCCCCAAAATGGAGCCTGTCTTGCTCCTAAGGGCCATGAAATCTCCCCAAGATCCCCCTGCTCTTACCCCAAAGCTTCTCCACTGCTTTGCTGACTCCTGACCCCACTGCAGGTTCCTGCACCACACCTCCTGATTGCAGTGGCCGTGTCAACATGGTGTTACTGGCAGAATGAGACCCAGATGACAATAGAAATCAATTCCAGACCAGCAACCCGGTGAGCAGGGCTATGCAGGGGAGGGCAGCACGGGGAAGAGGAGCAGGAGGCTGCTCCAACTGTGCTTTCCATCTGCCTTGCAGATGGACAGCCCCACACAAATGGAAAGAGATGATCCCAAGGGCCGGAGCTCACTTGGAACAAGTGCTGTTCATGTCCTACAAAACAAGATGAGTCTGCCCCAAAATGGAGCCTGTCTTGCTCCTAAGGGCCATGAAATCTCCCCAAGATCCCCCTGCTCTTACCCCAAAGCTTCTCCACTGCTTTGCTGACTCCTGACCCCACTGCAGGTTCCTGCCCCACACCTCCTGATTGCAGTGGCCGTGTCAACATGGCGTTGCTGGCAGAATTTGACCTACAGTGACATGGAAAGCAATTCCAGACCAGCAACCCGGTGAGCAGGGCTATGCAGGGGAGGGCAGCACGGGGAAGAGGAGCAGGAGGCTGCTCCAACTGTGCTTCCCATCTGCCTTGCAGATGGACGGCCAGACACAAATGGAAAGAGATGATCCCAAGGGCCTGAGCTCACTTGGAACAAGTGCTGTTCATGTCCTACAAAACAAGATGAGTCTGCCCCAAAATGGAGCCTGTCTTGCTCCTAAGGGCCATGAAATCTCCCCAAGATCCCCCTGCTCTTACCCCAAAGCTTCTCCACTGCTTTGCTGACTCCTGACCCCACTGCAGGTTCCTGCACCACACCTCCTGATTGCAGTGGCCGTGTCAACATGGCGTTGCTGGCAGAATTTGACCTAGAGTGACATGGAAAGCAATTCCAGACCAGCAACCCGGTGAGCAGGGCTATGCAGGGGAGGGCAGCACGGGGAAGAGGAGCAGGAGGCTGCTCCAACTGTGCTTCCCATCTGCCTTGCAGATGGACAGCCCCACACAAATGGAAAGAGATGATCCCAAGGGCCTGAGCTCACTTCAAACAAGTGCTGTTCATGTCCTACAAAAAAAGATGAGTCTGCCCCAAAATGGAGCCTGTCTTGCTCCTAAGGGCCATGAAATCTCCCCAAGATCCCCCTGCTCTTACCCCAAAGCTTCTCCACTGCTTTGCTGACTCCTGACCCCACTGCAGGTTCCTGCCCCACACCTCCTGATTGCAGTGGCCGTGTCAACATGGTGTTACTGGCAGAATGAGACCCAGATGACAATAGAAATCAATTCCAGACCAGCAACCCGGTGAGCAGGGCTATGCAGGGGAGGGCAGCACGGGGAAGAGGAGCAGGAGGCTGCTCCTCCTGTGCTTCCCATCTGCCTTGCAGATGGACGGCCAGACACAAATGGAAAGAGATGATCCCAAGGGCCTGAGCTCACTTGGAACAAGTGCTGTTCATGTCCTACAAAACAAGATGAGTCTGCCCCAAAATGGAGCCTGTCTTGCTCCTAAGGGCCATGAAATCTCCCCAAGATCCCCCTGCTCTTACCCCAAAGCTTCTCCACTGCTTTGCTGACTCCTGACCCCACTGCAGGTTCCTGCACCACACCTCCTGATTGCAGTGGCCGTGTCAACATGGTGTTACTGGCAGAATGAGACCCAGATGGCAATAGAAATCAATTCCAGACCAGCAACCCGGTGAGCAGGGCTATGCAGGGGAGGGCAGCACAGGGAAGAGGAGCAGGAGGCTGCTCCAACTGTGCTTCCCATCTGCCTTGCAGATGGACGGCCAGACACAAATGGAAAGAGATGATCCCAAGGGCCTGAGCTCACTTGGAACAAGTGCTGTTCATGTCCTACAAAAAAAGATGAGTCTGCCCCAAAATGGAGCCTGTCTTGCTCCTAAGGGCCATGAAATCTCCCCAAGATCCCCCTGCTCTTACCCCAAAGCTTCTCCACTGCTTTGCTGACTCCTGACCCCACTGCAGGTTCCTGCACCACACCTCCTGATTGCAGTGGCCGTGTCAACATGGTGTTACTGGCAGAATGAGACCCAGATGGCAATAGAAATCAATTCCAGACCAGCAACCCGGTGAGCAGGGCTATGCAGGGGAGGGCAGCACGGGGAAGAGGAGCAGGAGGCTGCTCCAACTGTGCTTCCCATCTGCCTTGCAGATGGACAGCCCCACACAAATGGAAAGAGATGATCCCAAGGGCCTGAGCTCACTTCAAACAAGTGCTGTTCATGTCCTACAAAAAAAGATGAGTCTGCCCCAAAATGGAGCCTGTCTTGCTCCTAAGGGCCATGAAATCTCCCCAAGATCCCCCTGCTCTTACCCCAAAGCTTCTCCACTGCTTTGCTGACTCCTGACCCCACTGCAGGTTCCTGCACCACACCTCCTGATTGCAGTGGCCGTGTCAACATGGTGTTACTGGCAGAATGAGACCCAGATGACAATAGAAATCAATTCCAGACCAGCAACCCGGTGAGCAGGGCTATGCAGGGGAGGGCAGCACGGGGAAGAGGAGCAGGAGGCTGCTCCTCCTGTGCTTCCCATCTGCCTTGCAGATGGACGGCCAGACACAAATGGAAAGAGATGATCCCAAGGGCCTGAGCTCACTTGGAACAAGTGCTGTTCATGTCCTACAAAACAAGATGAGTCTGCCCCAAAATGGAGCCTGTCTTGCTCCTAAGGGCCATGAAATCTCCCCAAGATCCCCCTGCTCTTACCCCAAAGCTTCTCCACTGCTTTGCTGACTCCTGACCCCACTGCAGGTTCCTGCACCACACCTCCTGATTGCAGTGGCCGTGTCAACATGGTGTTACTGGCAGAATGAGACCCAGATGGCAATAGAAATCAATTCCAGACCAGCAACCCGGTGAGCAGGGCTATGCAGGGGAGGGCAGCACAGGGAAGAGGAGCAGGAGGCTGCTCCAACTGTGCTTCCCATCTGCCTTGCAGATGGACGGCCAGACACAAATGGAAAGAGATGATCCCAAGGGCCTGAGCTCACTTGGAACAAGTGCTGTTCATGTCCTACAAAAAAAGATGAGTCTGCCCCAAAATGGAGCCTGTCTTGCTCCTAAGGGCCATGAAATCTCCCCAAGATCCCCCTGCTCTTACCCCAAAGCTTCTCCACTGCTTTGCTGACTCCTGACCCCACTGCAGGTTCCTGCACCACACCTCCTGATTGCAGTGGCCGTGTCAACATGGTGTTACTGGCAGAATGAGACCCAGATGGCAATAGAAATCAATTCCAGACCAGCAACCCGGTGAGCAGGGCTATGCAGGGGAGGGCAGCACGGGGAAGAGGAGCAGGAGGCTGCTCCAACTGTGCTTCCCATCTGCCTTGCAGATGGACAGCCCCACACAAATGGAAAGAGATGATCCCAAGGGCCTGAGCTCACTTCAAACAAGTGCTGTTCATGTCCTACAAAACAAGATGAGTCTGCCCCAAAATGGAGCCTGTCTTGCTCCTAAGGGCCATGAAATCTCCCCAAGATCCCCCTGCTCTTACCCCAAAGCTTCTCCACTGCTTTGCTGACTCCTGACCCCACTGCAGGTTCCTGCACCACACCTCCTGATTGCAGTGGCCGTGTCAACATGGTGTTACTGGCAGAATGAGACCCAGATGGCAATAGAAATCAATTCCAGACCAGCAACCCGGTGAGCAGGGCTATGCAGGGGAGGGCAGCACAGGGAAGAGGAGCAGGAGGCTGCTCCAACTGTGCTTCCCATCTGCCTTGTAGATGGACAGCCCCACACAAATGGAAAGAGATGATCCCAAGGGCCTGAGCTCACTTGGAACAAGTGCTGTTCATGTCCTACAAAAAAAGATGAGTCTGCCCCAAAATGGAGCCTGTCTTGCTCCTAAGGGCCATGAAATCTCCCCAAGATCCCCCTGTTCTTACCCCAAAGCTTCTCCACTGCTTTGCTGACTCCTGACCCCACTGCAGGTTCCTGCACCACACCTCCTGATTGCAGTGGCCGTGTCAACATGGTGTTACTGGCAGAATGAGACCCAGATGGCAATAGAAATCAATTCCAGACCAGCAACCCGGTGAGCAGGGCTATGCAGGGGAGGGCAGCACAGGGAAGAGGAGCAGGAGGCTGCTCCTCCTGTGCTTCCCATCTGCCTTGCAGATGGACAGCCCCACACAAATGGAAAGAGATGATCCCAAGGGCCTGAGCTCACTTGGAACAAGTGCTGTTCATGTCCTACAAAACAAGATGAGTCTGCCCCAAAATGGAGCCTGTCTTGCTCCTAAGGGCCATGAAATCTCCCCAAGATCCCCCTGCTCTTACCCCAAAGCTTCTCCACTGCTTTGCTGACTCCTGACCCCACTGCAGGTTCCTGCCCCACACCTCCTGATTGCAGTGGCCGTGTCAACATGGCGTTGCTGGCAGAATTTGACCTACAGTGACATGGAAAGCAATTCCAGACCAGCAACCCGGTGAGCAGGGCTATGCAGGGGAGGGCAGCACGGGGAAGAGGAGCAGGAGGCTGCTCCTCCTGTGCTTCCCATCTGCCTTGCAGATGGACGGCCAGACACAAATGGAAAGAGATGATCCCAAGGGCCTGAGCTCACTTGGAACAAGTGCTGTTCATGTCCTACAAAACAAGATGAGTCTGCCCCAAAATGGAGCCTGTCTTGCTCCTAAGGGCCATGAAATCTCCCCAAGATCCCCCTGCTCTTACCCCAAAGCTTCTCCACTGCTTTGCTGACTCCTGACCCCACTGCAGGTTCCTGCCCCACACCTCCTGATTGCAGTGGCCGTGTCAACATGGCGTTGCTGGCAGAATTTGACCTAGAGTGACATGGAAAGCAATTCCAGACCAGCAACCCGGTGAGCAGGGCTATGCAGGGGAGGGCAGCACGGGGAAGAGGAGCAGGAGGCTGCTCCTCCTGTGCTTCCCATCTGCCTTGCAGATGGACGGCCAGACACAAATGGAAAGAGATGATCCCAAGGGCCTGAGCTCACTTGGAACAAGTGCTGTTCATGTCCTACAAAACAAGATGAGTCTGCCCCAAAATGGAGCCTGTCTTGCTCCTAAGGGCCATGAAATCTCCCCTAGATCCCCCTGTTCTTACCCCAAAGCTTCTCCACTGCTTTGCTGACTCCTGACCCCACTGCAGGTTCCTGCACCACACCTCCTGATTGCAGTGGCCGTGTCAACATGGTGTTACTGGCAGAATGAGACCCAGATGGCAATAGAAATCAATTCCAGACCAGCAACCCGGTGAGCAGGGCTATGCAGGGGAGGGCAGCACAGGGAAGAGGAGCAGGAGGCTGCTCCTCCTGTGCTTCCCATCTGCCTTGCAGATGGACAGCCCCACACAAATGGAAAGAGATGATCCCAAGGGCCTGAGCTCACTTCAAACAAGTGCTGTTCATGTCCTACAAAACAAGATGAGTCTGCCCCAAAATGGAGCCTGTCTTGCTCCTAAGGGCCATGAAATCTCCCCAAGATCCCCCTGCTCTTACCCCAAAGCTTCTCCACTGCTTTGCTGACTCCTGACCCCACTGCAGGTTCCTGCCCCACACCTCCTGATTGCAGTGGCCATGTCAACATGGTGTTACTGGCAGAATTTGACCTAGAGTGACATGGAAAGCAATTCCAGACCAGCAACCCGGTGAGCAGGGCTATGCAGGGGAGGGCAGCACGAGGAAGAGGAGCAGGAGGCTGCTCCAACTGTGCTTCCCATCTGCCTTGCAGATGGACAGCCCCACACAAATGGAAAGAGATGATCCCAAGGGCCTGAGCTCACTTCAAACAAGTGCTGTTCATGTCCTACAAAACAAGATGAGTCTGCCCCAAAATGGAGCCTGTCTTGCTCCTAAGGGCCATGAAATCTCCCCAAGATCCCCCTGCTCTTACCCCAAAGCTTCTCCACTGCTTTGCTGACTCCTGACCCCACTGCAGGTTCCTGCCCCACACCTCCTGATTGCAGTGGCCGTGTCAACATGGCGTTGCTGGCAGAATTTGACCTACAGTGACATGGAAAGCAATTCCAGACCAGCAACCCGGTGAGCAGGGCTATGCAGGGGAGGGCAGCACGGGGAAGAGGAGCAGGAGGCTGCTCCTCCTGTGCTTCCCATCTGCCTTGCAGATGGACGGCCAGACACAAATGGAAAGAGATGATCCCAAGGGCCTGAGCTCACTTGGAACAAGTGCTGTTCATGTCCTACAAAACAAGATGAGTCTGCCCCAAAATGGAGCCTGTCTTGCTCCTAAGGGCCATGAAATCTCCCCAAGATCCCCCTGCTCTTACCCCAAAGCTTCTCCACTGCTTTGCTGACTCCTGACCCCACTGCAGGTTCCTGCACCACACCTCCTGATTGCAGTGGCCGTGTCAACATGGCGTTGCTGGCAGAATTTGACCTAGAGTGACATGGAAAGCAATTCCAGACCAGCAACCCGGTGAGCAGGGCTATGCAGGGGAGGGCAGCACGGGGAAGAGGAGCAGGAGGCTGCTCCAACTGTGCTTCCCATCTGCCTTGCAGATGGACAGCCCCACACAAATGGAAAGAGATGATCCCAAGGGCCTGAGCTCACTTGGAACAAGTGCTGTTCATGTCCTACAAAAAAAGATGAGTCTGCCCCAAAATGGAGCCTGTCTTGCTCCTAAGGGCCATGAAATCTCCCCTAGATCCCCCTGTTCTTACCCCAAAGCTTCTCCACTGCTTTGCTGACTCCTGACCCCACTGCAGGTTCCTGCACCACACCTCCTGATTGCAGTGGCCGTGTCAACATGGTGTTACTGGCAGAATGAGACCCAGATGGCAATAGAAATCAATTCCAGACCAGCAACCCGGTGAGCAGGGCTATGCAGGGGAGGGCAGCACAGGGAAGAGGAGCAGGAGGCTGCTCCTCCTGTGCTTCCCATCTGCCTTGCAGATGGACAGCCCCACACAAATGGAAAGAGATGATCCCAAGGGCCTGAGCTCACTTGGAACAAGTGCTGTTCATGTCCTACAAAACAAGATGAGTCTGCCCCAAAATGGAGCCTGTCTTGCTCCTAAGGGCCATGAAATCTCCCCAAGATCCCCCTGCTCTTACCCCAAAGCTTCTCCACTGCTTTGCTGACTCCTGACCCCACTGCAGGTTCCTGCCCCACACCTCCTGATTGCAGTGGCCATGTCAACATGGTGTTACTGGCAGAATTTGACCTAGAGTGACATGGAAAGCAATTCCAGACCAGCAACCCGGTGAGCAGGGCTATGCAGGGGAGGGCAGCACGAGGAAGAGGAGCAGGAGGCTGCTCCAACTGTGCTTCCCATCTGCCTTGCAGATGGACAGCCCCACACAAATGGAAAGAGATGATCCCAAGGGCCTGAGCTCACTTCAAACAAGTGCTGTTCATGTCCTACAAAACAAGATGAGTCTGCCCCAAAATGGAGCCTGTCTTGCTCCTAAGGGCCATGAAACCCCCCCCAGATCCCCCTGCTCTTACCCCAAAGCTTCTCCACTGCTTTGCTGACTCCTGACCCCACTGCAGGTTCCTGCCCCACACCTCCTGATTGCAGTGGCCGTGTCAACATGGCGTTGCTGGCAGAATATGACCTAGAGTGACATGGAAAGCAATTCCAGACCAGCAACCCGGTGAGCAGGGCTATGCAGGGGAGGGCAGCACGAGGAAGAGGAGCAGGAGGCTGCTCCAACTGTGCTTCCCATCTGCCTTGCAGATGGACGGCCAGACACAAATGAAAAGAGATGATCCCAAGGGCCTGAGCTCACTTGGAACAAGTGCTGTTCATGTCCTACAAAACAAGATGAGTCTGCCCCAAAATGGAGCCTGTCTTGCTCCTAAGGGCCATGAAATCTCCCCAAGATCCCCCTGCTCTTACCCCAAAGCTTCTCCACTGCTTTGCTGACTCCTGACCCCACTGCAGGTTCCTGCACCACACCTCCTGATTGCAGTGGCCGTGTCAACATGGTGTTACTGGCAGAATGAGACCCAGATGACAATAGAAATCAATTCCAGACCAGCAACCCGGTGAGCAGGGCTATGCAGGGGAGGGCAGCACGGGGAAGAGGAGCAGGAGGCTGCTCCAACTGTGCTTTCCATCTGCCTTGCAGATGGACAGCCCCACACAAATGGAAAGAGATGATCCCAAGGGCCGGAGCTCACTTGGAACAAGTGCTGTTCATGTCCTACAAAACAAGATGAGTCTGCCCCAAAATGGAGCCTGTCTTGCTCCTAAGGGCCATGAAATCTCCCCAAGATCCCCCTGCTCTTACCCCAAAGCTTCTCCACTGCTTTGCTGACTCCTGACCCCACTGCAGGTTCCTGCCCCACACCTCCTGATTGCAGTGGCCGTGTCAACATGGCGTTGCTGGCAGAATTTGACCTAGAGTGACATGGAAAGCAATTCCAGACCAGCAACCCGGTGAGCAGGGCTATGCAGGGGAGGGCAGCACGGGGAAGAGGAGCAGGAGGCTGCTCCAACTGTGCTTCCCATCTGCCTTGCAGATGGACGGCCAGACACAAATGGAAAGAGATGATCCCAAGGGCCTGAGCTCACTTGGAACAAGTGCTGTTCATGTCCTACAAAACAAGATGAGTCTGCCCCAAAATGGAGCCTGTCTTGCTCCTAAGGGCCATGAAATCTCCCCTAGATCCCCCTGCTCTTACCCCAAAGCTTCTCCACTGCTTTGCTGACTCCTGACCCCACTGCAGGTTCCTGCACCACACCTCCTGATTGCAGTGGCCGTGTCAACATGGTGTTACTGGCAGAATGAGACCCAGATGGCAATAGAAATCAATTCCAGACCAGCAACCCGGTGAGCAGGGCTATGCAGGGGAGGGCAGCACGGGGAAGAGGAGCAGGAGGCTGCTCCAACTGTGCTTTCCATCTGCCTTGCAGATGGACAGCCCCACACAAATGGAAAGAGATGATCCCAAGGGCCGAGCTCACTTGGAACAAGTGCTGTTCATGTCCTACAAAACAAGATGAGTCTGCCCCAAAATGGAGCCTGTCTTGCTCCTAAGGGCCATGAAATCTCCCCAAGATCCCCCTGCTCTTACCCCAAAGCTTCTCCACTGCTTTGCTGACTCCTGACCCCACTGCAGGTTCCTGCCCCACACCTCCTGATTGCAGTGGCCGTGTCAACATGGCGTTGCTGGCAGAATTTGACCTAGAGTGACATGGAAAGCAATTCCAGACCAGCAACCCGGTGAGCAGGGCTATGCAGGGGAGGGCAGCACGGGGAAGAGGAGCAGGAGGCTGCTCCAACTGTGCTTCCCATCTGCCTTGCAGATGGACGGCCAGACACAAATGGAAAGAGATGATCCCAAGGGCCTGAGCTCACTTGGAACAAGTGCTGTTCATGTCCTACAAAACAAGATGAGTCTGCCCCAAAATGGAGCCTGTCTTGCTCCTAAGGGCCATGAAATCTCCCCAAGATCCCCCTGCTCTTACCCCAAAGCTTCTCCACTGCTTTGCTGACTCCTGACCCCACTGCAGGTTCCTGCACCACACCTCCTGATTGCAGTGGCCGTGTCAACATGGCGTTGCTGGCAGAATTTGACCTAGAGTGACATGGAAAGCAATTCCAGACCAGCAACCCGGTGAGCAGGGCTATGCAGGGGAGGGCAGCACGGGGAAGAGGAGCAGGAGGCTGCTCCTCCTGTGCTTCCCATCTGCCTTGCAGATGGACAGCCCCACACAAATGGAAAGAGATGATCCCAAGGGCCTGAGCTCACTTGGAACAAGTGCTGTTCATGTCCTACAAAAAAAGATGAGTCTGCCCCAAAATGGAGCCTGTCTTGCTCCTAAGGGCCATGAAATCTCCCCTAGATCCCCCTGCTCTTACCCCAAAGCTTCTCCACTGCTTTGCTGACTCCTGACCCCACTGCAGGTTCCTGCACCACACCTCCTGATTGCAGTGGCCGTGTCAACATGGTGTTACTGGCAGAATGAGACCCAGATGGCAATAGAAATCAATTCCAGACCAGCAACCCGGTGAGCAGGGCTATGCAGGGGAGGGCAGCACGGGGAAGAGGAGCAGGAGGCTGCTCCAACTGTGCTTTCCATCTGCCTTGCAGATGGACAGCCCCACACAAATGGAAAGAGATGATCCCAAGGGCCGAGCTCACTTGGAACAAGTGCTGTTCATGTCCTACAAAACAAGATGAGTCTGCCCCAAAATGGAGCCTGTCTTGCTCCTAAGGGCCATGAAATCTCCCCAAGATCCCCCTGCTCTTACCCCAAAGCTTCTCCACTGCTTTGCTGACTCCTGACCCCACTGCAGGTTCCTGCACCACACCTCCTGATTGCAGTGGCCGTGTCAACATGGCGTTGCTGGCAGAATTTGACCTAGAGTGACATGGAAAGCAATTCCAGACCAGCAACCCGGTGAGCAGGGCTATGCAGGGGAGGGCAGCACGGGGAAGAGGAGCAGGAGGCTGCTCCAACTGTGCTTCCCATCTGCCTTGCAGATGGACGGCCAGACACAAATGGAAAGAGATGATCCCAAGGGCCTGAGCTCACTTGGAACAAGTGCTGTTCATGTCCTACAAAACAAGATGAGTCTGCCCCAAAATGGAGCCTGTCTTGCTCCTAAGGGCCATGAAATCTCCCCAAGATCCCCCTGCTCTTACCCCAAAGCTTCTCCACTGCTTTGCTGACTCCTGACCCCACTGCAGGTTCCTGCACCACACCTCCTGATTGCAGTGGCCGTGTCAACATGGCGTTGCTGGCAGAATTTGACCTAGAGTGACATGGAAAGCAATTCCAGACCAGCAACCCGGTGAGCAGGGCTATGCAGGGGAGGGCAGCACGGGGAAGAGGAGCAGGAGGCTGCTCCAACTGTGCTTCCCATCTGCCTTGCAGATGGACAGCCCCACACAAATGGAAAGAGATGATCCCAAGGGCCTGAGCTCACTTCAAACAAGTGCTGTTCATGTCCTACAAAAAAAGATGAGTCTGCCCCAAAATGGAGCCTGTCTTGCTCCTAAGGGCCATGAAATCTCCCCTAGATCCCCCTGTTCTTACCCCAAAGCTTCTCCACTGCTTTGCTGACTCCTGACCCCACTGCAGGTTCCTGCACCACACCTCCTGATTGCAGTGGCCGTGTCAACATGGTGTTACTGGCAGAATGAGACCCAGATGGCAATAGAAATCAATTCCAGACCAGCAACCCGGTGAGCAGGGCTATGCAGGGGAGGGCAGCACAGGGAAGAGGAGCAGGAGGCTGCTCAAACTGTGCTTTCCATCTGCCTTGCAGATGGACGGCCAGATACAAATGGAAAGAGATGATCCCAAGGGCCTGAGCTCACTTGGAACAAGTGCTGTTCATGTCCTACAATAAAAGATGAGTCTGCCCCAAAATGGAGCCTGTCTTGCTCCTAAGGGCCATGAAATCTCCCCATGATCCCCCTGCTCTTACCCCAAAGCTTCTCCACTGCTTTGCTGACTCCTGACCCCACTGCAGGTTCCTGCACCACACCTCCTGATTGCAGTGGCCGTGTCAACATCGTGTTGCTGGCAGAATTTGACCTAGAGTGACATGGAAAGCAATTCCAGACCAGCAACCCGGTGAGCAGGGCTATGCAGGGGAGGGCAGCACGGGGAAGAGGAGCAGGAGGCTGCTCCAACTGTGCTTCCCATCTGCCTTGCAGATGGACAGCCCCACACAAATGGAAAGAGATGATCCCAAGGGCCTGAGCTCACTTGGAACAAGTGCTGTTCATGTCCTACAAAAAAAGATGAGTCTGCCCCAAAATGGAGCCTGTCTTGCTCCTAAGGGCCATGAAATCTCCCCAAGATCCCCCTGTTCTTACCCCAAAGCTTCTCCACTGCTTTGCTGACTCCTGACCCCACTGCAGGTTCCTGCACCACACCTCCTGATTGCAGTGGCCGTGTCAACATGGTGTTACTGGCAGAATGAGACCCAGATGGCAATAGAAATCAATTCCAGACCAGCAACCCGGTGAGCAGGGCTATGCAGGGGAGGGCAGCACAGGGAAGAGGAGCAGGAGGCTGCTCCTCCTGTGCTTCCCATCTGCCTTGCAGATGGACAGCCCCACACAAATGGAAAGAGATGATCCCAAGGGCCTGAGCTCACTTGGAACAAGTGCTGTTCATGTCCTACAAAACAAGATGAGTCTGCCCCAAAATGGAGCCTGTCTTGCTCCTAAGGGCCATGAAATCTCCCCAAGATCCCCCTGCTCTTACCCCAAAGCTTCTCCACTGCTTTGCTGACTCCTGACCCCACTGCAGGTTCCTGCCCCACACCTCCTGATTGCAGTGGCCATGTCAACATGGTGTTACTGGCAGAATTTGACCTAGAGTGACATGGAAAGCAATTCCAGACCAGCAACCCGGTGAGCAGGGCTATGCAGGGGAGGGCAGCACGAGGAAGAGGAGCAGGAGGCTGCTCCAACTGTGCTTCCCATCTGCCTTGCAGATGGACAGCCCCACACAAATGGAAAGAGATGATCCCAAGGGCCTGAGCTCACTTCAAACAAGTGCTGTTCATGTCCTACAAAAAAAGATGAGTCTGCCCCAAAATGGAGCCTGTCTTGCTCCTAAGGGCCATGAAACCCCCCCCAGATCCCCCTGCTCTTACCCCAAAGCTTCTCCACTGCTTTGCTGACTCCTGACCCCACTGCAGGTTCCTGCCCCACACCTCCTGATTGCAGTGGCCGTGTCAACATGGCGTTGCTGGCAGAATATGACCTAGAGTGACATGGAAAGCAATTCCAGACCAGCAACCCGGTGAGCAGGGCTATGCAGGGGAGGGCAGCACGGGGAAGAGGAGCAGGAGGCTGCTCCAACTGTGCTTCCCATCTGCCTTGCAGATGGACGGCCAGACACAAATGAAAAGAGATGATCCCAAGGGCCTGAGCTCACTTGGAACAAGTGCTGTTCATGTCCTACAAAACAAGATGAGTCTGCCCCAAAATGGAGCCTGTCTTGCTCCTAAGGGCCATGAAATCTCCCCAAGATCCCCCTGCTCTTACCCCAAAGCTTCTCCACTGCTTTGCTGACTCCTGACCCCACTGCAGGTTCCTGCACCACACCTCCTGATTGCAGTGGCCGTGTCAACATGGTGTTACTGGCAGAATGAGACCCAGATGACAATAGAAATCAATTCCAGACCAGCAACCCGGTGAGCAGGGCTATGCAGGGGAGGGCAGCACGGGGAAGAGGAGCAGGAGGCTGCTCCAACTGTGCTTTCCATCTGCCTTGCAGATGGACAGCCCCACACAAATGGAAAGAGATGATCCCAAGGGCCGGAGCTCACTTGGAACAAGTGCTGTTCATGTCCTACAAAACAAGATGAGTCTGCCCCAAAATGGAGCCTGTCTTGCTCCTAAGGGCCATGAAATCTCCCCAAGATCCCCCTGCTCTTACCCCAAAGCTTCTCCACTGCTTTGCTGACTCCTGACCCCACTGCAGGTTCCTGCCCCACACCTCCTGATTGCAGTGGCCGTGTCAACATGGCGTTGCTGGCAGAATTTGACCTAGAGTGACATGGAAAGCAATTCCAGACCAGCAACCCGGTGAGCAGGGCTATGCAGGGGAGGGCAGCACGGGGAAGAGGAGCAGGAGGCTGCTCCAACTGTGCTTCCCATCTGCCTTGCAGATGGACGGCCAGACACAAATGGAAAGAGATGATCCCAAGGGCCTGAGCTCACTTGGAACAAGTGCTGTTCATGTCCTACAAAACAAGATGAGTCTGCCCCAAAATGGAGCCTGTCTTGCTCCTAAGGGCCATGAAATCTCCCCAAGATCCCCCTGCTCTTACCCCAAAGCTTCTCCACTGCTTTGCTGACTCCTGACCCCACTGCAGGTTCCTGCACCACACCTCCTGATTGCAGTGGCCGTGTCAACATGGCGTTGCTGGCAGAATTTGACCTAGAGTGACATGGAAAGCAATTCCAGACCAGCAACCCGGTGAGCAGGGCTATGCAGGGGAGGGCAGCACGGGGAAGAGGAGCAGGAGGCTGCTCCTCCTGTGCTTCCCATCTGCCTTGCAGATGGACAGCCCCACACAAATGGAAAGAGATGATCCCAAGGGCCTGAGCTCACTTGGAACAAGTGCTGTTCATGTCCTACAAAAAAAGATGAGTCTGCCCCAAAATGGAGCCTGTCTTGCTCCTAAGGGCCATGAAATCTCCCCTAGATCCCCCTGCTCTTACCCCAAAGCTTCTCCACTGCTTTGCTGACTCCTGACCCCACTGCAGGTTCCTGCACCACACCTCCTGATTGCAGTGGCCGTGTCAACATGGTGTTACTGGCAGAATGAGACCCAGATGGCAATAGAAATCAATTCCAGACCAGCAACCCGGTGAGCAGGGCTATGCAGGGGAGGGCAGCACGGGGAAGAGGAGCAGGAGGCTGCTCCAACTGTGCTTTCCATCTGCCTTGCAGATGGACAGCCCCACACAAATGGAAAGAGATGATCCCAAGGGCCGAGCTCACTTGGAACAAGTGCTGTTCATGTCCTACAAAACAAGATGAGTCTGCCCCAAAATGGAGCCTGTCTTGCTCCTAAGGGCCATGAAATCTCCCCAAGATCCCCCTGCTCTTACCCCAAAGCTTCTCCACTGCTTTGCTGACTCCTGACCCCACTGCAGGTTCCTGCACCACACCTCCTGATTGCAGTGGCCGTGTCAACATGGCGTTGCTGGCAGAATTTGACCTAGAGTGACATGGAAAGCAATTCCAGACCAGCAACCCGGTGAGCAGGGCTATGCAGGGGAGGGCAGCACGGGGAAGAGGAGCAGGAGGCTGCTCCAACTGTGCTTCCCATCTGCCTTGCAGATGGACGGCCAGACACAAATGGAAAGAGATGATCCCAAGGGCCTGAGCTCACTTGGAACAAGTGCTGTTCATGTCCTACAAAACAAGATGAGTCTGCCCCAAAATGGAGCCTGTCTTGCTCCTAAGGGCCATGAAATCTCCCCAAGATCCCCCTGCTCTTACCCCAAAGCTTCTCCACTGCTTTGCTGACTCCTGACCCCACTGCAGGTTCCTGCACCACACCTCCTGATTGCAGTGGCCGTGTCAACATGGCGTTGCTGGCAGAATTTGACCTAGAGTGACATGGAAAGCAATTCCAGACCAGCAAACCGGTGAGCAGGGCTATGCAGGGGAGGGCAGCACGGGGAAGAGGAGCAGGAGGCTGCTCCAACTGTGCTTCCCATCTGCCTTGCAGATGGACAGCCCCACACAAATGGAAAGAGATGATCCCAAGGGCCTGAGCTCACTTCAAACAAGTGCTGTTCATGTCCTACAAAAAAAGATGAGTCTGCCCCAAAATGGAGCCTGTCTTGCTCCTAAGGGCCATGAAATCTCCCCATGATCCCCCTGCTCTTACCCCAAAGCTTCTCCACTGCTTTGCTGACTCCTGACCCCACTGCAGGTTCCTGCACCACACCTCCTGATTGCAGTGGCCGTGTCAACATCGTGTTGCTGGCAGAATTTGACCTAGAGTGACATGGAAAGCAATTCCAGACCAGCAACCCGGTGAGCAGGGCTATGCAGGGGAGGGCAGCACGGGGAAGAGGAGCAGGAGGCTGCTCCAACTGTGCTTCCCATCTGCCTTGCAGATGGACAGCCCCACACAAATGGAAAGAGATGATCCCAAGGGCCTGAGCTCACTTGGAACAAGTGCTGTTCATGTCCTACAAAAAAAGATGAGTCTGCCCCAAAATGGAGCCTGTCTTGCTCCTAAGGGCCATGAAATCTCCCCAAGATCCCCCTGTTCTTACCCCAAAGCTTCTCCACTGCTTTGCTGACTCCTGACCCCACTGCAGGTTCCTGCACCACACCTCCTGATTGCAGTGGCCGTGTCAACATGGTGTTACTGGCAGAATGAGACCCAGATGGCAATAGAAATCAATTCCAGACCAGCAACCCGGTGAGCAGGGCTATGCAGGGGAGGGCAGCACAGGGAAGAGGAGCAGGAGGCTGCTCCTCCTGTGCTTCCCATCTGCCTTGCAGATGGACAGCCCCACACAAATGGAAAGAGATGATCCCAAGGGCCTGAGCTCACTTGGAACAAGTGCTGTTCATGTCCTACAAAACAAGATGAGTCTGCCCCAAAATGGAGCCTGTCTTGCTCCTAAGGGCCATGAAATCTCCCCAAGATCCCCCTGCTCTTACCCCAAAGCTTCTCCACTGCTTTGCTGACTCCTGACCCCACTGCAGGTTCCTGCCCCACACCTCCTGATTGCAGTGGCCATGTCAACATGGTGTTACTGGCAGAATTTGACCTAGAGTGACATGGAAAGCAATTCCAGACCAGCAACCCGGTGAGCAGGGCTATGCAGGGGAGGGCAGCACGAGGAAGAGGAGCAGGAGGCTGCTCCAACTGTGCTTCCCATCTGCCTTGCAGATGGACAGCCCCACACAAATGGAAAGAGATGATCCCAAGGGCCTGAGCTCACTTCAAACAAGTGCTGTTCATGTCCTACAAAAAAAGATGAGTCTGCCCCAAAATGGAGCCTGTCTTGCTCCTAAGGGCCATGAAACCCCCCCCAGATCCCCCTGCTCTTACCCCAAAGCTTCTCCACTGCTTTGCTGACTCCTGACCCCACTGCAGGTTCCTGCCCCACACCTCCTGATTGCAGTGGCCGTGTCAACATGGCGTTGCTGGCAGAATATGACCTAGAGTGACATGGAAAGCAATTCCAGACCAGCAACCCGGTGAGCAGGGCTATGCAGGGGAGGGCAGCACGAGGAAGAGGAGCAGGAGGCTGCTCCAACTGTGCTTCCCATCTGCCTTGCAGATGGACGGCCAGACACAAATGGAAAGAGATGATCCCAAGGGCCTGAGCTCACTTGGAACAAGTGCTGTTCATGTCCTACAAAACAAGATGAGTCTGCCCCAAAATGGAGCCTGTCTTGCTCCTAAGGGCCATGAAATCTCCCCAAGATCCCCCTGCTCTTACCCCAAAGCTTCTCCACTGCTTTGCTGACTCCTGACCCCACTGCAGGTTCCTGCACCACACCTCCTGATTGCAGTGGCCGTGTCAACATGGTGTTACTGGCAGAATTTGACCTAGAGTGACAAGGAAATCAATTCCAGACCAGCAACCCGGTGAGCAGGGCTATGCAGGGGAGGGCAGCACGGGGAAGAGGAGCAGGAGGCTGCTCCAACTGTGCTTTCCATCTGCCTTGCAGATGGATGACCAGACACAAATGGAAAGAGATGATCCCAAGGGCCTGAGCTCACTTGGAACAAGTGCTGTTCATGTCCTACAAAAAAAGATGAGTCTGCCCCAAAATGGAGCCTGTCTTGCTCCTAAGGGCCATGAAATCTCCCCATGATCCCCCTGCTCTTACCCCAAAGCTTCTCCACTGCTTTGCTGACTCCTGACCCCATTGCAGGTTCCTGCACCACACCTCCTGATTGCAGTGGCCGTGTCAACATGGCGTTGCTGGCAGAATAGAGACTGAGATGGCAATAGAAATCAATTCCAGACCAGCAACCCGGTGAGCAGGGCTATGCAGGGGAGGGCAGCACGGGGAAGAGGAGCAGGAGGCTGCTCCAACTGTGCTTCCCATCTGCCTTGCAGATGGACAGCCCCACACAAATGGAAAGAGATGATCCCAAGGGCCTGAGCTCACTTGGAACAAGTGCTGTTCATGTCCTACAAAAAAAGATGAGTCTGCCCCAAAATGGAGCCTGTCTTGCTCCTAAGGGCCATGAAATCTCCCCAAGATCCCCCTGCTCTTACCCCAAAGCTTCTCCACTGCTTTGCTGACTCCTGACCCCACTGCAGGTTCCTGCACCACACCTCCTGATTGCAGTGGCCGTGTCAACATGGCGTTGCTGGCAGAATTTGACCTAGAGTGACATGGAAAGCAATTCCAGACCAGCAACCTGGTGAGCAGGGCTATGCAGGGGAGGGCAGCACGGGGAAGAGGAGCAGGAGGCTGCTCCAACTGTGCTTCCCATCTGCCTTGCAGATGGACAGCCCCACACAAATGGAAAGAGATGATCCCAAGGGCCTGAGCTCACTTCAAACAAGTGCTGTTCATGTCCTACAAAACAAGATGAGTCTGCCCCAAAATGGAGCCTGTCTTGCTCCTAAGGGCCATGAAATCTCCCCAAGATCCCCCTGCTCTTACACCAAAGCTTCTCCACTGCTTTGCTGACTCCTGACCCCACTGCAGGTTCCTGCACCACACCTCCTGATTGCAGTGGCCGTGTCAACATGGCGTTGCTTGCAGAATTTGACCTAGAGTGACATGGAAAACAATTCCAGACCAGCAACCCGGTGAGCAGGGCTATGCAGGGGAGGGCAGCACGGGAAAGAGGAGCAGGAGGCTGCTCCAACTGTGCTTCCCATCTGCCTTGCAGATGGACGGCCAGACACAAATGGAAAGAGATGATCCCAAGGGCCTGAGCTCACTTCAAACAAATGCTGTTCATGTCCTACAAAACAAGATGAGTCTGCCCCAAAATGGAGCCTGTCTTGCTCCTAAGGGCCATGAAATCTCCCCAAGATCCCCCTGCTCTTACCCCAAAGCTTCTCCACTGCTTTGCTGACTCCTGACCCCACTGCAGGTTCCTGCACCACACCTCCTGATTGCAGTGGCCGTGTCAACATGGCGTTGCTTGCAGAATATGACCTAGGGTGACATGGAAAGCAATTCCAGACCAGCAACCCGGTGAGCAGGGCTATGCAGGGGAGGGCAGCACGGGGAAGAGGAGCAGGAGGCTGCTCCAACTGTGCTTCCCATCTGCCTTGCAGATGGACAGCCCCACACAAATGGAAAGAGATGATCCCAAGGGCCTGAGCTCACTTGGAACAAGTGCTGTTCATGTCCTACAAAAAAAGATGAGTCTGCCCCAAAATGGAGCCTGTCTTGCTCCTAAGGGCCATGAAATCTCCCCAAGATCCCCCTGTTCTTACCCCAAAGCTTCTCCACTGCTTTGCTGACTCCTGACCCCACTGCAGGTTCCTGCACCACACCTCCTGATTGCAGTGGCCGTGTCAACATGGCGTTGCTGGCAGAATTTGACCTAGAGTGACATGGAAAGCAATTCCAGACCAGCAACCCGGTGAGCAGGGCTATGCAGGGGAGGGCAGCACGAGGAAGAGGAGCAGGAGGCTGCTCCAACTGTGCTTCCCATCTGCCTTGCAGATGGACAGCCCCACACAAATGGAAAGAGATGATCCCAAGGGCCTGAGCTCACTTCAAACAAGTGCTGTTCATGTCCTACAAAACAAGATGAGTCTGCCCCAAAATGGAGCCTGTCTTGCTCCTAAGGGCCATGAAATCTCCCCAAGATCCCCCTGCTCTTACCCCAAAGCTTCTCCACTGCTTTGCTGACTCCTGACCCCACTGCAGGTTCCTGCACCACACCTCCTGATTGCAGTGGCCGTGTCAACATGGCGTTGCTGGCAGAATTTGACCTAGAGTGACATGGAAAGCAATTCCAGACCAGCAACCCGGTGAGCAGGGCTATGCAGGGGAGGGCAGCACGGGGAAGAGGAGCAGGAGGCTGCTCCTCCTGTGCTTCCCATCTGCCTTGCAGATGGACAGCCCCACACAAATGGAAAGAGATGATCCCAAGGGCCTGAGCTCACTTCAAACAAGTGCTGTTCATGTCCTACAAAACAAGATGAGTCTGCCCCAAAATGGAGCCTGTCTTGCTCCTAAGGGCCATGAAATCTCCCCTAGATCCCCCTGCTCTTACCCCAAAGCTTCTCCACTGCTTTGCTGACTCCTGACCCCACTGCAGGTTCCTGCACCACACCTCCTGATTGCAGTGGCCGTGTCAACATGGTGTTACTGGCAGAATGAGACCCAGATGGCAATAGAAATCAATTCCAGACCAGCAACCCGGTGAGCAGGGCTATGCAGGGGAGGGCAGCACAGGGAAGAGGAGCAGGAGGCTGCTCCAACTGTGCTTCCCATCTGCCTTGCAGATGGACAGCCCCACACAAATGGAAAGAGATGATCCCAAGGGCCTGAGCTCACTTCAAACAAGTGCTGTTCATGTCCTACAAAACAAGATGAGTCTGCCCCAAAATGGAGCCTGTCTTGCTCCTAAGGGCCATGAAATCTCCCCAAGATCCCCCAGTTCTTACCCCAAAGCTTCTCCACTGCTTTGCTGACTCCTGACCCCACTGCAGGTTCCTGCACCACACCTCCTGATTGCAGTGGCCGTGTCAACATGGCGTTGCTGGCAGAATTTGACCTAGAGTGACATGGAAAGCAATTCCAGACCAGCAACCCGGTGAGCAGGGCTATGCAGGGGAGGGCAGCACAGGGAAGAGGAGCAGGAGGCTGCTCCTCCTGTGCTTTCCATCTGCCTTTCAGATGGACAGCCCCACACAAATGGAAAGAGATGATCCCAAGGGCCTGAGCTCACTTCAAACAAGTGCTGTTCATGTCCTACAAAACAAGATGAGTCTGCCCCAAAATGGAGCCTGTCTTGCTCCTAAGGGCCATGAAATCTCCCCAAGATCCCCCTGCTCTTACCCCAAAGCTTCTCCACTGCTTTGCTGACTCCTGACCCCACTGCAGGTTCCTGCACCACACCTCCTGATTGCAGTGGCCGTGTCAACATGGCGTTGCTGGCAGAATTTGACCTAGAGTGACATGGAAAGCAATTCCAGACCAGCAACCCGGTGAGCAGGGCTATGCAGGGGAGGGCAGCACGGGGAAGAGGAGCAGGAGGCTGCTCCAACTGTGCTTCCCATCTGCCTTGCAGATGGACAGCCCCACACAAATGGAAAGAGATGATCCCAAGGGCCTGAGCTCACTTGGAACAAGTGCTGTTCATGTCCTACAAAACAAGATGAGTCTGCCCCAAAATGGAGCCTGTCTTGCTCCTAAGGGCCATGAAATCTCCCCAAGATCCCCCTGCTCTTACCCCAAAGCTTCTCCACTGCTTTGCTGACTCCTGACCCCACTGCAGGTTCCTGCACCACACCTCCTGATTGCAGTGGCCGTGTCAACATGGCGTTGCTGGCAGAATTTGACCTAGAGTGACATGGAAAGCAATTCCAGACCAGCAACCCGGTGAGCAGGGCTATGCAGGGGAGGGCAGCACGGGGAAGAGGAGCAGGAGGCTGCTCCAACTGTGCTTCCCATCTGCTTTGCAGATGAACAGCCCCACACAAATGGAAAGAGATGATCCCAAGGGCCTGAGCTCACTTCAAACAAGTGCTGTTCATGTCCTACAAAACAAGATGAGTCTGCCCCAAAATGGAGCCTGTCTTGCTCCTAAGGGCCATGAAATCTCCCCTAGATCCCCCTGCTCTTACCCCAAAGCTTCTCCACTGCTTTGCTGACTCCTGACCCCACTGCAGGTTCCTGCACCACACCTCCTGATTGCAGTGGCCGTGTCAACATGGTGTTACTGGCAGAATGAGACCCAGATGGCAATAGAAATCAATTCCAGACCAGCAACCCGGTGAGCAGGGCTATGCAGGGGAGGGCAGCACAGGGAAGAGGAGCAGGAGGCTGCTCCAACTGTGCTTTCCATCTGCCTTGCAGATGAACAGCCCCACACAAATGGAAAGAGATGATCCCAAGGGCCTGAGCTCACTTCAAACAAGTGCTGTTCATGTCCTACAAAACAAGATGAGTCTGCCCCAAAATGGAGCCTGTCTTGCTCCTAAGGGCCATGAAATCTCCCCAAGATCCCCCAGTTCTTACCCCAAAGCTTCTCCACTGCTTTGCTGACTCCTGACCCCACTGCAGGTTCCTGCACCACACCTCCTGATTGCAGTGGCCGTGTCAACATGGCGTTGCTGGCAGAATTTGACCTAGAGTGACATGGAAAGCAATTCCAGACCAGCAACCCGGTGAGCAGGGCTATGCAGGGGAGGGCAGCACGAGGAAGAGGAGCAGGAGGCTGCTCCAACTGTGCTTCCCATCTGCCTTGCAGATGGACGGCCAGACACAAATGGAAAGAGATGATCCCAAGGGCCTGAGCTCACTTGGAACAAGTGCTGTTCATGTCCTACAAAACAAGATGAGTCTGCCCCAAAATGGAGCCTGTCTTGCTCCTAAGGGCCATGAAATCTCCCCAAGATCCTGCTGCTCTTACCCCAAAGCTTCTCCACTGCTTTGCTGACTCCTGACCCCACTGCAGGTTCCTGCACCACACCTCCTGATTGCAGTGGCCGTGTCAACATGGTGTTACTGGCAGAATGAGACCCAGATGGCAATAGAAATCAATTCCAGACCAGCAACCCGGTGAGCAGGGCTATGCAGGGGAGGGCAGCACAGGGAAGAGGAGCAGGAGGCTGCTCCAACTGTGCTTCCCATCTGCCTTGCAGATGGACGGCCAGACACAAATGGAAAGAGATGATCCCAAGGGCCTGAGCTCACTTCAAACAAGTGCTGTTCATGTCCTACAAAACAAGATGAGTCTGCCCCAAAATGGAGCCTGTCTTGCTCCTAAGGGCCATGAAATCTCCCCAAGATCCCCCTGCTCTTACCCCAAAGCTTCTCCACTGCTTTCCTGACTCCTGACCCCACTGCAGGTGCTGGCACCGCACCTCCTGATTGCAGTGGCCGTGTCAACATGGCGTTGCTGGCAGAATTTGACCTAGAGTGACATGGAAAGCAATTCCAGACCAGCAACCCGGTGAGCAGGGCTATGCAGGGGAGGGCAGCACGGGGAAGAGGAGCGGGAGGCTGCTCCAACTGTGCTTCCCATCTGCTTTGCAGATGGACAGCCCCACACAAATGGAAAGAGATGATCCCAAGGGCCTGAGCTCACTTGGAACAAGTGCTGTTCATGTCCTACAAAAAAAGATGAGTCTGCCCCAAAATGGAGCCTGTCTTGCTCCTAAGGGCCATGAAATCTCCCCAAGATCCCCCTGTTCTTACCCCAAAGCTTCTCCACTGCTTTGCTGACTCCTGACCCCACTGCAGGTTCCTGCACCACACCTCCTGATTGCAGTGGCCGTGTCAACATGGTGTTACTGGCAGAATGAGACCCAGATGGCAATAGAAATCAATTCCAGACCAGCAACCCGGTGAGCAGGGCTATGCAGGGGAGGGCAGCACGGGGAAGAGGAGCAGGAGGCTGCTCCTCCTGTGCTTCCCATCTGCCTTGCAGATGGACGGCCAGACACAAATGGAAAGAGATGATCCCAAGGGCCTGAGCTCACTTGGAACAAGTGCTGTTCATGTCCTACAAAACAAGATGAGTCTGCCCCAAAATGGAGCCTGTCTTGCTCCTAAGGGCCATGAAATCTCCCCAAGATCCCCCTGTTCTTACCCCAAAGCTTCTCCACTGCTTTCCTGACTCCTGACCCCACTGCAGGTGCTGGCACCGCACCTCCTGATTGCAGTGGCCGTGTCAACATGGCGTTGCTGGCAGAATTTGACCTAGAGTGACATGGAAAGCAATTCCAGACCAGCAACCCGGTGAGCAGGGCTATGCAGGGGAGGGCAGCACGGGGAAGAGGAGCAGGAGGCTGCTCCAACTGTGCTTCCCATCTGCCTTGCAGATGGACAGCCCCACACAAATGGAAAGAGATGATCCCAAGGGCCTGAGCTCACTTGGAACAAGTGCTGTTCATGTCCTACAAAACAAGATGAGTCTGCCCCAAAATGGAGCCTGTCTTGCTCCTAAGGGCCATGAAATCTCCCCAAGATCCCCCTGCTCTTACCCCAAAGCTTCTCCACTGCTTTGCTGACTCCTGACCCCACTGCAGGTTCCTGCACCACACCTCCTGATTGCAGTGGCCGTGTCAACATGGTGTTACTGGCAGAATGAGACCCAGAAGCCAATAGAAATCAATTCCAGACCAGCAACCCGGTGAGCAGGGCTATGCAGGGGAGGGCAGCACGAGGAAGAGGAGCAGGAGGCTGCTCCTCCTGTGCTTCCCATCTGCCTTGCAGATGGACGGCCAGACACAAATGGAAAGAGATGATCCCAAGGGCCTGAGCTCACTTGGAACAAGTGCTGTTCATGTCCTACAAAAAAAGATGAGTCTGCCCCAAAATGGAGCCTGTCTTGCTCCTAAGGGCCATGAAATCTCCCCAAGATCCCCCTGTTTATACCCCAAAGCTTCTCCACTGCTTTGCTGACTCCTGACCCCACTGCAGGTTCCTGCACCACACCTCCTGATTGCAGTGGCCGTGTCAACATGGCGTTGCTGGCAGAATAGAGACTGAGATGGCAATAGAAATCAATTCAAGACCAGCAACCCGGTGAGCAGGGCTATGCAGGGGAGGGCAGCACGGGGAAGAGGAGCAGGAGGCTGCTCCTCCTGTGCTTCCCATCTGCTTTGCAGATGGACAGCCCCACACAAATGGAAAGAGATGATCCCAAGGGCCTGAGCTCACTTGGAACAAGTGCTGTTCATGTCCTACAAAACAAGATGAGTCTGCCCCAAAATGGAGCCTGTCTTGCTCCTAAGGGCCATGAAATCTCCCCAAGATCCCCCAGTTCTTACCCCAAAGCTTCTCCACTGCTTTGCTGACTCCTGACCCCACTGCAGGTTCCTGCACCACACCTCCTGATTGCAGTGGCCGTGTCAACATGGCGTTGCTGGCAGAATTTGACCTAGAGTGACATGGAAAGCAATTCCAGACCAGCAACCCGGTGAGCAGGGCTATGCAGGGGAGGGCAGCACGAGGAAGAGGAGCAGGAGGCTGCTCCAACTGTGCTTCCCATCTGCCTTGCAGATGGACAGCCCCACACAAATGGAAAGAGATGATCCCAAGGGCCTGAGCTCACTTGGAACAAGTGCTGTTCATGTCCTACAAAACAAGATGAGTCTGCCCCAAAATGGAGCCTGTCTTGCTCCTAAGGGCCATGAAATCTCCCCAAGATCCTGCTGCTCTTACCCCAAAGCTTCTCCACTGCTTTGCTGACTCCTGACCCCACTGCAGGTTCCTGCACCACACCTCCTGATTGCAGTGGCCGTGTCAACATGGTGTTACTGGCAGAATGAGACCCAGATGGCAATAGAAATCAATTCCAGACCAGCAACCCGGTGAGCAGGGCTATGCAGGGGAGGGCAGCACAGGGAAGAGGAGCAGGAGGCTGCTCCAACTGTGCTTTCCATCTGCCTTGCAGATGAACAGCCCCACACAAATGGAAAGAGATGATCCCAAGGGCCTGAGCTCACTTCAAACAAGTGCTGTTCATGTCCTACAAAACAAGATGAGTCTGCCCCAAAATGGAGCCTGTCTTGCTCCTAAGGGCCATGAAATCTCCCCAAGATCCCCCAGTTCTTACCCCAAAGCTTCTCCACTGCTTTGCTGACTCCTGACCCCACTGCAGGTTCCTGCACCACACTTCCTGATTGCAGTGGCCGTGTCAACATGGCGTTGCTGGCAGAATAGAGACTGAGATGGCAATAGAAATCAATTCCAGACCAGCAACCCGGTGAGCAGGGCTATGCAGGGGAGGGCAGCACGGGGAAGAGGAGCGGGAGGCTGCTCCAACTGTGCTTCCCATCTGCCTTGCAGATGGACAGCCCCACACAAATGGAAAGAGATGATCCCAAGGGCCTGAGCTCACTTGGAACAAGTGCTGTTCATGTCCTACAAAAAAAGATGAGTCTGCCCCAAAATGGAGCCTGTCTTGCTCCTAAGGGCCATGAAATCTCCCCAAGATCCCCCTGTTCTTACCCCAAAGCTTCTCCACTGCTTTGCTGACTCCTGACCCCACTGCAGGTTCCTGCACCACACCTCCTGATTGCAGTGGCCGTGTCAACATGGTGTTATTGGCAGAATGAGACCCAGATGGCAATAGAAATCAATTCCAGACCAGCAACCCGGTGAGCAGGGCTATGCAGGGGAGGGCAGCACGGGGAAGAGGAGCAGGAGGCTGCTCCTCCTGTGCTTCCCATCTGCCTTGCAGATGGACGGCCAGACACAAATGGAAAGAGATGATCCCAAGGGCCTGAGCTCACTTCAAACAAGTGCTGTTCATGTCCTACAAAAAAAGATGAGTCTGCCCCAAAATGGAGCCTGTCTTGCTCCTAAGGGCCATGAAATCTCCCCAAGATCCCCCTGCTCTTACCCCAAAGCTTCTCCACTGCTTTGCTGACTCCTGACCCCACTGCAGGTTCCTGCACCACACCTCCTGATTGCAGTGGCCGTGTCAACATGGTGTTACTGGCAGAATGAGACCCAGATGGCAATAGAAATCAATTCCAGACCAGCAACCCGGTGAGCAGGGCTATGCAGGAGAGGGCAGCACGGGGAAGAGGAGCGGGAGGCTGCTCCAACTGTGCTTCCCATCTGCCTTGCAGATGGACAGCCCCACACAAATGGAAAGAGATGATCCCAAGGGCCTGAGCTCACTTGGAACAAGTGCTGTTCATGTCCTACAAAACAAGATGAGTCTGCCCCAAAATGGAGCCTGTCTTGCTCCTAAGGGCCATGAAATCTCCCCTAGATCCCCCTGCTCTTACCCCAAAGCTTCTCCACTGCTTTGCTGACTCCTGACCCCACTGCAGGTTCCTGCACCACACCTCCTGATTGCAGTGGCCGTGTCAACATGGCATTGCTGGCAGAATTTGACCTAGAGTGACATGGAAAGCAATTCCAGACCAGCAACCCGGTGAGCAGGGCTATGCAGGGGAGGGCAGCACGGGGAAGAGGAGCAGGAGGCTGCTCCTCCTGTGCTTCCCATCTGCCTTGCAGATGGACAGCCCCACACAAATGGAAAGAGATGATCCCAAGGGCCTGAGCTCACTTGGAACAAGTGCTGTTCATGTCCTACAAAAAAAGATGAGTCTGCCCCAAAATGGAGCCTGTCTTGATCCTAAGGGCCATGAAATCTCCCCAAGATCCCCCTGCTCTTACCCCAAAGCTTCTCCACTGCTTTGCTGACTCCTGACCCCACTGCAGGTTCCTGCACCACACCTCCTGATTGCAGTGGCCGTGTCAAGATGGCGTTGCTGGCAGAATTTGACCTAGAGTGACATGGAAAGCAATTCCAGATCAGCAACCCGGTGAGCAGGGCTATGCAGGGGAGGGCAGCACAGGGAAGAGGAGCAGGAGGCTGCTCCAACTGTGCTTCCCATCTGCCTTGCAGATGGACAGCCCCACACAAATGGAAAGAGATGATCCCAAGGGCCTGAGCTCACTTCAAACAAGTGCTGTTCATGTCCTACAAAACAAGATGAGTCTGCCCCAAAATGGAGCCTGTCTTGCTCCTAAGGGCCATGAAATCTCCCCAAGATCCCCCTGCTCTTACCCCAAAGCTTCTCCACTGCTTTGCTGACTCCTGACCCCACTGCAGGTTCCTGCACCACACCTCCTGATTGCAGTGGCCGTGTCAACATGGCGTTGCTGGCAGAATAGAGACTGAGATGGCAATAGAAATCAATTCCAGACCAGCAACCCGGTGAGCAGGGCTATGCAGGAGAGGGCAGCACGGGGAAGAGGAGCGGGAGGCTGCTCCAACTGTGCTTCCCATCTGCTTTGCAGATGGACAGCCCCACACAAATGGAAAGAGATGATCCCAAGGGCCTGAGCTCACTTGGAACAAGTGCTGTTCATGTCCTACAAAAAAAGATGAGTCTGCCCCAAAATGGAGCCTGTCTTGCTCCTAAGGGCCATGAAATCTCCCCAAGATCCCCCTGCTCTTACCCCAAAGCTTCTCCACTGCTTTGCTGACTCCTGACCCCACTGCAGGTTCCTGCACCACACCTCCTGATTGCAGTGGCCGTGTCAACATGGCGTTGCTGGCAGAATTTGACCTAGAGTGACATGGAAATCAATTCCAGACCAGCAACCCGGTGAGCAGGGCTATGCAGGGGAGGGCAGCACGAGGAAGAGGAGCAGGAGGCTGCTCCTCCTGTGCTTCCCATCTGCCTTGCAGATGGACGGCCAGACACAAATGGAAAGAGATGATCCCAAGGGCCTGAGCTCACTTGGAACAAGTGCTGTTCATGTCCTACAAAAAAAGATGAGTCTGCCCCAAAATGGAGCCTGTCTTGCTCCTAAGGGCCATGAAATCTCCCCAAGATCCCCCTGTTTTTACCCCAAAGCTTCTCCACTGCTTTGCTGACTCCTGACCCCACTGCAGGTTCCTGCACCACACCTCCTGATTGCAGTGGCCGTGTCAACATGGCGTTGCTTGCAGAATATGACCTAGAGTGACATGGAAAGCAATTCCAGACCAGCAACCCGGTGAGCAGGGCTATGCAGGGGAGGGCAGCACGGGGAAGAGGAGCAGGAGGCTGCTCCTCCTGTGCTTCCCATCTGCTTTGCAGATGGACAGCCCCACACAAATGGAAAGAGATGATCCCAAGGGCCTGAGCTCACTTGGAACAAGTGCTGTTCATGTCCTACAAAACAAGATGAGTCTGCCCCAAAATGGAGCCTGTCTTGCTCCTAAGGGCCATGAAATCTCCCCAAGATCCCCCTGTTCTTACCCCAAAGCTTCTCCACTGCTTTGCTGACTCCTGACCCCACTGCAGGTGCTGGCACCGCACCTCCTGATTGCAGTGGCCGTGTCAACATGGCGTTGCTGGCAGAATATGACCTAGAGTGACATGGAAAGCAATTCCAGACCAGCAACCCGGTGAGCAGGGCTATGCAGGGGAGGGCAGCACGGGGAAGAGGAGCAGGAGGCTGCTCCAACTGTGCTTTCCATCTGCCTTGCAGATGGACAGCCCCACACAAATGGAAAGAGATGATCCCAAGGGCCTGAGCTCACTTGGAACAAGTGCTGTTCATGTCCTACAAAAAAAGATGAGTCTGCCCCAAAATGGAGCCTGTCTTGCTCCTAAGGGCCATGAAATCTCCCCAAGATCCCCCTGCTCTTACCCCAAAGCTTCTCCACTGCTTTGCTGACTCCTGACCCCACTGCAGGTTCCTGCACCACACCTCCTGATTGCAGTGGCCGTGTCAACATGGCGTTGCTGGCAGAATTTGACCTAGAGTGACATGGAAAGCAATTCCAGACCAGCAACCCGGTGAGCAGGGCTATGCAGGGGAGGGCAGCACGAGGAAGAGGAGCAGGAGGCTGCTCCAACTGTGCTTCCCATCTGCCTTGCAGATGGACAGCCCCACACAAATGGAAAGAGATGATCCCAAGGGCCTGAGCTCACTTGGAACAAGTGCTGTTCATGTCCTACAAAACAAGATGAGTCTGCCCCAAAATGGAGCCTGTCTTGCTCCTAAGGGCCATGAAATCTCCCCTAGATCCCCCTGCTCTTACCCCAAAGCTTCTCCACTGCTTTGCTGACTCCTGACCCCACTGCAGGTTCCTGCACCACACCTCCTGATTGCAGTGGCCGTGTCAACATGGTGTTACTGGCAGAATGAGACCCAGATGGCAATAGAAATCAATTCCAGACCAGCAACCCGGTGAGCAGGGCTATGCAGGGGAGGGCAGCACAGGGAAGAGGAGCAGGAGGCTGCTCCAACTGTGCTTCCCATCTGCCTTGCAGATGAACAGCCCCACACAAATGGAAAGAGATGATCCCAAGGGCCTGAGCTCACTTCAAACAAGTGCTGTTCATGTCCTACAAAACAAGATGAGTCTGCCCCAAAATGGAGCCTGTCTTGCTCCTAAGGGCCATGAAATCTCCCCAAGATCCCCCTGCTCTTACCCCAAAGCTTCTCCACTGCTTTGCTGACTCCTGACCCCACTGCAGGTTCCTGCACCACACCTCCTGATTGCAGTGGCCGTGTCAACATGGCGTTGCTGGCAGAATAGAGACTGAGATGGCAATAGAAATCAATTCCAGACCAGCAACCCGGTGAGCAGGGCTATGCAGGAGAGGGCAGCACGGGGAAGAGGAGCAGGAGGCTGCTCCAACTGTGCTTCCCATCCGCCTTGCAGATGGACAGCCCCACACAAATGGAAAGAGATGATCCCAAGGGCCGGAGCTCACTTGGAACAAGTGCTGTTCATGTCCTACAAAACAAGATGAGTCTGCCCCAAAATGGAGCCTGTCTTGCTCCTAAGGGCCATGAAATCTCCCCAAGATCCCCCAGTTCTTACCCCAAAGCTTCTCCACTGCTTTGCTGACTCCTGACCCCACTGCAGGTTCCTGCACCACACCTCCTGATTGCAGTGGCCGTGTCAACATGGTGTTACTGGCAGAATGAGACCCAGATGGCAATAGAAATCAATTCCAGACCAGCAACCCGGTGAGCAGGGCTATGCAGGGGAGGGCAGCACGGGGAAGAGGAGCAGGAGGCTGCTCCAACTGTCCTTTCCATCTGCCTTGCATATGGACGACCAGACACAAATGGAAAGAGATGATCCCAAGGGCCTGAGCTCACTTCAAACAAGTGCTGTTCATGTCCTACAAAAAAAGATGAGTCTGCCCCAAAATGGAGCCTGTCTTGCTCCTAAGGGCCATGAAATCTCCCCAAGATCCCCCTGTTCTTACCCCAAAGCTTCTCCACTGCTTTCCTGACTCCTGACCCCACTGCAGGTTCCTGCACCACACCTCCTGATTGCAGTGGCCGTGTCAACATGGTGTTACTGGCAGAATGAGACCCAGATGGCAATAGAAATCAATTCCAGACCAGCAACCCGGTGAGCAGGGCTATGCAGGGGAGGGCAGCACGGGGAAGAGGAGCAGGAGGCTGCTCCTCCTGTGCTTCCCATCTGCCTTGCAGATGGACGACCAGACACAAATGGAAAGAGATGCTCCCAGGGGCCTGAGCTCACTTGGAACAAGTGCTGTTCATGTCCTACAAAACAAGATGAGTCTGCCCCAAAATGGAGCCTGTCTTGCTCCTAAGGGCCATGAAATCTCCTCAAGATCCCCCTGTTCCTACCCTAAAGCTTCTCCACTGCTTTGCTGACTCCTGACCCCACTGCAGGTTCCTGCACCACACCTCCTGATTGCAGTGGCCGTGTCAACATGGTGTTACTGGCAGAATGAGACCCAGATGGCAATAGAAATCAATTCCAGACCAGCAACCCGGTGAGCAGGGCTATGCAGGGGAGGGCAGCACAGGGAAGAGGAGCAGGAGGCTGCTCCAACTGTGCTTTCCATCTGCCTTGCAGATGAACAGCCCCACACAAATGGAAAGAGATGATCCCAAGGGCCTGAGCTCACTTCAAACAAGTGCTGTTCATGTCCTACAAAACAAGATGAGTCTGCCCCAAAATGGAGCCTGTCTTGCTCCTAAGGGCCATGAAATCTCCCCAAGATCCCCCAGTTCTTACCCCAAAGCTTCTCCACTGCTTTGCTGACTCCTGACCCCACTGCAGGTTCCTGCACCACACCTCCTGATTGCAGTGGCCGTGTCAACATGGCGTTGCTGGCAGAATTTGACCTAGAGTGACATGGAAAGCAATTCCAGACCAGCAACCCGGTGAGCAGGGCTATGCAGGGGAGGGCAGCACGAGGAAGAGGAGCAGGAGGCTGCTCCAACTGTGCTTCCCATCTGCCTTGCAGATGGACGGCCAGACACAAATGGAAAGAGATGATCCCAAGGGCCTGAGCTCACTTGGAACAAGTGCTGTTCATGTCCTACAAAACAAGATGAGTCTGCCCCAAAATGGAGCCTGTCTTGCTCCTAAGGGCCATGAAATCTCCCCAAGATCCTGCTGCTCTTACCCCAAAGCTTCTCCACTGCTTTGCTGACTCCTGACCCCACTGCAGGTTCCTGCACCACACCTCCTGATTGCAGTGGCCGTGTCAACATGGTGTTACTGGCAGAATGAGACCCAGATGGCAATAGAAATCAATTCCAGACCAGCAACCCGGTGAGCAGGGCTATGCAGGGGAGGGCAGCACAGGGAAGAGGAGCAGGAGGCTGCTCCAACTGTGCTTCCCATCTGCCTTGCAGATGGACGGCCAGACACAAATGGAAAGAGATGATCCCAAGGGCCTGAGCTCACTTCAAACAAGTGCTGTTCATGTCCTACAAAAAAAGATGAGTCTGCCCCAAAATGGAGCCTGTCTTGCTCCTAAGGGCCATGAAATCTCCCCAAGATCCCCCTGCTCTTACCCCAAAGCTTCTCCACTGCTTTCCTGACTCCTGACCCCACTGCAGGTGCTGGCACCGCACCTCCTGATTGCAGTGGCCGTGTCAACATGGCGTTGCTGGCAGAATTTGACCTAGAGTGACATGGAAAGCAATTCCAGACCAGCAACCCGGTGAGCAGGGCTATGCAGGGGAGGGCAGCACGGGGAAGAGGAGCGGGAGGCTGCTCCAACTGTGCTTCCCATCTGCTTTGCAGATGGACAGCCCCACACAAATGGAAAGAGATGATCCCAAGGGCCTGAGCTCACTTGGAACAAGTGCTGTTCATGTCCTACAAAAAAAGATGAGTCTGCCCCAAAATGGAGCCTGTCTTGCTCCTAAGGGCCATGAAATCTCCCCAAGATCCCCCTGTTCTTACCCCAAAGCTTCTCCACTGCTTTGCTGACTCCTGACCCCACTGCAGGTTCCTGCACCACACCTCCTGATTGCAGTGGCCGTGTCAACATGGTGTTACTGGCAGAATGAGACCCAGATGGCAATAGAAATCAATTCCAGACCAGCAACCCGGTGAGCAGGGCTATGCAGGGGAGGGCAGCACGGGGAAGAGGAGCAGGAGGCTGCTCCTCCTGTGCTTCCCATCTGCCTTGCAGATGGACGGCCAGACACAAATGGAAAGAGATGATCCCAAGGGCCTGAGCTCACTTGGAACAAGTGCTGTTCATGTCCTACAAAACAAGATGAGTCTGCCCCAAAATGGAGCCTGTCTTGCTCCTAAGGGCCATGAAATCTCCCCAAGATCCCCCTGTTCTTACCCCAAAGCTTCTCCACTGCTTTCCTGACTCCTGACCCCACTGCAGGTGCTGGCACCGCACCTCCTGATTGCAGTGGCCGTGTCAACATGGCGTTGCTGGCAGAATTTGACCTAGAGTGACATGGAAAGCAATTCCAGACCAGCAACCCGGTGAGCAGGGCTATGCAGGGGAGGGCAGCACGGGGAAGAGGAGCAGGAGGCTGCTCCAACTGTGCTTCCCATCTGCCTTGCAGATGGACAGCCCCACACAAATGGAAAGAGATGATCCCAAGGGCCTGAGCTCACTTGGAACAAGTGCTGTTCATGTCCTACAAAACAAGATGAGTCTGCCCCAAAATGGAGCCTGTCTTGCTCCTAAGGGCCATGAAATCTCCCCAAGATCCCCCTGCTCTTACCCCAAAGCTTCTCCACTGCTTTGCTGACTCCTGACCCCACTGCAGGTTCCTGCACCACACCTCCTGATTGCAGTGGCCGTGTCAACATGGTGTTACTGGCAGAATGAGACCCAGAAGCCAATAGAAATCAATTCCAGACCAGCAACCCGGTGAGCAGGGCTATGCAGGGGAGGGCAGCACGGGGAAGAGGAGCAGGAGGCTGCTCCTCCTGTGCTTCCCATCTGCCTTGCAGATGGACAGCCCCACACAAATGGAAAGAGATGATCCCAAGGGCCTGAGCTCACTTGGAACAAGTGCTGTTCATGTCCTACAAAAAAAGATGAGTCTGCCCCAAAATGGAGCCTGTCTTGCTCCTAAGGGCCATGAAATCTCCCCAAGATCCCCCTGCTCTTACCCCAAAGCTTCTCCACTGCTTTGCTGACTCCTGACCCCACTGCAGGTTCCTGCACCACACCTCCTGATTGCAGTGGCCGTGTCAACATGGCGTTGCTGGCAGAATAGAGACTGAGATGGCAATAGAAATCAATTCAAGACCAGCAACCCGGTGAGCAGGGCTATGCAGGGGAGGGCAGCACGGGGAAGAGGAGCAGGAGGCTGCTCCTCCTGTGCTTCCCATCTGCTTTGCAGATGGACAGCCCCACACAAATGGAAAGAGATGATCCCAAGGGCCTGAGCTCACTTGGAACAAGTGCTGTTCATGTCCTACAAAACAAGATGAGTCTGCCCCAAAATGGAGCCTGTCTTGCTCCTAAGGGCCATGAAATCTCCCCAAGATCCCCCTGTTCTTACCCCAAAGCTTCTCCACTGCTTTGCTGACTCCTGACCCCACTGCAGGTGCTGGCACCGCACCTCCTGATTGCAGTGGCCGTGTCAACATGGCGTTGCTGGCAGAATATGACCTAGAGTGACATGGAAAGCAATTCCAGACCAGCAACCCGGTGAGCAGGGCTATGCAGGGGAGGGCAGCACGGGGAAGAGGAGCAGGAGGCTGCTCCAACTGTGCTTCCCATCTGCCTTGCAGATGGACAGCCCCACACAAATGGAAAGAGATGATCCCAAGGGCCTGAGCTCACTTGGAACAAGTGCTGTTCATGTCCTACAAAACAAGATGAGTCTGCCCCAAAATGGAGCCTGTCTTGCTCCTAAGGGCCATGAAATCTCCCCAAGATCCCCCAGTTCTTACCCCAAAGCTTCTCCACTGCTTTGCTGACTCCTGACCCCACTGCAGGTTCCTGCACCACACCTCCTGATTGCAGTGGCCGTGTCAACATGGCGTTGCTGGCAGAATTTGACCTAGAGTGACATGGAAAGCAATTCCAGACCAGCAACCCGGTGAGCAGGGCTATGCAGGGGAGGGCAGCACGAGGAAGAGGAGCAGGAGGCTGCTCCAACTGTGCTTCCCATCTGCCTTGCAGATGGACAGCCCCACACAAATGGAAAGAGATGATCCCAAGGGCCTGAGCTCACTTGGAACAAGTGCTGTTCATGTCCTACAAAACAAGATGAGTCTGCCCCAAAATGGAGCCTGTCTTGCTCCTAAGGGCCATGAAATCTCCCCAAGATCCTGCTGCTCTTACCCCAAAGCTTCTCCACTGCTTTGCTGACTCCTGACCCCACTGCAGGTTCCTGCACCACACCTCCTGATTGCAGTGGCCGTGTCAACATGGTGTTACTGGCAGAATGAGACCCAGATGGCAATAGAAATCAATTCCAGACCAGCAACCCGGTGAGCAGGGCTATGCAGGGGAGGGCAGCACAGGGAAGAGGAGCAGGAGGCTGCTCCAACTGTGCTTTCCATCTGCCTTGCAGATGAACAGCCCCACACAAATGGAAAGAGATGATCCCAAGGGCCTGAGCTCACTTCAAACAAGTGCTGTTCATGTCCTACAAAACAAGATGAGTCTGCCCCAAAATGGAGCCTGTCTTGCTCCTAAGGGCCATGAAATCTCCCCAAGATCCCCCAGTTCTTACCCCAAAGCTTCTCCACTGCTTTGCTGACTCCTGACCCCACTGCAGGTTCCTGCACCACACTTCCTGATTGCAGTGGCCGTGTCAACATGGCGTTGCTGGCAGAATAGAGACTGAGATGGCAATAGAAATCAATTCCAGACCAGCAACCCGGTGAGCAGGGCTATGCAGGGGAGGGCAGCACGGGGAAGAGGAGCAGGAGGCTGCTCCTCCTGTGCTTCCCATCTGCCTTGCAGATGGACGGCCAGACACAAATGGAAAGAGATGATCCCAAGGGCCTGAGCTCACTTCAAACAAGTGCTGTTCATGTCCTACAAAAAAAGATGAGTCTGCCCCAAAATGGAGCCTGTCTTGCTCCTAAGGGCCATGAAATCTCCCCAAGATCCCCCTGCTCTTACCCCAAAGCTTCTCCACTGCTTTGCTGACTCCTGACCCCACTGCAGGTTCCTGCACCACACCTCCTGATTGCAGTGGCCGTGTCAACATGGTGTTACTGGCAGAATGAGACCCAGATGGCAATAGAAATCAATTCCAGACCAGCAACCCGGTGAGCAGGGCTATGCAGGAGAGGGCAGCACGGGGAAGAGGAGCGGGAGGCTGCTCCAACTGTGCTTCCCATCTGCCTTGCAGATGGACAGCCCCACACAAATGGAAAGAGATGATCCCAAGGGCCTGAGCTCACTTGGAACAAGTGCTGTTCATGTCCTACAAAAAAAGATGAGTCTGCCCCAAAATGGAGCCTGTCTTGCTCCTAAGGGCCATGAAATCTCCCCAAGATCCCCCTGTTCTTACCCCAAAGCTTCTCCACTGCTTTGCTGACTCCTGACCCCACTGCAGGTTCCTGCACCACACCTCCTGATTGCAGTGGCCGTGTCAACATGGTGTTATTGGCAGAATGAGACCCAGATGGCAATAGAAATCAATTCCAGACCAGCAACCCGGTGAGCAGGGCTATGCAGGGGAGGGCAGCACGGGGAAGAGGAGCAGGAGGCTGCTCCTCCTGTGCTTCCCATCTGCCTTGCAGATGGACGGCCAGACACAAATGGAAAGAGATGATCCCAAGGGCCTGAGCTCACTTCAAACAAGTGCTGTTCATGTCCTACAAAAAAAGATGAGTCTGCCCCAAAATGGAGCCTGTCTTGCTCCTAAGGGCCATGAAATCTCCCCAAGATCCCCCTGCTCTTACCCCAAAGCTTCTCCACTGCTTTGCTGACTCCTGACCCCACTGCAGGTTCCTGCACCACACCTCCTGATTGCAGTGGCCGTGTCAACATGGTGTTACTGGCAGAATGAGACCCAGATGGCAATAGAAATCAATTCCAGACCAGCAACCCGGTGAGCAGGGCTATGCAGGAGAGGGCAGCACGGGGAAGAGGAGCGGGAGGCTGCTCCAACTGTGCTTCCCATCTGCCTTGCAGATGGACAGCCCCACACAAATGGAAAGAGATGATCCCAAGGGCCTGAGCTCACTTGGAACAAGTGCTGTTCATGTCCTACAAAACAAGATGAGTCTGCCCCAAAATGGAGCCTGTCTTGCTCCTAAGGGCCATGAAATCTCCCCAAGATCCCCCTGCTCTTACCCCAAAGCTTCTCCACTGCTTTGCTGACTCCTGACCCCACTGCAGGTTCCTGCACCACACCTCCTGATTGCAGTGGCCGTGTCAACATGGCATTGCTGGCAGAATTTGACCTAGAGTGACATGGAAAGCAATTCCAGACCAGCAACCCGGTGAGCAGGGCTATGCAGGGGAGGGCAGCACGGGGAAGAGGAGCAGGAGGCTGCTCCTCCTGTGCTTCCCATCTGCCTTGCAGATGGACAGCCCCACACAAATGGAAAGAGATGATCCCAAGGGCCTGAGCTCACTTGGAACAAGTGCTGTTCATGTCCTACAAAAAAAGATGAGTCTGCCCCAAAATGGAGCCTGTCTTGATCCTAAGGGCCATGAAATCTCCCCAAGATCCCCCTGCTCTTACCCCAAAGCTTCTCCACTGCTTTGCTGACTCCTGACCCCACTGCAGGTTCCTGCACCACACCTCCTGATTGCAGTGGCCGTGTCAAGATGGCGTTGCTGGCAGAATTTGACCTAGAGTGACATGGAAAGCAATTCCAGATCAGCAACCCGGTGAGCAGGGCTATGCAGGGGAGGGCAGCACAGGGAAGAGGAGCAGGAGGCTGCTCCAACTGTGCTTCCCATCTGCCTTGCAGATGGACAGCCCCACACAAATGGAAAGAGATGATCCCAAGGGCCTGAGCTCACTTCAAACAAGTGCTGTTCATGTCCTACAAAACAAGATGAGTCTGCCCCAAAATGGAGCCTGTCTTGCTCCTAAGGGCCATGAAATCTCCCCAAGATCCCCCTGCTCTTACCCCAAAGCTTCTCCACTGCTTTGCTGACTCCTGACCCCACTGCAGGTTCCTGCACCACACCTCCTGATTGCAGTGGCCGTGTCAACATGGCGTTGCTGGCAGAATAGAGACTGAGATGGCAATAGAAATCAATTCCAGACCAGCAACCCGGTGAGCAGGGCTATGCAGGAGAGGGCAGCACGGGGAAGAGGAGCGGGAGGCTGCTCCAACTGTGCTTCCCATCTGCTTTGCAGATGGACAGCCCCACACAAATGGAAAGAGATGATCCCAAGGGCCTGAGCTCACTTGGAACAAGTGCTGTTCATGTCCTACAAAAAAAGATGAGTCTGCCCCAAAATGGAGCCTGTCTTGCTCCTAAGGGCCATGAAATCTCCCCAAGATCCCCCTGCTCTTACCCCAAAGCTTCTCCACTGCTTTGCTGACTCCTGACCCCACTGCAGGTTCCTGCACCACACCTCCTGATTGCAGTGGCCGTGTCAACATGGCGTTGCTGGCAGAATTTGACCTAGAGTGACATGGAAATCAATTCCAGACCAGCAACCCGGTGAGCAGGGCTATGCAGGGGAGGGCAGCACGAGGAAGAGGAGCAGGAGGCTGCTCCTCCTGTGCTTCCCATCTGCCTTGCAGATGGACGGCCAGACACAAATGGAAAGAGATGATCCCAAGGGCCTGAGCTCACTTGGAACAAGTGCTGTTCATGTCCTACAAAAAAAGATGAGTCTGCCCCAAAATGGAGCCTGTCTTGCTCCTAAGGGCCATGAAATCTCCCCAAGATCCCCCTGTTTTTACCCCAAAGCTTCTCCACTGCTTTGCTGACTCCTGACCCCACTGCAGGTTCCTGCACCACACCTCCTGATTGCAGTGGCCGTGTCAACATGGCGTTGCTTGCAGAATATGACCTAGAGTGACATGGAAAGCAATTCCAGACCAGCAACCCGGTGAGCAGGGCTATGCAGGGGAGGGCAGCACGGGGAAGAGGAGCAGGAGGCTGCTCCTCCTGTGCTTCCCATCTGCTTTGCAGATGGACAGCCCCACACAAATGGAAAGAGATGATCCCAAGGGCCTGAGCTCACTTGGAACAAGTGCTGTTCATGTCCTACAAAACAAGATGAGTCTGCCCCAAAATGGAGCCTGTCTTGCTCCTAAGGGCCATGAAATCTCCCCAAGATCCCCCTGTTCTTACCCCAAAGCTTCTCCACTGCTTTGCTGACTCCTGACCCCACTGCAGGTGCTGGCACCGCACCTCCTGATTGCAGTGGCCGTGTCAACATGGCGTTGCTGGCAGAATATGACCTAGAGTGACATGGAAAGCAATTCCAGACCAGCAACCCGGTGAGCAGGGCTATGCAGGGGAGGGCAGCACGGGGAAGAGGAGCAGGAGGCTGCTCCAACTGTGCTTTCCATCTGCCTTGCAGATGGACAGCCCCACACAAATGGAAAGAGATGATCCCAAGGGCCTGAGCTCACTTGGAACAAGTGCTGTTCATGTCCTACAAAAAAAGATGAGTCTGCCCCAAAATGGAGCCTGTCTTGCTCCTAAGGGCCATGAAATCTCCCCAAGATCCCCCTGCTCTTACCCCAAAGCTTCTCCACTGCTTTGCTGACTCCTGACCCCACTGCAGGTTCCTGCACCACACCTCCTGATTGCAGTGGCCGTGTCAACATGGCGTTGCTGGCAGAATTTGACCTAGAGTGACATGGAAAGCAATTCCAGACCAGCAACCCGGTGAGCAGGGCTATGCAGGGGAGGGCAGCACGAGGAAGAGGAGCAGGAGGCTGCTCCAACTGTGCTTCCCATCTGCCTTGCAGATGGACAGCCCCACACAAATGGAAAGAGATGATCCCAAGGGCCTGAGCTCACTTGGAACAAGTGCTGTTCATGTCCTACAAAACAAGATGAGTCTGCCCCAAAATGGAGCCTGTCTTGCTCCTAAGGGCCATGAAATCTCCCCTAGATCCCCCTGCTCTTACCCCAAAGCTTCTCCACTGCTTTGCTGACTCCTGACCCCACTGCAGGTTCCTGCACCACACCTCCTGATTGCAGTGGCCGTGTCAACATGGTGTTACTGGCAGAATGAGACCCAGATGGCAATAGAAATCAATTCCAGACCAGCAACCCGGTGAGCAGGGCTATGCAGGGGAGGGCAGCACAGGGAAGAGGAGCAGGAGGCTGCTCCAACTGTGCTTCCCATCTGCCTTGCAGATGAACAGCCCCACACAAATGGAAAGAGATGATCCCAAGGGCCTGAGCTCACTTCAAACAAGTGCTGTTCATGTCCTACAAAACAAGATGAGTCTGCCCCAAAATGGAGCCTGTCTTGCTCCTAAGGGCCATGAAATCTCCCCAAGATCCCCCTGCTCTTACCCCAAAGCTTCTCCACTGCTTTGCTGACTCCTGACCCCACTGCAGGTTCCTGCACCACACCTCCTGATTGCAGTGGCCGTGTCAACATGGCGTTGCTGGCAGAATTTGACCTAGAGTGACATGGAAAGCAATTCCAGACCAGCAACCCGGTGAGCAGGGCTATGCAGGGGAGGGCAGCACGGGGAAGAGGAGCGGGAGGCTGCTCCAACTGTGCTTCCCATCTGCCTTGCAGATGGACAGCCCCACACAAATGGAAAGAGATGATCCCAAGGGCCTGAGCTCACTTGGAACAAGTGCTGTTCATGTCCTACAAAACAAGATGAGTCTGCCCCAAAATGGAGCCTGTCTTGCTCCTAAGGGCCATGAAATCTCCCCAAGATACCCCTGCTCTTACCCCAAAGCTTCTCCACTGCTTTGCTGACTCCTGACCCCACTGCAGGATCCTGCACCACACCTCCTGATTGCAGTGGCCGTGTCAACATGGCGTTGCTGGCAGAATAGAGACTGAGATGGCAATAGAAATCAATTCCAGACCAGCAACCCGGTGAGCAGGGCTATGCAGGGGAGGGCAGCACGGGGAAGAGGAGCAGGAGGCTGCTCCAACTGTGCTTCCCATCTGCTTTGCAGATGGACAGCCCCACACAAATGGAAAGAGATGATCCCAAGGGCCTGAGCTCACTTGGAACAAGTGCTGTTCATGTCCTACAAAAAAAGATGAGTCTGCCCCAAAATGGAGCCTGTCTTGCTCCTAAGGGCCATGAAATCTCCCCAAGATCCCCCTGTTCTTACCCCAAAGCTTCTCCACTGCTTTGCTGACTCCTGACCCCACTGCAGGTTCCTGCACCACACCTCCTGATTGCAGTGGCCGTGTCAACATGGCGTTGCTGGCAGAATTTGACCTAGAGTGACATGGAAAGCAATTCCAGACCAGCAACCCGGTGAGCAGGGCTATGCAGGGGAGGGCAGCACGGGGAAGAGGAGCAGGAGGCTGCTCCAACTGTGCTTTCCATCTGCCTTGCAGATGGACAGCCCCACACAAATGGAAAGAGATCATCCCAAGGACCTGAGCTCACTTCAAACAAGTGCTGTTCATGTCCTACAAAAAAAGATGAGTCTGCCCCAAAATGGAGCCTGTCTTTCTCCTGCAGGGCCATGATGTCCCCAAGATCCCCCTGTTCTTACCCCAAAGCTTCTCCACTGCTTTGCTGACTCCTGACCCCACTGCAGGTTCCTGCACCACACCTCCTGATTGCAGTGGCCGTGTCAACATGGTGTTACTGGCAGAATGAGACCCAGATGGCAATAGAAATCAATTCCAGACCAGCAACCCGGTGAGCAGGGCTATGCAGGGGAGGGCAGCACGGGGAAGAGGAGCAGGAGGCTGCTCCAACTGTGCTTCCCATCTGCCTTGCAGATGGACAGCCCCACACAAATGGAAAGAGATGATCCCAAGGGCCTGAGCTCACTTGGAACAAGTGCTGTTCATGTCCTACAAAACAAGATGAGTCTGCCCCAAAATGGAGCCTGTCTTGCTCCTAAGGGCCATGAAATCTCCCCAAGATCCCCCTGTTCTTACCGCAAAGCTTCTCCACTCCTTTGCTGACTCCTGACCCCACTGCAGGTTCCTGCACCACACCTCCTGATTGCAGTGGCCGTGTCAACATGGCGTTGCTTGCAGAATTTGACCTAGAGTGACATGGAAAGCAATTCCAGACCAGCAACCCGGTGAGCAGGGCTACACAGGGGAGGGCAGCACGGGGAAGAGGAGCAGGAGGCTGCTCCAACTGTGCTTTCCATCTGCCTTGCAGATGGACAGCCCCACACAAATGGAAAGAGATGATCCCAAGGGCCTGAGCTCACTTCAAACAAGTGCTGTTCATGTCCTACAAAACAAGATGAGTCTGCCCCAAAATGGAGCCTGTCTTGCTCCTAAGGGCCATGAAATCTCCCCAAGATACCCCTGTTCTTACCCCAAAGCTTCTCCACTGCTTTGCTGACTCCTGACCCCACTGCAGGTTCCTGCACCACACCTCCTGATTGCAGTGGCCGTGTCAACATGGTGTTGCTGGCAGAATTTGACCTAGAGTGACAAGGAAATCAATTCCAGACCAGCAACCCGGTGAGCAGGGCTATGCAGGGGAGGACAGCACGGGGAAGAGGAGCAGGAGGCTGCTCCAACTGTGCTTTCCATCTGCCTTGCAGATGGACAGCCCCACACAAATGGAAAGAGATGATCCCAAGGACCTGAGCTCACTTCAAACAAGTGCTGTTCATGTCCTACAAAAAAAGATGAGTCTGCCCCAAAATGGAGCCTGTCTTTCTCCTGCAGGGCCATGATGTCCCCAAGATCCCCCTGTTCTTACCCCAAAGCTTCTCCACTGCTTTGCTGACTCCTGACCCCACTGCAGGTTCCTGCACCACACCTCCTGATTGCAGTGGCTGTGTCAACATGGCGTTGCTGGCAGAATAGAGACTGAGATGGCAATAGAAATCAATTCCAGACCAGCAACCCGGTGAGCAGGGCTATGCAGGGGAGGGCAGCACGGGGAAGAGGAGCAGGAGGCTGCTCCAACTGTGCTTCCCATCTGCCTTGCAGATGGACGGCCAGACACAAATGGAAAGAGATGATCCCAAGGGCCTGAGCTCACTTCAAACAAGTGCTGTTCATGTCCTACAAAAAAAGATGAGTCTGCCCCAAAATGGAGCCTGTCTTGCTCCTAAGGGCCATGAAATCTCCCCAAGATCCCCCTGCTCTTACCCCAAAGCTTCTCCACTGCTTTGCTGACTCCTGACCCCACTGCAGGTTCCTGCACCACACCTCCTGATTGCAGTGGCCGTGTCAACATGGCGTTGCTGGCAGAATTTGACCTAGAGTGACATGGAAAGCAATTCCAGACCAGCAACCCGGTGAGCAGGGCTATGCAGGGGAGGGCAGCACGGGGAAGAGGAGCAGGAGGCTGCTCCTCCTGTGCTTCCCATCTGCCTTGCAGATGGACGACCAGACACAAATGGAAAGAGATGATCCCAAGGGCCTGAGCTCACTTCAAACAAGTGCTGTTCATGTCCTACAAAAAAAGATGAGTCTGCCCCAAAATGGAGCCTGTCTTGCTCCTAAGGGCCATGAAATCTCCCCAAGATCCCCCTGCTCTTACCCCAAAGCTTCTCCACTGCTTTGCTGACTCCTGACCCCACTGCAGGTTCCTGCACCACACCTCCTGATTGCAGTGGCCGTGTCAACATGGTGTTACTGGCAGAATGAGACCCAGATGGCAATAGAAATCAATTCCAGACCAGCAACCCGGTGAGCAGGGCTATGCAGGGGAGGGCAGCACAGGGAAGAGGAGCAGGAGGCTGCTCCAACTGTGCTTCCCATCTGCCTTGCAGATGAACAGCCCCACACAAATGGAAAGAGATGATCCCAAGGGCCTGAGCTCACTTCAAACAAGTGCTGTTCATGTCCTACAAAACAAGATGAGTCTGCCCCAAAATGGAGCCTGTCTTGCTCCTAAGGGCCATGAAATCTCCCCAAGATCCCCCTGCTCTTACCCCAAAGCTTCTCCACTGCTTTGCTGACTCCTGACCCCACTGCAGGTTCCTGCACAACACCTCCTGATTGCAGTGGCCGTGTCAACATGGCGTTGCTGGCAGAATTTGACCTAGAGTGACATGGAAAGCAATTCCAGACCAGCAACCCGGTGAGCAGGGCTATGCAGGGGAGGGCAGCACGGGGAAGAGGAGCGGGAGGCTGCTCCAACTGTGCTTCCCATCTGCCTTGCAGATGGACAGCCCCACACAAATGGAAAGAGATGATCCCAAGGGCCTGAGCTCACTTGGAACAAGTGCTGTTCATGTCCTACAAAACAAGATGAGTCTGCCCCAAAATGGAGCCTGTCTTGCTCCTAAGGGCCATGAAATCTCCCCAAGATACCCCTGCTCTTACCCCAAAGCTTCTCCACTGCTTTGCTGACTCCTGACCCCACTGCAGGATCCTGCACCACACCTCCTGATTGCAGTGGCCGTGTCAACATGGCGTTGCTGGCAGAATAGAGACTGAGATGGCAATAGAAATCAATTCCAGACCAGCAACCCGGTGAGCAGGGCTATGCAGGGGAGGGCAGCACGGGGAAGAGGAGCAGGAGGCTGCTCCAACTGTGCTTCCCATCTGCTTTGCAGATGGACAGCCCCACACAAATGGAAAGAGATGATCCCAAGGGCCTGAGCTCACTTGGAACAAGTGCTGTTCATGTCCTACAAAAAAAGATGAGTCTGCCCCAAAATGGAGCCTGTCTTGCTCCTAAGGGCCATGAAATCTCCCCAAGATCCCCCTGTTCTTACCCCAAAGCTTCTCCACTGCTTTGCTGACTCCTGACCCCACTGCAGGTTCCTGCACCACACCTCCTGATTGCAGTGGCCGTGTCAACATGGCGTTGCTGGCAGAATTTGACCTAGAGTGACATGGAAAGCAATTCCAGACCAGCAACCCGGTGAGCAGGGCTATGCAGGGGAGGGCAGCACGGGGAAGAGGAGCAGGAGGCTGCTCCAACTGTGCTTTCCATCTGCCTTGCAGATGGACAGCCCCACACAAATGGAAAGAGATCATCCCAAGGACCTGAGCTCACTTCAAACAAGTGCTGTTCATGTCCTACAAAAAAAGATGAGTCTGCCCCAAAATGGAGCCTGTCTTTCTCCTGCAGGGCCATGATGTCCCCAAGATCCCCCTGTTCTTACCCCAAAGCTTCTCCACTGCTTTGCTGACTCCTGACCCCACTGCAGGTTCCTGCACCACACCTCCTGATTGCAGTGGCCGTGTCAACATGGTGTTACTGGCAGAATGAGACCCAGATGGCAATAGAAATCAATTCCAGACCAGCAACCCGGTGAGCAGGGCTATGCAGGGGAGGGCAGCACGGGGAAGAGGAGCAGGAGGCTGCTCCAACTGTGCTTCCCATCTGCCTTGCAGATGGACAGCCCCACACAAATGGAAAGAGATGATCCCAAGGGCCTGAGCTCACTTGGAACAAGTGCTGTTCATGTCCTACAAAACAAGATGAGTCTGCCCCAAAATGGAGCCTGTCTTGCTCCTAAGGGCCATGAAATCTCCCCAAGATCCCCCTGTTCTTACCGCAAAGCTTCTCCACTCCTTTGCTGACTCCTGACCCCACTGCAGGTTCCTGCACCACACCTCCTGATTGCAGTGGCCGTGTCAACATGGCGTTGCTTGCAGAATTTGACCTAGAGTGACATGGAAAGCAATTCCAGACCAGCAACCCGGTGAGCAGGGCTACACAGGGGAGGGCAGCACGGGGAAGAGGAGCAGGAGGCTGCTCCAACTGTGCTTTCCATCTGCCTTGCAGATGGACAGCCCCACACAAATGGAAAGAGATGATCCCAAGGGCCTGAGCTCACTTCAAACAAGTGCTGTTCATGTCCTACAAAACAAGATGAGTCTGCCCCAAAATGGAGCCTGTCTTGCTCCTAAGGGCCATGAAATCTCCCCAAGATACCCCTGTTCTTACCCCAAAGCTTCTCCACTGCTTTGCTGACTCCTGACCCCACTGCAGGTTCCTGCACCACACCTCCTGATTGCAGTGGCCGTGTCAACATGGTGTTGCTGGCAGAATTTGACCTAGAGTGACAAGGAAATCAATTCCAGACCAGCAACCCGGTGAGCAGGGCTATGCAGGGGAGGACAGCACGGGGAAGAGGAGCAGGAGGCTGCTCCAACTGTGCTTTCCATCTGCCTTGCAGATGGACAGCCCCACACAAATGGAAAGAGATCATCCCAAGGACCTGAGCTCACTTCAAACAAGTGCTGTTCATGTCCTACAAAAAAAGATGAGTCTGCCCCAAAATGGAGCCTGTCTTTCTCCTGCAGGGCCATGATGTCCCCAAGATCCCCCTGTTCTTACCCCAAAGCTTCTCCACTGCTTTGCTGACTCCTGACCCCACTGCAGGTTCCTGCACCACACCTCCTGATTGCAGTGGCTGTGTCAACATGGCGTTGCTGGCAGAATAGAGACTGAGATGGCAATAGAAATCAATTCCAGACCAGCAACCCGGTGAGCAGGGCTATGCAGGGGAGGGCAGCACGGGGAAGAGGAGCAGGAGGCTGCTCCAACTGTGCTTCCCATCTGCCTTGCAGATGGACGGCCAGACACAAATGGAAAGAGATGATCCCAAGGGCCTGAGCTCACTTCAAACAAGTGCTGTTCATGTCCTACAAAAAAAGATGAGTCTGCCCCAAAATGGAGCCTGTCTTGCTCCTAAGGGCCATGAAATCTCCCCAAGATCCCCCTGCTCTTACCCCAAAGCTTCTCCACTGCTTTGCTGACTCCTGACCCCACTGCAGGTTCCTGCACCACACCTCCTGATTGCAGTGGCCGTGTCAACATGGCGTTGCTGGCAGAATTTGACCTAGAGTGACATGGAAAGCAATTCCAGACCAGCAACCCGGTGAGCAGGGCTATGCAGGGGAGGGCAGCACGGGGAAGAGGAGCAGGAGGCTGCTCCTCCTGTGCTTCCCATCTGCCTTGCAGATGGACGACCAGACACAAATGGAAAGAGATGATCCCAAGGGCCTGAGCTCACTTCAAACAAGTGCTGTTCATGTCCTACAAAAAAAGATGAGTCTGCCCCAAAATGGAGCCTGTCTTGCTCCTAAGGGCCATGAAATCTCCCCAAGATCCCCCTGCTCTTACCCCAAAGCTTCTCCACTGCTTTGCTGACTCCTGACCCCACTGCAGGTTCCTGCACCACACCTCCTGATTGCAGTGGCCGTGTCAACATGGTGTTACTGGCAGAATGAGACCCAGATGGCAATAGAAATCAATTCCAGACCAGCAACCCGGTGAGCAGGGCTATGCAGGGGAGGGCAGCACGGGGAAGAGGAGCAGGAGGCTGCTCCAACTGTGCTTTCCATCTGCCTTGCAGATGGACAGCCCCACACAAATGGAAAGAGATGATCCCAAGGGCCTGAGCTCACTTGGAACAAGTGCTGTTCATGTCCTACAAAAAAAGATGAGTCTGCCCCAAAATGGAGCCTGTCTTGCTCCTAAGGGCCATGAAATCTCCCCAAGATCCCCCTGCTCTTACCCCAAAGCTTCTCCACTGCTTTGCTGACTCCTGACCCCACTGCAGGATCCTGCACCACACCTCCTGATTGCAGTGGCCGTGTCAACATGGCGTTGCTGGCAGAATAGAGACTGAGATGGCAATAGAAATCAATTCCAGACCAGCAACCCGGTGAGCAGGGCTATGCAGGGGAGGGCAGCACGGGGAAGAGGAGCAGGAGGCTGCTCCAACTGTGCTTTCCATCTGCCTTGCAGATGGACAGCCCCACACAAATGGAAAGAGATCATCCCAAGGACCTGAGCTCACTTCAAACAAGTGCTGTTCATGTCCTACAAAAAAAGATGAGTCTGCCCCAAAATGGAGCCTGTCTTTCTCCTGCAGGGCCATGATGTCCCCAAGATCCCCCTGTTCTTACCCCAAAGCTTCTCCACTGCTTTGCTGACTCCTGACCCCACTGCAGGTTCCTGCACCACACCTCCTGATTGCAGTGGCCGTGTCAACATGGTGTTACTGGCAGAATGAGACCCAGATGGCAATAGAAATCAATTCCAGACCAGCAACCCGGTGAGCAGGGCTATGCAGGGGAGGGCAGCACGGGGAAGAGGAGCAGGAGGCTGCTCCAACTGTGCTTTCCATCTGCCTTGCAGATGGACAGCCCCACACAAATGGAAAGAGATGATCCCAAGGGCCTGAGCTCACTTCAAACAAGTGCTGTTCATGTCCTACAAAAAAAGATGAGTCTGCCCCAAAATGGAGCCTGTCTTGCTCCTAAGGGCCATGAAATCTCCCCAAGATCCCCCTGCTCTTACCCCAAAGCTTCTCCACTGCTTTGCTGACTCCTGACCCCACTGCAGGTTCCTGCACCACACCTCCTGATTGCAGTGGCCGTGTCAACATGGCGTTGCTGGCAGAATAGAGACTGAGATGGCAATAGAAATCAATTCCAGACCAGCAACCCGGTGAGCAGGGCTATGCAGGGGAGGGCAGCACGGGGAAGAGGAGCAGGAGGCTGCTCCAACTGTGCTTCCCATCTGCCTTGCAGATGGACAGCCCCACACAAATGGAAAGAGATGATCCCAAGGGCCTGAGCTCACTTGGAACAAGTGCTGTTCATGTCCTACAAAACAAGATGAGTCTGCCCCAAAATGGAGCCTGTCTTGCTCCTAAGGGCCATGAAATCTCCCCAAGATCCCCCTGTTCTTACCCCAAAGCTTCTCCACTCCTTTGCTGACTCCTGACCCCACTGCAGGTTCCTGCACCACACCTCCTGATTGCAGTGGCCGTGTCAACATGGCGTTTCTTGCAGAATTTGACCTAGAGTGACATGGAAAGCAATTCCAGACCAGCAACCCGGTGAGCAGGGCTATACAGGGGAGGGCAGCACGGGGAAGAGGAGCAGGAGGCTGCTCCAACTGTGCTTTCCATCTGCCTTGCAGATGGACAGCCCCACACAAATGGAAAGAGATGATCCCAAGGGCCTGAGCTCACTTCAAACAAGTGCTGTTCATGTCCTACAAAACAAGATGAGTCTGCCCCAAAATGGAGCCTGTCTTGCTCCTAAGGGCCATGAAATCTCCCCAAGATACCCCTGCTCTTACCCCAAAGCTTCTCCACTGCTTTGCTGACTCCTGACCCCACTGCAGGTTCCTGCACCACACCTCCTGATTGCAGTGGCCGTGTCAACATGGTGTTGCTGGCAGAATTTGACCTAGAGTGACAAGGAAATCAATTCCAGACCAGCAACCCGGTGAGCAGGGCTATGCAGGGGAGGACAGCACGGGGAAGAGGAGCAGGAGGCTGCTCCAACTGTGCCTTCCATCTGCCTTGCAGATGGACAGCCCCACACAAATGGGAAGAGATGATCCCAAGGGCCTGAGCTCACTTCAAACAAGTGCTGTTCATGTCCTACAAAACAAGATGAGTCTGCCCCAAAATGGAGCCTGTCTTGCTCCTAAGGGCCATGAAATCTCCCCAAGATCCCCCTGTTCTTACCGCAAAGCTTCTCCACTCCTTTGCTGACTCCTGACCCCACTGCAGGTTCCTGCACCACACCTCCTGATTGCAGTGGCCGTGTCAACATGGCGTTGCTTGCAGAATTTGACCTAGAGTGACATGGAAAGCAATTCCAGACCAGCAACCCGGTGAGCAGGGCTATACAGGGGAGGGCAGCACGGGGAAGAGGAGCAGGAGGCTGCTCCAACTGTGCTTTCCATCTGCCTTGCAGATGGACAGCCCCACACAAATGGAAAGAGATGATCCCAAGGGCCTGAGCTCACTTCAAACAAGTGCTGTTCATGTCCTACAAAACAAGATGAGTCTGCCCCAAAATGGAGCCTGTCTTGCTCCTAAGGGCCATGAAATCTCCCCAAGATACCCCTGTTCTTACCCCAAAGCTTCTCCACTGCTTTGCTGACTCCTGACCCCACTGCAGGTTCCTGCACCACACCTCCTGATTGCAGTGGCCGTGTCAACATGGTGTTGCTGGCAGAATTTGACCTAGAGTGACAAGGAAATCAATTCCAGACCAGCAACCCGGTGAGCAGGGCTATGCAGGGGAGGACAGCACGGGGAAGAGGAGCAGGAGGCTGCTCCAACTGTGCTTTCCATCTGCCTTGCAGATGGACAGCCCCACACAAATGGAAAGAGATGATCCCAAGGACCTGAGCTCACTTCAAACAAGTGCTGTTCATGTCCTACAAAAAAAGATGAGTCTGCCCCAAAATGGAGCCTGTCTTTCTCCTGCAGGGCCATGATGTCCCCAAGATCCCCCTGTTCTTACCCCAAAGCTTCTCCACTGCTTTGCTGACTCCTGACCCCACTGCAGGTTCCTGCACCACACCTCCTGATTGCAGTGGCTGTGTCAACATGGCGTTGCTGGCAGAATAGAGACTGAGATGGCAATAGAAATCAATTCCAGACCAGCAACCCGGTGAGCAGGGCTATGCAGGGGAGGGCAGCACGGGGAAGAGGAGCAGGAGGCTGCTCCAACTGTGCTTCCCATCTGCCTTGCAGATGGACGGCCAGACACAAATGGAAAGAGATGATCCCAAGGGCCTGAGCTCACTTCAAACAAGTGCTGTTCATGTCCTACAAAAAAAGATGAGTCTGCCCCAAAATGGAGCCTGTCTTGCTCCTAAGGGCCATGAAATCTCCCCAAGATCCCCCTGCTCTTACCCCAAAGCTTCTCCACTGCTTTGCTGACTCCTGACCCCACTGCAGGTTCCTGCACCACACCTCCTGATTGCAGTGGCCGTGTCAACATGGCGTTGCTGGCAGAATTTGACCTAGAGTGACATGGAAAGCAATTCCAGACCAGCAACCCGGTGAGCAGGGCTATGCAGGGGAGGGCAGCACGGGGAAGAGGAGCAGGAGGCTGCTCCTCCTGTGCTTCCCATCTGCCTTGCAGATGGACGACCAGACACAAATGGAAAGAGATGATCCCAAGGGCCTGAGCTCACTTCAAACAAGTGCTGTTCATGTCCTACAAAAAAAGATGAGTCTGCCCCAAAATGGAGCCTGTCTTGCTCCTAAGGGCCATGAAATCTCCCCAAGATCCCCCTGCTCTTACCCCAAAGCTTCTCCACTGCTTTGCTGACTCCTGACCCCACTGCAGGTTCCTGCACCACACCTCCTGATTGCAGTGGCCGTGTCAACATGGTGTTACTGGCAGAATGAGACCCAGATGGCAATAGAAATCAATTCCAGACCAGCAACCCGGTGAGCAGGGCTATGCAGGGGAGGGCAGCACGGGGAAGAGGAGCAGGAGGCTGCTCCAACTGTGCTTCCCATCTGCTTTGCAGATGGACAGCCCCACACAAATGGAAAGAGATGATCCCAAGGGCCTGAGCTCACTTCAAACAAGTGCTGTTCATGTCCTACAAAAAAAGATGAGTCTGCCCCAAAATGGAGCCTGTCTTGCTCCTAAGGGCCATGAAATCTCCCCAAGATCCCCCTGCTCTTACCCCAAAGCTTCTCCACTGCTTTGCTGACTCCTGACCCCACTGCAGGATCCTGCACCACACCTCCTGATTGCAGTGGCCGTGTCAACATGGCGTTGCTGGCAGAATAGAGACTGAGATGGCAATAGAAATCAATTCCAGACCAGCAACCCGGTGAGCAGGGCTATGCAGGGGAGGGCAGCACGGGGAAGAGGAGCAGGAGGCTGCTCCAACTGTGCTTTCCATCTGCCTTGCAGATGGACAGCCCCACACAAATGGAAAGAGATCATCCCAAGGACCTGAGCTCACTTCAAACAAGTGCTGTTCATGTCCTACAAAAAAAGATGAGTCTGCCCCAAAATGGAGCCTGTCTTTCTCCTGCAGGGCCATGATGTCCCCAAGATCCCCCTGTTCTTACCCCAAAGCTTCTCCACTGCTTTGCTGACTCCTGACCCCACTGCAGGTTCCTGCACCACACCTCCTGATTGCAGTGGCCGTGTCAACATGGTGTTACTGGCAGAATGAGACCCAGATGGCAATAGAAATCAATTCCAGACCAGCAACCCGGTGAGCAGGGCTATGCAGGGGAGGGCAGCACGGGGAAGAGGAGCAGGAGGCTGCTCCAACTGTGCTTTCCATCTGCCTTGCAGATGGACAGCCCCACACAAATGGAAAGAGATGATCCCAAGGGCCTGAGCTCACTTCAAACAAGTGCTGTTCATGTCCTACAAAAAAAGATGAGTCTGCCCCAAAATGGAGCCTGTCTTGCTCCTAAGGGCCATGAAATCTCCCCAAGATCCCCCTGCTCTTACCCCAAAGCTTCTCCACTGCTTTGCTGACTCCTGACCCCACTGCAGGTTCCTGCACCACACCTCCTGATTGCAGTGGCCGTGTCAACATGGCGTTGCTGGCAGAATAGAGACTGAGATGGCAATAGAAATCAATTCCAGACCAGCAACCCGGTGAGCAGGGCTATGCAGGGGAGGGCAGCACGGGGAAGAGGAGCAGGAGGCTGCTCCAACTGTGCTTCCCATCTGCCTTGCAGATGGACAGCCCCACACAAATGGAAAGAGATGATCCCAAGGGCCTGAGCTCACTTCAAACAAGTGCTGTTCATGTCCTACAAAACAAGATGAGTCTGCCCCAAAATGGAGCCTGTCTTGCTCCTAAGGGCCATGAAATCTCCCCAAGATACCCCTGTTCTTACCCCAAAGCTTCTCCACTGCTTTGCTGACTCCTGACCCCACTGCAGGTTCCTGCACCACACCTCCTGATTGCAGTGGCCGTGTCAACATGGCGTTGCTGGCAGAATAGAGACTGAGATGGCAATAGAAATCAATTCCAGACCAGCAACCCGGTGAGCAGGGCTATGCAGGGGAGGGCAGCACGGGGAAGAGGAGCAGGAGGCTGCTCCAACTGTCCTTTCCATCTGCCTTGCATATGGACGACCAGACACAAATGGAAAGAGATGATCCCAAGGGCCTGAGCTCACTTCAAACAAGTGCTGTTCATGTCCTACAAAAAAAGATGAGTCTGCCCCAAAATGGAGCCTGTCTTGCTCCTAAGGGCCATGAAATCTCCCCAAGATCCCCCTGCTCTTACCCCAAAACTTCTCCACTGCTTTGCTGACTCCTGACCCCACTGCAGGTTCCTGCACCACACTTCCTGATTGCAGTGGCCGTGTCAACATGGCGTTGCTGGCAGAATAGAGACTGAGATGGCAATAGAAATCAATTCCAGACCAGCAACCCGGTGAGCAGGGCTATGCAGGGGAGGGCAGCACGGGGAAGAGGAGCGGGAGGCTGCTCCAACTGTGCTTCCCATCTGCTTTGCAGATGGACAGCCCCACACAAATGGAAAGAGATGATCCCAAGGGCCTGAGCTCACTTGGAACAAGTGCTGTTCATGTCCTACAAAAAAAGATGAGTCTGCCCCAAAATGGAGCCTGTCTTGCTCCTAAGGGCCATGAAATCTCCCCAAGATCCCCCTGTTCTTACCCCAAAGCTTCTCCACTGCTTTGCTGACTCCTGACCCCACTGCAGGTTCCTGCACCACACCTCCTGATTGCAGTGGCCGTGTCAACATGGTGTTACTGGCAGAATGAGACCCAGATGGCAATAGAAATCAATTCCAGACCAGCAACCCGGTGAGCAGGGCTATGCAGGGGAGGGCAGCACGGGGAAGAGGAGCAGGAGGCTGCTCCTCCTGTGCTTCCCATCTGCCTTGCAGATGGACGGCCAGACACAAATGGAAAGAGATGATCCCAAGGGCCTGAGCTCACTTGGAACAAGTGCTGTTCATGTCCTACAAAAAAAGATGAGTCTGCCCCAAAATGGAGCCTGTCTTGCTCCTAAGGGCCATGAAATCTCCCCAAGATCCCCCTGCTCTTACCCCAAAGCTTCTCCACTGCTTTCCTGACTCCTGACCCCACTGCAGGTGCTGGCACCGCACCTCCTGATTGCAGTGGCCGTGTCAACATGGCGTTGCTGGCAGAATTTGACCTAGAGTGACATGGAAAGCAATTCCAGACCAGCAACCCGGTGAGCAGGGCTATGCAGGGGAGGGCAGCACGGGGAAGAGGAGCAGGAGGCTGCTCCAACTGTGCTTCCCATCTGCCTTGCAGATGGACAGCCCCACACAAATGGAAAGAGATGATCCCAAGGGCCTGAGCTCACTTGGAACAAGTGCTGTTCATGTCCTACAAAACAAGATGAGTCTGCCCCAAAATGGAGCCTGTCTTGCTCCTAAGGGCCATGAAATCTCCCCAAGATCCCCCTGTTCTTACCCCAAAGCTTCTCCACTGCTTTGCTGACTCCTGACCCCACTGCAGGTGCTGGCACCGCACCTCCTGATTGCAGTGGCCGTGTCAACATGGCGTTGCTGGCAGAATATGACCTAGAGTGACATGGAAAGCAATTCCAGACCAGCAACCCGGTGAGCAGGGCTATGCAGGGGAGGGCAGCACGGGGAAGAGGAGCAGGAGGCTGCTCCAACTGTGCTTCCCATCTGCCTTGCAGATGGACGGCCAGACACAAATGGAAAGAGATGATCCCAAGGGCCTGAGCTCACTTGGAACAAGTGCTGTTCATGTCCTACAAAACAAGATGAGTCTGCCCCAAAATGGAGCCTGTCTTGCTCCTAAGGGCCATGAAATCTCCCCAAGATCCCCCAGTTCTTACCCCAAAGCTTCTCCACTGCTTTGCTGACTCCTGACCCCACTGCAGGTTCCTGCACCACACCTCCTGATTGCAGTGGCCGTGTCAACATGGCGTTGCTGGCAGAATTTGACCTAGAGTGACATGGAAAGCAATTCCAGACCAGCAACCCGGTGAGCAGGGCTATGCAGGGGAGGGCAGCACGAGGAAGAGGAGCAGGAGGCTGCTCCAACTGTGCTTCCCATCTGCCTTGCAGATGGACAGCCCCACACAAATGGAAAGAGATGATCCCAAGGGCCTGAGCTCACTTGGAACAAGTGCTGTTCATGTCCTACAAAACAAGATGAGTCTGCCCCAAAATGGAGCCTGTCTTGCTCCTAAGGGCCATGAAATCTCCCCAAGATCCCCCTGCTCTTACCCCAAAGCTTCTCCACTGCTTTGCTGACTCCTGACCCCACTGCAGGTTCCTGCACCACACCTCCTGATTGCAGTGGCCGTGTCAACATGGCGTTGCTGGCAGAATTTGACCTAGAGTGACATGGAAAGCAATTCCAGACCAGCAACCCGGTGAGCAGGGCTATGCAGGGGAGGGCAGCACAGGGAAGAGGAGCAGGAGGCTGCTCCAACTGTGCTTTCCATCTGCCTTGCAGATGAACAGCCCCACACAAATGGAAAGAGATGATCCCAAGGGCCTGAGCTCACTTCAAACAAGTGCTGTTCATGTCCTACAAAACAAGATGAGTCTGCCCCAAAATGGAGCCTGTCTTGCTCCTAAGGGCCATGAAATCTCCCCAAGATCCCCCTGCTCTTACCCCAAAGCTTCTCCACTGCTTTGCTGACTCCTGACCCCACTGCAGGTTCCTGCACCACACCTCCTGATTGCAGTGGCCGTGTCAACATGGCGTTGCTGGCAGAATAGAGACTGAGATGGCAATAGAAATCAATTCCAGACCAGCAACCCGGTGAGCAGGGCTATGCAGGGGAGGGCAGCACGGGGAAGAGGAGCAGGAGGCTGCTCCAACTGTGCTTCCCATCTGCCTTGCATATGGACGACCAGACACAAATGGAAAGAGATGATCCCAAGGGCCTGAGCTCACTTCAAACAAGTGCTGTTCATGTCCTACAAAAAAAGATGAGTCTGCCCCAAAATGGAGCCTGTCTTGCTCCTAAGGGCCATGAAATCTCCCCAAGATCCCCCTGCTCTTACCCCAAAGCTTCTCCACTGCTTTGCTGACTCCTGACCCCACTGCAGGTTCCTGCACCACACTTCCTGATTGCAGTGGCCGTGTCAACATGGCGTTGCTGGCAGAATAGAGACTGAGATGGCAATAGAAATCAATTCCAGACCAGCAACCCGGTGAGCAGGGCTATGCAGGGGAGGGCAGCACGGGGAAGAGGAGCGGGAGGCTGCTCCAACTGTGCTTCCCATCTGCTTTGCAGATGGACAGCCCCACACAAATGGAAAGAGATGATCCCAAGGGCCTGAGCTCACTTGGAACAAGTGCTGTTCATGTCCTACAAAAAAAGATGAGTCTGCCCCAAAATGGAGCCTGTCTTGCTCCTAAGGGCCATGAAATCTCCCCAAGATCCCCCTGCTCTTACCCCAAAGCTTCTCCACTGCTTTGCTGACTCCTGACCCCACTGCAGGTTCCTGCACCACACCTCCTGATTGCAGTGGCCGTGTCAACATGGTGTTACTGGCAGAATGAGACCCAGATGGCAATAGAAATCAATTCCAGACCAGCAACCCGGTGAGCAGGGCTATGCAGGAGAGGGCAGCACGGGGAAGAGGAGCGGGAGGCTGCTCCAACTGTGCTTCCCATCTGCCTTGCAGATGGACAGCCCCACACAAATGGAAAGAGATGATCCCAAGGGCCTGAGCTCACTTCAAACAAGTGCTGTTCATGTCCTACAAAACAAGATGAGTCTGCCCCAAAATGGAGCCTGTCTTGCTCCTAAGGGCCATGAAATCTCCCCTAGATCCCCCTGCTCTTACCCCAAAGCTTCTCCACTGCTTTGCTGACTCCTGACCCCACTGCAGGTTCCTGCACCACACCTCCTGATTGCAGTGGCCGTGTCAACATGGCATTGCTGGCAGAATTTGACCTAGAGTGACATGGAAAGCAATTCCAGACCAGCAACCCGGTGAGCAGGGCTATGCAGGGGAGGGCAGCACGGGGAAGAGGAGCAGGAGGCTGCTCCTCCTGTGCTTCCCATCTGCCTTGCAGATGGACAGCCCCACACAAATGGAAAGAGATGATCCCAAGGGCCTGAGCTCACTTGGAACAAGTGCTGTTCATGTCCTACAAAAAAAGATGAGTCTGCCCCAAAATGGAGCCTGTCTTGCTCCTAAGGGCCATGAAATCTCCCCAAGATCCCCCTGCTCTTACCCCAAAGCTTCTCCACTGCTTTGCTGACTCCTGACCCCACTGCAGGTTCCTGCACCACACCTCCTGATTGCAGTGGCCGTGTCAAGATGGCGTTGCTGGCAGAATTTGACCTAGAGTGACATGGAAAGCAATTCCAGATCAGCAACCCGGTGAGCAGGGCTATGCAGGGGAGGGCAGCACAGGGAAGAGGAGCAGGAGGCTGCTCCAACTGTGCTTCCCATCTGCCTTGCAGATGGACAGCCCCACACAAATGGAAAGAGATGATCCCAAGGGCCTGAGCTCACTTCAAACAAGTGCTGTTCATGTCCTACAAAACAAGATGAGTCTGCCCCAAAATGGAGCCTGTCTTGCTCCTAAGGGCCATGAAATCTCCCCAAGATCCCCCTGCTCTTACCCCAAAGCTTCTCCACTGCTTTGCTGACTCCTGACCCCACTGCAGGTTCCTGCACCACACCTCCTGATTGCAGTGGCCGTGTCAACATGGCGTTGCTGGCAGAATTTGACCTAGAGTGACATGGAAATCAATTCCAGACCAGCAACCCGGTGAGCAGGGCTATGCAGGGGAGGGCAGCACGAGGAAGAGGAGCAGGAGGCTGCTCCTCCTGTGCTTCCCATCTGCCTTGCAGATGGACGGCCAGACACAAATGGAAAGAGATGATCCCAAGGGCCTGAGCTCACTTGGAACAAGTGCTGTTCATGTCCTACAAAAAAAGATGAGTCTGCCCCAAAATGGAGCCTGTCTTGCTCCTAAGGGCCATGAAATCTCCCCAAGATCCCCCTGTTTTTACCCCAAAGCTTCTCCACTGCTTTGCTGACTCCTGACCCCACTGCAGGTTCCTGCACCACACCTCCTGATTGCAGTGGCCGTGTCAACATGGCGTTGCTTGCAGAATATGACCTAGAGTGACATGGAAAGCAATTCCAGACCAGCAACCCGGTGAGCAGGGCTATGCAGGGGAGGGCAGCACGGGGAAGAGGAGCGGGAGGCTGCTCCAACTGTGCTTCCCATCTGCTTTGCAGATGGACAGCCCCACACAAATGGAAAGAGATGATCCCAAGGGCCTGAGCTCACTTGGAACAAGTGCTGTTCATGTCCTACAAAAAAAGATGAGTCTGCCCCAAAATGGAGCCTGTCTTGCTCCTAAGGGCCATGAAATCTCCCCAAGATCCCCCTGCTCTTACCCCAAAGCTTCTCCACTGCTTTGCTGACTCCTGACCCCACTGCAGGTTCCTGCACCACACCTCCTGATTGCAGTGGCCGTGTCAACATGGTGTTACTGGCAGAATGAGACCCAGATGGCAATAGAAATCAATTCCAGACCAGCAACCCGGTGAGCAGGGCTATGCAGGAGAGGGCAGCACGGGGAAGAGGAGCGGGAGGCTGCTCCAACTGTGCTTCCCATCTGCCTTGCAGATGGACAGCCCCACACAAATGGAAAGAGATGATCCCAAGGGCCTGAGCTCACTTCAAACAAGTGCTGTTCATGTCCTACAAAAAAAGATGAGTCTGCCCCAAAATGGAGCCTGTCTTGCTCCTAAGGGCCATGAAATCTCCCCTAGATCCCCCTGCTCTTACCCCAAAGCTTCTCCACTGCTTTGCTGACTCCTGACCCCACTGCAGGTTCCTGCACCACACCTCCTGATTGCAGTGGCCGTGTCAACATGGCATTGCTGGCAGAATTTGACCTAGAGTGACATGGAAAGCAATTCCAGACCAGCAACCCGGTGAGCAGGGCTATGCAGGGGAGGGCAGCACGGGGAAGAGGAGCAGGAGGCTGCTCCTCCTGTGCTTCCCATCTGCCTTGCAGATGGACAGCCCCACACAAATGGAAAGAGATGATCCCAAGGGCCTGAGCTCACTTGGAACAAGTGCTGTTCATGTCCTACAAAAAAAGATGAGTCTGCCCCAAAATGGAGCCTGTCTTGATCCTAAGGGCCATGAAATCTCCCCAAGATCCCCCTGCTCTTACCCCAAAGCTTCTCCACTGCTTTGCTGACTCCTGACCCCACTGCAGGTTCCTGCACCACACCTCCTGATTGCAGTGGCCGTGTCAAGATGGCGTTGCTGGCAGAATTTGACCTAGAGTGACATGGAAAGCAATTCCAGATCAGCAACCCGGTGAGCAGGGCTATGCAGGGGAGGGCAGCACAGGGAAGAGGAGCAGGAGGCTGCTCCAACTGTGCTTCCCATCTGCCTTGCAGATGGACAGCCCCACACAAATGGAAAGAGATGATCCCAAGGGCCTGAGCTCACTTCAAACAAGTGCTGTTCATGTCCTACAAAACAAGATGAGTCTGCCCCAAAATGGAGCCTGTCTTGCTCCTAAGGGCCATGAAATCTCCCCAAGATCCCCCTGCTCTTACCCCAAAGCTTCTCCACTGCTTTGCTGACTCCTGACCCCACTGCAGGTTCCTGCACCACACCTCCTGATTGCAGTGGCCGTGTCAACATGGCGTTGCTGGCAGAATAGAGACTGAGATGGCAATAGAAATCAATTCCAGACCAGCAACCCGGTGAGCAGGGCTATGCAGGAGAGGGCAGCACGGGGAAGAGGAGCGGGAGGCTGCTCCAACTGTGCTTCCCATCTGCTTTGCAGATGGACAGCCCCACACAAATGGAAAGAGATGATCCCAAGGGCCTGAGCTCACTTGGAACAAGTGCTGTTCATGTCCTACAAAAAAAGATGAGTCTGCCCCAAAATGGAGCCTGTCTTGCTCCTAAGGGCCATGAAATCTCCCCAAGATCCCCCTGCTCTTACCCCAAAGCTTCTCCACTGCTTTGCTGACTCCTGACCCCACTGCAGGTTCCTGCACCACACCTCCTGATTGCAGTGGCCGTGTCAACATGGCGTTGCTGGCAGAATTTGACCTAGAGTGACATGGAAATCAATTCCAGACCAGCAACCCGGTGAGCAGGGCTATGCAGGGGAGGGCAGCACGAGGAAGAGGAGCAGGAGGCTGCTCCTCCTGTGCTTCCCATCTGCCTTGCAGATGGACGGCCAGACACAAATGGAAAGAGATGATCCCAAGGGCCTGAGCTCACTTGGAACAAGTGCTGTTCATGTCCTACAAAAAAAGATGAGTCTGCCCCAAAATGGAGCCTGTCTTGCTCCTAAGGGCCATGAAATCTCCCCAAGATCCCCCTGTTTTTACCCCAAAGCTTCTCCACTGCTTTGCTGACTCCTGACCCCACTGCAGGTTCCTGCACCACACCTCCTGATTGCAGTGGCCGTGTCAACATGGCGTTGCTTGCAGAATATGACCTAGAGTGACATGGAAAGCAATTCCAGACCAGCAACCCGGTGAGCAGGGCTATGCAGGGGAGGGCAGCACGGGGAAGAGGAGCAGGAGGCTGCTCCTCCTGTGCTTCCCATCTGCTTTGCAGATGGACAGCCCCACACAAATGGAAAGAGATGATCCCAAGGGCCTGAGCTCACTTCAAACAAGTGCTGTTCATGTCCTACAAAACAAGATGAGTCTGCCCCAAAATGGAGCCTGTCTTGCTCCTAAGGGCCATGAAATCTCCCCAAGATCCCCCTGTTCTTACCCCAAAGCTTCTCCACTGCTTTGCTGACTCCTGACCCCACTGCAGGTGCTGGCACCGCACCTCCTGATTGCAGTGGCCGTGTCAACATGGCGTTGCTGGCAGAATATGACCTAGAGTGACATGGAAAGCAATTCCAGACCAGCAACCCGGTGAGCAGGGCTATGCAGGGGAGGGCAGCACGGGGAAGAGGAGCAGGAGGCTGCTCCAACTGTCCTTTCCATCTGCCTTGCAGATGGACAGCCCCACACAAATAGAAAGAGATGATCCCAAGGGCCTGAGCTCACTTGGAACAAGTGCTGTTCATGTCCTACAAAAAAAGATGAGTCTGCCCCAAAATGGAGCCTGTCTTGCTCCTAAGGGCCATGAAATCTCCCCAAGATCCCCCTGCTCTTACCCCAAAGCTTCTCCACTGCTTTGCTGACTCCTGACCCCACTGCAGGTTCCTGCACCACACCTCCTGATTGCAGTGGCCGTGTCAACATGGCGTTGCTGGCAGAATTTGACCTAGAGTGACATGGAAAGCAATTCCAGACCAGCAACCCGGTGAGCAGGGCTATGCAGGGGAGGGCAGCACGAGGAAGAGGAGCAGGAGGCTGCTCCAACTGTGCTTCCCATCTGCCTTGCAGATGGACAGCCCCACACAAATGGAAAGAGATGATCCCAAGGGCCTGAGCTCACTTCAAACAAGTGCTGTTCATGTCCTACAAAACAAGATGAGTCTGCCCCAAAATGGAGCCTGTCTTGCTCCTAAGGGCCATGAAATCTCCCCAAGATCCCCCTGCTCTTACCCCAAAGCTTCTCCACTGCTTTGCTGACTCCTGACCCCACTGCAGGTGCTGGCACCGCACCTCCTGATTGCAGTGGCCGTGTCAACATGGCGTTGCTGGCAGAATTTGACCTAGAGTGACATGGAAAGCAATTCCAGACCAGCAACCCGGTGAGCAGGGCTATGCAGGGGAGGGCAGCACGAGGAAGAGGAGCAGGAGGCTGCTCCAACTGTGCTTCCCATCTGCCTTGCAGATGGACGGCCAGACACAAATGGAAAGAGATGATCCCAAGGGCCTGAGCTCACTTGGAACAAGTGCTGTTCATGTCCTACAAAACAAGATGAGTCTGCCCCAAAATGGAGCCTGTCTTGCTCCTAAGGGCCATGAAATCTCCCCTAGATCCCCCTGCTCTTACCCCAAAGCTTCTCCACTGCTTTGCTGACTCCTGACCCCACTGCAGGTTCCTGCACCACACCTCCTGATTGCAGTGGCCGTGTCAACATGGTGTTACTGGCAGAATGAGACCCAGATGGCAATAGAAATCAATTCCAGACCAGCAACCCGGTGAGCAGGGCTATGCAGGGGAGGGCAGCACAGGGAAGAGGAGCAGGAGGCTGCTCCAACTGTGCTTTCCATCTGCCTTGCAGATGAACAGCCCCACACAAATGGAAAGAGATGATCCCAAGGGCCTGAGCTCACTTCAAACAAGTGCTGTTCATGTCCTACAAAACAAGATGAGTCTGCCCCAAAATGGAGCCTGTCTTGCTCCTAAGGGCCATGAAATCTCCCCAAGATCCCCCTGCTCTTACCCCAAAGCTTCTCCACTGATTTCCTGACTCCTGACCCCACTGCAGGTTCCTGCACCACACCTCCTGATTGCAGTGGCCGTGTCAACATGGCGTTGCTGGCAGAATAGAGACTGAGATGGCAATAGAAATCAATTCCAGACCAGCAACCCGGTGAGCAGGGCTATGCAGGAGAGGGCAGCACGGGGAAGAGGAGCAGGAGGCTGCTCCAACTGTGCTTCCCATCCGCCTTGCAGATGGACAGCCCCACACAAATGGAAAGAGATGATCCCAAGGGCCGGAGCTCACTTGGAACAAGTGCTGTTCATGTCCTACAAAACAAGATGAGTCTGCCCCAAAATGGAGCCTGTCTTGCTCCTAAGGGCCATGAAATCTCCCCAAGATCCCACAGTTCTTACCCCAAAGCTTCTCCACTGCTTTGCTGACTCCTGACCCCACTGCAGGTTCCTGCACCACACCTCCTGATTGCAGTGGCCGTGTCAACATGGTGTTACTGGCAGAATGAGACCCAGATGGCAATAGAAATCAATTCCAGACCAGCAACCCGGTGAGCAGGGCTATGCAGGGGAGGGCAGCACGGGGAAGAGGAGCAGGAGGCTGCTCCAACTGTCCTTTCCATCTGCCTTGCATATGGACGACCAGACACAAATGGAAAGAGATGATCCCAAGGGCCTGAGCTCACTTGGAACAAGTGCTGTTCATGTCCTACAAAAAAAGATGAGTCTGCCCCAAAATGGAGCCTGTCTTGCTCCTAAGGGCCATGAAATCTCCCCAAGATACCCCTGCTCTTACCCCAAAGCTTCTCCACTGCTTTGCTGACTCCTGACCCCACTGCAGGTTCCTGCACCACACTTCCTGATTGCAGTGGCCGTGTCAACATGGCGTTGCTGGCAGAATAGAGACTGAGATGGCAATAGAAATCAATTCAAGACCAGCAACCCGGTGAGCAGGGCTATGCAGGGGAGGGCAGCACGGGGAAGAGGAGCGGGAGGCTGCTCCAACTGTGCTTCCCATCTGCCTTGCAGATGGACAGCCCCACACAAATGGAAAGAGATGATCCCAAGGGCCTGAGCTCACTTCAAACAAGTGCTGTTCATGTCCTACAAAAAAAGATGAGTCTGCCCCAAAATGGAGCCTGTCTTGCTCCTAAGGGCCATGAAATCTCCCCAAGATCCCCCTGTTCTTACCCCAAAGCTTCTCCACTGCTTTGCTGACTCCTGACCCCACTGCAGGTTCCTGCACCACACCTCCTGATTGCAGTGGCCGTGTCAACATGGTGTTACTGGCAGAATGAGACCCAGATGGCAATAGAAATCAATTCCAGACCAGCAACCCGGTGAGCAGGGCTATGCAGGGGAGGGCAGCACGGGGAAGAGGAGCAGGAGGCTGCTCCTCCTGTGCTTCCCATCTGCCTTGCAGATGGACGGCCAGACACAAATGGAAAGAGATGATCCCAAGGGCCTGAGCTCACTTCAAACAAGTGCTGTTCATGTCCTACAAAAAAAGATGAGTCTGCCCCAAAATGGAGCCTGTCTTGCTCCTAAGGGCCATGAAATCTCCCCAAGATCCCCCTGTTCTTACCCCAAAGCTTCTCCACTGCTTTCCTGACTCCTGACCCCACTGCAGGTTCCTGCACCACACCTCCTGATTGCAGTGGCCGTGTCAACATGGTGTTACTGGCAGAATGAGACCCAGATGGCAATAGAAATCAATTCCAGACCAGCAACCCGGTGAGCAGGGCTATGCAGGGGAGGGCAGCACGGGGAAGAGGAGCAGGAGGCTGCTCCAACTGTGCTTCCCATCTGCCTTGCAGATGGACAGCCCCACACAAATGGAAAGAGATGATCCCAAGGGCCTGAGCTCACTTGGAACAAGTGCTGTTCATGTCCTACAAAAAAAGATGAGTCTGCCCCAAAATGGAGCCTGTCTTGCTCCTAAGGGCCATGAAATCTCCCCAAGATCCCCCTGTTTTTACCCCAAAGCTTCTCCACTGCTTTGCTGACTCCTGACCCCACTGCAGGTTCCTGCACCACACCTCCTGATTGCAGTGGCCGTGTCAACATGGTGTTACTGGCAGAATGAGACCCAGATGGCAATAGAAATCAATTCCAGACCAGCAACCCGGTGAGCAGGGCTATGCAGGGGAGGGCAGCACGGGGAAGAGGAGCAGGAGGCTGCTCCAACTGTGCTTCCCATCTGCCTTGCAGATGGACAGCCCCACACAAATGGAAAGAGATGATCCCAAGGGCCTGAGCTCACTTGGAACAAGTGCTGTTCATGTCCTACAAAACAAGATGAGTCTGCCCCAAAATGGAGCCTGTCTTGCTCCTAAGGGCCATGAAATCTCCCCAAGATCCCCCTGTTCTTACCCCAAAGCTTCTCCACTGCTTTCCTGACTCCTGACCCCACTGCAGGTTCCTGCACCACACCTCCTGATTGCAGTGGCCGTGTCAACATGGCGTTGCTGGCAGAATTTGACCTAGAGTGACATGGAAAGCAATTCCAGACCAGCAACCCGGTGAGCAGGGCTATGCAGGGGAGGGCAGCACGGGGAAGAGGAGCAGGAGGCTGCTCCAACTGTGCTTCCCATCTGCCTTGCAGATGCACGGCCAGATACAAATGGAAAGAGATGATCCCAAGGGCCTGAGCTCACTTGGAACAAGTGCTGTTCATGTCCTACAAAACAAGATGAGTCTGCCCCAAAATGGAGCCTGTCTTGCTCCTAAGGGCCATGAAATCTCCCCAAGATCCCCCTGCTCTTACCCCAAAGCTTCTCCACTGCTTTGCTGACTCCTGACCCCACTGCAGGATCCTGCACCACACCTCCTGATTGCAGTGGCCGTGTCAACATGGCGTTGCTGGCAGAATAGGGACTGAGATGGCAATAGAAATCAATTCCAGACCAGCAACCCGGTGAGCAGGGCTATGCAGGGGAGGGCAGCACGGGGAAGAGGAGCAGGAGGCTGCTCCAACTGTGCTTCCCATCTGCTTTGCAGATGGACAGCCCCACACAAATGGAAAGAGATGATCCCAAGGGCCTGAGCTCACTTGGAACAAGTGCTGTTCATGTCCTACAAAACAAGATGAGTCTGCCCCAAAATGGAGCCTGTCTTGCTCCTAAGGGCCATGAAATCTCCCCAAGATCCCCCTGTTCTTACCCCAAAGCTTCTCCACTGCTTTGCTGACTCCTGACCCCACTGCAGGTGCTGGCACCGCACCTCCTGATTGCAGTGGCCGTGTCAACATGGCGTTGCTGGCAGAATATGACCTAGAGTGACATGGAAAGCAATTCCAGACCAGCAACCCGGTGAGCAGGGCTATGCAGGGGAGGGCAGCACGGGGAAGAGGAGCAGGAGGCTGCTCCAACTGTGCTTCCCATCTGCCTTGCAGATGGACAGCCCCACACAAATGGAAAGAGATGATCCCAAGGGCCTGAGCTCACTTCAAACAAGTGCTGTTCATGTCCTACAAAAAAAGATGAGTCTGCCCCAAAATGGAGCCTGTCTTGCTCCTAAGGGCCATGAAATCTCCCCAAGATCCCCCTGTTTTTACCCCAAAGCTTCTCCACTGCTTTGCTGACTCCTGACCCCACTGCAGGTTCCTGCACCACACCTCCTGATTGCAGTGGCCGTGTCAACATGGTGTTACTGGCAGAATGAGACCCAGATGGCAATAGAAATCAATTCCAGACCAGCAACCCGGTGAGCAGGGCTATGCAGGGGAGGGCAGCACGGGGAAGAGGAGCAGGAGGCTGCTCCAACTGTGCTTCCCATCTGCCTTGCAGATGGACAGCCCCACACAAATGGAAAGAGATGATCCCAAGGGCCTGAGCTCACTTCAAACAAGTGCTGTTCATGTCCTACAAAAGAAGATGAGTCTGCCCCAAAATGGAGCCTGTCTTGCTCCTAAGGGCCATGAAATCTCCCCAAGATCCCCCTGTTCTTACCCCAAAGCTTCTCCACTGCTTTCCTGACTCCTGACCCCACTGCAGGTTCCTGCACCACACCTCCTGATTGCAGTGGCCGTGTCAACATGGCGTTGCTGGCAGAATTTGACCTAGAGTGACATGGAAAGCAATTCCAGACCAGCAACCCGGTGAGCAGGGCTATGCAGGGGAGGGCAGCACGGGGAAGAGGAGCAGGAGGCTGCTCCAACTGTGCTTCCCATCTGCCTTGCAGATGGACGGCCAGACACAAATGGAAAGAGATGATCCCAAGGGCCTGAGCTCACTTGGAACAAGTGCTGTTCATGTCCTACAAAACAAGATGAGTCTGCCCCAAAATGGAGCCTGTCTTGCTCCTAAGGGCCATGAAATCTCCCCAAGATCCCCCTGCTCTTACCCCAAAGCTTCTCCACTGCTTTGCTGACTCCTGACCCCACTGCAGGTGCTGGCACCGCACCTCCTGATTGCAGTGGCCGTGTCAACATGGCGTTGCTGGCAGAATATGACCTAGAGTGACATGGAAAGCAATTCCAGACCAGCAACCCGGTGAGCAGGGCTATGCAGGGGAGGGCAGCACGGGGAAGAGGAGCAGGAGGCTGCTCCAACTGTACTTTCCATCTGCCTTGCAGATGGACAGCCCCACACAAATGGAAAGAGATGATCCCAAGGGCCTGAGCTCACTTGGAACAAGTGCTGTTCATGTCCTACAAAACAAGATGAGTCTGCCCCAAAATGGAGCCTGTCTTGCTCCTAAGGGCCATGAAATCTCCCCAAGATCCCCCTGCTCTTACCCCAAAGCTTCTCCACTGCTTTGCTGACTCCTGACCCCACTGCAGGTTCCTGCACCACACCTCCTGATTGCAGTGGCCGTGTCAACATGGTGTTACTGGCAGAATGAGACCCAGATGGCAATAGAAATCAATTCCAGACCAGCAACCCGGTGAGCAGGGCTATGCAGGGGAGGGCAGCACGGGGAAGAGGAGCAGGAGGCTGCTCCAACTGTGCTTTCCATCTGCCTTGCAGATGGACAGCCCCACACAAATGGAAAGAGATGATCCCAAGGGCCTGAGCTCACTTCAAACAAGTGCTGTTCATGTCCTACAAAAAAAGATGAGTCTGCCCCAAAATGGAGCCTGTCTTGCTCCTAAGGGCCATGAAATCTCCCCAAGATCCCCCAGTTCTTACCCCAAAGCTTCTCCACTGCTTTGCTGACTCCTGACCCCACTGCAGGTGCTGGCACCGCACCTCCTGATTGCAGTGGCCGTGTCAACATGGTGTTACTGGCAGAATGAGACCCAGATGGCAATAGAAATCAATTCCAGACCAGCAACCCGGTGAGCAGGGCTATGCAGGGGAGGGCAGCACGGGGAAGAGGAGCAGGAGGCTGCTCCAACTGTGCTTCCCATCTGCCTTGCAGATGGACAGCCCCACACAAATGGAAAGAGATGATCCCAAGGGCCTGAGCTCACTTGGAACAAGTGCTGTTCATGTCCTACAAAACAAGATGAGTCTGCCCCAAAATGGAGCCTGTCTTGCTCCTAAGGGCCATGAAATCTCCCCAAGATCCCCCTGTTCTTACCGCAAAGCTTCTCCACTCCTTTGCTGACTCCTGACCCCACTGCAGGTTCCTGCACCACACCTCCTGATTGCAGTGGCTGTGTCAACATGGCGTTGCTGGCAGAATAGAGACTGAGATGGCAATAGAAATCAATTCCAGACCAGCAACCCGGTGAGCAGGGCTATGCAGGGGAGGGCAGCACGGGGAAGAGGAGCAGGAGGCTGCTCCAACTGTGCTTCCCATCTGCCTTGCAGATGGACGGCCAGACACAAATGGAAAGAGATGATCCCAAGGGCCTGAGCTCACTTCAAACAAGTGCTGTTCATGTCCTACAAAAAAAGATGAGTCTGCCCCAAAATGGAGCCTGTCTTGCTCCTAAGGGCCATGAAATCTCCCCAAGATCCCCCTGCTCTTACCCCAAAGCTTCTCCACTGCTTTGCTGACTCCTGACCCCACTGCAGGTTCCTGCACCACACCTCCTGATTGCAGTGGCCGTGTCAACATGGCGTTGCTGGCAGAATTTGACCTAGAGTGACATGGAAAGCAATTCCAGACCAGCAACCCGGTGAGCAGGGCTATGCAGGGGAGGGCAGCACGGGGAAGAGGAGCAGGAGGCTGCTCCTCCTGTGCTTCCCATCTGCCTTGCAGATGGACGACCAGACACAAATGGAAAGAGATGATCCCAAGGGCCTGAGCTCACTTCAAACAAGTGCTGTTCATGTCCTACAAAAAAAGATGAGTCTGCCCCAAAATGGAGCCTGTCTTGCTCCTAAGGGCCATGAAATCTCCCCAAGATCCCCCTGCTCTTACCCCAAAGCTTCTCCACTGCTTTGCTGACTCCTGACCCCACTGCAGGTTCCTGCACCACACCTCCTGATTGCAGTGGCCGTGTCAACATGGTGTTACTGGCAGAATGAGACCCAGATGGCAATAGAAATCAATTCCAGACCAGCAACCCGGTGAGCAGGGCTATGCAGGGGAGGGCAGCACGGGGAAGAGGAGCAGGAGGCTGCTCCTCCTGTGCTTCCCATCTGCCTTGCAGATGGACGACCAGACACAAATGGAAAGAGATGATCCCAAGGGCCTGAGCTCACTTCAAACAAGTGCTGTTCATGTCCTACAAAACAAGATGAGTCTGCCCCAAAATGGAGCCTGTCTTGCTCCTAAGGGCCATGAAATCTCCCCAAGATCCCCCAGTTCTTACACCAAAGCTTCTCCACTGATTTCCTGACTCCTGACCCCACTGCAGGTTCCTGCACCACACCTCCTGATTGCAGTGGCCGTGTCAACATGGCGTTGCTTGCAGAATTTGACCTAGAGTGACATGGAAAGCAATTCCAGACCAGCAACCCGGTGAGCAGGGCTATGCAGGGGAGGGCAGCACGGGGAAGAGGAGCAGGAGGCTGCTCCAACTGTGCTTTCCATCTGCCTTGCAGATGGACGACCAGACACAAATGGAAAGAGATGATCCCAAGGGCCTGAGCTCACTTGGAACAAGTGCTGTTCATGTCCTACAAAAAAAGATGAGTCTGCCCCAAAATGGAGCCTGTCTTGCTCCTAAGGGCCATGAAATCTCCCCAAGATCCCCCTGCTCTTACCCCAAAGCTTCTCCACTGCTTTGCTGACTCCTGACCCCACTGCAGGTTCCTGCACCACACCTCCTGATTGCAGTGGCCGTGTCAACATGGCGTTGCTGGCAGAATAGAGACTGAGATGGCAATAGAAATCAATTCCAGACCAGCAACCCGGTGAGCAGGGCTATGCAGGGGAGGGCAGCACGGGGAAGAGGAGCAGGAGGCTGCTCCAACTGTGCTTCCCATCTGCCTTGCAGATGGACAGCCCCACACAAATGGAAAGAGATGATCCCAAGGGCCTGAGCTCACTTGGAACAAGTGCTGTTCATGTCCTACAAAACAAGATGAGTCTGCCCCAAAATGGAGCCTGTCTTGCTCCTAAGGGCCATGAAATCTCCCCAAGATCCCCCTGTTCTTACCCCAAAGCTTCTCCACTCCTTTGCTGACTCCTGACCCCACTGCAGGTTCCTGCACCACACCTCCTGATTGCAGTGGCCGTGTCAACATGGCGTTTCTTGCAGAATTTGACCTAGAGTGACATGGAAAGCAATTCCAGACCAGCAACCCGGTGAGCAGGGCTATGCAGGGGAGGGCAGCACGGGGAAGAGGAGCAGGAGGCTGCTCCAACTGTGCTTTCCATCTGCCTTGCAGATGGACAGCCCCACACAAATGGAAAGAGATGATCCCAAGGGCCTGAGCTCACTTCAAACAAGTGCTGTTCATGTCCTACAAAACAAGATGAGTCTGCCCCAAAATGGAGCCTGTCTTGCTCCTAAGGGCCATGAAATCTCCCCAAGATACCCCTGCTCTTACCCCAAAGCTTCTCCACTGCTTTGCTGACTCCTGACCCCACTGCAGGATCCTGCACCACACCTCCTGAATGCAGTGGCCGTGTCAACATGGTGTTGCTGGCAGAATTTGACCTAGAGTGACAAGGAAATCAATTCCAGACCAGCAACCCGGTGAGCAGGGCTATGCAGGGGAGGGCAGCACGGGGAAGAGGAGCAGGAGGCTGCTCCAACTGTGCTTCCCATCTGCCTTGCAGATGGACAGCCCCACACAAATGGAAAGAGATGATCCCAAGGGCCTGAGCTCACTTCAAACAAGTGCTGTTCATGTCCTACAAAAAAAGATGAGTCTGCCCCAAAATGGAGCCTGTCTTGCTCCTAAGGGCCATGAAATCTCCCCAAGATCCCCCTGTTCTTACCCCAAAGCTTCTCCACTGCTTTGCTGACTCCTGACCCCACTGCAGGTTCCTGCACCACACCTCCTGATTGCAGTGGCCGTGTCAACATGGCGTTGCTGGCAGAATTTGACCTAGAGTGACATGGAAAGCAATTCCAGACCAGCAACCCGGTGAGCAGGGCTATGCAGGGGAGGGCAGCACGGGGAAGAGGAGCAGGAGGCTGCTCCAACTGTGCTTTCCATCTGCCTTGCAGATGGACAGCCCCACACAAATGGAAAGAGATGATCCCAAGGGCCTGAGCTCACTTCAAACAAGTGCTGTTCATGTCCTACAAAAAAAGATGAGTCTGCCCCAAAATGGAGCCTGTCTTGCTCCTAAGGGCCATGAAATCTCCCCAAGATCCCCCTGCTCTTACCCCAAAGCTTCTCCACTGCTTTGCTGACTCCTGACCCCACTGCAGGTTCCTGCACCACACCTCCTGATTGCAGTGGCCGTGTCAACATGGCGTTGCTGGCAGAATAGAGACTGAGATGGCAATAGAAATCAATTCCAGACCAGCAACCCGGTGAGCAGGGCTATGCAGGGGAGGGCAGCACGGGGAAGAGGAGCAGGAGGCTGCTCCAACTGTGCTTCCCATCTGCCTTGCAGATGGACAGCCCCACACAAATGGAAAGAGATGATCCCAAGGGCCTGAGCTCACTTGGAACAAGTGCTGTTCATGTCCTACAAAACAAGATGAGTCTGCCCCAAAATGGAGCCTGTCTTGCTCCTAAGGGCCATGAAATCTCCCCAAGATCCCCCTGTTCTTACCCCAAAGCTTCTCCACTCCTTTGCTGACTCCTGACCCCACTGCAGGTTCCTGCACCACACCTCCTGATTGCAGTGGCCGTGTCAACATGGCGTTTCTTGCAGAATTTGACCTAGAGTGACATGGAAAGCAATTCCAGACCAGCAACCCGGTGAGCAGGGCTATACAGGGGAGGGCAGCACGGGGAAGAGGAGCAGGAGGCTGCTCCAACTGTGCTTTCCATCTGCCTTGCAGATGGACAGCCCCACACAAATGGAAAGAGATGATCCCAAGGGCCTGAGCTCACTTCAAACAAGTGCTGTTCATGTCCTACAAAACAAGATGAGTCTGCCCCAAAATGGAGCCTGTCTTGCTCCTAAGGGCCATGAAATCTCCCCAAGATACCCCTGCTCTTACCCCAAAGCTTCTCCACTGCTTTGCTGACTCCTGACCCCACTGCAGGATCCTGCACCACACCTCCTGAATGCAGTGGCCGTGTCAACATGGCGTTGCTGGCAGAATTTGACCTAGAGTGACATGGAAAGCAATTCCAGACCAGCAACCCGGTGAGCAGGGCTATGCAGGGGAGGGCAGCACGGGGAAGAGGAGCAGGAGGCTGCTCCAACTGTGCTTTCCATCTGCCTTGCAGATGGACAGCCCCACACAAATGGAAAGAGATGATCCCAAGGGCCTGAGCTCACTTCAAACAAGTGCTGTTCATGTCCTACAAAAAAAGATGAGTCTGCCCCAAAATGGAGCCTGTCTAGCTCCTAAGGGCCATGAAATCTCCCCAAGATCCCCCTGCTCTTACCCCAAAGCTTCTCCACTGCTTTGCTGACTCCTGACCCCACTGCAGGTTCCTGCACCACACCTCCTGATTGCAGTGGCCGTGTCAACATGGTGTTACTGGCAGAATGAGACCCAGATGGCAATAGAAATCAATTCCAGACCAGCAACCCGGTGAGCAGGGCTATGCAGGGGAGGGCAGCACGGGGAAGAGGAGCAGGAGGCTGCTCCTCCTGTGCTTCCCATCTGCCTTGCAGATGGACGACCAGACACAAATGGAAAGAGATGCTCCCAGGGGCCTGAGCTCACTTGGAACAAGTGCTGTTCATGTCCTACAAAAAAAGATGAGTCTGCCCCAAAATGGAGCCTGTCTTGCTCCTAAGGGCCATGAAATCTCCCCAAGATCCCCCTGCTCTTACCCCAAAGCTTCTCCACTGCTTTGCTGACTCCTGACCCCACTACAGGTTCCTGCCCCACACCTCCTGATTGCAGTGGCCGTGTCAACATTGCGTTGCTGGCAGATTGAGACCCAGATGGCAATAGAAATCAATTCCAGACCAGCAACCCGGTGAGCAGGGCTATGCAGGGGAGGGCAGCATGGGGAAGAGGAGCAGGAGGCTGCTCCTCCTGTGCTTCCCATCTGCCTTGCAGATGGACGACCAGACACAAATGGAAAGAGATGATCCCAAGGGCCTGAGCTCACTTGGAACAAGTGCTGTTCATGTCCTACAAAAAAAGATGAGTCTGCCCCAAAATGGAGCCTGTCTTGCTCCTAAGGGCCATGAAATCTCCCCAAGATCCCCCTGCTCTTACCCCAAAGCTTCTCCACTGCTTTGCTGACTCCTGACCCCACTGCAGGTTCCTGCACCACACCTCCTGATTGCAGTGGCCGTGTCAACATGGCGTTGCTGGCAGAATTTGACCTAGAGTGACATGGAAAGCAATTCCAGACCAGCAACCCGGTGAGCAGGGCTATGCAGGGGAGGGCAGCACGGGGAAGAGGAGCGGGAGGCTGCTCCAACTGTGCTTTCCATCTGCCTTGCAGATGGACAGCCAGACACAAATGGAAAGAGATGATCCCAAGGGCCTGAGCTCACTTCAAACAAGTGCTGTTCATGTCCTACAAAACAAGATGAGTCTGCCCCAAAATGGAGCCTGTCTTGCTCCTAAGGGCCATGAAATCTCCCCAAGATCCCCCTGCTCTTACCCCAAAGCTTCTCCACTGCTTTGCTGACTCCTGACCCCACTGCAGGTTCCTGCACCACACCTCCTGATTGCAGTGGCCGTGTCAACATGGCGTTGCTGGCAGAATAGAGACTGAGATGGCAATAGAAATCTATTCCAGACCAGCAACCCGGTGAGCAGGGCTATGCAGGGGAGGGCAGCACGGGGAAGAGGAGCGGGAGGCTGCTCCAACTGTGCTTCCCATCTGCCTTGCAGATGGACAGCCCCACACAAATGGAAAGAGATGATCCCAAGGGCCTGAGCTCACTTCAAACAAGTGCTGTTCATGTCCTACAAAACAAGATGAGTCTGCCCCAAAATGGAGCCTGTCTTGCTCCTAAGGGCCATGAAATCTCCCCAAGATCCCCCTGCTCTTACCCCAAAGCTTCTCCACTGATTTCCTGACTCCTGACCCCACTGCAGGTTCCTGCACCACACCTCCTGATTGCAGTGGCCGTGTCAACATGGCGTTGCTGGCAGAATAGAGACTGAGATGGCAATAGAAATCAATTCCAGACCAGCAACCCGGTGAGCAGGGCTATGCAGGGGAGGGCAGCATGGGGAAGAGGAGCAGGAGGCTGCTCCTCCTGTGCTTCCCATCTGCCTTGCAGATGGACGGCCAGACACAAATGGAAAGAGATGATCCCAAGGGCCTGAGCTCACTTCAAACAAGTGCTGTTCATGTCCTACAAAAAAAGATGAGTCTGCCCCAAAATGGAGCCTGTCTTGCTCCTAAGGGCCATGAAATCTCCCCAAGATCCCCCAGTTCTTACCCCAAAGCTTCTCCACTGCTTTGCTGACTCCTGACCCCACTGCAGGTTCCTGCACCACACCTCCTGATTGCAGTGGCCGTGTCAACATGGCGTTGCTTGCAGAATTTGACCTAGAGTGACATGGAAAGCAATTCCAGACCAGCAACCCGGTGAGCAGGGCTATGCAGGGGAGGGCAGCACGGGGAAGAGGAGCAGGAGGCTGCTCCTCCTGTGCTTCCCATCTGCCTTGCAGATGGACAGCCCCACACAAATGGAAAGAGATGATCCCAAGGGCCTGAGCTCACTTGGAACAAGTGCTGTTCATGTCCTACAAAAAAAGATGAGTCTGCCCCAAAATGGAGCCTGTCTTGCTCCTAAGGGCCATGAAATCTCCCCAAGATCCCCCTGTTCTTACCCCAAAGCTTCTCCACTGCTTTGCTGACTCCTGACCCCACTGCAGGTTCCTGCCCCACACCTCCTGATTGCAGTGGCCGTGTCAACATGGTGTTGCTGGCAGAATTAGACCTAGAGTGACAAGGAAATCAATTCCAGACCAGCAACCCGGTGAGCAGGGCTATGCAGGGGAGGGCAGCACGGGGAAGAGGAGCAGGAGGCTGCTCCAACTGTGCTTCCCATCTGCCTTGCAGATGGACAGCCCCACACAAATGGAAAGAGATGATCCCAAGGGCCTGAGCTCACTTCAAACAAGTGCTGTTCATGTCCTACAAAAAAAGATGAGTCTGCCCCAAAATGGAGCCTGTCTTGCTCCTAAGGGCCATGAAATCTCCCCAAGATCCCCCTGCTCTTACCCCAAAGCTTCTCCACTGATTTCCTGACTCCTGACCCCACTGCAGGTTCCTGCACCACACCTCCTGATTGCAGTGGCCATGTCAACATGGCGTTGCTGGCAGAATAGAGACTGAGATGGCAATAGAAATCAATTCCAGACCAGCAACCCGGTGAGCAGGGCTATGCAGGGGAGGGCAGCATGGGGAAGAGGAGCAGGAGGCTGCTCCTCCTGTGCTTCCCATCTGCCTTGCAGATGGACGGCCAGACACAAATGGAAAGAGATGATCCCAAGGGCCTGAGCTCACTTCAAACAAGTGCTGTTCATGTCCTACAAAACAAGATGAGTCTGCCCCAAAATGGAGCCTGTCTTGCTCCTAAGGGCCATGAAATCTCCCCAAGATCCCCCTGCTCTTACCCCAAAGCTTCTCCACTGATTTCCTGACTCCTGACCCCACTGCAGGATCCTGCACCACACCTCCTGATTGCAGTGGCCGTGTCAACATTGCGTTGCTGGCAGAATGAGACCCAGATGGCAATAGAAATCAATTCCAGACCAGCAACCCGGTGAGCAGGGCTATGCAGGGGAGGGCAGCACGGGGAAGAGGAGCAGGAGGCTGCTCCTCCTGTGCTTCCCATCTGCCTTGCAGATGGACGGCCAGACACAAATGGAAAGAGATGATCCCAAGGGCCTGAGCTCACTTCAAACAAGTGCTGTTCATGTCCTACAAAAAAAGATGAGTCTGCCCCAAAATGGAGCCTGTCTTGCTCCTAAGGGCCATGAAATCTCCCCAAGATCCCCCAGTTCTTACCCCAAAGCTTCTCCACTGCTTTGCTGACTCCTGACCCCACTGCAGGTTCCTGCACCACACCTCCTGATTGCAGTGGCCGTGTCAACATGGCGTTGCTTGCAGAATTTGACCTAGAGTGACATGGAAAGCAATTCCAGACCAGCAACCCGGTGAGCAGGGCTATGCAGGGGAGGGCAGCACAGGGAAGAGGAGCAGGAGGCTGCTCCTCCTGTGCTTCCCATCTGCCTTGCAGATGGACAGCCCCACACAAATGGAAAGAGATGATCCCAAGGGCCTGAGCTCACTTGGAACAAGTGCTGTTCATGTCCTACAAAACAAGATGAGTCTGCCCCAAAATGGAGCCTGTCTTGCTCCTAAGGGCCATGAAATCTCCCCAAGATCCCCCTGTTCTTACCCCAAAGCTTCTCCACTGCTTTGCTGACTCCTGACCCCACTGCAGGTTCCTGCCCCACACCTCCTGATTGCAGTGGCCGTGTCAACATGGTGTTGCTGGCAGAATTTGACCTAGAGTGACAAGGAAATCAATTCCAGACCAGCAACCCGGTGAGCAGGGCTATGCAGGGGAGGGCAGCACGGGGAAGAGGAGCAGGAGGCTGCTCCTCCTGTGCTTCCCATCTGCCTTGCAGATGGACAGCCCCACACAAATGGAAAGAGATGATCCCAAGGGCCTGAGCTCACTTCAAACAAGTGCTGTTCATGTCCTACAAAAAAAGATGAGTCTGCCCCAAAATGGAGCCTGTCTTGCTCCTAAGGGCCATGAAATCTCCCCAAGATCCCCCTGCTCTTACCCCAAAGCTTCTCCACTGATTTCCTGACTCCTGACCCCACTGCAGGTTCCTGCACCACACCTCCTGATTGCAGTGGCCGTGTCAACATGGCGTTGCTGGCAGAATATGACCTAGAGTGACATGGAAAGCAATTCCAGACCAGCAACCCGGTGAGCAGGGCTATGCAGGGGAGGGCAGCACGGGGAAGAGGAGCAGGAGGCTGCTCCTCCTGTGCTTCCCATCTGCCTTGCAGATGGACGGCCAGACACAAATGGAAAGAGATGATCCCAAGGGCCTGAGCTCACTTGGAACAAGTGCTGTTCATGTCCTACAAAAAAAGATGAGTCTGCCCCAAAATGGAGCCTGTCTTGCTCCTAAGGGCCATGAAATCTCCCCAAGATCCCCCTGCTCTTACCCCAAAGCTTCTCCACTGCTTTGCTGACTCCTGACCCCACTGCAGGTTCCTGCACCACACCTCCTGATTGCAGTGGCCGTGTCAACATGGCGTTGCTTGCAGAATTTGACCTAGAGTGACAAGGAAATCAATTCCAGACCAGCAACCCGGTGAGCAGGGCTATGCAGGGGAGGACAGCACGGGGAAGAGGAGCAGGAGGCTGCTCCAACTGTGCTTTCCATCTGCCTTGCAGATGGACAGCCCCACACAAATGGAAAGAGATGATCCCAAGGGCCTGAGCTCACTTCAAACAAGTGCTGTTCATGTCCTACAAAACAAGATGAGTCTGCCCCAAAATGGAGCCTGTCTTGCTCCTAAGGGCCATGAAATCTCCCCAAGATCCCCCTGCTCTTACCCCAAAGCTTCTCCACTGCTTTGCTGACTCCTGACCCCACTGCAGGTTCCTGCACCACACCTCCTGATTGCAGTGGCCGTGTCAACATGGCGTTGCTTGCAGAATTTGACCTAGAGTGACATGGAAAGCAATTCCAGACCAGCAACCCGGTGAGCAGGGCTATGCAGGGGAGGGCAGCACGGGGAAGAGGAGCGGGAGGCTGCTCCAACTGTGCTTCCCATCTGCCTTGCAGATGGACAGCCCCACACAAATGGAAAGAGATGATCCCAAGGGCCTGAGCTCACTTCAAACAAGTGCTGTTCATGTCCTACAAAAAAAGATGAGTCTGCCCCAAAATGGAGCCTGTCTTGCTCCTAAGGGCCATGAAATCTCCCCAAGATCCCCCTGCTCTTACCCCAAAGCTTCTCCACTGCTTTGCTGACTCCTGACCCCACTGCAGGATCCTGCACCACACCTCCTGATTGCAGTGGCCGTGTCAACATGGCGTTGCTGGCAGAATAGGGACTGAGATGGCAATAGAAATCAATTCCAGACCAGCAACCCGGTGAGCAGGGCTATGCAGGGGAGGGCAGCACGGGGAAGAGGAGCAGGAGGCTGCTCCAACTGTGCTTCCCATCTGCCTTGCAGATGGACGACCAGACACAAATGGAAAGAGATGCTCCCAGGGGCCTGAGCTCACTTGGAACAAGTGCTGTTCATGTCCTACAAAAAAAGATGAGTCTGCCCCAAAATGGAGCCTGTCTTGCTCCTAAGGGCCATGAAATCTCCTCAAGATCCCCCTGTTCTTACCCCAAAGCTTCTCCACTGCTTTGCTGACTCCTGACCCCACTGCAGGTTCCTGCCCCACACCTCCTGATTGCAGTGGCCGTGTCAACATGGCGTTGCTGGCAGAATTTGACCTAGAGTGACATGGAAATCAATTCCAGACCAGCAACCCGGTGAGCAGGGCTATGCAGGGGAGGGCAGCACGGGGAAGAGGAGCAGGAGGCTGCTCCTCCTGTGCTTCCCATCTGCCTTGCAGATGGACGGCCAGACACAAATGGAAAGAGATGATCCCAAGGGCCTGAGCTCACTTCAAACAAGTGCTGTTCATGTCCTACAAAACAAGATGAGTCTGCCCCAAAATGGAGCCTGTCTTGCTCCTAAGGGCCATGAAATCTCCCCAAGATCCCCCTGCTCTTACCCCAAAGCTTCTCCACTGCTTTGCTGACTCCTGACCCCACTGCAGGTTCCTGCACCACACCTCCTGATTGCAGTGGCCGTGTCAACATGGCGTTGCTTGCAGAATTTGACCTAGAGTGACATGGAAAGCAATTCCAGACCAGCAACCCGGTGAGCAGGGCTATGCAGGGGAGGGCAGCACGGGGAAGAGGAGCAGGAGGCTGCTCCTCCTGTGCTTCCCATCTGCCTTGCAGATGGACGACCAGACACAAATGGAAAGAGATGATCCCAAGGGCCTGAGCTCACTTGGAACAAGTGCTGTTCATGTCCTACAAAAAAAGATGAGTCTGCCCCAAAATGGAGCCTGTCTTGCTCCTAAGGGCCATGAAATCTCCCCAAGATCCCCCTGCTCTTACCCCAAAGCTTCTCCACTGCTTTGCTGACTCCTGACCCCACTGCAGGTTCCTGCACCACACCTCCTGATTGCAGTGGCCGTGTCAACATGGCGTTGCTGGCAGAATAGAGACTGAGATGGCAATAGAAATCAATTCCAGACCAGCAACCCGGTGAGCAGGGCTAAGCAGGGGAGGGCAGCACGGGGAAGAGGAGCAGGAGGCTGCTCCAACTGTGCTTCCCATCTGCCTTGCAGATGGACAGCCCCACACAAATGGAAAGAGATGATCCCAAGGGCCTGAGCTCACTTGGAACAAGTGCTGTTCATGTCCTACAAAAAAAGATGAGTCTGCCCCAAAATGGAGCCTGTCCTGCTCCTAAGGGCCATGAAATCTCCCCAAGATCCCCCTGTTCTTACCCCAAAGCTTCTCCACTGCTTTGCTGACTCCTGACCCCACTGCAGGTTCCTGCCCCACACCTCCTGATTGCAGTGGCCGTGTCAACATGGCGTTGCTGGCAGAATTTGACCTAGAGTGACATGGAAAGCAATTCCAGACCAGCAACCCGGTGAGCAGGGCTATGCAGGGGAGGGCAGCACGGGGAAGAGGAGCAGGAGGCTGCTCCAACTGTGCTTCCCATCTGCCTTGCAGATGGACAGCCCCACACAAATGGAAAGAGATGATCCCAAGGGCCTGAGCTCACTTGGAACAAGTGCTGTTCATGTCCTACAAAAAAAGATGAGTCTGCCCCAAAATGGAGCCTGTCTTGCTCCTAAGGGCCATGAAATCTCCCCAAGATCCCCCTGCTCTTACCCCAAAGCTTCTCCACTGCTTTGCTGACTCCTGACCCCACTGCAGGTTCCTGCACCACACCTCCTGATTGCAGTGGCCGTGTCAACATGGCGTTGCTGGCAGAATGAGACCCAGATGGCAATAGAAATCAATTCCAGACCAGCAACCCGGTGAGCAGGGCTATGCAGGGGAGGGCAGCACAGGGATGAGGAGCAGGAGGCTGCTCCTCCTGTGCTTCCCATCTGCCTTGCAGATGGACGAGCAGACACAAATGGAAAGAGATGATCCCAAGGGCCTGAGCTCACTTCAAACAAGTGCTGTTCATGTCCTACAAAACAAGATGAGTCTGCCCCAAAATGGAGCCTGTCTTGCTCCTAAGGGCCATGAAATCTCCCCAAGATCCCCCTGTTCTTACCCCAAAGCTTCTCCACTGCTTTTCTGACTCCTGACTGCACTGCACGTGCTGGCACCACACCACCCGATTGCTGTTGCTGTGTCAAGAAGGCGCTTCTGGCAGAATGATACCCATGTGGCCATGGAAAGCAATTCGTCAGCAGCAACCCAGTGAGCAGTGCTTTGCAGGGGAGGGTAGCGCCATACCTTTGTCTGCTTCTTTGTTGCCTCTCCATCTTTCAGTTTTGCATTCTCAGACTCGTGAATCTATCCAGTGCAGCCTCCACTAGCAGCCCTTGTGTTCACCTGACGTGGCATCGACCAAAGCATGGGAAAAGCGCACTCCCCTCTCTGCACCGTGGCATTCCTCTACAGGCTGCCTGAGGATCTGTACTGCTGGGGACGTTGGCAGCTCCCCAGCTCCTTCCTGCTACAGGCGTAGATTACCATGGATCTACATGCACAGGGATGCTCTTCATAGACACTGGAAGCTCCACACTATTCACCTTATGACGGAGTCAGGACCTTCAATACTGCACAGATCAGTGCCTCAAGGAACCATATGGATGTTTATATTGGAACTCTGAATATGAGGATAGAACAAGATGGATGGATAGGCTCAATTCAGAAATACCAGAGGCACCACATCCAGAAGGGAAGGAAGCAGCATAACTGAGCATGATCCTGAGACCAGGAACGTAAGTTTAGGAGCGATGAAGACTTTCAGCCTTCCTGCCTCGACCCTCAGATGACCACCAAGAAGCTATCACAGAATTAAAGAAAAATTTAAAACCTTCAAAATAAACTTTCTGATTCATTTGACCCATGGTGCTTCTTCTATCTCGTGACATCCATACTATGAACCTTTGCTGAGGGGGTCTCCTTATTGTCATAATCTCCTTGTATTTATGCACCTGTATATCACAGCATCATAGAATGGTTTGGGTAGGAAGGAACCTTGAAGCTCACCCAGTCCCAACCCTCTGCCTTAGCCAAGGACACCTCCCTATAGCCCAGGTTGCTCACAACGCCATCCAGCCTGGCTTTGATTGCTTCCAATGGGGCATTGTCTCATTTCAATTCATAGGAGGGAGAAGGGGTTGTTTTAATAAATGTACACCTGACAGAGAGATTAAGACACAACGGGTCAAACGTTAGCCCAACCAGTTTATCACAAATCCTAGTTGCTTAGTCTAGGCTTTTCCAGGTTTGGACGGGAACATGGGCTATTTTCTGTGTACCCTGGGCAATCTGTTTAACAACTTTATCACTGTCATCAATCTTTAGACAACAATTAGAGTTATTCAGTTTGCCACAAACACCCCGTTCTTTAGTTAGTAAGTGATCAAGAACCACGTGATGCTGGAGTATTGCTGTTCACGTCTGTGTGCCTTGATCTGCAAGAAGGTCAAGGGCATAAGCCATTTCATTAGTAATGATTTCAAGGACTGCTTGTAATCTGATGGTTAAGGTTATAGATGGGTTCTCGAGCACCATTAAAATCATATCCCTGGGATTCCAAGGTAGCTGCCCCATACTGTTTGATTATTCCCTGTGGGGGCCAATGATCTTTGCCCCAGGTCTGGCCATTACCACTTGTTGTGGAGGTGTCAATAGACCTTTGTTGTCATTTGAGATCATCATACACCTTGATACCTAATTTGTTACCATCATTCCCTGGGAGCAGAAAGAACAGCGGACAGATTACCCCCACATAACATACTGCAATCCAATTTGCCAGTAGTTGTTTGAATGTATAATGGCCACAAATCCAGTAATGTCCTTTTAATGCTACTGATCCATTCTCAAAAGGTCCATCCCATTCATCAGCCAGTTCACTTACATGTTCCTTAGCTTGAAAGTATATGGTGTTGAGAGGTCCAAAAGGCTGTCCTGCCATGTTACAGTTCCAGCCATGACCAGTATCACTCTCATTCCTGCACCACTTACACCTCCAAGCTCCAGTGTCAGGCCTCCAGGTGCATCTCATACCTCAAGCTTTAGTAAACAGGGTGCTGCTGTTGGTGGAGGACCAAAAGTGAGTGAGCCCTTGTCCCAGTCCCAACTGGTTGTATCACCCCCATTGATACACAATGGGGCTTTCTGGTAGGGGTCCTGTTTCATAAGCCATTTTATGATAAACCCAAGTGCAATTGCTGGTCCCAACATAGATACCACCTAGCTGAGCAGAAATTTGTGTTCCTGTATCTACCAGAAATATCAGTGGAACTAGTTTATGTTCAACAATGCATGTGATTAACAGGTCGTCCCCTTTTGTTGTGAGCTTTCTTCCTGTTCTCCCAGGGAACCTCAGCTTTCATTTCATTCATAGAATGGTAGAAAATCTTCTCTTCCCATGAAGTTTTTGTTACCATAGCTAAGACTTGTTCCCAGCCCAGCTTCAAGATGCATCTGAAAACAGCCTGTCTGCTATGGTCATTAATTTATAGAACAAAAGAACAAGTGTAATGACTACAAATACCATAACTACCCAAGGAATTGTCCTGTAAGTCAACACTTTGACTGATGAGATGATGAGATGATGAGATGAGATCTCCATCTTCAAAGAAGCAGAGTCAAGGCCTAGATCTGCTGAAGCGTAGACTATGCGTGTTAACCTACTATGTGTTATTTCAAAAGAATGAAAGAATGCTCCCGGATATTATACTGTATAGACTTCCATTCTGTTAGTTTTTTAAAAATGGAAAGCTATGAATTGAAAATCAGACTGCATAAATTATCAGGAGTGTTTGCCCACTATGCTTTACTAGGAAATTTATTTTTTTTATTGTTTTTTTTTTTTCTTTTAATAATTATTTTGAGTATACTTGTAGAATTAGTAACTGAAATATATCCAGAGTATACGTGTAATATTTGGACTTCATAAATCTCTTCATATTGTCTTACAGCCCTTTATTTGGCCAAAAAAAAAACAAAAAAAGAAACAAGGTTGGTTTTGGCTGCAGCACTAGCTAGCTAAAAGACAAAGCATACTGAGTTGCTGGGAGAAGGCTAGCAGTTATTTTTGTGTGGACTGCACTTATGCCAGCACTAGTTCATTATTTCTTCCATCTTTTAAGACAACAATGACTAAATGAGCATAATAAATCTTGGTCCTTTTTGTTGAACTTGCCTGAACCATAAAGGCACTACTCACAGTCTTAACAGTGAATAGGAATGAAAACCCAACTGCTCTCCCAGTTCACAGTCAATCCCTCCAGTTTAAGGTTATTGATGATGCATGCTGACTACGCAGCAACTGGACCTGCAGTTTTATTGCTGCCAATAGCAGCTTGACTGAGAGACACTAAGCTGCCTTTTGGTAGGTTTGTATTACGGACATTTCTTTATAGCTGTTTCCTCTCTGTTTCACATATTTGCATTGGAAAAGACAGAATTAAAACACCCCAGTTTAGCTACCTACTAAGTGTCCACACTTTCTTGGTAAGCGATAGAGATGTAGATATAGACAGTCAGGAAAGCAGTTCACCCTGAAGAAAATAAAGACATACTGAAGAGATCTTCATTGTAACTGGAGTTCAGATATCTCACAAATAATCATCTGTGTTTATACATCTTTCTCTGTGAACTGAATCCCAGTCCCCTTTTATTAGATGCTATTGTGAAACAAACAAACAAAAATCTTGGCAGAAATATTTTAGCCTGACAAATGCGTGCTATTTCTGGATTAGAGATTGGCTGTGCTTTCTTGGAGCAAAGCCAGGAGAGCCAATATTCACAGCCTCTGTGGTTAGAAGACAGGCCTTACTACTGATAGAGACAATATTTCAGAGCTTTGGGGCTCCCTGGTTTGTAGCTGAGAGACTCTCAAATCTATCCTTAGCTTGTCTGTCATAGAAGCTGAGATGCTGGATACCCAAATACACTGCTGGAATCTTAGTAATAGCCATAGGCTTCTACTATAGTTCACTGTCACTAATGTCTCTAGACATCCTACTGCCAAAATGAGAGGTGAAAGATGACTAAGATTGGAAAAATTTTGCAGGTTCCGAAGTACGGTCAGAATAGTCTTGCCACTATGAATGACAACTGGGATTTACAAGATTAGGTTGTTTCTTGCTCTTTGCCAGCAAGAATGGCAAGATCACATACACCAAAACAGTTCTGCATAAATAATTCCAATCAGCCATGAAAACTAAACACAGATTGTACATGAACAGTGAAACTGTCTCATCACGCTGAACTAGGTATAAAATAAAAACCTTTTTTCATTCTCCTTGTCTTCACTTCAGCATGAGTGATGCTCTGAAAGTTATGCCTCCTGTTTTATTATGTCAAAATTAAACACAAAATAAATTATTATTTATTATGTGTTTAATATGTATTATTAAGCACCAGCACTGGTGCAGATTTTTGCAAGCATAGCACGCAGGCTCTTGCCCATCACTAGCAAAAATGCACAGTTAATGGTGGTGACTGTGTTGAAAAATAGTGTTTTGTAACTGAGAACGTGCTCTAGCAAAGAGAGTTATTGTGCTCTCTGTATCTGCTATAATTTCCATGGAAATAAATAGGAAGCATTATTTTCAGAGCAACCTAAAAACATCAACATAAAAAGCTCTTGAAATATATTTTTCAAGACTTTGGAAACTAGTTCATGTTGCTTCTGGTTCCAGAAAGTCAGAATGACAAAATTTATCATTTCAAATTGGCAGAAATCTGATCAGAAAGCAGACTTCTTCACTAAATCCTGAAGAAACTAAAAGATGCTAAAATCCTTCATATCCAGTCGCATCTCAGACCCCCAGTTTCTCAGCAGCAAGCATCAGGTGGGAACAAGACATGAAATCAACAATCCGAGTCCAGCCTAAGGCACGGAACAGAGATTACTTTAGTGGTATTAAACTGTGACCTACTTGCAAGATCCTGGACATGGTAAGAACTTACTCAAAGTATTGCTGTCAGTGCTGTTTTTAACACAGTGAATTACAAAATATTTCTGACCTGCTTTTAAAACACAGGGGAAATAGATTTGTTCATCTTCTCCAGCTGAACAGTAATATTGCTGGTGGATACCTGCTTCTCCCCTTCCAAGCTATTCTCACTGACACCTTATAAAGGGATTGTATTATTTCAGCTATAGTAGTTGATCCAAGGACAGACATTTTCACTTAAAGTCTTGGTGAGATGTCTAAATAAGTTTGGGGAGAGAGCCAGATTGCTGAAAGGAATAATCCAGTGCATGTATAATCAATTCAATTTTCCTGCCCTGCTCACCTGATTCAATTCACAACTATTCTTACAGAGTTAAAAATTAACTCGTAGGGTGCGATTTTATGAAATGGGACAAAGGAAGCAGTTTAAGCACATTTATCATTTTTTTTTTATATCCTCCTCTACATAAGACATCCACTGAAGTTTCAGATACGAGCCAGTACCTATAAGAAGCCTGCTCCCTGCGGGTGCAGAAGATGTGAGTCCTGTGGTTGAAAATCTTTTGAGCTGATATCTCATCACACTCTTGCTAGAAAAGAAAGGTCCTGCTCCTTTGTCAATAGACCTTCCCTGTGGTCCCACAGTTCAACTCCTGTCAGCTCTAAAACCTGAATTTCCTCCTGTCCATGGAACTCCCTAAAATGGAGGACGCACCACTCTGTGCAAAAGCTGGATAGGTGTCTGCCAGGCTAATAAAATAAACTGATTCAGTGAAAGATTCAAAATGCTCTAGAGGCAGCATGAGGAAGAGGACAGAAAATGATGATTCTGAGCACTAATGCAACAAGGTGGAGTAAAGAGAGCAGAGGAAGAGGGGAGAAGGAAGAAAGCAGCAAAATCTCTTCTCTTTGGCAGCAGCAAGCTGTTATTTTTGCTCCACCATCTGTGCAAGTGCAGTCTTGTCTAATAAGGACAGGACTCAAAGTATTAAGGATTCTGCTTAGGAAGGGAAATACTGAAAGTTAGAATAGGCTTTCATGTATCTTCCACTGCTTCTCACCATAAAAAAACTACCTCAGGTTGCAATTTCCCTGGAGAAGAGCATTAAGTCCTGATGCTCCATGAAGATTCTAATGACTGATACTGACTTTGTAAGACCCTCTGTTAATCTCGGCGTGAACAGCACGAAGTGAGATGCATAAAATAAATAATAAATAAATAAAATAATTTAAAAAAAAAACCAGACATTCTAATCAGCCACTCATCCAGCAAAACCTTCACATAGGTAATAAAGTAGAAATTAACTGCATTCAGCTGTTTTGAAAAGTTGCATAGATACACCACAACAAAGTGATGTATGTAATAGCAGTGTCTTAACTTTTGCAACGAAAAATGCAAAGTCTGCTTCTAAGACTGCTTTGAGTGAGGGGGTTGTTTAATTTTACCCATCATGACAAAATTGCACTTAAAAGGTTGAAAAGATGCACAATTTATTAACTTCATTTTCAGAGCTTCTAAGGAAAATCTTACGTGCCCATTACCATTAGATGAAGTTAGGTTTGTGCAGTAAAGAAAGCATTTGAAGTCTCTGTTGCTTCCTGAGTGAAGACTTCCACTTTTGGAATAAAAGTAAAAAATAAATCTTATGTATATGTTCTTCCTTATGAAAGGCACCAAGATATATCAATACCTAGTTAACCTTTATCTATTTCAGAGAAAAACGTGATGTAATATATGAAAAAATCTTTCCTGCGCTATGAAGAATTGTAAAGTGATTTTTTTTTCTGAAAACAAATTAGAGAAATCTGAGGTCTCACCACCATGGAACTAGACAGTATTAGTTGGAAACCATTTATTGGTGTAGTCATGAGAGATTTTTGGAAGTAAATAAAAAATGCAAATAGCATGAGAAGTCCCTTGGTTGCAGTGAGGACAGCAAGTGAAACAGAATTACAGAGCTATCAAAAATAAAAAGAGCAGGTCATGCTAAAATGATTCTTGAGGACATCTAAACTAGTCACGCTGCAAGTAATCACAGGGATATAGAATTAAATAAGATAAATGGCACATACCTATTTATTATTGTCCGTTACCAAAGTTTTAAGTTGTTTTTTAGTTTGATGTCGTTTAGCTATGGCATACAGCATTAATGACTTCTGAGTCTGTTCTGTGCAGGGTGCGTAGGTTATATAGGTGACCCTATATAACCAGTACATCTCAGCTGTGCTGATTTTTAAATCTGGAATAAATGGAAGTAGAAAAAGGTTGAAAATATAGAAGTTAAAAAAAAAAAAAATGACTTGAAAAGATTTAAGGTCAAATTTTCTTTAGCTTAGCAAGATTTGGGTTTTGTATCATAATTTGGGATTTAACAGTTTAATTTTCCTCTAGACCTTCTGTAAGTACAAGCTTCAACTTTGAGGAATTCTCAAATACTCCCAAGAGTGATTATTTTCTTTGGTAGAACTGGTATTGAAAATTGCATATTTATTTGGCTATAAGAAAGCAAGCCTTGTTCTGTGACTATTTCCTCACAGATAGATGCTTTTTGAGGGCTGTCAGTTGGCCATTCCTTAATCCACTCAGTGTGGGTTGTATTTCTATTTCACAGTGGAGATTATTCAATCAGCTCAGCGTTCTTATGGTAGATTACAGATTGCTCTCTGAACCATCTGTGACTGTGTACATGGATGCATAAGCTGGTGGATGTCTGTTTAGAAACAAGACACCAAGACTTCTTGTGCCTCAGCTCTTTGACTGAGTGAGTGAGTGTTCTTCATGGCAGAAAAGCATTACCTACTCAAATTTCTTTGTCTTCTACTTTCTTGAGAAGTGGGATGTGTGAAAATAAGGATTTTGTGATGATAAAAATAAAAAAAAATGTCATCCTACTTTGTACTGCATTAAAATTATATCCTCACTTCTAAACTGTCTTTAAAAACAATTTTGTCTGAAATATTCCATAAAATGATTTTTTTTTAAGAGACTGGCATTAGTATGATATTTTGTCATATATAAAAGATTGAATATTTGTCATTTTTCATATTTTGACATATTCTCCTTATTCTAGTGATGTATATCTCAAAGAAATTTGTTATAAGATATTCATTTTTCCTTAATGAGAAATAAAAAAAACCACCTCTGTAAACAGTACTGACTTTAAATTTAGAGTTACTTATTGCGGGATTTATTATGGAATAACTCTTTAAATTATTAATATTTCCAGCCTTCCATAGGAAATGGTAAATTAGTGGTGCAACAGTGACTTATGCTGATAGTGTAAAATATACTCAGTATGTTTACATGTTATTTTTTAAATAAAATGGAAAGTGATAGGAGACACAGATTTATTGAATTTGCCTAAAGTACTTTGTCAGTTTTGATTATTTAATTGCTGTTGGGTTGTTGGGGTTTTTTTTAATCCAGATAATTTTTTAATTTACTTCTTCATATGCTTTATACTAGCATAACAAGATTTCTATTTGTAATCTCTATTGTTTTTTGAAGCTATAAGGACCAAGATTTTCAAGCTTCAGCCAAAGGCATACGATTGATGAAGACAATGCAAGAACAGATGCAAATGGTCTCTGCATTGCTCAGAAGTTTCCTCGAAAATTAAAGACTTTTGTTCTGAGTCACTGCCCACCTTGTCAGCTGCATCGACCACAAGGTAAGATAGCATACCCATCTCACAGCATTCCTTTCCTTCAGAGTTAAATGAGATGCTGACATGTGCCACTGGCCATCTTTTGTCAGTAAATGTCAATTCTCACTCTCCCTAAATTCTTATGTCTCCCTAAGGACTTTTTGCTTTCTTTTTCCCCCCTAAGAAAAATATGTATGGCTTTTCTAACTCCGAAGAAATTTCCTCACAATTGCTTAAACTTCCTTATTTCACATGTTCTCAGCACACTTCTGACTTCCTTCGTGAATTCACACACTGGCTGCTTGCGGCTTCATCCCACAAATCAATTTGTGGAAACCAGATATTTCCTGAAAAAGAAAATTGACCATGCCTTCCGCTATCACTGGATCAGCCCTCTGAGCCAGAGAACTCACTAAAACTCAAACTGCCATTTTACTCTCAGCTCATCTCGTGTGTTTGCAGCCCTGGAACGTGGAGCCCATGGGAAGCAAGAGGTGATTTCTGCCTCTGTCACAGAGTACAGAGGTTAACTCATCTTTACAGCTGATGAAACCTCCGAAGGCTTCTTAAAAATTTACCCCAGTTTTTTCTTTACCTCAGTTTTTTTAAAGAACTCCAGATAGAGAATAGAAGGAGTTTTTTTCTCCTCATGAAATTCCTTATACTTTTCAGGAAATATGGTTCTTTCACTACTGCTGTGCGGATTTTTTTGATGGAAGACGAGTTCTACCTCGACATATCTCATGAATTGTCAATCTGAAACGTAGATGCAATAAGATGTGATTATAAAAATTCAATTTACTCTTACGTATTGAGTGGATCTCCAGTTAAAAGATTAATACACGGAAATGGAAACCTAGATCACAGAGTTACAATTGCAAGGTGGGGGATGAGACTGATATTTTGTTCAAAAATTGATGTGATGTAATTAAGAAAATATTGCTTTATAGAACAACTATCTCATCATGTTATTTTTTTACTAGCTGAATTGGCATCATATCCTTAACTTGGCCAAGGACAATGGAGCACCATAAATCTTAACAGCTGTCCTGGACAAAAGATTAGCAAAAAGGAAGAAATATTTCTTGAACTGCTTAAAAGCATGCATGTCTCTAAATTTTTACTACCTAGAAGACATAGACTTTGCCAGTTCTCCTTTCCCAAGTTGACAACCTAAAAATGCCAGAGGTTATAAGACAAGATATTTGGCACTGTCAGTCTATTAACACTTGATTAAATCACGTGAAAGACACATTCAACCTGATAGTTCTTCAACTTCCTTTTACACTCTAGTGACAAAACATATTTTTTCTTCCATGGTAGCTGATCTGATGCAATCTGGTCTGCTCTGGTAGAGCAAGAAATAATCAATTATACACTTGAAGAAAGCAAAATTGAAGAAGAGGGATTACTTACTTGCTAGAGAAAAAACTTTTTACAATTTGAAAGGTAAAAAAAAATAGGTGTTTGAAATCCTTGTAGTCTTTCTTCCTTTCATGTAGCTAATTTTTCATTACCTGAGGGCCTAGGAGATTTTATTTTAGTCCCATCAGGTTGTCAGTACCACAAAAACAGTTTCTAATCGACATTGATTGCAGGAAAGAGACCTGTCTGCTCAATCATGAGGCATGGATCAGCTCAGGATCTGATGTACCACATGATGTGAATAGGAAGGCATTTACTTGACAGTTCTTTTTCCAAGGGTAAATTGCTGATAGCCATAGCTCTCTGTAAAGGCATTAGGGAGTTTGAGAGTTTGGAGCTGTTTCACACGCACACATATTCATTTTCCTTTCTCTCCAGTGGTTTTGATCAAAATTAGCCATACAAAGTGATACAGAAAAAAAAAAAAAAAGGAAAATTTGGCTATGACTTTTAACTCTCTGCAGTTCTGGCATGCCCTGATGGATACTGCCTGTGGTCTACATTTGCAGAATTTAAGGTTCAGCGTGCTGTATATCTGTCAGCTCAGCTTAACTTCTCATTCTTGTGAGCTATGTGGTGGTGGTTTTCAGTCTCTTGGGACTGAGGTACAGTACATGGGCGTTACATATAGAATAGATGCATACCTTTTTTAAAGCGAGAAGTGAAGATGGAACGTTCCTCCTTAGTAACTTACTGGGAATTGTATCTGTGTAAAAAATCTAACGTAAGAGGCAGCATCAATCAGTAATTTGTGTAAGACAAAATTGAGTGAGCTCTGCTTTGTCCATCCCTTGAGTCTACCCACACTACTGAGCCTCCCCAAGTTCACCATGGCCAACCTCTATCACCTAGTACTAGGCTCAGTGCAGACCTCTCCTGCTGAGGTCTCAAAAGCAAAAGAGCTGTATCAGCAGATGCTAACTAACTTCACCTTTCCTGACCATAACTCTCCTGTTGTGGTGAGGGAAAGATCTCTGCCTGATCCTTTGCTCAACAATCCCTCAGTCTGAGGCCAGTTGTAGATATTGGCTTTGATCTCCTCAAGCTTCTTTTTCCCATAACAACAGCAATATCTTGTTAGTATCTGAGAGAGACTACCACACGTTTTATGAACGAAGAACCTAATGTGGGATATGGCAAGTATGAACTACCACAACTTAATGACTAATGACTACTCATTATTCACTGGGGATGCATCACACGAGCAAAAAATATCTAACTTAGCTGAGTAAGGTCCAAAACACCTAAGGTTATTATTTCCAAGCTCAGAGATAGGAGTATATTCTCAGCTAAGGCTTTCTTCATCAACACAATGTACAAGAAGAGGCATGTCAGCTGTGAAAATTGCTGTACTAATTTTGAAACACAAATAGTTAAAGCTGCACTGTAAACAGAGGGGTTCCAAATTGCAATAGTCAAACTTTACGTAATGCATTAAATACAGTACTATTGACCAGGCATAGTTAAGAAAAAAAACAAACAACACAAGATTAAATTAATTCTTGATGTGATGCTCTTAAAGAAATCAGGGAAAAATGAATGCTTAAGAGCAGGATAAAACCATTTAAAGCATCTCAGCTTGAGAAGATGATACAAGCTAATGGGTGGTGTTTCCCAGCACTCTTTATAATGTGAAGGAGAATAAAGGTACAAGACAACTAATTTGTGCTGCCTTGCTAACAGCTCTTTGCATATTGATGTACAGTAATTGCTAATCGTCGTAGACTAAATAGCAAAATGAAAAAACAAAGCAAAACAAAACACTTTGGTCCTTTGTCTAGCTCCTTGCCTTGTACTTCACTGTGTGATAGGTGATTATTGTTGTTCATTAATTTCAGAGATACTTTCTATTCTTTGTTCTAAGGAGAAAGAACATCTGAGACCAGATTACTTTGCTCCAAATAAACCTCTTGAACTTTGATTTTTTTTTTTTTTAATTATATTTCATTTTCATGGTTTTGCAATTACAAGCTACCCTGCACTTCAATCTCTTCTTATATTGTTGTGATTGCAGTAATGGAGTATAGCTTCACTTAAGATATGTAGTTTCTTCTAGGGATCACACTTCATCATGTTCATTTCCACTGGGTGCTTAGAAACTAATGAGGTATTGCTAATCATTGCAGTACCTGCACAGATACCCCTCATTCACTATCTGAAGCCATCAGATGACATCCAAGAGCTCAGAAAAAAAAAGTCACCAAAAGATCTATACTTGTACTTCAACAAAGGCAATAAATTCAATACTTCCTACCTCGAAAAACTGTAATTAACTTTATATGGTGTGTACTCGGCGTTATGCACTTATGTCTTAGAACAATTACAAAGTGTATTTTACACTGGAAGACCTTTTTTCCTCCCTCAAATTGCCCACAAAAAATAAATGCAGCCCATTGACTTAACAGACCAGTGAGGTAACACTGATCAGTCCTGCTATTTTAGTGGATGGAAACAGATACCAAATGTTTTGAAAATGGACATTGACATCTCATGCTAACGGGCCTCTAACTTTATTTTTTTGTACCGTGAGGACATAATAATTTTTTTTTTATGATACTAAGAAATAGAACGCAGTTTCTTCTTCAAAGAAGATGCAAATGACTGGATGAAAACACTCACCCTGGAGAACTGTCTGCAGACTTTTAGTTTGACCATATGGCTTCATACCAGTAACGGGGGAAGGCCACTTCAGAAGAGAACAGACCTCAAAATGTGGACAAGACCAAATACACTTCCCTGATGTTTCAGTCCAGTCTCAGAGGTGCCAGCTGTGATGTCTTTTTGGAACAACATTAAATGAGAGGCCCAAAGGGAATACTGCTACTGACATTCAGAATATCTGAGGCAATTTTTTGGTTCAGTTTAGTACATTTCAGCGTGCACTTGTTACAACAAAGGTGAAAGGATTCATTATGAGTTCACCAAAACATACTGATACCCTAATCCTTATTTTCTTTTTCTATTAGTTGATGAGATTTAAGCGGCGTCAGACTTCACATTTTTCTGACATGTACAGACACTGAACAGACTCACAGCTACTACTCCACATTACCTAGTTTTAATTATTTGCTTAAATCCCATTAACACAATTTTATATATTTTTTTCATAACCGTAACACTCAGTAAGTAGTTTGCCTTCCCTTTACACAAAATGATTTCAAAGAAGGTAGTAGATTAAAGCTGAGCTACAATGAATTGTAGATTTATATATGAGTTTCTGAACCTTCAGCTATTTAAGCCTTTTAGAAAAGAGTCATTGCGTTCTCCCCGCATTAATTGAGGTGAGTACAAAAAATGCTGGTGATTTCTCTTTGAAATGGCATAACTGGTAATAGTCAGTATGTCCTTTCTTTAAAAAAATATCAGATTTGTCAAAGAAATTACTTAAAACATGGTCTTCTACTTGTTCTTGTGCTGTCCTATCATTCTCTGCAAACACAGACTTACTGTATGTACTAAGAATTGGCATCACAGACTGGTGAAGCAAATGAGATCTTTTCCATTAACGTAAGCATTGTTTAGGTTAAATATTCTGCAGGGAGAACTGAAGTTTCCAATTAATCTTTCAAATACCTCTGTCATTTTTTGAACACTGTAACGCTATCTAACATGATACCTCTGCTGTAAATGTAAAGGGATCATTTGCAATACCTGTCACCCATTCACTGATTGCAAGCTCTATTTACTGCTTAACCAGCTAACATTTACGTTAGTTATCTTGTTTCTGTCCTGCGTAACTGCTGACACACTGCATAAATAAGTACAGAATTTAGGGAGATCATCTTATACTGGGACTTATACTTCTAATCTGGGACAGTATCCCAGCGTTCCCCAGATGAGATGGAGTTCATATTCTTCTGCTGTTAACCACACACTAAAGGATCATTAGAAAATCTAGTAATTAAGGATTTTGTGAAATTGCTTCTGTGCTACAGTAAGAGTAAGGTGTGTGTTGGATGGTAGCAGGAAATAAAGTTTCTTACTCTTGCAGGCTCTTCTACCTGCCCTTATTCCTCACGTGCAGCTTGCAAAACAGAATACCTCCAGAAAACAGAGCGAATCTTAGAAGATATATGCCTCCATCATTAGATCTGTGAAGAGAATTCAGCACATTAAATCATCCTGAAGAGGTGCCTGCGGGGGCATGGTGGAGATTGAATATCAATTGAGAAAAGTTACTTTATTAGCAGTTCTTCAGTAAAACAGAAAAGTAAAATTAATGAATTAACAGCAAAAGAATCGACAGTCCTTTAAGGGGTACAGCAGCTAACGTGAGTGAGTCATATCACTTAGCAAAGGAATCTAGATACACTTCATTCTTTCACTTTGCTTTCACACAAAGATGGGATAAAACACAAAAGAGAGATTAACCTTCAGAGGTAAAAGAGAACACCAGAACTCACAGGACTGCATGTATTTTTTTTCAGAAAGGACAGTTCAGGAAAAATTTCCTACCATCTAGTTGGTGTTTTTCTTTCGTGATGCTATTTTATGGAAATGTAAATGAGCAGCACGATCTGTAAACTGAGCACCATAAATAGTGTGAAGATTTAGAGTTGGAGATAACCTTGTTATCTTCTTCTGTCTTTCCATTCTCATTTCAAATCTCATTAAAATGTGTCACGACTAGAGAAGAAAAAAGTCCTACTTGTACCCGGTTGCTTTTTCTTTTTTTAATCTAGAGAGATTCATACGCTTAAAATTATTTTTCCATCTTTTTAAATTCACTTTAATGGTTCTTCCTTCATTCCATTCTTCTTGATGTTCTTCACTTACAACAGTGCTGTGCCTTTATCCCACTGCAGGTGTGATGAGAAGATTAATAAGCAAACTGCACTGCTGTAGAACTATGGCTTCCAGGCCACCCTGAAAGCATCCAGATCTTTAAGGAATTCCTTGCCCTGTAGCACACTGACACACGTTAGCTCTACATTCAACCTAAGTTTGCCTTCCTGTTTGATTTACACACACACTGCTCTGAAAAAAAGTAGTTGTCTGACCTATGCTTTGATCCTGTTATGTAGTGAGAATGCATATAGGAACAGTTCGAAATCAGCTGAGGCAAAGCAGGGATATTGTGACTCAGGCTGTTTCTGAATTATGCTTTTTGGAGTTGATACAGAAAATAATTATCATGGATGAGATGTTAGAACTGTGAATGCTGTTGTAAGAGGGATAGGCAGTATTGATAACTGACTCATCTTTTTTTCTGTACTTTGAGACTCTTTCCATTAGTTTGTATATTAATGGGAAAGTGTTTTATGTTTCAGATCTCCTTCAGAACACTCAAAGGGAGTGATACAAGGGCTGCTCTGAAAGTAAAACCTTCTGTCTTATGTTGATGGCTGTGATGTCAGAGGTGGATGACGGTGATATGGCAGTAAAGGTTGAACCTTCCTGCCAGTATTCTGAACGACATTTGCCATGGAAGTGTGTATAAAATGTGTAATTGAACTCCTCCACGCAGAAAAAGATTGTACCCATTGAATACATGCAGAGACCAAACAGTGGCTGTGAGCACAATGAGATGATGGGTGGTGTGTTTTATTTCAGCAATGATGACACTGACAGTGGGTCACCTCCACTGCCACGGGCTGTTATGAGCATGGCATGCAAGCTCTTGTTCACTGCTGGTGAAAAATGCATAACTAATGGCGGTGACTGTGTTGAAAAATAAGTAGAATTTCTAGCTGAGAATTTACTCTATCATATAATGTTCTTCTGCTCTTTTTATCTATTGTAGTTTCCAGGGAAATAAAAAGGAGGCATTACTTTCCAAGCAACATACATACTATTGTTTTGCATTAGCTTATTTGGCTTTTCTACTTGAAATCTTAATAACAAAGAGTCAAACGTTTTGCATGTTTCATCCTTGCAGTACTGTGTTCATTAAAAACTATATAAAGAATAATTCAATTCATGTAGACATATACTGATCTTTAGTTCATAAAATGATTTGAAAACTGTGCTCCAAATGTTTTTCTCAGTGGTGAACTCTATATATTTTGGTGATAAAAATAGCTGCCCTTTCCTTTCAGTAGCAGGATACTACAAATCAAACACTGACGGTAATTTTTTTCTCTCGAGAATTTTCCTGAGGCTTATTGCAATGAACTGTTTCATGCCCTTTGACTTTGGTAGTAGGACACTGAAACCTGCAGGCTGCTTGCCTGACTGGTTAGATAATTCTGTTCTACTGCTGCCTTTGTCCTTATAAAACAGCGTATCCTCCAAGTGCTGATATCTATTCTATTCTTATACATGAAGCCTGTGATGTATGGACAAGGCCATCTAATTCCACTATCTCCAGTTTGATGACATTTTGCTCTGACCAGTGAAATCAGTTAAAAAAAAAAAAAAAACATTCTCCTGCTGCTGCCTCCAATGCATGCTATTGGAATCTGACGTCTAAAAAGTGAGGAGATGCGTAAGTAAGGTGAGCAAACTGCTCCTAAGGCCTTTCCTCACAAAATATGGGGACAAAGAGAGAGGCCAACAGGCCAGGAGAAAAAAGAAAACTTCATTGAAGATAAGAGGCAGGAAAAGAGCAGATGATCTCTAACCGCCCAGTCTTCTCTGCTGTTCACAAGTCAAAGATCATCCCCAAAAGTGCCACTCAGGCACTCATTTACTTCCCAGATTTCAACAACACCAGCCAAAACAGCCCCTTGGCACTCTGTTAGCTGCCAAATGCTCTTCTCCCTTATATTTTCAGCAGCCTCTGGAAATGCTTGATGAGGCACTGCAAAATGGTTTGTAAAAAAAAAAAAAAAACAAAAAAAAAACTACCAAAAACTAACGACATGATTTACTATGAGACTTCGGTGTTTTATTGAATGAAACCATCTGCTCAGGAATGTTTTCCAATGTTGGGGGACAGATCTCGAATTTACAGCTGCAATATTGCTTGTCTGAGGGAGTTTCACAACAGAAATGCCAATGTATCACAAATATGGGATACTCCAGATAAGAGGGATACTGAAAAAACTCCTTTTTCCTGCTCTCCCATAAAAAGAGTGAACTGACTTCTTTATGGTAAAGATTCAAAACACTTGGAATTTTTTTCCACTCGGGTCCAACAGCTATTCTCTATGTGCTCTGCAAACCTGTAATTGAGTGTTTTTCCTGAGTGATTTCACTGTCTAACAGGGCATTAGGTGTGTACTTGTGGCTGATGGCAAACTGCTCTGTAGCACAGATTTATGGGACTCCTACTAAGATATTGGTAGTAGACAGAAGTTGTAGCAAGGTAAAATTTTCATTCACCTTTTCTATTACAGTGAAAGAAGTAGGGGCTTTATAACGAGAAGAATAAATTTTGGCTTCTTCTTCAGCTTTTAAACTGCTTGTTTCTTTGAGGTGAAACAGGAGGCAGCTGCTGATAGAAAACAGCTTTTAGATTTATTCTGAGGGTATCGTAGTTTTAGGAATGTACTTTAAGACAGCTCAAAAATGAATATATGTGGCCAGATGATGTAAATTCTCAGTCTTCCTTGATCTGTACTTGCAGCCTGGACCTTCTTCATTAAAGATTTTTAATTATTTCATTGACATTAGCTTGCATTTCCAAAGAGTAAGGAGGAAATTTGAGACGGAGAGCTGAAAGATAATTAAGTTATCCTCTTATTCTGTCTCCAGACAAGAACTTCTGTGAGCAGTAGTCTGAAAATATGGATTTTTTTTCTAAACATGCTTCATTTAAACTGAAGTTGTCTGCATAATGTGCAACGAGATGACATAGTCTGGAAGATTTCTACCACTATTTTTCAGAAATACATATGTACTTAATACAAAGACTCCTAGGTTTTGAGAAACCTTATCTAAGTTTTCCATCTGCCACTCTGGCCCTGAATACCTTAACCTGAGTTCTGCTTGCTCACAACAAGTTAATAGATGAGTTCAAACAAACACAAACAAAAGCAACAGAAGAAACTATTCAATGTGAATAAGCTGCAAGTCATCAACATTTAGCTGGTACGTGATGTATATTGTAGCTGCAAAGCTGACTAGATAAAACAGGTTTGGAACACCACACAGTGAGGTGTGCTTGCCCTTGAAAATGATTTATAAAAGATCAGAGCAAATGCATAATGATCCCAGGCACTGCAATTACCACACCCTGCTTGTGAAACCATCAAACAGCCAAGCAAGGACTAAGCAGAAAGAACTACCTGTTCGTGTGTTTCCTCCCAAAGGCCCGTGTCTTTGTCTAGGATAGATTAGGTTGTATTTAAATATCTTACATGCCGGATGACTTAGATCTGTAGTTATAATTTCCCAGTAGTTTACTTTAATCACAGTGCTTCAGTGTGATTACAGAAACACAGGCTAAAGTCTCGATTCAACAAAACTGTTCTGATTTACATAAGAATAATTAAAGATTAATGGGACCAGCGAGAGGCTGACTTTTTAACTTACTAATAAAGGAATGCACTTGAGGGAGATAGCGCATCATTTCACTTCCTAAGTTAACATCATAAATGTATGGAAATTTTATACATTAAGTATTCCAAACTATTATATGACGGAAGAATTTGAATCCAGGTTTTTCTTCTCAAGAACCGAGTTAGAGCTTTTTATTTTCTTCATAGAACACAGCCCAGGTTGAAAAGGACCACAGTGCTCTTCCAGTTCCAACCCCCTGCTATGTGCAGGGTCACCAACCAGCAGACCAGGCTGCCCAGAGCCACATCCAGCCTGGCCTTGAATGCCTCCAGGGATGGGGCATCCACAGCCTCCTTGGGCAACCTGTTCCAGTGCCTCACCATCCTTTGGGTGAAAAACTTCCTCCTAATATCCAACCTAAACCTCCCCTGTCTCAGTTTAAAACCATTCCCCCTTGTCCTGTCACTATCCACTCTCATAAACAGCCGCTCCCCCAGCCATTTTTCTTGGTGGCTATTTAACTATTCCTTGACAAGTGCAACAGAATCATCAGAAGAAATGAAGAGAGGGTTTCTGAGTCTCCTTTAACCCAAGACCTAAGCTTTTCTGTAGGACATGAAACTCATGTGTATTTGAGATGTTTAGAGTAAGAACAACTTTGTGTTATGGGCTAGGTCTTTCAAACACACCAACTGAACTCTAACATAGATCTATATGAAATTTTAGCCTCACTGGAAAGTAACTTCTTCTCTTTCATGTTGCCTGATTATGATTTTTGAAAGAAAAATAGTGGTGTTTTTTCCCAAGTTGCTTCTTCTTCAGTGCTTCCAGCATTTGGAAGAAAACAGATTAATTGAAAGAAGACAGGTACAAAATCTTGGAGATAAAGCAAATGTATTAATGAAAAAAAAATATCTCCACTAAGTAGCAGTAATGCTTTGTTACAGAAATACTTATTTTCAGTTCAGCAAACAACACATGGCATTCATGCCAAAGAAAACTCCTTACTATTCCTCCTACCAGGTGCAGGGACAGATGGGCTGTGGGAAGGCAGAATGATGACTCCTATTAAAAATTTTCTTATTTCACATTGAATTGTCAACTGTCCCATGTGGTGAAAGACTTGAAACCATGCTGTGCTGTAGAGATGACCGATACTATAAAAACTGAATTATAGGCAAGCCCTTTTGCTGAATACACAGAATGAGGAGCTAACATTTCAATAGCTATATCAGGGCTGGATGCAGCTACATAAATTGGAAAGCTCTGCTCTCTGTCATCTTTCTGACAGCAGTGGCTGTTTCTTAGAACTGTGTTAACCTGTTAGACTGAGCTTTGCTAAAGCAGCATCTAAAGCCATGTGGATGAGTCTCATGATAAAAATAACATAGAAGCTCCTATACATGCGTAAAAATATACCTTCCTTAACTTCTAATACAGCCAAGTCTCAAACTCTTCTACCAAGTTACTCTTCAGAGAGCGATTGTCATTTTAACTATTGTTAATTTTTTCTCAGATATTAATTGTTCCCATGCTTTTGATGCTTAAAAATTTACTTAGATCAGAAAAATGATATGGAGATTAGAGAATGAGTTACACGAATAAGAGAAAAGCCACCTCACTGCATTATAACTGTTATGTGAATAATGTATCTCTCTTGTCTATGCTGCTATTAAAATGGTGCTTCATGTTGCCAGCTAATGCCAGTTGTTTTCAGCATCACAGCTACTTCTTTAAAGTTAATTTAGGTGTGGTTAGGTGGTGCTGGGTGTTACATACAGGCTTACCACACACTGTCACTAATAGGCTCCATCTGAACATAGAAGAAACTAAATTGTTTGGCTTTTTTTAATCAACGCACAAAACTCCTGTTTCTACAGTAGCCCTTGGAAACTATGAAAAAATATATTTGTGGATAATAATACAAGGAATACAGTAGAGGAATGATGTGACCATACTGTAGTAAGTACAATGGAGGAACATGAAGATGATTAATGAATTGGAGCATCCATACAATGGAGGAACATGAAGATGATTAATGAATTGGAGCATCCAGGGGGACAGAGAGCCTGAAGATGAACTTCACCTTTCAAGATATTTAAACCCTGACTGGACATTGTCCTTGGCATCCTGATCTATATGACCCTGCTTAAGCAAGGAGGTTGGACTAGCCCATCTCAGAGGCCTCTTCCAGCCTCACTGATTCTATTAAATGGTTTCTTTATTCCTGCAGTATAAACATATTCCACTGAAGAGCAATTTTGTTCCTCTTTTCGTCGTATATAGATAAAAAAGAAAACAGTCCATCTAAATCAGATGGTGCCAGTCTGAGAAGAAAGCATTCAAATGATCTGATGAATGCTTTAACTGTGCCCACACTGTGGGAACGTTTCACCAGTACATTGTGAAATCTATGTCTGAATGTTACTGATAGCACTTATAAATTGCTGTAGTGTTTACAAGTATCAGAAGGAATCCAGCTCCTGCTAAGCACATTCATCCCTATGTAGAGATATTTTTTGGCTCTTTTTACCCTTTTCTCTCCTCTTCAGATTTGAGTTCATACACAATCTTTAGAGGTGAAATAAAGAGAAGAAATAAAGAGACACGTGAGCTTTCATGAGGAAGACTGTAGAGAGGAATTGAGCAAATACAAGCCAGTCTTGTTATCTTGCTAAAGAAATTAAAAAACTTCTAGGATTCTAATCACCACCGTGAGGTAAACAGGTCTACCTGAATCACACTTTGAGGAAGTCTAAACTTAAATCCTCCTTAGTTTCTACAGGAATCTCAAGGAAACTCTCTACCTTTGCTCTACAAGAACGAAGAGAGAAAATGGTTGACCTTACTCTTTCCTAGTAATGTAATTTCTCTTAAGAAATGCTGATACTTCGAAATTCAGGGAGTAGTGCGGAATATTGCACAATCAATAGGTGTACAATCAATATGCATACACAGGTTAGGCTAAGTAGGATTATCACAGTGCAAAGATAACAAATGAAAAATGCTCACCGATGTTGTGGGCTCACAAAAAACTCCACAAAGAGCAATCTCCAGAAAGAGATCCTTCCTCAGTGACAGTCAGCACTTAAATGGGATCTAGGAGAGGTGAATCCAGGCTCCATCCCTTCCAGTTGCACAGGTGAATTGCCTTCAGCTGTGCTCCTGCAGCTGACTCATTGCCCACCTCAGGTGGTCCATCAGAGGTTCAGGCCGTGATCAGCAGTTTCCATACAAACATATATAGGGCAATTTCTTTTAAGCCATAAATCCCATCTCAGTGATAGAGGCTGAAAGATGTTAAGATGACCGCAGTACCACCCAACCCTAGAAGCATGCATGTGGCTTGGAAAATTAAAAAGTATTCTGTATGCATCCAAGACTGACCAAATGTACTAACTCAGCTTCATGCTGACTTTCTGACTAAAGCTGACAAGGATCTAGGAATCATGTTCTCTAGTTGGGCATAATCCTTTGATGTGTGAGATCACACATTTAGTGTGGTTGTGATGACTCTAGTTTTTGGGCTTGTGCTGGAGAAAACAAATGTAGACCAACCTTCTTTTTACATACTAGCTAGAGTAATGTCTTCATAAGCAAAAATGCAGATTCAATTATTTAATTGGTCTGATGAAAGGGTTTGGTTGGTTTGACTGTGAAGCTCTTAGCGAAGTTTTCAAACTGTGACATATGTTTAAAGCTAATGCAATTTTGGCGGAGTGCAAAATTTTGAAGGCAGCATTTTATTCTTTCTCCTCCCTCTGTCTCCTTTTTCCCACTCTGCAGTGCTGCAGAAATTGATCTCCAAGGTTCTCCAGTTGTACTTATTAAATCTCAACATTAAAAACAAAAAAAATCCTCAGGTGTTCCTTACATTAAATATTCACAGTGCAACTTATAGACAAGATAAAGAAATAAAACCTCGATACATCTGCCACTAATTTGGGCTGAAATGGTAAGTTTTAAATGCTCAGTTATACTCTAAAAGGCATCAAGATATGATGAAAAAGATGAATCCAGTATTGTGACTGGGATGCATAACTGAAGACACTGCCATCTAATAGATTTCTGTACTTTGATAAACTTACATACAATTCTGCTGAATCATCTATGCTATTCTGAATAACAGAAATAGAAGGAACAATGTTAACTGCCCTCCCTATCAGTCTCATGTCGAGTTTGCAAACTCGAAGTGCACACTGGTACTGAAGAGTGACTCAAATCTTATGAAGGATCTCCTGTGCTCAGAAGAATCATAAAGCAGGTAGCCTGCAGGGCACGAAAGTCATCAGTTAAAAAGAATGAAATTGCTGAACCATCCATTACTGCCTTCTGTGCTTTCAGTCTTAAATACATACAAATACATACATGGACAAACCAAGTTTGTATATTCTAGTTTGTTTCTGAATAAAAAGGAATGAGCATTCAAAATAAGAACATTTCATCCCCTCAGTCGATTTTATTTATACAGACTATTTATATAGAATAGATATGGCGACATCCATCACATCTTAAATTCTTTCTTTGTTACAACAATATTCAATCAAAATGAATGTACTGCAGGAAAATCTCCCTGAGTGACTGGCTTCCTACCAGTGTTGCCAGTCACAAGAAAATGTAATTATTTGGTCCGTGGCAAATACTTGCTTTTTCTAGATACTAAGTTTTATGAGCGCTAATTCTTAGAGGCAGTAATTCCTGAAAAAAATAACCTGTCCAAATATGAAACTGAACTTAAATTTATTTTGCACCTGTCAGGTGCACAAAGAGCACACGTAAGGAAGGGGTATTTTTGAGGTTAGAAGGCGTGAAGCAAAAAAATTGTCTCTAAGTGGGTCCTTTCCTTATGACCCTCCACATCCTTTACTCTCTGCACAGAAGCGTTAGATAGAAGCTATAGACAGTCTGGTGTTCATGGTGTTATTCATCAACACCTCAATTGCTTGGGCTGTATAGAAGAAATAATAAAAAAAAGAAAACACGAAAAGAGCGTTTCAACTGGAAAACACATTAATAACTACTTCTAGACTTCTGCTCTACTACTTTGCATAGAACTACTGTTACATATAGATATTATTTTTTACATTTTTTGCATCAGTGGCATAGTGTTTTGTGTAAATATTGATTTTTTATTTGAAAAAAATTGTTAATCATTGAAAATGGTGAATTACTGATGTGTTTCAGCACTGTTTCCCTTAGCAGGTTACACAGCTTACCGGGGAATAATATCAAATCAGTCAAAAAATTCAGCAATTTACTAAAAAAAAAAAACTCTTCAAGCATTAAATGTGCATGTTGAGGGCAAGTCTGTCCAATTTTGCATTACAAATACATGTAAATATACCCAAATACTGACAACATCCAGCTTACATATATATTTTAATTACATAAGCTTAACTGTATAATTAGGTTCTGTAAAGTTTTTCTACCATGTGTTGTTGGACCAATGTGAAAACAGCCTTTTAAAGAAAGAAAGTTTGTTCAGTATGATAGGGGATAATATGAATAATGTTTAACATAATTCTGAATTAAAAACATATTTGTGTGCCAACATCCAATAATTACATCAAATAATGACAGGCTGTTCCGGCGAGAAGACTAATTGAGACAGAAGAAAATGAATTTTTTGGAGTATATCATATTTTTGTTAATAATTTGTCCTAATATAAAGATCAACCTTGTAAATCTGATTGAAAACATGAATGTTAATTACATTATCATGCATAAAGTAAAAGGAATCTCTTAAAATGTATTCTATTTGGTTCAAAAATAATTTTAAAAAATTACTGCATTTCAGCACTGACTTTGCTCTGTTGTAGATTACTTAACTTGGGACAATTAGTTCCAAGCTTTGACACACAGGTGTTTGTGGTACTTGAGGATCATCTGCTTGCGTTCAGTGTTGGGTGCTATTTAAATATCCTCTCTTGAGTACCAGCTGCCACATCTTCCAGCAAGTGCAAAAAAACATAGCATTTTAATTTTCAGCAAGGAAGACAGCTTAGAAACTTCCTTCTCTATTCTGCTTTTTCCCATCATTGCTCCTATAACTACTGTTGTTCATTTTTCTCGCTGTGTATGTTGTACAAACACAGTTATTTAGGGGACTATCCTAAGAAATGTCCTTCAAATGATCCTTGTTTAAAAAATGAATTAATTTAGATCAGCTCATTGGTCTGGTTCACAGTGCCCCAAAATAATTTTTATTTATTTATTTTTTTCAGAATAACATGGAGAGGAACATGAAGGGCTGAGTATGCTGGGAAGAAGGGTGGAAAGGGCAATCTTTCTTGGGACATCTCTTTCCTAGATGAAATGCATCCTACAATTATACACTCAATTTTCTCTGTGAAGAGAGTGGCAAGTAAATTTGCATTGATTAAATTCTGTTTCTCTTTGGGACTACTGCATAGGTTATGAATGCCTTTGTTCCTCATGCATTGACAAACCTTTATCTTTTAAGAAAATAACAATAACAAATGACTTCGTTCATCTGAAAAAATGCAATGTGGAAGACATATGTTACCAGTGATATGTTCATGTACAACGTTCTTTGAGAAATTACTACTGGTACTCATAAATCAAAGTCAGGTCACAAATATGTAGATAACAGTGAGGTAAATGGCTCTCAGATCTTCCTCTCGAAACAGATCTCCTAGCTCAAGTCATGACTGGAGTTCAAAAACGAGCACTGGGTTTTCTTATGGACACTAAAGACTAAAATGCTGTATTACTAAGGAGATTATCTGTCTGTTGCAAGCCATAAAGTTCATAAAGCAATGTCTTTTTAAAAACTACTGCACATAGATAATTAAAAAGAATCCCAGAAGAAGAGTCTTTTTTTCTTGCAAATGTGAAGCAGCTGATCAATTCTTATTTTTGCCATAAATAAGATTTTTTTATCAATTCCTTTTCTTTTAAAAGTACTGATTAATTATTTGAACCAGTAGAAAACGTGTTTCCCTTACCTGCAAACTACAGATCTTGTCTGAAATTTAAAGGAAGGGAAAGTATTAAAGCAGCTTTTCAACACACACATTAGGTTCCTACCTAAAAAGTACACGTAATTCTCAAAAATGGAGCAACTGGTTTATCATCTTATTCTTTACCTCGATTTTGTTTTTTTTTTTAAGGAATATCATGTATTTAACATGGGACATTTGCTGACAAAGGTCTAGGGGAGCATCAGCATTAGTTCTGAATTTCTTTCTTCTTGACATTTGAAATAAACCACGTGGACATTATTAAAAATCTCTGGATGTAGTTACAGCAGATTAAAAATCTCTTGATGGCGGTTCCATCCACTGAGATGAGAAATGAAAATTCAGTGAAGAATAAGAAATGATCTAAAAAGTTCGATTACAGTGATCTGTAGCTGCTTCAGTCATTACAATGCCACTACAAGGTTATATTTCCATTTTTAACAGTCGTAATGGGTTAGGGTCCTGATGTCCTTACTAAATTACAGCCCGATTGATTTTTCAATCATAGATCTAGCCTGTACTTCTTAGACAGGAATGCATGGTAATGCTATCTTGGGATTTAAACTGGATACAGCTGTAATTTCAGTACTAGCAATGTGAAATAGTTTAACACTGAAGCATGGCTCTCATGTGGAGTTTTTGAATGTAACACTGTCCCTGGTGGAAAGTTCCTGAAGCAAAAGAAAAGACTTAGCTGCCTTTCCCCTTAAATTTCAACCATGAATAACTACTCAATTAAAACATACATACAAAAATTTAAAAAAAAAAACTAAAAATAAGAGTAAAGATTCATCTTAATTTAAGGACAATTTGCAAAGAATTAATTTTAGTTTTCCAGGTCATACAAACTCTATAGTTTTATAAGAATCCATGAGATATTATCGTCTTGATTTTACCAGTTTAATCCATAACTGAAAGACAGCTAGCCGACTTGTACATAATTTATATAGTAACTTCTACTGTAAGTCTGTAATCTTCTAAATTTCATGAAAGGAAGTGCCAAACTTAACATTGCGTGATGTTTTGCATAGAAAAAAATTAACAAGCTGCAGTGGGGAATTTAGAAAAAAATAATTTACGAGGAGAGAGGAGTGAGTTATTCCATTTCTTGCATCATTCACTTCACATTTCATATTACAATGGTGTAATAATTGTTAAAGAAAAAAACAGATCTATGCCATAGAAAAACTGTTTTCAAATGCACAGGGAATTCCAGCCATGATTCTAACTCATAATTTTTAGCAACTTGCGAATCCTTTAAGTTAAGCATTGTCAAAATATGCTCCGAAAACAGCATTTATAAGTAACAGTAACAGTGAAGAACAATGCATGAATATATTATACATATATAATGCATGTTATATGATACAAATGACTTATTTTTTTAATAATAGCCATTAGAGTTCCAAGAAATGACTGGGTAGTGTCAGTTTCCAAAGAACTCACTTTTGGAAATTTCCCCAGGTAAAATTTTTTCATTTTTAGCATTGCTGTTTTTTTTGGTTTTTTTTGGCTTCGTTGAGTATTTTCCCAGAGCTGTGAATATCCTTTTTTATTATTTATATTCTTTCCTCTTCTTTATGGAGGCTAGCAGAGCTGAACTCTGGTGTGCCTTAAAAATAAATTAACTGAGATGATAATAGGAAAAGCAGTTTCATATTACAGCCACTCTCTTAATGTCTAGTTAAAGTACTATTAGTGAATCAGACTATTAGTGAAGCTAGAGTGCATCTTCAGCACCCCATAAAAGCAAATCTCTTTACCTCAGAACTCCACTTAGTAAGGTACATTTCGGAAAAAAAATATCCTTACTCTCATTTAGCAAAAGATTGTCATCTTAAGAGTACAGAATGGAACGATAAATTATGATGGCTTTCAGGCTTCTTTATTCCTCCCTTGAAATCAACCTACCTACCTACCTAGAGAATTCTTTTTCAGATAGAAAATATAGCTAAGATAATCTTATAGACAGTTATTTTAAGATTATTGAAGACCAAATTACTGTCCGTATCTTTTCATAAGGATTTTCATGGAGTCATGAATAAATGAATAAGCCAGCAAAAGTGAGAGGCAGTGTTAGAGTCACTAGCAGAACGTAGTTATGGCAGTGTCACATTTCCAAAATGCCCACAGTAATTCACAAACAAGCTTTTGGCATTTGATCTAATAACGTAGAAGCAAGGCATTCACATAAGCCAATGTGCTGAAGGGAAAGATATCACTGTGCAGCAGCCGATGAGAGAGATCCTGGTTTAAGTGTCTAATTCTGCACTGAACATAGATGCTTTTTTTAATTTGGGTTTTAGAGTCCTTAAGTTTTCCTAAAAATAGAACCGTAAGTCTTACAGCAACAACTTTATTTCTACCTCCGTACCATTGCTATGCTACATCATAATCCTTCCCTTTACTAAAACTTTTCTTATATTATTACTTAGAACTAATTTCTGCTGCAGAAACGACCTGATCATGTTTCAAATACAAACTTTCTACAGAAAAGGAACTTGGAAAATGCAACGGATGGATTAAGTTTTCCCTATAGGCAATGTCAATTGTGTGTGCTCCTACTGCACACTGAGGTTTTCCACCCATTCTGTACATTAGAAAGATCAAATGCAGATTTTTAGCATTCACAAAGTCTTCTGAATCTAGATTTCAGAACATTAACTATTTTTAGTTTTAAAAAGTAGTTTCTTCACGTGTCTCTAAATATATTACATAAATGGGTGTACTGCATACACAGAAACTCTGATCGTAATTTTTTTCTGTTGCTTTGCATTTAATTAAATGCAATTTTTTTTTACAAATTTATTTATTTATTCATTTTGATAACGATTTGCCAATGAATTATCCAGTGAATTACTTATGATATAATTTAGTTCCATACAGCTTTGAAGGTTGTGCTAATACGTGGGAATCCATAAATTTCTTATGCATAAACAGAATATTTGGCTTTAACAACTGCACAGTAAAGAGAGGTCCCAGTTACATTACTGATTCTAAAGATCTCTACCATGTCAACACCTGAGTGCTCTATTTCCATAAAACTTGCAAATTGTATCTTAGAATTGTTCTACTAAGCAGACATATTGATAATCGAAATTTAAAGCATTGCAGATATATTAACCATAATCATTATGATTAAAAAAAAAAAGAGAGAGAGAGAGAGCAGTTTTTAATTAATTAATTAATGACTAAAAAATTTGAAGGTTTCCTGACAGTTTGGCAATTACTCACTCATCTCACTGGTATCTGGCTGTCAGCATAAATTACACTGCCAGTGTAAAATTGGCTGAAGTAGGATGTAACTAACAGTTGGTAATGTGAGGACCAGAAGCTTCTTACGATATGTCCTGAATTTGAGGAGATAGTAAGTAACATTATCCTTAGCATAGTAAAAACTTCAGAACTCAAGCTTACAAACATTTCCATTGTATTCCCTCATGCCTCAGAAAACTACTAATTTCAAAATAAACATATTTATAGTAATCTAAAACATTGGTGTTTTCTTCACTATTATAGACTTGTATCAGATGTTTTCAAGCTTTTTAATTTAATGATAATAAAGCAAAGTGAGACCTGTCACATTTTCATGCACTGATTCATTGATGGTGAAAAGCAAGTTGCACACTGTTCTGCAACTATGACTATTTTTGCATCAAAATGCAGGTAAACGTGACCTTGTACAATGATAATGTTTTACTCATTGGTGTAGCCTTACTTGAGTGATAGATACCTCTTGCAGTAACATTGAGAACGCCAACAGAAATTGGATCTTAGAAATTTGAGACATATAGCATTTTCTTTTAGAATCACAGAGTGGGTTGGATTGGATGGGATCTCAAAGATCCTCTAGTTCCAACCCCCTGTCAGTGGCTGGGTTTCCAACCACTAGATCAGACACAAGACCAAGATCCCCAGAGCCCCATCCAACCTGACCTTGAACACTTGCTGGAAATTCCTGGTTATTCTTGAGCATAGGAGACAAGAATCACGCCTACAGGAGATGTGCATTTATTTAATGCCTGAAGCACATTTAAACCTATTCTTTAACATTGCCATACATTCATTCAATTAACAATGGATAATTTGTCTCCTGATGACCTTCCTGCTAAAGACAATTTTCAATTCGGCAGCTTTTGTAATTTTCATGCTTTCTTTTTGCTATGATCTTTGGCATGGCTCACATCCCAAGACATTACAAATGACCAGAAGCATGTAGATAGCAAGGGCTAAAAGTCAAATAGAATTATCATACCGAGGCCTTCATTTATCTGCTTAACCATAAAAAGAAAAAGAATTAAATCTTGAGAAAAAAAATTGAAGTTGAAAAATTATACCCCCATTCTTTCAGACGTGTAATTTTTCTGAGTAACATCACCTCTACTGCAGTTGTGGTTTCAAGCTTTTAACCATTTGGAATTATGGGAATATCTTTATTTCAAGTAAAATGAAATAAACCAGTAGCGTGAAATAAAATCGATGGGTTTTTAAAAAGAACATTTCAAATGGCTTCTGCAAGGAGGGCCGAGCATTTATTTTCATTTACAAGTAGCAAGCACTTTGGGTTCTAATTATTCACAATTATTATAAAGGCTTTCTAAAATAAGACATAATAGTTTAGACTAGCAGTTTAAAGACCTGCTTGATACGTCGAAATGAAAAGTGAGAGTATGAAAAATACATTTCATTACTTCCTGCTGCCTCACTATCTTGGGGCACTACGTTTCCAGGGAGAAATATTGCAAATGAAGTAACCCACAGAGCAATTTTATGGTGGACGTTTTCCCTTGGTGAATATAGCAATTTGACAACAACTTCCACATATATGCACGCTGTATATTTGAATGTCACTTAGGGAAGGAAATGAAGAATTGCAAGAAAGGGTTGAGTCTCAGCGGATGTTAGAGAATCAGAGTGCAGAAGAGGAAGCAATTATTTACTTGAAATACGAGGAGAGTGCAATCTGCAATAGATAGATTGTACGCCTGTGCTCATGGGCGACCAATGAGGAATTTCTGATATGACACTGCCACAATTACAGCTCTGTCTCATTTGAAACATAATAAAGTTGGGGCCTGAAGGACATAAAATGTATAAAAAACCTTCTGGTTTGCAAGTCTCCTGCACACTCCTGAAATTTATGAGGAATAGATGAAAATAAAAATTGATGTTTCTGCATTGTTTGGGGACTGCATTTGTTTCCTCAGTTGTACAGAGCTGCTTCATAGGTTTTAGGACTTAATTTTCACACAAAGTGGCTGTTTTGTGTTTTGTTTTTTTGTTGTTGTTGCTGGTTTTTTTTTTCCCCTAAGAATCAGCACTTGCCCACTCTGGGTGTAATACAAGATGTCAAAGAATTTATGAGTCAGAAAATCAAAATCAAAATCTGAGTGTAATCATAGCATCTCCGGTGAGATGTTATCTTTCCTTGCCATATAGTCTTGAATTACAGCAACATCAATGAATTAAAATCTATTTGAATCTCTGTGGTGATACCAGCAATTAGCAAGTTGCCCACTTAGGACAAAACTCAACAGTGATATTTTTAAATGCTGCCCCTTGTCATAGTTCATATTGTTTTCCCTCCACCTTCATTGCTCTAGCTTCTAATCCAGCTCCTGGAGATTCCGGCTCTTTGTGAGATGTGGAAAGCAACCACAAGGAAATCAGATCAACTTACTGTTGAACCTCATAAATTCAATGAAGAGTGATTTTTGTACACTATAAATAGAATATCTAACCAATAACCTGCTAACTTGAGATTATAGCTTGTTCTCTAGGTATATTTGGTACTTCTGTTGTTCGAAGACATGAAACAAATACTGTTGCATTAAGCATCTGTATACAATGCTGCTGTTGTCTTCAGCTAGACGAAAGTTGTCACCCTGCTGAATAAAATGCATGCTAACATTTAAGCCCCGCTTCTGAGATCTCTTCATCCCGTCTCTCAGAAGATTCACTGTTATATCAGTGACCAAACCTAATCAAAACATTGCAAAGAAAAGAGCTCACAAAAAATATGTTTCTGGCATTTGGGTGAATGCAAAATGAAAAATGTTTTCTTCTGTTAGAAAAGATCACTTCAGACTCATAGCTGTGAAACTTGGGACAGATCCTCAGAATATGACCAAGGTGACAGATACATTGAAACCATGCAAAACAAAAACATTAAGCAGAATAGATTTAAGAACAATACTCCTAATTTGAAAAGAAACTTTTGGAACCCAAATACATGGCCGTGGGAGTAATATGAACAATGCTAAGCCCAGTTGATTTTTAGAAGCTAAATTTGGCCCTGGATTTTAAGCACAGGAGGCAGAAAGCAATAATTCCAAGAACGTTTTACTGTTTGATTTTCTGACTCATAAAATCTTTGACATCTTGTATCTGAACAATGGAAATGAGCAGAAGGTGGCTAACTTGGCAGCATTTTAGCATATCTGTAATCAGAACTTCACAATGTTGTGCTTTCGATCTAATCTAATTTCAGATTCCCGCAGTTTAAAGATTTTAACAGCTTTGGTAAATCATTTAAAATAGATTGATACTTGTAGTTCTGGCTTCTTCTATTTCTAAGATTAATTACTGGAAGATTTCTACAGTGACTTCACAGACACTTTTGGAGACAAATTTATTTGTCATTGCTCCACTTAATTCCCACAAATATCTAGGTTAGCTATTGAATATGATTCTTATATGTATATTGCAGGCAAACACAAAAGGTAAAACACATGACTTAGTGCTAAACACAGTGTTTCACTTAATGTTTATCTTCTGCATTTTTCTTTCATGCATTTTTTACTTTTTTTTTTACAAGTACAATCTTGATTGCAAATAAGTACCAACAACCAGTCTAAGAATTGCTTTAAGAAATTAGGATAATCTGTGAGGAAACTTTGGGAAGGCTATGGGAGCTGAGAGGCAGGAGTATCAGGGAGAAAATATGCAGTAAATGTATGTATGTAGTAGTCGTGCATGTACAGTTTTTATTGCCTCTAGCCAAGTGAATCTGAGTTGTTTTTAAGACCAACTTCTTGCAGCAGTAAAAGGAAAGCTTTGAGTTTAATGCGTGTACGTTAAGCAGAAACCCATGCCTAAAACAAGTGACAAAGCAAACCCTTTCTCAACATTGTGGGCAGCTTTCACAAAGTGATCTATGATTTCTAGTGATTATTATTTCTGTCATTATCTTTCATTGTCTGGTTTTTTTTTTTTTTTGGAGAGGTGGTGAAAAACTCCGTGAATTATGACAGTCTTGAATTCATCTTTGCAAGTTTGACTGAGGAGACTCGCTTTGAAGGAGCATCAAAATTACCTCCATTTAGTTAACCTTTCGTTGTTGCTTTTGTTTCTTCCTAGTGATATTTTTATTATATTTCACTAAATCAGTATGACTCTGTGCTGTGAGGACGGGAAGCTTAAATAAATATAAGGGGAATGCACAAAGGACATTCAGGAATGATGCATCTCCCATTGCAGAACTAGTTAACTGATGGGACACACATTCTGGGGCGTTTCATAGGATGAAGTTAAGCTCCCAGCAAAATTATCTTTTCTTTAATTAAACACAATGATTTTTTTTTTTTCAGTCTGAAGAGAACTCTCCAGAAAAAAGTGCTTTTAAATCTTTATAAAGCAGAAACCAAGAAAAACATTGAAGTTTTGCTACTATATTACTTTTCCTTAAGTGATTGTAATAACAGATTGTCTACCTTCCACTTCTATAACAAGATCTCAGTCTTCTGACCACCCGTACTATGTGAATGGCTTCCTGCTGTCTTCTCCAAGAGTTCTCACTAGGATCTGCTCCAGAGAAAAAATACGGATAAACACAGCATAAAATTGTTCAGTCTGCTTCTGTCTGGGGAAGCCTTCAAGCACTAATTTCAACAAACCTCTGCATTCCCATAGCCTCCCCTATGACACACTCACATGCAAACGTGAATCCTTCACTTTCACACAGGCTCTAAGGGAGCTATGATGGGAGCTGTGACACAGGCTTCTCATCGTTTGGTGGAATTTAAACTGAAGAAAACTCCATCCAGAATAAACACGGTGTCAAACAGCCAGAAGGTGCTGGGTAGGCTGGGACCCACAGGACATCTAACCAAGAATCACAAAATATAGCCATTCTCCCCAGCTAGCATGGACGCAGGCCAGCTGGCTCAAGGGCTGTTGTTCTCTCTCAAACACATCATGGATAATCACAGCGTATTGCAGTTCACAATGAAAATAAGTTACTCAAAGCAGTGTTGTTCTCAGCTTGGGACCACTTCACCGATCATGAATCACAGATATCTTGTTGCTTAAAGTGTATTACTAGTCCTCTATGCTTACAGATAATAAATCAGATTTTGATTTGTAAGGAAATACGTCACTTGTTTTGCTGAAGTTACTTGTTGGGCAAATATTTTGCACGTACCTAGCTGGATTTCAAATGCAATTCTTCTGCAGTTTGGAATTTAATTGGGTAAGGAAGCATTATAGGTGTTATTATTTTTTTTCTTTTCATATAGCTGAGGTTTAAACAATGACTCCCCTTTTAACTACCAACACAGTCAAGTTCAAAGCTGCTAAATGACCAATCTGAATGTGCCCAGCTAACATGCTTGTTCATTGTGGATGGATGCAACACAACTTGGTGTATCACTCAATAGACATACCCTTAGACTGCTCCCAGGAGTCAGATGCACATTCAGACAAAGATTATCAACCCTCCAGCCTCACTGTCCAAAATCTGGAACATCAGAATAGAATGCTTTCTTTTAAAATAGAAAATACATTGAAGACGACTGGCAATGGTTTAAAGAAGTGCAACTGAGTGAAGCACTGACCAAACTTTCTGGTTTTGAGATGAAAAGATGCAGTACAAAAATGAACATGCAATTCTCAGTCAGTACCAAATAGAGAGACTTCAGTGCAGGGAAATGTTTCTGCAGGAAACAGAAATAAAAGGGCTGCTCCAAAAGTAATGCCTCCCGTTTTATTATCTAGGCCTATGATGTCAGAGGCAAATGGTGGTGGTATGGCAGTAGAGATTGAACCTTCCCACCAACGTTCTGCTACACATGGTTGTTGTGAGACAGATGGCAGCAGAGGGGCAGGCTCACAAAATCTGACATCTGACATGGAAATACGTACGAAGCAAAGGTGTGTCACTGAATTCCTCCATGCAAGAAAAAAATGACACCTGCTGATACCCATCAACACTTGCTGAATGTCAGTGGAGACCAAACAGAGCGGATGTGAGCACAGTGAGGTGGCGGATGGTGACAGCAACAGCAGGCCAGTCTGCTGGTGTAGATATTTACAAGCACTGCATGCAGGCTTTTGTCCATTACTGGTGAAAATGCACAGCTAACGGTGGTGACTATGTTGAAAAATTCTGTTTTCTAGCCGAGAAGTAACTTTATCAAAAATAGTGTTATTATGCTCACTCTATCTGTTGCAGTTTCCACGGAAATAAACAGGAGCCCATACTTTCAGAACAACCCATTTATATTACTTCTCTATACATTCTGCAGAAGAGTTTAATAACTAGAACATTCTTCAGAACACAAATGTCATTGATGAGTTCTCATATTGAAGAATAAACAGTATTTACATCTATAGCTTTAGATAACTGAATGCCAAACAGTGCTGTGAGAAAGGAGTTTGTGTAAATAATAATGTAATAATTTTACCATTAAAATTTCTTAATCTCTTTTCATATGTGCATTCCTCACTACAGTTATAAAGGATACAAGAAACAGTAACACTACTGAGATTACTACTGAGATTTTTTTTTTTCCAAAGTAGGAAACAGTCTCCATAAAATAGTTTTCTAATGCTTTGCACAGAACATTTCTCATAGCTGCAGATGTGAATGTGTGCGTTGTTCAATTTAACATGTGAATAAGTATTTTTTGTATTGGGCAACATGAGTGTTTTTCCTTGCAGTTGCAGATGCAGGAACTCGGCTCTTTTACAAATAGAGTTCTTCTACATAAAAGCAGAGCAAATTAAGAAAATGAAAATAATTTCTAAAAAGTCTAGGGAAATTTGTTAAAGAAACAGAGAAACAACCTACCAGTCCTCCAGTTTATTACACTGGCGCAGCAATTCCAACAATTCTATGGAGATCTACCAATTTAATAGAGGCAAAAATGCCATTCATTATAAACAAAATCTGCTTCAGGAGTTTCAGGAGAAAATTCCATGTGGATTTGTATTATTCTCAGTAATGAGTTGTCAGATACTACCCAGTGTTCTTCATAAAGAATAAACGTAACTAACAATGATTTTTTAAAAGTCTCTTACGGATGCTGGCAGAATGAATGGTCTCACAGAAAATCAGAAGTAAAATAGTATCGCAGCTGCTGCCTATATAAGGCTTTCTACAGGACAGTTTGTACAATAAGCCTGCAATAAATAATTAAAAACTCATTTAGCAAATTATGATATTAGGCCTTAAATTTTTTTTTTTTGTATTAAAATACAATCTAAGAAGAAATAAGGTTATTCCAAACCCAAGAAAACTACATCCAAAACATAGATTTATACGTATAGACAATCTATTGACTGAACAACATTAAAAACAGTGGTTCAATAATTCCTGGTTCAGGAATGAAGAAAGAATGGGATGCAAAAACATTTTTGTCCTGCCTGTTCTAGGGACTGAAAGTGAAAACCTACAGCATCTTGAAAACTAAGAGTGCTTACTCGTCCTTAGCAGAATGCCAACAACTGTCATGGAAGAGAAAGCTGGTGCAATTGAAGAATCAGGTAACAGATGGCAACGAACAACTTCAGGCAGAAAAATATCCAGAAAATGTCCAGCAAACGAATAATAAAAAAAACCCAACAACTTCTGGGTTCCACACGATTCTCAATGACGCCCATCTTCTCAGATACAAAATGGATGGACCAGTTACGAAAACTACTGCAGTATGAACTGATTTTGGTCAAACCAAAAGAACTTTTAAAAGTTTTTCTGCTTATGAAAATGAAATCATTTTGAAAACAGCGTGACAGGTAAAACATAGTATTTATTATGCAATATTGTAATAGTTTGCAGCCTGAACTGTGCTGTGATTTTGTGGCACTCAGTAGCCTTTCACATTCTAATCCTGGGAAACACATGAGATGGAACTATGAAGACTGAATGCCTGTGGAATCAATTTGGCATTGATTCTACTCTATTTTTTTCCACTCTCTGTTTTTCAATGAGAAAACAAAGAAAGAACCAAACAGGAATTTTCAGTCCACAACGTAACAAAAATGCACGTACAAGCTCAAGCAGCAAGATAAGGTGATTATTTTGCCTTTTAGTTTAAGTGTCAGCTTGTTTTCAGCTGCTGTCAAACACTCTGTCACATAAGATGCTCATTCTATCAAATGCTGAAATGTTTCAGTACATAAAAGACAAGCTACATGATTTTCTCTTATTTATCTTTGAAATCACCAAAATGCTTCTCAAGATAGCCATGCTTGCTTATACCCACTGAAATTCACATTATTTTTCCCCCCTCATCATTATTTCTCATGTTCACAGATGTAGAATTTAAAGTTCCATCATGTCTAAGAGTAAGGGATCTCTCACAGCTCATGGCTTTTGCAGGCCATTACTCACAAGCTGGTTCTGGACCAAGCCACTAAACTAATTCTTGGTTTTACTTTGTAAACAGCGTTGGAAGTCATTAAAACTCTATTTCAGCAAATATGCATTATTGAACCTGTGCTGATTATCTCGTTAGTCAGCAATACAAACTTTTTATCAGCCTGTTTTAATTAAATATATAGTTTACATTGGGTTTGATATGCAACTGTAGCAGAAATGCTGTCAGAGCTGAAGCAGTGATTGAGCACCTGGTGGGAAGGCAGGGCCAACCCAGGGGAGCTCAGGTGCATGCAGTGCAGCTGAGTGACTGGAAGGTTGGAGCCAGAATCCACCCCAGACATCATTAAGGGTTGGCAGTAGAGGTGAGGGTTTCATGCTGGAGATTCCTTCAGGTCTTTCCCTTGTTCAGCATCTGTGGCTGCTGCATTTGGGCTTGTTCTCATTTGCTGCAGCCACAAATTTTGCCACTCCACTATTATCGTGTTTATATTATATTGTTGCATAACAGCAACTATGCAATGATACTTCTAAAGCTCCAGGCTTTCACAGCTTTTTATTTACCAGTGTGAAGAAATAGGGGTGAACTAACGCATCCAGCTGCAAGGCTGAAGCGAGCGTGCATGGCTGACTGAGTAGCAAAATGTCCTCAGACAGTTTGCTGCACATGAAGAGGAAAGAAGAGAGGTTTATGACTTCCTGTTGTCAGCAGAATTTAATGGAAAATGTGTGCCTTAGCCAGGGACCAAGCAAATAGCTGCTGCCAGGACAACTCATTTACTTGGTGGAGAAGAAGAGCTCTGCTCCATAGACTCCAAAGACTGCACTTTGAGTACTACCCAGTACAGCTTTTGGAGTGCTAAACCCAATAATCATAGGCCCTCACATATCAGAAAACTCAGACAAACCAAACAAATGCAAATGCAATTAACATCCACTGCCATTCTTTATCAGTTGCTGCTTTTGCAGATCGCAGCAGCATGGAATCTAGCCATCACTTAAAATCTTCTATTACAGACTGGAATTGTGGCTTTTTCTCTCCTTACTACACAGTTTAAAGGATGTAAATACACCTGTGAAAGAAGCTTATCCTGACAATAAGGTATGAATACAGAGGTAATTCACACAACAATCAGCTGCTACTACATATTGACAAATATGACTTGCTATTTTGGCCTGTTCAGTTTTCAGCTGAACTGGATGCATAGGGTTTTTGCAAGACAGGGGAGCGTTTTGATTTCATTTAGTGTGATCAATTATTTTAATCTGAAAAAGGAAATCAAAATCCTGAAATGTAATCTTAAAAGTGTTCACCTGAGGCTTTTTTCTCCATTTATTTTTTCTTTTTAGTGAAACATATATAGTCTGAAATGTGGAGGCAACGTGGAATCTTTTTTTTTCCCCAAGGAAAGATTAATACACTGCAGAGGATCAGAATAAACTCTTAATTTCATTTAAACAGTAGAGAGACCTTTGGCTGACTCTGCCTGGAGGTAAATTTCATCTTGGGTGCAGACACCAGTTACTTCACCAAATAGGGTACTGGCCATTCTCAGAAGCCCCAGAGGCGTGTTCAAACACAAGTGAAATCAGACAAGAATCCTTAGTATGAAAAAAATAATGCTGCATTGTTCCTTTCAGGCAAAAAGGCAAGTTGAATTATTTCATTAAAACTAATACAGATTTTTCCTGGGAAATCTGTACAGTAAGAACAATGCAGTTTTTGTAGTTGTTTCGTGCTTGCTCGTTCTTTGAGTTTCATTTTCAGACTTATAGGCAATGGAGTTTATTCTAAAAAAAAGAATGAAAAAGTATTTCATTTCCCTTGATTATTATTATTAGCAAGTTTTCCATTATATGGTTGCATGAAGCTGAGATGTTAATGTACATTTTAAACAAGCCAAATCAGAATTCTCTAAGAGAAGTTGTAAGCTGCTCCAAATGATACAAGTCAGCCAAAAGTCGTGGAGAGATAGGGCTTTTTTGCATGCAAAGTACAGGTTTTCTGAAGCAATTGTTGTCATGGGGTTTCTATAACCTTTGTTGACTTTATACGGGTCTATGGGCTCTCAATGAAATGAGTCTGAATCCTGCAATTTGAAGTATCCATAGAACATTCAGCTAAGCAACTTCAACCTTTCTACAGTAAGAGGATAAAAACGTGTCTAATTAATACCAACTGACAAACATAACTGAGACACAGAATTGACCTGACTGTACATTACATCTTTTGGATGAGAAAAACAATTTGGATATAAAAGAATATAATTAAATTCCTTTATATTATTATGATCAACTTGCAATTACACTAATAGCATGCAGAAGTTTTGTTAATAAATTGAAAGTCACTTTATTAAAATTTAATGTGTTTTATTTTTATTATCAGGCAAAAATTAAACCATAAAATACGAAATTTTAAGTAGAGGAAGATTTCATATTCAACCCTACTTCAAAATAATAAATTTTCTTTTTTGTTTTATTTTATACGCTGTTAAAATAAGAAACAAGTATATACTAATTTAATTAAGCTTTCATGGAAGAAAATGAGAAGTGGCATATAAAATTACTAGAATTATTTGTTGTTCTTATATTACTCTTTTACATATTACTCTTATATTACACTTTTATAACATCAACATAATTTTGAAAAGTTGAACTTTATTTTTCTGGAATGCCTTTGTTTCTACATAAAGAGTTGAAGGAGAAAGGAAAGGGGAAGGGTCTCCTATGCATCTCTTATCCTCAATCATAAACCGATGATTTTCCAAGTGTTTTACCAATGTTTGGACCTAATGGATTATCTAACTAATTAACATGATTTACAACAACTCTAAAGATAACTTAATCTTGAGAGTATATGCTTGCATGGGCTATCTATATTCCCTTAACTTTGTGCTGTCATCTCTCTCAAGTCTACTTTTAATATATAACATGCATTGAGGTTCATAAAAATACCAGACTCTTCGGAGTGCTTTTATGTGACATATTCACAGTTATTTTTAACTGCTTTCAAGCCTGTTTTGGGAACTGCAAACTCCACTCTTCCCAAATGTTCCCAATGCCAATAGATGATGCACTGAAACAAACCGCACGCAATATCCTAAGCTGGAGGTAAAAACACATGCCTGAATACAACCCCCATACAGCATGTCAAGAGGTGGTGACAGCTAACATTATGTGCACAGCAGCTACATAATGCTTACTATGAAATGCTGCTCGTGCAGTCCACAGGTTGTGTGATGAGCTTTTTAAGCTTTGTTAGGAGGAGCATGCATACTGAAAATCTACTTCTTTTGGAGATGCGGCTGGGGGATCAGACTGATCCCTGGTTATGTCTTCAGTTGTAAGAAACAAGAAATCCAACAAACCTCATGGGCCTGCCAACTGTATTTCATTCTAGTAATCACTAGCAAAGTCAGGCTGCAAAAACACAAAATTAAAGTCTGATTTATTTGGCCAAAGCATAAGCTCTCTGATAAATTGACTTAAAGGAACAGATATGGATACGTATATACTCTTGCCTGCGCTTGGTTTCTTATACTTCACTCAGTTCTCATCTGATTCATTATTTTTCCAACAGTGGCCAGCTCTGACATCCCAGACAGTTCTTCCCTTGATTATCCCCCACTCCTGGTTGCCTTTTGTACTGCAGGACTGCAAGGACAGCCACACTTCCATGTACAAACTCTCTTGAAGCAATCAGGAAAAAAACAGAAACAAACCCATCATTAAAAGCATGGCCTCTGTATAATCAACAAGTAGACAGATGTTGTACAATCAACACATATACAGAGAAGTTAGGCTGGTTTTTAGAGAACATATAGCTGGAAAGATTATCACGTTGGAAAAGGATAATTAGAAACGAATGGAAAAGCTTACCTGAGTCCTGGGTTCAGAGGAAAAACTTCAAGAGGGATCTCCAGAGAGAGAACCTTCCTCACTTGCAGTCAGCCCTTAAATGAGGTCTAGGAGAGATGCAGCCAGGCTCCACCCCTTCTGGTCACACAGCTGAATTGCCTTCACCTGTGCTCCCAGGGCTGACTCAGTGCTTGCCTCAGGTGATCAATCAGTGAGTGGTTCAGGCCATGATTCAGCAGTTCCTATACAGCCTCTATGTTTGGCTACTAGTTGAGATGATCTCTATTCACTGATGGGATTATTGAAGGACATTTAAAGTGAACACATTAAGTCTAGTTGGCATTTGAACAAAAGTGAGGGCTCTTCCATCTTTATTTTTTACTTCTATTATCCTCAGACTCTGCATAGCCTGCATAATCTGCATTACAACTAGCTAGTTATCAATTATGAACAGCCTAAGATAAAATAGTGAGAAAGCTGAATGAGGTGAGGGCCAATAGATCTGTCCTTTTTTGAGAAAGAAGCTATTATTACAGCACCACGTGGTGAGCGCGATGAGAAGACTTGTTTATTTATTTCCAGATTGTCAGGTATTGCTTAGAGAAATTGGAAAGCAAAGTTGATACAGCAACAATGAATCAACAGCAGTCTCCTTTAGTTCTATGCCATTTCTAAAAATCACTAGTGCTTTATCTCATTTCTAAAAACAGAAGAAAAGAAACAGTTTGTGACTCTCCTTGGTAAGCTGGCAGGCTGTGGACAGTGGCACAGGAGAAATCTTTTCAACAAGGATCTTACATATATACTCTGCATCTTAAAGAAAATTGACTCCCTTACCAAGCGTTGTTCATCTTGATTATGCCATACACAATAAAAGGGAGGAAAATCTGAAATGATCAATAAATATTTGCTAAGGATTAAGCACAAAGTTTGAAGATCTTCCTTTCTAAAAAAAAAATATATATATCATTTAATTGCAAAGAGTTTATGCAGTCAGATGAGAGTTTTTTGACATCTAAGAGTTAACACTAATATTTTGTGATGACAGTTAAATTTTGACTCATTCCAATTGGTATGAGCAATAAGGAAAGTGTATGAAATGCTCTTCTGTTCACTAATAACATAACTAAATCCTTTTGAGTTTTTTACTCCAAAAAACAAACCAAAAAAACCACCCCAAACCCACACCTTTTGGCCTCAAAATACAGCATTTATCAATATCTAAATCCTTCTTAGAGATGCTTGCTGCTTTCAACCTTCTTAATTTCAAAAGGATGGGGAAAGTGGATTTTATTTCAAGTACCATATAAATTAAGTGTATTTGAACTACATAATTATTTCATATTCTAAGAATAACTTTTAATTAATTAAATGTCAGTATAATTTGAAGTAATTTCAGTTGAAGTATGTGGCATTAATACCATCCTATGTATTTCCATTTTCAAAGGCATAGCATCAGACTCACTGGAATAAGCTTCCCAGGGAGGTGGTTGAGTCACCATCCCTGGATGTGTTTAAAAACCATTTGGATGTGGTGCTCAGGGACATGATTTAGCAGAGGGTTGTTAGAGTTAGGGTAGGATGGTTAGGTTGTGGTTGGACTTGATGATCTTTAAGGTCTTTTCCAATCTGTGTGATTCTATGATTCTGTGATTCTATGATTAGAAGCATACTTAGAATATTATGAAGTTGTAGTCACCAAGATTGACCATTTGCTAAAAAGGAGAATTTTTAAAAAACACCCACTTTCTATTTTTGTTGAATTCAGAATTCCAACTTCTTTGTAGAAATATGGAAAGGAGAGAAAAAGATTATAAAAGTGTGGAGACTTATTCTCAGTGCTAACTTGCATTCCTTTTTTATTTCTTTTTTAATACTGTGTATTCATTACAATTACACTATTAGTAAAATTTACATATTTACCTTTCTCAAAACAAAATATTTTAATTTCATTTTGTATCAGAATGCAGTGTATTACACATGAAAAATACCCCCCACAGATAACTGATCTTAATGGCCGTCACTGCTCTCATGATTTGGTTTTGAAATCTAAATATCTATTTCTTCTAGTGATATGTTCTATTGTCCAGCTTTTACTTTTTTTTCTTTCTAGCTGCTCTTAAATTTCCCATCTGGATACACCCAACAGATTTGTATATTGCAAAGGGATACAAAAATAGAGAATGCAATGGAGACAAGGTGAAAGGGCTTAACTTAAATAAAAAAAGAAAACAAGAGCAAAAATTCTTTATTTGTAGTACTGTAAGTTAGTGCTACAAATTCCTGGGATGTTCTTTTATTGTAATCACAAAAGGCATATAGTGATTAAATTATTATTATATTAATCTCAATGACTGATGTTGTTAAAGCCTGCGTGAAAAATTCAGCTCTTTCTAGAGAGCTCCTTTGTTTGTGATTGATATGAGATTTTTTAAAGCTACTGTTAGTTTTCATGGCCACTTTCATCTCATTTTAAGATATAGGTAAAAAAAATCCTGCAATACTTCATCTGACTGCCCTTGAATTACAGATCCACAGTGATTAGAGACACTGTATTACTGCACAGGCTGTGCATGAAGATGAGGCAATGGGAATGTCATTTCTAGTACTTGATGCAGCTCTCTTAGTGTAAAATACAAAGGAAAGCAAGATTGCAAGTGCCAAATACAAGCTATTCAGCTCCAATAGCATAGGCCATGAAACTGCAGTACCAGGGCTTTAGATGCAAATAAATAAGGTTAAGTCGAAACGATTCTTTTTGCAGTTGCATTGTCTCTAGTATTCAGCACAGACTAAGACCAGGTTGGGTATCCGTACTTGAACTGTGTGCATATCTTCACAATGAAGTATAGATGCTTACCTAAACCAATGTGACAGACTATAATTTAGGAAACTACATGCTATAAGCTTATAAGACATAAGACATTACACTTTTGAAAAGTTTTAGGAGGTGTTGGTGAAATTGGTGTGTTCAGTTCTGAGGACTCCCATTTCAAAAAGAATTTGGTAAATTTAAAACATATTCACAAGAGTAAACTGATAAATGCTGAGTATTATGTCTGATAATTGCTAATCAAGCTTCATTTATTTCATTTACAAGAAGAAGACCAGATGATAACTTGGTCATAGAGAACCAGTACAAATGGGGAAGACAGCTGGTAAAAGTTCAGTGCACTCAAATAAAGACACATTATAGAAATAAAGGTATGTAGTGATTGAATAGAAGGAAGCTGAAACTGGCGGATAGAGGCTAGAAATAGAGCATAAATAGTTAGGCAGCAACAAAGGCAAATGATCAATGGAACAACATACACAATGGTGTATATAGCACAGATGTTAAAGCACGACCACTTGTCATTCTAGGAGACAAACTTTCTTACATCCTTCATACTGATGCCATGGGCTTGATGCACATTCCTTTGAGCAATGCAGAACAGAGCTCTAGTATGGCCTGGGAAAAAGATGACAGGAATCTGACAAGAATGTCCACTATTACAGGCACAGCTGATGGGGAGACCTCAGCCTCCCTTTTCCCTGTGTCACATAACTCACGATTGCACCAATGAAGATCCACAAGACAGAAGGAAGTTCCCCAGCCCTTTTTTTTTTTTTTGATCAGCACAGACATACTGTATTTTTAATAGATTCAAAGTGTAACTTTAAAAATTATCTAATTGTTAGTATAATTCTGTGAGGAAGACATGAAATGTAATGTATTAGATAGGTAGTAACTGGTGGTATATAGGTAGGTTTCTGACATGTTATCAAATTTAGTACAGTTTCCTTGTCTAGCTTCCTTGAAATATTCAGTGTATTGTAAACAGAGTAAGTTCTATATTGCTGTACTCCTGTGCTGACCTGACCTTTCAATTAATCTCCCTTTGGTAACCAAGTATTCACTGTCATCACATCACATCTAACCCTGGAATACAGGGAAGCAGTACAAAAAAGAGAGGGAGGGAAAGAGAAGGAGGAAAGGAGGAAGCAGATGGAGAGAGAGTTTTTCTCCTTTCATTTTTCAATCTCCTTTTCATGTAGTCGGGGAAGCAGCTAAACATGATTTATTAAAGCACACGGTCTCTTTCAAGAGGCATCGGAATAACATTAAAAAATCTACTCCTACCAACAACTGTTTGTTTTTAAATAGTCTTAATGTTCTCTTTGACGTACAAATGAATGAACAGGCGTTTTACACTTACTCCAAACTAGATTTACTTTTGATTTTTTCATTCCATTAAACTTTCAGACATCTATTGGGAATGAGAAATACATGCAAACGGTGGGCTTGTTTTTAGAGATGGTGGATGTTTCATTCAACGTTATCATCAGTACACATCCAAGATTTGATTAAACTGAATAATAAATGCACTGCATTTTTGAATTCTATCTTCTAGTTCTTGCCGTTCCTGAAAGCAATGTTATATGTAGTCTTTACAACTGTGAAGGCATCAGTTTTATTTCTGCAAGATTGTTAATCACCTGATGATGTGAAGCTTTGAAAAGAATATCCAGTGTCATGGGTGTTTTGACAGAACACTGGAAAGGAATTGCACAATAATTTGATAGCCGAATGACTGACTACTGCTGTGGAAATATCTTCAGCTGCACAGTCTGCTATATATACACGACTTGTGGATCTGTTTGGCATTAGCATGGGCAATGTTGTGAAAAACGAGCTGTGGGAATGTAGTTCATAATCCTTAGAGAAATTACATCCAATGACGGGCAAGGTACTTAAACATTAGTAAAAATAAAATTTCTGTCCTGGCCTCAGCATACAGTACACTTAAGATTTCTATGTACTGATGGGCAGCTGTAATCAGGAAATGTGTTTTCAATTAGGTACTTAGCTTCAATTAAGTATGTAGCTCCCTCCACAGAAATTGTGGTATTAAGAGTAATAAGAACCCAGGCACAACCTCTGTAGAAATCATGATGTTAATACTTTTAAGGTGCCAACCACTCTTAAAGTTAAATTCAAATAAACCAAAATAGCCACACCAGAAGAAAAGCAGAATTGTTTCTGTATGTAGGAATTAGCATAGATTCTAAAATGATAACAGTCATTTTGTGGACGCAGCTATAATGTTATCAGGCTGGAATCCTAAACTGTTTTTTTTTTTGACACATACCTGAAAAAGAACAAGTATTCCTGACCCTTCTCTCCAATTACCATTTACTACAATTGCACACAAAATAGAGGAGGTCTGTTGGTATCACGGGACTCCTAATCATTTAACTAGAAAAACATACAGCATTTCAGAACCTTGGTCTCCATCCAACCTCTTGCCAAGGATGCCACCTTCTTTCCAACAGAACACGAAATGATCAAATTAATGAGATCTTTGTCCAGTATTCCTGATGAAAAACTAGAGAATATATGTATTTTATTTCACTGCTTGCTGTTCAGCTGGTGATGGTAGCCAGTTTCAGGCTCAGTCTGTCCCTGCCATTTATTTAGGTAGTATTTTCAGTCTTCCAGTACAATACTCAGACACATTCGTTTATACAGTAGCATGCCATCTGTGTCATGAATGCTGGACTGTCTAATGACAGACAACTGTCCTGAAGCTTTAAGGTTGTGTTCTGACCTGCAAGTAAAGAGTTCTCTTTAGGACTGAGAAACAATTCTCATCCAGGTGCTCAGCTTCGCTTGGAAATCCTGGTAGGTAGTATACTATCACAATTCTCTGGACAGTTTGTTGAAGCATTCATGACAATTTCAGTGTCAGTGGCTAAAAGGAGAGAAATGATTCCCTAAAGGCCCTTCTCACTGATTATCAAGAATCCCCAAAGAGATTTGTTAAAAGCTGGGTCAGTTCTCCAGAGGGGGTCATTCCACTGTGCTCTCGAATGTTTTTCTTTCTATTATGCTGAAAGAGCCCTGTTCATTATGCAAAACACTCATTCAATTAACATTCTGTCTCATCAAAAAGTATTTAAAGCTAACTTTAGGCTTTCTGTGCCGTGGCCTATTTTTCACACTGCACCTAAAATACAACCTTTTTGTTTTACTCTAATTAGGTTGTTTCCTGCTTGAAATGAAATATATATTAACTACTACGTTTGAGTTTTAAATTCAATTTTTAAGGCAATTTAGGATGAAATTCGTGGGTAAAGACAAAAATAAGGGTCAAAGACTCGAATTCTTCTTCTTGATATTAATTTTTTCTGTGACTTCTGACTCATTAGCAGTCAGCTTCCAGCTGTCCCATTTATAAACAATCTCTCTATTGACAATACAGTCTGTCACTAGCTATTTAATGCATTATGATGATGATCTATATGGTATTAAGAACACCACTGCTGTGCATCCCTCTGGGAAAGCGACTGTTGTGAATTACAGTAGAGTCCTTGTTCCACAGAGCAGTTTCTCTCGTGAAAATAACGCTGTTGCTTGAATAACAAATATCATCCAGCTCTTCCAAATACGATGAATCTTCTGTGAATGCATCCTACTGACTAAGCCATTTACCCCATTAGGAAAACTTCAGATGATTTAGAACATATATCTTCCCACAAGCTGTCAATAATATTGTGTTGTCCTTTCAAAACAGGAAAAACGCTGGTTTGGCAGAAGTCTCCCTTCTTTGAGGGCAATTCTGAAGAAAGCCAGAATGGTTAGAAGCATGTGAAAATACCCTTACTTTGACATTCAGAGATGTCTTCCATATGGTAGCTCAAATACTGCATCTTAGAATGAAAGATGCTTTCTGTGCAATAGCATTATATAATTCACTCTGAAAATAATGCCTCCTATTTATTTCCTTGGAACGTACAACAGATACAATGAGCACAATGATTCCAATTCATAGAGCAAATTCTCAGCTACTGTTTTTCAAGATAGTCGCCATTATTAGCTATGCATTTTCCCCAGTGATGAACAAGTGCCTGCATGCTGTGCTGGTAAAAAACTGTATGGCCACCTGGAACATGGCTTTTCTTTCAAGTTGCTGTTGCCACTGCTGAAACACACCACCCACTGCCTTATTGTGCTCACATCCTCACTGTTTGGTTTCCATAAATGTTCAACAAGCATCAATGAACATCAATGGGAGCCATTTTTTTCTGCATGGAGGAATTAATTTCCACACATTTGCTTCATACGCTCTTCTGTGTCAGATGTCATTTTATCAGACTGCCCCTCTGCTGTCATCCACTGCACAGCAACAACACATAATGGAATATTGGTTCAACCTCAACTGCCTTACCACCAACATTCACCTCCAACATCATGAGTCAGCACAGTAAAATGGGAGACACTGCTTTCAGAGTAGTCTACATCATACACTGCTGGATGATATCATTTTACCTACACATATCATGATAGTTCGGTCCTGTGGTACTACTGCTTCACTAGACTGTCTCTGAAAATTCTGAGTTTGAGTTATCTAAGCATTTCATTTCATAAGTCTTCCTTAATTTTATCTTGTTCTACTGTTCAGGATTTTCATATCGATTTTCCTATTTGCTTAAATTAGTGTATTAGTAGAGTTGTTTGTTGTTATTCTGAATACACATGGGGAACCCTCCTTGAGATATTAGTCTGCTTGGTTGGGACAGTACTGATGGCTTAACTTTCAGTTTTGTTCAAGAGTCTAATGATTTTGTGCACGTGGTTTTCTACTGTCATGGCAAAAAGTATTACAGCCCTGGGGCAAATCAGGGTAATCCACACTGTTCTGCCTCTGTATTCTAATCCCTGCACTCTCCACTGATTATTCTGTCAATGAATAATACGAAAAATTGTTTTTTCAGACCGTTTCTTGGTATGGTCAAATTATTATCCTTTCTTATTCTTTTTCTACTCTGAGCTGTTTTGGTAAGAATCATTCCCAACAACATCTCTCTTTAAAAATAGTCCAAAATAGAATCAGTGGCAATCTCAGAAAGCCTTTTATGCAGTGCTTGTATTTTTCTGTTGACATACCAGAGGTGTACCCTTATCTACTGAAATTTGCTGTTTCATTGGAAGGAGTCAATATGCACGGAGCTGATGAACAGTCACCATGTTCAAGGCCATGCAACTTACACAATCCTAACTAATCCTCCTATTATAGGAGGAGTGCTGCGAAGCTCCTCCTATAATACTGGAGATATGTATTTTGATGCTGGGAATACTGAGTATAAATTAGAGTATCCTTAGATACTTATGAGTCTATGCTTATGCATCATTTTTCTAATATCTCAGATTGAACACTGACACAAGTCTTTATCCTCTGTCAGAGAAAAGATAAATTAGGCTTGTGCAACTACAAACATATTCGTTATTCCAGTGTTACACAATGATCAGAGGTTAATTAATCTGTTTTTCTCTGCTAAATTACTTTTCTAGGACATGTCCTTTGATATCAAATAGTCTGGGAATGAAGAAAAACTGTAAGACTGTAAGCTGAGACCTTAAAACAGAACTTGATGAAAAGGGAAGGAGGTAGTAACTTACCCTAACACTCCTCTTTTTTTATGTATGTTCTGAAATCCAGTAAACATGATAGAGCACTTACGAGCAAGGAAAAAAAAAAAATTAAAAAAACCTTGAAAAAAGATACTACTTCATCTAAAAATTCAGTTCCTCAACAGTAGTGACACCAGATGGTGTATGGGAAGAAAAAAAAAAAAAAAAGCAAAATGTAAAGTTACTTGGTTAAAAAGCAGTAAAACTAGACTCTAAAATGCATCTAATCTGCTTCTGCTTCTTGCTTTTTATTCCTCTGTCAAAAGACCTTTAGGAGAAGTTTTCCAGTACTTTCTATGCATATTTTAATATACAGTTTCTTTTTTCAGTGTAAATCCCTTGCTTATTGCTTCCAGGAGTATAAATAAAGTACACCTCTTATGCGGCACTATTTAAGTAAATACAGAATTTTAGCATTCATTCATTTCTGTACCATACCTTTGTTTTACTGACAGAATAGGATCACTTTTTTTCCCAGTTCCATTGCTTGTACTCACTGTCTTTCATTGCTTACTCTATAATCAAGGCATTTATACCAGATTGTTCAATTGCTAGCAAGATTTCTACCTGTAGAATTAGGGTCAAATGTGAATCTCCTGATCACATGGGTTGACACAAACCTAACTAAGAAAACTTGAGTTCAGCATTCAGAATTACAGCACACACAGAACAAAACGCTATTGTAAATCAACATCTAGCTCACACTCATATATGCTGTACAATTTAGGATATGAAAGGTGTTGCTTTGAGCCCTCTAAGAATTACACATTTTGAAGCTTCAGCGTCCCCATTCTCCCACTCTTGAAGTGGGCTGATGGAAAACACAATGGGAAACTCTCTCATTTTTGAATTTAATCAGAACCTGGGAGACCTGAAAGCACATTTCTGTTCCTACGATACATGCTTTTTAGCAAATGCTTGGAGTGAACTCAGCAGGGTGCGTGCCTTGCTGTATTGTGCTGTATTCACTCTGGTAAGTCTCAGCAACACTCCGTGTTCCCCAGAGAATTGAATGAGCAACTTCACTCCTGGAATAATAATAATTCTCTCTGGTAGCTTGCAAAACCCATTCCAACCAACTGAAATAGAAATGCACATATGCACACACTCATACATAGACACACACACTCAAAGGAGAGCTTAGCAGCCTCTTTGGTGTTCAGAGTCTCAAATATTTTTCCCCATTTGCTCATACTTTCCTTTAAAGCGATCCAGCATCTTCAAGGGTAGAACCAGGAACAAGAAATTTTACATGTGTGATCAGGAGGAAAAGCTTGTGTCAGGAAAGCAGTCCTAGCCTCTGAAATAACACCAAATGTCATGATATGAGCTTTTATGTGGGAAACTAACCACAGCTTGCAGCTAAAGTTGATGTTTTCTCTCAGCAGCTAGAGTACACAAAGATTCTGTCCTATCATACACGAGTAAACGCACTCAGTGCATGCACAGCAGTCAGCTGAGCTGAGACCTCACGTGTATTACAAAACTTTTAAGTTTTTGACTCAGCTTTTAGTGCAGCTGGGGGAATGAGCAGAACTCGCCTCCATTCAGCAAGGCTTCAGCGGTTCAGCTGGCCTACTTACATTGTCTTCAGGGGAATCTGACTTACAGTGCCGCTTTTGTCCACGCTGTTCGTTAAAACAACACATAAAAATCTCAGGGCAAAACAGACTGTGATGTAAATACTAAACATCAGCTCTGTGTGGCCCAAATGCTCCTGGGAGGTCTCCGAGACTCTTTCTGAAACTCCCATTTTAGAAGCTAAAATTCTGAACAGATGCCCTTCTTGCTCATTTGCTTAGGTTTCCTCCTCATAGTGACACTGTATTCAAAGGGAACATGTGACATTTTCCAAAGAGCTGCAGATGTACAATAAATCTGGCACTACTGCCTGATTTTCAATATATCACACCCTTTTATCGCTCTTTGTTTTTTGGCCTTTGTCCATCTCAACTCCTTACTTTCTGCCTAAATCAATCAGCCGCTCCTTTCTTTTGCTCTTCCATTGAATCATCACACCACTTTGTCTGTGAGGCAACTTCGTTGTAAATACTGCTTCCCTCAGCTGAGAAACCATCAACCACCTCAGAGTCCATTTTACATACTGTTTCCTATTTGATATTTCTAACCACAGTACAGATTTTCTCCAGGACTATGATTTAAGCTATTTTTATACAAGGTCCACCTAGCACAGTTAGTTGTTATCACACGCTAACTTGGTACTGTTAAGATTTGTCTAAACTGGGCCAGATGCATCAAAGCATATTCCAGATTCCTAGTTCCCAGACTTGGGGCTGGAGGGTAAACTGTCCCGGTTATCTCCATTTACAGGACTAGATGCTTTTTGAGCTGCTGTCTCCTCAATATTCAGATGCAATTTCTGTCATAAATTTTGTATTTAGATTATCACATAGCAAATTTTGACCTATAATTGTGAATACTAGGTTTGATTCTTTTGGGGTGTGGGGTTGGGGCGTAAAATTGAAATTGTTTTCACCTACCATTTTTATACTCTAGTTCTAATGAAGCAATAAAAACTAATTTTTAGTATCAAGTATTGTTAGGGTGAGTATTAGACAATCTTTATTACATTTGTGCGGTAATTCACTTTCATTTTGCTAATAAAAACTTTCCTGAATTGACTGTTACAGCCTTATCTGCCAAGCCAGACTGCTCACTCTTTTTTTACTAGGTTCCTGTATGAATTCCAGTTTCCTTCCACAATTGCAACATAATGTGTTGAATTGCTCTGTGTCTTTAAATTGGAAACTGGAACTGCAGATTTCTGACCATGGCTCTGTCATCCCTCTTCCCTTTTTTTAGAGCTGCAGTGTCTAAACTGACAATGGAGAACTTTTGAGTGATCCTCTCTGCTGTCTTTTCCACCAGACTGTTGAGTGTTTGCTCATTTTCATCCATAAAAGGTCAGGAGGTCCAAACGTGTCAAAATTGCTTTTTCTTACTTGACAAATTCAAAGTTGAAACTTTTTGCTGAAGGCTTCAGTTTTGTCATGTACACTGAAAGCCTTCAGTTCTAATTTGAAGTCAGTAAATCATGAGAAAATATCAGAGACAGAAATGACTAGCAAGGTCATGACTCATTTTTAATGTGAAGCAATCAACTGGCCAATGAAGAAAGCAAACAGCCTGTATAAAGACAACCTTGATTGCTTGTTGAGTATACACATAGAATTCAGTGTCTTCAAAGCTGAATTATTTCTAGAGACACCTACTGAGCTCTTCATGCTGAAAGATGCTTTCTTATCAAGTAGTACTTTCTGCTTTCATGAGGCTGAGATACTCCTCATGGATGTTGACAAGGACTTCATGAACGTGAAGCATCAGCAAGGTTTTCTATCCTCGAACATGAAACATCCAGGCAACTTCCAGGCCAGATCTCTGGAGACAGTGGCAGCTGGGAATTTTTCAACAACAACAAGGTTTACAAAGAAAATGCTCCTATTTTAGAGATTTTAGAAATTCTGTGAAGGAGGATAAAAGAAAAGACCAATAAAATCCCTGCGCAGCAGATGTTGATATTGACAAGGTTGAATGTGCTTTTCTTTAATACTATTTCTTTACTTAGAGAAACGCTCTTTTAGTCTGTATTGGAAACATTTTCTGTGAAAACTCATTCCCCATCTCACAAGAGGTTAATTTATGAGTTAAGACTAAAATTTGCGCCAGTGTCAAGGTATTAAAAATGACTATACAAAAAGAACCTCAGTGAAGGACCCTCACTCAGTGGAAAGCTGTGGAAGACCAACAGTAACACGAGACTATTTATAATGATGTTATATGATTTTTATATCAGTTGCAGGAAAAAGCAAACACAACACACATAGAGAAAGAGATTTTCAAGTGGGCAGAGTGACTGCATCTAATTAACCTTTGTTATGGATCTCTGCTGTTTTAACAAATTATTTTGAGGAGACAGTGCCATGTTCCACATAAGAAAGAAGCTTGCTATGTGTTAAGAACCAGCATATTAAAGAACTAGTTTGCTGCAGATAAACATTTTCTCTTTTTAAGTCTCAATTTACAGCATGGGATATTCTGGAGTCATCATTAAGCATTATGATCTCCAGTTATGCTTTAATAACTGCACAGATTTCAGAAAAAGTAGTTAGTAAGGAGGCATATAAACTTTATAATTGGCAAAATATTGCCACTTTAATACCTTGGAAAGTGAAATAAATAAGTCTGTGACTCTCTCCAAAGGGAAAATGCTAAGTAGATAAGAACTTAGGAGGGATGTGAGGTAAGGAAGAGGAACAAAAAGCAAACCAACAACCAAACCAATCAAAAAACCTCAACCACTTGGAAACACTTTGGGAAGTGGAAACACCTCTTGGAACTGAAACTGGAGAACAGCAAAGAATAATTCAGAGCTAATGCCTAGTTTAAAATTCCTATTTCCTAGTTTAAAAGCTGATAGGGTGGAGGGGACACATAAAAAAAATCAGTATCCATTTCAACTACAAATCTGAAGAAATTTTTCTTCAAGAACACCTGCAAAGACATCTGATATTGTGGAAATAAGAGTTTGAAGTAAATGAGTGTTCAAAGAATAGGAAAAAATGTCTTCATGTGTCAGTCATCTGGGATACACAATTGGGATGTAACTTCCAAACTTACTGCAACAATAATACCATGCAGTTAATGAAAAAAATACATTTCAACTCATTTCCTACTGGGAAACTGTTTGCATATCATGCTATCCAAAGCCAAACAGCTTAAGGCAAGTCAGTATTTCAAGCTAGATTCACTACTTGACATTTTTGCATTTGAGCTGTTTAGTACTTGGAACAGATTATAGAATGTAGAGATAAAAAGCTTAGCATTTGTTGTCAAAATTAATTGCTTCTCTGTATCTGCTTCTGCTTGACTAATAAGTGGACTAAAAAGGCTTTGAGTATCCTGCCTACTTAAAAACACGTAAAATCATATGCCTAGTAACTCGTGGATTCTGAAAATGGTCTGAAACCCAAGTGATCCCACTCTTTTAAATGGCAAGAGAAATATTTCGTATATGTAGCTAAGTGGAAATTCCACATATTAGTTTCAAAACAGTGCTTCTAGTTTACCTGACATTTTTTGAAAAGGATACGTTTGACACTTTGAGTCCCTTAGCAATAGTGCTACAGGAATTTTCGGTTTATCAAAAAAGAGTATTCTCTAATACTATAATATTACTCAAAAGGTTTATGGTATTTAACACATTTAAATACAGGCAACAACATTAGATTATAGAATATATTTTTTTCTTCTCCATCAATGTGTTATTTTGAAAATTTCTAAAATCGTTTTATCTTCAAAACAAAATTCTTTCAGGACTTTCATTATGCAAAAAGTCATTCAACGTGGAGTTATTTTCATAGAGAGGCTTGGGTTGGAAGAGGTGTTACAGCCCAGTCCAGTTCCAAACCCCTGTCATGGAAAGAGTTGCCACTCACCAGCTCAGGCTGCTCAGTGCCTCATCCAACTTGACCTCGAGCCCCCCAAGGATGGAGTACACACAGCTTCTCCGGGAAACCTGCTCCAGTGTCTCACCACCCTCTAAGTGAAGAATTTCCTTCTAACATCTAATCTAAACCTCCTTTCTTTTAAAATCATTTCCCCCTTCTCCTGGCACTATCTGCTTGTGTAAATAGTCAGTCCTCTTCCTTCCATAAGCTTCCTTTGAGAGCTGGATGGCCATTATGAGATCTCCCTGGAACTTTTTCTTCTCTCGGCTAAGTAAGCCCAGTTCTCTCAACCTGTCTTCATAGAAGAGGTGCTCCAGCCTTTTGATCATCCTCATGATCTCCTCTATAACTGATGGAGCAGGTAGATCTTCATCTTATAATGAGGGTCCCAGGCCTGAGTACAGTACTGCAGATGGGACTCACAAGGGCAGAAGAGAGGAGGAAAATCACCTCCCTCGTCCTTCTAACCAACTCTCTCTTGATGCAGCCCAGGACACTGTTGGTCTTTGGGCTTGTAAGTGCATAATGCCCACTCAAGAAAATCTTTTCATTCACCAGAACCTCCAAGAGCTTCTCCATACAGCTGATTTGAGGAGGCAATGCACAGACAGTAGTGTCAAATGATATTAAGTTCCTACTTATGATCTTGATGAAATATTCACATGTATGAGGTTAACGTGCATAAAACATTCAAAGGATTCAAGTGCAGAATTTATAAGTTGTTACTTCCAGCTTAATGTGCAAAGTTTTTGAAATAGAAGAGCAGCATTATACCTCACAACATATTTTTTTCTTGGTTTTGTGTCAAAACATTAATGATTTGTTTTGAAGTACAAAATGTCTCAAGAAATATCTTTTTATATTTTTTTCTTGAAATACTTGCTTCAGACATTTCTCAAATAAACATAAGAAGATTATAGCAGTTTACAGCTGTCTGAACTTATGCTGTCTAGACAACAAGCTGAAATTCAAAGACAAAAATGGGAAATAATCAAACTCTAAATCTGTAAAATCTTTTGCACCTGACCATTACTACTAACAGACCAGTCCAATTGGCTTTACTGGACTATTTATATACAGAGAGTTAAATATTCAATTATTTCAAAGAGTTATCCATAGATTTTCAATTTTAGATAAATATTTAGATTCATAGTTTGCAGTTTTTCTTCCTTTGTTTAGCTGTTCACAGCTGCTGTATTGGGGCTTGTTCTCATTTTCTACAGCCTAGGATTGTGCCACCTGTTACTATCACTGTACTTTCCATCACATGATAGCATTACAGACAGGCACATCAAGATTTTAATATGTACTTTTGGGAAAGGTATTGAAAAGTATTGAATATCCTGAAAGGTATGATTTCTTCCTGTGATCTCACGTCCCCGCTGAACTTTAATACTGCTTTCTAAAACATTAACCATGTCAAGATGCCCATCACGGATGTGGAGATGCTCCCAGTTTCACTACTGTGTGCAGCAATATAATTAATTCAACCTGAAAGAATTCATATGGCTGTCATATGAAATGACAAACACCAGTAAATGTTCTTTCAACTGTATTCATTTAGATAGCTTGCTCGACAACAAATCACTTAAACCATTAATTCAAAAACTTTTAAAGTGTGAAATAGAAATATAGCCCATTAATGTCCTTGATGTTCACTTTATCACTTTCTATCTTTGTGTATTTACATCTTCTCTGACAGTTTCTATCTCCTTATCTTCCATTCTGCTCTATCATCCATTATCTTTATCTGCTCCTTTTCTAGTGTTCCTTTTTCTTATGTTCTTTACAGCCTTATATTACTGTTACAGCTACTTTTAGAAACTAGAATCATAGAATAGTGCGTGTTGGAAGGGATGTTAAAATCATCTAGTTCCAAACTCCCTGGCATGGGCAGGGACAACAGCCACCAGGTTACTAAAAACTCCATCCAGCCTGACCTTGAGCACTTACAGGAATGGGGCATCCAGAGCTTCTCTTGTCAATCTCTTTCATTACCTCACCACTGTCAAAGTGAAAAATTTCTTCCTAACGTCTAATTTTAATTGACCCCCTTTTAGTTTAAAGTTCTTACTCCTTGTCCTATCTAGTAGCAAAGACTTTGCCTATTACTTACAGCTGAAAAGCCCTCTTTCTCCAAAGCCAAGAAAATACCAGCTCTGTCTCACTATAACAAAATCAGCATAGAAAAATATGTAGTCTTTTCCAACTGCTCTAACCTACCACCATCCTCCTTGGGAACAATTTGTTTACATCTGCCTTTTTGATTTAACTGTAAGACAATAAAGCCCTGAGGCACGTTTGTACTTACACCAGTTTTGTGTCACTTTATCCCCCCAGAAAACTCCAAAGTTAAAAATCTGAAGATTTTCCCTAAAGGGTTTCTCATTCATCCTTGAAGATGCATGGCATCGTGCTCTTTGTTTCTGGATGAGGGGCAAGTGATACACATTTGTTTGGATGCTTAGTTCAGTCAGATCAACTCTACATCAAGTCAAGATACCACATGCACTACCCACTGATAGAGAATCAGGAGCTATTTCTGCTTCTTCCTGTAGCTGTACCTGAGTGTGGACTTGAAGCACAAGTCACTACTACACAGCTTGTGATACAATTGGAAAAGACTCACGGCTTCAAGAATTTGCTTGCTGCATCCTTAGCATTCATGAACAGAAGGGTATTTTTTCCCTGGTTATTGCAGTCTCAGTATAGCTCATGTAGGCCCTGTTAACTTGTGTATAATCTACTGTTCCTTCCTGATGTACCATGCTCCTGTTCTGCTCACAGAGAAACACATAACATCCCAGTAACCCCACACCATCAAAGGTGAATCCAAAACCATCAGTGCCTTAAATACAACAGGACGTAATTACTGAAACCAGTCGATAACCTCCTTCTTCTGTAATCCTCCTCTTCAATCTTATCCTCTGTTTCCAGGGGAAGATGCCCCTGCTCATGGTCTGCTTTGATGTGGTACAGCTGTGTAAGCTTAGATCTGAGTGCCATGAAATTAGTAAACCTGTAGAAAACAACTGTGGGAATCTCTTCTGGGTCCTCCACCCATGCATAGCTTGAGAGCTGCAATTACTCTGAGACATGTGCCCTTGGCCCTTGTCTGACCTATGATATAGGTGTGCTGTGCTTGTCATATTTCCTTGCCTTTTTTAATTGCTGTCTTGGCCTTGGACCTGCCTCATCACTGTTAACCAGTGATCACTAGGCTGTTAACTAAACCTGGCTACTCCATCCTTCTTATGCTCTTTTTTTTTTGTGTGTGTATGCTGTGTGATTACACTCTGAGGGTTAAGGAGCTGCTCTACCAGCCTGGTTGTCACTCTTGGCTCCTGACTTGCAGTCTCTTGCAAGCAACCCACTCTGTCTACTAACAAAATCCCTCGGGGTATTAGACCCATCTGTGATGCCAGGCAATATTTCGTCCATATGTGCATCCTGCATCCTTCACTCTATTCTTGTGCCCACACAAGTGCCACCTCTTCACCCTTAAAAGCTTGAGCAGTGCAGCATGAGGTAGATGTACAAAGCCATCTGTCATCCTGCGTGCTGCAACTGGAAGAACTCAAGGTGGTATTCCAGATCCCAAAACAATTCAGATGTCAGATTTTCATAGCTGTCCAGCATATGGCCTCCTGGTTGTTTTTTTTTTGTTGTTGTTTTTTTTTCTTTCAGATTGCAGTCTCGGACCACAGGCTCATAGTCCTGTTTCAAATTCTTTTTGAGTTTATTGCACGTCTTGGTCCCCTCAGTCAGACTATGCACTCTTTTTAAGTACATTGCTGTACGTGGCTGGAGGATGGCATTTTGTGTTGACAGATCAACAATCCCAGTGCTATCAGCTTTGTGACCAACTCCCCAAAAACAGGGTCTGCTGAGTTTCCCTGAGGTGAGCAAGAACACTTTCATCAGGACTAGATGTAGAAAACCACTACATGCAGCAACTATTCTCGCTCTGACCGGTACTATTAAGGGAAGAGGCTAATGTTCCAAACTGTTCAGAAAGAAGAACAAAATGGAGTTATCTGCAATATATTGTGCACATTACAATTAGAAAAAAAGAACAGACATTCAGCGACAGGAAAGCCTCCTCACAGTATTTTCAACAACATATTAGTGGGTGTATAAATAGATAGGTACATTTCAGAATTGCCTTCATATATTCGTATAGGAAAAGCAAAAACTGCTGCTGGAAATAATGAACTCTTAAGAAAAATACTTCCACCCTGAGCAGCTTTACCATAACCATTCATTTTAAATGAATAAATTGGAAGCAATCTGTATTAACTTGGTGTTCAATTAATTAATTTATTTATTGTCATCTTTAGATTTTAGTATCGTGAGCTGAATGAAGAAATAAGCTCCATTTTAACCTAGATACTACGAAAACTTGCCACTGTATGTAAAAGTACAGATATTGCATGTATTCTGACCATCTGTGTCCTAGGGCTGTGTTTGCATACATAAGGATGTGGGACAGCAGTCCTAAAAATGGGCTAAAAGGAAAGCAGGGTTTTGTGCTTAGAAACTCAAATTGAGACATACCCACAAGGAGCAATAATCAAGAGATTGCTTAATTACGGGTTTATGCCTGAAAAATCTGACACTGAAATATAACAACTATGTGTAAGATATAGGAACACGTCACTCAGCATTAATCCTCCATTGCAAAGCATCTCAGTGTGTCAGGCATGGGCTTATGGAGCTTGCCTGAATAGAGACATATTTAATTACTTTCTGGAAAGATACCAAAGAGAATGATAGAATTGCAGAGAAATCCTCGAAGACCTGAAGAAACTAATTCTCTATTAAAGTCAACAGTTTATTCATACATTTGCCATTTGTAACTTTAAATACATTTTAAAGCTTTGAAGTAATAGCCTTATTTTTATTTTTACTTTCTGAGGCAATCTGTGCACAAGTATAAAAAACTTCTAACTCAAAGCATCAAACATAAACAAATTACCTTTATTTTGTTTTGTTATTGATTAAAAATATAGAACATATTAAATTGAGGCAGTACTGACTTCTGCAAAAAAGAGAGCATATTTCCTGGGGGATTAATTGTTTACAGGTAACCATAGGCTTACTTTGAATGATATACCTACTGTGAAGGAGGTAGTGTTGCCATGAGATGAATGCTAAAAGATCTCCATTTACATATTCACTCTGTGAACAAAGTGACTTGAGCCTCGCTGTGAAACACCCAAATGCACTTTTTGATTTAAAGAGAAAATCCTGTGTTTATGGAAAACTTAAGGGGAGAAAGACTAGCTTCTCTCTAAAACATAAGGCAGTAAAGCCAAATACCTCCATGCTGTATCAATGGAATTCAGGTATCTGATCGGGTCATTAACACCGGAAAAAGCCATTGTGTTTTAGAAAGGAAAAAAATCTGCTGATAATCTTCCTAAGCAACAGAACAAGTGGCTTGCCAAGAACAAAGAAGTCTGTGGCACTAGCAAAATAACATTCAAGATTTTATACCTGGATTTTAGGCCCTAACAGCAGATGGTCTTCCGTGACGTTCTTACTTAATGTCACCAAATATTAAGAGCTTTCAAAGTGTTATCTTTGGAAACATTAAAAATATTAATAATTTATTTGCAGTAAATGAAATACGTTTCATACTGCATTTATTCAAACATCATTAAGAAATTGATTAAAATGCAGTTTAATCTGGCTGTGAGTCAGATTATATGGAGAGAAGCTATATTCTCACTCTTCTTTCTCTTCCAACTATGGAAAGAGCAGCACACTGAGATAAGCAAAGAGACAAGAACAGGCTCTTGGCTCTAGTCCATATGTATGGGGTGAAAACAGCCTGAGCTATTGGCCTGGTAATTATTTAGAGTAGGTACAGCAAGGAGGCAGATTGTAGATTTTTAATCTTTCATATTACAGTCTGGGGCAGCAGAGTAACAGTTCTGTGCTTGGGGCAAAGCTACAGTTGAATGAAGAGCCAACAGAGTCCAACTGTCCTGCGTATAACAGATTGGCCAAGTTCTTCGTGCAGATTTACACCATGGGCTATAACAGTGAAGACTGAACTATAATGCTATTCGTTAGTTTAAAATTACAACTTTCTTAGATGTAAACATGCTGAAGTATACATTTTCAGTGTGGAAACAAATGCAGGTTTAATCAAGGACAATTAGATGAGCTGCAAAAATTGTAATAGACTAGAATGTGGTTTTCACCTTTAGACACCTGGCTAATCAGTCTTATTCTACTTCTGCCACTTGTCTTTTTGAAATAATCCAATTTCAAAAGAGAAGTAGAGCCAACTTCCTTCTCAGGACCATCTTATGAATAACCAGTAGAACTCCGTGGAAGAAGAAAAGAGAGAGAGTTAAAGTTTCTGTGTTATTATTTGGCAAACAAAACAAGGAAGCTCATGGCAAGAGCCATGAGGAGATTGCCTTGATCTCTTCCATCTCGGTTTCTAGTCTAAAGGTCACTCCTGCCCTTGGAGTCTCCTTGAATTAGCAGAGTTTTAGGAAAACCTCACTGAAAACTTGGAAATCTAGAATATTTCCAGTCCCTAGAAAGCAGGAACTTGCAGTAGGTTCTTGTCATTAGCAGTTCCTATGGGAAAACCAAAATGCTCAAAAAAACCAAAAAAACAACAACAAAAAAACACCAATCCTAAGAAACCCTAGAGGCTGAACTTCCTCACTCAGTAAGTGATATCTACAATTGGGTTTTCTGTACCAGCATCTGAATGTGGCTAATCATCTCTGGCTCCTGAGCTATTTTGGAACATAGACACTTTCAGTGTTCAGTTAGACAACTACTGAGAATGGTTTATATGAATACAATTAATGTCATTGTAAACTACAAAATATTTGAGTCAGTGGAATTTTTTGTCACCAATTTTTTATTTTTTTCATTGTTTTTTTTGTAAGCGGGGGAGGAGATAGCTATTTTATATTATGATTGGTTATATCCTTTCTGGATATACTGACTTTTTTTCCAGACATTATTCCTCATTTCTTAAACTTTTTCATGTCATTTATGCCTACATTGACTTATGCCTACATTGACTTAGATGAAGTATTTCCATACTTCAACACACCATAAAGTCCAAATCTCCCATTCTACATGTGCATCCCAGTAGTCAAATATTCTACAGAACACTTCTAGTACCTCAAGATACCTTGAGTTAGCTTATACACTTTAATTTTTCTCTCTCTTTTTCTCTCTTTTTTTAAAACACACTTTCCACTTTCTGCAGTGACTTCCCCTGAAGGCTTCTGAGAGCGTTTTCTTTAACATGATGTTGCTGTCTCTTCCTGCAGCATCTGAAATATCAAACAAATATGTTACATTCCATGTTTTAGCAATATTACTTTCAGTACCCAAACCCCACAGATTCCACCTGTTCCTGACAATTTATTTCCTGCATTTACTTCATTGACAATCCTGTCATTTCTTCTCTTAACTCGCCTCTTGCACAGACCTCAATCCAGATGGCAATCCTGTGCATTTCTAGCATTCTCCTTTGTCATCTTTGTCATGATGTCTAATGAAGGCCAAACTTCTATAAGAAATGAGAAAATTGGACAAATTATATCTAAGACCTGTTAGCAGCTGCTACTATTCAAGAAGACAGCTGTAAAAGGAGCAGAATCAACTAGAAGTAGATGGAGACTATGTGGACTGAAGGAGCAACCGATTTATTATTACTCAGTATTTATCTCTGAAGATTTTTGTCTTTTTCCTCTTTTCTCTTTCCCATGGAAATTTCTGCCCTTCTCTGCAAACCTGCGAGCCTACATTCCATTTCTGCTCTTACCCTCCTCTTCTTTCATATAGTAAGTTAATTTCTCTACTGTATTTATTACCATCAGGTTTTATGCCTTGTCTCTGGGTACACAGATTTATTTCTGCCATGATAAAAACTGCCCCACTTGTTCTAAGATTATCTGTCAGTCCTGAACTGTTAGAGCAATACTTTTACTCTCATATTTTATCACGTTCCCACAAGAAGTATCTGTAGTCTTCAGAACCAATCACCTATGAGATCTATCTGGTGACACCCAATATTAAATGTTACCAAAGAATAGCACACCTTTGGCATGTACTACGTGCAGGCACCTGTGTCTGCTCCCTCTATTTCTGGAGTTGTTTCCTTACTAGCTGATATTGTTTTCTATTTTATGTAACCTGAAAGGAAAAGAAAAAAAAAAAAAAAGAAAAGAATGGAAATTTTTGTTATTAAAGCAAAACTCCTTCACATGGCTGTAAAACTTCCTGCTTAGGTCAGGATTTTTTTACTGCTTGAGCAATAGGGACAATTAGCTAAGATCAGAGATTTCTCTCAGCAACTACTCTTCTGTCCTATCACAAAGCTCTGGCATCCTGTCCTACACATAGTGAATTTCCTTAACTCCTGGAAAAGTGACACTCCATTCTCATCCTGGCTAAGATATCCAAATACTTTTATTATAAGCCCCTCCTCCCCACCCAACACCCTCCCATTGACTCATTGCAGTCTTTCCCTTTATTTAGGCTGTTGACTGTTAGATCCTACCAGTCTTTAATCATAGACAGGATTTCCATTTACTAATTTATGAACTATAACTAAACTTGACAAAGAATTTCGTCAGAATCTGACAGGTTCTGCAATGAAAAATAGTGCAAACTGCAACCAGAATAAACATCCAAGTCTTTATCTGAAGGATATAAACCAGCCCATCCACTCCTCCTGTTTGACAGTTTTTGATTTCAGCATGTATGATGTTTGCCAGTAGTATTTGGGATGTCATCTTGGGTGACATTCATTTGTAAGCTGATGATTCGCCCTCTGCAGGATGATCCATTCCCCAGCAGGTTAGCTGGCCACTTGAGATGTCTACTGACAAGGTACTCCAACAGATGTCCCACTTCCCTGGGAAAAGACCACCAAATTCTTTTTGTGCTGGACTTTACCCAATCATCACATGTATTCCAGCACATTAAACCATGAACTGCTATTAAATGAAGCTATAAATTAGAAATAATTTATCATTTGCTGGTCAGACATATAAGATACAAAAGGGAGAAAATGTCAGCAAGGTCCACGTGGAAAGGAATCCAAGTGTGATATATTTACCAGCCAAAAGAGGGCCCTGATATTGTGTACTTGCAGAATTTCAGACAAAACTGACCCTTGAGGAGATACCTCAAAGAAACTTGCAATAAAAATGAAAATCCTTATTTTTCTATATGGTAAGAGATCTGGAATAATTTATTTAATAGAATTATTTCAGAAGACTGGGACAGCTGGATGATTTTGGCACCTTCTTAGACACATCAGTATTCTGGAACTTTATTAGTATCCCTTTTCTGTTATAGTGGTTATTTCTGTAAGTTAATAAATAAATAAATAGAAATTCCTCTTTTTGCTAGTGATATGATTTCTGTATTGCGTATATTCCTAACCAGCTTTAATGAATATCCTTGACTGTTGGCAGCTCTACGTATGTACTGTTGAGCTGGATGTGTGGTTGATCATTCTTTTTTCATGGTTATAATTTGAATGCCCATGAGTACATGTTGTAGTTCTCCCGTGTGTGCATGTTTTCACTCTTAGAATCCAGGGAGAAAGTGCCCTGTGACTGCAATTCATTTGCACATGTTTTAAAATAATAGAAATAAAATGAAATCACTTGATATGTTTCAAGTTATGATGGGATCAGAGCTTGGATTCTCAGCTGGCTGATTTAAACAAGCTCAGCAATAAGAGGCTGCTTGTTCAGCAAGACTGCAAGGGCTTTCTTTGCTGATTTGAGGAGGAGCAGAAGGTCTCACTATTCAGTTCTTCAGTTGCAGTGAATAAAAGAGACCATGTCAGTGTGCCACTTCTAGCTCTGTCTGGCAGAAGGCACCATCAAAGCGTGACACGAACATGGAGACAGAACACAGCTGCATAAACGTGTGCCAAAGTTTTCTTTGACGCTCAGTTGCCTGTCTTTAAAAATTTGGTATTATAAATGTTAATGAAGCATCAGCTTTTTGAGGTAGAAAAACATATCTTGTAACCAAAACCCTACAGATAACAGCACGATTTTGCTGCGGTTGCAGCAGTTTAACTGGAAATAATATCAGCTTTCCATTCTATAATCTTCTAGTCAAAGATAATTTTGTTAATGCTGAGGATCAAATGGCAATATCTCTTCTAGATATATGAAGGTTTCCTCGCCTTCGTAACCTCTTGCTCTTTGGCCTGCTCTGGCACAACTCTGGTGCTGCAGTTGTCCAGTGTCAGAAAAGTTTGCAGTGGTAAATTCTGTGCAAACAGCCACAGCTTGGTTTCAGAATTCATCTGATGTAAGTGACATGGGATGCAAGAGAGTCTGGGTTTGGTAGCACTGGTGGGCTCTCTCTCTTTCCAATGGAACATCACAGACATGAGACAAAAGCAGGATGGGGATCCAGTGGGATGGGGCTGGTGTTCACTTTGAAATAATTTAAAGTCAGTGCTGTAACTGGTTCAAGCTGTGTTGTCCTTTTCCCTGCCTCTCCCGTGAAAACAGGGAAATTAATTCATGATATTTTAGTTAATATTAGGACTACAATTATTTGATCAAAATTAGTTATTTCGTAAGCACAGCAATGAGCATGGGAATTAACATAATGAAAAGTAACTTAACAGATTAAAATAATAACAAAAATAAAAACTGTACATGTAAAGAGACAGATAGTAAAAATGGTTTACAATGGAAGTCAAATAAAATGTAATTGAGTTTCAGGAAGTCTGAATGTGATAAGAAGGATTTTTACACTGAAACATGTGTTTCCATTTAGCAATCAGCATCCATAATTGCACATGGCCATTTAAGTTCATATGAGCTTAGGAAAAGATTCGCATTCCTAATTTAAAATTAGCTAAAATATGCTGAGAACTTTCAGATTGCAATTTGGTCTTCAGAATTGGCTGAAAAAAAAAAACATCTGGCAAGGGTTTCTTGATTTTTCAGAGATGTGTTTAACTACAGGGGATGCCTTTGTAAAATGTCAGCCACTGGCAATGTGATAAACTCAAGGATCTGTGTTAACTAAAGAAGGATGTAACTTTTAGAGACCATTGATGAAAGTGCTTACAGCGAATATAAACAAGTTATGTGTATCTTTGCTAAAGGCTCTTTTCATTTGTGATTACTTTCTCCATTTTTTTCTCGACAGAAAAAAAACCTCCATGTTTATTTGATACGCAGCATAATTGGTTTATAGTAGAAGGCCATGAAATCTTTATATATATATATATGTAAAAGGAATTGAAAAGCTACATTTTTTGCTGTCTAAAAGAAACACTGCATTGACACTTCTCTGTAAAACATGCCAGCAACAGCAAGGCACAGTAAGATTTCATATACGCCCTCCTGCCCTGCAGAAGATTTGTCAGGAAGAAGAAAGTTGATGTCCTTCTTCCCCATGTATAAAATCATTGTAATTTTTATAATTGACTGCTGTAATACCTGACGTAACAGATAATACTAACTTTCCACAGAACACTGGATGAGAAAGAAGTATTACCATGACAGTGGAAAAAAAAATACGTAGGAAAATTTTCTTGCTGGAAAAGGTGAAGAAAATCTTGACTTTTGCTATGTATGCCAATGTGTGTGGTCCACTTAGAGAACACACTTCTGGATGTCATCAGATGAAGTGAATTTTATTTTTTTAATTTAAAAAGGTACAGAATTGCTGTTCAAGTAAATGCATTAATCAAGATGAAAGTTACTGCTTAAAACCTGGGATATGCGTACAGAGATGCCTAATCTGACAAACAAATTTGTGAAGACATAAACGATAAAGATTTTTTTTCAGATTCTTTTTCAGATTTTATTAAAACACCAACACTGGTAAAATAGGAATTAAAAACCAAATTCACCAGAAAGACGGGAATTTGAGAAGTTGATCAACTACAATAACCTGTCAGCAGCAGAGTAAATGGATATCCCTATCTACATCAAAAAATAATGGGGAATTGGTCTCCCTACTGCAAAAGCTTATCATAGTTACCATAGTATTATAACAGTGCTATAGTGATAGAAATATCACCACAGTGTGGAGGACTCCTAAACCCAGAGCTCTTAGAAATCTGATTTTTATGGCACTTGGCAGAATAAAAGAGGAAGTATTACATAACAGATGCCAATCCTTTTCAACGTGTGCTAAAATGTACCAATGACATAACTGAGCAAAGGAAGCAGAAGGATGACACACAGCTGATTTTAATGGTTTTTTAGGCTTGAAACTAATTGGTAAAGAAAAATTAAAGGAAAAAAAAAGATGATATTGTAACAAAAGTCACTGTCATGTATGGAATATCTGGAGTATAGAATCTGATCAAATGCAGAATTCCAGAGCTAGAAATGTGTTAGCTCTGTAGTGAAAATGTTTTTTCACTACTTTTAATTTTTGTTTTTAATTTTTTTTAAGCCCTTCCTTCAACTAAAGACAAATTAACATTGCAAGTATGTAACCATTTAATGAGAATCACAGAATCACAGAATGGCCAGGATTGGAAGGGATGTCAAGGATCATGAATCTCCAACCCCCCTGCCACATGCAGGGCCACCAACCTCCACGTTTAATACTAGACTAGAATGAGTAAAGAAAACCTGTTATTCTTAGTAGTTTGTAGGTTGTATTGATTGGTTCGTAATGCCACAACTGCACCTGAAGTAAAATTGGTTTCACAAAAACTTGCAGGGCTCATTAGCATTGAGTAATCTAGTTAAGTAATACCCTGAAAACCACTTAAACCACATCAAAAAACAGCTGCTATTAAATTAAAGCAGTTGTTAAAGTGGTTGATTTATAATTGCCATTGTCTGGGTGTTTTTAGATTTAGAATGCTTCTTTTATAAATATTTAAAATAGCACGAATACCAGTCTTTCATGAAAGACCAGAGTCTTTCAAACCCTATTGCCAACAGCTACCAAGATTATAAACCATCAGAGCTGATGGAAAGGTAGATCCCTGAAAGCTTAAAAAACCAACCAACCAAACAAACCACAGTGTGAAGAAATACACAGAAAAACAACAACGCAAACTAGCACTGAAGGCTTTGTTTTTTGTGTTGTTTTTTTTCTTAAGCCTCAGGAAAACAAACACTACTACTCTATAAGTAATTTTTATAAATTCCATTCCAATGAACACAGAACTGGAGGGTTAAGCAGGAAATTGCCAGTATGTCTTCGCACCAAATATAACCTCAGCACATAAAAATTAAACTATGCAAATCACATTGAAGACAACCTGATGTTAGGATATAATTCAGTAGAGTTAGCTAAATATAATGCACTCCTGAATTAATACATCTGTGTTCTTTACTTTAAGATTATTTTTTTTTAGTAAAGTTGTTTTGAATAAAATATAAATTCCCTAGGATATATTTTATACTAGAACTTTTAAGACAAAATTAATATCAGTTATTCTATTTAAGAAGAAAGCTAGTATTTCATTTCTTTCTATGTAATTATTTATTTCTATGTACACATACTCAAAAGTATCATTCCAGCCCTTCAAAGGAACATATGAAAAGTCAGTTTTTCATGACTAAGTCAACCTGTTAATTTGTTCTCAGCATTCAGCCATATAGTTCAATTCCTGCCTTGTTTCTTATGTTCTCATAATAATATTCTCAGCTTTCGGTCCCACATTTGTTCATTGAGTTTTGTGGTATTTGATATATCAGTTATTTTTTTCTCACAACAAAATGAAAAAAAAAAGCAATTCTTATCTTATTTCATCTTATCCCTCTTGGCAGAATTATACACAACATACTTTGAAGTCTTTAAAATAATTAGCATTCAGGTTTAACTTTTAGATACATGAGAAGTGAACTCTATCACTTCATTTTATCAGCTTCCAAACCTTGACTCTTTCAGACTGCTTCAGAAAACATCACATTTAGAATTGTGAATCTCTGGGGATATTTTCTTCTTCTCCCCTACGGTTCCTACAGTCTTCAGTGAAGATTCAACCCTAAGAAAAATAATTCCAGACCTATTTACCAGTGCTTTTTGGGTGTGAGTATGGGAAAGACATGTGCTTGCTCCCTGCCCCAAAAAGGTTAAGAGATATTTCTGCTCAAAAAAAAGCCTTGTAAGAACTCAATTGTAAAGCAAATCATATTGCCTTACATATCCTCCACAGGGATGGCAATTATTCTCGAATTGGATCTCTGTCTGTATTTTAAACTCCTTCGGTTTTGTTATATAACTTCTTAATTATATCCTTGGAGATAGGGAGTGTGCTTCACACAAAAGTCATATTGTCTTCAGCTCCTGCTCAAAACCTAACTTTTCATGTGATGTTTCTCTCGCATGCTCCCAAATACTGATTTTTTTTATAACACTTTTTTTTTTTCCCACTTCCCCAGCTGACCTCTGTATGTAGAACTGCTGTGAAAACCTTGTCTCTACACAGCAGTCATTACTCAGGGGAGAAACATTTGTTTTATGACCACTTTCCTAGCAAAACCAGAGAGCTTATTTCTGTGGCTGAGAGTTTGCTGTAGCATCTAGACTTCATCACAGATGATTCCACATTTAACTACAAACATACACTAATCCCAGCTACTTTGGTCAATCAGGTGAGAGTTCCTAATGAGCATCGGCTTCTAAATCCATCACCCAGCCACAATGAATGTCTATTTGAAGCTGGCAGGATTGCCACCTTCAGCTATCATTCAGCTGTTCCGTCCAACCTTGCCCATGAAAGGTTGCCCATTTCCATGATGGACCTTAAAGTATCATACAAATCCCCGATCCACATCAGTCTTCATTCAGACTAAGTGCAAGCAGGTTTCTCTTGTAGATCCATGGTGCATAGAAACGTTGTTGTAGTCTTTAAATCTTTTAGATTTTAGAAAAGTCATATTCTAATTTGCTCACAATATTCTAAAATCACATATTACTAGCTCACTTAATTTTCATTAACTCTTGAATGTAAAAATGATTGCTTTCTATTGCTTTAGTTTGACTCGAGAGCAGCAAACGCAAAAATATACAGCCTTAATATACAGCTCTTTTTACCTGGGCCAGTTAAAGAAAATTTGTAAAGCACATATCAGTGTAAATCGGACCAGTGTAAATATCTGACTAGACATTTTACAGGAGCAAAGCCTGCACTCATTTAGAAAATTCTTTGCTGAAGCAGATCCATGTAGTAAAACAACTCGTGCTGCTGTTCATCTCCTCTTATAGACACAGCGGTGAATGGTAAAATAATCTCAGTTAAACACAGAGAGAGAGAATACAATATTGATGTTCCTCCTGAAATCAATGGAAATCTTGTCAGAAATGAAATTATTAACAACAACAATGTGAGATTGGAAGTAATGGAAATTTAGCTTTAGCGCCCTGTCCCACAATCAGTGCTGTGTCCTACTCTCGTTTTACAGTTCCTGTGGTTGGTTTATCATCTGGGCATCTTTAGATGGCAGTATAGCTATTTTCTTACCAGTCTATTGTTCAGGTTATTTAACTGAGGACTGCCTATAGGATAGGTCATTATCATATGAACACATTCAACCAGAGTTTTTGACCATTCTCCAGCCCATTTGAATTATATAGTGTATTTAAATCAACAGAAAGGCTGAGGAGACTTTCATTTAGACTAAACCTTGAGACAAATTTATATACTACATTCAGGCCTGGGCCACCAGCACAGGAAGGATGTGGAGCTGTTCAAACAGATCCAGAGGAGGACCACAAAGATGGTCAGAGAGCTTTTCCCCTATGAGGAAAGGTTAAGGGAGTTGGGCTTGTTTAGCCTGGAGAAAAAAAGACTCCAAGAGGAACATAACTGCACACTTCCAGTATTTGAAGGGAGCTTATAGGCAGGAGTAGGATGAAATTTTTTGCACGATCTAATAGTGATAGGACAAGGGGAAATGGCTTTACACTAAAAGAAAGGAAATTTCAGCTAGATGTTAGGAAAAAATTCTTTACTCAGAGGGTGATGAAGCACTGGAACAGGTTGCTCAGAGACATCGTGAAGTTCAAGTCCAGATTGGATGGGGCCCTGGGCAGAGCCTGATTGGCAACTAACCCACAGTAGGGGAATTGGAATTCAATGATCTGTAAGGTTTCTTCTGACCTAAGCTATACGATCCTATGATTGCAGACACAGAACAAATTAAGATTAGAAATATATAAAGTTAATTTAAACCACTGAAACTCTTCCTGTTATCACCAAAAGAAAATTTTGTCCTTTAATTTTAAGACACGGGGATGGTTTTTATCCAAGCCAGCATTGCATATGCATACAGCTATGTCTGCAATGAAAAGTGCACCTTCCCCTGGGCACAGACCCTGGTCTTATTTTCATGAAGTGCAGACTGGCTTCAGTCTGTTTTCTGAAATCTTGAAAGAACACAAGTAAATTCCAGCCTTGTCCAGACTTCTAAGTGCCTGTGGTCCCAAGAGATTGTAATTACTTCTCTTTCTTTGCATTTTCTTTGCCTCGATAGCCTCCTGAGGGGAGAAAGTGCAGAGGTGCTGGTCTTTTTCCCTCGTCACTAATGACAGAATGTACAAGAACAGCACAAAAATGCACCAGAAAGGCTGTGGAGTCTCTTTCTCTGGGGTTATTCAAGATCCATCTGAATGCCTACCTGTGAGACCTACTGTCATTGGGAAATGCTTTAGCAGGGGATTGGTTTTAATGATCTTAAGAGGTCTTTTCCAATTCCTACACTTCTGTGATTCTGTGATGCATATCGCAGCAATGTATAGCATAAAATTCAGGGTTTGCTTCATTTCACATCACGGAGTGTGACACAAGTTCCTTTGATAAATGCATATATGAGTCAAAAGCCTGCTGAACCTGCGAAGGTCAGATGGAAAGAGAATCTGCCACAGGCTGGACATCATATCAGTCTCACAGAGTGGGAAAGATATCTGAATTGAACTGTCACCAGACCAACACCTGGACTTTGCCCTGGGGGAAAACACCGTTTTCTTCACTCAAAAGGGAGCCCAGGGACAAAACAGCATTTGTTAAACTACTAGAGAACTGGAATACATCTGTGAACCAAGTTTTCAGATGGTGCAGACCCTTCGGTTAACTTTGTCTATTTGACAGAGTTGGATGGTAGTTTTGAAAATGAGAAGTGACAGATGGTAATGCAATTCTTTAAAAATAAACAGTGGTTGTCTTCAAATTGCTTTTCTAAAATCCTAAACACCTCCAGGTGGTGATCTAAATATAACCATTACAATAAAAGCTACAAACAAACATAAATTAAAAGAACACCAAATCCTAGCAAAAGTTTTAAGTCTTATTAAAAATTATTTCTTACTGCTTCTATTGACATCCAACTCTTATACTTCATTCTGCATTTATGGATATTTTATGTTCCTGAACAGTTTCTATTCAAATCTTACTATAAATATATATATGGAGAGAACTAATAATATCATATCATTGAAACAATAGCAAAATAGTATTCAGCAATTTAGGCTGTTAGCTCCTTAAAAATGAATAAGTAGAGTCCAAATAATGTGTTCTTAAAATGAGCAATTCTTTTTTACATTCTTTATTTGACTTTTTCCTCAATTCTGTACAAAGAAAAAGTGTACTGAAATATGATCTAAAAGTGACAACCATGATATTCTCTCTGGACTCTGAAAACCTCAAATGACATATCTAGTTATGGATTAATCTTTAACATAATAAAAAGAAGTAAATAAGGAAAATATTTTTTGTGAGTATGCATGCCTGTCTAAATTTTTATTTGTCAACCAAATATCTATTAAATGATTCAGTTACAATATTTATAAATACTCTAAGGATCCAACGTGAGTTATAATACAAAAGTTGTGAGTAAAAAGTGAGTTATAAGTCAAAATGTAAATCTTACCTGGATAAACAAACACATCTACAAGATACAACTATGATAAACTCACTTTTTTCCCCAGGAACGTTTGTTAATTTGAATGATTGAAATAATGTAAAAACATCTTTTTTTGTGTGCACGAAAAACCCTTCTACTGTAGTTTTAACTCCAGCTGTAGTTCTAAAAGTAAAAATATTTGTAAATATTTATTCCAGCCAGAAAGAGAAATGTGAAACATAAGAATAAACTCATCTCCTCCCTTTTATATAACACACAGATGTAAAATTATATTTCCTGACTCTTTGTGGTGTTATTGACTCCTTCACTGAGTAGATGAAAAATCACAAAATGTCAGGGATTGGAAGGGACCTCGAAAGATCATCACCCTGCTAAAGAAACACCCCTTGTATTTAAGTGAAGCATGGTATCAATTAGTGGACACACTTCGCAGAATTAAATAAGAACTTTTACAAATGATTTGCCAAAAAATAATTTAATCCCCCAATGGCACCAAATAGAGTTATCTTTCCTTTACTTATTTCAATTGAATCATATAATGAAAAGTACTCTTGCACTCCTTCATACTCCATACTAATCTTTTAACTGGATTTTACTGAAATTTCAGCTCATCTACATTCTTAAGATCATTTATGAATGTATGGATACAATTAGAGTTTCATATATTTTTTTTCTTTTATAACAGAAAGAGCTCTGGAAAATTTTATGAGTTTTCATAGAAGTGTCATTTAGAATAGGGAGACCACTGCTTTACTTCATTCTGAACAACTGCTTACTCAGCTAAAAGCTCAGATTTGATGCATACCCCAGTCTTCACTGCTTTGCTTTATCAAGCTTACCCACCTGACTGTTTAGATGTTTCCAGCATTGTTTTGATGGTTTGGGGCAATGCTGCACAGTTGGCAAGGTAACTAACTTAGATGTACTGAAATCTGAGACTTGATATTCAAATACCTTGTCACTGGCTCAATGACAGGTAATTCACTTGTACAGATTAGACTGAAAACCAATTCAGTTTTGAAACATTCTGCTCAGCTTTGAGTGCAAAGAATGTGGTCATTCAGGGCTTCTTTTTATCGAGGAGAGGAGAGGAGAGGAGAGGAGAGGAGAGGAGAGGAGAGGAGAGGAGAGGAGAGGAGAGGAGAGGAGAGGAGAGGAGAGGAGAGGAGAGGAGAGGAGAGGAGAGGAGAGACAATGGTATCCTTAAGACTTCCTCTGAGTCAGAATAGGATAACAGAGGAACTGGAACATGTCTATTTCTGCTGTAAGATGAGACAATAATTTATGAAAAATGTGGGTCTTTGTGAAACAGGATTTGCAGATGATTGGAGACAAATGCTTACTAAAACTTAACAGTCACCCTTTCTTGCTTGTATCTTAGTACAGTTGCAATGAATTACATTTTGTTTTCTTTCTTCTTAATAGCTAGCAATATGATTATCCCTCAGAGAAAATCTTTCAAACAAACTGCATAAAAGCACTTCTTCTGAGACAGTGGTGTCTTTGAACTGTTGTGTGAGCATGTTAATGTGCTTCTGTATCAACAGATAAGGATAGAAGTGTGTGTGGTCAGAGAGGCCAGTGTTGTTTACAAAGACTAATAAACAACCTATTCACTAATATAAATCAGGAGTTGGTAAATTAAAAAATAAAATCCCCTTCACAGACATCAGTGGAATTACATTTGGTGCACTTATGTATTATTCAATAGAATATAGGGAATGTAGTAATCGGTTTTGAAGAGAATGAGATTTGTCCAGATGAATCTTTTAAAGATATTCTAAGTTTTTTTCACCCCATTAGTATCTCCAGCTGCAGAGCTGTGATCATAGGAAATCAGAAAAAAGAATCAAATACACCTTATAATTCCAGAAACACTTGGGAAAATAAAGCCAGTTAAATAATGTAGAAATATAGTAATCTAACACGTAAATAGATTTCAAAATAATTCCACTTCTGAACCTACTTCTTTACACAGTCAGTGAGTTTGTCCACTCAAATGTAATAATTCTAGCTTACTTATTATTAAAGTAAGTAGTGTTGTCTGCTGAACAGCAAGTATAATACAAGAAGATTTAACCTCAGGCTGGTACTGCACCATCATCAGAGCTTTAACTCACAGTATGCACATACATATAGTCATGCTAAATACACTTATGTAGAGAAAATGATGGATAGTGCAAGCGAGATAGGATTCCCTGAGATCTCTATGATGTTTTGCTATCTCAAACAAACATCCTTTCTTCATTTGTCCCTTGTTTGGATCCTCTCTGGCCTTTATCTTCCAGTTCCCTGTCCTGGCATAATTCTGGAACCTGACCTTGCTCTTGCCAAAGTATGCTTATCTGAATCTCGTCCTCCACCCAGCTCCAGGCTCCAGGATGGTGATGGAGATCCAGCACTGAGTCTTTGTTTCCATAAGCCATACCTTCAGGAGTAGAGACAGACCTCTTTCCAGTGAGCATATGGCTCCCCTCTTTAGCAAGATGCTCCTATTCTGTTGTACCCTTTTATTCGACTCCCAGCAGATATTCTCCAAGTCAGATTCTCTCTGCCTTCCTTAATTTGCTGGGCAGGACTCCGCAGCATGTTAGCCAGGGTGCTTATTCACTGAGCTTAGAAGTTTTCTAGCTGACTCAGCTCAGGTTTCACATATTTTGACAGTAACACCAGACCTATGACGAGTAAAGTCAAAGGGCTTTCTGCAGTCATCCTCTCTCTTAGCTTTTAACAGTGACCCTTGCGAACTGTTACAGGAGCTAAGAGACTCTGAGAGTATAAATATTTACACTATAGTCTGACAAACCTTAAAAATAACTTGAACCTAAAGATTCTCCAGCCTCATCTGATTTATAGAATTTAAGCTATCCCTTACTCGTGGCTAATAAAAAGCTCCAGCAATTGTATCTTTATTCTGACAGTGAGCCACTGCGAACTTTATAATTCAACCATTTGAGGGAGAAAAGGAGCATTAGTAGCACTTAGTAGTAAGTTTATTTAGCAGTAAGATTATTTTACGTGCTCAAAAACATGTAGTTAATCTGCACAGCAACAACCATGTAATCTTTTTCAGGAAATATAACTTCAAATATAATTAGAGGTTAATTCTACATAAGGGTTTATAATCCAAGATACCAGCCTTGTGTCCTTTGCGTACATAATTGGGCATCTTGTCTTGGTGGCATTTATGGAAGCAGCATGACAGTGTCAAACTCAAAGCCATTGGCTCCTTGGGTGGTAAAGCTCAAAACATGTCTACCACATCAGCTTGCAGCTGTTGAAGATCTGATCTACAGAGGGCAACGAAAGGCTATTTAGGACTGCTTTGAACATGGCGATTCAGTGAGGTGCACAGTCTTTGCATATGTTAAATTCTAACAGAAACTTTTTCTGAAGAGAAAAATTGACTCAGTAGTTTAGGCATAGCAAAGAAAGCCATTTTGACAGGTTATTTAAATGAGTATAGCCTTCTGAGGAATTTGATGGGGAGAAAAATATCCCCACATCATTGACCATTTTCATTTATTTAACTCTATGCAAAGCTCCTTTAAGATCAGCAATGGTTGAGAAAGCTGCAGGTACTGCTTCAGCACAAGCAGATGCATATGTTAGTTTTCTTTATGCAGGGTAGATGACAACTGTAGAAGATATAAATTTTTTATCTTTTTTTTTTTTTCTGGAAGCTACTTTTACTTTCCTACTGTAAACAAGGTGCAAGGAATCCACTCTGATAAATGCTTATCTTTCTTCATTACAAGCACTGACTCACCTTTCCGTAGATGTCAGAAGACAATAACAAGGCTTTTACAATAAGCCTGTGAGAAAGAAAACAATTTAAACACACCCTTGTCAAGGCTAAGATAAGCTTTTAAGGAAAGAAAAAAAGAAAAAAGGCTTGAATTTCAGTGTGTATATCTGTAACATCAAAGTCATTCCTGACCTTTCTGACGATTAGAAAATCAGTCTGAAAACAGCCTCTATAAATGAACTCCAATTCATTTTACTGATACCAGTCCCAAGTCATGTTATCTGCATTCTAATGCAGCTCAGGCTCAGGAAACAGGGTCTGTAACAGCGATGTGATTTTATTGTCAGGCTATCCTTGTGTTGATAAACCTAAGTTTATGATTTGTCTGTAACCAGACTGAGCTCAATACAGGAGCATTCTATTTTTCAGCTGTGACCTTTGGTCCTCCAGGCCTCTCTGTGACCCACCGTTGTTTTCCAGGATGGAGATCTGTTGAAAACTGAAAGCCATCCTAAAAACGATTTCCTTTTTGTACTACCTAATTTTATGAGAAATAAAAATGTTCTTTTATCCTTCTGGCTTGAGCTCCAGATGATTTCATCTTGTCACGTCCACTAAAGAACTTTGTTTTGCCCTAAGTTTGATCTCCATACTGATCAGCTTTTGGCATAAATGAAAGACGGTGCTTAAGATTTTATGCTTTAAAGAGCACAGAGTTGCTAGATCAAGTTATAGATCTGAAGGAAACTTTCAAGCTGCATGAGCTGAATGAACACTGAGTAGAAGGTGATATTAGAATAACCAAATAAGAATGTTCCTTTTGCTTGCTGTTGTGTTGTTGTTTTTTTTTTCCCTTAAGTTTAAGCTTTTCCTTACCCTTGTTTTCTTTTCCCTACACAGAAATAAAAAGTGTGTTTTAAGCTGTGATAGCAATTGGGAGCTACTTATATATTATATCTTGTTAGTAGAATGAATAACACAAAAACGATTGCATTTTCAAATGACCATACACAGACTTCAAAATATTCATAATTAACTCCTACAGAACACTCTAGAAGTACAGAATAAAGTAAAATACCTTGTGTATCTGAGTGGGATAGTCAGAAAATGATTTATCTAAGACACATTTTTCTCTGCCAGAGGAAAAAGAACATTGCAAAATACAACAAACAAAAAAGCCAACTAGTGAAATAGTACAATAGCAAAACACATAACTCCAGAAAATGTTTTCTTGGTGAGACTGAACTGAAGCATATTAACCTACAGGCTACTTTTGTGAGAAGCAGCTTATGTCTTCCCATTTGGCAGAAAGTAAATTACTTTCCCAGGGTATGCTGCAGTCCCACTGATTTCCTACCTGTTTTCCCAGCCTGCTAACACAAAGCGTGGTTCACTGGCTTTGCACATATTGCACTACTTCAAAAACTTCAGGAAACCAGCACCTGCGTTGTTCTTTGCTCCACTGCTTCACTTAATTTTCTTCACATTTAAATCTAAGAGAGAAGAAATAGAAAAGCCATTGAAACATTATTTTTACAATAGGACACTGCAGATGTGTTTCCATTTAAAATCAATAATAAAGCCTATATTGGTATTTGTGGAAAGTAAATGATATCTTTAACTACTATCCGGAGATCATAGACAACAAAATCGAAGTAAGAAACACTATGAAATTCTTCTTCTTCTTTAAGCCAATTAATACCCACTTCTATTTTTCCTTTGTAATTTTATGCCTTTCTTTCCTTCTTTACTACTTAATCTTCAGAAGAAAATTAATGTTACATTTTTTAAATGAAAATATTACAATTTTCCAAGGGACAAACAGTTTTCAGCAGTAACTTCAAAAATATTTCTTGTTCTCTTTATTAATCATTAGCAGAAACATCATCACGTTTGAATAAATCTCTTCGTAATTTTTTTCTTTAATACCATATAGATATATATCATTCATCTGTTCTTTGCAAGGACAGTGTTACCAAGTATTCCTTTTCTGGTAGAAGATCAAAGATAATACATGAGGGCTTAGAGATATTAAAGTAAAGGTTTAGAAATTATAGGCTTGATATACGCCTGTGCCTGAAGTGTTTACAGTACTTAAGTATACAGCTATAATTTTTGAAAAGAAATCATAATAACCTTCTGGAGCTCAGACAGGACTCACCACAGTCAATCAAGCATAGTTTTGTGTAACCACACATAAAAATAAAAGAACTCATGTATTTTCAACGATATTCACATTGAATATTTTTTTTCTGTATCCTCAGTCGTGTGGTTTTTTTTCTAGATGTGAAGTGGAAAGCTAATAGTCTACCTTTGCTGGAAAGAAAGGGAAAATGGGCAAATTTGGCAAAGAAAGATGAACTATTTTCCTTCTGCAGTCAGAAAGCATCCTGTTTCGTATTGCAAACAGTCAAGAGACATTATTAGCAAAGCCTTGAGCAAACAGCGATTCCTAGCAGCCTCTCCACAGTCTGCTTTGTGCCAAGACAAGTCATCACCTAATGTGGTCAACAGGGTATCATGGACTGTGTTTTCTGCAAGGCACGTAAAGGGATGATACTTTCTGCCAAATATTCATGACAAATGTGAGCATTTCAAGTTAAGAATATAGCTGCTGGTTGATTTCTCTTAGAAGAAACGAATGAACAAAGTGGAAGCTGCACTGACTACAAGAAACAGTATGGGTGCCTTCTGAAAGCACAGAAGAAATAGAGAATAATGAAATGTATGAAGATTTTCACCTGGCATTGTATGAAACTTTTAAAGCTTTTCTCTTATATCTTGGATACATTTACTTCTCGGTTTACTAAATACATGAAAGTAAATGCTTTTGATCGTTACCATTCTACTCAGTTGTTTATTGGACATATTATCATTCAGAGAAACTTTGCAATAGTTTTGCAGAAGAGAAGTGGTCTTATATTTTATTACTGAGATGGCTTCTCAGCATGCAAAAGACAGCATGGAAGATGGAATAGAAGTATGCAGTGGGCAAGTAAAATGAAAACGATATTAATTAGCTAATGACTGAATGAATATTAGGAAGTCTGAGATTGAAAGCCAAGGAGAAAAAAACAGCATTTGGAGTAGTGAATGTAATCCAAAGGAAAGGAATAACAAGACGACAAGAAGGAGCAGTAAATTATTTTGACAACTTCAAAGCCAGCAGGGTTAGGGAGAGGATATATATGTGGGAGTTTTCATCTTTCTGCACTATATTAATTTTCACAGTCTTTTTCTGTTAGGCCCTTCTTAATTTCTATCTGCAAATACATTACCAGCATGGAGATCCCAATTACCACGGGAACTGTTGCAGGATCTCAGGGCTGAAAATAACACAGATCACAGCATTTGCAGAATTCAGACCTTTCACATTCACTTTATCATATTAATATTGAACATCAGTTCACTTTAACACACTAGGGAAAGAAAATATATGCATACACTCTTCTAAGATGCAGTGGTCTCTCAGTAGAAGAGATGATAGGTGTGGAACTACCTAGGCTGACGTGGACTGGACTGACCATGCTTTCTTTCACTGTTTTCCATAAAATTTGGAGGAAACCCATAAGAAGACGTTCATACAGTATCCTGGCTTATGGGCAGATCATTTTAAGCAAGAGACATGAAATGGAGGCTTTCCTGGCAAGTAGAAGAAGAGAAAAGTATTCTACATTATTTAAATACCGCTCAATAAAGGATGCATCATTTATGCTGAAACAGATAAAATGATACAGGTCAGACTCCCTTGTGTGGCTCTCCATGACTGCAAAGGAACTCTTTCTTCCCTACTTGATGCCTCAGATGTAGCTGTGCTTCTGTACAATTGTCTGGTGGAAAGAGCCCATGGGACAGAACTAAGGGAAGAGATCCGTAACTCTTTCTTTGCATATCAAATGGCTGTAGATCTGTCCCTAAGAGCAGTAATGAAACAGAGCAGCTTGCTGACTGGCAAAACAGAAGACAGATGATAATGAAGGTGGAAAACCAGAAATGAGTCACCTTTTTTTAGTGAGCTATATATATAATTATACTGATTATGTATATACATATATACATACGATATGTATGAACATAATTTATATGCAATTAGCTGGGCAGTTGCTTAGAACAAGATACAATGAATGGTAAGATTTTAGGGGAGAATTCCACTGTTAAATCCATGGAATAAATAAATTCATGTAACAGAAATATCTAATGGAATACACTGCATTCTTATTATATTTTCATTTTTGTACAAGAAAACAAACAAGGAAGCAAGCAAAACAAAACAAAAAGCCCTGAGCATTCAGTATACCGGGAATTCATGCAGTGAGTACAGAACAAGAGCTGTACTGTAGTGATTACAATTCTGTTTGCCCACAGATTATGTTGACTTTAACTCGTGTCAAGTGTCACTGGATAAACAGGAGAATCATCCTAAAAACCTCAGCCTGACTCCTGGGGACTATGAAAGCATGGACATCCTTGTGTGACAAGATACAGAAAGCACTCTCCATCTTTTTTTCCTTTCTATCATAATAGAAATTTACACATTGGCAATTAGGCCTGAGCATTAGGCCTGAACAAGTGCCTGAAGTTGACACACAAAAGTAATAGGATTTTTGACAATGGTTTTGGATAAGACTAAAATGACTTCCATCTATTTCTCAGTGTGGGAAAAAAAAAAGAAAAAAGAAAGAAAAAAAACCAGAAATGATTTCAATTGTGTTTTTCAATACTGAATCAATTACGCTGTTCTGCCTAGCTGTTTTTTCAAGAAGAAAAGTCAAATAGAGTGGTAGAGTTCTGGTGTCTGTCTGTTTTCTTGTAGACAACAACATTTATATGAGTCAGTTTATACTGGGGAGGAATGGAAAATGTAAGTAATTACTTTGTCAGACCTGGTTCCATCTTCATAGGTGTGCAGTTCTTGGTGTTTGTTTAAGAACAATATGAGAATCTTAGAGCAAATTAACAGCAAAACTAAAATCTTTTCTTAAGAATGTGAGTCAATTCTCGGGGATCTCATCAGCAGCATGACATGAATATGAAAAACAAAAAAATTATCTCCAGTACTATTATTGATATCGTACATTGGTGGTAGGTATCACGTGGTCTTTGTTTAATCCTTTGAATGTGTGTGACAATATATTATCCCTCAGAACATATATATATATATATATATATATATGTACATATGTTATTTTTATTTTTATTTTTTTACTTCTTACTTACTTACTTAAAACTGTTGGTACTGCATACCATATAGATGAACATTTAAAAAGCACAGTATGAACTTAACCTCGAGACACCAATGAGATATATTATGAATATCTTGGGTCCTCGTGTGTCCTTGGAAAGCACACATTTCTTATATATTTCACCTGGCCAGTGCTCTTTACAAGAGATAACTTCAGTAAAGTGGGCTGGATCTCAGCTGTGCTCATAAGATTTTTGTAATCACAGGGCAATTGCCTCCACAGCCAGTAGGTACATGTTCAGCAATCTCACTTGAAAAGCCTATGGTTCAATCAATATTGGAGCTAACTATGTAGTGTGATGAAGAAATAAAAAGTATTGCATTGCCTGTCTGTACTTTTTTTGTAAATGAAGAAATTTGGTTGTCAGTGTTAACTATAATGATACAATTTACTATTAAAACATTTGTTTTAACTCCAAAAAATGAAAGTATAAGAAATTGCACTAAGTAAATAATAAGGCTAGAGACCACATTAGAAAATCAGCCCAACATTATAAGCTCAAAACAATAATGAAGATGAAAATTATTGATTTTTAAAAATAAAATTATTTTAACATTATTTTATATTTTTCTAATTTCTATTCATCTGGAGTCCAGTCTCAAAAAGGAATTACTATCCTGAATTACTGAATTACATTCCAATGAACTGAGAAAAACAAATAGAAAGCACTGAAAAAACGACTGTGTTGAAATGAAAATATGTTATTGCTTAGAGGCACTCATCTCTGTAGCTACATGTTTTAAGTCAGTGTATAATAACCATCTTGTCAAACCTCTCTCTTCTGTGATACAAATGTGACGTCCATAGCTAACAATAAATCAGACAGTTCCTCAAATCCTGTAAACAATAATTCATTCTCATACTGTTGGGAAAATCTGGGACATCAATGAAAAAAGCTTTAAAAGAACAATACAATCAAAATTCACCAGTAATGTTTTACAGGCTATTGAAGGAACCCTTGGCCATCCCATGGAAAGTTTAAGTTTTGATTTGTCTCTGAAATGTCACAACTTTTCTGAAACAAACTGCAAGACTTACTGGGAGTAGGGGTAGGGCCTACATGTGTTTCCAGTTCTCAAAATGACTGAATTTTTCAAGAGCCAAACTGAAATAGTGTTATTTCTTCAATTAAAATAATTATGAGTCGAGAGATATTAGATGCAAACGCTGTATAAGTCCTTCACATTGGTAAACTGTTATCAACAAAATCATTTTGTTCCCATGACAATCATTCAGTTCTTTTACGCTGCAGTTTTAATAACTGGACTTGGGTGAATTCTGGAGAGGGTCAATAGTTCTTTTAAAAAATGTGGATGGAAAATAATACTTTTAATCTTAATCTTAAATTCTTATTTGAAATCATTGTTTAAGCACATCTGAGTAGAAAACAGTATTAAGTTGAATTTTATTAGTCAATCTGTCCATAAAGATTAATGAGCTTTACCTTAATTTTCATGTCAGTGATGTTTAAACTCATGTTTTTCTACTCTTGGAAAAGGGCTTATTAAAAGCCCACAACAACCTCATAGGAGTATTTCATAAGAGTAACATAAGTCATAATTTACTTCTGATAAACTTAGTCTTACTGGTTTTATTGTTTGTCACAATGTACAACTATAACAAGTATTTCTACCCCTAGAATTTTGGTTGTCCTGGTGGAAAAAGAATGAAATACACCATGAGATTCCAGTAACTGAGTGTTGGCTTCTTTCTTGGTAATAGAACATGCAATGGTTAGGAAACAACAGCATAACACAGAGGAAATGTATTCTGGCTGGTTAAGAGGCTGAAAAATACAATTAATAGGGAAGTAAATATATTTTCATAGGAAATCAATACTGACTTCATAAAACATGATATAACAGATAAAATTATAACAGAATGTGATGACAGATAAGTATGTTAAATATGATATGGATTAGCATGTTTTTTAATTCACTCTTCTAACAGCTTGTCTTGGTAAATAGCAATTAAAAAACAAAATCACCAAACTTACAACGTGCTTTGTAATTGCCAAGATATTTCTGTTACTTTTATTGGGGTTTCTAGGATGTACTTCAGACAGTGGTCTGACAAACACTTTATGAATGAAAGGCGTTACTTTTGAATGGAAGAGAATGCTACAGAGGTAAGTGAGAACCTGCAATAGAAGCAGAGAAATAAGCTATGGTAATAACAGTACAAAGAAATGTATACATCATATCTTCTTCCTGTTCTTTTAACAGCAATGCCAGCGTGTCTTTTCCAGGTACAATAAATAGATGTATTTATCTCTCCCAGATGCTTAAAAGACCATAAACACATTTTCCTATATGCTTAGAAAGAATTATACACTGAAATCTGTTTGAACGCTGTGTTTAACAAGCTACTCTAATAATCCACTAGGCTCTTCACAGCCAGTGTAGGATGTCTGCGACTTGTCAGCCATCACTAGTTGTAATTTACTGCATATGGAATAGTTTAAGGATCCATATTCAGACATTACCCACTTCCCTTTAGCCTCAAAGCTTCGCCAGACAGGTGAGCTGGGCCATTCAGAAGGACCTAGGAGGATGACAAACACTCCTTAAGGATTTCCTCCCTATTCCCCCAGCTTGGCACTGCACAAGTCACATGAAATTATAGTGCAAAAGGAGAAAAAACTACATAAATATTTCACTGGTATGAGTTAATAGTACCAGAAATTCAGGCCAGATAACTGTCCCTTTCCAGAAATCTACCAGATAGTTTCCCACTATCCATTCTCTGTTGTTCTCGTTCCAGTGTCAGCTAACTTTTCTCTGTCTATGTCAAAGTGTAGGGCTGTTCACCTGCTGCTACCAAACGGTGCTGCTGGGCACCTAAGAGGTAGTCTGACTTCTGGCTTAGGCTTGTAAATCTGTAAATGATTTCCAACTAAACTTTTATACAAAATCATAAATACTGTTCAACCATATCAGCGTTTTTAAGATTAGCTTTCCCTCTTTGTGACAAAATAGAGTTGTGTTAAACCTCTAAATTGTAAAAAGGAAGCAACAGTGGACTACATCACTCTGTTTAAGACCAAGGGATGTCTACATACACCATCATGGCAAGAGGTTAGCAGGCCACATGACAACTATATTTTTAAGAAACCATTTTCAAGGCTTGGCCATCAGTTTTCCTACCAGTCACAGGATATCTTTCGGGTAAACAAATACCAAATCTTATTGTTGTAAAATACAGCTTTGTCTGGCCTTGTTCTAATCTTTTTTTTTTTTCCTAGAGGGAGAACTCAGCATATCTGAATGCTTTTTATAGCATTTAAATGGATGACAGTTACTTCCTGCACAATTTCTTTCTAAAACTCTGACTACGGAGTATTAAAAAGCTTTGCATAAATTTCCATCTAAGAGAAAGATCTATAATCACGTGCCAATACTGAGACTATTGCTAGAGAATGGGAAAAAAACTAAATAGCTATTCCTAACAGGAAAAAAAGAGCCGAAGAAAACAGAGAGACACACTAAATAGAATCCAATACCAGATTCTTTGCTGATGTAAATGACAAATATAATGTGCAGCAATAACAACGAAAATAAAAGGATGGGAAAAAGAGAAGAGGACTGGAGCACCTCTCCTATGAAAACAGACCAGTTTGTTCAGTCTGGAAAAGCAAGGGCTGCAGGAAGACCTCATTACATCCTTCCAATATTAAAAGGGAAATTATAAACCTGAGGGAAATCAACTTTTTGCACAGGTTGATAGTGATAGGACAAGGGAGAATGGCTTTAAAGTAAAGGAGGAAAGATTTAGGTTAGATGTCAGAGATAACTTTTTTACAGGAAGGGTGTTGAGGTGCTGGAACAGCTGCCCTGAGAGGCTATGGATGCCCCATCCCTGGTGGTGTTCAAGGCCAGGCTGGATGGGGCCCTGGGCAATCTGATCAATTGATTTAGTGGTTGGTAGCACTATCTGTAGCAGAGAGGTTGGAATTGGATCCTTAAGGTCCCTTCCAACCCAAGTTGTTCTATGATTCAATATTTCAATGAAAGAGAACTCAGAATCCTTATTCCACATTACTTCCATAGTAATTCCAAACCTTCCTAACTTCAACGTGTTTATTGATTTCCTAGTAATAATATTTAACATAACATCCTAAAAATAAAAGAGCTATGCAACTCTTTTCTTTAGACATGTTAAGAATAATTTGCATCTGCTGTATTTCTTAAACGTTGTGTCAGCTCAGCAATTCTGTGGTCTCAGCAAAAGCATTATTTTAATTATTCTGTTAGTTGTATGAAAGCAGGAGAATGCTAAACAATTGGAGTGACTTTCAGAATACATCTTACTTCAGAAGTTAAGAAGGGCAGCTGACATTCATTAAGCACTTTATCCTTCAGGAGGTCTGAAAGGTGGGGATACTGTCAGATTACTGGTAGCAGTAAGCTTTTTACAGAGTGTACAGCGTAAAAGACATAACAAGACTTCTAGCAAACATAGATGTTGCTTTCCTTTCTTACTACTACTGAAGTTTGAAACATTCATGGGTGAAATTAGTTCCTCTTGAATTCAGTAAAAAACAGTTCACCAATAATGATCCATGTCTTCTGCTTCACTGAAAGGTTCAAATATCTAACTATAGTGAAAGCAAGCAAGGTAATCATTTAACTTCAAGGACCTGAAAGATCATGGAAACCCATTATTAAGAAAGGAAGCATGAAAATGTAATTCCCAGGAGATACGTGCTGATTAATGACAAACTCTCTCTCCTCTATGTGTTTTGTGACTGCTTATATTGTATTTTATTTCATTTTCTCTTTAATGAAGTGACACATTCATAATTATCCTTACTGTTAGAAAATTCTTTTGTCAGTGGACAAATTATTCTCTGAAATCATATCCATTTATATTAAAACCGACTGGAGAATATTTTAAACATATAGGTAGTAAAATGATGGGCATCATGTTATACATGTATATGAAGAGATAACATTTTTCAAGAGGAAGACCATTAGTTTTAGCGCACTTGAAAACTCTTAGATTGATTTGCATTTCAAAAACACCACATTAAAATGAGCATTTACAAATTCTCTGATTAGTTTATACCCTGTGTCACATAGCAGCAAGGAATATCATGCTCCTTATCCAAACTGTGCTTTATGGATTGCTTTGTTTTCTCTCCCCCACATAGAACCCAACAGAGGCTCGTGTCTTAAGGTGAGGAGCTTGTGTGAATATCCTTTGCTCTACTTCCTCTTGTTAGATTTCTCAGTGTGTCCTGTGAAGGATCCAGAATGCTTATTTATCCTAAAACTACCTTCCATTCTCTACACAGACGTACATTTTCTATAAATGTCACGTAATATGCAATACTTCTCACCTTTTCATACTTCTCCCTGGTAATTACATCTGACAAAAAGGTGAGAGGTGTTGGGCATTACAGGAGATTTATCACAAGTGTCCCTTTCAACCAAACACAAGACAACACTGCACTGCCAGTCACTCAGCACTTTGAATCACAACAGTAACATCTGCTGCTCTTATGCTGTTCTCAACCCATCCGTAATTTATCAGCGTGAGACCTTCAAGCCACGCATGCTCCTCGTGGAGTCTTCAGCAATTGGAGAATCTGCACTGTAGACACGGTTCTCATATGATATGTTGCCATGAATTTTTTATTTAATAAATAGAACGTCAAAACGATTCCATACTTAAGCGAGTCTAAAGACACTCAGGCTTATAAAACAAAATGTATAAACAAGCTCCAGAAAGTTACAGAATCATAGAACGGTTTGGGTTGGAAGGGCACTTTAAGATCATCTAGTTCTAACACCCCTGCTATAGGCAGGGACACCTTCCTCTAAACCTGGTTGCTCACAGCTCCATCCAGCCTGGCCTTGAATGCTTCCAAGGAGGGGGGGCATTCACACTTTTTCATCTTAATGTTAACCAGAGTTACAGAAGCTCACAATCCTGAAAATACAATCATTTCTTTTGGTATGTAAAACAGATATGAGAATTATGGCCTTATTGTGATATAATGAGTTATCATTAGAAACGAAAACAAGCAACAAACATATCAACCCCCAAACGCCTCAGCTCTGTATTTCATATTGAACATTCAGCTTTTCCTTGTACCTCATCTTTGCACTGGGTGACAGTTTCAATATACTTGCTGAAAATATATAATGCAATGTGTAAATAAATATCACCCATTTCAAGAGCTCTGGGAAGCATGTTAGGAACTGAATGGTCCTAGCACATCTGAATGGTTTTAGAGAATAGCTCTGTATTTTCCTGTCACTGTTGCAAACTGACAGACTCTGCTCCTGGGAGGAAGGTGGAAGCCAGAGCAATGTCTGCCAGCTGGTTCACAAAGATGCTGCCCTGTCAGCACATTAGGGAGCCAAAGGGCCAGATGGTGAGAAAGACCAGACCTTTGAGCAGATTCCCATTCTCAGAGCTGCAATCACCTACGGTTGTAGTTGGGCCAAGCCAGCCAAAAGTTGGGCCAAAAACTCCGTTTTTTCCAAGTGCAATTGGTCTGCCTGTAACTACCACTTGGAAGTAAAAAATGAATGATGAACTACTAAAATTTACAAAGTGAAATCTCAGTGTTTCTCCCTAGCAATGCTAGATGCAGCAGCCTCATCTATTGATCCCACTCAAGCAATATTTCAGCTTGTTGTTTATAACTCTGTTCTGTTTTCTCTTTCCCTTCCAGTGCAGCTGTATGTAAAGCTACTTCTAATGAGCTTAGTACCCACCTGCTTCTCATTGTTGTTGACAATAAAACCTTGCTCTAGATGAGAGAGTATGTAAAGATGTAATTAGAGCTTTTCCTACAAATTTTGAAACTCAATTCCCGTCCCACCCCCATAAAAGTCTCCATACTCACCATAATAGCAGATATGAATCACATCATCAGCCAGCTCCACTAAGAGCAGAACTTGTAAAAGCAGCACTATTTCCTATTACTACAGGAAAAATGGGAGGCATTAAACAATTTAAGTTACAACCTGTATGCATAGAAAAGCTTAATCCACACTAACGTATATTCCATCTGCTGAGAACAATCCTCAAAAAAATATTTTCACCTTAAAACATCTTGTATCTTTTCTCCTCCCATTGTTAAGCCTCTATAAAAGCAGTATCTCTTGTATCAGTATTACAATAATGTCCCTGTTTTGAGAAGTGCACAGAAGCCTGATCCTATTTCCACAGGACCAGTTAGCAACTCCCCTGAGCTGCACCCAGACAACTTCTCTCACAGGAAACCTCATCACATTTTGCATTTTTTAAGCTTGTTTAACTCCTTCGTAAGAGCAAACAGCATTTTCAGCCTTCAGTTTTCTTATTTGGAACCCTCTCTCTGATAGTCAGAAAACTTCTGTAATTTTACCTTATGTTTGTTCCAACGTATGTTATTGTTTGCTCTGATGCAGTCTTTGTACCTTACCTTATATAATGCTTTTCCATCCATTTCCATATTGCTCATTCATTTTCAGTAGCTACAGGAAGCAGTGATTCCTCCCTTTACACTTCACTCTTGTATCTCTACAGCTTAGTATTTCATCTACAATCCAGGTCTGATTTTTTTTTCTTTCCTGTTAAAATATGAGCCGTACAGGGAAATTATTAATTCCATATCTAAGAGAAGTGATAATCTCAAAGTTTCAGTGTAGATAATTCACATGATGAATCTTCAGGCTTTTTTTGTTTGTTTGTTTTTCTTTTTTTTTCCAAGCTAACTCAAATTGCTGACCCAGTTACATGAGGAAAATCAGGCTTGCTCTTATTATCATACTTTATATTACATTTAAGCTGTGAAATTTTATCCCATCAACTTTCATTTTCACATATTTCTCTTACATTATATTCTGTAAATAATATAATAACATTTCATACATTATACATCTCAAAAAAAAAAAAAAAAGTTTTAAAATAGACCTAGAAAGAAGTTAAAACTAGGACAGGTTGTGCTGTCTCTCCTGTAGCCTACAGTCAGTTCCATTTAACCATTGTTCTTACAGTCATCCCCGCCTCATCCAGCCAAACCAAGAGTTTCCCAGGTAGAGCTATATCAAATATTTTACCCATTAGAAAGCTTCATATTATTTTCTTGGTTAAAAAATCTGAGGAAGATAATAGATTTTTACTGTATAATCTTTCTTTGTACATGGGCTATGCTACTGCTCGCAGCATTTCCAATTTCTTTCATATCACACTGGCAAAGTAATCAAAGAAACAAACTCCTTTAATTCTTAGCCTTTTGGCCTATCCTGTAAGTCAAGTTGCACAGATTAGGCTTCAGTACCTGGTTAAAAATTTATCTTATGCTTTGGTAAAAGAGAGTATTCTCTTCTCGTGCTTCTGTTTCTTGTGGTTATTACCATCTAAAGCTGTTGTATAGATTTTTGTTTTCAGATATTTCTCAACTCCAAATTGACAACAAAGAGGTTAAAAGAAACTCCAGAGCTCTGATGCTTGTTTTCCATACTTAAGATATGACATTTCTCCATCTAATATTATGTACTCTAGCTTTAATCCGGTGCGCACAGATGTTCTGTCATGTTTAGCATAAATTAAATCAGGTTTACTCAAGAGAAATGCAAAAGTGCTAACACTGGAGTGCTGTTTTATATTCAGAGCAGGGTGAAATCGTTTAAAAAATAAACATTTCCTACAGCTACATTCCAAGCACCTAGATTCACCTGTTTCTAAAAGAAGAAAGCCAGTGAAATACAGCTTCCAAAGCTTGTTAAACACAGCCATCAGTTTCAAAAGGCAAAATAATGAGTCTCCTGAGTTGCAGAAATGCGAAGAAATTAAAATAAAAGGGGTTTTACAAGCTGATGCAAGAGTTCTGGGGGGAGCATAAGGGCTAAACAAACGTTAGGAAGATGCTACTAGAAAAAAGATGCAGGGGACTTTTTGCAGACACTGCAGTAGCAAGACTATCCTGGGCTAACCAACAGTCCTTTGCCTAATTTAAATGTAATGTTTGCATTTAAATTTTAACTGTAAAAACGTGTAATTATTTACCGAGCTTTTAGTGTTCAAGATGTAGCTTTAGTTTACAAATTCACTGAATTAAAACAGTATCACTTCTACAACACTGCACTGCAAAGAATTCCATTTCACCACGTAGCAGAAAACATACAACAATGGAAAAGCCCAGAATATTTAGGCGCCCGTCTTTCCTGTCAGGCCAGAATGATGTATAAAAATAAGAAAACTAAATAAAACCAATATCCAAAGCAGTATTATTAAAAACAAAACTCTGATTTTTCATATTTTATTTCCAAAGGAAAAAGGTCTTCGTATTTTTAAAGACTAAGATTATCCAAATTTTACTTTAAAGACACCAGTGGTGATTGAAATGGTGAATATTTACAGAAGAATTTCTCCTTTCTTAATGTGAAAAGAATCCCTTTGTTAAAAAGAAATGAAAACCCATTATTTCCCACAAAACTGGAATATAGTTTTAAAATACAAGTTCCTCTAAATATATTCTTTCTAAAGACAATCTGAGAAATCCACAGAAATGAAGTGCTTGGTCATACATTAGAGAAGTGAGATTTCATTTCAGAAAACCTGGAATCCATGAAAATGCAGCAGATTTATTTTATTCTGGGAATATCCCTGTGAACAATTCTTAAAGAAGGCTATCAATCTAAAATCTGCCAGGTAACTGGTTTTGAATTAGGTATTAAATACATACAAGCTTGTAATTCAAAACTAGTTTTCTGTTTGTTTGTTTTTATCCCCACAATGTGTGAGGATATGAGTTTCTTTTGTTATAATAATTTCTGGCTAATGCTCAAACACAAAGCTACCCCCAGGTTATCCAATTCACCTTCACTAGGTAAAATATCAACTATTTCAGCACTGGGATTTGATGTCATGTATGTAATAATGCTGTCAGAATTCAAGCTCTCCCCCCAGATTTAAACAGCTATTAGGAGGTTAAATGTTTTATTACTATATGTGTTGCCATGGATCAAAAAAAAGTAAAATAAAATAAATCAAATATTTCACCTTAGTTGAAAGAATCAAAAGGACTTATGCGACTTTTTAAGAGGGTGTATTTTGATTAAAAGTTAAGCCAAAAATCAAGGAGCTGAATCTTTCTTACATTGCCAGAGGGAGATTTGCAATAGGCTTTATCATACTCTAAAAATTAAGCTTCCATAGAAAACAAATGATAGAACTTGCAAGGTAGTGTGACATGCCAGTTGGACATTGGCAGGGCAGCTCCTTTAATAAGTTGAAAACCATGCATCTGAAAAGCCTGGTTTTGTAAAAGAAAACATATCTGAGCACAAAGGCTTTAGACACTAAACAAAATTATGAAGACGCTAAACAAAATTATTGACAACCTTCCAGGTGACATGAGCCTGTAAGCATGAACTGAAACTGATCCAGTGGAAATCCAGAGCTGCCTCAGCAAAGTAACACGGGAATGATTCACAAATGTCTGCTTCTCAGGCAGACATCGGATTGTTCTTCCACAGCCAAATCTACCCCGCACAAAGTTTTGCACAGCCCCTAATAGCTCTGCTATTAGGTGTGGATTCTTACGCGGTGCTCAGTTTCTACTTGGACAGGTCTCTGGGTGGATGGTGGCAGGATCACGGCCTTGCTGGATCCTTTTACCAATGTGTCAGCAACATTCTTTCCCTACAAAATTCCAAGTCTCTAAGAAATAGAAGGGCATGTGCATTATAAATATTCTCTTTTCCTTTATTACTTCTTTACTCCCATCTCCCCAGTAACATTTGGAACCGATACAAGTGCATTTGAGTACTGACAGTTAAAAAAAAATACATACTTGCTATATCCATCTACTGATTCAATTCTGTTAAATAAATCATTTTTTTCTCACTGAGAGAGGAGAGAATTGGCACTGCATATCAGTGGCACTGAGGATATCGGTCCTCATAATGTCCTCTTAAACCCTCTCCTTGTCTTCTGTTCAATGGTGGAACAAAGTTTTCCTGGTCAAGGGAAGATCATCACGGTGACTTTTTTAGATCAAGCATCACTGATAATAATTCCTGTGAGAGAAAAATCATGCTCTCCACAACTTCATATTCAAAACCATCTTAATTAAAAATTCTATTCGAAAAGTAACATTAGCTAAGAATAAATAGACTAGAAAGAGAGTTAATCTACAGTGACTTAACGAAAGAGGAGAAAAAAGTCTACAAAAGAAAGGAAATGAAATTTGTCCATTTTTATCAAATAGTCAAATTAATCTATCAATCAACTTATTACCCAGTTACAAATTTATAGTGTGCTGGACTTAGAGCACCTTAGAAATGAAAACCATATATCCAACAATAAAATCTGATTCAAGTCCATTTGTGTCAAACTACATCCTTGCGGAACTATACAAAATCAAAAGTATTATTTCTGTGTCTTTTTTTTAGCTCATCTATATTTTCATCGCTATTATCAGTGTTATGCTATTCTCCTATGAATCCTGATCCAGGTCTTTGAAAAGATTTAGATCTGCCACTTTTTTTTTTCCCTTCAACATCTCCAACAGAACTGTTTCAATTCACCAAGCAAGAGCAGAATCTGTTTTGCATGGAGATGCAAGCATGTTTTAAAAATAGATGTACCCATGGGGGATAAAAATATTAAAGAAACTCCTCATAATTTAAAGGTAGAAGGACCAGATAAAGTTACAAAGTTACAGATCAGGAAAAAAAAATAAATCAAACCACAAAATTTGTCCCTTCTGAACTGAGAAGGAAAAGCCACTCATCAAAGAACAAGGCTAGGGTCGACGGGATACAGAGTTTATACATAAGTGATGATTCTTTCAAGGAGGAAGAAACTTAAAGGTCTTATCTCACATTGATTTTGCTTTATTCCATGTCACAAAGTTTCTTAGAAATTAAACTGGGCTGTATTTAGTAGTTTTCAAGAGGCTTGCTAATTTCTTTTAGAAAATGTGCTATCAAGTAGTATGGATATAGAATGAAGTGGAGGGGAAGGAGAGGCTGGGAAAGCATCTAAACTTTTCCAAATAATTAGTTATGCATCAGATAAATTGTTTGCTAAGCTGCGCAACTGAACTTCTTTTTTGATTTGAGATTCAAATGAACTCATAAATATTGAAATTGCAAGCTTAAGGAAATGGTATTATTTGATGCATGGCCTATTTTTCTAGGAATTAGTCTAATGGATAAATCATGGCTAAAGCGTTACCAACAGTACTGCTATTCTGCTGACACCTCAGTGAGCCTCTTAATAAAAGGCCCATATAGTGATTATGGTACCTTCTACCTTCTGCCGTACTGTTCCTAGCAGTGCATCAGTTTGGCTTTTCATTCTGAAGTGTTTTCCTCATTGTCAATTACTGTATCAGACTACTTGATATAACATAGAGAATCTATAGTACTGTTTTCTAGCATTTTAGTGTTTTTACCATCCAGGGTATGAAAGTAGCTATTACTATTACTAGCTACTAGTAATCCAATCTTCCTTCTGCAGCTCACATTGCAGCAGCTTGAACACCTCTTTTCCATCCATCGTAATTAGTATTTTTCTTTCTGAGAGCAGACTATTCCCAAAGTACAGTGGTTATATCCTTATAAAGAACCAAGTCTCTTCCAGCAGTCACAGCTTGAATCCATGATGCTGTAAAGACAAGTGAGATGTACTGAGGCTGACAACAACAGATTCCCATCCCAGACTAGAAGTTACAGTACTTTGATTCCTCAATTGTGTGTGACTGCAGTAAGAAAAATAATCAAAAAATGACGATCCTATTTCCTGATAAATTGTGAAATTCTGAAATTTGGTTTAATTTCATTTGGAATAAATCTCATACGTTAAGGTTAGTAAAATCAAAACCAAAAATCAATTTGCAAGCTGGAATGCAAGATTGAATAGCCCTGCTTAGGACACTGCAATCTAAAGAGGAATTTCCTTTTCTATCCCATCTCTGATATTGCTTTCCATAATAGATTTAATTTAAATAAAGCCAGTTTCCATGTTGTCAAACCTCTGCACATCGTTTATGCTTTCCTACCAAAAGAACCATTGACAAGTAATATCACTTTGAAATGCTCAGTGAAAGTTCAGATATAAAGATACTAAACTGATTTGTTTTGTTGTTCCTAACACACAAACGTTCCTCTTACTTCTTCTGGACTCCCTTGCTGTCCAGATTAACATTCTATGGCATTCACAAAAGCACAGAGACTTTCAGTGCATATACAATTCCGTGCATTCTGTGCATATATTCTTATTTGATGTGAATTATCTGCATGCTTTAAACTATTAAGTTATCTCATAGACTGTGTTCATATCAACATGACATTTTTAAGGCCCTTCGTGAGCATTTAACTGAACTCCTAGCATTCTACAGCCATGGTCTAGCACACGTACTAAGTTGGCATGGAAGTCATGCTGCAAAATGAAGGCAGTTCAATTACCTGCTTTTAACAGTCCATGATTTCTCACTTTTCTTGACCCTGAGAATGAAGAACTGGCATTGTTTTTCTGAAGATCTTTCTAGCACTGCTGCGCTGTGTTCACATCTGGTTGCTTAGCTTGAGCTACTAAGTCTGTAGCTCACAGCATGCAAGTCATCATCACAGTCTACAGCTTCCTCTTGGTGACCTACAGCTCCTCACAAGGGGAACAGAGGGGCAGAGCTGATCTCTGCACTCAGGTGACAGCGAGGGAATGGTATGGAGCTGCATCAGGAGAGGGTCAGGTTGGGCATTAGGAAAAGATTCTGCACCAGGTTGTGGTCAGGCACTGGATCAGGCTCCCCCAGGACAGTGTTCATGGCACTGAGTTTGCTGGAGCTCAAGAAGGATCTGAACAATGCTTTCAGTAGTATAATTTGATTTTTGAGTGGTCCTGTGTGGAGCCTGAATTTGGACTCGATGACCCTTGTGGCTAACTTCCAACTCGGGATACTTTATGATATTATGATGCTATGATTCTAATTGCCAATGTTGCTTCCTAACAGACAAAGGTTTTGATCTGTCAAGGTATTAAAACTCTCACCTTTTTGAACATCTAACTCGGCACATTCATTCATGTCAGGGATCTATTCATATCCTTTGCTTCATGTTGTCACCCTGCTTCACTGAAGCCTGCTTATAGAGATGTGTCACAAATTACATCACTGTTGAGAGTGAAGTCTGATTAAAGACATCAACATTTCCCCATCTGATAGCTTTGTTAGGAGTTGATGAATTTGTCTCCCTGTGTTAAAAGTTTGATTGTTTTTTTAACTCTCACTTTGGAGCACATCAGCCCTTTAGCAAGTGCTTTTTCAGTCTGTTGCTGATAAATAGAATTAACATTGCATTGCAGCAAGTGTGGGGGCTCTTTAATATATACATTTTATAATGGACCTGAAAAACATAACCTTCAGTATATTATAGCCTGTAGTAAATACAGCTGCCACAAGAACTGCGACTCACATAAACTTAATTCAGTGCATTCTTTCTCATCCTGAGAACATTAAACACCAACATCCTGTTAATCAACTGCTCACAAAATTATTTTAATGAGTTCTAAAACAGCCTCTGTGCTGGGAATAGAATCTCAGCTGTCATAAGAGATTATAAAACTCAGTTGTATTTAGGCAGGTCATCAAAAGTTGGATTATTCCCTGCAGCATTTTGTTGAGATTTTGTTGGAAATCTAATAATTATCAGGAAACTTTGGACTATCAACAGTTTGATTATAACCCTGAAGCATGGATAACCAGCCAAACGCTCTACATTAAGTTTCTCCTTGTGTTGAAATTACTTCCTTCAGCAACACATATTCCTTGGTCATCTTTCGTCTGAGTCTAAATAAGGCTTAGACACAGAGAATACTGAGGTTCAGTCCTGCTAGTATTAGGAAGTTGTGTCACATCACAACACAGTGAAGAATATATACATCTACATTGGTATTACCAGTGTTAAAAGCATTATAGTCTTCAGCAATTATTTGCAGTTTGAACCACATTGCTTTTTTTCTCTAACAAATTGTAATATGTTCCTAAAAAACATGTTGGATAGACACAAGGAGGGAATTTGCCAAGACGAGTAAGAAAAAAGGGCATATCTATTAACTATCTTCACACTGAAGGATGATGTATTTAGACTTTATAAAATTCTGGAAGACTGAAGGTTTCAGAAATGAATGCATACTCAGCCAGGCAGTTCACAAATGAAATGAACCTGCTGGGTATAAGAGCTAGACCCAGGGATGCAAACAATTGAATGAAGACAACTCTGCAGTCAAGCTACAGTCTTCTTACCTAATTCCTCGGTTGAGAGCAAAGTCTTACTTACTGCCTACAGTAAATGCATTCCTGCTGCTAAAAGATTTCCCTGAAATCAGAGGTACAAGATGATACTTTAATCCAAACTGCTCATACTTCGTATGAATCAAATATAGCGAAGAATTCTAAAGCAAGCTGGGTTCAGAATGACCTAGGAGGACCACCTGAAAAGATCTTGAAATAAGATGTGGATGCAGATTGAGAAAAAACAGCTACACAGGCGTAGTTTATATGTATACATTTAAAAAAAAATTGTGTTACAAAGAAAGGAAGAAAAAAGTACCAAGTGTTAAAAAAAAGGTTGCATTTAAAAGAAACGAGAATTAATACTTTTAACAAAGAGGTTTTTTAACAGACAGCAGCTGAGGGATTAAACTTCGTGCCAGTTCAAATCAGTCTTACCACTTCTAAAAAAAACGTTACGTGTTTTCAACAAAATCTTCACATTTTGTTTTACTCACAGCAGTAAAATCAGCACCTCTGAAAACTGTAGACCTGGAATTGTACAAGTTACCTTTTTACAAGTGGACCATGTGAAATACAGTGGATATGCAGTTCCCAGAAATATGAGGAAATTCTAAACAGAAGATTTCTCCCTAGAAAGCACTTAGAGTATATAAGCCTAAATGAATCTATATAAGTTAGTATATTTGGAGTTTAAAGGCCCAATACACTAGATAGATTTTTTCTTTTGTTGCAATAGACTTTCTTTCTATATTCACAAAAATCTTCGACACATCTCAATTTAATTCAGCTTCTCTAAATTTAAACAATTCTCAGACAATTTTGTGCAAATTTCAGAGAAAGGAGAAAGTATTATCTCTTGTGGGAAGAGGAGCAGAAAAAATATGTCTATTATTTCACATGTACTCATCATCCTCGAGCAGAAGGGTAAGAAAATAAAATGTCTTCTACTAAAGCCTTTTGCCTGCCTGCAAAAGGCCTAGTATACTCAAGGAAGAGCAGCAGCTTCCCAAAATAGCCCTCCCAAGCTCAGGTGTGAAATATCTTCTGCATGGACAACATGAGTCAAAAATCCAGACAGCGCAAGCCTTATTTATACTGTAAACAGTGGTGAGAGCATATGCTTTAGCATTTTCTTCATGCCCAGATTTCCTGAGGCTAACCTACTTAGTACACCCTAGAAGACACATGAGCATGAATTCAGCATGGATGATCAGCGACCATTGCATCCACCAAGAGATACAGCAATTTTAACTCATCAGTAGTGAGATTTTTGCTTGGCATCAACCTCCTAAAAACTGGCATGGGTTTCGAAGGCAAGACAGACAGACATTAGGGAAATCCATGAGAGAGCTTCTATTTAGTTACTATGATGCCCTCATTTTCTCATAATAGGTGAAAAGAGAACAGGTTTACTGAATACTCCCCATCTCAGCTTAGAAAGAATATAAAATAGTTCAGCAATTGTTTTGAAATGTGGGCTGAAAAGAATCAGGGACTTAAAAATAATTCTAAAATATTCAAATACTTTAATGTGAATCTGAGTGCTTTCAAGCCTGTGTGTCTGCACCATAAACTTTTGAAAATGGTTCATAACTGCAATAATCCAAGAGAGATTTACTGTTACTGCAGTTCCTTCCTTTAGAAGAACGTTCTCTACTTTCAGTCTTGCCTCAGGCCATTAAATAATAAACCAATAATTACCAGAAAATTCCTCAGTAACTATTGCTTCATTATTAAAGCAGGATATGGTTAAAAATATATTTTAAATTGTTATTCTCAGAAATGAGTTCACATAAAACAAAGTAAAAGCCGATTTCTCTCCAATGTTAATTTTGTGTTTGCAACTCAACTCATGTGCAATGAAGGCAAAATAACCTAAAACATAACGGGTGATATTAAAGTAAGGTTTGGAGCTTGAAGAAAATCCATCTGTGGAAAGAAAATGTGAGCTTTGGAACCAGTTTTCTAAATAAATAGCGGATTACAGTCTGAACGAACTACAGAGTATACAGACTGCAAATGGAGGCCCAGATTGCTAGGTTTTAGTTAATTACAATCTTACGGATTCTTTTTCCCATTTGTACCTTCGGCAGCTCTGTTATTTGCTTTGGCACAAATTCTCTCACCGTGCATTTTACAGAGACACAATGGGCAGAATTCAGTTACCTACAGATAAATAACTGGAGTCATTGTAAGATGCTGTGGTGTGCTCTACTAAGCACCTGGAAAGGTGCAGAAAGGCCCACTGCTCCTGTGTCTATCTTCCCATGCAGATTTCTTTGCTGTCTGAAACATCCATGGCACTAAATGTCCCTGTTCAGGCCATTGAACCTAGCCCAGGGTTTCTGATCTTTAGTTCCTCAGCTTTTGTTGACATAAATAAGACACTGAGTGAAAACCAGAAGCCAAAAACAGCTAAATAAATTGAGCAGACTGGAAATATATAAAAAGAAAGATGAAAGATAGGATTTTCAAGTATTACGTCATGCCTCAGCACTTCAATCTCTTAAGTTCTCATGAGTCTTGCTGCTTACTTGATGTAAACGTTGTGCTCAGTGATATTAAATCCTTGAGGATAATAGATTTGTTTCTCTCTAAATGCAATATGAATCAAAGTAATAATAATGATATCTAATTGTGTTATTGTTTTAGGGTTGTTCAGTAACAGATAAATTATTTCTTGGCTTCCTTCTTATTAAATCTGCTGCATAAAACACATGCAACTACATGGTACAAGTAAAATAATAGGTAAAATAATTTGGACACCACTGAGAATAACTACATTAAATGGTCTGCAGCAGAATTAGAAAGGTTAAAGTCCTATTATATTCTACTACATGGTCTGCATGTCCATGTATACATATAAAGCTATGGTAAAGAATAGAAAAATTAAGGCACTAGTACATTTTCAGTATGAATACAAAAAAATCCACCGTCTCTTTCTCATAAGTAGGCTTCTGAAAATATCATACCTGGGAAATGCCATGGCTGTGTAAAAATGTCCAGGAATAGCTTATAAGACAAATCTGAGTTGTTTGCCTGAGAATACTCAGCCATGTAAAAAATTGCTCTAACGTTTCCAATAGTTTACGAATGAAATTTCTATATAGCATTGCATTATACAGTTAAAGCTATTACTGTAAAATGCAGGAAATTGCATTCATGGTTAATTGCATAATTCATGAAGTCAGGCAAAGTGTGAGCTTGGTAAATATGTAAAACTTTTCAATCAACTCAAGTAGAATGAAAGAGGAAAAACACATTATTGTTGGATCTTTATATAGAAAATAAACGCTGAGTGAAGAAATGCATTTTGTTTTATGTTCTCATTTAATATTACAGAGGAAAAAGTGATGAGCACTGTAAAAATAAACTCGAGTTACCTGGATATTTTTCTTTTCCTGTTGTGGTGGAGATAGGGAGATTCAAAGACTTCAAATACTTATTCAATCTAGTGTTAATTAGCTTGACTTACAAAGCTCCTAACTTTGATAGTACTGTACACTTATTTAAATTTGTATTACTTTTGATAGGAACAGCAAGATATGAAATGGGAAGAAATATCTTTTAGGTCCATATATCTTTAAAAGTTTAGAATTTAGTAAAAGTCTGAGTCTTTAAATTGTTTTCGTAGCATTCTCTGTTACATTCAGATTTAAAGCCAGCCAACACAGGAAAAAAAAAACAAAAAACAAGTCTTCATTCAAAAGATCATTAACATATTGCCAAAATAAATCTTTACGTTTTAAATGAATATTTATTTTAGCAATCTATTAGTGATCTTTCCAATCTTGGTCATCGCAGCAATATGGTATATGTTTATGGTTTATTACTAGGAAGCTTAATTGTAAGTTTTTACCATCCTCAAAATTTTAATTATATAAGATAAGATTATATAAATTATATAAGATAATTATATATCTTTTTTTTAATTTCTGGAAGGGTAGTACCTAACACTACCATTCTTTGGAGGAAAGTTTTCAGTCCAAGGAGAAGAAAGACTTTCAAACTAAGCAAATGTTCTGCCTTTATTCACATTTTATTCACACTGGTTTTGTTTTTTTCTCTTTTACATCTGGATTTACCTGCTAGCCAGCCAGAATAAAGCACAACCATGAATACTGTATAAAGCACAACAATGAATATTGAATAAAGCACAACGATGAATATTGTAAGCAACTGACCTTGTGTTTGGCTCAGCCAACAGAATATGGATATGAATGTCTGGAAATAAATGCAGGACAACTGTGGGAAAACGTAGAAGTGAAAGGCAGTGCTCATCCATCCTTCTATAAGCACATCCAGTTCCTGTTCTCGTCTTGGCTATTTAGAAATGCTTTGATCTAGACATATAAGATATGAATACATCTCAACTGTTTAATCTAAGAGTAGTGTGCCAAACTCTTTGAAGCAGAAAGATTCTTGCTTCAGATGAAGCAAACCACTGTTGCTGTTCACACTGCAGAAATGCACACCCAACATTTGTCTCATTGTGCTCACATCCAATGTTTGATCTCCATAAGCATTCAGCAAGCATCATCGAATGTCAATGGGTGCAATTTTTTCCACGTAGAGGAAATTAATTCCACACCTTTGTTTCATACACACTTCCATGCCAGATGCCATTTTGTCAGACTGCCCCTCTGCTGCAATCTGTGGCATGGCAACAACATGTAATGGAACATTGGTGGGAAGTTCACCCTCTACTGCCATACCACCAACCTCTGCCATCGTGGGCCAACCTCATAAAACAGGAGGCATGAGTCATTACCTATGGAGCAGCCCTCGTACATCAACATTTTATTTCTGCAAAAGCTTTTGATGTCTACTGCTTGGATATATCAGAATAAAGAATTTACGATAAGACTGATTCCTTAATCTCTGCAGAAAACAGTGATTAGGAAAGAAAGAACGTGAAAGCTAAATTCTGTGAAGGTGCAAGTAGACCCCATCTTTCTCTTAGATGCACTGAGTATTATTTGGAACACTGTTTTATAAACATTGCCACTAATAAGCATAGCTGTGCATTACACATAAAAGCATCCTACATGGAGTCACTGGTACAGTACAATTCTTAGAGCTAGGAATTATTTGGCTTCTCTAATAACCAACTCATTACTAAGTACTCTGTAGTGGTGCAGCAAGACTAAAAAATTTACTTACTTTGATAACTATGGATTCATATGCCAAAGTTAACAGTCCTTCACAACGCTCACATGCAGAATCTGAAATATTTACAAAGCAGGAATCAAGAGTCAAAGACATGGGTTTTTCAGCCCCATGCATTTATTTATTCAATGTTTAAACTTCAAAATGCAATTCAAACTCCAAAGAACATACAAGACTGTAGTAATCCACTGCTGAGACACACAGCAGATGTGCTGTGTGCCAAGTTATCTGGGACAGAATTGCCACATGAGAAAAACATTGACATTACTTTTCTTGCATTCCATAAAACACCTAGTTTCTGTGCTTGGCAAACACGAAAAAACAAAACAATTACTTCTGGCCTTACAATTAGGAATCCTGATTACTTAAGGGAAATTGTTAGAACACTTTTTCACCACTTTTTTTCTCTACTTAAGAATTTCAAAGCATCCCAAAAACTTCCAAAAAGCCAAACATTTCCACTTGTAGGAATTATCCATCTGCAAGGAGACTTTCCTAGTTTGCTTCCATTTTGTTTTGTTGTTCTTGGTTTTGAAGTGGACATAAAATAACATTAAAAACCCCAAAATCTCCAATAAAACACAACAAGATTTTAATACCTGCTACAGATGGGTAGGATTTTCTGATGCTAAAATTTCATAGACACAATTTTGCAACAATAAAACTACTAACTGTGAAAAAAGAGATTAGCTGTTTCCAATAACATTAGAGCATCCATTAATAAATGGCTCAGAACTTATTGTGAAAACTGGGTAGAAAAGAAATAAATGTGAATATTCCAAATAACTATTCATATAAAATGAACTGTCTCAAGAGATTACTGGTTCAACATGATACAGAAACTGAGTTTTTCCTTCCTTCTTCTCAGTCTGAACCTGACAGTCTGTCAGACAATGTCCTTGTCTGGGTTAGAATGGAAAAAAAATGTTTTACCCTTCTTGAAAAAAATTTCTCATAAGGGAAGCTGGGAAGGTCAGTTTTCTGATTCTTCAGATTTGCCTACCTGAACATCCTGTTGTAAGGTCTCAAGTGATTTTTCTGGTTGATCTTGACAGCTGAAGGGCTTGTCATGACCTTTCCTTAACAGTTGTTGCAGCAGCTGCTCTTTGTATGAAGCTGTACCGAGCTTGGTATACAGCAGAATTGCTATTTTCTTATGCATGCTTACTGTTTATTGAAATGATAACCTATTCAGTGCTGCTGAAGATATAACAAGAAAATAGCCCTGATGTAAAGATTTTCCAATCTAAACATGCTAATGCAATCCCAATAAAGAATTATGCTGTAAATAACAGAATACCCCGCCAGGGACCAGAAACCGTTCAATAAGCCTTAGGTTTTCTACAGAAAATGTAATTAATTATAAGCAACCTAATCAGAAGTTGTGAATTGACTCCGGCTTTTCTGTACAAATCTACTCTTTCAGAGACAGGTTTAACAAAGCCCTGGGCTCCAGTCATTTGTAACAATACAGGGTAGGATAAGGAAAGATAGAAACATGGTATTGGAAATCTAAGGCAAATGGAAGAGATGAGTAGGTTGATAGGTGAAGAAGCAAACGGTAGGAGCTAGGATGAAGGTGATAAGATCTGACAGAGTTGTAGCCATTGAAGAGGAAAACAGCTTTTAAATAGTTGTGTGTACAGAGAAAGAACTTAAAGTACTCCAAACAAAGGGATAAATTAGATCACTAGATACATAGTATAAAATGCAGTCTATGATTTTTATAGTGCTTTTAATGTTCCATTGTGCTTTCAGGCTAAATAACTCTTTCTAAGCAATTTTACCTGAAGCATTCTGTATTATTCATATACTGTGTTACAAAAGCATAGCTAAAACTGCAATGGAAAGCATTAGGGAGTTTCATTGCATATATCCTTACCCCTCTCACATAAAAATGTAAACATAAATAGTTTGAAGACAATTTAGGACAGATGATCATCTGGAGCTAATGTTCCTGAAAGAGATCAATAGTTTGGAAAACAGAACATTTTTTCACTTATCAGGACATCAAAAAGTAACCTTTCAAATGAAATGCAAATAAGTTGTTATTTCAAACGCATTTACATAAATGAAGCAAAGACACAAAGTTCACGGTGCTATTTTTCAGTAGTGTTTCTATGTGGTTATCAGCAGACACAATTCTGTAATCCAAGAAAGGAAGGAAAAATTGCTATCTCATTACAAATTACCCATTGAGGACAGTTGGCAAAATCCTTGTACTAGTGATCTGGGAAAGCACTTTTCTTCCCCCAGTTGTCTTCCCGTGCAACATTAAGAATAGACCTCCTCCAACTCAAAGCAATAATTTGCTATAGATGTGGCTGTTGAAGTATTCTTGAAACTCTGAAGCAAGCTCTTGGGTAAAACATGCAAGTGAGGTATTGCCAAGGGCAAAGCATCATTACGGGGGATTGTGAATATAAAATGCTCTCTTTCCAGAGAAACTCCATACTGGAAGTTGCTGTTTTAAGTTGAAATTATGGAAAATATGAAATTCATAACTCTGGCTAAATCAGATTGCAACTATTTCTGCAGTAACTGGAAACTATACCAGTGTTTATTTCTAACTGACGTTCAATTTCAGGTGCAACTTTAGCAATATGAAACCAACACGACCTTTTTCTCTTCAAAATAAAAATTATCCCTACAACCTTTACACTATATTGTATCACCCAAAATTTTGTTTCTAAGACCATATCATATATTATAAAACATTAAAAAAATTGTCTTAATACTCCAGTAGTGGGCATCCCTGCGTATAGACCCATGTAAACAACATCATTGTTTCCATAGTAACTAATGCACTTCAGATGGGAAACAACAAACGAAAACTGGAAAAGAGGAAGCCAAAAAATAGCTAGATTAAATCAACTTTCTGCTGTTATGGTATATTTCTCCAAAACGCTCATTACAGTCTTGGTTCCAGATAATGAAGCATCTCTCACCTGTTCCACTGCCTTTGGAATAAACTTACTCTAGAGTGAAAAGATGCCAAAAATAGTTTCTGAACCAATATAAAATTGCGTAGAAGGAGGCCAGACTTTAATAACTTTCACATTTTACCCAGAGATTTTAAAAGTTCATGATAAGGGTAAGATAATTGAAAGTAATAAAGAATTGTAGTGAAAAATGAAAAAAAAAAAAATAAAAAATCACAGACGAAAATAATGAGCTGGGAAAAGGAAAAAATAAATTGGATTAATTCAGTTTAGTAAAGACTTCCAGAATCTTATATTTGGAACAGATTTGTCCATGCCTACTTTGATTAAAATTCATAAATGTTAAATGAGGGTTAGAAGGGGAGTTGACAAACGCAGATGTTAAAGAGGAGCTGTACAGAACACATTCCCTCTTAAGTATTTTTTGTACGCCAGCTTCCCTTAGCTGAAGTAAACTGTATTGTCAATACAATAATTGAACTAGTAGCAGTTGTGTTTTTTTTTCCCTACGCTCAAGATGATCTGACAGTGGAACGCAACAGATTTAAATGTTACCTACTGCTCCTTAAAGCTACCCATTCAAAAGGAAAAGGAAACCTAGGGTTCACTGAGTCGAAAGTGAATGTAAATTGCAGTGCAAAAGGAAAATTAAGAAATAGTTACCAGTGATGAACAATGTTATTTACTCTCCTGGACGTTTCTGCTAGGCTTCCAACAAAGATGTGATGTCTTTGACACAAATAATGCTACCACAGTTGCATTCCTTTTACTTTCAACGTATGGTTTCTCTTACCTACAAGATGAAGTTTAATGAAAATTGTGTTTCTGTAAATTACATCAAAAGCATGATGGTACACACACACAAATAATAAATACAAAAACTGTACTTGATGATATCTATTCTTATTCTGATTGTCATGTGTGGTGAACACTCTCTTGTGTTTAAGGTGCTTAGGCAGTATTTTGCAGAGATCATGGTCTGGCTATTTGTCCTTCTCTAGTAGGATCACAGAATCACAGAATTGTAGGGGTTGGAAGGAACCTCCAGAGATCATCGAGTCCAACTCCTGATATTTTTGTTGAAAACATTAGTAAGAAATTAGTTCAAAATGACTAATTTCAGAAGTATCTGCTTTCATGTAATGAAATGCATGCACGTGGATAACCATTTGGTTTCATTCTTTACTGTCATACAAAGTACATACAATGACAGTGACCTCATCACATATATTCCCTTTTATGGCTGCTCTTTCAAGACTGATCAGAAATAGCTTAACAAATAACCTCTCTGCAGTTTTTACAGCACGTTAACCACATTTTGAGGTAGTTACCTAAGTCCAGAAAGATGCACGTTAAAAGCCTGCCTTGCCTGATGGTTGGTACAGGGCTTCACTGAAATGAAATAATATTAAATGGTAAGCATCAGAGCTTGTCAAAAATGAGCAAAAAATGAGCACTGGTGCTCATTAAATGTCAGTCTGCGATCAAGTGATAATGGGCACAGATCTACCAAGTTATTTTTATTTTAGCTATCCAAAGCCAGATGAGGTAATCAAACAGCGTGCACTGAAGACAATTACCTAATGTAGTAGAAAGAATATTTTAGGAAGTGGGTAGCAACTGAAATATGATAGCCAGGATATATAGTTCATTTCCACATCTGGTCTCTTTTACAAGAACCTTCTGGAGAATTGTGGTGCACTTATTTCTCTGGCCATGAGAATATCATGTCGTGTGTCCACGTCCCTAAAATCAGGATTTGGCCTCTGTCACACATACTTTTTAGAATCTTCAACACTTAGTGTCAAAGTGTCACAGTACCAAAGTTAAGTGGCACAGTACTAAGCCTTAATTAGGTTTCCTTTCAGAGTTCAATGGTTTCATCAGTTAATTTTTTCTGTTCAGACAGCTATCTCTCAAAATAATTTGGCTGTCTGAAAAACACATAAGTATAGAAATTAATTTGCCATATACAGAAAAATAAGATCTTAACTATAGTTTCCAAAGTACTGAGTGTATAATTAAACTTGGTTTTATTATGATGATTTAATACATTTAATGTGAATAATGGAAACCATCATAGAGTAAAACTGGAAATGGCCACAATTAAAAATCTGGAGATTAATATATTTTGTCAACCTGTGCTCTGAAGGATTTTCAAGGCTCAAAGAAAACATTTCAGACGCTTTCAGATGCTTCACATAAAAACATTTTGCTGAACAAACATCAAACATAAGAAATTAATTCAGAAAGTCTCTTTTCCATTTGGTACATAATGTACACAATTTGATACATAAGCATTTGCTTTGGTTTACTCTATTTCGTGCTCCCCAGTATAAAACTCTTCTAAAATATGAAGTACATGATCATGGAAAAATCATATTCAGAATATAGACTGCAGGCTGGTTCTAGCAACTGAAGGTTGATGCAAATATTGCTATTATTTTCCATGGGCTATGTGACTACAAAGTGGTCACTAGAAGCAGGTTTCTTATACCTCAGAAAATTTGCCAGCTTTTCTGATATTTCTTTTGGAACTGACTTTTCAATGAGCAAGTAATGTATATTACTCACCATGCCTAGCAGCTTAAACTTCCTTATCTTAAATGATTAATTTGGTTCTTTTCCGTAAATGCACTATTCTCCATTTACTTACTTTTTCCTGCAACAGCATGTACATGCAATTAGCAAATTGTTTTTTTTTTCTTCCCCTGATATTCTGCATAATGGACAGTACAAAACAATAAATCAGATATGTTACTAACTTGTACCTCCTACTCCTAAGAGGATTAATTTTCAAGACTAGTGTCAGGATCATCACATGTTCCAGCTTGCACAGAAACAGTGGGAAACTTCTTACACAAAATTTGTCATCCATAGTAGAAGCAAAGGAAAAAGTCACTTGGTTATTAAGGATTTCTTAAGTTACTGTCAAATTCTGGCTTCATTATTGTTTGCTTTATGCTTTATGCTAAGTTACAACAGCTTTGCACAAATACTGATAATATAAATAAAGGGTCACTACTATTGCTATACTTTCCATCTCGTTATAGCATTTCAGGGAAAGAGAGGAGGGAAAGAAGCAATGGAGAGTCTTCTGTTCATTTGCAGATGTGGAATGAGAAACTTTCTAATCAAGTTTTCCCAGAAAGCAACTTCTAGAATGAGTGGGGAAGTTGCAAATTGTAGATATGCTAACCAGAAGGTGAGGACACTGATACATACCTCATTCTGCTTATTCGAGGATGACAGATTTTCTTTTGGAAATATTATCTGTTGTCCTTATCTTCAGAGTAGATATGAAGTTTGTATATTTTCTCCCTTAACAGCTGTACTACTGAGTACTGGAAAAAAAAAAAATCAAAAGAATAGTGTGGAATACACCTATGTAGCATCCTAGTCACTTTTGATCACTACCCCGAGGCAACTGGTAATGAAAAAACTGTCACTGTTACTGGTTCATCTTCACATACCCTAAGGACCGTCCTTTCCACAAGACATGTGGACAGTGTACTCTTCCATATGAAAATGTAGTTCATTCAATACACTCTTTGGTTCAAGTGAAGTATAGCTGTGTAATTAAGTAGGTAGGAGAGAGTGAGCACTAACTTCTCTGCATATTGATGGTAGCCATCAATAGAGGAAGAATACTACAATGTTTTATTAGCTACTCACCCTCAGAGTAACTAAAGCCACAAAGACTTTGTGCTGTATGATTTTTCTTGTTCCACCCACTACAATCAATTGACCTTTAAAGCCTCTGCTAAAGTTCGTATAGACCTCATGGGCTAGTAATGGTTTTTGTCTTGAAATCACAAATATAAAATCTCCAAGGAAGAGAATGTTCATATTTAATTTGATGATATTTAGGGATTCTGGTTGCTGCTGAAGAAGAAACCATAAGCAATATCTGTCAGCATCAAGAAACAAGGAGGTGGTTCTAGGTTCGGACAGATGAAATGACAACTGACTAGATAATACATTAATATAAGACTGGTCTTATGTACATACAAAAGTATTTGCAGGTATTTCTTCAGAAGGATGCTTTTTCTCATATCTGTGTTCTTTTCTCTGTGGCAATCTAGTACTGATCCACCCATGGCATTCACCCCAGAGAGCTGTCCTTTTAACCATATAGTAATAGCCAGCTGTCCTTCTCCTAATTTTTAGGGAAAGTCTTTCAGAGCAATGAACACTTACAAGTGCACTTTGTGTATTCTCCTCCCCTCACAAGCCTACAGCAATGGATAACCTCATTCCCAATATAACCCTTGCCTGAGGACTTGCAGGTCTGATCTAGCTTGCAAACTACAGGGATGGCAGAAATGAGTATTGAGCATCATTGAATAGGGAATACATTTCATTGCTTGGCCAAAAGCCCAGCTTTATCTACGCTGTGCTACTAAACACAGTCATGAACATATTCCTAAATGCAACAAACAGCTATCAACCACACATTTTCCTCTTACACAACTATAAAATCAGATTTTTATTCCAAAACTCAGGATCAAATCAGAAGAAAAAGAACGAGCTACTCCCCATTTCCTAATTGGTTTAGATAATTGTCTTAAAACAATATTACATTTCAATTAAATTTAATCTTCTAGCTAGCAAATAAGTATTGTCTTTATACATATTTTTAAAAACTCCCTTTTAACACTTGTTTTCTAAATGGAGTAAAAAGTGGAGGGATGACAGAAGAAAACATGGAACACACCCAGAGAAGTTCCCAGTTTGAAATATCATGTTCCAAAATAATCTTGAAGCTGAACTGTGCCCTGTACACTCCTCACAAGTGTTAATAAAGAATGGGAAATTAGCTTAGGACCTAAATCTCCATAGTACCAAACAGATATCTGATGATAGAGAAACTGGGATTTGCTCTACTGAGATGTAACACAACATTCGTCTCAGAAAAGACTTTCAAGAGACATACATAAAGTATGGCATACTTTGTGTAATTCTCATGCTTATTATATGGGAGTACATCAAAATACTCTGCTGTGCAAAACAATTAGATTAACATGAAGTTAGTGATAGATGTTGGAAAAGGCAACAATTCATAGTTGATATCATACAGCACAAAACATTATTATCGGTTTCACAAGAAAGCGTGTACTGACAATAATTCAAAGGTTGTCTCCTGGTATAGTAAGCTATCCCTGGACAATAATCAGAAATTGAAAGAACTGAAGTTTAAGATTATGACCAGAGATCAATGTTCCTAAGAGCACAGAGCAGTTAGCAATAGATTTTGCTGAAATATATGTAATTTCTAAATAGACAGAAGTTGAGTTTCTAAACGAGTTACTAGAGCAAATGCAAAATGAACTCTGCAAAAGGCATGTAACTTACACTGCTCAGTGAATGACAGTATGAAGCACAACTAGCTAATACGTTTGCGTATCACTTTCCTTTGCTACACAAGATAACAGATGTTTTCACACGTTATTTATCATAGAATCACAGAATGGTCTCTCTATATAAATACTTCTAAGCTTAAATAATTAATTACAACTCATTTTAAAATGAGATAACATGGGACATTATTATTTGTAGCTTGAAGAACAGTCAAAAGCTTAATGTTCTTTGGTATAGGAACATCTTATCTGTATTATAATTTGATGTACCTTGAAAGTACGCCAGCGCTTCTGAATAATTCTAGGTCTGGATAGGCTCTTGGAGTTTTATACAAAAGTATGTTTTCTCTTGAAAGAACTGCACAAACAAGTAATTACATATCAAAGGATCTCCTTCAGTTAGATGCTGTATGTTTTCTTATCTTATGCTAAGGATGAATAATTTCAAGCACAGATGAATAACTCACTGAGTTTCACAGTGAAAATCCAAGCAGTGGCAGAATCACAACTGAGACACTTTTGCTTCTAGCACTTATTTGACCTCATTGTTCCTCTCCAGTGCATTTACCTGTAAAAAGGTCATCTGAGGAAAAGAGTGTAGAAACAGATAATAAATTTCCAAGAGTTCTAAAAGATGTATACAGAAAAATATTTTTGACTCATTAATGCACAACTCTATTCAATAAGCATTTTTTTCTGTGCATTCCACAAGCAAAAGTGGTACCTAAACCAAAAATCCCTTCTAAGATACATGTACGTGGAGAATTTTGCATAAACATAAGATCTCTGAAGAGTTGCAACTGGCTCTAAAAACAACGACATGGAGATTATTAGGACTTTTTTTTTTTTTTTTAACCTGAGAGGCAGCTGAACACCACACAGTTGTGCACTCTCCCCTTGCCTTCCCAATGGGATAGGAGAGAGAATTAAAAATAAACTTAAGTAGAACTCACAGGTTGAGATAAAAACTATTTACTAAAACAGAAAAGGAAGAGAAAAACAAGAATAGTAATACAGTAATTATAATAATTTTTATATATTTATATGTGTTTATATTTATATGTATGTACATTTGCATACACAAAACATGTGATGCACGGACAATTGCTTCCTATCCACCAATCAGTGCCCAGCCAGACACGAAGCAGCAGCCACCTGCCCACTCAACTCACCAGCATTCTAATGTCACATGGTATGACATGTGGTAAGGTCAGTTTAGGTCAGCTGCCCTAGTTTCGTCCCATCCCAACTCCTTGTAAGCCCTCAACCCTATTTCTGAAGGACAGTACTAGAATCTGAAAAACTGGAAAGTCCTTTGCTCTGTGCATCATTGCTCAGAAACATCTAAAACATCAGTGTGTTATCATAGAACCATAAGGTTGAAAATGACCTTCAAGATCACCTAGTCCAACCATCCTCCCATCACCATTGCTACCACAGCTACTAAACCAAATCTCGTAGCTCCTCGTTCAGACGCCTCTTGGACACTGCCAGGGACGGCGACTCCACCACCTCCCTGGGCAGCCATTCCAGTTCTTCCTTAAGTCTAACCTAAACCTCCTCTGGTACAACTTATGGCCATTTCCTCGGGTCCTGTTCGTTGGCTGGGAGAAGAAGCCAAAGCCCTCCTCATCACAACCTCCCTCCAGGAAGTTGTAGAGTGCAATGAGGTCTCCCCTGAGCCTCCTCTTCTCCCGACTAAACAATCCCAGCTCCCTCAGCTGCTCCTCGTAAGACTTGTGCTCCAGACCCATCACCAGTTTCGTTGCCCTTCTCTGGACTCATTCCAGGGCCTCCATGTCTTTCTTGCAGTGAGGGGCCCAAAACTGAACACAGTACTCAAGGTGCAGCCTTACCAGCGCTGAGTACAGGGGGATGATCACCTCCCTGCTCCTGCTGGCCACACTATTTCTAATGCAGGCCAGAATGTTGTCAACACTGTTTTTCTCCTAAAGCCAAATTGTAGCATCAACCAAACACTATGAAAAAAAAAAAAATCAACTCCATCTCAGCAGAAACCTAGTGAGTCTTTCTCTTGGAAGAGTAGGAACTCACGTAAGAATAGCTGACACTGCCAGGAGCTCATCTAGGAAGTGCAGTAGTGTAGCTCGCCAGCACTGTGTTCTAGCACTAAATGAAATACTGATAAAACCAGGACAAGCAGGCAAATCCCAAGCTAAGTATTTAGTTCTAAGTCCAAAAATTTTATTTTTGATAGGAAAACTAAGTGTCACATATTAACTATTGTCGCTTCTCTGAAGTCTAACAACATTTTGCTGAAGTTTGCATTCCTACACTTCAGTCCTTCTGGATTTCCTCAACCAAAATCAGCCAGTTAGGTCTTGATGATTTTATTAAATAGGTACTTCATGCTAACGCAGACTCCTTTCCATTGTTAAGTTGTTAAGATAATGCTCATAAAGACTCCTCTACCAATCAACGTATGGAGACGATCACACTTTGGCAAGTGGAAAGAAACAAGCAGGATCCCATCCACCACCTACAATAAATATATTTGTCATAGCAAATATAGGTCTGATTCCCACCCTCTACTATAATGAGAGTGTCCTCTCTTTGTGAGAATAGTTGTTGTTTCATACCTATTTATTGGGTTCATAAATCTTTTGTACAAGCATTTAAAAATCTGAAACCAGTGCTAAAAAATGGAACTGTAGAATTCAAAGGAAGTAAATGGCAAAACCAGTGAGAAATAATACCTTGCATTACCTCGTCTATTTCTTAGCTGCAGTAGATCTTTAAATATTACAAAATCTAGGTATCTAGGAAAATCTAGGAAAAAAACAAACACAAATCAGAATGCAGTTTCCCTCAAAGCCTCAACAACATTCTTAAGCAAATTATTAAAATAACATATCTGATGGCAGAGTAGCATTGAATGCTTCAGTATTCATTAATTACATTAACTTAATTAAACAAAAGTATCATCATTTGTCAACATGCCAGCATTACAGAAGGAGAAAGGAGGAGACAGCAAGATTCTGTTTACAAGGCAACATTTAAGAAACGCTACCAATCTCTCTTGGAACTGTAGAAAACTTTATCAGTAGGCCTTATAGAAAAGCTGTTTTGTCTGTAAATTGATATATTCTTCTCCTAAAGCTACGAGGACAGAAATATTTGCTTGCAAAGCTCATCTTTGTAGGGAACTTGCACTGTTTACCAGCTGTGAATGGCAAAGTTTACTCACACGCTAGACAAGTTGTACAGTCAGCCATATGGTTACATGTATGCTCTGAATCTGTACTACAACAGCAAGTTCATTTTCTCATTGACAGGAGCTTATAGAAAGTGCTGTGACCTCTTCTGGTGTGTTTTTTGGGGGGCTTTTATTTTGTTTTTGGGTTTGTTTTTTTTTTGCTGTGTTCCAACTTCATTGAAATGTACTCTAGGTAGACCTTCAGTCAGTTAACCCTCGTTCAGAGTCTGTTCCCATCCAGATACAGTCCATTCGCCCAGTAAATCAGCCAATGTCATCTTTAATAATCATCACAGTGATTTTGCAGTCAAGTTAAGGAGGCAAAGATGAGACACTTGTCCAGAAGTGCTTTCAAGGACAAATTTTCTTGGCTTTTTTTTAGTCCAAAACTGACCTGACTTTGGCTCAGAAATCACCAGCACACCCTGCCATTAATGCCAATCCAGAGCATTGTCATAACGATTTCCAATATTTTAACCCAATGTTGTTTAGGTTAAATTTTAAACAATAGTTTGTTGCTTTTACTTTTGCTGATGTGGGAACAGAAGTATGCACCACGATCCATCTTCTAATCTCAGATGTCTAGAGCATCTTTCATTCTATTCTACATCATAACACTATCTAGACTACATGTGCTGCTGACATGCCAGTGATAACCATGTCACATCAATAGAAGCTGTAGCTCACCTAGATTAGATCTGGAAAGCAAGATAAATTGCTAATGATCTCTTCAGCTATGCACATGTAGGATCTGGCTGATGTCGACTGAATTCTCTTCAGTTTTCATAGTGTGCTGGGTTTGCCCTTCAAGAGCTTCTGGCGTATTTTCCTTTGAAAGGCATCTGATTTGTGCAGGCCAGCATCTCTTCCAGCTGTAGCAGCAAAGCATGGGTAGTGGGGCAGATCAGGAAACTAGGTTTAAAACTTTCATGTAAACACAGCTGGTAGGGTAGAAACCAGAAATTGAGTGTTTCTTTGCTATCATTATAAAGGCCTAAAATCAAGTCAAAGAAATCTGCATCAAACCTAAAAGTGCTGTATCCAGTTCTGTCATATCAGATGACTAATACAGAAAGAATGGGAAAGCCATAAACAGTGTGAACTAAAATAACAATATCAATAAATCTAAGCCAAATCTTCCACAGAAAATATCATTTTTTTTTTGTTGTAGCTCTCACCAGACTACACTTCTTTTCAATGAAAAATTAAACTGTTATGCAGACAGCAACAACTTCAACAGGAAAAAATACCTATGTTTCAGTTGGAAGAACTGCTGTAAAATATTTTTACTAGATACGGAAACGATTAAAAGAAAGAAAAGGAACAGCTTTTTAGATGTCAAAAAGAGGACCGGTGAATCTGCATATCTTAATCCTATTCCTGGATTTTCTAGGACACAGCTGTGTAAGCTTACATAGCCTTCTTTTGCATTACAATCAGCACATTTCTAAAATATAAACCACTCTATTCATTTATTGCTTAACATTCTAGGTTAATTGAAGAGCTCCCGTAGTCTTGAAACAAAATTCTGTGAACCAAATCTTAAACTCCATTTTTCACAAAGACAGACTTGTGAAAGTTCAGCTATAGTTAAATAAAATTGAAGAAGTTGGTATTTTTGTCTTAGTGACCAAGTGTGACTGGCTTTATCTGCGGGCAGCTCTCAGAACGTCTTTGTGAAAGAAAAAGAAATAGTTAAGGGTGATTAGGCAATGATCAAACAGGAGTAGCAGACAAGGTAATGTTTCAGGAAGACTGGAAGTAAGTAAAGTGGAATTAGTATTTCCCCTCCTGTTGCTGTAGTAGTAAGCAACCTCTGTTGTGTTCAGCAGTATGTGTTTTCTGCTTTACTTCTTTTAGGGAGGATGTGCTGATAAGCAATAATATCTACTTCAAATATGCACCACCCGATATCCAACGAAATACTGGAGAAAATATTTCTTGTAAACAAACTGGATATCAGACTTCCAATGTGGAAAGTTGCCAGGACAGCTTTCCTCCATATCTGGGTGTACTATTAGCTGAATAAATCAAATATAAGTGTCCCAATAAACAAAGGCAATAGAACGTAACTGCAATCAATATGCTTGAGAAAAAGGTGTTGAATGAAAGCATTTTTAAAAGAATACTTTTAAAGTATCAAAAAGTATAAGTAAACCATAGAAATTCATTCTTCCATTTAAACATTGGGTATTTTCCTTTCATGAAGTCTATTCTTGCATTTTGGAAGAGTCCCTTTGACTTTTTTGGCATCACTGAAAGCGGTTTATATAAAGGAAAAAAAAAATTCCTTCTCAAAATACTGTGTAGAATTATATATGAGTGATCACTATACTTTTCTAACTAGAAATCCATTTCATTATACAATAAGGCAGCGATACAAGGCAAAAACCTTGAGGAAGAAGCTCACTCAAATCCATACTTCAGTAAGCATCAATATTAAATAGGGCTTAATGTGCAGCTGTTTCTTTCAGCTTTAATTTAATTTTATTTTGGTTAGAAAGGACACTTCGTGGTTGTAACCCCAAAATGCCATCTTTAATTATTCTCTATTCATATTTTTTCCATTGTGGATGTCCAATTTCAGCTCAGCACCTTTGCATTTTTGGAGCAGCCGTGGCATTCCCCAAACCCCCCTCCCCTTTCTCTCTGTTTTCTCTGGTCCCAGAATTCAGGGCAGCTTTGGAATGAGCTGACATGTGAAAAGAGTAATTATCTTTCAGACACAGTCTGCATGAGGAATTAAGACATCAGTTGTGGACTCGAAATCCAGCACTAGCCTAACCATCAATTTGTGCCCAAGCACTTGACCCAGCTGTAGTGCATGAAGATTAGACATGATATTCATTAGCGTGTTACTTGTGCTGATTGACAGCCAGATCTTTTGTGCATGAACTGGTGTTCGAGTATTCACAGATAGAGAACAATTATTCTGACATTCTTATTAATTGAATGAACGGTAGTTAAAATGTTAGCTTGAAAAATAAATAAATGAAAGAAAGGAATAAAAAAAAAAGGAAGAAGCAGGGAAGTCTCCTGTGTGCTGTCATTTCTTTTGTGTGTCATTCAAAGTGACAAATACAAGGTGTTGCGGGTTGGTTTTTTTTTAAATACTTTTTCTAATTATTTTATTCTTCCTTGAATGTCTGTATGTTTAAACTTCCTTTAAATAATTAAACCCGTTATTTTACCACTCATGTCTTTTTGGCTGCTGACATTTACCTGAGACATTTAGCCAGAAGACATGTTATAACAAGATATTAGATGGCGCCACAGATAATAGGAGGAGCACTTACTGCTCTGAAAACTGAAGTTGATTAACAATTGATGGGAACCACACTTAACTATTCCAACAGAAGGAAGGTGCAAATAGCTCTGCTAAGAATGTGTGCTTCGTTTCAATAGCCTTCAACCCTACACAAAAACACAGTATCGTGCATAATCATTATATTGTCTGAGCTGTGTTATTAGGATGGTGCATTCAGACTACTTGCAATTAACCCCAGAGAAGAATTATAATCGGAAATACAAATCAGCCATATTCAGGAGTTTCTTCTCTTCAACAAAAGAAACTGCAAGACCTTTTCACGTTAAGTGTGGACTACTGTAAAAATTCCTAAATACTGAACATCATAACATGAAGGAAATTGACAGATAAAAAGAGAAGAAAAGTGTATTTAGTTGATATCAGTGGGCTGAGGATTTTTCCCTAGACATCTTACCAACAAGCAAGTGGAAAAAAATGCACAGCCTGACAGCAGGGACCATAGCCATAATAATAAGCCTTAAGCAAAGGTGATACCAACTGCTTGAAACACATAAACTGCTCAGTCAATAGATAACTGAATTATATCCTTTAACAGCCTGTCAAATTTGGTTCATATCCAGTAATATAAGTAGTATTTCTGTGTGGAAAAAGCAACTAAGGAGAAATTCAAGTAGCATACACCTTTCACTCTGACAACGGTGGAACACAGATATTCTTGAGTTTTCACTGTATATTAAGCCCACATATCATTATGACATATTGCTGCAGTGAAGTCTTCATGCATCTTCCTGCTGTCCAGACTTAACTACATGTGGTAATGCTCTCTCTTACCCTGGTTTTCTTTTGCCTGCTTGTTTGTTTTTCTTTTCTCTGTGATAATTCTGCAGGTTTGGCTTGTTACGCTATTGCTGACTTCCTAATGCATAAACTTGCAGATTTTGCAGTTTGCTCAGTCTTCTCTTCTTTCAGCATAGCCTAAAACTAATTGGACATTAGAAGTGTTTTGTTTGAGACTGTTTTCTCTGATTTAACTACTGAAATAAGGCTTACTGAGGCAGTACTATGCAAGATTTGCCTTTTAGTTATTATTTTCTGATTTCCAAAGATAAGGACTGAGTACTATCTATCCAGCTGCCAACACATATATGGGAAAGCACGAACGTATGGCTACAGTACTCTACATATAGTTGAACCACAGAATATAACAATTATAAACTACTGCAACTACGTTTTCTTCAAGAATAAAGAAAAAGGACATAATAACGAAAATGAAGGTGCTTACCCTGCAGCAGTGGTAGAAATAAGCAATGTCCTGCGGATGCCTAATGCATTTTCAGGTATTTCCTTAACAACAATAGGTAGAGAAAACACAGTTATTTAAAAGATTCAACAGATATTTGTCAGAAAATCAGCATTCCAAGTGAACTCTGTATCTACAGGTATAGTGAAAGATGAGTGGTTTCTGGCTAAAGAAATTCTTAATCATGTGTATCTCATATCATAAATACAATAACAGTTCAGGACAGATTCCAGAGACAGCTGACACAGAACAAGCATTAATAAATGTATGATTTTGGTACTGTAACATAATCAAGTATGACTGTTCAGCATAGACCAGGATCTCTGACAAGTGCACGGTGTGACATCAGGCAGCATAGGCTGTCTTCTGTTGGTCAGGGAGCTGAAGAGCAGGTGAGGCACAGCTCTCATCCTGCACACAGACAGCTTCTTTTCCTGTAAATTATGGCCTGTACAAGCAGTGCTTGATTCCTCACTTCTCAGCAACTTCTCCATCCAAATCCTTAATATGTGGCAAATTAATACCTGAGAATGCAGTGGATTTGTATGCATGTGTAAAAAATGCAGGGTGACATAGTGATGGAGAGCACAGAAATGACTTGCATACATTTACTTCTTCTGCTTCATGTCCTAATTGTAAGCAATCCTCAGAATTGTTCAAGCAGCATCAAGCCATATTTATGTTCATTGCGTGGCTAATGAACACAGTACAGCCAGATTCTTATCAAATTTGGCTTAACTAATGAAACCCAAACAGCTTCAGCCTAAACTAACCTGAAGATTTGTAATTAAATATACTACCAAAGTAGACTGATATCACCTAACACCCAGTTAAAACCTGCAGGCTTGGAAAAGGTTGTGAGAAGAAAAAAAAGCCTTAACCTAGCTTCTAGTTCATGGTCTGGCTGGGACTTAGGGAGAACTTCTCTTCTAAGAGACTCTTTACTATTTCCACGCCTTCTCTTTTCACAGAGTGTCTTGTTTTCCCTTGTCACCCCAAGGTTAAAATTAAAGTGTGATAAACAGCATGTAGCAAGAGCTAAAAACAACTGCAGAACAGAAATGTCAAGGTAGTTGTTTCTTCTAACTGAGAGCATTAAAGCTTCCTGCTTGCAGGGAAAGGCCTTATTTCAGCAGGAGGGTCGTGACAAGCGATCATACCAGACGGTACAGCGATGGCATATGGAGCATTTTAGTTCTGGGTCGTTGGATTCAAATCTGACCTAGCTCTCACTATCCAGTAGTAATCACCATCTGTTAACTATTAGTGGCTATTTGAATTGGTCCTCTATTTAAATCCTAGTAAAATGATTCCCTTTCACAGGTAAAGATGGTATCTCAGATTCTGTTAGGTGTTCCTCTGTCTTTTCATCTTCCTGCAGAACAGCCACTACATAAGAAATCATCCTTTTCTCAACAAAGCTGGGCCCTAAGTGAAGGATTCAGGTTTATCAGAGAGGATGTTTGCACTGGTGCTTATCATGGAGTACCTACTGTGCAGATAAAGGAAAAGTTTCATGCTTCAGGGCTGGCAATCTGGCCATCTTTCACAGAATCAAAAATGTTAACACCAGGGAGCAACATGAGAATCATCTCATCAAACCTCCTGCATTTTTTGTGCTGTACAAATAAGCCCTATAAGCTCTGCGTTCTTCAATATCATTTTAAGCTATAGCAATCCTATGTTGTGTCATTCTACTCTTAGTGATTCAAGAGTACTAATAAAACTAAGTAAATAAATAAATTAGTATCACCATTGATGACTTGTATGTTAATTTGAGCCTTAATTTCTCTATCTTCGGCTTTCAACTAGGCCATTTTCTATTATCAGAAATTCTCCATGGTATTTTTAGCTTCTAAAGGCAAGCATCTTCCAAATTTCAAAGTATCCAGGGATGCTTTGAAAAGTACTTTATTGAAATAAAGAAAATTTTCAAGCTGCATTCTGAATACAAGTGGGATTTATAGTGCTATAATCAGAGAAAATGTTATCTCCTTATATTATGTCTTCAGGCTTTCTTTTTGGGTCTGTTATGTAGGTATTTTAGTAACATCACTGCACTAGAAATTCATTTCACGTAACCTTTAAAACCAGAAGATTTCCTAATTCATGATGAAGAGCACTTTACGATGGTACGATCTTAATTCGTACCTATGCTGATTTGCAACCGTTCATCAAATGTGGCCCCTTATTAAGGAAACTAACTGTATAGACTATCCAGCACCTTTTGCCATTCCTGCATCACCTGAAATCTTACTGAGACTATGCTTTTTCAGAACATTCTTCCATTCCGATGGGAATTTCTGTATTCAAAACAGAATACTTTGGGACACAAAATATAATCATCTTACATTTCTTACTCTTTACGTTTTACTCTTAAGATTTCAATACTTATACCACAATTATTTTTTGAGATACATTTTTTAAATCATATTTCCACCCATATCTTGTGAGCTCCTTTCCCTACTGTTCTATCAGAGCAGCTACTGATCTTACAAATGAAACTATTAGGAAGTATGATTCTGCTAAATATGGACATTTGTGATACAAGACAAACAGAGACTGATTTTTTTTTTTTCTTTTCCCTAGGAGAAATAAGTGGTTAATAAAACAACAATTGACACGTAACACTTGATATAAGGAATCATAACAATTCTTGCTTTTACCTATTTTAGAAGATCATATAGCAAGTTATTGACTCAAGGAGAAGAAAAGTTCACCTTGCTTCAGCAGAACGTGGCCTGCTCTTCTGTTTTTCACATATCAAAAGCCAGGAAGGGACAGAATACGTATAGTGGATACTGTTTCTGAGGACAGTAAACCAGTGTTTGCACGCTTGTTGTATTCGTTAGTAAAGGAAGAGTCTAAAGAAAACAAATGCGGGCCCACAGTAACAAAGACTGGTGCATCAGGAAAACACTGTGCAGACTTCCTGACCCACTGCTCAATGGTGAATGCCACCTGTTGTTCTTAATGGCAAGAATGTTGAATTCATAAAAGAAAAACATAAAATAAAAGTCCGCATCCCATGAACGCAGTTCCCCCAAAACACTGATGTGATATCTTCACTACTGAATATCTCCGTGTTAGCTTACCTCTGTGCTTTCTGTCATGTTAGTTTGGAGATAACGCTGCATTTCAAAACGTTTATTTGTGTTTGTTGCAGCAATTCCTGTCAATACGTAATGACAGCTAAGTATTTTCTACAGTGAATTTCACAATCAGAATCAGGTAGCAGCACAAATACACAGCAGTACTTACTCAGCCATAAATTGATTTACAGGATCATTAGTCTTTTCTCACTAAATTTAAGGAGCAGCTCCTGTTAGTGACATCAGTAGATGTTTGACATTCAGCTGCTCGTAAAATAATAATACACAGAAACAAGACTGAATCTTTCGAGCCAATCCTAGAGTTTGGTAGGAAATTGCATTTAAATGTAAGATAACATAACAATCCAAAATTCCAGACTGAGCTTCATAAAATAATAGCTCAAATAATTTAACTGTCTGGAGCATGTATTGCAGAATTAAACTTCCAATGGTCTGGAATTACCAGGGAATGTTTTCACATTTATACATATCTGCAGAAATATAAAAGGAAATCCTTACGGCATTTCTCACTACATATAGCTAATATGAAAAAGAACATTCCAAATTCCCAAGCAGTTTTATAATAAAAATTATACATGGTATAATTCCTGCTTTAGTTGTTGATAATTTTCACGACAGACTTCTTTCTGGTAAATGAGTTGTCACTGCTACATCAGCTCCATGTTCTATGACTTTGAAGTCAAAGAGTTTAACTGATCTTTCAGCGTTCAGCAAGATTCATGCAGTTTAACATGTCATCACCACCCTCATATTGCTACTTTTGGATCTTCTACCACCAAGTCAATGTCCTGTACTTCAACTCGAAAGTCGAGTCTGTCTCCTGAACTTGAAAGACCGACGCTTCAGAGCTTTTATGTTACCACATATGCTCCCCTTGACACAACTGAATAAAGACGTTGCTCTCAGAGCTCACCTCAAACAGTTCTAACACTGGAAGTCTGTAATAATTTTCCTCTTGCTAGCCCAACTCCAGCATCTCTTCTCCCATTTTACAACTGCTTTTAGTGTTCTCTCTGAATTCCATTCTGGACTGGTCACTGCTGTCAGAACAACACAGTGGAAATTGTAGGCCCTTACCAATGGCCTATATTCTTTCTGGTTTTACTCTTTGCTCAACAGCAGCTTAGAGTAGTCACGTAATGAGCATCACATAGCCTGAATGTTCAAGTGACATTCCTGGAAATGCAAACGTATTTTTGAAAAATAACTGAGTTGATTCAGGACATGAGTGGGTTTTACAAAAAGATTTTAACTTACGGTGTGAACTTCTCTAGCTTTCTGGACAAGTCCAAGCACTCTCAGAATCCTCACGGGGTTTGTCATGAAAAGAATTACAGAAGATTTTGCAACAGACTTTTTTCTGTTTAAATTTTGCTCTAAAACTTCAAGTTTACAACAAGATCACGTGCCAGACTCTATATTCTGTTCTCACTCATCTCAAAAGAGGGGATTACTTAAAGAACGTGAAGTCTTCATATGCTTACAGGCTTCCTCCGCAACTACATTTGTGACACGACCTTTTTGTTCGCTGTTCTCCATCTTTAGCACTCCTTGTGTTCAGCCTCTTTGTTCTGTGTTTAGATAAAAGCTTAATAGCCTGTTTTCTTTTCAAGAGCAGGCATCTTTTTTTTCTTTTTTTTTTTTTTAAACACAGTAACATTCACTGAAGGATTTTGTATAATTCTATAGACGTTAACATCACTATGATTTAGCTGCGTGAACAGTGAGCCTGTGTGAGCTTGCACTGTGTATTAGAGTAGCAGTGTGGTAGAAAGGTTAACGCAAAGAGCTAGACAAACAGTTTAAGCCTTAAACCGGTTATTATTTTTACTGAATGTACAAATTATTTTTTCTCCCTTTGCATCAGGTTCTTTAATAGTAACACAGGGGCAAAATATATTCCAGGGTTATAGAGCCTTTGGGATTTTGATGAAAGGCACTATAGAAAGTGTCTCAGAGTTAATAAAGAGAAAACAAGAACTGCCAGAATAAAGGAACGTTATTTTCTCATTTACCATTTATTTGTCTTTATGAATAGAATCCTTTGTCAAGAACCAACTCATTGAAGAGTTAGATGCTGTACAAACACAGCTTCTGGCACAAAGTTTCTACAACCTAAATATAAGATATGAGACAATAGGTGGGTGCTGGCAGTGGAAAAAAGAATGGAAATTTCAAAAAATAAAAAATAAAATTTGAACTCGACATAAGTGATTCCTGGATAAAATAGAAATGGAATTCTACAGATCAGGATTAACAAGCATAGTCTAACATCTTTTTTCAAGGTTTCCTGTAAGTAACAGAGTGGAGAGAAATTTTAAGGGAGATAACGAAGCTGCTTTGTGGCTATATTTATGACAATTCTTCAGTGTTGAAGGGGCATCGTGGGTCAAGGCATAAGGAAACTCGGAAACTTAACAAGTGGGCAGGGAAGGCTGTTGCCACAATATGGTTAACACTGTTGAAAGAGAAGCCTCTTATTTGCACAGAGTGCTTCAACTACAAGGAAAGTATGATTTTCTTTGGGACTCTATTTTCTGCCACAAAAAAGAAAGTTCCTGCTTGAGAAAAATCTATCTATCTCCCTGCTGTGTGTCATCCCTATTTCCACAAATAAACAAGAACATTTCTTAACCCAGTTAAATGTTCCTGCTACAAAATTACGTGTTTGCAACAGCACGTACTGTATGTTAACAATCATCAAAAAATATGCCAATCATCTATGCGAGCCATTTATAGAAAGCAGTTTTACTATTTGCACAGTTCTTGTTCCCCATTTCTGACACTTATTATGGGAAACGTTCTTTACTTTAAGGGACTCCTCCTTTCTCTACTCTCTGCACAAGAACAAAACGAGTATAATTCTCTTGGTATTGCAGTTTAAAAGGCAAAATGTACACAGCGCTGCTTTTGAGCCACAAGTACATGGAACAGATTTTACTTAGACAACATTGCTGTTATCAGTTAGCACTTGGACAACCAGCCACACATAGAACCTGGGCCTGTTGCAGCACGTGGTACAGAACTTTCAGTTATATCTTCCCATTTCCCACAACTCCAGCACTAATAATGCACTTAAGGAATTCTGGTGGGAGGCTGACAAATGAAGATATAGTTTAGCTGTAGTAACGTTGTGGTTTTATGATTTTCGTTATAGGTATTCCACATCATAACATCATAAAGTGCACTAGGAGTTAAAGAGTTAATGCTGCAGTTTCACGGATTGTCAATAGTTCTGGATACCTGCTCCCAGAAGAGAAGAATGAACTACAGCTCTCAGAAGACTTCATTATTCCATTTCTGTTTTCCTTGCTGAGAGAAAGATAAAACTGCCTGGGAGTCACGAGACTGGCTCTCTTTCCGCTTGTCTCTGCTGTGTGCGCTCACTGGCCATCTCACATACAGCATTAGAGTAAGGCCTTCAGTTTTCAATTAGCTTCAATTCCGATTACATTGTATTATGTTCTGTTATCATGAGTTCCGCTATCAAACGTAGTAAATTAGTTTTCTCCCATATCTCATTCCTGCTCTTTGTTTGTTTTCCCCAACTAGGCCCATCTCCCTACATTTTTCCCTTTTCCTGGGGTGTGGGACCATGGGTCCCCTCCCTCCACCCAATAAGTCATGGAACTAGGTCAAACTGGGCAGGAACAACAGCAAGCAACAAGAGCAGAAGGAAGAATTTCTGGTGAAAAGCAACTTGGCCTTATATATATATATATATATAAGCCATATACCCTGTGAGATAACATGAAGATATAGTTACCCTTCATCAAACTAGAGTGCATTGAATCATATCACAGAATCACAGGAGGTTGGAAGTGACCTCTGGAGATGATCTAGTCCAGCCTCTATTTAAATATCTGCCTCACAAAGTCTCATAGCTACATTTCCACCGAATCATAGAATGGCTTGCGTTGGATGGAATCATCAAGCTCCAGCCCCCCTACCTTGACCAACCTTTCAGAGGAGCCATGTAGAAAACAAATTCCTGTGTTGGCTGGTACATGGTGTATGCATCCATTCCACTAATCTAGAACACACCTAGCATGCGAGTTCACTCCTTTAATTTCAATTTATCTTCTGATACTGCTGGCAGCCATCTCACAGTACCTGCACCTATAAGAGGAAAAACTGCAGAGCAGAGGAGAATTAACCCAGGCAAATAGTTCTCAGAACTGGTGAAAAATGTCAGTAAGTGCCCATTAAAGTTCACTGTAATGGTAGTTTGTGAAGGCAAGAGTTGGATTTGGGAAGGGACTGTTTTATGTTACGAAAGGTACTCTTTCCTGAAGGTACTCAAGGAAAATAACACATCAAGGAAAAGTAAAAGAAAATAAAAGGAAATCACTTGTTCTTTTTTTTTCCCTTCAGAACACTTATTACTATTTTTACTTTCCTACCTTTCCCATAACTCAAAACGTCTAGGTTTGCTGGGATTTTACAACTTTGACAAATGTATTTCTTAATATCTGCAAGCTTGTAATCAGTCACTGACACCATCAGTGTGGAATGGGTCTGAATTTTCAGCTACAAGAACCTACTAAGATATTTGTTTCTTTACCACAACTGCTGTTAAGCATCTGGGGAAAGGAAGAGCAGACCAAAGGTAGAGACATAGCATTTTTGTGCGTGGCAATCTTTTTTTTTTTTTCCCAAAATAGCTACTATTAGGTTTAGAACGTACTCCCAGTTAAGACTGAAGCAATACAGTCTGGAGTTGGTCACCCTTAGTTACATCTGTTTTGAAGCATGAATGTTTCTTCCATCTTCACTTGATTGTCCTTATCTAATCTGTACAAAACTGAGAGAAATTAGTCTTTAGTTGTTTTTCCATGCTGCACTGCCCCACTAACTGCCATATATCTTGACATCACTGCAATACAGGTGATTAATAGTGAATTCACACCTCTCATCTTACACAGTCTCACATCTCACAAATGACAAGTTTCATTCAGATAATGACTACTGGTTAAATGAAGAAATCTCACATCTTATTCTTGTAATGCGAAACCTGAGGCAGCACATGGAGTTTGTGAAACAAGAACAGGATGTTATTCAATTTAGAAGAAAGATGGATGGAAAGATGGACAGGAAGAACGAACTAATTCCGTATTTACTCTGCTCTCTCTGCTCTCTCCACAGCTACAAGACAGAAAAGTGCTACACGTAAACTTGTCACTTAAATTTTTTGCACCCTGTGCATGCGTTCCCTAACTCAACACTGATTCCTTCCCCAAAGCCTTCTGCCACAGGCATTATCAAAAAAGAGAAATCTGGGTCCCATTTGTCTTTTTCCTTTCTATGGAGCGTAGTTTTGGATCACAAAGAAAGTCTTACTAAAAGCTGTAGATTTTCCTGCCATTTATTGTTATTGTATCCTTATGCAGATAGAACCTGCTAGAGACAGTAAATATCTGTTACACAGCTAACAAAGAACTAACCAACAAAACATGTATCATTAAGTGCCAAGGAAACCACTCAAACAATGAACACCAGCAACACCTATTGCTATGCTTCTTTTCATTTCCAAACTCTTTCAGGTTGGCTGATAGCTGAGGCAAAAAGTTCTTTCCTTCAAGAATAGATCAGAATCGTCCAGGCAAAAATCAGCCATGCTCAGAAATGGCAAAGTCTCATAAAGCTACCCCAAACCACTATGTATTCAGGAAGAGATCTGTCTTTCAAGACACATCCCTATAATCCTCAAGAGGATGAGAGATACAAGATTCCTCTTTCCTGTCTTTTGTAGGTATTCCTGGTAAGGATGTATTTAACATGGCACTGAAGTTAGAGCTAAGGAGTGGCAGAATTAAGTGCATCTCAGGACATGAATGTTTTCTCAGCCCACAGCTGAACTTTGTGCATTCCCAGACCCTGGAGGTTGTTTTCAGATCAGCCCAGTCAGTGCAGCTGCTCCCATGCCCATCTGCAGGTCTGGCCAACAGCAAAACACCAACACATACACATAAACAACATTAACACTGCCTCTCACAAACTAACACAATGCCTTTTCCAGCATCTGCATAAACAGCAGTTGCTCTCCCATAAACAAGTACAGATAGGCAAGGCTTGTTCCCCTCCCCGCCTGAATAGGATCAGAGCTTGTGTGTGAAAACAGTTACAGTCATCCTCACTCTCTAGATTCACAAGCACATCACTTTTCCTTGGACAGCAAAGGCTTTAATCATCCTCAGATGTGTGCCCGGACCCTGAGATACTTATCTTATCACCAGCTCAGACCTCAGGAATTTCTAGTTGTAGATTGCACACCCCTGAATGTCCTCAATGCTCCCTTGAAATCACATGTGAAGTGGTGTTGTGGTTTTACGGATTTTTGGCTATCAGTATTCCACATCATAGCATCATGTAGTGCACTAGGAGTTAAGGAGATAATGCTCCAGTTCTGGGTACCTGTCCCAGAAGAGAAAAAGAACTACATACTCCAGAGGGCTTTGTGTTCAAAGAGGAGATAAAGCCCCTGGCAAGGCCACAAGATGAGGCTCTTCTCCTTGCTGCTCAACCCAACTGCACATCTTGCCTCAGCATTAGAGTAAGGCCTTCAGTTTCAGACACCGTCTCTCATTATATTTGATTTATTAGCTCCAATTCTAATTATATTGTATTATATTGTATTATTGTGCATTATCTTGCATTCCGATACCTTATTTAGTAAATTAGTTTGTTTCTCCTCAAATTGATAAGCTGTTTGAGGCTGCCTCTACCCACTCACCCAACTGTGAAATTCTATCCTCCCTTCTGGTACAGTAAAAAATTTTGTGAGCCTCTTGCTTTGTTACGCATATCTGAAGTTTCTCAAGATCTGCTTGTGTGGATAAGCCCTGTGCCATGGCCTTTAACAATGACCATCTGTGGAGGTACTTACCTGCACGTATAATTTTAACTAAACCTGAGTTTAACTGAGTCCCTTACTTGTCGCTTTCTATTCAAGAAATAAATAGAAATAAACAGAAATAAAAATGGTATTTTGAGCAATAACCTTTAGAGCAACATTGTAGTGACTGTAATAAATCACAGCTCCACAAAACCCCTGTGTTTCTATTTTCTGTCCCTTTGTGAAGAGACATTATTTTACAAATATTATGAATTAATAACATGTTTTCTATAAAATTTAAGAACATCTGACACAATACAGACATAGTCTTTAATAGATCTTAGCGATGGCTATAGTCTCACATCTAGAGACATCCAAACTAAGATTCCACTAAGATGGCATCCAAATCAAGAGCCAAGAATTCCTCATACTTCTCATGGAAGTTCAAATCTACATGAAAGTAAATGCACACACAGTCATGCACACTTATATACCTATGCTCACATGCATTTATTGAAGCCAGGAGCATCTATTCATAACTGATATGATATTTCCTAACATTTTCCCAAAAATTACTTTAAGCATGTAGAAAAAGCAACGCTGTACCACTTCAAAAGTATGCTGTACATGGACAGGAAAAAAGTACTACCTCTTCCTGTGGAGAAATGTATTTAGTCTTTTTAGTAACTTACTGTTTCACGCTTCGTATTTCATGAGGCAGACAGCTCTGTACCACAAATCTGGAAATAATTTTACTACAACATGCAACACGCTCACTTCTCTTCACCAGTGATATTCGACAGCATATTCTGCTTGTTTTCCTAGTCATATTGGATCTGTTTTAAATATGACCAAGATTATTGAACTCCTTCAACTTCTTGCAGAAGCCATCTGGTATCTGAGCATAAGGAAAGAATGCAGCCTGTAGCAGCATGCTCAGCTTCTATGGCAGCCAAATTCGTTCCCCCAGTGGAGCTGGGACAAGACATGACTTGGTTTAGAAGGACATCAAGTTCGAATGACACTTGGGGTGAAAACACACTTTTAAATCTGTGCAACTTCATACCTGTCACAAGTTGAGTTTAGCGTCTATAGAAACAAAATCAATGAGAAAATGAAATGTTTGAATAGAAAATAAAGCCAACCATTAGAAAGGTTACTTCTCTCCCAGAAGAGCGTTGGAGTTACGGAATTCCTCAGTTCGTTATGGATTTAAATAGCGCTAGACTAGCTGGGATCAAGATGTCATGCATGCTAACTGAGCTGGGAAACTTACTAGTCGGTTTTAAGATCCTCCTTCTTCTGTAAACACTGCATACGGTGAAGAAGAGATAAGTGACCTAGTCAAGTGAAAGTTTGCCCTCTGGCTTTGGCCTATTCACTCAGCTGGCGGAGCCAGAGACCTGCTGCAGGGAACAATTAGCCTTTTTCCAAAAAGTTCATACATGCAGCTTAGGATCTGTAGAAGAAGGGAGCTGCATTTCATTCTCTGAAAGTCATTATTGTTCAGGATAATTACTATGATGGAATAATACCTGTGGGAGAAGCATCTGTTTCTCTCTAGGAATGTAGTCACTCTGCTGTACGTTGCAGAAAAAGATGAGAAACGCTTTTAAAAATCGTGTTGTTAAACCTTAACTCTAAAAGTACTTCCAATTTAAATAAAGTCTAGCATAATTAAGAGTAATTTCTTCTATAATTTTGATTGGCACATGTTTTCATAAAAATAAATGCTTATTTTTTAACTGAAAAAGACCCCATTTTGTCTGGTGGCAGCGTACAAAGTTGGTACAAATTTGATCATTCAATATGCAAAACAGTGCCTTCCTATTTTCCCAGATTTCTTCAGCCATAACAAAAACAAAGCAAGTTGTTTAGCAAAGCAAGTCTCCCTGGACATTTAGACAAACAATAGAGATTTACTGCATTATGAATTTTGTCTGTATACAGACTGCTTCCTTTTCTTCCAAAGGCAACAACTAAGCGATCGTGATTTAGTGGAATTACATCTTCCTTTGAAGTGTTAAGTGTGGCATCTACTTAATGTTGATACCGAAGACCAGAATTTCTCTGTATGGAAACTATTGAATTGTGAAGGAAAAAGGAATTTCAAAGAAAAAAAACTAGTCATGGTTAATAACACACTACAGGAATGAATGCTAATGAGGCAGCAGATGCAAAAGCTTCAGGTAAATTTGAAGGCAGGCAGGAGAGACAATAAGAAACCCTTATGTAAGGCATATACACAAAAGACAATGACAATATTTGCATCTGGGAGCTCAAGCATATCAGAAATCTAAAAAGTAATTTGTAGCTAACTTTGCTCCAAGTGGAATGGGAACGACTTGCTTTCCCTGATTCTCTGTCAGTGTAGAGTATAAACAGACGAGGCAGGATGACCACCTATTTAAGACCTCTGACAGGTCTTCAACATCTTAATTTCATTAAATCCTCTCTCTTGCTCTCTCATACACTTATATAACACAATGACACATGGCTCTCCCTAAATATAAGCAGGGTATGTTGCTTTCTGTAAGTATATCTGGAGAGGCAGCAGAGTAGCTAAAGCTTTTCTACGTGTGCTGCTTGCGCCAGAAAACTTGAGATAGCAGATTTTGTCTGATACAGCTCCTCTTATATCTCCAAAATACAGCCTGCAACTCCTCTTCATGGCAGGATCTGGCTGGTTCTAGCTTATGTCTCTTGACATTGTGGAATTCATTGAGGAGTTGAGAGATGTTGAGGAGTACAGAGATGGTTCAGCACACACCCCACAGAACTGATGTATCACGTGAATGACTTACTCAAGAAGCTGGAGGGAAAACAAGACAGGAGACTCTTCGTATTGGTTTTTAAATGCTCACAAGGGTAGATGATGGAGGCCACATGAGAAGATAAATAGATAATACCAAATGTGAAGGTTGGTGGCCCTGCATGTGGCAGGGGGGTTGGAGATTCATGATCCTTGAGGTCTCTTCCAACCCTGGCCATTCTGTGATCTAGAAAATGCCTGGAAAGAACAAGAGGTAAAAATCAAAGACATACACTACTGACTGGAGGAGAAAATAAATAAATAAATTGATCAAAATAGATGCAAATAATTCTAGTGGAACTTCAGAGAGATTAACAGCTTCTGACAGTGTCAGATGTGGGTGGAAAGCTAGACGGGAGAAATAGGTAAATCTCAGCAAATGTGTGACAGTTGTAACTCTGGTACACATCTCCAGATGAAAAGAAGCCAGAAGGCGTGCTCATCACAGACCACAAAAGCAGATCTGTTTACGTTCTCAAAGTTTCCTCACAACAAATCTTCAATTTTAAGACATCCTGCTTTTTCTGCATGTCGTACAAACGTAATGGTATCTCTCAGATAATGGAAGCAGTGTTCACCCAGGATTGGCATCTATCAATTTTTTGCACCTTCACATAAGAAGTTTAACAGAAGAGGAAGCCAGGCATGAGCGTTCGTCTGCTTGTGTATTAGTTTACATCAACATAAGGTTTTGAATTTCATTTGGTTTACCTCCATTCTTCTAACAAGCAGAGATAAAGCTGAGTTTCTACTCTTCGTTAGCTAGTTTGGATTGCTGTGCAGTTTCTCAGTACCCTTCACTGCTATATATCTTGCATTGAAAGTGCTTGAAGAATGTTCACACCCACAGTGTTTAGGCTGCCACTGATTGTCAAGAGAGGACATATCTTCCAAGCTCTGTTCAGGTGCCATGGCTTAGACACAAACCAAAAGGAATACTTTCAGGCTGCAAACTCCCCTCCTGTTTGCACCGCCAGCACAACAGTCTTTTATAAAGAGAGCCTGAGGATGCTTAGCGATAAAATATGGCCTCTACGTTTCAAGAAGTGTAACAGTGACATCTAGTGCAAGAAAACGGCATGGCAGGGCTCAGAAATATCTTCACTATTTTCCTTTCTCCAAAACTGATGTAAAAGTCATCGCCCGTCAATTTTCTGTAAACTAAGATTACAAAATTATCTAGAGGTTATATTTTATCAGGTACTCACCTCTCTTATTAAACCTGTGCAAGAGTCTGGAAAATACAATGGCCTGTTGCTGAATTCTTTGGTTTCACATGGTATGATTTCACAGACAAGCTGCTAATTTCTCCCATGCTGCAAGATTCTCCTATGGAAAACGTAACTTGCTGATAAAAATTCTAAGCCTAAAAGATGTTTTACCAAGACATTAGTATATGAGTGGAACAAAGGCAAAAGCAGATTTCACATATTCTAGCATGAATGTCATTGGGAAAAATAGTGACAATCTACAGCAATAGAATAAAGAAAATAAAACCAAGAAATTGCATGCTGATATACATATCCTGTATAGTCTAAAGCAAAAAATCCAGACCACAGCTGTGGATCACCGCCTGCCTATGCTAAAGGATCATAGAAGAAAATGTGGTGCACCTGTCCTATGCATGGGCAGATAGGCAGCATACCTATCCCATAGACTGTATTTTGATCAAGTATTTAATCTGGCTTGGGGGAAGAGAGGGAGTTCACAAGACAAAAATAATAGGAAGATGGTATACTATAGCTTACCAGAGAAAATGACTATACTGTGCAACACCTGGCAAGAAAGACTATTCCATGCAGAGAGTGAGTGTACGTGAAGTCAGGCTGACACCAGCTCTTTGTAATTGCATAGAAAGAGAAAAATGGGACTCTTACTAAAAAGGAGATGGGAAAAGAGGCTAGGCTGAGGATAACTGTCAATATAACTGAAATGCTGAAGAAACTTTTTCAGTCTTATGAGAGCATGAAACTGCTTCACTGATTCTTGGGCTCATCGTCTTTGTGGTTAAGAAGAAATTTTACAAGTTAATACTTCATCCAAAAACAGGATGCAAAAGAAAAATCTCATAGTATTTCAAACACAGAACTTCTCATAGAGTTTAAAAACTAGACATGGTAAAGAAAAAAAAAAGAAATATGACATCAGATGCTTTGGAGATTTGAAAACAAGCTTGGTTCTGAACTACTCTTAAAGAAACAGAATACAATCATGCCATCCTAGCAGGCATTTTCATATTACCAGTTGGGTGATCGATTTCAGGTACCTCTTAGACTTTTTATGCAAAGGAAGTAGAAAAATTTTAATGGAGATCTGAGTAGATTGAGGAGGGAAGCAAAATACTATGCTTTGAAATTAAAAATAAGAACTTTCACCCAGAGATATCTCAACAAATAGAAGAAGAAAATAAGAAACCTGCAAATCAAAAGGAGGAAAAAAGCACAGGCCAATGATCTCACAAAAATAAGAAAAACAAGAGAGGATAAGGTGACCTGACAGTGAAAAAGAATGCAACAAACTAAATAGCAAATATAGTAACACTGAAAAAATATATGGGAAACAAAATTAAATAGGTTTTGCTAAATCCAACTATTTTGTAACAAAAATATAACCTTAAAGCGTTCCAAATTTGTATTCCTTATTTTCCATGATCACTTTATTTTTTCCTTCACCTTCGTACTGGATGTCTTAAGTCAACTGATTACTTAATGTACTGCCTTAAATTTTCTGTAATCTCTGTCACACTTTTCACATCTCTATCTTGGGGCCACCATCCTCCGGATCTGGTTCTATATCGGGTTGCCCAGGATCCCATCCAACCTTGGCCTTGAACACCTCCAGGGACAAGACATCCACAGCCTCTCTGGGCAGTTATTCCAGCACCTCACCACTCTGTCTATGAAGAAATCTGTTGACTGAAAACATGACTCGATGACTGAATTTGTTTGAAAGCGGTGTGGCAAAAGCGAACCTTACAGCTAGAGGATTTGCAGCAAAGCATCTGACACCATAAATGAAAGCTTTTCAATAGCAATATTATTTATTTCCAAGTTTCCAGTCCTGGTACTGGTTATCAAAGCTTATGTTGAAAATTATTTTATAGTGACAGAGGTAGCTATTTTATTACTGACAAAATGACCGATAGGCCTTCATTGTTTTTTTTCTTTGAACTTGCTCATATGGTATAGAAGGATGGCTATAGCTGGGTATAAGCATAGCCCCACTGTGGTCTGCCATGGGAGCAACACCAAGGAGGGTGCACGTATGGTGTGTGTACGTGCAGGTAGAGTAGGGGGTGAGTAGGCCTTGGTTTGTAAGCAGGCTATAGCTGGATCCTGTAATAGCAGAGTGCTGGGAAAAGCTCTAGTTGGAGAGACTCTAAATTACAGGGCTGACACATGGAAACTCTGTAGAGAGGAGACAGGAATTTATTTCACTATACTAATGTTGTTCAGGCCTGGAGTGAGGAATACAGCTAATACCATACAGTCCTTTATTCTTGCCTGCGTGGATGCTTCCCTATAGTAGTTCAAACTACTATAAGGAGCCCAGTTCAGCAGGGAATTGGACTGGATGATCTTCCGGGGTCCTTTCCAACCTCAAAGATTTTGTGCTTCTGAGAAATAATGCTTTTAAAACAGCGACTTGCTCAAGTGGTCATCTTTCTTTGTTCACAAATAATTGACTCTTTTTGGTTATGTCTGGGAGCTTTATGCTTATTTTTTCAGTTACTTACTTAAGCCTAGCAGACAGTTGGGTTGGAGTGGTATCAGGGTGCTTTGATGGAAACTTGCTTATTTATCTTATGCAGAATATTAATAAGGAATTAAGGACTGAACATGCATGGAACGGTTTACCTATGAGCCATAACCCAATAACAATTGCCATGAAGTCCTATGACACAGGAACGCTAATGCAAGTTAGTGCTCCCTTCTTTAATGATCCTCCAGCACCAGTTGGAGCAACAGAGAAACCCTTTAGAAAACTGTGGGACTACAAATGCAAGAGCAACTGTTCTGCTGCAAGTATCTGATTTGTGCAGCCACTGATCACAGATCACCAAGGTTGGAAAAGACATACAAAACCATCCAGTCCAATCATCCACCTATCACCAATAGTTCTCACTAAACCATGTTTCTCAACACATCATCTAAATGTTTATCTGTAATTAATATGCCTGGTCTTTAAGCTTCTCTGATTATTTTTTAAAACAAATCTAATTTGACTGCTTCATCCTGAGCACTCTGGAAAAGAATCCTGGCAAAGAACTGGGTTGTAATCACCACTACAGTATAAAAAAACCACCACTACAGTTGAAAAAGCTCCTTGAGTAACCACGAACATCATGCCGTATTCAACCATGAAGTTGAACCAAGAGACACCCTCTTTCCCTGTGTAGTGAATTGTTTTCATTGCACAATTGACAGTAAGGTGATTGATCAATAAAATGAGACTGTGCTATTATCTTCATGTTGACAGCATTTAAAAAAAAAGCTCTTGAAGTTAGGATTACAGCACAGCTCTTAGATGAGAAAGCATCAGTAGCACGTACACAGTCAAGAACTGGGACGGGGAAAAATCATTATGAAAACACTAGGAACACAACAAAATAGGTAACTAGAACAAAATATTGACAGCTTCTCTCTATTTTTAAGTTGCAGAAGCATTTATCTTGAGTGACAGGACTGAACAGCATCTAGAAGTTGAACTTTGTAAGTATAGCTTGCTTAAAAAGAGGTGAATGCTAATTTGCATTTCTTGTTCTAACGTTTGCAAAGTGTATGCATGAGGCAGGGCGTGGGTACAGAAATTTCTTCAGTATGGAGGATAAATACACTAATAACTCAGCATCTTGTTATGAAAATTGCAGCTCTGATTTTTGACTGTCACGGACAACAATTACTGTTGCTGATTTCTGGCAAATGAAGACTATCTCGCAGGAAGAACACTTATTAGCTTTACAATCCTGTTCTGTCTTCCTGTTTTCTGTAAGGAGAGGATATCACAGGGATATGACTTTTCACTAGGTCAAAAGTTGTAAACAATATTTGGCTGGAGCTTAGATATGTTGTAAAGCAGAGCATCCTTTTGTTCTCACCCTGACTGCATTTTCAGTCAGCATAAATTGAGAGAGTTTAACCTCACTTCATACTGTGTTACTCGTTAGTAGCTCAGGATTCTGCCCTCTTTCCAATACAAGATTTTCAGAAACACCATTTACATTCCCAGAAAATGAAGTGAGGAGGGAAAAGGAGGAAATCAGTTAAACCTACTAAGAATGTTGTAAGACAGTACTAAGAAACTTACATTTTTTTTCTCCTTTACCCATAGTCATCACCTAGAATGTTACAATCAAAAAGGTCAGTGCAATAGAAAGGCAATATAGGAATGGAACAGCAAAGAGACTAGCATGGATAGAATTGCATTACAAAGGGAAAGGTGCAAAAGGTACTCACCCATCTCCTAAGATCTAAGCTCACAGGAAAGACCCCACAGAGAAGAGATCTCCAGAAACAGATCCTTCCCCAGTAGCACTCAGCCCTTAATTGGGGTCTAGGAGAGATGCAGCCAGGCTCCACCTCTTCCAATCGCACAGCTGAATTGCCTTCACCTGTGCTCTCAGGGCTGACTCAGTGCTTGCCTCAGGTGATCAATCAGAGGTTCAGGCTGTGATCAACAGTTACCATACAGAAAAGCTTTTATTGAAACCAAAAGCACTGATCGATCAACAGTAAAGTTTCTGGACCAGTTACTTCTAAACGTGCAAAGTATGTAACTGCCGATGGATGTGTCAGTTCATCTGGGTCTGGACCTTCTAATCTGTGCAGCACAGATGAATTGATGCCTTCAAAGAAGGGAAAATTGTGCTTAAATTACAGCTGTGTTTCCATGAGAGCTCTAGGACTGTAAGACGAGTATCTGGCTTGGAATCTGTTTCTTGCAGTTTCTGCATTTCTGCTGTATTTTCACCGTGTTTTGTTTCTCTTGTTTACTGAATGTGAACCTTGTGTGCCTAAATCTTTTCCTGCAACCAGGAGTGAGAATACCTCCTTCAAGAACATAACTATCGTAGCTTTTTGTAATCCAGTACTCACTTTACCAGATGTTGCAGAGGTACAACACTAACTAGCCCCATTCCTATACTTGGAGTTTTCGTTGAAGGGGAAATTCTGTTACTTTATTAGCAGAAGTCCCTGATTCAAATTCAAATGTGGAATTTCTAGCAATAATTATGTGCAGAGGGTAGTCTTAATAAAGGTTTTGTGCACTCCAGGCAAAGCTTCTGGAGAGAATCATGTTTAGTAAGACCTGCATACAGTTGTATGTCTACAAAAGGTTGGCCTTTTTATGTCACCTTAAAGGTTCGGTTCAGACATACATAGGAAAATTCAGACTAACAAATATTGTATGCTTGCCATTTAACCCCAGAAGTATGCAAATGTGTTGTGGGTACCTACTTTCCTCCTTAATAGCACGAGTATTTTAACACCACTGAGTACTGCTGGATTGTAAGATCTCATCTGTGAACTTTCACAGAATTTAGTTGTTCCTTTCTTGTCCTTTCTAAGGTGTTGCTTAGAAAACAGGAAGCTTTCCCACTGACCTGATCCTATGTCTGAATAGTGGATGAAAATCAAAATTCTTTGATTTAGTTCAGAATGAGAAGTATTTGAATCAAGACATGGTTCTCCGTCTGTTATTGCTAAGAGGGTTCCCTGCATCCTGTTGAAGTGTCATCATCACAGAGTGGAAGTTGGTCATATTACAGGCGAGAAGGATTGTTCTGGGAGTCTGAGGGCGTATGGTTGAGTGAAATGAAAGATTATGTTTGAGAAGATATAGTGTTGTCTCATCCATTGGTGGGGCTTTTTCTTCTGAACCGTTTACAGTCCTGCAGTTTCCTGGAAGAAACTAGTGGTCATGTAATCTAACATCTTGCCCAAAGCAGGGCTCATTGAAGCTAGACCAGTTTGTACAGGGCTGAGTTCTGATTAATAGAATAGATAGAATAGAATAGATTAATAGATCTCCATAGATGAAGATTCTGCAAACAGGATGTGGATAGCTTTTTCAATACTCAAATAGTTAGATAATGACAACTTTTACATGTTTTCCATTTTGCAATTTGTCCTCATTCCCACCACATGGAAGTGTACTTCATTACCAGTATTTTGGGGACATACGTTGAAATGAGAAGAACAGAGCTCTTCTATACAGTTTTGCTGCAGCAAGAAGATAAAGAAACCGAAAGATGATTCCCTTAGAAGGGAGACCTAATTTTTTTACTATTTGAATTTAGAAATTTTTAAGTTTTAAGTTATCTACCCACTGATTCGATTCAGGGCATTTCGCAAGAGGTATCATCTTAAATACTATGAGTAAAACATTATTCACACAAAGAGATAGTTTTTAACATTTCTCTAAAAATATAAAAGAAATGATTTGGCCTCATTTGACCTCTCATGAGAAGAGGTTTGTTTCCATTTCTCATTTGCCCATTAGACTGACTTTTTTCCAAGAGTAGCTGGCAAAAAAAAAAAAAAGTTGCAGGGAGCAGCAGAGCAGCAACTTTCTTCTTTGTTAACCATCTCAGTCTATTTAGGTTGTTGATATTATAAAACACCCATAGCATAAGCAGGATGTATAATCAGACACACTTCATGGGAGCGTTTCACCTCCAGCTGCTTACCCAAACCTTTTTAAGAGGGAAAAGCCTTCCATGCCCCCTGGGGTACAGTAAGTTACTACACAGAGCAACCTCTTAAGTTACAGATCAGTTCTTTCAAAAAGTTTTACCTGAGGCTGGAAATAAACTGAGCTTTCTCCTCCCACAGAACCCAGTTCCTTCCCCACCTAAGCTCTTCCCTTCCACATCCACACTCATCCCCACAAGCAAAAAAAAAAAAAAAACCACAAAAAAGCCAGCCCCACTCCAAAAAAAAAATGTCTTTGAGATAACACACACAACAGAAAATAGCCCCACAAAAACAGGGGAAAAAAAAGCAGTTCACATGCTCTGTGGACTGTCACCTTCTCACCCACCTCAAACACAAATCAACCAAACTGACACACAACAAATGCCCATCTCTACATCCACAGAACCATACAATTGCCAAGGTTGGAAAACACCTCCAAGATCATTCGCCTATCACCAATACTTCTCACTAAACCATGTCCCTCAACACAATATCTGAACGTTCCTTGAACGCCTCTAAGGCAAACAAACCAGCCTGCCACGCCATGACCATCCATCACACCCCATCTCTACAGCCAATGAAGCCACCAAATCAACCAAGCTGACACAAAATGAGGGTTCACCTCAAGCAGAAAAAAACATCCATAAGGACTGGGGGTCTGCTACAGCCAAAGGACCATCTACAGGGTACACCACAACACCCAAGATTTACCTCTTGGGTCAACTCTGCTGCTTCTGCCTCTTACACAGGGGGCACACTCTACAGCCTTCAGCACAGCCCAGCTCCAGCACTGCAGCTCCTAACCAAGGATGTTAACCTTCCTCTTGGGACACCAGCTGCACCAAGACCTGACAGAAGAGCAACTCTGGAGGGCTGGACCCCTGGACCGCACCAATGAACAGCACCAGGACCCCCGAACTCCTGCAGACAAGGACTGCCCGAGCCCCTCCAAGGGCAGCACTTCTCACCTCTCCCTCCATCAATTCCATTCTTCCAGGACAGCACCTGCCACATGCCTTCAGGGCTGAAAGTAAGCCTCACCTCCAAACACAAGGGACTCCCCTCCAGGGAGGACCAACGCCTGCCACACACCATCACCTCCAAACACAAGGGGCTTTTGTCCCCTGGCACCCATTCCCAGCCATAAATTCCATCCCAGGAATAGCGCACACAGGTCAGGGACCACTCACCTCACTCTGCAGAGGCACCAGAATCGCTCCAGCCCTGAACCCACAGGAAGCACTCCAGGAACCAATTCCAGGGTGGGCAACCTTCGGGTTGGAGGATGCTCACCGCTGGGCCGCATTGCTCACCTTCTTCATCCCACTGAAGATGAAAGCACTCACATATTCAGGCCGATCCTCGCTGCAGCCCTCATGCTGCAATAAGACAAGAATCACAGAGCTGTAGGGATTGGAAAGGCCTCTGTAGGCATCATCCCTCCCCACTCTCTTGCTGAAGCAGCTTGTTTCAGAATGTTACGTCTCATTTAAAGCTGTCAATGCTGCAAGAGTTCTACCCCTTTCTAAAATAATTCTTTAATCCTGAGAAATGTTAGGCTGATAGCAAGAAAAGTTCATGCCTTCCCTGCATGAGTAGCTGTCTGGCATATAAACAGATTTATCTCTCCCATCATATCCATATATGACATTGGCTATCGATTATAATAAGAGTAGAAACAAATACATTTAGTCTCCTTATTTGGGCTGTACTGGATGTATGTTCTACTGTTTGTTACATCGGAGTAGGCTTCACCTGCTTCTCTGCTTCCAGGCTTTCCTGGCATCTCTTGTTTACCTGCACTGACAGTTCAGCCTTTTGGAACATGGAATGCTTTGGGTTAGAATTCAAAGAACTGAGCCTTTACACGCAGGCTTGAAATAAGTAACAATCATCACCAGGTGAAAGACGTGTTTTGTTAAAATCTCACTATACATTTTAGAATCTGTCTAGGAAGAAGAAGAGAGTAGGTGCTGGTTGAGACGAAGAAAAGAGTAGATGCGGCCACATTTGTTTCTCATCTCAGGGGCAGTAGGGCTAGCCCCCCACACCTCCATAAACACAAGTGGAATCTTCAGAGTTAGTACTTTCCTAGTTTAATGATGGCCATGACAGCCATATACCGCCATCAGATCATGCTGCACTTCAGCAGTGGTTAGTCTTTGTGAAGGAGCATTGGTACCCACTAAAAAGCATTAGATTCTCCACTCTATCCAGCATTAGCTTCTTGCTGTCACAAAGGAGAAAACAAAATATAGAAGATATAATAGAATAATGCATTTTTAAAGTTGAGTTGAGTTTGATATTCAAAGTCTATCTTGAATGATATAAAAGGTTCTTGATCGCATCCCAACAGCTTACATTATTAAAAAGCAAAACCTTTTAAGTTGAAAATATTTTCTGAATGCCATCTTAAGAAAAGCTGACTGAAAAAATCAGGCTTTTTAGTCACTTGGAAATAACGGATAGTGTATATTTTGACTCCTAAAATAAGGTTTTAATAACATATTGGTAACAGGAAAAAAATCGGTACATTGATCACTGATCCCAGAATGTCTAATCTAGGATCTCTGCTGCCAGCTGCTCTTCTTGTTCCCTTAAAGTGTATGTGTTCTGATGATTAAAAAAATAATAACAAAAGAACCCAACCAAAACCAAGACACAAGAGTTTGCTATATAAATAAGGAAAGATATAACACCTCTGTTTTTTTAAACAGCTACTAATTTAAAATAACTTACTGTATTTTTATCCATCAGATGATCTTTTTACCAGAAAGTATATGACAGGCACTGTCAGAAATTCATTGAAGTTCAGAGAATTCAGAAGTAATGACTGATATTCAAACACTGCATAGTTATTGTAGAAGGGCTGTATTACTCTGGAGCTCCCCAGACGTAATTTTCTTCTTAAGCATTAATGACCCATTGAGATAACTTATGATGATGCCTCCCTTTCATTAAATGGGAATCATTTAATGTTCTCATGTGAATATATTTGTTTAGCTGGTTGTAGTGATTATTCATTGATTCCACAATGACTTTTTTTTCATGATCAAATGTGTAAGAAAATTATTGCCTGAGTGTATGCATGCAAATGTACCAGAGCTGTGTGATCTTCAATCTAGCTTTAAAAGTTGTGAGCCTTTCAGTGTCGACACATTGTACAAATGATTCCATCCAAATTATATAGATAAACTAGGTATTTATCAGCAAGTAAAGGAAAGAAGAGTTGTTTTCCTGAATGATCTATAAAGGAAAGTTGTTTTAATAGAGCATTAGCTTTCCTATGCTCTCAAATAACACTGAAAGTATATTTAAATTGGCAATAGATGGCAGCATAGCTCTTCAGGAGAGTACTGTAAGGTACTTAACGATTAATGTTGATGTAAATTACTTCAGCAGAAAGTTATTGTCTCAATAAATGTTGTTCTGCTGCATTTTTTTGTCGCAAGTTCATTATCTATTTTTGCTCTAAAATAGCAGGAAGAGTCTTGGAATGGAACAGAAGTTAAGGCTATATTTTATGACTTAATATATACAACAACAGGAAAAGGTTTGAAAGAAAAATGTGTTTAGGACATACATGGATGTATTTTTCAACACCAGTACATTAAGTTGAGCTAAAAATCTTAATTATGTTTATTTTGTAAAACCTTAAGATTGTTGTGTGAATAGAACCATATTTTAAAGGACAGATTTTTATAGAGCCTACCTTAAGAAACTCATTTTCTTACTCTGTTGTTAGTCTCTTGAGTTCAGTCCCAAAAGTCAGGATCTGATAGTATAGAATCCTATTCAGACTTGAAGAACAGATTAATTTGAAATTATAGTATTCAGCCATTCACAAATAAACTATTAAATGTATACCTGCTCTACACTGATTGACTTTGGCAAGGGGTGTGAAGATGTGGGGAGGAGCAGGGCAGCAGAACAAAAATACAAAGCTTTTTATAGTACCATTTCTGAGCTTCAGCTTTTCAGTCAACTTCCTCCATGAGATGGCACAAGTGAGAGTTCTTGGAGGGAAAGAGAAGACATTCATGAAGGGCATTTGAGGTTGGTGGCAGCTGGAAGCTTTCTTCTGAAATGCAGATGGTGTTAGACAAGAAGACAATCAGATCAGGGGAAGGACAGCTCGTAGCATACAAGTTCTTCCATTCTCCATTTTCAGTGCTTTAAGGTAAAGAGTAGCACACGTTTGCTTGGAAAAGACCTGCATCTCAAAAAAAAGTGTTCTACCTTCTGGCATAGTTCACTATGCGCTAGTTTCTATCGTACGTATAATCCTGTTTTCTGAGTCTGGACTTAGCTTTACTAGAGTTTTTTAGGTTCAAGAAGGGCCATGTTCCCCATCTACTATCTGAATTATCTTAATAGGCAGAGTAGAGCCAAGTAGATGATTAGTCCTGATCTCACCAGTTCCAGGCTCTCCTTTTTTTCATTGTCATACTAATTATTTATTTGCAATACCTATGTTGTTGATTGGGTTGGCTTTGTTTTTGTTTTGTTTGTTTTTTATATTTGTTTCAATTACCGTTAATTGAGATATTTGAGTAGTATCGTATGACTGGCTATTATAAGTGAAAACATATTACCTGCTTGTAAGCTTACTGTGAAAGCTGATATATGGAGTGGAAAATGTGATAGATAATCTTCTCTGTCAGCCTGAGAGCATCTGCATTTGTCAGCCTTTCCATTCAGGAAGGAGAGGCCTGCATACTCTGTCACCTTCCTATTGCCTTTGATCAGAAATATAACTTGACTCCTGACAGCAAGGAAATTTTTCTTGTTTCAAGTTTTATTGAAATCAGTGCATCTAAGAATGGGTCTTGATTGACTTCTTGAGGTTCAGCAGATCACACGTTTTATACCTTTATTAAAAATATTTATTAAAATATTAAATTTTCATATTAAAGTATTCATATGTGCTTTGCAGTAACTGTGGGAAGCTCTAAAGCCACTGCCCATATCATGCTTTATACTTCTGCTGTAGAAAAATCATAATTTATCTATTAATATAATTGATGTTTCTGAAGGAAGAATTAAACCAGTAGGAAGATGAACTTTCCAAATTTCACTTGTCCTTATGGTATCAGAGTATCTCTCATTTGTGCATCAGTTCATGTGGTCATCTGTTGTTTCTTTTCTTTCATCCCAAGGGGCAAGAGTGCGTTATGTTTTGGCAAGCAGGATTTTGTTGTTTTGATTGCATGGTTGTTTCAGTTTCATAAGCATGTGCTAAAGACAACATCAACAAGATGTGTCTTGCATTTGGAGCAGAGATTGATGACATTTCTGATCACATCCACTTAGTGATTGTTTGAGGATGTTAAAAACTACTGGACAATATTGTTCCTTGTAGTTTCTCAGAAATGAGCTACCAGTGAAAATACAATTTGCTCTACACAAAATTGCTAAAATAGATATTAAATATTTTTGAAAAATGAACCGATGACCCCCCTTTTAAATCCTGTCATACATTATTTGTCATAGCAATACCCACAGAAAACACAGTTGCTCCTTTTACATCAAATAAAGAGCCATGAAGAAGTCAGAATTGTTATGTAAAAATAAATAAATAAATAAATAAATATTTTTGTGGATTCTGTTACTTTTGGAGTACTAAGAATCCAGTTTAATCTTATTTTTTTCCATCCTTAGCTACTACAACATTCATGTTAAAGTATACTTCTGTTTCACTGGTTCAAGTTTCACTGGTGCATATCTCAGACCATACAGTGCCCACCCAAATAAACGTTGTCCAAAAGGGACTTCGTAGAGCTGTGACCAACAGAAGAATGGTTTACACAGGATTCAAGTGCCAACAAGGTTAGGAGAGTGTTACAAGATACACAATCTTATCAAAAGTATGTGGATAAACTTGTTGAGCACAAGATGGCCCAACAGTAAGGGATGAGAGTAGAATGTGAACATGCAGATCAGGGTACAGGTCACACGTGAAACCCAGGGAGGGCTGTGGTGCAACTGAAGTCTCCTGCATAGGTTAGCTTCAGCTTACATCATTCTGATGACCGAACTAAGAAGTCATGCAACTCTGTACTGACTAAAGGATCTTTGCTTTGTGCCAGACATACAGATGCTAACAGCTTGGAGTGGCAATCACACAATAACATTTGACTTGTCTCAGACAAATTCATGATGATTCCTTGTAACAGAAGAGTTACTGGCACTGAGGTCCTGTCAGACTGACAAAAAGTACTGCCAAAAATGGACATACAACACCTACAAGTAAAAGAAACCAAAGATAGACTTTTCTGTGTTTATTTTCTAATACACAGAATTTTCTGTATTTCTATAAAAGAGAACAGTAAAACTGGAAGATAGTGCAGATTTGTAAAATTCCAAGTTTGCGTTCATGTATATTAATAACATCTGTGCATGACAGCACATTATTGCTGCTTTGAGGGAAACAGAGCCACTCAGCTGAAGAAAGTCACTGACTAATCACCATAAAGCAGAATCCACTGAAGTGGTAAAACAGGTTTTGTCCCCAATAATTTCTTCTGCTTTCTGGTTATTTCAGTTCAGTAATTTATTCACTTGGAGTTGAAAGCCAGCTGGGAAATGGAAAAAAAAATTAAACCTAGTTTGCTTCATAGAATCTGTAGAATAAAAACAATGTGATTGCTGATGAGCTTTCCTATTTCTACTTTGTCAGATATGAGCTAATCAGAAACAACCACCCCAGCCCATTAACTGTAGATAGCACTGTACAAACTTCTTCATTTTATACTCTTTTTTTAATCTTAAATATGAGGCACGTTAAATGTAGATGTCATAGAATCACAGGGGTTGGAAGAGACCTCTGGAGATCATTTAGTCCAACCCCCTGCTAAAGCAGGTTCTGTACAGGAGATTGAGTAGGAAAGAGTCTTGAATATCTCCTGAGAAGGAGACTCCACCATCTCTATGTGCAACCAGTTCCAATGCTGTGTACCTAACTTGTGAGCACTTTCAACTCAATTTTATGTTCTTTCCATAAGTGATTACAAGTAATACACCAAAAATAAACTTTAAAGCAATGCCATCCTTTACTTTCTAATAACAGAGATACAAAGGCAAAGCAAGATTGAAGACACGACTGAAAGGGATGATGCATATCAACTCATTTCAGTAGAGCTGCTCACTGCTTTATTTCTAATCTATCCATGTCAGATAATAAAACTTAAGAAAACAAAACAAAACCAAATGGAAAACAAAACTCATCACCACCAAGTGAAAGCTATGGTAAACTTCATTTTTTTTTAACATCAGATATTTTGTCTTTTCCTCAGTATCCCTCCTAAGCCTCCCATGTCTGCAGCAGCTGATCACAGTATTTGGTCATCTTTAATCCTGTCAAAACTGTCAGCTCATCTACACTCTATCTAGTGTAAAACTCACTGAACCACTGGCATATCTACTGTTTCCCCTTCCCCAAATGCCCTCAGTAAGCTGTTTTCCCTACAGAAAACAGTTAGATGGGAAGAGCAAGGTATTAGGGTCATTTGGAACTTTTGCAATACAGCCTTACACGTAGAAGTGGGAATTACTATATTCATTCAAATACCAGCTACTTTAGAGATGACAGCAAGACATTATCTCAAAGCTGTCGGCATACACAATGAAGAGACATAGGAAGCTGCAACTCTGCATGTCTTTTGTAAGCCATTGCCACTGCTGGGGAATACATTCCTTAGTTATTTCAGCAGCCCATGAAGCTTAAGCCTCAAGCAATTCTTTAGGTATTTCTAATAGCATTACACACAGGATTATGAGTTAAGTGGCTAACTAATTGAGGGACAACAATTTCCACATCCTTCTGCTAACACACAACACCTTGGTCTGGAGAGACTAATGACTTTTCTTGGGCATATGCCGCATTTCCTCAACCAATTAAAATGATCAAAATTTATAAACTTGCCCTTCAGCCTACAATGCTGTTTACATGAGATAAATATAAGGAGTCTGCAGTCACGCGAGGACTGCCTGCAAACGTGTTCTCAATGATGTTTATTCAGCACCTTGAGTTAAATCTCATTCACTGATTCAATGGCAAAGTACACATTTCTTCCACTGAGAACAAGAGAGGATCAGTACTGCTATAAAGGAAAGGTTTAAATCCCACCTATGTTGTCCATATTAACAGATACATTGATTTGTATTCTAGAACAAATCATTCACAGAAGGGTTTTCCTCTAGCTGGTCTGTGAGAGCAACCTGCAGTACTAATTTCTATCTAAAGAACTAGTTGTAAATCTGCTTCATTCCCTAGTTAACTTAAGCACTACAAAACTACAAAAATACAAACTAAAATTAAAATTAAAAAAAAAAAACCCTCAAACTAATTTATGCAAGACCGTTAACTTCCTTAATCAACACCATTTCATGAAGCAGTAAATAGTTACTGGCAAAAGAATGACTAAAAGCAAGCACTTAGAAAATGCATTTCTTGAATTTTTCTTTGAAAAAACATTTCTTGGAATCTAATTGCAAGTCAGTGGTGGGTTTTTATAGACTTATAAAGCCTATTCTATCAATACGCTGGTGTATAACCTGCTAATTATTAATCCCTTGTTGAATTCCACATAAGTTTTGCACCTTAGTACAACTTTTCTGCAAACAAAGAACAATCATGATTTTTATATATTTTTTTTCCAAATTAAAGCCCGATATAAACAGATATGTTGAGCCCATAGTGCTTAAAAAAAGTTATATGTGCCAGATGGTGGAATGCCTCTGTAGAGTTTCTGCAGTGAATTGGAGCAGTATTTCACCATACTGGTTCCAAGAGTCTGCAAGCAATGAACTCGGTTACCTTGAAAGTTCCTGAGCAGCAGGTGGAGCAGACTGACCCCCTGCACTTCAGTTCTTGAGCTCTTTCAGAGAAAGGAGCAGTCCTGAACAGCTCAAGAGCTGCGTTATACTAAATTTATTTTTTATTTTATTATATTTTTGTTACCCCTCTCTCCCAGCCTCCAGACAGGACATCTAGCAAGAGTACTGTGGTATTTTTGCTCCTCTCATGCTCAGGGAGAAAATCATCAGCTGTCTTTCAAAAATGAACGTGAGCCAATGTTGCTGTTTTTTATGTGGGTCTAAACAGCTGCTTATCTTGAGTCTTGTAATTGGTTTACCTCTTCCTGTGGGAATTTGATTTGTGATAGCCTCTCTCTCTACCAAAGACTTCAGAGTAGGAACAGCTCCACAGGCCAACAGAGTTGAGGATTTCTGCCCTGCAGAGCTCAAAGAAGATGGAGATGACATTAGAAGGAAGGTTGAAGCATTTGCATCCTCACTTTTTTCCTTATCAGAGGAAAAAATTCCCCGCAGTGGGAATGTGGGGACAAAAATTCCCCTTCAGTACTGGGCATGAGCCCCAGAATGTAAACCTAGGGAGCAAAGTATGTATTTTCAGACTTGACTGACAATATCCAGAAAACAGCAAAAAATGTACTATTCCTACTGCTTCACATGATAATGGCTCTGAATTAATTACCGCCAATTAATTATTACAGCATCTTAAAGCAATGATATGATACAGAAATGCCTCTAGCAATTAAAATTCCTTACTTTGGAGCACATTGCTCTGGTCAGTGGCCTGGACCACAAAAACAATGTAGTTGGCTTCTACTTTCTTTTGCTAAATCCCCACAGGAATTAAGTGACTCAACTTCTAACTCAGACAAGACAACGGATACAATCTCTCTCAGTTTTAATTCATGAAAAACCACCTTCTGAGTCCTTACCGTACAGCCATTTCACTGGGCTACGATTTTCAGTTTCTTACCTCAAAGTGCATCACTGTAGGTGCTGATATAGAGGGAGGGTAAGGTTTTGTATCCTTTGCTCCCTTCCCTGACACATTGCTGAGTCTCAACCATGTCTACTGCATAGGAGCGGATGATTTCACATGCTAGAATCAGTGAGGTAGAAAGAAAGCGAGGCAATGCTCAGCAGCCAAACCATGTGAAGCATCTCTTCATTTTCTACTCTGTATGGCTCCATACCTGTGACACAGCAAGAGAAGAACACAAGGCTCCACCAACTCCATTCTCTTCTTACATCTAGCGTAACACTGTCACCACTCCCCCTATCTTTAAAGAAATAAGCTAGGAAGCTTACTTGAACAAGAAGTCCATTGCAACTGTGCAGTAATAACCTCAGTCTTATTCTTCCATGATCCTGTTGCACCAAGACCACTTCAGGACACTGCTAACATTTAAACCCTCCTTTAAGGAATTGTAGGAGAATGGATTGGTAAAGAATGTATTTTGAGTCTACTGATGTATTTTTGATTGGTCCCTGCAAATGACTTGCCACGTTTTGTTTTTTTTTTTTTCTTTTAGCACTTAAAGGTTAGACCAAATTTCAGAGATGTGATATATTTGCTCTGCTCTGGATGTCAAAAATAAAGAAGTCTTTTAATTGTGGAAGGATATTAGGTGATAAACAGCAAAGGTCACACTATGACCTGCACACCCGCAGCAGAGAACTTCATTACCTCAGCTGTACAGAGAACAAAACGAACCAATTTCCTAGTGGTCCCAAGAGACACAATGACTGACAGGAAGATAAATAGGGAACTACAATTTTAACAAATATGGACAATCTGTGAATTTATTGGAAATATGAAAAAACAAGAGGGCCTTTTACAGTATGAGTGAAACGCAAGCTTAAGAATAAAAGGAATATAGCAATAAATATTCAAATTAAACGAATATTTAAGCCAAGAGAAAAGTAAATTATGAAATCATAATGTTCTCTAAATCTGGATTAGTAGAGACTGCTGCTCTTCATATGAAATTATATATCATCCTTGAAAAGAGTGTTTAAGTAAAACTGGAGAAATTGGATTGGCTCCCAGTAAGAGGAATATTTCATTTTTGATTCTGATGATATTAACTGAAACCTATGTTTTAAGGAGGAAAAAGAAAAAAAGAACTGATATGTTTATAGAACATAAACATAGAAGATCAAAGGAAATATTGCCGAATTTTGCCTGCTAGAAAATAAAAACAAAAAAAGAAAACTCTGACTATTTATTCATTTTGATTTCTCTGAATGCTTATTTTTCCTTCTGATAGCAGCATTAAAGACAACATGGTGTGGTAAGAAAGCACATAAAGCAGTTTCTTTTAGATATTTCCCAACGTAAATTCCAAACGAAAAAAATCCTACTGTTCATTCCTTTCTGATAGATATAACAATTATGGAAAACCAATGGAAGATATTGTTCCATTTCTTACAATTTCAAATGTCCCAATGGTTGCATTGTCCCATCTACGTGTGTCTATTTTTAGATGAGATTCGTCTTCAGAAGGAGTGGAGAAAAATATTCACAAGATCTGTGGGTTAATTCCATCACGTAGGAATGAATAAAGCTTAATGGTATCTTAGAGCAAAATATTATATCTTTGTTATTTAAGATATCTGGTATTTGTTTATTTATTTTTGTTATTTAGATATTTGCATCACAGGATATCAAATTATTTAAAGTAACTGATTATACACAAGGAAATATTTTCTTATATTTAGTTGTTTACTTTCATTTCAAGTTCTTTTTTTTTTGTGCATGTCTTTTTAAGTTTTGTGTTGTTGTTGTTTGTTTGTTTTTTGGGGGGGTTCTCACATTGTCTGTATTTTGGATAGGGTTGCAGGATAAAAAACAGACCCTGAAAAAAATGTAGATTGACTGGATACAGCCAGTAGGTCCAACTACAGTATATAGCAATAAAGTTATTGTAGAAATCCCATGCTCATTAATAGCAATCATCATCTCTATAAATCAGGCTAGACCTTACCCATGTCAACTACGTGCTCCTAAATAAATGACACATGGTCCTGGCAAAGACTATGAGAAAAGTGCAGTATTCTTTTGGTTTCATAAAATAAGGTAGAAAGAACTAAGCCTATTCTGTACAGAACAACAGCAAACTTTGGTACATCATGACAAATTCTGTTTTAAATCTGGCAAGCTGTGTCATTCATCCACCCCTCTAAGCCAAAAGCTGTTAGAAAAAGATGTGACCATCTCGTCAGAAATGTAAGGAAAAGAATAGCATTCCTGCCATAGGCAAAGTAATCATAGAATCATAGAATGGCTTGGGTTGGAAGGGACCTCAAGGATCATCAAGCTCCAATTCCCCCCACCACATGCAGGGCCATCAACCTCCACATTTAATATAAAACATTATGCTTTTCTCAGCCTCAAGAATTCCACCACTCACATGTTCCCTGGCACAGCTGAATCATAGCTGAAGAAAGGATATGTCCTTTATCTTCTGTTTCCTTCTAGAACTACCAGATTTCTCACATTTCTATAGTTATTGTGGTTACTGTTCCATAAATGCTCATTCTCTATTGCTAGTCCAGAGGCAGGAACTCCTCCTGTCCAAAATGCATGAAAGCAGAATTCATCAGAGACAGCAAACAAACTCCACGATCAAAACACAGTCTGTACTTTGGCGAAAACATGAAAGAGTTCTCAGAATTAAACCAATGTAAACAACGTCTTGAGCTAGGCACAAGTGGACATTGCAAGTGTGCAACTAATTATATTAACATCACTTTATCCAGCTTAATTTACAGACAGGGATGTTTTCAACATATTATACTTGTTGAATGAGTCTAAAATATGTACATATATATTTTGCACATCCATTACCTATAAAGTAAAGTAGCAGTTGGTAACACATAATTCATTTTAGAATTTGAAATAAAATATATTTCCCTCAAAGAAAATTTCTATTCTGCTTCAATAGCAACTATTAGGAAAAGATAAGTAGACTGATTTTATGCTGTGGTCCAAAGATAAGCAAATCTGAATTCTTGAACTGAAAGGTCTAATAAAAATTGTCTCCTCCCCCAGCCCCCCTTTAAGAATAAAACAATAATCTCAAGTTAGTCTCAACCCTCCATGCAGGGCACAATGAAAATGAGCAAGAAAGCACTTAAACATTGAAGCAGACCATACAATGGCACCATAGCATGTTCAAATTATGAACTTTTACTGTACAGTCCAGCTAAGAGGCTCGCTCATTTGCAACATGTACTGCTGAATTCCCATGCTAGTAATGAAATACTAGCAGGCGAGGTACCTCTGTGCTGAAACATATTAGAGATTTGTAGGAATAGAATGGAAATTTCTACATGCGAAGTCAGCTAACCAACATAATAACCCACTCTTTAGTGTTTCTGTTTCAAAATACCCTCTTCAAAGGACTCGCAATTTATTTCAGAGTCCATAAGGGAATAATCAAAAGAAACAATGCCAAAAGCCATGCAGTGTTTCTCACTAAAATTGAGCATAGAACAGCATAAACAAAGTCTCTCCACATGTCTGATTAAGAGCGCTTAATTACAATGGTCTAAAAGAGTTCAGTTCACGCAAAACAAAGTGGGAAAGATGAAACCAAATTTAAAAAAAAAAAATCGTTGTCTGGGTGGGGATTTAATTCACTGAAGAAACACGACAAAATACAAAGCAAGCAAGATGTGAAGGCAAACTGGGGCAACAGTAGACTTCCTCCAGAATTCAACTATTCATGCCAAGAATCTGTTTCCTTATGAAATCCTCATCTAACTTCACAATAAATTTTGCTGCAAACTCATGTCTGCTTTTTACTGCATTAGAATAAATGAAGTAAGAAGCTAAAAAACAAATTCAGAAGTGTTCCTCAGATGACACATATCAGAAAAAGAATATTTAATGAAGTGCCCTAGCAGGCAACTATAGCTCTCTTTTTTGGAGAGACATCAAGCACTGAAGGTGTAGGAATTATTGTACATCTTTCATTCAAACACTATTTGCAGGGATCAATTTTCCCCTTGAAATTATCCATTCCACTTAGGATGCGAACAGCTGTTATTCATTCAACAGCTTCACCCAAAAGAAGGGATTTTAAAGGACACATTTGGGATATTTTCCGCAGTCTTCTAACCATGAAAGTCATAATCAAAAGTAAACCTAAAAAACAAAGGATTCCTGTCATCTTGCAGAAGTAATAAAACCGCCATATTTAATTATAACCCTTTCATATGGCTTTTCTTCCTCAGTGGTCTATAGCTGATGGAAAATACATTGTGTCAAGAAAAGGAAGAGAGGAAATTTCACACTTATAATACTTCTGACTAATCTCTTTGTTACCAGTTAGATGCATGATGTTCATCCAAGCCTCTCACTTCATGGTAGTCTCACCACAGGATGTTCAGACTCACAGAGGCCATTGCAGATGCCTGCATAAAATCATAGAATGGCTTGGGTTGAAAGGGTCCCCAAGGATCATCAAGTTCCAACCCCCTGCCAAAGGCAGGGCCACCAACCTTCAGATCTGGTACCAGACCAGTCTGCCCAGGGCCCCATCCAACCTGGCCCTGAACACCTCCAGGGATGGACAGGGCATCCACAGCCTCTCTGGGCAGCTGTTCCAGCACCTCACCACACTCTCTCTGAAGAACTTTCCTGACATCTAATCTAAATCTGTCTTCCTTAAGCTTAAAACCATTCCCCACATACATCATGTCCATTTTCTCCCTTTTCCCCCATTCCTACATCCTGTAGTCACCGTAGGCACACGATACAGACCACAGGATCCACCAGGCAGAACACACAACTGTGTTATTTGAGGTATTTCTCAGCTGGCAGAACTAGGAATGACAGGCTGTTGAATTTGCCTTTCCGAAGCCATTTAAAACAGTGAGCATAAATAAAGCATCTTAAATAAATAAATAGGAATCCAAGTCAGGTTCTTGGGTTGTTTTTGCTGCTGCTGTTGTTGTTGTCGTTTGAACTAATGCTCTTTTCATTAGAGTCAATATATTTACTTGGTTTCATGAAACTTTTCTCTAGGCATTACTTCATACAAAAAATCTATCTGATTTAAAAAACTGTGACCTGAAATCTAACACAAATCCTCACTTTCTAGAATCTAGCATTCCTTCAGTTCTTCTGCAATCCTTGTATACATTCTTCATTTTAATTAAACGTAATGCTAACAATAAACAATGGAAAAGTTTCCTTCACTTCTCAACAGCATTAATTCTCAATAAAGACTTGCAGCTTGAAACCAATTTGTCTAGAGGATGATAGCACGCACACCTTGAAGCCTTCCCCATCTGTCTTGTGAAATTAAAGTTAGCAAACTCTTCAAATATGAAACATTGGTGGTTTCAAAAACTATGCAATAAGAGCAAGATTCTATAGACAGCAAAATTAGCAAAACGTAATGGCATGGTAAAAACAAAAGTAAAATGTATATGCCTATACATAATACGAACATGTCCTTTGCGATACAAAGATTTATGAGCCAGATTTTCAGTACTGTAAGTTACCCCTTCCTTTTTCCCTTCAACCTTCATCATAAATAGGGACTACAGTAACTAACCACATTTTTAAGTTCATTTAGTAGTCAGGAAATTTCTCTAATTTTAAGATTCTCCTTTATCACACAAAGAAGTTTCTTTCAACAATGCAGTTGAACAGCTTATTGTTTTAAAAAGTTGTAACCTCAGATTAACACTAAAATATTTCATTATAAGTCAAACTGAGCAAGAAACTCCAGAATATATTAATCTTTGTCTAAAATGCATATTTTTCTAAATATTGTGCCCATGGTGCAGCACTTCAAAGGAAGACTCACAGAGAAATATTAAAAATTGGCATTTGAGTTATGATTATCTAGAAATATCCCCAGAATAGTTGCCTTTGAAGACATCACAACAACGACAATTTTTAAGTAACTGATTACTTCAGTAAGTAATTTTCTCCCTTCTCCTGTCCTTACATAGAGGTGATGTTATGGATTTCACCAACAGAAGTAGTTTGTATCATGATAAATTCAAAGATAGCAGCATTAAAAAAGGCAAGTATATTAATAGTGCTAAGTATTTCAGATACATTTTTCACCCTGTAATCAGCTCTTCAGAATATCAACTTAATAAAGGCTGTTCAGCAACTTCTATCACCAGCTATACTTTAAAACTCTGGTTTTGAGTTTGGTTGAGAAGTGTCCCGATTGTAGATGTAAACAATTACTGTTTTCTGTCTACTGTTGTAGTGCTTGTATCTTCTCCAATTTTAGTTATTTTAAGTCCAAGAAGTCTATCATTATTACTACCAAATTCACTGACGAACAGCAAATGCTTTGCACAGATTTTATTGCAGACTTTCATGATTGAAATACCCCTTTGGGTGCTACTCTTGCTCCATTGGTCAATACTCAGTACAAAATAGATCTTAGTATCTGAGATGGGGCTATCAATCCCAGGAAACTATTTCATCTCTAACACTGAGAGTCTCTCATGGCTCAGCTTACATATTTATTATTCAAATCAGTCCTTCTTTCTTGAGCACTGTAACTCCATTTCATTTCATCATGCGACCACTTACCTGGAACGTGATGAGAAAAAATAAATTCTATCACTATTCTGCTAGAAAAGCCAGGGTGCAAGCTCTACAAGAAAATCATACATTCACAATGATCACTAGTATTGTATTTCAGAAGTTGCCATCACATGGCAAATACCCTCCAATATAAATGCATACAAGCAATAATCCTTCCTGAGAGTTCCAGCACTACAGGAAGAATGATTATTATCCAAGGGTCACTGAAGAGAAAAAAGAAGCTTATCTACTTAATATCGTAGATTAGGACAGGATTTGATAAGTTATAAAACCAGACCATCTACAAGACAAGTAGAAAACATGAGAAAAAGCAGTTGTAGAGGTGGGATTAAGAGAGAGAGACCTAAGCCTATCTAATGTTTCCCTTTTCACTGTCCACCCAACACTACAGTATATTTTTGCATCTGCTTAGCTTGCTTCATTTGTGAGCTCAATCAAGGAACCAGGAGTAATTAGGCAATCTTGCAAAATACATTTTCCTTTCTTCTTTTTGCTTTAATCAGACTTCATTCGGTCTGTCATTCCACGTAATAACTAAACCCTTGCCTATGTTTTTCATTAGATGAACTAAATCACAAGAATAAAATACGTGTTGTCCCAAATATTCAACTCAGAACAGCAAAGCTTGAGAGTGATGGGGCAAGGTTGGGGGTGGAACAAAACTGGAAGAACTATTGCCCACTGTTAATCCTCCTCACAACTCATGCAATTACTCACCATTAAAAGTCTTATCTTAGGTTATCTTCAGGTCTCTGGTAAAAAAAAATAAATAAATACATTGTCCAATTTAATTAATCATCTAACTCTTCCTTCAGGTAAGTGAAAACAATACAGTATAAAGCATTTTCAATGTGTACAAACAATGCATTGAAATATAATATATATATATAAAAGAAACTGTTGATTCTGCTGATGAATGCATCTTCCCTTCACATAATGTAGCAAAATTACAGAAATTAGGCAGATAAAGCTTCCATCCAATTAATCTATTTTTTATAATCATTATTATTTAATTAAGCTGCTTAAAATGAACTGTGCTTGAAGCAATGCTGTTTTGTGGAGTAGCCAACAAGTAAGACCTTTAAATACTGTGTTGTGAACAAATTTCTCAAAGATTTTTTGGGAAGGCCACATTGTTTTTCACAATTTCTCCAGTATAAATTATTTTTTCTCACTATTTTCTCATTGTTAGGGTAACTATAAAGCATGCTCCATTACACAAGGAGTTCACAAAATACATGATTTTCATTACCTCAGGAAAAACCTCCTTACTCAGAAGTAACTCCTTCTCATAGCATCATGAGATATTTACTATCGTGGTCAATGAAAAGATATAACCGAGATTGAATTTTAATCATCAAAATAATCACTAAGAACACTTTCTTCATTTTTACCACTGTTAAGCACATGGAATCTACAAGCAAGCAATTAGAGAAGTAAAATTTAACTTCGTATTCAAAGTTATGGCAACCTTCTCGCGACTTCTATGTCACAGTGTAAAACAACCCTAAATATTCTGTGCTCAAAACTTAAGACTCTGATATGTCCCCAGACAATCAGTTTCCACAGGGTCTTGGAAATAAAGGTGTTCTTGCCCTCAGTTTGTGAGACCCCAACTATCCCAGTGATGCTACTATACACAGGACAGTAGGATTTGTACACACATACAGAGGCCTGAGTAAATCACCACCACCAAAAAAATTCACTCCAGAAATTAATAATCTTGGTTACAAAATCTTTAACAATCTGTGATTGCTAAAGTAACCCTGAGGGGGGGGAAAAAAAAAAAAACATTTAAACACCAGGAAGATTTAAAAAAAAATGTTCAGCAAATGGTCCAGAAATTATGTATCAACATTAAGAATATATATTTATTGTTACACATAGTCTATATGTATAAAAGGTGTTTCTTATATCTATGCACAGTAAGTTTCCTAACTGGATTTTGTAGTAAAAGACCTTGAAAAAAATGTACTTCGTGTGCAAATAACCTGTAATGTGAACCAAACAAAAGGACAACGGATCAGCATTATAAAAATACAGAGATCATTCAGTTTTAAGTTTCGTAAGCATCAGCTGTCTGGAAAAGAAAATGGTAAGATGTAAACAGAAATACAGGTGTTAAAGCAGCCAAAGACAACTATACAGACATTTGGTTTTTATTTTTATAAAAAAAGATCAGATTTATTAGTGCCAATGTATGTTCATAATAAGGTAACAGAAACTAAGCTAATCTGAGTAGCAACTTACAAGAAAGGATATCAAAATAGTATTTCTTGTAGAGTGAAACATAATACCTTTAACTTGGTTCTTGCCAGCTAGAAGTCCCGTTATCTGTCTATGAAGCCTTTAAAGAAAAGTTGCTACAGTCAAATGGGGTCCTGGTAGAACTTGGCACATAAAGAAACAATTCAGTGTTCATCCATACAATACCTCTCACTCCCCTGAAGCAGTCATACATACAATACTTACATAAAGCATATACATTATGACTAAAGCCATGTACGGCCTAAAGCACATAGAATACCTCAGTTCTAAACGTAACATATCTCTACATCAAAAGCAAGTCACTGTGTATTTACAGGCAGATGATCTCGTTCTGCAGATGGGGATTTTGCTTGAAGATCCTTCCCTTAGCATATGCTAAAATGTCCAAGTCATTGACTTATTTATCAAATTAGAGGTGTATCCACAGGAAGATCTGTCTGATAGTGTGCGAGGATTCTAAGGCAATAGTAGTAGTTGTTCCACAGGACTGGTGCTGCCATTGCAACCTGCCCTCCCTCAGAGCAGCAAAGCCTTCCTTCTCTGGATTCAGCCAGGCATAGTGAGACATTCATGATCTTGCAAGCTGTTGGCTCAAAAGTCTAAAACTTCTTGTTGGTTATTTTTGTTGTTGTTGTTTTTAATGTTCACGGAATAGCACCATAGGAATTCACGCTTGATAAGAAACAAATCCAGGGTTCACTGTTTTGTTTTGCTTTTTTCATCATCACAGATACTCTTCCTTTCAGAAAAAAAAAATATATATCTTAAGGAAACCTCCCACTTGGATACCACTATAGCTTCATTTCTGATTAGCTAAACAAGACAATTAGCTCATTAACAAAGAGGTCCAACGAAATAAAGCTTTGCAGTGGCTCCAAGCGTACTGTTGAAAACAAATTCAGTAGGAGTTTCAGACAAAACTATATCTCATGGATACAGATTTGATTGACGATAGGTTTTCATCTCAGTCTATATTCTACGTTCAGTGCAAAATAAGAGCACATCATCAGACATAGCTTACTTAACCAGCAAACCTAACATTTTCAGACGCTTACATTGTTCAAATTCAGTTAACTAGTGATCGGTCAAGCTAATGATGACCAACGTAACAGTTCAGACTTCTCAGTCATAAGTAAAACAAAATACTCTTTATGTTTCAGAAGTAAGATTTTCCAGTTTCAAAACGCTGATAACCTGATACGACAGACGAACAGGTAAAAAGTACAGAGCAATGTGGGAAACCTTCCAATTTCATATCTTCTTTCAAGTCTTTAGACGCACCGTCTGCAGGATATAAAGTTAAAGCAATTAGATATAAGGACAGTATTTTGAGTGCATGACCTGAAACAGCTTTTTTTTTTTCTTTTCTTTTCTCCTGGACACCATACAACCGTCAGAAGGAAGAACGTTTTGTAGAGTCACCTCACTTGAACATAATTGAATGTTCACTTATCTACGACAAATGTCAAACCACGAACAAAAGCTTTCATATTCTCCTGGAAGTGTGCAAAGTCCTTTCACCACCTTTGCAGAGACAGTCAAGTATGGAGCCTGCACATCACCATCTTGTGCATTCCATTGGGATAGGTATTTATTTATTACTTTTTTTTTTTGTCTCTGGTCTTGTAAGTCATCATTTCAATTGGATTCATATAAAACTTTTGTGCTAATAACTTCAGTTAAATAAAAAAGACATGACTTCCTTTCCACTGTGCATTCTTTTTCGTCTTGCTCTCCTCCTGAATAGAGGTTCTTGTACTATTTTTTGGTACGCACGCTATCTGGATATTTTATACTTCTGTATCGTATATGGAATCCTTTCTTGTTGATTGTATCATCAGTGTGAAAGTGAAGTAAAAGAGTTTCCCCTGCTGAATAGATTTCTTCTGGTGGCTAAAATAAATTAAAAAAAAAAAAAAAAAACAGTAAGTATATTATCTGTTGACCTAAATTCCTAAAAGCTGGACACCAGTTTAAGTCAAGATATTTGAACTTTTGTCTGCCAGTGGAAGTTCTATCCATTAAAATTTTTGGGGGGTTTTACTAGTATCCAACCTCCCACAACCTTGAGCCCTGGGACCGAACAGTATCTATGTAAATGCTGTAAAAAACTTTTTGAAGCAACAGATGAGTACATTATAAATGCTTTCTGGGTACCTCTTCCCCATAAAATGTGACTTCACTCAAATTTATGGAATTTGAATGTGTTAATTTTCAATACCAATGCATTTCTCTGTAAGGGAAAATGATGCTAACTTTTCTAAAGGAACTGATATACGCTCCACTGTCAGCAACCTAAAACTTAATATACTATAACAATACTTTGTTTAATAAGTAGACAAGAATATTTACTGTGGAAAACATTTCAATGAAATGCTTTCAAATGTCATATCTGTAAATTTCTTAAAAAAAAAAATGGATTAGATAATTTGTTATTTCATTATAACATCTAGTAACTTAAGCTCATCTCTCCTTATGCTTTCCCTTCCTATGCCTTTTCCTTCTTTCTATTACTTATTGTGGAAATAAAAAGAAAAGCTTTAGTACTTGGTTACTTACCCCAGAACCACAAAATCGACCAAGTCTCATAGCTGTCTTATCATGACCATCAAAGAGCTCCACGTAATCATAACCACAGTCTGCCTCTTCTTCAACCTCAAAAGTCTGGAACATTAATTCAACTCGATAGCCACGCTCTGCCACCAGGAGCCAGTCACAGTCTGCCTGAACCGGATAGTTGTTATCACCAAACTGAGCATGCGAGTACAGATCTCTGGGCTTGGTTTCAGCTTTCAACCGACCTCCACACTCTGAAAATTAAGGGGGAAAAAGCGGACTAAGCTTATTCAGTGAAAATTAATATATATTTTTTTCCATAATCAGAGGATGCATAGAGTGGAGTACCACCCAGTATGAAGACAGACTTATTATTCCAATTTTTTCCTATCACATCGTTTTCTTCTTTTTTCTTTTTTTTTTTTTAATAACTACAGAGACTTGAGTATATTTCATAATTTTCAAGTAAAGTACTAAAAGACATGGAAAACAAAAGTTATAAGGAAAGTGGTACAAAAGGATGAACATTCTTCAGGTAGACAAGCCAAAAGCTCTAAGTGGGGTGTCCACCATTCAGTGGCACCAGCCTTTCCACATGGATTAATGACAGAAGTGGCAGGGACACATCAGCTTTAGCAGATGCAGCTGGTGATCAGCATGAGCTCATGCATGTGCCCTGTCTTACATAAGTGTGTCAGATTTAATCTTCATGCTGTGCTTGGAGAACCAGCTCTTTACCAAACAGCACAACTAACCTTGCTAGCTTGTTTGCTACGTAGTACGTGGACAAGTCTTTGCAAAAAGATCCTGGCTTGGAAAAAAACAGCTACAACCAGCAGAAGTCTTGTGGTTGTCAAAGTCTTTCAAGCAACTCCTAAGCTGAAGATCCCAGCCCTATGCCAGAGCCAGATTTTCATTATAAAACTCAGTTTTGTACACAAGCACAAAGCATGTCTTGCTTTCAAGATTGTTTATAACTACTTAAAGGGTTTGTAATTTAAATAAGACTATACACTTTGTGGTGCAGTCCAGAACACTGTTCTTTAGCCAGCTTAAACAAGGAGAACAGAAACTGCTGGAAATGCATTGAATAACAACAAATAAATACAGGTGCTATTTGTCTATCTATTCTTTAAATTGTCATTGGCTATAATTAAAATTTGTTCATTATTGTAAATATCGAATGAATTCAATTTTTAAATTAATTTAAACAAAGGTGCTATGCATTTCCCAATTAAAGTGTCACTACAAGGTAATTTAAAAGTAAAAACCTCACTTTTTAAGTTTACAAGAAATGGGTGGAGGCTATTATTTGTAGCTATAAAAATTTCAATAAAAACAGCAACATTTAGCTTTTGCCTTGGCTTCTTACCAAGAACAATCCACCCCTTACAATGCCCACGAAACCACCAAGTGCAAGAAACAAAGCCTGAGATTCACAAGTTAACATTTTATTTTTATAGATTATTGATCAGACAAGTCTAACTAAATTTTGACTGAATGCAGATAATAGAAAACGGTTATTTTCTTGTAATCCAGAACAAGCTGAAAGATTCAAGCATTTCTATGATTTGAAGAGAAAATTTGACTTCATCCTGATTTCATCCACACTAAAAATGACCAATTGCAATGCTGTAATGGAAGGAATCACATTTCAGCTGGGAAATGATCATAAAATATAGAATCACCATGGTTGGAAAAGACCTCTAAGATCATTCAGTCCAACCTATCACCAAGATTTCCCCATAAACCACATCCCTCAGTACAACATCTGAAAGTTTCTTGAACATCTCCAGGGACAATGACTCCATCCCCTCCCTGGACACTCCATTCCAGCACCTGAACACTCCTGGAGAAGTATTTCCTAACGCACAACTTGAGGCCATTCCCTCTACTCCTATTGCTAGCTACATGGAAGAAGAGGCTGCCTCTCACATCACCGCAATCTCCTTTTGAATAGTTGTAGAGGGTGATAAGAAGCCTCCTCTTCTCCAGACTGAACAATCCCAGCTCCCTCAGCCACTCCCCATAAGTCCTGTGCTCCAGACCCCTCACCAACTTTGTTGCCCTTCTCTGAACACACTCCAGGGTCTCAATGCCTTTCCTGTAGTGAGGGGCCCAAAACTGAATGCAGTACTTGAGGTGCAGCCTTAGAGGAATGATCACTTCCCTACTCCGGCTGACAACACTGTTTTTGATACAAGCCAGGATGTCATTGGCTTTCTTGGCCACCTGGGCACGCTGCTGGCTCATGTTCAGACGAGTGTCAATCAATACCCCCAGGTCCATTTCCTCTACACAGTCTTCCAGCCACCCTGCCCCAAGCCTGTAACGTTGCCTGGGGTTGCTGAGGCCAGCTTCTCCAAGAGAATACTATGGGAGGCAGCACAGAAGGCTTTGCTAAAGTCCAGGTAGACTATGTCAACAGCCCTTCCCTCATCCACCAGGCAGGTCACCCAATCATAGAAGGAGACCAAGTTGGTCAAGCAGGACCAACTTTCATGAACCCATGCTGGCTAGGCCTGGTCCCCCAGGTGTCCTTCACGTGCCATGTAACCTCCCTCAAGATGATCTGCTCTATAACCTTTCCTGGCACCAACGTCAAGCCTGAAAGACCTGTAGTTTCCTCGATCCTCTTTACAATCGTTCTTGCAAATGGGAGTCACGCTGGCAAGTTTCCAACCCCCCCGTTGACCAGGAACATAGATAGATGATGGAAAGCAGCTTGGCTATCACCTCCACCAGCAACCTCAGCACCCTTGGGTGGATCCCAGCCAAACCCCATGGACTTGTGGCACTCCAGGAGGAGTAGTAGGTCTCTTACAGTTTCCACCTGAATCATGGGGAGTTTATTCTTCTCCACATCCAACACTTCCAGGTCAGGGGGGAGGGTACTCCCAGCATATATCAAGGAAGTTGAAGTGCCCCCATGAGAACAAAGGCTGACAACAGTGCAACTTCTGCCAGCTGTTTGTAGAACACCTCATCTGCCTCTTCATCCTGGTTAGGCAGACTATAACAGACTCCCACCAGGATGTCTTCCTCATTGGCCCTGCCCTGATCCCTACCCATAGAGACTCAACCTTATCATTCTCAGACCCAAGCTCAACATCAAATCGCTCTCTAACATAGAGAGCTGCACCACTACCCCTTCTGAAGAGCTTGTAGCCATCCATTGCAGCACTCCAGTCATGGGAGCAATCCCACCATGTTTCTGTAATGGCAACTAACTCACAGTTTGCCTGCCACACAATGGCATCCATCTCCTCCTGTCTGTAGTCCATGTTACGTGCACTGGTGTAGATGCACTCGAGCTGAGCCCCATGCCTCACCCCTAGTCCTTTCACCATTCCCCTAGGCTCGTCTCTAGTAGGCCTGGTTTTATTCCCTTTCACCTTCATCCCTACTTTACAGCCCTCTCAATGAGCCCTGCCAACTGCTGGGCTAGGATCTGTTTTCCCCTTTGAGACTGGTAAGACCCATCTGTAGCCATCAGGCCAGGAGCCAAGTAATGATGACAATAATGAGCAAATCATTATTTTTTATAAAATGTGTTTTTTCTTAACAAGCAAATGAATGAGTCCAAACAGGAGATATGAATAATGTAAGTAATCTAATCTGTTTATACATGATCTATTACTGAATCTCATTTTTTTAAATCCTAATTTAAAAGACATAAAATAAAAGGCACATATTAAAGAAAACGTGCAAAATGAGATACTTCAACCATTTATTTCTCATAGTTATTCTTACTAACTGATTTTTTTTTTCTTTTTTTCGGTATTCGATTTCATTTACGTTTTTATGACTTTGTTTTCTCGACTGGACTGTTGCCAACACTAAGAACATCTCCCTGCTTCAGACACAGAACAGCTGCTAAAGAAGAAAATGTTTAATGAACTGTCTGCATTGTTTCCTTCTTTTTGCTACAGACTTTAAAGGAAAGTTGTTGCCATACCAGCAACTGCAGAAAATGGCAATTCCCTTTCATAGAATGGTTTGGGTTGGCACAGACCTTAAAGATCATCTAGTTCCAATCGTGTGCTGCAGGCAGACGTGCTTCTCACTAGACCAGGTTGCCCAAAGAAATCCTTATCCAACCAGGGATTGAGCATCCACTGCTTCTCTGGGCAGCCTGTGCCAATGACTTGCAGTGCTGCATTAGCCTGTATGACACAGGCTATGATGGGGCTGCATCAGAGGGCAGTGCCAGACATTGGGTTTAGTCTAGGCACCATTATCTGTACTGGTCATCAAAGAGTTTTGCAGGTGTATCTGTTGTGCTGTAATGGCAATGTACGTATCTGATTGTACACACATATGTCTGACCTGTAAAGTATTATTTTTATAATAGCTTTAGATGGGAGATTTTTTCTAGATCGGCTAAGAAACAAAAACATTTTAGGTATCTCTTGAGGTCTTTTAGGTTCTCTCAGACTTCTTAGAGTGATAACAGAAAATGGAGCAGTAGTCTCTTGACTGACAAGTTGGATAGATGGGAAAAGGTTTAAGCTTCAGGTTAAAACCCACTACCTCCCACTCCACCTGAACAAGTGAAACAAGAATATAACTTTGATACAGCATTGCCATACTGAATTCTCAGAGCCGGTCTAGTAACAAATTAAAAGCTTAAACTGAGAGATATCTGAGATACCCAGATTTGTTCCAGGGTTGGCAGATAAGAATAGGACCTACAGAAGATCTGGAACCTCCTGCAACAGCAGCTTGTGACCAGGCAACATAAATGAGGCTTTCTAGAAGGGATATCCAGGTGTTAAAGCAACCAAATCACTCCTTAAGCAATGATCTTTAATTTTCTGTTGGGAGGACTTTTATAAATTCCTTCTTAATGAATTTCCCTTCTCTGTTACATTTCAGAAACAGTATTTTGTAAGTTCTGCTCTACCTGAGCAAAGTCTTTGAATCAATCTGTTTTTTGATTCTTTATTGCTGCTATATAGTTCTATCTAGAAAACAATAAGAAAATAAAATCCCTAGTTTAAACACTTGTTAATTCATTAATGAATACATCCAAAGCATGCAGATAATATTCCTATGGAACAACTGTTCTGGCCTCAAAGCTGCAAGATCTGAGGTGTTCAGGCGGTATTTCAAAGCTCGTACTAATGACATGCTGTTCAACCTAATGAGCATTTTGTACAACAGCAGACTAGAGAAATAAATGCCCTAGTTCTGCTTTATGAGGCAAACTCCATAATTTTTACAGCATTCTTAAAAACTGGACAGATTTCATTCTCCAGACTTTCTCAGAGAGCACTGTTACGCTTGCTCAGAAAGTTCTTACAGTTAAGGGCATATAAAACTCAGCACTTTTATTTGGTAGTTTCACACCAGCTGTTTCTAACAAGACTTCTGACCTTTAATTACTTACCTCGTGGTAATTTAACAAATGAGTAATTGTTACCATTTCTATCTAGTTTTCAGCTGAGGGGGAAGGGTTACTCAAGTAGGGAACGCTAACAAAGATGTTTGTAAAACAGGCTTTTCAACAAGAAAAACATGAATTGAATGACAGGTAGTAAAGCTTTTCCCTTTCCAGGCCCAGATCATGCAATGTGAAAAACAGTGCATACGCTGCCTCCTACTGCTTTTCTCTGAAAATTAAATTAATACAGGTTTAGAATTATTCTTAGCAAAGGAAAAAAAAAAAAGAGAGAAAGAGAAAATGTTAATGCTGCTGTATGAGGAATTTTCATCGAGAAAAAAGTAAAAAGAAAGCGAAGGAATATATTGAGGTAGGAAAAGTGAGAAAAAAAAAAACAACAAAGAAACAAATGAAACAACACCAAAAAAAATCAACCCTGTTTTACAGCAGGCAGTGGAAGTTCAGAGATTGAGCACTAGGGGCCACTGTAAGACAAACAACGCCAGCAAAATTATGCACGCACATTGAAAATGCCCTTATCTATTACTGCAATTGCTTTTTCAATTTCAGTGATTTCTGACAAAATTAAATGGTAAATGGGAAGGAAATTATTTTCCTAAGCTCTTTAGGCAATCTTCAGTGTTGTTTTTCCTACTCTTCTCTTGCTTGTCTTTCCCTTTATAGCTCTGCAGGAAAGTAATAGCTGTTTATACAAAGCCCAGACTCTTGTTTTAGTTAGAATAAAAAGTTATAGAGGTGCATCACATGCCTCAGTGAAGTACTGCCATTTAAAATACAATGAAAAGCTATTGAAGCTTTAATAAACTAATGAATCCTGTGAAATATCTCTTAGACAAACTTATTTACATCAGATCTTGCTTAAAAATCCATTAATCATTTACTTAGAAAACTGAAAGAGAAAGCAAGAAGGAGAAAAAGAAAAAATGGGAGACAAAAAGAAAGAAATGTCTAAAATATTAGAGAATGTTTTCTGCAATCTCCAATTTTTCCTACTGTTTCATTAGGCTTAGTTGTAACACTGTGTTATCTTTCAAATCATCCTGTTCCTATAAAAAGAAATGCTTGAATATCTTCCACTAAAGAATGAAAGGGAAGTTATTAGTAAGCCACATCCTGATATTCTGACCTGTAGAGTGTGTTGCTTGGAAGCCTTTCCTTTGAACCGATGCATCAGAAATAAAGCGGAGAAACATTTTGTTTCCAGTAGCAATGAGAGGCTCTGGTATCTTACTGCCACATAAACGTCCCAAAATTGGTGATTTTTCACTTTCACCATCAAACACTTCCAAGTGGTCATAGGCACATTCCTGATGTTGTTCTATCTCAAATTCATTGAAAGTCTGGGGAAAGAGAAGCAAAATGAGTCAATGTAGTACTGTATTTACAAGGTGCATATGTAGTGTTAGTATACTGTTTCAGAACACAAAGTAGAAACAACAGATTACAGCATTACTGCTCCTACAACTCCATCGGTTTGAATCACATCTTTATAGCCAATGAATATCTGTTTTAGATCTAGAATACTAGACCTGGCCTTCTTTTAGAGTAACGAGTCTGTAGGATTATTCCAGATTTCACAGAACATTTGAAACAGAGCAAAAAGCAGGGAGTCTTTTGGTGCCTCAAGATAACTGAGGCCTTGGAGCATCTTTTTTTCTTAACCTCGCTTCTCAACTGAAGCCTTTGAGAATGACCTTTCCACATGCCTGGTTATATGTGATAATTTTAATGATGGAATTTCTATTATTACTACACTAACAATACTTCAAGCTGCATCCTTCATGCTAACATCACATTTTTGCTAGTGCAACTATGGAAAATGGGAAAATTATTTATTATATAATTATATTTAAAAAATTAAACACTTCAGCAGACTACTTTGCTTTCTTCAGCTCTCCCAGGAAGATTCAGATTACTGCAACGGTCTGAACACAATGATAACAAACTGCTTCATTTCAAGTCTGTGATGTTTCTTCTACACTTCAAAACATGTGTTTTAATTTCTGAGTTCTTATAGTCTCTATGAATGCTCGAGGAAGCTTGTCAGCACAAATTCAGTTCTATTAAAAAATGCAAATTGTGAGCCATTTGATGCAGAGCCTGAGCAACAATCTCATAAAAATTTCTGGGATTTAGACTTCTTAGAGCACCTAAACAAAGGTTTTTCCCAAACGTGTGTGTTGCACCCTACAGAAACTGTTAAAGCACAGAAAACTAACAGCTGCTTTTTAAACAAGGAAGAGCGTCTTCCAAGACTGAACAAATGGCAATAAATTTACATTAAGAGAACATCTAAAAGACTTCCGATATGGCTTTTTGACCAGGGCCATGTATGAACCTGATTAAAATGCTGGTACTTTCACCTCTCTTACTGAGAATCTAATATACATACACAACTTTGTGAATTATTATTTTTTTTACAATTAACCTACTGTTCAAGGTAGAATTGAAAATATGAAAACGCAAAGTAAAAGTGCTCTTGTCAGTATTCACACGGCTGAGTAATCATATAGCTACAAATTAAACACACAAAAAATACCAACAATTAAGAAGTTATATAAAAATACAAAACAAAATGAAACAAAAAAAAAATCCCCTGCCAGTTACTGAAAAAATATCATAATTAAGCATTGTATTTGGTACACCAAAGGAAATCCAACCTACAGAGTTCCTTGTGGAAGCCAGCCAATACGAAATGTGATAATTTATATTTAACAGCTGATATAAAAGAAATATCAACTGATAACATATAAAGCCTTTTGCCCAAAGAACCAGAATAATAAAATATTACATAAGTTGCACTGAAAGCAGTGCCTCCTGTTTATTTCCATGGAAACTGCAACAGATACGAAGAACACAACAGCACCATTTGATAGAGCGAGTTCTCAGCTACAAAACAGGATTTTTCAACACCATTAGCTGTGGATCTTCCCCAGAGATGAACAAGATCCTGCATGCCACTCTTGTAAAAATCTGCATTGGCCATCCAGAACACGGCTTGTTTTCACATCACTGCAGAAACACAGCACCCACTGCCTCACTGTGCTCACGTCCACTGTTTGGTCTCCACAAACATTCAATAAGCGTAGATGAATGTTAAGAGGTGCCATTTTTTTCCTCGTGGAAGAATTCAATTCCAACTCTTTGCTTCATATGCTCTCCCATGTCAGACGTCATTTGTCAGACTGCTCTTCTTGCTGCCTCTGTCATGCAGTAACAACATGTAATGGAATCCTGGCAAGAAAGTTCAACCTCTACTGCCATAACACTGACTTCTGCCTCTGATGTCATGAGCCACCATCGTAAAACAGGAGGTATTAGTTTTGGAGCAGCCTTCAGATTTCCATTTTGTGAAAAGTGGAAAGTTGAACGAAACGGTAGACATAAGTTCACAGCAGAGAAAACTCAGTGTTTTCTATTAAGGGAACAAAACTGCAGAAGCAGTGAAAACAGCTGTAAAGCAGTTCCTCCTGCTGCTCTTCAACTGTTGTCAGACATCCTACTTCTATGATGCCAAGTATGTACAACCGTTTATACCCAATAAAATTGAAAAAAAAACCAAAAAAGTGAGACTAACCGTAAAGGAGTTATTTAAACACAGAATTGAGAGAAGCCAATTTTCAGTCAGTGGGAGCAACAGACGTGATCCAGTTTCCAATTTTTTTTTAGTTTATCTACTTTTTATCAGCACAAACGTATCGCTCGCTAGAAAAACTTCTCACCATGAACTATAAGACATGTCTATAATTTTCAATTTTTTTTCTTTCCAATTATCACTGCAATTCCTAAACCATCAGGAAGACAATATACCTAATGAGTCCCGCAAAGGAAAACAGAAAACATTTGTAAATCTGTTCAGTCTAGTTCGTAAGTCTAGAAATTGTAAGTAGAATCAAAGAAAATGTATTTAAAAGGAAACACAAGTCGAACACTTTTAAGCATTCTGAGAGAATCTTTGTTTTTTCTCTTTTTTCAGAGGTCAGTTCCTAGCTATGGACTATGAAGAGGCTTGTCAGAGAAGAACTAACATGAACTTCCCCTCTACTATTTAGTGTCAGCAGTGTTCACGAATAACTTAATAAATCTGGAAATATAATTAAACCACACCTGGCCTTTCCTGGGACAAATACTTTTGAATATCTACTCCTCCACCATCACAGTCCCCACTTTGGTTGTCTTATTAGTGGGAATGGTACTCAGAAGCGTTACGTACAGTTTCTGAACAGCCAGCCTTTCTATCTATCTACAGCACTTACTGGGTTGATATGTTGGTGGCACCTACGGACAGCTGCCTGAATGGACACTTAAGTCTGTCTTATAAACATCCGGCTGATTAACCTAAGAAAATTTCTCTCTGATACAGCTATTTTCAAAGCCATCTTTATCTGCATGTTTCATTTAAAAATTCAGAAGTGCATTTCTTCTTTTTTTTTTTTTTTTTTCCCCATTGGCTTCTTAATTCCACCAAATGCTTAACTCTACCCTTCTCAGGAAGACACTTCAGTGATTATCAGAGTGAGAACAATCAGAAGTGATTAGTTTCTGCCCAGACAGCCCCCTCAGAAAACGAAGCACAGCCTCACAATTCACATGGTTTGTCAGCACAAGGAAATCAATTTTCTCCTTGTTTAATTTGGCTAAGTAAACTGTGAGGAATAAACTTGGATACGGTATAGAAGCCCAAGAATTTTTTTTAATCTATAGTGGAAGTATTGCTTTAATATTATTAATATGACATTTTGCTGCACTAGACAGATTTTAAAGATCCTACACATTCAGAATTCAGTAGGCTGACACTACTGGCCATAGAAAAGTGGATTTCAGGCTCTAAATCATGAGGCTATTTTTTCAAATTTTACTTCACAAAATTTAGTAAAATTGTTGTTTTTCTTTTTTTTTCAAAATTCATTGGCAAAAAGCATTGCAAATACTTTTCTTTTACTAACTTATTGAAAAAAGATTTTATGGTAACATGCCTCTACAAATGACTGACTGGCTTTTGCTTATGCAGACGGGATGAAGTGCTGTTCAGAGTTGGCAGTAAGGAAGGACATCTGAAACAAAAACCTGTTTTTCACCCTTTGGATGAACAGATCATGCACTACTTGTTCCACCCCTCCTACTCTGCAGGAACATATTAACCTTTTTAATTCTGGAGATCTGGAATTAACAAATGACCTCACATCAGCACCAGTAACAAGGACTTATGGCTGTGGTTAAGGTCAGGAGTTATGAGGTGGCAATATCCCATTCAACCCCGTAACAATTTAGGCTACTGCTTCTACTTCCTTAAAGCAGAGACACATCTCTTCTTTGGTTTCCTTGCTTCAAAATTTTTGATACCTCAATTTCTCTCTCCTTCCATCTGCACATCTAATACGTTCACATTGCTAAGACCTTTAGGGCAAAGCCTGTGCATGTCAGGGAGGTGATGGAGTCAGTGACCCTGGAGGTGTTCAAGGAACGTTTGGATGTTGTGTTGAGGGACATGGTTTAGTGAGAACTATTGGTGATGGCTGGATGGTTGGACTGGGTGATCTTGTAGGTCTTTTCCAACCTTGATGATTCTATGAATCTTTCTGCTGAGTATTACTGTAGCACATCTGTTTATTGCTTTAATACCTGTGAGGAGGGCTCTGCATACTCATTCTAATATCATTTCTTTAGAACTAAAAAGCCCTATTTCGGATGAGTGAAAGATGTGGAACAATGGGAGGAATTCCTTCACTGCTGAACCAAGGAGTCATTCGCTACAGGTACTGTAGAGAGCTATAGGGTTCTCCTCTAAGTACCCTGGGCTGAAAAAACCCTGGGGCTGAGCTCAGAGCAGATAAGCCCCATGGACAGGTCCACGCCATTGGCTTTGTGCAGATGCTACTCACCAATTTGACCCTCTGCCCAGGGGTGGCACTGATTTCCCAGGTGCACTCCTTTCTGCTTGGATACTTGTCCGGCCAGTTGGGACTCGTAATGATGCCATTGGGACTGTGGATCTTCTGTTCACACTCAGCTGTGCCAATAGTGAGAGCATCAATTAGTCTGGGAGTTCTGTATTCAGAGGTAGCCAGAAAAGTACACTGTTCGTCAGGTGACCCACTGAACTGAAAGGATCATTAGGAACACAGCTAAACACCCTCCCAAGTGTGAAGGATCACGTTCCTCCTCTTTGACAAACACTTTATGGCAAATAACCTAGCACGCTTTGATTTGTGAAACATATACTGTTGTTTACAATGGTTTACTTGTTTGATGTAAATAGATAAATACACACAAACTATGCATTAAAATAGTCAAATATTCTAATCTATCCCCCATTCCGCTTGCAAATAAGCATGAAAATCCACATAGTATATCTTGCCAATGCAACGTGAAATGATATTTCTTGAACAACGTCGTTTTCTTCTCACAAATCTTCATACTGCAAGTACAGAGCAATCAGCTAAAGAACAACCTAAAACATAGTTTCTGGGAAAAAGTATATAACTGCTAAGTCTGAATTCTTACTATGCACCAAGAACAGTTGTGTCATTCCTATCAAAACTGAATCCAGAAGTGCTTCTTTCAATAAATAAAATACCTGCGACACGAAGAAGGCAAGCAAAAACACCTGCTTGGTTTTTTGTTTTGTTTTGTTTCTCTTAAACAATCTCAAGATTCTTTATAAGCGTAAGGGAATTATTTAACAAGAATCTTTTAGAAGAGGCAAGTATCAATCCAAAGTCAGGGATAACACAAGTGATTCACAAAGGAGAAATGCTAGAAAACAGCCTTAAAAAATTACAGATATTACACACTTAAGGATCATTTGCGGATCATCTAAATGGTACTTAAGTCACCAAGCCTACAGTTTGCTTGGAGGTAGTCACAACCTTAGACAGAAAATAGGAAGAAGGAGGTGTAGAGACTTGACTGGAATTTAGATTGTCTGAATACGTGCCCCCCAAAATAAAGCCTGAACAGTGTCTCATGAAGGCAGATCCAATGCCAGTCTAAATGTGAGGAGGCTCACAGCCAGTGATGGAAGCAAATGACAACTTTACCAGGCTCCTCTTCAAAAACTCCTTCTCTTTGTTTCATACTGCTTTAGATTAATATCCTCTCACATCTCTAAATGGTCTACACTTCATAGCACTACTAAAAGTAGCATTCCCTGCTGAAGTTGAGTGGTCAATAATTCCTAATTTTCTAGACCTATGGAACCTCAAACTCAGCACAAGTGCTAGGGATGGAGGAAGTGAGGGAACAGGGGAAAGGGATTGTTTCACCCAAATATCTAAGACTGCAAGACACCATCTATTTATTTATTTTTTTTCCCCTGGAAGGATTGCTGCAAAGAGTTTGCTGAATGAACTGTATCATCTAGTGTCCAAATACCATACAACTTACCCTCCTTGCAGTCATGCTTGTTTTCATGTAGCACAAATCCATTCCGGCACTGGCAAACATAGCTTCCTACTGTGTTGATGCACTCGTGCTGGCAACCACCATTGTCCTTTGAACACTCATCCTTGTCTAAGAAATACACAACAAGAATGGGTGAGCAGACAGAAGAAGGCCTCAAAAACAAAAGAGTTTAGCATACACTTTGAGATCAGAAGAGGATAAACAAAAGCACAGTCATTCTTCTCAGTTTTGTGCTAACTTACTTCTATCTGCTTATTGCTCAGCCTACTCCATGGCTCAAATATTCTGCCTCATCTTTCTTAGAAGTGAGGGACAGATCTCTGGGATGGGGAACACTAATAATCAAACAAGCTGCAGCAAAGGAGACAGATACCAGCATTTACTCCTTCAAGTGGTCTAGCTGGTAAAGATTTCATAAATATTTAATCCAGAGCTTTATTTTGATAAACAACAGGAGTGCAATTTATAACCAAAGCAAAATATTCCAGCTCTATGCAAATTCCACAATTTAACAGTGGCGTGCTGAAAGGCAGACAGAGGCCAAAGAAGGCTTCAAGCTCTGCACATTTAAGATGTAAGAAAAGAATGACTTAACATAAACTTTCTGAATAAGTTGCTTTTTCTTTCCAGCAGAGTGGCAGTGTGCTTTACTTTAAATGAATCTGGACATTACAGAATATCTTGAAAAGTAAAACATTTCATTGAAAAGCATACAAAAGAAACTGGCATTAATTATTTCAAGGAGATCTACAATATAGCATGCAGTTCTGTTTATTAACATATAATCCCTAAAAAGAGCTTTTAGTGTGTTAGAAGTAAAGCAGAGAGTAGGGGAGGAAATATGACCTGCATTAAACAGCTAAAAATTCATTGCATGGAAAAAAGCCAAACTAGATTAACAGGCTGTCATTCTAGCAAGAGGCCTCAGCTGCCACCCTTCCATGTCATTCAGCTGTTGTCATTTTAGTTGAGGCCAGTCCATTTGAGACAGGGAGACTGCTCTTGACGTGTGTGCACATATATATATATACACACTCACACACACGCGTATATAGATATGGTTATATACATTTATATACATATGCATACACACTAGTATAAAACCTGACCAATAAAAATATATATTATTACATGTGTGTGTATGAATGTTGACATACAACTGCATCTTACAGACTCTGCCATTTCAACATACAAAATAGAAAAGGAAAATGTGCAAAGGAATAATGGTCATTCCAGATGTCCATTTATTGCAAGGCTGGAATGCACAGTATGTGTCCCCTTCAGCCTCATGTGCCTTGGAAAGCAACAGTAAGTGTTATCTCTGAACAAGTTAACATGTGATGCTTCAGAGTTCATTAGGCACAGTAAGAATTCCTACAGATTACAAACATTAGATAATTTAAGTCTCTTTTGTCATCTTACATATATTCCTCAGTTTTACTGTTGCTTGTATTCAGTAAGACAACAAAGTAAATCTGCATTATAATTACGTAGACATCAGCTTTATCTGCCAAAATGTATGCAACACTTGACTAATCAACATGCAGGTGTTTCAGTAAAAAAATCAATTTCTACTTCTAATACATAATGATGGTGTAGAGAAATCCTGTCAGTCTAACTTAAGCATCTACTAAATTTTTTGCCCTGCAAATCTCAAATCTGTTTACACTGAAAGATCCTGAAAGCTTTCTGTAGATGTGAACAGATCTGAGGATTAAGAAACAGCAAAAAAAGAATGTTGGTCCTAGAGTGACACATCCAAAGCCTGGTATCAGTAGTCACGTTAATGATGAAAGAAGCATAAAGGCTTCCACAGTATACTGTTTCTGCACCTTGCAATGCAAGTCTCAAATGGAGGCATTAAATCTACTTCATTTCAAACAAAACTATTTAATCTTTCATCCTTGCAAAAGCAAGTGCTATCATAAATTAATCCCACGTTGCAAGTGAAGAATAGTAACAAGCAAATGAGAAATCAAATGTGTTATGAAGAAAACTCTTCAATATTTCCCCACCTAAGTATTAGTTTGCAGTTTTCTACCAAAATAACATAATAAATGGAAGGCAAGCTCAAAATGCATTCAAGTTTGATTTTCCAGTACGTGGTAAGTATGGAAATTCTCAATGAAAGCCCTCTCCATTTTCACCTTCCATCAAACCATGAAAATAGAGAAAAGTATTTTAACATTAAAGAGCTCTTTATTCCGTAAAACAATCTATTAGAGACAAGTGCATAAGAAAACAGTCCCAAGTTGGACTTCTTCCGAGATGAAACTGATATAAAACCGTGGACAGAAGGTAGAAAAGAGAAGCTTTCGTACATATCTGAACTACAATAATTATTTGTAGATGGTTAATCAAGGATGCAACTGTTGAACAAGCTTTCCTCACACTTCATAATTCGGAACAGATTTTCTGTCAAATTCATTGCCCAGTTTTAAAAATTCATGGGGGAAAAAAACCCAACAAAAAACAAAACAATTAGTCTGTATTAGTTATAGGAACAAATGTTTTGCCATGTAAAAACAAAGCCATTTGTTATGCTGACAGATGGAAATGAGTTTCCCGGTTCTGAATGGATACTTTCTTTCTTCTCTCATTTCAGTAATCAGAATAGGGAAAGATCCATTCCCAACAAAATGTTAGACCGAAATCATTCAGAGGACAAATGGTCGTACCTCTGAGACCCTCAGAGGCCACCAGTCTGTGAATAATACGTACTCGGCCTGAAGGGACCTGTATCAAGTCCTTGCAAGATTCGAAAACAAAAATTTTCTCTTTGCAGGTAGTTTTCTTGTCTGTGGAAAAAAATGTACCAGGATGGCACCAGAGATGAGTTTGTGCTCCGGAACAAATCTGCTCAAGGCTAGAAAACATCCTAGCTTTCTCTTTTTAACTGATCAGTGAATCGCCAACCAAGAAAAAGATGTCCCAAAAATCATTTCTATATTACATCAATTACCACACCTTGAATGGTCATGTGGAAAATTATGTGCATTTAAAACTCTAAAATTAGTGATAAATGGAAGCAGTTCAGTGACATTATGACAAGGTATTAAATGTACCACTAAGTAAAGATTGATTTAAAGAAATTATTGGAATAGATCATAGGAAAAAACACAGAAGATATTTTTTAACATAATATTGTATCTTTCACTTTTCTATTCCAAGCAGATTAGAGTAGCTTACTGTCCTCCACCAAGAGCAGAAGAGGAGAGAGAGGGAAAGAGAGGACAGAAGAGAGGAAGGTGGAAGCGAAACAAACAGGCACAAACCAAAAAAACCATCCCAAAACACAACAGTGCGCATAGCTTTTTTCTGGAAGCTTTCAGTTTAGAAGCCAATTCCAAAACGTTTTTGTAAAAGTATTAAAAAACGAATGTCACAACTCCCCAGTTTCTCCTTTATACCCAGGAAACTGGATTATCATCATACAACATTCTCTGTTGGTTAGATGGATGCTGCAATGGTTACCAACTAATGTTTTTTTTTTTCAGATCTGTCTCATCAAATGTAAATTCTACAGAATGTTAAAAATAAATAAATAAATAAGAAATTCTCACTTTCCCATAGCACCTGGCTGGCTGTTAACACCATTTTGCAGCCAAATAAGCAATTATATGTCTTCTTACATCAACAAAAATAGCTTCTTAGTGCAGGTCATTTTTGTGCCCTGTGTCACTGTTTGCTTTCACAGTTTATCGCATTGGTTTTCAATCACCCAAAAACTGCTTTCTGTCATCTGAGCTGGAGCTCAGCCATATTTCCTCAACTATAGCCGTGGCTGCAGAATTCATCACTGAAAGAGTTGGAAAAACTTTCTTGGTTGTGCTTGAGGAACACATCACTGTTCTTCATCTTCATACGGGTTTGATTTATCTAACTCCCTTCTGCTGAGCTTTCTGGAGTGAACAGACTGCAAGATGCAGTGCTCTACTCTTTACTGATTTTTTTTCATGAGATATGGTTTTACAACTAAATGTTTACAAGTATTTATTAAGTGTCTTCTAGTAAGCATCCTGTACACTAATAACTAACATTAAGTATTTCTCTGTAGATTACATTCTAAATGTACTTCCTTCAGAAGACAAGCTTATAAAGAGGCAGAAAAAAACCACACGGTCAGCTGAACAGTGATCAGCTATTAACTCCCAAAAGTCAAAATACACAAGATGAAGTCTCAAGTCCATGCTTAATTAATGGATGAATAGCATATTATATTTATATTAAGGAATTCAGGGATAAGAAAACTATATCATTTTCTGACAGCCAGAAGAATTGCGTCCAATGAATTACTCTGAGATTAAAGCCTTTTGTTTGAGCTTTAAGTTCATAATTTGACTTGTCTCAAGCATTACAAAGTTTCTGTTTTGATCAAGAAATCAAAGGCAACATATAAGAATAGAATCTTCTAAAACTGATAATCAGAAAAGCTGAGGAAGAATAAAAAGAAAATATAGAGTGGCTGAACTCATGAAATGAAAGCAGAGATTGCAGCAGAAACGAATTGCGAAGCATTCAGCACATTTATATACTTACAGACTCAAAGACTATTTACATGAGACTATGTTTCTTTGAAGAGGATTAGATATACTCAATACCCAGCACATATTTCCATTCATTTAAAAAAAAAAAAAAAACATTAGTTCAGACTTAGCCCCAGCTAATGGATTTATTCTGGTGATCAATGGAAACATTTAAAACTTATCATTTTTAGATTAGTAAGAAAAATCTGTTTTCAACCAGGGACAAAAAAATAGTATTTCATTCAAAACTGAAACAGTTCTGAAGGATTACAGCATGATGCTTTGAACTGCATGAATTACAGCCCAGTCCTTCCCAAACATACAGCAGTTACCTGAGTTCTTTCTACAACACATTCATAACATTAATTATATAAACAATAAAAAAGCTTAAAAAGCAACAACAACAACAAAAAAAAAAAAAAACAAGCACCAAAAACAGTGAAAACAGAAATTGAAGTGAATTTGCATGTGTCATGTTCAGCCACAAACCATAATTCCTGAACTACAATGCTTACAAATTTCAGGGCTATAATTGCCAAGCTTATCTGTCATAGCTTTATAGATTCTGAACTATGTAATAAAGGCCATTTTTAGAACTGGAACACCAGTATCTAACTGCAAAAATATTTATTGCAAAAAGTCATACTAAGTGCCAATGCCTGTTGGCACTCCTAGGTCTCCATGAATTGAATAGTTGTATAAAATCTCCTATGAGGAAGCTCTGCTGTGTGCATATATAACTACAAGTACTGAGCAAACCCTGATAGTCTCTTGTTGATGCAAAGTACCATTTTAAAACTACATAAAAGGTAATACTACATGCAAAGAGAGATCTGAATGAATGTGACTACAGAAATGTGATGACTAGGAGAAAATTATGTTCTCAAAAGCTAATTTTTTCGTATGAGAGAAATCCCATTTTTTCTGCATTATTGCTTTTAAAATAAATAAATAAATAAATAAATAAATAAATAAATAAACAAACAAACAAACAAACAAATAAATAAATAATCGAAGTCATAATGGGAAAACACTGGAAGCTTTTTTTTGTCTTTCGTGACAGTTACTTTCCCCACTTTCCATTCCTTGTACTTCCCTATGCCTCAAATGGCATCCTGATTCACATTACCTTACTTTGTCATAGTCCAGATTATTAGAGCTAATCAGTGCAATACCATTTACACGACAGCTTTGCTATAGCATTTTAGTGAGCAAACCCTAATAATGGTGACTGGTAACACGTTTTGTTACATGCTAAAAATAATCAGGATTTTTCAGATTCAGGTTTTCAACAGCTACAAGAAAACAAAAGCGGCGAAATGCAAATCCCAGATGCTTCTGAATTGTTTCCAGAGTTTTCAGAGAGGGAACTGTTTTATTATTTTATTTTACATGACATAACATACCTATGCATACGTGTGAACATGAAAAGCACGGTGCAAAATGACACTACTAACACAAGTTGTTATTCTGCCATAGCCAGATGATCGTAATCTAGTCTCAGCAGGTAATTGCAGAGACCTCTGTTGTGCAAATCTGTCCACAGATCTCAAGCTTCACTTATGTCTAAATAACTTCATGCAACAGCACGTGTCCTTCTACAACATAAACTGACAGCTCTGATCTGCTCCAGAGAAATTACAGTCCAATAAAGATAGACAATTTTTTTTGAAAGTATGAAGATCTGTTTTTCTGCAGTATATTAAGAAGTGCAAAGTTTGGCAAGAAAGAACCCGTAATGCTAAGCAAATGTTCCATCACAAGGTAGTAATTTTATAACTAATGTAATATATTAAGAGATCTGAGTGGAAAAAAGGCAAGAGTACACAGCATGTAATTCACATCACATTGGAAGTGGGATTTGGAAAAAACTTAGCAGCAGAACTTGGGAGAAAAGAAATCTAACAGAAATTTAGGAATTCTCATTAGATTTCCTTTCTTCTTATCTTACAAAGCTTTTTTAAAACTCCTTTGTAATATAAATGTATGAATGTGCATTCCACATATTTCCTACCATATGCAGACGTTACAATTCAGAACAGAATTTTAAGAAAGAAAAGTGGATTATACTTTTGCAAATAAAACAAAAATTAAAACTGCAGTGAAAATTACAAGGGGAGGACAGCTCGCTTTCACACCAGAACGCAATATTCATTCCACCCAGGCAGTGTGTGTTCAGAGGCTCTCATAGGTACACAAGAGTGATTTTCTGTACCTGAAAAGAAGTGTGCCTTGAAGCCTTTTTTTGACACGGTATTGTCAGACCTGAACTCAATTCGCATGTTGTTGTACTGTGAGGTGATGACTTCAGGCACTTCCGTACCGCAGAATTTACCATGTAGTTTAGAATCAGAAGAAAGGCCGCTGCGAATCTCCACGTAATCATATTTGCACACCTGGGAAAAAGAGAGATCTTTATTTTTTTTTAGCTAACCAAAGGAAGAGCATGAAATTGGTTACAAATGCAAGGACTTCAAATGCTATGTACCACTCACTAATATATTAAAATATCGTTCCACGTTTTCCTGAACCTGAAAACATTTGCAAATGCTTACAGTTGTTCACTTTACATGAGCATATTTAAAGTCAGTAAGACTGAGAGGTCTTATACTCAAAATTCCATTATTTTTCACAATCTAGATATTTCAATTTTAAAATGCTTAAAATATGAATCAAATCTAAAAAGTAAAAATATCGGAATTTGACTAAAATCTAGAAATGTTCACCCTATAAATTTACAACTATCTTTACGCAATAAGCCAAGTACCCAAATCCTACAAACATTCAACAGTTTGCTCCTCAGAAATTAAAAAGAAATCTGTTTGCTTAGAATCATACAAGAGAGGTTTTTATCAGAGCATTTTACCATAAGCAACTCAGCTAGCTATAGGTGCCCCTGTTCGTTGCAAAGGAGTTGGACTAGATGGCCTGTAATGGTCTCCTCCAACTCAAACAATTCTATGAATCCGCGATATTCATTTACTCATGAACATATAAATCTGCACTATTAACTCTACAAATCTTTCTTTAAGTGTAGCACAGCTACAGAGGGCTAATGCATGTGGCTTTCCCTGATTAGTTAAAAATAAAATAAGATACAATAATGTAATAAAAAACCTTATGCAAGGCCTACTACTCATGATAATACATTCAATGCATAATCTCTTGGCCGACATAAAGCCTTCCACCCAAAAACTTCTAAGCTTCTTAGGCTCAACAATCAATCATTTAATCAAAAATGCCCCAGCTGCCTGCAATTAATAGCTTAAGAGAAAACAGTGGCCAGGAGGATTCATACCAAGCTTAGACTCTCCGTTAAATATGAGTTGTATTTGATAAATCACAATTTATAGTCATAAAAGAAATGTTGAAATCATATTCATACAAGGCAAAGAACAAAGATATAAAACTTGAGTTGCTATTACATATTGATTTATATTAATTGTAGGATAAATAATAATTACGCCTACCGCTTTCAGATATAATTCACAATGTCTATAATTTCAACAGTATACCAGCGATGAACTTTGATGCTCTTATAGGTTTAGATTAAAAATGCAATGTAATTTGAGATTGGTCTTACTGCCCTATATAAAATACAGATAGAATTAAAAGATAATCACAAAATTAAAATTGTAAAATGTAAATGCAAAAGAGTAGAATTTTAATACTGGTACTTCAGGGAGCTCCTAAAACAACAAAAAAATTAAAATGCTAAATGTATACAGGCAGACATTAAGTCTGCACTCTGAAAATGTCTGTATGTCCCATTAATTATGTATGTTTCTTCTGATTTTCACAGTTAACAATATAAAGCTGAAGTCAATTTAGTACCACTGGAGAGGGTCAAAACAAAGCTATAAACACTGAAAAACATCTATTTATGTATTTTTCGTATCTGCAGATTTTTCATGTCCTGCATAACCTTAGAAAGCAGATAAAACCTCTTGCACCTTGTTTGCAAATCTGGCTTAAGTATCAAGAAATTGCAGGAAAAAAATGTATGAGTGTCGCAAGGAAATTTGATGGTATAACAGAGCCAAGCCTAGGAAGCAGAGTCTAAACATTGATGTGAAACTCATACTTCTAGATACCCAATAAGTATCATGCAGTAAGCAACATGCCCACTGTTTTGCCTGAAGCTAGAAGGAGCAGCACTTCCCACACAGTGATCTCTGCTCTGTCCCTTTCCCCTGGGATGAGAAAGGATTTAGGGACTCCCTGGGCTTCCCTGCTTGGTGGTTGCCACCTCCAGCAAGCACTGCATGCTCCTGGTCTGCACTGACAAGATGCTTGGAAAGAGTCCAGCCAAGTGGTGGAAGCTGGCATGTGACTCGCTCCTAACAGAGCCTTGGGCAGAAGCACTGCAGTTGTGCTGTTATTTTTTCAAAGTACATCTCCTAAGTAGACCCATCCAGATTCACTTGGAGACAAATGGCATTCTTCAAACAGCATTGTTACTCCATTGTGCCTTATTTTGAGTACTGTTCCTTGTAAAACATTCACCCTTGAGAGGCTTGCAAGTGATTTAAATGTTCCCTGGCTCTGTCGCTAACCAAACCTTATGTGTAATCTTTGCAGTCATAGTCTGTAAAGATGATTTGGTTTCTCCAGATTTTCTTGTCTTGAATTCTTTCCAATACGTCTCAGACATTTGTTCTGTTTTACTTTGTTGATAAAAAAAAAAGTCAGCTGAGACTCAGCAGAGAACATTTCTTCTAAATTTCCTATAATACACATACATTCAGTTGATACGTAAAAGAAAGATATTCTCTCCATGTTTGTTTTGAAAGAACCCAGAAACAGTCCCAGAACAAAACCAAGAATATCTGTGGTTATTGTCAGTGTACGAACAGTTAAGTGAGGGTTTTATAAGGCAATATCTATTTCTGAACGCTCATTAAACTGTTTAGCGTATAACAGATTGTGCAGCTTTTTGTTCACAGTTACTCACTTCATTGCCTTCTAACTCAAAAAACTCAAACTTCATTGAAATTCGGTACTGCGTTGGGGCAACCACCTGCCACACACAGTTTTTGTTTGGAGGATATTCTTTGGGCCACCCTGGTGTGGTTATAGTCCCATTTAGCTTTGTCAGAAGTCCTCCACAAGCAGCTGTAAAATGAAAAGGGAGAGCATCATTTCTGGAATGAAACTGTTTTACTGTAAACAGAAGCACACTGAGCAGATTCAGCCCTCTCATTACTTGCACTGCTGTAATGCCCAGACAGACTAATCAGAATCTTGTTTTATCATGCTTGGTGCAAACAAAGAGAAAGAGACAGCCCCTATCTTGAACAGCTTGCAGGTTTGTGGGCAGAGATAAGTTTCAAGACTACACATGGCTTTATCATATTCATTCTTTTCCTTTCCCTCCAGAGACTCTGGTTATTCTCTCACAGCCTTTCCCATGCAAGTCCTCTGACCTCACTTCTCTCCTCGGGACCTTGATCACCCTTTTCTTACAAACAGACTACTCAAGATGCAGTTCACATTGCCCTGGCTTCTTTTATTGATTATTAATCCAGAATCTGCCCAAGCTCTTTCAGCTGACATATGTGCCTCCCGATAACCTATAAGGTACAGTCATTTCTTTAGGACAGCAATCACGTACTGTTCAGATATAATTATGTTTGCTGAGGTGCAGATGTTCAAATAACACAGAAAATATCTATTTGGAATGTAATTGTAAATTAGTCATCCCTATACAACAGAACAATAGTGTACAGCATGTGTGAATGCAGTTCAGATAGCAAAAGATAAGCATATTAATCTTTTCCATCTGAGCAAAAAATGCTGGAAAAAATATAATGGGATTCACAGGGGGTCTCAACCACATTCTGTTCCATTCGTACTATCATGGCACCATGACAGCATTGAAAACCATCCACAAAAGTTTCTGTGGAGCTGCTGGGTGGAAGTTTTTCCTTTTTTCAACTGCTGCGTGCTAATGCTCAGCACCTTCTTGAACGTACTGAAAACCAACACCTGTCATCTAGCTGATGGCACACACGCTCCATCAACACTAACATGCCTGGGAGAACTCTTCAGTTTCTGTGTTAGAACACACATGGGCAACCCAGGCTTCCTGCTGGCATCTCATTTCCCATAAAAGAAGACTTACCGTTGTACCTTTAAACATATCAAAATAGACCTGGTACAGGTTTCAAAACTGCAGTTAGATGACATATCTGCTCCCAAAATCATCCAGTCTGCGCAAAGAGTCCATCAGACCACTGGCTTTCAGTTTCTGTTTTTCAGCATCACTATATTGTTCTTTGAGGCAGTGGAGGGAAATATGAAAGTACTGAAAAACTCTTAAAGCCCTCCAATATGCTGCCAGCAGGGGAGATTTGGATTAAACAGCATGAAGCAATTTTCTGGGCATGTCAACACTGCGGTGAAGCATTGGGCAGAGTTTGAGTTGGAGGCTTCTACTCTGGCATCATATGTGAATTAAAACAGCTGAGGCACCCCACAAATTGCCAGACTGTATTCTAGGATGTAATGCTGACTGTGACAACATAGTGACTTTAGTTCAGTAATCCCAGTGAGAATCTACAGATGGTAAGTAACACATCATGTGGAACAAATGCATTTACACTTCTAGGGATAGCTTGGGGGGTTTAGCTCCATGCTACACTGCACTATTTAGCATGATTCCTCCTTTTTCCTGAGCTGCTTTCCTGTTTGTGTGCTGAGGAATTACTGCTTCTCTCTTTATAGGAGGAAGAAGAAAGAGTTTTCTGAAGGATGGGTAATCTTCCCTAATGTTTGGACTCAGATCATTAGACGGACTAAGCCAAATTCCTTCCATAAATTTGGACTGATGATCAAAGGGCCTACCTCTGTCTTCATGCCTCTGCTAGATTAACCTTATTTTCTGCATGCTGACTAATATGCAGCCATTTCAGCACACCAGACCTTCTGAAATAACTTATTTTTCCCATATGCTCACTATTAAATTTAAGGAGGGGAAAAAAAAAAAACAACAATCAACTCAATGACACCTTCAGACTAATAATGCCTATAGTCAAGGTCCATCTCTGCCTCACACACAAAAAACAATCAACACCCACAGAATCAAAAGCAGAACAATAAATGCAAAGAATCCAAGCAAAACTACCCCAAATTGAGACAAATCATGAGTGAAAGCCAGGGAATTGGAAAATAAATAGAGAGCAGTGAATCATATCTGAAGGAAACCGTAACACAGAGCACTCCAATTTTCAAAATCTGTTCACCCCTGAAACACAAATAGATGAACTCAGATAAGAATAACTCATGCCATCCCTGAATGTATTCGTGTTTATGAGTGAAAATCCAAACAATAATTGCTACGTAATGATCAACAGCTTTTGCTTCTTTCCTTTCATATGAAAAACGTATATGAAGCAAAAGCTTATCTCAATTCAATCTTTTGTTTATACAAACTTCAATTTATCAGGTTTTTATTTCTCCAAATGATTACCTGAGCAAGCCTCACTCATCTCTGAAACGTAGAATTTTTTTTCCAGCATTAAAAGCCCAAAAATCTGACTAGTATTAGGGAAGATTTCTCTGAGTTTCAGGATCCTGCCAGAAAAGTCAATGATCAGACTGGCAGTGGTGAGGATTTCTCTGAGTTTTGCACTGGAATAAAGGATCTACTGCAGTCAGAGCCTGTCAGGGGGATCATTCAAGTTCCTGACAGCAGCACATTGCTCTGCTGATAATCCTCTCTTTGCACACAATGGGAGACTTTGATTTAACAAGGATGAGTAATACAACGTGAAGTTGGGAAAAGCGTGAAGTTATTTGCAATGTTTCCAATCGACTACCAGGAAAACCTGAAACATGAAGTTAGTGACAGCAATCCAACGAAAGATGACCTCTATGGAGGGACATAGCAACAGACTGTACCTTCACAGCTCTTTTTGTCAGGACCGAGTTCATAGCCAGGATCACAGGCGCACTGGTAACTGCCCAGAGTGTTAACACAGCGCTGCTCACAGCCACCATTGTCAGGTTTGGCACATTCATCTTCCTCTGCCAAGACAGGGAAGAATGAAAAATGTGTTAAATAATTACCTTTCTCAGCTGTAAGTAAAAGGACAGAAGAATCATAGGACACCCTGAGTTGGAAGGGACCCATAGGGATCATCGAGTCCAACTCATGGCTCTACCCAAGACCACTTAAGTGATGGATCAATATTAACCCCGAAAGCTGTAATATGTGCCATTATAGGGTGTGCTACTAAACACACTGTGGATGCTGACTAGAGCACTTTCAAACACTAAGGAGACCTGTAATGGAGAAAAGAAATGTGTATTTTTGTGTAATAGTTTTGCTTTGCTTTTTTACAATATCTACTGACAGCTGCAGATCTAGTTTATAAGCACTTTGTTGGCAACACGCAATAATTTAGGCAGCATTAATCTGAAGGTTGTATAAAGTATTGAAAGAAAGACTGAAAATCCAGAGCAGGGTCACTTGAAGGGCACTTCATCTCCCACAGAATCAATTTGTGCATTATCCTGAACGCATACTCAAAAACAGATTAACAGAATCCTCAAATCCCAGGTTTTCATTCTACTGATATTAAAGTGAACAAGATACATCAAGGCGGGGGAGGGAAGGGAACAGTGTATTGTCTGTACTAGCTGTGAAGTATACCCACGAGGTTCATTTTAAAAATATTCCTCAGATGTTGAAATATTATTTCTTATTATTTATTATTATCTTGAGACGAGTAATTCCTGAAGAGTAAAACAGAGTTCCCACCCTTATGTCTATAGCCTTCAAAGTTTTAATTCTCTAGAGTGAAAACCAACAGAGTTAAGAAAATCCCCAGCTTGTGGCTTTGCAAGGGAGCAAAAAGGCTTTCCTTGTGACGTGACTTGTATTTTAGGGGCTAGCATGGCTCAGTAGCTGCTGTTGCCTTTCACTGTGCCTTAGGTAGAACAGAGCAGGAACTCCACAAACTAACTAGAGACAGACACTGAGGCCACTGGTCACTCCATGGTTTCTCAGTTCTTTTTTTTCACCTTGTTGATGGACAATAATAAGCTGATAATGCAGCCTAATGCAGCAGAATAGCTAGAAGAAACATGTAGGTTCAAAGAAAACAATTTTAGTAGAAAAGACCCAGCCATCTCTATTATGATTATATTATTTTTTTATTTGATAATACTATTAGCCCAAGGAATGTATTTTGCAAGAATAGATATGTTTCAAGGTGCTTCCAAATCAAGTTGATTAATCTGAAGAAAGCAGGTAGTTGGACTGAATATGTTCCCTTCATTCTTTGGACATATTTTACAATTTTTTTTTTGCAAAAAATTGCATGTCCAGGTTAAAAAAAGATATTACAGAACTGTTTTAAGTCAAAAACTGGGCAGCCTGGTCTGGTGGTTGGTGACCCTGCACATAGCAGGGGGGTTGAAACCAGATGATCATTGCGGTCCTTTTCATCCCAGGCCATCCAATGATATGATATGATAAAAACAGGTTCCAAAATATTTTTTTGAATCCCATTATATATATATATATTTTTTTTTGGTACAAGGATAAAACATAGACTCATAGAATCATTACAATTGGAAAGACCTCTAAGATCATCCAGTCCAACTCCAACCCATTCCCAACATTTCTACTCATCATATTCCTCAGTGCCATAGCTCCACGATTCTTCAACACACCCAGGGACAGTCCAGCATCTCCTTGTGCAGCCTGTGCTAATGCCTCACCATTCTCCTAAGAAGAAATTTTTCCTAATATCCAACCTGATCCTCCCCTGGAGCAACTTGAGGCCATTATCTCTCGTCCCATCGCTGTTATCTGTGAGAAAAGGCTGACCCTCACCTCTCCACAATCTCCTTATAGAAAGCAATAAGATCTTCCTTGAGCCTCCTCTTCTCCAGACTGAACAATCCCAGTTACCTCAGCTGCTCCCCATAAGACTTTTGCTCCAGACACTTCACCAGCTTTGCTGCCCTTCTTTGGACAGGCAAACGATAAGAAGTTCACAGGTCTGAAAATAAGCTTTAACATTTACCTTTAAAAAAGTTAGCTGCAAATCCTGCTTTGTTAACCGTTCCATCAGAAACAAACTTCATCCACAGAGTATTAGAGGTAGATCTAATGTCTTCTGGCTTGTCGTAGCCACAGAAGTGACCGATCAAAGGACTGTTTTCATTCATCCCATCTCGAATTTCCAAGTAGTCATATGCACAGTTGTCATGTCTTTCAATCTGCATTAAAAAAAAAAAAAAAAAAGATTTTTGAAGGGATTTTTTTCAACTTGACCATAAATATAAAATATCAGTCACAGAATAGAATAGAAAATTTTATAAACTCTTTTGTGATTCAAACACTGGGAGGGTGATGAAAGGAAGCAGAATCACTAGATTGTTTAAAATACTTTTTTTTTTCTTTTTTTCTTTTTTTTTAACAAGAAGAAAAACTTGGGATTGTTACATAGGATACCACAATCTAAACAGGACAAAGTAATTAGGAGAGAAAAGCCCATCTCTAAGCTTCCCAATGTTCTGCCAAATTCCTGTTGCTCTGAGTTCAAGTAAATTGTTCTTTTCTCATGTACATGCAAGTATACAAAATCAGTGATTCAATAACTAAGCAAGTCAGAAATATCAGTTGGTTTTTAAATGTTATAGGCTCATTTTTACTAATATGAAAAGACTTTTAGACATCGCCAACCTGCCCGACTGCGGATGGAGATCAATATTTTATTTTCTTTCCTTATCGTAAACACAGTGCAAAATGTTGCATTTGTCAATACCCACAGATGTTGTGGGGCAGTTGAAAAAAAACCACAGTGAATGAAGAGTTTGAAGCATTTGAACAATTAGACCCAAACACACTTTTAAAACTATCAGCTACTTACCAGCCTATAGAACTGATGACAAAAAATATCATTGTTATTTTTCTGCGGCCAAAGAATTTGGTTTCTGGTTGCATGATTCCTGATTTCAGGTGACTCTGATTCCAGAGTCAAAAAGTTCATCTTTTTCATACTGTCAGAGCAAAGTACTGAAAGCAGAACAACTGAATATGTACTTCTTGTTTAAACAACCTGCCAGAGGATAGCCAAGCACAGACTAGCATGCCAGTGGCCATATATGCATTTCTACTTGGGTAAGTCTTTACATAATAGTATCTTCAGAGTCAATCAGAGGAATTGTTGCAACAGAAAAAACAAAAGCAGACTGAATGGGATCCTATCTGAAGCCTAAATAATAATTACGCCTGTCTTTGCGATAGAAATATTTCCCAACAGAATTGAAAATCCTCTTGATCTGAATCATTTACTTCATGTTACTCAATTAATATAGCACCTCAGCTATGAAAGCATTACCTAAATCCAAGTGCTCAAAACTAAATCCTCTACAGGAACAACTGTTCAACCAAGTGGCTGAATCGTGGGACATGTCTGGGGCACAGAGAGAACAGTCAGGGAGGGAGAAGGGATTGGAGAAGTCTCAGATTCAATTCAACACATCTCAGCTCTGTTAAAAGGAACAACAATCAATTCATACCGAGCTCGGAAAAACCCACATCTAATACTTTACTTAAACAATAGCTGCACATTCGGTACCAGTCGTTGGTGCCACTCTGCTCTGGCTGAGCATTATGACTACCTCTAAGCTCAGTAACCACCACAGACTAAGGAGCTTTCATTTAGCACATTAGGAATGCTGCTTCCTTTATGTAAGAGGGAAGTCTAGGAGGAGGGGTTGTTTGATTTTATTTCATTTTAATGCCATCAAAATATGGCTCTCACACACAAAATTTCTCTGTCCTCTTTCCAGCTTTCCAATTCTTCAAGTAATTTTCTCCCACTCATTTCTCTGGCACAAACCATATTGCTGTAATTTTTCAGTTATTTGCTCAGGAGTTACTTTGGGCCAGAATTAGAGAAATGAGAAAAGCCCCAGTGATTTAGGGTGGAACTACCTCTTACTGACTTCAGTGGCAGCTGTTTGCAACTAACGTGGTCAGACATGTGTCTACCTGAGCACTGCTAAGTCTCTGACGCTGTAATACAGATTGCAAATTTTCATCCATCTTAATAAATGCATGACATCATATCCAACTTGCTTTATAATCTCCAAAAAAAAAAACCAAAAAAAACCAACCAACAACAAACCAACCCATGATGTAGAAAGAAGTGACCTGGCACAAAGCCCATTAAAATCAAAGAAGGAATTGTGTATTTTTCCCCCACACGTCTGTGGACTTTACACGACTCAAACTTTTAATTAACATCTGTTTTTTTTCCACGTTTCCCATGTTCTACGGGGCAGGATGGAAATTATTATTTTTAAAGGCCAAGTGTAGCTCTGAGTTACATGTACCAAACTCCTACTGAGGTAAAATGTTAGGGCTTTTTTTTTTTTTTTTCCTAAGAATCACTCCCTATTTTTGGCAGAAGAAAAACGCTACAAATCCATTTTGTATGACAGCGAGTTGCTAAGCTTTCAAAGACTACAAAAATCAAGCAACTTACAGAGTGCTACTGATTTCTAATAAAACGATTCAAAGTGGTGGCCATTCTACCACAATAATTTATTTTTAGAGTACTACTGCTTCAAACGATGCCATTATTATTAATACATTCAGGGATTAAATAGCTATATATAAATTCAAAGGTAAGAATAGTGTTTCTGAGAAGCGATCAGTGGTTTTAAGGCTGGTAAGTAAAGGTAGCTTTTACCTGTGCAAACCTTATGTTTTACAATATTGTTGTACAGCAATATTGGGAACACTGCCTTATAAAGTTCTATTAGACTTCCAGAAGTTTTTCATTCTTCCTTTTACAACGGTAGGAAATCTTCCCAGGTTAATGACAGGACAGCCAGTAAGCTTAGCTGTAATTGGAATGATCTGGTAATACTTATTTACTGGAGCAATAACATTTCACAAGTTTAAAGTTTCATGTGGATGAGAAAAAAAAAAAACCATGCAAGAAAAAAGCAAAAACAAACAGGTTTTAACAGAAAAATGCAGTTCTTATAAGAGAATGAAAGGTACCATTGGATCTGAAGGATTTGGAAGAAACCCAGAATTTGAATGGCATTAGTGAATTACATTGAAAAAAAATGACAGAAAAATTCCTAAGTCAGGCCCATAAGCACAAGAAAGCAATGAGAAATCTCCTGATTAAGTGGAAAGCGAGGTAAGTTTTCAACATCCATTCTCACAAGGAAAAGAAATTTCACATCATTCCAGCTTTGGGAGAAAAAAAAAAAAAAAAAAAAGAAAGAAAAATAAGAACAACCCCCCCCCCCCAATAACAAAAAGATTTTATCAAAAGATAAAGATTTGAGGAGCAAATCTGAAAGCAATCACATTTCAGGTGAGATTGTTTTTTTTCATTATTAATTTTTTGTTGATACAGCCAAACTCCAGTTCAGGTATACATATCTTACTCAGATAATGGACTTCTGTCAGAAAAGGTGGGATGTATGTCTAGTGGAACTTTCAACTCCTTCAGGAGACTATATGCGTTTTATTCCCGTAAAAATAATGAACATTATCTGCATGGATTTTAACTGGGCCACTCACACAGAGAAGTTTAATATGGCTCAGCCCTACAGACCTTCTGGATTGTCTTAGATCGTTGGTGTTTGTCAACACAAGTCCTTTAAAAAGATAAACACAAGGACCACTCGTTTTCACACAACAGTATAATAAAAGAGGATGTAACAATGAAGAGCAAAACAAATAAATAAATAAATAAAATGGAATTCCCAGTCCTCACATCTCTGGTATCATACAGGTACTGGAAAGTGGAGCTGCCCCCCAGGCAGCCAAGAAAGAGGAGGTAATCCCACACTTGGTGGAAAACGCATTGCCCACAGCAGGCAAAACAGGATGACTCACTGATGCAGTTTGAAATTCTCAATTTCCCCAGTGCTTTCATTTCGGAGTGGAGGTTATTTATACAGTTATTTTTTCTAGCATTACATATGGATAATGAGAATTCCTCATACTTAAGTGTACCTTTCAAAGGACAGAGAAGTGATTTTCTCACAAACACACTGCAATAACTCTTTGGCCTGACATTTACCTTTTTTTTTTTGATCTAAGCTGGCACGAAGAACTGCGATTTTCAAACAACTTTATGTTTTACTGGGCAGCTCACCAAGGATTCAGTCCAGAGAGGGACTTAGTACCAAAACAGAGAACACCTACGTTCCCGCGCTTGGACCTGAAATGGAAATCAGCCCTGACAATGAATGTCTAGGCAGGGCACTTCACTCCATTTTCCAAAACAACTCCAATTCTTTGCAGGCAGCCCTGTGGAACAGCCAGAAAGAAACACAGCAAAGACAGATATATGTAAAAGAACTCCTGTGCCCTTCCCGAGCTCCTTGTTTGGTGCTCAAGGGCATCTTGCTGCCCTGGATTCACATGCCAGAAAAGTGTGTGCCTTTCAAGTCCTTACTTGGGACACACTTCAAAACACATCTAGCAGAGGTGCTAACTCCCTTTTGACTGAGCCTACCACCCAACTACACTGCTCAATTTCTTTGTTCTTAGGAGGAGTAGAGTCAGCTCATGACTCACCTCTAGAGTGCCATAATTCTAAAGCCTGCAGGAGAATGGCAGTGTAACAGATCTTACTGCAGCCTTAACCACTACTAAAATGGTGCTCTCATTTTCCCTGTACAGATGAAATTGAACTACAGTCAGTGCAAGCGATAATGTAATATGCATGTAGATCAACTCTAAGTATCTGCATGGAGGTCATGCTTCAGAAGTCTCCTACCCAGTGTCACTTCTCTTGCGATTACAATAAAAAATACTGAGCAACAATGCCAGATTAGTAAGGCTCCATATTTGTCAGTAAAATACATAAGGTTAGTGCTTAAAAGAAAGGCGAGTGAATGAGGCCAGACTCTTTTCAGTGGTGTACAGTGACAAGACAAGGGGCAACAAACAGGAATACAGCAAGTTCCATACAAGCACAAGGAAGAACTTCTGTGAACAGCATTTGAAAGGATCTTTGGGGAGGAAGAGCTCACCTGCACTAGACCAGACCACAGCCATATTACTAAATCTACCTACAAACTTCAAAACAGTGTATATGTACATATATTTAAAAAAAAAAAAAAAGCATGAATATTGTTTATCATTTTTGTTGTTATTTACCACTGTTTAGCAATGTTTACGTGGAGAGATGTATTATAAAGGCACACAGATATGACTCACCACAGATTTGTTTTCTTCCCCTTCTAAATATACATTTAGAGACTGAACCTAAGGAGACTTATATATTTTTTATGTAATATTTTGCTTTTTTTTTTTTTTAACAGAAGTCAAACACTGCAATATTTCCTTTCGAGATTTCTTTTTTAAAGGTAAGATTCAGCAAAGATACAAAATCCCTATTATTTAATGGGACATTAAAGCAGACTGGCTGAACTGAATTACGTATTTGTTAAACTGCAACTGCCAGCACTCGAAACATTCCAACTCAAAGATAATATAAAGACCTTTAATCTTCTTGAAAACTTCTGCAAAAAAAGGAAGGTCCATGAAGAGCTGAATTGGATTCTGGATGTTATTTATCAGAGAGAATTCATGAATTCCCTCACAGGTTTAAAAGGATTTCACTTTAACGTCACTGCCATTTATCCACTAGATGGTTTTCTGAGTTAGGTTAAATCAGTTTACCTCAAATGCTTGAAAGGTTAATCCTACATTGTAGTTTTCAGACACTGTTATTTTCCACACGCATTCCTTCATCGGTCTGTAGTCATCAGGGTAATTGGGAGACTGGATCTGGCCTTCGTTTTTGTGGATTTCACCTCCACAGATCGCTGGTTAAAAGCATGAAATTCAAAGTCAACAATGACATTTACAATCCCCAACACCCAAAATGACATTTTTACATCCCTCTTCTTTTTAAAGCTAACGACGAGAAAATATTTATAAATCTAGCAAGGACAAATTATTAACATTTAGTCTACAATACAGATTTCAGTGAGCGAATGCTGTAGATCACCATTTCTAGTAGTGCTAAATGTGTTTATAATGTTGAAGAAGACTTTGAAATCACTGGTAATCTATCTGAATCTATATGTTTTACAGAATATAATTAAATAGTCAAAATAATGTCTACTTCTTGTTCAGGTTCAAAATATATTTAATATGCCTTCTCCATTAGCATTTACTAACCTTTAGAAAAATAAAAAAGAAACCTCATATTTTATAATAGTCCAAACATTTTGGCCTACAGATTATCACTACAAGTTTATACTAAATTTGAAGAAATATTTCATATTAATAACAAATATTTGCATGAAAAGTAAATGCACCTTCTCAGGATCCATACCCATAGCCACGTGGAGAGCTGTAAATAGCAATTTAATCCTAGGGTTTACTACCATGGATTCAATATTTAAGAAAACAGGCTGTATTTTAAACAGGTGAATGTAGACTTCATAATGCACTCAGTGTGTGGGAGCACCTCTTTATTAAGTTATCCCAGAGCATATGGAAAACTTTAGTCAGATTTTCTGAAGAATGAACAGAAAGTACTCAAATAATTATTTCCACACACCGAGCACAAGAACATGAATATTTAGTTAAGTAAAGAACAGGCAAAAAAATATTACAAAAACGATCAGTGATGTCCCTGGAAAAAAAGGTCATCTGAAATCTGATCTAGGCTGTTTCAAAATGTCTTATCTACCAATTTGTAGTATTCTATTCCCTTTTAGTAACAGAACACCAATTTCATATTACTATTTCTGACTATATGTATGTATATGTGTAAATATACATATATTTACTTTTTTCCAAAGGCATCTGGTCAGTTTTTTGTCTCCAGAAGCAGGTCATTTTTTAGTGCTGTCAGACACCCACCTTCATAAACTGCTGCAAAGCCTTTTCCAACCCAGTTGCTGCTGCTACGGAACTCAATCCACATCCTGCTGTCAGAGGACGCGAGGACTTCTGGCAGTTTGTCACCACAAAACCTGCCTAAAAACATGCAACCAGTAACTGCATTTTCTGCTGCCTCAAACGCTGCAAACATGTGTTTAACATTACAGAACACAAGTAACATAACCAGCTCAGTGGAACTATTCACACGCTTATGGCCGAGCACACGTGTTTCTGCCCATCAGGACCTAAATACACAAAGATTTTATTATGAAGTGTTTCATTGCTGTCAGGCTAACAAGTCAAAGCAAAAAAACTTGGGGGAATTAAGTTGAAAAATGATTGTTATAGATTGTGTATGTACACAGACCTGGGCATTTTGGAAGGGCAGAGTAAGTGCTAATCTAAAAGAGTGTAACATCCAGGTCACAGTAATACTGCTCATCATGTCTAAGAGCCAAAGAGATTTAAAAACTAAAATCCAAATGACCCTGGACTATGTTATCCTCTTATTTCAGCCTAGGTAGGTGAAATCTCCATTTATCTAGGTGATAGAGAAAGGGTAATTACTGTTTGGTATTAATTGTTTCGTCTTTTCTTTAAAAGATAAAAAATAGGAAAAAAAAAATAGGCACTACCATTAAAATTCTTTCCTCTGTATCTACTTCCATTTTATCTTTCTACAGTTGTTTTTAAATTGTGGTTGTGAAGATGCAAACAAATATTTTAGTCTTAATTCTAAAAACAACAACAAACCTGACTCAAGAAGTTGGAGACTCACGTTTCTTACAGTCTGAAACCCCCAGATTCAATTGTTGAAGTCCACAGAATGTCTAATGTAGTCTCTGGATTCAACTAGTGTTATTTATTCTAAGTCTATGGAACTAACAAGGAAAGGTCCAGTTATGACAGGGGAAAATTTATCCTTCTTTGACAATTTAAAAATAAAGGCTTTGCTATTTTAAGTCATACTGTCCAGAGAAAAGGACTAGTACACAACCCACAGGTGAGACGGTAACATATACAGAAATCACTTGGGCAGCATGAAAGTAAGTTTACAGAATCATATATACTGACATTCATTTAAAATAAAAATTAATAAAATCACCGAAATGAAGTTCAAAATCAGTATTTTATCCTTTGGAAGAATTCTGACCTAGACTTTAAATCCCAATATGTAGAAGTTGAGATTTGGGTGCTCCGTCAGTATAAACTGCATGCTATCTGAAGTTGAAATTAATCAATAGCTATCCTTTTTGTTGTTGTTGTTCAAGAGTTAACCAGCAAAGAAGATGTGGACACAGTAAGCTTAGATCTAATGGCAGCATGATGGGGCACATAATCTCCCCACCAACCATCTGAATTAAGAAAAAGATACCTGCAGCTTCCCACACATGACTTAAACTCTCAAGACTTAAGTCATTATTGTTTTGCATGTTCTTCACTGCTTTTGCACTGCAGAAGCAAAGAATATGTCAGAGTAACCTATTTATAATTTCAAAAGCACAGGAACAGAGCTGGTAAGTACAACTTGACAGTGGTGGGTGTTCACACCCACTTTGCATGTGCTCATCACATGCTCTATGGATTCCCCATCAAATGCTCTGCAGCTCTGTCACGATACTATTTCCACTTTTCTGTAAAACATCTATGAAAACACCCATAAGCAAAACAGAAAGTTGCATGTTTTGTAGTTTTCTTCTTTCCACACATGAAGCATGCAACATGGTACATGTACTGACTAATTGCAGGGAATGCTTGAGATTTCAAGTCACGTAAAGAAGGTATTTGAGACCATTTAAGTGTTTGTTCCTTTCCCACCTTACATACGTTCTAGGAAGCTAAAAATAAGTCACAAGGGTATTACAGCTACAATAGCAAGCAGTAAGTCCACTGAACTGTATGAGTATGGTAAGTCAGTGCAGCATTCACAAATTGCATACCAAGCAGAGGTGATTTTCTCCAGTAGCCATCTCTTACTTCAATATAGTCGTACCAACAGAGACTGCTCTTGTACAGGTCCATCGTGGTGAAGTTTAGAACAATCTAAATCAGAGGAGAACATGTCAGTAAATAACCCACGGTTCATACTGGAAAACAATCCCAGCAGCATTCTGCAGGTCTGAAGCCAGTGGTCATTCTTAGCAGGACCTCAATGCTTAGACAATTAATTTCAATTATTTCTTATAGTAAGTAAAAATTTATATGGGAATATTAAAAATGTTCTATAATTTCACATAGTTGAGAACGTTCAAGATGAACTTAGCTGCTTACAAGGAGGCTTTCACTGAAAAATAGGAATTTGAGAATGCTCATATAGCAAAATGAGATCAAAACATCATATTAAGTATGTCATTTGATAATTCTCTTGCCACTTCTTTTTCCATTCCGTTCTATGATTATAAGCTGCAGAGACAGGTATAAATTTTTGTTTTGTTGGTTAATTTGTGTTTCCGTTCAACTACAATTTTAACATTTTTTACATTCAGAGAAATTTTTTTGCTTCAGAGAAGTTCACTTTCAGAGTAGCAGATGCAAAAAATTAAGTCTGCTCTCTTAGTCTCACATTTTTACGCACAGAATGTATGCTTTGATGTTAGTTTGACACTTTGGAAACTCCACAACATTTAGATAATATTGACAATGGTGGACCATTACACACAAAAAAACCCCCCCACAAATTGAAAGAAATGGTACATATTTCCCCTTTTACTCAGGCTTGTAGTGAAACTACAATACAGCTTTTAATACAGAGATCTTTGCATTATCTGGAAATCTGAAATTGGAATTCAAATTTTACTGAATGTATCTGAAAGTGGGCATATTTTCAATACATCATATCAGGAGTACTGTGGACCATCGCATTATCTCACTTTGGTTTAAAAATACTCATCCTAAACCACCATAAAGTTACACTTTTAACAAAGAAGTACGTTTTAGTCTAATCATAAGTTCACACTACCTACAGGCTGGGCTCCAACTGACTGGGACAGCGTTAGCTCTATGCCCTACAATTTCAAGGATAAGTTAAAATATGAAGATTAAGAATCATTCATATTATGTATTATGAAATCATTTCCAATTCATATCCTTTAATTGGATTTAAGTATATTGGAAAAAGAACGCATCTTCTTTCAGAACATTTCCTCAGTATACATTAATAAATATTTCAGACTAACTATAAAAATCTTCTTTACTCACTGATGAGCATTAAGTGGTTCTATTTTTAGGTTTGATCCTGGGAGCTCACAACTGAAACCTGCTATTATAAAACAACTAGGAATTGCCGCACAGCAGCAAATACCTCAGAGAGCAAAAATATATCTCCATGGCAGCCTATGAAGCAGCTGTGTGTGTCAACTGGCAGGATAGGAATTTACCCCTTGTCCAGAGGCAGGAAGGGAAATAGAGCATCATAATAATGGGCCCAGATAGCCATACTGGATGCTTTTCTTCCATCTTTTCTGAAGGCACCATACGTCTCTCCAAAGACAATGACGTGTTACAATATTAAGGCAAGAAAGGCAAAAAATTTTCAGGCTGTTAAATTCTCAAAAGAAAAATAGCTATTGGAGGAAGCTCATTTAAAGCTCACATAAAGTTCAGTGGTGTGGTTGTGCAGGTTAGAGAATGGAGTGTTGAGGTTGAAGTTCCTCTCCAAACAACCTCAATGGAGATATAATCTTTCATAGCAAAACCCTCCATGCCTTAGCATTGAACTACCAGTGGGTTTGCTTTAACTTATTTTTCACAAACAAACAAAAGAGTACACGCTCATACAGTTACAGTCTCAAAAATCTCTTTTGCTTTCCACAGAGAATGGAAGAAGGTTCTGACTATCTTAAAAGCCATACTGCATCTTCCCCCGTCACAGAAATGCTGGCTGCATTCTGTTTGGGTGGAAAACCAAGATCACATGCAGCTTTCACCTTTACTATGTTGATGCGATAGGGAACAGAGAACATCTGTGAAGCTGCATATAAATCCCAATAGGCAGAGCTCCCATACAGTGAGGCTCGTTACCATTGGCAGCTGCAGCCTTGTGGGATGAAGGTATGAGCCATGAAGCATGCCAAGGACCATCAGGATAGCACTGAATAAATGGATACCTGTTCTGATGATTGAATAAGGCCAAATGTTTATACCCACAATATGCTACCACAACCACAAAATCTCCAAGAGGGTTGCTTAAACCACAGTCTGCCTCTAGCACTGCGTTCTTCTTGGGAACATCCTGCAGGCTGCTTTGGAACATTTTCAGAGTAGCAGATGCAAAAAATTAAGTCTGCTCTCTTAGTCTCACATTTTTACGCACAGAATGTACGCTTTGATGTTAGTTTGATGCTTTGGAAACTCTACAACATTTAGATAATATATAATATTTAATAACTTATCTCCAGAACTGGTATTGGCCCTCTGGATCATAAAGACCCCTAACAATGAATAGTCATGATATTGTAGGCTTCCATTCAGAGATCCAAGACAAAAATGGACTGATCTGAAATCAAACACAATTGCTGTATAACCTCTTCTCTCCGTATCTATAGTAACTACAATAGAAATGAACATATTTAAAATTATATATGCACTCCTTATACTGAAAAGTTTACAGGAATAGATTTTTTCTTTTTGAGCAGTATTCCAAAATTCATATTGCCTGGCTTTGGGTATAGATTCCCCTTCCCTGAACTCTGAAAAACAGAGCTAATAAAACCCTAATGAAAAAGAAACAAACAAACAAACAAAACAAAACAGTTTTGAATAATAGTATCTTGTCCTATGTAGATAGGAGATGTGCTCAAAATCATGGGATTAAGAATGAAATGCTCACGTGTTTCATCATTTGGTGAATTATAACAATTAGAGTTTTCTTACAGAAACTACAGCAAGTAAATCAGAGTTATTAAAAGCTAGAGCAGATAAGAAATTCAGAGGGAACAAGGAGAAAGCGTTCCCTGTGGGGGAGAGGAGGGCTGTTTGCTTGTTTATTTATCTTTTTAATGAAAGCCAGTAAGCAAATCATCCTGATTGTCACTGCTTAACACCTAAGAACACGTACCATTGAGACATTCAAGACTTGACTCTAGATGTCCTGTGTCTCTGCGGGTTCTGTAAACTAGACTTCAATCCTGTTTTCCCATTTCAGATGGTTAAGCAGAACAAATTTCAGTGGCAGAGGGCTAACTCAGACGATTCAGGTAAGCACAACACACTCCAGGTGCACTGTCAGCAGATCAAGTACTATACCCTGGGTTTCTAATAGCCTCTATCTTAAGTACATCTCTTAAGCTATGTCTTTCTTTGGATAGTTTTCATTATTTTATTTTATTTTTTTCCCCATTTACCAGTTTTTCCACTAGGCCCTTGGTGGAGAATGATACTTAAAAAAATTCTGAAAAATGGAACTCTTTTTCATTCCAGTGTTACTGAGATATTTGACAGAAATCATTCTGCAAACATTCAGCTTCCAGATCACTCTGTTTTTTGTAGGCCCCAAAATAGCATGTGTCAAAGCATTAGCTGAACTCCCAGCATTTACTAGGAAGGGACCTCTGAAAGCCATGTAGCCCAACTCCCCCATAATGAACAGAGACACCACGGCTACATCAGGTTGCACAGGGCTTTATCCAGCCCTGCCTTGAAAGTCTCCAGATGGAGCACCAACCACAACACTAGGTAACCTGCTCCAGTGCCTCAACTCACTCAACTGTAAGAGATTTTTCTCTTATATCTAACCTAAATCTACCTTCTTTGAGGTGGAAGCCATTTCCCCTTGTTCTGTCATCACAGACCCTGCTAAAGAGTCTGTCCCCTTCTTTCCTGTAGCTCCCCTTTGGATGCTGACAGGCCGCTCTGGTTCTCCCATATCGCCTCCCTGCCTTCCAAGTGCATTAGCATCACTTCTAGAAGAATCTGTTCCATGATCTTCCCTGGCGCAGGGGTGAGACTGATAGGTCCCAAGGTCATCTTCTTTGCCCATTTTAAAAATGGGTATGATGTTACCTTTTTTCCAGTCACCTAAGACTTCACCTGATTGCCATGACTTTTCAAATATCATAGGGAGCGGCTTGGCAACTCCTTCAGCCAATTCCCTGTTTCTTTTTTAATCTATCTTTTAAATAAAAGCCTCACAAAATGTTTCTTCTTCTTGGCTCATCCATTTGCAGTTCAGATTCCTTCTAAGCCATTACCTTCTTTTTCTCCTGAGTTTCTCTGAACGTGGGTAGGTAATTCTGTACTTGTATTTGTAATTCTGTGGGTATGTATTCTGCAAACTCTGCTGCCCTTAGCAGTCTGTTGTCCTCTTCCACTCATGCCAAACTCAACCCAGCAGAGCAGGCAGAGGCTTTCACAAGGGGGAGGATTTTTCTCTATTCAGACACAGACAGCTAGGTTAAGGTCAGACTGCCTCCCATGGCTGCTTAAGCTAACCCAATTGGCTTTGTTGGAAGCAGATCATGGAAGCCACGTCCTATTCCTCCTCCAGTGCCTCAGATGTTTACAATCTGGAGGTCTCCGACCAGTCCGGCTGTAAGTTTCCCATTTTTCAGGTCACAAATGAAGCATCATTTTTCTTCATTTTCTATTAGCAAATTTGCTTTTCTCCAAAACTTTGGCACCAGGACAGAATTGGGAAAGGGCTGATGTTACTTAGGTGTGATAGTGTCACTATCCCAAAGAGCTACTGAACATGATCCATTAAAATCTGTTGAGCCTCCTTAACAGTCTCTGCTTTCCAAACCATATGAAATAACCTTCGTAGCTTTTTCTGACTCTGACATGCCAAAGTATTTGATGATACAGCAATTCCTTAACATTAACCAGAATTCATGAACTGTACATAGGCAGAACCCTCAGCATGTCACAGCATGATTTCTGGTCAGCAACCAAACAAGAATATATAAAATTCTATTTTGCAGTTCTGGAAAGTATTTAAAAGAGCTAAAGAGAAGGTAGAGTTTGCTCAAGGGAACAAGGCAGCTGAAAGTCTTCATATGAATAGCAATCAGGGAGTGCTAGTCAGCACAATTAAAGAATTATTGATTACACAATCGATTTAATTGTACTACTGCAGCTTCAAAGAGAATATCATACCTCCTGTTGCCTAGGATAAATAGCAAACACTAAGTAGTACAAAGTAAATTTTCTCCTGTGGAATTTTTTACATTTCAACCAAGGACTTATCTGTCCTCTCTCATCATTCATTGTAAAAGTTAATGAAAAAATAGAAGGTAATGTAGCTTATTCAAAGGGACAGATACAAAAAAGCACTGGCACAATTGAAATGCCTCATGTCAGAAATATCTCTCTGCACCAGAAGGAGATATTTGCTCTGGCTGAGGGGAAACAGTGTTAAAAGCACCATCCTTCCAGAGAGATTTTTCTTTCTATAGATATACTGTGTACAGCTGGCAGCACATACAGCTGTTTACTATGTAGTCTTAAATCTTTGGAAAAAGTCAGGGTGAATGAACTGCCTTGTTTTAGTCACAGGGACGTGAGTATTTCAGATTGGGCTGGCAGTTTATGACTTCTATCAATAAAACAATTGCAGCCACTGTACACTACCTCAATCCCATCCTTCTTTGAATTTCCTGCCAAAGATCAGAGGTGCCTCTACTTATAGGAAGCAGCATAGAGTAGATAAAATAGAGTCCTTTAAACTGTGCTCAAACAGTACAATGTTGAATCTCAGTAAATAAGAGACAAGAGCTAGACAATCTGGACTGATGCTTTTTCAGTTTATTTTTAGGTGACTGAAGTGCTCACTGACATTTCAGAACACGATGTGATGTACTTGTACGTACTCTAACCCCCATGCAATATTTCTGAGATCTGTTAGGGTCGAAACAGCAAACAAAAGGAGATATAAATTTAAATATACATTTATTTCCCTTCATAACGTTAATATGTTACCAAACATTTGCTGAGAAAACTTGTGATCAAGCACAATACATGTGTCCAAGGCATTGTGCTACATGCATTAATTAACATTAATATCTCTTTTCTGCTATCTGATATTCACATCAAGTACTTGCTGCAAATAGTATCCTTTATTTCGAATAAGATGCTATTCCTGTGGGAACAGCACTGACAAAACAGATTTTTTGGAACTAGCACAAATAGAATTTACGTCATTCTTGCTGAATTCTATGGAGACTATGAGAGCTTGAGGTCAGAACAGTGCCCTACAGACAGGACATACCATGTCAGACAGCAACTAGAAAACAAGGTTTAATCGTTTTCTCCATTGGAGGGGAAGCTAGAATGGGAAGGGAGCCGGTCTCCTTACACTGTTGATTTTGAGAGAGAGGCTTAAGCTTGTACAGCTCCAGTAGTGGTTCCAATCTGAAGACATGATAATAGTATTACAAGTATTACAGTTGCACTGCTGTCCACAACTACGGTTGCACAACGTTCTGAGTACGCTATAAATTTTACACATATTTTCCATCTCATACATCAGAATTATTTCCAGAAGCCAACAGTAACTGTAGATGAACACTTCAATTTTTTTGTAACCGAGAAAAAGGAAAGAAACCTAAACCACTTCGGTTGTTAATATGCAGTGTCTAAGAAGCAACACAAATAATGGGGATATAAAATTACCTATCCAGATTAATTTGCATCTTTTGTGCAACCCTTTCCTTATTCATCTTTTCATTTGTTTTTCCCTGCTAACCTGCAGAGCCACCCACGCCCTCTGAGCATGTTTATTTTTCCTCCTGTCTCTGGATCCTGCCCAGAGGAGGGTGAATGCATTCCAAATGACTTTGCTCTCATCCTTCATACTGGCAAATACTCTTACAGCTCCTCAGGATATATTAGCAGATCAGGGACACATATTCTTGGTGTCTTCCAGGACCCTAACCTGAAAGAAAGAAAGTAATCCAGCTGGGGAAAAACTATGTTCAGTGCTGATTGGGGAACTGAATATCTTGGGGCAAATGCTCTGTTCTCCTCTTTGGAGTCTCCAGTGATGCAGAGTCCTGTATTTCAGGCTTTAAGTTGTGTTTGCTTAATATTGGCTACTGCTTCTAGTAAAGAAATGTATTTATTTATTCCTGCATAGTTTATCTCGGGTGAAACATGCCGTTCCTCTCTCTATCCTTACTTATTCTGAAGCTAATATTTGAGCCAATAATTTAGAACAAGATTCAGCTAGTAAGTTTTGAAAGCATACACAAGAAGAACAGGTTTTGCTTTCAGTAGCATAGCACACTTCTTTCCTCAGATTACTGCTCTCCCCAGGCCAATCTCTTTATATGTATATACATTTTTTTGGGGGGGGAGGACTGCATTTTCCTGACACTGACACCTGGAAATTAAAAGAATATGCACCAGAACGACATAGGAGAATATCTAACATGAAAATCTGTTTCCTTTATTTAGGTTTCAAAAGATCTCTTTCAGTACAGAAAGGAGTTCCCAGCCCCAGGCAGCAAAACTTGCCCCGGCCCGTAGTGCTTCCAATCCAGGAGCCTGAACTACCTCTTCCTTCTCTACGCTGAAGGACCAGATGCACTGGAAACCAGTTTAGAAGGGGTTTCATGATACAAACACATAGCAGATTGAAATCAGAATTTCATTTCACACGGAAAGCCACCAAATGGATGAAGTAAACCCACAGACCACAGCCAAGTCAATGGCAGATCTTTTACAATCCCATTCGAAACACTGCTCTACAGCTTACCATCATTTTCAGCTATCACGCAAGCTTTAAACGTAAGTGAAAAACTGGACAAAGACAAAATTTTCTTCTGAAAATAGTATCTACCTTTAGCTGAGAGAATGTTAAAATACCTTTTCCCCTGGGGTCACAGAGATTCGCCATATGCAGTGCGTGTAGGAAGGATAACCATTTGGAAATCCTGGAGAAGAAAAGTTGCCTGTAGATTCCTGCAGTGTTTCTCCACAGGCTGAAAGAATCAAAATACAGTAAAAATATGAAATTGAATGTGCCTAAGAGAGAAAAATGTGTCCTTCCAGTATCTATTTAGAACCCATTTAACTCACTGCAGATGCAGAATGGAAAACAGACTAGTTATTTTATGATTTATTCAAAACAGAGATTTTAAGTCAATCTGACGTTCATTCCATCTTACACAGGATGTTTTTATTCCATGAACTGCTTCACTTGTGTACTGTCTGCTGACTTAGCCAAAATTAGAGCAGTCTTAAAAATGTCACTGCTGCCAGTCAACTGCAAAATTATACGTGTAACTTTATTTTGCAGGAAAAAAAAGTTAGCCCCACCCTCAGGCACATCCTCTATGAGCTAAAACAAAACCACAACAAAAACTGGCAAAGCATGATTGGCACCACACTGCAATTGCATCAGTGGCTTCATTTATTTCAGTACTTCTCCCACATGAGAGACTGCTCTTACCTAAAATCGCGCAATTACATTGGCATAGCAAACTTAAATCTTACATTCAACAGAAGCTCTTGCAACAATGATTTGCAGAGGTGAGGGTAATAAAGCAAAGCAAATGTAAAGACCAAAAGATTTTGTATTCCTTCTTTTTGAAGCTTTTAGCACTCATATCTCACCTGTCAATCATGCTACAATCTGCTGGCTGACTGATCAGTAATTCCCCTTCACGCTAAAACACATCATTAGAAGCTCCTGCTCTTCTCTCCCATTAAAACTGATTCTGGTGGGATGTCACACCTCAGTCAGTCATCTTTTTGACCATCAATCAAGTTGTTTCACCTGCTGATCTGCAGGTGTGATATAAGACATGTGAACTGGAGAGTATTATCCCATGACTGACAGCGTAATCAGATCTTCAGTGCTTTCAAATTACAGCACTACCACTGCCAGCAGGTGAACCAATGTGTCATCAAAATCTCAATGAATTATAAATGATCTGGAAAATCTTTAAATAAAAGGGGACAAAAGATTGTTTATGACAAAGAGACAATGCAGCTGTAAGGGCTGTCGTGTTAAAATGCTTCTGAGATGTAATCTGACAACGACACCGTAATATCAGGCATAAGCTACATTCAAGGCATTAAATATGCTCTCTGACACTGAAGTGGTTATTGTGAGGAAAGAAAAAGATTGGCATAGCCTCCCAAAAATTTAATAGCCGAAGTTACTGTCACCATGTCCTTCAGAAATGACACCGACAAAAAAAAAAAAGTTTCTTCCTCTCATTAAAAAAAATAAAATAAAATAAAAAAAGAAGGTTTTTTCTCTTCAAAATTGCAGGCATCCACAGGAAATGACATATACACAAAAGGTATTCAGTGCTAAATAATTATTTCTATATAAGATCTTCCCAGTGAAAATGCTCTACCCATAATTAACCGCAATTTATTTTTCACATGGCAATTAACGAAAACTTGAATAAATTACAGAGTGCTGTACTGGGTTCCCTGAGACCTATTGAGCTGTATCATAGCTTACAATGAATATGTAAAGCACCTAAGAGAAGGCCAAGAGTAAAACAGCTATAACTGAGCAGAGGAAAGCAGAACCCAAAGAGACAAAGTGAGTCCAAATGCTCTGCTCACTGCACAAAGAACCGTTTCTCATTCTTTCCCCACTCCATGCACGGCTTCAGGGAGGCTATGCTGCATCAAGGTACTCTCAGAAGGAATACAGTCAGATTAAATGCAGCCCTGCAGTTAGTAAAAGGACAGAAGGAAGAATCATAGGATACCCTGAGTTGGAAGGGACCATAGTGATCATCGAGTCCAACTCATGGCTCTACCCAAGACCACTTAAAAATCAGATCATATCTGAAGATCCTGGCATAACTAGCCCTTATCTTACGGTCTTTAAATTACTCATTTTATAAAGAGAAAAATACCTTTGAAAACAGTTCAGAATTCCTCTCACTCACACAGATAGGATTATTTTTGCTGTGTTCCATACGGAGAACTTGTATACAGACACAAAACTGTAGCTGCCATTGAAGGTTTTCCTTTTGTAAGAACTGAAGGATAAAGCTATATAGCATCAAGCTAGCTCACTCAGTGATTTAACATCCATATTAAATGCCTGGGAGCTCTCTATTAAATCAAAATTTTCAGAAAATTTCTAAACATAAGGCAAACATAAGAAAAAAATTGATTTGATACCTTCTACTAAGAATCAACACAAGCAGAATTTATAAAATAAGGTTGGACTTTATATATTTCACAGTATTTACCATTTAATTAACTCCTGGTTACTCAAGGGATATGTGACAAGAACAGCTCATACTAATCAATAGCTGAATTAATTATCTGTGGGATCAGAGTACCAGGCTGGCTTCCAGAGCTGTTGTTGATAAGTTGATATTTGGGTGCTTCTTGCTTAAAAGCACATTTCTCTGCAATGGGTTCATGATTATTAAAACAGTTAAAATCTTACCGTTAAATAATGTAAGGTTTATCTCTGCAACTGGGCTGTACAACTGCATTATTTGTGATTAAGTTTATTAAATAGTATATCCTGGGTATTTTAGTGAGCTCCAATCCATTAGCAATGGACTCAGGTTAAGGTTAGGTAAAATTTCTTTACAGCAAGAGTGGTGGTGCAGTGGCACAGGCTGCCCAGGAAGGTGGTGGGATCAGAGTTCCTGGAGGTGTTCAAGAAATGGGTAGATGTGGCACTGAGTGACATGGTTGGAGGACATGGTGGGGGTGGGCTGGGGTTGGACTGGATGATCTTAGTGGTCTTTTCCAACCTTAATGATTCTGTGATTCCGTAGTTCCACGTTAAGAAAGGAAGGTAGCGGTAATAAGAGAGTAATGGCCAATTGTTTAGTCTTCCTCAGATCTCGTTTTAGCATGTTTCATGTAGAAGAAATTGATTGCATTTTCAACTTTTGCTAGTCCAGATCACTTACAGAAATGGCACTTTGACTATGCCCCCCATACACACTTCAACCAAAAGCCAATCTACAGCTTGAGAAGCCTCGTCTTTTGATGTGTCTTCCTGTGGTAATGGAAGGGAAAATATTTTTCTCCTCTCTGTAAAGACTAGCAGTAGATGCAGACACCAGGATTATATTACAGAATGCGATTTCCACTACTGAAGCCTGCCAGTGTTTAACTATGCAGCCAGTACACCACCACTCTCATCTGGCCAATACACGCAGCGTCATAAGAAAAACGTAAAAACAAATCAAACCTGCTGTTCATAGACCACTGAGTCTTGGCACTTGCTCAGCTCGTGAAAGACAGCTTCACTGACCTCAAATCCATTTCTCAGTCACTAAGCCCTTTTCTGACAAATGACCCTGACTATCCTGCCTAGTCAAAGCTACTGAAGAGGCTCAGCTGCCTCACTACTGAGCTGATCAGCTTTTTTTTCCAGCATCCCCAAGCTCAGCTTTATGTTCATGGGCCTCAGAAAATGCAGCATGCTTCCCCAGCCAAAAGCTACTTGTAGGAGCATGTGGAACTCCAAATGAAACATGCACAACACTGCAACATTTTTCATCAAAGAAGCCTGTATCTCTGGAAAACCCTGATTTGACTCATTATTTTCTGTGTTTTTACATTTAAAGTAAAAAAAACTGAACACGTGAAAAAAAATGCAGTTATTATTTATGTCTGAAATATTCACTGCTGTGCTATCATAGGCAGACACAATGATTAACATATTCTGTCTGAAACAGGAGATACAGCACATCTCCAAAAACAATGTCACGATGTTACTGCTATAAACTGTAAATCATGTATGTTTCACAGAATCAAAAGCATAGTGTCTGAACTATCAGCCTTGCTATTTGCTGAAATATTTATTAGATCACAAATACCACTGAACCTGCAGAGTTGCTTTCCTTACTGTCTTCTTGGTGGTGGTTTTTAACTTTGTGTTGTGTTATTCAGTAACTAAAAAAATAAATTGAAAAAATGTGATGTTAGAGAGTATACCGTGTAAAATCTGTATCAAAACCTTCAGCTTTTTTCTCCCTCCTTCTCTTAAAACTCTCTTTTACAAGCAGGCTCAGCAAAGTAAGGCTAGAAAACGAATGTGTTTTATCCCAAAGTTTGCCAAAGTGTAGCAGAGAAAAGGAGCCTGATCCTGCAACCACTCATCATTTTCGTTATCCCTCTGAAACGCGTTCACCAGTACTGCAAATTTTACAGTGTGCACCACTGCTGAGCAACAATGTTTTTACAATAACACGAAACTGACTTTCAACAAGACTGTGCAAACATCAAAAGAAATGACAGTTCATTATCATACGTGTTTGTGAATTGTATGAAAAGCACTTTTTTTTTTTCTAAATAACCGTTAGAACTTTAGCTCAAAAAGCACATTCTGTCTTTGCACATTCGAGTTATTAGAGTATCATCTATGCTCTCAACTGCCAACGTGATTTTTGAGGGTTTTCTTTTTCTATCTTTCTAACTTTTAATCAGAGAGATATAAGACACTAGCTATATTCACAGAGATCTAGATTCCATGTGCTATTTTTGCCTTCAAAACTCATCTTTTATCAAATATAACTTATTCTCTGTGTTTACAAAATAACTGCTCTCCATATATTCTTATTAGAAATAATACTACCTGTGAGAATACTTTTATTCAAGTACAGTCGGTATCAAAAGAACAAAACAAAATTTAATCCAGAAGAGATAACTGCTGAAGAAAATGTGTTAGTTTATCCTCTGGTAGAGCCAGGAACACTGTGCATGTTCTCTGCATATAGACAGTTATAATTTGATGTACTTGTAGCACAAACTAAAAGCATCTTTCAGCAATACAATGTGTATCAGAAGCCCCAGATCTTCAGTAGATCGCGCTGATGCTGATATAAATCTAAAGCAGCTCCCTCACTTCAGTCTAGATGCCCCCTTATAGTCCTTCTGCATTGATCAGGTGGTAAGAAGTAGCCATATATCTGACTTAAACAAGTTACTGAGACTTCATTAACCCCCACGAGGAAAAGGAAAGTTGTAAAACCCGTTTCAAGATTGTTTACAACTTAGATATCCTGGCTTGTAGTAACTTCTGAAATTTTGGGAAAACTATACTGAGTTCAGAGTTGACTGCAACAATTTAAATGTGCTCATTCTGCCTTCCACTCAAATTCAAAACAAACATGACCCCAGACCTGACATACACTAAAAGCAACTCTTTTACCTAATTGTACAGTTGAAGCTTTATACTGCAAATACATAACCAGAAGTACCATGAAGCGTTGTTTCTTTTCCAATCAATGAACAGCTAAGGAAAACATACTGAAATGGAACGAAACTAAATGTTGTTTCACGTAGTTTATCTGTCCATAAGTGCTTTGCATTTGAGAGACATTACCTAAAAGATTTTTCATGATTCAGCTCTTCTACTGCCTACGTCAGTTGCCAACGTGGAAACAGACTAATAAAGCAACTGACTCAAAGATATTATCATTCCTCTTGGAAAAAAAAACGAAGTCAAACAATTGCTAGTACGTGTTTTTTGTTTGTTTGTGGTGCAATACCTGGACATCTATACAGCTTTCTTGCCTGTGCAATATCTCCTTTACTTAGACGGGTACGCTGGCCAATGGCAGGTCGTATACCATTATCATCACGGGAAGGGAGAATGGTATCCAGAAACATGCCCCTAAAAAAAATAAAAATAAAAAATAGACCCCAAAAACCCTATCAGGTTTCTGTCATAAAACTTGCAGAGTTTGATGCATGAATTATGCTATTATGTAAACCTAAAATTTACATTCGGCATAAGTAAGAGGGTAAAATGCAGAACTTCAAATAGAGAAAACAAGAAAAATTCATTGAGCTGACAAACCTTGAGCAAAGTTATCAAAAAAGAATCTTTCTTCAGTATTTCAGTGAAAGCGTTAATATTTCTGCTAGACAACAGAATGGAAAACTCTTACTATTATTTTGATTACACAGGGAAAACGCACTACAGCTCAGCTCATTATATTGAAAAAAATAATGGTAAAATTAAATAAAAATACATAAGTAAGTCCCTGTCAAAAAATTCTTAATCACAAAGTTCCTATTTCTAAGTTTTTAAAGCCTTAATGTTGGACTTGCATGTGTAAGAGCAAGTAACGTCAGTCCTGTTTGCCAATGCAATAAGAAGTCAACCAGTAATGCAAAGCTATTCCTGGTTTTATTGGATTCTTTTTTTTAATAAACCATTTTTCTGTCAGGTGTTATAACAGACCTCACTCTACTCCAGCTGCTGCTGCTATTAAAATATTAGTGCTTGCTTGCCACATTCTGCTTGCTCTACAACAATATATGTCTACCTACCATAAGTGATTTCCATAATATTTACCTTAAATGACTAGGAGTAATAGAGAAGCACATTTGTTCCAAATGTGTACTTCTACTCAAAATATCCCCAATTTTAAATATGAATCAAAATATTCTGGTAGTCTAAAGTCAATTTTAGAGAAGAACATACAAAGATGTTCTGTTGTCATGTTATAGGATTTGAAAATCCATAAAAACCAATAAAATGGAATTTAATAGATGAATATGTTCTTGTATTCTCTTGTTCTTTAATTTTTGGATACTATCTTTTGTCCTTGCAGGGCTTGTACAGAAAAGTAAAATTGTTGTTTTTACATGTGGATTAAGTAGGTCCAAAAAATGAATCCATAGCAAGGATCTTTGTAGTTATGAATGTTTTTTATTAAAATAGATCACTTTTTAAATGATAATAAATGAACAACTTTGAGTACTGGGGTACACAGTGCTCTCTTAACCCAGTCAGATTTCTTGTGGCATCACTAAAGATCTTGGAAAAAGAAAAAAAAAAAAATCAGCTCAGGACATTACATTATGCTGAACTCTAAAATAAAGTACTTATGGTATTATTCAGTTTCTAGTAATAAGGGACGTTACTAATTAAAAAAAAAAAAAGTTATCTTTGAATCATAATTGTATCTTCCACTGATTTTTGGTACAATTTGAAACAGATGCCATTACTATTTTGAAAAATGTGAAAACGATCCTCTCAGATGTCTCAGCACTATTCTGATATGTACTTTATAAAAAGAACAACTGGTAACAGTTTTAATAAAGCATTAACAGTATTATCGTGTGCAACCAGAACTTCATGAAGTTTTGCAATTTCTCCTACTTATCCAGAGTAGTGTATAAGAAAAACAGTTGGCAGTATTTCACACTGGGCATGACTCATGCTTTCAAGATAAATTACTGCAAATCGATACATGACCTCAGGGTTTGGAAAGTTATTTTTAAACAGCATGACTTAACAACCTATTGCACCTTGGGGCAGGGCATGCCTACTCATGGCGCTATCAGTTTTTGCCAGCTTGGAAAGTGGTGAGATCAGAGCCCAGAATTCAACGTTGTCATTGCCCTAAGACTCTGGAGGGTTCCAACTTGTTCAATTTCTTTTTTTTATATAGCTGTTTACAGCTTAAGGTAATTCATCTGTAACTGGATTAAGCAATATGACTAATATATACCTCACGTGGCTCAATTTCCATGCTCTTCCTGGCTGAAGAATGTATATGCTAAACACATTTTGGTGAGGTTTTTGGTGGTCTTCAGTTTATTTCTGAATCTCAGTCTGTCTAGGAATCATTTATTTAATATTCAAACAAAACTGTATTTGCTTTATGTGACATGCCATCAGGTCCTTGCATACGTTTTCTTTCAGAGTTTTTCTTAAATCTACATTACTCTAGTTAATTTCAGAGAAGTAGAAAGTTGGACTGCAACTTGATATGAAATATGACAGGAAATCAGGTGAGACTCCTGCTCTACTTTTTTCTAGCCTAGGAGAACAGCTCGCTGTACAGCTTCTCAAATCCATTCAGTGTTTCAGAGCAAGCCCATGAAGTTTGGAGTGGGCCTGTCAGCAAGAGGAGGAAAAAAGCAGAACATCTTTCTATAAAATTTTGATGACAGTACCGATCTGTACAAACAGTACAGGAGGGACTGCAGCCTGTGCTGTAAATGGTTGGCTACAGCCCTTTGCAAAGGTTGTGGTTTGCATGGTAGATTTCCTACTACCATAATGTGCTCTAGTTGCATAACCCACAGTTACTCAGAAGTCATGCATCAAAGGACATTTCTCTCCAAGAGAGCAGATCATGTTATATTTAAAACACTTAACCATTTCAATCATTTGGTTATTCTAAATACAAGCATGCATGGAATATGAAGTTTTACAAAAAGAAGACGAGCACTATGAAATGATGTTTCTAGATTATCTTGTCTTAAAATCTAAAGAACCGAAACAAGACTAGTTGGCTGCTTTGGAACTGAGCAGAAATGTGTTCAAAAATATAATTTAATTATTCTGACTTAAACAAGCTGTGTTTTTACTGCTGTAAGTATACTGCACTACAAAGAACATTTTAAATGATTATGAAATAATTTTAAATAAACAAATAAATTTACATTTTTTAGCATTCACAGAGAGGAATAGAATTAAAAGTCAAAAGGTATAACCTGAGACTCCAACCTTGAGAAGGTGTTCCTGGCATAGTGCATGATGCTGTCAAAGTCATATGGCTCCCCGAGGGAATTCACCTCTCCAGGCTCCATCTTCAAGAAGTTGTATTCCTGACCTAAGGACAATTGATAATTATTCTCTGTAACATCTCTTTTTGAGAAGATAAAAAACCAAACAGGAAAAATAAAAACATCAAAGATCCCAACTTGATCACTAGCTGACATTCATAAATCTCAGTCATTGTTTGGAAGTAACTGCATGCTTTTATTAACCAAGACAGCAGACATCTCTGAAATCTCTGATATTTAGAAAGACCGTTCTCATTCACCTGACCCATGAAGTCTCCAAACATCATGCTATAATTCATGTGGAATCTGGAAAATTTGCTGGACTGTTTCTTAATTCCAGCTGATGAAATATTATTATAATAATAATTGCTGCTTTAACAGCAAGAACTTTTGAAGAATCCTCTTTATTTTAGATTCTTTGGACTGATACTAAAGTGACTTTACTCCAGTGCAGGCTGAACACCCATGTACTGCAAATACAAGCAAGTCACTTTTTCAACTTTTGCAATTTAAATTGCAAGTGGAACAAAATAATAATATTTCACTCATAATTCCAGATTCATAATTCTTTGACTTAATCATTCATACAGGGACGCAAAGCACTCCTTACCCCAATTCATATTCATATTGGAGTCTTGCAAAACTAACAAATGAAAAAACAACTGCAGTAGGATTAATGTTATTAACCAACTTCATTTGTGTAATACAACAGAAAACAAATACTTTGGTGGTCATGATCTGATTTAGTGAAACTCAAGCTCAACAAGTGATCCCCAAATGACAGCACAAGAAGTGTTTTCAGTCAGAAGCTAGAGGGACAACTGAAAGGGGAAAGCAGGAGGCAGATGATGGTACTATGGTCTATTTTCCCCATCAGAGAAAAAAACTAACAGATGAGCACTTGAACAGCATCTATGCAAGTTGATGGGAAAGAGGGTAGATGGAAAACTTGGATGTGGGAACTGGACTTCAGGACTTCAGAGACTCTTGAAGTGCGAATTAGCTGCCAGACTTCCTCCAGCTGTTTTTGAGGTGGAGGATCCACTCTCACTGTTGTGGGTGGGATTCTCACAAGATTTATTGCACCCCAAAACTATTTTGTTTTAAAACATTTTCTTTAGGGATACAATCTAGACAATCTAAGCTACCCATTAGACACTTTCTAATTCCATCCCTTCTCAAACCCTGCAGACAATGGTCAAAAAGATCAAAATTAGCACTTCACAAAGACCAGGTGTACGTAGGAACAAAGCAAATGGAGCATGCCTAGTTTCCTTCCAACACAGATAACAGAGTTTTAGATTTGAATATCATGGGAACATGGTCACAGATTCAAAGTGTTCAGCTTCCCTTCCAAATCACAACCTGCTAGGCAGCTAAACAGGTATCAGCATGTCTCTAGTAATCATTCAGTATGACTAAAAAGCCTTTCTCAACCACAGAAAAATAGGACTTTAAAGGGCTTTAGTTGTAATAGTTTCCTACAAAATTTCTGAGTATGATTACTATTTATCTCCTTCTAGCCAATGGTACTTCATGGTCAGATCTTTAGAAAAGATTATATTTTAGTTGCAGTACTTTAATTGTGAATCCTCTTGAGATTGGTCAAGCTAAGAGGAAAAACAAATGCTTATTGTGGCTGTCATTACAGAGCATTCAGTTCTATAAAACTCAAGCAAATGAAGGAAACAGCAAACAATGAACAGTTCCTTTATTCCCCAAAAACATTTATTAGAACATCTCACCTGGTTGGATGTTTTCTCTAATGATGGTGACATGGTCATCTCGGTCCGGTCGTGTATGTTCATGCCAAAAACCTATCACATGACCCAGTTCATGGACAACTATGCCAAATTTATCACAGTTCTTGCCAATAGATATAGCTTGAGGACCATTTCCTCTTCGACCCACATAAGAACAGCACCTGCAATTAAAACACAAATACAGATGAATGTTCTCATGTTCTTATTTAGGAAATTCAGTTAAAATCTGAGAAAATGCCTTTAAAAAAAAAAACAAAACAGCAGAACTACACACTGTGAAGTTTCTGAAGTCTCTCAAACTCTAAAGCTGGTGCTGGAATGACAACTTACTTATTATTCAAAATACCTTATAAAGAACTTATGCATTATTTTATTTTTTATTCAAACACAAGATGTTAGCTGTGTTTAACACAACTATCCCTTGTGGTCTTGTACTTCCATATGACATGGTAATGCATTTGCACTCAAGGAATTAATAAGTCCACTTTAGTGAAGTACCATTTCATCCATGTACATCACTGCTTTCTTGCCCACACATCATCAAAAAAGACATGCAGAAGGAGCAGGAAAAAGTATGCACACACTTCCCTCCATGCTACACTTCTGCTGTATGTCTTGAAAGCACTCACCATAGGAATGCTCACTCAGTTCTGAGAAGTTTCCTATATTTTGACCTGAAAATTCACCCTTCCTTACTAATTCTATTTATAAAATGATGCAAATGAAATGGTAGCCCATTAAAAGAGTCATTTTATATCCGTTAGTGCACAGTTGAAAAAGCAGCAGAAGATATCCTGCTGGAGATGTAACATCCTGTGGTGTGCCTCTTAACAATCTCTCCATATTTTCTATATTTTCTGTTTATTTGTCTGTGGATGATGTATACTGTCATTTGCAACAACTCTGTATGAGGTTGAATGCTCTTAATACGAGTGAATCATTTCTTCTACCACTCCTGTTTTCTTGTAATAGAAACTTTTAGGATGTTAGTCCCAGAAAGTCATATTTCCCCCCATCCCCCCTTCCTCTCTCAAAAAAAAAAAAGAAAAATATGCTTTGCAAGTGCTCTTGTGTTTCATTACTCTTCTGCTGCACTTTCACAAATTACACCTTTTCAGCATTCACAGTGTCAACATTTATCAGAGATGTCTGATTGCTTTTTCATTAGAAAAGACATCTGCTGATTAAGCCAGCAAAACCGTAGAAAGGGAGAACAGAGCAAAATTTGCAGAAATCTAAGACAATTTGAGATTTAACAACCTACAACTGTGATTCTCTTTCACCTCAAAAAATTTTAACTGTTACAAGCCAACATTATATTCCTTAATAATAACTTGATTTCTTATCTCTGCTCTGTAATTCTGCATTCTGTTAAATGGAATAGAACTGTGCTGAGCAGAAGTTCACCTCCATCTCCACCTCCTCCTCCTCCTTTAAGAAAAAAATAATCTGATGTAACATTTATGTTGTATTTGTTCTTTGAGGAGGCCAATGTTAGCCTATGGAGGGTTGAATATGATCCAATCCTTCATGCATATCTGTGGTCAATAAAAAAGGGGCAGCCATGGAGGTAATTCCAACCGTATATTGAATCTATGGCCTCCAAAACTGGCTCCCTTTCAGGTTTTGTGGAGTTTCCTCTTTGGTTAATTGGCTGGTTATTCGGTCTTAATTGGGCTGCTTCATTGATTTTTGTCTAAAACAACTAAATCCATCAAATATGAATATTAGAGGAGTACAGTCATGACACTTCAGCTTGTTATATATGTCCTTAGTAAACATACACTGGTGTTGCACAGCTGAATAAAATGAAGGATAGCTATATCCAAAAAAATGACAGTAATACCTTAAAATTATAAAAGCAATCCTGTTTATTTTATAAAGTAAACATTACTGTAACAGCCTCAGAGAGTTGCATTAAGAATTCCAAAGCTGTCTTAAAAACACCGCTTGGAAAATTAATTGTCACGTAATCACAGAATCATAGAATGGCCTGGGTTGAAAAGGACCACAATGATCATCTAGTTTCAAACCCCCGCTATGTGCAGGGTCGCCAACCAGCAGACCAGGCTACCCAGAGCCACATCCAGCCTGGCCTTGAATGCCTCCAGGGATGGGGCATCCACAGCCTCCTTGGGCAACCTGTGAACAGTGCCTCACCACCCTCTGAGTGAAAAACTTCCTCCTAATATCCAACCTAAACCTCCCCTGTCTCAGTTTGAGACCATTCTCCCTTGTCCTGTCACAATTCACCCTCATAAACAACCGTTCTCCCTCCTGTTTATACTCTCCCTTCAAGTACTGGAAAACCACAATGAGGTCCCCCCGGATCCTTCTCTTCTCCAAGCTAAACAAGCCCAGTTCCCTCAACCTTTCCCCACAGGAGAGGTGCTCCGGCCCTCTGGTCATCTTAGTGTCCTCCTCTTGATGTTATCCTGACTGGTTCTCAAACACTCCTACTCTCAAAACAAGCATAACTTATAACTCTTTCTTTCCTGCTTTAGGCAGTTCCAAGCATAGGTATGAATCACCATTTTCCTTGGCCTAAGTACAGAATTAGACTCTGTGCTCCAACTCTGGTTGTGCAATAACGTGACTTTCACACTTGAATTTCTTAAGGTGTTCACTAGTGACTACTTAAAAAGCAAAGGAAATGCAGACTTTCCGCCATCATTCTGTGCACTGCAGGTTTACACCTTCACACCATAACAAAAGAAAATAAAGAACATGAGGGTATTTATTTCCATACTCTTATAAACTGCAGTAATAGAAAACAAGTATGTACAATATTTGGTATAGAAATAAGCACTGATATAAATAATAGTAGTGAAAGTACTGCCTTAACATATGCCCTAGAACACAACACAGGCAATAAAATGGAATGACGAAGAGCAGAAATAAGATTCAAATAAAAATCTAGAGTAATTACACTACTTTATCTCATGATTCCACAGTGGATTTCACCTTTGCACCTAATATGTTGACATGGCTGTGTTTAACATATTTTTCAGACCCCATGTTTGCTGATTAAATATTATTGCTACAAGTCAATATGTAAACATAATTAAAGCAGTACAATATGTTCAGTGTCTTTATTGTGTCTGGGTACTTATCTTTCACTAGTTCCTTAACTATTTGAATAGCTTTCTATCAGCATAAGGAAATTACCAAAGTTCATACACTCTCATTCATTCATGTTTAGCATGGTAAGTGTCTGTCAAATAATAACGCTTTGGATGCAAAAGGAGATTTGTTGTTGTTTTTAAATTTTGCACACAATATTATTTACTGTCTCATCCCATTGCAGGGGGAATGATTGAGGACAGACTTTGTCAAAAGTCACAGAAGCTGCAGAAACTTCATTCTCAGAAAACTTCATTAATGTTAAGACATTAAAGAGCTGCTCTCAGTGTTGAATTCTGAATTTACTGGCATAGGCAGTTGTGTTATGTACATCAAATTAATTTGTTAAGCACAGTCCTAGGCCCCAAACTTCCAATCTTCTAGAAAATATTCATACTTAGCTTTCAACGCTTAGAAGTAAGTACTAAGGTTCAGCATTCACCTTGGCAGTCTACAGGAAGTCATGGCAGAAAACAAAATCAATCAGATGAAGTAACCCACATTCTTTCAAAGTACGTCACCATTTCCATATTAGTTGAAATTAATGAGTTGTGCTTCTCTATGTTGAAGTTATGCACATCATTATGGTGACTATGTTATATGGGTCCTGGACAAAAAACTATGCTCGATGCTTGCTTTATAGACAGAAAAGTATAAAACACATAGAGTCTGTGAAAATTCTAAATTTGGGTAAAGTACTAAATTTGGAAGAAAAAAAACGCAAACAGATTTTGTTTAATTCTGGTTGGAAGGGATCTATGGAGCACTTTAGTTCAACCTCCTGCTTAAAACAGTCAGATATCAAGTCAGAAGCCAGCTCTTCAGGCATTTATCCAGTTGAGTTTTAAAAATGACACAGGACAGAGAGCACAGCCTCTATAAGCAACCAGCTTCAATGTTTGGCTGTCCATACTGCAAGAAATATATATGTATATATATATTGTATATATGTATGTATATATATATATATATATATATGGTGTGATTCTTTCTTCATCTTCTGTTTGCTAACTTGCATTCTCCCACCAAGCATCATCATAAGGAGTCTGTCTTTATGTTTCCTTCTCTGTAGGAACTGAAGGCTGCTGTTGCATATACTGGGAGCCATGTGAACTAATTCTGCACCCTCAGCATCTCCTCACAGGGCCAACACACCTGAGCACCTTGGCAGCCCGCTGCTAAAATCCTTCCAGGTAATAAATGTCATTCTCATATGTAATGTTCACCTATCATCTAGAAAGTGCCAAGAAGAGAAGGACAACTTCTTTTCATGAAAGGCTGTTCGTAAAACCTCTGGTGCTGCTGGTTGCCTTTGCAGCCAGGGCCAGCTTGTACCTAACTTGCTGCCTGAGGACTTTCCCTACAGAGTTGCACATCCCAGCTGCACAGCTTTGTATTCAGCCCTTCTGAACTTCATTAAAACGTTTGCAAAAAAGGAGAAGTTGGGCATTATCAGCGTGCTTAGTGGCCTTGGGTATCTTATTGGATACTTCTAAAAAATATTTTCTTCTTAGAAAACAAAAATGAAAAGAAAGAAAAGGATATAGAATGCTTCTGCATCCTGTAGGATACAGAATACTTAGGACACCTAGGAGCTGGCATAATTAGAATTTATGTTCTAAATACTGAGATATAGAATATGCATAGGTATGTTTGTATGTATGTATTTGCAGGTGAAGATAAACTGTCAAGTATTTGTTTAGAAACAAAATAAGCCCACTGAGTAAAACAAAGAACAACAGCCAGCTGCATATGGCAATTTCCTTAGAATATTTACTTAGCAGATTTTAAGCTCTTCCCAGAAATTATCAATCAATTTCTTCAGTATTTCTTAACAGCCTAAAGAGAATTAGAATTAATGTGAGTCTTAAAATAACAGTATCAGTACACGCTCATAGAGGGTCATGAGGATTTGTTGGGTTGAGTGTCATGTCAAGCACATCAGACTCAGCCAATTAAGCTGCAACATTCTGATCACTGCAACGACTGCATGAGGCAAAAGGTAAGAAAAGCTAAAATAAATAAATACCTATATGAAAGAAATTAGTTTGCAACATCCTGAGTCTGATCCCAGGTGCGTCGGGCAAAGGGCCAAGACTCCTCTGTGCTTCATAAGCACTTGCCATGCTCCTCAAACTGAGTCAACTGACAGAATTTAAAGCTCCTGATCTCTTTAATCTTTATTGCAACGGACAGCAGTTAGAGACAGTAACTATTTAGGAAACTCTAATTCCATGTAATTGGTCTAGCTGATCAATGATGGCGTGCAAAGAGAAACAAACGACAAAGAAAGTGAAGTGATTGGAGCAGGACATTCTTTCAAGTAATACTATTTCATAACCACTGCCAATAATGCTCTTAAATCATTGTAAAGGAAGAGAATCTCATGAAGTCACAATGCTGCACTTTTTAAGATGCATTATTACATTCTTTGGGATTTAACAGTATACCAGACCCTTAACAGACCACAACACCAGCCTGCCGTGGCACTAATTGTGTGAAGTTGTGGATTAAAAGCTGCAGAACTTCATGAGCATGCTAGGACTGTGTATCATCGCTTACTGATGACACAAAGTGAAAGATCTACATTCCATATAAAACAGATACTGGCTATGAACCAGCTTCACGGCAGGGATCAATCAGTGCTCATTACTAAACGTCCTGACTCACAGTCCTAAGATCTGTTTTGAGAGCAGAAGTGGCTACTGCTCCTTCATCTGCTTGACGGAGATGACTACACCAGTATCACAAACAGCGATTAGAATGCATTCTTTGGTATCAGTTTCTCATCCCAGTGAACTAATCCCTCAGTTCACGTTAATACACCATGTCAGGGCTCACGAGAGTTGAAGAAGATAACTACCACCCATTGTGCAGGCCATGCCACCACCCGGAGAGGAGCAGTGTTGGCTGCTTTGGGCAGGAAGAGTGCCAGCTGCTAGAGTTAATAACCACCCAAGAGCAAGAACCAACCCAACACACACACACACACAAAAAAAGATTACTGAGGACAATCTGAAGCATTTTGCTTTCCATACAAGTGATTGTGCACCTTTCAGAGCAGGTAAACTTTCTACAAGCTAAAAATGCTGCAAAAGTCCACGTAATGTAACGACTTTACCTATTTTGCTAAGTTAAGCATTTTCCTGCAATGTGTATTAATATAGTAGCAAATTAAATTAAAAAAAAAAAAAAGTTAAAACATACAGAAGCCTTTCATTCTACAACATTTACAGAAGAACATGAAAGAGATTTGATTTTTCTCTATCTCAGACAGCTTTGTCAAATACTCAAACTGGAAGGTACAGCACCGATGGTAGTAAGTTATCTCAAGTTTGTCACAAGAAGTAATGAAGTCTTCTGATGGAGAAAAAAAGTTACCACAGACTCAGATCAAGGGCATGGTAAAGTACCAGGGCAATGTGACTAACTGTTCTTTTCTCTTTCCTTATTATTTTTTGTCTCACTGTATAAAAAGAAGCCTGAACTTTTACTTTGAACTTTTATTAAGAGCATGTGAATAGGGGCCAGTCAAGTTTGCTGCCCCCCCTTTTTTTTTTGGCTTTGCAGACAGAGAAATATACTGACTATCTTCAGGCGCTTTCTATCTGATAGGCAGAAACATGAGCATGAAGAAGACAAACATACAAACGTATGCTGCTTTGGTAGAAAAATCACAAGCAACAATACAGTATTCTTATTTTCACATCTGCAGCTAATGGGTACAAATGACCACTATAATTTTAAAAATTCAAACTGGTGCTTCAGAAACATCTTTTCAATAATTAACTGCTCTCAAAATCATAAAAAATACACGATGACAAGTAATTGCAGTTTAGGACTGCAGAAAATGAAACTCTAGTAATGGAGAAAAGGTCTCTAGCCATAAAGACTTTAATTTTCTTTCCATATAAACCTCATAAGTAAACTACAGAAATCTATTATAAAAAGGAGTATGAAGTGTATTGAAAGAATATACATATACAAAATGAAAACTGATAATACGATCTTTAAACTTGCAGTCTGAGAAAAGACTGCTAAACACAATGAAAATAAGCCTGGAGCTGACAATGACTTGAATAGATTGGAGAGATATAAAAAAGGAAATATAGCATTATCTAGTGTCGAGAAATGCGCAAAAGGTGATGTGTGCTGGGCATGGAACCAGAGACTGAGTATCAGGGCTATGGAAAGAACTAAGGAGTATAACAGCAGTTATGTCCCAGGCAACCACAAGTCAAGGGTGGGAGGTATTGAGAAACAGATCGCGGAGATACCTAAGAGGACAGAGAGACTTCAAAATATGAACTCGCTCTAGTGCTGGCTGAGCAGAAGTAATGACTCATCTGGACAAGTATGTCCTTTTCTGGGTTCTCAATTTCAAGAAAGATGTGGAATAGTCGGAAAAAAAATTCAAAAGAGAATAACAAGGTGATCATAGTCTTAGAAAAAATGACTTGGCAGGAAAGTTTAAATGAATTGGACATATACTAGCCTAAAAGAAAATGGAACCGAGGGCGGACATAATAAGAGTCTCAAAGTAACTGATAAAGTCCTTAAAAAAAAAAAAAAAAAGGAATTATTTGTTTTCTATGGTCATGGTGAGACAAAAAAGAAGTTGATGAGCTCCAACTGCAGCAAGAAATACCTATTTTTTTTTTTTTATGATCAAAACTATTGCCACCAACATCCTCAAATTCTTATATTAAGGATACTGAAGCAATGTATTTCCTAGCAGGCTGTGAAGTATTCATTTTGCATGTTTTTAGAAATAAGTTAGACAAGCGTATTTCAGGAATGTCATAGCTGTTTCCATCTTAAGGATGCTCAGATATTTTTGCAGTCCTGTAGGTTTACGATAACAAAAACTTCTCTCATCCACTGTCGAAATGCAAACTCTCAACTGCAGAAAGTTCATGTTTCTACCTCTGATAACTAAGTCCTCTATTTCAAATATGCTTTTATTCATCACGGCCTTTCTGGGCAGAGCTTCCCATGAACTGCTGCAAGAAGTAATGCATTATGCTCCTTCAAAATATCCTTGAGGTTTGCAAAGGCTCAATGACACTTCAGCTGTTAGTGTACTATTACTGCCATCTGAGACCATCTGCAGATAGATACTGCCATGTGAACTTCCACATATATTGCTGTGTCCACTTTCTGTTTCATTAGATACGCTATGTTTTGACTAGGTGCTCTTTGTGGCAGGGTTTATCATTTAGGTTTTTATCTCAGACAGCGCTGAGTACAATAAAGTTTTCCTCATCTGTGAATGTTAACTACCATGGTACTAGTAACAATAACGACACAATGCGCTAACAAACCAACACAGCAGGGTGCTATGGGAAAGCACAGAGATTCATTTCAATGTGACTGGCCGTGTGGCAGAAGGTGTTTGCAGATGGTTTGGTGTCACTTTTGTCTGTATTCTTTCCATGGAAAACAGCAGCATTGTATACAAGTGGTGAGTGCATAGTAGTTTCTATTCACCCAGAGAAGACATACTCTTATTTATCTGGCACTTTCTGAAACAATCAGAACTCGAAAAAGGTCCTTCTGTTTAGCTTAGGCTTTTCCTCACTGGCAGCCACACTTTCCCTTATTTTTAATCCTAGAACTGTTATAGACTTCATTAAGTGTTTGCTGTATGTAAAGCATCCACCAATAAAACACTGATGGCAAAGAATAATGGTGGCTTTGAACATAGGTGACGAGTATACTCCAGCTTTCTGGTCTGAATTTGTTATAATCCAGCCTTCACCTTATAGTGACTTCATCTTACGAAGCACAAGCCAACCAATGAAGTTGTAGAACTTACCTTTCATGAAAAAGAGGTCTCTGTAAATATATCCATACTTCTCTTCCTAACATGCCTGTGATCGTTTATCCCTTTCACATTCTCTGTTTAAATTCACACTGCTTTCTATATCACCAAGAGCAGGCAGGCAGCATTATTATTCTTTACTTCCCGTTTTTTTCCAAGTACTTGTAAGTATTCTCTATCTTATGAGTTGCATTGCTAACTAAGTAATAATAGCCATGCTGGTTGAGAACAGAAGTCCATTTAATTTGTCAGTTTTTAACAGAGTTCAAGAGCACAAGAATACAAAAGACAAGGTCATGAGCATTCCCCCAGAATACGTTCCCACATTGCAAGTATCTAAGGCTCAGAGAAGAACGTCAGGGGTATTCCAAGCAGACAAGTCTACATGTAATCTTATGGCCTGTAGTAAAGTACATTCAGGATCATACCTACAATATAAGGAGATTCCAAAACTTCCCTTCACAACCTTAGCCTGTAAAACTTATAAAGTAGACATGCAATGTGCTCATTGATCAGAAAGTCAGCAAGACAGACAGCTCCTCCCTTTGGAGCCTACGTCCCCAACAGAAGTAGACTATCGTAAGTACAGTATTTCCACACGTAGTAAGTTTTTCCCTCAGAAAACAAACATGGTGCCCACAGGCAGTTCACTGACCACTCTATTAAATCAAGATTTCTGAGTGCAATAAATAACAAATGTGACTGGCAGATACATTTGTCAGCAGAAATATCTGAGGATGGAAAGCAATTGACTGAAAGCTATGCTAATGAATGACAAAACCTGTTTTGATCATTTTCATGTGTCACTGACCTGGGAGAAGGAATTGTGGAAAGGTTTTAAGTTTCTTAATTAAATAAATCTGAACAATGACAGTCAATGCAATAAAAGATAAGACCTTAATTACAATTAAGCACAATTAAGCTGGAAAAGGAATAGGGATAGATGTTTGTACTTGATCCAGCAGAGAACATGTGATATGGAGAAAACACCAAATAAACAGGCAATTAGCCTTAAGCACCTTCAGAACAATATATGTAAATACTGAAAGTATGACAAAGCCAACTATAATATCTCATCTATGTTTATCTAGTAAGATAATTTTATTTAGCAATATCTGAGAGGCATAACTTCAATAATCACTACTTCCAATTAACCCACAGCCAAGCAGAACAGATGCATTGCTTAAACACAGTAAGTATTCACTTCCCTGCAAAGCAGCTATTCACTAACAACTGCAAAGCTGAGAAATATGTCCAAACACAAAAAGTGTGACTGTTTGATAACACGCAGATGCAAACTTACCCACAGGGTCGGTACGTAAATACGATGTAACTTTCTTCATCACTTCTTTCAATAAATGTCACACACGTGTACTTCTCCCAGTGTCGCATAGCCTGTTTGAACATGGCGCGCTGCGTGCCTGCAAGAAGCGCATGACATGAAATAAGAGACTTCTCTAACTGCTCCCTCAAATCAGATTTTAATATCAGGGATATAGGCCTGTAAGGAGTTATTTGACCAGAAGTCCAGCGTCACAGCACTCCCGTATGCTGCCAAACTCCAATCTAAGGGACATTCAGATCATCAGCTTGTCATGATGTACCTCCCCATAAGGGGACCACTACTGACTGACACACCCTAGCAAACATAAAACCTGCAATAAAAAGCACAGCTATGTTACACAAGAGGAAGATAGCAAAAGAAATTTAGCGTGGCTTATGTGCCTCCGTTTGTGTATTTGCTAAGCAATTTCCCAGGTGAAATTATGACGTGGGAAAGGGAAGGGAACTGAAAAATCCTTGGTTCCTATCTATCTAGTCAGAAAATACATCAGTGGATAAATTCCTATAGTCTTCAAATCTGGAGACTAATTTAACATCAGCACACCAACCAGGGCATCTGAATTTAATAACGCTCGAGCAGTGACCAATTTCCATTTCTTTCCATCCAAACCTTTCAGAAATCAAATTATTCACCAAAAGGGGAAAAATGTATTTTGTTACTACACAAAGCATACCTAGATATTTTTTTAAAAAACAGAAACACATTCAGAAACAGTCTAGATGCAGAAGAAGCCAAACCAGGTCTCCACAGAGCTCAAGGCCCTGTGCATGCTGGCTGCCCATACCATGCTTCAGGTAGCACAGCAAAGCAGTTTCACTGCCTAATAAAAGACAAGGCTTATTAACTTAGAGACAGTACCTGAGAATATTGTCGCTGAGCTAGAAATCCACAAAGAACTGTACTCAGCATGAATTTGCTGGCAGAAATATATCCACCTTGCATTCTTTCAAAGCTACATTTCAGCAGAGAATAGATAACTCGGGGCATGGGTGATGTTTGGTTATTTTTAAAATGCTTTAACTTAAAGACAACAAAATCTCAAAGTTTATAAAAACAGTGGGTACAAATCATACCATGATCCTAAGAATTAAAGGTTATTTCATCCTGTATTGCCCTTTTATCATTAAGCAACGTTCATCGAGCTTTAAAACTTACCTTTCATTATGAAAATAAACGTTCAGCATGTAAATCTTTTACTTAGTTTACAAACATTCTTCCAAAAGATTGCTATCCAAAAACAAAGGTTACATACCCTGTAAATACCCAGATTAGAAGTTTTACTAGAACAGTTTGTTTGGAAAGAAGGTCTCTGATTTCTTTGCAGACATGTGCATACAACATGTGTGAATTTGCATGTTTCTTTGGGCTTCCTGTGTTACTGTGCACAATAAGATGCTGTCATGTATCGTTTTCCATCCATCTTCATTCTTCTCTATATTCCTTTTTGTTTTAAATTACTGATTATATCCACACTGATACCGATCCACTCACATTTTTCAGGAATGATAAATGTTCTAGCTTTTTTCTAAATTTCCATGGTAAGAATTACATACAAATATTGAAGCCAGCTTTTTCTTTTTTGTCATGTATAATAATTAGGAACCTGTTTGAAAGCCAAACTGAGGAATTACAAAACACATTTAAGTCATTTAATTGAGTGAAATCAGTTTAGCAAAATACGTGTCCCACTAGTTAATTCTGTTATATTCTTAAACTAAATAAACATACTTTTTTTTTTAATATAACAAATTTCAATACATTCTGTTACTTAGGCTCCCAAAAACAAACATAACAAAAGAAACATCAGACAAACAGCCTTCCCTATCTAAAACATACCTAAATATCTTTATTACACAGCTTGCCCTTGGGAACCATTTATTAAAGGATGGCTAACATTTTCAAAACAGATGTACTCCTGGCCTGATCCCGCAGAAATCTTTCCACAGTGTGACTTTACTATAAATAAATAAATAAAAATAAACCATATTCTTTCTCCCTATATAAAGCTGAAAACTTACCAGTGAAATTTCCACCTATTACGTATGGAATGACACCCCCTGGCCATATTCTTTCTGTTCGTGACGTAGCAGCTCTGGGAAATCTGTTCTTCTCATTTTTCCCTGAGAATTTTACTGTGGTTCTTCCTTTAGATGTATTATTTTGCTCAAAGCCTGTAACGACAATTAAAACACTAATTGAGATCGTTAAAAAGAAAAAAAGAAAAGAAAAATAAAGAGAAAACCATTGCTGAATAATTATTTTCCATGGTGTCAAAGTCATATTATTATTTCTATATGTCCTTTAAAAACAGGACACTACTATTATCAACAATCTATTACTACCTGGTTTTACAGGAAGTGCTTGAAATGGCGTGATTAAATCTTCAACTTCCAAAGGTATCTACAGTAACAATTTGCACACAAGCTTATTGACTGAAAGAAACACTGTCTGCATAACTGCATCTAAATTTTATCACCTAACAATAAGAATACACTTCCTTCTTTTGTGCCTTTTATTTGCTGTTGTTGTTTTGGTTTGGGTTATTTTTGTTGTTTGTTTGTTTAGTTTTAAGACAGTTCGGATTTCTCCAGCAGGGGAGAAAAGGCAGACCTCAAGTAGTCACGACATTTATTGTCCCTTTTCAATTTTATTCCTGGATCTGGAAAAAAATCAAGCACGTGGCTATTCCTAGAGCAATGGAGAAAAAGAAGTCCATTTCGTTGACTTTTGTTATCGTGAGCTATCTGGAAAAATAGATAAATTATTTGCAAAGTACACTGTAAACTTTTGGAAAAAGTCACAGTTAATTTTTCCCTCTGATCTCTGTTACTTGCACCTACTGGTAACAGCCACAACATTCTCAGATGGAAATCTAACTTTCAGTTTCATAATAACCCTATAACACTACAGGATGTCAACACATATTTTTCACAAATAAGGCTTTGCATCCCTGTGGATAAGCATTACTCATGGCTGGAAGTTGGAAGATCAGTAAAAGCCTACTATTTTGAGAGATGATCCATCATCCTTCCTGTTACAGGTAAATAACTCCTAAATCAGCTGAAATTTACTGTGACTACAAAAAAGGATAAGGACAGCTAGACAGGTACTTGTATGCCATAATAATAACTTTTAGTTGTTCTCTTCTGAAGCAATCCGTAGGTTAGTATGGGTATCAGTGAAGACGATTAAAATGAATCACCTATGCCAAGTTGCATATACGAAAGACAACAAGCTCTTATGTAATACTGAAATGTCATAAAAATGAAGACTATATACCAGCATATAGCAGCAAAGTCAGTTAGAGTGTTGTGGTTAATCTTACAAGATACACTCTGATGCATGTAGACACACTGTAGCGTGATTAAAATGCAGTTTTACATGTTTTCTTTTGAGAAGTTGACATTCCATGACACTAAAATGACATCATCTTGTATGGAATATGGCAAATGCACTTGGCCAGTATTAATGGAGATTCACTGATATTGCGTGCTGAGTTCAACTGCATTCATGCTGACAGAAGGATGATGTGTTTATTTAGTGCAACACACCATAAAAGTTCCAAATTGTGTGACTCATCACAGTGCCCCAAATGGATCCAGAGGAAAAAGTATTACATTAACAGCTATCACATTCCTTAAGCACTGAGCAGACATTGTATTGATAAAAGTAGAGCTTATAAATGTGACCATAACCATGCTAAGTAGCTAAGGAGATCTTAATATGAGAGGTAAAAGCACATTTAGATCTTACACTGGAAATAAACCTCTAAGAAAACTCGATGAAGAGCTCATCTCTTCATTACTATTCTCATACTGTTTAACGTTTGCTTATGCCAACAGTAATACAGAGACACTTTAGCATATTAAAGCATTGTAATCATTAATGCTCATGTTACATCATCATATCAAGCAACCTGATAATTTAAACAGTAAAAAAATACCAGAGCCAAATCTTCTTATCCTTTCTATAAGCTGATAGAGGGCACCTCGCTTTTTTGACATCCCATGCTCTCCAAAGCCACCTTTAAAAACAAAAAACAAACAAAAAAAGAATTTAGAAAAGTTAAGAACATGGAAACTTACAGCTACAGCAACTACATAGCCAGAGGAGACTGGGAAGTATCCTTCAAGAAGTGCTACGTGTCTTTAAGGAAGTTTAACATTCCTGAATGACTTGCCTACAAATTCTTCAAATATCCTTGACAATGAAGCAAGAAGACGTTTGTAGCTGAATTTTTTTTCTAAAATGCATTCCAGAATGTAAGCCAGCATGTCTATGTTATTCAGACAAGTCACGGTAATTACATCATTTAATTATTATTTGAAGCTTTTTCTTCCTTCTGGTGACATTGGCATTCTCTGAGCCGTACTGATAGACAGCTAGGAGCCCTACTGTCACAAAAGTTTCCTAAATGGATGTCATAATCTTCTCATTTGAAGGAAAAGGGTGAAAGCCACTTTAATATGTCTAATTATACCGTGAAAGTTTTGGCTTTCTTTGTCAACATGAATGTGCAATGGACTCTCAGAGGCTTTCAAACGTCACATGCTGGCGTGTATTGCAATAAGACCTTACAGGCATATGTGTGTGTCCTTCCGGTAATCAACGAGCAATAAAAATTCAACTAATAAATAGTTTATTTTAACATCTATCGTGTTACTTCAAGAAACGTACATTTCTGAACCTAGCACGTACATCAGATGCATGTCACAAGCCACCTTCACATCTAATTCTGCTGTGGTTGCAAGTGGCTTTGAAAATACAGTTAAGCTCAAAGAAAGAGCACTGACAACACCACACAGGCCAGTAAATCCTCAGAATTGTTAACAAGGCTTTGAGATTTTTCTATGTTTGTATTAACTTATATTTAACAATCAATAACTGTCACAGGACAAGAGAATTTTCAAACTACTCATGCAGCACCAAAAGTCAGATAGAAACAAAGAGACCACCAAAATATCCAACCACCACAGAACAGACCTTTCCGTATTTCCCATTAAAAATTTCAATACACATGTGGAAAATATATTTCTTAAGAGGCAACTTAAAATCATACCATATAAGGCAAGTGAATCCATGGGCTGCTCAGTGAATAACAATGTGCCTAATTATTTGGATTACACTGTCACATAGTTGCTAGCTCTCTGGAGACAAATTTTCCAAATTTTTTAAGCATTTTAGATAGATGAAGTAATAGTTCAACACATTCCTTCCCAACATGTTATGTGGTTAACTGCAATATACAGTAAAGAGAATGTAACCATTTAATTGCTTCTATCGGTCATTATTAATGCAACTGCCTCTAATGTTAACATTTATATCATAAAAATGCAAATAGAGTCCCAACAAATATAAAATAAACTTTGTAAAAAAAAATAGTAACTTTAATGTAGCAGAAAAAGACTCCATTACTTACTGAAAGAAACTACTATATTATATTTATTTCTAGAAAAAAAAAATCAAGTATCATTTCTTTGATAACATAGCCTGTGTAATCCAATTAGTGAAAAAAAAAGATTGAAGTACCTTACGTAACTAGTCTGGCTTACATGAATGATTTACAGTCTTGCCAAACTGCAGTCTAAATATATTATACATACTTTTTGATTTTAATCATATTTGCAACATATTTTTTTTGCACTTGTAATGGTATACACAGCAATGCTGTAATCTTTGCTCTTGCTTCTATTCACAATAATTATATATTATAAATTGCATGACTAAAACAAGATGCTCAGAGTAAGCATCTGATCTTGCAAATCCATGCTATAATTCTCACCAGAATGATTAGTCACAAAACGTAGATCAGAGCCTGTTAGCTCAGGTTTTTAATTAGTAGTTGCAATGAAAAATGTAACTCTCCAATTCTATCTTGATAGTGTATGTTTATGTCCAAGTACTTAACCCTTCTAAATGATGTCATCTGTATTTCTGAAGATCAACAACAGAATAACAAGGTGGAAATAATTCTTTTAATTAATTGTCCCTGCATCTGTAAGGAAGATAAACCCTTAATTTGTTTTGTATTTAGCAGGCATTTTACCCTCCAGTTCCAAGTTGCTATCTAATATTAATAAGATAGTTGTTGGTAATGTCTTTTGGAAATTTTTCAGTTTGCAAAAACCAGCTAAACACCAACTTATGCATCTAAATGTGCTGACTTAGAAAATTACATATGTGATTTGTTGTGTTTAAAAAAAAAAAAAGACTTCTCCTACTCTGTTTCAAAAAAAAAAGTCAAGACTGCTGAGTGTTCATTGAGAACGGGTACAAAAACAGTACTTTCAGCAAAGTTTGTACTCCAAGTCCATTTTCCACTTGTTATTTCCCTTGCATTGATTCCTCTTGTGCAGTAAGGGTAGACAAATTTGATCCAACTCCATTAGTAACCCTCAGTAGGATAACTCAATATCCTAAATAAGGTACTGTGTTGATTGGCAAAGATAATGAGCAAACCTCAAGGCAGATAAGTAAAGAAAATAAAATATATAATGTAAAACATAAAAACACCTTAGATCAATATACTTTAACAACAGCAACAAAAGAGGAAGAGAGAAAATAGAGAGATCTTTGGAGTTAAAAGGGAAAGATACAGAAGTAAAAGGAAGATCAACAGGCCAAAGAAATCACTTGACTGAGTGCACATCCAGGGGAAATGACTGACCACACTGTCTACACTGTCAGCAAATCTAGGGGCTGAAATATTTTCAAAGTCAATTAAAAGTATTTTGTTAGAGGGGGAAGGAGAGGAGGAAACCACAGACAATTTACATTTTTTCAAACCCAGCCTTGATCTAGAAAAGAAACAAGTGGTACTAAAAGGAGATAAAATAAATTTCTAGGATATTAAAACAATATCATCTAACTATAATGAATAGTTGAACAACCCTATTTATGTTGATATGGAGAAGTTAAAATGAAAAATGCTTCTTTTGTCCAGTAAATTCCTTCCTGGTCATTCCTCAAAATGATCCTTATTTTCTAATATTAGGAATCATCAAGGTAAAGAGCAGTCGAGTTCAGCAACACAATGAACACGAGTAGTAAAGAACAAATTTCGGCTATACACGTATAGATTCCTTACTATGCATAAATATTTGCTTTCACACCTTTCCCACTCTGATTTTTTTAGTACCATATTCTGAAAGCTTACCCAGTTTTGAGTATACAAATCACAGCCTGATAGCATGGCTATTTTCAGACGTGAGGTAGGCAGATATTTAGACATGGACTATTTTTCAGACACACACATACATATATCTACAAGTGAATAATATCTCTCTATCCGTTTCTCTGAAAATTAATCAGATTACGGTGTCTGGCACTAAGGCACCATATGTGACAAGGCAAACGATAGCAAGGATAACAATTCTTGTGTTGCTTCTGGTGTGCAGATTTAACAACAACGAAAACAACAAAAGGTGCTGTTGTAATTCTAGAATCCCAGTCTCACCTCCAGGATTCCATTCCACATGCTTTTTCCAAAGGGCATCTCAGCTCCGCTATCAGGAACTTGCAGTTGAAAGTAAAGCTTTGCACAGCTTCCTTTCCCACATTACTACCTGCAGAAAGTACTGGCAGAGATCTCTCCCAGCTTCTGTTCTTTGGTTCAGCAAGTTGTTTTGCTCTTTGTTTGCTTTTTAAGCAAGAGATTTGGGAATACAGTTAAATTTTCCCCTTTTGACTTAACTAAAACCAATTCATGTTCATTGCCAAGTAACTTTTTGAATCATAAATGAAACTAATATTATCGACAAAGTTTTGAAACAGTGACTGCCTTCTATTTAGAAGTAAATAAAAGGAAAAAAATAAGTTAAAAAGCAAGGTTGAAATATCATACCTGTGTTATGGCCAAGTCTTTCATTGGAGTGCTGCGTAAGGTCAATTGTCCTGTCAATTTGAAAGATTTTTAAGTCTTCATCATCTAAGGCAATATCTCCCCAAAAGACAGCTTTAAATAAAAAAGAGCTCAATTTAATTAAAGAATTTATTTTGACATCAAAACCAATTTGAAGACTATATTGCCAGGTTACAAACCTTAGGAAAATATATGACAAATATACATTTATGTTATATACTTTTTTGTACTGATTTTTATTTTTATACAAAGAAAGAAAACTATGAAAAGACGAATCATTTGTTTCAGTATTCTCAAATTTTTACAGGCTAATTTCTTTAGTAATTGCATAAACGCTATCATATAAATGTAACATTAATCACGTAGTAAATTTTCACCATATCTAATGATTTGTACATGTAAATACAGTAGAGGAGACTAAGAACCACTGAAAGACATTAACATTTGAATTACAAATTAAAAAAAAAAAGGACAATATGAAAGAAAACAGTCTTTATTTTTCCTAACATCCATCTGAAAATGAAACATCTGTGAAGTCATTCTTAACATTCCAATTAATTTCTGTATTACGTTACGTTTGCATCAGAGAATTGATATGTTTTTCATTATCCTCTCGGTTTATTCCTATGCTGTCCTTCGATGTTTAAACTCACTATAAGGATTCCTTCAAATACTTTACTTTTCAAAACCCCATTCTTTTTCATCTTCTTCTTTTTGCATCCTTTCCTAAGCCTTTTTGGTGTGTTTCTTCTTTTCTCTTTTCCTGTTCTCTTTATGACTCACAGGTGGTTTTTTTTTTTTTGTTTGACTTTTTCATAGTTAATTCATCTTCCCTAAACTGCCATCACAACTCAGTGAGTAAAGATATAGGGCAAGAATCTTGACCATCTGCAAGAATTCGGGATCTATACCTTCACCATACAGACCATTTTTTGCTAAGATTTTATCATGAAATCCCCCTGTCAACACAAAATTGTCATTAAAACTGAACTGAGAAAGCCAGATCTTCAGCTAGCATTAATGAAGTCAACAGAATATCACCAATTAACATGAGCGCAAGTGACACCCTCTCTGCTCTACTTACATTCTAACTGATTCTAAGCACTAACTAGTTTTATTTTACTGTAATTTGATCAGCTTCTTTTACATACATACACACTTACATACATACATACATATATATAGGGGTATATATGCAGTGATCATTCATCCAATAATACTTTCAGTAGATTCCTGTTACTGTAAAACTTATTTATTCTTATTGACTGATGCTATATTAACAATAATTTAATCAAATTCATACCTAAAAATCTTTGCTTAAGTACAAGTTATGTATTCCCACAGAACTTCCAGATATTACATTATATCTTCATTTGTCTACCATTTTTTCTTGAACTCATAGCAACTAGAGGAAGAAATCACATTAAAAATTCCTTTTGTCTGCCTTATAAAATTAAGTTAAAAAATAAAATAGAGTGCCTACATAGTCCTCAAAAAAAAGAATTTTCAATTAAAACTGCAAACATCTAAATATGAGCATTTCCACATATATATATTTCTTTGCATTAAAAGATGTTTATTAAAAACAGAAAGTATTTGAGACCATTTTTAAAACTGTTCAGTCACTTCTCATACATGTGTGAATGTTCTCCTTTCAAGAGTTGCTATTTCTTTATGTACACATGGGGCAGATCCTTTCTCTGGCTAACCTATCCCCACCAGTGATCGCTTTTACCGTCAAGAGACAGAGTTAATGGATGCTCTAGTTGATTTCTGCTTAAATTTTCTAGGAAAAAAAAGATCTGAAATGGTTAGAGTTTTGAACAGTGAGAGGAGAAATTCTCTGAGTTAAATACTATTTATTATTCCTATTATAAGAATCTTCTAGAGGTTTCTAGTGGATGTCACTCGTAATAGGGGCCACTGTATAAGCACGATGAAAAACCGCAAAATTTGATATGCCAAAAAAATGATAAGAGGAAGAAGCTATTTTCACTTTAGAAAGACATCCGCAGAGGTCACACAGGTTGTCCAAATCTAACTTGAGGAAGTGCTAAAAATTAACACCAAGCCCATTTTTCTTTCCTGGTTACACTGAGAGTTTACAAAACAAAGGTTCTGAATTAACAAAAATTGCACTCAGAGACAGAAATGTATCAGCAGAAATCACTTTTGATTCAGTACATAACACTGATGTATAAATACGAAGTGAAAACTGAAGGCAAACTGAGCTCTAAACAAGTATATAATGTAGAAAAAGACTAGGTTGAAAATATGTCCTCTCCAGTTCTGATGATTCATCTTTAGCACTTCACTGTGGTGATGTTCACTTCGCCATGAAAATACAAATAGCATGACTTGAGATGAGTTTGTCTGACAAATGCAGTCAATTTCCTTGCACAGACACTAAGCAAAGTATGTTACTGTTTAAGCAAGGCGCAATAAATGATTGCTGGAAAACAAAGCTATGCTTTTTTTTTTTTTTTTTTAAACATCTGGACTGACAGCTAGAATTGGTTTTGACAGTAACCAAGCATAATCTTAAGTTTAATAATAATACAGCTGTGGTTGTATTACAAACAGTGCTGAAGCAACTTTGACCCAAATGTAAACAAATAATCTTCGAATCCAGTGATATTTTCTAATGTATGAGCTAAATACAAGTAACAAGAAAGAAATGGATGTGATTGCTTGCAAAGTATAATGCAACATTCGGAGTTTTCTTCAGGCTACAGTTGTTTTACACAAGTCAGTTTTGTTTAACAGGTCAAGTAAAAATCCAGTGGAGTAAAAGGCAGAAATATGGAAAGAACTAACACATTCAACTTCAGCAGCAAATGAGTAAGTGCCACTTGGCTTCCACAGAAATCAATCTGAGATTTTTTGAACTAATTTCAGTGCAACTGGAAAGAAATTTACTTGGCAAGAGAGGAAAAAGCAGGTAACTGTTTCTTTTTATATTCCCCCTTTTCCAATGAAAAGTCCGCATTTCAACCTTCAAAGCCTGAAGCAGAAACTCACCTGACCATTAAAACAAACACACAGAAGAAAAAAAGAAAAACAATCACCACTTCCGTAACTCTTAAAACTGTGCTTTAATTTTTCAGAATGCCTGTGGAAATCTCACAGTACTTTGTAACTAGAGAGGACTGTTCCCATCTCCTGCCTTAACATTTTTATAGCCTGAAACTATCTGAAGAAGTTGCTTTGTGTACTTCATCTTGTCACACGCCAATTCGAACCTTATGGAAAACAAGCAGAGGATTGCTTGGGTATGTTAGGTATGCTGAAGAATGCCCTAAAGAGCAGGTATGGATTTAATAGGTCCCTTCAGGAAACTTCTGCCAGAATTGGCATCTTCAGCTACACACCTCCTTTGTTTTCACAGATAATTCAGCCGTAAGTTTGTGTCAGAAAATTGACACAGAACTGACAACCGGTTTTGCTTAACATGCCAAAAAATAAAAATTGAGGTAACAGTAGAAGAACTTTGAAAATGATCCAAACAATGCTTAAACTATCCGTTTCGGTTTGCTTCACGCTCTTTCTTATTGTCTACTCAGTGATCAGGAAAACTTGATGTTTACAAGCAAATTTCTCATTTGATTTGAACATGCAGGAGTGACAACTTGGGAAAAACCTGCTGAAAAACTACAAATCTGATACGTACACTTCTTTATACTAAACATTGTACTAAATTTTATACAATTTCACTTTTCTTATTTTCTGAGGGAAGAAGGTTGCTTTATTTCATTTACGTTTTATACAGGCACTACATTATGAATTTATACAAATTCAACTGGCAGAGAGAATATACATAAATATATGTATATCTTTCAGGAAGAGGACCAAAATTTTACCCTGTAAAACCTTTTCTATAGTAGTAAAGGAAGATTATGCATAAACATACATTCTGTTAATACAGAAAATGCTCACCACCTATAGTTGCATGAAATCAGAATTGCATCTCGAAGCACTCAGCCTTTACCTTCAAAAAGGCCCAATTAAATTAAGAGACAACATTCTCACATACGAGGCAGTTAGGCTTGTCACATGCAAACAACTGCCTCATCATCACAGAAACAAACAGGAAAATAATTATACTGTAGAAGACATCTGCCATCCAGGGATACACATCTTAACGTTACCAGACAAATAATGTGATAGAGAAAGAAAAATAAAAATATTTCTGACATAGAGATAAAGCACAGGAACTTCATTCTGAATGTGGCAACACAAACTATTATTATGGACAGTTAATATTTATCTGCAAAGCTCTCTTTTCTAAAATACTCTCTTTCAACAGGACCACAACCACAACATCAAATATCCACTTTTCCAGATGAACAAAATATGATATTAAGAGTACTGAGAAATAGAAGGACAAAGGAAAAACATTAAAATTATTTTTAAGGGTATTTACACCCACATACAGCTCTGGGACAAAAAGAGTTTTCATGACTTCCTAGAAGATGGTCAGAAGTAATGGAGCATGAGTGAAATCGTACTGTTCAATTCACAGAGCTGAGATATGCAACATAATGGTTCTTCGGGTATTAAAACTATTGATTAACATAATATCCCACAAAGTACATACAGAAATATATTCACTATGATTGAAGAAAAAAATTATCTACATCAAACAGTTCCACGTGTCCCACAGCTATTAATTTTTAAAACCATAAGCAGCCATTTTAAAATAAAATTATTGCTGATGGTATTCACATTGATACTAGTAAAAAAGTAGAAAATGCAACCAAGATTGTTACTGCTCGCTACTAGAGTGCAGCAGCATAGCAAAGGCAATCCAGCTGTATCTTGGGCTCACTAATTAGCACCCAGCTACCAAGGACAGCTCTGCAAGAGCAACGCTGCAGTAGACCGCTAAGATCCAAAAAGCATTTCCATTACATGCTTTGTTTTGTTTACTTTGCAGGCTAGAAGAACATTTAATTCATGGACAGTGTTATCGTGTTTGGATAACTTTTGAAAACAAGAGTAGAAAAGCTAATATTGTGATGAATTAGGAACCTATAGTTTGATATATATATATTTTTTTTTCTTAAACTAAACAAATCAGGCTAAGCGATAAGTAAACTGTGATCAGCCACACAGGTACTCCCCTTGTCAGCAGATGCAGAATCATGACAGAGAGATTACTCCTGTATTGAAAAGATGCCAAGGAAGGGATTAAGGCAATTTTAGAAGGCATTTTAAAAGCAAAGCCTCAGATTTTGGTATGCTACTGGGATTGGAAAGCACAGGAAGTTTACACTTCATCCACTTCACAGAAGGTGCCAAGAACTGACAACAAAAGTATAAGAATTAAATGAAAGGTAAAATATAAATCTCAAAAGCTTTTAGCTCCTTTTGATGAGAGGAAGACCACCCAGCTTTCTTCAAAACCTGACCAGTAATTCATGCAGCAAGAGGCGCCCAAAAGCATGCTGGCCCAAGTTCAGGGTTCATCTAAACCTCCATGTGCAGCAGTTCCAATTAGCAGCCTCCTCTATAGCTGAGTCATTGAGTGCTTCCCTGCAACAACACAGCTATGTGCATTACAGACTATCTTAGTGAGTCATTTTCTTCAATACAATCCACTACACTGCTTACATAACTGCCTCTGCAACCCTGAATAGAAAAAAGAAAAACTCCGTGCTAAACGACTGAAAAGAATTCCACCTCACTATGAAAAAGGCAACTTCTGCTGCTGTAATTAGCATGGTCTTGTATTCAAATCAGTTCCGTGTTTTCAGGCACAATATCCTTTTTCCTAGAAATCATTAAGATGAGAACAAAATAGGGCAAGTAATATGCAGATGATCTCAATTCCAACCACAAGCATAGGACTGCAAGCCACCATCTGAACTGTTTCTACCACTGTTTCTCATCAGTGCTACCTTCAACCATAACAGTAACAAATGTCACCATTATCACACGGAGATCACAGAACTCCTGAAATAAATTTATAAACTGAAATTAAATCACCTGTTTTATAATGATTAAAATCAGTTTATTTGCGTGTATGACAGCAAAAAATAAATAAATAAAACCTTAACAACCTTAAATTTAAAATAAAACATTAACAACAGAGAACCGACAGAGCCAACTTTCATATATTCCAGTAGAAGTTACTGCATTAATTTCAGCAGGCAGTATTTTCAAATCTGCACACAACTATGAGCAACTGTTAGTGAAAGTTCTTGATTTACATGAAAAAAAGCTGATGTGTTCACATTTGAAAGGGATACAACAGCTCTTACTAGCTGCTTCCATATTTCTACTTACTGTGAAAACTAATGATGTAAAATAGTAAGATTTATATCCTTTTTTTTTTTTCTGATGTGCAAGTAAAATCCACCATCCAGAAGATCAAATATATTACTATGTAATAAACACATACTATGGAACAAAATACTTTCCCCTAGGCAGCTAGAATAGTTTTCTTATCCCTTTGTCTCCCCAGATTCCTATTTTCCTGATCACTAACATTACATGGAGTGCTTGTTAAATTGTAAACTGTAGCCTCAATACTTTTTATTTCAACGACTGAAGTACTGAGGAAAATACTCCCGATTACCAGTAAATGAAATAACCAAATATTTGGCTACTGTGAGAGAAACAGCAGATTTATGTTAACAGAAGAGACACGGCGAATAAAATAATAACAGAAGTTTTAATTTTAAAAGAATCATAAATCCTTGACTTTCCTAAAATGAAATAAGAAAAAATCTTACATTTACCAGGGGTAGGATGATATTTTGGTAACTGACAACTAGTGCAAAATAAATAATTATAGCAATTTTTTCTACTCCGTGCACTGAGAAAAAAAAAAAAAAGAAAAAAAAAAGCAACTTATTCAAAATAACAATAACTTGGTTTTTTTCAACCACAAACAACAACAATGTACAAATAAATCAATTAATTAATGTCCCAAAGGAAGAGGAACTGGACAGAAGCTGTGCAGCTAATTAGGAGGGAAAGCACCCTCCTTTTGTCATATAAAGCTATTTGCAAGTTTAGGACCGATTCTCCATGAAATTTAACAGTCTCTACTACATGTTAACATAGTCATACCCCAAACTTAAAAACATTACTCCTCAAAAACACTGGAAGAGGTACCAATAAAATGTCATCAGCACAGGAACATAACTTGGATTCAGGAGAAGGGGCATCAGCTTGCTTGAGCAGTACTGATGTAGCTTTAGAAGCACAAATTTTAATGCAATTTTCTCAAATAGCCACTGACACAGTTTTTCCTTTTTAGTACCATTACTACCTGCAACTCACCACCTTTTATTTTTAGGTGCTCATATTTATAGGTAGGGCAATGGCAAGACCCAGCGTGGACCAATTTACAGCTCCTTCTGCACACAGCACTTCACTACAGCTCCTTCACACTGTTCTCCATACAGCACAAGAAGTTACTGCTGCATCGAATAGACCAGGACATGGTCTGATCCAACTGTGGACACAAGAACATCTGTAGAGCCTGAAGGCATGAGAATAGAAACAACTGTGCGCAAGGGAACCTGCAGCGTTTCACTGGGATAAATTTTTCACTTACCAAAAGAGACAAACGTGGAGCTTAATTTTCGTCAGGTAGATAAAGATCTACTAGAGATGTTTCTCCATGACACAACACACTGATTCACAGGTATTCTACACTCTTCTTAATTTGAAAGCAGTACGTTTTTAATTTCTTTTCTTCTCTTTTTTTTTTTTTTTTTTTGTATTTCCCTTTTTAAGGGGCAGTTTCCACAATCCTTAAAAAAAGTAAATTAAAAAAAAAAAAAACCTTACGAATTTCAAGAAAGCAAAGACTATTTTGATAAAAGTCTGACAAGCCTCACTCCTAAATTTACTGAGCGGCATTTTGAGAACGCTTGTTAACATGCAACAGTTCCTCTATCACATTTTGGGTTCTTGGTTAGGCTGTTCAATGTCAATGTGACAAGCTTTGTAACTTTCAGCAACTGAATTGTTTTTAAGCAGCACTGGTACCTGTAAGATCTGTATTCCTCATATAATGGATTAGCCACCAACCTGAATGCAGAAGACACCAGCAACTAAAGGTGCCTGGCAAAGAATGCAGCTGCTCTAAGACCCTTGTTCATCACTGCATTGGGACATATATTAACATATATTAACAAAATAAACCCTCAAAGAAATGCTCTGAAAAAGATTCTCTTACCCATTCTACTATCTACCTTTTTATTATTTTTTTTAAATTATTATTAATTTATTACTCTTTTCTACATTTTTTTAGGTCATGGGTTTTTTTGGCTGTCCTTCCTCATTTGAAAACATTAACAACTTATATTACAGCTGGCTTTCTTAAGAATGGTGAAAAATACACCAGTAGGAAAATCATTGTTTATGACATCATAACAGTCATAACTAATCCAATAAAGACTACATGACCATAGTATGATCTTATAGCATTCGCCTCCATTTTAATTTGATACTCCATTATCTTCTGAACAATCTTAGGATCAAGTGCTACCAAGTTAATGATATGATTTCCAGGAGAAAGAACAGACTTCATAAGGCAAAATTATCAGCACTGAAGGGAAAACTGCAAACACATGTATTATACAAACACACACACATGTATAAGTGTATAAAACTAAAACAACAGAATTGTTGTTTTGAAATAAGAGAAATTAAGAACAGAGTTGAATTAAGTCAACTTCCTAAAGAATGGAAAAATGCAAAACTTAAAAAATAAGTTCTGAACTGAAGAAAAGAGAAAATCCATCGTTGCAAAGAAAGTTGTTCCTTTAAGTATTAAACTATATGAAACAGTTAAGGCTGAGATGGACACAGCAACTGCTACAAGACCTTCCCAGATATATATGGGATTTTCATTTGAATACCAAGAGAACAGAATAGCACCAGAAAAAGAAAAAAAATAAACAAATTAGTTACCTGACAATGCACACTACAACTGAAGGACTAAAAACCTATTTTACTTTGCCTTACACCCATAACTTGATCTACACTGCATGGAATACTGTATAGCACAGCTTTTTCCATGGCTTTTTTGTTGTTGTTGTTGCTGTTGTGTTTTTTGTGCAAGTTTTTGGTTGATTTGTTCATTTTTTTACTCGTACTGCCTAAACTTAAGGTCAAGATAGCTTTACGTTCACAAAATAAATTGTGTTTTAGAAGTGAAATACCATACCTGTCATGACTTTTTTCCACATAATTAACAACATCTTTTTGCACAGAGTAGACTTACTTGCTTTTAGAATGAAAATAATACTTTCATCACCATGAAACAACTGTGCATCCTTAAGCACAGCACTGAATTCAATCAATTTGGCATGGTTATTAAAAGAAGAATCATTTTATTATTTCACCTGGCAGTTTTCATATATTACAATTGTGAAGCCTAAGAAGAGAAGGAAGGCAACAGGACTGACTGAAGATAGGAAACTGCAACAGTTATCAAACAAGCCATCAGGAACTGGAAATAAAGTTCATTTTGTCTCACAGAGTTTTTTTTCTCTTGTGCTTAATGCATACTTGTATAACTTGGGAAGAGCAAGGGAGATTTTAAAAAGTATAGATAGTAAGATAGTAAAGCTCAACTAAGCAAAGAAGTCCTGTGACTCAGAAGACAGAGGTACTTCAGAGGTCAGGAAGCAGTAAATTAAAACTTTCAAGGAGTCTTAACATCTTCAGCCTGTCCACTTAACACACATGGCTACTTTAAACAAACAACTGTGATACAGGAAGGGTAGCATGGGAAAAACACCTAGAGGAAACCAACACAAAACAGAAGTTGTGAGATGCCCATTTTGGAGCAAAGAATACTAGGGCTGCCAATCCAGTCTATGTTTTCTCTGCCACCTTCAATCACAGAATCACCAGGGTTGGAAAAGACCTCCAAGATCACCCAGTCCAACTGTCCACCTATCACCAGTATCTCTCACTAAACCACGTCCCTCAGTACAACATCTAAGTGTTTCTTGAACACCTCCAAGGACAATGACTTAACGACCTTCATGGGCAGCATGTTTCAATGCTTCACCACTTCTCCTTCAAAGAAAAAACTGTTCCTAATATGCAGCCTGACCCTCCCCTGGCCATTGAGGCCATTCCCCCTAGTCCTATTGCTAGCTATATGAGAGAAGAGGTCAACTCCTGTTTTGCCTCAACCTCCTTCCAAGTCATTGTAGGGAGGTATAAGGTCTCTCCTAAAGCCTCCTGCAGACTGAAAAATCACCATTCCCCCAGTTATTCCCCTTAAGACTTGTGCTCCAGACCCCTCAACAGCTTTGCTATCTTTCTGCAGGGCCTTGATTCTTGTAGTGAGGGGCCCAAAGAAGAAAAGGCATGAGCCCTCAAATGAAAAGTAGAAAGAAGCAAGAAAATCAGATTAAATTAAGCACAATGGAAAACACAGATACAGAGAGGAGAAAAAGTAGGTGAAAGATTGAGGCTATGAGGAAGATGGTTACTATTCAGAAGACAAAAATCTACAGAGTATTTCATTTTTAGCTATCTACAATGAGTACGTTATTTTTGGAGATTAAAGTATTAGTAAGGAGCAAGTGCAGAAAAGACCGAGACAATTTCAGACTTCAGATTTATGAAAGTGAAGAGGTAAAAAAAAAAAAAATCTATTGAGAGAGAATCTTAAACCATAAAACCTACCGGCATTAGTCTGAGGAACAGACTCAAGTAAGGTGATGGTATTCTTCATTCACAATAGCCAAATTCATAAACGAAATAAAGCATTGCACATTGGACAAATTTAAGAATTAAAAATATACCAGAACAGAGCAACTTTAGCTCATATTAGATGAGTGGTTCCCATGTCTTGAGCCTCATGTTCATAAGACAAGAATGGCAACCTTGGCAGAGCCATGGTACACTGGTCTCAGCACGAGGGACGATGGCCACAGTCAGCAGAGTGCACTGACTGAACTGCAGCACTGGGGGGAAGCAGCAGTAGTTGGATTTGTGATCCAGAAGAAGTTTAATTTACAATAAAAATAGTAATAATAATAACAATTGTGAGTTACTCCTTAGCTCAGATATCTCTCTTTGGAAATATCAGTCTCCAAGAAATGCCACAACCATAACGTCCTTGCTCTGATGCTAAGTTGAAGAATGTTGTGACTATGAAGCAGTAGTGGATAAGAAACTCAGTACTAAATGAGAAAACTCCCTTACTACTTTTCCTATGCTACAGCAGTAAGAGGTTGAATATTTATAAAGCAAAACTTTCTTTAAAATGTGGCATTACAGTACATATCACATCAATGCTATAATGTAGCAGCACTGATCTGTGTGAAAATCCTTTCATTCTGTACCTTTTCCTTGTCCTTGGGAAATTAAAATTGTATTTCATTTTCTCTTTGATATAAAATTCCAAGCAGGCTAAAGTAGTACCTCTAAAACAGAAAAGCCCTGATGAGCCATTAAATGCAACCAAAGATTTACACAGAAAGCCAAATGGCATTGAAAGGAAAGTGCGTATCTGAGGGATTATCTGGCATTCAGGATCAAGGTTCTCATCATACCACAAAAAAATAAATGTTCCTCCATTTGCATCATCTTAAATACAGAATTAGGAAAGTACATATAAATAAAGTTTTATTTTAAGCTCCAGAAGTGATTTCCATTATCAGCTGCAGCTTCCTGTTTCGGTAATTTTTGTCATGAAGCTCACTTAAGTCATTCCATCTCAGTTTTTAGCACATCATTCTATGACCTGGCTCTGAGGAAGAGACAAGGAAAGGGACTAAACAGCTCTTAATGTTGCTTTTTTTGGCATCGATCCTGTGCTTAATACAGCAAGTTCTGGGTGTTGGACCAGTGTAATTCTATATTCCTGTTCACATTTTCAACAGATGTCTTCTACCAGATTTTTTTGTTACTGAAGCACAAATTCTCATCTATATGGCTAAAAAGTTGAAGCAGGGTTGATTTGCCCTGTATCATCCAATTTGTTTCACGGCCCCCATTCATCACAACTATTTTGCTTGCTTGTTACTGAATACTGGTATTTTTTTCAGCATTTGTCATTTATGGAGTTTGGAGGTTTTTTGCCATCTAAACTCTGCACAGCTGCTGATTATTGTTTGGACACAGCAAGTAAAACAGAAATTAAAAAAAAAAATAGAGTTAGCAAGGCAGCAGTGGAAAATCACTGACATTTTCTAATACCTAATATCAAGTTATTAGAATTTAATGCTCTTTACATCTGAATCTCACATAGGTTGATTTATGTAGTATTTTTTTTTAACCACAGTAGTACTTGAAACAGAGTCTACATAACCATTCTAATATTTTTCTCTTTTGACAGATACAGTGAGACCATCTCAGTTTAACATTCACTCCCTCATAAAGAGCACTGTTTGCCTACAGAAAACCAGTGTTGCATAGCTGCTGGGAGCTTTCATAAATCCTTGTTATTAAACAGCATAGCCTGTTTAGTCTTTTGTGAGTGCTCTGTTGAAAGCCAGCAGAATCTCCACCCCCTTCTAAAAAGAATTAGGCACGCTGCTCGCAGTCCAAACTTCCTAGGTTTTGGCACTTGCTAATTTAAGTATCATCAACAGAATTAAGGGGAACAAGAACAACATAGCTTAAATTTCTTCCTATCCCTTCAGTTTCTTAGCAAGCCTGCCTTGATCTCCAACTTGTGGAGCTATGATCAGCATTGCCATCTCAAGCCACACAATAGATCAGGTTAAAATATGTATATTTACAGCTGTATTCTGCACAAGCTTGCTACACTTCCATGACAGATTATCAGGAAAAAGCAACACCGTCACCTACGACTCCTACAAATTTTGTGGCACGAAGTGGTAGCTATGTAAAAGTTCAACAGTTTCTCAAATGCTTTCTGAAAGAAAGTAAATACTAACTTTGGTTAAGCTTCTCATCCTCGGGAAGTCAGCCTCATGCTGGTCCTTGTTTTATATGGCTAATGCATTATAAATAGTAATACAAATTAGCTTGCATGTCAAGCAGAAAAACTAAAGGTCAGTCCAAATAATAGGTTCTGACTTCTTCTCTTTCTACTGTTCTTCTCTTTCTACTTTCATCAAACTGCTGCAGTTCTTTGTGCACTGCTTACCTTTGGATTTCTTAAACTGCTTTATCAGAGGCCCTCATGTTAGCAGTGTACCACAGTCCATACACCATCCCACTCATCTCTGCAGATATCACTTCTCCCATCACATCACAACTGCAACTTTCTTAATTACAGAGGCAGCTTGCTCAAACTCACAAAAGATGGATGCAAAGTATTTAATGCCTTTTAGTGTATTTTAATGCACTTGTGTTTCAATTAATAGAGATGTTACAGCTTAAATGAGCCTCAGAGTAGTTTTAGATGTCTTTTAATACAGTTCAGCAGCTGGAAAAAAGGTTGCGAGCCAAATATGATTCTTCTAGCCAGCTCACCCTGGGCCTAGCATGGTCTGCTGGCCATAAGGGGTGTGTCTTTTGACAGCAACACAATGCTGCCCTCAAATAACCTCTTAACATATCTATGGAAATAGGAATTACACAATATCTGCAAATACTAAGCTTCCTTCAAGCTCAGAGGAAATACAAATATTTCATACAGCTAACTCTGAGAAAAAATATGCCAAATTAAATATCACAGTTTTCTGTGGACTGTTATTTAGAGTCCAAGGTCTAATATTTCAAGATTCCTTAACTACTGAGAATTTAGGAAACAGAATATTTAATCTATTTCTCAACTCCTAGATGGTCTTCATTCTTTTGTTTATTTTGTTATGTATTCAAGGCAAAATGTTCATTTTTCATCGGTTTCTGGATACCAGAATGCTCAAATAATATGCCAGGGCAAGTAAGATTTCAAATGAATGACCCTGGGCCACTCCCAAGGCTTTGAAAGGAATGCCAGCCATCTGTCTGCATTTCAATTTTTCTGTTTGCAACTAAAATAGCCACAGGCTGTCAATTTATAGAAAGGTATCTTTTTGAAGCTATTCGAGGAAGCATTATACGACAATATGTCAGACTACAGATTGGAAACATGAATAATGCTTCAGGTATTAGAGCTCCTATTGTGAAAGCAAATTACTTTTGGTTATAAAGCATTCCCTAAGAGTACAACTCTCGAAAAGAAACCAGTTCTATCCTAACATCAGTACTATAAATACAACTAAGGGCAGAATTTAGTTATAAATTAATATGCAGTATGTCAATGAGAAGCACCTTCATGATTATGAAAAGCACTGACATTTGCAGTTTATAATTTTATGGTGCAACTGCCTTGCTCTGAAAGTATACTTCATTCTATCTCCAGAAGAGGAGAAAAAGTACTTCAATTATATTCAGTTGCTTAATACAACCAGTAGAAATAGATCAGCAGTATCTTTTAGAAATTTCACACTCATTTTCAACTACAGAACTGATTTAGTAGTCAGAACTAACGAGTATCTAAAGAGATAAAAGGCAAATTAGAGGTAAATAAGGAATGCTCTCATAATCTGAATGACACAGTGGGTAAGAAAAACAAACAAAACCTCCTGCTTAATAGATGGTGCTAGTGTTTTTTTGTTGTTGTTTGTCCGTTTGCCTTTTTTTTTTCTTTTGCATGACAAGCAAAAGGAAGAAATCTAACTCTAAATTGTGAATCCACCAGAAAGCTGTCTTCGTGACATCCTAAAAACTCTATTAATTCTGATGAATGTCTCACAAATTCATGAATGCACAAGGGACTCTCCAGAGAGCTGTAAATGACCTAAACCAAAGTTTGAGAACAGAAGACATCTTCATGTGCTAAAATGATATCATTTGTTTTCATAATACATGGGAGGAACATCTGGCAGGACAGGAAGGGATTCTGGAGCTTTTTAAGTCATCGGAGCTGAAGTTCAGTGGAGGGATGTGGGATCTGGCATATTTTTGGACCACTTGCTTGGCTTTAGCAATGGGATGCATCACATTTCTTGTACGTAGAGAAAACAGGCTAGAACATGAGAGTCCAAAACAGAATGGAAAGGATTGCAAGGTTTCTATAAATCTTGAAAACTTATGGGAGATTTTCTATATAAAGAACTGTGGACCATGAATTTATAAGGGATTTAAACAAAAACTTGTGCTGCAGGCAGCAGTATTATACCATCTGCAACAACACCACGTGGAAGAAAACAACAAAAGGCTTCCGAACCAATGTAACCAATATTCCTATTCCCAGAGCTACGCTCGGGTGACTGGACTGACACAATCTATTTGTGGCAATCTGTGATGCCTCAAAGGTTATTTATGGCACCTAAATAAATTATTTCAACAGAATGAGACAAAAAAGCTTCAGAAAATAATGAACTCATCTAACTCCACATGACGACTTCCAGTACTAACAAAAATCCTGAAAAGCATAACTGAGCTGGGACTCTTCTCATTCCTTGGACTGAACCAAACGAAGAGCAGCGCTAACCATTGGTGAACTACAAGTGAAAGCTAAGCTTTGCTCGGTGTCTCCCAGGGCCCTCACATACAGCTCTGCTTACTGCACTCCCACTGCTCTCATGTGCCACCTCTCAAAGAGGTTTATGCAGCACCGTCCTCCAAAGAGTACCATCAGCCCCCAGACTCACAGAGGTGTCAATACATCAACAAATAGGTTTTCTTCAAGCATGGAATCAAAAATTATGAGTTCCAGCGTGGGATGTATGAAAATAACTTTTCTTCCTAACGATTACACAGTTTTCCACTTGGCACAGCTCAAAAACAGAACTGAAATTAAAGTCATTGTTTTGGTTAATTTATCTGATTGGGTTTTTCTTTTATTCAGCTCTCCAAACTGAGAGCTGAGTGGGGGAAACCAGAAATTATCAAACATGATAATGTAACTAAGAAACTGCCATACCTGCTATTTCTCCATGGCAGTTTCCAGTCTTTCTGTCCAATAAAACCCAACTTAAAATTCCAGACATATATCCAATCACATTTGTCATGGAATAGCGAGGAGTTTGTTGCTCTAAAAAAAGAACACTTAATAAACACAATACAAAGTTTTCGCTCTGTAGTTTCACTCACACAGAAATTTATAACTGGGTGAGTAACAGAATTCATAACCCTGATGGTAAAATCAAATATACCAGATGCAACTTCCCCTAATTTATCATAATCGATTTCAAAATATGTGTTCCCTTCACTATTCCTGAGAAAAACTTGTCCTGTGATACATATAATTTGAAGCAGACCTTGCTTAGCTGGCTTTAGAATTTTTTTTTTTTCTTTGAAAAATAAAAGTTAACACTACCTCTCAATTTTCATAAACCAATACCACAAATGCAAATCTACGGGCCATTTCCACTGAGAGAGTTTAAAATATATCAAGTCACAGTCTACAATTTTCTGACAGTATTACTGGAATTCCTGTTGTGCAGTAAAATTCTGTAAGAGCGTTTAACTGAGAGCATATTTCATGCTACCAAATAATGGTAAAGATCAGTCAGAACGAGGGAAGTTCCACTGCACAGAAAGATAGATACGGCTTTAGATTACAATTACAAGCAAAGTAGTACAGATAAGAGGATTCTTTAAGGAAGACATAATGACAGCAGGAGTTAACTTATCTGATAAACTTTACACTCGGAGATAAAAATGATTACTTTAAGACTTTTACACCTCTAGGTTAATGTATGGTTTTGATACCATGACTTTTTCTTTGATTTGGTAGCTATGCCATGCTTTCATGTCAGAAAATTTAATGTTTCTTCCAAACACAATTCAAGCCATTAGCTCCGTATTATTAGCGCTAGGCAAAACCAGTCAAACTGAGAAGGTTAAAATGACCTTTTGACAAAAGGAGGCATAAGTAGGATGGAATTATCACTCAGCTGTATCTTTTTTCTTCACGAACTACATCTTAGTTTAAAGCTATACATACATATAGCTTTTCTCAGCTAGAATACACAGAAACTTTCGTGAAAAAGAAACAGAAAATGGCATGGGCTACCATAAAACTAAAATGAGAAAGAAGGGTCATAAAGACTGATCAGGACTTCTTGTTTAGCTGCATCCACAACAATCCAAATCAACACTTACCACGTAAGTCAGGTGAATGTGTTCATGTGTTTATCTGCATACGCATACACATGCATGTAACCACAAAGACTGTAGGCCATATTATGGGACACCTGATAGCATCCTAGGAAACAGACTCCTCAAAAGGACTTCAAGCACTGAAATCTCATAAGGAACGGTTTGGCCTGACAGCAGCCAAGAAGCCATGCATGATTTTTGACTCAAGTGGCAACTGAAAGGAAATACTTGTCCATGATGCCAGACTGTGTGCATCTCTGATCCCCTTCTCAGAAAACCAGCAGTGGGGATTCAACTGAATAGAAACAACCCAAACTGCTTACGCGCTACTTACTGGATATGGAAGTAGCAGAATAGTGGTAAGCCAGGTAAACATATTTTAGTGCAATACAGTGGCTCATAGAAAGCAAACTCTTCTAACAAACAGATTGTGTAGTTATACTACCTGACCAAAAAAAAAAAAAATCAAACCACTGGCAGAATAATTAAACCACTTTTCAGATACGCTCCCTCAAAATAATGCTGAAAAATAGGAACAAGTTCAGAAAAGATTCATGCAAATGATTTCATGAGTAAAATGAGAGACTCAAGGAATGCAGTGCATGTAACAGAAGCAATGTTAAATAATTCAGTCATCAGTACAGTTACTGAGCTATCCTGGATTACTGCTGTTTTTATTAATTTATGCTTTAAATAATGAGGTACATATTCTGCAGCCCCCAAAACATAGAGTTGCAATTAGATTTTGCATGATCTGAGCAAAAAAAAAGACAATGAAAAATGAAGACGTGGATAGAATCTTAATAAGAAAGATAATTGCTTAATGTGACAGAATTTTTACAAGGGTTGCACCAGAAGTAATGCCTCCTATTTTATTATATTGTCCCATGGCGTCAGAGGCAGATGTTGGTGGTATGGCAGTAGAGGCTGAACCTTCAGACCAAAATTCCATTACATTCTGTTGCAATGTGACAGATGGCAGCAGAGAGACAGTCTGACAGAACAGCATCTGACGTGGAAATACAGATGATACTAACGCGTGTCACTGAATTCCTCCATGTGGGAATATCACAAAGTTTGCACAAAAACGGGTCCCACAAATGCTGGCACAGGAACAGACAGAACACTGTATTCAAGTTTGCCATGACCTACTGAACCAATAAGAGGCTGAAGGTGACAGTTTCCTGGATTGCATAATTTCTAAACATGGTGTCACCACTATGAGAATCAAAACGGCAGTCCATGGTGTGGTGACACGTGAATTCCCTGCCTAAGAAAAGTTCAAGGCATAGCCTTCAGTGGGTAAAGTGATGTGTACTTTTGTCTTTTGGGACAAGAAAGAGATGATTCTTTCAGATTTCCTGGAACCTGGACAAATCATCAACTCTGACCGCTACCTCGCAATGCTGACTTTAAGCTGAAAGCCAGGCCAGAGAAAAAAGTAACTTTTCTCTTGCAGCACAATAATACCTTGCCCCATAACATATTGAAGACCATGGAGCACGCTGCCATTCTTGGCTAGACTGCCCTGCCACATCTACTGCACAGTTCAGATTTGGTGCCTTTTGACTTCCATCTTTTTGGGCTGATGTAGCGGAGAATTTGCTCTATCCAATAGTGTTATTATGCTCACTGTATCTATTGTAGTTTCCATGGAAATAAACAGGAGGCATTACTTCTGGAGTGCCCTCCATAACTGAAAATGGCCATTTTATGATCTTTTTAACTCCGGTCCAAAACATCGGATTTGAAACAAATTCAATCCTTAGAAACTAAGAAAAACATCTGTCATTGCTCCAAAGATCCTGAAAGTCACAGAAGAGCCCCTTGGAGGCAGTACACACTGAAGTACAAAGGAGCTGGTATCTGGAAAAAAAAAAAAAAGACCAGAAGAAAAGGAAATGAACTTTATAAGAGTTTACAAGTAGCTACCAGCACATGTTAAGTAGTTTCTTGATCAAAGAAAATAATAAAATTACCGTGTCCTGGAAGAGCACAGTTCCATCTCAATTTCAGAAAAGATGTAGATAAAACATGTTCCTAGCAAGAGCAATCAGGCTGCTTTAATCTTCCCTATCTCTGAAGGCTACTTAATACTCTTCTAATTTCTCTGACCAAATCAAGATGCCTTTTCAATACTTGGCTCAAATATAAACTTTTGGAGAAAGCACTGAAAAAAAGGCCTTTGCTGCTCAAAGCTCTAAAGCAACACTCTTTTGGTAAAACATCCTACAAAGCTTAACAAACGTAGAAAATGAATCCCAGGACTCACACAAGACGCTTTCACAGGATGATTGAATCAGCACACGAACTCACAGAATATTTTCATTCTCACTGCTTAGTGAGAGGTCAGTATAAACACAACAAGGAGACAGCCTATGCTGCACAGATCTGGCTTCTGTTGGCTGTCCTTGATGCCTGACATTTAGCAGAAGAACTTAGCTTCATCCAAAAAACTTTGAGGCATTTGTGGCGATCAGCGAGAGTCAGCAAGCACATTACAGCTGACAACAAAAGCTGTCATCATGAGATGCAGCCTTTCCTCTTCAGACCAGATTTAGTACCAGCTGGAATGAGTTCTGCACATTCCCATCAAGGGTTCCCACTACTTTCTAATTTAGACCTTTGAAGCACCCAAACAATATCTCGTATATAGAAAATGCTGAGATGTACAATCCTGAACAGAAATGACAGTGCACCTGGTTTTATCTGGCTCAGATGCCTTCACATAAATATGCATTATTTTTCTGACTGGCAACAGGAAACGACGGTAATCTCCTGATCACTGAGTTTAGGGGAATCACAGAGAAGACACACAAAACAAGATCTGACTTGTGAAAAGTTATCTGAAAAGCAAAACATCTCTTGGATATGCATGATAGGCAGACAGATGCACAGTTTTGATCTCCTCATTTGTGCTCCTGCTCTCAACCTATTTGATCTGGCCAAGTCATCTGTTACTGAAGCAAAAGAATCTTTCAGGAATGGCATCTTCGGTATTTTTCTGCCCCAACAGGAGAGGACTGAACTTCAGAAGAAATTCTGTGTTATGATAATCAATGAGGTGAGATTTATAATACAGAGCACTGTACAAATAGTGTTAATAATGCACCACTGAAGAAGGCATTTACCAAAAATGCAACTCCCAGAAGTGCTCTCATCTTCAGCAGAGAAATGTTAAAAGCAAAAATTACATGTCAGCTCCCAGCAGGGAAAAGAGAAAGCACATGACTGGGTCTTGCATTTGATTTGCTTGGAGGACAAGGTAAGTTGGGTTTGGGAGGAGGAAAAATGTAAAGAAGGAAAAAACCTAAGAGAAATTTTATGACTATGAAAGACAAATAAAACGTTGATCAAATTTTATAATGCAACAAATATTTAATGATAAGTGGCTACCCAAGATGACTAATTTCCTACCAGTAAATATTAGCTATCGGACACTAGTCTACACATCTATCTTAAAGCTATATACACATCTTTTCCAGCATTAACTCTACCTCCTTCCATGAGTCAACTGTACACCACGCTCCTATGCTGTTGTGTGTTATGGCTTCAGCATTCTTTAAGATCATGTAATGATATAATGATTTTTTTTTTTCTCCTGAGTGCTTGGAATTTCTTCCTCGCTATGTAAGGAGTTTAAAAACCGTCTTTCAGTAAGTTTGTTTAGAAGTACCGCTTCAAACTATTTATTTTATAACCTTCTGCAAGGATATAACAAGATTTTACTTGTAGTCAAATGTCTCGAAGAGCAAAACTCCTGAAGATGTATAGTAAAATATCAAGGAGGTTGTTAAATGGTGTATTTCATATTGTAGTTTTAATCTGTCAGCATATCATCAGATACTGAAAAAGTCATATTCTGCAATCCTTTCAGTGGCAGAAATTTTTGGCTTTTCATATATTGACTTCTGCTCCGTTTCTATTACTTAATCCCTCTCTTTTTAATTAAAGCATAAAGGGTAAGATTGCATCTGAAAAAAAATCAATGCCTGCAGGCAAAATGTGAAACCTAAATTTAGGTATAAGTAACAGAAATACCACTGGAAAGAATGTGGTCCATATAGAAATACACTTTACCTCTAGATTCATTGTTAATATCTTTTACATCATGACATTTCCATCTTTTCCTAATTTTTCCACTCACCAAGCAGTGTAAAAGCTTTAAATAGCACAACTCTTTCCATATTTCTTTTTCTCCTGTGAAATTCTGTTCAACAGCACCTGTGTCTAACATAAATTTAAATATTTTTTCTTCAGTATCTTTTTCTCCTCTGCTTTTATTTACACATTTTGGTACACGCTTTCAGTGTAAAAACAGCTATTGGTAGGAAGCATGAATGAAGAAGAGTGTGTGACATTTACAGCTAAGTGGCAGGATGCAGACTACCAGGAAGAGATAACTAAGTCAATGGTGAGCAGTTGCAAAATACAAATGAGTCTGGCAGAGCCTGATTCTGTACCGCATTCGGGAAACTAGATAACAAAAGGTTGGCAATGTGCACTCTGCTCTTTAATAGAAAAGATGATATCAGATAAGTTAACAGCCAAATAGTCACATCGTGTCTTTCCTGTCCAATAACACAGACAGGAATACCTGGCAATACTAAAATTTCACGGTATTTTGTTTGGAAGAAAACTTACTTTGAACTGTACACTGAGATGAACTTTCATTTAGATAAAACTGATGGTTAAAACTATTCCTAGAGGGAAAAAAAAGCATAATCCATTAAGATATTTCTCAGTTATACATAAAATTATCTACCCATTGTTAGACATCATTATAAAAATGTAAGATTATCCCACTAGTAAAACACCCGTAGGGTTTTCTGAAAAAGGTTTGCCATTAAACCTTAACTAATGAATACAAGAAAGAGAACAATCAGGTTGTTTTGCAAATACATCAACGTTCACAATAACGTTTACTTTTTCTTTTACCTTTCACACAAACATCATTTGAAACGTTCAGTGTATGTTTTAAACAAAGCCTACACTGTGATGGAGGCTCTTCTCTTCAGTCTCTCCCATGTATTTTATAAAAGCTGGTACCTTCAGGTTTTCTACAAAACAGAGTGCTTCTCTGTGTTTCTTTTGGGCCTCATATTTTGATGTACTATGATCAGGAAAAAAGAAAAGAAAACATTATTTGTCTACATTACTGACATGTATAGAAAGAAGCCAAGTTCAGAAATAACAGCTTACAGCCACTTTAATTTTTTTCTGCTGTAGAGCTACTTAGAATGAAAAAAGATTTCACGCAGCAAACATCATGGCTACTTCATTGAGCTTTGTGGCATGATACGCTTCCACTTCTTGTTACAGAATAGGTGGGAGCTGTTTTAAAGTAAATTCCTAGCTCTTGCTGTAGAACGTGAAAAGGACAGTCGATTTCTGATCACAACAAGGACCACGCATCCATCATCAGGGCTTGCAGCCTATGGGATGCAGGACGTCATCTGGCAAGAGAAGTAAGTTTTTATCCCAGAGAGGGAAACAGGCCCTGGAGTGAAGCGCTAACTTCAGCGGCGGTCAGGGAAGCCCTGGCCCAATTCATTTCTCTCTCTTCTCCCACCCTGGAGGTGGGATCTCTGCCACATATTTGCTCCCCCAAAGGAGGCAGAAGGACTGCTGAGACTATGGTTTTATGGAGCAAGCCTGGCCACGCTGTCTGCCTCTCCAAGTTTCCCAGGAATTGTGAGAACTTTTTCTCCCAAATGGTATTCCGAGAGGCCACGGAGATGCAGTTAAGGATAGGAGGTAGGACCTCGCTAACTCCAAGTAGCATTGCTCCATGTCTGCTGCCAGCTCCCAGCATAACGTGATCTAATGATTCAGTGGCAGCCTGGGACTCCTTCCCTGGAACAGCCACGTTTAGGCATTAGTCTGGCAAGCTGTCACTGTTTTCCTGAGAAAAAAGCAGAAAGTGAAGGGAGAGGGTGCAACCGAGCTGTTTAAACTCAGCTAAATCTGAAAAAAGAATTGGATGGGATTAAGAAAAAGGTGTTTCTCTAGCTTCTTCCAAATTTCAAAGAATTGCAACACAACAGCTTCTATCTTACTTTTTCCCCATAAGACACAGGAATCTTAAAATAACGAACATGATAGGCAGTCTAAGTACAGGTGTAGGAACCTGCTCAATAAAATTATATACAACACATCTGCAGCCAGCACTTGGATGTACCACAGACCAGACCATCTGCAGTGCAAGAAATGCAACTTCAGCAGCAAAGCTCAACTTTTTTTCTGAAATATGCAGCTGCAATCCAGTCTAGAAGCTTTTGTGGCCAGCAGACATTGCTATTTAACTCAAAGGGCATCTGTGTAAAATGTGATTGTGCAGCTCAACTCACTGTCCAGATGTGCTAATGCTAAGTTAATGGCAATTTTATTGACCAGAGCCTTCTTCACAACATAGCTGCAACAACCTAGAACTGCCATGTAAGGCTGTGTTTCACTTCCTAACACCTATATTCAAAACCAAAAGCAAAATGACAGCCAAAATAAAGCTTGTGTCCATGCTGTGCTACAAGCAAATTGCAAATGAACGGACGGACAGAAGTATGGCTATAAATGCCCCCCAAAAATGAAAGCAGTAACATTCAACACCAAATTAGGACTGCAACTTGAAGTCTTTTCTCAACTTCCATTATGTTCTAAATTGTTCTGCATGAGCTTGCTTTTGTTTTTCACATTTTTTAATTTTAATGCTGTAGTTCTGTGTTTCCATTGTGTATTCTCTATTCTGGGCCTCTGGAAGTGAAGAGTAAGTTTCTGCATCGTTTTGAAATATATAAATATTCACATATTTGATTAGCTATCAAAATAATTACCTTTCTATAATCCAAAACAATTTTTACATCAAGGAAAATAGTAGTTACTAGTTGTTCAACAAAAATAGCATGAAGTGTAGATTGAAAATTGATTGCCAGGAAGTACACAATGACACTACAGAAAAGTGAAGTCCGTAGGGGGAAAAAAAAAAAAAAGATAAAAAATAAACCTATTTACTGCTTTCACTCATACATTAATTAATTTTTAGGATCAGAAGGAAGCATCACTTGGGTTTGTCTGCATGAAACATAGACTATTCTTATGAAAAGGAGTTAATTGTTTTTCAGACAGCCTTTCTTTTTGTAAGGAAGAATAACTGCAGAGTTTAGCACTTGTCACAGCATGTTTACTTTTGCTGTGAGGATAAAGTTAGTGTCAGATCCCAGAGGAAAAAAAAGACAAAACAAAAACACCATAAATATGAATAATACATTTGTAATATTTTTCTTCTAACAGCATCACCTGCACCTAAAAGGAACAGACTTGCTTTTCTTAAGTGAATCTAAGTGCACAGCACATAGCCAAGTCTTCCCTCTACTGAGTTAAGAATATCTTTCAGAAGTCTCTAGGTCTAATGCTAGAGCTCTGAGGAGTTACCACAAGGGTAGTAGAGAAACAAAACACCTTCAGGTATGCCTCAGTAGCTCTATTTGAAGATTTTTTCCTTTGTGTGTGACCCCTGAATGGTAGCAAATGGACAAACTTCAAAGCAATTATTGCAGTTACACAATAGTTTATCCAACGATTGGGCCCCTCAGCCATCAATGAACTTGACTCACAAAACATACATTTTATATTCCAGGAAATATTTGGAAAGGATCCCTCAATAATATATATATATATATTTTTTTCTTTCATAACCTATTCTTTAAGGTAAAAATACAGACAACCTATCAAACACGTGTGATAGGGAAAAAGTGAAAACAAGGAAAAGCAATTGTGAAGAAATGAACAACAGAGAGGAACTGTTCTTCAACAGACTCTCCATTACAAGAAAGGCTGGGAAAAATCTGTGTAGTGCTAATTCAAATACCAGTGAGTTCACAAAGCACACAGGCACTGGCACAATCAGCTTTAATGATACAGAATACCCAATTATATGGAAGGATCGAATATTTTTTCTGAACTCAGGAGTTCAGATTAACACACTTAGTCTTAAGCACCTAAACTCACCTTCTGGCAAGAATAAATAGACAGAAAGGCATCTCAGGCCAAGGCCAAGCACAGGTATCTAAATTAGGAAGATCCAGTGACTACCACCTCTTTCTTTCCAGTCATTATGGTAGGATTAGAGTTGACCAGCTTACACTAAACATCTCTTTTAGAAGGTTAAAGGAGATGAATACTTCAGCGTGTTTCCTTCTCAATGTTTTTCAGGTGCAATATAGAACATGGACTCACAACTTTCTGCCTTATTTGTTTCAGCATTACAGTCTTCAGTGAAGGCATAAGAAATCGTAGCAATATAACTGATCTTCCATGCACAATTCAAGTGTGTCGTATTCAGAAAGTGTGAGATTTTTTATACAAAAAGAAGAGGGGACTTAAAAAAGACAAAGAAAAAAAAATTATGTTTTTGAGGTAAAATATCATACTATATTAAGGAATTGTACACGTTCAAAGATATTACATTTTCCCATTCCCTATATTTGGACATTGTTCCAAATACCTGAAACACTAACATAACAGTGAACTAAAAGAATGTACATGTTTTCCTTAATAGTTACTAATTACTGTTACTGTTCAGCAACTTGAATACCAAAAAACGCTTCTTATAATTACATCTTAATCTTTTTTTGAAAATTGCACAGTTCCTTTAAATAACTTTTGCCAGTAATTAATGTTTTTTGGCAACAAGGTTACAGATTGGACATCAGACAGAATCTTCTCTCTGCTCCTTAGATTAATTACCTAAGGAACACACAACTCAGCAATTACAAACTTAAAAAAATATTTAATCAGAGGAAAAAAAAAAGAAAAAGAAAAAGAAAACCACTGTTACTTTCAGACTTAAGAGCAACTGAGAATAAAGATAATGGGCTTACAAAAAAACAGCTTGGTTTAAAAGCTCTTACAGAAAACAGAAAAAAGTGATTGCACTAAACCAGACATCAAGTTCTGTATGGAAGACAACCTTGTCCAAAGGCCCTGTCCAAAGCTTCATTAATTGTCCCAGCAGGTGAAGAGAGATTTTAGATATCACTCTCTTGCAGACTTTCTCATCTTACACTGGTACATAAAAAGAAGATCAAAACAAGCACGTTAGAGCACTGGAGATGTGATCATCCATACTTCTTGACTATTAGCCCACACCCTGACACCATATCTAACTGGTCCAACTTGCTGTTTCCAGGATAAAACTCACATGGTCTTTCAAAGCAGTTTTCTCCAAGGACCATTTCACAAGAAAACTGTATGGCATTAAGATGGCACCAGCTCAGCTCCCAAGGGGCTCACCTGTCCTGACACATTGCAGGTAATATGCGTGCCCCAAACCTTGTGCTATACAAACATCACTCCAGCAGCCACAGCACAGCCCTTGCACTACCTGGATACTTCAAACCAAAGAGAACAGACACAATCACATCATAAGTTTGTCCTAAAAGTCCAACATTGGGATGGTGCATAAAGCTGGAAGAGCATGAAAATCATAATACACTGTGTACATACTCCTCAGTTGTTAAAGTGTATGAAAAAGGTTCTAAAAAGCAGCATTATCTCCAAGCTTACGCAAGGTTTAATACTCAAGAGTATATCCTTTTGGTCTTAAAAGTGTTTTTTAAGAACTCAGTTTATATTAAATGGTCTAATTGTTTTAGAGAAGCACCGCAAAGACTAATTGTTGCTTTGAAAATGTTCTGAGGTCTCTGGATGAAAAGAAAGACCTCATGTAAATTATAATATCACACAAACTCATACCTCGTAAAAACTTCAAGGACTTCCGTTTAGAGAATAAATTAACCTATCCACTAAATTACTGATTTGCCTAAGTACAAGGAAGAATCAGTCACTTTCCCCTTAAAGAAAGACAGATTTTCAAATGACACACTCCAGTTGGTGAGAATAATTTCCTTTACATGGAAACTATCTCCAGAATTGCAGCACTTCAAAGCAGACCATGGAAAAGTAATGTATAAGTTTTCAGGCTCCAAAATAGCACACTGAAATTAAGTGTAAAGGCCAGAAGCTAAAATGCTTGATCCTCTTACATTTTATTAATCCGTTTTGTTGAAAATAATGATGGTATCACTACATTTTTCCTTAAGGATATCAAGCAGGTGAGACCTAGTGCTTGACAAATAAAAACCAAGTTCATTAAAACTACATTTTCTACTACAAGAACAATAAAGATACTTTAAATGTTGCCTTAAGGCAAGAGACTTAGAAAGATTTTCTTAATCAGCACTCTTAAACAAACTTATTTGACAGTATTTTTCCATTCTCATCTAGCGTTAGAATCCTTAACTCAACAATGCTGTAAATCCCTGAAAAGAGACAGGCAAGATGAAAGGCAAATAGACTAATGCATGACTGACATAAGAACTACTGTTCAAAAATCCAGTAAAACCAAAGTAAGAAAGTATGCATCATCTCTAGCCACAGAGCATCCTTACTGCTACAGGCATCAGAGAATTAAAAAGTAAACCAAGTAAATAAATACCTCACCAAGCACACACAGAAAACAAACACACACAAAAAAGATACACTAGATCATAGCATCAACAGAGTAAGAACGAGATACAGCCACAAAGCTCACCATGAAAGACATCAATCCCCAGTATGACCCAAACTGGCACTAAGTTATATGTCTACAAGAAGGCACGCATTCAGGGACAAGCTACAAAATCCCAGGCCAGACAGGTATGCTGGCAAAGCAGTGGCACAGGCTCGAAGTGGTTTATTTCTCCTCTGCTTGGAGAAATTAACATGCAATTAACATGCAACATCATGTTAGAGACAGGGGAGAAAAGAGCTGGGGAAGAAATAATAATACACGTATCAGGGACAAGTGGCAGCTTCAAACACAAGAAAAGCTTGCCATGTCTTCAAGACTTAATCATGCATGTTAAAGAGGGAATGGAAAGGAATGGAAGGGAAAAAGCTTGGGCTTGAACCCAAACAGATCCTGAGCAATAAACAACGGGGTCTGGAAATCAGAAATATCAGGCAACTGGTGCCCCAGGATTCCATCATTTCAAACTCAGTGTTGATAAGGGTCTAGAGTAAAAGCCTTACTTTAAGGAAGTAAGTTTGCTGTAATCTGGTCATTGAAAAAAGACTTCAAGAAAACGAATCAAGGAACTGCTCTGGAAATTCATCTGTTCTGCAAAAGGCAACTGTCAGCTTCTGTAGCAGCTGATACTCAAGAGGTGTTGACTATTTTACATGAAGAAAAATCAAAGCTCACAGAAATGTCCATCCACGTTCACCACCAAAAGGTAAAATACATTTGCCCTCTGAACAGTAAAATATTCTCTTAAGACATGCAGGGGAAGAAAACCAACCAACCAACCAAAAAAAAACCCAGCTGATCAGCAATTTCTTTTTTCTTCTGAGACTGACCCTCAGCAATATTTGAAAGCTAAGTTATTGACACTTGATATTACAAAATATTGCTAAGTCTCAGGCAAAAGAACAGGATTACAAAGGTGAAAAATGGCCTTATATTAATATAACTTCAGTGCGTATTTATGCTCTATGTAGAGATGAAGACCTGGATATCTTTACAAGGCATAAAATAAATTTTGGTCTAAAAAATATTTCTCATCCAACTCCATTAACTCCAGAAGTTTATTATCCTAGCTGTTAACTGGAGAGTCTGAAACAAAGACAAAGTGTAATGCAGAGCACAACGTGCAATCCCTATTTGAACCCAACACTGTAGATTCCGCTAACATATCAAAATAAAATTCAATTTTGCAAGTATTTAGTTACAAGAACATACAGTGGAGCTGCCCAAGAACGTCAACACGAGTTCTATTTATTGACTTATGCTAAGTGCTCACAGGACAAAAATCTGCTTATCTTCAATAGCACTGCTTAGAAAGTCAGAGGAACTGTGCTGTGGCTCCCACTTCTGCCCTGCAGTCCTCACCAAGCCCACCCTAACCACCCAGATGTCATGATCACGACTGCAAACCAACTGCACACTGCAAATGCAAGCATGCGTTTTTCTGCTTCGGAACAAATTTCACTTAAAGTGTTTTTGAACTCAGCAATATAACGGAATGGGAATTTTTAGAACCTCTTATCTCATCAGCCCCTTAGTCACAGCAAGGATTTCTGTTTTGTTGGTTAAACTGGATCAAGTAGTGTTTGACAAACAAGCGCCTTGGCTCTAAAAGCTAAGCAGCTTACTCAGAGCTCCCACCTAAGTTAAAGAAGTGCACCTATTTCTAATGTTTACCGAATAACAGACTTGACTTGAAGCACGTGGTTATAGTTTCTACGTGAGATATTTTCATAATTACATACTTCAGCTGCTTTTTGAGATCTTTCTCTAACCAGATATAATCAATTCAGACCCATTAACATTTCACAAACCACCTTATTCGGGTTTCCTCTGATTCCAAACACAGAAAACATAGCTGATAGAAATCAGACACTTAGACAGAAGCTCAGATCAGTGTTTAAGTAAGCGTGCTTTGAAAATATTCCCATTTTAAGAAGTACTCTTTACAAAGCAGGCTTTAACTCTGATACTGAACTAATTTAAATTTCAGTAGAGCTGCTATCTGTGTCAGACTCACCTTACTCTGCCAATGGGAGCACTCAGCCTGCCTTTCTCTTGGTTTATCTTCAAAAAAAAAACCTCCATGTTAAATGGTAGATGGGGATATGCTTGAATATTTTAACTTGCACTCGAGAACTCTCAAATCATACCATCACCTAACAGTATATTTCTAAACTTTATTAACTTAGAAGATGCTTTGTCTCTCAGTCATCTTCACCACAGGCCCTCAGAGCATACCTGCACAAAGGCTGATGCAGCATCTGACACCACCAGCAGGTGAGGGGGAGGTGGGATAGGTGGGATGGATGGCCATCCTTTTTTTTTTTTTTTTGTCTTGCCAAATCAATTCTTAGTTGTGCAACCGAAGTAAATTTAACAAACTGATCTTAACTTTAAAGTTCCAACTGTGTCTCTAATAAAGCACTGAGAGTAAACTTTATAGAAGAATCTTGGATTTTATCTGAGAGGCTTGTTTTAGCAACTGATTTGGCTAATTAATGCTGATTACACACTCAGTTTACTCGAGGGTTTGTTGTTTTTGGCTTTAAGAATAGTTCAGGTTGATTTAAATTCAAGAGATTAGTATAAAATGGTCTTACACAGAAGCAGGAACATCCAAAGGAGGAAAGGCCTCAACTTAACTAAAGTGATCACTAAACATACTTAATTTAATCACTATACTTCCCTTGTGTACCCAGGCCTTTGTGTCCCTGCGGACCCTAGAAGAGGTGTATGCCTCAGGGATACTGAGAGAAGAATGCTTTAGGGACCAGGCACCCAAACTGAGCTGCAGCTTGGGTACACAAGGCTTTGATTACTCCCCCAACCAGTTTTCCCTATCCTAGCAGCTGTTAGGATAGTTGCATTTGCATAACAAGGGAGAAAAGACTGGCAAGCGTTCTGCATGCACAATAAGAAGAAACGGAAATCCTTCTTACCATCACACTGAATTAACATGTCGTAACTTAGGCGAGGTATGTGGCTAGACAAACTAATATCTTTTGTCTAAAAGCTAAGCACGCATCACACAAGGATGCAAATTAAAAATAAAGGCGTTACTCAGCCCCAAAATTTACTCAGTAAACGTTGCCAGACTTATGCTTGGCAAAAAGGATTTTACTTGCCTTAGTCTACGCCTAAGAAAAATGAACAAAAGAACATCTTTGTGAAAGCAAATGTTATGTACCAGCAATTTGCATAGCAAGGTGTTTTTTATTATTTTATTTTATTTTTTCTTTTTCCAGCAACACTTGCCTTTTTCCATCCAGTAAAAGCCTTAGGTGTACAAGGGTGCACGTGCTCACTAACAGTGCCTTGAATTAAAACTGTGATTCACAGAGGCTGGGCCCCAACGTGTTCCCTTTCCCAGCAGGTGCTCAATCCTCCTGCACAGGGCATGCAGCTGGGGTTTCTTCCATCCCTTAGCAGAGTTAATGCTGTCCTTGCCAGCCTTTGGACAACCTCTGTGTCTGGTGAAGAACTCCTTGCACCTCCAGCAAGGAGGAGGAGAAAGAACTTCACAGTGAGGGTGATGGAGCCCAGGGAGGTTGTGAATTCTCCTCTGGAGATATTTAAGACCTTCCTGGATGCCCACCTGTGCAGCCTGCTGTAGGGAGCCTGCTTTGCAAGGGGGCTGGACTCGATGACCTCTGGAGCTCCCTTCCAACCCCTACAATTCTGTGATTCTCTCCCATTCTTCTATTTCCTTACTTCAATCTTCACCTCCTGATCAAGAAGCATCAAAAAAGAGAGATTTCTCCCTCCTTTTTCTACTGTTTTATACCTTTGATCTTTGTCTGTTCTCTCTTAGATTTCTTCCCTACCACATTTGTTTTTTTTTTTTCTTTTATCTCTCATCTTTGCTTTAAAATCAGTAACAACTGTTTAGATACCCTTACAGTGGAGTGAAAACTCCTTTCCTCATCCAAAAAACAGGAGATTAGGCTAAAAGAAAGAAGATACAAAATACAGTTGAGCATCTTCACAAGCTAGACATGAGCAAAAATCCGAATGCTGTATCAGATTATTAACATATTCCAATTATTAACGAAGTATATTCCTGTCTCATAAGCCTCTTCTTCGCACTTTCTAACAGAGATTTTCATAGACAAAACATGATTACACATGATGTATACAGTATTAATTTATTACTCGTGAAAAAAGAAAACTGAAGGGGAAAAAAAAACCAAACACATTATCCTTCTAAAGCACTCAGAAATAGCACATACAGAGTGCTTTGTGTGCATCATTTGCCTGCCTTGTCCATTTTTTTCTAATAGACCTGCCTTAGAAGGGAAGATGCAGCCAACTAGCAGAAAATGAAGCTACTGGGAACAGGTGAACAGCACCTATCTAAATTACAAATCAAGAAAACTCAATACACCTATAAATACGTGCAAATTATATCCAGATTTGTAAATTAACACCTGGAAGACTCCCAGGTGATGGAAGGTATACTAGCAAACTGCTGGAAACCTACTAAGTGTGAAATCTGCCTATTCTGACTGGTGCTGTCCCCAGGCAACTTCCAAGGAGGACAGGGTAGTTAAAAACAACTCATAGGAAGTTCAGTTACAGACACAATTGCTGGAGGAAAATTACATTTACCAGAACAGACAGTGACCACTGCACAACAGTTGGCCTCAGTATTCAGGGACATTTCGGGTACATTCGCTAATCCAGACACAACAAAAGATTTGATACCATTTTTTCCTAAGATAGCGTGACTTTCTGCATTAGTCCTCACCAAACCAAACCTGCAGGTTCAGTGACTGGAGAGCTCATGACCCTCATGCTACCAGCTCCTTCCTGCTGAGCACAGGAAGTCTGCTCCTTCATACCGCCAGCCTGTCAACAACTACCGCAAAAGAAAACACACAAGCTTTGCATCGTTTTGGTGGATGGAAGAAATCCCCACGCATTTTTGTCTCTCTGTGAACCCTATACTCGTCCCCATTGCTGGCCATGGTCATGGGCCTTTGGTTTGATCCAGGGTTTGGCACCAGCCTACAGCTCTTCAGCGTATTTGGATCAAATATTTTCCATCGCCTTATTTCATCTGACATACTTGTTCAGCTTTTTACATAAGCAAACTCTCATTTACTTTAATTTACTGCCAGAGTAAAGAACTCTGGGTTTGGACTGATATTTATTTATTTGACCTGATCCACTGCCATACATGGGCAAGGCACTTCATAGATAAGCACACATCATGCATTAAACAGGCCAAGAGCCTAGCTGGTAACAGATTTTCTTGCTTTCACACATGTGGCACATTTTGTGCTTGCATGTGGTTATGAGGCTTCTTGTGCAAAGCCGATTCTCTCTTGGAGTTCAGAGCTCGGGAAGACTTTGTGTACAAGGTTTGGACAAATTGGGAGTAAGGGAAAGGACATCCATGCTCCTCAGGGTGTAGCTTCAGGTATTCTGGATAAAAACCACAGCTACAAAAGGATTTTTTACAAAAGGATTTTTTTAAAAAAAGAGAGAAGAAAAATCCAAACCCTCCTCCATAATTAACGTTGCGTGTCTTTCTAAAGTGGCAAATATAAAAGCAGAAGACCAGCAGAGGACTGGTGTGCGAGCTCCTTTTACTTCATGAAACTAGCTGAAAAGCTGTTATAAACATGAGTTTTAGAGAAACATACCACTTCCTTACTGAAAAACTTCATGTTTGTTTTTTTTTTCCCAACTGCTGCACTCACACGTAAGACCAATATGAATGCTCTGCCCTGCATCAGATACCTGAGTGTTATAGAGTACATCGGGGTACATGCTGCATTTTTGAACAGCAAAGTGAAGATTTTTGGAATCAAGTACACAGTAACGGCATCATCTTTCATAGGAGCTTTGTTTCCCACCTGGAGACAGTGCTGGAATACTGCCACAAGAACTGTAAAAACCCCTGTGTTTAAAGGTCTGGCTCTTCAAGCTCCTAACACAGCCTCTGAAAGAAATATTTTGCATGCATCAGAATTTCCATTTTTGTCAATAGCAACATACCAGCACATGCACTGAATAATAACCACAAGTGATCTTCCAGAACAAACTTTCACCCATTCAAACAAAGCATTTGCCTGGGCAAAATTTTCAGGAGATGATTTTTCATTTGAACTCCTCAGATACCCTAGAAACAAAATAATTTTAAAGAGATTGTACGTTCATCACTACATCAGATTGCATAAGAGAATAAATGACAAAGACTATTCTGTAAGTATACTCCACAACACAGAGACACAGATGGACACAGATTTTTCTCTCTGCAAACCTTTAAAATTTATCCCAGCAGGCATCTTCTCAATTTATTTTTATTTTACCTGCTATAGCAAAGTTCTTGAACTTAAGGCAAATGTAACTGTGAAGTTATCAACAGTTACTGTCCAACTGAAAAGTTACTCATGATCACAAACTGAAACAAAACAAAAAAACCCACTATATCCACTGATAGTTTGCCACCTACAAAACAATACATATATAGGCAGTGCTATATATGTATGCCTATCATGATTTACACTCCAATCCAATGACACCCAATCTATTACAAATGCTGATGCTGACCACCATAAATTTTCACACTGAGTCAGAACAAAAGTATTTAGGACAATGATTCATTAGCTATAAGTAAGACAAAAAAGTCAAAGGACAAATTCTGGCTGTAGAGATGCCAAAAGCAAATATTCTCCAAGCTGTTAAACAAAAAGTAAAAATAAAGTAGTAAATGGACCTCTGAGCAAAGCTCTGCTTCCCCATAGTTTTACCACATTAAGCTGTAACAGAAGCCAGGCAGCTTAGAAGTGCCTTCCACAAAAACATCTTCCTTACTTGGCAATAGTTCTTGTCCCCAGAAATTCCAGAAAAATCTGTCATTTCCACACCTTCTCTACAAAGAAGGGAGGAAACGTATCTAATTTCACTCATTCCTTCCAGATAACAGCTTGGGAAATCTTCCTGTTGGTTTCCCTACCTGACAGAACTTGCTCATGGTAATGGAGACAGCAGAACATCCACCAAAATTTATATCACAACACCAATGAAAAACACCACAATGAAAAATTCAGAGAAAAGTGGTGAATGGATCACTTTATTCTGCATCTGTTCACCACTACTTTCTTCTTTCTTTTGTTAATCTTATAGTTAAGCTTTGCACTTAGTCAGACAAGCTGTCTCCTACAAGTAACAGATACTTGATTTTCACTGTGATAAATGCTTATCAATATACAAACACCACGCAACTATTACATTTTCATCACCTAGATGATAAAGGAAGCTTGCGTTTGATTGTGATTTCAGTAAAAATTCCAAGGTAAAAAAGATATGAAAAGTGGATTTGAAAGTAAAATATGGAAGCAAGCAGACACAGTCATGCATACGTGGATTTTTTTTCCTATATAACACCATGAACTGGCATGCTAACTAGAGTCTAAATGACTATTCAGCACCAATAACCACTATTATGAGTCGTGGAAATTAGGGGGGGAAAAGTACCTAAATAACACAGTAAATTGCTGAAGCAAGAATAGCAAGAAGTTTTTGCCTTGTGACATACTTAATTTTATAGATCTGTTCTGTGGGGCTTTTTTTAAAGCAATGTATACAGTGCCAGGTTCAATTGCTGGATACCCGTGCGGGCAGCAGAACAAATGAATACTCAGAGTCACAAAGAATTGCCATATTCTCCATTGTAGCAATGAGATAAACGACTGGAAGATTCTGATGCAGAATGCCATCTACATCCGATCCAACAGGCTAAAAAAAAAAAAAAAAAAATCAGTGAGTTTTTCACTCCCTTGAAATTGTTGGTACAGAACTAGGTTCTAAAGAAGAAACAGCAGAATAAAGGAGCAGATGGAAACTCCAGAAGAGCAGATGAAGAACTGCCAAGAGTGACTGAGGTGAAACAGAGCCAAATATTTTTTATCAGCTCCTAAAACAAGACATTCTTGGTAGTGAGATCAGAAGCTGAGCAATCACACCAAATTATGCTTCAACCTGAGATGAAAATTTTCAATTTCTTTTTCCAGCCAGCATAAGCAAACAGGAAAATAAAAGAAAGAACATAATAGGAACATTCTAAATATAGCCAACAAAACCAGAGACAACCTTACAAGCTCTGGAAGCTCCGTTTGAAAAATAATAATAATAATAATAGTACTGGATATAAAGGGGAGATGCTACACAGCACTATTGTTTCAGGGAGATAAGTGTGGCCTTAAGATGAAAGTTACTTATCTGTCACTGTTTTATGGGGTGCGCGTTGTACTGATGGAAAGCAAAGGTCAGACCTACACTGAAGAAACTTTAGCTGTCTATTCAGAAGTCAGGGTTCAAGCTTTTATTGCTGGGGTTTCCATTAACAGGCCTGTGTCTTAGGCGTGCTGATGGTGATGTCGTGTTCCAGACTGATGGTGCACAGAAGTCTGACTCCACGACGTGCACTGTTGGCAAAGAAGCCTGGGATGGGCTGGTAGGGTAATAAAAGCTTTTGCAGGCTATTCAAGAATGAGCATGCCCAATTAAAAAACAAAACAAAACAAAAAAACCCTCATCTCTCCAAGTCTTCATTTATGAAGCATGAAAATAAAAGACTGAGATCTGGCGATTTCTCCATAAAAGAGGGGTGATCAAATCTCCTGTAATTAGTTAAAGGCCTCTGCTGAGTATTTTAATAGGTGTAAAAAAAGCTCTGTGCATAGATGAAGTCTGTGTGTTGTTGGTTTTTTTTAATTAAAGTACCTACATATTGTCCTGAGCGTGAACAAGAGGATCAGCACAGAAGATTAGATACAGATCTCTGAAAGTAAGAAACTGCAATACTGCCCCTTTTTGAACTAGAAACTATCTGGAAAAGCAACTTAACTCAAGAGGGGTCTGTATCTGTTTCAGAATATGGTACCAGAACTTATCATTGGACTAGATCTTGCAGGTCGTTTCCAGCCTTGTGATTCTATGATTCTATCCCTGCATTGCAAAATGAATGACTAGCTGTGTCAGAGACCATTTAATTGGCTGCAATGAATGCTAGCTTCCCTAGGAATTACTCAACAATCATACAGCAAAAGGCATTGCTTCTTTTTTCCCCTCGCATTCGATTCCTTGCCCTCCTATGGCTGGTCCCCGCACATTGTTCAGTCCTCCCCACTACTGTGGCCAAGTGCTGAGTGGCTGAAGAACAGGCATAGCCTTCCCACAGTGCCTAACGCTTGGAGTCCCCCCAGGCTCCACTTTGCAGTGCTTTCTTGATCCATCTTAAGCACCGTTTACCAGGAAATCAGAATCCCTAGAGTCAGCGTTTGCACTGGGCACTGGCAGACACCCAGTGCATTTTGCTAGCTGCTGCTGAAAGCTAAGAACCATGCTGCCATATTGGCAAGTGAGACCCTAGTTGACAGATACAACATACAAACAGCCCATTGCCACACTGCATGACATACAGAAACTGGAAAGGCGTGGGTGTTTTGTTTCTTTTTTAAACCTATGAACAGAATGTCCAGCTAGTTAGGATAATCACTGGGCAGCCCAAGGTGAGCATTCAACACCTGAGTACACAGAAGTGTTCCCTGAAAGTGAGCTCGGTAATGTGGTCGTCTGTCACTTTAAAACACATACACACACATATACAGATGATGGCAATACTACACACAGTTAAAGATGCTGTCCTCTGCAATGTGTGCAGAGCAGAAGCAGCGTGCTTCAGAAAATGAAAACGAAAATGAATACACATCAAGTGCCTGCAAAATCTGAGCTGGTAATTACAATTTTGGGCAGACAATTTGACACAAACACGTTCCCACTGATAAATTAAAATGGGGTTTTGAAGGCAGCTGTATGTTGCATGTGACTGTAGGGGTTTTGAAGGCAGCTGTATGTTGCATGTGACTGTAGAAGATGCTTTCACCCCCCCCCCCCAAAATATTACATCAATACATTAGCTCAATACTAACCATGTTTTTATTACAAGATTACTGTGCTTTGTGTTTGGATAAGATATGGCTAACAGCTCATTTTTCCCTCGCAGTCAACTCCATCTCATCCAAACTATTAATGTAACAGAGCTCCAAGAAAGATTTGCCTGTGGATGTTAAGTCAAATCCCACTGACTTAACAAAAGACAAAACTCAGCCCTTGAGCAGCAGCAGAAATGTTAACTGGTACAGCTACTGAGTTCAGAGGGTTGTTTTCTCTCTATGGGAAATAGGCTTGAAGCAATATATTCAGGAGAATCAAGCAACTTATGTAATGTTCTTATTACTTGTATCAACATTCGTGCTATATGCTTGCAGTTCACTGCTGTATGGCTCATTCTGTTGCAAAATGAGCTTCTATACCACAAACATATTTTTGCAAGTACAGTAACTGGATCAAAATAAAGACTTGCTTTGTTTCCAGGAAAAATATGCATAATACACAGAGCAGTAAGCTTTTAAAGCAAGTTATCTTCAAATGGGAAAAGTGTTCCCCAGGCAAATTTTACTACTCTCAATAACGTTAGGCTGTCTTATAAGCCAATGAAACAGCTGGCAAACACTTGTGCAAGATTTTATCTAGAACAACTAATTACAGCAATTTCCCATTTTTCCTTTATATTACCAAATTCCATAAAATCTTCACAATCTCCAGTTCATGCACTCCTTCAGGGTTACACTTCATCTATCAAACTGTCTCATGTCAGCTACAGTCGAAGATCCCAACATCTCAGGTTTAGTTGATGGAACTCACTGAAAGAGGATGAAGTCTCACTCTGTAACCAACTGTGTCCATTTCAATAGCATGAGTGAAGCACGCATTTTACAACCAAAATTTGCTAATGCTTTTGTATAATAAGTATCCTAAACCTAAGCTGATGACCTAAAATAACAATGATGATTATAATAATCATCTATCACTGCTACCATACACCTAAGAATTAAAATACGAAGTAATTTATACAAGCAATAACAGGAATAATATTAGAATTACTCAATTTCTTTTTAATTAGTTCACTTTTCCTGAACAGGAACTTGACAGCTCCAGCCAGGCCAAACTTCAACCAACTTCTCCAGGCATTCCTCCTAAGGAATATTTTTATCTCAATTACACTTCTATGACTCTGTGATGCACTGACAAAGTCATTGAGTGCATCAGTAAATATCACATTTTAATATTACCTCTATTCCAGACATCAAAAACAAACAATCCACAGGCTAATCTATGCACAGTTAGGCTAATCCTCTTTGCACACTCACAGTGTGTCTACAGTATCATCAGATATATATGATAGTGAATGCATACACTAAACAGCTATATAATCTGATGATGTGCAATATGGATGAAAAGCATTAGGCAAATATGACTTAAGATCCTTAGAATTCTGTCTGAAAGCTAAGCATCCAATAGTGGACCCAAATCCACGCTTCACAAGACAAGATGAAAACAAAGATCAATAGCTGAGATAAATTTTGCCTTGTTGGTGCATGCAGTAGCAAAATTTGTTACCTTCTAGTTTTCCTCCAGAAAGAACATCAATGCTTAATTGCAGGAAATAATATAGATCACAAGTGGAGATGCCAAAATTATGCCTCTCCCACATAAAAATATAGGGGGGGAAAAAAAATAAAATCAAAGGACTCTTTTCCTGCTTCAAGAAAGCATTACCAAGCTTACAGTTCTCTACCAGTTAGCACATGAGATAAAAATAAAAAGACCATACAAACAAATTAATAGCATGACTAGCAATTTTTAACCAAAGCTACCCTTGGGTAAAACCAAGGAGCAGGTTACAGCTTGGATTTATAATGAAACTGAATTTGACCCTTCCCATAAAGACTATTCCTGTTTAGACAAGAAGCAAAGCGTGAATAACACAGGTACTCAGATTTCTCACAACTCAATTGCAACTACTGCAAGGCAGCATTCTGCATGCTATCCAATCAGTTGGTTTATATTGGCAAAAAAATAACTCCATGTCTATAATCAAGAGCAAAATTTTATTACTGTCCTCTGATCGGCAGTTTCAATTTAATTATATACTACCAGCTTTCAGTATTATTTTGTTGGTTTTGCTTATAAAATATATGAAAATTAAACTGAAGTATTCAAAGTTTGTGTTTACTTGCCCATCAAATTTACTGTCCAAGGAATTACCACGAACCACATTCTCTCACAAACTTAACATACACATACATTGATATTATATGCACACACATATCAGCACTTCCCTCTGCACCATTAACTTCTCCTTAGGGCTCAAAAAATTCAATAAAAGAGATGTTTTTTTTCACTTATTACGTGGAACTATTTCACACATTTTTGAAATAACGACAAATTCTCAACTGTGGACACTGCCACAGTGGCAACACACCAACATTTCTCCCATATGTTCATTTAAATCTTATATTTTGTGCTGTTTGCAAAAGCTGAGGAACATTCATTGGCATCTCACCAGCGTCCCCCTGAGAACAGCAGACGGAGGCACAGGAGTCTCTTCTCCCTCTTCCTCTGAATTAGGAGGAAATATGAGAAAGAATAACTGGGAGAAAAATGACTCTTAGGGGCAATGGAAAGAGTGAAATGGCATTGCTGGGTGGAAAAAATTTAAAAAAAAAAAAGTAATGGGCAGGAATGAAATCTTGCAGCTTTTCATTTGCAAAAATCAGGACCTAAATATCACAGAACTGCCTTAAAATATAATAATTAAAAAAAAAAAAAAACATATTTAAAAAGGCAATAAAGATGGGCATGGCTCAGCTATCCTGCTTGACCAAAAGCAACAGAGGCCTCAACATCAGGCCTGTCAGGCACCACCACATCTGTGCAGGCAAAAGGCAGGCAGCCCTTCCATCAAGAAAAGTGCTGTTTCACATCACCCTATCTGATGGTATTCCATGGTGGTCACAACAATTAAGTTTAATTTAAAAATCAAGAGAGCCTGAGTGATGGATACACAGAACTAAGAGACGAAGTAAGAGAAAGGGGAAGGAAAAAAGAAAAGAAGAAGAAGAAAGAAACCACACAAGCTTATCAATACTATTTTGTTAAAATACACCAACAGTGTTCAGCCTTTACTGTCTTCTTCACATTCTTCAAAGATTTCCAGCTGGGGAGATGCTCGAGAATGAATCCTCTGAAAGGCAATACATATAGAGTGCTAACTATGGTAGGCTTTTCTTGTCTCCAGTGGATCAAGAACATTTTTCTTCTTGGATGCATGGCATCCTATTATACAGAACAGCGATCAGGAAATGGTGTCTATTTTGTTCTATTAGTTCACAGTCAGCTGTAGATTTCTTAGGTGCCAAATGTAGTGAAAATAGCATAGAAGCCGATGGCAACAACTGAACTGAAAGTTGAGTGCTGCAGGTTTAATTTAAATCAAAGCTACGATAGGATTCTGAATGTTTTGCTTCTTCAATGTATTTGTTAGAGAAAATGCACCAAATACAACAAATAAAAAAACCATGAAAGCGTTTCCAAAAAATCTTGCTTTATGCATAGAACAAGACAGGTACGTCATATATGGAAACAGCACTTAAGAGAATATCTGCAACTTATGTTTCATCATGTGTGATTCATTTTTAAAATACAGGTGAAAACAATTTTTATGCTCTTCAGTAAGACTATATTTAGACCTTCAGCACATTAACTAACTGATGTGGTAAATCTTTCGGGAAAAAAGGCAGGAAATTAGTTATTGAACTGAATGCATGTCTGAAAGCACTTCTATTTTAAATGTGCATTCGGTAATTTTTGTATGGCAGACTTTATCATTTTTATCATAATAACATCCTTTCCCCAATACGAGGAAACAAACGCACTTCATTTCTTAAACAGTTCCTGCGGAATTTTACACGTTCTGCTATAGCAGAACAAATAAATAAACAAATGCAATTGCAAAACACAACTTTCACAGACAAGCTGGGCCCGTCTTGCGAACACAGACTTCCTAAATGTTGTTCCATCAGCCCCTGCGAAGTGCAGCAAGTACCCTTTAGACTCAGGGGGGAGCTGCAGGATTTTTTCCCCGAACACAGCATGGCTCGTAGCCAAAGGAGTAATTTAGCATAGGTTTTGGCCAAGCAGGAAAGCGTTCCATTTCTTCTGCCATTCATTTAGACCCACAAGGAAACTGAGACAGGAAGCCAGACTTCCAGATAATAGGAGTGTTCCTAATGATGTACGCTGGCTTGCGACTCAAAACAGTTCCTCTATGCTTGCCCTTGCTGCACCATCCCACTTCTATACGATTTCCCCACTGCAGAGGGGGAATGACAACAAAAAACATTTTAGATGAGTCTCCTTTTCCAACCAACTGAAAGTGATCAGTGATTTTAAAACATCACAACACAAAAACTAGTTACAATGGAAGCAAGAGGCAACCCAGGTATAGTGTGCTTTAAAAAAAAAAAAAAAAAAAGATGCCTACATTTAATTTTTTCTCAGGTACAAATTCTGACCTCATTGAAGCACAAGAAAGACAGAGAACTGTTGGAGAGGGTCCAGAGGAGAGCCACAAAGATGATCAGGGGGCTGGAGCACCTCCCCTACAAAAGACAGGCTGAGGGAGCTGGGCTTGTTCAGCCTGGAGAAAAGAAGGCTGCAGGGTGACCTCATTGTAGCCTTTCAGTACCTAAAGGGAGCCTACAAACAGGAGGGGAATCAACTCTTTGAAAGGGTTGATAACTGCAGGACAAGGGGAAATGGTTTGAAGTTGAGGGAGGGAAGATTTAGGTTGGATGTCAGGGGGAAGTTCTTTACAGAGAGAGTGGTAAGGTGCTGGAACAGCTGCCCGGAGAGGCTGTGGATGCCCCGTCCATCCCTGGAGGTGTTCAAGGCCAGACTGGATGGGGCCCTGGGCAGCCTGGTCTGGTATGAAATGTGGAGGTTGGTGGCCCTGCATGTGGCAGGGGGGTTAGAGATTCATGATCCTTGAGGTCCCTTCCAACCCTGGCCATTCTGTAAGTCTGTGAAGTGAATGTCACCATGCCATTCATCTCACTAGAAGTAACAAGAGATCCTAAAAGGAACTGCAGTCTAGATGAAGAATTCCACCTTAAGCATTGCAGCGTATAAACATAATGCATTTCATTTCCTCGCATAAAACTATCAGGAAATACAGATCAGATTAAAAATAATTAGAAGAGCAGTTTATAAGGGGAGAAAAACACTCTGTGACTGCTGGGGATCCCTGTCTTGGGCAGAGTTCCCTACCATGCAGCACACAGGCCAGGCCAGTTACTGCATCCTTGGTGCAGACTCTGCCACAACCCATTTACAGGACCTGCTGGATTGCGTGGCAGGAAACAAGGCAGTGTTACTCTGGGCATGAAGATCCAAGCAAAGATAGTTACTTTCCCTGGACAAACCTTATACAAATAAAAAGTCTAACAAACTTTCATACATCTAGATTTGTAAGCCATTGTATTTTAACAGGTGAAAGAGCTACTGACCAGTCCACAGAAGTGTGAATAAGTAAAAATATAAGACCTGCATGAGAAGAATTCCTCCATATTTATCTGAATAACATGTCAGAACAGCCCACCACTAGGAACTCTGATATGCCTATCATTGTTTTAATTAGAAGTTATTGCCTTCGCAGCAGCTGAATACAGAGAGCAGTTTGATCTCCAGTCAGCTGCAGAGGGCTCAGCACAGGATAATCTTTTTGTTCAACACCTCAGTTTTTACCTGCTTGTATGTCTTCTCCTGGCAGATAACACACTTTGCATTCTGTGATGTCTGCCTATTCTGCATGACTTCTCTAAGCACCTAGCTAGCCTGGAGCACATGTACCTGGGACTTTTTAACACAGGTGGGGAAGGAAAAAAAGAAAAAGAAAAAAAAAAAAAAGAGGAATGGAAACTAAATTCAAAGCTGATCAAGAAGAATAGAAGAAGAAAAGGTGCAGTGCATGTTTGGCCATGCTCTGGAGGAGCCATGCATTCTTCACTCCATCAGTGCAGGAGCGAGTCAGTACCTCTCTGACATCCTACAATGCCTCCTCCATTGCAGCAGTTGGCAGGGTTTATCTTGGTACCAGAACAGCCATAAAGAACTAAAAGGAATCAGAACTGATTAGCACATTAGAATGGGGATGCTAATTTGTTTCCTTAGCACATGCATGTAGATTCAATATCTTATCTAGATCTTTGCTCATTTCAGTGATACATCGTCTGCTCACTGGAAAGAGAGCAAAAGGATTTCTCCACTGGAATGACCTAGGACATATTAGGTCAACAAAGCCAAGCCAGAGGACGTGAGCACTAACCAAGGATAAGGTAATTTTTATTCTTCTACAATATTCTGCATTTAGAAGTTAATGCCTATAGTAATTTCTGATGATTATTTCCTTAGTGCCTTTAGTTTGAGCTTGTTTATACTTAGCTAAAACACACAAAAGATTTCCATTTACAATCAACATGTCTTTGACTACCTGTAGCATCATCAGGTCTAGAATGACTATATGAACACATCAGCAAAAGCACAGTGTATGCTGTGAAATTCCATATAAATTCCAAATATAAATAAGGATAGTGAGTTGTTTTTCACTCTCTAAAAAGAAAAAATAATTTTGTCTAATTTGAAGAAGAAAAATCATCACAACTTCAGCTGATTCCACACGTTGTTGACTTAAATCACCAAAGAACAGCTTGTATTTCTCTCCGGAGAATTTCAGTTTTCACCTCCCTCACAATTTGAATACATCTATAAACATCATTTCTGATCAAAGAGGCGTCTCCATACTTGGCTCTCTTTCAGAAAACAAAAGGAAACCTATGTTATTTTTCTTTACCCAAGCTTCGCTTCTGCAGACATAGCAACCATGATCCACCAGCGCTACAAATTCACATTTAATTCAGCAATTCAGCTTCTCCCAATAAAAGGTGCTATGAATGAAAACAGGTCTCAATTGGGTTTCTGCATTTTCATCCATATTCCACGGGTCAAAAGGTTTCATCCTCAAGAACGCAGATAAAAGACTGAAAAAAGAAACAGCACTCCTACATTTTCTCTTCCCCGCTGCTCTCACTGCTATTCAGGGAGCAAGAGGTCTTTGTTCAGTTTCAGAACCTTTTCATGATGGGCAAAGAGTTTTCTCCTTCCTTCCTCTGCTAAATAACTCCAGAAAATTTTGTCACTAAAGCCAAACAAAGAACTTTCTTCAAACAAGCATCCTCAGACAGCTCTAGTACCATATGCCACCTGCATTTCCCACTCAGGATGTGAAGGAAGTTCAAAACACTGAAGAACCACTATTTGAAAGAAGACAGATGTTTGGAAACATGAAAGTAATGAATTGTGTAGTTAAATATGAGAGTTGCATTGAGTTAGGCTATGCCAGAATAATACACCAACGCTGCGATCTAAAGCTTTTGCAATCCATTCAAACTATAAGTAGCTTTGAAAAAAAAAGTATATATATATATATATATATATATACACACACACACACTTTTCTGCTGTTATTTTACCATTTAGTCAATTCTTCTACTTATTAAATAAAAAAAAAGAAATTAGCACATTTGTTCCTTCAATTGTTCCTCCTAGCTTCCCAAGATCCCCCTTCTAGCAATAAGCAATAAGAAACTTTCTAAAGTCATGGTTTTGCAAACTGCTGAAGAGAATTTCAGTGCTTGTCAGACGCTATCTAATGGTACACAGTTTGGTGGTTGTTCTTACAAACTGTATTGAGAATGATTTCAAATGCCTTCAGAATTTTGTGACAAATAAAAGTCCCTGAATGTAAGATTTCACGATAGTCTTATGCTAGCAATGACAACAGCAGAAACTGGGGCAAAAACCCATCCTCAGTAATGTGAAAGGCATGTGAGCACATGAATACAAGCGAGCCATGGCCCACAGGAGTAAATTAGTCAGCTCCACGCTTTACTACTTATTTACCTATAAAAATTATCTCTGAAGTAACTGGAAGCCTTCCCACCGAGTTCAATAGCCTTCAGATCAGGCTTAAGACACAGATTAACACCATGTTTCCCAGTGCAGAGAAAAAAAAGAAAAAAAAAAAGGCACCCACACAACCTGTATATGCAACCTTCAAGATCTTTTAATAGATAATTCTGCAGGCATATATATGCTTTAGTGACAATTCCTTAGGTAATCAGTCGAGCATGTGCATGCATGCATCTAAAGGCTAGCATGTAAGTGCTGCACTTACGTGGAGAACTTTGAAAGAAAGAATCTATACACATTAGATAGATTTAGCTTTCTTTCTGTGCTTGCATACATTCGTCTTCATGAAATATTATTCTGTGCCTTAGCAGTCATACTAAGACTTGAAATTCATTCGCTTCCCAAAAGATCCAAATTTCCTTTATCTTCAAGGCATACTACAAGACCTGAGTTTTTGAAATACCATTTAGGAAAGGCTTAGGAACAAAGGAACTGCAGCACTGGATCACATCCAAGGTCCTGTCTGACAGCAGTCACTACCAGCTGCTTCAGAAAGGAACAAGAATCTGAGGGGGGAACGAGGATAATCTTGCCATACACTTGAGTTCATCTTGATTTCCAGACACTAAAGACCGGCTTAAACTCTGAAGCCTGAGATAGAATACCCACTTACAATGTTACCACTATCAGTTATCAAAGCTTTGGATTCTCCTGCTGTCTATATAAATGTCAAATCCCATATCTAAACACTGCCTCAGTAGCATCCTATAACAGACTTCAACCTAAAAAAAGTTGGAAAAATATATTCCCTCGTCTCAGTTCTGAACTTAACAAAGTTAGATGTTAAATCTTCTTGTATAATTCCTTAAATTGGACGTCTATCATGTCTCTTCTTCATAATTCTCCATTTTCCAAGTTGAACTTCTTTTGAATCCATTTTCATCCAACAGTTTTTTCCAATAACTGAGCCTTCACTGCATAAAACACCATCACGAACCTGTTTCTTCAGCTATTTTAAATTCTTGTTGTTTTTTGCCTGGGAGTATGTTGGCTGGTTTGTTTTGTTTTAATAATTCCTTTTCACTCACGAAAGTTTAATCCATATTGGTTTTCAGAGCCTAATGCTATTATAGCATATCAATAAAACAGAATAAAGGTTCCAGAATTTAGTTCTGAATTGATAGTCTTGCACAACGGCGTGGTTAAAAGCTGCTAAGTCTTTGTCTATGATGACAAAAGTGTTGGCAGATGGATAAAGATTCCAGTACTAAAACGAAAATCACTAGAAGATGGGTAATATGGCTTCGTAATGACACTGACAACTCTGCACTGAAACATGCTTTTAGTAAAAAAAGGGGTTAAGCAGATTGCCTGAGCACAAAATACCCAATTTATCAATGGACCTCTACGTGCACACACCTTTACAAGGGATGAAATAGGCACTTCAGTATGAAAACAGCTGTCAAGGAATGAAGTTTAACCCATCTGCAAATAAAATTGTGGTAAGAGCACAATCATAAGAAGGGGAAAAAGCGAGTTCAAGTAAGAAATGAAGATGCATGCAGATTTGTTATAAGGACATTTTACCAGATGGAGAAATTGGGCAGTTCATCGTCATGTTCTCACACCCGCAGAGTTGTTCTAAAACTACTCTCCCCAAAAGCAAATATAATTGGCTGAGGAATAAGCTGTTTAGATGAATCTTTTTATTATGTAAAAATCATTGAAAATTGTTTTCTTTATTTCTGAGTTCATTGCCTGGAAACACAGAGAAGTTCTGTAATTTGGCCACTATTTCCAGAATTGCTATGCCCTTTCCAAAGTCATTTCTTCTTCACTGTGGAAAGAGGAGAAATGTTGAAGATGTTCAGTAAAACAATACTTATGACAGTAGGATTGTAGCTAACGAGCATCTGTTACAATGTCAGACACCAATAAAATGGGCTTGCTTTTGTTTGATAGCAATTAGTGTTATTACTAGGAATACGTTGAACTACTGCTACCAGTATGAGAATAACGTAACACAAATGCACAGCTCTTTTGATACATTCCCCTCAGCCACTGCACTTCTAAGATGAGATATTTAAGCTACGCTATAGAGATTACGGTACCTAAGGAACACCATGTGGCTGAAGCAGCATTGGTACCTTTCAAATGCAGCCATCTCTGCCACTCCATTTCTGCAGGAAAATGACAGAAATTCACCAAAACAGATTATTTCTAGATTCAAATCTCACTGCATAGAAAACAATTTCTGCACTCAATATCCTTCCATTTTTGTGTTCTGATGTTAGTGATTTCGGTGAGTTCCAATGCTTCTGTTCCTTACTGCACTGCTAAACACCTGATATTTTGTCAATGGCATGTAAGAATACTAACCCAGAAACCTCTGAACATTTGACCCCTCACAAGATGTGCCACTAGACAGAGAGGGGCAGTCCTAACATAGCTAAACTCTATTTTGCTATTTTATTTTAAAATTAAATTTGCTTCCAAATTTACATAAAACTTAAGCAAAGTTATAATTTAAGTGCTTCACACAACAGACATTCATGCTAAGAATGTTCATACATTTTAAAAAGACTAAAATAACTATACTTCAGACCAGGCATATTGTTCTGTCATTGTCTGTAATTGTGAAAATGAATTAAAAAAACCCTCCAAATAATTTCCCAGTCAATTATTTCTCTTCCTGAAAACCACAGCATGAAAGCTGGCTACATACACACTATGCATCCCATTAAGCATCACATTCCGCATGTCTCTAGACAGAAATTTTTTAAAAAATGAGCTATTTTAGAAAAAAAGAAATGATTTGGGGGCTTCTTGCCTATCTCTGTTTTTAAACATTAAAGAGAAACCACAGACTTACATTCTGGAGTATTATTGTTCTGTAAGAGCTACCTGCGCTCAAATATTCTCAAATGTGATGCTCATAGGTTTATAGTCACTCTGAATTTTCACATGTAAACCATGACACGGGCAATTGGTATAATTAAGAACTGGCTCTGAAGTAGCCTGCTAGAGCAACCACCCATCCCACGGGTTGTGCACCTGCTCAGGGTTGCACCATAAGCCCATGGCACAGCCTTCACCTTCACGCTCCCCAGCTCAGTCCCTTCTGATGTATTATTATTTACACAAGCTTTAAATTCCAAGTACTTCCAGTACTTCTATTGTTTGGGAAGGATAGTCTTGACATCAGATCTTGGTATTTAGGTGTATGAGTCAAACAGAGACAGAAGGTTCAGGTATGTGTTCCATTTAGGATTTAACATGCAGTCCACTGAGTACGCTTCCAGTTTTAAGCATCTGGCAACACCTGGTTCACCCACCCTTCTCCTTTCTAGCTATGGACATGCTGTCCATTACATTTAAAGGAAATAATCACCTGCAAGCCAGATAAGAATAAGTTAAGGGTACATAAAGAAGAGAATCCCACTGGACAGGCAGCGCAAGAAAAAGCAAGGAAGCACATTCAGCAAAGGGGAATCCAAAAGCAAGGAAATTTGCCATAGGAACAGTGAAAGAAGTTGAAAAATTAAAAGATAAGCAGAAGATATGAAGAGTGAACTTGCACTAAAACACATCAACAAATCAACAGTTGGCACTTTCGTAGCAAAGAAAAATGTCGTAGGAAGAGACAACTAAAAATACACAAAGGTTTTTTAAGTCACACTTCCAATGACTGTAACTCTGCAAGGATGTAGTAGGGAGGAAGACAGAGGCTGCTTGTGATCACGAATGGGAGAAATAGACTGTACTACAGTAACACACAGCCCTGCCAGAGGAGATGCAATACTGGACCTGTTGCTCACCAACAAGTGAGCTGATCGATGACATCAGGATTGAAGGCTGCCTGAGCTGTAGTGATTATGCAGAGGTGGAGTTCACGCTCCTGATGGATAGACAAAGAGGAAAAGCTCAGTGCTAAACTTTAGGAAAGTCAACTTCCAGCTCTTCAGAGAGTTAGTCAACAAAACCCCGTGGGAAACCATCCTCAAGGACAAGGCAGCAAGCAGAACTTGCAGATCTTTAAGAAAGCTCTCCTTAGGGCACAAGACCTCTTCAACTCCAAGTGGAGGAAGTCAGGAAAGGAAGACAAGAGCAAGACAGGTATTGCTGAACTGGGACCTACTGGTCAAACTGGAAAGCAATAAGAAGATGCACAGGCAGTGAAAGCAGGGACAAGTAGCCTAAGAGGATTATAGGGATGCTGCATAGGGATGGGGTCAGGAAGGCCAAGGCCAAACTTTTACTGGGCTTGGCAAAGGGCACAAAGAAGAATAAGAAAGGCTTCTATAGGTACATCAACAAGAAAAGGAGAGACCAAGAAGGTGTAACCACACTCCTAGTGACCAATATAGGCAAGCAAGTAACAACGGACAAGGAGAAGGCTGAGGTACTCAACTCTTTTTGCTCACTCTTCACTGACAATTGCTCTTCACACAACCCTCAAGAGGATCGTTTGGAAGGCAGAGACTGGTAGAGCAATGGCCCTCCTGCTGTAAGCGAAGACCAGATTTGCAACTACCTAAGGAACCTGAACAACCATAAGTCTATGAATCTCAGATGAGATGCATTCCAGAGTCCTAAGGGAATTGGCTGATGTAGTTACCAAGGCACTTTTAATGATATGTGAGAAGTCATGACAGTGAGGTGAAGCCCCTGGTCACCAGAAAAAAGGCAATGTTGCATCCATTTTCAAGAAGGATAGAAAGAATGACCCAGGGAGTTACTGACCTGTTAGTGTCACCTCTGTGCTGGGTAAAATCTTGGAACAGATACTCCTAGAAGCAATGTTAAGGCCAATGAAAGACTCAGAGGTGTGATGAGAGTTAACCAGTATGGCTCCACCATGGGCAAATCTTGCCCAACCAACCTACTGACCTTCTACGATGGTATAACTGCATCAGAATCACTGATGTCATCTATCTGGACCTCAGTGAGGCTGCTGACACAGTCCCTCAAAACATCCTTCTCTCCAAATTGGAAAGATATGGATTTGATGGATGAATTGATCTATGGACAAGGAATTAGTTGCAAGATCATACCTTGAGAGTGGTGTTCAGTGGTTCAGTGTTCAGATGGACATCTACATCATGAGTGGTCTCCCTCAAGGATCAGTACGGGGACCAGTGCTCTTTAATATCTTCATCAATGACATTAGCAATGAGATTGAATACGCACCTTCACCAGGTTTGCAGATGACACCAAGCTGTGTGGGACAGCCAACATGCCTGAGGGATGGGATGCTGTCCACTGACCTAGACACGCTCAAGCAGTGGGCCCAAGTGAATCTCACGAGGTTCAACAAATTCAAATGCAAGGTCTTGAACATGAGTTGTGGTGACCTCAACAATCAATGCAAGACAAAAGAATTGATAACAGCCCTGTCAAAGAGGACGTTAGGGTATCAGTGAATGGTAAGTTGAACATGAGCCAGCAATGCTGCCATCACAGCCCAGAAAACCAACCATATTCTGGGCTGCAGCAAAAGAAGCATGGCCAGCAGGTCAAGAGAGGTGGTCCTGCCCCTCTACTCTGCACTGATGGTCACACCCAGAGTACTGCATCCAGATGTGGAGTCCCCAGTGGCAGAGAGATATGGACCTGCTGTTCTGTCTGGAGAAGAGAAAGCTCTGAGACCCCACCGTGGCCTTACAGTATCTAAAGGAGGGCTATAAGAAATAAGGGGACTCTAGGAGGGTCTGTTGTGATAGGATAGGGGGAAACGATTTCAAACCAAAAGAGGGGAGACTCAGATTGGATATAAGGAGGAAGATTTTTACAATAAGGATGGTGAAGCACTGGATCAGGTTGCCGGGAGAAGTGATGGAAGCCCCATCCCTGGAAACATTCAAGGTCAGGCAGGAGGGGCTCTGAGCAACATATCTAGATGTAGGTGTCCCTGTTCAGTGCAGGGGAGTTTAAAGGTCCCTTCCAACTCAAACAATTCTAGCACAAGAATGAAGTACAGTAGATCGCCCTAGGGATACAGACAAAAGCTTGACAAATGCTATGAAATGCTGCCCATCCTTCCAAAAGCTTTGAAAGTCCAAAGCTTACATTTGCTCCAGTGTACACTTAGTTATCTTTCCTTCAGTTAAAAACCAAGATATAAAAAGTAAAAAAAAAAAAAATTAATGTTGTGTAATGACATTTTTCAGCATTCTATAAACCTAATCTTCATGAATCTACAGCTAGACTATAAAAATCTGAGTTTAAGGATGAACACACATTATCTAAACAAAGAACAGAGATTTCTCCCCTTGTTTAGTTTATTCACTGTTACAAAATTTAGAGTACGCTAATGCATCCAGGAAAAAAAAAAAAAAAAGTCTGTTTTCCTCCTCAAAGTCATCTGTGCCTGCGAGAGCCAGAAGTTGACTCTTCCATTTTTACAGCCCTTCTGTCAATACTGCACACTACAGATGCAACCGTTTCTCTCCAAAAAGAAGTGAATGGAATTATGTCATAAGCCTATCAACTCTGTTTTCCAGAGGGGCAATAAGAATGACATAAGGCAGACATCCAGGTGTGGCGAGTGTTTTCTGAGCTTGCCTGGGGGACCTGATTCCAGGCTCAATTAGGTTTGTCAATTAGGCTTGTTTTGCAGTGGTGTAATAGCACTCCTTGCAGGTCACTTGTTTGACACTCCGGAAATATATTCAGAAACAGATCCCTATGGAAAGCAGCCTGGACATGAAATTGAGCTTTGGGTATGGAAGGATATTCACAAAGTTAGCAAGTCAAACATATGTGTTTACTATAGTTTTCCCAGAGTTTCACTATTGAAATAATCTTTTCAGTGAAGCAGAAAACTTCATGTTCACACAAATCTTTTAAGGATACTGAGATACCACATTAAAGAGCATCACAGAGAAAGTAATGGTGTAGAACTCAAGAAATGAAATACGTCTTAAAACCTAACTTTTCCAGTAGTCTGATTTACCCTATAAGTGAATTCACAGCAGGATGGAGGCCATTTGGGACAGACCATTTAAAAAAGCCTGTTTCTGTTTCAGCTGCCTACGCTGTGTGTTTGCCACATGAACAGCCACAGTTCTGTCAGTTTGGCAGCTGACACTGGAGGTACAATCTCTATATTAGTATGAACTGCTCGAGATATCATTCTGAATTTATGGCATGACTGAAAAAAAAAAAAAAGATGAAAGATTTGCACTATATAAATGATGCAGCAGATTCAAGCATATAACAAGAGGTTTCAAGAAATTTTGCATTACCAGGCTGCATATTAGCATGCTTACAGCTGAAAACATGCATTTCAGTATTAAAACACCATCCAAATTACCTACTGTAAGAACATAACAGCTTTCAATGATACTTTTCTTGGGAAGTTTCCTCAATGCAAAACAATTTGTGGTACAAAGACAACCAAGGCCCACGACAGGGAATACCAACAGATAAAGGAATTCACATCTGAGCCTATTCCTCAAACCTTTGAAGTGAAACATCTCCAAGAAGAAATGTTAAAGGAGTAACAGACCTTTGTGATGCAGGTATACACCAAAGCTAAACCTTGTTTCCTAATTTCTCACAAGGCAACAAAAGTATTTTAATCGGGTGATCACACCAGAATATCACTCATTCATTCTCTGTTGTTTTCTTTTTCTTTTTTAAAGATGCAAAACAAAAGCATTCTAAGAACTTCAATACCAACTAAGAGCAGGCTATAAGTAATAGAGGATGGGAAACCCTTTTCCTACCCATCTCACTCCATACATTCCTCAATCAATATTCTTAATACATTATAGGCTGTAGTAAGGGCAGAAAAAGTAAAATCTCAGGAATCCAGAGATAAACATAGGTGATGTTGCAATTTGAGAAGCTTGACATTGCCCATTTAAATCTAACTAAACATTATAATTTCTGGAGTTGTACTTGCTGTATGTATGTGTGTATATATATACGATCTATATTGCTAGATTCTTTTAAGCCTGACACTGAGATGAGCATTCTCAGTTTCACATCTTCCAGCAAATTAGATCTTGGAAGATAAACTAAGAATGCCTTACACTTGAACTTCACCATGGTAAACACTGAGGGCAACATCCTGCAGAGAGACACGAGGAAATATCTGAGACATCAGAAGCACTGAAACCACATTACATCACATCCCGCTGTTAGAGAATGCCAGGAGACTTGTTAGAAGGAGAAGTAGCGTGACCTAAAATTCATCCCTGGGTTAAAGGACTGCAGAAAAACACACAGGAAGCCACACAGCTCATCAAGTTAATCTCCTCAGTGTCGACAGCTTCCTTACCTCCGCTCCTCCTAAGCAGCACCACAACAGTACTTCCCCAGGCACTTCTCCTTCAGCCCCCTGCTCCCAGGGCTCTCAAGGTGCTGGCTTCACTGCTGACACTCAAGCGTGGGTTTATTGCAAAACAGCTGCTGTTTTTTTGTTGGTTTTTTTTTTTTTTTTTCCTAATGCAGCTGAGAACATCAGTTCCAGAAAAGAAACTCTTAACCCTACTGTGCATCCATCAGACTCCTGTTATCTAAGGATTTCAGTTTTCATCAAGCTGGAAGCATAGTAAGATAATGTACTTGTAAGTCTCTATAGCATTCTGCATTACACTCTGCTTCTGGGGATTTAACTTGCAGAAAGCAGTATGACTCTAAGCAGGCTAGCCAAAATGAGCCTTTTTCCACTAAGTGTTAACATGCACACCGAATACTGAGAAACAATTACAAAACATACTTATAAATAACGTGTTAGAGACTGCCACTTTCCATTTCTGCTAAGTTCCTCCAGCTCTTCCACAAAAGGAAAAAACAGAGAAAAGAGGAGCCTAACAAAAGAAGCCTGATCCAAGAGAGCTGGGACTACATCTATGAATAATTACCTATATGGGATTATAGTTGATGTAGACCTGAGGCCTTCTGTGCTTTGCTCAATGCTGCAAAATCATGAACATTAACTCGTGTGGCTTGAGGAATAAGAACTAAGCAGCAAATGCCACTGAGTGGAGAAAATCAGAATGCAAATAACTTCTAAAATAGAGGCAAGTCTAACTTGTATCAGCGTATTGGGGGCCTCAGTTGTGGCTGGTTTCAAAGGAACTTATTTACTTACAAACTATGGTAGGTCAAATTATTCCAGCAGGTCTGTAAAATCTGCGTGGAACTCTTTGGAGTTTTTAAATTACTTTGCAAAATCTTGACTTTGGGCGTTTCTCCCCTGGTGCCAAGTTGCTGAGCTTCACTTCTAGCTGAGGCCTCACTGCTGTCAGCATGAACAGTTCAAAAAGAGCAACGTGAGTGACTTTCTGGCAGCCCTGCACCCATGCCAGAGGGTCAAATCAGACCAGGTTATGCTCCTAACAGAGGCTGAGCTCCACAGCTCTCATCATCTTTGATGGGGATTGCAAGAATCAGGAATTCACAGACTAGGGCTAATGCAGCCTCCAGGGAAGACTTTAGCAGGAAAAGTCTTTGGGAAATGCTCTAGGAGAATCGGTTTCATCGATAAACTTTCTCATCTTTATTAAACCGATCGGTCCGTGGCACAAATGTAACATGCAGCACTAAGTGATGTACATTTTCATCTCTGAAGAACAACCACATCCTAAATATACATATATATATATGGATGGGCTGTTCACTAAATATAGAACCTCACGGCAATTGCTTTTAAGACCAATGGGAATGGTATCCAGCATGGTGCACCCAACTGTGGTAATATTCAAGCACATCATGAAGCAGCAGCAAGCACTTTCAGGAAATACTTCAACGGGCCAAACTTTCCAAACACGTGCCTTTTTCTCTAAACAAAGCAGTGATGGCAGGGAATTGGCAGCACTAATTGTGCTCCACAGATTCTTACCATCATCTTTCTCTCACGCATAAGCATAAAACGCTGTTGCATATTGCAATTTCTAATTACTTCCACTATGCAGCAAGAAGTACAAAAAAAAAAAAAGAACCACCCCTGTAGGTAGAACAAACACACTTCTCCTTAAATAAAATGATGCCCACGAATCTTCCTGGAGAACCAGAGACCAGGAAAGAAAAAAAAAAAAAAAAGATCTCAGCTTAATTATAACCAGCTACGCTTGTTTGTGAGCGCTAATTGGAAGAAAACAACGTTTTGTTTGCAGTTGCTTCTGCTTCTTTTGAACTGGGGCATTCCTCAGCTGCAGGCACGGAAGACCTAACAATTCACACTTTCAGAACAAACTATTTTTGCGATTAGGAAAACACAACGTCTGCATAGTTGGCATATACGTTCACCACATTCTCCTCAACAAATGAAACAAAACCACACAGACACGGCGCACGCAACCTTTGGCTGAACCAGTCTTCAGCATACAAAGTAACTAATTAATGCAAAGGAGATCGCTGGAAAACTTCGGCGCTTATTTAACAATGGAGCCTGGGGGGAGCGGACGACCACCGCGTTTTGAGAGAACGTATCGACGAGATACAGAAGCGAAGCGGTTCGTAAGGTCAGCGAGAAGGACCAACCACCGTACCTGGCAGAAAGGAAGCTGACGTCTTAAACCAGCACACGTTCATCACAGGACTCCCCGGCAGCGCACGGAGCGCGGACGCTCCTTCGCTCTCCCACCGGTGCGCACGGACGGGGCTACGCACCCCGCGCCCCGCCCGACCCCGATGTCAATATTCATCACGGAGCGGCCGGCGCCCAGAGACCGCCCCGTGCCCGCCCCCACGAGCGGAGAGCCGGGCCGGGACCGACAGGTTGCGGTGCGGGAGAGCGACGAGGGGTGGCAACGGGCGGAGCGGTCTGTCGCCCTTCGGGTGCCCGGCCGCGCTCGGTGCGATGCGGTGCCCGCGAGCTTCCGAGCCCCGCCGAGCGCCCCGCGTAACTTCCGCGTGCCCGGCCGGCAACGCAGGTCCCGGCCCGCCCGCTCCCCCGGGGAGGAGCAGGTGAGGCCCCTCGGCGGGCGGAGGAGTGAAGCCGGGATAAAGTCACCATCTGGGGAGGGGGTGGGGAGCAGCGCCGGGCGGGGAAGTCACTTACCGGCTTTGCAGGGATCCTTATAATCTATCGCCTCGGCTTTATCCTCTTCGGTGAAATCGTAAGTGTAGTCATAATCGAGGGCAGAGCAGGAGGACGGCTTCCTACAGACAGCCCAGGCGGCCAGCCACAGCGCCAGCCGCCAGCAGAGCATTTTCATCCTCCCTCGGGCGGAGAGGCGGTGCGCGGAGCGCAGCGGAGTTAAGCGGGCGGCACCGCCGGCTTGAGAAAGGAGGGTAAGGGATGGAGGAACCGCAAGTTTGGAGTTGGCTGGGGCTCCGTTTGTTTGTTTGTTTGTTTCCTTCAGCACCTAGAGCCGCCGCTCCCCTAGGTAGCCCCAAGGCAGCATGAGCTCCGCCGCCCCTCCTGCCCGCACCCCGCCGGGCGTGTGGGTGGCTGGGCGCGGGGGTGGGCTCAGGCCGAGAGGTGCCGGTTCTCGGGGCGTCCCTCCGCCTCCGGCGCAGCCCGGGCAAACTTCCCGCCCCGGCGGCGGTCGCTGCCCGCGCCCCGCTCCGCACCCGGTCCGCGCCCCGCCGCGCCGCCGCCCCCGGTCCCGCTGTTGCCGCCGCCGCCGCTACTGCTGCTGCCGGAAGATGGATCCGGGCTGTACATCAGCGAACTGCCGCGGGGAAGAGGGAAGGAGAGAAAAGAAAGAAGGACGGACGGGAAGAAAAAGGAGCGGGGGTGGGGGGGTCTGCTCCGGCAAAGCGCGCAGCCCGAGCGATGGGAGGCGGCAGAGCCAAGTGTCAGGGCCTCCCCCGCCGCGCTCCTACTCTGCGATCTGTCTCTGGTCTAACTCCCCCCCCCACCCCCCCTCCTCCGTCCCCCTTTAACTTACGACAACCTTACAGGCAACTAACGCACATCGTCAGCATCCTGCTTACTTATTCATACAGGCAGGGTCAGGATCCGGGCTGCTGCCGATCCGCTCCCCCGATAGTCCTGCAGCAACACGCGCGTTCACCGGCCGCCCCTATCTCCGGAGTGCTCTCTCTCTAGATAAGCGGTGCGCGGCATTTAGACAACAACAAAAGAAGCCAGATCAAATCAAACAACGCGCGGCTCGGCTCCCGGCAGCCAAAAAGCCGGAGGACAGAGAGAACGAGGTGATGGAGGAGGAGGAGGAGAGGGATCAGCTGCGATGAAGGGGACGGGGAAGCAGCGCGGTACTGGTTTGCTGCTCCCCGTGCCGGCGGCTCCGCAGCGTGAGCCCCATGGGCGGGCGGGGGGTAAAGGAGCGAGGGGGAGGGGGAGAGAGAAAAGTTTAAGCGCCCATAGTTTGCTTAAAACAGAGGAAGGCGATTTAAAGGTCCATCGCTCTGCAGAAGTTCAGCCAAGCAGCTGGGAACCGGCTCCAAAATGAAAGTAGGACCAAACAAACAAACAAGCAGAAGGAAGAAAAAGGGAAAAAAAAAAAAAAAATCGAGGCAAAAAAAAAAAAAAAAAAAAGTTAATCTGAGATCTCTCAGCCGGGTTTTCCTGTCCTCACGTGGATCTCCGGGAAAGCGGTGGAGGTTTCTTTCCCGAGCGAAGTTTCCGCGCAGCTCCGCACCGTCCCGCTGAGCGCCCCGAGCCGTGCGGGGCCGGCGCCGCTTTAAAGCCCGAGGAGGGATCAGCGCGCAAAGCCGCCTTCAGCCGATCAACCTGGGGAGGGAGGGAGCAAGGGAGGGAGCGAGGGGGAGGGCGGAGGGTGGAGATACGCTGCTGCTGCTGCTGGAATAAAATAAGATCGAGCGAAAAAAAAAAAAAAGTGTGTGTGGTAGCTAAAGAGCTCCCTGCCTTCTCCCCTCCCCCGAGATGGGCAGCTCCGGTCCTGCAGAACCGCCTGAAACGGTTTCAGACCAAGGTGAGACTTTTGCGTAGCAAACTCTACTCCTCCTCCCCCTTTTTACGAGTTTCCATGGAAAAGAGCGGGGTCAGTGGTGGAGGGGGTTGAGGGGAGTTCCTGCGGCTCCCACTCCGCCGGGGTGTCACATTTAGCACGGGCTTTTGAAAGGGCTGCCGCGAAGCAGTGCCTGCTCCTCTTCCCGCAAGTACCGCTTCCCGATCGCCTTTTCCCTGTCGCAGGGGTGGAAATCCAGAGGTCGTCCCTTCCCCCGGGCTGTGCCAGGAGAGTCGCTTCGGGAGCAGCCCCCTCCCCTCGACGGGGAGCTCGTGGCAGAGTGCTGTCACCTCTCGGTGGGCTGAGCTGCTGCGAAGGAAAAAGGGTTTTAGGGGAACAGAATGGAAGGAGCGGTCCTTGAGAGCAGCCCTGTGGAGAAGGACCTGGGGGTCTTGATAGATGAAAAGCTTAACGTGAGCTAGGAGTGTGCTCTTGCAGCTCAGAAAGCAAATGGTATCCTGGGCTCCATCAGAAGAGGAGTGGCCAGCAGGGACAGGGGGGTGATTGTCCCCCTCTACTCTGCTCTTGTGAGGCCCCATCTGGAGTACTGTGTCCAGGTACATGAAAGACAGCTGTTGGAAAGGGTCCAGAGCAGAGCCACAAAAAGATGGTTAGGGGGCTGGAGCACCTCCCCTACAAAAGACAGGCTGAGGGAGCTGGGCTTGTTCAGCCTGGAGAAAAGAAGGCTGCAGGGTGACTTCATTGCAGCCTTTCAGTACCTAAAGGCAGCCTTCAAACAGGAGGGGAATCAACTCTTTGAAAGGGTAGATAACAGCAGGACAAGGGGAAATGGTTTGAAGTTGAGGGAAGATTTAGGTTGGATGTCAGGGGGAAGTTCTTTACTATGAGAGTGGTGAGGTGCTGGAACAGCTGCCCAGAGAGGCTGTGGATGCCCAGTCCACCCCTGGAGGTGTTCAAGGCCAGGTTGGATGGGGCCCTGGGCAGCCTGGTCTGGTATTAAATGTGGAGGTTGGTGGCCCTGCATGTGGCAGGAGGGTTGGAGATTCATGATCCTTGAGGTCCCTTCCAACCCTGGCCATTCTGTGATTCTGGGAAGGGAAGACCCCTTTTTCCACCCTGCCATCCCACAGGGCTGCCTGGCTGTAGGTAGATGCTGCCACAGCTGTTGGTGCACTAAAAGGGGTGGTTGAGACAGAACTAATCACAGCTTAATAACAGAGCGTGATGAAGAGTAGCATCGAGTATAGACAATGTATGTAAAACATCCATGCACTGTGCTTCCTTACATTTTGGCATTCAGGTGGTTGTGCCCAACCCCATCATATTGCTCCAGAGCAAAAAGTCAAAGGCCAAGTGGCTGCCACCAACAGCGTAGCCACTGTTCTCCTAGCAAGGTGACTACAGGGCTCTGTGCAGCAGGAGATGAGCTCCTGCAGCAAGGTGTGTGCTGGTGTCCCCCAGCCCCAACCTCCAGCACTGCAGAGCCACCAGGAGCACAGGGACAGCTGCCACCACCCAGCCCTGACCCAGGGAAAAGACAATTTCAGAACTACAGATGGGAATCACACAGAGATCTGCACATATTTGAGCTATAACAAATCAGTGTGAGTACAGGTCGGGCTAAAAGCTGGTTTCTGCCCTGAATTCAGAGCAGCTACAGCTTCAAACTGCTGTTTAAAATAACCATTGTGTCTCTGCAGAAACTATCCTACATTGCTTAGGTATTAATACTCCCATTGGTCGCATTTCCCCATATTATTTTTTTTTCCCAGTAACAAAACTAGTTGACATCTTTCAAAAACCAAACTTTTTCCTTAAGTAACCCGTTAAATATTCCATCTAGCTTTTTTCCATGATGCAAAATTTTGAAATGGTTTAAGTACAAAATTTTTTTTTTGTTTTTTTCTTCTCACACGTTCATGTCTACCATTCCAAAAAGCTCACAACTCTGATAATCCATCTGACAACACAGTCAATCAAAAATCCATCCTACAGCCGTTTCCAAAGAAACGAACACGCGGACAGAAAGCCAGAATGCTGAGCTGGAATGCAACCAACCGAAGGAACACAACAGCAACAACAAGGGCTCTGAGCATCTTCCCTACTCCTTTCGGTTTCCTGGTTAGGAGAATATAACAGGGACACAGATAATGGTAAATGAAGTTGTGTGACGAGTGGCAGGGATATTTTATTTTGGATCCTGAAAGCTGGAGGCTTTTCTGCTCTTCCCACACAAACAAAGAGATTTTTTTTTAAAAGGACAAATCTGCAAGAAAGAGAGACAAAACCACAGACCTAAGGAAAAAAAAATAAATCCACATCTGAAACACGGTTGCTCACACCTCCTCCTCATTCTTTGGCTATCTGTCTCCTCTTTAGGCCTTGATCCTGTAGACAGTCTGAGGTGGGTGGACACAATAGGCTTATTCACAAGCATCGAACTCAGCACATGCTGACGGCTGTGAAGGCTGGAGACCATTTCTGCTCTGCTCCTGGGGCCTGCAGCACTGCTCCAGAGGCTGAGGTGGAGAAGCTCAGAGGGAGCTCGTTACCTTCCTGCCTTTATCTCCTGATAAGCCCATTGCTTTTCCCAACAGTGCCAGTAACACAGACAAAGCTATGCTGAAGGAGTCCCCAGTTCTCCAAATTATTCATTAGGGAAGGTATATACACCGAGTAAATAATATAAACTAAAATCAAGCTTTTGAGGTTAAAAAGCAAGCAGTCATTATCTTAGCAGCAGCAAGCTCGCCTGTGAAATCTATTTCCTCCATTCTCTCTCATATCTACTTATGTATTATGAAACAGCTTTTCACTGTATATCCATATACAACTTTTTTTCTACTGAATTATCAAGAAGCCCTTCAGTGTTACGTTTTCTCTTGCTTTGTTTTTCTGAAAGCACGGCCAACGCTTTGTTCACCACAGTCCTTCAGATCCTACTCTGCACACAGAGTTATTAAGTCTCCTCACCGTTGCATTTCAGTGACAGAGGAGTGACAAAGAACCTTGGGTTCAATCCCAAGATCCGTGAGAGGGCACTTTTTAATAGCACACTCCCATCTGCTTGTTCCCTGCGTCCCTGTTTTGCCTTATCTTCGTTTGTTATTTCTAACCTGTATTCATTCTCTCCTCACTCTTGGCTCTTCATCCCAGTGTTGTTTTTCTTATCTCGCTATTGCTAGCGTCTGATTCTCATCACTGTTCCAACTGTCCTAGTTGCACTCTTCTTTAATCTTATTCTGGAACTCCTCACTCTCTGAGATGCACATTCAGCTGTGCAATTTTTTGTTTGTTTCTTTTCACTCTCGTTCTCTAGCTGATCCTTTTCTTATGACTTCTCACCTGATTTAACTTCCTTACGGCAACAGCCACCTTCCTTGTCTGTTCTTTGCTCCAGGTGTGCACCAAAAAGTTGGTCTTGCTCTTCGACCTTATTTATCAACCCAGAGTTACCCTTGCTGTGGCCATTACATCTCTGTTCCAGCAGTTTTTCTTGCCTGCAACTCTCCATCTGTCTCTTTGCTGTGACATCTCAGGCCTAGTTTCCTTATGCAAACAATTTCATGGTCCCAAAATATGCCTGCCATTCCCTCTGCTGATTTCTCCTAACCACTTTCTAGTGAACGAAGATTTAGAAAGAAGTTTTATGCCAACTCTACATACTGCAAGATCAATTATTCTTCCCTAATCATGTCAGACCACCTGCCCCCATCATCCCATAGCTACAGCAGAGGCACTTTGAGGACATGAAAGCATCTCATTTTCTCAGCCCCAGAACCAAGCAAGGCACAGATCAAATTGATCATGGTACAATACCACTGCAGATGAGATACTCAGGTAAGACAGCTGCGAAATCCACATTCAAGGCTGACTGTGGTGGTATTTATATCCCTAGTAATGTTAAAAGGGAAAAAAGGATACATCCCTCCACTCTGTCTTCCCTTCTGTTCCATTCAAGATTTAAGTATGTTTCCTACAGGCTGCACATACTGAAGCTTTTCCAAAAATGCTGCCATAAATTTAATTACAAGCAAACCCATATATTTGCAAGCTTCATTTTCAAATACCTGGATAACTGAAGCTAACGTTCTAAAATAAAAGTTATAGAGCATGAAATGAAAACTAAAAATCAGTTTACATCAGGTACCTACATGAAAAGCATCATACCAAGTCTGTACAATTAAGTAAAGGGACATAAGCAACTTAGACATTATCTCTGTAATATATCTGTAGATCATGTCAAGGAACTTTATTAAGAAGCACTGTGAACCTTTGCTTGTAACGTTATGTGTGTTTTGCCCTCTCCATTGTAACAGTCCTAAAACTGCAGAAGAAGAGCATAAAGCTAAGTTGAGAACACATGCTGATGTTAAAACAAGTAATCAAGCAACAACAACAAAACCAGTGGTGCAATACTTAAATTAGAAACTGTTCTGTGTTTGCTCAGCATCCCTGATCCCCATCAGGCAATAAATCAATTTGCAGTAGCTGCGGACAGCTATTTAAACATGGGGCCAGAAGAGCTTAATTGTTAAAGCAATGTTCAAAGTTGGAAGGTTCAGCATAGGAGGTCATACTAAATATCCACTTCTCTGAAGCCAGCTGCATTCCAAGTATTAGGAGGCATCCTGCCCTCATCTTAATTAAAAAACACTGTCTATGAGCTCTGAGCTTAGCAGAGCTTAGCTTGCAGTTCTTCAGAAGGCAGATAGAGACTGCCAGATGAAAAACTGACAACTAAATGTCTGCCAACTTGATTTTGTCTGGTTTACTCTATCATCTCACATGCAGTACAGTTAAAAAATGGATTCAAAGCTTTTAGTTTAATTTTGCGAGTTGGTAAAGCACTCACAATTTAGTTCTTAACTCTGCAAGAGGCTGTTCGTTGCCAAAGACTGCAATGACTTGAGCAGGATCACTTTCCAGACAGTGGTTGCTGGTGAACATGGTTTCTTTGGGAATGAAGTTTCAAGTACTAATGAACGGTAATAATATCATAAAGCTTTCTTTTGAAAATATTCTTTTGAATTCTTTTGAAATATTTTAAAATTTTAATCTTTCATCGCTAAACATTTGGAGTTGTGTAACATTTTAAAAATATAATTCTACTTCAGGTATTAGCAAGCATTTAATTGGTTTAAAAACATTATAACTGGGATTAAAAAATGTCAGAACAGCCTTTTGATTAAAGCTGAGCTGAATAGGCTTTTGATTGCCTTTTAATTATTTTACATATGCAGCATATATCACCTTCAAACAAGGAATCTACGGTATAAAAATAATCCAAGGTAGTCACTGAAATCTTAACAGAAGCCAGCCTCAGATTTGGTCTAATTGCTGTCTGTAAGTTATTAAAAAAATATATGCTCAGCGCAGGCTGTGTTGGCCACTGAGTACAGAGACCCAGAGATCTTTTGCAAATTAATTCAGTGCCAACCAAACTGAAAGACTCTTTCTAAGTAATTCAGATTGCAAGCCAATTTATCCAACCAAAGACACCTCTGCATCCCTCATTTATGAAGTGGCACTAAGAGGACCCATGACTTTGACATTACCGAGAATTTTTGTTTACTGCTTGGATGACAAACCACCACGTGTACATCTTCTAGAACAATTTCAGCAAAATGATTTATATTATGTTCGCCTTCCAACATCTAACAAAGTTTGGTGTTTGGCTGGGAAGTTGTTTTTGCTGCTCGCAGGCTGGCTGGGTGCACGGGGTTAATCTCACCCTCCAGTATTCAGCCTACTGTCACATAGCTGCGAGTCAGCCGCTGCTTTCTGACAGAGGAAAGGCTCTAATGAGCCTGATCTTGAGTGACTGCTGCTGAACATTTTGATCTTCTATTGATTCCTAGAAGATGAAGAAGCCTGCACCTGGTAGAACGGGATTCACTGTTTTGAGCAATACGCTGTTCAGAGGAAAACCTCTGTTCTAGTTACACTGCAATTTATCACTAACATTCACTTTTGAGCTTACCGCAGACAACAGGTAACAGTAAGACTGGAGGTAAGGAATCAAAGCAAACAGAGGAACCATGGGCTAATTGCCTATTTGGGCTAATTGCCTATTTTACCTGGACACAATGTATTCTTCCTCGGGATCACGGAAAGTAAATAGAGTGAACCACCAACTCCCAAAAGGAAGAATGGCAATTATCTCTCAAAAAACAGCGAGAAACTGTAGTACAAACACTGCCAACGATGGCAGTAGGATTGCCCTGTGGTTACTGTTTTATATACAGTAATATTTACATCAGTTCTACACGACAGAGTGCTTTCACCCATTTCTACAGCGGTTAACACATACCTCATCATTAAAGGTGGTATTGTGCCCACTGAATTTTACAGTGCAGTAATAAAATTTAAAAAAAACCCACAACCCACCTCATATACCCAAAGTGTCATAGCTAGTACCTTTTTTTAATCCTCAACAGTATAAGATCACAGAGGAAAACAATGTAATTGTATTCACGTGATCCAGCTTTCTCCACAATTATTGTACTGTTATTATCAATTGTCCTTTGCTAGAATTGACTATTTTCCTACATTGTGCAGCATAACCTTTCCTTTCCTTTCCTTTCCTTTCCTTTCCTTTCCTTTCCTTTCCTTTCCTTTCCTTTCCTTTCCTTTCCTTTCCTTTCCTTTCCTTCCCTTCCCTTCCCTTCCCTTCCCTTCCCTTCCCTTCCCTTCCCTTCCCTTCCCTTCCCTTCCCTTCCCTTCCCTTCCCTTCCCTTCCCTTCCCTTCCCTTCCCTTCCCTCCTTTCTTCTCTTTTCTCTTTTCTTTTCTAGACAGAACTTGTGCATCATACAGCAATAATCAATCTCTGGAGAATTCAGAGATTATACTGCAATTTATTTTAAAGACCAGTGCTTTTCCGGTCATGAAAGTGATAGTTTTGTGCAACCCCCAACCATTATTTGCTATAGATAATGCATATGACATTGATCTCAACTTGCTGTCTTTTCAGTAGAGTTTTCACTCAGAACAGTTAGAGAACTAAGTCCATGCAATTCGCTTTTTGATGCCTTCCCAAAGTTACACAATCTGCAGTACTAGAGATGTCGCAGATGTCTGAAGACCGTTACTGACAATTGTGTGTGCAGAGAATCAAAGAATGGCTTGGGTTGGAAGGGACCTCAAGGATCATTGAGTTCCATCCCCCCTGCCACATGCAGGGCCACCAACCTCCATATCTAATACTGGACCAGGCTGCCCAGGGCCCTGAGAAGTTACACAAAATGTTTATAGAGAATACTGTCTCAAATTTTCCCATCTTAAGAGCTAGCTGCATTGAAGTAACAGCTTGACTTCTATATGCTTCAAATTATCTTTGATTTATGAAAAACTCTTCTACAACTGATTCTCCTTCCCAAGCCTATTTTCTTCTCCCGCTATGTGTGTTAAAATAGACTAAAAGCCATTGTTTTCACTCATATCTTTGAAAATCAATATTCCATTCATTTTTATTCCTATTTGTACAAGAAATGAATATTTCAATTGATACCAAGTGTCAAATTATTTATGATATATCCATATTTTCTGTAACTCATAATAAGGCTGTTTGTTACGCTTGTAACGTGTTCCCTTCTCTTGTCCACGTTCCATTTGCTTTAATGAACAAATTCCTCTCCTCTGCTCATTTTCTCCATCAGCAGATTTGGATCTTGTGTTTAATAGCTTGTTTCTTCTCTATCCTGCACCCTCACCATCACTGTAGTAATGGTATTTATTTGGGAAAATAAAGACATAGGAACATGTGTAAGATTTGGTTTAGTAACCAGCAGCAAACTAGATGAGAAAGCTGTCTTCTGAACCCAGAAGTATCATTAGATTTTAGTATCAGAACTTTCAAAAGAGAAACTACTGACATAGACAACATTTGTGAGGTAGCCATTCAGAGCTACCATAGACCTAATCTCATCAACCAAGTACTGTGCTGGAGAAGTGCTAGAACACCGGTAACCACTCCAGGGCTCTGCTGTGGAAGAAGGGACTGCTGCTTACAAACAAAATGCATTATTCATTTTCATCAGTGAGTATTTAATGAGCGTAACATTGCAAACAGTGCCTAGCCAGATCTCCACTTCAGAGCCAGATCATGTTCAGCAACAAAAATAATCTCAACCGTACCAGCATGAGGCCTTTCTTACAGAATTGATGTGCATTTGGTATTAATTACATCCCATTCTCTTCTCATACTTAAACCTCCTGTCTTGAGCAAACCTCACTTTAGCAAGCCACAAGGATAGAGGGCAGCAGGCGCTCACAGCTCACAGAACCTGCACCTTGTCCCAAGGCTTCCCTCAGCCTGCAAACGATGGCACCGAGGGTCATCCCCAAAGGTCTGCCATCCCTGCCCTGCTAGTGGATGCCGATTTTTTGGCATCCTGCGACCCCTAGTGAGAACCAAGCGTGGCCGAAGCCCTGCCTGCGGGCGTCCAGGCCTAGCAGCTGCACTGCTGCCAGCAAAGTTCACCTCCAGGGACTTCCCTTTTCCCCATCAGCAGACCAAAATGCTACTGTAAAAGCATAGCAATGCCTTGCCTTTACTTGCATTGAAACCATGCTGATTGTATGGCAGCTTCACAAGAAGCTGCTATTTGTATAAACTCACAGCAAGAGTAGGGAAGTTGAGAGATAACAGCTGTCTTCTACGCGCTACAAGAAGTGAAAAAGGGAAACTGCAGGCTGTACTTCAGCAAGCTTTCCTCCATCACTACAGACAAGGCCTAAGTCTTTGCAAGCATCAGTATTCATTACAAAAACTATATTTTTTTGTCTGATGGTGGTAGGAAAACACAGGTGAGAAGATTACCTCGCAGGGTTCAAAATTGACAGCTAAGTTTTTTGCTGCTTCTGTTGAAGTCGTGATCATATCCACCAAAGCAACAGTTTGGAACAACGATTTTGCTCAATGTGCATTAAAAACTTCAGCTGAAAATGGAAACATGCACCTTTTGAAAGTATTTCTTTACCCAAAGAATTCCACTAGCTTTAACTTGTTATTCATAAACATGCATAGGAATATTTCACAGAATCACAGGACCGTCAAGGATGGAAAAGACTTCTAAGATCCTCTCTCCAACCATCCACCTACAAACAGTGTCGCCCACTAAACTACGTCCCTCAGTGCTGCATTTCCACATTTCTTGAACACCTTCAGGGACAGTGACTCAACCACTTCCTTGGGCAGCCTGTGCCACTGCTTTCAGAGAAGTTTTTCCTAATACCCAACCTGAACCTCCCCTGATGCAACTTAAGGCCATTACCTCTCATCCTATTGCTAATTACGCAGAAAAATGATCAACCCCCACTCATCACAACCTCCTTTTAGGGAGTTGTAAAGAGCAAAAAGGTCTCCCTTGAGCCTCTTCTTTGGCAGACTAAACAATCCCAGCTCTCTGAGCCACTCCTTATTAGACTTGTATTCCAAACCCTTCACCAGCTTCATTGCCTTTCTCATTATATTCTTGTATATACACAAAAATCCATCATTTTTACACACTTCAACACGTGCATGTTTAATGTCACATTTATGTATGAAAGTGGTTAAGCCTGATGTTTTTATTTCTGGAGTTTACTAAAACTCCATCCTAGAAATAAGGTGAAGATGGCTAAGTTTTAATTTTGGTGTTTTTCAATAGAAATGAAAATATAAATTAACTACTCCAAATGGAATTATTATTATTTTTTTTTTTTGGTGGGAAGACCTTAGCAAATCTCTTGTGAAGTATTGTTATCCACCAGACAAAAAGACAAAAGATTGTAGGATATAAAACATATAAAACCATACCCAGTTTTCAAAGACACTTCTGACTATCATATGATATATTCTATAGTATACATGGAAACTTGATTCCAAAGAAGCAGTAGAGGCCTAAAATGAGGAATTTTTATTCATCGTTTTGCATCAAAATAATTATGATTTCTCTTTAATGAATAATATTGCTTTCTGATTTGTAACCCTTTTCATTTAAGACAAATATATATATATATACACTAATTTCAAAGGCAAGCTCTCCAGTCATTCAGTCTTCCTAGTTTCCACTTACTCATAAGTTGAGTTGGGTCCAAGTCATAAAACCAAAACTAAAAATTCTTAAGCAGTTCAGATCTGGAAACCTACTCTGAGCTTCATTAACCAGTTTTTCTGGGAACTTTAATACTCCTAGGTGTTGGCACAATAGCAGCATGGATAGCTGAGCGTTGGGCAAGCCACTTCTCTTTTTTCCAAAGCTTCTTTTAAATGTCTTAGTTTGTCCCATTCCTCAGCCACTTTACTAACTCACCATTTTTAGGTACGTACTTCCCCATTAAGCCTATGAATTTCTTCTGAGAAAAATGGCAAATTTTTGCTGTTACAGAGCGTTCATTATTAGTTATATATCTCCTGTGTATATGTCATCTGCCACATGCTTTGAAGGAAAGAAGTGGTCCATCTTTCAGCGCCACTAGAGCAAGGATTATAGCTTGCATGACCCATAATAGTGCATCGATGAACAAATGGTCAGTAAGAGAGCTGCCTCCTCTGTGTAACTTCTCTTCAGTGTTAGGCTAATTTTTCTGAAACTTTGCTCCATGTTTGACAAACTTTTATTGAATGGAAGATTTTAGAGGCCTGTTTGGCTGATTGCAGAACCTTGAAAACCCAGCAATGCTGAAGTAATCTATTACACATATATAATTTGGTCAGAGTATAGGAAAAATGGAGAAACAGAGGCAGCAAACCAGCTTCTGTGCTCTAATGGCCATCATATTGATGGCTTAATTCATCACAGCAGCGTGAATCAATTTATTTTAAAAAAATATTCAGTTGAAAGCGTACATTGCCACTGCCTCCCCACCTACATGGAGCATGTTTCATATTTCTGCTATTGAACCAAATAGATCATTCCATCCACTGCCCATAGCTTTAGAAAAAGCACCAGTATAAACTCTACTTTTTCCTTCAATTACTTCCTAGGGGAATCATTAGCAGATTTGTTTAAGCATAGCTGCATGAAGAAAGCTAAATAGCTCAAAGGGAATGAAAAGAATTGAAGCATATGTTTATTTTCAAAGTTTTATCTGCTCTACCAAGGACTGATACAGGTAGAAAATAAAGATTTATTTTCTTTAAGTTCCTCTAAGCCACTTGTTCTTTTCCCAAGTATTTCTGGGAATTATCACAGAAAATGCAAATTCTAAAGTTGATATTTACATACATTCTCTGTAGGTGTCAGCATTGCTTTATATTGTTATACAGAACCGTATTATTTTTCTTCTCAAAGAAAGAAGAAGCTCAGATTTGCAGTTTTCCAAATGAAAGATAACTGTTTGCTGTCAGTTTGCCTTGTACTGCCCTTCTCAGACCAAGAGAATTAACAATATTTTGTATGGTTGCATCTATTGCGGATGCAAAGAAAAAAGGCTACCTCATTTTCTATTAATTCTTTAGGTTTTAAAATCATTTTATTCCATTCCAGTTATCCTATGGATAAGTAACCAGACTTGTTGAAGTAAAAACAAGGTTATTTAACATTCGCAAATATTTCTGAAATGTTCTATGGAAAGTGCAATTCAAGGATGCCACTTATACTGTGAATTTACCTTCTTTGCACACGCTGAAGCAACAGCACTGGACCAGAAGTTCTTGTAAGTTTCTAGATGGAGTTCTCAAAAAGCCATCTTCAGATGATACTAATTTAATACTTTCATTCATACTTTATGAACAAAATACAAATATGTCACTGAGATCTCTCAGTACGCTACTGAGATGAATTATTCATACAGAGAGGTCATATTAGAAGTAGTGAATGACCTTGGGAGCCAAAGTAATGGTAATGGGGGAAAAATCAATTGGTATAACTGCAAGGTCATAAATAAAGAATAATAAGAATTCTTTCTGGGATCTCAGTTACAAAAAGTGATAATGGATTAAATACTCAAAATGATTATCTGTTTCCTATACCCTTGGATGAGAAATACAGTCTAAACATGCACGAGGCATTTCCAGTAATGTGAACAACACTGATGGCATTATAGAAGTTCGTGTACATGTGAACATTATTAGAAATGCTGCATATAATCTTCCTTGTTCTTCTGATCAAATAGCCTCCTTTTCAAGAGGGTAATGAGTATTTCAAAATTAACTAAAAAGGTATATGAAGCTCTTATAAAGCTAGTGGGTAACAAATCAATAATTTAACAAAAATAACATTGGAAGAAGACAAAAATAGCTACAAATTGTTCGGGAATAGAAGTAAAATTGGGAGGAATGATGAAAAAGAAATAATGAAGAAAAATCTCATCTAATTTTCAACAGAAGTTCTAAAGAGAGCATGGTACCTGTCTGCTTGGCATGCATGTGCTGGTATCTGTGTCCTCGGGAGGTCCCATATCTCCATCTTTCATTTGCATTATAGATTTAAGCTGAGATTTGTTCCTCATGCAATGCCATTGTTCATTGATAAAATCAAGTGCTATTTACGTTCATTGACTGCAGGCAATTTTCATTGGTCTATCTTCAACTGAAACGGAAAAGCAGATGAGTGAAGTTTTTTGCAGTAGTAGCCTCAAGTTGTATTTAGACCAGCACCATCCTTCTTTACTGCAAGTGGCAAGCATCAGAGACTTCTCAGCGTTGACTGGATTGCAATCAACATTTTCAAGCTAATTGATTCTAATTTAGATATGGATTTCACATTGGGCATTTACTTAAGTGCAACTTCTACCCACATATTTACACGATACACCTTTTTTAGAAACCGTTGCTTCTGAAGATTTGTTTACACACACATTTTTCTCTACTCCCTCTCCCTCCCACCATGCCTTCAGTAAAACTGTCCATAAAACATAAGAGCTGCACTGATTTATTTTCAGGTCATCTCAAAAGTACTTAGAAGCTCCTATTAACAGCACAGTAGGGTAGAACGCTGAGTCTTCTATAACCCTGTGGCTGCAGAATCTTGTCTCTATCATAGATTTGCCCTTGGGTTGCAAAATAAACAAAAGGAGTATTTATAGCCCTTCTCATACAAAGATATTATCATTCAAAAAGAAGGCAATGAATTGCAGGGTGCTTTCTGTATTTGTGGCCTTGCTACTAACATTACTGTTAAGGGCAAGGTGATGTCACCTCACCTGTCACAACTCTGCTTTTGTACATCCCTGCGTAACACTGCCTCCCCCCCCAAAAAAAAAGTATTATTTTTACATTCATTTATTCAAACACATTCTTATTGTCAGTACAACTATAGAAATACTATTTTCCACCTGAATTGGATCACATTATTATGGTTGGTACAGGAAATTGGAAAAGTAGCACCTCTCAGTCTGTCCAGGTTATAGTTTAAGGAAGCAGACAGTTCTGACAACTTAAAACTACCCTTAGTTATTACTCTTATTAAATGTCCAAAACTGGATATGAAATAGACAAGCCCTAAATTATCCCTTTTTTTTTCTTTTTCCAGACTATAACTTGATTCTAAAGTAAGATTCAGTAAATTATTACAAGGTTAATAGAAGCTTGCAATGTCAGCTATAAGCCAGAGTAAGCTACATGACTTAAGTAGCCCATCCAAAAGTCATTCTTGACTCTCTAGACCTAATATCCTTGCTTTGGAGGAGACTGTGATTTAAGCTACATCAAACAGCACAGCACCGACTATGGCTGTGCTTTATGAAAGCACCCCTGGCTGGGAGCCTCCCTGTCTCAGCTTGATTTATTCCTCCACAGCTCAGAGTACTTGCACTGCTGAGACATTCCACTTCCATCTGCACTGAGTATGCACACTTCCACAACCACAGCCACATACAGATGGATCCTCATCAACCCTGGAAATTTTCTCATAAAGCTCAGGTATTATTATCCTGGTCTAGAGTTGATTGCTGTGAATAAAATCTCAAATAAAAACATCCGATATGAACTTATGATTTTACCTACATTCTAGATGAATAGCTACTTAAGAAGCAAGATAACCTTTTATGACTAAAAAAAACCACCAAAACCATGCAGAATCATGCCAGAGTTTCATTTTCATTAATGCTCACTTCACTGTTTTGTTGTAATAAAAACAAATCCAAAATCCAAACTCTTCACTGAAAAGAAGTTCTTAATGTCTAAATCCCTCAAACAGCTAAATGCAGAATGAAGTCAGATTTTCACCTGCAAAAATGCATTTTTAGACTACTAATGGATTGCCATTACTTTTCACTACATCATAGCTGAGGAGAATATGGGAATATTTGCTAAGCAATCAACCACTGAGAAGTGAGAGTAAAATCTTAGTAATCTTACATTATTGTCTTCACTGTAAAACAACAATGATGTTCGGTTTAGTTACTTTAAAGCATGAGGACTCAAAATTAATGCTTGAGGAACTGAGGATCTTTCCCGTTTGCCCAGGGAGGTTGTGGATTCTCCTCTGGAGATGTTTAAGGCCTGCCTGGACACCTACCTGCTGTAGGGAACCTACTTTGGTAGGGGGGTTGGACTAGATGATCTCTAGAAGTCCCTTCCAGCCCCTACAATTCTGTGATTACTGAAGATGATAGACTTTGAAGATGCCTGAGAGAAGAAAAAATGTTTTATTTGGTTTTATGATACAATAACGCAGAGAAAAATTCACATTTTAGCAATATTTTGTCTGAGCTGACTGCCGCTTGCAGCTCAAATTCTGAGTACAGTTTGGAACTTACTCTTCATTGATTAGTCCCTTGTGAAGTAAAACCCACTTACAGAGGAGCAGAGGCCAATTGGATTATTTCTACTTCATTCTAGAAGAAGGGAGGATTAATTCTGGCTGGATCACTGCAGCTAAAATGATGCCTAAAAATAAGTTTTAGAAGGGAAGAGCAACTACTCTAAGATACAAGGAGAGCAGATTAGATCCAAGTAGAATATGTGAATGCTAAAACACCAGTTTCATTGAGGCCCTGATTTTAAAATAGTCACTTACTGCTGAGAATAAACTAGTTGATTTCAAAACATAAAGGAAAATACATCCTTCATAAACATTTTGCCACCACTACAGCAGGATATACAGCTGAGCATCAAAGATAAATACAGACTACCATCACAAATTAGGAAACCTTTAATTACGACGTTAAGTAGTTTGTACTGGTTTTCAGTATTCTTATCTAATCATAGAATCATGGAACGGCCTGGGGTGAAAAGGGTCACAATGCTCATCCAGCTCCAACCCCCTGCTATGTGCAGGGTCGCCAACCAGCAGACCAGGCTGCACAGAGCCACATCCAGCCTGGCCTTGAATGCCTCCAGGGATGGGGCATCCACAGCCTCCTTGGGCAACCTGTTCCAGTGCCTCACCACCCTCTGTGAAAAATAAAATTTATTATTGTTAGTCACTACTTGTAGTTTTTTTATTTAACAATTAACTAAATGCTAGCTCTGTAAATAGATAACTGTGTTAGCATAGTTGCTATTTCGGGAGATCTGAATATGTAGTACTGAAAGCACAAAACCTCTATACAGCTCTCTTGTAAGATAGTTTTTAATTACGATGGCATACGTTTTCATCAAAGTGTAAGAATGAAAAACACTGCGCACTGAGCTCAACATTTTATTTGATATTGGGTCATAGAGAAAATGGATCCATACCCCCAGATTTCTAGGAAAATGATGCGTTCACAGTTAGTGGATACCTGAAAAAAGTTTTGTCCTTTCTCCCCCAAAACAGTACCTCACAGAATCTTTTTGGCAAAGGCAGTGACAGAAACTCATTTCTCCAGGGAAACACAGTTGCCTCAGCTACAGGATCATCCTTTCTTTTCTTGACATCCCAACTCATTCAAAACACATATTCCAACTTCCTCAACAACTGCCATGAGTCCTGCAAACAACAGCCTCTTTCACTTCATTGTGCCGATTCATTCCAAGCACTGTTCATCCCGCACTCTGAATGAGGCAGGGCCCTGTGGGAAAACAAAGAATGAGATAATGTAATTAAAAGAGTATCTCATAATGTTCATGGGGATTGAACTGCAGTGGCCTCAACAATCTTAATTCTTTCTTAACTCCTGAGTGATTAATACTGCAGCTCATTTCAATGCTGTTTTCTGTATATAACCAACCACATTTCTTAGCAAAGGAATTTAAAAATAACCAAAAACCCCAAGCCAAAAAAACAACCACGTGGAACCATACCAAATACTACTACGTGGTATGCAAGGAGAGTTACCAGTAGAGCCAACTGGAGAGGAAAACAACAAAACTGCTATTTTTGTTGAACATTTTTCTATTCTCAGTTTGCCTATCCATTAATGTTTAAATGTTTCCCAGAGATGTTTCAGTTTTAATGAATTTCTGCCAGATTAAGCTGTTTTCAAATCCTAGTTTGTGCTTCCCATCAACTCGCATACTCACTCACTCCAGCAGAGTACTGAGGAGCCTATCCTGACTTCTCACGCCAATAACCTACCTGACAAACACAGAGATCCAAGAAAGCCTTACAATTTCTCTGCTGAGTGCTCCGTCAAGTTGGACAGAATTGGACACGGAACGGCAATTTCATTCTGAAGGGAATAATGCTTTTGTGAGAGCTCTAATTTCAGTGCGTGAAGTTTACAAGTCTCCTACAAAATGAGCGTAATTCCTAAGGTAGCCTTCCCCCCAGCACAAGTTTCTGGTACATGTACTATTTTCTGGTTGAAAGCTTGAATCATATAAAGGGCGTTCGTCTCTTCCCAAAAGCTGAATCTTCTTCAGTAAAAGAGATTGTTTTGAAAAAAACACTTCTCCTCCCTGAAATTCTAGATCTTGAAAACACTTTATGTTTCGAAGCTCCAGAGAAACAGATTGGAGATCATCACGTCACATTTTGTGTCTCAGCATGCCAAGCGCCCCATTGCTTAGTACTTCCAGCAGCACAAGCAGGGCTGCTCCAAAAGAGAGGACAAGGCAGGAGCCATGAGAGACCCAAAGGAAAACCACATCCATGCTAGCTGGAGCACAGTCCCACAGCACAGCAGTAGAGCAGGCAACAGCGGGTGTTGGAAATAGGGTTTAACCAGGCACTCCAGGGGACACAGCCTGTGGCAAGAGTGGAAAGGCTACTGTGTGAAGCAAAAGGGTCCATACCAGAAAGAGCTAGCAACAGAGTACTGTAAGCCTTAGGTCTGGCCAGGGGATAAAGTAAGAGGAGCAATCAGATAGAAAGATAGACACTCAACATAATACAGAAAAGCATTGACAGCCCAGGTCTGAGCTTAAATGCAGTCCTGAGGGCCTGTGGGCAGAGAGTGTGTGGCTGGCATCCCAGGTAAGGCTATTCAATGCCACTAATGTCTGCGAGTGCTTCAAGGCATGACAAGCATTATAAATCATATTGGGATTACAATTAAGCAAAACAGAGACTACAGAGCTTCACTATGCTCAGCAGTATGTCACTTCCAGAGGAGAGTATGAGTTTTTATGAACAATTCCTGTTTTGTTTTGTTTTTTTTTTTCATGTTCATTTGGGGCTTTGTAGCTAATACTGCTTATTTAAAGGATTTATTCTTCCTCTCTTTCTTTAGCTGTATTTTGACTTATATTGGATCGTTTGTTTGAAGCCATATCCTTCCTTTCTCTGTTCTTTTTGTTTGTCTCCTTTGTTCATATTTTATGTTTGTTGAAATGTAAACTTCTGGAGACTGCAATGTTGAACAAGTTCTTCAACTCTAGTTGAACTCGTTAATCTTGGGAACAAGAGTCAAAAGAACATAAAGGATATAAAACTTTTTTTCTAACTCCTGAAGATTTTTCCAGTGTAGATGCTTGGAACTCCAGATCCAATCATTATTTTTAATTTATATGATTTGGATTTTCAAGAGCCTCTGACCCATGAAGACCCAGAGAGAGTTGAAGACCCCTCTTTTCCTTAGGTGATGGGCTCTGTATAACACCTTAGAGAGGCACCACACGATTTCACCTGTCATTCTTATGCTAAACGTTTATGAGGCTCAGTCAGACTGAGGATCATACATAGTTGTAGTGCTCTGTCAATTTAGGAATAATGTTCATCAGTCCTGAAAATAATGTCTTGTTTATATATCCATATATAAAAATGAGAGCAACTACTATAAATTGAGGCACTTGCAACTGAAGGCTTCAGTGAAGAAGTGGATGTTACTGTTTTGAACTTCCAACTGAGTTTTTTTTTATCCAGAATCGTACAATGCCTTGCAAAAACTATCTACTTAAAGCTGCTCTTGCCAAGGAAAGTATGATACTTTCATCAGCTATCAGTTATATCCAGACTGAAATACAGGTGGTGACTAGCACAAAAATGTGGCACAGATGGCTGGAGAAAGTGCCACAATCAGTTGAATTTTAGGACATACTGGGGTGCTGTTTCTTAAGTTTTGCCAGAACTTACTTTCTTAAAAAGAATGCCATACAAGTTTTCACATCAAAAACTGTTATCATGCCTTGGATCGCTTCTGATACAAAAGGTAGCAGATCATATTCTCACTTGTGTTTTAGCTCCTTTCTCCTACTTAAGAAGCAAAAATATCTGTAAAGCAATCAGAAGACTCAGTATGAAAGAATATCGCTTTGCTTATGGCTAATGGGCTTAGAGATGCTTAGCTTATTCAGAACAGTACATTTATATCATTAGAATTAAATGCAGTTATGCAAAAAAATCTTGTTTCTCTATTTAAACAAGAAATTGCACCCAGCAGCATAGTTGACACAGCTTATTTCACCTGAATACCTGGAGGTGTTCAAGACCAGGTTGGATGGAGCCTGGTCTAGTACCAGATCTGGGGGTTGGTAGCCCTGCCTGTAGCAGAAGGGTTAGAACTTGATGATCTTTGGGCTCTCTTCCACCCCAAGCCATTCTATGATCCTACGATTTCAGGATAATATTTATACAGCACGGCAGTACTCACTCTGCTGACTGCAACCCCAGCATTATTGCTGTACTCTCCCATTTGTGTGCAGTGAGATGCAGATAGTCATGAGCTAGATCTGCTCATACTCTGATCAAACAGTACATTAGGTTTTACTATCCCAAAGCTGCTAAGAGCTTCCGAAGCTGACCTTCTCAACCCCTATATGAAGCCCATCCAAAGTAGGATTTACAGGCTTAGAAATGGTCTACTGCTAATGTAGTCTAAAGGTTTTCAGACCACAGAGTGAACAAAGCAGTGTCATGACTGTTCTTACATGACTGTGTGGACAGACTTATGTGACTGTACTTGATATCTGTCCAAGTAGAAAATTCAAACCTTAATTAAATTGCTTAAATGGGATTTCGCAAATGCAATGTGAAATTTGAATACTCACACAAATTCAATTATGCTGGTCAGACAAGAATGCTTATCACAGCATTTGTACATCTCTTCATTACTACAGAGGAGTTTTTCCAAAATAGTAATATATTTTACTACCTTTTCATCAAAAAACATGGTACATAGTGAAGTACTGCGGGCTTTCCAAATGAGAAACAAAAAATGATTTGGTAAATCATTCAGCCAGTGCTAAAAAGAACCCTTCATATGGACATTCAGGGTCTGATTATTAACGTGATGTAGAATACTTTTCACGCAAAGAAGATTTCGTCTGGGGCAAGAAGTATCATCAACTACATCATCTTCAAAAAACTTCTTTTCTGCCTGTGTGAAGGATAGGACTAAATTCTCTAACGAACAGGTGTTTTCTTGTTCCTCTTTCTGATGCAGAAGCTGCTTTTGGGAAAAATTTCAAGTAATTGATCCGTAATTCTAATTAGAAAGCACTTAACATCAAATGGAATAGACCACTGAAACAGCTCAAAAATGTAGTCATGTGTGTATAATATACAGATTTTAGTGATGAATGGTTCAAAATATGTTTATTTAGTTAGTTATTTTATTCCAGAAAAAAAATAAAGTTTCCTTGTTAGTGCTCACTTGATCTGTCCTGAAACATAAGATTTATATTAGGGTCATGCTTGTCCACATGCATTTTGACAATTATAGAGAACATTGAATTCATAATTTCAACTCAACTTAGGCATGTAAGTTCATGAAACAATTTTCTTTTCATAAATGATTATTGTAATGTTATAAATATCCGCTGAACATGCACAAAGTGTACATTCCTCCTTTCTCCATCCTATCATTTGATACAGAGAGAATGCCTGTGTGAAGATCTGAAACTTATGGCTTGGGTTTACACAAAACAAATTTGAATTATAGAAGATCCTTGAAAGTACAGGCAAATATTTTTCATGTATCAAAACGTAGTCCGCCAAATTTAAACACAAAATTTACTTCTGGCTAAAAGAGCCATTACTTTATGTTCAGGTATGGAGCTCAGACATCTCCAGCCAGTAAATAAAACACTGAAGTTCAAGGAAATTTTCATGACTGCAAGCATTTTCATGCAAAATTCATCACACAATCTAAAATAATCAGTACTATTGTCCATTTGCCTTGAGAAAAGACTTCAAAAATCCTAGCAACCAGACATCAGAAGTTTTCAGTGCACATGGCTTGCCCTCTTTTACTGTCTCAAGTAATAAAAAGAGAGTAATAAAATTCCAAACTTGCAACCAAATCCTGACATTAAACCTGAAAACACAACAGCCCCACATATACACGGTAGACCTGAGCTCTTTTGTTGTTAGGTTTTTTTGTTCCTGACAGAAGTCCAGACAACTTCCAGAATACAGCTTTGTGACTGAAAAGGCAAAATGTAGTATGTTTCATCCTCTTATCCAAGTCTCTAGATATGAAAAAGTAATCCTTACCATATCAGGTTTCTTCTGATGGCTTTTATTTCACATCTGACAAGTATGTTTTCCCAGACTCTTTCGTTCTACAGCAGGTGCTGTCAGGAGGCCTGTTTGTGGTCCTCTCCTTTATCTGCTCACCCTAAGATGACAGAAACTTTCATTAAACCATGAGGATACTTGAGAACACAGGTCCCCAAAGCATCTAAAGAAAGAAATGGACCACATGGCACAAACCAGTAAACTACAAAGCCATTTTATAATGCCAGCTGTACAGTAAAAAGACATTCATTTAGTGTCTCCTCTCTTCCACGCTAAATAGTTCCGCTTTCAAAGCACCAAATGAAACACTATCTCTAGTTCTATCATATTCTGTTGGTAACTTTTTCTAGAAAAGTATAAAATCACTGTTGCTTCTCCATGTACAACAAAGAATTTTTTTTTGCCTGGTATGACATGTACTCATATCACTATCATATTTTGGGTACTTCCTGACTTATTCTCATTTTGTTGCCATAAACCAGACAATAAAGTGATCTGAATTCAGAGGCTGACACCAGGATGTATTTATCTGCATGGTAATCAACAGTTACTAAGGTTCACAAGGACAGTGCTGATCACTGATCGTTTCCTATCCTTGGTTTGAACATGAGTAAAGAGAACAACGTGCTGAATGTCCGTTATCACGCAGAAATGTACACACTGATTCTAGTAAATTCAAAATCCTTAATTACCTTGTCACATAAAACAGAAGAGCATAAAGAAATAGATATATTGGTAACAAGTGTTTGAAGGAGCACAGGGTTTGAGGCTGAGAATTAGGGAAGGCAAAGACCCAAATCTTCAAAATGAGGAGGGACGGGTATTGGTGTCAAGCAACTCTTAGTAAGTGATAGTCAGCGGGACTATCTTCAGCTTCTCATCAGCTTTCCAGTCTAAATATCACAGGCTTAACATGAAATACTGTTAAATACTCTTCAACCTCATGTACTGATCAACGTCAGGCTGCTTTTCAGCATGGCCTTCTCCTTTGTCAGTCGCTTGGTCAGCACATGGGTTATGCTTCTCAGCCTTGCAGCCCAGCCTGATTGAGCGATTTGCTGGCCGGAGACCTTCTCTTTGGCCTTCTGCTATATGTGATGGACCTTATGCTGTGGTTAGCCAGGGGAGTGCTTAACCAGTAATTCCAGACTGTTCTGTGGCTATATCTGATAGCCACAGGTTACTTGCAGCTCATGTGCATGGCCAGTCTGATTTGGAAGGCCTCACTCTCCCAGGAGAACAATGCAACCATCAGGTTATCGGACATTTCCAGCACTTCTGGTCAAAGCTGCCCTACTGTGAACTAGAAAAGTCCTACAGATACAAGGAAAAAGAGAAACAAGCAGAAGATCCATAGAAAGTAAAATTACCGATTTAGGCAAAATTGATAAAGAAAACTAAGATGAAGAAAGCATGTGTATTTGGCAGCGACCAAAGCAGAAAGAAAAATGTTTAATGGCACAAAGGGATGGAAAGGTCAATTCAGAGCATTAGTGTTTTATATCTAGGAGGAAGGATGAAATACTCCATCTGAAATACAGAGAGAATGAATTTCTTTGGAGCGCACCAGTAATAGCGTACGTCAAAAAAACACATGCTGAATAAACGTATTGGAATTCCACACAGGGGTCCCAGAAGAGTTTCTCCGAGGATTTCATCTAATGACTGTTTTTATTTTCTGACTGTCAATTTTTAATAACTTGAATCAACGTCAGAAAACTGGAGCCATACCAATATTCTTTTGCCATTATTCAAAAGGTCAGGCAAGAGTTGAAGAACAGGACAAATGGTCTGACATCAGTCCAGAGACACAGAACTCAGATAAAATGCTTCATTTTTATAAGGTATTACTCATACCACAATGCAAATCGTTCCTTCCCTTGGCCTGATGAGCATCTTTCCACGAGAGCTCAATCTCAAAATGCCCAACAGCACCAGGCTTCAGGCATTTGCCTGGAAGAGAGGAAACCCTTCTTTTTACCATCCAAAGGGGGAACGTGGGCCTTTCTCACATGCTCCCTGAGTCAGTGTGCTAGCACTTACACGAACAGTACCTCTTGAATATCTCAAGCTAGATTTTCACATATGCAGACAAAATGACCTGGATGCTTCAGAAATATTCATTTTAACTGAAAGTATTTGCCACATCGCATCCAATCTTTTTGAGTTATGAGTATTACTTGACAATGACTATTTCAGAAAACCCAGACCCAAAACTCATACTAGATTCCTGCCATTGTTACTTGCTCTGTTTTATTGAAAAATTTTAATAAGAAAATTTTCATGTCACTTTACATCTGAACAGTACAGAGAGTTTGCCCAGCTCTGTAGGCAGCTGTAGTATTTAGTTACAGCACATCTGTCCTCCACACATCAGCAAGAAAGAATAAATAAATCCACCTGTGAGGGCATAGCTGTAAATATGCACAGATGGGTGTGCTACCCACACCACCATAATTACTCTCTGCTGCCTTAATTCCTTACCTTCCTTAACTAAAATTTAAAGCAATGTAAGTAGAGATGCTTTACATTCTAATTTAAGTTAGAGGGAGCTTTTCTTGTTACACCCTTAACTTATGTCAAAGCTTTTCTACTTAATGGGATAATAATGCTATATTAAAATATATTGCAAATTAAATTATTAGTGTTTATATAACTTATAAAGTTCTGTATCTGTAGAGCTCATGCCAGAAATGATACAAGCTGGAAATCTGGCTGTTTAAAATAAAAGTTTAAGTCCATGAAATAATTTATCCTACTAACGTATAGTTAGTTATAAATTACTAACTAATTTATTTTCCTGAAATTAAGTGAAATACATGCTGTTAGAAAACAATAACTCTTCCAGCAACACTAATATCTGTGTCATCCCAAAAGAAACTATGCACAGCATTACCAGGTACATAATGTTATCAATGTGAGATTATCCAAAGCTCCAGATCTACAGTGTTTATATTCTTTATACACAATTCTGTCAAATGTTTCAGTCAAACTTTTTCTTTGGAGCTGTATTACGTGTTTTAATGTATTTTCAAAAACATCCATGCCCTCAATTTGCATTGTAATAAAAAACTTAGGGACATACCTAAACTTGGAGATTATTTGGCCCTTTATCACTTTTTTTTAATACACAAAGACAACATTTCTATAAGCACCTAAGTTAAAATCATGGATCCTAGGACTTTAAATCCAGATGGGAACATGAGCATGCAAGTTTTCTTGGCTTCTGGAAGCTCCTTCTAGTCAGTCACTCCTGATTACAGGAACAGACCTTGCTATTAGACTACAAGGTCATTGGTCCTTTATTTCAATTTATTCCTTTAAAATATATATATATATATATTTGGCCTTTTCTTTTTTACGTAAAGAAAAACTTTGCATACTTCTGTAAGTCTGAATACTATAATTACCAAACATTAATTCGTTATTTACTATCAAAATCAACAGAAATAATATTGTAAAGAGACTAAATTGAAAACATACTTCAAAAAAATCATTCCAACAACTTTTTAATACATTGTTATAGTAATGGTTTTTCAGCCACCCCACACACGTTAAACCCCCAAAACCCACCAGATATTCTGAATTTAAAAACCTAACATGGAAAGACTAGAGTGATATCTATATATACATATACAGAGTTTTTAGACCTCACACTTAAGGTATCTCTTTTGTGATGTTTCTTCACTATCTCCTGAAATGAAAAGCTTCACAATGCTATGTAGAAGTAAAGCCAAATAACTCTCCCAACAACCTACCCTATAACCTAGCTATCACTACTCTTGGGGTGCAGTCTGCTTACCTGAAAGCAAAGCTATACATGCAGACTGCAAGTATCAGTGACTGTGGTTAGTACCTGGTCCCTGTAGGAGCTATGCCACTGATACACAGCAGCCTCCATAGACAAAAGGGTTACCTCCTGAGAAGCATCCACAAGAAACTGAACTTTAAAGTAGTACAAAACCTCTCTGCAGTCTATTATCCTTCCCCAGGATCTCCAGCTTCTTCACATTGTCCCACCCCAAACCTCTCTCCATGTCAGCCCCTATCAGCAAGAACAGCAGACTCATAATTCCTACCTGCATTGTTCTGTCCTCATGGTCTCCTTCCCTTACTTGAGATCCCATTTAATGACACAGAGCTTCTCTGCATACCCAGCTTGAATGAAACAGCTGTGTAACTTTGGACTCTGTAGACTTTGCCACTGCATCTCTTGTTCCTCCAAGAGCTCATCCACATTGCTTTCTTGCCTCTTTTCCAAAGGTTTCATTGCTATAAGTTTGACTGAAAAGGATGTTTTGATAATAATAATAAAAAAACCCTAAAATATCCAGTCGGTGCCAAGTCCTTGCAGACAAGTGCAAAACCTCTAACACATACATGCATTTGTTAAAGATATAGCTATATATCCAGTGACAGAAGAAATATAATAAGAAAACAGCATCTTTGGTGTGGCTTTAACTGAATCCTCACATGACCCACTTGAAAAATTCAGCAGGTGGTAGCCCTGAATGACTGACATCTGTGTTCATCTGTTTAAAATATCTTTGGTAGAAAAGAGAAGATAGGAAAGACACAAAGAGCACAGCGTCCTACATTTGTTTCTTACTTGGAAGAAATGGGAGCATAAAATTCTTTAGCAAAAGTTCATGAAAAAAAGAGCTCTTTACTAAAAAGAAGCTAAATTTTAAAAAAAGAAGAGATTTTTAAAGACTTTTGGCAGTTGCTGCTGTATCATGAATATATTCTTTCCCTTTCAGATATCAGAATATTGTTATTTTTGTCCAGAGCTTGATCCTCATTACATCATTATGTTCCAGAAAGTAGTACAGATTCAAAATTTGTGAGCATGAATGAAATATAAACACGATGTTAATACATTGCTTCTCAGCTCAAATCATAACATAAAAGCAAACCTTTGAGAAATATCATTATCTACTATAGTCTTTTTTTTTTTTTTTTTTTTTAATGAGAATTTTAAATATCAGTTTACAGTCAAGTGGAAAACCTCTGGAAAGTTTAGAACTGAGTCACAAATCTCTTCTGATTTAAATAATCTTATGTAAAAATTGTTTTTTCTCCAAACAAAAGATAAGCAGTTTCCCCAACGAACTCCTTCCCTCCTACCAGCGCCATGTACTGACTCCCATGGAGAATTAAACTCAGGACCTCCAGAACAGATGGCAAAGACCTTATCTGCTTTCCAGTCACAGCATGAGGCCATATAGGTTTGTCTGATAATGTACTCAGACTGAAGAAAAGGTTCCTTGACCCCTCTCAATATGTCCACATTCACCAAAGGAATACTTAAAATTTAATCTACAGTATTAAGTTTGACTTTTAAAAAGTCGTTTACAGAACAACATATGCTAAAGAGACTGTTTTCATTATAGACTGCTTCCATTTTGTCCAATCTCAGGCACTGTCTTTGATTAAAAGGCAGTCATTCTCAGCATACATGTTGTATAGTTTCAGTTAATTTTGCATCTCTTTTGTACCTCCTTCCCCGTTGCACTTAAACTGTGCCATAGCTTTGGCACTGCATTGTCCCATGTTATAAAACAAACTCACTGTGAGTTAGCAGATGAGTGCAGCTCAGTTCTGACACTGCACCAAGCCAGCAGCTTCTTCTGCTCTGTTAAATCGTCATCTGCCCACCCACAAAATTCTTACAGCAAAAAGTGATAAAATCTTTCTCCCAAATTATGAAAAACATATAGACAACAGAGCAGAAGCAGCTGTTACTCTGAAGTAGAGTCTTTTTTCTTTTCAACTATGTGATCTTAGCCAGTTAACACTTCGGTTTCTGAACGCTTCAGCTTTTATTTGAGAGCAACAGTCTTAAAAACTGATACTGTTTTGGATATTATTTTGTTTGAAGTTCCTTTTAAAATTGCTCTTTCATTTTTAGAGGTTTTAAAAGATAATAAAATTAAGTTCAGGGCGGCTTCTAATATTAAACATCTAAGGAAAAAAATCAGATCAAAAGTTTTGAAGTGTGAGGTAGCGAGAATTGCTAACTGATGGCAGTAGCGATCTGATGGCTGTTGGAGTGATGGCTGATATGTGTTGCTGGGCTCCCTATCGTTTCTACTACACAAATATTTGTTTAACATAATCTTGTTTTCTTATACAATACTTGTTAAAACTGTTGGGGAATCACGTATGCTTCCTATAGGAGAAAAATGAAAGAGGAAAAAAGAAGCAAATTAAAGAAGAAAAAATGAGAATCTCATTAAATTCATATAAAATACTTACTCATTAATGCTACCAACAACCATATTTTTGCTGCTTGGATCACAGCAGCAGCAGGAGCTGAGGCTTACCAAGCTTGTTCTAATTAACTCACACATGTGCTTTCCCATGGTGGCAACTACAATGGGACCATTCAGTTGTTTACAAACCAACTAACAAGACTTGTAGGGACATACATGAGTAGGTAAGAAGAACTGCAGTGTATAATTTCTCCATATAAACATTGTCCGTGCATCAAAGCAACTCTATCATTAGCTGGGAACAGATTAAGGTCCTGTTTACCTACAGCAAAATCCTTTTTCTTCTTATGACCTAAATATCTTAGAGTCCCCTGCAGCCACCCCGACTCCATACCAAATCACATCTGCGTCTCCCTCCTATATTGCTGTTGTACTGATTTATTCTTGCAGCCAGAAGCCCTGTCTTTATTACACACGATAGATTCCTCGTGACTTTCTTATACAGTCAGCAAGATTTCACACTTCATTAGAGGCTAACACACACACTTACATAAAGAAAAAAGCCTGAGCAAATCATTCTAGTATCAAAATCCAAAGCTTGTCATAGAAAAGGTTAATGGAAGACAAAGTGTTTGATGCTCTTGCATGCCTTACAGTCAGCAAAATAATTCTAGACTTGATTAATATGAGTTTGTCCCTGGTGTCTTCTGCAGAAAAGAATGAAAATGCCCTGAATAATCTTGAATTAAATAACTTGAAAATAGGAAATGGTTTAGCAAAATAATTTAGCTCGCTATAGCAGCACTCTAGACAAGCGCAGGGTTTCCATATAATCTAAATACTTTGACCTGAGTAAGCAAAGGCATTGGTAAAAAGGTTAGCAAAGCTACCGAGCCATCAGCCCACATCTTCCATTGCTGCTTTTGGACAAATAGTTTTCCACTGTTTGGCATCCAAGAACAACCTGGCATTAGGATAAAAAAGGTGAGAAAGGTAGAAGGTGAGATAGGCTCATAAAGAGCAACCTGCTACGCTGTTACATTTGAAAATATGTTTCAGAACATCATTTATAAAGAATTATTCAACTGGGAAAAAGGTTTATTGCTACACGGTACATCTAGGGCAAGCAGAGATATTTTTAGTTAAAAGCATAGCTTTAATATCTTGCTATTTGTGTGAATGTCCTCTTTGGACTCGAATTAGTATTTGGTCCACCCTAAATACTACAGTCACTTTCCTCTTTGTGAAGCTTCTATTGTGTTCTTCCACAATAGAAAGGAAATGAGGGAAGAAAGAGAAAGAAGGCTAGCCACAAGGCTGACCATAATGAGACTGGCCATTCTTCAGTTAGGCTCTAATGCTAATGGATTGAAACATATCAGCAAGGTTATTTCCCCTCCCAGAATTTCAAAACAACAACGCATGCAGGTACATCTTATAGACCAATTAGATGGAATGATGCTGAGTAAAGAAAAGAAAATACTTCGAAAGTAATAAATCCTTGCTTTCAAGGTGCATATGTGCTTGTTCAGTCTGAGAACACTCAGGAAACTTTTTTAAATCCCAAACCTATATTTTACTGTATCACTGCACTTCTAGTCTTGTACGCATGCAGATTTTGTTTGACATTTCCAAATCATGATTCTGTCTTCTCCAATTTGCAGCAGAAAAGAGCCTTAAGATATGCCCGCTTCTTCCTCTAAATATTATTTTCTCACTTTTCTTAAACATCAAGAAATTGCCTCTAGTGACAAAGTTTCTATAGTATAGAGCAAAAGGTCACATTAGAAAGTGATACAGAATTGAAGTCAAGAATGACACCTCAGCACTCACAACTCTAGTACTGATCTTTATTGGCTTTTTCTTTATGATCTGGAATGTAAGCATCACAAGAAACTATCCACAGCTTCATATACTCATTGTAGATGCACACAGCTTGCCCGCATTTTCCTTCTTCAATAAACACAGCAAAGATTTGACCATGAAACCTCGTGCAGTAAATAAAGCTATAAACATTCATGCAGCTCTGTAACGAAGATTTGCAATGCGTTGTCTAGCAAAGGGTGTGCTAGGGCCTGCTTTAGTGCAGCCTAGTATGAGAGATTGGAGTCAGACAGTCCGCAGCATGAAGGACAGGAAATTGGCTTTTTACAGCCCATTGTTATCCCAACCGCTTTCTGAAAGGCGGAATAAGCAAACGAACCACTTCAGGATCAGACCTGATAGAACGGTGTAAAGTAATAAATAATAATAATATTAGAAGTGTTAAATTGTGATCCTATCCTAATGACTGTATAAGTGTAACGCTTATTTCAAAAGATAATCTGTATCAGGAACATTTCTCTGCTTTATTCACAGATATTACAGGTATATCATCAAATTCAATGACAATATGAAAATAATGCATTAAATCAGTAAAACAGCAATACATAAAGTACTTTCTTCAGGTTTGATTGTCATGCTTCGTCTGTCAGAATTGTTTATTCCAATCCTTTATCTCTTCAAGACCTTACTAAACTGGACGAGATTTTAAAATATTAAGGTAGAACCAAAGATATTTTGAGCATGAGTTAGTTTACCCATCCTTTTTATCCATAATGCTTTATAGGAGAGAGAAAGGGAAAGAGGTCTGACATTGCCAGATTCTGTTTTGAGTTTTTCTACTTGCACTCCTAGTCAACAAGAAAAATTGTAACATTAAGGAGGAAATCAGAAGGACATGATAAATGCAGAATTCCACTCATCCTAGTTAGCTGGTCTACCACCTAAAGGAAGGAATTTCCTTCCTTTCCAAACTTTCCACTTTTTGTCATTGTCATTAAATTTCATAATGATATCTTCGATTTACAGATGATGATCAACTGTCTCGTGAGAGATTCCGGTTGCTGAAGCCTAACTTTTACCACTGAAGTGCCATGAATTCCACAAAATCATCATCTGTTAGATACATACAATGAATCAAAAAGACTCAGTCTTCTCACTTGTAGGCATGGTGTTTTTTTTTTTAAATAAGAAGATTAGTCAGAACCTGGCATTCAGGAAGTTACTACTTTTGTATGTCTGGTATAGTTCCATAGTGGCTAGCAGTGGCTAAATAGAATAACTGGAATCATCTCTTTTTGCACTCAAAAAATGTATTTAGAAAATGTGTCTTCACCATTGCTTTCTTTAGCCATAACAGACAAGGCTGAAAACTGAAGAGTGATCCAAGTTTGTCTCCTGTAGTCATTATAAGCAGACAGGCTAGCCAACAAATAATGTAGAGCCTTGTCTGTTCCTTTTTTGACGTGAAAGGACATTAAGAACCATGTGAAACTGTCTTCCTTTCCTTCTCCTCTTCCTCCCCCTTCTTGTCTAAAAATGATGATGAGGAAGCTCGATTTAATGACTCAGTTACATAACAATTACAAAAAAAAACACACCAAAGATCTTATTTCCTTTGTCTTTCTTGTTTATTTTCATGTCTATGAAAGTAATCTCTGAGTATTTGAGAATCCCTGGGGTTTGAAAGGTATAGCCATATATTTTTTTCTCATTCTAGTAATGAGGGTGTCCAATAAGGGTGAAATCTCAGTTCCATTAATTTAATGGAATCTCTTAGAAGAGAACAAAATATCATGTGTTCACAACAGAGGTTGTATTTTGCAAAGCTCTGTTAATGAATGGAGGTGGCTCCAGGTTCTAAAGAACTCCTATGTCATGAATCCTGACAATTCCCCAACCAAACATATGCCTCTGTTGGTTTTTCTTGCTATTACATTTCTCCCTGGAGATAAGATTTTATTCTTTATATTTCTGCAAAAGAGGATCAGTCTTCTTCAGATGCTGCCATTTCAGAATATCTGCAGCTTATGGGTTGCACTATCACTCTGGAAAATGCACTGAGATTGGAGCATCTGATCATGTCTGTACATTATCAGTTATCAACAACTTCTTGAAACTCTCAGACCTTAGACCAATTCTATGAGTTTCTCAAGAATGTAAGTGAAATTTACTTACGTTTTGTAACTCTTTATGGCATAAACCTTAGCTTTGATTAGTTAAGTGCAAGTTAGTAAAAAATTATCCCCCGTATCTGTAGTACTGCATACTTCTTTTTATAAAGTATCTAAAATATGAATTTCATTGTGTTGGTCTAGGAAAAAGCTGCTTGCCATCTTATGAAAGGGTTTCATTCTGCAGTACTGGCAACAGGTGTGAGTGTGTGATTCACTTTCTGGCTTACTAGCAAAGCTCCCATGTTGAGCATCTAACTACTATAATGTTTTCTTCAACACTTGTCCAGCTGAAAAGTATGTCTATCATGCCAGAGGGAGGGATTCATTGCAGGGTTTTACCTCTCCCTTTGAAGAAACTGAACAGCCTGAGAGCAATAGATTCATTTCCAAGATCAGATGAAGAAACAGTGGCCTATAAGAGAGAGACCTTCTACTCCTACTACTAGTTACTCAATCTGTAAAGCTATGGATGTTGTATATACCTGGGCATGTTCTTCTCTGTACTCTGCAATAACTTCCCAGAGGTATGAAATCAAATTGAGAAGTACGCTATGTGAAAAAGCATTGGCTTTTTTTTTTTCATCATCATACATTAGCAGTTCACACCCCGTGTTAATTATATCAAAAAGGGAAAGCTGTGTCTGGAAAGTCTGCGTGAAAGAAAGCAAATCTCTCTAACACAAGTTCTGGCAACAAATTTAATATGAGAATGCATCTTAAATTGCTTTTAAAATGATGGAAATTCCTGCTGACAAAGACACATATTGTGCAGAGAAGCACATATTCCGTCTGCCTGGACAACATGGGGATCCTTTATGCTGAGTAAAGTGGAATGCCTAGTTTCAGCTCCTTTCTGTGGTCAGGCTATGTACCAACTTTGATGGGGAAAAAAAACAAAAAAAAAAGAACAGAGCAATTTTGTTTTTTTGTTTCATTTTAGAAAAATAAATGAGAAATTAGTCTGCGTGGCTCCCATCATGCATTAATTTTCTGTGTAAATACTCTTCTTTTGTGAGAGGGATACTCTGAGGAATGAGTTCAAGACTGTTTGGCTTTTACAGACAGGACAGGGCTTTTTACAACTGCGTGTAGACAGGTAATTGGTGGCCCTGCATGTGGCAGGGGGGTTGGAGATTCATGATCCTTGAGGTCCCTTCCAACCCTGGCCATTCTGTGATTCTGTGATTCTGGCAGACCTATCAGCTGAGTGCAGACTCAGCGTGGTTAGGTATTATACTCACAGAAAACTAAGGTGGAATGCCATAGTAGTATATCTGAGAATATGGAAGAAAGTGCCCAGGAGAGGAAGCTAAGAGCACAACACAAAGGCAGGAAAGGGAGAAAAATCATCACAGCAGAGGGAACTGCACTTGTGGATGGGCTTGAAGCACAATTAGCCTAGGCTTTTCACAGCAGGAGCTGGGTAGAAATAAAGCAGCCTAAGTGTGTGGCTAATGATGAACGGTATTAGCTAGAACAAGGGGCTGAGCCCAATGCATTTTCAAGAGCATCACTGATGTTTGCCTGTTGGTACTACGGGTTGAGGAACTTCTCTTGAGTGGTTTCTTGGCAGGCTCAGTAACTAACAGCTCTTGCCCTTTTTTTCCTCATGTGCAAATAGACTTGTCACGAAGTGACACTGTCAGAACAATGTTGTGGGATGCATTCAGAAGGAGCTTTTTCACTGATTGAAACTCACAGAAATTGTACATGCCATAATATGTAATGCTTATACACGTGATCACCTGGGCCTGATCACCTGCTGAAAATGCTATTGTAAGGGGAAAAAAAAAAAAAAGTGTCATTAAAGCAAAAAGTGAGGCATAAAACACTGCCTTCAGAATTGCCTGGGCATGTGACATGTAAATTCAGCTCGTATAGACATACTTTCCCATGCTTATCTATTTCAGCTCTCCATATTATGCTTCTGTGATTAAAATGTCTCTTACAGCAATTCTGTTTCCAGCAATCTTGCTATTTGCTAAACTAAAAGAAATGTTGTTTTAAGCTAATTTTCAGTAAACTACACTGTTTCCAAAGGCTAGAACTTGAATATTTTATAACCATTACATGATAGTGTCATACACAGTTCACTGAAGAGATCTCAGAGACCTCACAGCTATGAATTTCATACTCTTCGTTTATTAGTGGGTCAACATATTCTTTGACACCCTGCTGAGTTTGTTAGGCTACATATTTATTTATAAGTCTTCCTTTTGTATACAAATCAGTCTCCTGTAGTGTTGCACAGCATACAAAAAAGCTAATATATCACGCAGAATACCAATGAAAACAGCAGAAACAGAAATAGTTTTCTGTATTTATTCAGGAAAGCTCAAATAAAAATATTTCATTTTCTAGAAATTTAGTTGGATTCCCACTCAGTTTATGCAGCTGCATTAAATCTATGTGAATTGCCTAAAGCAGCAAAAGACATTCTAACTCCATTTCTAATTTTAGTCCTTCTAACCCTGAATTTCTTAAGGGTAGTGCTATCTCCATTTCAAAAATTATCGTATCTTACCACCATACAACCTGAGCTGTATGGCCTATAAGAATACTGTCCCATTTCCAGATTAATTTTTAAAAAAAAAAAAAAAAATTACCAGATCATAATAGAGTTTATGGACAAATAAACTCTATTGCAAATCTTCATCACAGTCAGGTACTGTAAACTAAGCCCTTCCCTAAAATCCCTCACTGTCTGTTCAGTTGCACCACCAGAACAAATGAATCAACTGAAAAGCCACAACCTGTTCAAAATTCACGATGCCCTCAGGACCAAACAGAACATTCAGCCATATATTTATGAAGACAAAGGGCAGTATCCTTAAGGAAGGGGTGTTATCACAGAAAATATAGTCACTAACTATGCGAAAATTATTGTCTGAGCATAAATGATAAGAGAGATGTGTATTGTAAGTAAGGAACGCTCTTAGCTTCCACTGAGAAGTTTTCCATGCATGTATTTTATCTAGTTAGATTAGCAGGGTAATATTTCAAAATTAATGAACTACCTGTTTCTATAATAAAGTTAAGAAACAAAGTAATATTAATATCAGAATTTGAAACTTGTATAAATTTCGGAAGCTGTCTCAGTTAATTAAACATGCTGCAAACTGAAAAGCAAAGTTTTCTTAAGCTCGTGGATCTAAATGTTAAAGTACAGAAAGACTTATCTGCCTGATTTTTATCTTTCAAATAGATTTGTACTTCCTGCTGAACTATATAATATATAATTATTGTTTTAGAGAGCAACATTATGAGGGCAAATGTAGCAATACCAGGGCTTTTTGTTTTCTGTGAAGATGGGAAGGGGAATCCAAAATACAAAGGAGAAAAGAGTTAGGAAAAAAAGTCTGACTCTAAAGAAGAAAAACTTCTGTTTTCCAAAGGATATCCCTTATGCTGACTGTCTGCTATAGCTTGATCTTGCTAGTGTCAAGTCAAGAGAGCCAAGCTGGCCAAAGAAAACTCAGCTGATACCGTATTTTAGCAGGTCACTGAGCTTTTGGGGGTGAAAAGGAGAGAGGCTGTGAAGCTAATCCAGATGAGATACCTAATCTCTTGTTTATGTTCCACTGTGATAAAGCCATTTCAGAGCAACAGTAATAATGAAAAGTAAGGAAGTTTAAAAAATTGGAAGGACAGAAAAAAAGGGTGGTGGTGTGGGGGGAATTATTTGATTGTCATTTTGTTTTGGCAGATAACAATACAAAGTGTGAAGGCCACAAGTCTTAATAAAATGCTTCTAAAACAATGAACTTTTGATATCAGCAATGCATGTATTGAAGGACACTCTAAGCACTGTTAAAAGCGTGTTAAAATAAAAAAGTCCTAGGCGACAACTAGATTAACCAGTGGAAAAATAAAACAGGGAAGAATGTCAAAGAGAATTTGTTATTTTGCTCTTACCTACATACGAGTCGTAAATAATTTTCTCCGTGCCAGCCTGATGCTTTTAATTTTCACTTTTTTGCAAGTCAACGTAAGCTTTAACAACAGATTCAGAAAATTCATCCAGAGCCAGTATATGACTGTAGCTGAAAGAATGTCATATTAAGTCAGCTCCTGAAAATTTCCACAGCTGATACTTTCTAAGATTAATTATTTCTGTGCATAACATCCTAACACTTTCATAATGCTATCGAATTACTACTTTTTTTTTACACCGTGGCAAATATTTTCTACAAATTTTAACTTGCTTGCCTCTCATAAAAGAGGTCTATAAGCAACGTGATGAACTTCATTTATGAAGGACACAAGAACTACAAGTATTCTTCATTTCTATAAATCTAGCCAGTTATTTAGCATAACTGCTACATTTTCATTTCTGATGGAAAAAGAGGAAAAAGAGGACTTATTTGTAGACAAAATATTTAAAGATGATAAATAAATGTACTAACAGACTCATACTGATGTTGATTACTAAATGAAAGAGTTTCTGAAATTCCCATTTAATTTCTAGATGTAGAAAGAGCTCATATATTATATACAAGAGCAACTACTCTATTAAAATCAATATTACTGAAGATCATTTTCTGAAACCAGATTCATCTTCAGTGTCAGGTGAAGAAACTCTTTCTAATGATTTTCCTTGGAGAGTCAAGGCTACTGTCCCATACAAATGACAGCTGCAGCATACCATACTTTTTAAAGATTACTACTATGCATTTGTCTCTAGAAGAATACTTGCATGGCTCAGTATCACAAACCAACAGCTGCAGCTGCGTCCCTCAGTAGCACTTAGCAGTTCATAGAGTAAGCTTTTTGCACAGTTTGATTGTGATTTACTTTTAATGTTGTTTTACCTCAGCCTTTCCCAGACACATTGAAATTTTACTTCAACGTTTTTGCTGCTTTCTGTGTTTTTGCATACGTGGCAGATTCAGATGTAGAGGCACAACGTTTTCTACAATAGATAACTTCTGTTGCTTGTTTTCTTGCTTGTAGAGAACATTCGTGTTCCAAGAGCTCCCTTGTTACTCTTCAGACATGGGTGAATACTGCAAACTACGTACTCAGGAATATGTATTACACTGAAAACCATGAATTCACCTCAGTGGTATTTATGACCTTTGGTATTTATTTTCTAAAACCATGTGAGTACTTTTTAGCCAAAATGCTTGCGGAAAACAAGATGTCTCATGAGTACTTATACAAAGGCTCACGCCTAGGAATGTTCATTAGGGCTTTCTCAAACGTCTGATTCTCCTTCTTCAGTCATCTGGTCACTAACCACAAATATTAGTCAGGGAACAGTCAGTTAAGAGTCTGATAGAAATCTTAAATCTTAGCTGAAAAGCATAGCTCAAACACATCTTTTGTTCATTGAATCGTGGCCACGGTGAGTGTGGAAATTACTTTTGTGTCCACAGAGAGTCGGTCAGTCACCCAATGCTCTCATGTTATCTTCTGTATCACATCCAGACAAAATAGGAATGCAGAAGCCCCTGTCCTAGTATTTTGCATTTAAACAGTCGTATAAAAGTGTTTCTGGAAGAGAACTGGATGACCCTTAAGATGTGTTACACAATGAAAAACGTGCCACTATAGAAAGTAACAGGTTTCCTTCCATGTTGAACACTGCCAATATGTCTTGCCTTACAGATCATTCAGAAAGGAAGAGAAGCTGCTAATATAGTCAGTTTGAGAAAGTTTGCCCGGTACGTTTCTTCATTAAAATCTTCTAATCTTAGCAATGATTTTAAAGATGACAAGATGACTGGAATGGATTCAGGGAACTTGAATTAACCAGACAATTTTAATCATCCCATTTACACTTTAAGCATACAATTGACGCTTTTAAAAAGATAAATTTGGCATCCATTTTCCAAGTCCAGACAGTCGGTGTATTTTCCTCAATATATCTGCATATGTCAAGACAGAATTACTAAAAATTTCAATTAAATTACATATTTGGGAAGAAGTCTGAAGTATGTACTTAAACTACAAAAGAATAAAGGACCCTGTGTTTGAATATGGAGAATGTTCCAGCTCAATTTCATGAAAAGAGAGACATCTGAGGCTGCAACTTCTTTCCCATCAAGTTAGAGTTGCACAAACAATAAACATAGCTCTGAAATTCTGAGGCAGTTTCATTGCTTACACATTTTGCTGCTATAGGCAATGAAAGTAAAAGGACATATGGTATAAAATGGCTTTGGATCAGCAACATTTTGGGTACTAAGGTTCAATTCATAAACGAACCTTTTATTACCTATTTATTTGTTTGCAAAAGCATACCTTGAGCTGCATATACAAATATTTTGCGCAGCTCAAGATCTGTTTTTATATATATATAGACTGACCTATTCATATGTAAATATTCTTATAAGCATAGACACCACATGGAGACATTTCTAATGCATTACTTTCTTTGTTCAGTGATTTATTTTGTCACACTATGATTAATCCATATGTAGAGCCAAAATTATTGGCAGATGTTAGCAAACTTTGAAACCTTCAATATGGATCTTATTTGGAATAAAGAATATAATTATGAAATGTTAATTTCTATTCTTTACTTTTTCATTACTGTAAATTTAAGAGTTAAAAATAACGAAAATAAAGTAAGTTCCCAGCAGAGGTTTCATATTCATGACCGTTTTTTGTATCCATTCAGACCAACCTAATAGATATGTCCAAGTTACAATAAAACTTAGAACTTGGAAATTAGAAAAATTCAGTTTTAACACTGCGTTACAGTTTGAAGGTACTGTTTTTTTATTTGTTTCTTTTTCATTGATTTCTAATGTGATTAATTTGACTGACAGAAGAAGTCTTTATTGCTTCGGCAACAAAACAGCTCTTCCACAGAAACATTCCTCATGCTTGTTGGATATGAAATACATGACCAAAATTAAAAAAACAAAGTATTTACTCTTTAAAAACTCTAAACCTGAAAGTAAAACCTTAAAATTTATTATTTATACTCATGGTCTCCTAACAGATCAAGATACAGTTTGGGCATACAGGAAGAATAGCTAGGAACAAGTACTTAGCTGACCATGTTTAGATAACATTCATACATGACCAGTGACCAGCAATCATAGAAAATCCATCTAATACTAAATCACAGCAGAAACTGGAAAGCCATTATGACTAAAATGAAAATCAACATGGACATTGACACAGCCCTTGGAGGGTAAATCCTTACTAATTCCAACCTGAATATCTTCCATTTTCCTGTGCTCAGTTTCTCAGACCATAGTTATTTCAGTGGTGGTTATGGTACACCACTGTTCCCTACTCTGTGTGATCCTCCCTTCCAAAAAAATGCATGAAAAACAGAACAAAAGGAAACATGACTGTGACAATCCCACACCGGGAGAGGTTTCTTCAAAATAAGGCTTGTAAGACTCTGTGGTTCCAACATTTCTCTGTTACAAGGAAATATAAATCTCCTCCCTTTGGTGGGACAGTTTACTACAAATTAGTTTCCTTCAACAGACAAAAAAACCCCAAAACTCTGGGCATGACTTCCTTACAACAACTCAGAACTATTTATTAAGCAAATCACTAAAACCAGACAAACTTCCACTTTACATAAAAAAGAACGTTTTTGAAATGTTTTATGTAAATAAGACACTGTTATAGCAACCGTGCACATGAAGACAAACTTACCTCTCTTACCTCCATCCGAATAAGCTGGTTTTCTCTTTCACCTGGACAGCTTTCAGTTCCACAAGATGCTTCACAGGCAATTACATGTTCATTAGTATATGAATGGCACTAATAGACAGGAATAGAGAAAAGAATAGTTTGTATTATCAATTTAAAAATCATGAACAAAACATTCAATTACTGTTCTGAGCAGTCATTCTGATTTTAAGAAAGTGCACTTCTATGTATTCCTGAGAAATTACAGACATATAGCATCATGCTCACTGAGGCAAGATACTTGCTCTGTGACTTACTACTTTTTGTTTGGTTTTCACTCAAATAAGCTTTTCTAAAACATATGAAGAAAGATTTTTAAGATTGATCCAGGTTATACAAACTAAGTGACTCTCATGCAACCAAGAATTAGGGAACCTGCTTGGCAGGGGGGTTGGACTCGATGATCTCTGGATGTCCCTTCCAACCCCTACAATTCTGTGATTCTGTGATTCTCTGATTTATACTTTATATTAAGTATAGAAAAACTTATTTTCTCCTTGCTTGCCTCAGAAAGATCTGAAGTATTCAAACATTGTTGCATAGGCATTTGAATATTAGACGCTCCACTTATTTCTATTACTATTTAGAACAGGCTGAGAATACGTAGGTAGGGCAAAAGGTTAGAGATAAAATCTAACATTCACTTTATGTATTATTTAAAATCTACAGAATACATTAATAAGAAACTACAGAACTTTGTTGAGAATCTTCTTTTGCGGCAAATTTTCTGTAAAAAACATTTTGTTCTTTTCGTGCCATATGGATCAACCCAGAATAAACCTAAAGAACATAACAGTATAGAAGACTATTAACATAATAAAAAATATATCATGGTGGTTTACAGTTCAGTTTGCACTTTTCTAAACTACCTTTCACATTTTCCTTTTCAAAATAAATAAAGTGTAAGAAGGTTTGCTAGTGTGGTTTCTAAAATTTTCTTCATGGGAACAAAAAACAGGAAAAACCACAAGGGAAGCATAAATTAAGAGCATGTACACGCTCAGCCCAGAGCTGAATATGTCATAACAACATCCATGCTTCAGGACAGCAGCTGAATGTATTTTTCTTTATTCACTGCAAACAATTGAATATGATATCATCACGCTGACAAGATTCACCATCATGACAGCCAAAGTATAGAAGACATCTCCGTTCAGATCTGAGTAGCCTGCAACTGCAAGCAGTCTAGCTTACCCCTGTTCCTCCTTTTACCATTGGCTGCCAAAGTCTTCCCACACCTTCCAGGATGGCAAAGCATTGGCAGCAGACTCACCTCTCTTCCCTTTGAGAGCTTCTGGCTCTCTGCTCTCCATCCCTGCGTAAAGCAATGGAGTCTGGGTGCTAGGCTGAGAGAAGGTGGTCTGCTGTTAGGGCAACATTTGCTCCTCGAATAGTCGTTCTTCCTAGGGAAAATCTTGGCTGGTTTGATATGTGATAGCATAGTGGTCACACTGTTTCCACAGAGGTGCAGGCAAAAGGAAGTCTCTCAAGTTCTGTTTCTGTGAATGCAAAAGAAGGTGAAAGCGGGTTGCACAGGAAGAGGTGGGAAAGAATAACTTCAGGGAGAAAAAAAAGTGCCACTTCAGAGAAATCTGTGGGTTTCAGCCCCCAAAAGGGAATACCATTAAGTCTTGCGTATGAGTTTCACAAAAGAAAGAACTGTGCTTAGAGACAGGTAGGAGATAGGTGGGAGGTGCAGAGCCATGCATGTATGCTGAATATAGATCTAATCCAACCACTGTAAAACCAAAATCTGGATACCTTAACTAAGGGCCTGTAATTACACCTAAAAATCATTCAAACTCTACAACCCAATCAAGATTTACATTATACTATTAACAGAAATTCCCAACAGGATAATACTCTCAGAAATGCCGATGATATATATTTTTATATACATCATGTATAAAATACATAAGCTATCATTTTATTGATTTTTAAAACTTTTATGACACAGGTCTCCAAAGATATCTTACAGAAAATGTAGAGTTAAGCTACAGGGTGATTCAGAGTTATTCTTGAAATGTGTTCTATACAACCAGAAGAGCTTTCTCTTGCCTAATCTTCCAGATTTGGTGAATGTCATTATGTACTGCATTAGTATTCCCTGTCAGAACTCTGAAGACTCTAACCACAGAAGGAGGAGGTGATAGTAAAGAATCATTTCAATTCATCGTAGCTATTTTCAACAGTAGTGCAGTCCAGTTATGGGAAAGGTGTTTGAGAGTGAGCTTGAAGGCCATTCTAAGCCTTCATACTTGTCCCTATTTCACTATTTAAAATTCATTATTTTTTTTTTAAATTATCTAGCTCTTCCAAGAACTAACGACAGAAAAAGTGAGAATCAAATTTAATGTTGCTTTTTGTTGTTCTAGTACAGCAAAACATTATTTACATGACTTTTCAGGATGTTTAAGCCTGCCACTAACTTCTTACAAATCATATTACTATGAAAATGTACTTTTAAAAACTGGAGCTTAATTATCAATATTCTTTTATATTTATGAATATTAAAAAAATATGTTAGATAACTAACAAAGTATGCAAGAGAACCTTATCCTTACCTCATCACAATTTCTTGTGGCATGCAGACTACCTGTATTTAGCTACAGAGCATTTGCAAGTTTATTTTTCTTTTAGGGAAAGCAAGCTGGAGCTATCAAAGTACAGCTCTTTCTGTCTTAATCTCAAGTTCTTGTTTGGCCTTGGAAATGTTAGAAACATACTGAAACTTTAATAGTCTGCAGGAGGAATGGTATACAGGCATATCCTATGCTTTCTTAGTTACTGACCTTGAGGTTGTCTTAGGACTGAGTGGCTACTAATCACTGTAAGTGCAACAAACATGAGTAGGCAAACAGTAATTCCTCCTAAACAGCTGAAATTCCTGACCTGCTAGAAAATCAGTTTCAGAAAGCGGGGGCAGTTGAGCAGCATACAGGATCACACCCATTTGGTACCGAAGGGAAATTCCTGCAGCTAAATCCTAAATTGCATACCACGGTTTGAAGAAAATCTCTGGTACAAATCTGTCCCACACTATGTGACACATCTTCCCTTGGTAAACAATAAATAAAATCAGCTCTAAATTAGCTGGAATCATAAATTCTCTAATTAACGGGTGGCTTTGGTCAAGTCCACACAGCTGACCCACCCAGAGCTGCGAACAGATGGCTAATAACAGCCTAGGAAATCCAAGTGCTTCTGACAATTTGTCACGTCTCCAAGCTGTGGTGACAAGTGCCCCCCTGACACCTGCTGCAACTCCAACTTACAGTCTTGAACGTTATTGTCAACTGCAGCTAAGGTAGGATTTTTTTTCCCATGTGGTTATTGCAAAGGGCTTTTCGGGTGGCTATTTAAAGCAGATCTTTGTCTAAATTAAGCATATGGATGCCTGTGCTGGATAAGGAAAGGGAAAAAAAAAAAACGCTGTGAATTATGAAGTTATATAACAATTTGGAAAATACTTCGTATCCCAGACAGTTTACAATGGGTTCCAAGAGAGACATGCTGTAGTTACAAATTAAAATGCTTTGGCACTTTTCCAGGCAATAATTTATCTTCCCTGGGTGAATCATTATATTTACTTGGCTTAGATTATAGTGGAGGGTCATTAAAAAACATTCTGGTTCCTCCACCAGATTGCAATAGTTTGCATTTATCACAGCTGGAACCACGCACCACATTTTAAAAAATCAGTTCAATATTGGCTAAAAATTGATGATGAAGGAAATTTTCATGATCAGTTCTCTGCAACTGTATCAGAAAAAAAGAAGTGTAGGCAACTTTTATGTTTGCTCAAACATTATTAAAACAACAGCTTTATCTTCTCAAACCATAAGTGAAGCATTTGCAGCATCGGGGCTGACCCTGATCTTCTGTATATTCTCTGCTTAAAGGACATGAGCAGGAAATGGTCAGCTTAAGGACACAATGAAAGGAAACACAGCAGCAAAGGTTTCACTGATAACATGTGATTTGAAGTCAGTGAGCAGATTCAGTCAGTCATCCAGCTGTTCGGGCCAAAGTCTATACAGCAGTCTGCTGACTCCTACAAGACTGTGTCACGAAAACATGTGGAAGACTGACGCTTGACATGGGCAGGGAAAGCAGAGTGCTTTCACACCATCAGATGCTGTGGCTCAGTTATTTCATGCCAGAATCAAGGAAAATTATGCTGGTTTCGAAATATTTGTTTTTCTAAGAATTAACTGGGCCAAATAGAAATAGGACGCTGATACGAGGGTGTATTTTTATGTCACTGCTTGAGTATCACTAGGTGTAATGCAGTTCAGGTCAGAGCCAGAACAGCAAAGTATTCCACACCCAAACTTAAGGACAGATTTATTTATTTTTTTGGAGGTAGTTTTTTTAGAAGGCATCAGCAGTTTGGAGGCTGAATGTTGAGAGCATGTTTAAAAGGATTTTTAAGGTACACGATGAACGCATTTTATAATTTCCACGCAGTGGTTTTCTTTCTTCACACTCAACAACAAGCTCATGCCAATCAACTATCAAAAAAAAAGTCTTCCTTGAGAGCAGCAAGAAAAGGAAAGATGTATCTTGGATGGTGTACTTCTATGCAGATTTCATAAGCCTAGTTGAATTGACTTCTGGTCTTGGACTGTAATTACAAGTCTTGTGCTTGGAGAAGAACAATATCCTCCATATTTTTCAAGACATGTTAAGTCAGAAGAAAAACAGACTGACTTCTTTTTTAATTTTGAAAAGCTAGAAATTTCTTAAACTATGACACTATGATTTCAGAAAACAATCACTACCAGCTTGCTCAAGAAATCAGAAATTTCTTTATGTTTACCAAATCTACATGTGGATTTCAATTTCAATGTGATTGGATAGATCTTTTCAGCCCAGAATGGAATTGTTGATCAAGAGCAGAGGAATAGCAGAAAATAGTTGCTGGCTGTTTGAAGTGGGTAACTCAGGCTTCTGATGTCATCTAATGTCTGGTTCAAATTTTTCTGTTCTGTAAGAGCAGTTTGACTTTCTTTCCATTTCGTTTATACAAAGTACCAGTATTAAGAAAGATAGAAGGGACAAATATTGTATACTAGAGGAAAGAGACTTCGAGCATGGAATACCCCATATCCTAAGGAAAGCTCTCTACCCAACAATTCATAATCACAGAACGAATCAATACTTCTAAGAAATTCTAAAAGGCCATGTGAATGTTCCATTGCAGAATTGTATATTTTAAACCTCAAATCATTTTGCAAATAAAATTCTTGTTTTCTGGCCAGCCCTCCTCTCAAAATTCGCCTCTTAAGCAGACTTGTAAAAAGAACTGAAAGCACACAGAGTTCTGCATTTTACTCGTCATTTGAAGGTTCTGTAGTGCTTGTTCAGAGTTGCAATAGTTCTTCATGACCCTGGAGGTCTTCATCAAAATGACACTAACGCTTACATGTCCTGTGGAGTTCTCCAAGAACTGAAAATGATAAATAAATATGCCATTTACTCACACAAATCTGTTGCCTAAGTATTCAGGCAAGAAACTTTAATATGCCGATCAACTGACATCCCTGCCTACGGTAAAAAAAAACATTTCTGTTTTCCCACCTTTGATATATCTAGATTCTGTGTATGCATGCTTGACAGAGGACACTGATCACCAATAAATTAGGTATATTAAATGAAATGCTATATTAATATTATATGCTAAGTTATCACTGAATTAGATAAATCCCAACTCAGCCAAAAGCCTTTTTTGTTCCCCCCATTTACATTTTCAGAAAAAGAAAGGGGCAAGCTCTCATAGCTCAAGGAGAATCACTTGTAAGTAAGCACTGCATTTGTATTCAATATCATCCTCCCTCTGTTTTGAGCCAAGAATAAACCAAGCACTGATCAAGCATTTAGACAAAATCCAGGCTAGTATTTACTAATAAGAACAAGAAAATAAATGGTGTCTTTCTCTTTTATGGTCTAAGACAGTCTTTTATCTCTGATTAATGAACTGCTAGTTATCAGAATACTGTTTGTATTATTGCAAACATCCTATCTTGACAGCAAGAATATCTACAGCTAACAGCATATAAGATAGCTGGACCAACATTGTGAAGAATACATCCAGCTTTCTGAAAATTGCAGCCCTATAATCTTGACATTGAATTACACACCTGTAAACACACAAAAAAATGAGGTAAATACTCTATGTGGCCCAACTCCAGACCTGTTATTTATCCAATGTTCAGTTTTAACTGGTACCACTAATGTAGAAATAGAAGAACTTGATGAAATTAGGAAGAACAGAACATACAGTCAATATTTTAATTCATTTAGTTATAATGTAAAATCAATAAAGGACATTGGAGTAGCCAACTGGTGTAGCTGTATACAGCTTTACCAGTGAAGATTAGACTGGCAAATGAATAGTCTCCCTCCAGAGGAAAATCACAGAAAATCTGAGAAAGGATGACTTGAGATATTTAGAAAGAGAAATATTGGACCTATTCCATATTATGAGTGTTCAACAAATGTAAGACAAGGAGAACAAGTTTGGCACTTTTCATTAAAGATCTCTTGCTCTTGGAGATGGAAGATTAGCTGGATAACATGAGACAGCTGCATCCTTTGCTGCAGGAGACTTTCACAATTCATTTAGGCTTTGCCTCAAGTGCCAAATTCTCAGCTCTGTTCTTGAATCCATCTGTCATCATTTCCTCCCATGAGCTTTCCATTCCTTTCACTTTGTATCATTTGCCAGTATGCACCGTCATTTCTCCTAGCAGAACTTTCACAGTGCACTAAGTTATCAGAGGACTTGTAGCTGAACGTTTCTATGAAACAGCAATGTTCAAGTGAAGTAAAGATTGGCTTTCTCAACTTTTGGGTTTTTTTACTTGTCCTTTTAGATCACAAATGCTTGAAGGAACATCTTATTTACCAGGCACCCCTTTCAAAGACACAGGGCTTCAAACACCACGTTGTGACTACCCCTCACCTCAAATAAGGGATTTTACTTCACAAGTATTTTCATGGTGAAGGTTTAGATTATTGCCTTTGTGGATGAAAAAAAAATAAAAGAAAGAAAATAGAAAATATGTAAGATATTCACACAAAGGATTGGACAAGTACATTCACCAATGTACTTCTGTTCATCTCAAATGACTAAATATTTTGGATCATATCTATTGTTAATTTTAAGCTAGAAAAGCTCTGTTTTTATAGAAACTAGAAGGTTTTCAGTTTCTAGAAACTAAAAAGTGAGAGAGATTGACCTTCCAGCTGTTGGATAGGAGAAGCTAAAGTAAGAACTGTGGTTGTTTGTGAAAACCAAGACTTGGCATTTATCTCTGGCTGGGCAATATCTTCCTTCCTTGTTCCTGAAGGCTGAAGGAATTGCAGATTCTTCTCAGTCTCTACAGCACTCTCAGTTGCCCAAGCATAGCGTTATTGAGTTAAATACAGACACCCTAGCCAGAGGATAGAGAGTACTATGGATCCAAGTATATTCGAGTATTTCTAGCTTTAAAATAGATTTAAAGTGCTCATGCAGGAGGAAGCTTGGTGGCTAGAAGGAAGCAATAACACTATGACCCTGCAGTAGGCCCAAAGTGGTGAAGGCACTGATCTGCCAGGGGTGAGTTTCTGTTACCTGAACGAGCATTTAGTCACTAGAGTGGTCCAAATGTCCACATGGAGTGAGAGAACTGGCTCCCAGTCACCACCATCGACTTTTACATCTTGCACTTCACGCTACAGGTGTAGCATTAATACATAAGATATACAGCGCTGTAATCACGGAAATTACAGCAGTTCTTTGATTTTTCCAGCTATCCAGCAGTCCATTTCCAGCTCAGTATGTTCTTCCCGTTGGATTTCTCCTGCAACACTGCGCACAACTGCACTACTGAAATGCTGAAATAGCTGAAGGAGATATTACTGGTAAGATGTGCCTTTCTAAAACAAGTCCTTTGCCCCAGAGGACAATCTGTCCATGAATCGGGGACACAAATCTGTCCCTACAGCTGGGTCCACGCAGGAGAATATCCTGTTACATTTCTGCTACAGCACCTAACAGAAATAAAAATACAGCCCTATCTTTAATGCACAGGATCTTGATGAACCACTGTATGGAAACATGAAATAGCTGTCTCACTATTCCAATGTTTGAATCTTCAGACTCCATCCACTCCAGCCACACTTTGGCTCCCAGCAAAGAATTTGAGCCCCACAAGACAAGTCTTCAAGACAGATTTTAAAAGGAACACAGTTCAAACAAATGTTTGGCCTAACCAATCCTTTTCTTCCCAGGCAAACCCACAGCTGCAACAGACTATCTTGACACTTGTATACAAACTCCCAGATCTATTGATTCAGGCAAGAAGTAGTTCCAGACAAGTTTCTTATTTCTTAAAGCTATCCAGTGCCTCTCACTTTAAATCTCCTTCCTGGACCTAACAGCTAGCACAAGCGTAATAGAGTAAGGTTAATTATGCCACATTTGACATCCTTCCTGGCTGCGGTTTAATTAAGTTTCAATTCTTACTCTTTAATAAGGATTGCTTCTCATGTACCCTGGATATCTTTTCCAAATAGTAACACTCAGGTTGCTCTTTTGAGCAAACATAGTAAGCAGTTTATTTTTTTTCTCATAATTTACTACTGATCCCTTTTAGATAGTTACAGAATCTATGGCTTTTGCCAGCTTTACCTATGCAACTTGCAGTTTTAATTTTTCTTAAATTCCACTCTGGATTTGTTATTTCTGTGGCAGCTTGAACTCTTTCCAAGATAGTCCTCCTCTATACCACTTTACTTCTGTTTTCCTTGTCCCTGACAAACTGTTTTTCCAGCATCCTGATTTTTATTATTGCTCAAGATTTAAGAAGGGATGCATGCACAAACATGGAGGCTATTTTTTGAAAAGTACCTCTCAGAATTCTGCTGATTTACCGCGTGTATGCAAGCCCATGGCCTTTACCTCCTTCCTCCTCTTTTACATCCAGCATTATTTTCTTCACAGAACTGATTCCTTTTATTAATTAGATTTTAAAAGAAAGGTTATCTAAGATGTTTTCAGTGGGTTGTAAACTCATCTTTCACTGAAGCTGTGCCCACCTGCACATAAAAAGGACTATTGTCCTTTCTGTTCATGATGAACATTAGCCAGTTTACAAAATGCACTCAGTACATTTCTTTTCCCAGATGTCTGACTTATATAGCTTCTGTAGAATATGGTGCTGAAAACTGCCTGGTCCCATATTGTCAGTGTAAACTTAGTTCAGCTTTATGTTGTGAATCCTTTTGCTGCCTTGCACTTTTCTTCATGTAGGCACAGGCTCTGACTAAAACTGTTCTTGACAATTTGTTCAAAATGTCTCTAACATATCACTCTCCTTCCTTACCCAGAGAGCAGTATTATAACATGCTCACACTTCATTTGATCTGCCTGAGTTAAGAAAAAATATTAAACAGATGAAAACTCTATAAAATAACATTACCTTAAATGTTTTCCTTCTGCAGAGCATTTATTGCTTGACCACATGGAATCAAACATTCACTGAACTCGCCTCACTTGTCCTATCAATTACCAAAGAGTTTCAGCTAAAATGAAACTTCTAAATTCTCTATTCTCCCACAAGATATTTTCTTAATTTCTATATTGTTGACAACGTCTAGTTTTCTATGACTGCCCTCTCAAGTGCTCATGGGTTTCTAAGGTGCTTACAAGATAAGTTTTTCTGTACCTTGTGACTTTACCAGAATTGCCATGTTTTGTTGAAGTCCATGCAACAGGATTCAAGGGACTATGCAAATACTTTCTCCTTCATTAAAAGCAAAAGAAAAAACAGCACCCTTTTCTCCCCTGAAATAAAATAACAATTAAAAACAACAACAACAACGCTGAAGTTATTTGTAGAAAAAAACTTACAAGTATGAAACATCTTCACACAAAATATGAAGGCAAATTCTGTAATAAACTGCAATTGTAGAATCCATTTAAAATCTTATTTTTCTAAACCTTGCTTTCACAATGCCTGGAATAAGCATACTGCATCTCACTGGCTCTCCACTGGCTAGCCACAGCTATACAGTATAGCTCATATAACCATGGTTTTCCCATCCCCATCACAAAAGAGAGAGAAGAGCACAGATCTCAGTGCAATTGTCACAGTCAGGTGGAACTATTGCTTTCAGCTTTGTAAAGAGACTGCATAGAGAGATGATTAAGAAACTTAAGCTCCAGCAGCTGCTTTCTAGTTTGTAATTAAGCAGTGTGTCACACAGAGAGACTATTAAACTGATGCTGCAGAAATCTGTAGCGACTGCTGCTAAGCTTATGGGCAGGACTTAAACTGTTTTTTCTTTTTTTTAATATAGAGCGAGCCTCAAAGGTTTTCAATGTGATTACTTGGGAGACCACCTATCTTGGCAGTTGATTCTGTTGTTTTGGTGGTCAGCAGAGGAATTCAAGCTAATAGCCTTGTCATACAGACAGGACAGATTTGGCAGAAGGAGATCTGGTGGACAGCCTTGAACTCTGGAACTTATTCTTCAGCAGCAAAATGGGGATAATAATGGTCCTCTACCTCCCAGTAGGGTGCTTAGGCTAAATTCATTATTAGACATTTTCAGTAATGCTTCTGGTTTTGTTTCCAAGGTAATGAATAGGGATGGGCTGGAAATCCCTTAACAATAAAGCTTACGGAGCTTAAAGGGCAGTGTGAGTTAAGGGGTCACAGCACTTGTGGCAGGAAACAGTTATTGCAGAATCTGGTAGATAACTCCCAGCTCAATCAATTCTAGTCAAGGCGGTGATAATGTTTCTCTGGCGAAGGCTCAGACACTCATGAAGACTGCTCAGCAATATTCTGTCTTCCCTTGTAGAGAACTGATCACAGTGTTAAACTGAGGGAAAATACTTTCTGAACTGCGTGGTACATTGCAAAAACAGGCAATTAACATCAGTTCCTTCCTTGCAGCCAAGAGTACTTTAGTAGGCCAAGATTGTGTAAGCGTCCAAGATGGTAGCAACAAGATTCCTTACAATTCCCATCAGCCATTAAAAAACAACTCTCACGTATTGATTTCAAAGTTAAAGAAGATCTCTCCTCTGACAGTACTTTGCACAAAAGCCCGAAGCTACACTCTTCAGACAACTTCCTTCCTTGTCTAGAAAGCTAAGCAGAATCCTCCGCTGTACCTGCGCAAGGTCAGCTCCAGGTCGGGCTGTGCATGAGAGCTTGTGCAGCTCAGAAGACACTAGTAAGGAATGCTATATTCTGATATATATGTCTGTGAGAAGTCAGTGGTGTTTCTTCCTGGCAACAACACGCAATTATCTAAATAATTAAAAGACCCGAAGACAGAATAAAACGCTTTTCCACATGTGAACGTCAGCTGAAACCTGTAAGTGAGCAAAAGTTACAGCTTCTATTTCTCACTTGACTCTCAACAAATAAAGAAAAAGCCATTGGTCATACTCATATCTGGTATGTACCTGAAATATATTTATATGCCTTGTACCTTCATATGTTCAGAACAAAGAAGAGATGAGCAAGCTAGAGAAGCAGTGTATCGTGCACTGAAGGCCGTGTTAGCAAAACTGCTAAATGAGCCTCCTGGCACTGGGTGGGCCAGGGGCTCCCTTAGCAACACATAATGCATTTGGCATTGGCACATCGCATCAGGAAATCCCATTTCCTCACTTCAGAGATCGAAGGATGGATTGCCAGCGCACTAGATTAAATGGTTTCTACTAATGTTTGGTTTTTGTTGTTGCTGTTGTTGTTGTTGTTTTGTTGTGTTTGTTGTGATTTTTAATAGAAAGAAAGTGTCATCTAATGTTCTGCATGGAAAGTCCTAAACTAGGACTGACATCCCTGCGTACCACCGTATTTCTTTACAAGGAAACCCATCGCCGTTGGATTTAAACAGCAGAAACTTTTATCACAAATAGAAATAAATAGTGATTTTTGCTCATATTTTTATGAAGGCTAAGTGTGGTTGCTCGGTTTCTGGCAAGCTGACAGTGTAGCCATCTGTTTTACAAATTCTTTGCATCACTCTGGAAATAGACAACCCAAAACTGAAATGTAGTAGAGCAGCATTTTCCTTTGAACCACCTGCTACACATGAAGAACAGTCAGATTTCAGTAGGGCACAGGCTTCAAGCTGCATGTGGGCAAAAATTCTGACCATTTAAGTACACAAAATGAACTTAAATCATTTAACTTGTATTTTCTTACAACTCAGCTTGTGTAACTTACTTTTATGCTTATTATATTTGCAGTCACACATACAAATATACATATAGAGAGAGACCACTTGAGAGAAATTATGTGTTAAAATAATAATAATAACAATATCTCTATTATGAAGCAAGCAGGCCAGGGTGAAGAGAGAAGGAACCTGGTTAGAAATTCTTACTGTAGATGAGCAGTTCACAGGCTGTCAGTAAGAGCAAATCTAATTCTTATGGAGCATAAAGGGAGACAAAGCAAATCAAACCACTACCAGGAATTTAAAGATAAATGAAAGAAAACTAATTTTAAGAAATATTTTTTTCCATTCCATTTGGGTTTTCATGTGTTTACCCTATCTTATTAATATGTCTTCTTGGTCTCAACAGTTCATTCAGTTTTGAATCAGTTTGAATTCTAGTACATTACCATCACTACATACACTACATACTTACTTATGTATATTATTACATCACTACATACACTAGCATCCAAATTGAACCAAGTTCTACTATTGAAATATGAACAAATTATCTAGTACTGGTAAACTTGATCCACACATCTTGAAGAAACTATACAGGGTGAGATCCAGATTTTATAGAGTTTTTTTTACCAACAGTACTGAAGCAGTGAATTGCTATCCAAAGTGGTTTGGGGTGGGTTTGCAGTTGTTCTTATGACATTAGCTGTCCCTAACGTGGTTCGAATGTCAAGTAGTTGCTGTCAGGATGGAAGTAGGTGTGCTCAAAATCTCTAAAGCAAAAGGGAAACTCCACCTAATTTGTAATTGTTTTATTGTATTGCCAAATATCTAAAAGATTGGCAGTGCAAAGGTGGTGTCCCTAAACCTGTAGACACAGAAGCGATTTCATAAAAGCTCGTTTTAAAGGAAAGTATTTCTGACAGTGCCTGAGAACTGGAGATGGCATTGCCCCAGACTAGAAGCCAAAATGACGCCAGTTAAAATGACAGCTTCATTGGGTAAGATGTGAAATTAAGAAATACAAGGAGTATAACTGGTTATGCAAAACAGCCACATTTTAATGAGATATTTGTCTCAGTGTAATCAGCCTATATTCTCTGCACTGCTCAATGTCTTTTCTCTCCCAGTGGGTTTGGAACTGCTTAAAAGGCCTATTCAGAAAGCATTAGTACATTTTTTTAATGGATATTTTTCCACTTCTGCACCAAGTGAAAATGAAAAAGTATGTCTGTAGTGAAATACTGAGCAGTAAAATGTGATAAAGGCAGGAGCAACTTGTTCGTACTCATGAAATATTGTTAAATAAAGGATAGCAAAGGAGTACAGTTAAACAAAGACTGGGGTCCTCCACTAGACCCATAAGCATTGTACCCTTCAGTATCTTTAGAAGAGGAAAATTGCAACACTCAGAAGATATACAACTTTAGAAGGAAAATACAATATCATGCACCAGAGCAACACCATGAGACAAGGTTGTACATTCAAACCAACACTGTCCTCAAGACTAAGCCTCTTCCAAAACAACTGATGAAAGTTATAGAGGGACTGCCATTGCAGTTGGGAAATATCCCATTAAAAACACAGACCCACGCTTACAGTGCTCTAATCTGTGGCAAATTCTTCTCTTTTCAGCAGCATCCATTTCAGTGTCCATTTCAATTAAGGTTGAAGGATCATGTATATCAGGACTTGTTTTATTTAATATTGGAAAATCAGCAAATATCTCTTACTGTTTTAGGACAATTTGTAGTGTCTAAGGGACAAAATAACTCTTTCGGTTAAAATTACACCTCTCCAAAACAGTTACTGCTGCACCGTTTTCATCTGGCCATTAGCTAGAGGATGCAGGAAGGGCTCAGTTATATCCCCCTCTCTTTGAGATCTATAGCTGTCATGCTGTAGGTATGTCTCAAATCCAATTGGAATCAACAGAAGACTTGCCAGTGGTTTTGGTGTTTCATTTTCTCATCAAGACTTAACAAGCTTAGGTTTCTGCCACAGTTAGAAATTTGGATTCAAACTCCCTTTACTTTTCCCTTAAATGCTATACATTTTGGCTTCTAAGCCCATGAGGTAGAGGAAAAATGCTCAGTTTCACTGTACAGATTTACAGATAGGAATTGCTTAAGCATTAGTAGCACGGTATAATTCTTTTCTTACAGAGTTCACAGCCAGCAACATCCAGAATCTCTCAGTTGCCCATCTGAAGATGCGGTAAACAAGCATCTGCTGCAGAAAGTTTCATTTGTTTATTTTTAGATATGCTCTCCTTCCCAGTTTGAATTTCAGAAGTATCAAATCTCTGGCACTGTGACAGCAATCAGGCATAGTGGGGCAATAAAGTTACGAGCTGTCAACAGTAATTGAGGCTGGGTAGCAATAATTGGCCATACAGAGCCAGTTCTATCATTTTTAAAGTTGGACTTCAAATCATCACATCAGCATTAATTCAGTCTTGATTAGAGTTCTGCTTTTTCCTTGTTTGTCCTCAGCTTTGCAGTTCTTCTGCTGATCTGAAATACTGGACTCACACAACGTTGGAATTTTGGGTCCCCTTGCAGTTGTAGACTTTGATGGTCCTCAGTGCAGCCCTGTGTAATGGGTGTAGTAAAACAGTGGGCAGCAGCTATCCATACCTTACTGAATCAAGATCCTGCCAAATACCACTTCTGAATATATGGTCAGTCTGTTAATGAGTGAAAAATTACTTTTCCCCCAGCTCTTGTTTGAAATATGCATTTATTTGACATCAGTCTGCAGGCTACCATTCAGCCAAATATATTAGAACTGGAGAATTATGCAAAATTCTCATCAAGTGCTGTAGGTTAATCAGAAAATCATCCATTAAAATTGTTTTCTAAAATGGTTAAGCATTTCTTATCTTTTGTACTGATGACTCCTCAAAACCTCTATCTAGAGAATAAAGAATTTTGAAAATAAATATACGCATTTTGCTGAATAACAGTTTGAAGCATTAAGACCAAAAAGGTCAAACTTTATTTCCTGCATCGCTGAAAATCTACGTGTTTCTGGTGTGCTACTGACCCCTAATAGCTCACTAGATGTGGTTTAAAATGATACATCTGAATGGAGACTGAAAACTGGTTCGGATTCTCAGATTTCTTAGCGAAGCATACAAAACAGGGATTTTTCCAATCCTTTTATAAAAGATTACAATAGCAGATGGGCAAGTGAAGGAACAGCTAGCCACTGCTTGGAAAAAAAAAAGTTTATATGCTGTTTACTAGAATAAGGACAACAAGCCAAGAACACCTACACAGATTTTTATGTTAAGATTTTGCATCCTGTGCTTATTGAAGTACCCTAAAATTAAGATGAATTGTTCACTCTTATCATGGAAGCTAGAGAAACTCACTTTGAACTAACTCAGGATTTCTTATCTAGAAAAATGGTGACAAACAACAGGTTTTCTTTCCTTCCAAGAGATTCTTATTTTTCCTATTACATGTATTTTAGAGATTAACACGTGCATGAACAGCATTATATCATTTTAGGCTGTGTGCTTTCAGTATTTCATTTACTTTTAATATTACACTACATTTTCTGCCACAATACACTAGCTGACCAGATAAGAAGCTACACCTTTAGGATGCCTTCACTATAGCAACCTAGAAATCATATTCTGAAGAGATTTTACATAAGGATGAGGAATTAGAAATCAGATACTGAATGCATGCAATGTGGATCTCAGTCAGACTCCTTTAGGCAATATCTGAACCATCCAAAAGGACATGTTTTATGCATTGGAATATTCATGTGCTTTCATACTTTTGCGGGCACAGAGTGATCTTATTTCAACAGTAATATTATTTTGGAAACTAACCATGTCATTCCGATTTTAGCAGGAGTTCTCCACTCTTTCTAACCAAATGTATGTAAGTTTTGCACAGGTGGTAAATTGTCCAGTATGAAGAGTCTGAAATGTAGCTGACACCATCTAACACAACTAAGGCCATTAATGCAACTTCTTCTTGTAGAAATATGAAGCTTATGGCTCCCTCACTGTACCCATTTACAGCCCATCTACATTAGCTATCCTGTGTTTCTCTCTGCTTTCTTTCAGATATTGCACTATTTATTTCCAGGACAGCGTTGTAAAAATGATTAGAGAAGGAAGAAAAACAAAGTTAATTCACAGTGATATTCATGCAACTTTTAACATTAGCACTGATACAACTGTCATTCACAGTATTTGCATCTCCTCACTTGGTGAAGCTAGCAAAACAAAAGGAAAAGAAGAGGCAGAATAGCTCCACCTCTGGTTATGAACTATGATTCTTTTTTTTTTTTTTTTTTGTGCTTCTCTTAGCTGAGAAGATGATCTGCATCACTACAGTAGAAAAACATCATTTCCAGCTCTGCCAAAAGTGATGTTTTTTGAGCAGATGTGGAACTTTGCTAAAGCAAATGAAATCATAAGCATAGTTTGCATACGTAAGTGGTTTACCAAGATCTGTGTTCGTCACTAATTGTCTTATAAACATTATAAGTAACGCAGATGGCACAGATCACGGCATATTTTCTACCATAGGTCAACATAAAACTATGCTGGGTAAAAAAACTGGGATCCAGGTGATGAGTGAATAGTGTGTATATTGCATTACTCAAACATAGTGAGTTAAAAATGATCCTTGAAAGAAAAATGCTTGTTGTGATTTATTCCATCAACGAAGCATAATCTCAAGGGGAAGTGTCTGGTCTGGTAAGCCACTTATACAAATGTATAATTCCTCTTCCTGTAGTAACTCACTTTTGCTTCAGAAAGGAGAGAAGATAGGGCTGGCAGATACAACAGTGGAGGTCTTGCAGTCATGCCATCTCTTTCATGTAGGAGATGTAAGTTTATAAATCAAAATAAAGCTTCAGAGAAGATGTCAGAGGAACTGAGTTATCGCTTGTCATTAAGCCTACCCTTAATTTTTTGTACAACACAAATTGTCTGCAAGTTTTGTAGAAACACAGATGGCACGAAACAGTTTTTATATCTCCTCATTCACACAATGTTCTACTGTAGTCTTTTAGGCAGAGTCAATGGCTAAGCCTACACAAGTAACATTTACTGAACTTCCTAGTACTGGGAGTTCACTTTTGGCAGGCTTCACGTTAACAAAGCACATTTGGCATGCGTGTTTCTGTTTGCCTCATTACTCAGAATAAACAAGGGAGATCTGAACTGCAAGCCTGAGGTAAAATCTTAGATTGTGAATTCAAGATAAAATCCATGTAGACGAAAAGTGGGGCTCTAACTTTTTTCACCCCCTAACATCATCTTCCACCTCGGTGACAAGAATTTTCCTTTTGTGCAGGAAGGCCTGGAAGGCATCCTTTTAGGAATTATCAGTCAGAGGTATCAAGGAAAACATTAGACTCATACAATTAAAGATAATGACCAAACAATAAGTTATTGTGTAAAAACTTGGGGTGTGAACTCAAAGAGCCTCCACTATAAAATGGATCCGCGCATTACATGCACATCTCATATGCACATTTTCCATCATTACTAAATGAAATGGAACAATTCTTGCTGAAAGACAGTTTTATTATTAGCTAAGAGAGAGAAGATGGGCTGTTACCATGAATTGCCTGATTTTCTTTATACAATGTGACAGCTAGAGATCGCTTGTAGTTAATTATTACAGAGTATTTGACGTGCTGTAAATTCACATTCCTACTAAATTCTGATTTTCATTTTCTCACAAGCCTGGAATTCACATGGCATTGCATGCAACTCCTATTCTTGTTCTGTTTTTTAATATATTCATCTACATTTAAATATAAACATTTACTTTAACAAAATATTTAATTTTGGAACTGCAGTACTAAATGTAATTGATTCTATTCAAGTGGAGTTCTGGCTGATGAAAATTACTATAATAATGCAGTATTGCAAATGTTCAGTAGTTTTTTTTTTGGTAAAAAATTGAAGATAATCTGAAGGAAAAAAAAAAAACTCGTACCAGATCACTAACGGGATATGTCAAAGGGAATAACTTTAAAGAACACAGAAAATGAGAAACAAGACAAAGGAAACAGGTACTAGAATATTTCATTTAATGACTATATGACAAGTCTATCGTAGATCATTATTTATAGGTCACTTTCCTGTCAGCTGTAGGATTTCTGGCCCTAATCATGAGAGTCAACACAGACTTCCGAATAAAAACTTCCAACATGATAGAGATAATTCCGAGCCGGACAAAAGATACATATGACCATGATTTGCTTCCTTTCTCACTTTGAAACTGCCAAGAGATTTCCCTAATAGTTCCTTGGAGTTAATAACATTGTTTTCTCCTGTTACAAACAACAAGCAAAAGGTGTTCCTTTAGCAAGATCTCGAGCTTCAAGGAAGCTGAAATGCTAGTCAGCAAGAAGCTTAAAGGAAAAATATTTTTAAAATATAATTTTATTATAACATCATTTCTACTGTAAGCAAACTTTGAATATTATTTACTAACGTTTTGCTCGCCAATACACATTTTCACTTTTTCTATCTTTGTTTCAAATGACAAGAGGAAAAATGCCTTTTTTTTGTTAGTTGTTTTGCTTTATGTGAAAAGCTTTGAAAAATATCAGACTGCCCTCAGGAACACGGCCTGCTCAGGAGACAAACTGGCTCATGGCTCCATTCTGGTGTACAGCTACACAAAGAGAATCAGGAATCATGGGAATGTTGGGGGATGATTTTCGTTCCAGCATTTGAACTGAAAACTGAAAACATCCATTTATTTTTTTTTTCCACAGGCAATCAAAAAAAAATTGTTGAAGATCCTAATAAAAGTGATCCCCAGCTTTACCTTACACACGCACCAAATGGAGGCATTTAAAACCAGTTTTTAAAAATAAAGGACAAGAAATGTGATGAAAAACAGATGTCCATAAAGCAAATATAGAAGGTGGCCCACTTCTCCTTATTGTACATAGAAGTGAAGTACTGTCACCTTAGTGGGTCGGTTATATTGCATTCTCATTTTCGGCCTCACACGGCTTCTAAGTTTCCAATTTCCTGTGACCAAAAGCAATACTGCAATACCGTTGCTAATTTACCATGAAATATGGATTGTCCAGATATTATGTTGCTTACTGAGAACAGTAAAAAATCTTATTCCGTTCTTTTTGATGAGCTAGAGAAACTTGAAGAGAGCTTAAGCAACCTTCCCTTCCTCCAGAGACAGCTCATATCACCACAACACTAAGGGGTAGCAGTTCTTAATTAGTATATCTTTTTTGTACTTGGAAGTGCATACTGGAGCATGCAGAAGAGAGAAGGAGAGACTACAAAGAGAAGAAGTCGAAAAATGTTTTTCAGTTCTGATAGTTCAAAACTATTGCCATCAGACTCGCGTTAGGATTTGTCCATTTGAGACAATCAGTGAAGTAGTTTTAGTTTCTTCACTTGTTCCTTGTAGTTTGGCTTTAGGTTTAGACTTGACCAATGAACTTGGGTTTCATTATCATTGAATCGTTTGAGTTGGAAGGGACCCTTAAAGGCCATTTAGCCCAAATCCCCTGCAGTGAACAGGGACACCTACAGCTACATCAGGTGCTCAGAGCCCCCTCCAGCCTGACCTTGAATGTCTCCAGTGATAGGACACCCACCACCTTTCTGGGCAACCTGTTCCACTGCCTCACCTCCCTTACTGTAAAATATTTCTTCCTTTTGTCTAATCTAAAATCGCCCTTCTTTTAGTTCTAAACCATTTCCCCTTGTCCTGTCACGACAGATCCTGCTAAAGAGTTTGTCCTTTCTCATAGCCCCCCTTTAAACACTGGTTATCTATTTAGATAAAAGTTATCTGTTTAGATACTCATTATCTATCCTTTCTTACTGACAACATCATTAGAGCACTAAGGAACTCATCTTCTGCCTCTGCTTTGATAGCAATTTTGCACAGCTCCTGGAAATAGTCACTCTCAAGACTCTTTCTAATAGACTGAAAAAAATCAGAGAACAACCTACAGGTGTGACTGACAGCTTATAATTATTTCAAAACACTAATTAATGCATAACACGGGTATTAGTATCTTTGTTGTTGTAAAAGCAATTGAGAACAATTAAGGCTATAGAATTCTGCAATGAAATCAAGCATACGGAAGTTATTATGCTAATTTGTAGACTACAAGACCTTTTAAGTTTATGATCTTCCATGCATCCTGTAAAAAATAGCCAAATACAAAGAGATGGACTGCTTCCATCTATCAGTGCTATGCTGGTGCTAAACTCAGATGTACTGTCACAACATCAAACAACCCTGCTAGCTTTTCTGATGACTGCCCTGTAAACTCCCTCTTCTGAAATGAATAATTTCAAAAAATATTTCCTGTATCAAGGCCTTTGCACAAAATAACTAATTTTCAATCAATCACCAATAATTTATATCCCCAGGCCTTTAAAAAAAATCATGAAAGAGCTTATAAGTTATTAAGATGAGTCAGAAATATCAGAAACAAGTCATTTATGTTTTAGCCAAATCATCAGTAGCATTAGAACAAAAGAAATAAATACATTCCTTGAACTCAGGCCATTTGCTAACCTTAGTACTCACAATTTTCATAAAGCAACAGATGAGTGTATCTAGAAATTTGGTGGCAAACCTCTACCTCTCGACTAGTATATGTGGTCAGATTAAATGTGGGAAAAACTTAAATGTTATGAAACAGCTAATTTTTGTCAGTGGCAAAACAGTGTAGACAATACTAGACAATGCTTCTGCTTCACCTTCCATATGAAAAGAATCCATGCAGAAAAATAATGTCTAGGAGCCTCTGCAGATTTTCTTCTAAGCCACTGCTGCAGAGGTTCAGTGATTATGCTGTTGTTCTTCATCAGTATCCAATATCAGAAATGTTGTTGAGAATCATGAGCCAGTGTGCATTTATCTGCCCTCTGCAAACATTAGATTTCTGCACAAGTTACAGTAATAATTACTCAGTGTTATAATTTTGATATTTGTTGAAACTCAACTGACCAAGAGGAAAACAGAGATTCAAATATTCAAACAGAATAAAATTCCATATAAATAAGTGACAGAAATTTAAGCAAAGTTGGTTCAGGAGAAGGGTTTGCCTGCACAAGCACTTGAACATAACAATAGATGCCTGTTTATTTTAAAAAGACTTATTTAAATCCTTGGCTTTGGTAGTCATCAAAAGAAAATCCTGATAGCCATCAAAGGCTGTGATGAAAAATTACCATGCAGAACATGGATGTTGTATATTTGTCTTCAATTTCCTTTGGAAAATCACACTGGATTTAAAAGTATTTTTAAATAAAAGGAAGCATTTTAAAATGTCAACTCGAGCTTAATTAATCTTTAAAGTGATAATTTCAAACAAGACTTCCTCACAAGATGTAGGTAAGAGTAACAAGCAATTTAACCAGAACAAGAGGGGCTTCATTTCTCTATCCAGAAACACCACGTACCATTCTGTAAAATATTTTCACCACTTAGTAGGTTAAGTAGATTTAAGTAGATTAAGAATGTCTGTATGGTAGACATTTGTCTATGCTATGTGTCTATAAAAATATCCCCAGAAATATAAAATCATAGAACAACCAAGGATGGAAGGAGTCCATGAGGATCATTGAGTCCAGCTCCTTCTCCACCTAAAACTGGAATCAAATGTCTGAGAGTACTGCCCAAATGCTTCCTGAATTTCAACAGCTTGGAGTCATGTCCACTGGCCTGGGCAGCTGTTCCATGCCCACCACCAGCTTTCTGACTAGAGAAAAGGATAACAGATACATTCTGCAAGTAAGAAGGCAAATGATTAACCTTCAGAATATTCCAACTAATGGTAGGTTTGTTGTTGGTGGTTTTAAATCTAATGAAAATCATTAGCCTGTTTCAGTGGAGATTTTTTGGCAGTAGATTCAGCAAGAAATTTCCTACTTTCTCCCTTTTGTGTCCAGAGAATTTCAGGGTTTTGTTCCTCCTGCTCCAATTTTTATTGAGGTCACATTCTCAGAAGCACGATGTTGAATTTCTAATGTTGAGTGGAAAAGCTAACAGTTTTATGAGAATATTAGCAATGGTTTAACTGCCTTTTAAAGTTAGAAATATGGTTTTAAATACTGGACATACTGACTGACAGGACAGGTAGAAAACAATACATGGTCTGATTGCTACAGGTACACTGCAAGAGAATTGTTACTGATTTCAATCTCTCTCCTAAATACAAAAGAGCCAAATCAAACTATTTCCCATACGTATAATTTAGAGAGAGAATCTCTGCTCAGTAGGAGACAAAGCAAATCTAAATAAAATATCAGTTCAACATTTTTTTTAGGACACTTCTTGTTTAAATTTAAATTTTAGAGAGATTTAAATTAACAGCTTGAGCCAATTGTTTTCATCTGGGCACCAATGAAAGTTTTATGGGCCCCTTGGGCTTACTAACTCCTAATGACAGCGGGGGTTTTTTGGTTTGTTTGTTTTTCTATTTTTTTTTTTTTTGTCTGAATCAAATCCAAGTTTTTTGGGTTTTTTTTTGTTTTGTTTTGTTTTGAGAAATTGACTTTTTAATTCTCTAAAACATCTTTTCTCCATCTAGGGCAAATTAAAAAAAAAAAAAAAAAGTTGTTTATATTACTGTCAAATTCAAGGGTGAATATAGATGATTAAATTGTTAGAGGGAAAGCAGTAACACATATAAAAGCCATCAAAGCTAAACAAAGCTAAACAGTAGTAGAGAGAGCATTCAAGGTCATTCATCATATTTTCCTTTGCAATTACATCTCTGTACCATGCTACTACATTCATAGCCAGCTGCAAATACGATTCCTAGTTAGAAGTAGAAGTTAGAAGGCAAAGAAAGAGTTCTCATCTACAGTATACAAAAAGCATTTCAGTCCTGTTACACTTCAGGAGTAAACTCAGCTCTGACTTTAGTGTACATCCTAACAGTCTTCACTGGGAAATTACCTCCTAACGTCAAAACATCCAATGGCCACAGAAATACTGTAAGCCAGAAAAGCTGTTTTATCAAACAAAAAAAAACAGGGGAGCATTGCCCAACTGTGTAGGGCAGGAAGGGACTCTGCTGGAAAGGTTTTAAAGTGAAACATTAAACCAACTAAATCATAATGCTTACCACATTCTCTGATAGTATCTAAGATAATAAAATAACATTTTTATTTTTAAAATATCCAGCCAAGCTTTTTCTTGTGCCAGTGTTCTTTCAGTTTCTTAATAAACACAGGTTTGCTCATTTACATACAGCTGGAATTAAATTCTATATTGCACCATATCTAAGCACTAGATAAAATCTGTGTCTGAAGCAAAATCACTCTCTATTTTACAGTAGCTTTTTTGCAGGAGAGCACATATCTTCTTCTTCAAATGAGACATTACTGCTCTCACTTTTTTCCCAGCCCTACATGCAGATCACAGTCACAACCACACTGGTAGAACCTCTTGTTACAGGTGGGCTTCTCTCACAGAACTTTGGTTCAGGGAAGTATCCTGCTGCATGTTCAGAGTACGATTCCACAATATGATTCCTCCAACATTAGAGATACTATAAATACTTCCAAAGTTTACATCCTCCAACAGTAGGAATTTCCAAAGTTTACACCCTTATTTCTGCCTCTTCACCTGCTCTTTTCTCTAAAGCATTGTAATTTCCATCTGTGGTGAAGCAATTACGCATAACATCATTCTGTGAATGTGAAACAGTGCAAACACAACTGCAATAACACTATCTGCAAGGACAGTGAATGCACGAGTGCAGCTGCAATGTGTCTTGGATTCAGAAATGGTAACCTACCACAAACCCCACGCAAGCAAGCAGCAGCCTTTGAGTTCCCCTCAAGGCACCAATACAGGTGGAAGGCCAGTGGCTTTGGATCATACTCCACATAGAGCTGGCCAAAGCAGCAGTTGGCACAAGGCAGCCAGCATTACGTTACCAACCCTCGTAAGTGTTTGCAAAGAGAGGCAGCACATTCTCTTTAGGATGCTTCTCCATCATGTCTGCCATTTTGAGATCTATCAGATCACTGCCACTGTTCAATTTCATTTCTATTCTTCACGCAAAGGGTTCGTCACAATCTTATCAGTGGCTTTACCAGCTTAGGTTTTTCATTATAGACTCTTCATCTCTTTACCTCAGAGAAATGTAGTTAAATTTATCAGATGAATTGGGTGAAGAGTTTTTTTCGGGTTTATTTCTAGTGGTAAAGTATGAGCCGCAAGAAGTTACAGGGTTTGTCACAGTGGCTCAGAAGAACATGGCAGGCAGGCATGGAGAGAAACCTTTTACAGAAGAAATAAGGTTTAACAGTATTTCTTCATGCTGAATAGTGGCAAGAACATTTTTTTATTCTAAAAGTCAAGAAAGTCAGGATTTAACACAGCATAGTAGGGATATTACTAGCTGAAACAACCAAAAATGGAGACGAGACTTCTGTGGCCTTCATTTTAATTGGTAACACAATAAATACTTTTGGTTTGGGTTTTTGGTTTTTTTTTTCTTGACTGAAATGTAATAAATAAAAACTTTGATCTGAGATCTTATTTATTTCTTCTGAAAGAAACTTCACTTTCAGCTTCACAGCTCATGGAAGAAATTAACACAGTTTGTGTAAAATGTTATTTCTATATAGGGTTTTTGCATGGCTTGAATCCAATAAAAACACACTCCTGTCTTTGTAGTGATATGTTTGAGCAGCTGGATAATGAATTTGGATATTTTAGTCATTGACTTTAAGGATGTTACAGCAAAGCATCAGTTAAGTACTGTGACTTCATCTCAGTTTCTGCCAATATAACACTTCCACAACTTTTATTGGAGATGCTTGTGATTTGACATCTGCTGATTGGTTGCAGTCCGCAGGCCAATAGAACTCAATGTCTACACTCTGAAGTGATGCAGGAAATGTTCAAGTTTCAGACCAAATAAATGAAGATAGACTCAAACTCCCCAAAACACAGCTAGAATAGAATGGTAATATGAAAATTAGCAAAAGATGATAAAGAAAAGCTCATGAAACCCACCTACCCAGCCCATCAGACCCTCCATATGTTGAGAGGTATGCCCTAATGGATGGGGTAGCTATGTCTATAAAATAAATATGCTTTGAAACTCTGAATAAAATTTCTTTAGAGTAACTTTTACTAAAAATGAAATGAGTAGGCAGAATCTGGGACTGCTCTAAAAGATAAAATGTATAATAGTGTAAAAAGTACTTATACTCTTCTCTGTGTAAACACTGTTTGCAATTGAGTTTGAACAAGCACTCTGGCAAGTTGTGTTTAACTTGCTATTTTTTTAATGTATTTAGAATAATTGTGTATTCTTCTTTTCCATAAACAGAGGTGATAAGAATTAAAGTTGTGATTATAAAAAGAAAAATAATTGACTGCATTTACACAAAATACCAAGATAGACTTGCAAAAAATTTCCTCCAAAGTACTAAGAACACTTAAATAAATGGTAACTGGATTATGATGAGACCACCCATTTGGTTCTAAGAAGTAATCAAAATTAATTGTACACTGCGTGACCAACAGTTTTGGGTGCCAGAAAACAAATGCTCAAAGGAGCATTTTTTTTTGTTTTAGTAAAGTTTGTAAAAAAACCCAAATACTGCTGGCTTGTCATACGGCTCTGTTAGTTCTCTGTTTACGAGAGTCATTTGTCTAGGTAGAAACAGATGTTTTATACCTCCTCCTACTACAGGAGATAAATTTTCTAATCATTTTATAAGGTTATTCTATTATATCAAATTATGATAGCTACAGCTTAGTTCCAAATTCAGAATAGAAATATGTACTTATTATTTCTATCCCTTTTGCACTGATAGTCCGTGATTTTGCCATCCACATCTAGAAAAGGAATTGCTTTTTTTTTTCTTTGTTTTTTTTTTTTTTTTTAACATCTTCTGATTGTGTTGGTATCAATCCATTTTTAATTTTCTCGATAGCCAGGCATATATTTAAAATTTTAGCTTATATTCTTAATCATTAATTATTTAAAGTCATCTGAAAAATTGCTTTATTTTATATCCTCTTTTGTAGCATCACTCTATCGCTTTCTTACAACCAGGCTATTTTCACTCCAGCTTAATTTCTCTATTTCTACGAAACCATGGCTTTTTGAGCATCCGTTTGCCAGTTTCCATTACCATTTCCTCTTCTGAATTAACAGTCCCTGTCACTTCCAGTAACATGTCATTAATTTTTGTCAAACTGTTCCTTTTCAAGCTCCAAATATATAGACTGATTTGTATGAAATGCAGTCACTACTGCCTGCTCAGCTGCTGCTTTTAAGTCAATAAATAACTTTCCTACATCCTCCTGAGGGAGGTCCAGCATTAGGTGGGCACTGATTTTCTGTTCAGGGAAATTAGTTCCAAACATCTAGGGAAACTTGACTTCTAGCCAACAGGAGGACTAACGTGCTTCCCCCAAATTGAATTCACTCTACAAAGGGGAGAAAGAGAGAAAAGACTATTAAAAAAAAAAGAAAATTCTTAAGTTGGACTTTAGGGAAATAATAATGATCATCGCATCAGTACAGGGCTCCTGTAAGCCTTTGCTCAGCCTGTTCCTGGGTCCTGGTTCTTGGGCAGAACACTCCTTGCCTTCATCTTTTATTTCTTTACAGCATACTACACTGGGGGCTGCCAATTGCAGAGTTAAGATTCAGAGCCTGGAAAATCCAAGACCAGCCCAAAGCTCTGCAGCAACGAGTGGGAATTCTTGCTTGATAAGTGTACGTGCTGCAAATTCTCCTCAAATTAAGTCACTTAGGACTTAAGGTGAAATATTTTAGGTCCTTCTGCCACTGCCCATTTAAGATGACATTCACAGAGATAAACCAGACAAGCTTGCAAGCTCCATAAAACAATTGCAGCATGTAGTTGGATAGCCAGAACATATAACAACTTTCCTTGAGGAAAGACCACAAATGCTCTGATGTTTCCAAAACAAAGTTTTCTTGGAACTTCTGGCTAATTTCTATACAAAATTAGAAAATTCCTGGCATCCATCCAGTCCAGACTGAAAACATCTGAGTAAAATTTTAATGGACTATAAAATCTGCTTTACATCTCTAGATATGACAGTAAGAAACCTGATAGTTGTGTTTTTTGTTTTTTTTTTTTTTCCCCCAGGCTCTGATGGTAGATATTTCAGAATCGTTTCCCATTTTCTACTGACGTGTAACTTTTCAGTTGCCTGTTCTTAAGTAGTGAAACCTGGGACAAGTTCTCTAAATCCCAGTGACAGAGGAGTCTCAGTTTTCCTACAAAGCAGAACTCCAGGTTATCAGATTTGCTTGCAGCCTTGAAATCCAGAAGCTCTGTTTCTTGTTGTTCAGGCATCTTCTAAGGCTACATAAAATGTAATCCATGGAAAATCTGTCTGCAACATGGCTACAGATACCTTGTGATGACCCTCTGAGTCTTGATTTTACACTTTCATAACCTGACTGCACCCCAGAGTGATATCATTAATGAAAAAGAATTGCATCATTAATTTTAAAATAATTTAATTGCTTAGGGGTTTAAAGCTCCTTTCCTGCACAGGAGTAACCTAGACATTTCTCATTGGAAAAGATGACCATCTGTTTCATGCAAGATGTAAAGAACATCTGAGTAGTGTTAAAATGTGAGTATTTAATTGAGAAACACTACCAAGGAATTGTTAAAAGTTTGTGTATGCGCTTCCTATTTTATATTATATTGTTAGTACAAAAATTGCTACGCATAGTTTGAAGATGCTGGGCACAAAACTAATTCTGACATTTGCATGCCCATAGCAGGGTAGTGAATGGGGATTTGAGTGTTTGCTAAGTTCACACGTGAATCTGAGTCTTTACACAGGCATTTCATTTACTTTACCTCAGATTTTCAAGGAGCAGTTATTCAGGGAAAAAACTCGACCTCACTGAAAAGTGATTCAAAAAATATACTTTAAACAATCATTTTGGTTCCTTGAGAACATATAATTGATACAGTAACGCGCAGATATATTCTGGACTGAATATTCAGAATTATTGGCCCTATATATAAGGGAAGAGAATAATAGAAGAGTTATTTTAGTGTCTGACTGGCCTAGAAGCAGAAGCTTCTTTGAACTGAATAGACTTTTAAAGTTCTCTCTTACCAAGCTACACAAACGCGGAAGACTTGGCTTCTGGTTAGTGAATGATAGCCAACAAAAGCTGTACTGAGGGACTTCATTGCAGAGAGGAGTTAAAATACACAGAATATTGCCCTCGCATGAGAGTGGAGGTAGCCTTGCATGGCAATATGGCCATGGTGAATCCTGCAGAAGTGAGGTTTGCCAGTATTGAAATTCTGAGACAGACGTCAGTTTTTTGCATGGGTTTTATAGCTCCCACTGATACATACTCCTTACAAATATGATGGAAATGATTTCTACAATGTTATTTTGGAATGTGTCTCACTCAAGAACTAAGAACTACTTAAGTGGAGAATATTGACTACTGCGTGTTCGTTTTTCATATCCGTTCACTGTAATCAGCCACATTTCTAGTAATTCACATTGCACCACCTAATGTTTGACAGAGCTTTTTAAGGCTGGTTATGACGTAGCTTCAGAGACTGAACTAAAAATAAATAATAAAAAAATAAATAATAATAATAAAATAAATTTAATTGTGATAGATAAGAAAACACAAGCCCAGGAAAAACAAAACATAAAAGACAGTGACTCCCCAGTGAAAATAACTTGCATTCTGCAGAACAAAATAAGGTACTGAAAAAGCTTTTCTCCTCCCAAGTACGCAGCCAACACCACTTCAAAAGCTGTATCGAGTGTCAGTGCACCACATTAATAGGCTGCTTAAAGAGACAAAGACATGTTACTTAGTTTCTTGTGGCATTCTCTTGTAAAAAATAAAAACGCGTCCTCATTTTTTCAGACCATTTGTCAGAAATACATTTGAATTATTCATCTCTTTGGTCCTCCTATAAAAATAAATAAAATGTGTTTAACGGCTCAGAAGCCATTACTTGGCTAAGTTTTCAGCCACATAAGTCATTTCATTTCTTGTGTGGTCTACGCTACGGCGAATTTAATTTAACTGAGGGGTTCCTCACTGATAACCAGAGTAAAATCTGTTCATAGCAGTTGGCGTTTAGCACTGCATACAGCGCGTACCTGCAGCTGGACTGTATTCCCATGGCTTAACTGATAGAAATGAAGCAGCACCACTGAACATTCACTGCTGAGTACTTTCTGGTCCTTGAAGAACCGGACCTGACAACACCAAGGAGATGACCAACTTTTTACGTGGTCTGATAGTACAAAAGGGAGCAGCTTTAAAGTAATGGAGGGGAAATTTAGGCTAGATGTTAGGGGGAAATTCCCCCACCACTCAGAGCATGGTGAGTGCTGGCACCGCTGCACAGAGAAGCTGTGTATACTCCATACTCCTTGAACTCCATCCCTAGAGGAGCTCAAGGCCAGTTTGGATGGGGCCCTTGGCAGCCTGGGCTGGTGGATGGCAGTCCTGCCCATGGCAGGGTTTGGAGCTCAATGATCTCTGAGATCCCTTCCAACCAATGGAAGGTTCAATGACCTCAAGCTGCACCAGGGGAGATTTAGGCTGGACATTAGGAAATACTACTTGTCTGAAAGAGTGGTCAGGCACTGGAATGGGCTGCCCAGAGAGGTGGTGAAGTCACCAACCCTGGAGGTGTTCAAGGAACGTTTGGATGTTGTGCTGAGGGGCATGGTTTAGTGAGAACTATTGGTGATGGGTGGATGGTTGGACTGGATGATCTTGAAGGTCTTTTCCAACCTTGGTGATTCTATGATTCTATGAACCTAAACCGCTCTATGACATCACAAAAAAACAATTTAGCAACTACTGGCAATTTTTTCAAAACTATACATTATTTTTTTTTCCAACGAGATTGTGAAAAGAATTAAAAAACACTGAAAATAAAAATGCTAAAATATCAAATTTTACATTTGTGCTTTCCCCCCTGTGCTTTGGAGCTTACTGCAGCAAAATTAATTATGTTCATACTTCCCTTCTTCCTTTTGTCTTTTCAAGATGTATGCATACTTGAAGTATCGAGTGGCAACGTTTCAAATTCTTTTTTTTCTTTTCTTTTTCCCATTCTTATTTTTCCAAGCTTGATAAATTTTTGAGAAGTTAAACAAATGGCAATGCATGCACAGAAGTCCCAGATGGCATACATTCTTTTTTTTTTTTTTTTTATTCCATAGACCAATGAGGGAGAAAAAGGAAAAAGAAAACAACAAAAACTTAAAACTGGAGATTTAGGGCTTCAAAATTAAAAATAAAAATAAATTAACAGCTTTCTACACTTTTTACTATAGTTTCCCATAAAAAATAAATTGAAAGCAGTATTTATCAAGGGAGAAGATATTTCCAAAAAGGCCTGTACTATTCCATGGGAAAAATGTTGTTATATTTTTAACCAGATCTAATTTAGCCTGAGATATTCCTTATCTAATCCTTATCTATTCTTATCAGAAGAAAACTTCTGAGATTATATGAAAACCAACCTTAATCACCAGCAGAATTAGCAATGATGACAATGACAGTGTCAAAAGCTGCATTGAACTAAAAATTAAAGAAATAAAAATTTAAAAAAAGATTATTTTAAGAAGGCATTGGCCGATCAGGTGACCAAAGCGAGCGTTCGATCTCCTCACCATCTTAATTTCAATTCTCACTTCTTCAAATGAATGATAAGACAAAATTAAGTCAATGCTTCCTTAATGGCAACAGAAAGCAGTGCTTTCCTTCTCGCTGTACATTATCAGAACAGCTCTTCTTATTCTATGGGCAGTATCTTTATAACTGTAGGCCAATGTAAACTTCCTGAATTTCAGGAATCAGCCTGTTTCACTACTGGCAATGAATAAACCACTCATCATTCTCCTTGTAAATTGAAGGTGTTTCTGCCAGGCACTTGACTTTCCACTGCTCAAAACCATTAAGCTGCACTTATAGGCATTCAGTAGAGAACTTCTGCTTGTGCTCAGTCTGCTCTGCAATGAAATATTTCAGCTGGGTTTCGTTCAAGGGAAAGAGCACCGAATTTTAACCCTTAATCTGCCACAAAGCTGGGTACAGAAGTATTGTCTGTGCACCATGATAATTGCATTATTTGAGCACTGAAAGTTCACAGTGCACTTCACAAACTCAGTACAGGCCATACCTTGAAGGCTTTGTAACTCAGACCAAGCTAAAGCAGCACTAAACTCCTTTTCTTTCAGAATTCTACTACTTACCCCCATCTGCAGAGCAGATTTAAACTCCACATTTGGGAAAACAGTCATTGTTATAAGGCATAGAGCCATCAGCATCTCTGGAAATATTTATACAAATGAAAAGAGAGAGGACAAGCTGCCATCCACTTCTGATCAATAAATAGGTCAATAAATAACAGAAAACGTTGCTGCTATTGCTCAAGGTGATTAGATAAATACCTAACAAAATGACTGTCTTCCCCATAACAGATGGACTATGATTTCCAAGTGCGTGACATGAGTAACAGAGGAGACCAGACAGTGCAAACAGACTGTTGTAAGGGAGACCAAAACTTTTGCCTATGGGGTCGTTTAACTCTTAGGAAAACCATCCCGTTCTCTACACTGAGATGTTAATATCTCTGCTGACCATTTCTAAGGATGGCAGCCAAACCCAGTGATACGGATAGCTCTGGATTTTCTAAACAAAACACCAGCTCCTTAAAATGAACTGTTTCCCAGGAATGCATCAATTCTAATAAAATTCCTATGCAAACCAGACAGGTCCAATCAGAGAGGTACCTGGTTTCCTCCTACCTCGCCAGATGAATTCTTCCCCAGTTCCTCTGGCAACCTGCTAGAGAAGTGAAAACCTGAAAACCAGCTGCCAGCTTTGGGGCTCCAGAACTGTTCAACAAATGAACTTTCTATTGCTGCAGATGCACAGAATCCACAGGATTCAGACCGTGTTGCTATTTTGTCAGCCTCACGGAGAATCATTAAAACACATTAAAAGAAGCTGGAAAAAACACTCTGATTTCTTCAAAGGCAAATTTTAGATCTCCTGCTCCACCTGAACTTCCACAATCTCATTCTATTGTTCTGTTTTAGAACAATTTCAAGCGCACGTGCGTATAATATTTAGTTTTCCAGGAAACTGAAAATATGGTTTCAAATTATTCTGAATACTAAATAAGTAAATCTCAGAAAACCTGGAAATGCCTGATGTCTCCACACGGTGAAAAAATCCCTAATTCACAACTAAAAAACTCTGAAATCTCACCACTGTAGAAATGCTTGTGCCTGGAAGACTTCAACTACAGAGTCTCAGCATACTAAAGACCTCAGAGAGATATAAAAGCTGCCTCCAAAATTTGTTCATGCTTCATTGCATTATGAATGTCTCTCGTTACTCAAAATAACAATGAAACAGAGTTTATTTGGCATAAATCCAGATCGAAGCTGCAATAAAAAGTCAATGCTTGCATAACACTGTCAATTCTTGATAAGCACATAACTCAGGGATTCTTGACGAATGTGTAGGAGCATAGAAATATGAGATTAATTCAATGCACATTTTATTTTTAATCACTGTCCAACCATAAAGTCCTTTTATATATGCAATTTATCATAGTTGTTTTCTGTATAGATTGTCCTGTCCCTTTTGCTTGAGGAAAAGTTACACAGTGCGCTCTGTGGGATACAAATTGAATGTGCAGCAAGACAAAAATAAAAGGATCAATATTATCATTTCCCACAGATTTATGAGGATTTCAAAGTAATAGGCCTTTCAAAACTTGGACTGACTTTAATAGCTTAGAGCTAAATGTATACATGTTATCTGAAACCTTGCTGGATTGTGAATATTGATCCAATATAATTTTGTATGTGCTTTGATGAATAATTTATAAAGGCCTCGAGCTGCAGCTAGGTGCTTCTGATCAAGGAAAACAAGACTGTAAATTACATTTAAAACGGATTGGATGCTGAAGTGTAAGGTTAACTCCAAGAGTGAGCTAAGATTGGGAACGTCATGCAAATACCAAAAATTGTCACAAAGACTTTTTTTTTTTTTTACACGACGTCTTTAAAAACTCACTGGCAAAGAGCCTAGACATTAAGGTGAATCGTAGAAGTTTTAATCCCATTACTTCTCTTCTTAGAGAAGTAAGGGCAACGCATCCAGACAGTCAGTGCTTTGAGAAACATTCGCTGATACAGTGATGAGAACTGCACCTGTGGTGATGACAGCAATACCTGTCTTCAATGACCGTGTTTTACAAGCTCATATATTTCAATAAACTCCAAAAATACCGTTTAATGCAATCCTGCACTTTGTCAAAACACAGATGGACTAATCTTTTCATCGTTGGAACTAGAAACGCTCGCCCTTGCCTGTGTGCTCTGAGTACTGCACAGCACAAGTACACTACCTTGGGAAACTATCTGAGCCATTTTGGTGCCTGAAGCATACCTTGGTGTTCCCATCTGACACATCTGTTTTTTGTGCAGTTTGGTTGCCTTTGCCTGACCACAGCATTAGCATGGCAAGATTGTTGTATTATGCCGTGGGGTCAAATGCTTACTGTACACTGACTGCTGTGGGATTTGTTCCGTGTTTAAGACTAAATGGCTGATGAAATTAAATTCATTAACTTAATAATGGTGAAAATTTTCCTTGATGCCAATAAAAAGAACTAGGTAGAATCCTGTAAGTGTTGACCTGCAAATCACCGTTCAGCTGCCACTTGCTCCTATGGTATTTGAAATTCTGTAGTAAATTTGAGTGACATTTAAGCTGTTGTAGTAGAACATCACATGCCTTACTCCCACAGCCACCCAATATAGTGCTATAACTTTTCATAAGGACTCCAAAAGGGAAATACATGCTTTATAATATGCCACTCTCTTTCATGACCTGACTTCATGCCCAGATGCAATACCTTGCAACCAAAAGTCATAGTCACCAGGCTCCCTTGCCCCATGTGTGTTGCATCTTTACATGGAGGAAGGGGCACAGGCAAAGAAAGGAAAGACAAGAATAGAGGGAACATGAGGACACACGCATAAATGAGACATACTAATTGTAGAGTGAGTCAGGAGGATGATCACAGTAACACAGGGTGCATAAAAAAACCTTTCTCTAAATTTATGGTGATATTGAAATTTAAGTTTCATTAAAGTTTCATGCCCTGCTTGGTTGTGATATGCAGAGCTGTAATGTCAAACTACAATAGAGTGGGCTGTGAATAGCAATGCACATGATGCACATTTGAAGCACTTAAGTAGTGCACCCAAACAGTAAGTTTCCTGAGATGGACCAGATTCCATGACAACAATTTTAAAATAGCGCAATATATGCTCTACTATAAACCCTTCTCCCCACGTTTTCTGAGTAACAGCAATGCTGGTAAGGGGTGACACATTTCAAATCTGATCACCATTCATTTCAGTCCCAGCTGAGGTGCATGAAAGGAACTTGGCTGTGGGAGTACAGGATGCTCCTAAGTTGTAATACAAAAGGACACTGAATTTCACTGACTGTTATCCCTTAAAAAAGAAGCTAATTCAACAAGAAACTGTTTCTCCAAGAATTCTTCATTGATTTGACTAATATTGACCAACAAATGGTCTTCTCATATTACGTGTCTCTTTGAAGAAAAAAAAAAAAAAAAACACAACAGGAAATCATTGTTACTCTCTTTGACAGTTGGATTGGTTTTCAAGCAACTAAACTTGAAATTAAAACCAAATCCTATATCTACAAAGAAGGAATCCGAATTATACAGGTACAAATATAACCAGAATCATAGGACATGCTATTCCAGACCTCTCATTACTGGGGTATAATTGCAAACAGTACCAGGTTTATATATGACAGGTTTCAGCCCAAAAGAAACTATTAAATACCAATATTTCAAGACTCTATCAGAAAAATAACATGTAATAGAAATTCTGACAGTCCTCTAATTAGCCAATGAACTTCTGTACGTACTCTTTTGCAGTTACACCCATTGGCCAGAATCTCTGTTGGCCACATTCTGATTGCCGAAACAATTGTGTGCTGGTGGAAGGGTATGCCAGTAATAATATCCTGAGTAGGGCTAGAAATCGTTAGTAAGCCTTATCTGATGTTGAATACATAAATGCTATTAAGGGACTGATCAAGTTAGGACATAGTAAATATTCATCTTCACGCATACCCAACTGAACTTCAAATTTAGCTTTCTTTTCAGCAAGTTTACCACTAAGGACACCAAAGTTTGATAAGGTTAAGTTTTGTGAATGTCTATAGGAAGCCACATTTGCTTGCTCCCCCTCGTGAGCTTCTTTTTTTTATACTCTAGAGAAACTCTTTCCTGTGATTTATTCCTTTTTTTTTTTACATTCCAGAAAGTACATGCCTCCCAAGACACTTGGTTTCTATCTTGCAAACATCAAAACATTATATTTTATCAAATATAGATACAGAGAAAATAATTCTGAGCATAACAGCAGGGAAGCTTATCAGGTACTTCTTATTAGGAGCTTTAGCAAGGAAAGTAGGAGAATTACAGTCCCTATTCAACATTTATTCTTGTATATGGACCTTCTATTATGATTTCTTCGACCATATTTGCCCAAATATATTCTTGGTGGACAAAGAATTTTATCTGGGCTGATTTGAACTTGATGTATTATATTTTGCTGCATAGTTTCAATTGAGAAAGCAGTACAAAAGGAACAGTCTTTCCACTCCAAACTTAATTTTAAGTGTTTTGCAATCTTCTTCTTTTAGTTACAAGGAAATAACTAAAGTGGGCTGCAGTAAAACACAGGTTAGCAGCTCACTGACCAGCTCACATACTGACTGCATGTTTCACAACACAGAACATTGAAAAGGAATTGTTTTAAGACTGTCAGACATGAGGTCTACTGATGAGGGGGTCATTTTTCAACACTACTCTTGTGTAAAACCCTACAGAGGTATGTCCAGCCATCAGTTGTAGTCAACCTCCATGAACACAGCAGTCTTATCAACCACAGCTGCTGCAGAGAAAGCACAGAAGAGTTATCTTCTTTCACATTCTGTATATCTGCCTTTGAACTAATTACCAGCATTGTTGTCCAGGTGGGACCACCACTCCAGCAATGCTGATTTCACAGCTGTGCAGAGGCTTGAGAAGAAAGTAGGGCAGGACTAAATACTCAGTGTTTGAGGTTGTTTTGTGCTGCCTTTGCTTTTCTGTTTGACAATGTGATGTATAACATAGGCTGAGTTAAGTCTTTTTGTTAGCCTGCTTGTTGTCCACACTAAGTAAATTTCACAAAAGGCTTTTACCATTTACTCTCCAACATAACAGGGATGTTCTGCCATGACAGGCTGACTTAGTGTCACTTAGATTTGGGCTCTTTGGGCTTAATAGACTGTGTTTCAGGCTTCATGTTATGAACCACTGCTATTTGCACAAGTGCTCTTAATAAAACCCTAGTTCCAAATTCACAATTGCAGCCAATAAATTAGTAACATAACATTTACTTTATTTTTGGATCGTTTCTACAGAGCATTACTTCTATAAACCAAGTTCTAAGCCATTCTCACAGAGGCAAACACGAGAAGGAAAACAGGCACAAGTAATTACGGAGAAACATCTGAGAAAAAAGCCAACAACTATCACAGCCCAGCGTAGCAAGGGAGGCACTGCTGAAGCCATTTCATTTCATTTAGAAGAGAACACAGACTTACAGGCTGAAAAGCTGCACAGATGGTCTTCCATAATCGAAAAACCTGCGCTGACATAATATTCAGAGATCAGAGCGGACCTTTTCTGAAACAATAATGATAGTGATAAAAGAAATTGAAAAGGAAAATAAAACAGAAGAAGTTATAAAGAAGAGATTCAATGCAATATTTTACATAGTCTTACATAGTTTTAATTGGAAGACTGAATATAGTAGCGCTACTTCCTAATTCAAATAATCACGCAATACATCATTAAAGAAATACTATTCAAAGATGCACTAAGGAATGTATTACTTTTGATTCATTTTCTTTTTCACTGTGTCTCCAGTAAAATATGATATCAATCATACAGTAAGCATCTCTCTCAGAAGTGCTATTAGATGTGCAAGGGTTAGGAAATACACATCAGACATTCTGGTATTTCTACAGAAACAAATACGTACAGAAGTAGTACCACAGAGCATTAGGAGGGATAAAGTAATAGTTTAAGCAAGCTTCTGAATGTTTTTTTGAGTTTGGGTCTCTTTTCCTCACCTAATCTGTGTCAATAATATTAACTAAAAACAGATCCACAAATATTTACCATGTAAAGCAGAAACACATGCAAGGCACTTCAGAAAGCTCTGTTCAGCAATCCAATATTTGTTTTATTCAGTTCAACACCAATACACTGGGATCAGTGCCAAGGTTATGAATGCTGTTAAACGAATCCCAAAGTGTCCTTTTCTGCTATGTTTTGAATCCCCATTAGTATAGTTCACTGCAACAATAAACCTCACCCTCTTCTCACCCATTTTTCCCCCATGGAGCAATATACACTTTACTTAAGAACTCTCGTCTACAGAGAAACACACTGATTATACATTCCCAGCAGAAGACTATTACATCATATCAGAGAAAAAGAATTAACACAAGTCATTTGAGATGGAAACAAGACTGCAGGCATGTATAGCAAAGAGTGCATATGTTTCCAAATGCCAACAAACCCATCACTTCAGTGAATCTGTAGGACTGTTACCAAGACCAGAATGCGACACAAGGATTATAATCTCAGAAAATCCAAGGCTGATGTGGTTTCCCCAGTTCCAGACAGTATTTGTACAACTTTTTTCCTTAGTGAAACTGAGTAGCTTTACCAGGAATTATTTCACAAGTAGATTTCACAAGTCACTCTCATCTCTTTCACCTAATGTTATCGTTATCGGCACTAATACGTCCCATCTTTGAAGATGATACTGCATATATGACATCATCTAATCCCATGATTGTTGGGCAAGTTAAAACCTATTTTAGCCACTGCTTACAAAAGAAATGTGGAGCTGCCTAGTAGACCCTTTTCCTGGGTCTAGCCATTCAGAAATATGTTATTCAGAAGTTAATGCTTCTTGAATGCTACTCTTGCAATAGTAGAATACAAATACTTCATGCACTCCAGTATGTTCCTGTGCTATCACTACAGGATATGCAAAAACGTTTTACAAATACTTGACCTGTTAGTATAAAAATCGTCACAATAAGAACTGTTTTCTTGCTAATAAAGAGAAACTCTGCCCACACCCATTCCCAACTTACATTTACAGTATTTTGGTTTCTTTCCTTTGAGAACAGAGGAACTCCGGTACTCTCATGCCCCTTGTGAGTTTGCTATCCAATTACCTATCATCACCCAGCTGTGAATCACACCCTGAAGTTAGATTTAGTAGGTTGAAAATTCATTTCCAGCAAAGTTCAAATGAAATAGGTCAAAGGGACACATCACTGGTAACTCTGGAAGCACAGATGTTTAACAGAGACAAGTTTAAATCTCATTCTGGCAATACTTTGGCCTTTGAACTCACAAAGTGCTTAGCCTCTTTATCAACAGAGTATCCACGACAAATTCATTTTCATCAGTTTGTTTGAATCAGTAATAGTTAAACCAAAAGCAATTTTATTTTAAAACAGCAAGAAATTTCTTTATAAAAGTAGTGTCAAAAATTGGTAGTTAAGTATCTCTGGAATATTCCATCAAGTAAATCAATTAGGGATGGAAGAATGCTCTTGCTGTGATTTCTATCTTCAAAACATTTAATGCTAAATACCCTTCCATATCTCTGTGTTAATAATAGAATTAAGTACTTCTCAGATGGAGAAATTGGGCAGAAACACACGTTTGTCAGGAAAGAGACTGATATGAAGATGAAAATATTAGCCATACTGAATACTAACACTCTGTAAATACATTTTAAGACTTACCACTTTCCTAATCTTATCTATTCCTTAATCTCCTGAAACAGGTCTGGGGTTTGAGAGTGCTGTATGTTATGCTAAAGGATCCCACACAGCTCTTTAATGATTATGGCAGGACTCATTGAACCCATCAACCCCTCCCACTCATCAGCTGAGTAGAAGCATGGAATCTTAAAATCATTGAGGTTGGAAAAGGTTTCCAAGATTATCTAGTCCAACTGTCAGCCTATCCCCACCATCCCCACTATGTCCCTCAGTGACACATCTACACATTCTCTGAACACCTCCAGGGAAGTTCCAGCCTTTTCCAATGTCTCATCACTCTTTCAGAGAAGAAATTTTTCCTAATACCCAACTTGAACCTTCCCCTGGTACAACCTGAAGCCATTACTTCCTGTCTGACCTCTATTTACGTGGGAGAAAAGGCTGTCCCCCATCTCTCCACAACCTCCTTTCAGGTAGTTGCAGAGAGCAATTGTACCTTGTGAAAATACTGCCAAACTAAATTAGTTATTCTTTGTGAGCTGAGCTTCTCTGCAAAAGTGTTAATACAAGCTTCAAGGACCAAGACAAGTTACTGAAAAAAAGGGGCAAAAATGAGGAAAACAAAGCTTTCCAAAGAAGCATTTAGTCCACTGTAACAAGTCTTTACAAATGTTGACCTCAAATAAAAGGCAAAAGATCCTCTTACATTTATAAAAGTTCAAATTACTATGAATTATTCTGCATATTTAAAATGTCTGGTATGCATAACACAGGAAGCCTGCCATTACCTTTCTTTCTCCGATTAAAAACATTATAATGTAATTCATATGAGATCAAAAAGAATGCAGCTTTGTTTGAATAAATTTATCTTATACAAAATTACAAAGTATTTTCTTCTACTTCTTCCACAATGTATAGGACCTATGACTTATTATATACAAATTACTTTGGAAAGGCCTTCATTTTGTGTTGTTTTTTTTTTGTTTTGTTTTGTTTTGTTTTACCTCCATTACATGAATAATATCTATGGCTTCCAATGGAAATTACACACATACTGAAATGTAAAGTCAGGCTCTCAGTCTACTCTTTAATACATACATGTATATAAGTGTATATATATTTAGTTCTTTCCTGAGGATGCAGAAAGGAAAATATTGAGTGTATTTACTAAATATTTCCAAGCTTGGATGATCGTCCTTATTGTTTTGCTATGAACATACAGGAAAACATTTTAATGTAATTTGCTTTCAAAAAAGATTTTGAGAGAATGAACAGTAGGAGTAAATTTCTTTTCCTAGCATCATTATTAATTCAAGTTTTAATTAAAGCAGTAGCTGAGTAATATGGAAGTGAAGGCTATCTTTCTGAAAATAAATAAAAAAAAACATCCTAAATTATTGAATAGTGGAGCAATTCTAATAGACAAAGCAGTGCATATTATCCTAAAATCTGGAGATCAAAACATCTTCCTTGCACGCAGTCACAGGATATAAATGTAAATTTTGCCTTATCTCATAAGTAGCACTTAAGTTACCTTGAGATTGCAAGCAAAAAAAAAAAACAAAAACACACAAAACAAATGTTTCTTCGACAAAATCAAAGTATTCTCAGTATTTCCTATTTTGCTTTTATTATACTCCAAAATTCTTTTCCAGAAATTCAAATATTTTCCGACATCCTGAAAGTCTAGTTAGTTTATGGGCTGAGAGGAAAGAGAGGGGGAGAAGCAAGATTTGGCAAGTAAAGTTTGGTCCAATGATGTATAGGATGTGCTGTAACTATAAATATAAGCAAATAAGCTGATTTGGGACTTATGTGGTGTTGGAATAAAGTGACCGTTTGCCAGACTAGAGCCTGATTCTTCATACGAAGCCTCAGTCTTCGAATTCTTGTCATAGAGTGTAGTGGGATTGTAGAAAGAAATGCTACGAGGGGACAGAAGGGTCCTAGCTTCAGTGCTTTTGAAGATTCAGGGTTTCTGCTTTCACATGTGCCTTTTCAGCAGATTACTTCATTCTGCAGTTAATTGAAGTAAACACGGTGTATTTTTCAGTTTTTGTGTTGAAATAGCATCAGATTTGCTGCAAATATTAAGCATTCTGTGTGGTAAGGAAAGTAGAAGTCAGATGTTTTCCTGAATTTCCCCCTTTTTGCAGTTTAACTCTGCAAGATGAAACACAGAGGCCTCATGGTAGTAGTTAATTTCTGATCAGTACTAATTTAACATGTATCTCGTTTCACAGGATGTTAATGTAAACCTGACGGTGCAATTATATCCTTTAAAATATTTTTCCTAAAACTAGATACTATTTAAACAAAAGAATATTAAACATCAAAATTAAATTAAACCGAGCAGTTGAAGAGCATTAAGAAAAAATACCAGGAGACCAACGGAGTTCTGATCCAGTTAAAACGAATTTCTGTGGCCACTAACCAATAAAAACTGTGTATTTTCATGAGTGTTCTGTGTTCAGAAGAGTTACTCTGCATTATCCCTGCAGCTCAGTTACTAACTGCAGCACACCACCACTTTTCTAAATATGAACACGATGCTTCCTTCAATACAAAGGAAAAAAAAACCTCTAGGAAGTTTTACATTTCATTGTCTCTTTGTAATGTGGTTTCAAACACTGTCACATGAAAGGCAAGACTATAAATATGATAATGAAGGAATCAAATATTTTCATGTCTTCCATTGCATTTCTAGGAGGCACTGAGCGTGCTGAACTTCACTGGTGTCAAGGAAAATTTACACCAGACAGCACCTTGCAAGACCTGCTCTTTGCTACACATAGTAGTTAATGACACCACACCCAGCAGGCAACAGAAAGTAGCTCAGCATAACACAATATCATTAAAATCATATAATGATAAACAAGAAGAAAAGCAATGAAAACAATTATATATATATGCATGCATATATATGCTGTCATGTGAATAAATTATCTACTCATTGACCTACTTAGTCATGAAATTCTCATACCCGCAGGGAAAAATACAAGAATTAGGGCTTCAGAAATATATTCAGAATATTTTGCAGTTCCATAGAATCTTTCACCTTGTGATTTTTTTTACTAGCATTAATCCTACATGTGAATGTCATCATTTCCTTTTATATGGCAAAAGTAGATGCAGACACACTATGAACAGTAAACACAGCCATAAGCATCCATACTCTCTGAGCGCTCTCTTTCAAGAAGGAATAAATAAAGGCTTTTGTAATTGAAATATATTAGGATGTCACTGCTTGAAGTTACGATTGCCACCGAGGAGGATAGTTCTCTCCTTTTCTGGGGGACTAAAAGCCAGGATACACAAATTCCTACAGACATTATGCAGAAAAATGGGAAACCAAACGTAAAACCATCAACTTTTCTTTTTCAAGGCAGAACAAAAATCTTCTAGAAGAGATAAACATGTTTGATTAAGGATGACTCAAGAACACACTGCAGGCATTAAATTGGCTTCAGTGATTTTTACACTATTATCTAAATCAGAGAACTATCCTTTCTTTGTGAAGATATTTTACTTTCTCAGAAAAAAAATAAAATCAGCCCATAGATGCAAAACTTCGGAACGTCAGGAGATCTGAGAGATTTAGAAAGGTTAAACTGGATACGTATGTGAGTGTGAGTAATTTGTTGGAGGGACAAGGTAACCTAACATGTGAGCAGCAAGGAAGGTGGAAATAGGGAATCTAACATGTCCAAAATCAAAACAAAATACACAGTAAGAAGCAAGAAATAAGAAAGTTGTAATGTGTTTTAAAATAACTACAGGTCACTCCACTTAGCATTCATTAGCTAAGAGTTTGTCAGAGTGTAAACGTACAGTAGAACTACACTGAAAAAACTGAACTTTTTTTTCTGTAAACTTAATTTCTTTCAGGTTTGTTTTTTTTTTTTTTAATGGTTTCATTGCTTTGCTTCTCCTCAAAAGATTGAGTGCCACAATTCCAATTTTTACAAATCAAATAGATGAAACAATAATGACCTAAATTGTAAACATCTGGATATAATATTTAAGAACACTGGCCTTTCTACAGAACAGTGTCACTGGCCAGTATCCTCAGTCAAAACGTAACATGATTTTTCATAGAGATATTGACAGAAAATAGGTTACAATTTGGAAACCTGCAGCTTAGATCAAAACATATATAGGTGTATATACATGCCAGCTAGCCTGAAATTATTTAAAACTCAAAAACAATTAAAAAGATGTTGAAATACCTTTTGTAGGTAAGAAGCAGAGAGAGGGAAGTTTGAGAAGAATACCAAAGTGTTAGTGGGCAGTTTGTTCATGTTTAATTATATAACAGGCATGCATTTAGATGTCGGTGTAACAGATTAGAAAGAAATAGAGCTGATTAGATTACAGATCTGTAGATCGTTTACACTCAGAACGAGGTGAACTTTTTTCAATTTATTTTACTAAGTAAATTATTTATCTTGGCAAAAGGCTAACAAAAGTTTATACAACAGCAGTATAGAATCATAGAATTGCTCAGGTTGGAAAAGACCTTGAAGACCATGGAGTCCAACCACAACCTAACCATCCTACCCTAACTCTAACAACCCTCCACTAAATCATGTCCCTGAGCACCACATCCAGGGATGGTGACTCAACCACCTCCCTGGGGAACCTATTCCAGTGCTTAACATCCCTTTCTGTAAAGAAGTGTTTCCTGATATCCAATCTAAACCTCCCCTGGCACAACTTGAGGCCATTTCCCCTCGTTCTGTCACCTGCCACCAGTGAGAAGAGACCAACCCCGCTCTCGCTGTAAGCACCTTTCAGGTATTGGAATAGATCAATAAGGTCTCCTCTCAGCCTCCTCTTCCCCAGACTGAACAGCCCCAGTTCCTTCAGTCTCTCCTCATAGGCCATATTCTCCAAGCCCTTCCCCAGCCTTGTTGCCCTTCTTTGGCCCTGCTCCAGTACCTCCATGTAGATAAGTTGATATGGCTCCAGTTTCAAGAGAAAAGATAAGAGCAAGTCTCGAATCCTTTCAGATGAAGGCAAAATTATTATTGAATGGTATCACAACTTCACACCGAGGCCACGGAAGAACTGTCCTTATCATAAGCAGAACTACTCTGGCACGCTATCTGCTTTTACGACAGCACTCATTCCACCTAATTAAAGCCCAAATATCTAAAGTCGAGCAGGAGCTTTAGAAATTAGAGATGAGAGCTTCACTATCACCAGAGGATTTGCTTTTAATATTCACCTACTCAGCAGCCCTTGGAATCCAAGCCCTTTGCCAGCAGCCCAAATGGCTAACACAATGCTGGAAAAGAGGCAAATCTCATAGAATCATTAAGGTTGGAAAAGACCTCTAAGATCCAACCGTCCACCTACCACAGACTCACTAATTCACTCCACAACATGAAAATCAAGTTAGATATGGTCCAGAATATCTGACAAAACCACAGGGCAATGCTCTGGCTCAAACTACTGTCTTCAAACCGGACAAAATGGAAAGGAAAACCACCGCTCCTTCGGGTTGGAAAAAGATGGAGGAGAATTGCTCTAAAAGAAATCTCCTCTCAGTAGTATTTCTGTGGAAAAGTAGAATTTGCTGTGAGTCAAGGGCTAAGCAAATGGTGCCTTTATATTAATTCTGGCCCTGAACTGTAAAAGATCATGTGGGAAATGTGGTTAGGTTGAGGCCAAGTCAATATTTTTAAAGTTCATATTAAAAGAAAATTTAAAAAGAAATAATCTTGCATAAATTCAGTATTATGTACAGATTTTAAATCCCACTATTCTTTGCTGGAATTTATGTTCATTTTATAAATGTCATTTAACAAAAATATGAAAGACTCCAATTCCTCCCCCCCCAAGAAAAAGCAGGATTAAAAGAAGTTTTACTGAAATTGCACAACAATTCTGAAGAACAGTGTTTTAATATCCTAATACGTTAATTATGCTTTTTAACTGACCTGACTGACTTCTGAGGGCTGCTCCAAAAGTAATGCCTCCTAATTTATTTTGTTAGCTCACAACTTCAGAGGCAGATGTTGGTGGTACGGTAGTAGAGGCTGAACCTTCCCACCATTATTCCATTATATTTTCTGTCTGTGTGACAGACGGCAGCGGAAGGGCAGCCTGACAGAATGGTGGCTGTCATGGAAGCGCACATGAAACAAAGGCGTGTCACTGAATTCCTCCATGTGGAAACAACTGCATCCATTGATATTTATCGACGCTCGTTGAACGTTTGTGGTGACTAAACAGTAGATGTGACCACAGTGAGGTGGTGGGTGGTGTATTTCAGCAGAGGCGACAGCAAAAGCAGCTCACCTTCACTTGTGAAGATTTTTACAAGTGCTGCATGCCAGCTCTTGTTCGTTGCTGGCAAAAATGCAGAGCTAATGGTGGTGACTATGGTGAAAAATAGTGTTTTGTAGCTGAGAATATGCTCTATCAAACTATGTTCTTGTGCTCCTTGCAGCTGTTGTATTTTCCATGGAAATAAATAGGAGGCATTACTTTCCAAGAGACCGATGTAAAATCACATCCATTCTTGAATCTTCCAAGGCTTTCTCTCTTTTGCCTAAACGTCCGGATACATCAAGACAGCTAAACACCACTGTACAGTGAAAGTCAGGCAAGCAAACTGAGCTCAAGGAGCCTTATAGACATAAAATAAGCATTTCAGCAGCTGGCAGAAAAACTTCCTTGATACTATAGCTAATAAGATGATAGAAATAAGACACAGAAGGAAGGAATTTAGCTAGAAATTGGGAAAGATTTTACTGGAAACCCTGCATTTATTTGTCAGACAAGTAGCTGTCTTCTAACGGTGTGGAGTGGAAATCGTAACTTCAGCAGTAAAACTCCTTTGACTTTAATGAGACCAGAATGCTACCTATGTCCTTCAGCACAGACCAAATTACACATGCTTTCCTATGACACCATGTCATGTCATTTCAATATAATACTGCTCTGAAAACTACAATGTATGGCAGAATACAAACCATAAATTAAAGTAATCCAAGACTTCAAGGTCTACAGAAATGACTCAAGTTTTCCCAATACAGATTTTATCCTAAAAAACAAACATTAACTTGTGACCTTCATAATTAATTTGTCGTTAAAACATTCGTAGTACAAGGCGTCCTTAAGAAAATACACTTCTTTCATCTCCGTGTGGTGGTGTTACACAGCTTTTCCTGAACAAATTGGCAACTTCTGACTCACGCGTGTTTATGAGAAAGACTGAGTAGGCAACTCCTAGCACTGGTTCTCAGCATTATATTTCCTTCTGTACTGAAAGTAAGGAAGTATATTACGTAAGAAAACAACAAAAGATGAATAACTTATTGCCCTTTTGGGTAGTCTGGAATATTTACAAATCTACATCCTTGCTGACAGAGTAAAAATACAAAGTAGTAATCTTAAGAGACTTGCTGTCCCCAGGGCAGCTCTGCTTTTAATTCTATTATTATTTATCTAGTCATGGGAGAATTGCAAGCTAGAAGAACTTGCTTCAGTAATCCATCTTCCATCCACCCTGGAGCAGATAACATATACAGAGATACTTGTGAAACTTCTGCGTCACTTTTTGGAGACTGCCATGCGTGCAACAGCATTACTGAAATTTTGTTTTTTGAGACTCCTTAGTTTAATCAGGAGGACAATCCCTCTGTTTCTTTGCTGTAGGAGCATGTTCAATCCCAGCCACTTTTAGCTCTAGGGAGTGCTCAGCACCCTACGTGGCCGTAGCATCCAAACACTGGGCATCACTGAGCTCTCCTTCTGCCAAAGCTGCCATCTCACAATATCTGTTAACATTTGCAAACAGACAGCTTCAGGAAGTGTGGCAGAATCTGAGATTTTATTTAAAACAAACTAAAACAAAGCGAAATAACCCCAGCCTTAACCCTTGCCAATCTCAGACATCGTAGTTAAAAAGAAAAACGTAGAATCCATGAAACCTAACTAAATAAAATAATAAGATAGAACAAAATGCTTTCCCAGATCTCACTGACTAGCAGCATACCAATTAAACCACAACAACCTTTTCTATTTGGTAAACAGTAATAACCCAGAACTATCCAAAATGGGAATTGCTTATTATTCTTAGTATCTCATAAGCACGACATGAGCTTTTTGTTTTCTTTTTGTGTCCCAAATGCACACAAAGCAAACACAGAGCCTTTGCAGGCACCAGAACAGCTCACTTTTGTCCTACGCTCTTAAAAGCAACAAAGAAATTTACCATGCTCTCATCAAACAGAATTAGTAAATTCCAATTTGCTATTATGAAGTGGTGATAAGCCCTCAAACCTCAAATTCTGATAATGGTTTCAACTGCCTTCAAAGTCTCAAGCATTCAGACCACTGAATGTTGCAGTGGCTACTCACAAATATGGCTTTGGGGAAATATTTCTACTTTAATATTAAACATGCATTCAGATCTGAAGATCTTCTGATGTCTCAGAAACATTTCTGACAACACAAGTATTTGTGTTACTGCACATTCTTTAAACAAATCTGATCTAATCAGTGAAAAAAAGAAAAAAATGCTATTTATACCACTGGTAAATGAATTGGGGTCCAATTTGACAGTGCTATTTATGTTCTGCTCAAAATCTTCACTCAGCAATTTTCTCCTTAATAAAGGTACAGACTAAAAATAACATATGGCACACGGGATAAATTTTGTGCTCCCAAATAATCCATACACCCAGCAATACCCACTAAGATATATTCAAACGTATCCCGTAACCCACTTTTTATTCATTTATTTAAAAGTAAAATCAAATATTTTCTTTATATTTCTCATGTTTATGCATCTCCAGTACTTTTGATGTCCAACTTTCTGGGAAAAAAAGTGAACACTGTCAGAATAATATATCAACAAAAACCTTATATCATTTTGAAAAGCCAGAGTGGAAATACCACTTCTGGGCTTTTCTTGTCCAAATAGATTGAATATTAATAACTAACAACATTAGCATGTGGAACGGACTGCTTGATATGAGATTTTCTGTTAGTGACAGTTTTTTTCACTGTCAAGAGAACAAAATTACATTAATAGAGAAAATATTAATGTCTTTGGCCTTTATTTTCCTTCCATATATATTAAGTGCTATTTTCCTCAAGTTACTTCTATTCACCTCTTCATGAATAAGATTTATATCTCAAATCTATTCTTCACGTTGTTCATTAGTAATAGAGCATGTCCAACCAACATACGCTCACTGTGTATGGCCCTGTAAAAAGGTTTTTGTCCATAGTGTATTTTTTAATAAAAATAAATCCAAGTTAGCAGTAAGTTTTCTGATCTTTAGAATGAATGAATAGGGAACAGGTCTTGGAAAGAATCAGATGATAAAATACTAGGAATTAATGAAATACACATATAACCAGCTTCATAGAAAGGGTCAGAAACCAGCTTTACAACCGATCTGATCATTTTTGACTACAGTAACACATAATGCCTCACTTCAACGTGAATACCTATCAACCCACTGGTATAGCCAAATAAATACTTTTTTTTCCTTATCACAGTGAAATTTCATGTCTTGTATGGATACTAACCTCTATACTGTACCACAGATTTTTATTTCACTGAAAATATTTTTGTGGACTTTTGTATTTTCCCAGAATAACTCCATTGCTTCCATGCTGCCAACAAATTATTAAATTTTCTAGATCTCACCGTATAGCTCCCTAGCTCTCCAGGATATTTACTAGTAAAAGTAGCTCATTTTCTTACTGCCTCATTAAGAAAACTACTGCCTAGAACTCAACTAATTTCACTGACTGTACAGTAATAAATAAACTGTCATCAACACTGTAGGTTTATAGGTTGCATCAGCTTTCAGATAGTGCCAGTGAACCTCAACCATGTGGGATTTCTAGTTTGTAAATCATTTCTCCCTTTTGTTCCTGCTTTTTGTAATACTTGGAGAACTATGTGTTTTGCTGTTTACAAACTGACAATCAGCAACGCAATTATAAGTCTTACATTCAGATCAGCACAGTGAAAATATCCAGATTGTGAATTATGTAGCCTCTCTGCTGTGTTCATTGACTCTCATTATAACTACATTTTCCACCCAGAAACAGAGGGAAGTGTGTGGGGATGATGGGAGGGTGGGGTTGGAAGGGTCAGTGCTGAGTAGACAAGTGGTTTCAATAAAAGTAAAAATAAAACTTTTTGTCACTATCTTAATTTTATCTTGAGTAAGCTGGAATGGGCTGAACCCTTGCAAAGCATATTCTCACCAAAGGTTTCTAAAGATGTTCCACTTTAGACTGTATCTTTAAGGAGGAACACTTAAAAAAAAGATGCGCTGAATCTGAATGAGGACGTATTTTAATGTTGGGGTATTTCCTTTTAAACTGGCAGACATATTTTTTCTTGTTATGGAGATTTCTGTACTGTAAAGTTATTCAACTGCTTAAGAAACATCAAGATTTGGTTTTTCAACAGGCGTCTGCCTCTCACCTTCATTAAGTCTCACTCAGCTTCAGCGTGATGACTGGGTGCCAACTTTACTGTTGTTCCTGGTGGAAATGCAGCTTGCCTCCTTTATTAGATTGCAGCTACTGATTGCAGAGCAATCTCCTGCTCCATCAGCTGCACTGCAGTGCTGAGGCATGCCAGTGGGAGAAAGCATTCCGCCGAGTCCAAGCCAATGAACTCTGCAGGGACTGTTAGTTTGTCTGCCCAGGAAATTCCAACAATCCTGGAAGCTCCCAAAAGGCTGCGAGACCTCTCTTGCAGAGAGGGATGCTGCTGTGTGACCCTGTGCTCTAGGCAGCATGGATGGTCAGTGGGACTTGATTGTTCATGAGGGGACCTGTTTGGCCTCTGAACCTTCTGCTACTTTTCTTTTGTTTTCTGCATCAGTGCTCCCAGATCCAAGAAGGTAAGGCCATCTTAAAACTATTGTCCCACATTTAGAATTTGTTTGGACAGAAAATAAAATAGGACCTCTCTTTCTATGTAGGTTAAATTTCTACAAAGCACTAACACTTGTTTAGCAAGCAGTAAAAGTGACTAAGATCCATACCTTAGGCCTTCTGCTTCTACCCCTCTCTTCCCACTACAATAAAAATATACTTATTTATTTATTCATTCAGACAGTTGTTTCTACTTCCCAGATATGAACAACTGGATTAAATTTTATGGAGGGCTTTTAAAAAATCATAACAAGTCAATGGGTCATGGTCTTCACAGCAGAAAGTACAAAATACTGAAGCCACATTTCTGAGAACACATAACACGGCTGCAGCAGCTGCAAGGTCACAGCAATTGAAACAGAACCATGAAAATGAAACCTCAGCCTCAAGAATGGTAGCAGAGATGAGTTTTAATTTTTCCCTGTCATAGAGACTGGAGAACTACATTCCTTTCCATAAGCAAAGCTGTCTGTATTGCTACAAAAGCAACGTTGGTCCAACCATTGGGAGCAAAAAGCTTTCCCATCTCCGTGAAAAGTTTTTGATATCTGAATCAAGTTTAATGGGGAGGTTTAGCAGAGCTCTCAGAAATTCAGGGAGATTATTTATTGTGACAGTTTTTCTTTTCAGAAATGAAAGTGTTGTAGATGAAGGAACAACATAGACAACAATGGAGATGTTACCCAGAAATATCAAAACTTGTTTTCCTTCAGCTGCTTAGTTGTTTTCTGCCAGATCTACAAAAGGTAGTAAGATGAAAAGAGAAGATTCAAGCCAATATACTTAGCAAAAAAAGTTCTTTGTCTTCCCACTTGCTTTCAAGAAGCTAAATAAAATTAAGGTGCAAACAGCTGTCTTTGTGTCCAGCATAAAGCTGTGTGAGCCTAACAAAAAAACTTTGTTATGAGAAGTTATTTGAATCAGACGCGTGAAGTCACTTTTAACAGTCTTATCAGTAAAACTACTTGTTTGTTAATACGAATGCAAATTGAATAATATTTTGTTGACTAGGAGTCTGTACACGACTGTAACAGCAACACCTCTTCATACTAGGCAGCAAAATTTTTAAGGCAGCTGCAGGAAAAAATAATTAAGGCTGTAATTACTTTAACGTCTCATTTCTACAATGCAGTCTACTTAGACATTCTGCTGTGTACTTAAACCCATTGGATGCTCAGAAATCTTGGACTGTATAGAAGTGAAAACAGTTGGCAAATCAGTACCAGTGCTACCAAATGATTCACACTCCACAACAATTTTATTTTCAGATATGTTTGATTCTTCACTGAGCAACTTGTTCTCACTGCTTCACTTGGGCTTAAATACTGAGATGCTTAAAAGTTCTCCAGGATACAAGGTCAGGAAAATCAGCATGTGGCAATGCTTTTTGAGCCTGAAGCAAGTGATGGGAATGAAGCAGTGCCTATGATTTATTCACATTTTCATGGTAACAAATCAGAACTGCATGTATTCACTAGCAGGTAATTTAAGTGGAGATAGATAGCTACGGGGCACAGGGGAGCATCCTGCTCCAAAGAGCCACATCCACCTCTTCCAGCTTAAGAATTTAGCCTTTAATCTTCTCCAGCTAATTCTGCCTCACACACACACACAAATAACCAAGTTGTATGATAATGACCCACAAACCTATTTTTATTATCAAATTTCTAGACTATTTTCAGTAGTAAATTGAAAATGAGAAGTAGAACAGAGAAGGAGCTAAGGGCATCAATGCAAGAGCAAGAATTTTAGTGCTTAGTCCATTGTTCACTGAAGATCTGGGAAAAAGTGCTAGAGTTCCACTAAAATTAATTTGTTAAAATAAATTTGTTGCCACTGTGTCCTCAGATTTAGAGTCATATGCTAACAATATAACTGCTACCAGTAGGTGCATGAACGTCAAGTGGAAATAAATTATCTTTTAATACGAGTATTTTGGATAAGCGAAGATATTCTGTTCACAGCTAGATTCACAACAAGTACAAAACAGAAGAAGAAAAAATGGCAAGTATACATCTTAGCAAATTCAACACTATCTGGTCCTATGAAGAAATCAGGTGGAAACGTGAAACAGAATCTTTCATGATTAAGAAAATTCAGAGATAGGGTGACTTGTATTCCACATTTTGTCTTCCAGCTCTCCATTTTTTTGGTTGTTAGTCAAGTGCTTAGTTTGATATATATATATTTCATTGGGGAAAAAAAAAAAAGAAAAGAAAAATGTTTGAATAGAGTATTTCATCAACTTTTACAAGCCTCTGTTTCTTGACTGGGTAATGGTCATGGAAGTATATCTGGTCTTCCTCAGGTGTTCATCCTTCTATTTTCATGCATCTTTGCAAGAAACTACTAACCCAAGTAAATATTAATTACCTTCAGGAATGATAAATATCTTTACCTTGAACTGCAAAAACTGCAAAAGGAATAAGTAGGAATTAAACACTGTGTGAATTTTTTGTGCGTTTGATTTTGTCACTTATAAAAAGATTCTAAGCTTCAGAAAATTGAAATAACAGGAGGAATGAGAGGCAGCAGGCACGATGATATAGTGAGCTGTTGTGAAAAGCTCACAAAGTACACTCACATTGTTAGGAGAATGTACAGATACTCTTGGTAGAAAAAAAATTTCGATTCCAACTTTTAAAACCTCAACATGATCATTTTATACTTGATACACTGCAGAGTTAGACTGCTCTGATCCTTGGACCTCTGCATCTACAACTAGCAGTCTCCTCCCTCTTTACACTTGGATAATTACTGCTTGCTCATTAGAGGAGCCACACCTCTTCTACAAGGGAAGAGGGTCAGGCACCTTGGGAAGTCTGCTCTGTGCCCAGGGTTTTTAGGGTCACTGTATTTACAGACAGAAACATCAGTTGCAACGCAGACACAGAACCAGAGCATTGGACCAACACGTTGATTCCAACAATGTGATAAGAACGTATTATATAGCAATGGAAATCACAGAAAAATACCTCAGCATTTCTGTTGTCCCTCTCCTGTCTTTAATATCACCCCCATCCCAGTCAGTCATTCCTAGTTCAGCATAATTTCCAGAGTTGGGTTTTCAAGGTAAGAAGGGATTTTACTTTATTTTAGCAAGATCTGTGCCAAATTAATCAAAAAGTCTAAAGGCTACAGGGAGCTCCTTTCTCTGAAAGTTTCTCTTGTCCAAGATTTTAGGTGTTCCAGTTACTTGAAACGTAGAAAGGTGGCATAAATAATAAATAATATCATATCGTATAGGTTAATATCTTTGAAATAAAAACAGCTAATGCTAGGTATTAAGCATTTTTGTACAACAAACTAGAATTTCTCAACATAAGATTTGCAGCTGGGATTTGCTACTGGAAAATCTGATGGGGTTTCTTTTATGATTAGATTAGCATGTCAGAAACTTGTTCAGTGTGGCAATGTGTTCAGAAATTGGTCAATGTACAGGAACTGGTGAATACAGCCATGGTATTAAGAACCATGTAGTATCACAGACATCAGTAGCAAACCAACAAGCAAGAGTGAATTTGCTGTACAGTTCACAACGTGAGAGGAGAGGATGTAAACTATATTTTCTATGCCTATCCTTCCTGCCAAAAGCAACTAAAAAAATGCAAAACACATGTACAAAAATCATTTTCTTACTTTAAAAATATATGGATAGTCTTAACTGAAACTTAACCAGAATAAATACTTGATCTTGTGACTGCTTATATTTTCTCTTCACATCATGAAAACTAAAACAAAGAGCTTGCTGATAATATACAAAGAGTGAAATTATTTTCCTATTAGAAAAAAATACTATCAATTTTAGTAAATAATCTCTTTGTTGATAACGCATAAAGAACAGTTATTCTCCTATTAGAAAAAAAATACTACCAATTTTAGCGGGAAAGTTTTCTATTTCATAACAAAGAAAAATATCTGCTGAGTTATACTCCAAAAGATGTTCCGAAAAGTTTCACTCACAAAACTTTCATCATCTTTAGGTGCAGGCAGCATTATTACAAAAGCTATAGGTAAGTACAGTTATGCACATTCGGATAGACTTACTACACAATCTGACAAAAAAAAGAGTAAGAAAAAAAATGTGTATTCAATGATTCGCACAAGCACTCAAAAATTGCTTATGAATACAATTGTTCAGTTATTTTCATGGGATTATCTACCTACACCACCTCTTTGCCACAAGATTCTGACATCAGGGCACTGAGTTTGGAAGTACAGTTCATTCTGGAAGTAGGATGATAGCATCACTCTTGTGTGAGATCTACAGTATCTCTAACCACCTCCAGATTTTTCAAGGCAATTCTGTACCACGGCATCACAATATCAAGGTTTGAATTCATGGACTCTCAAAGAGCTTTTTGTAAGAACAGCATGAATCTCAACTGTTTGTAGAGGTAAGTCCAAAGATACTATAAACAGGAAAACTCAATTTTTCATAGCCTGTCATCATGAATTTAATCATTTTTAAACTATTTATGATCACACGCTGAGGTTATGTCTTGATTTTTGATTGTTGGATAAGTTATTTCCTCCTGAATGGACAAGTCAACCTGTCCTCAACTACAACAGCTACAGTTACCCCACAGGTTCCGCAGCTTATCTAGAAACAGGCTACCTTCATTTCCAGTAGACTTAAGTCTTCAAGCCTTAATCTGAAATACGAAGCCCTACCAGAAATGCCATCTTAAGCACCATCCCGTTTCAGCCCTAGCACTTCCATGACAACTCTTATGCTGTGGTGCTGTGGTTAACTGTAATGCAGTCGTGCCAGCTACCCAGGTCTGAGACTACACTATGACCCAGATAAATAACCTGAATCACTTTTTTTAAACCATCTTCAGAAAATCCTGTTTCGGTTTGTTTTCAATCTGAGGAATTTCACTGCACATCTCCACAAACAATTGTGTTGATATGACTAGAGAGGTAAAAACACAGGGTTGGGGATAGCAATGAAGGAGGAGATACTGCCTGTACCGGTGATGTATCAAATATTTCTGATGCTCAAAACACAGGTGATGACCTCTCTGGAAAAATAAGTGAATAAATAAGGGCAGAATATGAAGTCAAACCTGAGAGGAGGGTATAAGAGCAAGGACATTTGCAAGAAATAAGAAAGAAAAGATTAAATCCTTCTCCCTTTTGTGGTAAGAGCAGACTCCTTAGTACATGTATGTGTCATCCCAATACACAAGAAGTCATAATAGCATTAATAAATCTACAGAACTATATTGAGACACTTGCTTAAGAGCACTCTTGAAATAGGGTCACAGCTGTAAAGTATAACATCATTCTTTCACAATTAATTCCTAAGTAAATCACATAAGAATGTTGCATTAGATGTATTTACTTCTTAAAGAATCAATGCTTAAAACTGCAACATAAAAATCACAATTCTTGCCTTGAAGAGTGCTTCTCTTAAAAAAAAAAATAAACACAGAAAACAAAGCATGCAGCAGTTTTTTTCAAATAAAGATAGATCCCTCCATTAACTTTTTTCTGTTTTAAAATGCATTATTAAACACTTATAGGTATTGCTGATGAAATGTGCTACAATAATAGCATAGCTGGAACAGAGTCCTACTTCTTTTTAGGATAATTTATTCCACGTTGGGCCAATTGGAAAGCTGTTCAAAGACTACCAGCACCATTAGCTCGGTTCTGTTGAGGCAAAAAGCTAGAGTATTGGATGTGTATTGATTTGATGTTATTCTGAGACTGTACAAGATTGGAGAGCCAAAGACAATTATGTGTGTGTATCAGAAAAAGAAAATAAATAAAATAACTTTTCCAGGCTCTGAAAGCTATTTGATTTGGGATCCCTTGTCAGTATTTCGATTTCATGCTTTATGTTGCTATATCTGAGTAAAAAATCCACTGATGTTCAAAAAAAAAAGAACCTAGTGTACGTTCAACTCACATTTATTAGATACGTGGTATCTTGTATATTAAGGACTACGGTTTACATAACAGGTAATTACTTTTACAGTTTACTTGCAAAGAATGTTCTTGAAGCCTTGCTCTCGTCTTTGTGCATTGTAGGTTTTGGCTGTGCTCCCTTCACACACATTCCAATCATGAAGCACTTGATTACTAATATCATAGAGCTGCTGATGTTGAAGAGGACCTTTAAGATCAATCAGTTCCAATCCTCCCACCACAGGCAGGTGTTAGAGTTGGTGTTACAGCTGAAAGGATTATCGTAGTGAAAATGGGAAAAGAAACAAACAGGGAAGGAATGCTCACTTGTATCCAAAGATCTAGGTTTGCAGGAAGGATTCCAAAAGGAGGGATCTCCAGAAAGAGATCCTTCCCCAGTGGCAGTCAGCCCTTAAATGGGGTCTAGGAGGTGACACAGGTGAGTTGCCTTCACCTGTGCTCCCATGGCCGACTCAGTCCTTTCCTCAGATGATCCAAGCAGTGGTTCAGGCCCATACAGCAGGGTTACGGATCACTAGACAGGCTGCCCAGGATCCCATCCAAGCTGGCCTTGAATGCCTCCACACACAGGCTCAGCCTGCTGTCATGCACATGCATTAATCCCATCTGGATGCATACATAAAGTACTTTTCACAGTCTGTAGGCAATCAATTACAAGGCTTAGAGGAATGAGACATATTTCATTGACACACACAAATGTTCTGAAGAAATAACGTGCCGCTGAAGAAAAACACTTCAGAGAGTTTACTCTTAACCTGAAGTATTTTCAAGATCTGTTTTTTAACACATCCACACAAATAACTGTAACCACACTGAAATGCCATCTAGTCAAAAGTTCCATCTGAATGGTTGTGGTAACCAAGCAAAGGCTCCCATATCAGTTTTTCCTTCAGGAAGATCCTCTCAGACACTTATAGCAAGTTGAGGCCTTTTGGTCAGTTGTAAAGTTGCCTGCAAGTTAGTCAAATACATAGGATGAAGATTGGTCTGCAGAAAGGATTTGTACATCACAAGGGATGAGAGGCTCTTTGTAATTTAATAGAAGGCATATAAAAACCTTCCACTGAAAATTTAGAAATAACAGGAGATAAAATCTGTATCTAAGACAGAACATGGCTATAAAAGCAAGTGCATTTCACAGCGTGTGGGATGCTTCCTTGAAAAACAGTCAAAGACTAAGGGAATCCCTACCTCAGACATGCCCAAAAGCATCTTGCATGTTCATGGCTGTGGGTGACAAAAAGAGCACGAGAACAATTTTTGGTTTAATCTGTCTCTAAACAGATTGTAATAGCAGGGATTTCTTCTACTTCTTTACCTGTCTGAATAAAATCGTAAATTGTAACCTTTGGTATGTATGAAAGAGTAATTATCTTTCTTTTTATTTTATCTACTACTGGATTACTATAATTTGCATGCAAGTAGTTAACATCAAGATATCCTCACCCAGGATGAAGTCAATCTAAAAGGCAGATTTTGAAATAAACAGATGTTCCCCACTCTCCAAAATGGTTCTTTTCTACCAGCCTATAAGCAACACGTACCCATTTAAGAACTTGGATTTTTTTAGGCTTTTTTTTTTTTTTTCCTCAAGACAGGAAACAGAGAAACACAGCAAGAGGGAAGCATGCCTAACACTTCCCAAAATCACACTGGAATTTGGAATAGGCTAGACTCTTATGTGGAGAAGTAACTCTGATTCACGTGACTACAGATAACAAGTCTGGAAAGACAAATGACTATAAAAAATATTCATTGGTTGTTCTAACAAAATTTTATCTTTCAAAAGCTACATCAGTGTCACAATAGACATTTATTCGATAACCAGTGCAGAATAAGGCCCATATTAGGAGGTGAAATTCTCTTTTGGCAGACAGATGAGCTGTCAGGAAATCCTCAGCCCTATCATAACTGATTTCTTCACCTTTAAATTTAAGCAAGATGTTCAGACTTTTGGTAGACAAAGGGCAGTATGCTCAGCACTTCATGTTAAGGATCTAGCATGCAAAAGAGATGTTAAAAATTAAGGCCTGACACAAGAACAAGAATTTTACACAAATATTATTTGTGCGTTTTCCCCCAAACATCAAGGATATCAGATTTTGAAAACTACTGAAAAATAGTTGTTTATGATTGCTCTGTCTATTTAATTTCCAGGGATACTCACTAAACATATCCTACACATTTGATTTCACATCTTTACCTGCTTTCTTGAAGAGTCAGCTTTCGTTTCAAGATTAGATGCAACTTTCCTGTCCATACTTCCTACTGTATTTGAACCTGATGAGGAATTTTTTTTTCGGAATTTCAACTACTTCCTTTTATCAAAGGAATCTGTTTTATACATTCAATAATATTTTATTTGGGCCCCTGTTTCTCTGACAGAATTCCACTAGACCACATATATTTTCTCCCTCAAAAAAAAAAAAAAAAAAGGAAGAATACTTAGATAAATCTGGTTATAGAAACTGGGTCAGCGTCTCAGCCAGTGGCACTACAAAAAGAAGACATCTGGGAGTACTTTGGTCTTCCATATGGTTCTTTCTAAAGCAAGTGGACTGACATATATTCAATAAACCACTTTCTTCATCACACAGTTCCTCCCCCACCCACTGTCCTAATAATATATTTTCATGTACAAACACTGAATATTTCAAATCTGTTATAACACGTTCTACCTTTTCATCCTAACCAAAGATGGGTTCAAAAAAAATAAGTGGAAGAATGATTTATTAAAAAGGGACTGCTAAATTTTAAGTAAATCTCAATGAGGAAGCAGGTATACGCTTATTAAAAATAAATGCCAGTGAAGAATGCAAAGGAAACTCTCTGTGAGTGGGAAATTGGATGATTGTCAATATTCACACACAAGCTGGTAATCTACCTTGAAAACCTGATCTAATTTCAGTAGTTTTCCTGGTAGTTCTGCAAACAATTTAGTAGTAATTATCTACCTATATCTGAAAAAAAAAAAAAAGATCAATTTGATAATCACATGGACTTGCCAGTGGCCCTCTGACACTGGATTACTAGCATCCAACAAAATCAATTCTTGTTCTGCTCAAAGGCAGTTTCATGTTTATTCATCCTGTAAACATAAAAATAAAAGTCAAAGCAAAGTTAAAAATAATTCTGTACTTTGAGAAGGAGCATTTTTCTGACTACTTATGGGCAAATTATGCTCTCATGCACATGCACAATCACGTTTGGCACAGGAAATTACTAGAGTAAAAGCACTCGTTTCATTAGATTATCACATTGTGCAATTTGTATTTCAACGCAAGTTTCTGTTTACTATTAATAAATAAATCAACTGCTCTGTTTTCCTACAGTCTCACAGCTGGCCCTTCATAAATCTAAAGTGCCAATAGCTATCAAGTATTGCAGATATGCCTTAGTGAGAACATTCCAACTGTTTAGGTCATACTGTGTTTTTTGTTTCAGAAATATGGTTTTAATAGGGTTTTACTAGGGAAAATTGGTAATACTTGCATTGTAAGCTCAGACTTCAAATTATAAAGCAAATGTGGGAAAATAGGTGGAATCTGTGCTTCTAAATACTCGTAAAATTCACACCCTTGAGAATATTTCTAGTATCACAAAAACATTCTCACAAGTGAAAGAACGTTTCTTTGTTCCACGTTAATCAAAAGACTCCAAGAGAGCAGTTTTTATTGATGAAGGAAAATCAAAATCTTTTAAATAGAAAAGCACTCATCAATCCAAAAATCAATTAACGTTGAGGCATTACAGACGAAAAGAATCACCTTAAATGCTAGCACACACACAAAAAGGTTGCACAGGCCCGTCTTAAATTGTCTTAATGTGAAGTTTTCTTAGCAACATGTGCCTATCTTAGAAATGCCATTTTTCAGCTTTTCAGTATTCAAAACTGGAATGAGCAACAGGAGTGAAATATAAGCTCTGGAATCTTTTCTTCCGATCAAAAAATGTTAACAAATATAAAGCTCGAAGGGAAATGAAGAGGTCATTCATTAAGCCATCTACCTCCATCAAGGCACAATCAAACTGCATGTCAGCTATTTCTACCAGATCTCTCTAACCTCATTGTCAAAGCCCTTAGTAATGAAAGCCTTTTGCAATAACCTACAGCCTATAAGCAGTGCTTATTTAAACATCACAATTAGCCATCATATTTTTCTGAAATCTAAGAGACACCTATCATGCTGCAGTTCCTCCATTGCTCCTTGCTCTACTCACAGCATATTGCTTTCGGAGAAGTACTGTTTCAATACTTAACATGCTTCCTTCTTGTTTCCTCTAGATTAAACAAAGATCAGGCAGCCCAGCTCCTCCTCAGTTTGACAGGTCCTGATCATTTCAGCTGCTCACCTGATGACCATCTCAAAGAGCCTGTCTTTCCTGGATGTGGTGCCCCAAGACTTACATTGCAGACCAGCCCCAGTGCTCTTGCACCTCTCAACAGAATCTGCTGTTTACCCTCTCACACCTTCTGCATTCCCCCATGACAGATTTGAATGCGACTTCGTATGTGAACCAGGATCATCCTTGATAGGATCTTTGATCCTTGATCATCACCAAGCTTGCAGAAGAAGGTGGTTCCATAATGAGGATTTCTCCTACTTCAATCAGAATGCACTGGCTGCTGCTATCTGTGACGGTCATGAGAAGCAACATCGAGATGTCCCCAGCTCTAATGCTTATCTCGAAGTCCAAACCATACTTGAAAGTGCTCACTGGGTCACCTAGCAGGATAGTATCTACGAAGTTAATAAGTACACTCTCTAAACCGCTACCCAACAACTAATTAAAATAGTTAACAGCAGACTACTGAGATTGTTGAGTGTAGTCGCTGAGTTTGACTTCATTTCTTAATGATACATCTTCTGTCTAGACAGTATTTCCTCTGCTTATAAAAATATCCACAGCTCTACTGATTTAACAACGTTTAATATCTTTTCTTTAGCAACAAAAAGTATTAGCAAGTCCTAGCAAATAAACTAGATTTATTGTATTTTTCTCAGGCCTGTTTTGACTAAAACATCTCTTTTTTACCTCTCCTTTTTATAAGTACTTACAAATAGTTGGCTTGATTTTTAGTTCCAGTATTTTTCCATGCATTAAAGCAAAGCTGACTCATTGATAATAATTCCTTTTCAGTCCCTTTGAAGACAGGATCTAACTTATCTTTTTGTGTCCTTCAGGAAAAATAAACAATGTCCCTGATGTCAAAAATATCTATTTACTTTTTCTGATGAGATAAACTAAGAACTAACAAACATACTGTTATGAAAATTAATTTTATATATATGTACATATAATTTAACTCTTAAATTAGAATTAGATATCCAAATGTTAGTCTAGATACTCCACATATCTAAACATGTTATTAATAAAGTATTTTAAAATATAGCTAAAGTTGTAAACAATAATAGCAATACTTGGGAAGTTCCCAGAACAGCTGCAGTTAAGAGGTTGGGAGGGAAGTCCTGGAAAAATGGATAAATACATGAGGTAGAAAAAAAATGGAAGATTGAAAGAGGAGGATGCTAGAACTAAAAAGAGCAAGAATTAAAAAAAAAAAAAAATACAGAATGCTAGATCAAGAGGTAAATTCTATAAAAAGCAGTCTAGTCAACAGCCAACAGAAACACCCTTAGTTAAATTATTACAGCAATAAATAAATAAATCAGCACTAGAAAAAATAAAATTTTAAAAAATACAAATGAGCTAAAGTGAAAATTAAGTCTTCAATTGGGGTTTAAAGTGCTGTTTTTTTTTTTTTAAATAGAACTACATGTAATATTTTTCTTTAGGTAAAAGTACTAAGACAAATGCTAAAAACTGAATTTAAAATAATTTGAACAATGTCAAAAAGTCCTTAGCTTTTGTTATGTGATTTAGAGTGGTGTATTATTTTTCATTTGCATCACAGTGATATAAACTCCCCAAATGAGCATAGCTTCATCAGAACAAAAAAGAGGAAAGAATCAGATGTAAGGGTACCGAGGTCACTCTTCCTTATGTTCCTTGGCCACACGCTGCTGCTAAATCCCTTACACCAGCATAGCTGGCACAAATATTCTGCTTAGCTAAAGAACAATTGTTGGTTCACAGAGCCTTTTTCTACTACAGAAGCAAGCTGTGTGTGTTCTTCATTTTCTCTTTGCTACAACCATATTTAAAATAGAGGAAATTGTTTTCTGCAATAAACGAAGATGTCCAATTTACACTTAACACATGCTATGCAATAGAGTGATACAGGTATGCATGTATTGATAATTGTGCAATTGAAATCCCTGACTTTTTTTTTCTTTTACCAAAAACCAGGCAGCAGATGATGCAGCATAACATTATACTCTTTCTACGGAAAGTTTCCCTCAAATTTCTGTGAGTCATATGGATCCACAAATCACTGCAGTCACATCCAGTTTACAACCTGCAGCGGTTTTCAGTTCTTTTCCCACATCCCTCTATTGCATGGAAATTTCCAGTAGTCCTGAAGTAGTGTTTCTTACCATTCCCTAAACACTGTACTTTGCAGATCTTTAATGACGTGGCTGCTGAGATTTTGAAGATCATCCAGTGATTGTTGCAGCATCTAAATGATGGGATAGAGCCTCTCTCAGAGCACTGGGAACAACGTCTCTGAGGATGACACTGTACCATCCTCAATCCCTGATATAAGCAGCACTTCTCAGGGCAGAATCTTACAGGAGATTATTTTTATGTTAGCCATACTTTCTCTGATAAATAATAAAAAAAAAAAAGCAAAAGATGTGGAAAGAGCTCTTTAAAGGATCAACTAAGGAAAAAGAAAGCAGTAACTGGAAAATAGAGATTATAAAGATAAATTGAAGATCCCTTAGATCGTTTTGCCAAAGTAATAAAACAACATGGTTCCATCCCTGCCAGTAACAAATGTGAAAGTAGAGTTTGCAGAGCATAATTTATCTTCTACGATGAGCAGCCTGATCTGCAAGCACCCAGTAAAATTAAGAACACAAGTGAGATTTTCAAAAAAGAAGTAAATAAGGCACTAGGGAGGATACAAAGTTGCTGACACTGAAATTTTGCATCCAGAAAATCTTTTGGTTGAGCCAAAAGGCTATTTGCAGACAAACAGTAAATGCATAAATCCAAATAATGTGTTGTATCATTATGCTGTTATATTGATGGGGTTTTTTGTGTGGGTTTTTTTTTTTTTTTTTTTTTTTTTTTTTTTTGAAGGGGGGAACAAAATCCTTTGCAAACATTAATCACACTTCTCAAATTCTTTAGGAGATCACAGAGGTCAAAAAATTGAAGGGACACTCCGAGTTCCACAAGGTGAGATGGCCACTGATTGCTACCCGGAGTATCTGGTATTGAGAAGAAGGCTATGGAAATGCTTGTTTTCCAGGTTCTTACGTATTCACATTTCCCCGTCTCTATTTCCACGTGCACCAACTTCACTTTTCAGATTCAATACTGAGGACTCAAAGGGTGACAGGGTGAGGAAGGCTTCAAGGCTACCTCCAGCAATATTTTAGGTGACTGTTAACACATTCTGTACCTAGGAAACTGCTTGTAAAACAAAGCGTAATGAAGATAAGTGAAATGAAACTATTTTAATGTGTGCTCCAAAAAGGTTGGCTGGAGTTAAAAGGTTGAAAGAGTGGTGAAACGCTGGAATGGGCTGCCCAGAAAGAATCATAGAATCACTTAGGTTGGAAAAGACCTTAAAGATCATCAAGTCCAGCCACAACCAAACCATCCTACCCTAACTCTAACAACCCTCCACTAAATCATGTCCCTGAGCACCACATCCAAATGGTTTTTAAACACATCCAGGGATGGTGACTCAACCACATCCCTGGGAAGCCTATTCCAGTGCTTAACAACCCTTTCTGTAAAGAAGTGTTTCCTGATATCCAACCTAAACCTCCCCTGGCACAACTTGAGGCTGTTTCCCCTCGTTCTGTCACCAGTGAGAAGAGACCAGCCCTACCCTCGCTGTAAGCACCTTTCAGATACTGGCAGAGAGCAATAATGTCTCCCCTCAGCCTCCTCTTCCCCAGACTGAACAGCCCCAGTTCCTTCAGTCTCTCCTCATAGGCCATATTCTCCAAGCCCTTCTCAAGCCTTGTTGCCCTTCTTTGGCCCTGCTCCAGCACCTCCATGTGCTTTCTGTACTGAGGTGCCCAAAACTGAACACAGCACTCGAGGTGAGGCCTCACCAGTGCCGAGTACAGGGGCAGGATGACTTCCCTGGTCCTGCTCACCACTCCATTCCTAATCCAAGCCAGGATGCCATTGGCCTTCGTGGCCACCAAAGAGGTAGCCAAGTAACCATCCCTGCAGATGTTTAAGGAAAGGGTAGATGTAGTACTTAGGGACATGGTTTAGTGGGCAATACTGGTGGTAAGTGTATGGTTAGACTATATGAACTCAGAGGTCTTTTCCAACCTTAGTGAATCTATGAATAAAAATCAATTTCATTTACCAACTGAACCGAAATCAGCAACTTTCTTCTATCTTCCTGCTCATTAAACCAAATGCATTTTAACGAAGCACAATAGCTTGCTAGTAAAGCGAGGAGCTATGGCACTGGTCATCACAACAGTAGTTCTCAACAGCAACAGTTGTCACTCCACTTAGCACAACACCAGATTGATGTGGGAAGAATACACACATACTGCAGTGTGGAACATTCAGATGTTTTAAGACAACCAGGAGATTTGCCATAGCCTGCCAGCTAGAACCCCAAGTAACTATGAGGAATAGAAAAGTACTCCAGAGTACAAATTTTGCTATGTCGAAATGTGATTTGATGTATGTAAAGGATATCTATATTTTGACAAGAAGTGCAGAGGATCTGTCATTGATGCCATGTTTTAGGGGATGCTTGCATTAGATAAGGACTGCAGTGTGACTCATGCACTCCAGAACAGGAACCATAGTGAAAGGAAAGGATTTGCTTTGAAAGGATTGATTCAAACAAAAAGGATAACAGGACTGAAGCACATCACTGACATCAGCTGAAATGGAAATGAAGTTGCAATAAAATCCTGCGAAAGCCCCTTTACTAGGAATTTGGAAATACTGTGAAGAAATCTCAAAACAATGGAAACATTTCTCAATCACTATCAGGTAATTAATTGTGGTGGTGAACTTGTAAGTGCACTGACAGAAATGCTTGAGGGCTCTCAGAAGCACTTTCTACTCTAATTCCCCAACTGCAAATTCTCTTGAGAATTTGGTTGGGTGCCTATGGGCGACAGCTCATTTTGCTGCTGAAGACTCTGTTCCTGTACTCAGAAATAGCCAACAGGATACGTAGCCCATGATTACAAATCATCTTACTGGAATTACTCATCCCACAGTTCCTCAAAGCTTCTTACCCCCACAGTCTGTATCAGAGTTGGATGAGAACAGAACGATTTTCCCATGTTCCTTTATGTTGATCCTTAAAAAACAAGCAATTACGTTTAAACTTGGGTGTGTCTGAAAATTTAATTCTAGGGGAAGACAGGAAGATAGGAACCAATTTTTCCTGCACACACATGCTGCGATATACAATCTGTGTCATCTCCTCTACCAGAGTTATTTCACTGCAGACAGACGCTGTACAGCACCAAAAAGGATCTAATTACGATAGTAATGGAAAATCACTGGAAGCTAACCATCTTTCAGAGTAGGTGGGGCCTCCTACATCTGAACTGCATTAAGCAGAATGAGACAGACCTCCACAATCTGCTCTCCAAGTCAGTCCTTACAAACTGTCTTACATTCCCTTTTATAGGAGCTACAAATTGATTGGCCAGTTTCCTAGAGGAGATAAGTAGTTCTCCACTTCCATCAGGTTTTTCACAAATAAATGTCTGTCCCATTAGAAATTTTAAAAACAGATAATCATCACATTTAGATTATAAAACATTTGAATGAATGTTTATAGCTTATTAAATTGTTATGAGGACATCACATACCATTTATAAAGCGCCAGATCTGTACAAATAAAGAGATTTGGCAGTAATCGGGAGCTATAATTTCCCTTTTCTTCCAGTTTCTGTCCTGGACACTTTGAGATGTTGAATGTTTCAGCATCTTGAGAAAAGTTTGGACAAACTTTCACAGTTAGATCCTTTCATGATGAGACTGAATGGCAACTGCCAAGTAACCCTCCTATCCATCCTCCTAAGCTACTGTGAAGCTGCAGTGCTGCTCCATAAAGCCCATTTTTCCTTAGCAGCAGCACACTAGGTTCCCCTACTGAGACTTACAGTCATATATCTACAGATTTTACTCTGCTAATCAGAGAACATAGGGAACTGGTAATCCATCTTAACAATCAAGCATCTAGAGTCTTCTCCTACCTCTCCATACAATGGGGAGAAAAAGACTGCACTGCTCCACTGGATACCTCAACAACTGATTAGTTTAGGTTCCAGATTCCTCCCACAGGAGGTAAGGAGAGAGAAGATTCAAATGGACATATATATCTATATATACACGTGAATTATATATATATACATACACATGTATGCATACATGTGAATAAAATGAATAAACTAATATGAATCATTTATATATATAACATATATAGATATTATGCAGAAAGACTGCTGGTTAGTTAGGTTTCTTTATAGCTCACTTTTAAATTGGGGGGGAGCTCCAGATTTTAATATCGCCCACCCCAAAAGCACAGGCGTGCTGAAATCAGCTTTCTAGTTAGAGAAGGAAAAAATCCTTGGCATAAAGCAGACAAGAGAATAAGGGAACAATATATGACATAATAACATGCGATTACCCCATAATCCCTAGGAAAATGAAAATATCAAATCAGACAGTGACTTCTATTTTATGAAGCAGCGCCCTATAATACGAAGGCACAAGAGTGTCTGCTTTGAGATGGGATGGGGCAAGGGGAGGCAGAAGCTGTCATGCTCCTTCAAAGGTCATTTTCACAGAGCTTTAATAAGCAGACAAATAAAAATAATATAGCAAGTACGATCACTATCAGAGAAAGGTACAAAATAACACTGGTATTAGTATATCACGCTCAGAAAATCATTTCTAATTGAGCTAAAGTAATTTTGCTGTTGGATATGGTAGGTCTTTTAGTTAAACAAACATTGTGAATGAAATACATTGAATCTAAAATGGAGTTTGTAATTGTTAGTTTTCATTCTGCATGGACAAACATTTCTATCTACAAAACAATAGAAATAAGTAATTACTAATTGCCTGGCTTCTACTGAGTGTCCCAGGTTTTCTTCTTCTAATGATGAAGTACAGGTTTTCAGACTAGATATTTAGGTTGAATCTAGAGGGGACAGAGCTGAAAGGATGTTTCCAAGTACAGTGTTAAAATGATTTTCTGATCCCACGTCTATTAGGTTTTGTTATGCTTTTTGTCTTCTCAATACCACACTCACAGTTGGTTGGTTTTTGTTTTTCTTTTTTTGTGGAGATTTAAGCAATGCCTTTCAGGTGAAACCAGACCTGCAATATGCTCTAGGCTAAAACACGGCTAGCTTTGAGACGTGAAGTTACATTTCTAACAAACACAGACTCTAAGGGTTTTCTAACTCTGTAGGATTCTGTTGAAAAGAATAGTAATAATAACTCTTCACTGTAATACCCAGGTCTTGCCTTGAAAGATTCTCAAAACACACTGTGCAGAACTGGCATAAATGAAATGCCTCTGAAGAAACATTCTCCACTCATCACGTTCCACAAATGCCAAGTGATTTCATTACAGGACTTTCCTTCAGGATTTTTGATCTCCAGAACATTTCATCTGAGGGGTGATCTGCACCAGAGGAGCCAGCTCTTGAAACCTGTCTGTTTTGTCTCACTTTTCCAAGGATTAGAAGATAGGTAGTTTGTTAGAACGGGTATGATTCCAGTTTGTTTGTTTTGTTGTTGTTAATCTTGGTGGTCTGTTTGATTTCATGAAGTTTGGGGTTTTTTTGTGCATTTTCTTTTTTTTTTTTTTTAAATACACACTCATGGAGAAACAACAGTTCATCGGAAAAATAATTCAAATAATTCAAAAAGGCAAATCCTCCATTAGGTTCACCTACAAAACAGATGAAGTCCTGAAAGTAGTTTCCATGGAATGAGCAAAAACTGATGTAGCAAATAAAATTTTGTTCCAAAAAAGTAAAGCCGTTTTACCCAAGGGCACTGTAGACTTCACTGGTGCCAGAAAGTACCAGGAGGTGATGACCACGCCATTCTAGGAAGTCCTGAGTAAGGACACAGTATTAAGTGGTACGGCTGTCAGAGAGACAGAAACACTTAAGATTATATTGGCTCTTTATTCCCATGAATCACAGAGGAGCTGATTTGTTATCAGCAATAACAGCCTTTCTCCTAAAGAGAGGGGGACGATACAGGAAGCATATGCTCCAGGCTATTTATGAGGATGTTGCCAGAAACGGGTGTAACGTTATGAACGTGGTGACCTGCACCTTTAGATTATAATAGTACGTGAAGTCATAAACTAGACAGAGGGACATAAGAGGGACACAGAAAGGAAATCTTATAAAAACGATTAATACGTGATAGTTTCCAATCCATTATTTCATCAGGAAAAGAATAAAACAGCATATTGCAGCTCTTGGACTCCACCTTTTAGTTTCTTTAGCCAGGAACAACTATGTTCAGCTCAAATTTCTGTTTTATCTAATGTAATGACAAACATCTCATCTAGCAGCAGATTTAGTATTTGCTCTAGAGATATCTAAGTCTCCCCGTCAATGATTAGGGAAGGACTGGGACATAACAGCACCATTGGGTTTAATGTCAACATGAATTGCTAATGCTTACTGTCAGTTACCTGTAGATTGTTTATCCATTTCTAGGCTCATTTAGAATAAGTCACCACTAAATTTGTGCTAATTTCCTTATAACTTATTCTGCTAAAGAGAGTAGGCTAAGGCGAGGCTGCTAAAAGGCAGTGATGTTAAAGATTCAATTCACACTTTTCTTGGTCATATCAAGCATACAAAACCATTTTAATACAATATTTACTGCCAACGCTCTTATTTTTGCCTGAAGCTCCACAGATCTTCTTTCACCCTGGTCGAATGGATCACTGCAACTGAAGCTATTCAGTGCTTATTACTATATTTTCTCTGGGATTATTTTCTGTATTACACTTCTGTTATATCCTGTCCAAATAATAGAACTGACCATTTTACTAGATCAAATTTCTCATGACAGACGGATTTCAACATCCAAATCCATTTAGGTCCTTGCAGAAAATATTTCCTTGGCTTTTCAATCAGCAGTAAGCACAACTCAAAACAAAATAAAACAGGACAAAAAAAAAATCAACAGAAAACCTTAGAGTCTAGCCTATGAGAGAGTAAGAAATATTTTAATAAACCTATACATACTTCTGGATTAATTCATCACAATTAAAGTGCTTCTTAGAGAGACCTGGAATTCTCTCTCATTTGATTTTCCCATGAAAACTTCTATCTGCTGAAATTATTTTGATGTACCAGTCAAAAATTCATGTGCTGTTACACATCTGAAGTGGCCGTGGATATTTTGCCAGATTGGATGATCAGCTGGCACTGCTGTCTGATCATATGGACTTCTGCACAGGAAAGCAGTTTTTCTTTACACTAATACATTCAGCAAGTGCTTCGGCTGTAAAACCACAAATAGCATTGGTGTGGTGTTTAACAGGACAGAGTTCTCTGTTAAGTCCTTAATCCCAGTTGCTTATTATGGAAGAAACAGATGGAATTCAATTTTTTTCCCCCAACTGTTATGAACCATGAATATCTTTTCTGTCAGTGCCGAGGAAGTACAGAGATATAACAAAACAGCCTGGAGATCAAAATATAAAATATGATTCAACATGAAGAATAAAAGCAATTGTCATAGGATTTGCTGCTTCAACCATGATCTTCTTACACACAGCAGGCCACCAGCCTTGAAAAACCTGGTTGTAGTACTTTACTGTATGTTTTCTAGCATAGTAATTTCAATCCAATTAAAATCCCTAACTCAAAGCTACAGAAATCAGTCATAACATCTCACGTCAGTTATCATTGGCCCTAAGAAATCTCATCTTCAGATTTTAGTCACGCTTGCAGATGGTCTTTAGCTTTGACCTCAGTTTTCTTAGTCACTTTTCGCATTGTTCTGCTATTACCACACTTTCTTCCAAGCCTTTCCTCCGATTGAGATCATGAGCCTGTTGACTCCCAGTGGCTGTAATTCATCCTTCCTAGAAACTGCACTCTTCTTTTGGAGGCCATCATAGCTTCTGGTACCGTTAACACAAATATTTAGGTGCAACACTACTGTATGCTTTCCATATTACTTGTAAGAATTAGTTGCATCCAACATGATTTTAATTTTCAGTCATTTAAGAGACAGAGAGGGGGGAACTAAGCTAAAAAATACCTTCATGCTTGGTTTTCCCCTTGCAGGATCCTCTCCCTGAAGCCATTTGGAGGTTTGACACTGATTTACACAGGAGACAGACAGGGCTGTAAATCAACTTTTAGAGATGTACTTTTCTTTAAGCATCGCCCTGATTATTTTCCAACGCTTGCTTCTACCATACAATATAAATCAGAGAACTCCCTCTTTGTTGTTTGTCGCAGGTTTTCCTGGAAAACTCATAGTGGGGATTTAACGGAAGAATACCAGCGATACATGATGTGTACACATTTTTCTTTTGAAATTACATCTAAGGTGGTCCTCAGTACCGCATGATTTTTCCCTATTGTATATGAAGTGACTCACTGGGACGTTGGCAGTGCTCGTGATTTTCCTGCTGTTCGAAAAAAAAAAAGTTAAAGCAGCAAGTGTGAAGAGGCCTCTGCAGACTGGCTCCATCTGTGCTTCCTCAGCGGCTCCTGGGCTGTCAGAGTCAAGGACAGCCAGCGCTCTCCATGTTCCAGCACCACGCGCTCTTGATGGGCCATTGTTTCCCTACAGGCTATTATTGTTTCGAGTTGTCACTTAAAGGAGATGTTAGCTTTCTGGCTGCCAGGTCGCTCTGCCCTCAGAAGTGGTGTTTATAACTTTGCTGTGGCCTTTTGCAAAAGCTGCCCAGCTGGATGTGACTGAAGGAGATCTGAGCAGCTTTTCTTTCCCTGGTGACTGCCAGGTTCTTCTCATTTCCCCTCACTGCTCTACACTAAGCAGCAAGGTTTACATAGCCACCTCCACTGCTGTAGAGAAGAATGTTAAGTTCCTTTACGCTATAAAGGTTGATTCATAGCTCAGGTTTGGGAGGAGCCAGAAGTGAAAATTTCTGTTAAGATACAAAAAGCTTTCTGAGGGAAGCAGGCAATTGGAGCAAAAGAACTTGTAGGATTGCTGTATAGTAATGATAGCTCTTAATCACCTACACATTTCAGGAGAAAAGCCATGCTGTGAATTGGATCCGCACAGCCAGCTTACAGACTGGTATAAAGCTGAGAAGGAAACGTATGGGTTGTTCATAACCATTTCCTTAATCGGGTGGCACTGCTGAGTGTAATGATATTCTGAAAGCAGATCTGAGACATGTGACAACTTCAATACCATTGAGGGAAACAAAATGCAGACGTTCCCAAAGTTAAGGAATCTACGAACGAGCGCGTAGAACACAGAGAAAGATTAAGGGAAACATACCATCTATAATAGCCTAAAAAGAATAATAAACCTGACAACCTGAGCTGAGCATTTAGAAACGTATTTGCATACTTTCAGAATTGCTGTGCTGTTTAAAAAAATAAAATAAAATCCCACTCAAACTGTGCTCCATTCATCAACTCCTCTCATTATCACAGGCTCTCACCACACTTGGCTCACAGGTGCCAGACCACAGCACAAGCCAGCAGTTGGGAGCCCTTCACCCAAGGACTTTCAGCTGCTGTGGAGCACCCATTACATCCCATTCCTAACATTTACATTCATCCGCAAAGAAAAATACACAAGTGCACATGGCATAAAGCATAATAAAAGAGATTCAATTCCTTTTTAGGGAGATTTGCAGGAGACTCGAGTTCAGGCCTTCTAGTTGTGCATTTGAGATCCATCTACAAGTGCCCTCACCCAACACTTTGCAGTGGGAATTTCCCCCCCCCCATCTCAGAGGACTTTTTATTTACTATTATAAATATTTTAATAGAGACAGTCTAGATCAGACTAAATCACTTTTTTGCGAATCCCACTCAAATCATTATGAGTTGCCTCCTCTTTATAACATTTATTCCCCTTTATTTTTGTTAAGCAAGTTATTTCTGTTCAATAGGGTTATAAAAATTATGTGACTCAGGGACAAAGAAGGCTAAAATTTGCTTGCTCCCTACCAATAGGATTTTCTGTCACTATCAATCACGAAAACAAACTCAGAACAGCACCTATGCATCATATTTAGTGATAAAATCCCCTTGAACATTTAACTGATGTCCCCAAGTGACTGAGAAGTGTGCATCCTACTACCACAGCTGTGCAACTGAGCAGTGGAAAGACAAGCAAAAGCAATCAATCTGATAAAAACTTGTTTTTTATCTGACAAAATAAGCTTCTATTGACAAAAAGACAAAGGTAAACCTTTCTCATAATACAGAGAAGGCGGAATATTTGTTTACCAGAAGCAGGAAGCATTTTGCACTTGCTGCAATTTCCAAGACACTATAGCAATGGGAAAGCCCTCTGCTATCAGTTACACATGAAAAGCTGATCCAGGTAATGCTACTGTCTTTACAGAAGCTACCAGCTGGCCCTCCTGGTCTGCCAACCTCTCCCACTTCTGCAGCAGCTGAAGGGGGTAATCAGGGCATGAATTGTCTGTGCATATAAACCACCCAGGTTGTGTGCCCACTGCTTCTGCTATCTTTGTGTTTCCTGATTGCAGTATCCGCTCATTTATTCATCATGTATTTAGATTTTTGTTGTAAGAACCATCTGTTTGTTATGAAGAGTGAAATAGGTATCCTACCTCTGACTGAGAAGTCTGATTTCTACTATTAATAAGAAAAAACATACCTTTTTATTTTAAATAGGAAATAGAAACAAACTTTCATGAAAGATATAATAGACTTCTGCAGAAAAGCAATAGAACAGTCACTGTGAAATAAGTACATTTACCTCCTTCAGAAGCACATTCACATCCCCACATCACAGGACATTACATACATACATCCAGCAGGTAACAAGGATCCAATATGAATGCAAAAAGTTAAAATGATCAGTGACTCTCGCATAAAGGTCTTTGTAACATGCCTTATAAGGAACATGGCGCAATGAATAATTTTCCAAAAGAACAGAGAAGTATTGTATTTTGAGAAGGAAAAAAGTTTCTTCTATGAGATGCTGCAATACAGATATCTAATATAACATAGTTGGAGGACTACAGGGAGATCTGTATTTAAAGGAAAGGAAGGAAGTAAGTATTCTGGTCCAAGTAACATGTCCAAGCAAATTTACACAGTGTAGCCGATGCACTGGAATTAGATTAGCACAACATTGCTCATTTCCAAGCGCAAAGACTGTGTGCAGAAAATGCTTGATGGCAACACTAGGAGGAAACTTGCTGAAGCAGTGAGACACAGATGGCCAGGGCTCAGCACTCAAACTCCCTAGGAGTCAAGTCATTCTGGGGCTGAGATGAGATTTCCCGTGCACCGATCTGCCCCGTAGAGGACAAAGAGCAATTGTGCCTACTCTGGAGAAAAAAGGAAACATTAGAACAGCTACGTGCAGCAGATTTAGGGATGGAGAGGTGCCAGAAGAAGGTTCAGAATTTCCTTCTCTTGCCAATAATGAGCAAGCAGATTGAGTATTTTGCTATATAGATATCATTCTACATGTAGTCAAAGAAAAAGAAAAAAGAAAAACTTGAATAATCTCTGTATCGAGGGACCTTGGTGATTGGGAAGACATCAATAAGTTATTTGGTGCTGCTGGATTTGTACTGTAGACACTCTGGGCGTTCATTCCAAATTAATAGTATGTGTGTCAAAACTTTTGCTCTCGCTCAACAAGGCAGGATTTAAGGAGTGTTTTAAAATAAAGGATATTGTAAAGTAAGGGTGAGGTTAAACACAAGGGAAATCAAAACTGTCTCATTGGTTTTACCGCAAAAAAAAAAATTTAGATGACACTGGGGCAAGTCATTCAGTTTTTCCAGATTGGTTTTTTATCTACTTAATACTGAGATTAGAATAACAACATTTCCTCCCTTCTGCTTTTGCAGAATTGTGTATTTCACTCCCCTGAAGGCAGCAATACATGTCTCTCCAACTCCTGACACAATAACTCCCACTTCTGAGCTGGGGACTTCAGGAAATATAATTTAAACATGCAGCGTGTGTATAAACCCATCATTTGGTGGTAGATGAAGAGAGCAGCAGATGAAAAATAACTCAAGTAGAAAGAGATGAGCAAAGAAATAACACACAGGGATTCACTTTAATACAGATACGAACACATTTCCATACAGAACTATCTGTGGCGCCTTTAAATACTGCACTGAATGCAGATGTAACATATTTAACCTCACAGCAGGGTGGAATTGCTCAGCTGGCACGAGGCACTACAGGAAATAAAGCAAAAACGGTCCTGAATTATAGACATACATACCAAAGATTTAAATGGTGCCCTAGAATCAAAGCCGATGAGCGAGCTTGCCCAGCCATAAATCTCAAACAAGGTATAATTACAGCCACTTTAGAGCAACAAGTACTGCCCTTTAATGTCATTCTATGTTACTGGACTCCATTTTTCAACTACGGTCAGCGAAATAAGGTCTGAGGCAGGCAGAGGAGAAACAGCGCATTTGCTTCAAAACAGAAGTAGAGACAACACGAAGTGTTTGAACAGCACTTTCTAAGTCGTGGTCTGTTACACCTGCCATCAGCACATTTTCAAAAGCATCCCTTAACAGAGGGAGATATGATGCAGTCACAAGTTACTCTTCAAACACGACGTGTGCGTATCTAAATCAATTAACTTTTAAATGAGTGGCGTTTCAGTGATCAACCTTATTCATTACAGCCAGAGCAGAATACTTTGTTTCCATTCATGTCTAATAAGTTTTGAACTAGATAAACTTTGTTGTATTTTTGTTGTTTTTTGTGCTTTTTTGTCAGTTTTATCAAGAAGTTATTCAGAAAGCTATGAAAACTTCTTACAAAGTGCCAGTCAAAAAAAAATAATCACATGAAACTCACTGCTCTCCAGCAATCAAAATACTTCTCATCCAGTCACTAAATTAAATTCTGTACCCAAATAGCTATTCCAGGTGATGCAGATTGATATTTCATCTTTCATAAATTAAGTTTTACAGCCTCGCAGAATTAAACTGAAGACGGTCATAATGAAACATGGAATTAACCACATAATCCACATTTGATTGCAAAATGTTACATTTGTCTTACTCATCATCCTGATATTTCCAGCGCTAGACAATTGAAAACTCTGGGGACAGTCAGCTTTACAATCAAATATCCAGGCACACAATTCCAGACAGTGACAATACGTACACGACTTTGACAATCTGTGATTTAGGACTCATTCTAATCCCTGCAAAGCTCATTCCTAGGAATCAGTGTCTTATCAGCACCGTGCTGATAATGCACTCAGTTATCTGAGGTATCTATGTCGATATTGAGGTCAAGTGTTAACAAATTTAACTCTCAGGGAAGTAATATAAAAGAGATGTAATTACAGATGTAAACTATCATCTTACCTACTTAACATTTGATCGTAAACAGTAGAAAATTCCTAGCAAGGAACAAACATCAAATAAAGTTAAGTTTTTTGTTAGTGTAAAAATAATTACCCAGCTCAAGAGGCCTGCCCTGTGACATATTACTCTGGTCCAGAGCTCTCCCACAAACTCAGTGCTGTGCACAGCTACCAGCTGGTCCTCCTGCCCACAAGGCTCTCCATCTCCTTAGCAAATAGAGCTTTGGCAGGCTCCATGTTCAGGCTATTTGCACAACCTCCTTTGCTTTTTATCACTCTTAGGTGAGAAAAATACTATCATCCCCTTCCAAAAACATAGTGTTTAATGATCTATATCTAATATCAGGCACTTTTAACACAATAAAGAATATCTGTGAATGGGCAAGTAACAGCCAGCCACAGACTGAGACAGAAGCACATGTAATTAATACATTCCTAAGGTAGTGACTGAGCACTTCAATTTTCAAATAATACATCAGCTGAAACGCTCCAGTTTTTCAAGTAGAAGAAATAACTGCATTATAATTATGATAATTAGACAAATGAATATAATCACTGATCCAGATAACATATTAACGTGAAATGTGTATTTTTGCTATGATTAATAGCGCAGCATCCTTGCTCCTCAAACTGGCTGAAGCCATTGCATAGCACTGCAAGTTCTAAGGTAGCTAAAGAATAAGTTGCAGTTGACACCAAATAATCTGATAAAACTCAAAAGCCAGTGTAGCCAGAACTACAACATCCATATCCTTAAGGCTAATAACAACTAATAACAACAACCACCACAATGCCACTTTCTCCACTATTCATGAAGCCTTCCTTTCTGTCTGGCAAGTCTTTCTGGAGGAAGAATGAGTGACTACTGCCTCATGTTCTTCACTGCTAGAAGCATCTACACAGAATAACAGTCTTTCTGCATCACTGTCAATCAACATTAAGATAAATACTGCTCTGAGCCATGCTAATTTATGGGAATTGACATTGGACATTTGTTTACATGGATGCAGATGACAAGAGGAAGTCTTTAAACCAGTTCTGCCTTTGTTTGAAGTTGTGTTTACTTGGTCAATAATACAGGATAAAATTATTAATAAAACACCATACTCTGTTGGTTGACTCCTGACAAGCTTGTATTATTCAGTGTTGCTGTTCTGCAAGTTTTCATCTCTCCCCGATTATTTTGCTCCCCTGTAATCATTCTTACTTTCTTCTGGATACCCTGGGAAAGGTCTGGATTCTGCATGATTAAAGTTAATGGGAGCTTTGCCATCAAATTCAGAGAACACGGGATAATGCTCTGTGCCAAATTCCATAAACCTTCCAGTAAGCCAAAACACCTGTTTTCCTTCTCCTCCCATGCCCCATTTCTCCTCATTGCACATTTTTTCTCTGCTCTGACACCTATTAATCCGTGCACTCTACCCAATCCATCATATTCATCTTTCTTCACCAGTTATGTTGCCACAGCTCTATGGCTGAAATTAGTAGGAGAGTGCGAACTCACTTATAAAAGTGCTACTTTTCTTGCTGCCAAAATAATGTCAGTGCATCACGGAACACAAGTTCAAAATGGCATGCAATATCTTTTCATGCATCTTGACGTGATTTTAATTTTGCTTCCAGTCCCACTTGGAAAATCACCACCCAATACATTTATTACTAAAATGCTCTTACACCCAACTGTTAAATCTCTGCCATTGTTCCATTGAATTTGCTGAATTCCAGCCTTCTCCTTCCTAGTAAATGTAATGAACATACTTTATTATTTCTGCCAAAACGTTTCAATATTCAAATGCCAGCACTTCTTCATTCCTTGTGCTAAAACCCTCCCTGGGATTTTCAGCTTCAGTCCTCCCAAATTTTTAGAAGACACATCTTTAATTAAAGCACCTACCAAGACAAGCAAAACGAGTGAAACTATCTTAGTAAAATTTAAAGCTTCATCTGGTAGTGACTAGACAGACTAAAAGCAAAGACAATCATTTGGGAACAATCGCCTGGGTCAACAGTCTCAGATACATATTAATCATGAAGGGGAAGATTAAAAATAGGGTACTTTGGGAACAGTCAGTTCCTTATTGAACCAAGACATACTGCTCTGTCTCATTAGTACATGCTCTTATTTGTTAAGACCTTTCATTAGTTGGGTGAATGTAATCCACTACTTCATCCCCAAAATGCATGACAGGCCCAGCAGCAGGTGAAGAGCATCCTATATTCAGTTCCAGACTTTGACTTTATTAGAATCATACATCATTCAGGATTCAAATTAACATCTATCCCCAGACACATACTGTATGGCTCGATATTTGCTCTGAAGCATTATTTGAATTTGCTGATTATACACATAAAGTATACTGCCATTATCAGGAAACTTATCTTCCACTACTGGAGACCATTCTGTGAAACCCAAACTTCTGCTCCTGCTGGTTTATAAGATGTAGGGGTTTTTTTTACCCTTTTTTCCTTGGAAAAGTAAAGCCTGAGCAGCTACAGAACTAAGTAAATAGCAAACTATTACACATCCATTAAAAACCTAGCCAAACACAGCTCAGACTGTAACAGCCAAATGCTCATAGCTCACTCACTGCTTCCACAAGAAGCTAGGACACTGCCTAAGAGAGGAACTGATGTCAAGTATTTCATAATAGTACAATTGAAGCTGAGTTTTATGTCTTTATTACTTGCTCCTAAATACAAGGAAAATCAAACAGCTTGGTCCAAACCAACACCTGACCAAACTGCTGGAGTCTCTTGGTGAAGTAACCTAATGTGTCACAGAAATTGCACTGTAGTCCTGTCCATCATACTTTTTTAAATCAGTCAACAAATGACAGCTTGTTTTTTTTTAATTCAAAGAAAATTAGACACAAGAGAAGCAAGGTAGTTCTGAAGTGTTTTATCAGCATTTATCAGTAAAATCTAAGAAATAAAACACAAATAAAAGAAAATCACTGAAGTAGATGTTTGGATTTCCACAAGGTACAGAGAAAAGCAAAGCACTGACGCATTACTCTCATACAGAGAACAGAATTCTCTACCTAGCAGCACAAGCAGACTGGGGATGCAAAAGGGATGCTTCCACAGCAATTCCATTAGTATTCATGGGCTTTCAGAACTGCTGCACTCTCGTAATTGTTTGGATCCCATGTTCTGATTTGCTTTTATATGCTCGTTTAACTGTTGATTTTATTTCCTTATCTTAGCTCCTATTAATGACCGTGCTTTTCAGCCCCACGCGAGGCACTTGCTCTTTTCAGTAATCAGGTATGCTTAGAAGTAAGTGCTGGTTTAAACACTTGGGAAAATTTAAAACTACAGTGGGCAGTATTCAAGTTATTTTACAGGCACAGAGAGCAGGAAAGATTTTTTTTTACAGTGATATTTTATCCAAATAAATCCTTTACAGTTAAACATTAAGAATTTTTTTGCCCTCCTACTTGTAAGCCAGTACTCCAAGCATTGAGTTTCTTTGCATTTTTTAAAGACTGAAGAGAAAGATTAATTTCAGAGTAAGTTTTATTTTGTCACCATGCTGTAAAATCATTCTTCTTAAATTCCGTATAAGTTTCTATTTCAAAGGCTTACTCTGCACAGTGATGAGCAACAGTGTTATGCTCTGCCAACTTCCTAATCCACATTCACGTACACACACAGGCTGTAAACCTGAGAGTTTATGGCAGCACAACTTACTTCATCTTCAACTGAGCTGTGCAAACCCCGCTTGCACATCAGTGGGATTACCCACTGTGAATTTGTTTTGTGCAGACAACGAGTAAATCACCTGATAATCTAATGAGGACGGATTGTGTAAATAGTTGCACAAAGAGCTAATGTGCATAGATAGGGCAATAAATTGGAATGATCGATGGGACTAGAACCACAGGAAGATCAAAAAGCACGAGGCTGCAGTGAGTGTTTTAATCACCAGACCTAGCGCTGCCATTAACCACTTCCCGTAAGTGCTCTCTCAGCACTCCGGACTAGAGATTTCCTGCACTTTTTTTTTTTGCCTTAGACCATTCAAGGTTAGCAGGATACAGCCTCCAGCAGCACCAGATACCAGGTGAAGTGCAAACAAGACTGCCCTCAAGATACATCTGCTCGAGCTACGCAGTTCTGCATGCTGCTGCACGAGGGCTCTGCCAGCAGCCTGCCTGCTGCACACCATCTTGCCTTTCACATGAAGAATATTAGATAAAATTGTGAGCATACCTTTGGGTGACATAAACAGACACTGCTAATCTATCCCCTTCAATGCTATACTGGAGTTTTGCCATAAGGAGTTCAGCACACTGAAAGAGCACAGGCTATCACGTGGCAACGGGATATTGGGATGATGGCAGGAGTCAACTTATGCTCACGCTTTCCTCTCTGAATCTCCCTGAGTTTGCACTATCACTGCCTTACCACCAAGCAGGTACATTCACTGAAGAAAGAGCCACACCTGTATACTGAGAAGAGTAACACAGTGATGGTTTTTAGTTTTAATTCCATTCCCCACGGAGGATGTTAAAGATTCTCAATTCATGGCTGGGCTTTTTGCAGATTTTTGTTGCTTATGATGCTTGATTTTAACATTTAAGAGGTGCAGTTTCTTGTTTTTGTTTTCCTGATGATAAACATGAATGCCTATCTCTGTTCATAATCTTTCCCATCATGTCAGTAATTAAAAAAGTTGCAAGAAAACACACTTCATTTCCCACACAGTATCCTCAGGCACTCTTAGCAGCGCTCCCATGTCCAGATTGCACTGTGAACTCATTCACAAGACAGGCCCAGTGAGTAAGCTGAAATGTCAAGGCAACATAAATGCTTGAAGAAACAATTGCTCAACAAAGGGTTGCAGGATTTTCTCCTAAACATGAAGGTCAAATTACTGGAAGTCAGGAGGCAAAAATTATTAATTCTCTCCTTTGGATTTGTCTCAATTTCAAGATAATAACTGTGTCACTTTCCTCTCTGGGAATTTCAGCCAGTTGCTGAGTCTTCTAAAGTTAAGACCTTTGCAAATCACCATAAGCGCTATGGGCACTTATTACTAAATCAGTCAGGATTTGCTTTAACTCCACAGTTAATCCATTTTACCCTGGAAAACAGAAAAACTGATAGGAAGGACATCCAGTCTGGGCACTGGAACTAGCCAGATAGAAAAGATTTGCAGTGGGAATTATTTTTTACAACTGATTTCTTTCTGAAACAGAACCCTGTAAGAAAACACCCTTACAGGGAAGACTTTGAATGAAGAGGAAAAGTACATTGCCAACCAACCTAAAGTCTTGATGGGTCAGTGTATATACAAGCTAAACAGAAAACAAATACACACTACTGCAATCACCACCTGCACGTCTAACTCAGAATTAAGCAAAGAAAAAGAAAACTCACATGAACTGTGTTACGTTTCACATAGCAAACTGTAAATAGCAACCAAACAAGAACAAAATCTTAGCTGGAAACTGCAGAGTGTTGACTGGCTGAAATGCTGTAGTTGCCATCGAGCTTGAGCTGGCAATCCATCACAAAGCTGATATTTTATTTCGGTCATTCCTGATTTCTTACACGCTTTCTAGTTTTTGCGTTGGGGAATTTGTGATCAGAGAGAAATATGCAGGTTTTATCTACTCTTAAAATCTTAGTAAGTCAGTCATTCTGGAATTAAATCCACTCATCATTAAAAAAATCATTTTTCACTTGCTTGAAAACACCATTCTGCAGCATTTACTATAAGAACTGTGAAAATTACTTATATGGAAGACTTGTACCTTGAGGCTAAACAAAGTACACTGACCTTTCACTCCTTACTTAATATACATTCCTTATATATTAAAATAACATATGGAATAGCTCCTGATTTTTTCCAACACCTGGAACGTTATAAAGCACAGAAAATACCTGGTATAGTGTTCTGACAGTATAAATCTAAGACCCCAAAACTACAGAGTGAAACAATAGGTTATCTTGCAATTCTTCACTCAAAGGAAAACCACTCCTCACTCACAAATGGAAGTTAATTGCATAAAATCAATCTCTTTTATAAATCTCTTGCTCTATATGCAAGAGCAAATACATTAGACTGAGACATCTCTGATACAAAGTGGCTCAAAGGAATCTCTCAAACCAAGGTCAAACTTCATGTCAAAGCGTCTAATCAAAGTGAAAAATCTAACATCAGATGTTCAAAAACATTTTCTAATGAGCTGTGGTTAAATAATATACATGCATATATATTTAATGAGCTTCTAAAACTGCTTATTTTTAACTTGTTGACAGAATCACATAATAAAATGTCTCCAATGCAAGATGCCCCATGGCAATCATGGTGTTAGAATGGATAAATTTATCCTGTGACCTCTTTGGCTATCAAAAGGATATCATGGTGCATTTTTAACTCACTTTTATCTAAGGCCATGCTACCTGCTTTGGGAGAGCATTTTCCATGAATTAATGACTCAATTCGTTTTTCACTTTTGCTTTCTGTTTCACTTGAAAGGAAAGCCCTAAGGCTGGGAATACAATGCATTCCCATGCTGGTTCATAACAGAGGGCTGTGCTCCAGAAGATTCCCACTGCTGGCCTCAAGTGCCACAGCACAGCCAGCTAGGAAGTGGCAAAGGAATGAAGCTTAGCTTTAGAAGACAAGAAAGAGCCAGGATAAATACACAATAGCAATTAGCTAATGAAGGTAGTGTTAAGTTTCTCTGTTGTTTTTGTTGCTTGCATTTGGATACTCTACAGAGAAAACAATTAGTCTTATGATAGGATCAAAGCATGAGTATAAAGAAATGGTAAATGGATTTTAAATACTACTCCCTGTGAGCCACAGTACTCCTGATTCTTGTATCTTCTATACAAGAGTGCATAGAAAGGAAGGAAAAGGTAGCTAACATAAGCAGGTGGGTGGGCAGGACAGAAATAAATGGTTCAAGAGAAGTCTCTTTTGGGGAGAATGCTAGAATAATTAATTGAAAGAGGTAAAATGATATGAGAGTTAGGGGTGTGGGAACTTCAGCATCTATACAGGATGTAGAAAGATACCTGACAGGGAGAATTCTTGAGGGATTACTGGTTGTTGCCTCAGGTTAGAGCAGCTTTTCATATCTAGAGACCATAAACACTGGAGAACAAGATTTGGAACATCTTGCTAATCCTTTAATGACAAAAAAAAGTGAAAAAACAGAGTTTCACTAACTACCAAGCTTCTCATTCTGATTATGCAATTAAGCAAGCTTCAAAGGGTATGAATTGAATCAAAGTTTAGATTAAGAGTTCAGCACTGTATAACTGAAATTTCTGGTTTCTAACTTAAAAAAAGCCACAACATATGATTTTCCAGTTTGATTCTTGATGACAGCAACACTATGAAAGAAGTAATTGGAACTTCTGCTATGAACTCAGCACAGCAAATCTCCCCTAAATTTTGCTTAAATAGTACATGGAACAAATCTAAAGAAAAGGAAAAAAGTAGTAGAGGAAAAGCTCCTCAGTATACAATGCAGATCTACCAAGCCTTCAGATATATTAAACCTTATTATTCTGCCCATTTTTGACTAAGACAATCACATAAATATACAAATAAGTAGAGCACAGCCTATATTAGCTCAAGTATTACTACAGGCTTATCTACACCCAGGCTAAATCCAGAAAGCCTGAGAAAAAGGTGGATTTGGAATACACATGCAACAAAGCTTCCTTGTGTCCCAGAAGCATTATTGAGCTATTGCACAGACTTTTGCTCATCGGAAAAAAAAGGAGGAAATGAAAAAGGAACATCTGCAGTGTCTAAAGTATCCCAAGGGGAATACACGGGAAGGATGTTTCAAAGCTATTTGAGCTAGTGTCAAACAGGGATAGGAGATGCAAAACCTGATTAAATCGAATACTAACAGAGTTTACCTTCTGAAATACGACTGAGACATATGATAAATACGTATATACACGGTTATGAAAAATTAACTAAACAAATGCAAACAAGTAAGAAACAAACTCAGTGAATTTCTCATGATCTAAACTCATCCTTGTGTTATATTATGTGCTCAGAGCTCACAATAAGGGAAAAACAGCTCAGGTGAAGCTGCTAATTTGAAAGTGCTCATTGTACCTACTCCAGAGCATGCTTTTGTTCAGTTTGTCACTAAGCTCTTTGTGCAGGTATTACATTGCCATCTAGTGTACATTTCATGTGTTGTAAAATCAAGAAACGGACCTGTAGGCATCGTACAGACATCCCCCTTGCTGGCTTTTCTCAAAGCATTCAGTCTTACAGAAAAGACAGATTTTCTCCAGGCTACTCAACATCAAGAAACATGCGACTCACGTTGTTTAAAAACAAAATCAGCACCATAAAGAAAGCACCACTCCAGTGGCAGCCTCTCTACTGAATCTGAAACAGTGGGTGCATCCACGACAGATTTAGGAATTCATACTGTCCTTTCATCAAAGAGTGTTTCAACTTGAGCATTCCTTCCCCAAAGGGAAGGTGAGCCCTCACCCCTACCACTGGCTCTGGAGCAACATGGAGCACAGCACAACACTGATCTTTCTCATCCTGTTTTCCATACCAAGTTAAACCACTACTGAGAAAGAAAGGGGTGGCACTAACAAAGCCCCCAGAAGGGCAGGAGGCCCAGGCCTCGTGGTGCTGACCCGCTCCATGCAGGAGCTGTGCCTCAGACTCCCAGCCATGCCTGGCACATGAGTTCTGTGGGATGCACTACACAGAGTGAGATATAGGAGGTATCTGGACCCTGCTAAGAGTGGGGCTTGGCTGTTTGGAAGCTGAGCAGTGACCTGCTGTGCATTTGAACATGCAAGCCTCACTCCAACTTAACAATTTGTGTTTTTCACCTAAAACCTCTGAAACGAGTTTTTCTCCAACCACAACAGCAACATTTATCTTTTTCAGAAGAGTCCTTTCAAAATATGAGCAGGTCCAAATAGAGAACGCAGAGGTAAACTCAGAACATACTGCAGAGGAAGCAGAAAACATCATGTCCGTCAAACAGCCTCAGAGACACTGCTCCAGCACTGAGCTCCAGCACCAGGACCCAGCTGCCTGCCCAGCCCTGCCATCAGCTCTGACTGCTGCAGTGGACAAGAAAATGGTTTTGCACTCACCTCAGCCACCAGTTCTGCCAAGAGAGGAACACGAACTCCACTGGAAGGAGAGAAGAAGAAGCAGTCCTTATTCTGATCTGGAGAGGAAGTGATACCTATAAAACATGTTCTGCTTTCAGAATCAAGCTCCTCAGTTGTTATCATTTACAAATAAAGTTTTATGAGAACTGGCTACAGCTGTTCTTTTAGTGTCTGACCATTTTAAGAAGATATCAATATCCTAACATTACGCATAACAAGTAGATTTTACCTTTTTGTTGTTGTTGTTAGCTGTTGGAGCTTGAATTACTAGTTCTCCTTGTTAAAGTTTGCTTGTTTTACGGCTCTTATCATATGATATATTGCATAAAATACAGCAACAATAAACCTATTTAATAGCCTGTATCCTTTTTTCCAGCCATCACATTACACACTTATATTTGTTATTACATTCTAGATACGTCTTTTATCAAATTCAGTGTTGGTCTGTTATTGACACCCACAGATTACTTACAGTATGCTGCTAGATGCCAACACACATGCAGGCCATGAACAGCTGAGCTGAAGAAAGAAGCTAGCAAGCCCCCTAATTCATCTGAGTCTGAAAAGAACAAGTTAACAAGAAAAAACTGTTTAAGCTGGCTAATATCATTTTAAATGAACTACTGCAATGGCTCTGTTTGCAGATCAGAGAAGCCAGTGCATCCAACAGAGAGGGAGGTGAAGGACAGCTAGGGCTGTTAACTCCTCTCATTAGTACATTGCAGGGCATTAGGCCAAGAAAAAGAGAGCAAATAAAGTTCCAGGATGATTATAATCCCGTTACATTAAAAACACTGAGTGTTAATTCAGCAAGATACCAATACCTGCACTAAATAAATACACCCTTTCTCTTTAATATGGTACCACCTCAAGTACAAAAGTACACAATTAGCAAACGTACAATTAGAAGAGTGGTATGGTTAGGATGGTATTTTAAGGCTCATAGTTAGAAAGATTATCATGGTAGAAAGAGACAATCAAAAATGAAATGCTCACCCATGCCCTAGGCTCACAGTAGAAAATTCAAAAGAAGGGATCTCCAGAAAGAGACCCTTCCCCAGGGACAGTCAGCCCTTAAATGGGTCTAGGAGAGGTGGAGCAAGGCTCTACCCTCTTCTGGTAGCTCAATTGCCTTCACCTGTGCTCCCAGGGCTGACTCAGTGCTTGCCTCAGGTGATCAATCAGTGGTTCAGGCCCTGACTCAACAGTTACCATACAAAAAGTGAAGCAAGTAAGTAGCTGGCTGAATTAAATCTTTAATGTAATCACCTAAAGAACTAATAGGAGATTTTAGTACACCTCTTCCATCCCCTGCTGTGGAATGCCTCCTTCTTTCTATCATTGTCCTTAAACTTCTTCCATAAAATCATATATCATAGATTTGCAATAGGTAGGCACAGGATCTACATGATTCAAACATATTTGTACCCTCTTGGCCTGCAGTCAGAAAAACCTGTTATTGCTTTAGCTAGAGCCAGGTGCATCCCCCATTTGCAGAAATAAAAGCAGTTACAAGTAATTAATTGATCATCAGCCTAGTATCTGAGCAGCTAATACAATAAGTGGACATTATATTCAGAGACCAGGATATGAAAGGAAGATAATTCTTTTTGTGACAAGTAGTGGTATCAGCCTTTTTTTTCCAAAAAGAAAAATGTGATCTTCTTAACTAAGGAAAAAGCTGCTCCACACAGAAGATGTTACTGGATCCTTTCCCACTGATTTTTAGTGATTTTTCTTTTAACCAAAAGTGAAAATAGAAAGATTCTAACGTTAAAATTTAAAGAACTCTGGTGCCTAACGTGATATAAATTTCCAAAAGCATCCTAAAATTGGCCACAGTTTATCAGATCTAACAAGTTAGTGACGAGCCTTTCATTTGAACTTTACTACAAGAAGAAAGAATTTAATCTGAGGAGGTAGAGAAAGGTCAAGAATCATCTACAGATACTGTCCTCCTGATTCCTAAGCTAGAGCACAAGACAAAGCTTCATCTAAGAGCACTCTGTGTGCCAGTCTTGAACATCTGCTGTCTGTTACCAGCAACCAGCTGAAATTAGGCAACAGGACTCTCAGGCCATTCAGACTACGGCTTCACCAGAAAATGTTTGTAGGTCAAATGATCATAAGTGATTTTTCTTAATAAAACGAGGTGGAAAGCCATGAATTCTAGCCATTCATCTACAGAATTGTTTCCCAAAGGCCGATGTCTGTTACTGAGCGTTCATGACTGTGGATGGCAAACTTCTACTGAAGTTTGGAAGAAGAGGATTTCACATTCTTGTCCGAAAGTCACATCTTCCCTTTAAGTTTCTGCAGTGTTTTGTGTGGTTATTATAACATTTCTTTTTTAACAAAGGAAGTGGTAAAATACTGGAGTTAAAATGATAATATAAAGAGGAAAGCCTTAGTGGAATTTCCTATGGCAGTGTGAAGCTTTTCTTCATGAAAGGGGAACCTACCGGTTCAGAGCAAATCTAATACCCAGATGCATCCAGAGCTTGGTGCTTCCAAATATTTCAGGTATGTGAGGTTGGAGAACATGATATATTATGCAAAAAATGCACGCAGGAAAGGAAACCAGTAACTGGGAGGGAAATGCACAATAGCAGCATTTGCCAAACTGCCATAGCTCAATGTTAAAGCTGGGAAAGAGGATCTTTGTGGAGGAAAGAAATGGGACACGAGGTCATTTTCTACTCCCAAGGTTGACATTCAAATCCAGAGTAATTCCACTGAAGTCAGTGGATTTAAATATAGAGTAGAAAATAGACTCTGTTACTCCTTTCTAATCACAATGAGAGGTGGAGAATCAGTTCAACGTATCTTCACCAAGATCCTCCTTTCTAGGGACAATTGGGATCAGGATCTGAGAGATATACGTGGATTTGCTGACTCACAGTGTTGGATTGAGGACTGACACAGAAGGAGGTCACCTCATCAGACAGAATCTGTTTGTTCCATCTCTCTAACAGAGGAAGTTACCTAGAAGCAGGGCCAATGTGACTGTCAACACACACAATCTCCAGCCAAAAATGTATGAGTAATGTGATGTTTACAGTAAGCAGAAGCATAGATGTGTAGATCCTATGTTAAGTTTTGGTCATTGAGTATTATTTGAAGGGGTTTTAGTGCTTTTACTTAATTTTATGCTTAAGTTTTCCAAATATTTGGAATCCACATTTTTTCAGCATTCGTTTTAGCTTTACAAAGCAATTTTTCCAACTGTTAAAGGCTTCAAGTGGGAAAAAACTATGACAGGAAGGGTTTTTATAACTAGATTTTTGTCTTTTGGACATTTTGATCTCTGCAATTTTATGAAGGGAAAACTTTCGTTGGAAAAGTATAACACGGATTTTTTTCCTTTTCCTTTCAGGCTTCTGAGTGCATTTCAGACCAAACAAACAAACAAGTAAAATGAGAGAGAAAAAGCTCATGTTTAAGTATTTATTGATCCTTCAGATAAATAACCACACTGTAGTTTCCTGTTGTTGTTTCTAATATCACACATACTCAGGTACGAAAAGGCATGATACGCTTGCCTGATGCTCTGGGGAAGAACTAGATTGAACTTAGAATTGTGGTGTGACGTTGCCATTTTCCTTGCTTGCGTGTGCAGTATCTCCATTAACATGCAGCTTTCAAACACTTTTTTGTGTGTTTTGTGACCGCTGCTTTGTGATTTTCACAGGATCCACATAGGCATCCATTTGTCTAGAAGAAAGCACAAGCTGCTGTGGATAAGATACTTAATTGTGTGAGGATCTGAGACTAAAAGGAAGCAGGAAAGGAACTGAACTGCAGAGTATGCTCACACCTCTCTAGCTGCATCTTTAAGGATCTAATGGGACATTGACTGTGAAGACAGCCCATTGCCTTCAATTCTTTTCAAAGTCCCAGAATAATGAGGTCGCTCATTAGAAATGATGCAGCTGTGCACGTTCTATAACTATATGGCCTTCTGTTACCACTGGCAGCTCAGCATTACCTTTTGATTAAGAAATTCCATCATACAACGATCTCACATCTACCAACTTGGAATCCAGAACACTTTGCAGTGCAGAGACCACAAAATCATAGAATCACATAATGACTTATGTTGGTGAGGATCTTAGAGATCATCTAGTTCCAACCCCCTGGCCATCTTAAGATGTGTCTTAGAGACACTGGAATGAAAACTGAAATTGTGAAGAAAGAACAACTACAGAATCCTGAAGATGAGGGTGAAAGGTTTGTCTTTGATGTCCCATCCCTCCCCATGGAAGCAGCTGGATTTGAGAGGAATAAAAGCTAGCAATCTAAACACTTTTCTTGGCTATTATGGGAGCTGAATCTGCTCACATACTAAATATTAGGCCAACAAGCCAGGCTTTACTTAGTAAATTCTAGGAAGAATGTAATTTGAGAAAAAATTGAAAGCTTGTAAGACTGCAGAAGTCTAGAAAGCACTTCTGAGCATTTTGATTGATCTCAAAGTCAAACACATTACTGAAGATTAAATATGTGCTGCAACCAAGCAAGCTGAGCGGCCAAAGCATCTCTGGTATGGAGGATGGTGGAGGCCTGGAACACTGTCATGGCCCTTGAGAAGCAAATCTTATGGCAACAAAACATGCACATGCAGAGCACAGTGGATTAGCATGTTCTGCTGTATCTTTAAATTCTGTTCATGATGAAAGTTAAAATCTCCCTTGGCTTATTTTGTGGAGCAGATAGTAAGAAAACCCAGAAGCAAACATGAAAAATCAACATGCAAATATTTTTAATGGCATACAGATCCTGACCTCAGAATCCAAAACTGAATTCTGAGAACTCAGTAATAATTGCATCCAAAAATGTCCTTAGATTGATGAACCTCAAAGGGATGGATGATTATCTAATACCTCAGGAAAAAATTAAACCAGAAACTATCAGTAGAAAGGGAATTAACGTGGAGAATAAAGGATAAAGATGGCACAAATCTGTCTTTTAAAAGGACAGTTTTAAAAATTCATACGATGAAAAAATCTTCTGTATGGCCCCACGAACTATTCCAAAGATGAATGAGTCCCACTAAGAAAATATATAACATTAGTTCTGCTTCTGAGTTTGTCTAGTTTCAGCTGCCAACTATTTGATGTTGTTTGGTCTTTCTTTGCCTAGACTGTGTGTTATGCGGATACATTAATAAAAAGCATGAAACCAATAAAAATGCTTTCAGGTATAAGCATTAGCCTCTAAAACCTCAAAAAAAAATTTTTTTTAAAATAAATGAAGCATTCAATTAGAAGCAGAATGTTATGCTTTTCGAAATTTTACTATTTACCTTTCAATAGCCCTTTTAATACTATTTTTCTGCCTACGGTTTTCAAAGGAACCCAAGGCATATAGGATTTCATTTGTAAGTGAATTGTTTTGGCACACAAACATTTATTGCAATTTTTTCACCTTCCAATTATTATATTCTTTTTTGGAGATCCGCGGTGTTTTCTGCTTTTTATCTTAACTTAGGCTTCTCAAATTTAAAATGGGATTTTGGGGATAAATTTATTTTCAAGATGCATATGAACACATCTTCATATTTAAATGCTTTGCTAAGGTTCCACTGATTAAAAGTTTCATTCTTCTGTGCCACTTGTTGAAGTATATTATATATAAATTTTATAATTTTGGGGGGGGTTTGTTTTCCTGGCAACTATTTACTAAGAATTCGTAACATAAAATGCCAACAACTTATGTAAGCCCACAATTAATAGCACTGAATATTTTTCACATTACTTTGAATTTCTCTTGGCATCTTGTAATACCATGCAGTACGCAGCCAAACAAATATTCACAGATTAGCTTACAACGCTCTCCAAATTTTGTTTCTTCTCAGTGGAAATCCCCTGCAAGCTCTGTCTAACTTCTGAGACATTACTAAAATGATGAGAAGATTTTGCAAAAGTTAAATATCTTGCCTATTAGCACGTATTCCAGAGAGGTGATGGAGTCACCGTCCCTGGAGGCATTCAAGAAACATGGAGATGTGGCACTGAGGGATGTTGTTCATTGGGGGATGGGTCAATGGTTGGGCTAGATGATCTTAGAGTTCTTTTCCAACCTTGATGATTATATGATTCTGTGATATCTTAATAGGTATCTGACGCTGAAGCCTGTCAGAAATACATGGAAATACAGAACTAAAGACAGAATCTGTTTTTTTTTTTGTGGGATGAGAATGTTTTATGTTTCATGGTACAATGAAGTTCAAAACAATTTTCATTTAGTCTTTCAAGTTTCCTGAAGAAAGCACAAGAAAACATTGCCTTCAGAAGATTTATTTCACGAAATCCCAATTAAAATAGTTAACAAGCAGACTTTTTAGGTCAGAATGCAGTAGAGGTTTCTTGGCAGGTTTCAGCAGAGGGCACGAGGGCTGTCTGGTGCATCAGGCAGGATGAAAACAGCCAACACAAAGAGCCAGCAGCTGCTATTGTCAATTCAGTGTAGTCACCAGTCCCCTTGGAGACATTTGTTACCTCCTTTAAATTACTACTTTGAGCTGTGACGAGGTCCCAGCCTTGCCCAGCTTCTCCACCTTCTCCAAAGCACCAGGGTCTGCCTGGGATTACCATATTTTATTTAGATGAGAGCCATGAAACCAGGAGGCTGAGATCTTTTTATAGCAAAAAAAAAAAAAAAAAATTAAAATTAAAATTAAAAAAATAGGCACCTTCAAGGATTTCTGTGCATGTAAATGCCCACCATAGCCTGGATATGTTGTACACTGTAGTGCTACTCTTTCATTCCTCCTCACATCTCTGTACACACACAGTGCATCCAAAAGGTAAACTCTGCATCTCAGCCTCTTCTTTGCCAGTTAGACTTTTCCAAACCTTAAGTTTTTGTACTCTGAACGTGCTGCCCTTCAGTCTGCCTCCCAACAGTCTTCATTCATCACAACTACCCCATAACACCAACACCTCCTTTGTCATACAGAAACAAACGCAGTGCAGCACAAACCAGCTAGCTGCATTTCAGCACACTTCTTCTCCCAAAGCTCTGTATTTTAACCAAAGTCTCTTTAAACTAAATGCCATTTCAGCCACTTGAATAGGGAACATAAAGCAGATCTACTGCTTTGCAGCGACGAATATCACTACCACAATATATAGCAATAGGTATTTATAGGGAAAAATATAACTACCTTGATAAATCTTCAAATAAATTACTTGAATCTGAAAGGGAAATAAGGTAGCATTAAATTAACCACTGTTCTTTTTTAGATTGAGTTTCTGAGACTGTCTCAAAAACCACATCTCAGACCATGTCCAGCCTGTGGGATGCAGGAATGCTTCCCATCCTCCAAGTCTTGGCATATGCTTGCCCTGCTGAGTGTGGAGTGAAAGACATGGGCCACATCCTTCCTCCTATACCAGTATAGGTCTCCTACCTCCATGAAAAGAAACTGATGGATGCAGGCCATTAATAAGCTGCAAGTGGGGTCCCAATTCTGGAGACCTAAGGATTCAGGATGCCAGGCTATACCATAGGAGATCTGCCCCCAAGTGCAAACTTCAGAATTTTAAACGCAAGAAAGCCCTGTAATCCAGTCCTGATGGGTCTTGGCACAAGTAAGCCTTGAGCTGCTCAAGCTGGGCTAGTTTTAGACACACCCTGAGAGAACTGGAAGCAGCCAAGGAAAGCCACATGAGCGGATATTTAGTGAACGGAAGGGAGGCAAGTCAGACCGTAATTCTGTACTGCTCTTGGCAGCTAAGTCTACCCTTGAATCTTGTCCACAATCTCTGAAAATGTGTTTAATTTACCTTTTGTGCTGGAGGTGCTGGAATGTGGAAGAAGGATGCTGGTTCTGCACGTTTGGACCAGTGCACACAACAACAGGAATCTCACATTACTGGATGGAGTTGCAACACTATTATCTCCTCCATTGAGGCCACACTGCAGTCAGGTGAGAAGTTCATCCAGCTTGATGTTTTGTCTCTAATTATGGCCCTGACCACATCCGTAGTGGGTGAAAGCAACAAAAACATCACCCTGATTTGCCCTCCTATCCTCTACTGAGATTTAGTGAGCTGCAGGTTGCCACTGGTCCAGCTGATCTCCCTGATTTCTACTTCAGGTCTTGCAATGACCCTTAAAAAATTCCACAACCATTTCTGCATTTTGAGAAAATGGATTTCATTTCTTATTTTTTTGCATCTTTATTCTGGAAAAGATGAAGAACAATTACTGTTAATGCAAAATGAGCAGCCTTGGCAACATATACTCCTGTTTACTCAGATTCCAGGCTTGAGGGTCTGATAAAAACCCCAGTGAAGGTAACGGGAATCTTTCCAGAGCAGTTTTAGCTTTAGTCTAAAGACACAGACATGTTCCACTCCTAGAATCCCGTGGGTCCATAATCCTATTCAGACTTTTCCTGAAGAAAGATTAGCAGAAAGATCTACAAAATCTACTTATTTCACAATACTAAACTGCTTCCAGTGCATTTCCAGATGTCAAATTCCCTCAACATTCCCAATGCAGGAGCCAAAGTCTTCAGCTTCTATCTTTGACAATTTTCACTGTGCACAGAGGGATGCATGATTACAAAAATCTGTGGTGGCTTAACTTAATATGAAAGTAGGACAAAGATAAAATAACATGCAAGTATTAACCATTAATTCAGGGAAAACCTAGCACTGTGATAAATGGTGCCTAAATATGGATGTGTTTAAGTCATTGCTGAAATATAATAGCTAGGATCAGCAGAGCAAGGCAATTTAAATCAATTAACACAGCTCCCATTATCCCTGTTAGTAAAAGTAAAGATCAGTTGTTTCTAAATCTATTTTTTTTTTTTTTTTAATGCTGCCTACTCCAATACTTGCTGTACTACCCAGAACCTCAGCTTCTGGAGGCATAGGATTACATCAGCTTCTCAGTTGTCATTTTCTTCTCCCACTAAAGCAGGCTATAAAAATGGAAACTTGAAGCAAGCTCACTCGGAGCCCTCACAAAGCCAGGAGAAAAACAAACCCACTGTATTTTTCTTAATACCATGACTTTTAGGAAATCTCTTGGGTATTTTTGTTTTCTGGGTTTAATTACAGAAGTCAGAAATACTGGAAGAGAGGCTGTGTCAATGACCAAACTTCTGAGTCAAATTAAAAAGCAGTGAATTATTCACAGTAGATGTTAACTCTACATAAACAGAAATGTAGGGGGCAACAAAATAGCTATGAGGAGATGATCAGAATAGGATCACTGCAAGATTTAGGAAGTCTAAAGATGGGGACCGGAGTGATGTTTCTAGGTCTCAAGCTCCCAGTGCTGCTGATTACAAGCAGCAAGGCACTCTTTCCCTGAAGGAGGTCTACTGAGAAGCTCTGGGGGCAGCTCAGACTCACACTGACACCAAACTGCTGCTGTTCTACAGCTTTTGCTAGACTGAGTCAAACAGAGCTCAGATAGAAAGAACCAGGTGGGTGGGATCTGCACCTGCTTTTAATCGTCTCCTCTAAACTTATCTGTCATCCTTCATTGTAATCCTTATCACTGTAGTACCACAGTTGGTGCTTGCTAATCCTAACAATTAATATGACTAAAAAGAACTGTAAGTACTGGGAAAGGGAGAAAGACTCACAGAAGTGGGTGACCTGATCCCGCTGACCCCATACAGATGCATACAGAGCATCTCATTCTCCCCCATGACTTGACTTGAAAACCTGCTTGGGGAAACCCGTATAGGAGAGAGATATAATCCAAAAGTAGGCTGTTCTGGCAGTGTGAAGGGGAACGGATGGCTCTCGGTGGGATGGTGGCAGTAAGCCCACTTGTTTCTCTGTTCAAACAACAAATTAGTTGGCATACACACCTCACTGAGGATTTGCTGACATGCTTTACAGACATACCCAGAAAGAAGGTCACAGTTTGAACCTGTGAATTACTCACGCGTTTTAAGTTTCAAATAAACCTGTAGATTTATTGTACAATAGTACAGCATGTGCCTTTTAAACCAAAAGCTCAGCAGCACACAACACTGTCATCTTCCATTTTAACATACACAGCCCTACAACACAGCTCAGTGCAGCTAGGAAAGCTACGTAATTCACTGAGAGTCCTGGCTATGCTGCTCTGAAGGATGCTTACCTACAGCAGGAACAATGGCAGTGGTTCTGGTGTTGCAACAGCTAATGACTGTAACCTGCTCTCAGCACTGTAATAGCAAGCAGTCACCTAAAGCAAAACATTAATGGGACACTACATTTCATTGCCAATGAACAGAACAGTAGAATAGAAAATCTCACGTGTTAGTGGTGAGAAATGAATTATGAGATCAGTTTGATGCAATGTCTGCACTAGCTATGCTGTACAATCCACCACACAGGAAGACTGGATGCATTGCATCACAGAGTAGCACTGTGTGGGTTGATACAGTAAGGTTTGGAAGGGGCAGAGCAGGGTGTTGTATACAAATATACATTCACCTTATTACGTTAGTTTACAGGCCAGAAACATTCTGTAGCCAGTCACCCATATGCCAGTGGTCTCTTTAATTTTTTTGCTGCTTGCTTCAGTTTTACCTGGTTCTGCTGAAAGCAGTATCATCGCTTCCAGACACTGGATGTGCCTTAATATTTCCAGTTATCACTGCAGCATCCTTCATCCTGGCATGTTCGTGTGCCCAGCTTCCCAAGATGTGCACAGATTGGGTTCTTGGTTTGACACAGAGGCTCCTCCTCACGCTGGAGATTTGGTCACCACTAGATAACAACTCACAGCACGCTGAGTTCCCCTAAAGGCTGGAATTCAATACCTAACAACTAAACGATTTACAGGTTTCAGAGTAAATTCCTGGCCAGTGAGTATATTCTTTTTTCTTATTGCTGTTCAATCCATCAATGTGTGGTTACATTTTTACTGCAAAGGATCGAGTATTGTTTTTATTAGAGAATACCAAATTGTCAAAAAAGAGTATTTTTCAGTAGAGTTTTAAATACTCAGAGGAGGTAAATTTGGATCCTATTCCTGGATATGTGATTCTTCACTTAAGGTGGGAATACGATAATGCATTGTTGGTTGATTCTAAATGGTACTGAGCTTCTACAACATCAGCTAAAATAATATGCTCATCAAAACACAGGCAGAGGAAGGAAATCCATATCAAATACCTGATCTTGGATTAAAATAGAGCAGCAATAGTGTCAAAACTTCCAATGAGATGCTTAGCTGAAATAAAGCAGCAGTTTCAGAAGAACTGTACCAAACTTGTACCCACTACAGTTCACGTGTAATTCTCTGACCCCACAAGTTTGTTGGAAAGGCAGGTATATAATTTCAACTGATATGATCTGAAATTCCTTTTTTCTCGAAGGAAAACAAACGCAAGTAACATATCAACAAGATGCACAAGCTTTTCTTCTTTGTCCATTCAGAATTTTTAATTTGGCTAGTAAATAATGAGAAATAATTTAAACCTGATCTTGAGATCATTAACAGTTTAAGACAAAAGCTCTTAATTCTTGAAATCATTTCATGCTATCTTTAATAAAAGAGTTAATGCAGATTCTTTCTGCTTCCTGAAATGAAGTGAGAAGTTTATGGTTCTTACATATTTGAACAGTCCCAACACCAGAGACACACAAAATGTTATAATGTACTTTAATCATTACACCACCACATTATTATTATAAACCTTTTCAATAACACTCAGTATAGAACTCAGTAAAGAGCACTGTCTACTACTATGCACTGTCAAATATTTCTGGTGGTACTGGGAACTGACTACAGTGTTTTATTTATTTTTTCTTAAATCAAAATTTAACTTACACATTCTGAACTTGTACATAATACACAAGATTGTACTTCCATATAGGCTGCAGAGACATTCACTCTTTTTTTTTTTTCTGATTTGTATATAAGAGTAAATTTTCTATAACAATATGAAAGAAAATTAATAACTTATGTATCTAGCTAGGCGTTTAGTATTTAATTTTTAATCATATTAATCAAAAGATGACTGAAAAAAATCAAAGTTAAATATTGTGAAGTGCACAAAATCTAAAATATAGGGACTTTCCACAGTACATTATACTAAATCAACATATAACAGACTCAAAGCTTAAAAGCCAAAATCTTCATTTAAAAATTTAGTGTTTCTGACATCATTTTCCACCATTCCATCAGCTCTTCTTTCTCCTCTTCTTTTCTTTCAGACAACGACTCCAGTTCAAAATCAACCTGAATAAGAGAAGCAATCAAAATATTGGTAAGAGAGAGAAGTGTGTGCTTTTAGGAGTCATTTACTAAAAGCTGTTTAACACTGCCATAGGCCTTGGGGAAAGACTTTCTATTTTAGGACTTATTCCACAGCCTCTTGTGCCTGATTTAAGTATGTGCAACACTTCCATATCAATACAATAAACATCCATAAAGCACAAAGAGGTGCAAAATAAAATTTCCAAAAGAATCCAGCTATCTGACCAGTCTTTGGCTTGTCCAAAGACTTCAAAAACAAAAGGGCAAGGAAATGAAAAATAATGTATAGGTACGTGTATGTTCTAGCATATATCATGCATCTCTTTCAGATAATGCTAACACCTAGCAGGGCAGACTCCCAGCATACCAAAATACAGACTTTTATGTCATCAGGAAAATCCAGGAAGCTTTTCTGGCATATGGTTCACTACTGTGGATATGACATATGAGCACAGTAAATTCCCAGTGTATGTTACACACTGAAGAAATAAGCATCTATTGTAATTTTTAGGAGCAGACTCCATACCCACATGGAGGATGAATAAAAAATGCTTCTGAACTCTTAAAACAGAGCCTCAGTCTTATTCACCATGCACACTGGATATGAAGCACAGCTCCATCACTGTTTTTCTGCACAGAGCTGAGGACAGTTTCTAACCTGTGCAGGTAGTCACTTGACAATCTAGACTAAAAAGACAAAACCTCAAGATTGCTTACTTCTTACACCACACTAGAACAGATATCTCAGTATCACCCTTCCCTGTGCCAGCTCATTTCAAATGAGGCCATAAAGAAAAGAAATGAGTTTAAATGAGACTGTTCTCCGTGGCTTACACAGCAAGTACTAGAAAAGCAGATTTCCAGACTGGCTTCTAAAACAGTATAAAATATTCTGAAAAATAATCTCTAGGCTAGGCTACCCGTATCAGAAAGGAGGGAAAAAAAAGTTTGCTTTTTTGTTTTGTTTGTTTCAATATAATAGATGCTAAACAGACATGCATATGATCACTTACCACAACAGCAGGACTAAAGGGCACAGCTACTTTTTTAGTTATTGCTAGATAACCTGGTGCTGAGGCTGTGAGTTTGTAGTTTCCAGGCACAAGCAGTCTCCAGTAATCACCATCCTTGGCTGCACAGAAGATGAAAGAAATAAAATCAAATAAATATGCATAAAATGAATTACTCAGCCAAGGAACAGAGACTGTCTAGCTTGTCAGCAACTGCTGTGTTCCTGTCAACCTTCTTTCAGCTGTCTGAAAGAAATCTTCTGTAAAGACTGTATGAATATATCACCACAGATTTTCTTCTTTTCAGGTTAACACAACAAGCATTTTTAATTCTGAGGTTGTGCTGTATCCTCCTTGAAAGACTTTGCCTTCTGAAGCTGAAAGCTCTCAGCACACTGAAGAAAAGGGCAATTTGGGACATTATCCCAGTATAAAAGTGCTTCTCCAGCTAATGCACAGCCTGTTTTAAGCATCTGAGTTTGCCTGCAGTGCAACGTAGATTATTCATGTCCTTCACTCAATATTCTGGAAATTCAAATTGAAATTGATTTTATTCTCCCCAGATTCAAATAAATACGACCACTTTTCTCAAGCTATAGTGCAGAGAAAGCTATAAATGATCACACCCTGGAATATTCCATGTATAATGTCTCTGAAAGTATCCAATCATTTCAGTATCCAGGCAATGTCTAGGGCTTTTTTCCTTCTATTTAACTGAACAAAGAAATGAAAGCTTGATCCACCAAGGTCAAAGAAAGGCTCCTACTGCACTGACTATTACAGCAGACCTTTTTTTTTTTTTTTTTGGCAGAGAAATAAAATACGTGATGTCCAAAAGAGTGGTGAGGCACTGCAACGGGCTGCCCAGAAAGCTGGTTGAGTCACTGACTCAGGAGGTGTTCAAGAAACGTTTAGATGATGTACATGGACATGGTTAAATGGGAAATATTGCTGGTAGGTGGATGGTTGGACTGGATAATGTTGGAGGTCTTTTCCAACCTTAATGATTCAATGATTTAATTTGCACAGTAAAAAATGTTAGTAGTCGTCCACGCTATTCCCAAGACTTTTTTCTTTACAAAACAAAAAGAAAACAAAATACAGAGCAACAGTAATGATCCATTCTACTTTCTGGCAATGAAACAAAGATGAATTTTAAGTCACGCGCAAAGGAGCAAGAGAATAATTTAAAAACAAAACCAAACCAACAACAACAAGATCTGTCCTTCTTTTTGAATGTGCTCAAATTTAAGTACTTATTCTCCTCACTGTTTTGACAATATACAACATCTCAATGAGTACAGATATAATAATGCGATTTGTGACAATGCTTTTTCGTACCATAGAAGTGTGTTTGCTCTCATACTCCAGAATATCTCTTTGCACAGCTTATTCCCTCATTTTATCCCTAAAAATTATTCTCAGCCTTACATTTTTTTGCTTTCCTACACACTGTGAAAGAAGGTAGCTAATGTTATTGTGAGCTGCTCTCCTCTTTAGCACAGATGCTGCCTTCTTGAAGGTGATGTAAGAACACAGCAGAGCCAGCTGAGAGTCTGCCAATCCTATATCATTGCATTCTGTACCTCTCTAAGAGTACAGTAAGACATATCAATGGAAAATGACCATAACGTAAAATGCAAATGCTTTATTACATATGATCTTTTTTTTTTCCCCTAAAAAGTATCTTGTAAAAACAAAAGTTTTTAAAACTTGTCATTTAGAATAAGAAAGCACAGTCAACAAGGAAGACTGCAAGTCAGCACTGTGAAAACCACCTTTGAACTCTCTTATTCAAAGCACACCAGCCAAAAGCTGACCCAATCTTCTGTGAACACCAACATGACATTTTTCTCTTTCAACTGCCCTTCTTAAAAAGAAAAGAAAGAAAAGAAGTTTAGACATGATGAGGTATGTTCACATTGTAATTTAAGTTCTGGACTGCAATTTAGCCTTTCAGCTCAAAACAGCACTGCTAACAGCACTGCCAACAAAACTTGAAATTCTGGCAGATTTGTGAAGCGCCACCACAAATCAGAAGACAAAATAAGCATGAATAACCAACAGCCATCAGTAGCACTTCACAACAGAGATCCATTAAGCCCCAGCAACTGTTCTTCATCTCCTCTGACAGCAAAATACTAGCGGAATATTCATGACATCCTGCAGGCAAGGAGTTTCTTGGGGCACAACATGTTTTCCTAGGTTCAAAACTATCGTACCTTTAGGCATCAGCTAATAAGATCTGAAGTGACCCCAGCCTGCAAAGGAAAAAATGTGGCAGTATATTCCAGCACTTAGCTTCTTGAGGCACAAAACTTACCTGATGTAATGTCATGGCTTATCCCCTCCACAGAAATTGTAGCATTTGCTATTGGATTGCCCTGAAGATCTTTAACAAAACCCTTCACTCCTCGGTGAATCTGAAATAATAAAAGGCAGAAGCACATACAAAATCATTTACCAGTTCCTAAGAGAAGTAATTTGCATCAGTATATTGATATATATCATATAGATATATCTAAGGATGCATGCTGACAACTATCAAGGATAATTCTTAATAATTATATACATATATATATATATATTCCATTAATAGGTCTTTAATTTTTCTCTATGTAATAATGATTAAACATCAAGGTAAAAGAATTCAGCTGATAGTTATTCTAATTCCTCCACGTTATGCAAACATTTTTCAGAAACACACATCACATCACAGAACATAAACACTGATTTGAAAGCACTGGTGACTAGGAATTAATAAATGTGCTGAAAAATTTTCAAAGACAGGCTGAAAATAAAATTTGAAAAATAGAAGTTTCACCAACTGTAAGAATTTAGGGCAGACAATGGATAGAAATGCTTGTAAGTCAAACACTAACAAGGTTAGATGTGGGTACTTGGGCTCTTTCTCAAAATGTCCAGGGCTTGAGCTGAGACCACCTGGAGTCACAGCACTCCCCACTGAGCTGCAAAAGAGCTACAATGGATCAGGTCTTTGTTCCTTCTTGCCTCACAGGCAATATGCTCCAGGCTGCAGCACAGCATCCACTGAACTTTTGGGATCTCCAGCTGAAAACCTTCTCTGTTCAGTTTTAGTGACTGAACCAGATTCCCTCATTTCTTTAAAATCAAAGGAGGAATAGCAGTGGCACTGATGTTTAAGGTTAACACTTGAGGACCAAGGTTCACCATCACTTCTCACTTTCTCCCAAGAAAACACCAGGATTATCTGAACTCTGTTCCTAGTGAAATTAAAGCACTGGTGTGACTACAGTGTGTGAGGAGACCAGATTGGCTGAGAAAAGCAGAAAGTACACATTAGCACTGTTCTGGCAATCACGAGGGAGCTGGAACACTGGGCTGGTCTTGTTACTTTCTAAGATGCCAGGCAGATCATCTGAACTTCAGAGATAAAGCCAGCAGCTCCGCAGGAGCTAGGAAGTTGACAAATCAATCTCTTACACATTAGTAATTAGGAACATGCAATGACACCACAGTTTTAAATGATACAAAGAAAATTAACCCATGCAGCCAAGGAGCTGAGCAATGTCTAGATAGCTGAGACGTGGATCCCATAATAAATTCCAGCCCATATACTACTTTCAAAACTGTTTAACTCAAGCATTTCAAATGATGAAGTATTTCACATTTCTAGCTACGTGAAGTGGTCCTGCAAAAATAAATTCTTGAAGAAGAGAACATATTGCTTGACCAACTCTGCCAACAAAGTATGTTTCTGATTTCATAATCCCAAGTGTGCAGCCATTAATGCCAACAGATACGTTTGTGATCTTTAAGTAACAATATCCAGATTTCAGAAATTTGAAACTGCCTCAGTTTGGCAGATATGCTCCCTGATGTTATACTGAGCTGCCACCTACAGCCTAACCTGGTCATCTAGGCTCCCTTCTGCATTCAGTCATTCATCCCATCTCCTGTACACACACTTTTATCTGTAGAGAGCAATTTATCTCCTTGTGCACACATCAATGCTGGTGGGATGGATTTATACCCTGGAGATGTGTATTAATAACCATTCAGGAGATCAATTTAAGTTAAATATCTGTAAAAACTGTAATGGATTCCATTTTTCTTTTTCCTTTCTTTTTTTTTTTTACACCCTTACATTCAGAAGAATCACACAAAATTATCAACTTGGAGACATGTAAGAACTACGTACTGATCAGATTAATATGAGATATCAAAGTAGATGTTCACTCAGCACAAAGTTCAGAAGTTTCACATACCATAACTAGAGTTTTGCCATTCTTTTTATTTTTTTTTCCTTACCTGCTCAATGTAATTGATGAGGGAGTTCTTGTTGTCCTCCCAGTAGCCCTTCAGAGTTTCTTCAGGTGGGAATTTTTCACAGCTAAGCTCCACTGTGATTTCAAAGCAGTTGCTGCTGAGGTAATTGAAATCCTGCATTCCTACAATGCCAGAAAAGAGTTATGAATGGATTCTGCATCGTTCCTAAGTAACTGGAGCAAAGAGGGACATGTGAGATGCTGGACATACTAAGAAAATAACAGCTATAAGTACAATCGGTACAGTTCTACTTAATCAGCTTAGTTCTGAATTGAATGATGTTACAACAGAGAAACTAACAAAACACTTAACTCTCCAAAACACTTCCCCCCAGGGAAAGTTTAGAAAAGACATGACTATGATGTTGCACCTGACCTGCATGCTCCTATCTGACGTGTTTTTCAGTTGCTGGCATAAAAAGAACTTTTTTTTCCTCACTGGGAACTTAAAATCGTTTCCAATTATGTCCCAAATGTCTCCTGATGAAAGTAAAAGGTGATCATTTTGTAATTAAAAAAGAATGACAATTAACTGTAGAGCAAATGAAGCATGATAAAATGTCTTTGAAAGAAAGACTGATAAATACTGGTCAAAAACACAATAAATTTCCTGAATATGTAGTATTTCAACTCAGTAACATTTTACTTGAAATAGCATCTGTTTTCTAAGGAATATTCTGAGTTTGGTCAAGCTTTTGTGCACAGATCTCAAATATATATGATTTTCCACACACACACACACAAAAAGCAGACATCCTACAAATTTTTTTCCATATACAGTATTTTTTCCATAGAGAGAATGCAATACCTTTGAAAGAGAAACACTGGACAGAGTTCAATTAATTAAAAGAAATCTCATTATAAATGTAGCTTTAACCACACAAATTTAAAAATATATACAATAGCATCATCAACAGGTGTAAAAAACTGGTCAGAATGGCATATTTTGCATTTCTGAGCCACTCCTCTCTCTGCAATGGGAATGTTGGCTACTGCAAATCAGTCAACAGATAACCAAGACAATTCCAGTTTTGTAAGTGGATGAAGAGCTGGGGGGAACATGACTGTCCTTAGGAAGGTTACAATTACATTCTTTGCAGATGCTGATAACAACTAAGCTCTTGCTTTCCCAATCTAGGTAGCAAGCAGTCAGTGGGCTCTCAAACTGAAGGCTGAAAAGAGAAAGGTTACCAAGCACTCTGAGCATCTCCATAGATGCTCAAAGGATTTACAAGTAGCTACTTCATTCAGCCCTGTGTTGATCCGTGTGAGCTACGTAGGAGATCTGATATGATCTCTTTACTAAAGCACTGGCACTATGCAGAGCAATGTCCAGAGAGCTGATGTCATATCCAAAAGAGAACACGGAAGGCAGCAAACAGATTGAGTCAGGAGGGATTCTGTCAACACATACGGATGAAGAGTCTATTTTCTGCCAATCAGGCAATAGATTTTTAACTACTGATAGGAATAGAGACTGTTCAGACTCATTAAAAAAAAAAAAAATTTTCTATTTTTAAGCCTGTTTAGATGGCTGGAAAATGAGGACACAGAAGGCAAGATGTGCTCCTGAGAGGGACAGCTCTGATGTCCCACCACGCAGAATATGCAATGGATCATCCACCTGTACACAGCAAGAGAGCAGCACTCATGAGTCACCCTGACAGCTGACTGCCAGGCAAATGTTCCAGACAGCAGATAATGCTGTTTTTCTTGATTTTTGCATTTCTTCTACAAGAAAGAAAGAAATCATGAAGAGAATAACATGGTGCCAAAGAGCATAACATAATTTTACTGTGATGCCAACAACCCTTGAACACCACTGCTCCAATACTCGGGAATTTTCTCCCTCTCCACCTCCCAAAGCAAGGTGACACCAGGGATGCCCTAGCATCCCAAGGACACAATTAAGAAGGAACGTAGTTCTGATTTTGTGCAAAACAGTCATACCTCATTGTTTGTTTCCTGGCTCTTGGCATGGTCTCCTGAAAAAAGTTCTGCCTACATCACTGATATACAGGTGATGATCTGAATCTCTGGCATAGAAAATGGGTTAAAGATAATCTGGATTTGAACTATGCCCTACTACATCTGCAGTCTGGTTGTACTGGCCTGGCTACAATTTGCACTCTTTATCTCTCTGTTCAGTACAGTAATTAAGTGCAACACCCAATAAGTCAACACATTTCAAAAGATTTATTCAACCCTGCAGCAACTTTGATACCACTGCCCAAGCTTCTTACTGCCCTATTCCTCATTGGTATGCACCCAGGATATATCTGAGGTATCCACATCACCACATACCCAAAGCTTCTCATTTAAAAAAAAAAAAGTGGAGTGTGGTGTGCCATTGGAATCCAGGCATCAGAATTACCTACACTTTGAATTAAAAGCTGTATCAGAAAGCTGGTTGTACTTCCACACATGTAAAGCCAGTAACTTCCAGCAAGACAGGATAGAGCCTTGTTCACAACATGTGCCTCCTACACATGTTGTATAAAATCCCTAAGAAATGTTCCTTAGTATTGCTTTCAAAGCTGGTAGCATGAAAGGTAATTGAAGTTAGATGTGAATGAACAGATTGCCAAGAGTGATTTAAGATTATCTGAAAACAGAAAGATTCCTAAGCAATAGCCTACGAGCACAGCAGTGGAAACTGCACTGAAATGCTATTTTCATAATGACATTAGGATCTGATAAGATTCTTGTGGCACTGTAATGACTGAGCAAGCAGAACATGCTTATGGCTAGTCAGTAATTCATTACTATCTGCTCTTCTCATTTATATTTCCAAATATCTATTCCACACAAAAAGTACATTAAAAAACCATTATTGGTGTTGAAAAGCTTTGCACTTAATAGTGAAGGAAATTCCAAAATTATTACATCATTAATTACAAGCTGATAGAAATAAAACCAGCATTAAAAAAACCATTTTATATACAAGTTTGTTTTTGCTTGTGGCCAGATGTGGCCTTTTCCTACAGGAGTACAAATTGCTTTTCAATAGCTTACATCACTGCCAACTTTGAGCATACTACCATATGGATAGCAAAATGTCACCAGTACAACAGATGACTTCACTGCCACTTTCTGTCTCCTAAGTGAGCTTTCCAGACTAAAGGAATAAAATTTCAATAAAATTTGAACTAAGTAATGTTTAGTTATTTTCCTTAGCTCTAGATGTGGAAAGAACTGCTTTCACTGAACTACTTTTATGCTTTTGTTGTTGTTTTTCTTTTAAGTCACTCTGTCGCTCTTACTACTACCATGAAGGTTTTGGTCAACAATCACAGCTTGCCAGCTGACTTTTACACTTGGGAAAAACAACAACAAAAAACAAATTCATGCTGTATGGTTCAGTTATCTCCATTGCATCTTTCCATTTTTTACTGCATCATATTAAGATCATAGATTCTGGTTAGAACTAAGATTCCTTAATTCTTGCTTTTGTACAAATACATGAAAAAGAAAAAAGGGCTCTCTTGGGCAATTTTCAGTCTAATTTAAAATAAGATCCAAAAGAAGGAATTAATTCAAGCTTTCCAACAAGTTTTTCCAGTGGAAAAGTGTTTCTTTGTCATGTGCAGTTTAGTCAGAATGAAAGCACTGCATCAAAACAATGGAAAGAGAGCATTTTCCTTAGGAAAAAAAATAGAGGCTAAAAGTTAAATAGGTCCACATTTTCATAGCTAATATTCAGTATTTCACTAAGTTATTTTTTGATTGAACTGAAACAATTAAATTAAACATTAAATCTTTCAATATTTTGTTCTTTTTTTTCCAAATCACGCAAATTCTGTTTTATCAAATCAAAGTCTGTGGAAACCTTCACACAAAGGGAAACTTTTGCTTTTCAACGATATTCAGAAATGCCTAAATTTTACCCCAATCTCTGGTGTTGCTGTGGTACCAGAACAGTGATATTCCAAGTCTGAGGGAATGAGTTTCCAGAGTGAAAACTCAAGCTTGAAATAACCACCTGAGTCAGCCATGGGTCTCACCTCCTGGGACACTGTACCACGCACCACCATTTGTCGTTCCATCCACAAAGCTGCTGTCATCATCATTTTTACGACATGGTGGTCTGTTTGGATCAGACATAGCAGGGTTTAAAGATGAGTAACTGCGTGCCAGGCTTTGAAAAATAGCATCATCAGGGCAGGAGCTGTATTCGTGAGCACTGCCTGGGGAGAAAAGAAGGTCCAGGAACAAGAATTACCAAAAAGACAGTCGTACAGGATGGGGTCAGAACCAAGATTACCTGTGGTGCACCTTCAGGATGGTGCTTGGAAATTCTCTGTCTGCCAGTAAGTGTTCTATAGCACTATCAACTAACAAGGTGTTATTTGAATCACACTAACATTTCTCCAGTCCTTAATCAATTGTCTGTATCAGGCTGCCCTGTTATAAACATGAGTATTCATATCAGCCTTAATACTTATTAAAATATTCATTTCAATGTGCACCAAAAAATCTAAGGCATTCTAGGCTTTCCATTCTTCTTAAGAAAACAGAACATGGAAAAATGTTTCTACTTAAAAAGCTGTACAGCTTGGTATTCCAAGAATTTGCAATTAAACTATTGGAGGGTAGACTGAAGAAAGTCAATTACCAACAGTATCATCACATCACAATCATTTCAGTGATGTGTACAACCTATAGTGGCAGAAACAGCCGTGTGTTAAATGGTAACATCTCTACCTCAAAGTGATCCTTGTTTTTATATGATCAACACTGATGAAACAATAATTGTTGTTTTTATTAGCATATTGCTTTCAGAAATCCTCTTTGTAAACGTGCAAGTAGAGAAACCTTAGATCATACAGACAGTCTAGACACATCTCTCTAGCTTCACTTAGCAAGGTACAAATGGCCTCAGCTAATTTAAGACCTAGGATGCCTTTATTAAATGAGGGATCATGATTCCCTCAGGCATTCCATCACCTCTGTGACGCAACTGTAGCAAAACAAGATATCTGCCTTCAAAACTAGATAACATGGTCATACCATGACTACTTTTAAACATGTTATTAGTCAGTGAGTAACAATTAATGAATCATAAGTCATCACTGTCGTTCCATGATGTTTACAAAGTGGATCTCAGGTAGCATTGATGTAAGTACATGACAACATAATACAGAGCATTGAATAATGTTTATATTAATAAATATGGGGAAAAAAAGCATAGAATAAATATTTCTATCTCCTCATATCTACATACCACTCCGAGTCTCATCATAAGGGTAGTTTGCAACAAGGTCTCCTCCATGAAGATTGGCAGAGAGCACAAAGGGAATATCCATAATCCAGTGAATGACACCTTTTGTTTCAGGAGCAAGCTTTAACAAAACAGCATTACTAAGAGTTAAAAATTGATTATTTAGTGCAGAGACTTAGTTACTTGCATATACGTGATTTAGTTATTATCATGTATGCTGTGAAATCATTTAAAGGAAGAGAGCTGGATTAGTCTTTTACATCAGAACTTGGGTAGATTTGTATCAGCCTTAACTCTGGTGTAAATTAGATCAGAATGAGGAAAGAGATAAGGTTATCTCAGTATTGTTTTTTCTTCATATTATGATTATATCTAAGCTAAAACTAAAACATAAAACCAAGGATAATAATTCAAAGTATAAGTTGGTTGGACATAGTCCAGTTCTCTGCACTGAAAGTAAAATTACTTCATTGAATAATTTGAATCTGAAGATAGAAAATGGCTATTAAGGCTATCAGATGAATAAATTTAAAGTGATCAAAAAAAAAAGAGAACAAAACAGTTACACAAAAACAGAATCACAAAGACTGCACACACAGCTTCAAGGGTTGGCTGTGTATGCAAAATGGAAGAGAGAGGCATGCAAGAAAATTGCTCCCCAGCCTGTGCTTACCTTGGGATTCTGGTCCACAGCCTTCTTCATGTTTTTCAAGAGGTGATTGTTTGGGCCACCCTCCTTCTCATTAACATAGACTATCCTATCCAGATCAGGGAAATTTCGGTTCAGATCTATCCCCTGGGCATTACTTCGACCAACAAACCAGTCTTTAAGTTCACCGGGCTAAATGAGGGAAAGGAACAGAAAGAGAAGGGAACTTGGCAGATTCAGGAGCTTAGGTATCAGTTCTTATGTAGGTATATTTACCAATGTAAATTCACATCATGTTCTTACCTTTCACGTTCTCAAGAGTAAGAATGGACCACGTAGGAGTAAAAGCTAAATAAACCCAAAGTGTCTCAGAGGAGGGAATCACTCCCATCATAACGAGTCTGGACTACAAACAGGCAAAATTACCATCAGACTTCCCAGTGCTCTGCTTGTTGAGCCTGCCCTCAGGACATGGCTTTTCCCCACTGCCTCATGTGCATGCTTTTGCCTTCAGACCTCATTTCTAAGAGCCTCTGAGCAGCTGTGGGTGCATCCACCAGCTGCAAGGCACATTTGCACTTCCTTCGTAGTTCTAAATGGCTTCAGGACAAAGAAGGACATTAATCTTTATTTCTCTTGAGAGTTTTATTTTTGTGGCAACCGTCAGCTTCATCTGCTGCAATGGTGGCACCAAACAAAGATGCAGAGAAAAGTTCTGCAGAATCTTTCAGCTGCTCCTTCACATGAGATGTGATTTTGCATTAAGGAAATGCCTTCCGCGTGCATAGTTTTCTCCTCGGCTTGTCTCTCTAAGCCTTCAGTGCTCTGTGAAATAGGTTTAGGCAGATTTTTGGTCTTAGTCTTGGGATATATTAAATGTAGTGTCACACACTGTGCGTAAAGATGCTGCTAAATTAGAACTAAAAGCACTAAAAGAAACTGCACTGCAAATCATTGGCAATTTTAAAACAAGTCTTGTAAAAGCAAACGTACTCTGGCTAAAAAGTTTCAGATTATCTTATTACTGAATCTCTACAGTGAGAGATTTCAATCAAGTGGAATAATGCACCAATTTGAGGACAACTCCTGCTTTATTACCACTAGAGGGAGACATCCTCATGGACATGGGTTAAAACAGGTCTCAGGTTTTTGAACACCCTCCTAATAGGCTGCTGAATGAAGAGCTTAATAGAGTTTAACTTACTTAACCATAAATAAATAGTCACACTAAAAGATTCTATATTTATATATATAAATATATAGAGAAATCAATATGACTTGTAGAACAAGAAAATTGTTGTTTTCCTTTAGAATAATAATACACACTAGAAATGTGACAGAACAGTATCCTATTTGTCCTCTATTTGCTAACCATGCACTAATGCTCTTTACTGAGTCTTCATCTTAAACTAAATACTAAATTTTCTTGACTAACAGCACTTAGCTTAACCTAAGTACCTTATGCCTAAAATATAGATTAAGAGTTGTTTTTATTAAAAACATGGCTTAGATTCCTTGTTTTGAGATATTCCACATAATGCAAATAATTCACATAAATGCATTTAAGTTAGAATATTAGAGGAAACATCAAGTTATTTCCTCTCTAATACTTTGGAAACATGATGTTTTCCCACAAGTTACTTGTTCAGGAAAGAATTCTGGTCAGCAAACTCAGATGAACGAATAGGCATGAAGCATAAACATCATTACATTTTAAAATGAAGTGTATTCATTTAAAACAGAGATGGCTATTTGTGGAAAGCCCAAGCATGATATCTTCTTTGTTGAAGAGAAGAAAACTACTGTACTATTAGAAAATAAATTATACTGTACTATTCAGTGATTCCCACGGAGTTTATATACTTATAAAATAAATCAAGGTGCCATTTTGATCCTCAGGTTGATACAGAATTACAGAATCATTTGAATAGGAAGGGACCTTTAAAGGCCATCTAGTCCAACTCACTGCAATGAACAGGGACGCCTACAGTTACATCAGGTGCTCAGAGCCCTGACCATCATGACTTTGAAAGTCTCCAGGAACAGGGTATCCCTGGACAACCTGTGCCACTGCCTCACCACCCTTAGGGAAAGAAACCTTTTCCTTATAACCAGTCTAAAATACATAGATAGATATTGTAGTTTTACAAACCTGCGATGCTGCCTTCTCAAAGCCATCAGGATTCAGAGATGGCATGATATGGATACGTGTGCTATGGATCAGGTTGATAATAGTTTCGTTGCCTTTCTGGTATTCATTACACAAGTACTGAGCCAAGAAGATGAGCAGCTCCCTTCCAACAGCTTCATTCCCATGCATATTCCCAACATATTTAAATTCTGGCTCTCCTGCAAGAGAAAGAAGAAACATGTCTTAGAGTAGCTAAAAAAAAAAAACAGGCATGGACTACATCACAGTACACCACAGACAACTCTACTGCGGTGACTACATTTTGTCACAGCATCCCCAGAAAGCTACAAGCCTCTTTTAGAAAAGTGGATCTAGATCTTTTTTTTCCTAAGCTCTGGCTAAACAAATAGTAATTTGCATTTGGTTGTTCGCCAAAGCCAGAGAAAGAATACCAGAGGACAATACACTATTTTGAATTAAATTCTAATCATAGCCATTAACACCACTATTGTTGAGATATAATGCAATTGATGCCTCAGTAACACAAAAAGGTGTCCTAATTTCTAAATACACAAACTGACACTAACAGAGCTTCTTATCCTTAACGTTCTCACCAAGATTAGGTTAACCTTGTCCCACTACACCTGCATCAAACTGCAATTCTTCTACCAAAATACTGCCAAGAAACAGCTGCTGATCCTAGTGATCTGAAAAATCCAAAGCAGTTGCTTCAGATATTCAGCTTGGACTTTATAAAGAAAATGCAATGACTTAACAGATCATTTCTGCTGAACATTCCAAAAAACATTCCATATATGTACCTATCGTACCAACCATAAATTCTCATGAATCATATGAATTATTGTTTTATATATTGAACATATACAAGGACGTTTAATTATATATTTAATATTGGCTTTCATACATACTGTATATTTTTATATGTTCATTTACCTGTGCATGTTCATATACAAGTTTATATATATGTATATATATTTGTAAATTCAGTACCTACATAAACATTCCAACATTCCCAAGTTGCACCCTCGCAATTCTAGATGATATTGGAGAGGTCTGAGGTCTCACAGAGCTATAAAGGATTTACCTTCTGAAGGACCACATCTTGGGCTCTAACTCCAGAGGTACTTTAGTATAAATATAAATATCTGAAGGGGTAGACAGCAGGGAGAGGAAGAGGGTCCCCCTATATTCCTTGTGAAGCCCCATCTGGAATCCTGCATTCAGGTCTGGGGCTCCCATTACAAGAGCTGTTGCAGTGGGACCGGAGGAGGGCCACAAAGATGATTAAAGGTTTGGAGCACTTCTCCTATGGAAATAGGTTGAGGGAGTTGGGCTTGCCTAGTTTGGAAAAGAGAAGGCTCTTGGGAGACCTCACTGCCACTTTCCAGTACTTGAAGGGAACTTACAATCAGGAGGCAGATCAACTCTTTACACGGCCTGAAAGTGACAGGACAAAGCTAAGTGGCCTTAAACTAAGAGGGGAGAATTAGGTTAGGTGTTAGGAAGAAATTCTTTACTCAGAGGGTGGTGGAGCCCTGGCACAGGCTGCCCAGAGGGGTTATGGATGCACCAATCCTGGCGGGGCTCAATGCCAGGTTTGAATGGGATCCTGGGCAGCCTGAGCTGGTGGGTGGCAACACTGGCCATAGCAAGGGGTTAGAACTAGATGATCTTTAATGTCCCCTCCAATCTAAGCCATTCTATGACTGTCTCATAATTAGCCAGAAGGACATGCTCGCTTTTCTCATTATCCTTTTTAGAGTTCACCTGTTAGCACAGCTTGAATCAAACCTTCTGCTGATATAATACGCTTCAAATAGTCTCAATAAGCCCTGGGATAGCCTTTAGCACTACCACAATGGCAAATTCAAGGCAAGAAGCATTACACAAACAAGGCCCAAATAATTGCTAATCAAGCACACAGCTGTATCTGCTTACAGCTCTTCAGTTTGTGCTTGAAAACCTTAATCCTCTGATAAGGTCCTAGCAGAGCACTATTAATTCCAGGACTTCTTTTCTTCCAGCTAAGGTAGTTTTGTACATATTATTTCCTCACATCTTTTGCCAGTTAGGTTAAAATACTCCAGTTCCAACGAAACAGCATCATTTTATCTGGTATGTACAACTCCATTACTGTGACTAAAGCCCTCCATTTTCTCTTTTGGCATTCTTATTTACTGTTTCTTCCAATCTGTTAATACCAGGGAATGTAAGAGCTCTAATCGTTAAGAGAAATCAGGCCATGCACTCAGCCCAACCCTATTAAATCAGATGGATACTATTTAATAAAACGAGCAGCAGTGCACATCACAAATTCTCATAATTAGAACACTCATGCATATGTATATTGTCATATAACTTATGGGGAATATTTGTTTTGAAAGCTAAGACAAAAGCTTGTTACCATGGCAAACATGAAGACAGCCACACTTGGCATTTGTGGTTTTCCATAGAACACCACTATGGAAGCCTGAAGGAGAACTCACTTCTCCTGATTCCCAGCCTTATGCATTATTCACTTGCCTTTCTCTTCCACCCGAATTTTACAGAATTGGTTCAAATGAAGGAATAAAAACAAAGGTTTTCCATGCGGTATCACTTTCCCGCACCAATCAAAGAATTGTTAACAGCATTTATCAAGCTTTTTGAAAACAAGTACAGACTAAAGTGAACCCAGAATAAAGCCTCATTGACCAGTATCTTCAGCTGCAATGAAAAATCTCACGTGGGCACAAAAAGCTGAAAGGAGTTGTGAAAGAGGTAGAGCGAGTCAATGGAATTACAGAAAGTCTTTGCTATGAAAAGTAATTGAAGACAGCTGGCTGGAGGAGTAGCTGCTCTTCCCATTAATCCCCTCGTAAGCCATTTAATACAGACCTTAATCACCTTTTATAGGATTCCACAAATGTAACTGCCTCACAGAATTCTTATTTTTTAATGAAAGGACTTCGAAAATCTCAATTGGATTATGAACCTTTTAAAAGTTTCTCCAAACGAGCAGAAATGCTTCCCTTCCATGGCAGACAATAGATCTTAGAGAAGAGGTATAAAAAAATAATTAAAAAAAGTCTCATTTATTTGACACCCACACATGCAATAAAGTAAAATTATCTTAAAGGGTTCCCATGCCCCAAGATATGATAAACACAAAGGAATACACCTGTTGCATGAATATTTAAAATTCTTATTTAGCACTGTTAGCTTTCTGACAGCATCTGTATAAAAGACAATCTCTTATTCACAGTAACCACGGCAGGTTTTGTGCAACAATGGGAAGATGACATTTATAAACACCTACACACAAATTCAGCCCAGATATAGAGGTCTGTGATAACAAATGAATGGGTGGATAACTAGTAACATCTTCTGGGGCAAGTCGTAAGAAATTAAATGCAGCAATCAACTTCATAAATACCTCAGTGTCTCTCATGACACCTATGCCAGCACATCATGAAGGCTTTTAGAAAGCTTTTACAACCCTCCTAGGTTGATTGCGTGGTACATTACAACCTGATAAATGTTTGAGGAAAGAGTATTTTGAAATGGCAAGCATATCTGGTATCTGACAGACATTGTGAAATGTCACTATTTGCTTCTGCAGTCAGAGTCAGCTAAGGTCTTCTGCAGCTTCCTAGGAACAGAAGGAACGTTGTTAATATCGGAAAGGTTGCCTAATTAAAGGTGACTAACCACTGCCATTTTTAGGTCAACGTGTATTTGAAAAGATAGTCATCTTCTAAATCACAGGAGCAAAAAGTTTAGCACCTACTATGTAGGTCACTCTGAAAGTAATGCCTCCAATTTCCATGGAAACCACAACAGATACAAATAGCACAATAACGCTATTTGACAGAGCACATTCTCCACTACAAAACACTCTTTTTCAATGTAGCCACCACCTCTAGCTCTGCATTTTCATCAGTGATGAACAAGAGCCTGCATGCTGCGCTCATGAAAATCTGTACCAGCAGAGGCGGCCCACTGTTGCTATCTCTGCACCACCCACTGCCTCACTGTGTTCATGTCTACTCTTTGGTCTCCATCAACGTTCAGCAAGCATCAATGAAGGTCAATAGGTGCCATTTTTTTCCATATGGAGGAATTCAATCATACACCTTTGTTTCATATGCACTTCTATGTCAGAAGTCATTTTTGTCAGACTGCCCTTCTGCTGCTATCTGTCACACAGCAAAAAAAAATCTAACAGAATATTGGTGGGAAGGTTCAGCTTCTACTGCCATACCACCAACATCTGCCTCTGATGTTGTGGGCCGACATAATAAAATAGGAGGCACTATTTTTGGAGCATCCCTTGCATATTTATTGTGAGGCAAGGTAAAGTCATTCCACTAGTCAGACTCCAATGTCAGCTAGTTAACCTCAAAACATAAAGTTGTCTACTCATGGAAGTGCAAGCCATATGGAAGGAAAAACTGACTACTGGAAATGTTAGGTCCTTAATGAACTGTTTTGCAAATGAGTATCAAACATCCTTAAAGACTTTCATTTCTAAAGGAAAAGCAGGCAATGTCCTGAAATGACAAACTTAGTGTTCTTGATTACAGTTGCTTTATCTAAAGGTGATCAAGGAATTTCTTATGCTCCACATTTTTGTCAGTAGTTCAAAGAGAAATAAATTCTCTGGAGGGCAACTGCGAGGAAAATCAGGGATTGTAACATGAGTTTCCTCTTTGAACATAAAAATGGCAAGAGGGAAAGAAGAAAATAAATGAGGATAAAACGTAAGGAAGAGTGAAAGGATGAGAAAATTCAGATTTCTATCATTCTGGTCACTAGGCACCTCCAACCTGCCTGAACAGCATTTCAGTGGAAACACTGATCTGTATGACATGTGAAAATGAAGAGCCCTGGAAGATAGAACAGCAGGCAGCATTGCTTTCTACATCCTTGTTTAGGCCTTAGGATGTTAGGGTGACATTTTCTAAGTAGTGTTGGTTTAATTAACACTGCTGAAAGACAAACTTCTGGGGGTTTCACAGCTGGCTTACAGGAAAGCATAAACGGGTCAACATCCATTTTTAAAAATTCCAATATTTGATATTCCTGCCATTAGCTACTACAAAATACACTGGGAACAAAACAATAAGAAAAGATATTCAAGGAACTTTTTGCAAGCTCTTGCTTTAAAAAAAAAAAAAAAAAAAAAAAAAACCATGTATTTTTTCACAGCCATAACTCCAGACCGGTCTGAAGCTGCTTCTGGAAATCTCTGCAACTCTTTAGCACTAGTATTCTGTATGTTAGGTACGGAAGGGAAATTCTCCAGACATTACCTCATGTTGAAGCTGGTTATTTCCACCATAAGGGCTCTGCGTGACTAGATGCTTTCCTCGTGCTTCCAACAGCCCACTCTCCCTGCTGTCACTACAGGATGTGGCACAGCCACCCCCGAGCAGCGGGCACAGCGTTTGCTCTGCTTCTGCAGACCCCATCGCAGCTCCCTCCTGCTGCATTCCTCTGCCATGCTTGTGCTGCAGTTGCACAGCACTGACTGAGGTATGTCTGTGCTAAAGGCCATGTGATGCAGCACAGAGTAGAATATGAATAAGGCTTTCTGCCTAATGCTTGTTTGCATGGTACCGTGCACTAGAATTGATGATTATTCTTTAAATCGTATCTAATTAAACTTACTTACTGAATCAAAATCCTTAACTTAATAAGAAATCCTGAAATATAACACGCACAAAGCTCTGATTTTGTATAAATGTGTTAAATGACACTCTCGAATTCAAAGCAGATTAGAGAAAAACACTGGAAGCTTAGAAGTAGCAAATACACATCTATACATACAGCCGGATTCACCAGGCTGGTTTTGCATTACATTGCATTTCCCATGCTCTAGGATAAACAAACATGTCTTTGCTTTTATAGAATTCACTGCTTCATTGCGGTAGCAGTTACGGTTAGCTCAGCATGGAGGATGAGCCTCATAAGAACACTAAATATGCAATGGACAGTCCTAAGCCATCCCTACCAGTTATTGGCTGAATATGGGATATGTTTTCACTGCTAGGGAAAAAAAAAAAGAAAAAAAAAAAGCACAAAACAAAACAAGCCCTGAGCCTCTTTCTAAAAAATGCTGGCAGTACAGGGATGACACAAATGATCCTCCACCTAAGGTGCTGATTTTGGGATGCAGCAGTTTCAGTTCAGCTTTCTACTGTGCTCAGTAAAAAGAGTGAACTTCTCCATTTTTAAAACTAGATGTGACCAAACAAATTTTCATTTCAAAGACTTTCCCTGTAACCCTCCAGTTTTGGTTGGCATGTACTGCAAAGATACTTTTTTAATCCATCAACACATCACCAAAATAGATTTTCTAATGAGGAGAAGGTTGATATATAATTTAGGTATGTACTTACGACAGCTCCTCACTAAGCTCATTTGACAAGCTTTCTTCAGCAAACTACAGCATCAGCTTTTTCACTTCAGCCACAAAAGCTGTTGCCAATCATCACAGCACTTCAAAAGGACAGAGCTCGTCTATCCATCCCATTGTTTTTGTAGGCAAAAATGGGAAATTTCAAAGCTAAACTAGTTCAAATGGCTGCTGCCAGCAGGAGACACGTTTGGAACTTCGCGATCTACTTTTCCTCGTCCTGATTTTCTGAAGAGACAAAATAAAAGATGGAAATAACCCGTCTGTATCCCGATCTCAGGCTCTGGAGTCAAAGAGGAAAACAGAAATGCTGGACAAAAAAAAAAAAAAAAAGAAGGAACAAAGCAGTTCTTCTTTACTGGAAACAAACAGATCTACAGAGCTAGTAGCAAACCCCCTTCTACCTGCCTTAGACTTTCTCCTTTAATCTCAAGGAAGCTTTCTGATACATCATAGTGGCACTTGTTATTCCACTGAGGCTGCACACACTGGACAGTTCTTTCTTACAGGTGATTCAAACACCATTAATCCACCACCATACTGTCACCAAGTGGCAAAGCGTGAAAAAACTGTAGGTTGCAGATTTGTGATTCAGATAGAATGGTGCTGAAGTTGGTCACCAGCAACAGACGGAGAGGGATAAAATTCCCCATAAATATGCATCTGTCACGAGTCCATCGTGTAGACAATGTGTCACAAAGTAAGAATAGCTTTTGTGTTGACTTATTTATCTTGTTTCCCATGTCTAGATGAGCTCTGATATTCACCAATGTTTGTTTCATGACTACGGAATCACAGAATGGCTTAGGATGGATGGACCTTAAAGTCCACCCAGCTCCAACCCATAGCCAGGGCTGCCACCCACCAGGTCGGGCTGCCCATGGCCCCATCCAACCTGGGCTTGAATGCCTCCAAGAATGGAGCACCCACAGCTCCTCTGGGCAGAGAGATAGGAAGTCACAACCGGCCAGAGAGCTTAAAGAAAGAGTTATGAACTGCCCTTTTAAAATAAATTGCACTAAGAAAGAAATAGGCAAACAGCAAAAGCTAATCACGTTGTTATCTCGCCTCTTTGTGGAACAACAATGAAAAATTGACTTGCGATGACTAAGAGAGGACACTATTTACGTCAGAGAACAAGCGGTCTGAAATATGCCAGTATCCTTAGAAACCAAGAAAAAAAAAATAGGCAGCTTCTTTTAGACCTAATATCACATCAGCATGATGCTTTTGCTATAAAGGGTTTAAGAAAAACAGAATTCGAGTATTTTAGAAGGTAGGGTTGGTTATTCTGGTTTTGCAGTATAGACTTATGTATGTATGAATCCTTGATTAAGAAGAGTCTTACTGCATCTGTTCTATTGATGCAGAGGGTCATCAAGACATATTCCAACAATACATCTACAAGCATTGCGCTCTTGGAGTTGCAATTTTTCAATGGAATGTGAAATTATACTTTAAACTGGTACCATAATGATTTGTTCATATCCACGAAACACAGACTTGGAGGGGGGTCTTCACACTCATGTATATTTGAAATACACACACCCTTTAGAAAATACCCCTGTGTCATCTCAGACACTATAAAAATGAAAAGAAGGGTGATGATTCCTTGTGACAGTACAAGGAGTGGAGGCTGAACTGGCGCAAAGGCAATTGGTGCAAATACAATCAAGCTCGGTGCGTAAAAGGAAGAAGTGAATCATAAAATAACTTGTTGACTCAAGAATAATGATGCAGACAACTGAACCAGACAAACTGTATGTCTCAATAGCAGAAGGGAGTGGATGCAGAAGGCTTTCAAGGTATGTTCTGCATTTGGATGAAGGAGCTCCAGACATAACAACAGCCATGTCAAGCTCTCCTTCTAGAAGAGCAAAGATCATGCTAGCAAAAACGTGCATGCTAACTACTTGAAAATGCCTTCTAGTAAGAGTCCAGAGGAGCTCCATTTCTGGTGTCTGGCTTCAGTTTTAGTGTATTCACCTGTGCAGCAGTTTGTATTTTTTAAAGGCATAATAAAACACCAAGAGATGAAGTATGTTGTCATACTTCAGACTGATATTGAAGGGGTGGAAGTAAAAGGACAATCGCACCCTATCTTCCAGATTTGCACCGTTTTATTTCCATTTTATGTAGGTGTAAAATGCTAGAGAGGCATATAATGAAAAAGAAAACAAACTCTAGCTGAGTTCTTTATAGGCTGGCTTCGTGCATTTTGTGCTTTTATCAACAAATATTCAATATTCTGAGATGGTGGAAATGACTTCTCTTATGCATAGCATAATTCCTAATGGCTTGAGAGCTCATTAAGAAGCTAACTAGCCATCTGACAGAGGAGAGCATAACATAGCCAAAAGGCATCTCCTAAGAAGCTCCACAGTAATATTTTCATTTTGAGGCTTCAGGCATTTGTTTTTTCTCAGAAAATGAGAAAAATTCCCATGGAAAGAAGACACTGTAATTTTTGTAGGAAGCAAAGCTTTTATTGAAAAGCTATTTTAAAGCAGAATTGTTTTATACCCTACTGTTATGACTTACTAATAGCTCGAGGAGGCAGGCAGAAAATGTGAAAACACTTAGATGCTTGAATATATGGAGGAGAGGCAATATGAATCCTAAGAGCTGGATGACAAAAGAAACGCACACCCCCTCAATCGCTCTGATAAAATAATCCATGTACACCAAACAAGAGCACAACAATTTGCTGCCCAAACCACTTCTGCGCAATTAGGATATGAGAATGCTGCAAAACTCCTACGTGGAAATGAGAATTTAAAGGCCTGGGTAAGCTTGGCAACAAATCCACAGAGACAGAAGAAATACAAACACGTGTGAACACATCCGGAGCGCTGAGTCCCCATGCAAGAGAGGCATGGGCATACTGGACAGAGGCCAATGAAGGGCCAAGAAAACAAAGGGGAAACAGTGCTGGATAGCGTGCATGGGAAATTCTTTCCCCACTCAGAATATCAACATTTGTCTATTAATCTGCATTTGTAAGAGGTGTACGTATACACCCAGGTACACGCAGACACGTCCTTCGTTGAGAAACTGGAGCACCAAAGAGGTCATCCCCAGGTCATGAAAATATCTTTCATGTTTCTGTTCACTTACATGCTAGATCTGAAGTACACTTTTAATTTTAACTGAAGAAATTGCTTTTGCAAACATTCAAAATCATAGAAAAAAGACAGATCTGGCACTGTCCTCAAACAAAATCAAAACCACATGAGTTCAAGACAGAAAGAAACTGAACCACTTGGTAAGCAATCCAGTATTCCCCATCTTTATTAATGCTTTCATGCTTTACAATTCAGTGGTTCATTCTTTTTTAATCAAACGATGTGAAAGAAAAACCTTTCTTATCATAAGACTAATTTTTGCTTCAATATACAAGCTCAAAGTTGCATGAATTGCTTTCTAAAATATGAGCTATCCAGCCTTTGCCATATTTTCTACTTCTTTTTTATATGCACTTTTACTTAACTTTCTCTTTCATCCTGGCTTTAACTTTTATGATCACAGCATGAGGACTGCCAAAAGCATGTTTCAATATATTTTTTCCAGCTGTCTGCTAAGCAATGAAGAAAAAAATAGTTACGAAACATAAGATATTCTTTAAAAAATTTTTTTGGATTATAGGAATACAGAAATGTGAAGGCAATGAGACTGAAGATTATCACATTGGCCATTAAAGATTGCATTTCATGAAAAGCAGCAGATTTGAGAAAGAGCAGCCAGCACATAAACTTCACCTGAGACATACTGTTAATCCAGCAGGTTAGAAGAATACTTTTTGATTTTCTTCTTCTCCCCAAAATATCCCAGAGGTATTTGACCTGGCATGGCTCTTTTTCTAATCATAAAGGCTTCGGTATCTATAAAATAAAGACATTCTCCTCTTTAACTTTGCTAGCAGCAAAATCAATCCTTGAAATTACACTGAAAGTTCAGTTTTATCATCTTTTCATTTCAAACCCGAAGCAGTAAAGTATATTAAACGTAAGCAGAGCATCTTAAGAGGGGTCAGTCCAGAACATCAAGTGAAGCACGCGTCCAGGAGTTTGCCAGGAGAGGCCTTAGAGTCACACACAAAAGCAACACTGAGATGGCATCTCTCCCATGAAGGCAAAATGTTGGAGCTGCTCAGAAGAGAAGGCTCTGGGACTCTTCAACAGGGAGACGAGCGATAGGACAAGGGATAACAGCTTTAAAGTAAAAGAGAGGAGATACAGGTATGTAATCTAAAGAAATTCTACACTATGAGGGTGGTGAAGCACTGGTGAGGCTCTGGATGCCTAGAGAAGTTGTAGATGATTCATCCCTGGAGGTGTTCAAGGCCAGAATGGATGAGGCCCTGGGCAACATGGTCTAGTAGAACAATTCCTTAATTCTGGAAAACTTATTTCTGGATTCAATTCTTCCATATTTGGTTTCTGTCAAAATTTAACTTATGGAGATTTTTTTGTTTTCGTTTGGATTATTTTTTTTCAAAGAAAAAGCTTTTCACCTATTTACAAATTTCCTGGGGATTAAAAAAAAAATAGATGGTTCCCAGTAACACAACGGTTTAAAACATTTTCTTTTCACTTGAGTAATTCAGAAAGCAAATTAATTTTGCATGTTGAAATTCTTCAGGTGGCTTGTTCTCAGCAAGGCCTTCTCTTGGAACTAAACTAACAGAATTACAACAGCTTGAAAAGACCTTCCAGAAGGCAAGATGAAATTAAAAATTATGATTCTATCTGAAAACGTACTGAAAAAGGCACATAACAAATATCATGGTTGCAATGGGATGCAGACATCTAGGAACCAGCTTTGCAGACACATGTCTGGTAATCAACAGCACAGAAGCACAGTGAGGTTAGCAAAAGAAATTGGAACGTCTTGATGTTCCTTCTTTCTCTTCTTTTACTCAAAAGGCGAGACAGAAAGTAAAATTACATTTATATTATTACTATATGAAGTCAACTCCTCAGTGTCAAGAGAAGGATGCTTTTCTTCTGTCTCAGAAGACAACGCAGCCCTTAGTGATATGGCTGTACCAAGAACAAATTTGGGGTAGTCATCATCATTTGCCCCTCTGGACACATCAGTCTACTAGCATAAGATTAGGAACTGCTCCCAGACCTCCAATCAGGATGTTACTCTGTCTAGGCTACATAACTTACTACCGAGGTAAAATACAACACAGTATAATACAGGAAACTAGAACTTACTAATCTTCCATGTAAGTTATGACTGTTATGAGCAACTCACACTTTGCTTTACAGTTCTTTCCAACCAGGAAAGTAGTTTAGCCACAATGTTCTTCCTCAAAAGAAAAGGACTGCTATTTTAGACTGCTTGGTCACCACTGACCTATATAAATACAGAAAAAAATCTGTGCAGTTTATTTTAATGCTCACTAAATCACAGGCTTGCCTGTTTTTTTTTTTTTTTTTTTTTCTAACAGCTGTCTGAACTAGCAGCCCTCTTTCCATACATGTACACAAGCACAGTTACAAGGCATGGTCACAGTGGAGAAAGCCACACCATGATCTAATTACAAACTACTCAAAGCTGCTACTCCAGCTGTGTGATACTACCCATACATGCAGTAATACCATTATCACACATCCTTAATAGCCCCTGCAACAGGACAGACAACACTGTGCCTTCACTGAACAAACAAAACAAGGACTGTACCTGCCCTTGGAGTATTTGCTATCTGCATAAAGGAAGGAAAGACAACAGAAGCATATGGCAAGCACTAGGCACGCTGTGATCTCACTATAGATCTCATTAAATCCTCTTCCTCTTTTGCCTGAGATGACTTCAATGAGAAAAGCAAATATTATGGAGAGACTTGAAAGAGGGCTCCAAGTCGCTGAAACCTCCAAAAATAGGCAGAATGATGTATTTCCTCAAAGAAACCTCCAAAAATAGGCAGAATGATGTATTTGAAGTATCTGTTGAAATACACAAACGAATATGCACGCTGCTTTTCTTAAGGAACAGTTCATTTCACCATCTAATGAAGAAAATGAAGAATCACAGAATCATTTACATTGGAAAAGACCTCTAAGATCACTTCTTCCAACTGTTCACCTACCACCAACATCACCCACTAAATCACGTCCCTAAGTGTCACATAAAGAAACAGAGGTTTGTATAAGAAAAGTGAGATCATCCAGTGTGACTATCAGTTGACTGTGTAATCAGTATGAAAGTAGGTGAATACTGATAAAGGAAGCTCTACAGAGTTCTTTCCCCACAGATTTTCACAATAGAAAAACCCTAGCAGATGTCATTTTGCTTTTGCATCGATGCGCATGGGAGAAAGCAGGACAACACGTGACATTCAGCTGCTATGAGCTACCATTGTGCTTTACAGCTCTGTGCTCTTTAGAGGAAGGAAGGATATGTGCTATCTTGTGGTTTTATTTTAGGACTGCCGAACTGTGATTACACCCACACAAATTCACCTACAAAAGAAAAGGCGAGTTTTGTGAAAGTAATGTCACACCTGGCGAATATTTGTCTAGGTAAATCAGACAAAACAAGAGGAGATGCTGTGTTTTCCTTATGCCGTTCACGTGTATTTTTATTTAAATCTCATAAAGCATCTCGGCATGTGAAAGACAAATAGGTTTTGTGAACTGCGTGAGTGAAGAAGCCAGACAAGCTGGCAGAGTCTACATGGATATCGTATATGCATTCCTTCTGTCAGCCAATTCTGCTCCAAAGTATTCTCCAAAACTTATTCATTCATTTTTAATTAACAAGTTTTGAGCCCACCTGACACTCTTTGTAGACTGTTCTCAGGTCTGCTGGGCCTTCCAGATCATTTCTCCTTATCTTTTTGACCACTACAAGCACACTCCTTGCTGAGCTACTTGATACTCATGGCAGTTGATACAGCTTTTTCACCGCCATTTATTTTCGCTTCTCTTTTCTTCTTTCATTTCTCTGTTGCACAGAGAATATACTCTGCATAATATCTTGCAGTTCAACACAAGAATCCCATCTTGGGGGAAAAAAAGGGAGCTGGAAGAGACAGGAGGTAACGTCTGCACTGCCCTTCACAGCTGAGCTCCAGATCTGAATGAAGGCTGATATTGTAAGGAAACGTGTAAAAACTCTCCACACATCAGATGTGCAAACGCTTATCCAAGAAGTGTGTGGACAAGACCTGGGATAGTAAAATTTGGTTGTCTTTTTTTTTTTTTTTCCACCCCAATTACTTATTGGGTAAGCTGTATAACTTCAGAGAGAAAGAGGATTCTGCTCTTTGCATTTGATAAGTGTTGCTGGGTTTTTTCTCATGTGTTTTCACTCTCAGCTTTGCAGTCTGGAATTCCTGTAAGTACATGGAGATCTGACTGCTTCAAGGTACCAGCTAGAAATAAACAACAGAGATGATGGTCACAGCTGAATTTGGGTGGCAGCAAACCACACAATGAGCACATTGCTGGTCTAATGAGCAACCATGTAACACAGATGTGTCTTCCATAAATAATTCACTCTGAAATCAAGGCATCATCAGCCACAATGTAAATTTCAGAGCACTGAAGAGGCAAGAAATGTTCTCCACAGAGTACATTCTGTGTATTAGATGTATTTGCTCCATCACATCTAGGAAATTAGATTTTATTTTGGCATCAATATTCAATGCCTTGGGATACTGGACAGTTCTGCATGCCAAAGGCATCCTACTTTGGTTCACGTGGAACCTACTTTACATTGCACTGCATGCAAACTTCAGATCATAATGGGCTTAAAGTGAATATTAAAAATATATGCTTTTTCTCCTTCAAAAAAATTTAAGACTACAGGATTGTATTTATCATCTTTAAGCATTTCATAAATGTATGTTCACTAAGACAAAGTTCTTTCAGGAACACCTCTGGGTTTTGAATTTATTCTGTCTTTTACAGAAAGTCAGAAGAGAGGCACGTTTAAACTACTAGCAGCAAAGAACACACTTTAAAACAAACCCTTAGAAGGATGATATATTATACACACTAAGATTTTCCCTCTGGAAATACAAATGCTGGCCTGCTCCTGCAACGCTTACGTGTCTCTCAGTTTAGGGAATAGGAGGCCAGAATTTCCTGAGGGTAAAACACAGTGCAGAAGATAATCACACTGGACTTTTTTCCACCAAGTCAAAATATTTCAGAAGTTATTGCAGACTTCAGGGGAGATAAGCTAAGCTGTCATAAAAGGTCAATTAATAAAGGTAATTACAGGGAAAAAAACATGAACAGGATAAGCCTCCACAGGCAGATAATAGGATACCACATCAGACTCTGGAAGGCAGGAGTTTAGTTCTGCTGCAAGGCTTGTCAGGGAGCTAAAGAAGAACCGCAGCAGCTGGGGAGCAGCACTCTGAAATGCAGTCATCTACCCAGAAGGTTATTCCATGGCTTAAGATGATATTTTCCAGAACAGCAATTTTGAAGAAATTTGAGATTTGGAAGTAAATGAGGAGGGAGAAGGAAGTCACAATGCTTGGGACACAGAAGTGTGAAGACAACCTGCAGAGGATGCAATTCCCTCCCTTCTGCTCCATCCCCCCCCCCCACTAGGAGCCCAGGCTCAAAGAGAAAGAGATGGAGGTTCCAGATGCCAGCAACCTGGGCACACGGCCCAGTGGCAACCCTGAGTTGCACGTGTTTCAATTCAGCAACAAGCAGCACTGGTCTGCAAGGTCAGTGTTCCTATAACCACATTATAGACCAGTGACCGTGTTACCAGCCTCCATCACAGTTGCACTTGTGACACTCCAGCATCCAAAGCAGTCCATTGTTTGCACATGATCAAAATATCTGCAAAGGGTTAGTTATCTGCAAAAATAAAAAAATAATAATAATAATTCATCCCCAAAATACATAAATTGGCACAGTAATTAGCATCTATTCACTGCAAACCTGCCAAACACCCTAGAAAGCAGCATCTAGGTCTCCTAAGTTACTGCCAAATTAATCTATTTTCATCTATTCTCTTAGCGGCCTTGGCAAGTGATAAAATTGAAGTTGTTCTCAGCCTCCCAAAGGATCACAAGTGATTCTTTTTCAAGTGTTAGGAACCAATGGACCAACACAAGCATTTGTGTGTTGCTTTGTCCATTTTTATGTCAGAAGATGAAATTATCCTAGCTCTACAGGCTTCATGCTTTAAAATAAGCAGTGCTCCTCCTGAACTATATTTAACCTTCCTCTCTTACATTTTTAATATTCCTTTCCCTGAAAAAAAAACATCTTGCAACTGATTTTCAATTAAAGTAGCTCACAAAATCCAGAAAATCCAGCTCCTTCACTCACTGCTGTGTTGACTTGACCACTCAGGAATGACACATCAATCCTCGTTTTAATCAGAGCAAATTGATTAAGGAAAAGCTATCCTAATGGTGATGTTTTGATCCACAATGTGAACTGAAATTGTGTTCTAATTACAGGTCATATTCAAAAGCAAAAATAATCAAAACATCACATATATTGTGATTTCACTCTAATGAAGAGTTTTTCCAGTTCTTTCCCTTCTTCTGATCACGTCAAAAATGAAAACGTTCAATCATTAATTATAAACACTTCCTAATTCATTGTTTACATTCCACTTATCAGCAAAATGCAATTCCATAGAATGTATCTCCAAATACTGCTTATGATCTCTGGTTCCTGAGGAAATCCCACAGAGGCATAGGCTTGAAACTAAAGTCATGATATTTTGACAGCATTATGAGTCAACACGTCAAATGCAGTTCAGCACTGACATGGGAAAATCAAAAGCTCAGGAATTTCCTTTCAGAGTTGTGACCAAAAAAATAAAACAACAAAATAACAATGTAGGGAAGGAAGGAATAGAGAAAAAAAAACCTCTAAAATGATAGCTAAGAGTTATTTTAACAATTTTCATTGAAGAAATAAAACATGAACTAAACCACAGTAATTATAATGCTATCAAATTTGACAACTTCAATAAATTACAACTATTAATTGTTGTAATTAATTATTATTATTTTTATTGTATTATTTATTGTAATTATTATTAATTATTAGGGAAATTTGAAATAAAATCCATTTTAAGAAGGTTGCTAGCGAAGGGGCATCAACAAGAAAAGGAGAGCATCAACGCCATCTCTGCAGCATAGCTTGGGATATTATTTTGGACCTAAGTGTACAGGAAAATCTAGTAGCATCCCATAATATTTCTGGGATCGGCACAGTATGTCACTTAGACAAAAGATACCTTTGCTTTCTTATTTTTAGGGAATACAAGGACATTACAGTACCTCCAACCCCTTGGGAATTAATGCCTCACACCACTGAAGTTTTTCTCTTCCTGAGGGTGTCACAGCCTCCAGATTATCACAAAACGTAATGAACTCATCTCTGTCATTAAAAAAAAAATCCATCAAACCCTTAACGAATGTTCAAGTTGTTTATCATGGTTCTTTCTCCACATTTCACCTTCTGCAACCACAGTGTCCAGTGTGACAGCAGCATGGACAAGTTCAATTTACCTAAGAGTAAATCTCCAGTGATGGAAATGCAAGTTTAAACACAAGTTAGCAAAGCAAATAAAATACCAGTGATCCCATTAGAACCTCAGGAGAAACCCTTAAAAACTGTAGGAAAACCTCTATTAATGTATTGCCATCAACATTACTGGATGCAGGCATTTGACTAAACAAGGCACAAGCATGCTGTTGGTTCACTTGTACTTTTAGATATTTGGTAGACATATGCAAAGAAATGGGTTTTGTCTCCTCTTTCCTAAACAAATCTGTGTTTCTCACACACGTCTTATGCACAGATCAATATCCAGTAATAAAGAAATTACACTCCAATGTCTTTTTAACTTTCAGCATGCTGAGATTCTGGCTTGGTTGTGGTAAGGAGGCTTGCCACGGTTCTTCAGAGTAGACACTGCTGAAGAAATTTCACAACACAGACAGATCTTTTTAACTGGCATCAAAACACTTCTTTCCCTTTTGATATCGCCTACAGAAAAACTTTCTTCAAATACTGGGCACCCAGTAAACAATTTCTGCTTCTGCATTATAACTGTTCACATAGCAACACACTAACTCTTGGGAGAATGTCTTTGTTTCTTTTTATCTAAAGAGCTTTCTCAGACTTCAGCATTAGGTAGATTCTTTTATTTCTTTTCTCTGGTTGTCGAGAAAGAAATAAAACAGTTATTCAAGATGCACCCTATGCCTCTAACCTATCTGCTTTTACCCCTTCAATACATGAGAAAGTTCTAGAAAAGTTACCTTTGATATTTTTGTTCCCATTCTCTAAAACTACTTCCTTTTAAAGTTATTTATGCGTTTTCCCCTTTGAAATTACTGAATTGCAAAGGAAGCAAGCTCTTGACTTGAGCACAGCTTAGGCTTAGTATATCTTTAAAGGCTTTTGAGCCCAATGCAAACATTTGAAATTGTGTTTCCTAGGGGCATCTTTCAATCTGCCACCTACCCGTGGTATTTCAGTTTGCCTTGATCATCTGACTTGTTGTTTCTTAAGTGGTTCACATGAGATCTGGGCAATCTGCTCAGATTCCTCAGTGTGCCTCCAGGCCCTGCAGGATTCTCTCATTATATTCCAGCAACGGCATCCTTATTCTAATTTGCAATTCCCAAATAATGCTTATACTGGTACTTTGTGTCTAATTGTGATTTAATCGTGAAGATCTAAAAGTTTTTAAATTTCTTCTAGAAGAAATAATCAGAATATAAATGTTGACTTTAATGCTAAAGAAACGTATTTGTCTGTCAGGGTATTAACCATAACCACACCACTCTAGGCATTTTATCCTTCTTATTTTGCTACAAGCCTAAAGATATCAAATCAAACAGTCCCCAAGCAAAATTCAGCTTGCTACTTCACTGGAAGATGAGTCCTGAGACCAGAAGGTCTTCACCCATCTACAGCTCTGCTCTGCTTGAAGGAATCCTGCTGAGACTGACTGAAGTCATTGTGGCTGTGGAAAGGAAAGCCATGCGACCTGAAGAGTCGCAGGCAGAAACACCACAACAGCAAGAGCCATAAAGTAAGTTATCAACACCACCACCATGGGAAATGGGAAACCCTAAGCTGTTCTTCTCCATTCAGCGCTGTCATATTTGTTCCCCAACTCTTTATAATGGAACCACAACTATTATGCCAGGATTAGAAGCAAGGCTGATGTTCACAGAACCATAGAATCATTAAGGTTGGAAAGATCACTGTAATATCATCCATGCCAACCATCAACCCATCCCCACCATACCACTAATCCAAGTCCCTCAGTGCCACATTTACCCTTTTCTTGAACACCCCCAGAGATGGTGATTATGTCATTCTGTAACAGCAAACTTGCATTTTAAACCTACCTTCGTGCTTAAAATTCTAGTTAATAACAGGGAAAGTTTACACATTTATTCATTTTTATTAAAATTGACTTAGCCAAACTATTTTAAGAAAATCTCTTCAAGGTGAAATTTTTTCTAATGGAGAATTACAATCACTCCCAATACAGTCTTGATCAAATCAGAAGCAAAGTAACATAAACAAAACCTACAAGACTTGTTATTTTTGACATTTTAAATCATTTAAAATACGCACACATCAAGGTCATTAATTTTTATATTGACAGGATTATTCCTCGTTTCCTTTCCCAGCAGTTTGTCATAGAGTAAAATCCAAATGAATAAAAATTACCTTTTAAAGATTTAAAGATAAAAAGAAGCATGGGGAGAGCTGCTTTTTTTTTTTTTTTGTTACTCTCCCAAGAGCTTAGTAAGAATGGCTGTTTTCTGAAGCAGTCTGAACTTTAACTGCTGCTAAGGATAGCCAAATAAACAGGAAACAAAATTGATCAGAATATCAATTTTGCAGAGGCTGAAAGCCACTAAAGCTTTGCCAATAACATCAAGAGAGGCAGAACATCAAGGATTAGCTATGCTACAGATGAAAAACAAGGGAAGCATATGGACTTCATTTATTGTATCTGCTGTTAAACCTTTCACTGTATGCATGTTAACAGTACATCTCATTTTTTGCTGTAAACTACAGCCACAGCTTCCTCCTACAGGCATCAGGCTGGGGAAAGCCAAAAGTCTAAAGAATCCACAGCAAAAGCACATTTTCTTCTGTCCCTTTGGGTTCCTCTCCTCTGTTTCACCTCTGCTGAATTCTGAGAGGTTGTTCTTGAAGGACAACTGCAGTGATTTAATAGAAAAAAAGTACAGAAAAGACTGACAAGAAAGGAGGAAGAAGAAAGGAAAGAAAATAAAGCATTTTAAGTGAATCCTTGTGTCAAACAAACAAGCAAACAAACAAAAAACCATGCCATTCACAGGCTTCCAGGATGCAATGAGTTTCACTTAGAACAGGGAGCTGCAAATGTTTCAACCTACATGTTTTTAAAACACCACTGGGGTACGGTATATATGTAGCTCAGTGTCCATGCAATTAATTTTAATGGAAATTGTCTCAAAGTGCTCCAGGTGGCAGCTATCAGCAATAAGAAAACTGAATGCTCTTGGTCTCTGGATGCTTATCTGTCCCTTTGCAAAATACGTTAGGAAGGTCTCTAAAGAGCCCTTAAGCTGGAACTGCAAAAGGAGACCTCAACTCCTCTGGCCATGTCACATTACTTCTTTTTTTTTTTTTTTTTTTGCATAGATTATCCCAATCCTCCCTTCATTTCTTAGGAAGCAGAAAATGAAGAACTGACACACTTAATAGCTCCAGTTTCTGCAACTGACAGACACCAAAAGATATGGCTCCAGAGCTCCAGAAGGTAAACTGATTTGCAGGCACACCAAAAGCCTTCCTCAATATTACAGAAGGGGTCAGGGGTAGAGGTGGGCACTAAACCCTTGTCAAGTCTTACACGAACACCTAAGCACTCCAGAGCAATCTTACAGCCTGATTGCACTGGGATTACTGGAATAGCACTGGAATACTCTCTAGTTTTTACCTAGGACAAAGCTTAGGAAGCAGAATTCTAACAGCAGTTGTGCTTACATTGCTAGAAGCTTTGATCAATTCTTTGTACAGGAGACATTTGCCTTCTGATAATTCGGCAGTTTCTGTTTGCAGGTTTGTGAGACTGACTCCACAATACGGAAAGATATTCTGGTAGTCCAATAGAATAGAGAAAGCATATTGTTAAAATGGATCTACAGATCTATTGCAGTGGGATTGTGATAAGAACTTGCCATTAGCCATTTGAGGCCGGTCACTTCAAATGCACATTTTCATACCGCTACTTTTCAGGGCTCCTGGTAAAATATATTGTAAGGGGTGTCTGACAAATTCACCTAGGCTGATCCACATGAATAATAAATCTAAAGAATCATGTTGGATTGACTTACAAACAAGGAACTGGGGCCTGGGAGCAGTGTGGGGAGATAAGCTATTTGGCACTCTTTGTGTGATCTAGACTCATTCTGACAGACTGGAAACAGGACTAAGCTGTAAAAACATTAAGCATATAACATAATCATGGTAAAGCTATTTAAAGGAGCTAGAACATCCATGGCTGTGTGTTTATTGGATCTTGCATTTGAAGTGAAATCATAAGAAGAATTTATTTTGGCATCGATGTCGGTGCTCCAAAATGAAAGCTTAAAACCTAAGGGTTTCTGAAATAGTTCCCAAGCCCTTAGTTTCATTTTTTTTTTGTCATGCCACACAGGGCATCACTGCTATCCAATGAATCCCACATCAGTCTCTGCAAACAGCTGTTATGCACCATCATTAGTAACTACAGAATGTCTGTAATCGGAAAAATGCAAAAATGTAATATTTGCTACCAAGGTTGAACTTCAAATTCAGCTTCATTGAGGAGAACAAAGCCTCTGGCTAATTTTCCCTGCAGCCACTTCTCCTATGACGCTCAGCCCACGCACAGAGCTCTGCTCTGGCACTCACCAGCTGCAACAAGAACGTATTCTAGTTAGTATCTGGTCACCCTTTAGACACCCATCGCTGCCTGGGGAGAAACTCCTGGGAGTAATCAAGAATCGTGATAAAAATTAGCCCCCAAAAAAATTTTATAAAAGAAAGAAAGGAAAACCTAAATTCAGAAGCATCTGGGCAATGTCAGCGCTGTAGCATAAGCTCCTTTGGAAGCTAACACCCTCTCTACAGTAGTATTAAGGAAAGCAGATGAAGACTCACAGCTATAAATAGATCAAAGATACGGTTCACTTTGAGTCTCTACAAAACTCTCTCGAGTCAAACACTGCAAAACACATTTTCAACAAGATGTGGCAAAACTAAAAGAAAACTGAAATAGTTTGCTTCTTGAAAGCGCAGGCTCCAACACATCCTAGAGGGGATCTGTTGGTCAAGCTTGATTCGGTTCATTTAACTCTACGCCATACCTTTCCTCAATACACAAATAATGAGCAACATATCCCCATGCCCATTCCATGCACGTCCCAGGCAGCCCCACATGCACACACATGAAGAAATACACACAAGTGCATCTTTGTGCAGAGAACACTTTAAACGTGCACTGGCCAACAATAAAACAAACTCCAGAAATTCTCTGCATGGCCCCGCTTCAGCTGTGACTTATTTTTAGGGCACGAGGCTGATTTGGAAAGACCTCCAAACTCTTATGATTTGTCTCACAAGCAGAAATCAAACGATGGCGGCCGAGCCATCCCCCAGCACAACTGCACCTTTAAATACCGCTGATGCCAGATGGTCCCAGCATATAAAGCAGCGTGAGACAACATATTAACGCTGCTCAAACAAGCGACTCATGCTAGCAGCAGGCCAATGAGATCAGTCTCGGGCTGCTAATCCTCTCTGTCACCATGGCTACATCTATTTCAGACGATTCTTCAGTTTTCAAGTCAGATGAGCTTGCTGGCTCTTAAGCTTTGCTGTTTGAGGGTCTTATGTTATGGAGGAGTTTTCTTTTTTTTTTTTTTTTTATTGGCTAATGTTATCAGTATCCTCTCTTTCAGTTTGTTGATAGGTTTTCCCACTGCTATTCAAACAGCCTTCCAGTATTTGAAGAGAGCTTACGAGCAGGAGGGGGATCACCTTTTTACACAGCCTAGCAGCGATAGGACAAAGAGGAATGGCTTTAAACTAAAAGAGGGGAGATTTAGGTTAGATGTTTGGAGGAAATTCTTTCCTTAGAGGGCAGTGAGGCCCTGGCACAGCTGCCCAGAGAGCTGTGGTGCCCCATCCCTGGAGCTGCTCAAGGCCAGGCTGGATGGGCCCTGTGCAGCCTGAGCTGGTGGGGGCAGCCCTGCCCATGGCAGGGAGTTGGGGCTGGGTGGGCTTTGAGGTGCACTCCAACCCAAGCCGTTCTATGATTTCCACTAAAGATTCCCACTATTTCCACTGTGGATTTGCTTCCGTAACTGTACCACGTAGCAACCCCACAAACAAGTGTTTCTGTTATGACTTAGCCCATAGCACAGGAAGAAAAGGGAAGACTAGTGCCTCCCAATCAAGGCAGATTACCAAACAAACAAACAAAAGTATATCCACAGCAGATAAACAGAGAGAAAAGCTCCCAGCTCATCTTTTTCACCATATGCATGCTCACATAGCTGTGCTAGCACAAGTACTGGGGCTGCTTGCTACAGGGAAAAAAAAAACCAAAAACAAGAGGAGGTAGGGAGGAACCATGTCCTGGGCGAGACCAAAAGCTGAGCCATATGGTATCTATTGGGCATGCACACTGAGCAGCTGGCATCACCACACGCTAAGCTACAGTGAGGATGTGCAACATGCCTTGTCATGTAGGTGGAAACCTGAGCGGGAACACAGAGACAATGTTCTTATCCAAAAGACAAGGAAAGCGTGGCAGAACAAGACAGGAAGGCAGACACAAATCCTTCATTTGCCATAGTAAGTAAGTTCATTTGGAGGGATAAATGTGCAAGAAATATACAGCTTGCAACGGAAAAGAACAGCAGTGTGCCAATGAAAGAACTGCACTGTAAGCTAATTTTGCTTTGGAGAGACACAGAAGTGGGAGGATATGTTTTGCAGCTAGAAATCTCAGGGGAAAATGTACAGCAATACACATTTGTTATTGAGTTATCTAGTACTGTGATGATTTAGGAAACAAATATGCAAGAAGTTTTCTCTGTGAAATATTTCATTGTCCTTTCCACTGTCTTTTTTCTAAATTACTTCTCCCATAACGAAGCACTGTATGATTTCACTTTAGCTGGGAGAGCTGACAAGGGTCAGGGCCACGCTTCCTAGATATCATAAAACTCTGCTGGATCATTACATCAGCGTGCTGACAAGGATGGCTTTGCCAAGAAAACAGTTCTTTACATATTGGCCAAACAGCCAGATGTGCCATTTAATCAAACAATGCACCGTGCCTTAAGGCAAACCCACAGTTAAGGTAGGTATTTTAAAAGGCACATGGTGGCCATCCAGGCTGTTGGGCAGCATCTTGTCAGCTTTAAATCAGGCCACTCACCTTCAGAGTAACGAATGGCTGCATGGATAGAACAGCCATCTCAGCCTGCTCCTTGGGACCCACTCTGCAGGTGAACAGAGATGTCAGGCTTTGTTCATGGTTCAACATGAAGGGCTACCAGATACTAGCTTATATCATTATTAACATCTTGCTTTGGAGAGAAAAATAATAGTTAACATCAAGTTTTTACTGCCTCAGAACCACAGGTTTATGACTTCAGACTCTCTTACCTGGTCATTATAGCTACACGCAAACATTTCAAACATACACCCCCATACTGAACTGTAGCTCACAGTCACAGAATCACAGAACATCCCAAGTTGCAGGAACCCAGAAGGATCACAGAGTCCAACTCCTGGCTCCACACAGACCGCTCAAAAATCAGACCCTATGTCTGAGGGCATCGTCCAAATGCTCCTTGAGCCCCTGACAACACCCTGCTGTTTGCTGCTGTCTGAAGAGCTGTGGTTCCCAGCTGGCAGGATGGCACATGGCCACAAACCTCTCCTCCAGAGGAAAAGTGGTACAGACTGAAAGCACACTTTGGTCTTGGAACCATCACTGCCAGCAGCACATGTGGAGGAGCAAGCAAGGCAACACCTCCATGCTATACAGTACTTACTGTGCCACATCCCTGTTTCCACTGGGAACTGTTCTGGCATTCTGCAGATGCAGGAGGAGATGATAACAGTTCTTTAAAAGAAATTACGTTAATTCAGTCAGCATTGTCAGGAGCACTAGGGCTGTCACCACCAGTCTGAGTCAGATCAACAAACTGAGAATGCTCTGCATATCAAGACTGATTTAAGCCTGAAAAAACTGAACAACTGATTGCCCTCTGTGATGTCACACTGTACTCCTTATGGCTATGGCCCTTCTTACTGCTATTCCATAAAATAAAATAGGAACTTCTCACATGCACATGGGATCCACCATGCTTTTGCTGGTAACGCACAGCCTCTCTCAATCTTTTTCAACTTGTTTAACGAAAAACTGAAAACATTAAATACCTCAGATAGCAAAACAATTTGGAGAAGAAGCATTACAGCTCCAGGAAACACTACAGAGATTGCTGAGGACAGCTGCCTGGCCACACATACTGTAAATTTCCATCTACTTAATGGCAGTGTGAATGGCATCGCCAACTAGCTGCGATGCGTAAACTGAAGCTGAACCAGTGACAGCAAAAGGATGGCTTGAACACAGAATGGTTTGACTTAGAAGGGACCTCAAAGCCCACCCAGCCCGGACTTGGGCTCCTGCAGGGATGAAGCACACACAGCTTCACGCCTGACACAAAGCATTCTACTCACATCCACACATTCATAGCATTTGCAAATCCCACCTTGAAGCGACACAGCTGGATGAACACAAACTCCCTGCATTTTCATTTACCAGAGACCGTATCCTTCAACACGTCTACATGTCTCTTCAGAAAGAGAATGCTAAGCAAGCATTGATAAAAACTGACACTTAATTAAAACTCAAGCATGCAAAAATTAGGCTTGCTCACTCATATACAGCGTTAGTAACAAAGCTCTTGCCATATTCAAACTGCATTAACGTCTTGCCAAACTGGGAAACATTAAGGGGCCCCACCAAGTAACTCAAGATGTTTACATGCAAATTCTGAGAGTAAGGAAAAGAAGCTTCACAAAGTCAAATGCAATTAATCATAAGTGATGAAGCCAGAGCAGCAACTCTGAGGGTGTGCTTCAATGACAGAAAGAAGACCTAATACAGTTTCCATATGAGTAGAAGGATCTTGCATTTCCCCATTCGTTTCACTTCAGTGCTCACACCTCATCACACTTCTACTGATATCTGTGGGGCAAGGGATGAAGAACAGTCATTAAAACTGGAGAGTGCCTCTAAATGTTGCTCTGAAAAAGTATGAGATGTTGTGCTCAACGTGCCAACATTCTGATATTTTCAGGATTTGATGAAGATGTGACGAATTGCTTTCGGAGTGAATCAATTCTAAATGTATTGTTGCTATTAAAGAACACAGACTCATGCCCAAGATGAGCTTATTAACAGTAATTTAAAAAAAAAAAAAAAAAAAACCTCAAGAGATCAGCATCTACTGAGTGTTTTTTCAACAGAACGTCAGACACCCAAAGCAAGAGCCTCTCACACAAACAGTCGCTGCACAGCAGTTAAGGCAAAGTACTATTTCCTTTCTAGAAATAGCATTTGCTTCGCTGCCAACTGTTCTTTGTTGTCCTTCAATACGTCTTCAGTTTCCCACCATCTCTCTCTCCTCACTTCATCTCACCTTGCTATCTTCTGCCAACTTGACCAGATTCGGGTGGTGAGGTGCTGGCACTGCTGCCCAGAGAGCTATGGGTGCCCCATCTCTGCAGGTGCTCAAGGCCAGGCTGATTGGGGCCCTGGGCAACTGAGCTGGTGGGTGGCAACCACCCCACAGCAGGGGCTTGGGGCCAGGTGGGCTTTGAGGTCCCTTCTAACCCAATATACGTTCACCCCAGCAAAAGATGAGACCTCAACGATTTGTCCCAGTGGCTTTGGAAATCTAAAGCGTGTTTCTAAAATCTTCCTTTTAACTTCTGTCATTAATTTGTTTTCAAATGCTGCATAAATATTACAAATTTATTTGGAAAGCAACTGATATTCCAAACTAAGAGGCGATTCAGGTGTTTGCACACGACCCAACCACTGTGGCACGGGCATGCCATCCATATGCTTACGTAATGGATGTGCGTATGCACTGGATTTGATGTGCTCAGTGCAAAGCCTCTTTACTTGGTACAGCACGTCTTCGTTGCCGTTCTGCAGACACCTCGTGGATTTGTTTGGTCACTAAGTGAGCGGGAACATTTCTGCATGTTTTCATGGTGGCTCGCTGGATAATTCCAGTGATAATTCTCCACAAATCTGCCAGGCTTATAGAGCACAAGTTCTACACATCACAAACCAATAAGCTACAGCGTACCTTACTTACTCAAGTATTTAAAAACAAACCCTGTGACACATATCCTTGTAGAAGCATAAAATGACTTAGGTTGGAGGGGACCTCAAAACCCACCCAGTTCCAACCCAGTGCCATGGGCAGGGCTGGACCCACCAGCTCAGCTGCCCAGGGCCCCATCCAGCCTGGCCTTGAGCATCTCCAGGGATGGGGCACCACAGTTGTGTGGATGTTTTCCAGCAACTCACCACCTTCTCAGAATAAAATTTCCCATTGACATCTACTCTAAACCTCTTTTAGTTTAAAACCATCCTCCTTCCCATCTATCTGTGTAAAAAGTTGATTTCACTCCTACTTATAAGCTTCATTAAGGCTGCTATGAGGTCCCCCAGGAGCATTCTCTTCTCCAGGCTGAACAAGCCCAGCTCTCTCACTGCCTTCAAAGGAGAGGTGCTCCAGCCCTCTGAGCACCCTCCCATCCCTCCCCTGGACCAACATCTCCACATCTTTCCTGAGTTGGGGGCTCCAAACCTGGATGCAGTACTCTAGATGGGGCCTCACGAGGGCAGAGCGAAGAGGGACAACCTGCTCCCTCACCCTGCTGGCCATCCTTCTTTTGATGCAGCCCAACGGGTTAGGAACGGGTTACATTCAGGTATAATGACAGCTGCTTAGCCTGCTGTGAAAAAGCAGTATGTATGTATGTCTGTGAGTGTCCCCCATGTTATCTCCAAGATGAAGATAGATGAGGCGGGTTCTGTGTGACATGCTTAGCACCAGAACGACCAGAACGACCATTCTTTGACAGCAAGTGGGATCCCTGCTTCAGGATGGCTGCAAGGCAGCCCCAGAGCTCCACTTCTTCTCATGCACAGAAACAGCACACGTGAGGAAACGCACAGTGCTGCCTTCCGCTACACAGTAGAAGAAAGGGTGTGTTATGAAGGAGAAAACACCTCCAAGGTGATCGTTGGCATCACACTGGGGCGCTCAGCTTCCGGAACGGAGCAGCGCAGATGCTGTGAGCACCTTTGTAATCGTGACAGAGGAACACAACGCTGACAGGCGCTGAGTCCATCTTGTCGCCCTTCCCCAGGTGACCCCGAGCAGACCTGCGGGCGGAGAGCTGCAGCCGCTCTGCACCGTGCCCTGCAGAGGGAGGGAGGGCTTCGAGCAGCGAGCGTGCTCCACTTCTAATCCCGCTTAATCCACGGGGGGGGTAGGGAGCATAAAAAAAAAAAAAAAAAAAAAGCAACTATTTTCAGCACCCAACGGGACAAATCGTCAGCGCTCATCACATTCCCCAGCACGTGATGTGGGCACTGAAACATGTGGCTTTTTTCATCTACGGGGCTGCCTTTGCGAAGGACCCCAGCACGACACAGGGGAACGCAGAACGCCGGTTATTCACGCGCTTGTAGGCGGACGGCACGCAGAGCGAACGTTCATCCCGCCGTTCTCTCCCCCCGCGGGCAGCGCACCTGCGGCACCGCCGTTCCCGCCGGCAGCGCCGCGCAGCCCCGCGCCCGCAGCCCCTCCGCCGGGAGCGGAGGCACCGCCCGCCCCGCGCTGCCGCATCGCCCACCGCAGCGTCCTCCCCGTCCCTTACCGGGCTCGTGTTCGCCGGGCCGGTCGGACACCTCGATGACCAACAGCTCGCGGCCCTCGGAGCTGCGACCCACCGTGTAGATCCTGCTGATGGCCGGGCACTGCAGCCACACGGCAACCAGCGCCTCCCGCAGCTCGGCGTAGCGGTGGTATTCGAAGGAGATGCCCTCTTCGGAGCTCAGCCTCCTTCGCCGGCTGCTGCCCGTCGCCGCGGGTTCGGCCGCCCGGCAGGCAGCGAGCAGCGCGCACAGCGCCAGCAGCAACAGCCGCAGCTCCCGCACCGCCATCCCGCCCGGCTCCTCCGCCTGCGGCCGCGCAGCTGCCGCCCGCCCGGCGGGAGGGGGAGAGGAGGCGGGCGGGCGGGCGGGGAGGGGCCGCGCCGGGCCGGGAGCGGCGCCGGTGCCCGCGGCGGGAGGGACTCGGGGCGGGCCCGCTCCTGGGAGTCGGCTGCTGTGAGAGAGCTGCCTTTCCAGGAGCACCTGAATGAATGGATTCACCCCCGTGCCAGCGTGATTGCGGAATAACGCCGGGGATACCGGATAGCACTTGCTCACAGGGCAAATCCCGTTATTCTCTACGGGAATGCTCCGAGGGGAGCTGCTCACGTAAATCCCCAGGCAACGCTACAGGCTTGGGGCTGAGTGGCTGGAAGACTGCGTAGAGGAAATGGACCTGGGGGTGTTGGTTGATGCTCGGCTGAACATGAGCCAGCAGTGCCCAGGTGGCCAAGAAGGCCAGTGGCATCCTGGACTGCATTAGAAATGGTGTGGCCAGCAGGAGCAGGGAGGTGATCATCCCCTGTACTCAGCTCTGGTGAGGCCGCACCTCGAGTGCTGTGTCCAGTTTTGGGCCCCTCACTGCAAGAAAGACATTGAGGCCCTGCAGCGGGTTCAAAGAAGGGCAGCAAAGCTGGTGAGGGGTCTGGAGCACAGGACTTATGTTGAAGGAGCTGGGAATGTTCAGCCTGGAGAAGAGGAGGCTCAGGGGAGCCTCATTGCTCTCTATAACTGCCTGAAGGGAGGTTGTAGTGAGCTGGGGGTCGGCCTCTTCTCTTGTGTAACAGTGATAGGACTAGAGGGAATGGCTTCAAGCTGCACCAGGGGGAGATTTAGGCTGGACGTTAGGAAATACTACTTCTCTGAAAGAGTGGTCAGGCACTGGAATGGGCTGCCCAGGGAGGTGGTGAAGTCAACGACCCTGGAGGTGTTCATTATACCATCATTACCACATACCATCATTACCACTGATGTATGGAGGGGACATAAGGAAGAGGTTTTTCACGCTCAGGGTGGTGAGGCAGTGGCACAGGTTGCCCAGAGAGGTGGTGGATGAGACCCCAAGCCTGCAGACAGCCAAGGACAGGCTGGAAGGGGCTCTGAGCACTGATGGAGCTGTAGGTGTCCCCGTTCAGTGCAGTGCAGTTGGACTAGAAGACCTGTAAGGATCCCTTCCAACTCAAATGGTTCTATGGTTGTATGACACCAATGTGGAAACCCATCCAGTACCAGAAACTCAGACCTGCAAAAGTATTTCCCATATGATACATTTGTATGCATGACACACATATATGACACACACACCAAAGTGCCTGTACTTGTTTGCAGTTTTTCCCTTTCAGTCTCCTGACATTGTTCCCTTATTCCACAGTCGTTGTTAAGGTCCATAATCCTCACATTGTGAAGCGGCTTTCATTGACTGCTCCTAAAGGTGATTTCTCCAAAATACAATGTAGAGTTGACACAGAAATCAGCTCTTTTAATCTATCCAGTTCTCCACACATTCTCACACACACATCTTCAAATTCCTTTGACTTGCCTGAATCTGTTTTTTTCAGCAGATCATAACTCACCACAAGCCTATAAATAAACATTGCTAAAGACTCAGCCCTACCAGGTATTGCAGAGCTTGCAGTACTTGCCAGGGAGTGGAGACAAACATTTTTTTTTTGCTTTTTACAGGCTTGAATTGCATCTGAAATGGATGTGATGTTCACATTTGGGAATTGGGAATGTGATTTAAGTTACATGGTAAGTCAATCTCTACTTAAATGCCCCATCCCTGGAAGTTGGATGGGGCCCTGAGCAGCCTGGTCTAGCATTAAATGAGGAGGTTGGTGGCCCTGCATGTGGCAGGGGGTTGGAGATTCGTGATCCTTGAGGTCCCTTCCAACCCTGGCCATTCTGTGATTCTGTGAAATGAGTAATACTTCAGCACAGCAATTAGTAAATTACACTGAAGAATAAGATACAAAACACAGTGGCAAATGGCACCTCTAGTAGCAACCAGAGATCACAACAGACAGGTAACTCCACTGTATTTTCCAGTGCAGCGCTGCAGAACTGCTAATTTTATCTTTGAATGTTTGAACAGAAGGGCAGCGCTTAAAAGGAAGGATGTGATTCTACCACCAAAGAGGTGTCGGTGTGAATGACCCAGAACTACTACCCTTAGTCCTTGTAGCTACACTGGAAAAATGCCTTGAGAATTCAGAGCCAAGCCACAGAAGGGATGTGAGAAATAGGAGAAATGTCTTGCTGCAGAGGACACGATATAATTTATCTGGTTGATGAAAAATACCATTAAAACTGGATTTGATTGTGTTTACTTACCCTCACAGATAGAAAATTACAGCAAGAACCACTGTAAAGAAGTGGGCCTGACAGCTGTGGGTAAGGTCTACCAGAAAGCTAACAGTGACAGAGGGACAACAGTGATGGGATGAAGATCTGGAAACTATGAATCAGACACCAGAGTTAGCAATAAATTCAGAGCCAAAATGCAGGTTTCACTGGTACCGTGTTCCTATAAATGTTTAAAATAACCTTCAAACACTCAGCAGTCATCACTTACTAGATGAGTAAGAAAAAGTCTTAGTGCTTACAAACATGGTATCTGTCTACCAACATTCTGTGGTATACCTGGCAAGGTACATCGTAATGTAATAGCACCTATCTCATATTGGTGGACAAAAGGTGTTTGTGTTGCATAAAATAATCCAAAAACCCAAGTAGCAATGAGTAGCAAAGCAAAACAAGGATTCAAATAAGAAAAAAAAAAAAAAAAAAAACACATCAGAGAAACCACAAACACGGGGTACCTAAAAAAGGTGGCATAAGTGATGCATTACTGTCACATTCATTACTTTTAAACTTCTTGTCGGATGCAATATATGTTGTAGCTTGGTACCAAATTGCTAAGGCTGAGCTCCTATAGCTGGAGAAACAGTATTTACCAGTGAAGAGAGTGTTTAAGCAGTTGGTTGGCTCACAGTGGTGATTTTGTTACTGCGTTTGCACAGACACAGAGGTGAGCTAAGAATCAATGAACAGAATCATAGGAACAGAGACATTCCATAGCACTGAAAGCCCCTTGTACTTTTAGGCTGGGAGTTCAGCAAGAATAAAGCTAAGTGCAGCTGCAAGACGAGTGGGAGTTGACAAAGCAAAGAGGATAAGGGCAATCTTTGAAACCTGATTAAAGAGGCTGCTTCCACCACAGAGAGCTCAGGCCAGCAATTCAGCAAGTAGATCTATTTCTTACTGCTGTCTCTGTGCAACAGTTCCATCTGTAAAACATTTAGACTTGAACAGAAACTATATTTCTTCATTGGAGAAATAAACAAAGCAAGACGCTGCATCCCAAATGTTTTTGGTCAGTTTTGTGTTAAAAACATATGAAAAGTGTAATACACATCTTAAACCAAACCACGTTTATTTCATCAGTCACAAGTGCAAATACAGCAACAAGTCAGTTCAGCAAATTACAACACTGAAAGGAATGTAATGTAAATGCTAAGTAAACTGACAGAGCAACTTCAAAGAGCAGCAAAAACAAAGTTTGTTCAAATAAAAACTTCTATTCTTTTTATCTGTACCCTAAAATAACATAATAAATCTAGATCAGGAATGTCTCTGCTAACTCATGTTTAGCCAGGTATTCTGAGATTAACAGCTTGTATTATCCAGTGTGCAAAAGGCCTGCCTGTCCATGCTTTTTTATTAACAGATATTTTGGTTTTAAGCAAAATTTTACCCAATATTTAAATTACTGTGCTGATACCAGTTAGTATGGTCTGCTATTTGATCTTACAAATTAAAGAAGGTATATTTTTAAAAAGGAATCCAATCTCAGTGAACGTATACGATTCTATCAAAAGGATCAAAAGGGAGCAACGTTAAAGATAAAACTGAATAATTTTTTGCAAAAAAAAAAAAAAAACATGGACAGACATAAGTAATCTCTGTCTTTTTTGCATCATCTTTAAATTTGTAGTTAAAATATATGTGGTGCTTACATACAAAATAGAAAGCATTCCCACTAGGAAGATACTGCAGTTTAATTCTTGTTTTTTTTTCCCCTACCACTTAGTAGCCAAGGAAAATGATTTATGCTTAATACCCAATCACGACTTTGCTTTAAAGAAAAGCAAAAGTTGACTACCAGTATTAGGCATCACAATTTTTACACTGGATTTTTAGTTAGCCTTCTTCATCCTGAGTTGCTGCTTCTTTTCTTTTTCTTTATAGGCAATGAATTGAGAGTCCGTGCCAAAGATTCTGTCCCACCACGTGAAGGTCGATGCATAATTGCCAACAAAGTTCATGTGATGGAAATCATGAAAACGGGCTCCAGCATAGAAAGGCACCAGATGAAGAGGGTTCAGTGGAATATCGTAGCCACTAGAGGGGAAAGGAAAAAAAAAATTGTTAATTATATTTGGGAAGAAACCTTACTACAAAATATAGGCACCAATTTGTTCTTTTTGTAATATGGAAAAAAAAAAAATTCATTTTATAAGGTCCTGAAGTAACCCTACTACAACAAAATCTCTTCCTGTCTTAGGCAAATGCTTCTGTTAACAATGGCTTTTTGGCACACAGTGACCTTTTCAGCTCAGCTGAGCAACACTGAGAATTTAGCAGAAACACCTAGGAGATGACAGAGGCTGATCTCCTGCTTGTTAAGCAGACTTAGCTGTCTGAAAAGTGGTGTTAGTAGAAGGGAATAACAAAAAAATCTTAGTGACAGCAAGCTATAAATATCAGCCAGCTCAGCTCCTCCTCAAACAGCAGCTCAAATCAACTACAGTTGTAGTCTTTCTGCTCTTAATCATTTTCTGCTTACTGCAAGTTCTTCAAAGGTTTAAAACTGAAAATGCAAAACCAAAGTAATATTAAAACCAGACTGCTCTGCTTCAAAGCCATTTCAACTCATTTGCTCAGCAGTACTGGAAAACATCACCACCTAGTGGGGAGAACACAGTATAATCTGTTACAAACACCTCCTGCAGACATAATCATTGAGAGATGAGATTTCTATTTCGCATGGATTACTTTAGCATGTCAGAACGTGTGCTTCTCAGCCTAGGACCAAATACAACTAAAATGGCAATGGTTTGTACAAGTCAGTTAATAGCTCGTGTTCCACTAAAATCCTTCACATAGCCTTCAGTAAGGCACTACATGCTTCACAGTGTATTTCCAGACAGGAGGTCAAGATGCTAATAGGTTAAAAAAAAAAAAGTAGTTTTCCCCTTCCTCTTGAACACAGGAAAAAAAAGCTTTTTTACTCACAGATGAATCTAAAGCATCAAATACTAAATGGAAAGAACTCCTGGAGTTGAAATATGAAGTTTTTCATTATTTCTGGCATTCTAAGATGCATGAGGTCATCTGTACGCCAAACATCCTGACGAAAGCCAGGCTGCTGACATCACACTCAGGGTGATGTCTCTAGCTCATCTATAGCAATCTTTTGATCAACAAGATTCACTGACTACACAACTTCAAAACAGAACAGAGCTTAGCTGAGTAGACTGTGCCATTCTAATATGTGTAAAAGCACATTTCAGTAAAAAAAAACAATAAAGCAGCAAAGCTCAGCTTAGTGAAAGAGACAGGTAATTTTAAGACAGACCTAGGGAAAAGTGAAACTACTAAAAAGGAACAAAGATTTCACCTGTGCACATCAATGGTTTCCATCAGGCGACATATTACCCACGCCCACAGAAGAACCACGTGGTTACAGAAGACAACAATTCCAATAAAGAAGCCAGCTCCAAGGATGAGTGTTTCCAGAGGATGTGCATATTCTGCTTGCATTCCAAATGGAGACTACAAAACAGAAGAGACAGGAAAACTGTTACCCTTTTTGATTTTCTATATTCCCAAATCTGAATCACTGTTTTATGGCATTCCCCACATCCTACCCACAACAAGAGAAGCAGAACAGTGCTGTGAGTGAAGGAAACAGCCTGGTTGAGCAAGGGTTTTAACACAAGGGTCCTTGCTAAAACAGGAAATAGCTCTTCAAGTTTATAATGATTATGATTCCATTAGCAATTTCAAGTGCTTCCATATTAAAGCCAAAACGTTCTGCTTCGGCTTACCATTGCCCTTGGCCAAAGAATAGGAATGTTAAAGCATTTGGCAAGCTCCTATCAGCTTTACAATATATCCAGTCTTGGAAGTAGAACAAAACAGAAGGAAGCCAAAATAATTTGTCATTTAAGGGGAAAAAAAAAAAAAAAACACAATCAAAACCTATCAAAACGAACAAATGCCCATATTGATAGATGAGCTTTATAAATTAATTAAATTCTTATCATTCAAAACACGAGACTGAACCAAAGCATTTATGTATGTATACAGGATGCCCAGAAAGGCTGTGGATGCCCCATCCATGGAGGTGTTTAAGGTGTGGATGGGGCTCTGGGCAGCCTGGCCTAGTATTAAATGTGGAGGTTGGTGTCCCTGCATGTGGCAGGGGGGCTGGAGATTCATGATCCTTGAGGTCCCTTCCAACCTGGTCCATTCTGTGATACACACACACACACACACTTATGTGCATATGCACATACATACACACACAGTCATTCCCAGAAAAGAAATTCCACAGAGAGTTTTCAACAGTGGAATGCTCACACAAAGATATTAAATTAAAAAATAAAAATAAAAATAAAATCAAACTGACAACCTTCAATGTTACATTGTCAGAAAAAAACATTAAGTCCACTTTGGCTTAAGGATGATTTTAAAATCATCAGCTTGTACTGTCAGGGAAAGTTCCTAGTGAAACAGCTGTTAGCTTATAGATCACTTCTATATGAAGTACTACATATACTTGAGAATGCTGGCCAGAAGCTGCTCCTGCTAGAAATCTGAGGGGTTGCCAAGAGGAGAATGGCAGCTACTGCTGCAGATCTAAGTACATCACCAAACATTCATCAGTTTGCAGCAATGCAAAGTGATGAACAGCCATAACCAGAAAACCTATTGCATCCCTCCCCCCTAATAAGCATGCTATGCTTTTAAAAATGCATTCTTTCATTGTCTTGAAATAAAATCAAAGAACAGGTGGTGCATCCAGAAACAAAATGGACGGCTGCATTCGATGCTGAGCTCAAGGAAAGGCCACTGTCAGAAGGATGCAAAACCCTTAAGTCTGCCAAATAAAGTCTTTAAACAAGCTGCATGAATCTGCATACACTAAAAGCAATCAAATAAAATCAAATCAAGGAATACATACTACAAACTCGTGGTGAACCTTATGGATGTACTTGTATATTCTTTTGTGATGCAGCAGTCGATGCAGGAAATAGTGCCAGGCATCCTCAATCACTGCACACCCAAAACACTGGGCAAGCAGAACATACCTTTAAAAATGAAAATAAAAGAAATAGAAGAGTCAAGAGTTATGGAAGACACTTGCAAATACACAGCCTTGAAAGATAAAGGAGTTGACAAGATAGTAAAGGTAGGAAATGTATATTACTGGTTGAAAAGATAACATCAGTGCACTGTTATGTAAAAATATGCATCAGCCTTCGTAGCTCATCTGTTGATATGTCAGAGTTAACGTGCAGTGTAGCAAGCTGTCATGTCAACATCACATCTACAGCCTATAAGGAACACCTGCAATCTAAGACCTAGATACAGAAACAATGCTGGATATTTAACCAGACAGAAAACAACTAAAAACGAATGACCTTCTGTTGTAAAAACAACGACTGGAGGAAAGAAAAAAAGGCATTTCTAAGTATTGCAGCATTTTTCAGCAGTTTAGGGCAAAAGAGGGAAACATGAGGCAGCTTTCCCTCCCTTGAGTAACACACTGCTGCTGTGAAATAAAACGAGGTGGGGCAAAGAAACACTTAGGAGGAAATAATAGAGAATTAAAAAAAAAAGCTGGATGATAAAAAACCCCACAGCACATCACCCACCTGGTATCTTACACGAGCCAATGTGACTCTAGGAAGCTCTAATTAGCTCCTACTGCAACTTAGTCTCAAGGCTGGTTAGCAAACATAGTTTGTTAGCCAAAAAAGTTACGTTAATGTCACAAACTCTAATGAAGTTTTTGTTATGTGTGTAAGCAAGTGCCATTCAGTATGAATGTACAAGACATATCTACGTACCACCTAGGCATCTTTTCCCACTCATACGGGATGTTAAAATATTCTGTGAAGTAGTACGTGCCACAAATGAGAGGAAGTTGAATGAAAAAGTGATTGAACATAAGCGTTTTGAAGCACTTCCACTGTTTTTCCCACGTTTCTGGTTTATCCTAAGAAAAAAGAAAAAGAAAAATGAATTAGACATTTTTATTGCACGTAACCAAAGTGCTGCAAAGATGACTTCAAAGGTGATTTCATTTCACTTTACAAGACAGGTAGCTGGTCTTCCCATCACACAAATTAACCCAGGGAACATCAGTTTCATGAGCCTGGATTTCACAAAGGCTCTCACTTTTCTAAACTGCTTTTCACAGAAACACCAAAGCTGGAAAAGACCTTCAAGATCATCCAGTCCAACCATCCACCTATCACAATAGTTCTCACTAAACCATGTCCCTCAACACAACATCCAACCGTTCCCTGAACATTTTCTGAAGTCTCTCATCAGAAGTTGTCCTAGCCAGCCCTCCCTTAAACTATTCTTGTTATTTCAGTAATTGTAATTAGTGGGAACATTTCAGATTCAGGAATTTAACACAAATCTAAGTTCATTTTTCTTCTTTCCACTAAAGCGTTACCATAGCTAAAAGAATACAACAGAAGCTGAAGATAAAAAGTTGTCAAGTGATAAACTGCCTTGAAAAAAGACATGTTTGCAGGAAGACACCGTATCAAATCACCACGGTGATTCCAGAAAGTGGTTTATATCCAATTCCTATTACAAAGAACGGAGGAAAAACTGTCACTAGGATGATCAGCCTGGTCTGGTATTAAATGTGGAGGTTGGTGGCCCTGCATGTGGCAGAGGGGTTGGAGATTCATGATCCTTGAGGTCCCTTCCAATGCTGGCCATTCTGTGATTCTATGACAGGATACTCTTCCCCTCAGAAAAAAAAACAAACCTCCTTTGCCTCCCCAAACCCGCTCCTCTTTGTCCCCTCATCACAAACACTCTGATTTTCCTCTGTTCCTTCCGAACCGCTCGCAGTGACTGAGACAAAACGTGGCCACGTGAAATGCAAACCAACAGCAGCCAGGTAGGTCAGTTTGCAACCCACCGCTTTGTCTTACCGGCTGGATTTTATACTTTTGCATGTAGGGAATAAACTGAAAGATGAATCCCGGTACACAGATCAAGAAGTAGGAAGCTTCATGAACTAAAAGCGACCCCCACGTCGCTATCTGGAACTTGGTGTAATTATCCAGCATGTAATTCCAGGCATTTTTAAACGGCTGCTGCAGAGGGTTGTCAGGCAGGAAGGAGTCTATATATTCCACTGCCAGATAAGCAGAGTTCAGGATGTTAACGCTGTCGTTCGTCGCCATCGTTCAGGCACAAAACATCACAGTCAGGGCCCTGTCCGCGCGTAACCTGAACGTCTGCAAAGGAACGAGCAGCGGTTATCGGTCAGAAAGGCGGTGAGCTTAGGCGTTAATCAACGAATTCGACCATCAGAAGAGAGGAGCAGATTAACAATTAACACAGCCCCTTTTCCTACAGCACAGCATGGAAGAATAAAGCTCCAGCTGGTACACAAGGAGACGCCCGGCTCGGCCCTTACCCTGCCCGCAGCCCCGGCCGGGCGGCACCCCAGAACGGCCCGCGACCGCCCGCCCGCCCGCCCGCCGGCCCTCGCAGCCCCGACCCCCGCCTCAGCGGCCCGCCGCACCCGGCGCGCCCCTCGCTCACCTCAGCGCTGCGACGGCCCCGTCGCACGGCGGGAGACGGCGGCAATAACAAGAGCGGCGCGGCCGGCTCTTCGCCTGCGCCCTCCTATTGGCCGCCCGGTAACCCCGACGCGGTTCCCATTGGCCGGCGGGAGGCGACGGAGGAGAGTCAGGCGTGGGAGGGGGCGGGTCGGAGCTGCCGCGCGCGCGCGACGATTGGCTGGAGGGGTGGAGTGAGGATAGTGAGACCTCGGCGCGCGGCCAATGAGGCGGGCGGGCGGCCGGGTGACGTGCGCGAGGTGATGAGGAGGAGGCGGGCCCGCAGGTGGGCAGGGCGGGGTGCTGCCCTCCCCCAGTGAGGGGCTTCTCCTCGCCTGCTTGGAAGCTTCCTCCTTGCAGCGAGGGGATCGAGCTACCAACGCATCCCACTAATAACGTGAAACTGCAATTCCAGTACAGTGGCTTGAGTAAAACCCTTTCGGAACCACCCCGTTCACCAAACGGTGGCCGCTTCCCAACCTCAGCCATCACTGACTCACAGTCTTCCCTGACCTGAGGGTTACCTCACCGCTTTTCTCCCCAGAAATCTCTTCCCTGGTGGCAGATGAGGTGTGTGGAGAAACACGAGCTTGAAGCAATCGGTTGGCATTAGGAAACCATATACAAACTGTTTATTTGAAGAAAATATCTGAAATATGACAATAACTTTGGTCGTGTTAAAAGGAGGCCGTCCAAGAATGAATAGAAACGAGCTGCTCTATGAACATGGCCACATACAGTATATCCAAGTATCAGCTAACAGAAGCTAAGGTTACACGCATTAAGAGACCTTAGTACCATGCAAGTTCAACTTAATTTCACACGTTCATTATAAATTTTCAGTTATTTTCATGCCAGATCACCTTTCGCATAAAAAGGTAAGAAAGAAGTAACATCTAAAGGTGACCAAAATTGAACAGAAAAAAAAAAAAAAAAAACATTAAGTACAGACAACGTTTTTATTAAAAAGACCTCGAAATTAGACCTGTTCAAAGATCGTTATACCATCTCTGATCTCCTCCTGTGGGAATTAGTAGTGTTAAGTATTGTTAAATATCAAAAAATACAACTCTCTTTTACAACATAGTACGGGCATATTCAAAGTACTGTGCCAAATTATAAATAATAAAGTCGGTTTTTGAAGAGTTTCAATAGAAAGCAACTTATGCTCACACATACGTTATGCACATATTATAGTTATGTAACAAAAGTTTTATAAAAGGAAACAGATTTCCCCCATGCCAGCTTGAATTACTGAGGTGGAATTCAATACCTACTATGAAGACTGACAGTTCATTTCTTTAAATATGTTTATTAGTCTCTGGAAAAAATAAGACAGATTTACTTTCACCAGAATACACACCATTCTCCACTGACAATCTGTTTCTCAGTCACAACTGACATAAGTCCGTCCTTATGGAAGTGGCTTCTGTGTTTGAAGGTCTTGCAGTATAAAAAGAAACGGTCTTACTACACTTCAAAAATTCAATCAGCCCCTGTTCAACCGCAGAGTAGTCCTACGCATTGCTTCTACCTAGAGTAATCTTCATCTTCCATCATCTGTAATTGTAGACAGCCACATCTTCCACTGTGACTCAAGGTGCAGCTACAAGTAGAGAAGTGCTTAGGGACTCAGTCACTTCAAATACACTTGAAGACTGCTTCTAGTGCATAATCAAATTGAAAATCCCCTCGTCGATCATAACGGTTTGTCAATAACTGTAACACCTAGAGTAAGGAAGAAAGGTGTAAGTCTAGGGAAAACGGGAAAACCTGATGCTGATGCACAGCTTTTCAATATTATGCTAGTTGCAGGCTAGTATTATGCTCTTATTTTTAATAGTACATCAATTATATAACAAACTTATATGAATCAGTGTAGATTTCTGAATGTTTCTGTTATTTGGGAAAAAAAATATCAACCTTAGCCTTATAGTTAATATATCCTTTACATACACTTAGATTCTGTAATAACTTAAGAAACTGCGGTTATTAAAGGAGAAGATTCCTGCAACAGCTCATTTTCTAAATAGCAATTTCCCACAGAGAGCTTCAGAATTGGACTGCTGCAAATTGAGACAATTAGAAAAGCCTCCTTTGGGGAAAAAAGGGACCAGTCACACTGCAATCTTCTAACTCATCATTACACGGTAAATTCTTCTTCAATACAGTTCAATATCTTTTTCATTTTAGTGAATAATTGTTTGAAGTCTTTATTCAAAATGAACCATCAAGTTCTTCGTACCTATTCTAGTATCTTAGCTTTTATTTTTGACAGTACTTTGTGCTGGAATGCTTGCTTTATCAAGTTTCTTATCCCGACTACAGTTCAATATGCTGTAAAAAGTCTTAAAAAAAAAAAACCCTGGACAACGTTACCTGCATAGCTCCTTCCTGTACTCATACAAGATGACACAACTGTCCATTTATCAGTTGTTGGATTATAATATTCCACTGTTGATAAATTACAGGAGCCATCATCTCCTCCAACTACATACAAGAGCCCATTTACAGCACAAACACCTGAAAAAAAAAAAAAAGACAGGAAACCAATTATGAAAAATTAATCATCAGCTCATTCATACCCATGAAAGCATGATTTCTATCTGTGACATCATCAAAGCAGCAGCAAGCCATGTAAAAGAAAAAGGAGCATCCCATTTGCACCTAGTTACACTACTAGCATTTTGGAGTGAGTGCTGTACACACCTGCGTTCCTTCTGCACATGTTCATATCTGCAACCTGCTTCCACGTACAGGTGACAGGATTGAACACTTCCACGCTTTTTCTTACCAAAGGGCCATCGTGACCACCTACTGCATACAGTAAATTGTTTAACACACCAACACCTGTGAACACATGAAAATACTCAAAATTAACTACAGCATAATTCGACTGATACAAAAAAAAAACAAAAAACAAACAAACAAAAAAAAAGAACAAAAAAAATGTCTGCTAAAATAAATCATTTATCCAATGTTAGGAACTATTTCAGAAGACATTTGGGTCAGGATACATAGAGAGACAGTAGAGTAATGCAAGACACTGATAAAATGTCTTGCATGCCCATCCTTATTGCAGCATATAGAGACCAGAGGTGTTCTGCAACATAACATTTAGAAAATTTTGGATGAAAAAAGTGATGAGCAGAAACAGGAAGATTGCTGGAGCTTAGGATTAATTAGAAATGATAGTAAATAATACAGTATGCTCAGTCAACATAAAGGAAATCTGATAAAATAATAAAGCATAACTGAATTTTTAGAAAGTAAGAACTATGCAGAACGGAGGATAAAAGCTGAATGCACAGACATTAAACAATAGGAATGCCTCCTCTGAAGTGCTGGAATACCTTCTAAACGTGCATGAAACAAAAGTAAACAGTTACAGTGAGTACCTTCCTCCTGCACATCTGGGGAACACAAAACTTCAAATTATCCAAAAAGTCTATTTTGGATCTCCTTTACTCCTAGGGTCCCCTTTACTTTACAACATTTTATCAGTCTATAAGCTTGGGATGAAGGAATAAAAATAGCTAGCCTAAGGCCTACTTGCTAGTTAGACTGCACACATGGAAAAGATGGTAACAGGAAACAGAAAGGGAGGTCTGTTTGTTTATTCCTTGCTTTATAATGCACTAGTATAAGCCAAACATATCAGGTTTCAGAAGTGTAACTTTGTGGCATTAAAAGTTGTGAATGATGGACCATAAAGATAATTCAACATCATTACTATGGAATTATACTGGGGAACTTATTACACGTCATATTTAAGATTATAAAACTCAAATAATGTGATGCAAATTTGCCAAGATAGTTCTTAAAGAGTTCCATAAAAAGGGCACAGCTTAAAATATGTAATAAAAAGGAAGGGAATATGAATACGAAGTGATTTCTGTGATTCTGTGAAGTCTTTCAGACAAAAAAAAAGAAGCGGCTTAAAAAAAAAAATGTTCTGAGACCTTAAAAGCCAGCTGAAACATCTTTGAAAAATATATCACTGAGATTGTGAGTATGGACCGCTCCTATCCTACATGGGGAAAACAATTCTGCAATAATGATTTTCTTATTAAAAAAACAATAGATTTTAATAACAAAAGGAAAAAAGGAAGGAAACATGGAAGAGTTAATTAGTAGTGCAAATCTGAAAAGTAGCTCTTAATATGACACTGATTTATAAATCATGCTATCTAGCACTCTGTCAGTGACATTCGCTACTGACATTCGCCTCTATCCATCCCAGTTAATTTAATTCCTCTTGGATTGCTATTATTTCTAGCTATCATGTCACAGTACAAAGTGACAGCTTTTCTTTCTCCCACTCTGATCTCACTTCATTAGGCAGGATAATACAGCATTCATCTTTTTTAAGGTTAAACATTACGGAGCTAGGATGGCTAAGATTTTTAGTTCGAATGTGCGATGTGACAGATCAAGCAAGTAACTAAAAAGAAGGTGCTTCATTGCTGTTTTTCTTCCCCACCTCAGTTTTCTCTCCAGTTTCTGACCTGCCTACATAGTGTATATAGTTTTCTTTTGCCACATTGCCATTTCTTATTTGGCAGCTCCCTTTTAAAAACGTCTTTCATTTCTCTTTGGTCCTTCATTTTCCCTTAACCCCACACCCAGTTTCCAAGTCCTACCTTATTTCTTGCTCCTTCCGTCTGTATCTTCTTGTTGCCGTCTTCAGAGTTCTCCTGTTATTTTTCTTTCCTGCCCATTTTTCAGGACCCTGTCTCATCTCTCTCATCCCTCCCAAATGGCCTATATCTGAATCTGAAGTTCCTCATCCCAATATGTTGCCGGAAACAGATTTGTCCCCACATTGATCAACTGAGATGCAGTCGGTACTAGAGAAGATTAACTGAGGGTTAACCTCTGAAGTTGCTTTTGAATGAAGGTGAAGCAGTAGGAACAGAAGAGATGGGCTTAAGTTCCTTGAGATGAACAGAGATCCATAGATTTAATACAGGAACAAAATTCTCTTTAGCGAGTACCTAAAACACCAGGACTGATCACCAGTTGAAACAGATCTAGAGGTTTGAGATATTTGGCTGACAGACAAGCTCAATCAACAGCCATGATTTTTCCCCACTACCACCCACTCCTCCCCAAGCACAAATAAAACTTCCCATGCAGTTAAGAGTGGCACCAAAGAACGTTAGATTATTTTCCTCACTTATGTGAATCTGAAATTACTGAGTGGATTTTTTACCTTTTTCCTCTCTATTTCTTTCTTAAACAGAGGATAAGGTAAAAAGCAGCAGAGTTACACGAACAAGGTCCTGAACTGTAAGGCAAGGGACAGGAGGAGAGGGGCAGGGCAGAAAGATCCCTGTAGCTGTTGCATTTAAGGCACGAAATTTTAGACTTGCAGTAATAACTCAAAATCAAAGAAAAATCTGAAAATATCCAGTATATAAATAGGCCGCAGGCACAATGACAGCTTGCAAAAACAGGTTGTGGGGTTTTTTTTCCATTTAATTATTATTTTTTAAACTTAGATAAAAGGGCGGAGCTGGAAGACTGCAAAATGAACCTTTTTAGCAGCCCACCAACACTGTTTGTCTTTGTGATCATTCAAGTAATTTGGCTGTTTTATGTAAATATCTTCCTCAAAACTTGCCAGTATTAGACAACTGCCTTACTGCAGCTCTGGCCAAGTTTTAATCCCAGATTTATTTTCATGATACACAAACTAAGTAAGTAGAAGCTTCCCAAGACAGCTATCATTTTTATTAAGATGCACCATATCAGATTTCTTTCATTAACATGATAGCTTTCATTTAAAAACCATAGAAATATTATTTTTAGCAATAGCGGACTTGTCTACTTGCTAGTTTTGTAAAGGCATTAAGGAAATATCACAAACTATGTAGCTTAAATTCAGTATTGATTTTAATACTTTTATATAATGCCTATCGAAATAATTTGGATTGACTTTAAACATCATTGCCACAGCTTAAAAACTACTCAACATTAATAAAGAATAATGGAAGGCAAGATGAAAAGTTGGGACAATTATCAGTCATCTACAGAGCATAGAGGAAGGCCATCCATTTTATTTGTAGCAACATCTCTTCCAATTATGAAGGTTAGCACAATCACCAGTAGGAATTTGAAAGGTGTTGCTAAAAGGCACCATTGAGTACTTGACAAAAAAGTGACCTAAGTGAAAAAATAAACGTAGAAAAATAATACTGTGCAATTTGACTTGAAAAAGTTCATGTTGGATGCATCTAGAGAAATAAAACAACTTCAGCGAGTTGAAAAAACCTGAAATACCAAAAGACAAATAGAGGAAAGTGAACAGTAAATGAGAGTCGAGTCCATAATAGAAAATGAAAATGCTAAAGTCAGTGTGGAGCTCTGGAAACAACATTTCATTAAGCAAGAGCAGAATACCACAGGCACTTTCGATGTCTCTGAAGAGAAATATGTATGTATTCAGAATCCCAAAGGGAAAAAAATCCATGAAAAAAATAAGAAGGGATTTTTAAGATTAAAGAAATAAACGGATATATCTTGGATAAATAAGGAAGGATAACATAGTAATCTGTACATATCTAAAAGGTGTAAACATCAGGTGGTGAGAAGAATTACTGAAGATGAAACGAAAGGTACATAAATGGAAGTAGTAAGATGAAACCAGTAATACAAACTTAAGAATGAACAAGGACAAAATTTCCTGCAGTAAATCATAATGCAGAACAAATCCTCCAAAGAGGCAGAAATCTAGTTTACAGTTCACATGAAAAGTGCATCTGAAAATGCTACTAGACAAATCAGCCCAACACTGGCAAAGAGATATCTTTGAGAAAATGACATTTCTCATCCTGGACATCTAGATTTTGATAATTCCTTATTTAGCTAATACTACAATGACTATAATAACCATGCGTAGTTCATTGTAAACTTGAGAAACTATGGGAAGAGAATGAAAAAGCAAGGGAAAATATTTACACTTAACAGACTGAATTTTACTCTGTAAGACACTACTGTATTTATAACCTGAGGTAAGTCTGCCTTTTGAGACTGGTACTTTTCATTAGACTCAGACTTTAGCTTACCTTTTATATTTCCGATAAAATCTAAAACCACAAATCTGCTTCAGTTTTACTACGATTGTTGATTTTTGTTCACTCACCTGCTCCACTCCGTCTTGTGCTCATTTCTGCAACATAGCTCCACTCATTTGTATTGGCATCATAGCATTCGACTGAACTAAGGCACTGACGTGATGCCCCATCATAGCCACCAACTGCATACAGTTTACCTATAAAGGTAAGCAAGAAAAATCTGCACATTTCTGATGCATGTGGACTATACTGTTAAACAAGCAGAGGGGAAGTCACTGTTCTGAGTTAGGTACCCAGTACTTGTGTCAATCAGTTGCTGTGAGTTTCTATTTTTGCACGTAGTTCACAGTAATACACTATGGTTCTTGTCATTTTTAGGAGGTAAAGGACAGCCTTTGTATCTAACAAGAACAGTGCAAGTCAAAAGATTTTGAATTGCCTAGCTGAAATATAAAGGCACCTTACTCTGGGTTTAATTAAGAATTGTTCAAAGGCAAACTAATTCAAGAGTATCCAACATTGCTAGCTCACTTAAAGGCATCCTAGAAACATAAAAAAAATTCAGATCAAAATTATTTGTATAGTCTCCATTTTTAGATAAGGAACAGCAGTGGCTCCTATGCAGTTAAAAAAAAGTGCCTAAAACTCTTTTAGGATCCACGAGCTAGCTGTGGTCTGCATTGCACACGCAACAACCAAGCTATTCACCACCAAGTTACCCTTGAACACCAGTCAGCCAAAGATAACAGAGTTAACAGTACAGAGTTACGTCACTGAAGACCAATTTCATTGGTCACTGCTTCAGCAAACAGGCTCTTTATCTTTGCTGACATGCATAATATAGAGCACGCACGGTTAGCACGTTTTGTTGGTTGGCCTTGGGCATGTCTGATACCTGAAAAAAAACATTACAACACTTATGCTAAAAGCTTGCCAAAACAAAGCAGAATACCTATGTTTAGTTCACACCATTTGAATGACAGGGTTGAGCAGAAGCCAAAATCTGAAGTAGGTGAAAAAAGGCAGTAAGGTAAATGATTGCATTTCTCCTCTTCATTTCTAATGTCACTTATAAACTTACCTCCAACAACACCCACTCCAACACTACTTCTCCTTGTGTTCATTGGAGCTACGTGAAACCACTCATTAGTCTTTAAGTTGTAAACTTCAACTGATGATAAACCTAGGAAAACAATATAACATTATGTTCTCTTCAAATCTAGATGCAACATATCTTGAATCTTCCAGAAGATTCTTCGTATCTGTAATTCAAATTAATTTTAAACTTAACTACTTTGCAAAAGGTATAACTGGTATCCTTTGGATGGCCAAATATAGTCACCACATTCTTGGTGTCTGTAAATGGGCAAATGAGTAAAAGCTTGTGAAACTTTGAAAAATTTTTCCTTCAATTTATTTCTTTTTAAATGAAGAGAAAATGTGTTCTACTATGTACGCATCAGTAGTATCTATTAAAGAAAGAATCTCAAGACAAAAGGTTTAACACACCTGTGAAGCAAAATGACTGTATGTGTACAAAGCTTTCCGACAGTTGAGACAACACTGTTTATAATCCTGTTTACACCAGACACAAATTCAGAGGTGTAATTTTTCTGCTCACAGGCTCCTGGAGGTACAGACTTAGACTGTAGAAGTGATACTGAAAGGGAACTTGTCAAGGCATTATGCCTGAAGTCTTAAATAGGAGACAGCAGCCTGCAGCTCAGCACTGGGTAGAAGGATGAGACCACTAAAGCATGCTCCAACCACAAGGTGCTAGGCTATCCTCACCATTCCTTTCATCACAGGTAAGAGATACTCATATTTGATACAGTTCCATTAGGAGTAGAGAAAACTTATCAATAGAATGTAAAGGCAAAGATACCTGTACTCCCATCAAATCCTCCCACAGCATAGAGAAGTCCATTTAATACAGCTGCTCCCAGTGTGCTTCTCCTGTCTTGCATATTAGCAACACTCGTCCACTGGTCCTTCACTGGATCATAGGAATCTACTGTGCGAACTCTTAATGAACCATTGAAACCACCAACAGCATAAACCATGCCTCCCATGTACACCATTCCTACAGTAGGAGAATGGACAGGAAAGTTGAGCATTTTAATCCGTTTCTTAAATTACTTTATTCTGTACTTTCTTAAATATGCAGATACTGGACACAATTTGCTGTACTCATTACACAGGCTTTTGACAGTGTCACAGAGCCACACTTCCCTCAATTTAAGTACTAGGAGTTTTGATACTTTCTGTTATTAATGTCTCACGCTCCTGAAAGTGATGCTTACTGAATTTCTTCTTACTTAGATACCTCACATATTTTAAGATCACATTTTCACCTTTTTGGTATCAGGTGGTCATTTCTTCATATTCTTCATCTAACATAATAATACTAAGGTATGTTAGTAATAGAATTGCTAATTATTATAATGTATTAGTATTTTCATATATTGATCCTCTGTATCGCTGGCAGTTGATGTAATTTATTCTCAGATTATGAACTGAAATATAAATTAAATTCAAATTATCAACATTGTGTGCATCTAGATTAGCAAGTACTTCATTCCCCATCTACAGTACTGTGTTCAGGCCTGGGGCCCCCAGCACAGGAAGGACGTGGAGCTCTTGGAGTGGGTCCAGAGGAGGGCACTAAGATGGTCAGAGGGCTGGAGCAGCTCTCCTATGAGGAAAGGTTGAGAAACTGGGCTTGTTTAGCTTGGAGAAGAGAAGACTCTGGGGAGACCTCATTGTGGCCTTCCAGTACTTGAAGGGAGCGTATAAACAGGAGGGGGAACAACTGTTTACGAGGGTGGATAGTGATAGGACAAGGGGGAATGGTTTTAAACTGAGACAGGGGAGGTTTAGGTTTAGATATTAGGAGGAAGTTTTTCACACAGAGGATGGTGAGGCACTGTTCACAGGTTGCCCAAGGAGGCTGTGGATGCCCCATCCCTGCAGGCGTTCAAGGCCAGGCTGGATGTGGCTCTGGGCAGCCTGGTCTGCTGGTTGGTGACCCTGCACATAGCAGGGGGCTGAAACTAGATGATCTCTGAGGTCCTTTTCAACCCAGGCTGTTCTATGATTACATGATTTAAGTTTTAAGGATGATCACTGAAATCAAGACTTGGCCCTTCACAGATAACTATTTTCAACTACTATTTGAAATAGCGTAGGAAGCTTTATGTAAACAGCTAAAGTCTGAAGCATTAACCAACGCAACAAAATATTGGACATTATTTACCTGCTCTACATCTTCTGGAAGGCAACTCAGCCACCTGATGCCAACGTTCTTCTTTAAAATCATAGCATTCAACACTGCGAATTGCCTTTGGTGCCTGTCCTCCAACTACCATCATCAACTGAAAGGGAGATGATATTTATTAATTATTTGTAAACATGAGAGCACTTGTTTTTAAAAACCAAAGGGCAATCCTCCTAAAAAAGCAATTTGGGCCTTGCAACGTAGGCATAACTCATTTTTCAAAAAACACAATTATTAACTCTGTCTAAAGAAAATATCTGAGGTACAAAAGCAGGAAGCAACAAGAATTTAAGCTCTCATGAACAAGGCAGATTCTGCTCTATCTTCACATCATACTCAGAATGCAGGTAGGAGAATTCAGTAGCTTTGATGTTCAATGGTACTGTGAACATCCATCATAGATCAGCCTTATTTGGTTCCTTTGACGTAAAAGTGCTAGGAAAAAAAGTGAGTCTCCTGTTCCATAGTTGCCATAAGAGCACAACAAAACTTCTTTATCATTAGATAGAAGATTTGATACACACACACACACTATTTATTTTAAATGAACAGAATTTTATACTTAGGAAAAAAATAAAATGCCATCACTCAGAAGCATGGGTCCATTTTTTCATTTTATTTTATTTTTAAACCAGGCCTTACTTTGTCAACAACAGGATCATCACTGTGTATTTCACAAATGCTGAAGAACTTCCTCAAAATATATATTTTGGAGAGAAAAACAGAGAAGGAAGGAAAAAAATTGTTCCACACGTTATACAGATTGTAAAGCCAATCACTTCTTATATTTTTTTAGACAAGCTGTTCTGATATGAATTATTTTACTGGACTGAGTGATAGTAATAGTTGTCATATTTGTTAAAATGGAATTTGAAGAAATAAGCACATTGGAAAAATAAGGATCTTACTTTTGGAAGGCTGGCAGGTGTTCTCAGTTTCGTTCGAGTGCTTTTCATCAGCGCTCGTTGCTCAGTTGGCAGCAAGTGATACTTCATAGCTTCAATGAGGTAATCCTTACAAGCACTGCTGTTCTTAACCAATATTTCCTCTTCAACTCTCTGTTTATTAATAGAAGTTTAACAAGATCTGAGCACGTTAAGGAAGTAAAACAAATTCAAATACAAATCTGAAGTACAATAAGGCCTGTGTCATAGAAAAAAAAAGCAGATTACCTTAATTTTTTAGCTAACAGTTTAACCATTTAGGCACAAATGTACGTATGTGTTGGCAATATGCAGTCACTGAGAAGAAATTAGAAGATGTAGATTCTCTTAATTAGTAAGTGGAGCATTTGGAAGTAGCAAGTGACTGCTCACAATCAGACACTGCTTGGCTTTTCAAATACAAACACTTAAACTGGAGGAGAGAAAAGAATTTAAAGCAGCCTGCAACAACAAAGTGAAAGAAATTCATATCATAAAGACAGAATTTCTAAAACTAGATACTAGCAACCTACTACTGGAGCTATTAATTAAGATTAATGGTGAAATTGTATTTTCAATCTTAAATATTTGACCCGACATCAAAGTAGTCAACGTAATCTCATGAAATTAACATATGTGAACCAGGTAAAGAAACATTTTCTTTGTCACTAAGCCCTGATCAATTTAACAGACATAAATCTGAAACATAAAATCCTCTTAGGAAGTGTTGTATCAAAGATCATATTACAGATGAAAGCTATACTGGCCTCAGAAAATTAAATCATTCAGCCTAATAGTACGCTGTGACAAGCAGTCATCCAAAGAAATAAATTACACGTGGCATCCTTTATGTGGCAATCTCTTATTTGACTGTGTGCATGCATACATGTGTGCACATGTGGTAGTGGTTTCTTCCTTTATTTTTTACTTTTGTTTATATTAGTAATGCGTTACGTGACACTGTTGTTTAAGTTTAAAACTATCCACCTGGCATTAAAAAAAATAAACAACTGTTCACGTGCTCAAGAATTAGTATTCTTTTTTGCTTACCTGAACTAAATACTCCCGGGAAAGCAAAGGCAGCCGGACATGCTCCATCAGGCGTGCCATTAGCTCCTGCCTTACATCTTTGTCATGGTTTACCCATGCTATCACCGCTTCAAATACCTTCCAGAAAACAAACAAATGCAAGTCCCTTGACTTACAAATCCGTGAGTACAAAAGTATCAGACTGTCTCCAAAAATAGCTTTTATTTTTCTAACGTAAGAAAAGACCGTAGCATTTACAGCCCCAATTATTTCTATATTTATCTAATCAAGGGTAGTTGTGCTGCATTGACAAAATGCACACAGTGGTATCATTAATACTGAAAACCCAGTCATACTATCTAAACAAACAATACAGCAGTGATATCACAATGCTCATCCTTTTCTTCTTGTCTTAGAGAACTGACGTGCCACACCATCACTCAAATGACTTATCATCATGGAGTCTTAGCAGGAGAAGCAGCACCAAGTCTAGTTTCTCCTGTATTTCACAACAGTTCATTAGATGCTTGAGCATGAAAACCTTATTAGCATTGTATGTATCAACATACAATTGATACTTGGACCTTCAGAGTATTACAGGAACTGCAACTTGACTTTGTTAATTACAGTTTAAGCAGATTATTTCTTAGATTGAGAGTTTCTCCATTATGAAAAAATATTTTAACGTGAAACACAACTGAGCCATCATATCAGTATTGAAACATGCTTTAAAATGCAGTTTAAGCTCATTTGAGCACAGATGTCACTACAAACTACATACTCATTGGAAAAAGGAAAACAGATTTTTAACTGCTCACTACTAGATTCAAAGGCTCAAAGCAAATGCCTCTACACAAACAAAAAATCATCTGAGGCTCAAGGAGATCTGCTAGACTCACAGAAGATCAGTTTCTCAAGCTTTGGTAGGGTAAGATCTAGCTAAAGCAGAACTTAAACAACTTCAAATTCAAGTTTGGTTTTATCAAGCTACCGAGCCATCTCCTTTACAATGCATTATTTTCACTTAGTCTAAACAGCCTCATGAAAAATGGGCACACATATATATATACATAAGTGTCCAACAACTAAATGCCATCTACTAACTTTGACATAAGCAATCCCAATAAAAATACATACATCTTTTATATATATTTATAAATATATACATATATATATATATATCTTTGTTGGGATTGCTTATGTCAAAGTTAGTAGATGGCATTTACTTGTTCTTCAAACTACTATTTCTGAGTTGGTTAAACCTGTACACATGACTCACAGCAAATACTCTCTTTGTTTTGCTGAAGATGAGAAGGAATTTCCATTTAACTGACTTTGTTTTTTCACGGAACAAAGGATTATGGGATTTAATACAATTCTAGGATTTTCACGTGTTAAGATCAATTTTCACCAAACAAGACAACACTTCTGGGAAAAATCCTTTAAACTAGAACAGTTTGTGCTTAATTTCATTAAGCAAACAACGAATTTATCCAGATGGTTTTCAGGAGCAGTAACAACAAGCTTACTTTCTTGTACAAAAGGAAAATAAGAATAGTGTAGTTTAGGTGGACTTACCTTCTCTTCTGAGGCAATTGTAAGTTTGTCACTGGATATCAGACTGCACACCTGTTCTACACCAAGATTGAGGTATTCTTCACTAAGCACAACATCAGAAAAGTGCTGTTCTGTTTGGAGGAAAAAAAAAGTACATTGACATTGAGTGCTAAGTCATAGCAAACCAAGCATTAGAATAGTAGAAGAAGAAGAGTGAATATGATTCCATATGTATGCTACTCTGTCATGCTTGGAAGCTGCAGCTTAACATTTTATATAGGTTAAAGTATTTATATATAGCATTTATATTCTTTAAAATAACTGAAATATTAAAATATATTCTAACAGTAGCAACCATATCAATTTAATGTTGTCAGTGGTTCTACTCTATGCTTGTCCTTGACAATATCTTAACGCTCATTTTGCTAACTTTATATTTGGAAGTACATACAAATATAGCAAAAAAAGATTCCAGAAAAAGAACATATCCTGTATGTTGTTGACAAACGTTTTAAACTTGCAGTTCAAAATGAACAAGGGCTGATTCATTCCAACTAACTAGTGGTTATACAGAGGAACGTAGATCAAATCAAAGAGCTGTCCAACAGGTTTGCATCCTGTTGCATCTCTCAGAGCTTCTTTCAGTTCATAAAAATACTACATACCACAGTCTTTACAAGATGTAGGAGCTGCTTAATTTTTCCTCTTTTCTTTTTTTTAATGCCTCAAAGTTTTAAACAAAGCTGACAAAATTTCATGAACTGGCTGTAGAACCAGAAGCTTTCTTTTAGCATAAAGCATGTAACCTAATCCAGTTCTTGGTTCAGTTATTCACCTGTCTTCACCCTTCTTTTAAAATTTCTTTGTAAGCTATTCACCTACTTGGTAAGTAGCTCCATCCAGTTAACTGCTGTTTTACTCTCTTCAACAAGGCTTACAAAAGTTAGAAGGAACAATTCTTACAGGAAATGTAAGAATTCACTCAAAGTTAAAGTAACGTTTTAAAAAGTTATCAAATATATTCAAACTAAAGAATTTTCTGAAGCCTTTTCTGCCACTCCACTGGTGGTACTATAGAACTTGATGCCTGACATTAACTTTTTCTTTAACAGCTGCCCAGAGAGGCAATGGATTCTCCTCCTTGGAGATCTCCCAAAGCTAACTGGATGTGGGCCTGTGCAGCCTGCTCTGGTGGCCCTGCTGGAGCTGAGGTTGGACCAGGGGACCTCCAAAAGTCCCTTCCTACCTCAACCATCCTCTGGATTCTGTGAAGAAATTTTAGAGAATGCTGAATGCTTCCTGATTAACAAGTCCAGTGTTTCAGGTTGACTTTTCAAGGTACAACAGCTTTTTTGAACTGTAGTAAAGATTAGAGAACATTATATAATGTGCAACATATAATATGTAAACCTAATGCAGCATGATTATTCTAGTTCTCTATCTACTTCAGCATCCTGCTTACCTTCAAACAGACAATATAAATTGCTTCAGACAAAAGTTCAAGAATACGTAACATAGGTAAATGATAATAAAACCTTCAGTCATCAAGATCTCACCATAATTATGAAAAATTAGAGATTGGGAACCAGAATGATGATATTTTACCTTAACTACATTTCATTAAACAATGAGTTGCTGTAAGACACAATCCTGTCCTCTGACCTCTGCTAAATTACTGACTGATATATCCCTATTTTCATCGAAGTTAAAAGCCCTACATCTAAACTTCACATACATTTTACCATTGATCAGACTTTAGTAACACCAACAAGCTCTAATGCTCAATACAATGACAGAAAAAGTCATTAAGCAATCTATCTACTTAAAATTATTTGTTATTCTTCTTACCCTTCATTTCTATTCTAAGTAGATAGTCCTTGCCTTTTCTCTTATTCTACCAGCCTTTTCATACGTGTAATGATAATCCCTTCAATCCTGCAACATTCTCTTGTAATACAGACTAGTATTTCCCGTAGTATTTCAGGCTATGGAAGAGAATGGATGAGGAGAAGCAAATGGATTTCTATAACACTGCCATTACTCTTCTATTCCTTACCAATCTTTATGTCTTGTCTGTTTGCTTTTCAGACTACAAATACGCAGTTTCTTGAGCCTAAGTAGCTTAATTTTACTGTTAGCACATTACACATAGAAATTGAAAACTATAACTTGCATAGATTAGTTTCATGACAAACCCCAAATTTTAAGTGACAATACCACAAAACAGTACATTTGACAGAACAGAGAAGCTGAATTGAAAAGCAGGCAGAAGAGGAATCTCAGAAGCCTTGTTCACCTTTCTTTGAGAAAGCCGAACTAAGAGTATCACATTCAACAGGATACACTTCATCATCTAGAAATACTCAGTTTTATATATAAAAAAAACTTTTTTGTTTTTCAAAAGGTGATTTAGATTTTATGACGTGCTGTGAGGAAAAAGAAGAAATCCAGTCCATAAACAAAAGAGAAAAAGCTGAGAATTTTTGAAGTAATTTGCAAAGGTGAAGCTATCATCTGTCCTCATGCTAGGAAAATCTTTGTAGGAGATTTTTTTTAAAAAATACAGTATTTGAGCAAAAAATAAGAGGCTATTTTACAGGATGCCACCTCTGTGCTTAAAGCATAAAATAATGCATATGGCCAAGAAGTAGGAGGGTACATTGCTATTTAAATTTTATCCATGCAAAAAAAATAAGTGGGAAGGTAAAGTGAAATCACTTGCCTCTTCAGAACTGCATTTCTTGTTGTCAAGGAGACCATCTTAAGCGACTGACAAGTAACTGTTTGTTAGGAGCCAATTGAAATTGCAACAAAATGGATTATTCAAAATAAGAAATGGAAAAAATAAAGAAACTCAAAAACACCAATTAAATCTGCCAACGGTGGTTTATCTAAAACTGTTCAAGCTCTGGAGACAGGAGGCTTTTTTTTTCTATTACATAAAAATGTGTATGAAATTCAAACCTTTCTGCTTCCTTAAACACGAAGGATATCAGCATCTTTAAATAATATGATCCCATATTAAGAATTCAAAAAATTCCATTTGGACTCACTTTCATAACACTTATGAGAGAAAAATAATATTGGGTGGTGTTTTTACCATCTGGGTTAGGATTTGTATTGTTCTATATTACTCAAACCCTGAAAGGTTTGACAATCTGAGATATTAACATCAAGCCTCATGAAACTTCTGACATACCAAACATTCTGTGCATCTCTCCCCTCCAAAATCTCAAACTAGCTGTGTTTTTATTTGTTGCAATAGGTAACATTACTTTAATCATTAATATTTCCTAGACAAGCATACAGATAGAATCATTTGGCTAGAAGTTTTCATATGAGGATAAAATACTTATTTTTTCCAAACCAGAATTTTGCACACAGTGTGCAACTTTCACAAACTCATACTGGAATCTTGCCTGACTTCTTGCTGCTTTACCTAGATATTCAAGCCAGCTGGCTTGTGAATCCAGCAGCCCGGAAACAAGCTGGTTTATGAGCTGCAGGGTCTTGGCTCCCAAATTCCCACTTTCTGAGCAAGTAGAATTATAATTCTTTATCATCACAACTTAAAAATAAGAGGATCCCTCAATTTTAGGAAGCTTCTAAAATATCTGTTCCAATTGCATATGAAAACCAGATCTTCACATTTTCACAACTGGCAGAGACCCAGTTTGTATCTGGGTAGCTGAAGATGTGTCCTCGTCTGCTCTGTACCACTAGGTTGGGACTTCAAGAACATACCGAGGAGACAAAGAGGAACTTCTTAATGTGAAAGTGGCTACTAACAAAATGCTTGGAAATACACTAAACATAGCTAGCATGCAGAGCAAAGGAAGATAAGAGGATCTGTAAAAGTACTTGTTGCTACTTTTCATCAGGAGTTTGGAGATCAATATTCTACATACACACAATAGTAATAAGTACTTGACCAAAAGGGCTGGTCCTCCTGGCTACTGGATTTGGCCATTTACACATATCTGATGCCTGGTGAGAGATCTGAAAATAGTGGACATTTGATATCAATTACTTTTTCTGTACCTTTTGGAGCTTTTCCTGTCCAAAAGGTACACGTCTTGACAGTGTCAGAGATATTGTCACTACTTTGGTATTTCTCAGTTACGCAGGAAAAAACGCTGCATCTGAAGTTTGCATAGAACACTTCATGCTACAGACATCTGTGGATTAATTCACAAAGACTACTTCACTCATTTATATACCCACAGTTAAACATCCCCCTGGTTGATCTCCTTTCAATAGAAGGAATAAATACAAAAAGCAAAGGACTGCTGAAGTTTCCTCAGATGCAAAACCTTTCAGAGAGTCATAGTGACAAAAAAAAGTCTTTAACTCATCTCCTACTTGGTTTTATAGTAATGTCTGTTCCCAGTGCTTGTCTCTACATACTGAGAACTGCCTACTGTTTCTATTCAATTAGCAGCAGGCTTCAGTCATTTAGCATCACTGACTGCTGGAATACAAAAATGTTACTTAATATGCATTTCCAAACAAACTTTTCAATACATCGTACACTTCCAGAAATCTCTTCCCGATGGATCTTCCCACAGCTGCATTAACACACGAAAAATTTGGCTGGAGTTTATCAGTGGCATAGGTTGCAGTTAATAAAAGGAAAAAAAATCCTCCTACTTATTAGATCTTTGCATGACAGTAATCCAGCATCTATTTGTTTGTGAAACAAAAGATCACCATCAAATACCTCAGCTCTCTTTTTTTGCAAGCATTTTTTGTGTTGTAGGCCAACTATTTCTATTCTATTAAAAAATAGATCTGTTTTCTGAACAAAATGGAGTACTTGTGTCTTTCTGATGTGCTAGTGCTACAAAACCAGCTGGAACCACCCAGAAACACAGCTTCTTCCTCAGCTGATAGCATTTATTTTATTTCACAAAGATGCAGAGCATGGAGCATGGAAATACCTGAGCCTTACATTCACTTCCAAGAACAGTGATAATTTCTCAAGCATCTCGAGCATGTCTAAGAAGAATTAGTTTAACTTTTTTTTTTAATTATTACTTCACAGTGTCACATTTTTGACTTGTGAGGAAAGGTCTTTACTAATAGCTTATCACAAGGCACTGGCTAAGAGGAACCCAGACAAGCTTTTCCATTTTAACTGGCAGGAACTAAACACGGCAGAAACCAATTTTTAAAAATCTGGCTTGTTAATTTTATGCTTAAACTGCTTTTTAGAACACCATGAAACTCGTAGCAGCCAAGGTAACAGAAGCATAGCAACAGACGTTGCTACTCAGAATAGAATTGTAAGAAAGATTCTGCTAAATATGTCCTTTAAATCTCACGAGTACAAACGTACACCAGAATAGTTTGCAGCAGACATGCATGCTTCCAGATCTAGTCAGGGCTCAAAGTTTTAGGCACAGTACCAGAATGCAGTGTACCACAGTTAAGTACAACCTAGCAGTCCATGCTTCACAACTCATGCTAAGATTCCCCATCAAAAATTTCTCAGAATGATACTAAGGCCAAACAGCTTTGCTTTGTAAAGGTGGTTATCAAGACCGCTTTTAGCTAAAAGCATAACAATGAAACTACAAAAAGGAAGAACAGATACTTTCAGCATCAAAGACAAGTAGTATTTCTTCTGCTCCAGCTGCCTTGTATGGCTGTCTAATTAACCATTCCAATTTATCCCAGGATCTCAAAAAATTTAATTGTAAGGGATGCTAATTGCAAGTAATTTGTATCAAGCGTCCACTATTTTCAGATCTTTTGATAGGCATCAGATAATGATGCCTATATAAATGGCTCTCCCAGATTACAGAAATCTAGTAGCCAGAGGACCAGCCCCATCATGTAATTATGAAGCTCCAATTTCAATGCAATTTGGGATTTTACTCCCACTGGAAAGCAGCTTCACAGTCTCAGTTTTCTAATAACTTTGGATATACACTTGCATCATTTGCTTTTTATGTCGCCGTTGTCTATTAGCAGAAGTTATCTTGCTGGCTCTTTTTCTTCAATATTAAATGGCAAATATAACAAGAAGTGGAAGAACTTAAACATCTAAATGCATTTTAGTTACTGTAGGAGGACAATATTTTTGCCATTCTTTCAATCAAATAGTCCTCTTCTGTAATCCTGAAATGTCTGCTCCTGGGAGTTCAGCTGTCTCTGATTCTGAAATGACACAGCCACATATATTTGGCTCAGACTTTTAAGAAAAAAATGTTAAGCTGTGAGAAAGAGTCTTGAGGTACACAGAGCCATCCAAGAACAGGCAAGGAAGGTGCTATGATGCCAAGATGGCAGTTAGATGCTTGAAAATTCATGGGGAAAAACACTGACCTGAAAAGATATAAAATCGTACAAAAGAAAACCAGGGAGTCAGAAGACAAATCCAGCAATATTGATGATCAGCCCATTGCAAGGAGAAATGGAGGCCAGCCCTTCTTGCCTAAGCGCTTTCATCAGGAGTGACAAGTCCCAAGTGGGATCAACAAACAGAACAAATAGCTTCCTTATCCTTCTCTGTTGTCTACACTCTGCTTGCAGTGCCTCTCTTACCACAGCAAAGGACACCTAAACAAAATCTTCCCTCAGAATGAAGACTATAATCTGTACACAGTACAGATGCCAACAAGTATTGCACTCATAGTCTTGCCAATGTCTTAAATTTTACATTTCTAGAAATTAATTTCCATAAATATCAACTGCAACTACTAAATTAAACAAAGATAGTTTAAAAGTGAAGTAATGACAGAACACTGACATTCATTTGAACTTTTCCCCCAAGGCATGCATTACAAAAGCTAGTTCTTTTAAAACCAACCTGAATAGCTCCTGAATTGCGTTTTGTTGTTATGATTGCTGTTGGTTTGAGAGTCTTTTTTTAAATTGATATATAAATGGTTTGCATACAGTTTCATGAGATTAAAATAATGAAATACTACTGAGCACAGTGGCTTTGTGTAGCTGTTTCACACAAGACAACAACCAAGGATTCTTTTAATGAACACCTAGCCGTATGAGTTTTCTGCATGTTTCTTCCTCAAATATCTATTCTTGATAGAGAAACTATAATCTACTAAATTCGAGGAGAAAAAAAACCATATTGAAAACAGATACACTTGGAAGGAAAGCAAATGAAGACATCCACAAAATCTTTCTGAGGTCTGAAATGGCAATAAAAAGCCTACTATTTGGACCTAGACATCTGAAAGAAGCAGTTTGGGCTCTATTTAAGGAAGATCGCCAGTTTTAGCATTATTAACAATTAGTGCAGGGTTAATTTGCCATTATTTATTTCATAAAAGCTATGAAAAGCAGTGTGTCTTTTTTTTTTTTTCCTTTCATTTTTTATTCTCTTTTTCATACTGCTCTCAAACTGAGCCCAGCAGAACACAAGGGATTAACAAAGACAAGGCAGAGAGTGCCAGGCAATGAAGAAGCTCACACCCCAAGCACACACAGCATATTTATCTTAAGAGTAAGAACAGAGTGTGCATTGCTTTAAAATCGTGACAGGTCCAGTGAAGCTACAGTAGGAGTGGAGCTGACAGCTCATGGTATGGTCCAGAAGGGCTCCAAGAATATGATGACAAAAATGGAAGCATATATGAGGAGAAATTTCTGGAGGAATCCGACAGAAACAGTGGGAAGAGAGAAATATATGAAATGATAGACTCAAGTACAGGAGAGTGTGCTGAATTGGAAAATCCAAGGATAAAAGATTGGAATATAATCTGGCTGAGGAAAAAAAAGAGGAGGGGGGAGAGAAGAGAGGGGGCTTCAGAATACTGCAAAATTAGTAAGAAATAAGCTCAGTAGACAGAAAAGGAAGTTGAAGCAGATGTTGATTTACATTGCAACAGAAGGGAGAACAAATTTTGTGGGGAGGGAAGAAACAAAGCGGAGGAATAAATAAAACAGTAGTTGAAAGAAATGGCAGAGGAGAGTTCAAGTTTACAAAGCTCAACAATGGGAAAACGCTGAAATCACCAGTGACAGAAGAAGACAGAGGGAAGGGAAGGATACTTAAGTGAAAAAAAACAGTTGAATTTTGCTGACCCTAAAGTAAACTAAATGAAACATCCTGTAGATACTGAAAGGACAGAGAAAGATCCGTGACAGTGGAATTGTTCCACTGTGGAAATTGCATGTAAAGAGGCATACCTGAGAATCTCTCTCAATTTCTGACAACCCACGATTTCTGAATTTGTAGTATATTCTAAAATAGGTTTGTCCTGTTCTTTGAATATTCACTACTGTAGTAGTACAATCAGAACATGCTAATTTCCTGGTTATTAAGTTTAAACTCTATTAAAAAACAGGCTTTTTTGCTCACTATGAAAAACCTGCATTAAAAATTAAATAAGTGTAATGTCTTCAGTCTTCACCCAACATCAAGACCCCGAAGCATTCAACACACAAAAAGATAGTAAGATAATTGCTATTTGAACAAATCAAAGCATTAGATCTAGTCAGTGGCATGCTACAAACTTGCTGCTTTGTGCAAAGCTTACACAAGTAGCTATGTTTATGCTTTAGTCATCTACATTAAGCAGTCTATCTTAATATCAAAAGCAGTCAAAGTAATGTACTAGATTATGTTAATAGCTACCAATGTGGTAATCATTTCTATTTCTAACAACAGAAAGTGTTTTTGGAAAACAGGAAGGATTCTAGCCTTTACAGAATTACAGAAATGCAAGCCAGCAAATCATTTTGTGCACCCAGGTGTGATTTAGATCAATCTCAATTATTAGTTCATCTAACCAGTTAAAGTCGCCCAACACTGGAAAGCCCCAAACTTCCACAGACAGCTTGATTGACTTGCATTAGTTTTACAGTTAACTTTTTCTTAATGTGTAAAACTACCTTAAAAACACCTCAAAAATAAAGCTTACTCCTTCTCAGCCTTTTTTTTTTTTTTTTTTAATGCATAGGAAGATGTGGTTTTTTTCATCATCCTGGAATTTTAGTTTCTTGACGTAATCAACTCCTCTCTCTCACAGCTTCTGTCATAAGTCAGTCTGTTTCCTTAATGTGTTCTTGTTAGACTTCATTGGATTCCCTTCAGCCTGTTTGCGTCTGTCATAAAGTTCAGTTCAGCATTTTCCACCTTAGGCCTCATCAGCAAAAGCAGAAAGGGAATAATTGCCCCTTGCCACTGCAATAGTGCTACTACTAGTTCACCAAAGAACCAGAATTGCTTTTTTTTAATGTTATTTTTAATTCATGGCAGCAAGCTAAATAAGAACCTAATTTTGAAAATGTCAGGACTTGATGAGCCAGTGGACTCACGGATATGAAGAACAGTCTATGATGACAATGTACTTTTACCAATTAAATTTAGATTATGTAAAGATTTTCCAGCCAAAAATGAGAAATAATGACAGGTGTTCTCTGAAGGCAAGTAAAAATCGGAGTACTAAAATATTTTGCTGTTTGAGCTACATGCTTAATTAGAAGATGTACCTCTATCTAGTTGGTGTCAAGACAAAAAGAATGATACTACACATACAGAAGAAAATTTGTAGTCTTGGGCTAGATGAGTAAGATTTTCAGAAGACGAATTACAAGACACAGTACTCATACGGTATGTTTCTTGCCTTACTCCTTACCCTTAGTGCAGTACAGGGGCTACAGATAGCTTTCCCACATGCTCTCATGTTCCTTCATCTTCATCCAGCAGCCTTGAAAACTGTAGACAAGACTTTCTTGCTTAGCAGTTGCTCTTCTAAAACCAGACTTTTAATTCTTTTTTCTACATTCCTCCTTTGAGTCACGGTGCAAATAATTTCAAGCAGCAAGCTAGATTCTTTCTGGATTAGAAATTTCATGGACCTGATAGGCCATGAAAATACTGCCCCTCTGTACTCATTATAATATAACTGTTGTACAGACCAAAGTTTCTTTCTGACAGACATTCATACAAAATGCAGTCTTCTTCAGAAAATGTATCTCTGAAATATCCTGAGTAAAATTCAATTACCCTTGGGCAAGTGTGAGTGGTTAAGTATGAAATCCATGAGCATGTATGCATCTCCATGCAAATATCAAGCTGTACACTATGCTAACGATAACTTGCCTGCATATGTGTTGGCCTTGTTCAAGAGATCCGTGCATGCATGCATGTCAGCAAAAGCACGAATTCCCAAGCAGTTGACAGGGTGAAGCTGGGATTCCAAAAATTCACAGCAAGTCCTTTTCACATCCTGCAGTTGCAAGAGACCAGCTGCTGGAAGCAGCACCTGTAAGAAGTAAGAGGTGGTTAATATCCCAGTTCAGTTCTGACCTTACATAAGAGAACTATCAACAGCACTAAAGAAAACACAAGTCAATCCACTAATAAAAAAAAAGAAAGGAAAATTTCACAACTACTGGACTGAAGTACACAAAACCCAGTGTCACTTCACTTTTCTGCAAATGCCATTTAAGATTTAAAATAACAAGAAACATCTCTGTCCCTGAGAAATCATTCCATAGATTATCATTCTCACGCATCAAATCTTCCCAATATTTATTCACAAGTTTCCAGCGCTCCACAATTGCATCTCATCTCCAACTCTTCAACATTAGATATTGCTTTAATTTAAAGTTTTCTAGATCATGAAAAAACAAACCAAAAGGATTTTGTGTAATAGTCTTCTAACTGATGTTTGTTTTACATTTTCAGGCTGTTCCATATAGGAAGCCTGTTTGAAAATCATCGTTCTGTTCCACGAGATATTAACCCTTACCTCTACAGCCAAATGTGTAAAACAAAGAATAGCAAGGTAACTAACAAAAAAGAAGGATCACATCTTTTAAAAAAAGTTTGCTTCAGATATTAATTGTTAATGAAAGAAATGAAGGAGACAGACATGTACACCCAGAGATCTTGGCGCGTAGCTGAGGCACCACGTGGAGCATGTCACCCCTTGCTGCCTTGTAAACAGGTGGGAGAGGGCAACCAGAGGGCTGATGGTGCTGCAGTGAGCCTCCTGTCCTCTCCTCCTCCTATGAACAATTCGAGAAAGGGGGAGAAATGGAAACATGTAGTGGCTCGACAAAGTGGGTGTCCCCCATCCCAACCATCCTCGGCTCCCAAGCTGCCTCTGAGTAATAGGTTTGAGGCCCTGGAACTCAAGGGGTGTGGAGGGAGGTCAACCCGTGAGGTTGCCTCGGGAAAAGCAGTCCACCTCATGCCTCAAGACTGCCTCACCAATGCAAAGGAAGTCATTAATGGTGTTAAGGCTGGAGGCAGCCTGGGTTGCAGTGACCACGCTCTGGTTGAGTTTGTGATCTCAAGAGATGTGGGCCTGGTGAAGTGTGGCGTCAGGATCCTAAACTTTGGGAGAGCGAACTTTAAGCTGTTCGATGGACTGTTGGCTGAGATCCCCTGGGATGCTGTCTTTAAAAATAAAAATGCTGAGGAGAGCTGGTTACTCTTCAAGGATGCCTTCCTGAGAGAGCAGGAACTCTCCGCCCCTCTGAACAAGAAAGTGGACAGAGGAGGTAGCAAGCTGGCGTGGCTCAGTAAGGACCTGCTGGGCATGCTGAGGGCGAAGAAAGGTGTGTACAAGCTCTGGAAACAAGAGCATGTCACCTGGGAAGAATATAGGGATGCCGTCCGGACTTGCAGATGTGGGATCAAGAAAGCCATGGCGCAGGCAGAACTGAACTTGGCGAGGGACGTGAAAAACAACAGGAAGACTTTCTACAGGTACATTGGCCAGAAGAGACAGGCCAAAGCGAGTGTACCTCCTTTGGTAAGTGTAAAAGGAGAACTGGCTTCAACGGATGGAGAGAAGGCTGAGGTACTGAATGAGTTCTTTGCCTCAGTCTCACTGGCGGCCAGGACTCCAGTACTTCTCATGTCCTTGAGCCCTGCATCCCTACACCTCTGGGTGGGGACTGGGGTGGTAAATCCCCTCCTGCTGTGAGGACAGAGCAGGTCTGAGACCACCTGATGAGACTGAATGTGTACAAGTCTATGGGGCCGGATGGCGTGCATCCCAGGGTTCTGAAGGAGCTGGCTGAGGTGATGGCCAAACCGCTCTCCTTCATATTTGAAAAGTCGTGGCTGTCAGGTGAGGTCCCGGATGACTGGAGGAAGGGTCACGTCACTCCCATTTACAAACAGGGAGCAAGGAGGACCCCAGGAACTACAGGCCGGTGAGTCTCACCTCTGTGCCTGGAAAGATCATGGAACAGATCATCCTGGATGACATATTTGATCACATGAGGAGAGGGCGTGTGATCCATGACAGCGAGCACAGCTTCACCAGAGGAAGGTCATGCTTGACCAATCTGGTGGCCTCTTATGATGGAGTGACGGCATCGGTGGACAAGGGAAAGGCGACCGATGTCATTTACCTGGACTTGAGCGAGGCCTTTGACATGGTCCCCCACCACATCCTTATCTCCAAATTGGAGGGATGTGGATTTGATGGGTGGACCACTCAATGGATAAGAAACTGGTTGAAAGGCCACAGACAGAGGGTGGTCATCAATGGCTCCATGTCCAGGTGGAGGCCGGTAACGAGTGGCGTCCCCCAGGAGTCTGTCTTGGGACCGGTGCTCTTTAACATCTTTATCAATGACATCGATGACGGAATTGAGTGCACCCTCAGCAAGTTTGCTGACGGCACCAAGCTGAGTGGTGCGGTCAACACGGTTGAAGGAAGGGATGCCATTCAGAGGGACCTCGAGAGGCTAGGAAGGTGGGCCCAGGTGAACCTGATGAGGTTCAACACGGCAAAGTGCAGAGTTTTGCACTTGGGCCGGAGGAATCCCAGGCATCCATACAGACTGAAAGGAGCGGTCCTTGAGAGCAGCCCTGTGGAGAAGGATAGATGAAGTCTTGATAGATGAAAAACTTAATATGAGCCAGCAGTGTGCCCTTGCAGCTCGGAAGCCAAATGGTATCCTGGGCTCCATCAGAAGAGGGGTAGCCAGCAGGGACAGGGAGGTGATTGTTCCCCTCTACTCTGTTCTTGTGAGGCCCCATCTGGAATACTGCGTCCAAGTATGGAGCCCACAGTACAAGAAAGACAGGGAGCTGTTGGAGAGGGTCCAGAAGAGGGCCACAAAGATGATCAGGGGACTGGAGAACCTCCCCTGTGAAGACAAGCTGAGGGAGCTGGGATTGTTCAGCCTGGAGAAAAGAAGGCTGTGGGGTGACCTCATTGCAGCATTTCAATACCTAAAGGGAGTCTACAGAGGGAAGGGGAATCAACTCTTTGAAAGGGTTGATAACTGCAGGACAAGGGGAAATGGTTTTAAGTTGAGGGAAGGGAGATTTAGGTTGGATGTCAGGGGGAAATTCTTTACTATGAGAGTGGTGAGGTGCTGGAACAGCTGCCCAGAGAGGTTGTGGATGCCCCGTCCCTGGAGGTGTTCAAGGCCTGGTTGGATGGGGCCCTGGGCAGCCTGGTCTAGCATTAAATGAGGAGGTTGGTGGCCCTGCATGTGTCAGGAGGGTTGGAGATTCATGATCCTTGGGGTCCCTTCCAACCCTGGCCATTCTGTGATTCTGTGACTACAATAAGATACATAAACTAGTACTAAGCAAAATAACTTAAAGCTAGTTTAAACCTTCAGTACTGCTTGAAAATATCAGATAATCTAACAAAATAAATGCGGGTGTGTGTCATAGTTAGGAACAAGTATCGGGTAAAGTCATACAATTCAAAAATAAATTCAGTTAAGATTTAAGTCTATTCATGACAATATTAAAAATGAGGCCACTGGACTACATTATTAGCATATATATTAATGAAAATGTGAATAAATCTAGTAATAGATACTGCTTTGCTGGAATTACAGCATGATTGGTTACAACAATGAGTGGATAATTCATTTGATAACGCATTCTAGGATAAAATACCATCATAACATTGTATACGAAAACTCAGGGCAAGAAATCTAATGCAAGTATTTATTTACACAAGTTATTTCAATGAAACAAACATTTCACACCTGCTTACAAATTCAGTAATTCGAACAATACTAGATAAATTTAAGCGGGTTATTGGTACAATTGAGCAAATTACTCATAGAATGGCTTAGGCTGGAAGAGACCTCAAGGATCATCAACCTCCACATTTAATACTAGACCAGGCTACGCAGGGCCCCATCCAACATGGCCTTGAACACCTCCAGGGAAACTGGAGACTCTGGATAACTCCAAGAACAATTTCTAACAGGACGATTTAGCAGAAAATTGTGTAGAATTATCATCAAATCAGTAAAAGAAATGAAAAGATGAAATTTGAGAATGTTCTGCAGAACAGAATTTAATATCTGTATGTACAAACAGATTGAAAAGCTCATATATGTAAACAGCAAATGAATGTTACAAGAACTAGAAGAGCTGTCTTCATTATATGAAATTTAACTGAGGTCTTAAATCATGGTAAACTGGGTTTGTAAAAATAAAGATTTTAATACATCCTTGTAATTAAACAAAAACTCATTTAAACCTAAATACATAAATGTGTATTCCGCTGAGTAAAAAGGAAAAGACAGGCAAAATGCATCACATTTATCCCACTGAAGGTATAAATTGCACTTTAGCTACTAGGCATCAAGAGCTATGAAACACCTAGGTATCTCTATTGGTACCCACTGAACTCAGCCTGTGAGCTACAAGTACCTGCATTTGAGATAGTTCTATCACAGGCGGGCTCACTCCATTGAAACCAGGAACAAAATTACCTTTTGTGGAGGGGGGAGAAAACAAAACAGCAAACAATAACACTCTTATTCAACCATTAAAAACCTATTAAAATTGCAGTTTGGATTAAGCTCAACTACTGCTTGCTGTCTCTGAAGAGGTAGGTTACGGTTCAGATTTATTTCCTAAAATAGTCAGTAGGGGGTACCCCTAACTTTCCTCTAACAGTCAAAAATACCTTAGTATGCACACTGTGTTGTAGTGCAAGAAATACAAATGGAGAAAAAAAAACATTTCCAAATGTATATTCAAAGGAAAAAAAAAAATCCTCATTGTGGTAGCTGTTGTTTTTGCAATGAGAGAAACTGAACAGATTGCAACTAAGAGATTATGTATTTTCTTCTTTGTGTCAAAGTAATGGTGATGAACTTTGGAATTACTGCTAGATTTGATAGAGCACGTTATTTAACCCTTACAAGTCTTAACAGGTTGCCCAAGGAGGTTGTGGATGCCCCATCCCTGGAGGCATTCAAGGCCAGGCTGGATGTAGCTCTGGGCAGCCTGGTCTGCTGGTTGGTGACCCTGCACATAGCAGGGGGTTGAAACTGTGATCAGCTGTGGTTGAAAATCATTGTGATCCTTTTCAACCCAGACCATTCTATGATTCTAAGTCTCTGAAGGCTATTTCCTGGTTATCTCCTCCTCATTCTCCTTTCTACAGTGAGGCTCCTATTCCCAAAGCCAAACACTTCCCAACACCATTTAGGCAACAAGGACAGTGACCAGACACTGTGGGGTCTCCCATGTAGTCAGAAGGGATCCACTTATGGCCCTAAACTTTGGTTCCTGTTTTCACCGGAGTAGATTTGAGCCTTTCAAACACCTCAGCTAGGTGTCTGAATCTGCTATTGAGGCAGTTCTCCTCTCTTGCAACCTCTGCAGACACAGGCCAGAAGTACGATGCAGGCTGAGCGTACTGCCATTAGTTCATGTTGTCAAAATACACATCTGTTCAGCTCTGAGATGAGGAGAAGCTAGTACAGGCAGGTTCCCATCCAGTTATTTGTGACCTATCAGTTCACAAGGAACACGTTTACAAGTCTCTAAGAGATATGGTATGGTACAGATGAGTAACTAACAAACCGCTGCAATGGAAGAAGGCTCAGAAGAGATGGGCAAGGGTGATGACCTCATGGAAGAATGCAAGGCATGACCACCCTGTAATGTTAAGCTAACTGAACTTATCTCAATACCAGCAGGGGTAACCTTTGTTTCAGATATACAGCTGTACCAATAGATCATCAAGTTGTTTGAACAGACTTCCCTGAGATAATTAGCAGAGCAGTGCCTTCCCAGCTAGCCAGAGCAGCAGGGCAGTGGAGAAATATATGTAGCTCAGTCCAAAGAAAAAGCATAAAATCTGAACAGCCAACAAAAAGAACTTCTGGAGAGAGTAATAGACTTGAACTGGCTTTAACTCTCATATTCCTTCCTGGTGACATGGGACATCCATCGTACTGTGGATGAGCACATGGAGACTCAGTGATGGGAATCACATTTGTGGTAATCTAAGCATGCACTGCAATTGCAACACTGTGCTTTGTTGTGATTTCTGTCTCTCTCCTAAATCCAAACGCAGAACTATGCAGCACCAATAATCTCCGTATCAATAAACTTGACATTAAATGTTAAACCCTCCTCTTATGGACTATTGAAAGCAACACAGAGAGTACCGAACTCGCAGCATTCTACAACACTGTGAAGACACAACAGACAAAGGAGTTCATCATATCTGAAAAGCTTCACATTATTTCCACTTCAAAATATTCAGTGCTGTATTTCACTCCACGCAGCCCCTCACTCCAACCAAGGTCACAAACACAAGTTGGTACCACTTTACGCAACACAAGCTTTGAATTTGCTCAGCTGTGAAAGAGGTGAGGGGGAGAGCTCACGCTATCTGCAGCTATCTAATGGGAGGACAGGGTCAGACTGCTCTTGAAGCTGCACAGCAACAAGACAAGAAATAACACGCAGCTGAGAATGGAGGAAAATCTGCCTGGAAAAAAATAAAGACTGGGGTTTTGTTTGTTGTTTAGATTTCCTTTTTTTTTTTTGAACCACGAGGGTGGTTACGTGCCAGAACAACTCACACCAGCAATCTGCACAATCTCCATCCTCAGAGATGCTCAAAATCCAATGGACAAATCCTTCTGCAACTTGCCTCGACTGCACCTGCTTTTTAAAAAAGTTCAATTGAAAGTAAAATTTGAATTGATTAAAGATTTCTGCCTGAGAATTTTAAACCATTTGATACAGTAACCGAGCTTTGTTTCAACTCATGTTATTATCCCTTGTTTTCATCATCTTCATTTTTGGACTACTGGATTTCCTGACAACTTGTATCACCTGCAGTATGAAAATGTTTAAGTTAATATTTCTATCTCACTATTTTTAGTTTCCTTGGAGATTCTTTAAAATTTAATCAATTCTTGCCTCAATTCAGATTGATACACACCACCAATGACATATCTGTACACAAGGAAAGGTTTTGAGAAGATGGAAAAAGAATTACTCAGAATACAGCTTTGTGCATGAATAAGCCAATGAGAATCAATGCAGACTATGCCAAGAGAAATGAATAGTGTGCTGTCTAAAAAAGAAAAATGACACTATTTTTAAATCATGTGCAAGGGAAAAACGTATCAGTAACATGAGGAAAGAGCCTAGTAAAGCAGATATGAGAGGAAACCAAACACGGTGTGACATAAAAGCACCTAAGACATCAAGTTACATCCTTGCTCACTGTAGATATTCCAAACTTCCAGTTTTGACATTAAAATTAAATCAATTTCAGAGAGCAGCAGCTATGTTAATAAAAGCCATTAAACAAATCTTGAGGCAATACAATAATATGTAACCTCTATTTAAAGAATTATTTCAAAGTAATCCTTAACTCGCTGTTTATATTGCTATGGCACAAGGAAGAAAGAAATGAACGAAGTGGTCTAAGATCATTCAAATACAATTTTATTTTATTTTTTTTAAAATTCCCACCTAAATGTACCTGTGCTATAATTACAACTGCTTTGTAACTAAAGTTCAGCCTTAATTCTAACAAAATAACTCTGTGTTGCTCTGAAATTATGCTGTTTGAGTGCATATATAAAACCACTAAAATAGAAATAAACACTTTAACACTTGCATCTATGGAAAAAAAAAGCTAGCGTTTTTACAAATTCCACTTTACCAGCATTTTTACAAGGACAAGATGTGCAAGTTGAGCATACTGTTCCAATGTGAAATACGCTCTAATAAGATGCTGTACGGGATTTCACGATGTGCAAGAGCTGCAAGATTAGAACACGATACCACATGTCTTATGAAATGCAGCTTCTGGCTATCTTCACAGTCTTTGATTTACAGGCTATTGCGTGCTGTTACAATGCCCCATGAAATTATAAATACAGGTGTGGATGGCAGTTTTACAGCATCATAGGAAGGAATCAAAGTGCTAAAAGAGATGCAGTCCTGTTCCTTTCCATTCCCTCAGTATTAGCTACACGTTGGCAAAGCGCTTTCAGTTGAGAACAGGCAAACAACCACAATAATACAATATTCTGAATGGCTGAGAGATGATCTATAAAAATACCGAGGAGATCCCAACCAATAAATTAGTGTCAGATTAAGAAACTATATAAGGTAGAAGTAACTGGTTTACATACTTGCTTTTTAACTACAGTCACAATCTCTAAGAATCCACGACAGCTACAATCACATGTAGTTTAGTGGAAGGAACTGATCTGCTCAAAAACTGGCTTTACAAGAGATACCACAATAGATTAGCCTGGATGAAATCATAATTACTAGTTAAAAGATTCTGGGAGGAGGTTTCTGTTTCATTGTTTTCTTGTGGTTTTGGTTTTTGGTTTTGGTTATTGTTTGGGTCTTTTTTTTTTGAGGTAGACAGATGCAGAAGTTTTGGGATGGATTTGAGAGGAAGCTATGTATGGATTGCAAAGCGTAGAAATCATTCACAAAGCAGACACAGTAACAGAAGGCTCACTTGAATCAACTAAAGCACTATAATTAACAGTACCTGTCTGGCCTCCAGTGGAGAATTGTGTTCTCTTGTTGAGCATGAGGATTTTTAAACATCTTCTCTGTCAGAACTGTGCCCTAACCACCATGAAACAGCATAGCTTCGACTTACCAAACTCTGATGGTTATTTTTGTTAACAATGAGCTTTCATAGCCTCAGCTTCTGTTAAAGTTTCTCAGAATAGAACAGCAACATTATTTCACTTGAAGTGAAACATTCCTGAACCTACAATATTTGTAGTTCGAATTTTAGATTTTTTTCTGACAGTGAGAAAAATACCAATTCAATAGAAATATGATTTAAGTGCGGTCACTGAATTTAAGTATATGCACAGCAAGTGATCTTAAACAACAGCTCAATAATTCATCATACTGTAATTCAGAGCATAAAAGATGATACAGCTGCATAAAGACATCTATATGTTTTCTTAGGGACAGGAAAGCTTAACTGAGACTGACTACAGTTGCTGCTGATACTTTGCCATTCAGAAACAATTTATTTTCTAACTGTGGGAGCTGAACTATTAAGCCAGTCAAATAAAACACAAAGGTTCCCTGTTGGATGATTTAAAAAGCTGAAAAAAAATAAGTAGTCAGGATAGCATAACTTGCTCCATGTAATGCATGTAGTCTGTGTAGTCTCACATCTTTCTGCAAAGGCTGACCCACAAAGAAGCACTGCATCAGCTGATGCTTTTAGGTAATGTGCTTAATGTATAGGATTTAACCATAACATCTCACACCTTCAGAATCAGACCCCACTGACAAATACTCTGAGCTTGGTTATAAAGAAAGATCACTACAACATTTAAAAAATATTCCCTAATTATAAACACATATTCATTTTACATTACAGACTGACTGACTTGTAACAAACAAGGATTTTTTTTCCTAATATAACTGAGTATTTCCTGGCAACCTTGAAAGGGAGGAATTGAAACACCATTTCCAAACCATAAAGCCTGTGCTGAAAATAAAAAGCAATGCAACGGAGACAGTAGATTATGAGCCTCTGCCACCTCTGTCATCCCAATCTCTGCTTCAGAAGATGTATCCATACCACCAATTTCTCTATTAATAGAAAACTAGGGAACTAAGAACAACAGAAATAGCATGAAATAGAAATATTTTGTTGTTGGTTCTTAAGCCCAGAATAAAAACTGAGACAAGATGAACAATTGATTTGCAGTAAATGGCCCTTCAGTAGACTCAAAGTAATTGATTACAATGAGTTTTTAGCATAACAGTATGCTGTATATATATATATATATATATATATATATATATATATATATATATATATGTTTCTATATTTTATTGAGAAAATTTTGCTCATCACTTAACGCCATGCAGCAGATCATATTTAAATCCTCCTAGAAACGTCAGAGGGAAATGCCTCCTCAAAAAAGGGAGTGTTTCAGTGAAAAAAAATCATTAATATTTTAATCTGGTTTTTGTACCTATAAGGTTCAGGTATACGGGAACTGAATTCTCAAAGCAGATGGGATCTTCTCTCTTCCATTTGAAAAAAAAATCAAATTGAAAAAAAAAAGTCAACAAATACCCCAAGTTCTTATTCACTAACGTGTAGCTGAAGGGCAAGCACATGCTAGAGAGGCAAAATGAAAGCACCAGGGTTTAAGAACCAAAAAACTTCTAATCTCAGTCCTGACTGCTACCAACTTACCTGGTTATTCTGTTTCCCATTCCCCCCCACCCCTCCCTTTTGGGCCACACCAAACTTGCAGCTTGTCATAACTCCTATCACAACAGAATCCCAATCCTATCTGTCCATAAAACAGAGTTAAAAATATTTTCCAGGCTAACCTAAAACTTTACAGTTCTGCAGCTCAACATATGTTCAAAATGGATAAAATCTCTGCCTCAAGAAGGAAAAGCAAGGCATCTCTCCCAACTCAACTGCTTGGAAAAAAAAAATCTATATATATGTTTCCTTTCTGCACACTCTTCTATTTGCATGTTCTTCCCACCCTACTTTTTAAGACATTTTTAGAATGCTAACATCCTTCTGTTATGGAAGCTGGGCACTTTCGATCTGTTCTGACACAAACCTTGCTTCATGTTAATACTGAAAATATGGGGATAATTATATTAGATCAAAACAATAGCCTGTTCACCTCAGGTCATCTAGGAACATCCATCAGAGAAAGGTGCATGAGATCCCATAGTCTGCAGCAAATCAGCCCTTAGAACTACTTATGTCTACCTCTACTGGAATCAGTCAGGGGATTCACCCACAGTTTCAGCTGTACAGGAAGCAAGTTTAGCAGCCATCTCAAGAAGGAATCTGTTGAAGTCCTCCTCCCTTCACTGATGTGTGGTTCAACTTGGTACTGACTGGGCTGATGCGTCAGAGCACTGTCAACATTCCCCATCCCTTCCTGTCTCCCTTTACAAGGAAAAAAAAAAAAAAAGAAGAGGAAGCCAAGGAGAAAGGAAAGTAAAATAAGTGAACTTAACCCAGAAATAGACCAGCCATGCTCTCACCTAATTCAGGATGTAAACCTTACAGGGTAAGGAGACCTGTTGTGGAACACTGTCCGTTCAATGGTAATCCAAGATCACATTCTGCATCCTAAGCAGCTCCTCATATGCAGCAGCAACAGACTCCATCCACTCACAGTCAAACGTTGATGCACGCACAGGGGTGTTTTTATGCACTCTTCTCTCTATGTATCTTAAGGAACTCATTATCTTTCAGCATAAACACATAGATCAATCTGAATGTAATACATCCTCTTTATTTCCACGGAAACTCAGCTACAAAACTAAGATAACACTACTTGATGGAGCACATTCTCAGCTACAAAACAGCATTTTTCAACACAGTCACCACAATTAGCCAGGCATTTTCACCAGCAACAAACAAGAGCACGCATTCTTCTGACGTGGTAGACCAACATAATAAGACAGGAGGCATTATATATGGTGCAGTCCTCATGAATAACTCATTCTTTTACCATTAAAAAGGGTAAGTGGGGTATTTGGAACAAATGCAGTATTAGAGAAAAAAAAAGCCTGAATTATCTGCCTTTCTTAAATGATAGCTTTTCTATGCTTTTAACAGCTTTAAGTCACTCCCAGAATGTGCTCTTCTGTCATATTTCAGTCTATCCAGCACAGTCTTACAGGTGGGAACAATGATTTATATAATGACATACACAAGCTACTACATCGTTTTGTGTATTCATTTTTTTAAAATCACTATTTCACAAAGAACAGAAGTTTTTCCTAAAGTGACTCCAGTATATTGTTGTATTCCAGGAAAAGTTGTTAAAATAGAACACAGCAATACATTGGAGTATTTCAAATTTTTCTTTCTATGCATATAGATATATAAGATATATGCATTATACGTTCCAACATTTGATCCAGCCTGCCATCATGCTAGCCCAACATATTGGTTAGCTAGAAAGCAGTGCAATTTCCTATTTTTGTCTGTTCTTGACAAAAGCCAGTTTATCATCTACATCTTTTGCTACTTTTTCTAAATAATGATAAAAATCTATTCTTTATATTATTACAACCATTTTGTTACAGTGAAAACCAGCACTGTCCTGCACAACATCCTGATCACCAAACTGGAGAAAAATGGATTTGATGGATAGACCTTATAGCAGCCTTCCAGTACCTGAAAGGGCCTACAGGAAAGCTGGGGAGGGACTTTTTAGAAGGGCAGGTAGCGACAGGATGAGGGGAAATGGTTTTAGACTGGAAAAGGGATGATTTAAACTAGATATTAGGAAGAAATTCTTTACTGTGAAGGTGCTGAGACACTGGAACAGGTTGCCCAGTGAGGTTGAGGATGGCCCCCTTCCTGAAGGCATTCAAGGCCAGGCTGGATGGGGCTGTGAGCAACCTGGTCTGAAAGGAGGTGTCCTTGCCTACAGCATGGAGTTGGAATTAGGTGATCTTAAAGGGCCCTTCCCACCCAAACCATTCTATGATTCTATTTATTCCTGTTTCTTCCCGTGCTCCCTTGGGATTTTTGATCTATTTATTGCTCATCACATGAGTAGTTTAAGAGGGACTACAACTAGCTTGACTTTCAGAAGCCTTTGATACAGTTATTTCTGGACCACTCAAAGAACTATAGGAGAGTTTTAGGAGCAGTGCACAACTCAGAATTGTCATACATGCACAGTTTGAAATTCACTCACACTACCTGGCACTAACAACAAATAAAAAAACGACCACCTTGTAGTCTCTTTAATACTCAGGATCACAAGTGGCATTGTACTTATTTACCAGAATCGAAACTGAAGCTGAAATAAAGAGCCAGCTAGAGAATATAACATTTTCATACAATTTCAGCCACCTCATTTTAAAAATTTCTTCTCCTTAAGGGTATGCAAGAATTGCTTTTAGGTGTGTCTATAAAATCCTTTATGCCCTACTGATCTAATGTTCTTATTTATTTGCTCCAGTAACCCATCTTTTGACCTCCCTCTCTTACTGTCCTTGATCTGTAAGAGCATGCACCTTGCAAAGTACTTCAGTATAAATGGGACTTAATTAGTTCTTGGCACCTTGCTCATGCATGGCTCTGGCAACCCACACGTTCTCTAAATCACTCATTAAAGAAACAATATGCAGGAAATGAACAGCTGTTATATTTAGAGCTGCAATGCTGAGTAAAAGTGTTTTATTCTTTTTATCATTTAAATTAAACATGCCTGTTTAAATCCCGCAGTGACTTCCCATCCACCTCCTACAGCAATCAGAATCACATGTTTATCAAAAACAGGAGCACAAATTAGTATCTCTTCTGTAATATATTCCTGTCTCAACCCCACTTCTATCTCACCCCATCACCTCCTCCACGAGTTTCTGATTCATTCCTTGAATCTTACTTAGACCATTCTGGTGAAGTCAAGCTTCAAGCCTCGTCATATTCTTTACCCAGAAAATTCTGTTCCAAATAAGTAGAACCAAGTGTTTTGCACCCAGCCCTCAACACCTTCTGAAGTAACAAAGAATTTGAGATATGGAAAATCTGTGATGCAGTCCATAACAGTTTAGTCTCTCTCCAGAAGAAATTCTAGGTTCTCTGCCTCCCCCTTAACAGAGGCATTTGATAGTCCAAGATTCTTTTACGACCCTAGAAAACTTTAATTCAGCTCTCATGCCATATGATCCAAATTGAAGATACATCTTCATTTCTCATACTGTGTTTCAGTTCTGTTTTCCCTGACTTATTTCTCTTCAGCAGCTGCAAACTGTGATAAGACAGCTCAAAAATCCATTCAGCTTTCTCTTCACTCTTCCAAGGCTCATGCCCTTCTGCCTACCCAGGTTGGCTGGAAAACACCAGTCAATATGAATCAAATGGAAGTGTGAACAGAAGTCGAGGGAGGTGATTCTGCCCCTCCACTCTGCTCTCATGGGAATCCACCTACAGTACTGCACCCAGTTTTAGGGCCCTCAACACAAGAGGACGTGGAGCTGTCGGAGCAGGTCCAGAGGAGGGCCATGAAGATGATCAGAGGGTTGGAGCACCTCTGCTATGGGGACAGGCTGAGAGAGCTGGGGGTCTTCAGTCTGGAGAAGAAAAGGCTCCAGAGGGACCTCATAGAGACTTACAGTACCTGAAGGAGACCTACAAGAAAGCTGGGGAGAGACTTTTCACATGGGCAGGTAGCAAAAGGATGAGTGGAGATGGCTTTAAACTGGAAGAGGGCAAATTCAGACTCGATATTAGGAAGAAATTATTTACTGTGTGGGGAGACACTGGAACAGGTTACCCAGAGAAGTTGTGGATGGCATTCAAGGCCAGGCTGGATGAGGCTGTGAGCAACCTGCTGCAGTGACAGGTGTCCCTGCCTATAAGCAGGGGGGTTGGAACTAGGTCATCTTAAAGGCCCCTTCCAACCCAAACCATTCTACGACTCCATAAAGTGTCACTTAGAGAAGAGAGAAACAGCAGGAAGGTATCCAGAGGAAAAAAGAAGTCAGGAAACAACATTTGCCATATCTGTATAACAATTGCTTTTCCCAGTTTCTCATACCCCTGCTATCATTTATTTCTGTCTTAACCAAAGCTAAGCAGTCCAGACAGAGCAGTCACCCATCCACAATTTTCTTTTGCTCCCTACTGCTGGAACTTCACTCTGTCACATTTAACTAATGAAACAAACAGAGGAGACACTAAAATACATAGACAAATCTGAAAGTAATACCTCTTATTTATTTCCATGGAAACAACATACAAAGAGTATAACGCTATTTGATAGAGCAAATTCTCAGCTACAAAACATTATTTTTCATCACAGTCGCTATCATTAGCTGTGCATGTTCACCAGTGATGAACAAGAGCCTGCATGCTGCACTCATCAAAATCTGCACCAGCAGAGGTGACCCACTGCCACGGTAGTCACTGATTAAATGCACCACCCACTGCCTCACAGTGCTCACATCCACTATTTTGTCTCCATCAACGTTCAGTAAGCGTTGATGAATGTCAATAGGTGCCAATTCTCCTGCATGGAGGAATTCTATTCCACTACGCTGTTTATGTTTGTGTGAGCACTGATTGTCTGCACTGACACGTGTATACGTGTTGTATGTGTTTGTGTACGTACCTACTGGAATTACATAACCTTGCTAACGGCTGGGCCTCAGAGACATGGAGCTGCAGCTGCCTTGAGTATCAGGATGCTGCATTTGCAGGCCCCAAAGTACATAACAGGCTTCTACTAAGAAGAATACTTACACTTCACCAAATAAGAAAATTAATGTCTTCATCAGGCATATTTAGTAGCCACGTAAGCATGGAACATACTTTCAACCAAACCAAACACTGCAGTTTTGCAATGTGAGGAAAGAGAAGCATAGAAAAGAGAGTGACAACATATAAACCATATCTATTTTGCATTACACATAACAAATGAACATTGTGCATGAGAAATGAGGCAGTTTCTATTTTGCATATACATAAGAGCTAGTGCCACAGAAGATATAGCATGGGGGAAAAAAATGTACTAAAAAATACACAGTATTCAATATACACTTTAAAACTAACAGAACAAAATATTAAGGCTCCCTAAAAAGCTCTTTACTCAGTATTTTAGTCAGCAGAAGACCACAGTTCTTTTATGCAGAGCTTACTCATTCAAAACACAATTTAACGAAGCTTGTATTGGTAATAAAATACACACGTAGAAAGATCACCTTTCTCTTTTCCCTTCACTCCTACACGCACTTTCCTGACATGCCATCACCTATAAGCAAATGAAGAATGCACTGCAGGATTTTTTTCGCCGAAAAAATCAGCTCATTTACTGTTGCCTGACACATCTTATAACACATACAGATTCAACTAGTACACCACTGTGTCTGTCCTCCAGCTAAGGCACACAATAGTTTCACCCTCACATTATTAAAATCCTCAAAGCTGCTGTCACGGATTAAAAAAAAAGGGGGGGGGAGGTCAAAAAAGGCAACCAGATGGTTGCATGAGGCATAGCATACAAAATACAGATAAATGGTACAAAATACAGATAAATGGTACTCTACTAGTGCACTTTCAACACATGACCAAGACATTTAAAGAAATATACTATAAGATTGTTTAGTCCAACATTAAATTATTGGCCATTAAAACTTAATGTTTCTATTAAAAGGTTTTGCAATGAAACTCACATGCGCTTGGATTTAAATACCCCTCTGCAGCGTCAGCCATCTCTTAACATTATTAGAACTTTCCATGGCATTAAAGAATAAAAATGAAAGTTTGGATTATCAATATATATAGACAGTGGTTTCAGCCTTCATCAGGATTAACTGATTTTATAATTCAGTTTTAATCATGAAGCCAGTAATTTAATAAAACATTTTAACGTGACAGACTTGGATTACCATTTCTTAAGCTGCAAGAATTTCCAGAATTTAGTAGCAATGCCATTGCAGCCATGATAGAGATCAGCAGAAAGACCAAAATTTTGTTTAATTTTACAGCTCTAAAAGATGATCCTATAAAGGAATTTCATCTCTCCTCCTAAAACTTTAATAATACCTGTGTTAAGGAAATAAAATCACCAGCCACTGATAGCTGCTGAAACTCAATAGCTCTATTATATAAAACGTTTTAAAAGAAAAACACTTTCAAGAATTAGTGCAATTGCCTGAAACCAGGAAAAAAAATCATTTATGGACACAAAGCTCTAGGTCTCCATGACAGCAGCGTAAAAAATAACAGGAAGCTGAAACATGATGAGGAACAGCATAAAAATATGGTTTCTAAGTTTCAAGATCAAACCACGTCCAGCAAACACCCACTGATGGAGGCTATGGAACATGAGGGAGCTGAACATCATGACAAGCTCTCTAACTTCTCCAAAACTAAGCAGAATATCCATCTTCACATCCAGGTTCAATAGACAGCACCTTACTATTCTTATAAAGCACTGTGGGGGTGTGGGGTTTCAAAATTTTGCAGAAATTAGCACACAAGAGACTGTTAAAGAAATAATAGAGATGTAATATCAATTGAAAAGTTGAAAGAAGCAGCCCAGATATCCTTACTGTTTCTTCTTAACATCTTAACGTGTCATTAAGTCAAAGAATATCCTGAGTTGGAAGAGACCCACATGGATCACCAAGTCCAATTCCTGGACCTTCAGCTTTCCCTTTCCTTAGTTCAAAAAGGTTCTACCAAGGGCAAAACCTGAGAACTTCATGAAAGGAGCAAGCAGGAAAGCTGGGTGAGTCTGCATTCTAGGACATGCCACAGTCTTAAAATGCCTTGGTGCTATTATGACAGAGGAGAAATGTTTTCTCTTGACATTCCTGAATTTAAGTAATTACACAGTGTTAATTACACATTTCTGACAACAGCTTTTCATCTAAAGAAGTAATGCAATTAACAGTTCAGTTTAATCTTTCAGAGCATAAATTGCTTCAGCCTGATGAGATATGACGTACCTGTACCTCATTCCTAAAAGTCATGTTGTGACAAATTACCTGCCACCTACAGGAATGCACAGAAGTAATAAAAGAGCTTAGGTGTTATGGTTTAATACCTAGCCCTTCATATGGCAGCTAAAAAAACCAAATCCCAGATATATTCTTGCTGCAGGAACAGGTATTGCAAGTAGTTGCAGCATGCAGGATGATTATCACATCCTTAACAGGTCAAAACATTGAAACAAGATTTCATTTGTGCCCATTTGAGGCATCACAACACAGAGACCGTTTCTGTTTGAGCGGTGCTGAGAAGTCACACAGGATGACAGTTTAACATTTCATGTTATTTAGCCTTATATGGAAAGAAAAACCATTTTGAGAAACAGCATCAATTGTCATCAGCCAAATCTGTTCAAAATGTTAAGCTTATAGTACATTCAATATCAGTTCAGAAAAATAAAACTATATGAACAGCTTGAAAGATAGCTGTACAGTTTTAATGAACATTTGGCCTAGCAGTTTGTCTAGAAAAATATGGGTTGCACCCATACTTAGCTGAGAGTTACTGGCAAATTAGATTCAATTCAAGAAATACAGATTCACAGATTTCAGCTTAAAAGATGCTGTCAAAATCCTTATCAACTTCACATTGAAGTTAGAGCTATTTCTATTATTAAAAACTAAACATCTACTGCAAACTATTGACAGGGAAATCAGTACAATATTGTTCCATCCTTTTTTCATCGTTTTGGACCAGCATAAGAAACAGCTCACAGTAAACATATTCACTGCATAAAACTTTCTTTGGAAGGAAAAAAAAGTATGGCATATTCAATAGAGATAGCATTTTCTGACCTAACCTATAACTTCATTTTTCTCGACAATCACGCCAAGTTTAACAAGTCGTCTCCTAAGAAAAGCCCTCTGGCCCAGAATGAAGATGCTTACGTAGCCCAGGATTTCATTTCCCAACAGCTGCAGCTAAACAGTGAGAGTAAAAGGCCACGAGGTTGGCCATGCTCTGCTCTTAACACAAGTCAAGTAAGTGGTCGTGTATTTCTGGAAAGACTCTGAAAGCTAAGTCAAGACAAAAAGCTTTTAAGGAGTGGCTGTCCTGGTGCTGTGGGGACACATAAGGAGAGCTATTATGAAGAACTGTGGGGAAAACCAGCCCTGGCTTAAAAGATATATTTAATAACTCAAAACTTGTATTCAATTAATAAACATCATAGCAAGGAGTTAAATGGGAAGTGCAAGCGCTCTGAAGAGCAGACTGGCTTGGGTTGAAAGGACATTACAGATCACCTCGTTTCAACCTCCCTGCCACAGGGCAGGGTAGCCAAGAATAATTTCTAAATACTGTCACCAAGCAATTGAATAGAAGCAAAACAGACTAAACAAAAAGCCTTTACCATACCAATAACCAGCCTGCAAACTTAACAGATGTCAGATTTAACCTGTGGTACAGCAGTAACAGTCCTAACAAGTTACGTGGATTTGCTTTTAGCCAGGAACATTGCTGTTGTCTCAACCATATTGTCTCAACACTTGCACTGTCTAGTGTATGATATCCTATTTGAAAACTGTTCTGACATTACAGTTAATTCAAGATAGTTTTTATCTCCAGAGGCACTGCATTTCAACAGAGTGCATAAGAGGGTAGGTGTTGAACCTGTGTTAATTATCTCTTGGTCTTGGTGTATTGGTAATGACAAGTAGGGATGTAATGGCCTAGATTCAGCCTACCTAGCTCTACCTTTTTCCAATGTAGTGCTTTTACTTCAGCTGTTTCTCTTTCCTTAATAATCACAAGCTCCTTAAAGAAGAGGTGGCTAGAGAAGCACATCAGCAAATGTTCCTAAATCAAGAGTAGCACCTCTTTTCCAGGCATATCTATAATTGGCTCTCTAGTGGAGAAAAGCCCAGATCCTGTGGAAGAACTTTCAGCCTTCCTTTGACTCAAAGCAATTATATATATATACGATAGATTTAAATTAGAACCTCGCTTAAGGTAAGATTCAGTGAAACCTTCACAGCATTCAGTTCAGTTGAACAAATATTCCTTTTATCTCTCCTATCCCCTTACACAGCCGAAGGCATGCTTCCAGAATACAGAATTCTCATCTCTGTTCAAGCATTTACATGAATTCTCTCCTCATGATACCCAATCATGAGTTTGTATAGGACAGGCAGTCTTCAGTTCAAAAAAGGAGTTTACCCCATGTAGGCTGGAAAACGTATGCGTTCATAAAGAAAACCAAATACAACCTTTTGAAAGGTAACAGATATCTTTTCATCCAATAAGAGAAACAGAATCACAGAATGGCCAGGGTTGGAAGGGACCTCAAGGATCACGAATCTCCAACCCCTGCCACACGCAGGGCCACCAACCTCCACATTTCATACCAGACCAGGCTGCCCAGGGCCCCATCCAACCTGGCCTTGAACACCTCCAGGGATGGGGCATCCACAGCCTCTCTGGGCAGCTGTTCTAGCACCTCACCACTCTCATAGCAAAGAACTTAAGAGATGCTCTGCAGCATTCAAAGTGTATAATTTCATGGCAGGCTTTAGAAATTCTCAAAAAACATTCAGAGTTTGGTATTTAAAACAAATACAGTTTCAAGAAACATGCAGCATGTGTCTTATGCTCTTCATACATCATACTGCTGCTAAGATACATGAAGACTGGTAGTTTAATCACCAATTTGTATAAACAAAATATCTCATCTGAAGATAAAACTTGGTTAAGTATCAAAATATTCCCAAAAGTATTCTGGCACCAAGCTCATACAGAATGACAGCACTGCTCTGTAATACAAGCTACAGTAATTTGATCATTAAGTGCTCACGCAAATTAATGTGAGTCTTATAGACTGGCTCATACCAAGTTATTTCATACTTTCTTCAAGCTAAAAAGCACAAACAGTCGTTACTGTTCAACTGATAAGCAGTAATTTGTTGAGGTGGTAATCTCATTACTGTTCAGTGGCCCAGAGAAGCTGTGCATACGCCATCCCTGGAGGCATTCAAGGCCACACTGCATGAGGCCCTGGGCAGCCTAATCCAGTGAGTGTCACGCTGTGGGGGGATGGAAACCAATGGGCTTTAACATCCCTTCCAACTCAAGACATTCTGTGATTCTATGATCCTGAACCACATTCTTAATTGAAATCCAATAAACAGTTGTATCTGTCCCTTACTGGAAACGGTATCAAAGGAGGGAATCTGAAACCATCACAATTTTGTTACCAACTTGGTCGTTCTGGTAATGTACCAGTTTCAAAAAGAACTGTTAGCCCTTCAACAGTGATCATTTTATACATCCAACCCACACAAAACTGTAGGTGATATACCACAAACAGACCACTTCTAAATATAGCTATTTATTCCAAGCATTTTGATCCTGAGTTTACTGGAATGTTCAGCAGAAGAATGAATAAGGGACATTACATGCTGCACAGAATTTTATTTTTGCCTTTAAATTGGTACCCAGAAAAGACTATGCATGACAAAAGTAATCTTGTCCTTACAGCACCTTAAGCATGCTGGCAACTCTCATCATCATGTCCTAGAACACAATCCAAATGGAAGCACGCACTGTGTTTCAGATGGCAATCTGTGCCTGAATAGTTAAGAGTTATAAAGGAAGCATACATCTGTACTGTATCTTTATTTATTATTGTAGAAACATTGCCACTGAATAATTTCAGAAAATGAGTACAAGCAATGGTATTTCTTAAAAAATCATATTCAGGATTTGGGATTTTTTGTTGGTTGTACATAACAAAATTCTTCAAAGAGAATATGCCAAGAAAGAGCTTTGGAAAAATACTAGGATTTGTGATTTTCCCTTCTGCTATCTTTCGTGCACGCTTCTTGTTCAAAAGTAAGGCAATATGTTTATTGGCAGGCCCAAAGTGAAGCTGAGTGTAAGGTTTTCCCCAGGCAGCAAGAAAACAAGTTAAAAATAACACCTCAGAAAAACACATAAAGGAAAGCACTGACATTTTTTTTAGCTCAGTTCAGTGATCTGGTTTATAATATAGTTCAGAAAACTGTTTTATCATCACAACTATAGGAACAAACAGTCGCAGCACAGAACCAGAAAGGGACCCAACTAGTGTCCAGAACTTTATACCACATTTACCACAACCACATTCTACACACCCCGTATCAGACTGACCTCTAAAGCTGATACCGAAGCCACAGACTATGAATTCAGAATTTCTTTTCATGCTCCTGCTCTGATGTATTTGTACTCAGTAGAGGCCCTAGGTGGAAGGCTGACTAAATACTGCTAAAATGCATACGCACAGTGTGGGAGAGTTATTCAAGCATGAGCTTCTTATAGTGACTGACTCTCCCACATTGTGTACTGCATGTAGTTAATATCTATATGGGAGCTGGAAAAAACTCCTGTGTGAGAAAATTGATTAGCCTTCTGAAAACATTAGCTTCTATGATCCCTGCTTAAAACGCGAAAATGTGATATAGGATTGTCTGACATCTGATTTCTGGAGGAAAAAAGTATAAAAGAAAAAATAGAGTTAGTACAGAAAATCATCACAAAGTGTAAAAATGACAGGGATGACATTATTGCATTATGCAAAGTGAGTGCCATTAGGAAAGAATGATAAAATAACTTACTTAAAACGAAGAACAAACACTTGGAGAAAAATAATGAACATGTATGCATCTTTTTCATGCACCAGCTGTCTAACTGTTGGGAGGGGTGGGGGGAGAACCTACTGACACAGAACTGCAAACTGCTGAAAAGAACAAATGCTCTTTTGTGCTTAACTAATGTAGTGATAACAAGCAGTGCTGAGGGCCTCTTCCAGCTCTGATAGTTGGATGCACTGAGTGAATGTGTTTTTCTCCTCAGTCATTGATTACACTGGACTTTTCTTAGTCTCCCTTGCTGAGAAACATACAAACAATAACACAAGAGTGGGAAACAAGAATGTTTCTTACTTAGAACTTCAGAAGGCACTTTAATAGAGAAGTCTCCCGTTCATGCCTATATCAAGTAAGATACTAATGAAAGAAGCTCAGTTACTTGCCTGTTGAAGACTAATGAGCTTGCCTACACCATTAAGTGTTCATTTGTAATTAGTTTTCATAAATATACAGCACAGCTATTTTAGCACCAAAGACTACTTCGCAATTCTGCATTACTTAAATGCGAAGCATTCTTGCCTTTTTTGAGCACCACATATTAGAAATGAATTCAATATCAATTCTTACTATGTATGACGAGAAAAGAAAGAATAACACACTTGAAATTCCATGAAGAATATCAGAATAAGAACTGTAAGCAGCCACCTCCAAGCTGAAGCTCCAGTTAAGTTGCATTAGCTTGAATATAAAAAAGTTAGAGACATGGCACCTTAGGTTTTCATGGATCTGTATTGAGAAACCATGAATTCTGAACCATTACAGTATTTCATAATACTTTTTAGTCATATTTATTTCTGTTACAGATAGGAAATTGAGAGCTAGACCGTGTAACATGTTTATCAAGAGGACATAGCTTTAAGTGAGGCCTGAGAGTCTACGCTAGGATTTTAAGTTTTCAGATTTTTATACGTTTTCCACTTCAGTTTTCAAATTTAAAGGAAGTCTTGCATCAGTGTGTCAGGCTTTATCTGTAGTATTTGGCTCTCCTGTAATGCAAATAAATAGTACAATCTAGCACTAATAAAGATGAAGATAGCAAAAGAATAACCTTTATATAATTACCAGTCCTATTATAACTATATTCACCAACAACGTTAAAACACAATTATATTACAATAAATCCTTAAAAGCTTGACTGTCTTCCCAATATTTAACTACCCACAAACTTGTAATATTCCTCACCACACCATGTCTGTTTTACCAAGCACAACATTATTACACACATCTTCAGGTACTCAGGACATCAGGAGCTATGAAAACTAAAGCTGTATCACACTTGGGAGGTCTAAACCTAGAGAGCACAAGAACCTTTAATGAGTCTTGTACAAGGAAAAATAGAACAGCACCCTTCTCTTCCCATGAACAGATAAGAACCAGTGTTGGCAAAATGCACCCTTCTAGGTAATACACCTACAACCAGAATGGAGTAGGCTGCCTCTTCAATCCAGTCCGACACCTTCAGCAGTACCAGATTATGGTCATTAAGGTGTGTAAGCAAGACAGAATATCCTGCTTCAAGAATGAAAAGCCAGCATGACCAAGCCAGAAGAGATCAACTAGGGAGTACCTGACACCGTTGGATTTTGCCCAAGGCCTGCTACAGCCAAACAGATTTGTACAACCACCAGATTGGCAAAATACAGCATAAATTCAGACAGGTTGCACTACATACATCCATCAATGAACATACAGTAAACAACTCTTTTAGAAGATAACAATAATTCAATCTTGCAGAATCAAAAGACTTATGGCATGATTCAAATAGCTTAGTAGTAGAATATTTCAAGTTGGTAGTATGAAATCTCATTGCTAGGCATTCAATCAAGCATAAGTAAAATACCAATGATTCCATCTGATTCAGCAGCTAATAAGAAAGCTTTTAATTTCAAGCTAATGCTCACTAAATTTCAGAATGCACAATTGCAACAGAAGTTCTCAGTGCCAAATACAGCAACATTATTTGTGTCCTGCAAGAGCAACAAAACAACTGCTAGCAAACCAGAAACAAGGGCATAGAAGCTGGGAGTAAAAAGAGACAAATATAACAACTGTTATGCAACTACTTTTTAACTTACCAAAATCTGTGCTGAATCTCAGAAGACAGTGGAAGTAAATTCTACCCTGTCCTCATAAGTTCTATTTTTCTAAGCTTATGCTTGCTCTATTCTAACTGAAGCTTTAGCTTTTGGCACAGCTGATTAGAAAAACTGATCAGCTCTGCTTGTGTAGGATGGGCAAAAACCTTCATGCTAGATATTAGTTGATTTAAAAAGCAGAACAAGCTAAAAATTCTTGCATGACTGGCCACCGAGTAGATACAGGGACTGAGCAGGAGAAAATAATTTATTCTGAAGGATAGAAAAAAAACCTGACAAACAGAACGCTAACTGGAAGACATGGTATACATTTATGAGCAAATCTACTTTTGTTTATGTAAATTACACTGAAGTATCAGAGAGGGGGTGGTACAGAGGTGGCTGACAGCATTAATTTTTAGGCTGAGTAGATCATCTATTTTACTGTATTACATAAGGTTGGGTTGCAAAGCACATTAAAGTCAACGGACTTCATTTACTTCAGTCTTGCAATGTGACCCAGAATTTAAATGGTATGATTGCTTGCTTTGTAAGCACAGGGTCTGTAAAACTTCCAGCTTGCAGATGAGATTTCCCTTCCCAGAGCTGAACCATACTGACAAATTAAATGACTCTGTGGATTACATCCCTTCTTAAGCAGAAGTTATCCTCGGTCTTACCTGCACATTTTCTTCTGTAACTTGAATTTCAGCAGTGTAAATATAATCAATAAGTATCCTTAGGGTCCAGCCATCAACTTCCTTTATTCGAATTCTCTTCGCTCGGCTTTCACTCATCTCACCTACAAATATATTTTGATCATTAAGTACGTTAGGTAGAGATACAGGACAAATTCAACACTTTAATAGTAATTACTCTTGACAACAGCAGAAATTTTTGTGTATGATCAGTTGTAGTAATAAAGCCATTTAAATAAGAATTCAATTTCTTTCCTTCTTCCCTCCCTCCAAAGAGAAAGGAAGATTTTGTTGTTACCATCACATGAATGCTACATGGGTTAATACTTTTACTGCAGATGATTCATTTTCACCTGTTTACAACATCAGTAAAATATTATTTTACATTATACCTAAATAAGACTATTCAAATGCAGACAAAAATGTTTTGCTGGCAAACCAACCTATCACATACTCTTGATTTTTTAACTTCTTAATCTAAGGAACAAGCCAAATGCAATCTAGAGTCACTGAATTTTAAAAAAGAAAAGAAAATCTATCCCCACAGAAGGCTTAGCATACATATTTCTTCACTTGCCTGCTTATTATTCCCTTCACAATTTCACTTCTGCTTCAGCTCTAACAGTTAAAACTCGAACTAAGATAAAATGGTGAGCATGAAAAAACTCGTTGGACCTCATTTTGTAGAGGCTGACACATTGGCCATATGCCACAACTGATCTTCATAGAAAGTCCTGCAAAATAGCTTCCACTTCCTAATATCTGATAGAATCATAGAATCTTTCGAGTCTGAAGGGACTCTGAATGGTCATGTAGTCTGACTCCCCTGCAATGAACAGGGACACCTACAGCTAGATAATGCTCTCGAAATGCATTATGTTTGTATTTGAAATCATTGTCTAAAGATAAATTTTGAAGAAAAGACTACAAGCTTCTCCATAGTGACCAACCATATGTCTGGACATCTGAGACCTGTAACCCTTTTCCCACAGAGATGTGAAGTACACTGGTTATAGACATAAAACTTTCACCTTGGAAAAGTACACCATGACCTCTGGATACATACATCTGTTATTCTTCTATATCAGATATATTATTTCTTCCTCTAAGCATCCAGAGGAAAGGGTATCGAGAGGTAGGAAATTTAATCTACACAGTAATAAAAGTAGACAGGACACGGAAGTGAACCAGTAGATGTTTAACATTACTGATATCTCCTTACTGAAGTACACACATTTTTGTTGTTTGTTATCTTGTGGTCTTCTAGGAACAACAACAAACAATGCACCCAGCTCATCACTGACAATTTTATTACTGTTACTCACGCCTTTATTTATTTTTTTTTTTTTTAAGCTGAACACTAAGGAATGCATTTTAAAATCAACTCTTTAGTCGATGGAAAGCATATAAGACCACTTATAGAAATGTATTTCTGCTTAATGGCAGCGCTTAATGTTAGAGTTCTGGAAAGCACTGGTGATGAACCACATGAAAGAGCAAAATTCAGCTCCCATAGAACTTCCTTTTCTGCTGCTCTTCTGAAACATTTCCGTACACCTGTGAAAGATCACTGCAGTGTATTCTTCGCAGAGTCCTGTATTTGAAGCTTAAGCTACTTTTTTGACACAGATTAAACCTATTGATCTTCAGAGCATGCAAGCAGCAAGTCATTTATTATGCAAGCTGCTGTGGAGGTGGTCCTTTGGGAAAACTGTATGTAGGCGAGCAGAGTTTGATATTCTGCAAGCATATTAGTTTTGTTTTCAGATTTTGTGTCAAGGCTTCTAAAGCCATGGATAGGCATCTTCTCTATTTAATTACAGAGTTCAGCATCCATGGAATGGGAAAAAAAAATTCTTTCATGCTAGAAGGACATGTAGTTTTCCTATGATGCTGGATCAGTCCTCTCATGATCCAGACTTTGTTTAACAGGTCACACGCAGATAACCACTGACCCACTTGCTCAGCATTCTTAGTTTAGAATGCAACCTTCTGAAGAACTCATGTCATAGGCAGCTGCACCACAACATCTTCACAGAGTTGTCAGTGACATAGAAAGGAAAATATTGGGCTGGTCCATACTCCTAAACATGAGCAGCAGAGCAAAAACGGAGCTGAAGTTATCAAAAGGCCATCTAAAAAGCTAATATTATACAGTAACATAAGGAAGGTGTGTGTTTGCTTGCTTTGCTGTTTTGTTTTTTTTCATAGAATTTTACAAATGGAGAATAGAAGAAAGCAAGTAATTGCCTAAGGATAACTGCTGTGGCAGAACAGAAAGAAATGCAGGTCACCTTTGTCTCAAGTCAGGCTATAGGACCACGGAAGTGCTCCTTCATTGATGTTTTATAATCTTTTCCTCTAACCATTTAAGCATATTTAATTTAGGATTACAACCAGTATTTCTGAAGAATTCACAGGAAAAAAATATCCCTTGTAACACAGTCCAGGACATTTAATCTTTATTCCCTTCTGGTCTTACTTACAAGATCAATGTTATTAACTTATTAAATTGTGTAACTTTAAAAGACAGTAACTCTTTCTTTCTGGGTATTTAATAAGACTACTTCTGCCACTGCAAGCACAAACTGGAGGGAAAAAAGAGTCGTAAGTTTTGGTTGCAGCTAATGCTGTATCTTGTCCTGCATTGCTGTGATTACCTAATGACTCAGAAAAAGATGAAAGCAATCTGCAAACATGTGCCTAGAGTGAAGCTTCTAGTTTTTAGTCAAGAGCAGGTAACCTTGTAGTTGTTTCAACTATCAAACTTACTTGAACTTGCAGATTACTGGATTAGAATACAACTCCTCCTGGGAAGTATCAACTCCAGAATTCACAGAAATAATTATCATGAACTCTGGGATTATTTCTGTGGAAAATAGCTAAAACACACTGACAACAAACTTGGTCTTTGCTAAACACAGCATATAACAGTAATATAAAATCCACTAATAAATTTTGAAGCCAAGCCTGATTTCTATTTAAATTCCCATCAATTTGGTTCACCAACTATACAAACACTGCCACAGATGCATGAAGTTCTCACTCTTTCCTCAGACAAGTGTTCCCAGCTCCCACATCACAGGGGGTCAGTGTAGACCTACCTTTGAAAACACAAAACAAGCAAAACTTCTCAAGAGGGAGCAAAGGAAGGGAAGAATTGTGGTCTCAGTGATTTTGTTCAGACTGCCATTGCATTTGCACTCCTAAAGGGGAATAAACTTCTCTATAGAAAGGGCAGTCAGTGGCAAGCAGAAGTGCCTTAACCAGGCTTTTGTAAGCCACAAAAAGGATAATACAGAACCACACCCTGAGTAAAGAGTATTGTTGTTGTGAGAGTCAGTAGAAAATAATCTTTAACACAGAACTACTTTCTTCATTATTTAGGTGATGAACTACAGAAACAGTTGTTTAAATTTTCCACTTCAGAGAAAGTACAAAAGTTAAGAAGGAATCTGTGTCAGTCATCTGGAATGTTTGTAACAACCACAGATGCAAATCTCAATTACTTGAAGAATTGTTATTTAAATGGAAAGTCTATAAAGCATTTGTTTCTGCTAGTAGTGACTCCTCTTTTAGCTTTGATTATATCACAGTATGCGTGCATAATATCAAGACTGTACTGAACTACAGATTTCTTTAGTTTCATTGAAGTGCTTGCTAATAATCACCTGCTTCCCAGTACACAACAGTATGTCAAATTATATCATTCTTCCAACTGCATGCAATGAGAATTATTAAAACTTCATTTTGCTTGTATACTGGCACGTTGAGAGTCATTTTTTTTCTTCCTACTTTTCAGCCTGAAGACTGAAGTAAAACATAACAGAGAATTCTCTTAATTTCAAGCAGTCAACTTTAAGAATCAAACCAGCACAAGATTTTAAAAGAAATAGATAAAACTTCAGAAATTAATTTTAAAATGTACTTAATACCATTCTCACTTTGACACAAAATTCCACATGTCATTTATAACCGTCATGAAATTAAACCCACAGTACAGCAATTCAGCTGTAGGGTACTATGAATCTGACTAAGCCTTGCAAGCCTTCTGGCATTCCTGGAGCAACTTGGCCAGGATGGAGCAAGCAGAGGCAGAATCAAGCCTGCTCTGAAAAGTTGTGGCAATGATGCAGAGCACATCTGTCACAAAGAATTATCCTGAGAGTAGTGAAACATGCACTGCAGCTACAGGCTGCCAAAGCCTCAGAAAGCTTTCGTATCTATTAACAGCCTAGAACATACAGTGGCTGAAGAATGCAGCAGTAGTTGTTAAAGGACATAATTTACTTCAGAATTCAGATGAAAGTTATTTTAACCATACTTTGTACAAGTTAGATTATTGCAGCTTTCAGAAGTGTAACCACTCTACTATTCCCAGCTTACCTGGCATGTAAATTATTTTAAATAATGAATACTTTTAAAAAGTATTTGCAATGCTAGCAGATTAAATTGCCAGTATGTCCTCAGATTGCAAGCAAATTCATCTTTAAAAGTTCCCGCTGCCTTACCTACAAATTTAAATGAGATCCTAAAAAGCAGAGGCCATACAATGTTGTGAATAACACGGTTGGATTGGATTAGAACACAGTAAATACTGAAATATTTGTTACCTGTAAACATGGCATGGAAGTAGGGGCTGCAGGCGGCCAGCACAACTCTGTGCGCTGCAATTTCCATGTCTTCAGCCACTATCGTCACATCACACAGCAAGTTTTGACTAGTTAGAAACATCAGAGAAAGTCATTTCACACATGTGAACCACAGCAAAACGGTATAAAATAACATATCATTTCTCCCTCCGTGCCCTCAGAACAGGCAGGCTTACAAGGTTGATAAAGCACTGTTTTTAAATGTGCTACAAAATGGCATGGCTGTTCCTCAGAAGGCATGCAGGGGGTGCTTGGGTATACACAACTTTCCAAAAGTCAGACAACTGAATTGTGATTTCTTCCACAAATAATTTTCCTGCACTGAAGAACAGAAATTGACATCAGCCCAGTTTTATAACCTTCTCATTGGAAGGCTGGGCTTCTTCGAACACCTGCAATGAAATAAAGACTTGGATATACACAAAAAATTAAGTTAAGAAATAAGACTTTACAGATAATGCAGAACCCAAAAATTCAGTTGTGATGCTTCTGTCACTTTTCATTGGAAACTCATACCTACTTAATTGTTAAAAAATCACTATACTTTCTGCTTTCCAAGCATTTATCATATTAACAGTAGCAACTGTTTTTTTTTTTTTCCTCACTCAAGTTAGTTTACAATTTACTGCATTTATGTCTTGCTCAACTTTTTATCTTCATTACATCCATCTGCATTTCAGCCTTTGCAATTTCCTCCCTCTTCTACTGCAATAATACAGTATCTCTTTAGAGCCATGCATGGCACAAATGTTTCCAGCAGTTTGCAGCCATTAGATGTACTGCTTCTAGTTAAATCCACCACAAAGCATACTCTTTATAATTTAATTTTCCACAATAGGAAAAAAAACCATACAAAACGCAAAAAGCCTACATTATCCCAGCATCTACCCAGCCAAAGTCACAGACATCTTTTTTCTTTTCTTCCTATTTTAGCAGTCTCTCTGTAGAAGTAGCATATAAATGACATAATGCAGAGCCAGGGTAACACAACAAGGGATGAGGGAGACAGCATGCCTTAACAGCATGTATTGCTTAAGGAAAGAGCTAGAGCTGTGTGTCAATCCAATTGCCCTTATTCTCAATATATTTGAAATACATGTTTTTTGTGTGTGTGGTTTTTGTTTGTTTGGGTTTTTTTTTGTTTGTTTTTTAAACCACCTTTCCAGAATATATATGGTAATTAGAAGGCAAGCCTTCTGACAGTCCCAAAAATAGGGTCACAAAGATGATCAGAGGGCTAGAACACCTCACCTACAAAGAAAGGTTGAGGAAGCTGAGTTTGTTCAGCCTGGGGCAGAGAAGGCTCTGGGGAAACCTCACTGTGGCCTAAAAGGACTAAAAGAAAGCTGGAGAGTGACTCATTACCAGGGAGCACAGAGATAGGACAAGGAGGGTAACAGCTTTAAACTAAAAGAGGGGAGATCTAGATTAGATATTAGAAGGAAATACTTTACTCAGAGGGTGGTGAGCATTGGCACAGCTGCCCAGAGAAGCTGTGGATGCCCCATCCCTGGAGGTATTAAAGCCCAGGTTGGATGGGGCCCTGGGCAGCCTGATCTGGTGGGTGGCAGTCCTGCCCATGCAGGGAGGTTGGATTTAGATGATCTTTAAGGGTCCCTTCCAACAAAACCACTGCATGTTTCTTTGATAATCTGCAACTACAACACAGAGCACCAACAAAGATTCAGGTAAGCAGTTGCATTTCTCTTCTTACAGAGAACTGTCAGCCAAACTGCTCAGATCTTTACATCGGTCTCAAGAAAATACTGTAACTGCTCAGCCTCTGCAATCATGCAATTTCTTTGACCAGAGCCTCAAGAAAGCAAGCCTTGTGGGGACCACACACCAAAAATCTTGGCAGCCACAACTAAAATTGTGGTCACACTGCAACCACAGCACTAGACTTTTTTTTTTCCCTTTTCAGCTCAAAATCTATAGCAACTACCTAAATCTCTTTAGTGCGTGTAACACTATAAGGTGATGGAAAATACAGTGATAATAGTGGGGTAGCAAAGTCTTTGGCTGCAGCAAATGAGGATGAGCCAAACGCAGCAGTCACAGACATAAAAATGAAGGAAAAAATTGCTTACCTTTGAAAGGCCTCAGGTAGGCAGGGATCTCCAGCAAGATAACCTTGCCTTCACTGCCAGCCCTTAAATGAGGTCTGGGAAGGGGTGGATCCTGGCTCCAACCTGAGCTGGCCCTGCCTTCCCTCCAGGTGCTCAGTCACTGCTTCAGACTTAGCACTTCCACTACAGTGTGCAATATGGCTATTATTTTAAAAAGCCATATAATATAAAGTAATCCAGACCAGACCACATCCAGATTAAGCAGAGAATTATGAGAAGCTTCGGAACAATCGTTAAATTTATCATACAAAAACTGACATAACCACAACGCTAAGAAAAAAAAAAAGGTTACCAGTCACCACCACTAATTACCCAGCTTCCTCAGACACTGCTGTTTAATCTGCCAACAGTAACAAAAGGTTTTATTCTCAGCTGAACAGAAATATCAAAGCTATCCAAGCCAGAAACAACAGAATTACATCAACACAAAATTCCAGCTGATTAACTACACAGCACTACATTGACACAGCAACTTAGTGTAGTCCCAATACATCTCTTGCCTGGAACAGCATTAGGTGACCATGCCTTTTGCTTCTATAAACTGACAAATTTGTCAACTATTAGACAAAGAAACAAATTTACCAACTAACAGGACACTCCTTACAAGCACCCTGTGGCTCCCACAGCAACTCAGCACATTCCACTCAGTAACTTTGTTTAGAAGAGTTTGCTTTCTGAAGCAATGTTATAATAATCTTCTAGCACAGAGTGACTGAACAAACAGAACCATGGTGGTATGCCATCTTCGTGGATGAAGGGAGAAAATAAGAGATGGAAAAAAAAAGGATAGATTTATGAATAACTACTGCTTACTAACGTGGGTTTATACAGAGGAAGGTCGTTACCCATATCTTCAAAATATCTTGAAAGAGTCTTGTCTGTAAGAATGGCAATTTTAAAAAATATAGCTAAGGTCAGATTCCATTGTGAAAAAAACAAATCATAATTAAGAGCAAAGATAGGCACTATAGTTAAATTATTTTTGTGTCAAGAACTAATTAGCTATCCTAATGATCTGACTCACTGCTGAGGTGACAGTGAGTAATGAAATGACAGAAATTACCAAGGACAATATTACCCAAGTTTGTCAAAATGTGAAGGTTCAAAAACCCTCTTAGGAGCTAACAGAACCAGGCAACTTGGTGGTAGCCAGAAGTGTAATACTACTTCATGGACACGAGCATTCCAAACATAACACGTTTTAGACACTGCAGCAGACAATTTCTTCACTTCACTTTCTAGAAAGTGTTCCTCTGGCAAACACTGTCTTGTGCCATATTAATAAAAAAAACTGAGATAGAAACCATTTTAAGTAGTCAACAAAATGAAAAATTTTTACTTGATTAATGCCAGATCTTCATTTAGAGTAAGGAAGTCTGAAACATACCTACAGTGTAGTAGCTTATTATTTCAAATTGAAATAAATGCAAAAATTAACGTTTCTAATCTCATCAGCATTTTAAAAGGTGTACTTGGCTTAAACAGCAAACTCTGCTGCAACAACTTTATGAAATAAGAAATAAAGTTGAGGTTTGCATGGCAATGTTTCTGTTCAAACTTCAACTATTTATAAATGTAAGAAAATTGTTCAAACTGCTTCTACAGCAATCCCAATTTGAGTAACCATGGAAACAAAAGTATATTCTGAAAATAATCCATGGTCTTCAACAATGCATTCTGCTGGAAGACCATGCATGTTTCACTTGCAACACAAGGCTCCTTGCTCCATGTATGTTTTACTTGCAACACTGATGTATTCTAAGATTCATTTGGGGAAACTGGTCTTCATCCAAACTCTCACATTATATACCTTTATACAGTATCAGTTGCTGTTGTTTTTATAAGGTAAAACTTCTCCAGCTTTTAATTTCATACGGGAAATAACAATGGGCTACAGGATTTTTACACACTCCAGTATCACCTATGCTGCAGAAACATCTTATTTATTTTCTCTATTGTTGCAGTTAGCTATAAAGCTGAATTACTGGCAGTGATAGTTGAGAGTCCTAATTACCAGAGCTCAGTTGTGAGATCTAATTACCAGCTGTCACACATTTCAACACCATCTCACCTCCTCATATGCAGAAAATAAATCAATATGGGTGCTAAGAGCAGCATTAGCACCAGTCCTCCAGTTTTGCTGAAACTGATGGTAGTATCACTCAAGGTCTTACAAAAGTTTATCTAAACATCTTTCAATATTTGATATGGGAGTTCATGAATTGCTCCCAGTGGGTGTGCAAAAGATACCTAAGAAAAGAAAGAATACTATCAGTTGGTTTTACATTTGTTAGACTGGGACCTATGTCTCCAGCTTACTATGTTTCCAGCTTGCAGAGCTCCACAAAAATCAACAGCAGATATATAAAGAGCTTCAGCCTCAATTAGAAAGTCACAATCTACACAGGATCAACACAAAAGACAGGATCCATAGTGTCTTATTAAATACACCCTCTTTGCATTCTTCAAGCTCAGAAACCTAGTTGCAATTAACTTACAAAGAGCAGAAACATGGTGCACCCATCACAACTGTGATCACTTGACTATTATTCAGCTGTCACTTCATTGTATATATAATCTTTCTCATCAGCTACACTTCAGGAATTCTATGTTCCATTTTTAGAACTTCATAAATGTAATTGAAACTAAACCTGTTTTACAGACTCCAGGCAGGTGTATACAGTGAATTAATACCTTCTTAACTCATTCATAACTTTAAAAGCTTTCTTCATGTGCCACGGATTCACTGTAACAGGACAGTGAATTTCAGTGTTATCATCTTTCAAATCCAAAGGCTTCTGATGGCAAAGCTTGGTGCATCTGGAAAAAAAAAAAAAAAGTTTTAAAAAAGTCAAAAGGTTAATATTCCTACTCCCTCAGATTATCACTCTGTTTTTGCCACCTTTGTCCTTGGGAGAGTGTGAATGGGACTTGCACATCAGTTTATTCTTTACTCCAGATGATTCTGCTTTTCCTTTTACCGACAGCAGATGATAGAAAGGGAAGCAGGTAAGATTCTCTATCTAGTAATAAGATAGTGACTAACACTACTAAGGTTTACAGAAGCATTCAGGGCTAACAATAAGCTCCACTGTGGAAAACACAAACAAATGCCCTAGAATACATCCGATACATTCTGAAATAAGGATAGAAGCAGTGGTCCAGTAACTTCTAGTCTACCACCAGTACAGACTGGCAGAACACATTCCATCAATTTGGTCTCTGAAAGCCAAAAAAAAACAGAGCTGAGCTCTGTGTGGCCTCTGGAACCTTGCTTACTGTTTCACACAGCTTCCAGGTCATCTCCTCTGACAGGAAGGCTGCACGATGACTGCTTTAATTCTTCAGGCTTTCCCTAGCAGAATGGTTTTGCTTACCCATTCATTGTACCAAAAAGCAAAAGTGACCAGTCTCTTAGTTCTTCTTGCATCCAGAAACAGTATCAAAATTGCAAGAGGAAAAACCAAACAGCTATATCACTAGCTCTACCTACAATTCACTCTTAATATAAGAAATAGCTAAGTTCTAGATACAAAGTTCCATAGGAAAACAATTATGTTGAACTGTCCAAATGGCAAACACATCTTTTAATCCAAGTCAATAAGTTTGGTGTTTACAATCACAATGCAAATTACCTCATTAACCTACTTAGATAATACCTAGCATCAATAACGTGTCCACCTGTACTATCATAACTTTATTCCAAACTGGAAATAAGCAAAATACATTTAGGCATTAAAGTCAGTAGCGGTGGGCAACCAGCCCTGGTGCATCAGGGATCTGATTTCAGATAAAAACCTGACTTACCTGCTTTGAGCAAGAATCAAACTTAGCACATGCACTGACACCCAGAATTCCAACCCCCCCCCATCACAGAATCATTTGATTTGGAAGAGATCTTTAAAGGTCATCTAGTTCAACTCCCCTGCAATGATGAGGGACACCTGCAGTTAGATTAGGCTGCTCAGAGCTCCATCCAGCCTGATCCTCAGCGTCTCCATCCACCACACCTTCAGGCAATCTGTTCCAGTGCTTCACCACACTTGCCATAAAAAAAAAACACCTTACACTCAACTTAAAACCTCCCCTCTTAGATTGAAACCATTTCCCCCTGTCCTATCACATCAGATTCTGCTGAAGAGTCTGCTCCTTCCTTCTTGTAGCCCTCCCCTCTAGATACTGACAGGCTGCTCTCAGGTCACCTCATAGCCTTCTCTTCTCCAGCCTGAACAGCCCCAGCTCTCTCTGTCTGTCCTTGTAGGGAATGTGTTCCATCCCTGGGATCATTTTTGTGGCCTTCCTCTGGACGCACTTCAACATGTCTCTCCTGTATAGAATCACAGAATGGCCTGGGTTGAAAAGGACCACAATGATCATCTCGTTTCAGCCCCCTGCTATGTGCAGGGTCGCCAACCAGCAGACCAGGCTGCCCAGAGCCACATCCAGCCTGGCCTTGGATGCCTGCAGGGATGGGGCATCCACAACCTCCTTGGGCAACCTGTGAACAGTGCCTCACCATCCTCTGTGTGAAAAACTTCCTCCTCATATCCAACCTAAACTTCCCCTGTCTCAGTTTAAAACCATTCCCCCTTGTCCTATCACTACCAACCCATGGAAACAGCCGTTCCCCCTCCTGTTTATACAGGAGTACTTGCTCCCTTCAAGTACTGGAGGGCCACAATGAGGTCTCCCCAGAGCCTTCTCCAAGCTAAGCAAGCCCAGTTCCCTCAACCTTTCCTCATAGGAGAGGTGCTCCAGCCCTCTGATCATCTTAGTGCCCTCCTCTGGACTCATTCCAAGAGTTCTGCATCTTTCCTGTACTGGGGGCCCCAGGCCTGGAAGCAGTGTTGCAGATGTGGCCTCACAAGAGCCGAGTAGAGGGGCACAATCACCTCCCTCTCCCTGCTGGCCACCCCTTTTTAATGCAGCCCAGAACACTGTTGGCCTTCCGGGCTGCAAGCGCACACTGCTGGCCCTTGTCCAGCTTCTCGTCCACCAGGACCCCCAAGTCCTTCTCCGCAGGGCTCTTCTCAAGGAGATGCTCCCCCAGTTTGTATAAATACAGTCTTCACAAAGAACGGCCAACAAAGTAAGATCCCTCCACGGAACTGACACCAGTCACCACTTACTGCACTGTACCATGGCACAGCAACGCCAAGTTTCTTGCTCAGTTGTTAGAATGATGCAGTTCGCGGCCAAAAGGAACCAAGTGACAAAGCAAAGAGCACGGACACGAGTTGTCGTGCAGAGGGAAAGAAGACGCCACCTGGTATACTCCTTAATTCTGTGACATACGCAGCGATGAGCATCCAAAAAACACCACGAATCAGCGAGAGATCGGCGAGAGCAGTTCAAAGCGCTGCCGACTAACGGGCCGGCAGAGCCCTCCGCTAATTAAACCGCCGAGTTATCGAGTGTGACACGAGGAGGCGGCACCTCCTTCCATCCCCACGAGCACAGCGGGTGCCGGACGGACACATCCGCACACACAGTACGTGACACACAGGTGCGCTCGGAGCGGCGCAGGAGAACGGAGCTGCCCAGGAGCCCGGAGCCGCTCTCCCCCACGCTCTACCGGAGGGCGGCCGGGATGCAGCGCAGCCCCGCGTTCCTTTCCTTTTCTCCCGCACAGCCGCTGACTCAAACGAGAGAGCGAACAGCATATGGAGAAATCACGAGGAAAATAATAAAAAAAAAAATTTAAAAAAACACTAAATCTCCCATAGGGGTGAGGCCCGCCCGCAGCCCGCAGCCCTCACCGCGTGGTTCAACCGAGCTCCGCCGCCGGTCCCCCATCCCCAGCCAGCGCTCGGGCCCGACTCCGAGCCCGCAGCCCGCCCGCCCGCCTCCCGCCGCACTCACACGGGCGGCAGCAGCATCTCCATGGCGGCTCCGCTCGGCCTTCCTCCGGGTAACGCGGGCGCCGCGCGCTGCCGCCAGCACCATGCCAGCCGCTGCCGGGTGCCGGCTGCGCCCGCCCGGCGGAGCCCCGCTGCCCTCCGGCCCGCCGGGAGCCGCCGGCGCTGCCCACTTCCGGGGCCCCGCCCGCAGGAGGGCCGGGCAGCAGCGCGCAGCCGTAGTGGAGCCGTGCGAGCAGCCGGCCGGTGGAGGGTTCGGTACCTGTCGGCAGCCCCGAGGTGACGCTGAGGAATGGGCTGGGTGAGGGAGGGCGGTGTGTCTGTGTCTGGATGCTGCTGCTTTGTTTGTTTTGTTTGTTTTTAATAATATATGTCATCTCATTTGTGTCCAGGTCTGGAGCACCCATTGCAAGAAAGACAGGGAGCTGTTGGAGAGGGTCCAGAGGAGAGCCACGAAGATGATCAGGGGGCTGGAGCATCTCCCCTATGAGGACAGGCTGAAGGAGCTGGGCTTGTTCAGCCTGGAGAAAAGAAGGCTGCGGGGTGACCTCATTGCAGCCTTCAGTACCTAAAGGGAGCCTACAAACAGGAGGGGAATCAACTCTTTGAAAGGGTGAGTGACAGCAGGACAAGGGGAAATGGTTTGAAGTTAAGGGAGGGGAGGTTGAGGTTGGATGTCAGGGGGAAGTTCTTTACAGAGAGAGTGGTGAGGTGCTGGAACAGCTGCCCAGAGAGGCTGTGGATGCCCCGTCCCTGGAAGCCTTCAAGGCCTGGTTGGATGGGGCCCTCGGCAGCCTGGTCTAGCATTAAATGAGGAGGTTGGTGGCCCTGCATGTGGCAGGGGATTGGAGCTTCATGATCTTTCCAACCCTGGCCATTCTGTGATTCTGTGATCTCTGGAGGCCCCTTCCAAACCCTACAGTGCTGTGATTTTAGTTCTAGTCACTAATTAGGTTAGTTTCTTATGAAAGCTAATGAAATGTTAAACTAAATGCATTTTAATTTATAATATAATGTTTGCCGATCTCTTTCGTGGAAAATGCAATTTTAGTTTCCTCAAGTCCTCCGTGTTGATGGTTGGTTTGGGAACGCTTAAAAAAAATTAAATGTATTTCCACAGGGGGGTTTTCTAAATGAAATCATCGCTGCTGTCGGTGCTGTTTTTATGAAGCCTGGGCTTTGCATTCTTGAATTTGTCTCAACAGATGAGCAGATCTGCCGCTGGATTGTGTTGGAGAAGACGAGCTGCTTGTTAAAGATTTGAAACAAACAACAAAACCCACTTACATGGCAGTCAGCTCCAAAGGGATCAGCTGTAGGAGTGCACGCTCAGCTGAAGCATTCAAGTGTCCCTGTGTGCTTGTCTCATGGTGCTGGTGAGGTCTGAGCCCATCAGTTGTGCCCATGGGAGGTTGGTAGTGCTGGTCACTGTCATGTCACACGTTCACGTTTCTGTATCCCAGGGTAAACTCATAAGGCAAGCCCCCTAACTCTTAGCTATCCATGAGACCCAAGTGAATCTTACTAGTAATAGACTGCGCTGTGTTGAGAGATCCAAGATCATTGGATTTACTGAGAAAATTCAGTCTTGTGGTTAAGTCTGCCCTTGTAACATTTGGACCCTTCCCACTTGTTATAGTGTTCAAAAAGAATGCTGACAATGCTTACCAACAATTGCATAGTTCTTCAGATATACTGACACTAAAAGTACTCTGCTAATAGAAGCTACACCTCAGCAAAGTACATCTATTGAAAAGGAAGTCATGCCAGCAAAGCTCTGCATTCTAGCAAGCTTGTTCCACAAGTTGGAGACCTACACGTGAAAAGCAATCCTAGTAAAAATGAATGCAGCTGCATATGAGCATTTTTAAGGGATTGCTCACCATGCTGCTGTGGTCACACAAGAATAAGTCTCTTATCAGGTTGGAAATTGAAATGAGGAATAGCAAAACAGCTGCTATCAAAAATAAATGGCACTGTGACTAAAGTTAGTTAAATATGACAAGACACGAATAAAAATTTTTAAATATTTTCTAGCATTATTCCTCCTTGAATAATTGCACCAAGAATCACAGAACTGTGGGGGTTGGAAGGGACCTCTAGAGATCATTGAGTCCAGCCCCTTTGCAAAGTAGCCTCCCTACAGCAGGCTGCACAGGTAGGCATCCAGGCGGGTCTTGAAAATCTCCAGAGAAGCAGAATCCACAACCTCCCTGGGCAGTCAGTTCCAGTATTTCATCACCCTCACTATGAAGAAGTTCCTTAATGAAAATAAGTGATTTCTAATATTTATCCTTAGAGTTCATGTTGCTTATAATAATAACGATAAAAATGAGTAGTTAGGAACTGGGTTTTCAGAGTTTGGACATGACATCATTCCCTAAAAGACTTGATATAGCATGTAGTCTAGTGAACAGGCTTTAAATGATCCAATCCTAGTTTTGGAAAAGAGAGCCAACAGTAAAAAGCTTTGGACTTCTGAGCAATGGATAAATTAGGTACTGGTGATCAGTGCTGAACAATAGAGTGTTCTTGGTAAATTACACATCTGCTTTAGTGTCATAGAAGTGAGGAAGTCCGGGTGCAAGAAAGCATTACAAGGAAACAAGAGTAGGTTGTGGCTTTGATTCATATTAGTAATGCAGAGTACTCAGGCCCAAAGTAGAGATCGATATGAGCAAGTCTGAGGCCCAGTGCTGCAAAGGTTTGGATTTCACATGTGTGTATCTGAGATGCCTGTGAAAGAGGTGGCCCAGGCTCTCAGTCTCATACCTGCAGGCTTGAGATGCATCCTCTGCACTGGATAAGGCAGTCGTGGCTCTGCTCAGTGGGTTCAGTTCACTAAAACAGCAGAAAACCCATCAAAAATTACTAATTCAACTTGTAGCTGTTAGATTCATGCAAACAGGAAACCAAAGCAGGGATTTCAAAAGGGAGGCTGAACCATTCCACTCAGCAGAAACCCATACTTAAATCAAGCAAAGCTCCACCCATCAACACAGAGTTACGCCTTACTGAAGTTTTGTACAGTTTTTGTGTACAGTCTACACGCACACACAAAAGGCTTTTCAACGTCTTGTTCTTAGCAAATGATAGATCATGTGGATAAGCATGCTCTTATGGTAGCCTTCTTGTTCTAGAAATTATCTCAGAGATTTTGTTTTCCTGATCATTTTGCTTAAAAGAAACCAAATGTATATATTATTGCTATGTTTGTTCATGCTTGTCTAACATGTCAAAACGTTATTTTCCTGTAGAATGAAGCAAAATCCTTTTCTACATAGATAATAGCTGTAAGGTATTTTATTTAGCCGATGGAAGTCCCTCAAAGCCAATATACTTTTGCAGCAATGTTGTAAAGTAATTCAAACCAAATCAGTCGACTATTACACAGCTTTTTGAGAAGAAAACATGTACAGCTAATGAAAGAAATTAAATTACATTCAACCAATTATTATACTGCCATCTAGTGCTTACTGAATGTACAACAGTACAGAGAATATACTACAGTATAAAAAAAGATGTGATTTTGAAACATCAGAAGAAAGTTACAAAATTCATAGTTAAAAATGACTCTATATAGTGTAAACTTTTTGCCCAGCTAAGTAGGTGGCTGCTTAAGCCTCAAAATATTTAAAACAAATTCATCTTTAATCCAAGGTAAATGATACATTGAAATATTCATTTCTAAAGTTTAATTTATACTTCTGTAGTAAATTTCTAAAAATACATGTGAAATTAAGAGTTTCATCCGTTATTGAACCTCTACTTACTTGCTCTTGAATACAGCTGGAAATTTGGTAAAGAAAGCAAGAATGCTCATTCTTTTCTTCACAACTCTTCCATTCACTGACATTATGTCCTTTGTCTCACCTGCCTTAAGCAGTCCAAATTGTCTTTCCATAGAGATAATAACTTTTATCTAGCTATTTTCATCAGTTCTGTATCTGGACTCCTTTATAAACCTACAGGACATTTTGCTAAGGAGTTTGTACTAATAAAATAGAATTATGCTTTGGCTACAGCAAGCTTTCAGCTTTCAAATTTGTATATTAATTTGAGAAGGACTGAAAGAGTTTTTATTAAAACCAGTGCTATGCTCTTCAATAGCTTGCATTTGAAGGCCACAGAAATTTTAAAGGTATTTTATTTATGAAGCTAAAGCTTCATAGCAAGTGGCGGAGTTTGGTTGGATGATTTACACCACATATAAACAGTCCCACGGAAAGCCTACAGGAAATGTATAGTTTGCATTGTATGAAAATCAGAAGTTAAATATGAAGAGAAAGATTCCTTTTTCACATGTGTTCAACAGTGGACTGGATTTTTTTTTTTAATCTCCACAGGGTTTTAAGTACTTACAGGAGCTTGAAATAAATAAGTACCCATGAAGTGTCTGTAATCTAGAAAATACACTTCATTTACTGCAGTATGACTGCCAGTCAGGATTGTTAAAACCAATTCATGCAAACAAAAGCGTCTTTACTGTTTTATTTACCTTTTCATTTCTCATTTGTATTCTTATTCCTTGTAGGATGTGTCACAAGCCCATGTTCTCAGAGCAGACTGTTTTTACACGGAGCTGAATATAGTGTAAGTACTAATTGTACCTGCAGCATGAATAAGAAACAGCAATAATAATTACACCTTATAGCTTGATGTGAAAAGGCTGTTTCCATTCATGCCAAATTTAAAATAAAATTGAGAGGAACAAAAGTAGGTATTAGGCCTCTTTGTGAAAGTTAGTGCCCAAATATTGTAATTATTACTGACATGGAAGAGGTTATGCCTAAGCGTAGGATTTAATCCCGGGTTTCTGATCTATGCTAGTTTTCCATAAAGGCAGTCTGCAAATAAAGACATCATAGCACAGAATTGTTGGGCCATGCTATATCTTTCTGCCTTAGCTGTAGTACAAGAATGGGCCTAACTCAATGTATTTTAGGCAATGATCTGCCTCAGGAGAAGATTTTCAAGTTGGGTGCACGAAAGCAACAATATCTGTGACATTTGTCAGAAGATCGAACTGGAACTGAACGCTAGAGAATCTTAAAAAGCTTACATCATCTTACATCATCAAAACCTTACTTACATCATAAAAACCTCTCACAATAAAAATTACCGTGAATCCAGTAATTAAAACAGTATGCTCTTCTCTTCTGAGAACCAGGTACCTGAACTATCCACAATCCACGGAACTGGAGCATTAACTCTTTAACCCCCAGTGGACTACATGATAATTCCAAGTGATTAATCAAATCCCTGATTTAAGGTGTCTTGATTCATAAGTGTTTGAACAACTGTTCTAAATTGCTTAATGTTTTTGATTGATATGGCTCTTGATATCTTTTAGTGAGAACTATTGGTAATATGTGGGTGGTTGGACTGGATGATTTTGTAGGTCTTTTCCAACCTTGGCGTTTCTGTGATTTTTGAGATTCTGTGATTCTCTTTCCCCCACGTTGTTTCACATCAGATATCGTCCTTGCCAAGTTCAGAATGCAAACCCACTGAAAACAAAAAGGACATTTGTGAAAGCAAAATGCAGGGAAATAGATACACAGTTGACCATTTTATTTGGTTGTAAAACACCACAAGATGATGTGTGACTTTCATTTAAAAAAAAAGAAGTTTGGGATTGAGTGCACTCTCAGTAAGTTTGCAGACAACACCAAATTGGGAGGGAGTGTTGATCTGCCTGAGGGGAGAAAGGCACCACAGAGGGATCTGGATAGACTGGATTGATGGGCCAGGGTAAATTGCATGAGTTTCAATAGGGCCAAGTGTCGGGTCCTGCATTTTGGTCACAACAACCCCAGTCAATCCTACAGGCTTGGGGAGAAGTGGCTGGAAAGCTGCCTGATGGAAAGGGACCTTGGTGTACTGATGGACATGGGCTGAATATGAGCCAGCAGTGTGCCCAGGTGGCCAAGAAGGCCAATGGCATCCTGAATTGGATCAGGAATGGAGTGGTGAGCAGGACCAGGGAAGTCATCCTGCCCCTGTACTCGGCACTGGTGAGGCCTCACCTCGAGTGCTGTGTTCAGTTTTGGGCACCTCAGTGCAGAAAGGACATGGAGGTGCTGGAGCAGGGCCAACGAAGGGCAATAAGGCTGGTGAAGGGCTTGGAGAATATGGCCTATGAGGAGAGACTGAAGGATCTTGGGCTGCTTAGTCTGGGGAAGAGGAGGCTGAGGGGAGACTCTATTGCTCTCTGCCAATACCTGAAAGGTGCTTACAGCGAGAGCGGGGCTGGTCTCTTCTCATGGGTAACAGGTGACAGAATGAGGGGAAATGGCCTCAAGTTGCGCCAGGGAAGGTTTTGTTTGGATATGAGGAAACAGAAAGGGTTGTTAAGCACTGGAATAGGCTCCCCAGGGAGGTGGTTGAGTCACCATCCCTGGATGTGTTTAAAAACCATTTGGATGTGGTGCTCAGGGACATGACTTAGCAGAGGGCTGTTAGAGATAGGGTAGGATGATCAGGTCGTGGTTGGACTCGATGATCTTTACGGTCTTTTCCAACCTGAGTGATTCTGTGATTCCTCAAAAAAAGTTTAACGCTATTTAGATTTTTAAAAACAGCCACGTTCCCGTGCAGGCAGTGCCAGCCCAGCTAACCCATCGGCGTGGCTGAGCACCGTACAACAGTAACACCTCGCGCCTCACTGCGGCCGCAGCCCCGCCCCGCACCCGGCAGCGGGCGGAGCTGGGCCTGCGCCTGGCGGAACCGCCGCTTAAAGGCGGGCGGGGGGAAGCGGGCAGGGCTGCGGAGATGGCGGTGACGGGGCGGCGGCGGGACTTGGATAACGTGAGCGCGGGCGGAGCGGGGCCGGGGCGGCTCTGCAGGGCGCGGGGGCGGAGTGTCGGCGCTCGGGAGCGGGGCCGGGCTTCTGTGCCAGGCGGTGTGGGCACGGCTGGCCGCGGGGAGCGCCGAGCTGGGCGCCTGCCGGTGGGGCTCGTCCGCTTCTGGTTCTTTCTTCCGCTTTTTACTTATTTTTGCTCTTCGCCGGGCGCCTGAGGCCTGCGCTTCCTCTCAGTGCCGGCGGCGGAAGAGCTGCCAGCCCGCTTCGGGAAGCGAGGGGTTTCCCTGTGCGGTGCGGAGCTGGGCGTGAGGTGCCCGCCCGGCTGTGCTGGGCTTCCTTGTCGGCACAGCTTGTGTAATTCCTCATAAACACAGCCTGCTGCTTCTCCTATCGCAGCGACTGCGAGTGTGGCGTTTATGCAACAGTTCGTGCTGCAGCTTCACCTACACCAGGAGAGCTGTTCTTCGTGTGTTCTGATCGCTTCTGCTTCTAATGGGTGCGGCTTTAGCAAGCCTTAATTGAACGAAGCCTGCAGTTGACATCGTTAGGGTGCTTCTTAGTTTTGCATCTCCACAGTTCTTGTGGTCACCTTGCTGAGCAGTGCCCATCCAGGGGGGCTCTATCCTCCGCTGTACCCAATGGAGGTTGTGGATGCCCCATCCCTGGAGGTATTCAAGGCTGGAGGACGTGGCTCTGGGCAGCCAGGTGTAGTGATTGGCAACCCTGCATATAGCAGGGAGTTGAAACTAGATGATCATCGTGGTCCTTTTCAAGCCAGGCCATTCTATGTGGATTGTAGCTGGCTTCACAGCAGTCAGATGCATTCTGATAACGCTGTGTTGCTGTATTTTGGGAGCAATGAGCTCACCTTTTCCCATCAGGCAGGAGAAGTCCTGACTAAGGCTTGTTGCCTTCCTCTGAGCAGTGAGCTGCTGGCTACACTGGTGTGTATGAGGTAGGATTGAGTGGAGATAGGTTTGTGGCTGGGGTGCCTGTCCTGAGTGCTTTCTTGCAGAGTTGAAAATCATTCCTGACATGATGTAACAGGGATGGAGCATTTTTGTACTTCTGGATTTCAAGTTGTAATGTAAAACAGAGCCATAGCATTTCTAGACTTAAAGGTCTGCTGTGAAAGCTCACTTTACCAGGTGAGTATTCCAGCAAGGGCTGTTTACATTCAAAGGCCATTGTAAATATAACTTTGGAAAGGACTCAAACAGGTGAGGAAGCCCTACTTGCACCCTGTAGTTAGGTGAGCAAGGCATTTGTTGTGCTAAATTAAATCTAAATGCTGGCTGAAGTAAGCCCAAATGACTACTTCCTTTGTTGTAGTCAGATGCCTATAGATGAAACAACACTTAGGAGCCCATCTCTTCCTATTCTGTCTTAGTAAATAGTTATTTCAGGCCACAAGTTTTACTTTGTTTTTCTATTGTGTCCACAAGGAAAGACTTTTTTCTTTCACACATGCTTAGGTTATTCTTATTTTTTGCTTAAAAAATAAAACAACACAAAGACTTAGGAGAATTACATAGTTGAGATAGCCGAGCGAAAATACTGGAGAAACCCCAGTATTTGGCAGCACTGTGTCTCAGAAGGGCTTTATATATTCTTTAGTGATAGCAGAGAATGTCTTGTCCAGCCCTTAGTGGCATCTTTCTGAACTGATTCTTCATCCTTGCCTGGATTTGGTTTGAACCATTGCTGCAAGTGTTTGGTGTGTCGGTGACTGAATCACTTGGGAACTGAGCTTGCATTTGTTAGTGGTAGACTACAACTGCTTCTTTGCCTGTAACTTTACTTGCACAAATGTGTGAATAACAGATTTACAGTACCTTTATAAAATATGAGGATAACTCTAAGACTAAACTTCCTTAAAACTGAGGTGATGCCAGGAAGTGGTCTCATGTTATGTTCCTCTGGGTTTGAATTTGCTTAGAATTTAAGAGCATGTATCTTGAGATACTGATCTTGTTCTTCTTTCCATAGCTGAGACAACAGGAAATTGTTCTGACTTCGCTTTTAGAGCTTATTTGTGTTTACTTCTTTCTTCCTCTGCTCCAGGGCTCCTTGGAAATAACACAGAGTTTAGAAGATGAAGCTCTGTTGGATGCACCGCTTATTTCGTCTCATACACTATGTTCTCAACTAAGGCCAAGATTTCATCCTATCCCAGTAGTTCTCCTTGCCAATTTTCTGTTGCTACTGCATGTAAGTTTAAGAAGCATGACTTCCTTATGAAAATGTACCATCTTTATTCTGAAATGTTACCCTTTGTGTAAACAGAATAATTCTATGGCACATCTCTTTAGGGAGTGGGAAAGCCATTTTAAATAATAGCTGCTCTAGGTTGTTGAAAGTATATCTTGAGGTAATACTACTACTGCTGCAGAGGTGCTTAGATGAGTTATAGAGTGCTAAGATCTGAACTTAATGTCACAGGGGAGACTTAAAGTATTTCTTATCATGGTTACTAAGTATGTCAAGTTAGACTAATTCCTGGGTTTTTGCATGGTAGTAAATGGAGGAGTAAAGGAATCCAGATGTTATTTTTTGCCACAACTTCCATCTAGGGGTTGAGATGGAAAAGCACAGGCAGAGCACAATCTTATACCTAACAGTGTGGAGGTCTTGTTGGGATGGGTAGACAGAAGCTGAGAGAATACTCTCTAGTAGTGAGTTTATTCTTTAAAAGCTGAAGCCACTTATTGCTTATGATCGTGTAGAAACTTCACAGGAAGACCAGGTGAAGAGTTTTCTTCCTAAGAGGTAATTCAAATGGTACTTTCATGGCATAATGCTGTTAATACAGACCTGGAGATGGTGTACTTCTAAAGCCAGAGAATACTCAAGGCCAGCAAACGTAGACATTCTTTAATCACAAATAACAAATTCTATCATTAGTCCTATGCAAAGCATTCTCTAATAGAATTTCCAAAAATTGTTTCAACCTCAGAGCTGTTTGAACAATATGCCCTGGCCTTCTTTTTTTAGGAGTAGATGTTTTGTGTGCTTCCTAGTAATATCAACAAATCTCCCACTGTTGAGCAAACAAAGTCTGTTCCTGCTGTTCTGTTGAGTAGACAGCTGACATATCCCAAAGAACTGAATATCTAGCCATATTTGTTTCACCTACCAGAACATCACTGGTACTGTTAGATGGCATTTCAAGTCTGTATTATGAAGGTAGACACCGCTGTTGATTGTAAAGAACTATACTTTTCAGTAAGCACTGGGATTGTTTCTGTCTACTGTAGGCAGTTGTGGTGGAATATCAGTCAGCCTGATGCTAGAGAGCTGCTAGAAACCTTTCAGTTCCCATCGTTTTTCTCTCTCCTGCAAGTGGAGAGAAAGAGAGGGTAAAAAAAGAACTGCTCGGGGTCTCTGTAAACATGCAGTTTTCCAGGTGAAGTCTTGCTGCTATTGCTGAACCTGTTCCAGGGCAAGTCAGTAACTGAAACAAAATGGAGAGGTATCATTTTCTGTTGGTGGAGTACAGCAATATAATTGCCCATGAAGTGGTGCTATCTCTTGATGAAAAGAAACATGCTGACGGATAGGGAAAGCTAGTGATCTTTATTTTTTTTCTCCTTCCCTCTCAGTTCTACAAATGTGTATGAACTCTGTGGAATATGGAGGCATCAGGTTAGCTTATGATGGATAGCCAATAAATGCAGCAAGTATCCTGGAGAAGTTAACTCGTGATAGTGTTGCAAGGCAAAGCCATAAGGCATCTCTAAATTGTTTGTGTGGCACTTGATGTATTTCTTCTCACTCCTGTACCCAGAAGTGGAACTAGGCAGCAAATAGCTCCTTCAGAGTGGTTGCTTAGTTGCATTAAATTCTGGAGTGTCCTTATGCTGGTGTGTGTTGGGGCTGAGGTTCTGAGTGGCTTTCTATTTCCCAAGCCTTGCTTTTTTGAAGGCTTTTGGCTTCTGTTAGGAGACTCGAGAGCAGTAGAAGATATACAGACTCCTTTATATTAACCTTTTCTATGTGTGTACATAAAGAGCAGAATTCAAGAAGTTATGTTTTCTTTATAAGAGTAAATTTTTGATTATAATACCTTGACCTGGGGTGGGAAACCTGGTGTTGGACTTCGTCAGAATTTAAGCTAAACATCCTTATTAAATGGCACTCCTAATGCAAGCTGTCTCCTCATTGTAGGTGTTGACATAGATTAATAGAGCTGCAATGCTGGAGCATGACAGTTGGCATCACACAACTTAATACAACTGCTTTCTGTACTAGAATACATTTCTTATACTTGGAGTGAGTTGAGCTGGTTGTGGTTTTGTTTTTAAAGGCAAATCTAACAGTAAATGGATTAAATAAAACAGAGGCTAGCTGGATTTTTCTTAGCTTTATAAGAAAAGGAAATGGTTACATTATAGCTTAAATGGTCTGTTGATAACCACCTTCTTAACTAACTTCCCATATAAGATACTTAGCTCTAAGATAACTTTGAATTTTAATTGCTTTTGAATAATCTTAAATCTAATATAAATGCTTTTCCCCTATTGCTTTTTCTTTCTGCCTTCTAGCCTGGCTTTCCTATCATGTGCTGTTGCTTTCTGTTGATTGCATGCAAGTTGTTCTCTTCCCACTTATTCCTTCCCTAGCCTCTCAATCATGAACTCCATTCACAACTCAAGTGGGCTGAGGGTGGTTCACATCAGTAGTTAATTAGTGGCTCTAAAAGGCTGACTTCTGTGAACAAAGTTGCTTGAGAATTAACAAAAATAAGTACAGTTGAAGGGTGTGGGCTGGATGTCCATGAAGTGGAATAGGAGTAAACTATTGAAGCAAAATGGTTTTGAAAATCAGACTTCCTTTTGTATCTCATATTGATAGTTTCTATCAGTTTTGAAATATGGGAAACTTATAAAATCCAAGTGTATTAGTGGCATGAAAGCTTTTTAGAGTTGAAGCAAAACCATTTTTGCTGTATATAGAAGCTTCCAGTTGACTTTGTGTCGTTGGGATTTGTCTTATTTCAGTTCAGTTTGAATATACTCATTCCACAGAATGAAGAAGGATATGAGAGGACCAGATTTTCTTGTTCACTAAATGAAAATGTTTAAAAAAAAAAAATCACAACATTTTGTAGGGATTTAACATGCACACACCTCAGAAAATCTGCACCAAACACTCCACCTTCTAGTTGGCCAGAAGATGGCACATGCTGCAGTGTTGATGCTGGAAGCATGAGGAGAAGCCTAGAAGGCATGAAAACTTACAACATAATTTCACTAGGCTGGTCGTTCTGATAAATTTTGAACTAAATTAGAAAACTGATAAAAATTACTCTTTGGGGCTTTTTATCCCATGTTAGTAATTCACTGTGTAAGGTAGTAAGTTGATATTTTGCTTTCTAATGTCAACCTGGAGATTGGATTTAAGATTAATTATCACTAATGAAATGTCAAATTCTTATATATGGAAAGAAATGTAGACTGTCCTAGAGAAAAATAACAAGTTTAATTGAATGAGTTTAAAAAAATCTTCTTGTGTGTGAATCACTTTTCCCTCAAAGTAAAATAGGGAGAAAAAAATTGCCCAGAAATTAGGTTAATTCTCTTTGGAAAAGAGGCTTGGGTAACAATGAAATTGAGCTGGGGGGGATACTGCAAACAGTGGTCATTCTCAACTCTGTGCAATGAGGAGTATGTTACTTGAATTACATGTGATTGTGGTAGGATTACCTAATGTTTGTAGCTTATCTCTACTCTCTGAACTGATTTCACTGAAATTATGCATAACAAATCACAGAAATCTGTCTTGTTTTATAGCTGACTGCTGACCATGGGTTTTCTCCCTTTTCTTTGTTTCTCTTTCAGGTTGCTTTCGTTGTTCTAGCGTTTTTAGCAGCTATGTTTTGTTCTTATCCCAATCCAAATCAGGACAAATGCCCTGGAAACTATACTCACCCGTTTAAAGTACAGACTGTCATCATAATTGCAAAGGTAATTCTGTGGATTCTGCATGTGTTTTTTGAACGCTACGTCCACCACCACCACAGCAGAATCAGAAGCAGAGGTTACTTCTTAATATATCGATCAACGAGGCATCTCAAGAGGCTTCCATTGGTGATACATTCTACAGGTGAAGTGAACTTGTTTTCTTGTTCATCCTGTAAAGCTTTACATTCTGGTGTGCTGAAAGACTGGACAATCCTGTATCACATATTGTGAACTTTAAGAAAAAAAAACCACTTCAAATTTGCATTTGTAGAGGCTGTTTATTCAGATGAGCTGTCCTGACTTGACAGATGCATGTTGTAAAGAACTTTTATAGTACAAAAGTGCCCAGAATTGAAGTAACAAAATAGTGATTTGTGTTTAGCTGCTAGTAATGTTCATTTACATACTGATTAATCTAGTTAGATAAGTGACAAGACTGCAAATCCATCCAGGAACCACAGTCCTGTGTTTTTCAAGCTTAGTATTTTAGCGAAAGTTTTAAAAGTAAAACAGCTGCATCAACTGTTGTTCAATAAATGTCTGAGACGAGTTCAAGTGAATTAACAGTCTTCATAGGGCTCCATGTAGCACTTGGCTCTACTTGCAACTGCATTTTTTCTTCCAATGGACAGCACGTGATGTGTGACATTGAGGTTTTTCTTCATGTATTCTGTGCTACACCACTGGCCAGTGATGCAGAAAAATGTTTCAACAGTCAGCTGCTTTGCTTTTTAAAAAGAAAAAAGCTCTCCTTTAAATCTAAAGATCTGTATAATTTGAGGGGCTTCTCCACATGTGAATGACAGAGTAGCAGGAAAGAGCAGTGGCTTTCACACTGTTTTTCTTAGCTGTAAATCTTCTAAAGATCTGGAATAGCAACTCTTCACCAGCCTTGTAGGTTGTGGCCCTACTGCATATAAAGCTGTAGCTTTCATTCCACCTAGTCATAAAAAGATATGTAAAAACCTTGTTTGAATGTGCAGAACTTCAGGCTATGGCCACTAGATAGAGCTCTGAAGATGCTTTTGGCATGCAGTGACAAGACTAGACTGCAGCAGGCTTAAGGATGTTAAATAATAGTTAAAGGGCTGTTTCTGCCTATTGAACCGAGACTGAGGTTATTAAAGTTGACTCTTGTCTTAGATGGAGTCATTTTCTTCTCTGCCTTACCAACTGTGGGCAACTGTAAATATTCAGGTGCAATCAGTTCTGTGCTGTGAACTTGTGATGTAAATCATCTGTAGCTTAGAAGGTGGTTAGCCTCAGTACTCTGAACACCCAGTTATGCAATTGCTGTTGATGTACTGACAGTTACAGTTGCCTACTGCAGGAGAACTGTACAGTCCTCTAGTTGTTTTAATGACCTTAATATGTTTAGTGCTTTATGGCTATAGCATTTATACAGGAAATGAGAGTTTTGCCTTTCACGTGAGACATGCAGCAGTGTATAAGAATTTAAAAAATGCAAAATTCTTAGGTCTGTAACTCAATGCTTATTCTCTGTAGCTATTTGTGCTCATCTCAGTTTGAACTTCAGTGACCTGCAGTATTGAAGTAATAGCTAGGCAACTGGAAACTTGTGCAAATATCTCCTTTTGAAAGAGTTGGAAGCCTTACTTGTTTTATTTTTATAAGATGTACTTTTAAATACACTGAAGTCTCCTGCTTGAAGGAAGATACCCTTTCATTTCAAACTGAGTGATATGATGACTTAGGTATTGAAAGGAAAAAAAAATGAAAGCAGTTTTTAAGATGGATAGTAGCAGCAAGGCTAGGAACTGTTTAAGTCAACATATACTGTATGTTGGGTTTTCCTAATCCAGTCCTTCACCCTCTCCTTAAGTCAGAAAAAATCATTTAAAAAAAACACAGCCCCTACCTTTACAGTCAAATGCTGAAATGAAACTTAGTTTTCCTGCCAGGAGTTGTAAGCTTGCACCACCTGTGTTAGCAAGTTAACCAAACAGGCAAGTATGGTTTGAAGCATTGCAGCCTAATGTGGATCTAATAAGTTATTTTTAACAGCTAGTGAAATTCTTATCCCTGAAAAATATTGCTTGTTTTCTAGGTAATGCAGCCCTGCTTTTGATTTTGTCAACTCAGCATTCCTTTCCTGATCACAGTAAAGTGTACCTGTATCTTATCCTGGGAGTCCTGGGCCTGGAGCTGATCAGTTCACTGACATGTTTAGTGATTTACACAGGTGAGAGATGAATTTTGCCTTATGGAGTGTGGATTGCTATTACTGCTCCTGAACAGTTTTGTTTGCCCTCAGGGGAGTACACTTTAGGTATTCCAAGGTGATTAATTGCAACTATAAATAGAAAATGAATCTGTACCTGTGGAAAAGCTGAGGTGAATCCAGTACAAATGGGAATGCTGAGAGGTTTGATCCTGGTGCAAGTTTTTTGTTAAACAAAAGTGCTTAGCTTAATGCTGTAGAGTCACTGAAGTAACAAAAATAGTTGCTGAAGTGTCCTGTGAACAGACTTGTCTGGTAGTGCATTCTCAGTTGCACTTATTGTGAGTTGCAAAGCTGTGAAAGCTGGTTTTATCAGCTCCTGTGGGACTTGCATAGTTGATAGTGTGATGTGCCTTGATCTCCAGACTTCTAAATCTCTATTCCCTTCTCTTCTTTACCTGGTCCTATCTCCAAAAGCTTCAGTTCCTCTGTCACTAAAATGTAAGAATTACCCCAATGAATTTGTTGGTTTTTTTAGATTGTTTGTATTCCTGCTTAACAGTAGCAGTGTTTTATATGGCAGAAAGGTGAAATCAGACAGGCAGACTTAAGTTTGCTCCAAGCTTTGGGTCAGATAGTAAGAAAGTTGAAGCATGCCCTTCGGGCCTGCATGTGGTTAAACATGAAGTAAAAGCCATTTTCATGGCAGTCAGTGTTTGTCTTAATTTGTGACTTTTGTGGTTTTTATTATTACTAATTTCAGGAGCCTTCCCTTATAGAGAAGAAAGCTTTGGTGTAATGACACGAAGAAGTGCTGTTGAACATATTGGTCATCTAGGAAATAAAACTTAGTTTTTTGCAACAGTACTGAAATCAAAATACAGTAGGAAGTCCCAGCTCTGAACTGCGTCTCAGTTCTGTGTGGCACGTGAGATGCCTCCATGTGTGTAGTTTTATCAGGCTTTCTGTTGAATTAACCAGCTTTGCTCATGTAGATTTTCTGTCCTGGGAAGAAACATGAGCATGGCAGTTCAAGAGAGCTATTCCAAGAATGCTGGAAGACATCCCTTCTTAGCATAAGTATACTTGCTTTCCTGGGAAACTCAAGAGTAGAGATAAGGTACAAAACATCATTAAGAATTTGAGGAGTTCCAGTGAAACAGTATTTCTTACCCTGAGACCTCTTGTAGCTCAGTGAGCTTCATTATGTGTCTCTTAACTTAGTAGAATAGTGTAAGCTGCTATCAAGGTTGATTTCCTTCTAGTTAGTCTGAGATTGGAGTTCTATAAGAGTTCTTAAATGACCTGACCTTCTGACATCAAGAAGGCTGTCTTCCATGGCTTGTATTGCCAGTACTCATGAAATCATTAACCAGTTTATACCTAGAAGGTGTGGGATGTGATGTCTTGTTTTCTGAGATTGAGCTCGGGGAGGCTGGAGGAAGGAGTTCAGTGAGTGCTGGAATCAAGGCTAAGGAGGGACAGAAATGCAGTGCAAGAAGGAATGAAGACTGTTCCTTTTGACAGTAGTTACCTTGCTCCCACAGCAGTCTCAGCTTCATTCTCTGAAACTTGATTGATGTACAAAGCAAGTATTAATTACATAACACTTGACTGAAGGTGGGGAAGACCTTTCTAGTTAACTTAGATTGCTTTTTCCAGGGGGTAGGTAGTTCGACTTGTTTTCCATCCCAAAACAATTTGAGGTAAGCTAACAGACCACACGTGTAATGACTGGTTTTGAGATAGTTTGACACTCAAAAGGTTAAAGATAAACTGTTTTTCCTGAAGGGAATAGAGGAGTACTTGGTTAGATTTGACTCTGGTGTAATAGTGACTTTCACATATTTTTCCCCTCTCAAAACAGAGCAGGCTGTGTGACAGGAAAAAATGAAGCCTCCTTTTTGGGATATTTCAGAGGCAGTCTTCTAGTCTTCTGGAGTGCCCCTTTATAGGGCAAACACTAGCAGATACCACTTACTGTTCTATGACTGTACCACTAATGTAGCTCTGCAGTTACACCAGCAATCCTGGGGAGTCTGGTTGTTCTACAAATTCACAAACATCCTCCCTTTGATTGTAGGTGGTAGGTAGATGACCCCTAAACTTAGTGGAAGGTTGTACCACTGTAGAGTTAAGTTGCTTCTCTCCTGTGGATTTTTTGCATTTCTGCTCGTGTTGCGTGTATCTTTAGAATTCATATAGCTGTCTTTTTGTTTAAATATTATTGGATTTAATGCCTCACAAATAAAAGCGTTGTGGAATGCCCAATTGAGACTTTATAATTCATAAAATAGCCAGAAATAGTTTACAGAATGGTGTCCCACAAAGTATAGCTGCCTTGAATAAGGACTTTCATTCATCTATGTGTGTGTGTGTGTGTATGTATATATATATATATATACATACGTGAGCTCTGGAGATAAGATCAGATCTACGTGGAATTGCAGGGATTACTCTATAAAGACTCAATTTATGTAAATCTTTTGAGTGAAGTAGGTGTGCCTGGAAAAAAAAGATGATGCCTAGAACTCTAAATGTAAGTTGAATTAATCTTAAGTTCATTATTGATAGGGCAGGGGGTCAAACATTATATTTTACTAAATATATGTACTTAATGACTTTCCTACATCTTTCTAATAGTGCATAAATAACTCTCATAAAGCATGTTGGAAATTCCTGGTCTATTCCTTTGTGGCTTTACTTGTAGAGGAATACTGTCATGGAAATAACTAACCTTTGAGCTTAACTTGTAGCTAACCTCTGGAGGGCCTTAGCATTGTTTTAGCAGGGTGCCCCATAGTAAACCTTATTATATTATTAACTTGTAAGAACAGTCTTTCTCTGCTTTAGTGGAGATTTCTCATGTGGACCAAACTGAAATGGCTTTTCTGGTATTAAATGTAGCTCAGCTGCTTGTGAAGCAGGACATAGCTGGAAATATATAATCTGGATCTCTGAAGTACATTCCCTTTCTTAATCAGGGGCTGATATTTGAATAGTTTCAAGTATTTTTAGCTTCCTTCCAGAAATAAGTGTCTGCAGGTTTTTCTCACCCCCACCTGTCTCCATTCCATATCTGCTACCTTCCTCTTAAACTTAATTCACAGATGCCCGGGAATGACTTTTTTTTAACCAACATTATGAAGTGTACAGTATGGAATCACCAAGGTTGGAAAAGACCTCCATGATCATCCAGTCCAACTGTCCACCTACCGCAAGGTTTTCCCCAATAAACCTTGACCTTTAGTACAACGCTTAAACTTCTCTTGAACACCTCTAGGGATGGTGATTCAACTACCTCCCTGGGCAGCCTGATCCAGTGCATGACCATTCTTTCTGAGCAGATTTTCCTCATATCCAACCTGAACCTTGCGTGTCACAACTTGAGGCCATTCCCTCCAGTCTTATTGTTAGTTCCCAGGAGGTGAGGTTGCCCACCACAACTTCCTTTCAAGTTGTTGTGGAGAACAATGAGGTCTCCCCTGAGCTGCCTCTTCTTTGGACTGAACAATCCCAGCTCCCTTAGCTGTCCTTATAAGGCTTGTGTGCCAGACCTCTCACCAGCTTCAGTGCCTTTCTCTGGACATGCTCCAGGGCCTTGGTCTTTCTTGTGGTATATAGCTAACAAAGAGCCACTCTGGTTTGTGTACTTAATAGCTTTCTGTATCAAGTCTCCTAGTTCTGGAACAGGCAGATAAGCTGAAGCTTTGTAGGTAGTCTAGTTAAAATAGTATTTATGAAAGAGTTTATTAAAACTTGTGACCTGGATGCAATACTAGTATTGACACTTCCTACAGCTGTTTATTTGCATGTTGCTTAACATATGGCCTGAATTTAGGCACTGAATTTCAGTTCCATCTCAAAGGTAGTTGAGGTTTTCCCTCCCTTAAAAGACAAACTAAACTTCACACATACTAAGCAATGTATTTAAGCATCCCTCTTCAGGTCTTCATTTACAGTCTTTGAGCAGTGGGACTGAAAGAATATGGAAGAATATTTATAATCAAAGCTGCATTGGTGATGAGTAAATTCTGCTTTTGTTTCTTTTTCCCCACTCTCAAAATTCCCAAGTCTTTGTTTCCTACCCTAAGGCAAACTTACCTGTTACAGATTTGTTTTTAATTTGGGCTCTGGTGATAAAGCTTTTCTGTTGTTGTTGCTTTCTAAATATTGTATGAATTTGTTTCTTTTAGTGAAAATAAGCAACTTCAATCGTGCGAAGCCAAGACCTGACATAATTGAAGAAGAAAAGATGTATGCTTACCCTAGTCACATTACCTCAGAAGTTGGATTTGGGTAATATTTTTCAGTACTAATCCTGCTATGTGTTCTACTGTGGTAATACTGACCGAAGTAATTGTGTTACTTTATGTAGAAATATTTGTATAGCCTTAAATCTGTCAGCCACAATAGGTGTGGGAAAAATAGTTCTGAAAGGAGTCATAGATCTAAGGCTGCTATTATACACACAGGTGAGAAATGAAGTTTTGTGCTTTTATATAGAAATAGCAATTCCTTTATAGACGCAGGAACTATCAAATGAGACAGGAATTATTTGACCATTCAAAGCTGTTTGCATCGGTCTTTAATGTCCTATGAATAACTGTGCTTAATCTCTTTATAATTGACTTGGAATGCAAATGGAAGATAAATGTTAGTGTCTTATACTGTTGTTTACAGTGTGCCTCCAGAAGTGCAGCTTCTTCAAACAGTTCTTTCAGACAAGAAAACAAACTGTAGACAGCTGATAGATGAAAAATCAGCAGTTTTGTTCAATTGCTGGCACAGAACAGCACATTCTAGCAAGGGAGTTGAAATATATTTCCAGTTCATGAAAGAATTATAAACGTAGATGAGCCATTTGAGACGAGGTCTTACTGACACAGAAAACTAGCCACCATTAACCTCACAAGCACTGAGACTGTTTCTCTTGTACTTGTGTCAACACCTAGTTGCTGAAGTGAGCCTGGTGATGACTTAACAAAAAGCCAAAGCTTACCTGGATTTTCATGTGAGAATTTCTCAGAATCTTTCAAATACAGCATGATCTTATATGGTTATGATAAACCATAATCTTATATGGTTTACAGTAAAAGCTGTACTGCAGAAGTGTGGAGATGACCACTGCTTCAGCCTTCCCCTGTGTATCACAAATGCAGCCTTTAAATGCTTTCATGGAAGTTGGAAGTAGAGATCCAGGATACAGGAAGGGTTTAGACTTGTCTTGCTATTTTGATGTGATGGTTGACTTCTATCTTTATATCAACATTATGGCAAATGCATGGGGGAATTCACTCCTTTCTTATTTAACTCTTCCCCTGAGAAATCCTCAAGTGCTAGAGAAGTTTGCAACAATGAGCAGCAAAGGAAAAGACTCTGATCCTTTGATTAAAGAGTGTAAACTTCCTCTGAGAACTAATTACAAAACAGTTATTTTAATCCAGGTCTGTACAATTCTGACTCTTTCCTTCTGACTTTAAGGTCTATTGAAAAGTGAATCCTGTTAGCAGTTCAGTTGACCTTCATTCTATGAATGCCTTATCAATATTATGATCTCCATGACCTAACCTACTGATCAGGAGCTGTTCTGGTGCTTTAAGTTGGTAGTGCAGATTAGGGTTAGTGTTGTAAACTTTGTCTAAAATACTTGATTATTTTTTTCCACCAGCTTAACTACAGTGGGTTTAAATTGCTCTACTTCCACTCAACTGGTCAGTGCACTTGAACTATAAGGACACTGCTACTCAAAGTGCTGCAAGGCTGACCTAAGCTCCAGGGTGCTCATCTGTGTATTAAGAGAGCAGATTTGCAAGTCAGCCAGCAGCTAATTGTACTTGTATCTTAATTTCTGAATGCAGATTTGACAGTTCTGTAGTCCTACAGGTTTTCTGAAGTAGCTCTGTTTTACCGTGCTGGTTAAATATAGCCTTTGTAACATTGCTTTATGGAAGCTGGAGATACCTCTAAGTTGAGGGTACCTGTATGTGAGGCACTGGATCTGCAGTAGCACAGATGTTAGGTGCTAATGCTGTTAGAGTATTAACAAAAAACATCACTACTCTTCTAGTGCAGGTTAATCAAGAAATAGTTATTTTACTCAGCTACAGGCAACAAAAGCAGTATGTAAATATTATGCTTAAAATACACTCCCTAATGTGGTTGGAAAAGGTGGCATGGGTTTCTTAGTACAATCCTAGCGTGGTGTCTATTTTATTTCATAGCTTAGGTTTGTAAAAGCTGAACAAGCAGCCTTGTACTACTGTGATGCAGGAAGTACATAACTTGCTTATGCAAACACAGCTCAAAGTTTAGCCAAGCTTTTGTACTTCTGCCCTCTCATCTATAAATGAGATTAGGTATAAAGATTGTTTTCCCCTTTGAAAAGCAGTCAAGATGTTGTGAAGTAAAACTGAAGGAAGGAATTTGTTACAGTATTGGTTAACATGCACTGACCTTACATATGTCAGAAATCTGTTATCTCTTATGGAAACGTATTCATCTTGTTCTTTCAAGGGAAAATTCGAGTTTAGAAGAGATAGTTGAGAAGCAAGGAGATGTAATAGAATATCTTCAGCGACACAATGCACTGCTCAGCAAGAGACTATTGGCATTAACATCTCAGCAAAGCAAAACTTAAACATTTGAAGCACTGCTGGAGGAGCTCAGGAGAGAATACGAGGCAATACAATATCCAAACAGACCATAGAGGTGACTCTTCAATCTTCTTTCCCGTTTCAAAATAGGACTTAAATTGCAAGTATGAGCTCTGCGTACACTGTAAACCTGTGACAACTGGACTTAATGGCTTTTTTCACATCAGTTCTTAGAAAATGTTCAGGAACTTAAAGGATTTTTAATTCCTAGGAGGTTACAATTGGACTTAAGGTAATAGTTTAACTTTTTTCAGTTGTTGCTGTTATTTTGCACTGGTGTATTTTTCTGAGCTTTAAGTTAATGAAGTACTTTGTAGAATACACATTTGTTCTCAAATAAAACCTAATTTTGCAGAGGATGCCTCTCAGCATACAGCACTGAAGCTGGGATCTTGGATGTATGTGTTCAGTCACTGAACTTTATTATTTCCAGTGTTAAGGATGTTATGCTTCAATAATCCTGTACGAAGTAGATACTTGCATTCTAGACTTGTTTTCTCCTTTGCCCAGTAAAGGAATGAAGTTGTTTCCTATGCCAGCAGGAATACTTAGCATCTAATTAAAAAAAAAAGAGCAGAAGGGGAGGATGGTATCCTAAGATGTGTTACCACATGTGAGATTTGACTATGTTATGATTAGCAATTTGAGCAGCTGATCAGAATGCTGGCTTGAGATAACAAAAAGGTGTCTTCTGGTCTTCTGATTCTCCTGCTACTGGAATTGTGTATCAGCAAAGACTAAACTGGATTCCTTCTGCCTGCCAAACTAACACACAAATGGTTGAAGTGCTCTCATTGACCCTGTAGTCCATTAGCGTTCAATGGGGTTTAAAGTTAGATCCTGTTAAAGCACTATCAGAGTTGCTCTATACTTCGACTTTTCAAAAATGTCACTGTCTAAATTTAAAAGTCAAAATGTGAATGTATGTGGTGAAAATCAGCAGGAGACAGAATGGCCTTCTGGAAATGGAAAAACAAGAGTTTTCGGTTCTAATAGAATAGATTTATTGGGAAGGGTGGTAAAAACCATTCTCTTCAGATACTTTGTCTTCCACTGTAGTCTAAGCGTTATTTTAGAAGCAAATGTCTGTGGGAAGACAGAATAATTACTGGTCAAAACTGGGAGGAAGATTCTCATGAGGAGTGGTCTTGTGGCTGAATATGAGGGAAAGAAACACAAATATTCTATTTTTTTACTGGAACACAACTTCAGAAATAACTAAACTGTCTACTGTAATAACAAAGATGGAGATGGTCTTTTATTATAAGAAAAAAGTTGATATTTTGCTGCTATTTAACACTAAACTGTACCACTTAATTGTTGTTTTTTGAAAATAAAGCCATGATTTTATAGTAAACTTAGGATATAAATGTTTGTTTTTAGAACTCAGGTCTTGATGTGATTGTGTATACTGACTTACGTAACTGCTATGGGAAGCAGTAAACTGTGACTGAAGTTCATGTACAATAAATATAACTATGGGAAACTGAGATGCCAGTACTACTATTCTGTAAGACCGTAGTGTATTGTGAACAATTGCAAGCTGCTGACTTGTTCTGAATGAATTCAAGGCTGGGATGACTGAACTTGATCTCTATGCACACTTCCCCTTTATTTAAAAGTAAGCCTGATGCCCACACCATTCAGGTAAGTAAGAATGGTTCTAAGAAGTGGAATGAAGGGACAGATAGGTACAGTGAGGGGAAAATGTGTTCCAGGAAAATAAGCCTTAGGCAGATTTGCAGCAGGGAAGGATTAAATTAGATGCCAGGAGGTGTCTCTTCATAGAGAAGATAGCCAAGCACTGTTGCCATCCTTCAAAGTAGTGAAGAGATGTGTGCATGGGGAACTAAGGATGTAGTGAGATTGAGTACTGTTAGACTTGACAATCAGGAGCTGTTTTCAGTGCAGCAGATGCTGTGCTAAGCTGAACAGCAGCACCAGCCTTGTTCCTGTGGGCAGCTACAAGGTGCGAGGCAGCTTTCTGTGCATGCATCTCCTGCTCTGCTCATGTCACTGTGTGACACACACTGTGAATTGTGGATACTGCTGAACTGGAGAAGCAGAGACCTACCCTGATTCCAGCTCTGAGCCCTGCCTGTTCTATTGGCAGTGCTTTGCTTTTTGTTCCCCAAATGTTCATGTTAGTAGTGTTCTGGTAGCTTCTGGCTGAGATGTTGAAATGAACTAAAAGCTTTTTGTTCTGCTTCTTAATAGTGCCTAGCAGAAATTATCCTGTGAAACCACCTCCGTGTTTCACCTCACACAGGAAATCAGACTGCCAGACTTTGTAACAGAATTTACATCCTTTAGGGTGCTATACGAATTTCTCTTGCAGTCAAGCAGCTTCACCCTGCAGAAGGTCATCCTCACTCTAAGAAGGAAAGTGATGTTGAACAACAAAGGCAGGCTGGCAGACAACCATCTGACCTTGAGGTAACTGGAGAGATGTTTAGGGAAAAAAAAAACAGCATCATCAGCATTGGAATTTGTTAGGCTTCCAGGCATCGTTGTTAACTAAAGGCAGGCACCGATGCCTGCTGTCCAAGCCAGAGCCATTTCCCACTGCAAAGCATTCAGCAAACTGATCGCTAGCAGGGAAGATAAAGGCCATCTGCAGTAGTAAGAGATCAGTATGCTAATTGTACTTGTCTGATGATAGTCAGGCACTTGAAACTTATTTACCATGCTAATACTGCTCCCGATTGACATTAATGCAAATCTTATGTGACCCTTAACAAAATTTGGCTTTGTGTCCACAGCTACTGAGATATTTATAGCCTATGTATGTGGCATAAGGGAAATATTTCCAGTCTTTATTCTTCCATAAATTTCCTTTTTTTCCTTTTGGAAAGGGAAGAAGTGAATTGTTTATTATTCTTTGGGAACGAACTAATGGGCTGTTTCTCACCACAGCCTTACATTTACCTCTATTTCCTGTTGGTTCCATGGAACCACAAGACCAGGCATCAGTTCTGAGTTTCAGAAAAATTCACATTTTGGCCTTCAGAGTTTGAGGGCTGAATAGACCTCCAGTCAGGTCTTTTGGTTGTTGGATTCCATCGATTTAATCTCTGTTCTGAATTTGAATGGACAGCAGCTTTCCTTTAAACAGATTTCCTTTATACGCTCATACATGCAAATGGAGAATTCAGCTGTTCCAGCATTGTGTCCAAATATTGCATGTTTATGTGTAATCACACTGTATCATGGGAAACTTTTTGTCAAGGGAAGCTTATGTTGCACAAATCAACTACAAAAATTCAACAAAGTCAAGGTCAGGTCTGACTCGGCTGAAAACAACGCAGCCCTATTAAATGTAAATGACAACACAGAATCATAGAATGGCCAGGGTTGGAAGGGACCTCAAGGATCACAAATCTCCAACCCCCCTGCCACATGTAGGGCCACCTATCTCCAGGTTGAATACTAAGCCAGGCCATCCAGGGCCCCATCCAACCTGGCCTTGAACACCTCCAGGGATGGTATTGTGCAGTAGCAGCATCACTAGGCTCTTGAACTGCAGTGTTCGAGATCTGTAGCTAGCACTCAAATTCCCTTACAGTGTCTGAGCTGTGAAGGGAGAAGCTACGTGTTTTTGTTTCTGCTGCTCTTCGTGCTACTTCCAGGCGTTTTGTCCTGAAATAAGGAAAGGTCTTTTCCTCCAATTCATCAAATTCATCAGAATGTTTGGATTCTAAACCCTGCACCCTCAGCTAATTAAAAGTCTTGCTTATTCTATACACCTTGGCAATGCGTGGTCTGGAATCTACAGTAATCTTATGGTATTGTGTCATGTTAGAGCGTGCTGTGATTACGTAAGCAGTAGTTTTAAAACAAGTTCTTATGACTTTTACCAAAATTTAGCATTTATTTGTAAGAAATCCAGAAATAAAAGGTTTTACACATGGATCCCATGTCAATTTACAGTAAAAGTAGAAAAAACCTCTTTTCTTTAGGTGCATCACCTCTGACATCTGAAGAATAGCAATGTCGAGCAGTGTACAAGGATTACTTAAAATGAAGCATTGCTATTTGAAGTGCATACTTTTTACAAAATATACAATCAGCTAGCATATAAACATATCTATCATATATTGCCATCAATGTCTTTCTCAAAGAAAACTTTGTTACCAACATACCAAAAAAAAACCCAGATGTTTAAAATTTTGTAGAGACTGACGACAGGCTTCCTAGGACACTTTGGTGAGTGTTGTATTTCTTTTTATATTCATAAAGGAACATGCATATATAGGACTCTGGTATTAAATCTATACACTCATTATTAAGATAACCATTAAATAGTTACTTTTGAGATCTCTTGCTTTCCATAATCTCTGCTTTTAGTATAAGAAGGCTAAGTTTAAATTTAAAAAAAAAAACTAATTTTAATGGCAGCATGCTTCTAATTTTGAAAACTAACTCCAAAGATTTACCTTGGTGGCTGTTTGGTGTAGACAAGTTTGACATTTTGATGGCACTGTCCATTTTTTCACAAACCCAGCGTAAGTTGATGTTAAACTTTCCTGTGTGTTTTCTGTATAGAGAAATTTGAAACTCTTGTATTTTTCCAATGCAATTCTGACTAGGGTTTCAATTCCTTAAGAGGTAAGGAGTTACAAGTGGACACTGATTAGGAAGTTTCAACTATCCAGTCTTAATGATTGTTGATATTTCACTTATTAGTAACTATGCTTTATGAAACAGAACTCTAATAGTGAATTTAGATAATTACACTGTTAGTCTTCGCTCATCCTTATAACTATTCCCTTTTTTATCAAACTTTTGATATTTAAAACCAGTGTGGTGTCAATCTGGATACGACTAAATTTCTGAATTGTTTCATTTCCTCTTAATGAAAGGGCTGCCATGTTTTGCTTTATAATGTAGTTGGTAATTTCTGCTGATATAAAAAGCTGTCAAAAGCTTATTTTTAAAAAGTGAAATAAAAGCTAAGTTTATTCTTGACCTCTGGTGCAGAGGAGAACAGCTTGTTTTTCTCTTTTACGTTCCTATTCATTGTAGTGCCACGTTCTCAGTATCCCATTCATTTTAACCACAGGAACAGTGTACTACAGAGCACCGGCGGTGATCAGACAAAGGTTTCTTTTCAATGGCCTATTTTTATGCTCTATTTATAATGCTGTCGTGAGTATTTTAGGAAAACTACTGAACAAGTAGATCTATATACTGAGTTTTCAAAAATGTTTTAGCTGCCTGGTTTGACAGCCCAGTTTAAGGGAACAAATGATAGGTTTTGCAGTAACAGCTCATTAAGCAGCAGGATGGGCTTGACCTTAAGGCCTGACTTGGGAGACTTGAGTTATCAGTTTTGCAGTAGGCTTTGCATGACCCTTGGCTTATCTCTTATCTCTGTGTGCCTTAATTCTCTGCCTAGAGAATGAGGGATAATGCTCCCTTTACTTTCTTATATCATAATTTCTTCACTGTGGGAATGCTTAGTGAAAGCTAGGAGTACTGGCATGGTGCTGACTTTGGTGCTATTTACAGTAACACATTCTGCAATGCTACTAAGATAAATTCATAAAGATGAAATGTTAGGTGTTAAAACATACGTATCATTAATATATGAATGTACTAACTAAAAATGGACTTAAGCAGTTCTGTGTATAAGTCTGACATCATTTCACGCTAAATATTGCTTTACATGCATAGCCTGAGTTGAATACGATCAACAGCACATCCAATTTCTTCATCTAAATAGTACAGACCATTAAGAGTCCCTTTGGACAAATCCTTCTTCATGCCACTGAAAATCCATTTCGGGTATCTGATGTTGGACTTGGTCTTTAATTTTCACCGATCACTGTGAGATTCAAATGATGTGCATTTCAACCAGTAAAGTTTCATGTACATCCTCCCCCCACCACCACCTCCCCCATTTCTCCTTTTCCCCCGCTTCTAGGATATGAGTCATGGGCCTTTGTTCCAGGTCACGCAGAATGTGATACACAGGACTGCTGAAAGTGTTCATTTTAGATGGGCTGCCTCAAGACAGAATTGTTGTGGCTCCACCAGGTCAGCTGTCAGCGAGCTGTACTTAGAATGAGCTTCTCTATCAGTGCAGTTGTTGCAGCTTCCTCCTTTAAGACACTGAAAAGCCCATTACGAAATTGCTGAGGGGGAAAAAATGAAATAAGAGAATATATTAGTTTCAAAATACGTGGTTGAAATTTGAGGGAATTTCTCTTATTTGGGAAATTTCAGTTAGCAGGTAAAGGGAAAAAAAGCAAACAACAAGATAAAAACATCTCACACCTTCCCCATCTTTTTGTTTCAACTTTTCTGTATGTTAACAGATAAAAAAAGAAAATCAAGTTCAATCCCTTTATCGTTTCAAATGTGAAAAAGGAAGGCTGCTGCATTCATCCCAGTTTCCAACCAGCTGCTGAAATTCAGGATTAGGGGTCCATCCTGTTTGCATCTGCAATTAGCTTTATCCATATGTAGAACTCCATTGAGATCAATAAGATTACTCAGGTGAGTCAAGTTACCCAGGCATGTAAATATTTGCTGAATTAGGACTAAAACTGGAAGGGAATGTAAATGTAGATGGTAAATCCTACTTAAGATAAAGGAGCTGAGCACCCACAATGCTGACTAGGGTTAACAGTTAGTTCAGGTGGTTCAAGCTTTATGTATTTCTAGACAGCTTTATAAAACAGAATTCTCTTACTAAATACCTATCAAATACATTATGTATTAACAAGCATAGTTTTGCTTTGTCACTGACTTTTTTTAATACGAGAAATCAGCTCTCTACATCAAAGGAGATAAACTGAGAACAGCTTTTATCTTTATATTCTGTAGGGAGAACAGTTGCAGTATAAGTGCGCTCTGAAGCATTAGAAAAAATGCAGATGTTCTCCACACAGCCAGTCCCCAGACTGACTTGAAGAAGTTGAGTTGCTCATCTTAGCAACTGAAACAAGCCATTCAGATGCGATCCAAGAAGCAGACCTGAATTCTCCTATCACTGCCACTGAACTAATTTCATTCCTTCATACTGAGTCTGACTGCCCATCTTTTAAGGTTTATACTCAAATAAGACTCCCCCAACAATCTGAAGTGCCTCCTGTCCAAATGAACGGAGTGCTGAGATACGGCAATCCAACATCATCCTCTCCCATCCTTTTCTACTTATTCTGCCCCTCATTTCTCCAGCAAGACCCAGATTAAACCTCAGGTGTGGTAATCCTTATCGAGACTCAGAGATGTGGCACTTGAACGTCCCATATGCACACACCACACGCTTACAGGCCAGCACTATGCAGCCTTTTTGGAGGGTTGTGCTGAGAGCAAGGCAGTTCATGCACCCACAAGAGTCTTGGTAATCAGCCACAAGTTTGACTTCGGTCTCCTTGGTGCCAGGGTGTGCGGGTTCTGCCATCGTTTATCGATGATGCTGCCAAGCCTCGGCCTACAGCATTATTTTGATACGTGAGTTTAGAAGCTGTGGAAAACCGCATGTTTTATTCACCTCTAAACTGCAAGAGCGCCGCTTTCCTTTTGAAGCCCGCCCTATTTGCATATGCTACCTGCAGCCGCTTCGCATTCGAATGTATATACCCTCATCAGCCGTAAAGCATTCACGTTTAGCACTTGTATAGCCGAGGATCGCCAAGTCTTTCAGCGGCAGGGCTCACAATCCCCTTTGAAGTGGTGGAAACCCTCGGGCGGCCGCCTCAGAGCCCGCGGCGTCCCGTCAGCCCGTCGCGGGGCGGGTGGAGCGGCGCGCCCCGAAGCCCCGTTTGTTTCCAGAGCGAAGCCCTGAGCCCGGACAGCGGGCGTTCCGAACCACCGCCGCGGGTCGGTTAGAAGCGCACCCCGCCCGGCTTTACGAGCCAGCGTTACCTTTGCCGGGCGTTCAGGGAAAGGGCACGCGGGAGTGGAGCGGCATGCAGCGGCGGTGCGAGCAGCTGTGTCGGTGCAGCTTCCTGCGCAGGGCCAGGTTGGCTGCGGGAGAAGGAGGCAGGGCGTCAGGCGACTGCTGCAAGTTTCACCCTCCCTCTCGGCGGGCGTCGCAGACGGCAGCGCCGCGACACCCCGCCGGCAGCAGCCGGCCCCGTTTACCCCGACGTCGGCGCAGGTGCGCCGCGCACACGCGGGCTCCGAACCGCCGAGCGCGGGGCAGCGCTTACCCGGTCTCTGCGCGGCGGCGGGCAGCAGGCTGGCCAGCAGCAGGAACACGACGCACAGCAGCTGCCGGAGCCTCATCCCTGCGGTCCGCGTTCCGTGCCGCCCGCCTCAGCCGTGTCACATGCCAGCGGCAGGCGCTCTCCCAGCCGGGCTAATAGCACGGAGCGGCCGGAGCCTGCCTTTTTTTTCCCCGCTGCTTTCCTCCCTCTTTTTTTTTTTTTTTTTTAACTCCCCCTCTTGTCACTCCCCCTTACTTTCCATAAGCAAACAATGAAGGAATGAGAAGCCCGTGTACACGGCGGCTCCCGTCAATAGGCGAGGAGCCTTCCGAACAATGCCGTCGCTCCGCTTTCCATTGAGCCCGGGCGGGGAGCGGGCTGTGCCGTGCCCCCTCCCCCGGAGCCGGCGGGGCAGGAAGCGCCGCTTTGTCCCGCGCCGCTCCGCGGGCAACGAGCCGCCAAGCGGCCGCCATTCAGCGCCCGGCAGCGCTGCGAGGCCTCGGGGGCCCTTTTGTGCCGCTGAGCACCTGAATGTGCCGGGAGCCATTTCCCAGCGGGGTTCGGGGGCTTTTGTAAGGAGGAGGTGTTGGGACTGAGCTTGGGACCACCCGCCTTTGGTGCTTTTGTGTGCGGGCACGAGCGGGGCTGATCTCCTTTTGTTGTCCCCCAGCCCGCTGAGGGCTTGGGATGCTCTTCCAGTCGGTGATGGAGAAAATGAAAATCTGAGCCTTGTGGGAAAAAGCTGCTTGTTTAAAGTAAGTCACCAAGAGTAAAATTCTACGCTGTGTTGTTAATAGAAAAACATCCTCCAAGGCACTCTACAGCCCTTAAGAGTGGAGTACACTTTTTAAGTCAGGCGCTCCTGCGTTTTTCCCACTGTTTCCCCTTCTCCCCGCAAGCTGTTTCACTGGGCAGCTCGCCCAGCTGCACACCAGGACTGTGCTGCGTTTGGGTGTGTGAAATGAGAAGGACTTCCAGCTCAATGCATAGCAGAAGCAGCTGTTGGGTGCTGCTGCTTTAAAACGGCTAAGTTATTATTACTTATATTTGGAACAGTTGCTGGGGAAGGTGTGTTTGACTAGAGAAGCAAGGGAGATCCTCCAGTTATTGATCACGTTGATCTGTCACAAACAGCAGGGGCTTCCTAGCCTCACCTGCACAGGTTGTGTCCTATCTCTGTCCAACCTCTGACCTTTCAACTGGGCTTCTCGTGAATATCTAACGTGTAGCTAAGCCTTGATATCTCTCTGAAGGTTGCCTTTGCAGCATCCCCAACTCCTCCTCCCTTAGGGACAGGGCTGCTGCAGGGAGGGACACATCACGTGGATTAGGACATCCTGGCCTGAAAATGGCAATGACCTTCAATCAGCGTTAAGCAGTATTCAGTTCAAACTCATGTTCTTGAAGTGAAAAGCGGTAAGGGCTTCCAAGTGAGAGGTAGTCTGTAAACAGTTATAGGGAAAGAAAGAATGCATAGACCATTGCCAGTCCCTCCGGCTATCCAGACATCTTCCACACCCATATTTGTTGAAGTTTGCAGACATTCTGAGCATTTTGAGGGGTTTCAGTAGGACACGGTATTGAACTGCAACATTTATAGGGTTTTTTTCATCCATAGATTGCTGTGAGCTATTAATCCAGCAGCTACTCTGTGCTAACATTTGCAACGATTCATTTGAACAATCAAGTCCAAGTCCCTGTAACACGTGCATCACACGTTTGTTGTCATTTTGATGACATAGAAGTGTGATTTTTGGATGCTCACTCACTGGAGAAACTTTAAAATGTGTTATATTTTCACGGTAGAATTTGTACTTCTTTTGCAAGCAGTTTTCCTTCAGGTAAGCACTTACATATGGCATACCTGACATTAGGCAAAGCACAGGCAGATTTTTTTTTTACATAAAGTACAGGTGGCATGTAAGACAAGAGTTACACTGAGAGAGGATCAGAAGCACAGGAGATAAAATAATGGGCAGCAGCTGGAAAATTGATGGGTAAAGTTGGATGATAACGACAGGAGAAGATAATTGGGCACTCCTTTGAAAGACTAAGGGATTAATTAGCATTCTCTTCAAGACTGGTAATTGAATCCAGCTTCTGAATCCTACCTTTCCTTTGAATGCCAGCACATAACAGTATACTCTGGTGAAAGATGATGTTTGCTGCTAGCCCTTGAAAAAAGATTTTGAATACTGTCAGTATAAAATGTTAAATAAAGTTTATCAAGCACAAGATTTCATGCTTATGGATGGTAATGCTGCCTTCAATCTCATTATCTCTATGGCTTGGGATCATATCTCTTCCATAGAATCATAGAATGGCCTGGGTTTAAAAGGACCACACTGCTCATCCAGTTCCAACCCCCTGCTATGTGCAGGGTCACCAGCCACCAGACCAGGCTGCCCAGAGCCACATCCAGCCTTGAATGCCTCCAGGGATGGGGCATCCACAGCCTCCTTGGGCAACCTGTTCCAGTGCCTCACCATTCTGTGTGTGAAACCAAAAAGGCACTACAAAAATGCATTGATGGTGTAAATCTCTACTGTGCTATGAAGACTATGCTATGGAGACTGTGCTATGTGAAGACACACAGAATGCTGAGTAGAATGCTGAGAAAAATGAAAATTATTTTTTAACTTAGAAGTGTCAGATAATATCTAACATCAACATTTCTAATCACATTTTCTAATTTTGTGTTCCCCAGATCCACCCATGCTGATGATCCTGAGGAATTATTTCACTACGCTGACAAGAACAGCGATAGAACATCTACTTCAAAAGTGTTGGGTAAGCCAAATAATCAAGTCCAATGGCACATGTCATTAGGGCAAGTTCTAGAGTTTTCTTAGTTCCTTTATATGAAGTTAAGAGGCAGTATATGAGCTGAGCAAGAAATGAAAGCAAAAATTGGAAAAACTTGCTCTAGGGGAAAAAGTTGGTAAGGAGATGCTCAAAGGGTTAAGTTTTGATATGTTGTTTAGACATCAGTAATGCATTTTTTTTAAACCACAAATTTCATTGGGATTATTATCTCGTGGTTTTATTGGGTGTGTATGTGTTTGACAGCCACCAGCACGTAGGATGATTTTTTTCCGACTGGAGTGTAGAATCAAAAGATGACTGTTATGTTTGCCTCCTTCCTCAACTGTGGATGTGGAGGCTATACTTTCTCTAGAAAGCTCATCTGCTTGAAAGTTATGATTAGATGGGGAAATGATGTACTTTCTGTCATCATTTTGTGACCTGTGTTTGGAAACTAAATCCTACTCAAAAATGAAACCCCTTTCCTTAAGTTTTGCAAACTGGGGAAATCAGTTTCCATACCTGTTTGTGCTCAGCTGCATTTCCTGCCTGGGGGATGCCTGTGCTCCGGAAGGAGATGCTGTGTGAGTTGTTCTCCAGACAGAAGGAATGCTCACCAGTTGGGGTGGTAACTCGACACTGGACAGATGTGCTCAAGGAAAGGAAATGGGGGGTGGCTCAGATTAGGCTAAACCTTCTACAACTTTGCCCTTTTTTTTCCTTTTTTTTTTTTTTTCTTTTTTTTTTTTGTGAGAGAGAGAGAGAGAGGTTTTCCACATAAGTTGTAGAGATGCAGAAAGCACCTTTTGTTTCATTTTAAGCTGGGAAAAATATTCACTGCGTCCTTGGTACGAGACAGAATTAGAATGAACAGTGCAAGAGAAAAACATTTGCTGGTAGACCTTCAGTCTTTCTTACTTCTCTGACATGTATCTAGAGGATTGATTTCGTTTAATACAATGAAAGTAATGCCAGCCATGCACCTGAATAATCACCAGCCTCTCCCAGATAAATGATGGTTTTAATGATTACATACTGAACTTTCTTTAAGAAAACACAGCCTTTTACGAACGTCAAGTTGCACTTATTTTTCAGTTGCTTTCCAAGCTCAAGAAGCTCAAGAAGCAAATCTGAGTTTAAAATTTATCTAGAAAGTATATATATATAATTTTAAGAGCAAAGCAGTGCCTGTGATCCCTACCAGAGTGACCACATGTTCTGTTTCAGCCCTGAGAAGCGGCTGATCGGTCAGATTCTTTTCTGTCACTAGTCATAATTTCAGAGCTTTTTTAATTTAAAGAGACATTTATGTTGTCTTGAATTAATGATATTTAAGAAAAAATGCAAGGCTTGCAGAGCTGGTTGTAGAATTAATTTTAAATGCCATTTAACATTCAAATAAGCCTTACATATTTGGACCTTTCATGCCATAGAATTCAGCAGGAGAATTCTTGAAAAAAGTATTTCTCATGTAGCAAGGAAAACTCTTACTTGTAATCATGCAAATAATCAGAACAAGGTTACCCTTTGTGCTAAAAGCATTTAGGAAGGAGAGTTGCTTACTGCAGTCTTAATATACACGTTAGTGTATAAAGAAATGTAGATATATTCTTGTTCTGAAGTCAGTTTTAGAGCTTCGTATGTGATTGAAAAAAACATTATTTTAATCACGGTGTGTCCAACTATTTGTACTAATTTCAACAAGCCTTTCAGATAGTAAGTCTCAATTTCCTGGAGGTAGTTTTCTACATAACTGATCTTCTGTTTGAGATCTGGGCAGCCATTAGCCACAGCAATACTAATGCAGGTAGCGTTAGGAAATGCTTGGCAAATTTCTATAGAGATTAGATGGGTAATTACTTGAGAGAGAATTTCAAATGACTCTCCAGCCCTTTGCTTATTTATACATTTGACTTCGGGTAGTAAATTTCCTTTTAGTTTCAGTAGAATTTTTCAGTGTTGCTTGCTATTTATCATTAGACATATGGTGCCGCATGGAGCAGCTCTGTAGGAAGAAAGAGCTCATGTTCCCATGATGGGGTCTGGTGTGGTGGTTTACTATTCTGAATTGTTCTCTTCCTTAATCTCAGCATTAACCCTCTGCAAGCCCAGTCACTGACTTGCAGGGGAAATGTGCACTTTATGCATGAGTTTTCCCATGAGGGTTTGGACCTTCCTAGGCCAAACCCTTTGAACTTTGCCTCCTGGCAAAAAGATTACAGCTCTGTCTTGCCCTTCATCAACAGCTAGGCTGTGGTTTTTTTGTAATTTCCCCGTCTGAATTATTTCTTTATCTGTTGTGGTCAGGAAGGTCAGCCTTTCTGTTGCTGATGCAGCTGGTGAGAACTGCAAAAGCACAGAAGTTATGTATGATTTTTTTTTACTTTTTCACCCTTCAGGCAAGCTGAAAAACAGGAATTCCAATCTTATAGTCAAATAAAAGACAAATAAGAAAAACAAATGGAAAGGAACAGGCAAAAAAGTCAAACTTTTGTGTAGGAAAATGTTGAATTCCTCACTGAATTCCTACATTGTTTGTCCCTGCACTGCCATGCAGGAAATGGCAATGTTTTCCAGCTGCATATTATTACAGCTTTGTTTGTTGAAATGTTTTGCAGTTCTTGCTTTTAATGAGGATACTGGCACCTTTGTGGTAACTAGCCTCAGGTATTCCGTAGATATTTTATACTTCTAATAACAGATTTTCCAAGGAACAAGTTTTATGTTGTAGACTTGTGATACCTGGCTATGCCAGCATCTTTTTTTAATTATGAGAAGTTGTCAGTGCTTTAATTGTTGCACTAGCCAGATACCTTCTCTGGTATCTGGCCCTCTTGCTGAGGGCCTTGTTCTCTAATAGCCCTACCATTTCTCCTCCTGTTGAAGTTGCACTGACAGGGAAGGTGGGAAATTTTGGGGTAAAAATACTAATATAAGACAGAGTGTTGTCTAGCACTGGCTAGTTTTGAAAGGTGATGTTGATTTGCACTGGTTTTGCTTACGTGTATTAAATAATAATAACCTTTTATGCGAATAAAAGGCACAAAAGAAAGCTTAAAGTAAATTGAGTTGATCTCAGCACTCACCACCAGGATACTTGTGTTAAGCTCTCTAAAGAGATCTTGAGAATTTTGTAGTCAGTACCAGAATTGCTCAAAAACAGATGAATTCAGGGCACAAAACAGCAGCAAAAAAAAAAAAAAAAAAAAAAAAAAAAAAAAAAAAAAAACCAAACCAAAACAAAAATGACTGCCACCACCACCACCAACAAAAAAAACCACCGAGGACCTCAGACAAAATATGTGTTTCGTGGAAGAGGGGTTACAGTAGGTTAAATGCATAACCTACCCTCATGGCAGGAAGTGCAGTTTATGAGCTGTATTGCATCATAGCTTTAGAAACTCTCAGTTGAATTTGGCAGCGTTTTTATTTGCTTCTGAGTCTAGTAAATATTTTTAGCTTGCAGGTTTCTACAAAATAGCTGTCAAAATCTCTCTTTCCAGAGCCCGTAAGAAACTCTATCTTATGATGTCTGGTATTCTATAAAGTCTATTTTGCAAAAGGGATGTGGTCCCTGTCCTTTCCAACTTCTTTCTACCTACCTTGTTTCAATCCTTTAAAAACGTGAAGGTAATGTTAGCATGGATACAGAGGTGAATATACTGACGTATCAGATCTGCAGAATTTCCTTCTTTAGGAAGAATTTTTCCTTTAGATGACAATCAGTTTTGTGGGATTGCGTGTCCTATCGTCACAATTTTTGAGTTCTACTTTTTATTTGACAGTAATATACATATTCAGTGTTTAATTGGTAGTTTAGCTAACGACATTTGTGTTACGCTTCAGATTTGATATAATGAGATGTAAGAGTGTAGTGAGGTGGATATATCCCAGAAAACACATGAGTTGATCAATTTAGGCTTTTGACCTTCGAGCTGATACAAATAAATATATACACAGAATCAAAGAGTGATTAAAAATTTCCTCACATTTCTTAACTGTGTAAGTTTGTCTGAATAATCTTGTGGCTTTGATTAGTGGACTAATACCACTCAAATTGTGTTGCTGAATTGTGAGAGGTTGTGTAAGACAGTCTCATTTGTTTTCTGCTTTATACACAGAATAGGTCCACACACAAAAACTTGATTGAAATGCTCATGAGAACAGCTATTGCTTAAGTGCTTTGAAGAAGAGACCTACAGTGAAAAGAAGTTAGAAGGGATTCTACAAGTATAGCCCTCTGAAGACTGGCTTTAGTGCACTTCTGAAAACTTCACATTTGGGTGCCTTTCTGCATATATATGCATGCTAAAGCTGTTTTTTGCCTTCTTTTTTGTTTGTTTGTTTGTTTGTTTTCCAATGAACCACTAATGTAAGGAGTGGACAGCTAGCAGAGGGCTTACAGGATATAATGTGATTTATACCTTCACACTTAAAATAATAGATGAGTTTAACAATTTTCCAGCATGGTACAAATGGAAAAATGCCAGTGTGACTGTCACAGCTTAAATATATATTACAACTCTTATAGGTAGTAAAGCATGGATTCTAATTTTTACAGTGAGCAAATGAAGTATGGTAATCAGTCAGATATCCCTGGCTAGTTTATAGCCCTTGCATACATAGCCAGCATGAAGGTAGCTGTGCAATGTCCTGGGACTGCTTTAGCCCTTGTCTTATTTAGTTTTAGGTTAAACTGTCTTTAAAAGCCTCCAGGGAGATGTTATAGCAACAGATGGGGATTAATGGGATGCAGGACTGTTAAGGAAACTGGGTGAATAGTGAAGTGGCAGAGGCAGCTATCAGTAGTTAGGCCATTTCTTTGCTGTGTGAATCTCAAGCTGTCTCACAGGGGCTTAGCAACCCCCTGCCTTTCCCATGTCCTTCCCTGTGTTGAGTCACTGCTACGAGGCCACTCTAGCAGACAGCCACTGAATATGCAATCACAGAACATCATATTTACAAAGTCATTGTTTGAAGAATTTTGAGCTTGGATTCAACACGGCTGCAATTACATGCAGGATTTTTTCTTTCACAGCATTTGCAGAGAAAGAAAGAAATGCAAAGTGTTTGCACATCTATCTCACGTTCTAGGTAAAGATTATGCTCATAGGCTTTATTCATTATCTACAGAAGATTTCAGTGATTTCCAGTGTAGAAGGCCTGGGAGGGTCTCAGCATGCTGTTACTGCAGATGTCAGGAGCTGCCCATCTGAATCTTCACAGGAGGAGCCCTGCAGACATGAGCTTGTGCTGCAGTGCCTGTGGCACAGGCAAATGCCTCTTTTTGCTTCTGACTTATCTGGGAGAAGCTGGCCAGAGTTGTGGGCCAGCAGTGGCCATGCATTTCTTGCAGCCCCTTCCTACTTGTTTTCATTATCAGGATGGAGAATGTTGGATGAAAAGTTGTTTCTGTTGTTGGCAGTGGCGTATCTGTAGCATGTTTAGGTGTGCTAGCTCAGGTATCCATAATGGCATAGCTGGGACAGTGAAGTAAACATCCTCCTGAGCATTTCCTTAAGTCCTCTGGTATGTCTGCAACCTGTTGGTAGGGCTAAGCTACTGTGGTGACAGGGATAGCCCTTCTTGAGCTAGTTGATTTAAGGCCAGCATTGAATCGGTACTAATTTCATCCTGATTAAACAGGATTAAATGCTGAATACTTAGAGAGTTAAATTATACGAGGGGTATTTATGAGAATGTGTGAAGATCACAAGCTACAGCTATTATTATATTGTCCATCACTGGCATGCAGCAGAATAATTAGACCAGGATCTATTCCTATATGATAATTACTATTGTTTCCACACCAGCAGCAGGGATTAAAGGCTTTAAATACAGTATAAAATCTGTTTCAAAACACAAACAGAAATCTACTGCAGTCATCTTTGGAAGGCACCGAGCGAAAGTGCTATTCCATGTGACATTTTTCAAGGGCTTAATATGTGTTTATTTGAACCTTTTATTTTAATCTCAGCAGCAAGAAACTCACTTGATGGCTTTATTAATAAAGATAATACTATATACTTTTTAGAACGATATATACACTGGAAAAATATTTTAATCAGCTTAGTTTGACCAGATAGATCTGGGACAAACCCAAATGGAAAGCTGAGGTTTAGATTCAAAAATAAGTTTCAGTGACTTATTGTATTTACAGAAATACTGCTGCACTTTTTAATGCAGAATCTTTACTTCTATCATACGGGAAGCTGCTTAATAGAATTTAGCAGCTTACTGCTGGCTGGTTGAAATACATTATTTTCAGCATTTGTTGCAGTTGTTACACATTAACTAACAGTGTACTAACAGCTAAGTAAATGTTTGGCAACTGATTAGAAACTCTAAATGAGGTCATAACATGCAGAGTGGTTTGGAGGCCTTTTGCAATTCCTGTGTGTCTTAGTGAATATCGTAGCTACCAAACATTCTTCACAGCTTGTAGGCTGTCATCCAGCGGTTCATTTGCATATATGCATATCTTGAGCCATTAAGCAGATCTGTCAGCATCTCTAAAGCTGCTCATCTGCTTAAAATTCTACAAAAGAAAAGAAAAAATAAATAAATAAAAAATTCTTCACCAGGCCAAGGTGTCATGGAATAACTAAGAATTTGCTCAGAAAGTTTCAGTGTGACAAACTGGAGGACCATTGAAAACGTCTGTATCCAGCAAGCTAAGCAACCACTCTATATTTTGTGTGTTCAGCAGTTGATTTCTTCTCTGAGATGTGTTGTTTTCTGTTTGCAGCTCATTAGATGTTCATAAAGACATTAGATGTATTCTTTTTAACATCCTCGTCTTGGTAACTGCATGCGTATCAACCACATCCTTTTGGTTGATTGATGAAGCAGAACTGTGAAAGTGAGGATTTGGGTCAATATGCATACTTCTACTATGAGAGGTTTAATTAGTAGCCAGTGTTAGTATTTGGTATAATTTGGATTGATGGATTGGCTGTGCTACAGTGGCCATAAGTGAAGTGGCATGGTAAAGAGAAATGCGAAAAAGAAAAGAAGCACGTTCTTTAATGAGATGATTTATAGGGAAAATATCTTCTGTGGCATTTCTTTGCAAGTAGCAGGGAAGGTCTCAAAGTCTTTGGGCACTTGTGATCATTTCTTAATATTGAGCAAACTTGAAACAAAAACGTGAGTTGGCTGGACGTTTGTATGAGGTTCCTCTCCTTGTGAGTGGAGGAGGCCACTAAGAAATATTAGTATAAAACATGGAAAAGGAAAAGTATTCCCTTGAATCTTAGTCGAAATACTGTTGGTTTATTCAGAGTTTCACTGTCTCATCTGTTATCAAGGAGGAAATCCTGTCTTTGCTTTCCTCCTCCTGAAAGGCAGTCTTATCAACCAACCATTCTTTACATTTGGCTCACCTAAATTTCTTCCACTTCTGGTATCTCGTGAAGCTATTAGCTTTGAAAGAAGCAGGTGGAGCCAGCCTGTGCTTAGCACTCTTACATACTGTTGGATATCTTATTTGTGTGAAGACAGAAAAGACTAATCTTGGGCATCTAAGGTCCAACTGGTTTCAGTTTTCAAATTCTCAGAGCCAAGTTGCTCATTTGATTTTTAATCAGCCTTTTTAAAGATTTGTCTTTTAAAGATTAATCTTTATCAGAGGCTGATAAAAAAGGGGCCAAGTTTTGAATTTGTTCAGGATTCCACTAGAAGCTATAGTCACTGCATAGTGTTTGGTTATGTCAAGCAACACTACAGGCTTAATTAGAACACTAGTAATAGCACTAGGTATGCAAAACTGGCAGCTAAACATCTTGAGCTGGAATGACTTTGGGATTTTAATTAATTTATGGATTTTGTTAAATCAAGTTATATCTTTCAATGAAGACATGGAATAATAATAATAATAATAATAATAATAATAATAATAATAATAAAACCCTTTCATTTCTATTGACTTAAAAACACATTCCCTCAACAAAATAATTTAAAAGAAAAGTTCCAAAAGAAAAATTCCAAACATTCCTTTTCTTAAAAATAGTTTCTCCTGAGTTCAATATGCAGATAAAATCCCATACTAAGTGTCAACTGTGATGGAGAGACACTTTTTAGAATGGCAGGTAGCAACAGGACGAGGGGAAATGGCTTTAAATTGGAAGAGGGTAGATTTGACTAGATATTAGGAAGAAAGTCTTTACTCTGAGGGCAGTAAGACACTGGAATGGGTTCCTATGAGGCTGTGGATGCCCCCTGCCTGGAAGCATTCAAGGCCAGGCTGGATGGGGCTGTGAGCATCCTGGTCTATGGGAGATGTCCCTGCCTATAGCAGGGAAGCTGGGGCTGGGTGATCTTAAAGGGCCCTTCCAACCCAAACCATTGTATGAACTGTTCTATGATTCTATGTATTGTAGATTTAAAGGACAGAATGAAGCTAAATTCTCCTAATGATTTGGCTGGGAGTCTATTAGTTGTATTTTCATATTTTTTAGATGATTATATCTCCTTCGTTTGTACATAAAGGCCAGCTGAAACAGAAAATGAATCAAATATAAGATAGATCATATTAACTTCCAGTCACTGACAGTACAACTGTTCTTATCATTGAAAGGATCTACGGACTTGTGATTTTCAACAATAAATGCATAATTTATTTCACACTTCCAAACTAAAGAGAATTTTACTTCGGTAAGATGAAATGTGTTCACCCTTTAACTGGGCATCTAAGATCCAACTGGTTTCAGTTTTCACATTCTCAGAGCCAAGTTGCTCGTTTGATTTTTATTCAGCTTTTTTAGTTTTGTTGTTGTTATAAAGTGAAAGCTTCACTCCTTTCTTGATCTCAGCCCTTCCCAGCTAAAAGCCTCGAGCTTTGCTTCTACTTTCATTTTATCCCATGGATGTTTCCAAGTGATGAAAAGAGATCTTTTGAAAATTGCTTGCTCCTTTTTTTTTTCTTAAGCGATCAAATGCACACCCAGTGCTGAGACTGCTTTTGTCTCATTGACATGGACGTAAGTCATGTTATTTATACAGCCTTAGAAATCTCGTCTTTATGGAAATATGTGTTTTACAAACTACATGAAGAACGTCCCTTTGGGAATGGATTTGTTCATGCTGAGGAACAATGATATTGTCTCCCTCTAACCCCTTGTCCACCCTTTGGTTATATAGCATGGTTTGGACTTAATGGATTAATCATATACATACCAAATATCTTCATTTTTAAAATCAGTGCAAGCTGACACCTGTATTGTATTGTTTGTAAAATAAAGCAGTACTTCAGAGAAAAGAAATAGAGAGGCAAAGCTTGGTAGAGTAACCTATAAAGCAAACAGTATTGTGTTTAACTGCAAACTCTGAGAGGCCTTGGCAGTGTTAATGTTTAGATGTACTAGAGGAGCAATACACAGTTTTCGTTAAGATAGATAATAGATAATTATATCTCTTTTAAAAACATTTGAAAGCTTGTTAGAAATATTTCTGTTTCTTCGTTTAATTTTGTATTTGTATAAGGGGGAACTTCAAGCCCTCATAATTTGGATTTGTTCTTTCCAAAACTAGATACAGGCTTCAAATTTTTATTTTACCCTGATTGATGCAGTGGTCATACTGTACAAAGAAAAGGGCTATCCAAATCAAAATGCATCTTTTTTTTTCTATTTTTGCTAGGAACTGGGATGCCCACTTGTTTTAGCACTAGACAGAAACTTTTTTTTGCCTAGAATTATCTTAGCCTGATAAACTGGGAGATCCCAATGTTGCATGTTGAGGTGAGCCCATTTAATGAAACAAGACTCCTTCCTATTCAATATGTGTGCACTTCATTTTTTTATCTTGTTAAAACAGATTTAACTTTAGATTTTGGCAGAAATTGACCCACATCTACTTGTTGAAATACACAGTAAAAGCTCTTTCTACAGATCTTTACTGAAACATCCAAAACTACTAGAGGTGATCAGCAGTGCCCCAAAAAAGAGAAGAAAAGTGACTGCTTGGTATTACTGTGTATGTTCAGATTTTCTAACAAAACATGTAAAACATTAAAAAAAAAACAAACCAACATATACACATGCATGCAAACAGCCACGAAAGTATTAAACCCAAATTTTCATGAAGATTAATTGAAAAAAGAGATATTTTATTTCAATTTGTCAATTATTATTGTTTTTAATAAGCTACAGTACTATTTCTCCTTGTTTTGATTGCTCCAACAGCTGGAGAATGTGTTAATTTACTGTGATTGTTGTTTATCTGCTGGAGTTGTGTTGACAGTTAATTCATTTGGATCCTGTTGTAAAGTGGCACTACTCCTTTTCATAACAATAGGAGATGATTTAATGTTTTCTCATAACAACTTAAGGCTGATTGGCCACTACTTTTTTGTAATTTATGTATTTTGTTTTTGATTAGGCTTCGGTTTTGTCACAGTTGCTAGTCCTTGACTATACAAATGAAGAACATTTTCTTTTAGAAGCTGTAAGTTTTTTGAACCATGCTGCTTACTAACGTAGCATCCATCTCTCTAGTCATGCATTCAGCAGAAGTTCATTGGAGCTTTGGAAGAAGTAGGAAAGAAGTGTTGGATCAGTTCTGTATGAGCACCACAATGCCCAAGCAGCCTGGACTTTAGTCAGTGCCTGTTGCTGTAGGCACTGCACAAAAACAAAGCTGAACTCCCCAAAATCCAATGTGTAATCATAGCGTTAGTGTGGCTGTGGGTGATCCTAAGACAAGATTTAGAGGGAGAAGTCTCTCTCTTTACATCAACCCATTCTCTGAGAAAAACAGATGACTTGAGAGGCACACGTGCCCCGCTTCAAGTCTGAGGTGGAAGGCAGAATGCTCAGTGTTAGGAATGCAGTAGAAGTAATGCTTTTATAGCAAGTTGTATTTTTCCCCTACATCTTACCATTACCTAACAGCTTCTGATTGCGTCTCTGTCCCACGTGAACTGATGATCTCCAAGTCTCTCCCCTTACTGATAGTGTTTTGCTGCGCCTATTGCAACTATTTGTATTCTCTCATGATAATTAATTAACACAATTAATGTGTTCAAAAGAAATGATTCTCAACCTCTGTCTTCTATTTCAAACCCGTCATAAAGCTTGTCTCTTTCTCTCACATACACGTATCAGTCTAATAAAATGTATAATCCTTTCCTAAATCCAAATCTTTTTACAGTGTCAGTGTAAGGAACAGTAGAGGGAAGAGAGAAATCATGAAATAATACCAGCAGGTTTAAAAGGCAGTGACCAGCAGTCTGGTTTTTTTCTGTCAATTTTCTGCCGCCTCGATCTGTTTTGAGTGCAAAAATGCAACAAAAGTAGATTTTGTATTTTGCCCCCGAAGGTCTGTTTCAGATAGATTTGAGCTATAGCTCCCAAAGAAGCTGTAGTTTTTTTTGGCATTTTCTAAAACAAACAAGAACAAAAACGCAGACGGCGGTTTCATTACTGTTAGGCTTGTTGTATAAATACAGTGCCTTAAAAATAGTGCATTTCAAATTGTAGTGCCTGCAGTCACGCAGTGATTATCAGGACACATTTGCTCTGGTGTAGCAATGACGTAAGTCCTAGCAAAGACATAGGAAGAGATTTTTGTACTATGACAAAACCTCATTGAGAGCAGGAGCTCCTGACAAGGTCAAAACTCCTGTCTATTATGCAACCTCTTCAGCTTAGGCTTTTACTGCCGAGACTTGAGTTAGGGCTCCTAACACTTCCAATTCAAAGCACTGCTCATCTATAAGTAAATGAGATCACATAGAGGCAGCTATGGATGGGTATGATGAAGACAAGGCATGCATATCTGACTGCCCAGACATCTGGACATTCACATCCCTCATCAGGTGATGCTTGAGCTGCCTTGAGCTACCAGGCTAGAAATGCCCTCAGGAGTTGAGGTAAGGCAATTCAAGCTTGGTAGGCTTCACACCACCTCTGTTAAACAGATAAGGGCTACTCCTAATCTACTTTCACTATCTCTAATTGATGTCTCCCATTTTACTGTTGTTTTGTTGTTGTTGTTGTTGTTTTCACAAAGCTTTCTCCTTTGCCCTCTTCATTTTCTTTGGGAGTTGTCTATTTTTCTTGCTCTTTCTAAACAACTCCATACTAGTATTATTACAGCTAGTGCAAATTCTGCTTTTTCCTCTGCGTAAGGTAGAGAGAGCATCATTACTCTGTTGCTTGTATCCCAGAAGTAGTGTAGTTCGGGTTATATTGGCTCAGCTTTCAAGAGAGAAAACCTTAGCAGTCAGCCATGCCAGTGTGACCACAGCTTTTAGTTGAAGAACTTATTACATCAGACCTGGATTGGAAACTTCTGCGTGGTGCTCTGCTGTGCAGGGCAAAAGTGTGAGCTGAAGAGATTTTATCGTTCTTTAACTCTTTATCAGCCACTGTCACTTGGATCTGTGACTCCAGAACATCATGCTTAAGAGCACTGTTTGCCTTTCAGTGCTGCTGCAGCTTTATCAGCAGAGATATTTTCTGCTGACATTGCTGTTTCTCTGTTCTGTAGGGTAGCTATTTTGTTGAAATGGTAGTAAAATTTAGACTAGATCCTGTTAAATTGGTTAAATTCTATTGGCATCTGATGAATAACTTCCCAAAGATCTTGCAGAGAGGTTTCTAAGTGTCTGACATATTCAAAATTATGGGGAAAAAACAACTGTGTAGAGCAGTTGTTGCCAGTATGCAAAATGCTTTCTCCAAAACTGTTTTCCAAGTAGGATAAGAATTTCTGGCTGCTTCCAGAGCAGTTCTGTGTGTGATTGATGTGATCTTCTACATTTCTGGTGTTTTATTTTTAATACTTTTTCAGTCTAAGAATCTCACTTCCCAGTGGCTGGCTGATAGGAAAAAGGTTGTGAGAACAGGCTGTATTAACCATTTCTGGATATTAAGGTACCCAGACCAGAATACAGAGTTCTGCATTTTGCCTCTTCTGTATTTTATGTGATTGGAAAGATGCCTGAAATGTTCTTGATGCTTTTACCACTACTTCACATAACTGGTAAATACTGAAGATTAACATACAGACACATCCATCTGTTGGTCAGTACGAAAGTGGGATGGAAGCTTGATATCAGAAGGATAGATGTAAGGTCTGAATTTCTTCGACTGAGTAGTTTGCAGCGTTTTCACATGTGATTGAGGAGCTGAAGAAATAATTTCGGTGAAAGAAAAGCAGTCCTAATATCAGTCTGAAATCCATTATGCAAGAGTATGACTGAAATATTTTAAGGGGATGAAAAATGTTAAAGCACACACCTTGGGGCTGAACTGTTTACTGCCAGTGAGTTAAAAAACATATTCTTTTCAAGCGTATATTTTTTTAATTTTCATTCAAGTAAATTATCACTGTACTTTGTATTTAAAAGAGCTGCCAAGCTGCATTTCTGACATGGATTAAATCTTTATCCTGGGAACAAATAAAAAAGAGTGAAACACACCTAAATTTCCCGGAATTTGTGAAAGGTTTTCTTAGCAATTTGATTGATCCTGAAGTAGCCTGAAGTACACCATACCAGCCATCCTTAGTAACATCATTATGGCTACGTAGCCAGGTGTTGTTTTCAAGCTAAAGCAACTAGAATATTTAATCATTAATGCTGATGTTAGACATCTATCTTGTTGGTTGGTGGGTTTTTTTTTGGTCATTCACTTTGTTGCAAGATGAGTAAGGGAAAGTACTAATCATGGTGTGTTAGAAGACTTAGAATGATGATGGCTTTTTCTTGGTGGCAGATCAATCAGCATGAAAGCAGAGAAAACCAGCAAATTAATGTAAATTTCCCAATAGTCTGTTGTTTTTCTTCAAACATGAAGATGAAAGCTGAAGTTCACCAGAAACGTGGATGTATGATAAACTTGTAATAACACAAACTATGTTTGTAATCCATGAGTGCTGTAGGTTAGAAGGAGCAAATATAAAGGTTTGCAATATTAAAAGAAGAATTACATAGGGAGGTCAGAGGAACACACAGAGTGGTCCACTGTAGTCAAGGGCAGTGGAGTTAGGTTTGTAATCTAAGCAAGATTTGACGGGGAGAGAAGGAATCAAACCTGTACCCAAGGTAATAGCCACCCATAATAATCTTCTCTAATGATATTTATTGAGGAATTTCATTGCAGTCCCTAAAAGGTGGTCTGAAAAGTAGATTTTAGGAACAGCTTTAAAAACTGTGGTCCACGCCAGCAGCAAAACTGAGATAAATGAAAGAATTTGTTTAACAGTTGTATTTGAAATACACCATAGACAATACGATAATACATATTTAAAAGAAATTTGGGGTACAGAGTGCCACAGATAGAAATGTTCGTATATAAAAAAAATTCAAATTGGATGCAATTATTTAATATATATTTCACCTTATCATGCTATATAGAGTAGATCTGGGCATATCACTCAGCAGCCAGGTTAGAGTATGTGTAGCTGGCAGACTGTAAACACGTAGGGAAAGTGTCATGCTTGGTCCTATGGGTAAGTTATCATCACAACAGCCATCATCACTGGTAAATAATTTATTTTAACATAGCAGTGTTGGGAGATTCCACAGCTGCATGACTGAAATTATTTGTCAAATTCTTGTTGTGCTGCTGAGCAAAGGGAGAAAATCTTGGGTAAAAACTATCAAATATTGTAATTCCTTTTGATTTCAGTATTCTATTCTTAGGAAACACTCTGATTTCTAACCATTACATAGAACATATGAAGAAATCACTGTTGTGTGAAATTGAAAACTTAGGTTCCAAGCATTCACGTGGCAAAAAAGTGAACAATTCACCTAAAATAAGATAACACTAATGGTAGGATTCCTTCTGTGGTTGAAATACTTGTATTTATTGACCCGCAGGTCAATAAACTCTATAAAAGAGTGCTTTTTGTTTACTTGAAACTTCTCAGACATTTTACCTATAGATGGAAATAGGATTAAATTCAATTAATTATGTGATGGGTAGAGAAATTAATTGTGCTGTCAAATTATTGGACTTGCACTACTACTTTTGATGAAAAAATGTTTGCCTTTTTAACAGTTCTTGGAGAATTTTTGGAGATGGTGTAAAAGTTTTTTTTACTCATAAAATAAATAAGGCGACAAAAAAAAAATCTGAAGCTGATCCATATTATCTGACAGTAGTATTTTTATAAAAGGTGAATCCTGAGGTCAATATTTTATCTTAGAAAGGCTTAAGTTTCACCTTGGAAGTTGCAGTCTTCTGATAAATGTATCTTGAGCTGTCTGGCACAAGTAAAACCTTTATCAAGTCACCTTCACACCTGCCAGCTCCTAAAATTTTGTTTCATAAGAAGGAACCAATGGTCAGCTTTTCTGTTTAATTCCAATTGATAAATTCCAATTTCCCCTGACCCTCTCACAAGCAAAGACCTTGATGTGCAGAGCCCTTCACCCCCGTGCAAAGTAATATCTGCTGCTGTCTGCATGAAGAAAAAAAAAAGTGATTTGCTTTCCATATCTCGTATGTTTCACACTGGAGACCAGATAACCTCATCTGAAATCACGGTGTGTGATTAGATAAAACTTTTCCTTTTAGAAAGCTTTTCAGTGAATAGAGCCTAATTCCTCCTCCTACTGTGAAAATTGGTTTGTACAAAGTTGTGTGTATAAAGCCCTGTCCCAAGGATGGTTTGTGTGGTACAGAAGCAACCTGGCCACTGAGCAATCTGTGCTTATAGTACCAAGTCCCACCATCCAAACCAGAATGGTGCCCTCAGGATGCCTACTGGGAATAGTCTTCCTTTGGCCACTCTGGGCACAAGTCCTTGTGCCCCTCATTGGCAGGACAGCATTTTTTTCAACAAAAATCCAGAACGCAGCATCGTATGAGCCTTCACAAAGAAAATTAACTCAATCCCAGCCAGAGCCATAATAGCTGGAGTAGCTATACAGATTACACAGGCCAAGAACACTCTTGGGGGGGGCAATTCGGTATAACTGTTCTCAGCAGCCAATTCAGCTGAGCAAATACACGCCAACACTTAGGTAGTGGGGCCACCTGTCACTGAAACAGCAAAAGCCACCCTGAAATAATGCTGCTTTTTTACATATCCCTATGAACAAAAGGCTACTTTGAAAGCAAAGGAAGGACATGTGAATACAAATTGCTCACAACAGGAGGCGCAGACATCTTCTTCACCTACAGCAGTACATTGAGAAAGAAACAATGTAAGAAAACTACCTGAGAAGAGCCATTCATATTCCCTCTGCCTTTTTTCCGTCCTCCCCCAATCACCAAATCTATGGCAGATAGTCGGGTGGAAGAAGTGGGATAGGAAACCTTATGAATGCAGTAAATAAGCAAATTGCCACTTTGATGGAAGGAAATACCCATCCATACGTCTTTGACAAAAGCAGGAATAGGCCTGAGCTTCTCAAAAAAGGAGCAGACACTGTGTTGAGCACTATCAAATGAATGCTGTACGGTCTTCAAGCACCAAGCTTCCTGTGCTCTGAACGAGTGGGCAGGGGCTGCTGGTGTCCATCCTGGGTTTTCCTAAGCAAACAGAAGGTATTCATCAATTCCTTTCTCATCAGGAGAACTTCCATACGTTTCTCTTTCACTTCCTTCTTGCAGTAATTTTTTCTCTCGCTAGGATGTCCATGTTTTTTAGTGTTGCTGGTGGTCTTGGGCTTGTTGAGCTAGTTGTGGGTTTGTATGACAAAAAGGGAAGCTGTTTTGCTTGCCAGCTGTGCTCTCTTCAGCGTTGATGGTGCCAATATAACGGCACTGCTGTTAAGTAAGTGTTATGCCTGGCTGGAACTGGAGAAAAGCAAACCAGAGAAGCATAACAACTTTCTTGTTGCATGTGTTTATGAGCAACTGTTTGGCTAAGGATGGTACTACAAAAGACTTCATTGAAGTCTTTCTTTGGTAATAGTCTAAGAACCTGGAGAGGGGTCTAAGAGCCAAACTGGACAGAGAAAGAAGTCTTAAACATGTAATTTAAGCAGTGCAATGAAGAAAGGCACTTCTTGTTCTAATAGTTAAAAGAGATCTAACGTAATGGCTCTTTCTTTAGTATAAGACCAAGACTATTTAGTGATAAAAAGAATGGGCAGTTGAATAAGTCATCCTGGGTCCAAAATTTCTTCCTTGCTTGATTTCCTGATTTCTCTTTATTATCTTCTAGACTTCATATTATTTTTCTTCCCCAGCTAATCCTATCTGCATTTTTAAAAAATCTTCTATTTTAGTTCTACCCTTTTCCTTCTCTGTGTCTCCATCTCTCATGCTCATTCCAGACTATATTTCTAGTTGTACATAACATTTTTCATAATACAGTTTGCATGTGCCCAGGCCAAATTGTCTTCACTGATGGTAGCTTATGTTATCTCCATTAGATCAGATTCAGGGTCTCAAAAGGAATACAAACAGACCTCAAAGTCTGTGCCAGGTTTGGCATTTAGTTGTGCAGATATTTGTAAGAAATTCAGTATTCATTCTTCAAGCCCCCGTGCTGCCACTCGATGATATAATTGTCAGGAAAGAGGGAAGTTCAAAGAATGTTTGGAAAGAGAGAACTTTTGTTGGTTTTGGTTTTGTTTTTGCTTTTAAATCCAAAGCTTAAACTCAAAAATGAGCTTAAATCAAAGATCTGCTGGCTGAGTGCTAGTTACTTAAACATCAGCATTTTTTGTTGAAAACCATAATTGACACAGCTGTGATTTATAATGGTTCAAGACATCTTAGTAAATACAATATTTAAGGATATAACAGCTCTGTGACTCATGAAGATGTTTCATACACAAAATAGAGTATTTTATATTATCTTTCACTATCAATTTAGATTTTTAAAAATAAGAGGTTGTTAAGCCTTGCTATCATTCAAATTACACAACTGATATAAACTTATGGATGCAAAATGATCTGAAAATGAAACAGAAAAAGATACTCTTAAAATGGAGAAACACTTCCCTGAGCGTTTAGGCATCCTATACAAATTCATTCCTACAGGAAATTAATGACCCATAGACACCTGTGAATACTGTGACTGGGTTTGAGATGAGGAGCGATGCAAACTAGGACTGCAAATGCATCTGATTACAGACTTCAGGTCTGGAAAGGAATTTCTGTAATGAATAATTAGTTCAGCACATCACAACTTTATTAGCTCTATTCTGAAACAAGTCATCGGGGTAACTATAGGAAGTATTTGATGTTCTAATATGGAAAAAACACGGGAGCATTTGCTGAAGAGAAAGTTTTGTTTCAAGTGTCATGTTTAAGCAAAAGAACTCCTTAGTACCAAAGTGATAAAACTTGCTTGCAATAATCAAAAGAATAGCAACTAAATCCATACTATTTACTAGAGGATTCTATTAAAATACAGTCGCAAGAATGGAATAGTAATTAAAGGAAGAGAAAATGATCAAAAATGTCATAAAGATCTTCCTAATGTAAGAAAAATATTTCTATTTAAATATATCAAACAGCAAAACCCATTGAAGTATTTCCTATCAGCTCTGAAAATAAAGACAATTTTACTAAATGTTAAATAAAATGAATCCTTGTTGATTTCTTCCCCTGTGCAGAACAGGAAGATATTTATTTTTTTTCTTCACGGTAATAGTATTTTTATTATCTGGAATCAGACAATGAAAAGCTAATGACTTGGAACAATGACTAATAACATAAAAGATTTGCTGGAGCCTCATAAGGTCAGTAAATTCATAGGCTCATTCACCAGGAAGCAGCAGTGATTGTACGTGGAATAATGCAGGCATTCAGTTCAGAATATTTATTAAATCATGTTTTAAGCGTTAATTGAGCTCATTTGTGACGGTATTTCTGCAATTATCGTATTCAACGTTGACATTAGGATGTGCACTCATTTGAGATCTTTCTTCAATAATAGCACCAAGTGTTGGATTTGAAAATTGTCTTCAAAAATAAGACAGAAAAGACAATTAAAAATGTTGTTTGCCCACCTTCGTAATACCTGATCTCATTTATTATTATTATTATTGCTGTTGTGTCCATTGTATATGATATGTATTCTGCTAGTTCCGTTCTTGTTGCTTAATAATATGTTAAGTGATGTCTGGAAAGAAAGACAGCTCAAAACCTGTATATGCAAAAAACCTGTATGAGTTTCAGGAATCCAGTGAAAGGCCTAGCAAAGGAGAAATCAGACTTCTATCTGCCCCTTTGTGTAAAATACCATAAAAAAGAGAATACTAGAAGATTTGCTGTACTGTTTTCCCCTACAGCCTATCACAAAATGGCTTTATAGCATGTTAAACCATTCCTGCTGTTATCAGAACTTTACACTTTCTTTGTACTGTAGCTGAGGAGGTTGAACTATATGGGGTAGGAACAGAAGAGAGGTAGCTTGGCTGCTTTACGGTTTATTATGGTGTCTTACATGGTTTGTTAAAATCAAATTGTTTAAGTGAAGTAAAAATAATAGTTAAAGAAAAAAAAGAATTCCTGGATATCCAAAAGTGTCTATTAGGATCACAGGCCTTTCATACTTTCACAAAAATTCTTTTCTTTCCTTCACAGTCGTTGAAATGAGACACCAAAATGCACTTTACCACTTCACTTTCTTTAGGCCTGGATCAGTAACATCATAAAAGTTCAGTCTGTATTACTGTCACTCAGTTCTGCTGATCTTCCTTAACAGGTCTATCAGTATCACTTCAGTTCCCTTTAAAACAAAAAGCAAAACGTGAAAGAGGGAGGGAAAGTCTGCAAATAACTGCTCCCAGGGCCTTGACCTCCTCCATCTATCACAACCAGAGAAGGTAGATAAGGGAGTTCCATATGAAAGTGACCATTCTAGGTCTGCATGTTAAATCAACTTGTAGATCACACTGTGACTGCTGCTGATATGAAGGACTGGCAGAGATCCCATGTGAACTCTGTGCTGCATGTCCATATTTTGCCTGGTGCCCCGAGATATCTGAAGACAGAAAAGATGAAAATCTTCCACAGAGTAGTCAAGTCTATATGACCAGTTCTTCAGACTCCTAACTGACGTGCACTTGAGTTACTCTTCTGTAGTGTTATCAGGTCATAATATTTCACTTGAAACAATCCTTTGCTTGAGAAAAAAACACACTGAGGCATAAAGCCACTGGTTGAAGCACTAAAAATTCATCAGTTTTAATTTCTGGTATTACTTCAGGCTCGCATCCTAGTGTAAATTGCTAACTCTATGCCATTTTCAATGTAGTAGATAGTTGAATTGTGCATCCCATAAAGTAAAGACAAAATTATTAAAATGATAAAGAAATTTATTTGATGTACAGCTCAAAACTTTCTTTACTATTTTTTTTGTGTAATATTAAAATTATATGACCTTGACTTCAGTCATCATGCCATTAGAAAAAGGAGCGAACACGCATAGAAATACAGAAAATTTCTTACCAACAAACCTTGCCACCCATAAAAAATGTCAGATTTCACATGTTTTTCTTTTGTACTCAGTTGGAGAGATCACACCTTTGGATCTGATAAATTACTTTTTGTTAGAAGAAGATAGTGGATGGATTAAAAACTTAGAAAATTTGCAATAGAGAGTAATCTTAAAGTCCAAATCCACAGCAGCAGCCCCCAAGGAATATGCAAACAGACATGTAATCTTTCAGCATGACTGCCATCAAGCCTAATTTGAATTTGATTATTTGGTGTCAGAATATATTAAAAAAAAGAGTAAAGCATCGAATTTTGGGGCTGAGTACTTTGGCTTAATTCTAACAAAGCACAGAAGCTTATTAAACTTGGACTTTTTGCAAAGCTACACTGATTATATGCATTTATGAAATTATACACTGTCCAGCTGTATGCTGAACTTAGTTTCTATCTATCACAAATGCACTTTGAAAGTGAACATCCCAAGCACTCCTGTTTATTGTGCTTTACTTCGCATCATGCAGCAGTATCAGAAATTGCAAAGAGGGTTACTTTGGAACTAATTATGAATTAAAGATGAATATAGATGAAGTCAATGGGCACTGAGCACACAGGAGCTGATAAGAGCCAGACTGCGTAAACACTCCTGAAATGCATGGAATGTGGATATTGTGTTCTTTAACACCAGCTATTTTCCTCTATAAGACTTCTGTGGGGCTGCAGTACTTGCTAACACTGGTGTAAATCTCTGTCTTCTGAGTTAAAGCTTTGTGTTCTCAGTCTGGTTCTCCATCTTCATGGATAACAGAGGACATTTTTCTCTTCTGGACTACAAAACCTTCAGAGTGACCCTCAGAGAAATGTAGAAGCTAGCATGGAGTCTGGCCACATCATATAAAGTGATAAGCAAAGCCCAGCAGGGCTGAATTGTTCTTCAGAAATATGCTTATAAGTTAGTGTGTAGTTATTTTTGTGGAAAAAGAACTAGAAAGGTCATGTTACAGAAGTTAATGTTTCTATCAAATGCCTATCTTGCTTGAGATTTCAAACAACAGTCTAGTAAGGAATGATTTGAAACAGCTTACAGAATCTGATATTGAAACATTTTTTGAAGTTTGTTAATAAGTAATTTTGCCCTTGTGAAAGACTGCATGTACCTTAAGAGATCCACACAATAGCACTGTAGAAGGTAGGTGGGACTCTTGAGGACTGACGTTCTCAAGAAATTGCACCATGTCTTTTGATACTCCAGAAATGAGGAATGTACATTCTTGGGGACTTCTCTTAATTAATTGTTTCATTTATAAGTGTATGTCTTATTACCAGTTTAAAACGTACTGATTTCCCATTGCAGATTTTGCATCACAGATGATATATTTATGCGGAGTATTTGTTTTGTGATTGATCACAGAATCATTGAATCGTAGAATGGCCCAGGTTGGAAGGGACCTCAAGGATCATGAATCTCCAACCCCCTGCCACATGCACAGCCACCAACCTCCTCATTTAATACTAGACCAGGCTGCCCAGGGCCCCATCCAGTCTGGCCTTGAACACCTCCAGGGATGGGGCATCCACAGCCTCTCATGGCAGCTGTTCTAGCACCTCACCACTCTCTCTGTAAAGAACTTCCCCCTGACATCCAACCTAAATCTCCCCTCCCTCAACTTTAAACCATTTCCCCTGTCCTGCTGTTATCTACTCTTTCAAAGAGTTGACTCCCCTCCTGTTTGTAGGCTCCCTTTAGGTACTGAAAGGCTGCAATTAGGTCTGCTTTGCAACCTCAGAATCTGTATAGTGTGTAAAATTAGAGAAAATGGCATGGAGTGCTAATATATTTGCGTGTGTGTGGACTAGGTGTTGCATGCTTTCAATATCACTATACTTTCTGAGGGTTATTAGCAAAGGTGTGAGAGTACATCCTTAATTATTTCATTCAAAATATAGGTGAACACTGTTTTAGGTCTTTAATATTACCTTTCATTAGTATATATAAATGTGTAGTCCTGTGGACTTAAGATATGTCAATTATTTTTTATTAAGTATAGGATTTACATTTAAGATATCAAGCAAAAGGCATTCTGTAGCTAACCATTCCTGCCCCAGTGACACACTCAAACTAGCATGCAGAGTTTGGGTCTTAGCTGAGTTAGAAAAATACACTGTTTATGTCTAATTGCATTCTTTTGTTGCTTTTTCTTTCCTCTAGGTTGTATGGCCATGTCATCCTTGAAGACGCTACTGGTGGAATTAATCACTTCTCCATATACCAGAGCACTGACATCCTGAGTTTGTTACATCAAAGGATATTGACTGAGAAGACAAATAATCAAATGACCCGTAACGCAGGTAAATGATACTCTTGGGATCAAAGGAATCCCCTACGAATACTGTGTGCAGCTCTGGTCTGCCAGTCATAGAAAGTGTCATTTGGCTGCAATGGTTATAGTGAGGTAGCTTTTGTCAGTCCTTCAAAGTGAGGGTTTTCTAAACAAGATCTTCCTGTTTGCTTTCCTTGTTTGCTAATTCTTCATAAAATACCAAGATGAATGTTAAGTCTTAGTCGCGTATCAATTCATATGACATGCATACTTGAAGGCTAGGCTTCTGAAACACCTCCAAATGAAACAGAAGGCAGTTTATTTTGGAAATGGATTGAGGTGGCTATCTGAGAACTGGCTGGTGCAAGAAAATAGGCTTCAAGAGATGTTACCTTTAAATCTTCTCCTGAACTGAAGCCATTGGTTTTAGTCTTCTTTGAAAGTGGGTTCAGCTTAACAAGTTAAAATCACTCCTCTTCTTGTATACAAGTGCCCACACAGAAAGTTAGTGTAGAAGAACTGGGCAGATAAGCCAAGAAATTAAAAGTCTACATGAGCCTTTGAAATAATAGCTGTACTGTAAAGCAGTCATGCTGTAGCTTCTCTGATGGTGATAAAGAGCTGCACTGTGGCAGCAAAATAATTTGAAATATATACGTGGATGCATGATGTAATATTTAGAAGAACAGTAAATTAAAAGTATTCAATTTGTCTAGAAGCTGATGGCTGGATCACCAGGTAGTATAAATCTACATATTGTTATTGAGAGTCAGAGTTATTACTGAATGATTCTCTACTAAATATCAAAACCGGAATATGTGGCACGATAATATAGAAATTTTTCCATTCAAAAGGAAGCAGAACTCTATAGTTGCAAGAATTTTTGATTTATCAAAACGATTTATCAAATATTGTCTGTTAAAGTGAAACTTATGTTCACATAGTAAGAATAAATAATCTCGTGGATTTCAACCTCTACCACATACAGATTCTATCCTGCCGCAGTGATAATCCAGTATGATTACTTCTTTTGCAATTTTGTGCAAAATAATTGTTTAGCCACATTTGTTTTCCTTCTTTTTGTTTTTTATTATCTCATTAGGGTTCATGGCGTAGATTTAAAACATTAGTGAGGTACTTTCCATCACTTTTTTTAAATTGACTTTCTCAACTAATGGTTCACTCAATTTCTGCATCTCACTGTTAATAACCCACTGAAACTTTATAAGGAGAACAAGAGTCAGCAAGAACTACAGATACCAAGAAATGCAGAAATAGCTTGCTTTTTGGATAAAACTAAAGAACACCAGCCACTAGATATCAAAATAAGAAAAAAAAAATACCGTGACCCATTGAGCAGAAATTAGCTAAGTCGTTGTCTAATCAATTGTAAAACTCTGACAGAAACAGATTTACATTATATGAAAGATTTATCTACTGCCAGGATCTTTACTTGGGTTCTCTAGCCCTCGAAAACTTTACTATATGTAATAGAAGCAGTGGTATTCTGACTGGCAGGGAATGAAAGAATACTTGGGAAAAACAGAAATTACCTGGAGATTTACAGCTGTTCAGGGTGCAAGATGACCTCCTCTTACTGAACACCATAAAATGTAAGTAGAATAATAACTTGGAATTGTGGATAATAATAGAACAGAGAACAGAATTTCAATCTGCAGGTCATTATTAAAAGGACTTCTGCTTTACTGTATATATGTAGTTGCTTATTTTCTCTTCATAAAGCTGTTCCTCACTTAGCATGCATAATACAAGCCAACGAAAACATGGATTTCTCACTTGTTGAGAATATGCATAAAGATTTTTTTCATTCCGTAGTTAATTACTATGCATGACATTTTGAATACACTTTCTGTGCTGGGAGGTTGGTCAATATATCTTACATTAGTAAACAGATTGGAAAACTCACTGTAGTTTAGAATGTATGCAGAAACATGGACTGTAATTCAGAGCAACAACTGGAAGTTTTTGTTTGATTTGGATCTTCTGTGGCACAACTCTGAATTATTCAGTACTCTTGTATCTTTGTGTCAATGCTGAATATTTTTTTTTCCTGGATATATCTCACTAACAACATGAGTTGTTTGGCATGAGAACATCAGATGATGAACAGCATCTGTGCTCTGTAGATGGAATGGCTTCAAACAAGAGTTTCAAATGAACAGTTGAATTATCAAAAGACTAAAGAATCTCCATTTGCTGTTACTTTTAAGTAAGAAGTGCCAGAATCTGTGTCCTCGTCAGGATCTTCTGCTCCAGAACAGCCTATAAAGATCTCATGAAATAGCAAACGTCTAACAGAGTGTTTTTCTTAGAAAACCTGTTCATATATATAGTGAGAACTCAGGTCGTGTTGTCCTCAATCCCTTCAGTAGCAGGGAAAAATATTGTGAGGAACAGGAAAAGCCACCTGAGCAGTACATGGCTAGGAGGCTGGTGCAGAGGAATTTTTAAATTATTATTATTATCTTTTATCATGCAGAGGTTTCTTCAGCATCAGGCCTGCTGGCAACAGATGGAGTCTACTTATTTTAAAGGGGGGGAATGGATTCTAACTCAGTAGTTGGTGGGGCTTGTTGAGGGGGCTGTAAACTAGGTTTGAAGGGGAAAGGATAAAAGCAGACTTGCTACAGATGAGCCTAGGGGCAGTATGTTGAGGTTGGGGGTGAGACCAATGGCCCAGCTGAAGTGAGTCTACACCAGAGTGCACAGCATGGGCTGCAAACAGGAGGAACTAGAAGCCATTGTGCAACAGGAAAACTATGACTTAGTTGCCACCACTGAAACATGGTGGGATCACTCTCATGATTGGAGTGCTGCAGTGGGTGGCTACAGGCTCTTTAGGAGGGATAGACAGGGAAGGAGGGCAGGTGGGATGTCTCTCTGTGTTAGGGAGTGTTTTGATGTTGTAGAGCTCAGTGTTGGGAATGATAAGGTTGAGTCCTTATGGGTAAGGATCAGAGGGAAGGCCAGTGAGGCTGACATCCTCCTTGGGAGTTTGTTATAGACCACCAAACCAGGATGAGGAGACAGATGAAGCATTTAATGAGTAGCTGGCAAAAGCCATGTGATTGCTAGCCTTTGTTCTTGTGAGGGATTTCAGTTTGCCTGACATGCTGGAAAAGCAATACAGCAGAGAGAAAGCAGTCTAGGAAGCTAGGAGGGTAACTTCCTGACACAGCTAGTAAGAGAGCCTTCCAGTGCCCCTCCAGACCTGTTTACAAACAGAGAAGGACTGGTGGGAGTTGTGGTGGTTGGAAGCAATCTTGGTCATGGGGACCATGAAGTGATAAAGTTCTCTATTTTTGGTGAAGTCAGGTGGGAGTTAGCAAAACTGCCATCTTGCAGCCTCATGCAATGCTAAAGGATCGGGGGAGAGTGGCTGGCAAGCTGTACTGAGGATAAAGATCTGGGAGTATTAGTCAACAGCTGGTTGAACGTGAGCCAGCGGTGTGCTCAGGTGGCTAAGAAGGCCAGTGGCATCCAGGATTGCATCAGAAATAGCATAGCCGGCAGGAGCAGGAATGTGATCGTCCCTCTGTACTTGGCACTACTGAGGCAGCACCTTGAGTTCTGTGTTCAGTTTTGGGCCCCTCACTGCAAGAAAGACATTGAGGCCCTGAAGTACATCCATAGAAGGGCAATGGAGCTGTGAAGGGTCTGGAACACAAGTTTTATGAAGTGTGGCTGAGGGAACTGGGATTGTTTAGTCTGGAAAAGAGGAGGCTCAAGGGAGACCTTATAGCTCTCTAAAACTACCAGAAGGGAGGTTGTGGGGAGAGTGGTGGTGGGGGTCAGTCTCTTCTCCCAGGTGCCAGCAACAGGACGAGAGGCCTTAAGTTGCACAAGGGGGGGTTCGAGATGGATACGAGGAACAATTTCTTCTCAGAAAGAGTGGTGAGTTATTGGAACAGGCTGTCCAGGGAGATGGTGAAGTCACTGTCCATAGAGGTATTCAAGAATTGTGTGAATGTGGCAGTGAGGGACATGGTTTAGTGGGCATGGGTTGATGATTGGACTTGATCGTGGAGGTCTTTTGAAACCTTAAAGATTCCACGATTCTATGAACTTCCAGAAAATATTTTGAAATGACAACTGAAGAGACAATTACTTCTTTTGTCACATGTTCTTCCCTTACTGAGGTATCATTGGATTGAAGGAAATTATTAAAACAATAGATCTTTACAATGTCACTTACCTAATGTGTGAGTGTTTTATTCATTATATTATGCATTATACAACTTCTCTGCACGCATACTTGAAAATTAGTTCAGTGTTTAAACAAGGCAGAAGGTATTTACAGTAAACACTTGATCTACTGATATTTAATTTTTTTTTTTCATTTTATTTTATTTCACCTGATTGACCGTGTTTTCAATATCAGTACCATTTAATCAGCTCTTGGGAGGTTAATGTAGTGAAAAAGATAAAACTCTACTTAGCAATAGTATGTATGATGGACGTGATAGTTTACAGCTACTTTTATTACCAAGCCATAGACTTCTTTTTTTTTGCATTGAAAAAACTTGCTAGGATAAAATGTTTTATTATTTAATCTATTAATTATGATCGATGTGGATAGATTTGGTAATATTCCTTTACTATTCATTTACAGTCAAATAATTTCTTATCAGATATTTTACTCTTACTATGCCTTTTCCTTCCGTTTCTTCTGATTTTTTTTTAAAGAGGAAAATTGTGAAGCTCCTTATAAAAAGATGTAAATATCATTTAATTTATTCACATGCCCATATTAGGAGAACAGAAAACAGAAATGTTCTTTCTTTCTTTTCTTTTTTCTTTCTTCTTTTTTTTCTTTTTTGAAAGTGATTTCACTGTAAGAAAGGAATTCAGTGATAGGACTAGAAAATTCTCATAACACAGCATGAATGAGCTTAAGTTTCACTGAAGAGAATGCAGTACTAATTGCAAAAATTGGAATGTATGAGTACAGTGTCAGTAAGAACAAAGCTCTGTGAGCCATTCCTATGAGACACGTTGACTCTTGATGAAGTCTTGCACATACCACAGACATTTCCATGTATAAGACCAAGTTGGACTTTCACTTCTTAATGATGGTCTTCTTTGAGTTTGAAGTTAAATGGTACCAATGGCCTTTGCCTTCTCCAGAAGCAGAATGCAACCAATCACTTCCTAACTCAGTGAGAAGAGGGAACTGTAGTGTATGCTGACTGTGAAGCGTTATCTTCAAGCTCTTGAGATCTTCCTGCTCTGCACTAAGTATCCTTTGTGGATTTCTGACCAGGGCTGCTGAAAAAGTGTTTTTAGAATTCACTACCATGAAAAGAAATTGTAATTTAGGTAGCAGGTTTCAGAGTGAATTATTATATTTTGGTAACACAGCTTAGGAGGAGGCCAAGGAAAGGTGTATCTGGTATGGGAAGAGAGCCACCAAGAGTCGTTTGGCCCTATTTCAATCCTTCATTCCACGTAACAGCAAAAGACCAAATGAATGGATTTTTGTGATTCTGAGAAACTATTGAGAGGCTCTGACTGCAGGAATACTTTGCCCATAGGGAAAGAAAGATCAGTTGCACCACAGGCTTAGAAGTTCAGCAGATCTTCTGGACTTTGGGAATAAAGAGGCACTGCTTCATTAGCTATACCTGCTCTGTGAAGAAATAGAAGATTTAGGTATCAGTCAACTTCTTTTTTTTTTCCTTCTTTGAGACATTCTCTTAGCGTTCTGAGTATCTGAGGACAAAACCAGTATTTGAACATAACATACTGGTTATGTTTTGAAAATATTTGCTTGGTGTTTTTCAGTCAGCTTTATCAGTTCATTAATTTTAATATAAATTAAATAGCTACTGTAATAATACTATAAAATCTCATCGTAGAAGCAGTATCTTCTGATTTTCAGTTAACAAAGATTTTGCATTTACCTCGTACACGACTGAAAAGTGGGGAAGAAACCAAACGTAACTTCTGAAACCAGTTTCTCCCTTTAGAATTTGGAGCAGATGTGTTCTGTGGGGGAAAAAAAAAAAAAAAAAAGCCCTGAAAGTTTTACTGAGGCCATGAAGTGGGATTGTAAAAAGTGCTGAAACTGCTTCTTGGGTCGTGGTTCATTAACTCTAATTGTCACGTCTGGATTCCATCTGATGGATGATCAGGTCCTTCCTTTCTCACACCCTTTTTCTCACTGTGTCCAGGTGACCAGCTTCCAAGGTTATCTCTTTCAGATGTGTTTCCAATGTTGGACCTGGGTAACAATTCTTTCTCTAAACCAATTCAGCTGTGTTTGCATGTGTCTTTTTCTTCTTGGATTTGCTTCTTTTCCTGTGTACTTCCTGTGTAGAGCATTCTTCTGTAGAGAAGAGGATCATGATTAATAAAAAGCATTTTAGATTTAGAGATTTTGTTACATAAAAGCTTTTCTACTTGACAAAACTTATTTTTGAAGGTCAGTAATTCTTACATATATTGAAAATGTAAAAGCCTTGTCAAGTACCCACTTTCTTCAGCTTTCAGGCTTGTTATGAGGGAGTGAAGAAGCAAGGTTTAAAATACCACCCACGTAAGACAACAGCCATATAATTTATAGGATGTGGCCATCTGTGTGTTTCCCAAATTCCTGTTTCTTTGTTGGAATTAATCATGTGCCAGAAGCAGAACATTAACTCTACAGGCAGTAGAAAAGATTTTGAGCAAGTGAAGAACATTTCTCCCTTTATTTCAAGTGGTTTATGACTGAAAGATATGTCGTGATTGTTTGGCATCTTAAGAAAATTAGTAAATGCTTTCTGACTAATGTCAAATAACATCTCTGTTTTTAGCAGTAAGTGTAGCTATATTAGCATAGAATTACTTATTTTCCCTACTGGAATTCAAATATTCCTCCCAAAAATCAGAACATTGAATTTATTTGGCAAGTCTTAGCCCAAAGCATGACTTATACCTCGTCACGATAACAGAAGGAATAATCTTTCAATATAAATAGCAGCATAAATTAGAATACAGTTTTTACTTTAGTACCTGAAATTCACCATTAGTGAGAAACTTCATTTCCAGTTCTTTTCTTTTGGGCCACTATTTTTAAATTGGCTTAAGAATCTTTGTACAGCTGTCCATACTCAGGCTCAGATATCTGATCAGTAGAATCAAGAAAGTGAGGCCAACATATATTTGACCCGTTGCATAAATTTACGGGTAGGAAAAATTCCCTAGAAGGATGCTGGTGCCTTTAAATGTTGTTAAGTCTAGTTTGAATTTTTTTCTTTTTCTATTCTCTCATCTCCATCCAATCCTCCTTACTTTCTCCATGCCCAACTGGTCTGAAGATCTTAGAAGTATGTGCTCTTACCTTTAAAATGTGTACTTTCGTTTTGCAGTCCTTAAAAATACACTTACCCATTACTTCAATTATTTGTCTAATCTGTCCCTTCTCCTCTAGTTGAGCTGGATTCAAGTCTGTGCTCTTGCCTTAGCAACATGCCTTTTCCAAAGAACTTTCTGTTTGGGCTTTGGCCTACATCACACATGGTCTAATTATGTTAGCATGACAAACTACAAATCAGGCATCATATCTTTTTGTATGAGTGCTCTTAACCTGCCTTTCATGCAAGGAAAGTGCTATTAGTTTGTATCTCAGTGAAATAAGTTTAAAAAACCCTCTGTCTAAGATACTCAGTTGTAAGTTCATAGAGGATTAATGCTGCCAAAAACCTATCTGCCCTGTTACACAGCAGTCTGAGCACAGATAAAATGACATTTTTCACAAAAATCTGCCTCCGCCCTTCTTTGTCACTCCATCAGCCACAAGATATACAGAGAATTAAAGAGCACAGGAACCTAAAATACACCGGATTTTATTTGGAGGTATGTTTCCAAGACTGCAGCCAGGTCACACGAAAGTCTGCCTGAGGTCATTTGTCAGTGATCCTAGAACTGCCTACCCTTAGAGGTACAGTGAAGTGTAAGCACTGTAAGAGCTGCCAGCATTCTGTGAAGGCAGAGGTTGAACAAGAACTCATGGGAACAGGAAAGATCATTAGAGCCAAGTAGAAGTATGAACTAATTCAGACACTCACATTTCAAGTGTTTCTAGCTACAAAAACATGTTGAAATGAGTCTCACTATGTGCTTATGCAGGTGGTTTTACAGTAGGACATGAAGCCAGAAGAGATCCCTGAGATCAGAGAGCCCTTCTCTTTCCATACTTTTTCAGGTATGAGTTCACCTACACGTAGAGAACTAGGAACCCTCTATTCTACTTGCCAAACATAATCCTCAGAAAGCCCTTTTTCATCATCACACCCACAAATAGAGGTACAAGATATGATAACGCTAAAATTCAAAGGAAGATGTAGAATTGGTTGTCAGAAAACAGGAGATGGTGGGTTAATCTTATTTATTGCCTTCTTCCAACCCAGAATGTTGTTTTTTTTTTTTAAATCTGGAAAGGACTCCTTAAAATGTCTTGCACTTAAACTTAAACTTAAATTTAAACTTAAATTTATCAGCAAAATTTGCCTCCCAGAGAGACAGTAACTGTTGTATACATTTGAGTTTATTAGGATAGTTTGTCCAGTCCACAAGTATTACCCAACAATTCAAAAGCAATTCTGTGACTGCAATACTGATTGAGCTTAGTCCTAAAATAATATATACCAATTCTTTAGGGATTGTTGTGAAAGTCTTAATGCTCAGTACCAACTCCCACATCGTTAGTTTGAAAACACAAAGCTGTTTTGTCTTTTTTTTTTTCCATCATTCCATGTAGTGTTTTTCAAAAGTAGCTTATTTTCTCTGAGTTCTGCCACAAAAGGGAGTTAGTAAACTTCAGTGTCTGTGTGTGGGGAGGGAAAGGAATAACATGAAAGCAACCTGGTAATGTTTTCGCATGTGTTACAAAGACTTGCTGTAGGCCTATTAGATTTCTCCTTCAGTGCAACAGGAGCACAGCTATTGCTTCTATTATGATCACGTAGAGCTTGGGACTATTAATATACTGAGTGGATAATTTAGTTTTGGTGCCTACTTCAGGTAAATATGGCAAAGAAAGTGCTAACCACTAGGCAATAATCTAAGCTGGAAGAACAATCTGTGCTGTTTAAAAAAAAAAATGTGCAGAATATCATTAAGATGTAATAGGCTTCTGCTTTGGTTTGTGCTCTTGTCCAGAGAACAGTATACAAGGCAGAAGGTCTACGCTATTCCCATTTAAAGACTTGTAGTGGAAATGCTAAGTCACAGCTTAAACCAGTGATTGAGCACCTGGTGAGAAAGCAAGGCCAACGCAGAGAAGCTCAGGTGCAAGCAATGCACTGAGTGACCAGAAGGGGTAGAGCCAGGGTCCACCCCCTTCCCAGACCTCATTTAAGGGTTGGAAAAGGAGATGAGGCTGTCTTGCTGGAGATCCACATCTACCTGTGGCTTTCCAGAGATAAGCAATTTTTCTTCCTTTGTTTCTTTTTGTGTCTGTGGCTGCTGCACGTGGGCTTGTTCTCCTTTGCTGAAGCTGAGGATTGTGCCACTCTTCTATTATTCCTGTACTTTCCATCATGTTATAGCACTACAAGACTGTTGGAATGTTTTATATTCAATAATATTCAATTAAAGGTATCTGACAGTCTAGTGGGAATCCTGCTGGTAGGGGCAGGCTTGCCCTGGAGCACTTCAGGGGATCAATTCAACAGGAAAAGCAGGGCACGTTTTCACGGCATGGTGTCTGGAGGAGCCAAGCAACCAACGCCTCCTGCTTTCTAAACAAGAACCCTCCAGGTTTTATTTAAAAGGAGAAGTAGCAAGATAAACATCAAGGCTACTTGCTGTGGTGTTTTAAAAAGAAGAGTGAATTTTCTTAACAGGTTGTTTGCATTACTCTGTTGAGTAATTACCGCTATGAAATCATGGAGCCCTGTATTAAGCAGGCACATTGTGCCTCCAGTGCAGCCTGGACAAGCACAGGGTGGGATTTGGGACCCAATTACTGTGTGTGGTACTGTTTTACCAGATGTGGAAGCATGGGATGTATTGGATCTGCCCTAAGGGTGCATCTTTCTTAGCGTCTCCTCTGATAGTGACTATTAGCAAATACCTAGATAAAGAGTTAGAGAAACAGGCAGGAATAGAGAGACTCTTACACAAGGCATCCTGTTCTCATGAAGTTTAGGAAGGTCTCACATATTTAGGAGCCTCTTTAGTGTGCACAGCCCTGCTACCTGCAGCTGACATGTTAATCTCTGGGGTCAGAAACCAGAAGCAGTTAAAGGAACTAAGTCCTTCCTCAGATATGATCTCAAACTTTTCTAGCTTTTTTTTTTTTTTTAATAATCTTCATCCATCTATTCCTTTTTTGGCATCTATACCTTTTAAAGATTTGGACACTCCTGGAGACTAGAATTGCAGATAAATTAATCCAAAGGAACGTCTACAATTATTTCAGATTAAATCCATTTTTCTACTAAGTTAATCAGCAACTGCCTAAAAATTTTCACCTCTAAGGCCATGTCTGTACTGCTTTACAGATGGATGAGTTTCACCATTTCCCATAGCTCAATCCAGCATAGGCTCTACTGCTGCTAAATAGCTGCACCATGGGTGGTCCTATACAGTTTTTCTTTGAATGCAATGCCAAATGCCCTGTGTTTCTGATATGCATGGAGAGTTCTGCAACAAGCTACTCCCTCAAGCCTCCTTGAGTCTTGAGATAGATAGATAGATATAAGTGCATTTGTACATACTATAGAGAGGAATATTAAAATCAAAAATTCCTTCCAGATTAGCAAGACAAATTCTCTACCATTCTAAAATGCTTTATTTTAAATTATGAAAAGGTCCTCTTGCATTAATCTTAATCCACCTCTAGGTGGAATATTGGTTTTAAATATATGCTTTCTTTCTATCTTTAAGACTTGAAGGTCTTAGGTCAGGTTCTGAGCCTGAATCACATAAGTTTTTATTTTACTAACTTGTGAAAAAGAGTCTTTGACATAATTATTTATGCCATCGCATTGGGAAGAACAACAACAACAACAAACTTCCTAAAATGAACTATTCTGCTGGTTTATTATTAGAAAATATTTGCCTTTAGCATATAGAATCATAGAATTGCTCAGGTTGGAGAAGACCTTAAAGATCATCAAGTCCAACCACAACCTAACCATACTACTCTAACAACCCTCCGCTAAATCGTGTCCCTGAGCACCACATGCAGAATGGCAGAATATGAATTCTGACAGTGCTGTTCCTCCTGGAAAAAATTAGATACTAAACTTTGAAATGAAGGCAAAACAGTAAGTATCATTACCAAGATGGAGAAAAAAGTTCCTTTGTCACTGAGGGAAGGTGAAACATTACTTCCCCTTGTTTCCTTCTGCAGATCTAACTGTGTTGTTAGGATCTTTGATTTCCCCTATAGTGTATAGCCAGGTCTTTTTATTTCTGAAATCATAATGTGTAAGTTTTGTAGGCATCATACGGTGAGGATTGATGAAGCTGTGATATTTCCATGGAAATGTGTGGTAAGCCTTATCATGTAATGCCATGTTTTTCTATTTAAAACTTAGTTCCTAGTATTTTGTAAAGAGAATTCAGATTACATAATTAAATCCTTTTTCCTTGGTAACTTTGTTCTCCAGTGAAATCAGATTTAAATATTGGTATAAGACTATTCTCTCAATTTTACTCTTATTATTATATTTTGTATTACTCTGTCCCTTAGTCTCTTCATTTTCTAAAGCAGTAGCTGATGTACAGTGTTAATTGTTCCCTTTGGTTGGACTTTGGCAGATTTGGCTGATGTCATTATTGCAGAAATAATCTGTTCTTTGTAGATGTGTGATCGTTGAGCTTGCTTGAGCCTTTATTTTTATAAGAAAGAGAGATAGAAGGGAGCGTGTCTGCAGGCTTGTGCGCTTGCAGTTTTCCTTGTAACTTTATGACCTTGCAAGGCTTACCAGCAGTTGTTAATCAAGAGAAATTCTTATAAGAGAAATTGTGGACATCTTTAACTTTCCTAATACATAACACATTGAAAATATTTAAAATGTCCTAAATGTTTCAGAAAAATAACGAATCCTTAGTTGTAATTGCCATTAGACTTACTGCCCAGTGTGTTAGTACTGAAATCATTATAGAGATTTACAGAGGAATCTTCAAATCTATCAAATGATAAAAACGGGACACTTGTAGTCATTGTTCTTAAATATCAAGGTTCAAAAATGTATTAAAAATACACAATTTCATTCTCATGTCCTTTTTATTTTTGTTTAATTGTTGATAAAGATCCCACCCTGCATCCTGCACTCCATGTGAGCGTTCACTTAGAGCACAGACAATCAGTCAGTTGTACATGGCACATGCACAGTGCGTACTGTTGGCATGCTCCAATACCCTGCCCACAGGCACAAGTCATCTGGCTGCCTGAATGACATCAGGTGTTTTGAAGAATGTCAGTTATTTCCATTTAAGCAACTTTTATAATTCATAGTTTAGTATAAAAACCCATTTTGGGGGCGCTTTACATGTATGATTGCTTTTCTTTATGGAAATAAATAGTGTACATTTATAGTTAAGGAGAAACTGATGCTAAGGGATGGGGAGTATTTCTTGCTAGTGCCTTCTTTACTGTCCTGTCATTTGGATAGTGCTGTGTGAATGGAGCAAAATGGTTATTTTATACCACTGAAATTCAATTTGGGTGTATGAAATCAGGTTTCCCCAAAGCAAAAATCTCATAAGTCAATAACTCCTGTGCACACACCTCTGTTTGGAGTAGATTGTCACACTGTGGAGAACTGAGTGGCGAGACAGGCATTTGTTTTAATCTTCAGGCTTGGAATTTCTGTTGTAACAGACACTGCTGGGAGAAAGGCTTCCAGGAAACCATGTGTTGTTTCTGGTCTTTGTGAGATAATTCTTCTGTAAGCAGCACAGCTAGTGGCTCGTGATGACTAGAGAACTCCCTCCAGTGGGAGATTTATTGCATGAACTCTACTTGAAACCATACTCTTCTGACTGTCTCTTTGGTGGCAAACACATCATAAGCTATTAATGTGCCTTGCTTCCTTCTACCTTTCTGCAATAAATCTGTAATCTTTTATATTTCTTAAAACAAACCTCTGTAAAGCACGTTGTGGTTTGGTTCATGAAAGGGATACGGGGCAAATAGTTAAAGGAATTAAAGTCAAAGCTTACCTACGTGTGAGAGAACCAAAATAAAGCAGAGAGCTACTTTATCACAGGCACTGCTTATAGAAGGGAGCAACAGTGGGGCATGAAAATGATGTGGGTTTAGCCTTTTTTGAAAGGGCAGCTGGAAACACGTGCTGCAAGCTCCTTCAGGATGTCAGATCTGTGACAGATCCCCAGGCTGCCTGCATTCTAATCTATGTCCTGTATCTCTGGTTTTGCCAGATGTTAACCTGTAGACTTCTAATTGCAAAGAACAAAACGTAATGTTGGCAAAAATGTTTTTCTGATCATGTAATGAGTACGTCCTTAATCCTGCATATAAGTTTTCTGTAGGCTTTTGAACTACTTCCAGAAGCTGCTATGATACATAGTGTAAAGATAACGTTACATGCCTTTTTTTTTTTAATTTAATTTTGTTGTTTCATGCTCCTTAGCATTATGATTTGGTAATAGAAATCTTTTGGTGACAAAGCAGGCAGTGGGCAGGTTTTAACTATAGAAATGTGGCACTTCTAGCAAGGCACTTTTCAGTAGTGTCCATTTTCAATGTGATGATGTGACTTTATGCCATGCTTATTCAATGTCCTTCTTCAAGTATCTCAGTTGTCACGTCATTGGGAGTTTGTCTTGCTGGATTCTCATTTTTCTTTCAGAACAGGGGAACCCACATTGCTCAAAGCAATCTGCTAATCTTTTTCACTTACACACAGGCTTTCGAAGGAAGGTGTTATGTTTACATTTTCATGGATTACTGCGTGAGGATAATCTCACAGAACCTCCTTTTTCTGATGGAGGAAAACTTTGTCTTTGAACAGAAGGTATGCATGCCTTACTTTCCAGCTACGTTTTTTATATTTCAAGTTTGCTCCAGTTTACTGTGAACACTCTGCTCTCTCAGTCCCTTGCCTCCATTGAAAAGGCAAATTTTAAGCTAGTGTAAGCTACTGCTTCATGCTGAGGTACAGCTTTATGTTGCCACACCTCTGTGTAAGACACTGGTTCCCATCAAGTCATTGAAGGTTCTGTGGTGCACTGAGATCTGTTTTCCAGGGAAAGAATAATACAGTTGAAGCGTTTCCTAATAGTATTTGGAACAGTCAATTACTTTATACTTTCTTTGTTGCTTATTAGAAACAGCCAAATATGAGAATTTCTCATTGTGAGATGCTCTACTGTACAATACCACGATGAAATACTGTAAAAACAAGGCCAGATTGTTTTTTAGGAAAGTTTCCCTTAACAATTGTGCTAGAAGCATACATCACAATATTTCTATTCTTCACTTTCCTCATTGTAAACAAAGAATTGAAAGATACATGCTATGGTCTTCACTGCAGGAAAAACAAACATCATGCAAGCTTCCTGGTACAGCAGAAAAGAACTAAACACATCTTGCATAAGTACAACTTTCCCCATCTAAATTACTGATGCTGAACAGTTCAGATAACATGTAACACAGAAATCAAAGGAAAACCCTTTCAGCTGTTGATAGAAGATACTACCTTGTGCCTTACTGCTGTATAAGAGAGTGCCTGCTGAAAGTCCTTTTATACACAGCTCCTGACAAAAGCATCTCTGTCTTTCTCAGTTAGCTTTGAGAGAAGGCATGTGTTTTGGATATGGCTCTCATCAATGTTTGCACAAAGAGGGTGTATAATTTTCTTTTCCCCTTGCCATTCTCTCTCAAGCAGCTGGTTTTCTTTTAGATTCTCTGTTTGCCCATCATTTCTCTAAACGCAATTTAAAAAATGTTGCAGGATAAAGACATAAGCATGGTAGCCAGATGCTATAATTGCAGGAGGACATTGCCTGAACTAAAGGGTTACTGCACTGGCAGAATATGCATGAATTGCTCTCACTGCAGTGCTGTCCAAGGGCCCTGGATACAAGATGCCTTCAGCATAGCTCTAACCTGGATTATGGGAACTGACTTTGCTGAGCACCCCTCGGTCAGGAAGACATTTGGCACCCGGGAACTCTCACAGCAGGACTCTGCTCTAACACAACGCTCAGCAGAAGTTCTAATTTCTGTTTGCAATCTGAAAGCATAGTTGTGGGGATGAAAACAGGACAAGTTCTCCAGTTTTGACACAAAATATTGCCAGAGGTATTTGCACTCCATTCCTGTAGTAGATTACAGTGGAAGCTGAGGGCAAGGCCTTGTCTTTGCCTAATCCACTTGCAGGCGTAAGTTTAAAATCAAACAATCCCTTTCTAATCCTATAAGACACGTATCAGTTATAAAGAGGTGAACCAGTGTCTAGTTTTCAACTTCATGCATGTGCAACATGGCCCTGCAGGTAATTCCTTGCTGCCATGGGGATTGCACACCTTGTATCACATCTCTCCCTGGTCCTTGCTGAAGCACGAGGAGATGCTGTTCTTGCCATGTTCCTACAACTGACTTCTCTAAGGAATAACTGTGTCCATGCTGTCTAAATGAGGTCAGTTCTCATGACAACCACATTTTATCTGCAGATTCATTTTCTGACACTTTCCCCTCCTGTGTAGAAATTAAGTAAAATCCAAGGCAGCAGAAGGTTAAGAAAGAAAAGTAAATTGGAATGCAGGCTGCAAACATGGTGATACTTTTTGCCTTTCTTGTGGATTACCAGTTTTTCACGAATTATTAAGCAGTTTGAAGTTTTATGACAACACATGGTAAGAACATCAGTGTCGCTCAGCAATAGATCTGTTATAGGCAGAAACCAAACCAACGCAGGGTAAGTTATCACCAGATACAGCAGAAATCAGCAGCTGTACTGCTGGATGCCTTACTTCAGTCGCTTCTTCCTTTCCTCCCCCTTGCCTTCAGTGGGGCAGGAGTGTGCCATCCCCAGGCAGCAGGGGAGAAGCTGTGCTCTGTTGGTGCTTGCCAGCACCCCCCTGTTCCCACTCTGCACCAGTGCCCAGCAAGGCTCCCTGCCAGCGAGGGATTAGAGGCATGATGATGACTGTGATAGCACTAGGCCTGCTACAAGGGAATTCTCTGCTGATGGTGTAAGGTTATGTTAATGCTTCTTTGTAGATCTAGCATGGGATTGGGGTGATTTTTCCCCTTGGATTTCTCCCTTCTGAATGGGAGAAAGGCAACCCCTATGAGTGTTTTTGTGCTTACAAAAGAGAATGAAGACTTGGCCTCAGACTATTGAAGACAAACATTTACCTTCATTACAAGAACATCCCCAGTTACGCCAGCCTGAATGTTTTATAGCACCTCAGAACATGAAGCAGAGCTGTTGCTAGGAAAAAAAAGGCTTCCCTTGCAGAGAACAAGCACTTATTCATTGAGAAGTTTCTTACAGAACTGCTCTCAGCAGTCTGGCATAGCTTGGTCAGCATACAGAGCTGTAACAGTTCTTGGTCTTATACCTTAGCACAATTTCTGTGTTTGTGGCTTTTATCAATAGCTTTCCTCGTTGCATTCTGCCCTTTGGACAGTATTCCTAAATGTAAAGTGTTGTGTGCTATAAGTCTACCATCCAGATCAAACACAAAACCTATGTAAATCAACCATTAGTAAAAAATGCAAAGTACCGTATTCATTTTAGATTATTTCATTTACCTTCTTCCTTGCCATGGGGGTCACTGTAGATAGATGCCAAGGTGAACAAGGAGAAAATGACAAAAGCCAGTAAGATGAAAGCTACTTCCAGGTTTGTGAAGGGCAGCTCCATGAACTGTTACTGCTTCACCTAGGAAAAAGTGTAAACGTTGGCTGTGCTGGCTCTGGAAAAGGACTGCTCCCATAGAGTAATTATGTCTTTCGTCAGAAGGATACTTGATCCTGGTCAGACTGGTTAAGTAACTTCAGCAGGTAGGGGAACAATACAGTTGCTTCATGCAAGAATGCAAATTCAAGCTCTTTTTACTTAGTAGGCAGTCCATACAGTTGCTACAGTTGCTCCAGGAGACGTTTACAGCTTGCTGTCACTATCAGGAGAGCTGTTACTGAAATAATGCTGCGCTTAGCTGGATTCTATTTACTGTTATATATCTGTATCCTATTCATATTTTATATATTCTATGCAACGTATACATATTTTAGCATAGTAAATAAATGCTGATTAAAACAAGAAGTTTCTGTAGGACAGCATAGATTTTCTTCTCAGTAAAACTTGAGTATATACACAAACTACTTTCTGTGTAGTGGAAAGTTTGTATGAGGTCAAACCCCAACCAGTAGTTGGTCAGGAGATTCTGAAGTCAGTGGAACTCTGTAGTTTTTCACAGGATTTAAGTCTAAAAGCAGTGTCTCGAGAAATCTGGAAACCAACGAGTACAGAGAAGTTGTGGGAAATCAGAAGCAGATCAAGAAATCAAACCAATCCACAGTAAACAAAGGAAAGCTGGCACTTACTGATTGCCAGGAATTTCTTGCTTCTGTTCCATTGGGGTTTCCTCAAAATCATCGCAGTTTAAAAAAGTGATTCAAGATCATGGGCTGAGTCACTCATGTTCAGCTGGGTTTAATACACCGTGTTTCCCTGTGGCTTTGTGGTTGCTGCCTTCCTCTGGATAGGTGCAGCACACAGCAGGCTGCCAGGGGCAAGTGGTGCAAGTGCAAGGAGGAGGCACAGAGCTCACCAACTTTTTCCTTGTAGCTGCCTACAGGATGCGGGCAATGTGCATGCAAGCTGGAGCACAGATGTTAGAACAGCGCCGCTTGCGCAGTCAAGACTGAAGGATGTCTGTTGTAAAACATGTTGAATTTAAGCCCTAGTAAAATATTAACGTCACTGTAAACAAGATTAACTGCTGTAAGAAACCCAGCTTAGTCAAGGCATGAGTAAGAATTTCAAAATTCAGATCCACGCTGATATAAACGGTGACTATTAGACAGTTATGTCAGTAAGAAACCATCCTGTACAGGTGCAGTCACATGAGAAGTGATCCTTTTGAGGGATCTTTCTGATGCTTTGTGAGTTATTCTGAATACTCTTGATTTCTAAGAGACAGATTTTGTTCACTGTCAAATCCCAGTCTGGAAAACACAAACAGCATTTACGCACACTAAAGCATCAGTCATCTCTAATTGTATTAGCTACTTGTTAATTAAAGTGGATTTCTAATCCATCAAATTTTAATGTTCTGATTATTCTATTATTTCAAAATATAATGGCTTTTTCAGGTCTTTTTTAGGCACTTGCCCTTCCTATTGAATAAGTCAAAGAAACACCTATTCCAGAGCTGAGATTACATCTGTGTGCTTTGTGAAAAATATGTTATTGACAGTCTATATGCCTGCTTTTCCTATGCAACAGGTAACACTTCTGCATCTGCCTGAATTTAGAAATGAATTCAAAACTGACAGCTTTTCCCATATGCAGAGTCAAATTCTTCCTTTATCCCATATGTCAATAAAGGTGATGAATCTTTCCTAAACTTCTTAATAGACTGTAGTTACGTGCAATTAAAGAAGTGTCCTAATTTCTCCAAGTTTTCTACAGCTAATAAGATTTTTTGATACAATAGCCCGTGAGTCAGAACAGCTAAGCTGATATATTTCATATGGTGGTGTATATATTTATGTATTCATTTATTTAAGTGATATTTTGACATCACTTAGTAGTTAAAGATCAATCATAAATCTTAGACATTAGGCATGACAAGAAAACATTGATCTGAACGGCCATACCTAAAAGAAAAAGGCAGAGATTTTGATGATGGTTGGTAATGCTTTTAAAAGTTGTGAAGTCTCATTGAAGGTTGTTGGAATATAACCTCTTTAACCATCTAGCATATTCCATTTTGCTCCATCACTTATTTGCCTGGTTTCCATATCTTTAGGCCTGGGTATAAGCAGAGCTATCTGCTGGTGTTGAGATATTGTCTCACTCTTATTGATAGCTGTGAGTGAGAAGAGTCCCAAACACTAAAAAATGTTCTAGAAATATGTGATTTCATATTCCTTAGTTCTAAATTAGGACAATTTTAATAGCAAAAATATACAGCTTTAATATTAAAAATCACAACACGTTACCTTAAGTTATTAAACCACAATTTTCATCTATTTCTACAGAGAAAATACCTTGTCTGTCCTCTTGGAGACTAGTTCAATGGAAACGTGCCCTATGAAAGACCAAAATATTCTCCCTATGTCCTATGTTTGTCATGAACAGAGAATGTAATATTTGTTAAAAATAAGTCTGTTCCCCATATTGAAGCTTTACTCAATACTTTATGAAAGCTTTACGTACAGACAAATTCTGCTCAGATACCTACAAGGAACGCAGAGAGTTAACCTCTGAACTGTTTCTGTGTTGTGTCCGAAAGATTGACACCTTCGCTTTTGAGCACTTAAAATTGAAACTACTCAGCAAACTGGAATGGAGTGCTAAAATTTGTGAATGGATGAGTTCCATGTGCTTACATTTCTTTTAATGCAGGTAACATTATGGAAAGCTAATGCATTTGTTCAACTCTTTATGATTTCTTGTATAAAAATAAGGGCTTAGTAAGTCCTTAATTTCATGACCAATACGATGTGCAGTTATTTTCTATGAATCTCCAAGTGCCTAAGCCACCTTTAAAGCTCAAGATTCTTTCGGACTTTAAAATCATCCTTCAGAGCTAGAAAACAAATTCATCAGGTTTTCCTAACTGCATTAACTACCCTGTTTCACCATGGGAAGCAGGAATGCCATTAAATGTTTCAGGAAAGAAAAGTGGTTAAAGAGAAAAAGGAAAAAAAAAGAACTCAAAAGCAACCAGTGTATTTGGCATCATCAAACGACAGGGAAAATGTAATTATTTAATTATCCATTCTAATTAACATGTAGCTAATAAAATGACTGATGTTTTAGTGTGTATAAACGCTATTTGTGTTTTTCAGGGAGTTGCCTGCCAGTTCAGCAAAACAAAGCATTCGTAATTAACCTGACTTTCCCATGTGAATGTCATCAATGAAAGCAGACCTGTAGGGAGCTGGATAGATAGGAGGGAAATAAATGGGGCAGGTGTGGGAAAAAGTGTTTGTGGTAACAAAATAAAGACAAAGGTTGATACCTTTGTAGAGAAATTGGACCAGCCTTCACTGTTATTGAGCGTTTCAACAGAAACTGCTAAAATTACCCCACTTGAGATACAGCTGCTGACATTTTACTGAAGACCAGCGAAGCAGATGTTTGTGATCAATTCTGATGGCTTTGGAAATCCAATTAACTTGGAAAAAATAGGGAAGTTCAAGGTGATTTTTGAAAGGATGTTTAAAAAATTATATTGAACTACACTTATAAAAACACTTCAGAAATATATGAGAAATAACGTGCCTCCCAATTTATTGCTTATCCGAGAAGAGGAAACAGTCAGAGCCAGAACTGGTTTTCAGTGTTTTGCGTAACGCTCCTTTGCGTATCTTTTTCAATAGAATTGTAGGGAAAGCAGTTCAGTGACTGGATTCTTTAGAATTTTGTTTCCTAAATTAAATTCTGTCCCCATTGGGAACTTAAGAAAGCGGATCTGATAGACTGGTGTGGATTTCACTTGGATTTCACCGGCTCTGTAGCAAGTTCCTCCACAAAAATGTTTGTTGACTTGCGTGAGATGACTGAAAAAATGAGGAACTAACTAGTGAGGAGTAGATGTGTATGTATCACATGGCCACAGAAAAGATGACAGAAGAATGTGAGACAGAAAATTAAAAGAAAAAAAATCAGCATTTCTTGAAGCAGGGCTTTTTAGCTTCAGAGGTTAGACAAAGGCACAACTGAGAATAAGAATTATGTGGGAGCCAGAGAGAATGAAATCCATCATCGTGAGCCTTACTTTTTCTTCTTTTCTGCTCCTTTTAAAAGCTCTACATGCAATTTTCTAGTCTACGTTGCTAATTGACAGTAAAAAGAAATTGGTGTGTTTCTAGCTTTTTGATAGGAATCATAAAATGAAATCATAGAAAAATAAGAATATGGGACAGGTAGAAATACAGAGCAGACGCATATTTTACATACCAACATGCTTGTACTGTTGCTGGGGAGTATGCTGGCAATGAAGTGGAAATACCCTTTGTGACAGTACTTGTATTTAATGTGGGTTCCTAGTGTTTTTGCAGAGGCATCCCCCTCACACACTGACACTGCTGTCATAGCTGTTGTTCACTTCTGAAACTGATCTGTGGGCTTCACCCTGTAGAGAACGCACTCAACCCAATAGAGCCTTAGAAAATTAGCAAAGGCAATATGCAAACGGAAAGAAAAAGAATAAATCCATTTTAATTAAAATCTGGTCCTTTAACAGGCAGAAATTATTTGGTCTCATAAAAAGGTTTGACTCAATCAAATAAAGTGCAAGGGTCAAAAAATGACTTATGGAAGTACTACGTCTACAGTCTCATTCCAGTTATTGTTCCTATTACTGATAACATGAGTAACTACATAGGCCAAGCTAAGTAAATACAATCTTTGTAAGATATTAACTTCAGTGTTAATGTAGTGGAGCATAAATCATTTGTTTCAATTATATTTTTAGTTTTTAGATTTTACAGCTGTCACATAATAAAATTAAGCCACGGCACCATTTCTTCAGGAAGACTGGTGTGAATATAGCCTTCCTTGCTTTAAATTAATATATATGGAATAAATGGCAACATTATTAATTAATTTACAGTTTTTTTTCTGTATATAAACTATATAAATGATAAATAAATAAGATTCAGGCTGCATATTAAAATTGAGTTCACATAATGGACAAAGATTGTACTAGAATGGTCTAGACTAGGACTAGAATGGTTGTGCTAGAATGCTGTACTAGAGCCATCACCATTAAAGGAATTCAATAAGATGGCAGGTGCTGCTGTTTCCATACCCTCTGCTTCTTTTAACTGTTACTTAGTTCTGCTTTTTGGCAGGTCTTTCAACTGTCTGAATATTGAAAAAACTGAACTCCTTACCATGGCATCAGTTGCTGTAGCCATGTTTGCTAACTTCTAAATGCTGGGATGTGAGCCATCAGCTTATTTGGAGAATTACTGCCTGCAGAGTCATGTGCTGTAATGGGTTGGGCACCCTAATAAAGGAGTTAACTTATTTGAATCTGCTTGGCTGATTATATAGCACCGGTATACTGATGAGCTTGAGAATTTAAGGCTGAACTGAAGCAGAAAAACAGATAAGATAGAGGGGGAAAAAATAAGGGAGGGTTTGTGGAAGGATCTGCTGGAGAAATACAAAGAAAGCAATTTGAAAAAAGGTTGTTAAAGGAATAAGTCAGAGATAGCGTGTGTGTATCAGTGAGGATAAAGATAGCCTTTGGTCTATCTGAATGTTCTAAGTTATCTCAGTACATCCAAAGTTCAGGGTGGGTACATTAAAAACTACTGTTTGTTGAATCCTGCTCATTTAAATTAATTTCTGCTCAATACTTATCTAAATGTGACTTATGAGCAAGTGTGTTAGCTAGGAAAAAAATGCAATAAGATGCAATTTTATTACCATATACTGAAAAAACAATTAGTTCAGTATAAGAAACTCCATTAACTGTTAATTAGCAATGAGGTGAGACACTCCCTATTAACTGCTAAATTAAAAAATAGAATATTATAGAGGTGAACTCAAACTTTCTCTGTTGGCTATGCTGTTCGTGCAGTTAATGTTTGAGTAATGCTCACATTTGCTTGTTATCTCAGTAAAGAAATAAGCCACCAGTGTTAGTGAGTCAGCACAGCACAGAAACCAGTTTTTGCTAAGTCAAACAAAACGTATTGCTGTAGCATTGTTGCAAAAAAATGTTGGAAAAAAATCTTATCTGGTTTCACACCTAAAACTGTTCTTTTTAGGGACGCTTTCTGTTTGTAGTAATTGCCAGTGGCATTTAGATTTGTACCTAATTTTATTTGCTTTTTCTTGTTGTTCTCTGGAGCTTATAACTGATATTTTTAATGTGTCTGTCTATGCTATCCACATATTGCTCTGTTTTCACAAGTAAAATAATTGTACAGCATTCATTTCTAAGTGACACCGATTACTTTATGTTAACAGAGTGAAATTTTGCTTCTAGTGATGACCCGCAGAAGCAAATTTAAATGTTTTTTTTTTTTTTAATATATATATCAAATCGAGAGCCTCATAAATTACAGTGCAGAAGAGTCAAATGTCAGAACTTGTTTTTGTTCTCATATTAAATTCAGTTATACACACGCTGAGGACACGGTCATAATTTCTTTCAGAAAGGCATTTTTGTGCAAGAATGTGATGATAAAGAATTGCTATGTGTTCTACTACAAAGGAAAGACATGTCCAATATAAAATCTGAACAAATAGAAAATGTTTTGGAATGGGAGCAGGGCTTCTCTTTAAGCAGTTCAAACAAGTGCAACTCCAAAATCTGAAAGAAAAGCCTTGCCAAAATAGAACCCAAGGCCTGTAAATAATTTTTGTCGGTGAAATTCTGCACTCTGTATAAAGCAAGAGCAGAATTAGCAAGCAAACTCAGAAGTTATCCCTAGGAGTATGCCGTCCTCCTCTGCCAAACACCTGCCTTTAAATGGGAAAGGGATCCTGCTCCTGGCAGTCCCAGAGATACAAACCAGTACAACCAGCATACAGGAGGGATCAGCTCTGTTCTGGTAAGTGCCCATCTACATGATGCATCCCAAGTGTGGGCTGTGAGGCTGGTCCCAACCCAGGACCACAGGCTCTTTGCAGCAAATATGCTGGGAGAAGACAGGGATTTCTTCATTACAAACAAAGACACAGTATTATAGCACTGTATCCTTTAATCTAAGTGACTAGTTTGGTTGTTTTACGTGCTTTTTCCAACATTGTATTGATTTTATATTTATATATATTGAATTTTATGTGCATTTACGCGTATTGAATGTTTTTTACTTTCTTTTAAAACAGTGAATTAAATGGGAGACAGAAGAGTTTTCTTTCAGGAAAATTCTGTTTTTCAAAGCAGGCTGAGCAGGTTGGGATTTTCCCAACGTTTTATTTAGTGACACTAACAAAAGTGTCATGTCAAAATGAATATTTACTTTTGTCAGTAAAAGATCTAATTCTGTAATAATTGAAGTCTTGGGAAAGAAAGAGTGTCAAGATGACAATTAAAATCAAAATATTTTGTTTTCATTCAGAATCTGAACCTAAAACACTAGTTGAACTATTGAAATGCTCATCTGTTTGATCTTGTTTCCTTTTCCTTATTAGCAACAATTAAAAAGCCTTTCTGATTCTAAACCTTTTCTAGGAAACCTATGGATAACTTGGTTTCTGGATAGCTGTATTTCAAGCAAAGTTTCCAATTGACTCAGTCATCCTCCCCAAGAGCGGCCTGACTATTTTTAATAAGATAACTGAACAGCCAACAACTGAACAGCAGTAATATTTCAAACCTGATATTTAACATCGTTCCAGTTTCCTATCTCCAGTGTAAATTTTTGATTCAGCTTGTTTGGATATCTTTATCACCCTCATTGCACTACATTAACCACGTGCTTTCCATTAGGCACCATGACTGGTAACTGCTGTTCATCCTCAACCTTTTCCTGGGGTGAATGGCGCACACCATTGGCTGTGCAGAGTTGGAGTAGGGCTGTCTGTTTGTTATCTCTCTAGATGTGTTGTTAACACATTTCTCTTTAGAGAACTTGTATTAGGGAAGTGATTCTAGGTTGTTTTTTGATAAGATTTTTGGTCCCATCTCTTGGGCTGTATTAAGCAGAGGAGACTGAAACTTGGGAATTACAAGAAGAAATATTTCTGAATTGAAGTCCCAAAGATTTGATTTTCATTCGTTTCCAAATATACCTGTATTTATATCTGTGGCCATATCAGAAAATGCACATACTACATGTAAGATATTAAAAGGCATCACTTTCCAATCTACATCAGTGCTAGTTATCCATTAGCATTGAAAAGATTGAATATAAAACTATTTTTTGCAGTGTGCTGAAAATAGATTTTGCAGGCACTTAATCTAATCATGTTAATGAGGACTCACTCATTATTTTATCAAAAGCAGGATGTTTTATAGTGCGTTTCATCAAGAAATCTGTATACTACAAAAAACTAAAGCATTTTTTTTTCTTTTTTAAGAAAAAATAGCAAATAGTGAAATGCTAACCTGATAATTTATTAGGAGGAAAACAAACAAACAAACCAGAAGAGTGAAGTAAAACTTTTTTTTCCCCAACCTAACTCATCTAGCTATGTAATTACATAGTCTGTATTTTTAACAGTTATCTTTGCATTTCTAAATCAGGTGACTCTGTACCTACTAGCATGAGTGGGAAGGCCGTGTTTATTTTTCCATGACCAAGCTATTTATTTCTTTGGCACATCTTTTCTGAGCAAAGACATCCTGCTTAAAAGCCACAGCTAGAATGAAATTAGGACTTGGTAGCAGCAGGTTGTGTTTAGGTTCCTCTTTTTGCTTTGTTGTTGCACAGATGTCTAGAACTTGATTTTTCTCACCATCTTGGAGACTTAGAACATTTTGCAGCAAAGCAAACTCTGCAGGTATTTGAACATTTGCATAATGCACGTTTACAGATAGCCACGTGCTTGTCCATATGTGTTTGCTTATATGTGCAAATTACGTATGTAAAAAATGGTATTGGGGTTAGTAAGTAGACGTGTTGGCTTTCATGTTTTTGTAACACTGAAATGATTGGATAGAAATAGATGGGGTAGGAAAAAAGCCAAATAGGATGTATATGATCGAGCTCCTAATTTCAGTGGTATGGAGAAGGCATGAAGTTGCTGGAATTGGCCAGTGATGAATACTCTTGTGTTGGCAAAGGACAGTGGAGATAACATATCTGCTTCCTGCAGCCTCTGCTCACAGCCCCAGCAGTTTTCCTCTGATAGACTGATAGGCAAGCAACGTCTTTTCACCGTATCTGGGCAGTATGACATCTGCCAAGCTCTAGTTCCCTGTTCCTCCATTATAGCTCACTGGATAAGTAAGCCTTCAGTTAGCCTCATATGTTTCCACTGAAGGATGAAAATTTAGTGTTCAACTGAGTTAAATAGAAGACAGTGAAGAAAGCTCTATTTGTGTGATTTAAAATGTTTTGTCTAATAAGAATTTCTGAAAATTATCTGGGCTTGCATAACAAATGATGGGATGTGCGTAATGATTTGATCTTTCACTGCACGTGCACCTCTTGCATTGAACACCTCTTTTTGTATACACTCTCATATCCATTAGCCTACCAATACCGTATTTGCAACCATCTCCAATTCTGTGAAAGCTTAAGGAAATATTTTGGAAGTTTATTTTATACCTTGCATGTTCCAGTCTCTGGATATCGGTATTTTCACAGAATCACAGAATGACCAGGGTTGGAAGGGACCTCAAGGATCACGAATCTCCAACCCCCCTGCCACATGCAAGGCCACCAACCTCCCCATTTAATACCAGCCCAGGCTGCCCAGGGCCCCATCCGATCTGGCCTTGAACATCTCCAGGGACCGGGCATCCACAGCCTCTCTGGGCAGCTGTTCCAGCACCTCACCACTCTCTCTGTAAAGAATTTTGATCATTTAAATTGAGCTGGCAAATGAATATGAAGGGAGCATTATGATTTATATGCTCTTCTGAGTGCTTACAAAATAATTGTACAAAAATGATTTCATATAAAGGATCATCTACTCTTGCACTTACTACTAGGCAGGAGAGAGTCTCAGGAGCAATAAGTAAAGTAACAGTTGACATAAACATCCATGTTGTAATTTTCTCAGAATTCCAGAGCGATCTGCAGTTACTGCTGTAACAGTCTTGTGCTTTGATGGGCTGTTACCTCAAAAGGAAGTAACACAAGCATTTTCCTCAGCTGAAAGCTTAAAAACTTTCTTCCCCATGCTCAAAAAATCAATCTGTGGCATTTTAATGCAAACATACAATATTTGTCTTTATGCAGTTTGGGACAACCTATCAAGGGATGAACCTAAGCCTAACAGAGGGAAACAGGCGTGTTGAAGTCCGTGAAGCCAAAACAGAAACAGCACCCAATTATTTTCTGCCTGTGCCTCCTTGTTTTGCATGTGGTCTGTCGGAGCACTTTCTGCACTGAAACTTTGCAGCCATTAGAATTAGACTGAAATAGCAGGGCTCCAGCTTGGCGCCAGCTTTTACTGTGCTGCTGCATCTCGGATGGCTGCCTGCGCTCTTCTGTCTGAGAAAATCATAAATAATTTATACAAAAGTAAATAGATGATGATGTTTTGACATATAGGTTCTGCAGTAAATTTGATTTTCAACGTGCTTTCTGGAAAAATCTGTATAAATTGATTTCAATTCACAGATAAAATTATGTGCAGTGAGATTTTCAGAGTGGTTCCCTTGGAAAACAGTACTGAGTAGGCTAAAATGGGAAATGGTAGAAAGGTACTTCAGAGCTTTTTGGTGAGAAAGTTTTCAGTTCTGCTATGAGGAATAACTGTATGGAGCTGATGAAATTCTTCTTTCCTCCTTGAAAACAACATTATTTTGATGTTAACTCCTTTGAAGGCGGTACCTCAGTCTGCTGTCTCTGGGATGGCTGTCCCTGGTTTAGAAGTATTTATTGCTCTGATACCAGTTTGGTTAGAATCAGCCTTCGACTGTGTCACTGTTTTTTGGCAGTATGTATGTTTGTGAACAGCTGTTTTCCAGGTTGAAGTACAGGAGGAGTACAATTTTATCAAAAATCTCTGGTGAACACCTTGAGAACTAAAAAGGTTTGCAGCCACTTCTGTCGAAGCAGACCCAGCATTAGTTTTACAAAAGCAAGGTCAAACATCCTGCTAGTTTTATGTTCTAATTAAAACGTTAAAAAATGAAATAAGTTTTGTTACTTGTATATCAATTCTCCTTCTCAGGAGATATTCAGGACACACCTGGATGCCTACTTACGTGACCTGCTTTGGCAGGGGGTTTGGACTGGATGATCTCTTCCAACACCTACAATTCCGTGATTTTGTGATATATTTTAACTATAATATATATATTATACATGGCTCTCCACTCAGTGTGGCCCAGGCAAGCCAAGATGTTGGACATTCATGCTCTAAGGTCAAGCTTATTAACAGTGCCTACATGATTCAGGTCACTCTGAGATGTCCATATGCATCTCTTCTTCTCAGTTTGGCATTTGAACTAGCACTGTATACCATATGCAGTACCTTTGATTGCAAATGGCCAAACCAAAGTTGGTTGGGATAGTAAAACTTGATATTAGCTGAGCATTGACTCGTGGCAATCAGCTGGAAGGGTAGCATGTATTCAAGTAGCCTTTAGTCTGCGGTACGTAATTTCCATTTTCACTTAGTTTAAATTACAGGCAGTGGATGAAACTTGGTTTTGCAGTTGTCTGTTAGAGAGCTAGTTTTTTTTTGTTTGTTTGTTTTCTTGGGTTTAACCTTTGAAAGCAGAAAGTAAGAAATACTAGAAAAAATGTTCATTTGGGAGTATTGAATTTCTTAACGCCCGCAGACCTTATTGCATTTGTTTTTCTTGATCTTTACTTAGGGAATGAAATTAACATAGACAAACATGGTGTTTTCTTTTCTATTTGGCTGAAATCAGACAATGGCATTTTAATTATTTCCAAAAGGGGAAGAGACAATTTGGTTTGAATCGGAGTGTGTATTTATTGAAGATTTTGTCAAAGTTATTCTGAAAGGCACATTAAGAGGAGATTTGAATGAAAAAATAGAAGCAGTTGTTGAAGAGCTCTATCCATCCTTAAGCACTTTGGAATTTTTCCAAACAAAAATGTTGTTTATAATACTTCATAAATTCAATGTTGTGTATTTTAAGAACGTTCATATTACTGACAGCAGGTTCTCTTCCTGACCACCTGGATTTTTAGCTTTTTTTTTTTTTTTAAGGTTTAGTATTATTCTCATAAATGTCTTATTAAAGGAAAAATACTAAAAATGTTTACGTTAGCAGTCATGTCCTTGCATGTGTTTTCCTTCCCAATTTCCAGATCGAACGTCTTGGTAATAGAACAAGTGCAAACATACTCAGCTTCTTATACAGTAAGCAACCAGCTTTCAATCCCTTTGACATTTGCTAACTTCTTAACAAAGCATCTGTAATCAGAAAGCAGCCATCCAGCCTGGTATTTAAGAGGGATTCCACATTCAGTACGTTATCACGAGGGGGAGCCATTGTCAATACCATAATCTGACACTGTGTGATTTTACAGAGCTACTTCAGAAATGCTAAATTCTGTGCACCCACAGAGAAAATTACTGGGGAGGTAGTTCTGGAAATCTTAGAGAATAGGTGATGGGGGTGAGGACATAACCCTCACCCAGTAATAAGAAAGAATAAAACTTCCAGCAAAGTTGAAAAGTTTCCCAGCATCGTCAGAACTACAGAAGTACTGCAGAGAGAAGATGCTCAGGGATGAAAGATGTTAACTCTTATATTCTTACTGTCTTACAGTGATAAATTTTTATACTTACAGTGTGTATATTTTTTATACTACTTGCATACTTCTTCAAATATAGAATTTTGATAATCACAGACAGAAAGGGAAGTGGTCTCAACAGGAAATTAAAGAAAGAATGTTTCTTTCTCTGGTTTATGTATAAGAATATTGTATTGATTTCCTAGTGTAATCGCAATATTTCTATGTCTATTACCATTGATATATATTTATTATACTTCTCAGTATTTACAGGATTGTTTAAGCTAATGATAATCTTTGAGGAACTCTTCCTTTTTATTAAAACATATGGGATAATAATTTAAATCTTATTTATTTTGTTTCCAAGTTAAAAGTAACTTTCTCAGTAGCATTTGCTGTTGGATAAAATCAAAATAACCATAATAACCTGTTTTTTTTTTTCCATGTTGTTTCACACGTGCTGCTATAACAAATAAATGAATATAATGATTTTATATTTACAAACAGTATCCTGATTATTTAGCAATACCCATTCCTAGCAGAGAATGGAATATGCAGTTTCATTACTTGGTTTAATAAGCTGTGTCTTTAAATATTGTTTTACAGTAAAAGGGATGACCCAACTGTCACTTCAGAGCTATTACTTGTCTTCTCTTATGATCCTCTTCAGCATTAGCCTTGTTGCTTTTAAAACTTCTTGCACTGTCTCCTGCAAAGTTGCGTTTTTTGGGTCTGTCTTCTCCCCATCCACTTTGCTTCTTTATTCTCAGCCTGCTGTTAGTTTTAGCCCCTTTTTAGGACTTTCCAGACGTAGCTATGGTTTGGCAGAAAGACTTTCACTTCTGTTCCTTTCAAGTGACCCACTGGTTTGCTTCTACCACTTCATTTTTAAAGGAAGAGTTTCTAAGTATAGTTTGAAGCTTGTTTCAAACTTTGTAGTTTAAAATGTAGTTTCAATGTTGGTAGCGAAGTACTTTTGTTTTGGAAAGGAGATTTTTGAAAAACAAAAAACCAAGAAAGTATACTATGTCAATGCTCTTAAAGAAAACCAAGTTTTCTTCCAAATATTTTGGCTTCTGCAATGCTGTAAATAATGTTTCACAGCTGAATGTTTACATTAAACCATTCTCTATTACCTTTTCTAAACAACACAAGTGTTTCTGAGTTAGGAAGCAGGAAAATAGGCCAGTTTAATATGGTTGAAGGGAAGAGCTCAAGATATGTGCCAGATCTGTAGAGAGGCTGCTGTTCAAGGAATCTTTAAGGTCTGCTGCCCTTGATAGGTAACCTGGAGGGTGTTTAGGACCAAATGTCTCTCCTAAGCTTTCTAAACCGGTCTGTTGACTTCAGAATCCCACCTCTTGAAAATAAGAGCTCTAAGCAGACTGGTCGACAGAATTTATGTCCTCTGAAAATCTGAAGAAAACAGCAATTCAATTGGCTGGAGGGACAGCATCTCTTCTGTGTGAAAGATTATCGTGGATGCCACAGTACAGCATCATAGTAACTATGTGTAGACTTCAAAACATAAAAGTTAGGATCTATCTATTTACAACCTAAGAGTCTTAATTTCTCCTTTTGTCTCCATGCCTAGAATTTGACCGTCTTTGCAAAGTAATTGTGATCATAAGAGAAATCAAATTTAGCCATCTCCACAGTTTTTCTTATCATGTCCATGTGGCCAGAAATTTTTAAGACAACAGTTTCCGTGGTGACTCAGGAGAACTCAGCTTTCTGTGCAAGAAATTGTAGCTGGCAAATTGTTAGGAAAATACTATTATTCTCTTGTGCTTCTCTTGTGGAAATGAAATGTGAGGTGTGTCCATTGAGTCAAGAATGTATAGCGTAAATATGCCTATATTTATGCCTAGCTATGCCTAACTTCTGCTACATATTCCAACAGATTTTTATGTTTTCTGTTAAAGATCCATCTAGCAAGGTCACTCATCTTCCACTCAGATGGACTTCCACCTCCCCAACCCCCTTTAATGTAAAATCCCTTTTCAAGTGTTCCATCTAATCCAGAGAAGGTAACTTTCAAACTAGAAGAGTACCCTCTGAGACAGGTTATGTGTGAACTGACTTTTCATGTAGGACAAAGCCTGAGAAGCATGGTTGAGCATTTAAGCAGGTTTGAATTGAGCTGCTTAGATTATTTCATTTTCTAGTAGTTACTCTTATTTTCCTGTTATTAAGGAGATTTTCTAGGAGTACAAGCAGAGCCTTTGCACTTGAAAACCATAGTGAAAGCCTTCATAAGAGATGAAGAGCTTTCATTGTATGGTGATTACCTTTATGTCAGTAGGTAGTTAGTGATTTTTATTTTTAAAACTAAAATAAGATCAGACATCTGTGCTGCATGGGAGCAAGCTGAAAAAGGGGATATAATATCAAGCAGATCAGCTCATTGGCTTGCATAAACTAACTCTTCTTCATCCTGTTTATGTCTTTTATTCTTTTAATGTACAAAATTTTAGGTAACTTCTGGATTCTACTCAGAAATCAATGTGGAGAAAGAGAATATAGTTGTGGAAGAGCCATAGGAATACCACATTGCTCCATTAATATTCTGCAAGGTGTTTTGCGTGTCTTGCATTTTCTCACAACTTCTGGGAAATACGAGCCCCAGAAAATATTAAAATATGCATGCGTCTTCCATAATTTCTCAGTTTTTAATAATTTCTTCCAATTCTTAGAAGTGTCTCAATTATACTCGAAACTGTCAGTCCCGAGCACCAGTTTGAGAGCTGGGATTATGATCTGTGACACTTCAGGCTTGTCCACAAGGGTCCATTTACATCTGAAATTTACTAACTTGTAGGAGTGATACATCAAAGAGAAGAGAAGGGTAATGTTTTACGTATTAAACCTGTTTCGAGTTTGTATTTCACCCAAGTTCAATAAATATTCTTTGGAATCATTTTCTCTAGATCGCATACTGGGATGCAGTAAAACTCTGACAGTTGAGCTGTTTATGAGCTAGTAAATCAAACGAGGACTGAGCTGATAAAAGTTGAACATATGCAATTAACCCATTATGGGATGATACATTTGAGGTTCAAAGCATGTTGTCTGGATCTTTCATCAGCAACTGTGTTTTATAAATGACTTTTAAAAAAGGATCACTTACTGAGGAACAGAATTTATACCTGGAGGGATATAAAAAAAAACTGTACAAGCCAATTTTCTTGGTTATTTCCCAGTCCTGATAATAGAATCAGGATGAAAACCTCTCTTTTGTTTTTAATTCTCAATAAATAGAAGTATTTCCTGGCTGAAAGTACTTTCAGGTGTTTTTCTATATGCCAAAAGAAGATGTGCTTGACCTCAACTGAATTAGAGATTTATGAAGGATTATTTTGAAATTCTTTATGATGTTGACTGTAAGTAAGAATAATCTGTAAGTGAAGGCAGTGAAAAAGGTGTTGAGAACTGCAGCGCTGTGAAGTCTTTATCACTTGGCAGTGCATCTTTGATATCGTAGAATCATAGAATCCATAGAGTTGGAAAGGATCTCTGAGGGCCATCTAGACCAACTCCCTTGCAATGAGCAGGAACACCACAGCTAGGAAGTCATCACTGATCTAACCTTGTTTCTGTCTCAGACAAGGAACAAGAGCCCTAAGAACTGAAAAGCACTGTAGGTATGAAGTAGAGGAGGAAGTAGACACCAGTCAGCTAGCAGTGCTGCTGGAAACACAGCAGACAGGGAGGGTCAGAAGTAAGAAATACTATTGTTGGGAGGCTTTAGTGCTTCAGCACTGTTCTGCAACATCAGATTTTTCATCAGTTGTGGAAGAAAGCGTTGGAGAGCTAACTTTTGTCAATACTACATACAGAATCACTCAATCTTGGTGTTGTATTCTTTACTGGAAGAAAAAAGTAAAGTATTATGACCCCCTTTATTTCTCTTGAATATCAATACATCATCTATTTTTCAAATGAAGTAGAAGAAAAGATAGTATTTAGTTGTGAGATGCTTGGATATTTCACTCCGTTAAAAAAAATAACACAACAAAACTATTGGTCTGGAGTGAGAGTTCATATGAGAAATCTGAAGTATAGTGTACCAGACAGCATGTGCTGGGAAATATAGAAGAATCACAAAATCATCTGCATTGCAGAAGACCTTCAAGATCACCAGATTCACTGATGGTTGGACCTGCTGAATCCCATCACCTTGTCCCTTAGTGCCACATCCACACGCTTCTTTAAATACCTCCAGAGATGAGGACTTCACCACTTTCCTGGTCAGCCAGTTTCAATACTTTACCACACTCTCCATAAAGAAATTCTTGCTAATACACGACCTAATCCTCCCCTGGCACAACTTGAGACCATTTACTCCCTTTTGATCACTTCTCACCTGAGAAAAGCCCAACATCCTCCTCACTACAGCCTCCTTTCAGGTACTTACAGAGAGCAATAAGGTCTCTCAGCCTCCTCTTCTCCGGAGTTCAATCACCTTTTATATAAATGATGTAAAAATGGTGCTTTTGATTTTGAATGCTTTACTGTCATGTCAGGTTAAAAACTAACAAAAGAAAGAAAAAAGAAGATGTTCCACTAAAAAAAAAGAATTATATTTTCTTATATCTCACATAAGGTATCTGAGGAAATGATTTTCTCACTTAGATGTAGTTAAACATTACCCTGACACTTCTGAATTGATGGAATTGGTGCAGAAATCATCAGTAGTGGAGCATGCTTGCAGCTGATCCATCACTGACCCTACTGAGGAGATACTGTGAGGCATTTTATTTCTATGTGAAGAAAATGGTAGGATGTTAATATGGGTAAAATTGACAATATAAAATGAAATAAATAGCAATTTTCTTTCCATATACAATAGATAATCTAGTTTTAAAATGTTAATAACAAAGCAACTTCATTTTTCTTTTCACACTTTCACACGACAACAAACTGAGAGCATTGGCTTCATTGTTAAATATTCATTCTAAGGCAAAGAAATTTAGTGATACAGTTTTTGTTACTACTTGTGGGAAGTGATGTAGCTAGCCCCTGTTCATGTGTTATGATGAGTTTGCTTCTGTATTTCCAAAATTATCATGTGTAGTAAAGAAAGGCTTAAGACTTGAATTAGTTGAATACAGAGTAGCAGTGTTTTCATTCAGAGATAAAAACCATTTGGTGGAAAAAAAAAAAGTTTTGCCATTCTCAAGGAGATACTGAAAACAAGTAAATACTACATTATATGCCACTTTAGCCAGACTTCTTGAGTATGACTTTACACTTCCTACTTGTTTTCTACAAAATATGTACCACCTCCCTACTAGTTTTCATAAGGTACGAGTATTTGGATGTAAAATCTGATTTTTTTGTGTGGTAACTTGAGGTAGAATTGCAAATTAACATACAGGTCATTTTCAGGCAGCTTTGTGAATTGTCCCGACTAGCAAATTTCTTTGCAATTGTCTAGAGCACAGACAGATGTGGAATAGGCAACTATGGTCAAATGGTTAACTGTGGTTAAATCTGCTGTTCCTTTTACTTCTCCCCAAGTGTTGGACTTTTGAACTTGTCTAACTATTGCACTGAGGGTTTACATATTTGGAACAAAAACATTTCCTAGGGGTTTACGTTCAGGAGAGCACATTGCTGGCTTTGAGTGGTATTTCAACTCTCCTTACCTGGAAGGACCTGAGTGCCATAACCAATAAACTTGCTCTTCAGTGCTGTGCCTCTGCAAAAGGGACAGAGGCAAGCAGTGGCTGGGGTTCTTAGTCACAAAGTGGCTCTCAGTTTTCCTAAAAAAGTTTATCTCCTGCTTAGAACCAAGACTGGGATAAGGCTTTCCCCTCTTGTTGCAGGAAGTTTATGATTAAGGAATTAAGAGCTAGAAGGAAGAAATATGAAGGAAGCGACCCTTCAGCCTCAAGGTGAACTTATTATGTCAGTATTTGGTCTGTGTCCTAGTCCATGTTAGAAAGGTGGAGAGCTGGTTGCCTCCTAGCTCTTTGAACTTTGATCTGAACCAAATAGGAGATGCTTGTTGCATTGGTCCCTAAGGTGCAGAGCAAGGCTCTTTGGAAGACCTTGCTGTGGCTCTCTTTTGGCCATGTCTTCCAGCTTCCTTCCAGAGCATGGAGTTAGCTATTTACACTGAAGTTTTTCTTTGTGAGTGAATCAGGTACTGACACCTGATCTTTGGAGGTGTGGAGAGGTGAAGCACTTGGAGATACACAAATGAGACTTTGAAGCTGCTTCTGCTGCTTTGTTTATGCTTGGTACTTAAAATCACCAGTCTCAATAGAATCTGTAGCAAAAGGGAAAACAAAAGCCTTAAACTAAGAATTATAAGTATATTTACTCATGTCTGTTTAGCATTTTTTTATGACCTGTCCAGCCTTCTTTTTCAGTGAACGCCTTTTATAGTGATTTAGCACTGAAGTACACGAGCAGAGCTCATGCGATCCGTTCCATTGACTCAGCTCTGCTGGAGAAATGCACACTGAGAAATGTAATGAACAGGTTGAGCTGATAACTGCTACGTTTCCTAAGCTATGATTATCAGCTTAGATAGAATCTGACTTCTTAGATTCACATAACATGACAGCATTTGCCAGAATGGAGGTCTATATTGTGTTTTTGAAAAGTATCAATATTTTTTAGGAAGGATGCAGTTGTGCCATTTGTTGGAATAATGAAACCATAGTGTGTTATCTCACACACACAAAAAAGAAAGAATAATGGTCAAGCTACTAATAGAAATATTTTGTATCTAGGCCTTTGTGGAGGAGTTTTGAGTGTGTGGGAGATGACAGAAACATAATACAGATGTTCAGCTGAAGGGCAATGACCGAGAGAAAGGAAGATCACAGAAATATAATACAAAGATTAATAGTAGTGTAAAGATGGAAAGGTCTAACTATTGTTATTATAGTCAAACATAAAGCATTTTTCTTTCAGGTTTTTCCTTTTCTGAAAGCAGAGAGAGTAAGTCATTTCCTCGCCACTGCCACACTGGATAAAAAATTCCTTTTATCAACTTCAGATCCAACTGATACATCCCTTGCAAACTTACTCCTTGTTTGTGTTCTCAAATGACAACACCACAGTGCACAAAATTATTTTCCAAAAGAATGACTTCTGGAGAGATCAAGTGGGAGATGCCTTTTGCAAGCTGAGATCAGTTCAGCTTTCCGTAAGCTAGGTCAAAATCAAGGGGTGTTCTTGTCTGACTAAAACAGAAGAAAAATATCATTGTGAAAAGGTCTCCTATTGAAAATTTATTGTTTTTCAAGTTATGAATTACTTAAAATTTAAATGTACTGACTTGATCAAGTTTAAATAGTACTTGTCAGGAAAAAGAAAAAAACATTTTGATTGCGAACCGGATCTCCTGTTTGATTTGTTCTGGGAGGTCTGTTATATTTGTTTACCTGAAGTGAGGGGGTAAATTGGATTTGCCCCAAAAGCTATAGATCATAACTCTTAAAACTCTATTCACATGTCTAGTCCTTGTAAGTTATGTTTTTCATATTCATTTGGAAAATGTTCTTTGAATACATAAAAACCTTGTACATAAAGATCGCATAAAAAAGCCTGAAAAGCATTTCAGTATTCCTGTGTAAATCAAATAGTCATGGTATAGTAACTTAAATGTTGAGTTACATTTTTACTTTTTTTTTTTTTTTAATTTCCTCTTGTTTTTACTAAAGTAGGTATTTTAAATTACCTACCTCTTTCCATCACACAGAGTCAGGAGAGTTCCCCTCTGATGACAATGAATTTAACTGAAGGAGTACAATTGCATTAGGCATAGATAATGTAAGATTTTAATCTCTTAAATTGTTTAAAAGACCAGTCATATTTGGTTTTATGGTCTGTACCTCTGCAGTACTTTATCAATCACATGTTACTGTAACCTCACTGATCTGAGTAATAGCAACAGACAAAAGGGGGGTTTTAATTGCAGCTGAGTCTCTGAACTTTCTGACTGGGGAACTAAAGTAAAAATTCTTAGCACCACTATATTGAGTTGTATTTTCATTTTTTAGATTCCAAGAGGACAATTTTCATCGGAGTAAAGAGAATGGTTGCTGATCCAGGCCAGTATGTGGTAAGACCATAAAAAGTCCTTTTAAGCTATCTGTTGAAAAAAAAAAAATATATATATTTTATTATATAAAGTTTATTTTTGTTATGTAATATATTCAGAGACTCCCAGGAGATTAGAATTTATGAAGTAGTACCTAAGCTGATACACTAATTCCCAGAGACAGATACACACTACACTGAGCTTAGGTATCAGGGATAAGACCAGCTGAATCTTACACCCCAGAGCAAGTGGGCCTTTGAGAAATGGTTTTAATTGTCTCCTCTGGCATTAACATACTAAAGTCAAAGTTGCATATATATTTTTTTTCTCAACAAAAATCCGCTGATCAATAACAAAAAAAAATTACTTGAACGTGTTACTGTGGTCACCAGTTGCAAGTGGACCAGATGTATGAGATCTGCTCCAAAACTCGTGCCTCCTGTTTTATTTTGTTGGCTCACGATGTCAGAGGCAGATGTTAGTGGTATGGCAGTACCACTAGCACCCAGCAGTACTCCAGTACTTTTTGTTACTGTGGGACAGATGGCAGCAGAGGGGCGGTCTGACAAAACAGCATCTGACATAGAAGTGTGTTTGAAGCAGAAATGTGGAATTGAATTCCTCCACGTGGAAACACCCATTGACATTCATTGACACTTGCTGAATGTTGATGGAGACGAAAGAGTGAATATGGGCACAGTGAGGCAGTGGATGATGTGTGTAAGCAGTGGCAAATAGTGACAGTGGGTCTCTAGTGCAGATTTTGATCAGGATGGCGTACAGGCTCTTGCTCATCACTGGAGAAAATGCATAGATAATGGTGGTGACTGCATTGAAAAGGAGTGTTTTGTAGCTGAGAACTTGGTCTATCAAATGGTGTTATTGTGCTCCTTGTACCTATTGTCATTTCCATTGAAATAAATAAGAAGCATCACTTTTGGAGCAACCTACATAGTATGTTTGAAGGCATCCAAATTGTGTCATGGGGTCATTTCAGCTCCCATTTATTAAAATAAATTTACACAATCACAGCATTTCTTTCATTTGATTCTCCCAAAATCACAACTAATTGCAAAAGTCAGAACAATGGCTTTTATTTCAAGTGAGCATGCTCAAATGCTTTCAGTTTCTAAAGTGTTGTTTTAGAAACAAATGATAAAAAAAAAAAAGGAATGAAGATCTACTGTTTAAGAGAGTAAGTAAGAGAGGCTGAGATTCCTATTTATTAAGTCCTTGTAACTTGATCAGCCTAGATCTTCAATCTGGCAACTTTTCAATGGCTTCACAAGCTGCGCAGGTCCTTTCACAGCTCTCTTTAGGTCCTGCAAAAGTCTCCTTTTCCCTAAGACCAACTCGTGAGTCTTCTCCACGTTGTTCTGAGGGTCTTTTTACTTCCAGGACTATCCTAGGCTCCACTCTTGTTGCAGATGTCCATTCTTTTCTACTCCACTTACCAGAAGTGTCTCCAAGTTGCATGTAATTTTTGGTTGATTTTATTGTACTGTAATCCTATTAACATACAGAGTACAGAAATAAATTTCATTGTTATATATCATGATTTATTCTGGAGATATTAATATAAGATTTGGAGAAGACATTTAGACTTCAGTTTTTCCCTGTGCCATAATTACCTGGAAGGGAAAGTAAGCAAATGGGGCCGGTTACATTCAAATGAGACAATCTCTTAGCCATAGTCTTAGGTCTGCAGGGAAGGACTGACGAGTATATTTCTTTACACAATTGAAAGTTGAAAAACTCCTCGTAAAGAAAAAAATGCTTTTCTGATAACTGACAAAAAGCTTTTGACAGTCAAATATAGAACGTAGCCCTAACTCCTTCCAACCATTTAAGGAAGAGCAAATAGTAGAGTCTGTGTAAAAAAGAAACTTTTGGTATTATACTCTCATTCTGCTTACCGTAAGGAGGGAGGGTTTAATTTTCTTCTCAGATCTGCCTCTGAAGTGTTTAGATAATGACTCTGGCATGAACTAGGTCAACTTTGGTGTTATTTCTAACTCTAATACATATGGATGCTTATTGTTATCATGGAAGTAGACAAAACCACTGGCTGAGAATATCAACAGTTGCCAATGCACCTACTGGCACCACAGCAATATGTTATCATGCAACTGAATAACAGTACTAGAAGATTCACAATAGATGGTATCAGATTTACTCTTTCAGGTATGGCCGCTGTTACAGGTTTACAAGCAGTTCCGTTATGGAACGGATAATTTCAGGAGCCATCATGGATCATTTAAAGGTCAACCAGGGGATCAGGCTCAGTCAGCATGGGTTCATGAATGATAGATCCTGTCGGGCAAACCCGATTTCATTCTATGACAAGGTGACCCACTTAGTGGGTGAAGATAAGGCTGTCGATGTGGTCTACCTGGACTTCAGAAAAGCCTTTGACTCTGTCCTCCACAACATTCTCGTGGCTGCCCACGATTTGGATGGGTGTATGCTCTGCTGGGTGAAGCATTGGCTGGATGGCTGGGCCCAAAGAGTTGTGGACAGTGGAGGTAAATCCAGTTGCTGGCCAGTCACAAGTGGTGTCCCCCAGAGCTTGGTGCTGGGGCCACTTCTATTTAACATCTTAATTAACGACCTTGATGTGGGGATTGAGTGTACCATCAGTAAGTTCACAGACAACACCAAGTTAGGGGGCAGTGTTGCTGAGGGGAGAAAAGCACTACAGGGGGATCTGGATAGACCAGATCAGTTGGCCAAGGTAAACCAAATGAGTTTCAATAGGGCCAAGTTTCGGGTCATGTATTGTCGTCACAACAACCCCAGAAACCCTACAGGCTTGGGGAGGAGTGGCTGGAAAGCTGCCTGATAGAAAGGGACCTTGGTGTACTGATGGAGATGGGCTGAACATTAGCCAGCAGAGTGCCCAGGTGGCCAAGAAGGCCAGTGGCATCCTGGCTTGGATCAGGAATGGAGTGGTGAGCAGGACCAGGGAAGTCATCCTGCCCCTGTACTCGGCGCTGGTGAGGCCTCACCTCGAGTGCTGTGTTCAGTTTTGGGCACCTCAGTACAGAAAGGACATGGAGGTGCTGGAGCAGGTCCAAAGAAGGGCAACAAGGCTGGTGAAGGGCTTGGAGAATATGGCCTATGAGGAGAGACTGAAGAATCTTGGGCTGTTTAGTCTGGGGAAGAGGAGGCTGAGGGGAGACCTTATTGCTCTCTTCCAGTGCCTGAAAGGTGCTTACAGCGAGAGCGGGACTGGTCTCTTCTCATGGGTAATAGGTGACAGGATGAGGGGAAATGGCCTCAAGTTGTACCAGGGGAGATTTAGGTTGGATGTGAGGAAACACTTCTTTACAGAAAGGGTTGTTAAGCACTGGAATAGGCTTCCCAGGGAGGTGGTTGAGTCACCATCCCTGGATGTGTTTAAAAACCGTTTGGATGTGGTGCTCAGGGACATGATTTAGCGGAGGGTTGTTAGAGTTAGGGTAGGATGGTTTGGTTGTGGTTGGATTCGATGATCTTTAAGGTCCTTTCCAACCTGAGCAATGCTGTTTCTATGATACTATTATTCCAGAATTCAGATTTTCTTTTGTCAAGTATGTTATGGTCACTTGCTTGAAAGGAAATACACTTCTGTCCTCCACAGTAACTCCTTAATTCCTACTGGGATCTTGTTGAATACAATCTGAAGTCAGAATAAAGGAACAGTGGATCTGTTGCTGTTGATCCATTTAAATACCACCACTGTCTTTCTTGGGCTACAGAAAATAAAAAACACAGCTTGCACTTTTGTCAGGATTGAAGTGCTAGACAAAACAGATGTGTAGGATGTCAAGTTTGGGATGTGATGATAGGTGTGTGTGTGTGTGCATGTATATTTCTATATGCATCATAACAAAATAGTTTTGAGTATATTGCACATATGTACAGGCAAAAAGGATGCAAGCCAAGCAGACACCAGGTTAAGACAGTGCTTAGTCTTGAGAGATGAGGATATTTAGTTAGGATTAGTGATGGTTTTCAGGACCACTTGCTGTTCTGACCTGGTTCAGCAGTGTTTTGATTGGAATACACACATAGGCTGGGAGCACAGCTAGATTCAAGGAAGGCACATCTGGATTTCTGTGGAAGTCCTGCATGAAGATAGTGACAGGGCATCATTACAGTGTGCCATACTTTAGGTTTTAGTAATGCTTTTCTGTCTCGAGTGTTTAATTCAAAAATATCATTTAAAAAATCTCCACAAAAAACAACAATGGGAAGAGAAAACTGAACAAAACAAGAGAAAGGAAGTTTAAGATGAAGAAAGAACCTTATTCTTCTTAGTTATCTTGTCAATTCTTGTTTGTAAGATAATAAAGAACTTTTGACCAAAGACTTCAAGTTCTTTTTTTTTCTTCTGAAGATTTAAAATATCAAGAAAAATCAGAAACTGGTAAGATCCCGTAAGATTCCTTCTGACACATTGTTATGGAGAAGAATTGCTAATTTAAAATATTTATTTTGGCTCTGACAGCACAATTTTTACTCCACATGTAATACTATAGTTATTTTTGGATGGTCCCTCACACAACATCAAATAATGTTCACAGAAGCAGGTACCTTTTATCAGTGGCAGCCTTTGAAACAGGAATTCAGTGCTTGGAAAGCTTGGTATGGCATGGCAGGCTACACGATAACAGAGCAGAGTCAAGTGAGATTTTACCCCTAGCTGCAGAACAAATCTGTAAGTTATTCTCTAACAGATATGAATTGGTTGGTGTTAAACTAGCCAGTGGATACTTCCTTAACTCTTACGCTTCTCATTAGGCTAGGTTTTATTAATGGTGTCTTAGTGTGTGAGGGAGAGTCTTCTATCTGGGATCGCTTTTACCTGATGTTAATTATGTATGGAGTGTAAATGGCACATCAGTGACATCCAGTGGCAGCATGTATTTTTCACAGATATGCTACTCTGATACACCCTGAGGGGTGAATCTCATCCATTTCCCTCCATTTTCTTATGAGAGAATCTGGGGAAAGCAGTACGTGCACCCTGAATTCCCTGTCCATGTGCCTGTAAAACCCCCTGGGACTGTGGTACAGCAGGGAGAGGCATCTCACATTTCTCTATAAGAAATAGAGAAAAAGCCTCATGAGAGCTTTGCAACTGTGACAGCAACATGGGTGGAACTGAAAGAGCAGCGTCAGTCAGCTGCTGTGCAGGAAGAGGGCACTGAACATATTTTTAAGCCATTCCAATGGGTGTTGTGAAATCATGGCTGTCTCTGCCTACTGGATAAAACCAAAATGACTTTAAGTTCTTCATGAGAAGGACTGGGAGGTCATACGTACCATATTTCATTGCACTTTCTATATTTTGATATAAAAAATCTTTCTTTTTGTGGTGTGTGTAACAATTGCATCATGAAAAATATCAGTGCAAACAGTATAGGAATATTTTCTCCTTTTTTCTCCAAAATGAAATTTCAGTGAAAGAAGTACAATCCAGCCACGTCAGCAGTGTCTGCTGGCTTGAACAATAGGTGGACAACCAGTCATTACTGGATCATTTGGCAAAAAGTAAAGATTTAGTCTCAATAATCTGCAACTACTAGCTCAAAGAATAAGCCATCTCTATGTATACAATAATCTTGTGTCATCCTATATGATATTTTCAAAATTATTTGAGCCGAAGAATTTACCAGAGCATTACTGTCAAGCAAAAGAGACACACATTTTACAGAAGCAAGAGAAGTGATCAACTATACTAGAGCTAAGAAGTTATTTAACAATATCTGTGGCAGAACTTTTTTTTCCTTAGCAGAAGCATTTCTTAAATTGACAATTGAGACCTGAATGTAGAGTCTAATAGTTCATAATTTCAATGTGTAAAAATAATGTTCTATTATTTTTAATATGTAACATTTTAATAGCTTCATTTGTCAGTCAGCGAGGGCTATTGTAAATGCTTGATATGGCTGTATTTCTATCAGACTTCATTGTGATACAGCAAGATTTTTATTGTAGGCTCTTCTGAGTTCATGATTTCTTCTTGAGGGGAAATGAAGAGTAGAATAAACTAAGTTATCATACTTGAAACAGTCATTCATTTTAAATTGGCACTAATTGAAAGCAGTGGCAGGAAATATATTTAATGCAAAATATGCATTTGAATGTTTTATTGGAAAAGTATTCTCTTGTATACTGTTCTTGTTCCACGTCGAGTTCATTCCAATCTTAGGAAGTAAACTGTGTGAAAAAATATTTAAGTATAGCAAAGCGTTGCATTGGAATGTTGACAAGTCAACATATTTCAAGAAAGCATAGATTTTGACAAAATTTTAAAGGGGATTAAACTAAAAGAAATTATTTTATAGCGGAAATACTAAGTCACAGCCTGAAGCAGTGACAGAGCACCTGGAGGGAAGGGAGGGCCAACCCAGGGGAGCTCAGGTGCATGCAGTGCACTGAGTGACTGGAAGGTTGGAGCCAGGATCCACCCCTTCCCAGACCTCATTTAAGGGTTGGCAGTGAGATAAGGGGATCTTGCTGGAGATCTTTGCCTTCTTGAGGCCTTCCAGAGGTCAGCAGTTATTCTTCCTTTGTTTCTGTGTCCGTGGCTGCTGCATTTGGGTTTCTTTTCATTTACTGTGGCCCAGGATTGTGCTACTCTGCTACTATCACTGTATTTTCTGTCACACTATAGCATTACGTATTGTAATTTAGTGTTATTCAAGTTCAAATGTGGGTTTTCGTTAATATATTTTCACTTCAGGAGGATTGTTTGATTTCTATTAAATAGATTTGAACACTTTTGCTATTAAAAACCCAACGGTTTTAAAATTCCTAGGATTTCTTTCTTCAGAAACTTGTTCTAGGAAAAAAAGTGTAGTTCATAATTGGTGGGGGAAAAAAAATAAAGAATGTGTTAACTTGTGAAGCAAATCCTGTAAGTTTCAACAGATATTGTATGTGATTAAAACACAGACTCTTTGTTTTCACTGTCGTAAAAGGATGCTGAGAGCCCGTCTATGAACCAAGCTCTACTTCACTAGGTGGGCTCAAGGTAATACAAAGGATAGCTGCAATGTGGAAGAGAAGATGAAAGAATGAGAACACAAAAAAGGGTAGGATATTTTTACAATATTTTGTCTGTTATCCCAGTCGATGCCAGGAAGGAAACAAGCTCGTGAAAGTTAAGCAACTTTCTGATTTCTCAAGAGAATTCATGGTCAGATTTGTTCTGTTCTTGTACTATGAAGATGGATTCTCCTATCCTTCTCTGACAAATGACTATTTCTGCCTATTTATAGGGAAAGCAGGTGCAGTCAGAAGAAAAATTTCATGTCGTAGCTGCATTTGACAGGTGTTTTGTTTTACACAGATTTGTGTGGAGCAGCAAAGAAATAGTACCTGATACATCTATATGGCTGGGAAGTCATGAGAGGATCCAGAGGAAAGAGAAAAGTAGGAAAAAAAACTAAAAACAGTCAATTCTGACAGATCCCTTTTTGTGGAGGCTTTTTTCAGGGAGTGGGAAACTCAGTTAAAATATTTGTGAATGTCTGTATCTATCTGCACTTATCTCCCTAGTGCAAGGGGCTACTTTTTTTTTCTGGGTCTAGAGAGATTCTTCCAATGACTGATTCACAGATCTTACTACAAATGCCTAGCATCTGACATTTTTACTTCTCATAGACTGTCACTAGAGTTTCTCTACTTTTCTCCCTGTGTTCTTCTGAATCAATCTATATCTCAAAAAAAGAAATGTAATTTTCAAGGGCTCGTCAGTACAATAACTTAGTCGCGAGTACTCAAAACATAAAAATTCAACTTCTACAATTTGCCTCACTGTTTTTTTTTTTGGATCCTGATTTAACTTTTTAAAGCATTTTGTTTCTACTTGTGATCCTCTGGGCTTTCTGGCCTAAAAGATAAGGGCTATTGGTCATTTCTTAGTAAAAAGCATTAAACATCTTCACTCATGCAGCTAGCTGAATTCTAACATGAAAACAAGCTAACTCTTTTCAACTGCTCCCAATAAAGGTGTTTGGCTACACTGCTTCCAGAACACGTGGGAACTACTTTTAACTCCCCTTTACCATTTTTTTGAATGCTTTTTTTTTTTTTTCTGTTTTTCTTTTAGAACTGCATTTGGATTTACCTATTCTATTTCTTCAGTAGTCAGAAAACATGTGGTGCTTGGAGTGAGAGAAGGCTGTTTTGCTTTCTAAAGGAATTCTTTAGGTAGGGTACTTGATACTTAATAGTATGGTGTCATATGATTTGGTTTTTGCATTGTCTAGATTTTCTTATGATTTTTAGATATAGGCTGTAAAAAATTAAGTATTTTCTAAACTTGAACTGTCATACAAACGTGTGCTCTGAGGAAATGATGGGAATACATTATCATGAGAATAGGTAGATCATATATTAAAAAAATTTAAAAGTCTTGATTTCAGAGAGACTGGACTGTTTCTGTTAATTCTGAATGATGCTAGATAAATTCTCCCCCTTGGTGTAAGGGAACATATCTATATAAATGATGAAATGCATCTGAAAAATAGAGGTCACAGAGAAGTGGAAGTCAAACCTATGCTGTTTAAGAGATCTCCTCATTTCTGTTTACTTATGGCTTGTTTCTTTCAAAGTCTTAAGTAAAGAATAGATTTGAGAACTAATTTGCATTTTCCTTCATCTAATTTTCATTTGTCTGTCCATGGTTGTGGTGAAAGGTCACTTCTTTTCCTGAATTTCTAAAACAAATGTTCCACTCTACTTCGTAAGCCTGAAGTTTAACAGATCATTCTGCAATCTACTTCTTCTCTTGTAATGTTCAGGTTTTTGGAAATAAATTCTTAGTCTAAAAATGATTATTTTTATGTATGCTTTAGAGGCATGTTTAAAATTACCTGAATCTTCATTGATGGTGAACAGGCTCTTGTTCAAAAATGTAGGTGCTGAGAAGGGTCTAAGAAGAAGTTGTGATTTCTGTAGCACACCATGCTGTTTGGCACCAGAGTAGAGAAAGAGTAGATTTCTTTGCTTTTAAACCATCCCTTAAGATGTGCTGGAAGGAAGACCTTTTGTTGTTGCCCCAGAATTTCTAGACTCATCCTTCTTCTATTTGAAAAGAGTGCTATATGGAAAAGTAGTTTCTCATCTCACAGAATCACAGAATGGCCAGGGTTGGAAGGGACCTCAAGGATCATGAATCTCCAATCCCCTGCCATGTGCACAACCACCAACCTCCACATTTAATGCTAGACCAGGCTACCCAGGGCCCCATCCAACCTGGCCTTGAAGGCTTCCTGGGATGGACGGGGCATCCACAGCCTCTCTGGGCAGCTGTTCCAGCACCTCACCACTCTCTCTGTAAAGAATTTCCCCCTGACATCCAACCTAAATCTCCCCTCCTTCAACTTCAAACCATTTCCGCTTGTCCTGCTGTTATCTACCCTTTCAAAGAGTTGACTCCCCTCCTGTTTATTGTACTAATAATCAGAAGACAGTAAGAGTGTGAAGAAAAAAGTTTCTGATGCAGCAAGCCATATTCTTCCTTATTTGGGACAGTCAATATTCCTAGGGTAGTGCTTAAGTCACTAATATTTATAACAATGTCCTAAATAATTTGCTCTCTAGTAGTAGAATGAGATTGAAGATGTAGATCTAAAATGTCTTGATGGCAATTTTGGTGAACCTAAGTTAGGTATCTTAAGAATAAGTCTCTAGGTCAAAAACCAAGTAGATGCTTTGAGACTTAACAACCTTGACTTGCTGACCTTGACCCGTATGTTATCCATTTGAGTGCCTCTCCTTATTTACCTCACCTTCAGTAAAGCAGGCTTTGTAAAGGCAGATCTGTGAGTTTCATGTTACAAGGTATGATGTGTGTAAGCTTCCTTGTAGTTAAGATGGTTCTTTGACGTGGGATATTAGAATTTAAACTTAAAATAACTGTCAAACATTTAAAATTTTCTTCCTTGCTCACTGTGATACACCTTCTAGTCCCACCAAAGCAAGGCAAAAAATCCCATTGACTTCAATGGTATCAAGAGGGAGCCCTGTGTGTGTTATAAAAAAAACATTAGTAATATCTTACATTTATGTGGCATCTTTCATTGCACAGTTCCCACAGAGCTTTTCTGAACAAAACTGTTCTTTTAAAAAGGCATGAACAGAGCAACATGATGATATGTGACCTGCAGAGCTGGAAAGAATTAAACTCTGTGTGGCCATGCCAGTATAATAGTGCTCACAGCTAGCAATGTGCAGTAGATTCTGCTGCTGCTACCCCAATAAAAAATGATGGTCATCTCCTTAAGGACTATAGAATATTTGAAGGCATATGAGCTTATGGTGAAGGTATTCAAAAGGGGTGAAAGTTCCTAGTGCTCTACAGAATTACAAGGAATATCAGTGCAGTAACACTCATTGAGAGACAGGTTTAATAGCTTGTGTAAAAAATAAATTGAAAATGGTGAAAAATAACAGAAATATCTCCTAGAGAATATAAACAAAAAGATTTTTTTGATTGCAGTAGAGAAATGTACATTTCTTAAAACTATTAGAATTTGTCATTTCTTCTTTGTTTTTATGTAAATCATCACACGCAAGCATGAAATACAGCAAGAAAAACAGTCCCTTCTAAGTATTATCTGCATGCAAAGATTAATTAATGATTACTTGATTACTAATGCTGCTATCAGATCCATTGATAGACATTAAGTCTATCAGTGTCAAGTCAAGTGTTTCACAGACTGTGTATTAAGTTGAAGTGAGTGTGTGTGCATCAATTAAGAAGCAAAATGGAACGTAATTAGGCCAAGTGTTCATTTAGTAACTTTAATTGTTTGTATTACTCAGAAACATTATGCGAGGGTAACATTCCTACAGCAAAATTAGGAGTTCTCTGCCTGTTCTTTTCTGTTCTGTAGCATCCTTACCAAATCCAATGTATCAGAAGAAGGTCTCTCTAGGGAGACCTCCTTGCTGCCTTCCATACTTAAAGGGAGCTTATAAACAGTAGGGAAACTGACTTTTTACACGTGCAGATAGTGATAGGACAAGGGGAAATAGGTTTAAACTACAAGAGGGGTGCTTCAGATTAAATGTTAAGGGGAAAGTTTTTACTCAGCAAGTGATGTGGGCCAGGAGCAGGCTGCCCAGAGATGCTGTGGATGCCCTGTCCCTGGAGGTGTTCAAGGCCAAGTTGGATGAGCAGCCTAATCTGATGTGCGGTAGCCCTGTCCATAGCAGGGAATAGAACTGGATGGGCTTTATGGTCCTTTCCAACTCAATCCATTCAATGAAAACAGACACGGGTGACTTCCTATATTCGTCTCTTGGACTGATCCATCTATGAGTCACTGTAATCCCATGTGTGATTATATCAGCACATAAAACTTGTTTTATTCCCCCACTATGGACTTTATTCAGGGGCTTGTAATTACTGTGAAATATCAGATATTCTGGATAGTGTTTCCTAAACAAAGGATCAGTTATTGATCTTTAAGAACGTAAGAAGCATAGTGTTGTAGAATATTCCTAGCTGGAAGGACCCTATAAGCATCACTGAGTCCAGATCCTGGCTCCACATAAGACTACCTAAAAGTTAAACTATAGAGAGCTTAAAAAAAGGTAATGTATTCATTGCCATATATAAGATTATCGATACTCCGAATGATCCAATGAATATATTTATGTTGTTAGTGGGGCTCAGAGAGATTTTTCTCTGTTCCTGCACATTCTCTTCAAGATCGAAGCCCTGAATTTCCTTTTTGACAACTTAGATAGCAAACAGCTTAAACAGTTCATTGCAGGGATTCCGAATAATCTAACTATTAAGTTATAATTCTGGAGTTTAATCTTGGATTCAGAGAGCTGGCTGAATAAAGAAAGTGTTTTGAATTTGAATCCTGTGACAGAAAAATGATGAAAGTTATTCATTCAGAGTTCTTGCTGTGTTCCTCCCTGGCCTAAGTGAAATATCACCCTGCAAAAAAAGATCAGTAGTATTGACACATGGCCAATACTTTTGCCTTTCCATTCTCCAGTCTTACAATTCCTGCATTAGACCTGTGCAAGCCCTGCTCCGATCTAACTGTGGCCACTGAGATCTTAATGTGCTTTGAAGGATAAGGGACAGCATTATATCAAAGAGCACCTATGTTACTCTTGAGCAATTGTGAGCAGTGCTCATCATTATCTTCTGCAAGATTACCTGAAGGAAGGAGCATGGACAGCTATGTGTATCTGGAGGTGCTTGCTGTAAATTGCTTTCCAGGCATGGAAACTAGTTAAAAGGAGATCTTGCCAATAGTGGTGCCATCTTTTTTTCTTCATCTTTTTTCTTTGTGGTGGAAAATGTTTGTATTCTAAGGTTGAGAGGCCTTCAGTGGACACCTCTAGGGAAGATGAGTTTGTGTTAGTGCTTCAGTGGATGCTTCAGGATCTACTAAAATAAGCCATTTTCATGGCACCTGATTGATGGCTCTGTGGTGTAGCTTTGCAAACTGCTTCCTTTCTTTAGGAAGCTGGGTACAGTATATGTAGCAGCATATTTCTGATCCTGAAAACAAGAGAGAGATGCATCATCTGTAAGGTAGCATTCAGGACAAATTATATATCATTTCTCAGTGTTGTTAAGTATCAGTTAGTGACTGAAGTGAAACATACTGTCCATAACTTGCCTTAAGGTCATCTAGATAATGCAAATAATAAAGTGCATTTCTAGATGCATTGTTTCTTGGGGGATAATCCCTACCATGCAGAAGCCAGAACTACTAATAGTATAGTAAAACATCTCTGTTATATTTTTTCTTATAAAAAGCTGCCAGAAGCTTACCCCAAACCCAAATGTTGCTCTTGGCTCAAAATTGTCTCAGAGGGGCTTGGTTAAAATAGCAGAACTCTTAAATTATTCTAAAATTGATTTATACACAAATCTATGCAGCTGGGAACTTTGCAGGTCTCTACCCCATGACAAGAGTTGATTTGTGTGTAATTACTTCTCTAACTAGCTTTCTGAATGAATTGGGCTAATTTTTCCTCAGTCTGAAGTGGATGTTCATGAAAATACGTTCAACGTGAGGGGAAAATCCCATTTTTAAAATAAGAGTAGGAAAACAAACGATCTTCAGAAGCCACATGGTAGAAGTCTTTTTTCTGAGCAGCCTGTTGATTTCTTGTAAAAATGCTAATTTGTCATTGCAGTAGATGTTAAGTATACTGGACACACACAGAAAGTATAACTTTCTGTTATATTGACGAGTAGCTTAGGAAAGGTCATAATAAGAGAATACCTGGAAGGACTCGGTACCTGTCTCAAGTCTGTACTTTGATTTGTATTTTTTTTTTAAAGCCTGAAGTCAAAATAGAGCTCAAGATGTCAAGAGACAAAGCTGAATGTGTGTGGTTGTCACTCAGGAGGTGTTCTTCAGAACGGTAGTTTTCATATATCAATCTGATAACAACGTGATGCTGACTTTTAGAGTGACTTTTCGGACAGACTAATGTTTGCTGATGCAATCCAAATATCCTGAATGTTTCTAATACTTATTTCCCAGTCTTGTCTACTGATTCATGCTGTATGAGCAAGAGGGCTAGGAGAAACTAGTTCTTTACCAGCTACCACGGATGAAACAGCATGCTCCATTAATGTAAGTAAGGTTGTGTCTGGGCTCATCGTGCTCTCTGAGTGTTGAGAATGGTACTTACTGGAATGGGAGCTGGGTGGAAAATATCCCTATGTTTTCATTGAATTGAAGCCGTTTTAAAAAAATTTGACATTTGAAGAATACAAAGTAGGGTTGTATTGACAAATTTATTTCTGGCTTGTCCTCACTAAGTTTCTTTTGATATTATTTTGTCATGTATCTGTGTGGCCTTTGTATAAACATTGATTGAAACCAAATCAAAGTAAAATGGCTGTCTAGTGCTTTTACTGTATTATTATATCAAACTAAGTCTTGAGCCCTGAAGTTAAATCAGCAATATGCTTTCACCCTATTAAGAATAAACCAGGATGAAGTTTTGCCATCATGTGTAATGCAAGCCTTATCTGTCATATTTAACATCTCATAAATTGCCTTTAAATTCCATAAAAATCCTCTTACAATGTAGCAGATGATTTGATTTCACAATGTGCTTAATCTTAAGTGTGCGCACAGATCAGTCCCTCCTCAGCAAAGCTCTTTTCTACATGCTTATATAGCCAGAACACCTAAGAGTTCAGTGCATGAAGTTGAACACACTGGTATTTTGTTCAGGAGCACACAGCTAGAAGAACAAAGGTCAAACCTGAGCATTCCTACTAAGGATATAAGGACAAGAAATAAATGCTGTTCTTCAGTAAGACTGGCAAATACGGTGCCTACAAATGGGTGCATAGAAGGGAATGCTCTGAAGAAAAATGGTGTGGAGAAAGACAAGAAGGGCACCCTGACTGTGCAGTTCTTATGACAGTAGTTCATTTTCACATTTAACTTCCTAGTAAATGGACAATAAGAGGCCACTTAGAAACTATTACAATGTATTAAGCCAACTAAACCGTGCTGAAAGCCTCACAGTTTTGCATCTTAAAATGTAAACTGTAATGACAGAGCAATTAGGTAATGTAACCATTCCAGGCCCATCTTAGAACACAGATCAAAAGAGATGAGCTATTACAAATCCCATCAGCAACACCGTGCTAAGTCAATTGCAGGGGGGAAATTTTAATTGAAAGCGAGGGCAATACACAGGCTGTATTGAAAAATGAATAAACTTATGTTTTGATCTGTCTAGTTGTAATCCATTGTTTTAACATCTCATAATTCTTCCACGGGGGACACAGGGTGTTTTTATGCTGTCATCACTTCTAATAGATAAAGCTGTGGTCATTCATTTGGAAGGGTTTTATTCCTTTGTTTTGATTGTTGCTTTCCCCAGTAGCTTCCAAATCTGACATATGCTTTGAATGTGCAGCTTTTTTGTGGTGAATTCTTGCTATGTAAAAATTACAAAATGTGAGCTCTAATTAGACAATACGTCTGGCTAACCTCAGAAAGTAGTAACAGAGCAAGTGGGAAGTTGATTTGGTGACCAGAGTAGAATCTATCTTGACTCTTTTCTTTCCTTTGAAATGTAATGAACAGCCTGTTCTTGCTAGAGCTGAAATGTCTAAATCTTGGCACACTGCTAGAGAGAAAGAAATCAGTGTGCATTTACTAATAGCCCTCCTGTCAGCTGTCATGTGAAGTACCTTATGTCCACTCTGATACAAGTACATTGGTCAAGCTACATATGCAATAGCTACACTAGGAAAAGGAGAATGAGTAAAATGAATTAAATGAATTGAATGAATGAATTAATTAAAAGAAAAGTAACAGGGAATGTGCACATAAAATAGCAAAATATTAAATCAAGTTTAAGATGACCCAAACTACTGTTACCAGTGTCTTTTTAGTAGCCCCCTTCTCACTCATCTCCTTTCTTTTTTTTTTTTTTTTTTTGGCCTGCTTTCCCTTCAAGCTCCCCTTAATCCTTCTTGTTTCTTTTTTACCCTGATTGTTTCGTGCCTTTTTCCACTATCGTTTTTCAATTGTTCCTCCATGTTTCCTCTCACTTTTCTCATTTCCCTTTCTCTGGACTCTTTTCACCCTCTTCCTCGCTGTTTTTTCTTTCTCCACTCTTTTATATTGGGACTTACTTCTTTTCTGACTGCTTCACCAAGCTCCTACCTCTTTTCCCATCTTCTACTTAGCTCCTTTATTCCTTTACCAGCCCATATAGGTTGTTATTCCCTGTGCTTTTCTGCCATGAGAGCTGCTTGTTCTCCTCCTCTTTGCTGTATCCCCTTTCTTCAGCAGAAGATGCCACTGAAATATGGGATGGTCTTTATCAGCACAGCAGTGTTGCAGATGTAATCTGTTTAAGTAGTCATTTCCATTTCAGCACATGCAGCTTTTTACTACTAATTCCTTTGAAGTGTGAAATCTATTACTCTTGTAAAATGCTAGAGTATTTCATTGTGGGGGGAAAAGGACTCCGTCTGTAGAGGAATTTTAACTTGCTAAATCAAAATCACAGCGTCAGACATACATAAATAATTATTTATACTAATTGTCACTCTACGTTATCTAGGAAATAATTCTTAAACAATTGTGCCTGGCATCCTTTTTGATATGTGATAACTGTAAAGCATTAAAAGTGTCAGGAACTGTACATGCTCGTGTCATTTTTTTTTTTAATTTTAATGGAGCTGAAAGTGCTGGGAACAAAGGTCTACAGCTGATGCAAATCTTCATCTGATTAACACCAAGTTTGAGCTATGTTGTGCATGAGAGGAACTGTACAGCCTTGTTTCACACAACTCATAAGCGAACATGGAGGAATTTGTAGTTAAGAGTGAAAAGAAAAAAACCCGTATCTCTAATGTTTTGGAATTGACTAGGCTTGTATCCAATGGATTGCAAACATTCTTTGTATGCGTTAGAACTGAGCATTCATAGAATTTTAAGTGCTTTGCAGCAGTTTGCTAAATATTTGTTGTAGCAACATTTTCTTCCCTTCTATTTAAAAAAGAACTACCAGCAACCATAATCTAGGCGTTCTGACTCATATGTTTGCAGAGACTAAAAGGTTGCAGCATTCTAGGAACATATGCTGAGAATTTTGTAATCTGCTCCTAGTTTTCCTCTTTCCTATGTCCGTTTACTTCTAAGTGTCCTTTTATCCATATGAAGCTATGGCAAACCTCTGTTAAACAGGCTGTGGAAAATTATGATATCCACTTTCCAAATGGTTGGAAGTGGTTCCTGCCAAATGCATGCATGGGAACAGATCCTTATGCCTGCCTGCAGAAAGAGTTGGGGACATCTTGGCTCATCACGTCTTTGCACGTGAGATGCATTGATCAGGAAAGCAATCTGTGCTGAGGAGGAACATGCCTGGATGAGTTCCATGTCCAATAGCTGCAGCGAGCAGCAGAGCTGCTCCACGTTTCCCCTGTTCCCCACTAAGTAGTCTGTTAGGGTTTTTCTTGTTTTAATGGCACCAGCAGTATCTAGTTAGGACATGAAGAGGTAAAGAGTCAACAGAAATCAGCAGATTTGTTCTTCAATTTAATAGAAAAGTGAATTTTGAGTGCGATGACAGGAGAAGGTGAAGAGTGCCCCCTTCCCTGGTGCCCACTTAATCTTTAGCAATATCCAGATGTAATATGGTAAACTGAGTGTCTTATGAATATCATGCATTCCAGGGGATTGAGATGGAGATATGTAGCAATTCCAAAAGTCCAATGCAATTTTGCAGAAATACATATTTTATATATATCCTACATAAGTAATTCAGTTTTTTTCTCATACTGTTTTCCAGAAGTTCTGTTCATGAAGCAAAATTAAAATGTCACAAAATGTTCCTCTGCCTTCTCTGCTGATATTTTGTGCTCTGAGATGGAGGACTGCATCCCTTTTTCCTTTCATCTGTTGCAAAGATGCGAAACACCCTGAAGTTCAGGTTGTTTCCACACATTCTCATAGGAATGAGGGCTTAAAACTCTGCAAACTCTTCTGAGCTGAGAAAGGGATCTGTTTGTGGATGTTTATGTGCATGTATCTGTATCCTGTGAGAAAGGAATTTGAAGAAAATATTAAAATGGGGTTATTTGTGTTTGCACTAGATAGAAAAGCTCTCTAAGGCACTTTTTCTTGTTTTACACAGCATGTATTTGAGAGTTCCAGTGATTTCTATGGAATAAGGTCTTGACTTTGGTCAGTTCATGTCATTAAAAACTCAGTACCTTTTGGGCATCGCTTCAACTTCTATCCTCCTTTTGAAATACCTTCCATGTATTTTTCAAGTGTCTTCTGCTATCTGCTAGATAACACACAGCATTTTGAACTGAATGACTTCATCCGACCTTTCTGTCCTGCTGGAGATAGGAGACAGAATTGTTTACTTATTTACTGACTTATGGTTGACGTATCGTTTTGAGAAAGTTGCAGTTATTATAGGAAACTCAGTAAATGTGAAAAAAAAAAAAAAAGTGTTGCTATGTTCACCTTGAACTTAGCAAGTACTGTAACCTAGATATGCTGAGAGCACTGTTTCTCTTTCTAGCTTATATTTAGAATGGTGAAGAATTGGGATGATTGGTTTAAGAAACACTAGAAAATGTATGTGAAGTTCTAGCTGAAAATTGAAGTATATATATTTTTTTCCATCTGTGAGGGATGGACTCTCTCCTGCTTTCCATAATGAATCATTACATTGCTTTGCAGTTTTTTTTCCCTATTTCACAAGATCCCACGCAAGCTTTGAAAAGTAACCATGAAGGGGGAAAAAAAAAAAAAAAGGCAATTTAAATAACATACCCAGGGCTTATTTTCCAATTCCATTTGCTGTGAAATCCTGGCGAGAAAAATGTGTATGAGCAGTTGTCTATAGATCTTATGCTAAATAGCTGTTAAACAGCAGAAGGAAAATCCTGGGCAAGAGAACATACAAATATCCAAAAGAAAATACTTGTCTCTGAGGGGCAGGCACTCAGAATTTTTACAAGGCTCAAGGAATCTTTCTAAAGTTACGAGGTATCTACAGATACAAGTGCCTTCTCTGAGCATCCAGACGGCTGGTAGGCAGCAGATCATAAATTAAAGAATGCATAGATTTTCAGTCCTCACACCATTTTTATGTCTGGCAGAACTCTATCTGTTATATCTACTCGCTACCCGTGGAGATTTATTAAGGTGAAAAGCACTGTATCTTTATTGACAGTATAGCAGAGTACACTTACTATATATGTGGCCTATCTATAGCAGTTTATATTTGCACAGGAGGTTTACACAGTGTATTTTATCTTGACTCGTGTAATAAATTTTTGAAGTCTTCAAGAATAATGATCTGGAAAATGTGTTTTCCCCACAAGCTCTAATATTTTTTAGCTAGTGGCTTCAATATCCCATAAATGGTACACATTTTTAGTGGGCATAAAGCATTTTTTTTTGAAACTGACTGCTAATGGCGAATTAATTCATGATTAGATTGATCCATCTTGCATGCTTTTTTCCTGAAGTTTTAGGAATTGATTGTGATATTTTACCAGTGGCTCTGAAAATGGAACACAGCAGAATCACAATCAATTGAATGAGTCGTTAAGGGGGCAGCACCTAAGTTGAAGATGCTATTCTGCAAAAACAAGGTTGTTTTCTAGGAAAGAATTGATTATTCCTCTTGTGCTTTGTTATATGTTGTGCGTAAAATCATTGGCCACAGCTGTACTCATTCTTTCCCTTTTTGTGTCTTGATAATGACTGCTGAAATAATGAATTTTGAAAGCGAAGGATGCTTGGGACTGCTGTTGAAAACAGTGTAAAACATTACAAGTACAGGTTGTATGGTTGTTAATACGAGGCGGTTATTATGGTTAAAGGACATGAATAAGATGTGATTTTTGGATTTGAAGTACTTTATCTGATAAGGAGAGCAAAATTCCCCACCTTTTACAGCTTTTCTTGTTGCCTTTTCATAGAAAATATACTTCTCTTGCTTAGGAGCTGATCCTATTCTGAGCAATTATTTAGCATGAAATAAAGAAAATCAGAGAAGTCATTGAGTAGGAAAAAAAAATGAACAAATGAGGAAAAAACAAACCAAAACATTTATTTCTCACACAACCATTTTAACTGCTAATGTAGTTAAATTTGTAGTTTATTCAAGAAAACCTTTTGCGTGTTTGTCCTCTGTACACACTCCAAATATAACTCTTCTTGAGTACCACTTCATTGATATTTTGTCATATAAAGCACAGTCGTACTGGGGGAAAAAAATCAAAATATCAAAAATATCTTGAAGGAATTCAACTTTTGCAATGAGGTAGATGTGCTTCCTGTATTTTTCCATGTACTTCTCTTATGAGGAAACAGGAATGCTAAACAGTAATAACAAAAAGGCCTTATGGAATAGTTGTCTCTGGAATGATGCTTGAATACTTTGGCCCTAGTGAAATAATGCTCTCAGATAATTGCTGCCTGCCCAGTACTGCAATCTAGGAAATAATCTTCGTTTGTTGTTTTCACCTGAATGGTTTTAGGGATAGAATGAGACCACAGAACTCTCCAAATTTCTTACTCATAAATTCAGTTGATAAGAGAAGAAGCTGAGATCCAGACATATTCCAAGGTTGGTTTTTTTTGTATCTTTACTAAGCTACACTCCACACACGCTTCTCCAGCATATGTTATAGCAAGAGTAATTCAAAGATAGATTTTTACATGGATGTTTTATTTTGAAAAGTGATTTGGTGTGAATTTTTTTTTCTAGAAGTACAATACCTGGTCTTTCCAACATTTTATTTTCAAAACAGAAGTTCTTATACTTTATTATTTTGCATTCGTTAATTTCCTCCTGCTATGCTACTGCACTTCTGCCTTTTCTGCAAGTTCAAACAGCATTGATGGTCACACCAGCCTACTTCAGCCATAAACTCTTCGAAACTCCTGCTATTTTAGAGAATTTTACTTTTCCATTTCTTTAACCAGACTTCATCTTGCATGAGAACACTCATCCTTATGGAGTTCCTACCACTCTTTAGCAGTATGTCAGCAGACCAAAGCTGCAGCAAAACCCAGATAGCAAAAGAATTCCAGCAAGATGCCTCAGCCCACTGACAGCTGCAATTTATTCATAGCCAGTGTATACTGATTTTCTTTTTCCCATGTGATAACTGGGCTCATAAGGCTCTGGCATTTATGGGGGACTAAATCATATTTTCTTTCAATTTTATATTTGATGAACTAAAGAAGTCCAAATTCCTTCGCATTCTTTTTAGCAAGACAGGATTTGTGCTTCTTTGATCGTGCTTGCTTGCTATGCTGTCTCAGGTCTGCACTGACCTTTTCTGGCCACTGATAATTGGTTTGTGGAAATGTTCCAAAATGGTGTGTAGAATCTTAAAATTGCCAAGGTTGGAAAAGACTTCCAAGATCATCTAGTCCAGTTGTCCAGCTACTACCAGTATTTCCCCAATAACTGTGTCTCTATGTCCCAACATCTAAACACTCCTTGTTCACCTCCAGGATCTGTGTACTTGTGCTATGAAGTGCTGTAATAAATTAATATAAGACTGAACTTAATACGGTTGTGTAACATACTATCCTAGTCTTTGTGATGCCAACTAATCCACAGAAATCATCAGCATCACTGGGAATGTTGAGGGAGCTCACTAGTTATTGATAAAAGTTCTTGATGTACTTCATTTATTCATTTTTTTCTCTTAGTACACTCTTCGAGTTCATTGTCTTTGTACCCATCCTTTGTTAATGATCAGCCAGTTTTATTAGTAACTGTATTTTTTGGCAAATACTGTAGTGTCACAGAGCATTGTTGACGAGTGTCAGGGAACGATGGGGGCTGGACAACCTGCTGTAATGCAGCTATCAGAGTCAGTGCTGCGCGTAGGGGCCAAGTCTAACAGGATGCAACTGAGGTAAGCAGGTCTGGTGAGGGCAAGCAGGGTTAGACACAGCCCAGCGTCTACAGGCTGGGCTGCCCGTAGTCTCCAAAAGAAAGGAGGCAGTCCTTGGTGTATTGTAAACTGGCCCTTAATCCAGGTAGCTGGACCTTCTGGGGGTGAGGTGTTCTTAGGGCCCTTATACCAAAATCACTCTGCATTAAATTCCACTTGATGTAAAACTAATGTTGGGAGAAGTTTGCCATCTCTGTCATCCTCCATTTCCAGCAGTCCTGCCTTCCCAAGGGCAGCTAAGATTGCCCACGTTATCATTCCAAGTACTTAATTCAGGATCAATTAGAATAGGCGTTTGCTCTCTTCGTTTAGCAGATGAGTTTATCAAAGAAAGATGGCAGATCAATGTGTTTTAATACAGCAATGGAAAAAAAAAAACAAGGTAAAAATCTTTTTAATATTTACTTCTATACTTGTAATTAGTGTTTTTGCACTAAATATATGTAAGACTTGTCTTTTACTAATGTCAGATTATGAGGTACACAGCTGCCTTGATCACATTTTCTATTTTTTTTAGCTTTTACTACTATGCTTGCTATCCACTAATTCTGTGCCTAGCTCCTAATCTGTTGGATTTATTAATATCTTTTATATGCAGTTTTAAATTATTTTCAGTTCTTCCATTGTCCTGGGATGGGGACTATGCGATGTGGTCAGGAGATCTGAGTTTTGATCTCACTGTTGATGCAATTTCAGTTTATTTGTCCTCACACCTTTGACACCACGCTGGACACCATAATCCTTATGGATCAGAAAGCATTCATTTAAACTCAAGTCATAAACCTCAATTAGCTTCAAGCTCCAGGATGTCTTTACCAAAAAAGATGTTGCAGTCTCTTTTTATGAAATTGACTAAATACTTCTTCCACGCAGTCTAATTGAGCTTGTTTTGTAGTTACTCTTTTTCCTTCCACTGATACAAGCTTTTTTTCCCCACTCCAACATCTTTCAGTTTGAGGTTTTTCTGACTCCATTTAACTATTTCTTCATTTTTCAATTATGCCCTTCTCAAACCTAAAAGTTTGCTTGATTACACAGCTGTTTTTCTCTTACTTTTTACTAGTTTTCACAATCATATACATCTTTGCAATACAAAGCAAAGTGCTCTGTGAATATTTGTTATCCATAATGAATTTTTTTATCTCCTCCTACATATACATCTGTTAATTTAACAAAATGCCAAGATGTTGGTATAAGGGTAATGAAACTATAGATGTGTTTGTGTATTTTCAAATGTAGTAGAAACATAAAACAAAGCCACATAGCTAAAAACTGCATTTTCCAGGAGCATAAGTGGAATGTCAATATTAAAAAATACTTAGGAAATCAGCGGGGCCTGTGATCACGTGGAAGAGGTGATGGTCTAGGTAAGATACCAGCTTTAGAGATGAGTGGCCTCCTTCTGAGATCATTTTGCCCACTAGCCTTTCTTTAACTTCAGTGAGGGAAGAATTAATATTTTGCATTGCTTACAAATGTCATTTTCATTAACTTATTTTACTTCATCTTGAAAAAATTGAAACTGTGTCCCTCAGGATTTAATATGCCTTCACAATGAGAATACGTAATCTTGTTGGTATTTAAACCATATCATTATCTTAGTCAATGAAACCATTTTTTTTTTTTTTTTTAAATAAAAAAGTGTATTTCCTTATACTCCATTTTAATTGGAAAATGGTGGAGTCTCCATCCCTGGAGGTATTTAAGAGAGGTGTGAATGTGGCACTTAGGGATGGGGTTTAGTGAAGAGACTCCGTAGGTCAGGTTGATGGTAGGAGTTGATGTTCTTGGAAGTCTTTTCCAACCTAGATGATTCTGTGATTCCTTTCAACTATCGCTATCATGGTCCTCAAACATTACAGCTACACCTTATTGATATCCCAAGGGGTAATTTTTAAATAAGTATTGTGGCCATATGCAAACAGTGTTTAAAAATTATTTTCAGTTGTTTTACAAAGTGTTATTTGTCAAAGTTTTTTTCAAGTTGTTCACGTTTCTCATGTCTAAAAATTTGCCTACGGGTCTGAATTTTGACGTTGGAATCTTTTTTTTTTTTAAGGAAACAAAGGTCTTAAATGTATGACAAATTGAACATAAACAATGTGTGCAGACCTGTAATCTGTTCTTAATTTTTGGTTCTAAATTTTTGCATTTGTGTACCAGTAATTAACAGCAGAGGCCTCTCTGAGGCCATGATTGCTTCACTGAAGTACAAATTTATCATTTAAAACTATGGTACTTGAACAATTGGTAGCTGCAGTATGTCATCTGAACTTAAAAGAGCATGCAGGTTCTTTTGCAGGTCTAGTTATAAGCATGGCTATTTTGCTATTTCATGTACCCCACTTACCTACGTCTGTAGCAGTGGCATATATGCCAAGAGATAGAGAAAAAACAAGTCATTAGACCTCTTCAGACCAAAGTTGTAAACAAAGCCAAGGAGGAGATCATATTTACTGGGTATAGATTGTTTTCTGGACATTTTAAAATGTAATGTTTTGGGAAAAAAATTTTACAGAATTCTTGACTGACATTCTGTAGGACTACTGAAAAATGTACTGCAAGCTCAAAACTGTTTTATATAATTTATACTGATTTCTAATTTCTTCAGTTTTGAGTTACACTTTTCCTTCTTTCACGCATTTTATAAGTATTAAGGGTAAAGTTTACTAGTGACTGTTTCAAGAAAGTATGCAGAAAACCTTTAAAAGGTTGAGTAATTATTTTACAACGCATTCAATTATCTAGTTCTAGCGCTTAATGTATTATTTACTATTTCTGTTGTTCCTCCAAATGATCGATGGCCTTATTTTCTGACCACCATTTATCACTTCTTCATTCTGTGCTTCACACACTCGTAGCCAACAAAACCCCTGTTTAAGGCTTCCCGTCAGAAGCATGGACACAGCATCGGTCATGAACTAGCACCAATGGGATGCAGCAGAATGTTGTGCTGGGAGACTCAGCCTATCTGACCTGGCAATCTGGAGTGGTTTGTTACTAGATAAAGCCTTGTGCCTGTGACTCTGCAGGACTTGTGTGGCTCTCGGGTGGTTAATTCTCCTCCTTGTCCACTTGGACACCCATGATGTTGCCAGGAGAGAGCTTGTGCTTATAATGAGGGACTATAAACCCCTGGAGAGGGGGGAGAGGTGGAGAGAATCCATTTTGTTCAGGTGGAGAAGACCGAGGGGAAATGGGGAGCATTTAATTGCAGCTGCTCAGTGTGTACAAGGTCAGCGAGATGGAGCCAGACTCTTCTCAGTGGTGGACTTATGTTGAAAAAGGGATTATGCAGTCTCTGTTTTGGAAGGTTTTCAAGACCTGTGTGCATAAAGCCCTGAGCCACCTCACCTGAACCTATAGTTCACACTTTTTTGAGTGGGAGCTTGTGCTAGAGAGGTTCTTCTTGCAACCTGCAGTGCTACAGTTCAACTGCGATCCTATGTACCATGTAGGAGTAAGAACTGAAATAAGATCTGTGGAATGCAGTAGGATAGAGATGATCTGGCATGTCAAGTTCTGTTAGCTTCATTTGTCTTGTTGTCATATCACAATGAGCCATAACAAGATACGACTAAAGCAAACCAATACAGTAGCTACAATTCACCTCCCAACGTGACACATTCGATGAAAAGTATGAAATCTGGTTTTCTGAGAAGTGAGAAGCATGTTTATAACAGCTTCTATGCAAACTCCATAAAGGATTTAATGTAGTCAATTGAAAATAAGCCAAGCCTTTGTATTTGTTGCAGAATTAATGTAGCAGCCATCCGCCATCCCAGTGTAACAGATTTTCAATCCTGGTTTTGCTGCCATGAAACTTCTGTCAAAATTTCCACTAAACTATTAAGAATATCATAATTCATGCATTTTATTCTGGCAGGAAAAAGAGATGCTTCTCAGCTAACAAAAGATTCCTCTTAACTCTGTGATCAGAGTGCGAAGTAGGCTAACATTTGGGCTTCTGTAGGGAAAAAATTACAACCAGCTTCACCAGTTTCACAGAAATAAAGTTTGCATGTAATGTTGATTCAGTAGGCCCAATGTTCCTCTTGTTGCCAGAGTTGTAAACGTGGGACACAGTACAGTTCCTGAAAGTGACCATAAAAATGTAGTGTTGAATAGTTTTAATTTGTTTTACTTAATAAAATTGTAAAGAAAACAAGAGTTGAGGTTTCACATTAAATGTAAACTTGCTTTGTTTAGGGGAATTAAAATCCTAACGAATACAGTGAAGCCTGTGCTTATCTGTGGGGAGAAGGAAGCATGGGATCTCAATTCATGCCTGATTTAAGCACATCTAATGACTTGAATGCACGTAACTTTCTGCATGATAAGCTGACCAGTTGATGTTTGTATACCACCTGGCTAGTCATGCTGTGCTACCCACTCAGCAGCATGAACACACTCTTCTTTGTGGCAGTAAGTGGCTAAGAGACTTTGGCATGTAAAAGAGATGATGATTCTATGTTCCTGTCTCCTTTCTGGAATCGAAATTGAATTTTTTGCATACTTGAAAGACTAAAAGGCTCATCTAAATACTGACAGGTGAATCTTACGTGTTTCTACTTTGATAGAATGAAATATCTTGTTTTCCATCAGCTGTGATAACATGGAATTTCCCTAGTAAATTTTTACTTTGCTGTGTGATAATGTATAGACATATATAGAGGGGTGTGGTATTGAAATATAATAGATGTAATATTGGACAGGATTATGCAGAATATAGCAGTCAGAATTTTCTGTACCTCCAAGAAGTAGTTCTGATGATTCAAAGAAACAGTGCACCCTGTATATAAGCACATTATGACCTATATGCATAAAGAAATTCTATATGCAGTAATTTCAGCTAAAACAAATCAGTGTACCTGGGTTTTCTTATATGGAAGGACAGAAGATAGAATAACAGTCTTAGAGCAATTCAAAGCTGTTTGTGTTTGGCATTCCTCTATTCATTCCCTGATTCCAATATAGAGATTTAAAACATACAAAATAGGGAGTTTATAGCAGTTTAGCCTTCTTCTATCTGAGTTTATAATGAGTATGTTATCTAGAAATTCTGACTGGATTCTTACCAAATCAAAGCACAGCATGTCATGCTTTGTGTAGGAATGATGACTGTGTGGGAAATGTATGTTTTCCTTATTCATTACTGTTCCACCAGCCTCAAACAATTCTTTGACGATCTCAGTGCACCCACTCACACTTTCACAATACCACGTTGATACATAACATGATTAATTAGTATACGCCTAGTGTAATCACCAGAAATGCTAATGTTCACTTCTTTCCTAGGAGGAAGCCTGAAATACATGAGGAAGACCATAATGTCTAGTATAGCTGGCTGAATCTTGGGTAGATAGTGATAGGACAAGGGGGAATGGTTTTAAGCTTGCCCTCCTTGAGCTTAGATTGGATGTCAGGGGGAAGTTCTTCACAGAGAGAGCGGTGAGGTGCTGGAACAGCTGCCCAGAGAGGTTGTGGATGTTCCATCCCTGGAGGTGTTCAAGGCCAGGTTGGATGGGGCCCTGGGCAGCCTGCTGTAGCACCAGATTTGGAAGCTGGTGGCCCTGCACGTGGCCGGGGTTTGGGACTTGATGATCCCTGGGATGCCTTCCAACTTAAGCCTGTCTATGATTCTGTGAATCATTAATGAAATGTCATGTGACTGTAGAGTGAGCTTTCACGTTTCACTTTCATTTGGACCCTTGTTGGAAAATCAAAATGTGATGCAGTTTTGGACTTATGAGTAAGCCTGGTGAAAGGAAAAATCCACATTTCTGTAATTTACACTGAAGTGCCCCAGTCATTTACAGAAACAGCAGCTAAATGACACTTCATGTGACAGCTGGTAAGCAGATCATGATGGTCTCTGGAAGCTGAAAACCTTGTTTGCTGTCAATGGCCAACCTGTTCAGGCAACCCAAGGCGGGAACAACCATCCTACAGTTGTGTCTCCCATTTTGAAGCAGAGAAAAATCAAGAGGATGTAAAACTGCAGGGATATGGAGCACTGAAACTCCCGCAGGATAACCAATGAAAATTTGTTAGAATCCCTATTCTCTCCTTCGGTATTTCTCAGAATAGAATACTTTTCAGTCACTGTGTTAATCCTGGCAAATACTGGAGTTGATCTGCTGGTGTTAATTAGCACGGAGTGGATAAGCATTTGATGCACGTTAGCTATTCTGTGATTATATAATTATGAAAGATTTTTCTAGATCAGTGCATTCACACCCGAGAGCCTAAAGTGTCAACAACAAGGCTGGTGATAATTCAACCCATCCTTCATGAAACTGAATCATATTTACCCTCGTTCAGTGCAACTCCCCTCCCCCCCCTTATATTTTTCTGATTAGAGCCAGTTTAGAACAACACTGGAGAAATGTTTTTAGGAAATCTCAGGTAAGGTGAGTAATAAATGAAAACATTTCAGATATGCTGTTGTTATGACAGTGGAAGGGCAAATAAAAGTCTCCCAAATCCTTAGATATTTTGTGCTCATCGAACTTTCTGCATACATGCAAAGCTTAATTCAGAACTGAAATTGCCAACAAGTCTTAAGGTCATTGTTAAATGTTGATATTTGGAAAGTGTATGGGGAGGAGACTTCTGTATACTCTCAGCTCTAGGTATGGAGTTTGTTTAGTAAATGCTGTTATATTTATTCAGAAAGACTGAGATCCTAGTCACAGAGATCGCTGGACAATATAATTGAAAACTGTGATGGAGGTGGTTGGTAAGGAAGGCAAGCGTACTGTGGACATTTGTAGGAGGTCGTTGTTTAAAATATTTGCTGTACCCCTTCAACACTAAAAATACGTCAGTTATCATGTGTTCTACTCCTTCTGCACTTGGTTCACCAAAGCACTCTACTGACTTCAAGTTAATGAAATGCTTTTCTTTCTTGCTTGCTCATTATCTCCTTTAAGACTTTGTGACTTGTATGATTTGGTTTATTGAAAAGTTGGCTCTTGGTGACTTAACATGGTAGAAGGAAAACAAGTCTACACCTCAATCTAACTGCAAAAATCTGTGGAGAAGATACTGTTCACATTTTCCAGATAGAAAGCACTCAAATCTTTCTTAAATGTCTAATAGTTAAATACTGAAATGTATGTTAATACTCAAAATTGAAAATATTTGTGAATATTTAATTGAGGATTTCTCACAATTTAAATTTTAATATAAACAAAAAGGGTGTCGGAAGGGAAATTCACAATAGCCAATAATTGCTGGAACGTGTACAAATGTTGTCAGAGTTAAACCCCTTTTCTACCTGTTTTTATGTAAGCAGCCTAAGGGTGAGTCTTGCATTTTTCAGGCTAGAGTGTCTATCTATTTGCAAAGTGTTTGTTGTTGCTCTTTTGATATGTAACGAAGGAGTCTTTGAAAGGACATTCTTAATTGATGTGGGACAAACTGTAAATCAAATCAGCCAAACTTATGTTTCCCTGTGAATAACCATTGCCAAAGTTACTCTGTGGACTCTGTTACCTTTTCAGTTTCTCTTCACACAGATGTTTCCAGGTGACTTCTTCTTGCCTGCAGTCCACACCCAAGATGCTGGCAGTTGGTGCCATATACTCTGCTGTTACTGTAGGGACTTGCACTGCTGAATCCTGTGTGCTGATGCTGGAAATTGGCCCAGGCAGCAGCTGCTCACTCTGTACATGTGCACTGACCTCCCAGCTGGCTGCAGCATCCCCAGTGCCAGATGCTAGGCTTTGTCTCTTGCACTTGAACTGTTGAGAGCATTCAGTTCAGCTACCAAATATTAGGAAACTTATGGGAAAGCAGCTTCTGAAAGACTTCCAATCTTTGTGAAATTTTATTTAAATTGACCAGTGGATTTTTGGTATTTCATGGATTTCTATGTGAAATAGTTTTGTAATGGCAAAAAATCTAAATCTTTGCTTATCATTTTTATCTGTGCCCTACGCAACAGATCTGTTCTGAGGCATTTCCCTGAGTGATGGCAACACGAGGACAATCTTGGAAGATTGTTTTCTTAATCCTACACGCTCTTTGTTAGCAAAAAAGGTGACATAGTCACTGTTGAAAAGCTGATAAAAAAATAAGCATGATTCTGTGAACACGTGTGTGCTGAATTTGGCTGAATTTGGGAAGCGTGATCTGATGCTAGGGGAGGTTGGAGAAGGGGATTTTCCAACATGTAGGCTTGGAGCGTCTGAAGAGCAAAGAGTTTCCTTTAATAGATGATCCAGTAGACCTTCCATGGAGCAGTAGTCATGACAACTCAATTGCACTAAAAGCACAGAGCTGAATGAATTAATGCAAGACATTTCTATACAGTTGTTAAGAATGCGAAGACAAGAATTTATGTTTCCAAATTAAGATTCTAGTACAAGGGCTTTCCTGAAAGTATTGGCCCATGACATCAGAGGTGGGCATTGATGGGATGGCTGTAGAGGTTGAACCTCCCTGCCAGTATCCCATTCCATGTTGTTGCCGTGTGACAGATGGCAGCAGGAGGGCAGTCTGACCGAATGGTGTCTGACGTGGAAGTGTGCCTGAAGCAAAGTTGTGTCACTGAATTCCTCCACCTGAGCAAAATTGCACACATTAACATAATTCATCAATATGAGCTGAATGTTTACGGAGAACAAGCAGTGGGTGTGAGCACAATGAGGTGGTTGGGGGTCTCTTTCATTAGTGACAACAGCAACAGTGATTCACCTCCGTTGGTGCAGATCTTTACGAGTGTGGCATGCAGTGTTCAACACTGACAAAAATGCAGAGCTAATGGTGGTGACCATGTTGGAAAAGATTGTTTTGTAGCTGAGAATGTGCTCTATCAAATGGTGTTCTCTGTTTTTATTTGTTGTGGTTTCCATGGAAATAAATAGGAGGCATTACTTTTGGAGGGACCTACATATTTTAAACAGTATTTTAGACATAGAAAGAGAAGTTACATAATCTTTTGTTGCTCTAACAATATTTCAACAATTTCCTGGTAGTTTATATTCTGACATTTGCTCAGTCAGAACCTGATTTAGTTGAAACTGTCCTTAGACCTGTCAAGCAATGGAAAAATGAATTGTATTTGCAAGTTACTGAACCGAATGATCTGCCTATGACTTATTGTGACACTGTCTCATGATGTGTCACTGGTAGCCAGCCACTATTCTGTATTGCCCAGAATGTCTGTGATGTAAACCTTCTGCAACATAAACTCTTTATTTGTCCTTAAGATGCCCTTCCATATGAACTGAAAATGCCCTTAGTCTTGGCACATGCCAAGAATCTGAATAAGAAATGTGCCTGATTCCAAGAATTGTCATTAAAAAGGAGCTCAGAGGTAAACACACCAAGTAGTTTCATTTTCCCTGGTATTGTAAATTTATGTAGTGCGAACAGGGAAAAAGAAACTGTATGAATTTGGTAGTTCTAATAACCCTTTACGTTATCTGTCTAATATTTTCCTGATTACCTCTTTCATACAACAGAAAAACCCTTCTGTATTTTATTTAACACTGACAGTTCCCACTGATAGAAGCAAAATTGCAGTCCACTGAACAGCATCCACGTTTCACTGTAAAGACAGAAAGTGAAATCCGTGAGGGAGGATTGTGTTTCTGTGAGACATTCTACCTATCTTTAACTCTCTTAGGGTCAAAGATCTTCAGCTCCTAATTATCTTTATCATCTAAAAGTAATTTACATTTAAGAAGAATATTAAATCATTTATTGCATGAAAAAGCAAACAAAATACACAATTTTATGCCTCGTCTACCTGAAAATTTGCTTGAAATTATTCCTTGTCATGGGCCAAAGAACACTCACTGTTTAAAATCTCTGGCTTCTATTTTTGCTTCCTTAATAGTCTTCAGAGTGTTATTACTGTAATCTTGAAGTAGAGAACAATAAGAAATAATTTATTGTTTGTACCCTTCTGGTTACAAGCAAAGGGCTGGAACTTTCATGATTCTGTCATCTATGTTAAATATGCAGTAAGGATGTTTATTTTCATATTGCTTTTCCATACTCATCAAATATCTCCATTACATTTTCAGTTTACTTCCTCAGAAGTTATTAGAAGAGGAGGAGGAACTCATGCATGCAAGCAGTGACTCGTGGTGTACCTGTATTGGAAATGTAAGATCTCACTTCTCTGCGTAAGTACAAGGTCATTCTTCATTTTGGGAAGTGTGATTTCTAAAGGGCTAAAAAAGGCTGTGGTCAGTGTCAGGCTGTGTCGTCTTGTTTGTTAGAGCAGTTGTAATGTTAAACCACTTGCTTTGAATATTTTAACGTGTTGTATACAGTGGTGCTTGTAGGATTCCAGCCAAGTTATTCAGGAGAGGAAAATTTGCAGGGAGGTTTGTGAAAAACTGCTGAGTGTGCTCCTTCTCTAAAAAGAATCCGGTTTAAAAAACATACGGATATCCTGACCAACAGAAAACAAGCTTGGGATTGGGTTCTGAGTTACAAAAAATAATAGGTGTGTGTTCGTCTGCATACCAAATACAGATTCTTCAGAACTCCTCTTGAATTTATCACAGAACATGCAGAAATATCGGAGAAGGGGACTTTCCTTAAAGCCATTGCCTGAACAACACTGGACGTTGTGTGGTAAGCAGCAGAAATTGACTTCTTTGTAAAGATTTATATTGTAATAGCACAGAAGTCTCCCATGTAGCAGTTTATGATAGACATTGAAATGTGTTTCTTGTACTTGGTGGTTTACAGACCAAGTAGCAGACTGTGCAGTCAGGTCCATACCTCCTGAACCAGACCTTCAGCACTGAGAGCCTTGTGCAGTCAGTGCCCGTGTGGATCTGATTACAGGATCCATGGAAAGTGATCAAAGCCAAATTATCTCTCACGTGCTGTGCCTGGATATCAGGGCAGGGCAGAAGCGCTGCCTGTAGGCTGATGGCACGGCCTGCAGACATGGAGGTGGCCCTTTAACCATCTACTTCAAACAGAATAGCTGTTATGACCACAGAAGCTACAATTTTATTTTGAGTCATTGTTATAAGAGGCTGCAATTTATATTAGCCTGCATTCTGCTAATGCAAGTCACGTCTTAGCACTGACAATGCTTACAAGTTCTTTTATAACCATACCTGATTTCATTTTTTTTTTTAAATCAATTGTGAATGAAATATTTTGATTTGATACAAAATGTGGCAGTGCATCGGTGAAGCTGTGCCTAAAAAAAGATGATTTACATGGAGTTAAGTCCCAGCAGAGTTCAAGCTTTTGTCAGTTTGGTTTTGATGAAATATAATTTTCTATGTCTTCCTTGATTTTTCTATCACAATGAAGAATTTAGATCTTGAATTTGCTAGCTGGACACTTTACTCAGACTGTGCCAAGGACTTTATCCACCACTATGACTGAAAGTTCTTCCTTTCTGCCTTAGGGCTTCTATGCATAATTTCGACAGCTTGTGCTTTATCAAAGAAATTACGTCAATCGTTAAAGCTGCTGCTTTCCTTATTTACTTGCAAGTTTTGAATATCAAATTCCAAGAGGAAAAGAAAAGCAATGTGAAAGAAAACTTTCAAGGGAATGTAAAACCAAAGGGAGAAGGAGCTATGTGGTTTTTTTTTTTCAGGTCTTCACCAGCTTTGCTCTGCAATTCTGCTCTGCCTTTCAGTTATAATTTTTAAGCTTCTTTTGAGCTATGCTGATGCAGTCTTCTCAGTGCTCTTCTTCATGTTCTCCTTGTTTCCATTAAAGGAAAAGAATAATTACTATGCTTCATATGCATGTTGGCTTAAATCTGTCAGTTGCTCCATCCATCACCTATTTAGTGGATCTTTCTCCCTAGTCTCCTTGCTCTTGACTCCCTCATTACAAAGTTGCTAGTGAGGCTAAAAGTAATCTTTTTAATCATAAAATATTTTGCTTGGTCTGGAACCACACACACCGTGGTGCTGTCACTGATGTGATTAATGGGCAGCAAAGAACAGCAGCAGCTTGCTGCACATTCTGTGGTCACAATGCAGGAAAAGACGTTTACCTTCTTAGGTAGGTTCTTAAGCTGATTTCTTTTGAGAAGGCATTGATTAAAGCACTGAATTTTCACTGATTTTATTGGAGCATTTCCTTCTGAAACAAGGATATGCTCCCGTATTAGAGTGGCTCCTATTCTCAGATAGCTTCATGATCTGGCAGCTGGCAGGGTAGTTCAGACAATGCATGATTTGCCTGTGAAAAGACAGCTTGGCTACTGCAAGTCTTCTCACTTAGAACAGCACAGTGGTTTGTGTGAGTTAATTTACTGTATCTTTCAGAACACTAACCTGCCATTGACTAGCTGCTTGATGCCCAAACTTACAGTTTGTGTGTGTTGCTTATGAGCTCTTGACTTTCAAACTGTGCTTCAAAAGCAGCTTTATGAAGAGGACATTTGTGGAAGAAGGCTAATATGGGTGTTAAGAGCTCTTCTTCAGTGGAACAGTTCTATTCTCTTACTTGTCTTATGAAATACCTACAATGACGTTGCACGGTTATTGTTCCTGATTTTGTAGTTGGGAATGATTTTAACACTTGTCAGCTCACTCTTGGCCTGGAATTCTAAAAAGTTAGCTAAAAATTCCAAAAAAGCCAAAATGAATTTAAGGACTGACTTAGAATAGAATAACTTTTCTTCATTTATTGAAGTAAATATAAAGAGTATATAATGATTTTTGTATTAACCAGAACTGACACCAAAGAGAGTGCTGTGTATGGGCATACATTAGCAAAAACGTACATTAGCAAAAAGAATGAAGTGCAGAAGGCAGCTGCACAAATTAGAGCAAGTGTTCTGCCCTTTGTCAGGCAACAACAGATGTAACCTCTAAGGGAAGAGATGAATACTTGCAGATAGAGACTCACAAATCAAAGCCCAATTTTCAACTTGACCCATTCTTTTAGATGTTTGTCTGTCAAACCAGAAACCTTCTGAGGAATTTATGATAATAACAATAAATGCCTGTGACTTTGTTTCATTTTGTAGTTTTTTCCCAGAAGAGAGCTTTGAATACATTTATGTTGAAGGAGTAGCAATGGGAAAAGAAAGAAGGCGTCAGTCTTCCTAGCTGCAATCTTATGGATGCTTGCTCTATATATAAAGTAGCATCAAGTAGGCTACATATCTTAATATTTTTTCCTTCCTTACGTGCAGCTCTGGCATACTTTTTTGTTTACTATTCTCCCAGGCATGTGGGAAGTTCTGATTATAGTAACATTCAGCTGTTTAATTCCCTTTTACACTTACAGATAGCATAACAGGAACATTTTTTTGCGCCATCCAAAGTCTATTAGAAAGCTGTGGAATTTTCTGCAGTCTGACTGCCCATTCAGATATGTTCCTTATTTCTCTGTGTATTGGTAGCATGCAGATGTATGTATATGCTATGTATGCTCATGTACATTTCTCAATTTTTAATGCTGCTGCGAGCACAAAGCAAATTTTAAGAGCTATTTCTACTAAAGAACTTAAATTGATATTGGAAATCAATATCCAAAGCATTTTTTAGGTTTTATTGTTTTATTTTCTTCTTCTTGCAGTCATTTTTAATATCCTGTTGCGTTTCCAGGCTGCATATCCTGAGTTTTCTTTTCAACATTATATATAATTTCTGACTTATGAGAAGTAATTCAGGGTTAGTTGTTGGTAAATGCTAACTATGCTTTTTTTGCTGATGCAGTTTGTAGTTTTTAGTGGGAGGAGAATCCCCCTGATAGAATCACCTGCTCTTTGAATGACTCCTACATAGTAGGGACAAGAGGAAGAGAGAAATTCCTCGCACAAAAGAAGCAAATCTGTTGTGACAGCTGTCACTGTAGCAGTGCAAATCACACCACTTCAAAGCCGAGATGTTATTTCCCATCAGCATCACTATCTGTGCTGCTGGGCTTTCTCTGGTCACTCCACAGGGAGAGGATAAATACCTGAATTCTCAAATATTTTCTATTATTTAAGCTTCCTCCTGGCTTAGGTGAAGATATGGTGCAGAGCTGTTATCTGCAGTCCTCTCTCAATGACATAGCAGGTAAATTTGCAAGGTTAGTCTGTTAGCTAGTGATAAAGGCTGTCTCTGGGTGGGCAAGTGAATGACAAGCCCAGGACATAAACACTAATAATAGAAAAAATTTAACCGAATAGATGGCAGTAAGAACATACATTCAACCACCTAATTCAAAGCACTGCTTCTATTATGACATAGTTGCTATTTCCATTCTTCTTCTCTCTCAGAGGAAAAAAAAGCACATATATTTGTCAGCAATTGTTTCTTTAGATGATTCTCCCCATGTTCAAAATTGTGTCAATACAGCATCTACCGTACAAACTATCTAATCTGTGCAGTGAGCCTGCCTCTTATTGCCTTTTTGTGTAGCAACGTTACCAAAGGAGAAGTGAAAAATATCTTAACACCTGAATTGCAAACAGTGCAGTGAGCTCTTTTCACAGCATCTTTGCACACTCTTTATCCACTGGTGACAGAGGGGAAATGGCCTCAAGTTGCACCAGGGTAAGTTTAGGTTGGGTATCAGGAAAACCTTCTTTACAGAAAGGGTTGTTAAGCACTGGAATAGGCTGCCCAGGGAGGTGGTTGAGTCACCATCCCTGGTTGTGTTCAATAACCGTTTGGATGTGGTGCTCAGGGACATGATTTAGTGGAGGGTTGTTAGAGATAGGGTAGGATGGTCAGGTTGTGGTTGGACTCCATGATCTTTAAGGTCTTTTCCAACCTGAGTGATTCTGTGATTCTAGGATCCACAAGCTTCTACCTGTAAAACACAAGAAACTGGGAGAGACACTGAGTGCCTGTCTCTGTTCTCAACTAAATCAAATCTCTGAACATTGCTGGTAGCATGAAAATAGGTTAATTATGAAAAATGGAAAATTGTGATTGAATCTTAGCTAGATGTGCCTGAGCGTTTCCCTGATGTTTGTCAGGCCTAGATATTTTACAGTATAATTTTTCAGCATTTTCAGTTCTATTATGAATAGACTAGGTATTCCAGGACGCTGGAGATAGACATGGAGGGAAGAAATAAGCAAAGGAAAAACTCTGATTCGGAGTTAGTTACTAAAATACAGAAATGTAGAAGTAGGTCAAGTATGACTAACATGATTCTTAGACTACAGAGAGTGAAAAAGACTTGTATGGCAATAGATATGGAAATCTAAGATGATCTGAATTATCTTCTGTGAGATATACTATTAAGTAGAACAAATATTTAAAAAACGCACACCACTTCATGCAGTGAAAGTCAATATGTATAATGTGGGCAGCATGAAATTATCAGTTCCTACTGTCATTTCAGTTCCTAGTGAAAAGCTGTGTTGCTTATATGTACTGTTCAGTTCTTGAGAGACTCAGGCTATCAGAGATTTGAGTTTTTAAGTTTCCATGTAATAGTATTTGCTATGTCAGGCCTTGGGTCAAGGAGCTCTATACCTTCCTTGTGTGGTTGGCTTGAGTATTCCTACACCCAGCTCCTCCCATTCTTTCAGTTCTAGCGGAAGCATGGAGAACAACTGGTGTCTCTGTACTCACTGAATCAGCGTGCAGCTGACCCTCCAAGAGTTTGACAGGAAAATCCAACTACACATGTTGGAGCTACCTGTGTTAGACCGCTCAGAGATGTTCCCTGGAATCTGGATCGTAGTCATTTTTTCATCAGGTTAATGATAACTGTGAAATCAGTCACCAGGTGATATATATTATTAATAAAAAATATACATTTTCTTGTATCAAATGTTAAGAATCTAACTTTCCTGGATTATTGATACGGGAAAAAATACTTAGGGATAAAGAGACTGACTTAAATCAAGTATCTAAAGCCAAGCTATATCTTGATGTTGGCCACTCTGTACAGAACCATTTGTTTCAGTTTGCCTATATTGTGGTTGAAATACATTTTGAACTGTGGTTAGAGTACATTAATTTTCAGATTATTTCTATTGAAAATATGTTGGTCTTGAATTTTATATTTTAACGGTGAAAAAAAATAGTAGCTAAGAACATAGTGATAATTTTCATCTGTACCACCCTTTTATTCAAATCAGAAGGATTCTGCAGTTAAGAAGTGTAACAGGATTATTCATGTTCATTGGAACACATGCTGTGATCAAAACACAACTTGGAAATGCACACAGGATTGGACTGCAGGGTATGTGCCTGTAACAGAGGTGGTCTAGGCTGGAAAACATTGTTTAGGTCAAGTGAGTCTTCATTCACTTTCATTTATTAAACATAGCTGTCTACTATAGATTTTGATCTTCCTTGTGAAGACAGCTGATGGAGTTATCTTTAGCAAATATGCCCTGCAAAACTCCCCACTGACAGTATGCTAAGTGCATGGAAAGTCTCTATATTTTGATTGCTGCCGACTTTGAATCAAGAGCTTCTCTTGGCTAGTGGGTGAAACAAGTTCTTCATAGAAAATGGGCTGCGTCCCACTCCACAGCCAGGAGCAGGCCCTCCCTTTGCCCTGATACAGGCTCCTACCTGTGTATCCAGGGATAAAGATTTCCTTCTGCTACCCAGATGCATAGCTGTGCTGAATATCTGAAGGGAGAACACAAGTCTGATCTCTGAAAACTTTATACAGCCTACCCTACGTTATGTTTCTAGCTCTAGTTTAATGTAATTCTTTCAGGAGATCAAAGTCAACAACAACAACAAAAAGTCCACCAAAATACAGATCTACTCTGTGAAGAAAAGAAAATATGATAATTAATTAATTTATTTCCATATGACAGCATAAGATTCAAATCACAATCGTAGTTTCTTGCATGTTGTTTGCATTTTTGTTATTCAGACTACTTCGTGGAGTGGCAGAGTGTTATTGCTGCTTAATCCAGAATTCTAATCATGGCAGTAGTACAAGCAATCAGTAGCTGGTGATGAAAGCAAATGCATTTTTCTGGATTTGTTAGGGCACTTTTGTCAGTAGCTGTTGTTCATTGAGCGAGAACTGTGTTATTAAAAATTGATTCACTGGGGTATTTTCCAGGTACAAAGATGAGGTTTCAATTAATTAAAGTGCATGAGAAAATGAAGAGAGGGAAGCATGAAAGTTTCTGCTGAAAAATAAGCATCCCTCACCTGTTAATGTGTTGTTCAGAAGCAGAGTTTCTAACAAGTTTAGCTGCAAATGTTACTTTCCCTGGATTACTTACCATATCAGCTATTTTCTGGTTATTATTTAGTGAAGGGAATTATAAACATAATTACACCTAAGTTAATTTTAAAATATCGATACACTGCTATTTTCTGAATCAGTAGATTTTAATATGCAACGTTGGAATTGAAATTACATAGAATTAATTTTATTAATTAATGTCCTAACTAAAGAGTGAAAATCATCCCTCATTTCCATAGAAATATGTCTATCAATTATCAGTATCTCTTTGCTGTTTTCCAAATTATGCAGTGTAAGGTTGTGCTGCAGTTTGTGGATCAGTGTAGCTTGCAGATATTTCTCAGCTTATACTAAGACCTTGCCAGAAGAAACAGATTCTACAATGTGAATGTTTTGAAGCAATTCTTAGTTTAAGAATAATATAAATTATGCAGGCTTTGGTTCTTAGGTCTTAACTGTGATGTGAATATGTGATAAAATTAAGATGCTTAGCTTGGTATCCTTTCTTGTTTCAGGTCCTAAGAGACCCAGACAAAGGATATTGTATCTATCAACGTTTTGTGTTTTCTGTGCACAGATTTCTCCCTGAATCTTATTGAACTGATTGAGATAACTGTATGATCCTAAAAAGGAGTGAGATTGTTTTCTCTGTTGTAATGAATACGATAGAAATAAAGGAAGGAGAATGGGCTCATGAGCTTGGAAGCATTTCTTCTTGGCAGGAGGCAGGCCGTCTGGTGCAAGCAGTCATCAGAAGGTTTTTCCCAAAAGGCTCTGGTGATCAGCAAGACTTGGGAATTCAGAGGATAGCATTTCCTCTGTTCTCCTAGATAAGAAGCTTCCTTTGTATGGATTTGTCTGCTGTATATTTCTTATGTGAGAGATGTGATCTGAATGTCTGTACAGCAAATAGAGTAGCTATCCACATGCACTGAATTCGCAAGAAGTACTGGAACAAGTTTTTAAAGAGATCTGAGACCATGTAAGGTCGTTATTATAGATGGTTTGTTAATAAAGTCTTTTAAAGCTTACTGTAACAGCTTTGATTCTGCTTGTGTTTGCTGTTTGGCACCAACATCTGGTTTATAGCATCCTGGGCATGTGCACAACAAGAAGGTACATATATCTATATCTATATATATTTTTTTACACAGATAAAACATATTTTAATCTTCATTTTCAGTTTTTACAGGTTTATTTTTAGAGAACAATCTAGTCTCACGCTGATCCAATTGCCTGAGTACACCTGATGTGAATGACTGAACTTGCTTCTTTCTGTCAATCAGATCATAACTTGTCTTTGGTAGGAAAATCAGAGAGAAAATCCGGAACAATGAAATGTCACTTAATAACAAAACTAGAAAACAAAACTCAGCCATTAAAGCCAGAGGAGCACAATACCAAAATCTTCTGTAAATCTACCTTAAAAACTCAGTGAAGAACTTGGTCCTTCAGTCTGTGGAAAAGCAGCTTCATACTCTGCCCAGGTGCCTTTCAGAAGAAATGTAAGAAGTGATCCTTATGCATATGAATGATGCTAAGGCACCAACTCAAGCATCTTTTTTTCTCTGAGATTCTCAAGTCTTATGTGAATTACAGATAAGGAGATGCATTCTCTTGGTGTGTAGATTTACAGTTACAGAAATATTTAAATGATACATTGCATGGCTTCTCTTTAAAGCATTTTCTTTCCTTCATTTCAGAAGTATCTGTGTATTTTTTAAAAATCTTTGCTCATTCAACACTTTTAGGTTAATGTTGTTTAGAATAACTGGAGTTAGAATGTTGGCATCTTTGCAGTACAATCTCATCTAGCATAGATGAACGATTTCCATCTATTTCTTAGGATTGTTTTTGTTTTTTAAACTTGCCAAATGCTCCTACTTTCATTTTAGTTAGTTTTTGGCAGACAGAGCTTATCAACTATCATCCTACCATCATCACTTTTGGCAGTAATAAAAGCCTTGCCAGTGCTTTTATACCAATAGTTCCTGTATTTCAGCATTTACTGGCTAGCAGCTGTCCTAAAGTATGTTCCAGAAACCTGCAAGTGAATTATTTTGATTTACTGTCTTGGCCCAGTGCGGCTGATGCCTACTATGTCAGAACTGGCAGATGTGCAGGAGAAGGCAGTAAATGATCTTGACAGAGAGTTTAGAGCTCTCTATTGGATAGAGATATATTTTTTTTTTCCACATAGGGTAGGAGCCCAGCAGAAACTTAATACTCTTATGAAGAGACAAGTGAGTTTCATCCTTATAAACCTATTGTTGACTCTAACAATGGTAGTGAATTTTCTTTACTGGTTTTAATTCTGATATTAATGGAATCATCAGAGACTTCACAGTAGAGTGGATTTCCTGGATTTTTTTAGTTGTTTTTAAGTTAGGATGGGAAAAAACTTTCCAAGTCGTGGAGGAGATAAACATTTCTCTGTGAGAATGCCAAGAAAAAAGAACGTTTCCAGAATCTGATGTGATGCAATTATTTTCCAGATCGTTCAGCACTCTTGGATTAAAAGCTTTCTCATATTATGTGCAATTTCATTTGCAGTCCCTTCTGGCAAAGTACTTACAAGTTGTTCATATTAAGTACATGCTCTCCAGCAGATATAACAACTTCTGAAGCTGGTGAGCCAAGGGTAACAACCCAGGCAGCTCTTCCTGACGTGCAAATGCCTAATAGTACTGAGAACATCACTGTGAAAAATCAGTTTTGCTGCACTGAGCTTATTTGCAACCCTAGGTCATAAATAGGTCAGAAAGCTCCTATGACTTTGTAGTGGGGAGAATTTTTTTACTTATTACTAGAAGGCGTAGCCTTTACAACTGAATATACATTAATGGTTTTGCAACAGCCATGGCAGCTAGTGCTGTAATTTAATACTTCAGTCACATAAGTCTGAAGTTGATTACCAAAATCAAAAGCTATTGAGTCACTTGGATTCACATAAATAAAGTCGTTTATGCAAATATACCTTCTATTATTTCTTTAAGAGATACCAGGGCAGAAAATCTGTAACTTGCAACATCCCCTACTTCTGGAGGTTTTCATACTGAAGGAAAAAGTCTTTCACTACTTCTCAAAACAAGAGAATACAAACCTCAGATCCCTGAAATGTTCCAAAAGAACTGAAAGTCAGAAACAAGTTAATGGGTATAAATTCATGTTGCTACGTTAGAATTATGTAAGATTCTTATAGGAATGACTTGTGTTAAATCACTACTCCTTACGTATTGGCTGATGCATTTCTGGAGGCAGGGATGGGGAGAGAAAGTAAGCCTGTGAAACTGCAGCACAGAATTAAAAAGCAGATCTGTATTTGTATTATTTTGAGATCAGATAGAGTAGCTGCCTCGGAACAATTTAATTTTTTTGTGTGTGTGACATTTTTTGATGGTGTACACTAATAGAAGGCAGTTATGAAAGTGTTTGAAAATCAAAGTGATTGCTGGGTAGACGTAAACAATTCCACTGTCAGAACAGTTTGATGATATTTCAGTTGATGTAAGAATTAAACTGAAAAATTGATTTACAGTCCAGCTCGTAGTTCGTGAGACATGAAATAAAGCACAAAGGCCAAAAGTTTATCTCTAGAGAATCTAACAGATTTGTCATCTGAAGAAGGTCTGAAGTGGTTGGAGGAAGTAAATAATCCATTTCCTCAGGTCAGAAAGTGGTCTTCTTCCTCTTAGGTGTATGAGAGTAATTTGGCATCTTGTACGACTACTGTTAGGACTCTGACCTACATATTTTCTGTCAGTGGGCCTAAGAGAACCCTGTGGAAAAGTTCATAAGCAGTCTTTATTTCACCAGCTGCAATGTGTGTTGTGTTAGAGAACTTCTAGTCTCATAAAACTAAATGTCAGTAGCTATAAAAACAGCTTTATATCAGGAAGACCACTGCATTTAACAGATAGAGGATTTGCTCTCCTTTGCCCTGGATACTAACTTTCAACAACTGGGTTTTCCACTTGTGTATTTCTACATTTTGGGAATGGGATAGATAAATAAAATGTCTGTTTCCCAAAAGGGTCTGTATTATCAAATTGCAGAATCCCAACTTTTGGCATAGATCGTAATGCTAATTTTTTGGCAAAAGGAATCCCTGAACAAATGTCAACAAAATGATGTACGTGTTGAATAAGTTGGCTATCTGACTATATGCACCTATTTCTCTCAAGAATGTGTTGTGAGGAAAAGATTTTCTGTCATCTGTGGTTTCTCAGCAAAGTTGTCAGAAAATTACATAAATTGGTTACAGATTACTCCAAAGTGATTGATACAAATGCTGTAGATTCCAATCAGTAAATGTCAAAACCTGGACCCGTTGGAAATGAGCTAAACTAAGTTAATTACCAGCCTCATTAACTGGGGTGATTTTGGGAGGATTGTGTCTTTGGCAATGCAGTTTGTGAATGATTAGCATGATGAATGGACCTGATGGCAAACAGTGCTCTGACCACTTTGTATTGGCTGTTGTGGTAGCGGCTGATGCCACTTTGTGTGGTTTCAAATTGATCTGTGCACTAACAATCGAATGATTAATAGCTCTGGGCGAGGTATCTGTCTTTTATTTGATTCAAGACCATTAAATAAACACAGATGAGCAGCAGTTTTGAGGAAAATAAACCAGTACGAAGTTGTTTTGCAATGGAGTATATTGGCAGGAGGAGCAGAGAATTGAGGAGTGGTGTAGTTGTGGTTGACATGAAACACTAGCTGAAAAACTGCCCTTTAGTTAAGGAATCTTACCTGCTGATTTAGGATGTTCTGGTTGCATGGATAGCTATGGGGGGCTCTTTATTCCTCTGGCTGCTTCCTGAGCTCATACTTTTGTACTTGTTCAAAGCACAGGACCCTAACCTTGTACACTTGTGATCTGGGGATGGAGTTTGATGTGCTGTAATAAGAAATCTAGTTTTGATGGTCCGTCTGTGGAGGCTGATAGTGTCTGTCAGTTATTTGAGGATCTTGTGTCTTTCATCTGAATGACAGCCCGTTATTCATCCTTTCTGCTAGGTTCATTCGCACGGGAAAACACTGACACACACATCCTGGAGCAAAAGAAGCAAGAAAGAATGTGGACAGAGTGGTAGATCTGAGTCTTGTTCCACCATGCGATTCTGTTACCAAAAAAAAGTCTTAAATGCAATTCTTTGGCCAAAATGATACTCATCCTCCTCCGTACCATCTGCAGCATCTCTGATTCAGGCTGCTTTGAGTAACCCTGAATTAACTATCTCATCTAGTACTTGTCTCAACCCTTTTAAATTGTGACAAATTATCTTACCTCTGCAGGTTAAAATGATAAAAAGAAGCATAAAAATTGGATTTCAAGATAGGAAAGGAAGGGAAAAAATACTCTGCTGGAGATTCAGTTGGTTGAATAGAATAGTAAATTCACTGTAGTTGTGAACGTTTTTGTGAGAATTTTGTCTTTCAGCCCAAGTATTTAATTTACTTCTGATCTGTAGATGTGAACTAGGGGATGCTAAGTAGCTAACATGAGCCAATATTGGTAGTGGAACTGATTGCTGATGATAACTTGGAATGAATTGTTGTTTTCCCAGTATTAAGAGTTTAAATGTACCGTAATATCTTTCCATAGGCCATGACTGTCTTTAAAATTTGTAACACCTTTAGTACTATAGTATTAAAGATTCTGAAGAAAAAGGACAGTGACACAAGGACATCATCACTAATATATTAATTAGTGCTATTCATGGAAGTTGGTAAAAGGCATGCTAGTAAATAAGTTATGCATCTTTGAAAACAACAATGAAATTGCATGAATTAAAAGCAAAGATACAGTAACATTTAATAAAAATTTCAAACATTTTTTGAATGAGGCTGATGGAACTTCTAAGGACAGTCCAAGAAGTGCTATACTTGTAACACTCTGCACCAAATTGACTCTGATGTGGCAATGAAAGGCACTGCATAAAGCAACTGAAGCACAGTCTAGAAGATAGAGACAAAGATTCTGTAATTCTTTGCTGCAGATCCCTGCCTACTGGAGGCCTTTTAAAGGTAAATGTTTTTTTCTCTTTGTTTCTGTGTCCACAACTGCTGCATTTGGGCTTGTTGTTGTTTGCTCCAGCTAAGGTTGTGTCTCCCTGCTACTATCACTGTACTTTCCATCACATTATAGCAATATATATGTCTTAATCTTTGGTACAAAATATGTGTAATACTAAATATGTGTTGCAGTGGATACTGTAGGCATAGCAGGTTTTCAGTGGTAGATGCTATGGCCAGTTATAAAACACCCTCTTCAGGTTTCAGCTGCAACAGAACGTGTCACTGAAGGTGTTATTGCCAATGGAAGAGTTGGATCCTGATGGTCAGTTCTCTGCCTCTCTGTTCTAGTTAATTTTTTTTTTTGTACTCCAGGGATTTTGGTGCTAACCACTGATTATTGTTTTGTTTAGCAGGCTTGATGCTTCATTTCTTCATGCTGAACTGAAAGTTTGATATTTTCTTCAGGGACTTTGTATTAATTGTTGAACTGAGCACTATTTCAGATGCTCACGATGAAGAACTAGTGTTTATGGATAAGCTTCATTTGACACTGCAGGATGGGCAGTGACACCACACAAAAGTATGTATGTGGAGAAGTGAAACAACTGCTTCCTCCCTAGTTTTTTTTTACCCTTGGTAGAAGCTTACTCTTCTATTTCTCTCTTGCTTTCAGTTGCTGCTAGTTTTGTCTAGTTATTTCTTATTTAACGTAGGCACTGTTGGCACAGACCTTGTGACTACTGTTGTAGTCAGATCAGTAGCCATGGCCTTTGGCATCAATGGTGTACTGCATAATACAGGATTACATGAACTGTTTATTATACAAGCAGCAAACTCATAAACTAGAAAGTGCCAACCCAGGCTTTCACTTGGGTTTGAGATTGAGTTACCACACTGACATGCAATATGGAATTATCGGCTAGCTGGATAGAAGCAGCCAAGTGGAGAAAATGAAGAACTATTTTAATATTCATATCTCCCATCCCACACTCTTTCAGAATATTGGGTAGAGAGCCAAAGCGTTGGAACTGTAATCTTCACAGTAGCCAAGGTGAAAAACCTTCACATTTAGCAAAAGCAGTATCTTACAGTCCAACATTCAGACCTGTGGGGAAATGGTTCTGCACATATTTGTTAGACTGCACAATATATGTAACAGTAAGAAAAAAAAATCCATAAAATAGAAAACTTAAGGACACAGGGCATCAGACATACATGACAAAATGAAACAGCCATCTTTAGTGGCTGATTATATTTTTCATACATCTCATGTAGGTATGCAGTACAGTTCATTTTGTGTCTGTTTTGTGGCTTCTGTTATGAACCAGTTTGCATGGTCACCACTCCAATTTTTTTTTCAGTGGCTTTGTGCATTTTGAATTTTTATATATAGTGGCAGAGTTTTAGTGTGTTTATTTTTTTTAAAAGTGCACAGTCCTTTTTGGCAGATGACATTCATAGTCTTAAATACAAATTGTTGCATAGCCTTATAAGCAAAAGTTGCTTATTTTGTGACAATAGAAGGCAAATGTTCAACATCCTTGAAGACTAGGCTCTTCCAGAGCTTACTTTTAGTCACATACTTTTTCACTTACAGAGTCAACATCTTCACTCAATGAATTATTTAGGTTTTCCCCAGCTCTTATTCAGAAAATGATATAATGTAATATATAGTTGAGAGTGAATGCTAGATGCCTCTGTTTTTCTCTTTAAATGTTACACTTTTTGAAAGAAAGAAAATGTATGTTTTATACTGAAGTAAAAAATCAGGAATGTAAATTTGACTATGTGCTGCATATAGAATAGCAAAGTAACACTTGCTAATTTCTCCCATGTCGGGAGATTTTTTTCTACAGTTTCCCACTACTCTCAAGTTGCGAGTCATTTGCATCACAAATAATAGATTGGAACTACATTGAGCAATAGTTACTTAGAATAGAGGCCCTGCAAAATCTCATGGTGCAAGTAAAATTAATTAGCTCTTGTCACTGCTGTTTTCTACAGTATCAAGATAGAGCAGAAGATTGGACTGCAAGGGGGAATGTTTCCTTCAGAGGAAAAAACCATCCTAGTCCTTGGACCAGCAACAATGCTTTCTGTATTGATAAGATTTAATTCAGATATCTAGGTTCTGGAAGTTCTTTAATTTAGCACGAGACATTGTAATTTGCTTCTGACAACATAACCATAGTATGGTAATTACACAGACGAGTGAAAAGTAAAGTAGCTTCCTCTGTAATTGAGTCAGTATAGTCTCTATCAATTTCCATGCTTCTTATCTGTCTGATTTTTAAAGATCCAAAAGAGTGAATCACATTTTTCAAGACGGGGCCTTGAGTTATGCATATTTTAATGTATGGATCTAGCATCTTAAGTTCTTACCTGTGGTCTCATCTCTTTGTGCAGATACGTTCAGAGCAACAAGGAGTTTGTTCCTGTAGGTTTTATTTTTTATGTTTGCAATAAATAATATGACAAAGAAGCTTCAAAAAAATGTGCAAATATTTTCTGACAGAATATTTTTCATATGCAGATACAAGCCAGTTCCTTTTGAAAAGATGGCTGTAATGTGACTGTGTTAATTTTCAAAATCAATTCATTCTGAGTCCACTTAATGGATAGTATGTGCACCAATTGAAAGGTGCATATGTAAAGGAGAATGTTTTTCCTTCACTGGAAGAGAAACAGAATAATATCCATATTTAATGAATGAAATAATTAAAAAAAAAATCAATCTAGGTAATTTTGAAAACAATTCTTTGTTGTAAATGAAGAAATCTGGATGATAAATAGTGGGTAATGCAACCAAAAATTAAATGAGTTTAAGAGTCAAGAAAAGTATTCACCATCTCAGCCACTCCATGGCCTGAAAATACCCTGATAAATTTGTAATGAAGTATTTATTAAATGTCTGGTGTTTCTTTTCAATGAAGCAGCAATATTCAACTATTTTATTAGATCTCAAATCTGATTTTGACAAAATGTAGATGCTGCGAATTAGTTAATAATATTGTCAGTTATTAAGAAGTTAGTTAGAAAGCAGAGAAAGAAATTAGCAACAATACAATAGTTAACATTAGCTGTTCAAAATAAAAAACATTCAGTTTGGGTTGGAATCTCACTTTAAGTTTCAAAAACAACTGTTTTCCATTCACCAGTCTTGTACAAAAGAAAAAAAAATCTATGTTGAAACATAGAAAATATCCCATATTAATAATAGATTTTGTTGTACAGTAAAGGAAAAATGTTCTAATGAAAATCATCTTTTTGCTTTGAAGCAGTGATCAAACTGATGCTAGAAATGGATGGTAATAAACAGTGGAAGTTTATCACTTCATCACTTCATTCATGAAGGAATTAATTTATTTTAGCAATTAGTCATCACAGGGGGCAGCTGTAACTCATATTTCTTAAGATATTTCTATTTAAATATAAATTGGTTAGAGAATGATGACTTTTTTTCCTGTACATTCATATATCCCTCATCCATAGGCAATATACAGAACAAACATAGGTTTTTTTTTTTTTTTCTCTTAAACTGTTGAGGAGTTGGCTGTGGTTTTTGACACCAGAATGTACAATTCCTGGTCAAGATTGATTTTAAAACTGTTGTGGGTTGACCTTGGCCAGCAGTTAGCCATCCACGTGGTGCTCATTCACTCCTCCTCAGAAGAATGGGGGGAAAACAAAAGCAAGAAATCTTGTGGGTTGAAATAAAAACAGTTTAATAAGTGCAGGAAAGAAGGAAAAAAAAAAAAACCAACACAAAACAACATATAATAACAAGCGATGCAAAGGCATCACTGCTTCCCCCAAGCAGACCAATTCCCAGACAGTGTCCAAGCAACAGCCACCTTGGAAGTCAAACCCCTCTACTCTTCCCTCTGGTTAAGAAAAGTATGTGAAATGTGTCACTAGCCTTTGAAATAGTTGCGAGCTATTAGAACTAGTTGATTTCAATCAGCATAATATCTGGTTGTGGATATGTTACGTATTAGTTGAAGATCAAAAGTCAATGCTTGATTCTTTTGTACAAATAGCAATAGCATATGATTGCTTCCTAGAAGTAGATCTTACATATGTGACAAGAGTATATGTAGTTTGTTAGTAACAAGATGTCAATCAGAAAAAAAAGAATCCTTTTAGACAGATTATTCTATAGTAATTTTGAAGAAAAATATCTTACAACTTCCTAAGAAGAACTTGGTGCTATTTACTAGCTGAATTCAAAAGAACTGTTATGAGGTTTTATAGTAGTTGCTGTACTATAACATTTTTTGATTTGTTTTAAAAATTTTGTAATGAATGGCTGAGTATCTCTTGAATTTAGATGTAAATTAATGAAAAAAAATCATTTATTTTCATACTGTATTCCAGAATGGGACAAGAGACAGCTTCTACTAGGCCTGCAAGGCAACACACTAAGTTGGGGCTGGTTATAGACTGCTTGTATGCTAAGAAATCAGTCGTATGTTTTTCAAGTAAAATATATGAAGTTAACTGCCAGCTCTGATATTAATCTTTTTCCTTTATCTTGCACATTACATTACAGGAATGTAATTATAAATTAGATCCTAAAAAGTGCACAGTAAAATCTAAGCACTGAAGTCTGGAAATGCAAATCAAAACTCTTTTCTCTTTCTCTTGCCACTTAAACTCTGATGTGTCCGATTCTATAAATGCTGTCCTTTTTAACTTTTAAGGTCTTAAAGTATCAGGTATATCACCCCACTCAAAATAGCTTGCCCTACCTCCAGCAAAAATTGAGACAGCAGGAGACCCTCTTGGCTGAGCACTGATATTGCTCACTCTTCTGCTCACTGCAGAAATTATATGAGTGAGGACAGTTGTTCTAAATAGGAAGGGGTGCCTAAGAGTCAAGCCTTGCCCCTGACTGCAGCAATTCTATATTCCATAGAGTTACATGGTAGTAAATTTTAAAATGAATAAACTCATTGTTGTATGAAAAGTAAATTAACGTTCTGTTCATTTAGAGATAGGTAAATACTGCTTTACTTGACTTCACTTTTGATTCCTGTCGATCCACAGAAAAATTAAATCTTTATCTAAATCTTTATCTTCAGGCCTACTGTCATCTCAAATAAGGAGAAAGCAGGACTTGTATATTTTTTCTACACAGGGTTTTTTCTCTGAGAAATCCATTTGAATTTTGTTCAATTCCAAGTTCTGAGTTATGATGGCAATTTTTCAAATGGAAGTCTTGGCTTTGGTGCCAAGACTTTGCTTTACATACTCTGAAAGAACTGAGTACCTAAAATTTTGGCTTGATTTATGCAATCCCAAAATTGAATGGGTTTGAATTAGGACTGTGAGTCACTTTTGTTTTTTTTTCTTCTGTATTCCATGTAATCAATAACTTCTTGTGAATGACTTGTGTACTATTTTCAGAGATGGCATTTCAGGATCAAAAGACATTCATGCTGTTTACAGAGCTGTAAAACCTTGCAAGGAGTGGTGGAGCCTGGTTTCTATGTTGATATTGGATCAAGCACAAGAACTCTGTTCAATCTTACAGCTGTCCGTAAACATCAGGAAGCATTTCTGTATTGGCTGGTTGTAAGTCTGTCTGGTTTCCTCTTCCTTTTTTAACCATACATTTTGGGTATTGTTAGAGTAGTTAACAAATGAGGTTAAGAGTCAGTCTAAAAACTGAGCAAGCTGAGGGAGTTAAGCTGTGTAGAGGCTAGTGATGCAGATTGCTCATATGGACCAAATCATATAAGCTAAGTACAAAGTGCAGTGCCAGGATCCTTGACATAAACATTGCCTGACAAGGGTCACAATTTCAAGCAAGAATAGGACCTTCATTTGCGAATGTTAGCTATCTGAAGGCATACTTGTGATTCTGGGAGTAGACTATGTTGCATAAATGTCACTAAAGCGTGGCCCAATGAATTAGATGTATTTAATCACACAAGAGGAAGCTTTGCATTAAAGGGCTCCATCTACTTTCCTTTTCTCAAGTAAATTTCCTGGATAAAGTATTCCCAGTAGGCTCATCCTTTCAAAGAGTATTCTGCTGATACATAACTGAAAATTTCAAGCCTTCAGATACTTATTTAGAGCATATAAACATAGAGAAAAAAAATCATGCAGATTCCATCTTTGTCTCTTCATTTTAAGTTCTTCCTCTGCATGGAATTTGAATGAGAAGCTGTCATCTTCTAGAACAATTGTGTGCATTGTTTTATATTTGTCTTCATAAAATCTGAGACAACAAAAATGGGGTGACTAAAAGGAGCGTGTTCATAATTTTTGGTTCTTTTTTTTAATGTCTAATAGGATTAAGATAGCATGAAATGCTACACCGAGTAAATAAATATTGGAGAGAATATTTTAACATTAGAATTGAGTTCAACTGGAAAGTTCCCACACAATTTACCACAGTTTTTAATGAATGTAGAAGCCTCCCACTCTTATAAAGTGTTATGTTAATTAAGGGGTCTGTTGGACAACTAATTTCCTCCGTAAAACCTGCTAGGAGGTAATGGGTTTCTTATGAGCATGAGAGTGGTGTGATGTGAAGAAGCACACTAATATCTCCAACTAGAGACAAAGGCTATTTGTTATCTACAATAAAAGTGAGCTTGGCTGTTTTGTATGCTTACTTACATTGTCTTCCCACCTTTCAGGTGCATCCACTGTTGGGAAAGAAATACAAGATTTCCACAATACAAAAGTTGTACCCGTTTCTATTATCATTTGAAGTGCCTGTGCAAAATGTCAACCCTACTGGCAACCATGCAATCAAAACAAATAATGCTGAGAACATGAGGCAGTTTCTCAAGATCGGTATCTGTGAATATCAGTTGCCATGCAAAAAGTGGTACCTTAACAAAGCCAATAAGCGTTTCAGCATTAATGTTTGTTTCTCAAGATGTATCAAGCACATGGGCAGGCAGAAGACTGGCTGCAAATACTTAAAACAGCGTGTGCTATGAAATACAAAGTAAACTTTGAAAGATCTACTTGCCTAGTGAAAGAAAAATATTTTAATTTCTGCCATGACTGTAATACCTGCAAAGTTAGTTCTTCTTCAGGACAAAAATTTATGCATACCTCAGCCACAAGCTCTCCCTCTTGCTGTAATGCTATTGATGACATCTTTTATTTCGTCCATGTAGTTCCAACAGTTCCATTTTGATTCTCCAAGATGGAACTTCACATTGTATAGGAGGTCATCAAACAAAGTGTAGCATTTCCTTCAAGGAAAACTTAATTACTGTGTCTCAGGGCAGTGAGGTGATGGATGTGGAACCTCACTGCTCAGCTCTGAGGAGGAGTTCTGCTTAATCACACTGAGTTTATGATACATCATCTGAGCATCCTACATTGACTTGTATCGTGCAACTAGGCCTTAGTATGATGTGAGCTGCAGTTAACATATTTCGAAACAGATTTTCTAATTGGATCACGTTAAGCTATTGTAATGCTCAACATGAAATAAATCCAACTACAATATAAATACAACATAAAACTTAGTTCCTGAGATCTAAAACACTAGCTTTTCTTTCTAGAGAAAATGGAGGTACTACAAACTTGCACAGTGACCAAAGCTCATTGAAACTATGCACGTATAACTGCAGTCACTGTAAAATCCTTCTGCAGAATTTGTTTTGTCAAGTTTTGGCTTTCTACTGAGCAACCTAGGGCTGTGATGTGACTGAACTAGATCTCTAGGTACTGCCACATTTAAAAAATAAACAACAAAAAAGCAATAGAAGGAAAATACGGAAAAGTTTGGCTGCAGTGACAGTTCTTTGAATTAAAACACACGTGTGCTAGTTTATTTTGAATTAAAATGAAAAATAAGAATTTGTTTCCAAGAAGCTTGCATAAATTATGTATCTCCATCTTTTGAATTCTGACTGATTGCTATTACTTCCTAAAATGTATCTTTTAATGACTTTCTGAAGTATCATTAGTGCATTAAGAAAAACTGTAGAACTTAAGATTGGGTAAACTTTGGATCCCATTAAAAACCACATCTTTCTGCTTGAGCCCTCATTCTTAGAAAATGTAAAAGCTCTTCCTACAAGCCTGCAAAATAGGAAATAGCTTTGCTGTTATATCACCTGTTGTGCTCAATACTTGCTATGCCATTAATCTCAACAGCTCTTTGGGATATGGATTTCATATCAGGTCACCTGCCAAAGAATTTTCCCATGGCAAATAAGTAAGTAAAAATCTCAGTTTATTCAAACATTTTGTTTACTTCGGGAGGAAGGGAAGGCTGGAAGAACATGTTTAACCAAAAGCAATAAAACACATCCCTTAGCAACTTTTAATTATTGGAATAAAGTGGAAACACTGAAACATCTGGTTGAGGAGAGTTGCTTTAGGCTTCAGAAACTTGAACGAAGCTGGATGCAAGTTTTCAACAAACTCAGCATCCTCTCTTTGGCCTTCAATAACGTTCAGACATGGCAGCAAGGAAGTGCAAAACTGGAGGCCATCCTCTCACAATCTTAATTTCATTGAACATTGCCTGCTGTTGTCTTTAGCCACAACAGTCTCCCAGTTTTTATCAATACTAAAAATTCCTTTGGAGGACTAAAACATAGTACCTGTCCCATCCTTTCCAAATACAACCTTTGCCTATCCCTCAAGCTCTTCCTACTTTCACTGCTGCCACAATATAGAATCATAGAATTTGTTAGGTTGGAAAGGACCTTAAAGGTTATCCAACCCCCTGCTGTGGGCAAGGTTGCCATGGCACATCATGTGCCACAGAACAGCCTCTTTCTGCTGACAGTATCTTCTGTTTTGCATGTGAACTTGAGAAAACAGTGTGAGAATCTGAGACCTGGTGTATTCAACTGAACACATGTTTTTTCTTTTGTTGTTGCTACGAGCAGTATACATTTACAAAGCTGAATACTACTGAGTATTGTTATTTTTCCAAAGGGTTTTGACTTATTTGTTTCACTGTTGTTATATATTGTAATAATATGATTTCACAGTGGCTAACTGTGGATGAAGCAGAACGCATACTGCTTTTTTCTAAAACTTAGATGTGCTGTTCACATTAACTAGAAGAGAAGCATGTTAGCTAATTCAAATGACATCAAATGTCTCAGTCTTGAAAATTTACAGTTTAGGACAATAAAAAGTATGGAGGCATAAGAAGTGCCAGCAGCCAACCCTAACCAAGTAATTTTTAATCTGTACTCCAACCAAATTGGTAGTTAATGCAAATCTGTATTTAACTAGGTAATGCATTTTAGTAGATGCTTATCCCTGTGAGCAAAGCATGATACAGGACTGTCTTTCTGTGGATATCTGAAGGCACAATTGTCATCTTTATGCTTTGAGGAATAACAGTTGGTTCATTCTGTGAAAATGAATAGCACATTTCTTTTGTCTTAATAAACAGCTTACTTGGGGCTTTTGCCATGATTTTCAAGGTGAGATCATTGTGTTTGTTCTTCAGTACGTGCACATTTAGCCTCTAGATTTACTTATGTGAATGATACTACTGCAATCAGGCAACAAGTGTGGGTCAGGCTGACTTTTCAGATAAGTTATTTTTTGTGTGTGTTGTGTTTTGAAAATGATTGTCTCCCACAAATAGTGGATGAGTCTTGTTGAGTATATATATATTATATATAAATATATATGTGTGTACATATATATATTAAAAAAACCTGATCTTTAGACATTAATGGTAACTAGAGATTCAATGAAGAAACACATCTGAGCATATTTAAATAGGTTACTGACTGAACTTTCTTTTTTGTATCCTGCAAACTTTAGCATGGTTTTTCTTTTATTGTGGTCTTGTGTTGTTAGGCTTGACTAAATTTTCATCAGCAAGTAAAGGTGACATACATTTTTAATTAAGCAAAACCTCAATTAATTATTTTCAGTCTACCTCTTATGCTTGGAGAAAAGCCAAAGCAGTTTGTATGCATGTACACATGTGCAAGCTCACATTCATCATGTACTCCCAGAATTATGTTATCTACCTCAAACTGCATTTCTGGTAGCAGTTGTGTATTCACAGTCATCGCTGATTAATTCAGTATCTTAATAATCATATTTAAATGGTTGTCATAGTATGGAACAAGAAGTGATTCCTGTTATCTCTCTCAAATATAGAGTTGTTAGTAAGCTACTACATGAATTCTGGATGGTAGTTTTTAAGCTTTGATTATTACTTTCTTAAAAAGAAGTAAGAATGAGACATGAGGGAACAAATTAGAGTTATCTCATCAGCATGGTATGTTGAGACTGATGATTTTTCTGTTGCTAGAAAGAAAGACCCCTGTTACTTAAGAACAACAAACCGAATGAGAACCTAGCAATTCCAAGTTATGTATTGAAATGAACAGCAGTGTAGGAGACCAGTTTATTCATACATCTCTTCCAGCATGCTGACCGGGAGAGAAAATCTGGGAAGATGACACACTGGAAATTCAATAGCACCATTTGACAATTTAAATGAGAATGGCCCGTTGCCAGTATAGCTAAAATATCCACTTCATAGGATATTTGAGCATCTCCAACTCAAGTGGAAATGTGGAAACTAGAAATCAACCAAGTGAACAAGATCAGAAGTACTTTGCCCATCTGTGCACAGTACAGCAGTTCTAATTCAAATAAAGTTCACTGGGCCAGACTTAGATACTGGAATCGGTCTGCCATGCCTGAATGAATGGGAAGCTGGAGCATCCCAATAGAGAGTTAATTCTGACAGTGGAGCGCTTGAGAGAACAATGCAGATGCAGCAATTGCAGATGAAATTTGGATATGCAATTGTTTAGCATCTCTAGCATAATGCCAGCCTATAAAGAGCTGTGAAGGTTCCTGTACAGCCACTAATTCATTGTTTCAAGAGAGAAAAAAAAAAAGCCCTCTTGATGAGGTTTGAGTAGGATGTGGTTGTAAAATGCATTTTTAATACCGATGGAAAATGCTTGTATTGCTTTAATAATAAGGATGAAGTTTATATTGCTGCTACGGTAGGCTGCTGTTAAGCAGCTGGAGAACATGTACAACAGGCCACATCCTTGATACTTAGAAGAACAAAATATGAAGTTTTGAAGCTGCTTAAAGAATAGCACAGCATATGAGTTAACATTGTTTTTGTTCTAAGCACTGTTTGGATGGCACGGGGTGGATTCGGATTATTATTGCCAGAGTCTGAACCACTAATTAAGAGAAGCACAAGGAATAAACAGAAGCACTTTGTGTGTTGAATTTAAACTATTTAAAAAGCTAAGAGGAGAGAAAAACTTGATACGCGTGTGCATACTGTTCATGGGGGAGCATAACAGGTTAAAATAAGATGCCAAAATAAATATGGACCTCCTTATCTTTTCAGATGATCAAGAACTTCTGATACAGGGACAGAGTTAAGGATGAGAATGCAGTGTTGCAATTCCTTGTAGTTATAAGAGATTTTGTTTTGTAGTGGCTGCATATTGTCATTTGAGAAGAAGGGAACACCACGACAATGGCAATACTGCAAATCCATAGAGTCACAGAATGGCCAGGGCTGGAAGGGACCTCAAGGATCATGAATCTCCAACCCCCTGCCAATGCGGGGCCACCAACCTCCACATTTAATACCAGACCAGGCTGCCCAGGGCCCCATCCAACCTGGCCTTGAAGGCTTCCAGGATAGGGCATCCATAACCTCTCTGGGCAGCTGTTCCAGCACCTCACCACTCTCATAGTAAGAACTTCCCCCTGACATCCAACCTAAATCTTCCCTCCCTCAACTTAAAACCATTTCCCCTTCTGCCAGAATCCAGAAACCCCTTGTCCTTCCCAGAATGCTTCCTGGATAGCTCCATTGGTCTTTTTTTGAAAACATAGCAATTCTTTGTATCATTCAAAACTTAAGCACATCTTAATTATAGTATCACAGAGTTTTTAACTTTTTATGATATGCCCTTGTCTGTTCTATGACTTCTAAATCCCATCCTCCTCTATGTATGGAAGTTAATTTTGCAACTAGAGAAGCTGGAGATTACAGACTTGTTTTGATCTTGTGTCCAGGGATATGGATAATTAACTACTCAACTTACACAAAGAACACTGTAGTATTGAGCAGACAGTACATTTCAATCCATTGTGTTCTTTTCTATTCCCATGATCTCCCTATTCTGATACGCTTTGATTCTCTAAGTTGCTGAACACTCTGTAGAAGACAAAACACACTTATTGCCATCACTTAGTATGGCACACTTGATATCTACCTTACCAAAAACCTAGCATGTGAAGATCCTGACTAATAGGTTTGGTAATACATAAATTATCTTATTTGTTGGATCATGGATGGTACTCAGAGCAGGATATTCATTCTAGATTGTCATGATTACAATTTCTTTTTCCAAGTTTTTTTCCCTACGTTTGAATTAGGAATGGCTTGAGAAGGAAATGCAGAATAGGAGCTGTAGGTAGCCTGAAGTAGAATAACAAAGGATGAAAAATAACGAAACAACTTCTCTAAATGAAAAGATTTTTCTTCTCACAGCATTGCTTTGCCCATTCTCTTTATTTTATGGGTTTGGTGCTGTCTACCTGCAGGTTTTTTTTTGTGTGTGTGCTTATTTGTTTTGTTGTTCACAGTTTTTATAGAACTGTTCACTTCGAATAGGCACATTGGCTACCAAAACACTGTAATGTATACAATCCACTAGTAAAATTTCAGAGAAGATATTTCACTTAGTGAAATATTTGTAATGCAAGTTCTGCTATGAGCAGAGAACAAACTGATAGGAGGAATTGCTTAAAGGATGAGGAAGAGTAGTAGCATACTCTCTTAAAGTGAGTAATAACTATTTAAAACACTCAGTACAGGGAGCCATAGGTAAAGTTGTCACATCATATGTAAACATGAAGATTTGTAGGTCTGAGTTAAAATTATATGAGAGGTAATGTGAAGTGCAGCACTTGTAGGCATGATAATGAAAGGATAAAATAGGAGGAAGGTTGACAGAAGAGCAAATATTTCTCATTTATGATTCTAAATTGACAACATTCGGTTTTACTGTTACAAATATGTGTGCAGATTTCTTTGTGCTGTGTCTTGGTGGTACATTAATCCTCGTTCTGAATCTGTGCATCTTTTTATTCAAGTGCTCTTCAAATTATTAATGGGGATACTTCAACAGGCTAATATTTTCACCTTTAGAACTAAATATGACACAGATTTGATGTTAGAGTAACGAAGTAACTCACCTTGTTTCAGAATAGAACTTGTGTTTTAGCACGTGGCAAATATTTCTTGTACAAGATATCCCTTAGTCCTCAGTTTGGAGTGCTTTCATTTACGACAGATCCAAGTTTTTGGCTCTCAGCAGACATTTGCAGAATGAAGAAAAACAAATGTCTGCGTTTTACAAAGTTAATGAAACCTGATGCTACAAACAGCTTAATATATCAGTATTCTGTGGAACAGCATATTGCTATTCTGTGTTGCTTTAAGATGAGGGAATGGGAGAAAGGAAGAAGTTTGTCTTAGGATGAAATGGCAAAAATGTGTAACTGGAAATAAAATGTAGAGGGTTAACTTAAGAGAAGGACAATAAACATATACTTTGTGTTGGAAATACTTTGAGTAGATATCTCTCCATTCCAAGGAAAATGTGAGGAAAGCCATCAATCATTGGCAGGCATAACGTTATGGTGTTGGTTACATATATGAAGGGATCACTTGCATGATTTGTCAGACTGGCCTGTTGGTGGTGAATACTCACAGTCAAAGTGAGAAACATGAGTTATGATACTTCTTTTTAACTTGGTTAGTCCAAACAACGGAAAATATGAATTGTTGTTGCTGAATGTATAGTAGGAAGCATAACATGCATTCTCCTCATTTGATTGAGATTTTTACACAGAGGAGTGAAAACAACAAGGAAAATAACTTCTGTCCTTTCTCTGTTGTATCTGAATGGCCGTTCTTGAAATAGCTCTACCCTTCTGGTGTTACCACCTCCTTATTCTGAATGTATATGAACTCATTTTTTTTATATCTAGCAACAAGGCAAACAGCAGGCTAGTAAAACAAGAATAAATGGCTGGCTTCTGTGTTGTGTTTGTGTCTAACATATATCTTTTATCAAGACTTAGAGATGCATATTTCTACCATTGTTGCACCATGATTACCTTTTATTCAGATTCAAATGTTGGTTCAGACATTAAAAATGAAATATCTTGAAATGAAGAAAATCCTTGATGAAGAAGTAATTACAGTGGAAATGTAATTATCACATTTTAGCTACTGCTACAACAATTGTTAATAAGAAAGAAGTAACAGAGAAGACAGAAAGGTAGAACTACTTCAAGAATGACCATCCAGATACAATTGCTGTACCAGTTGTTAAAATGCAAGTAAAATATATTGCAGCCAAGCTGTAATGAACTTGGAGGAATTACTGACTTAGTCCTTCTACTTTTGAGCCTTTCTGTTGTAAAGTACAGGTAGTTAGCAAGGCACCTGGTTTTGACTTAGTAAAACTGTGTCAGCAGAAGAAAGGGAAAGCAGTGCGTTCAATAATACCATCAGTCTTTGTCGGGGAGATAATTGCTTCCACTTGTTTGTTTCACAGATGGCTTGAGTCAGTGTAACCACATTTCTGCTGAAGGCTTTCTCTCTGCTTTCTCTCACCCAGACCCACAAGCTGAGTTGCTGCCCTGGGGTGAGTTTCCGTGCACCGGTCTGAGCACTAGTGATTGGTGGCAGTCGGACAAAGGGGAAGGAGAGGTGTAATTTTCTAAACATCCAGCTGTGTTGGCAGCCTGGTAGGTAGATTTATCTTGCTTCGTTCATCAGCCATCTATTCATTAACGTGGACACCAGGAGGCTTGTGAATACCTGAAAGGAACAGTTCCTTCTTTTGGTGGGAGCACTTTATTCAGGCTTGAGCTTGTAGTGTAACCACATCCTGACAGCATGGTGAAGTCTCAAGTCATTGAGTTACTGACTGCTGAATAGGAGAGTGGTATTGTTTCTTTCATTTCATGGTTTGAGTCTTCATATCCTGATTTAAATTTGGTAATAGCATTGGGAAATCTAACTTGCTCTCATAAGTCAATTTGAATCTCATTACGGAAATTATCACAAGGTACTCATGATAAGAATTCCTACCTTAATTCCCTTTGATAATCATAGATTATATTTTGCCTTGAATGATGTGCATAGCACAATTCTTTTTTCCCTGCCTTTTGCTTGCCAACGTTCTCCGTGTTAAAGGTGTTGTGCTTTTGTTTTTTTAACCTGGACTTTGACATATGTTTGCACAAAGATTTTGTGGCATGTAGCTGTAGAAATGTTCGTTGTCCTATTGCTCAAAGACTTATGAAAACTTTGTAAATGCAATATTCATCTTTGATATATGGGAGGAGAACATCTAAGAGTTTAGCTGTGTATCTGAATGCTACGATCTCGAACCCATAAAGCTATTGTTCAAGACCTTGCTCAATGCAAACTCTTCCATAATTTTGCTATCTCCTTAAAAGCCCACGTGTCTGCAAGAATGCTGAACCTTGATGTCTGAAGCAGAAATGTCCAGGTATGGTAAGTGACAAATGCAGACACCTTTTGGTTTTAGTAAATTGCTCAATTGTGCAGTTTTTGGTCTTCTTCATATGGAAGCAGAGTAGCTGCAGTTGCTAATTTGTTGAGAGTACAGCTGTGGCTCACTTACACTAATTCACAGAAATCCAAACATGTTTGCAGCTCTCTCTAAACTAGTATTTTCCCATTGTTAACTGATCCAGTGTAGCAATCACAGTGAGCCTTCTCCACTGCAGACTGATGTTCTGCTGAGAAATCCACTGCGAGGAAATCACTCTACCATGTTAAATTGAGACAGTTCTCTATGTGAACTTATCTCAATGAATTATTTAGTGCACATCTTCTTCTTCTTTTTTTTTTTTTTCAGTTAAACATTATTGTCCAAACATCTCCTTGTCTTATGCTCGTGGCTGCCTCGCTATTCACTTAATAGCGGTTGTCTTTGTGGATTCAGGATATTTTTTTTGTCTTTTAAATTTTGTGCTCCATTTAATGAAATCGTGGAAGTGTCATATTGAGCTGAAATGGCACTGGACCCATGAGGTCAGTAGCCATTACCAAAACCAGGTGATTACTCCACTGATCTGATACAAATAGTGTAGATTTCAGGCTGCCTCTGCCCAGGGCTTCCGGATCCCAAATGGGAGGGATTTTTGATGGTTGGCTTTTTTTTACATGATCCAGCATTTGAGTAAATTTAAAGAGATAACAGCAAACAATGCCTGAACACTTCCTTTGGAAGGGAGGAAATGATTGATGGGTTTTGATCTTGTGAATGGTAATGCCGAGCAGCAATAGTTAAGGCTGATGTGACTTCATTTTCAGTTATGTTTTCAAAGTATAAATTTTCTGTTATAAACGTGATTAGGTGAAGTCTACAATAAGATAAACAAGATATGAAGTTTGAATACAAGTGAAAACGTAGCTCCATATAGCTGAAAATTAAAAGAATTTTAAACTAATGCCAGAAGGCGCTGAGAATTTTGAATGTTTTCTTTTCTTTTCACCGCTCATCAGAAGAGGAGATGCATAACAAGCAGATACAACTTTAGAAAACCTGTCACATTTTGATCTTTGGATGAGATCCCAGGTCCCAGAAGAAACACCAGAATGAGTTGAAGCCGCTTGAAGGAGCTTTCTGGGTACGGATCTCCTCAGAGTGCTTCTGTCGTGTGAAGGCAGCTCTCAGGCCTGCCTGTCTGTGTCTTTGCCCAGAGAAACGGCTGTGCCCCATCCCTGGAGGTGCCAAGACCAGGCTGGATGGGGCTGGGCAGCCTAAGCCGGTGGGGGGACAGGAGGAGGGGAGAGGAGGAGGGGACACGGCAGGCGGTTGGAACTGGGTGTGCTTTAAGGTGCCTTCCACCCTAAGCCATTCTGTTGTTTTCTGTGGGCTTCTTGCAGGCAGCCTGCAAACAGCGGTGCCACTGTTTTCCACGCCGCAGCTCAGCCTGAGGCTGTCGTTGTAGGCGGCACCGTTGCTCTAAAAGCAAAGCATCTGTGCGTTCTCTCTCTGCCCCCGCCACCACAGATGTGCCATTTCCACCGTCCTTTTGAGGAAGAAGTCGTTACGTGCCACACGTGTTGTGGCTCTCCCGCGTTTAAAGCAGATTCGGTATTCGGTTTTTTTCCCGGCTTTCTCAGCGGGAGACTTTTCCCCCGGCTCGGAGCCGCTCCCCTCGGCTTGGCGCAGGTCTGTCCCCCCGAGCACGCCCCGTTCCGAGGGTCGGGCGGCGGGCGGGGCCGCGGCAGGTGCGGGGCGGGCGGATGACGTCAAGGGGCGGGGCGGGCCGGCGGCCGCTCGGCGGCGGGCCGGGGCGGACGGCGGAGCGCGGGAGGTGGTCGAGGCCGCCGGTGAGTGGGCGTCCGCTGAGCTCGGGGCTCCGCCGGGCGCTCGCGGCGGGTCCCTATAGCCTCAACCCCGTCGGGCGGAACGGGCGCGGGTGCGGGGCTGAGGGTCCCGCCGCGAGCGCGGGGGGATGCGGTCGGGGCAGCGTCCTTTGTTCGCCCGCGTGCGGGGAGGGCAGCGGCGGCACCGCGGTGAGACGAGAGCGCGAAAGCTGTAAAACCGCCGAGGAAGGAAGGCGTTCGGAGTTGCGCTGCCGTCAGCGTGCCGCGCCGTAGCTAGCCCGGGTTTCTCTCCATCCCGAATCCGTCGTCGCTTTCCGTGCGCTCTGCCCGCACTTCGGGTCCCGTAGCCGTGCAGCCCCAGCGAAGGAGGGGCGGAACGGGCGCGATGCGATCGGTGTGTGCGTGTTGTGTGCGTGCGGCGCGTCGCCTCGGATTTCCCCTTTTCTGCTTGCGGTGCTGCGAAGATCAATCGCCCCGAGGTGCCGATAACTGCTGCGGTGTGTTTTCTCAAACCCCTCCGGTAATTACGGGAATTGATGTACGCAAGTGATGTGTTGCCCGAGAGAAAGCTTATCTCGCTTTTTGAGACGGAACAGCTAATGTGGACGCAGCCACAGTGCTTCATTAAAAAGTTGGGAGCTAATTAGCCGTTTCTTGCAGCCGGAGTTGCAGATTTTAATTAGAGTTCCCGTTTCCAAGTTTAAACTGATTAAAGCTAAGCCAAAGCCACTTCGGCTATTTCTCGGTGTTTGTTTAAAAACGAATGAAAAGGGAAGAAGTAATTTTCAGCTCTTTGAACTTGGTGTTGGAAAAACAAACCCTTCTGTGCCGGCCGTGAGGCTGGCAGCTGTGTGCATTTGTTGTTACAGGGAGGAAGGGAACTAATTAATGGTGGCAAAGCGCGTAGCCTTGTGGCTTGCAGGACACTGCTTTCAGTTGGAAAACCATCCTTTGGAAAAGAAAACTAGCAAAGGTAGCACTGGGTACTTCGGAGTCATTTGGGTGCGTTTCCCAGCGCACAAACAAGGAGTGTGTTTGGAGATGCTATGATGATGCTTCTATCAGTACTAAAAACTCTCCTGCCGACTAATTCCTGACCAAAAAGTTCACCCACGTAGGCATGAAGCTGTCATGATGATTAAATATTGCTCTCCGGTACTTCCTTCGTTCATCTGATGCGCGTACTTCTGTCGTCCTGAAGAGCTGTTACTTGCTCTTAAGAAAACATCGCTATACAGCTCATTCACGAGTAACCTGCTTTGTTTTTAACAAGTTTCCTACCCTTTGAGGTGCTGAGAGGCTTGCACATTGATAATTCCTGAGGGAGCTGTTATGTTGTTGAAGCTTACATAGCTGGTTTATTCTGAATATTTCACAGTTCTGTCGATATCTCCATGGGAAGAGCTTAATATGTCTTTTTCAAGCTATCTCCTGTGACGATACTTAGCAGAGAATGCTTTAAAACATTTAAAAATATATATATGTTTTTGGAAATTGCATGCTGAGTAATTGAGACCTTTCTGAGGTGCACGGATGGGTCAAGCTATAAGTGCTTTAAGCTCTCTTCTATGGGACCGACAGCTGAGCTCAACTCTGTGAGCTTCCTCCACTTTTGTGTTCAACTCAGTCAGCAAGGTAATCATCTGATGATAGAAACTGCTCCTCACTTCTAGCATTTAAATTATTTTATTATTGTTATTTAGTAGTAACCAACTTTCGTGCTTTATTTTGAATATCTGTGCAGAACCCCCTACAAGGACACACAGAGAGAGCTGGGGCTCTTCAGCTTGGAGAAGAGAAGGCTGTAGGGGTCTTTATAGCAGCCTTCCAGGACCTGAAGGGGCCTACAAGAAAGCTGGGGAGGGACTTTTTAGAAGGGCAGGTAGCAACAGGATGAGGGGAAATGGTTTTAGACTGGAAGAGGGTAGATTTAGACTAGATAACAGGAAGAAATTCTTTACTGTGAGGGTGGGGAGACACTGGAACATATTTCCCAGTGAGGTTGTGGATGCTTCCTCCCTGGAAGCATTCAAGGCCAGGCTGGATGGGGCTGTGAGCAACCTGGTCTGGAGGGAGGTGTCCCTGCCTGTAGCAGGGGGTTGGAGTTAGGTGATCTTAAAGGGCCTTCCAACCCAAACCATTCTATGATTCTGATTTGGCATTGCTAGGTATTGACATACGAGGTGTTTGGATGCTGTGGTATAGATTTCATTAGCTGGTAAGTCCAGGTCTGTGACATAGGAATAACATTCCCTAACTGAGCACTACTACACTTCCACTGTGTAGAACAGGGGAACTGGAAGTTTCTATAGCATCCCAGTCTTATAAGATTGGTCAAGCCAGGTGCTGTTTCATGTGCTTTTGTTTTTGCAAGCTCTGGATATCTGCTTGTGCATTTGGTTGCTTTTTCCTTTTTTAGCTATTTCTGGCTGTTGCCATGGCCATGTTGCTACCAGGTGCCCCTCTTCTTTTTCTGTTGCCTTTTGGTTTACTATCTTACCACGTGATGGTTTTCAAGTTGAATTTTTTTTGTTTGGTGTCTGTATGAATATTACTCATTCTTTAATCCAGTAGATTCATTGTCATGTAGTGTATGTGACAGTGAAATTACGTGCCTTTGTAATAATATCCCTAAAGAGAAGCACCTTATGTGAAATTAAACCCAGAATAAGCTCGTTTTCTAATAGCGACGCAAATTCAAATAATGAGTTAATAGAGGAACTTAAGCCTTTTATGTGATGAGAATAACCTGGTTAATTACCAGAGTTAATGAGGTGTGTTCCTTTGAAACGAGTGGAGTGATCACAGGCCAAAAAAAAAAAAAAAAAACCCAAAAAAACCCCAACCAAATCTCCTCAACTGGAGAGTATTTTTCCAAATCATTGGCAATTGAAAAATTGATTTTCTTCCGGGCAGAGGTGTGGTGTTAGAGCAGTTCTCATCACATTCTTTGTAAAAGAATAAACGCCTGTTAAAGAGCAGACTGTGTGATACAGGCAATCGAACCAATGTGAAATGATCAAAATAAATAACTGGTTTTGTGTAGCTGTCCTGTTGGCTCAATGACTTGTCTTCCAAAGTCGTTGGCAACCAGACAGTCACTGAAATGTGGATCTCATTAGTTGGAGTGCTGTTATGTGCAAGGAGAAGGAAATTTGATAATTCTGCATACTCCATATTGTTTCACACCTCCCCAGAGTATTTTGTGCTACTCATTACTTCATCCAGGGTGTCCTACTGAATGGCCGAGGCATGCAAGGGAATTTAAGGTGCTTTGGTGATTGCTCTGTACCATGATTCTGTACTGGATACAGGTGCACAAGTTATGTCCTGTGCTGTCAGTATGAGGCTGAGGGGTTTGGCGGTGTTAAGCAATGGAAGGTGTTGAGCATATTTCTTGTAGCTGATCATAGAATGGCCTGGGTTGAAAAGGACCTCAGAGATCATCTAGTTTCAACCCCCTGCTATGTGCAGGGTCGCCAACCAGCAGACCAGGCTGATCAGAGCCACATCCAGCCTGGCCTTGAATGCCTCCAAGGATGGGGCATCCACAGCCTCCTTGGGCAACCTGTTCCAGTGCCTCACCATCCTGTGCGTGAAAAACTTCCTCCTCATATCTAACTTAAACCTCAAGTCTCAGTTTAAGACTGTTCCCTTTTATCCTATCACTATCTACCCTCACAAACAGCTGCTCCCCCTCCTGTTTATATGCTCCCTTCAAGTACTAGAAGGCCACAATGAGACTTCTCTTCTCCAAGCTAAACAAGCCCAGTTTCTCAACCTTTCCTCACAGGAGAGGTGCTCCAGCCCTCTGACCATCTCAGTGCCCTCCTCTGGACCCGCTCCAAGAGCTCCACGTCCTTCCTGTGCTGGGGGCCCCAGGCCTGGACGCAGTGCTGCAGATGGGGCCTCACAAGAGCCGAGTAGAGGGGGACAATCACCTCCCTCTCCCTGCTGGCCACCCCTTTTTTAATGCAGCCTGGAACATAGTGTATGAAGAGTTCTGCAGTTCCTGCCTGAGTGCTGTCCCATGAGCTTTGCTTATCTGCTGGAGCAGAGAATACAACCTGCTTCATAAGAATACAATCCAGAACAGGTCTGTGCCTTCCCAGAGTCTGTAAGGATGCCTGCTGTGGGATGAGCCATGAGGTGAAGCACTGCAGGAAACTTTTACTGCTCTCTGGTGCTGTCTGGGGCAGCCTGGAGTGTGCTGGCAGGAGCCTGCAGGCCGTGCTTTGTGCTCGGGGTGTGCCTGCACAGGCAGCTCTGAGGGGATGGTGAGGACTGATGGTTCTGTCTGAACTCAGGGAACCGGTAATGGTGATAAACATTGTATTTTGAGGATGGGGGAAAGGATGGTGAGGGACTTTAGCAGATTCAGAGAGGAAACAATTGATTAATGCCTTGAATCAACTGTAACATTGATGTAGCCTGACCCAAGGTAGATAGATGCCTAGCCTCAGGGACAAAATATTGGCATGAGATCAAGCAGCAATAAAGTAAGGACAACAAGCGCTGCTGGAGCTGTCCTCTGGCAGAATGATGGTGTGCATATGTTGTGTGGTTAGTTTTAAGGCAGAGAGCGAGCTCAGTGTAAAGCACTGCAGGACTTGATAACTGATAAAAGGTGTCTTGGAAAATAATCTCGCTCATGGAGCGCAGCATGAATCCTGGTGTGCTGCTAGAAGTGGTTGGCTAGAGGCCTTTTGCATAGCAGATGAATGTGAGGTGAACTCCAGCTCTCTAGCTATCAGACCCAGCTGAGTGCAGTGAGCTCTGTTGCTCAGCTGTTTTGAGGACCTTGATGGCATCACCTGGAATAAGAACAAGTCTTGTGCAAGAGTAGGCTGTGGAGTGAGTCCTCTGTGTTAGCAGGAAATGGTGTACAGGAGCACTGAATCTGATAATGTCGTCCTGATTTTGGGTTCTTTAGGGAAAGGGGTGGTTATGGTCCCCAAGGGAAGACCTGTCATGCGTGCTTCAGCAATCTCAATATGTCAAACACACATCAGGCTGCGTGACCAGATGTCTGTTCTTGCAGTGTGATCCATGAACACAGGCAGAGTCTTGTCCTAGCTGCTGGCAGGCTGTGTGCTGTTTCACTTCTTTACTGTTTCAGGGCAAAGAGAGTCTTAATGTTTTTCGTTTTGGAGAGAAACCCGAAGCGTGGGCCCTGAGTGCCAAACCCTTTGAAGGATCTACGTTGTCTCCTTGTGGTGCTGTGGTCTCTTCTTTAAAGCCCTCCAACTAGATGCAGCCAAACACAGATCAGACAGTGTGAGTGAATTGTTTCTCTGGGGAGTGATAATAGTTTTAGTGAAGTGCAGAAAATTCCTCTACATAATAGTAATATCAAATTGTCCTCCTCTGTACTAGCTCTACATATGGCTAAACAGTAGTAAAAGGGTCAGCTGTTGGTTATGAGTTTTCACGGAGACGTGTTCTACTAGAAGGCTGGTAATGATTTTCAGTCCTCTAATGTTATCTTGAAAATGCATCTGCCTTGTTGTGTAGTACTCTTCTACAATCAAATGGGCTAGGAGATGTCCTAACAGAAAATACGTGATAGTGGATTTGCTAAAAAGCCAGTTTTATCTCCGCATACCCCTCGAATGCTGGTCTTCACAGTCAGATGGATGCACTATTCTGTGCAACTGAAGGAGAGAGGCTGACTGTTCATGTAAGGCAAAATGCTTCAAAAAGTTAAAAGCTCTCGGATAAACTCCTGCTAAAGAACTTAGCTCTGCAGCCACATGGAGATTTACTAAAGCTGTATCTTGAGGTAGAACAAAGCCTGGGAATTCAATTTGGGGAAAGAGAAGTGTGTGAAAGTGGTCTCCTTTCTGCAGCTGCACGCAGGGAAAGAGGGAATAGAGAAATAGTTAAATGTAGGGTATTTTCTTGGTGGGTTTGTTACACGTGTGGTCTCTCTGTTCATGAGAAACTTTGTTTTGTGAATTTTTTTGACTCCTGAACTACATTTGTAGTAATAGTCTGTAGATTTTATTCTGTCATCCTATGAAAAAAATTGACTACAAACCCTGTTCACTCAGTAAGTGTTTGAAAATAACCATGTTTTATTTAAGTGCAGAGAAGAGTGCCTCAATTGTATGTGTTTCTCTTTGAAGAAGAGAGAAAAGCTACAGAGAATGAGTTTTGGCAAGCAGGAAGAAAGCTGAAGAGAAATGACAAGGGGCAGTTTTTATCCCTGCTGAAAAGGGTGTTGAAGAATTTAGGGGAAATGATAAAACGAATTTCATGAAGAGGAAGATGAATGTAAGATTACAGAAAATGGAGAAAGGCCTAAGCAAGCTGAAGGAAAACAAACCTGAAAAAACTGAGGTAGGGGTAGGGTGGAAGTGAAAAGGAGGGGAGGAAATATCTGTGATAACAGAGGATTGATATGAAGTGAGTGAAATGATCTGAGTGGATAATAGTGGGAAAAGAACAGAATTGAATTATAGAATGAAAAACGATACTCGTATATGGAATGGGAGAAGAAAATCTCTTTTTAAGTATGCGTTATGTTCAACTTTTCAAAAGCTTTTTCTTCACTTGTGCTAGGAGTAGATGCCAAATTGGAGCCGGGAGATGGAAAGGGATGAGGAAGCTACAGCTGTGGGCATGCACGTCCCTGTTCCTCCTCTATTTTCTCACAATTACTCCTCTCCAAACCATGTAAAACCACCCCTCTCCTGCCTTTCTTTCTTTCTGTATTCCACAGTAACCCCTGTACAAACCCCAGATGTTCTTCCCCTTCATCTTATAACATGTCCTGTACCTCTTAGTCCAAAAGTTGCTCTGACACTGGCTTATCCTTCTCAGTTTTGCTTCAGGGATGGGTCCAGATGGGATATCCCCCACTCTTTTCTCAGCTTTTTCTTTGGGTTCCTTCCCATTATTGCACACTGCTGACCATGTGGAGGTGGGCCTTTGGTGGGCCTGGGAGGAGCTGGGCAGGGTCTTGTTTGCACTCCCCTCCTTCCAGTGTCTCTCTGTGCTCCTTTGCCAGGCTGCAGATGAGCTTCTTTGAACATAACTTAATGCTGTAACAACCATCTTCGTGTTCATTTTCTATGGGTATTTTGAAGAACAAGCTTGTGATGAAAATACTTTGTTAAATAATATATAGCAGAGAAATTTTGAAGCGATACAGCAGGTGCCTGCTGCCTCTTCTGGATTTATGCTGTGGCATGCAATATGTATTGTATGACCTGCTGAGTCTAATGAAATTAGATTTATATTTTAAACTTGAAAGGTGTTATTCCTCAGCTAAAAGTCTAGTCAGTAGCAATAAGCTGCAATGCATGTTAAGTTCTACTTAAAACATCTGTGAGGAGTCCAGGTAATGATGATAGATACGAAACAAAACCTGAAGGATTGCTTATGGCTGCCTGCGGCAAAGCTGTAGCTAATGGAATGGCGTGCAATTTTTCTTCTTCAGAATTGCTATAAACATGTCTTTATGCATATTTAAGAACTTAGACTACTTTTAAGAGCTGTAACCTTTATAATCCCTTTTAAACTGTGTTCAAATGGTATACATGCTCTGCAGAGCTGTCATTAAGATACACTTGAAGCATGGAAGAATGCTCATGTTCAGCATCACAGCTGGGTTTTCCAGTGTCTTAGGACTGAAGATAGCCTGCACAGTTCAGCTGTTGAGCTGGAGTAAAGAGTACAAAGTCCATCTGATATGTTTCCAAGAAATGAATGAACTATTGAAAGACTGCAGTGGAGGTGAGGAAGCATTAAAAGATGGTTCCTCTAAAAACTTGTGTGCCATATCTTTTCACCAAATGATTACAGTTCCAACAGCATGGTGGAAAGAGGTGTAGAAATAGTTGAGGTGGAGTCTGACTACAGACCTGCAGGAAAGTAGAGGTCTTGCTATTTAGAAGGTAACAGAGCAGTGTATAACCTCTAAGAAAGGGGGAAAATTAATCTAGTCAACTGCAGGATTATGAGTTTGACCTTAATGTTATTCAGGTTCTTAAACTGCCTTAAGGTGAAAGAATTGTTCTGTACATAATGGTAAAGGGAAAACAGAAGAAGGTACTGTGAATTTACCAAGAAGTTGTGATCAACTAAGGGGATGTGACTGATCGAAGGCCCTTTTGCATCGACTGTGATTATATAGCGGTTTGTGTAGCTGAAGTTCAAATAAGATAAATTGTGATTAAATAGAACAATCAAAATATACTCTCAATTATTTGATGCTTTTTGTTGTTAGGTGGGAGCTTTGCTTCTCGGGATAAAAGGGAAAGTCAAGAGAAGGTATGTATACTCCGTAAATGTGTGGAGATGAACACAAGGAAAGAGTTACGAAAGACATTACTGATGGGAGAGAGCAAAGGAGCATATAGACTGTGAATAAATTTATATGAGAAGTCAGAATAGGGTTTCTAATTAACCAGTGTTTTAGTTCTAGTAGTGGATTTCAAAGCATCTCTTACTGCATTAAAGTAGAGCCCAAGAAATTTCTTAAATTTCCTTTGTAAAGGTGATGAAATGCCTGCCAGAGGAAGGAACTAAATTCGTGAAGCAAGGCAAGCCTTTTCTGTAGTATTTTTCTAAAATGAAATTCACTTTAGGTGAGTGTATCAATACAAAGAAAGCAAAATTGAAGAATATGGTCCAAAGATAAGTACGTTTGACAGCACGTGTGGCTCTTTCTCTCTGGTATAGAGAGAATTGAAACGACGTGGAGAGAATTTCCACAACGCCAAAGCAAAAGCAATTTGGAGGTAACAGGATTCTCTACAGAAAGGCAATGGAGATTAAACCTATGGAAATATGAAATTGATATAAAAAGCTAGAAACTGGCTAAACATTCTAAAACATATTGTGTAAAACTTCTGAAATAGTTGGAAAAAAAGCCTTTGGTAGTCTAATGGGATAAATCATGCATGCTCTACTTTTACCCTAATAATCAGTTTACAATTACGTTTCCTTGATATAAGGCATTGTTACCTATGCCTTTTGCTAGGTATTAGAGATCCAGTGTGATCCATATCAGTCTTTTGAGCAGAAATTGTTGCTGTTTTCAGCAAGGTTAGAGAACTGAGCTGGGAGAAGAAGATAAACGTCGGATGTTGTTGGGAAGTTACATGCACCAGTGCTTTGAGATGGGGCCTTGAAACAAAATAGATTTGTTCCTGTGCAAAGAATGTGCTTCTTCTCTTCCTAAGAAGATTTATCCGTTTGTGGAAGACAGTAGACCTTGAAAACACCTGTTCTTGTACTGTGAAGGCTTGGACTTTATTAGCTAAAACCACTCTAATATTTAATGACTGAGGCAAAGCAGGACTCTGAAACCATGGATGTGAGTCACTTGAGCTGTGGGAGATCAGGGTGTGCACAGCCTTGCTGGGGTAGGATCCAGAGTCCCAGCTAGAAAAGTGAGATGTGCTTGAAAAGAAAGAAGAAAAAATGATGTGGCTGGGCATGATTGCTTCTGAAGATGGGAGGTGACAAGGAGGTGGTTCAGCAGAGTGTAGGCTCAGCACCACCTGTACCATTGGAGTGGGAGAGGCAAGTGTACCTGTTTGCTGTTGGCATGGACAAATCTGGGTGGTTGATGGCACAGGTAGTGGCACCTTGGCACTTGGAATAGCACAGCAAACCCCTGCTGCTTTGCAGGTTTTTTGAATGCCTGTGAGTATGCGTTGCAACTGTGCCAGGCTTTCTTCCCTTTCTCTCTGTGGAAGTATTGCATGAAATTCTGATGTGCTGGGGATAAATCAGAGTTTTAGACATTTTTATCAGTAGAGCTCTAGCCTTATTTTATTGTGCATGGTGAAAGAGGCAGGGATTACTAGGGGAGAAATGTAGTTCGTAGGTTGCTAAATGTTGCTCAGGGGATAGAGCTTATATCCTTTCTGCTCACGTAGGTCCTGTTTAATGTTGCCCAGAGTATGTGCAGATGTCTTTTCACTGTATATTCTTCTCATTTTCTGGATGCCCAACAAAAAAGTCAAGATTTAACCAGCAGAAGGTAAAGAGTTAGATGCTTGCAACTGAAGTGGAAGGAATTTTAGTGCTTGTTTGCTGTAGGCACAGCAGAAGCTTTGCCTATTAGTATCTGGTGATTTTCCAGGTATGATATCTGCGTATTAAAGTAACCCTCAGTATTCTTCAGGAGGTTGTGTTATGATGGATGGCTTTTGGTTCAGTAAAGGTAATGTGAAGGAGAATTCTGCTCTTTCTTTTAATAATTTAGCCTCAGACCTATCTTCTCATGCTAACATGGAGTAGTATGAAACTTACTCCAGTTCCCCTTCTGCTTTACTTTGTAGTAGCTGTGGCCTTTGGAGGACCTTTGCAGCTGTGTAAATTTCATTTTTATTCTCTTGATACAGTTAATATAAAGCTGGAAAGTTCTCCATATCTCAGTGTTGTATTGGATATGCAGTTTCATGGTAGTACTTCACATGTTCTGTTGCTTGATGTCTTGTGCAACCATTGCAGGTCCTGCTGCATTACTTAAAAATGCAGAGCGAGAATGTAATGCATTACTAGAAATAGGCAACAAACTAGCCTATCTTTTTTTGAAATATATTATTTTTCCAGTTCTCCTGTAATTGAATAAGAATTGAAGCCTATTTTTAGATCTCTAAATTACAGCGATTCTCTTGCACCCGAAGCGTCAAAAACTTTGTTATTGCAAGGCCAATAAATTACATTCTTCTGTGTGAACAAACTGGCTAGAATTTGCTTTTTGAGTAATAGGAAAGTTTCTTTATTTCACCAAATAATATAGCAGACATCTCCCAACTTGGTAATTAATAATCTCAGAGGGACAGGTTTCCTTTCCTCGATGTTATGAACACAAAGGAAAAAATAGTAGTAGAGATGCTGTTTAGTGCATAATGGATATTCTATATATTATTTGCACCCAAATCCCTTTAAGTCACTTACAAAGATGAGAGATGCCAAGAAGTTAAGCAGAAGATGGTTTGCAAAATTGGTGGAGACACTAGGTAGTGTTTAATTGACTAGAAGAGAATCTGTTAAACTGTTAATTGAATGGTCCCTCAGCTTTATAGGAATAAAAAATGGCATAAAATAAATAATTGGATGAGGTTACAGGAATGAGGATAAAAAGATAATATATACTTCTTTGCCTAGGCTGTAAACTGATAAGATTAAAGAAGATGCATCTTCCCCAAACGAGCACATTTAACTTAAAATTCACAATCTTATTTTCCCTTTCATATTAAAACAAATAATTGCGATTATCCTATTAGCATTCATCCTTTTCTTTTTCATTGGTAAGATAATTTCTGTAGCCTATGTTGCATAAGATAGTGCTCAGCAGTGCTTACTATAGGCTGGGACGTTTAATAAAATATTTACACCAATGTTTAACTACCGGCCATAAGATTTAATGGACCACCTGCTCAGCAACTACAATAGAGCAATGCTGTTTTCAAAAATCAGTGTTGTTATTCACGTCCAAGGAAACACCCTAGGTAGAGCTCCCAAAAAACTGTTTTCTCATCCCGTTAATCCTGCTCAGCCTTTAAAAAAGAGTTCCTTGAGAAATTCTCAGGCTTCCACAGGAAAAAGAAGCATGGGGGTGGGGGAGTAGAAGGGAAACGAGGAGAAAGTGTTCAAGAGAAGCATCTCAGCTTAGAATCCTAGAACATTGGTTCTTAACACAGTCGACTCAAGGTCAAATCTGTAACATCTCTGCCTTATTCTAATCACTGGCTAGTTTAACATGAGAGGTTTTTCTCCCGGTATTCAGAGCTGTCTGTGCTTAGCTGTTATACCAAAAGCAACATGATGCTCAGTTGGTGTGACTGAATCCAGCATGCTGGTGCTGTTTCATGAGCCTTATTAGTGGCAGCACAGCTAGTGCTCATCCTGGAGTTTCATGTTTTTGTGAGCTGAGGTGGCATGTGTTAAACTGAAGGGGAAAGCAGAGAAAGTTAGCAGTCCTGCATCATCGGCCCACATAATTCTCTCTGTGAGACTGCAAAGATTAGTTTTTTTGCTGTTAGGGGAACGTGCAGATACTTAAATGGTGAATGTGGAGGCTCTTTGGGCTTCAGCCTCAGCATTCCGTAATCAGGGATTCATGTGTGTGTCTGTGTGTGTATATATCTTGTATACTATGGGACATTGCTGGGTACCAGGAACCTGTATTTGTCATGCTACTGTGATTTAAATTACGCATGGTCCTATTTAATTGATCCTGGAACTTAATCTCATGCTAGCGTGCATTGTTGAAAAGTAAATGCTTCAATATTCAGTCTCTGTTTGGAGCTGGAAAAGGGAAATGCCTTCAGTTTTCTCTCTTCCCCTGAACCTTGAGCAAAGTTGCAGATCAGTTAAACCTGTTTTATTTATCTTTTTTTCCCCCAGGATTGAAATCACACGCATGCGGTTGTAAATAACTTAATAAAAGATGTGTAGAATACCATTTGTGGACATCTATCAGTGGCTGTATAGGTGTACACTGTTTTTTTTTACTGGAGAATAACATAATAAAAGGCAAAGAGGCAGTAAGGGGAGCTTTCAGGTTCTGCAACTCTCCATGTCAGCAAAATAACCAATCTGCATAGCAGATTCTGGTGAAGTTTTTTTGAGGTTGCTTTTGTTCCTTGTTGTAGACAGTCAATATTCTGTAGAGAGACAATTGCAAGAAAAGCTGTTTTCAAAGAGATCATTAATTAGCTGCCGTGCTTCTAATATGCTTGTGAATTCCAGCAGTGTTTTAGCCCTGCCTCTTTGCAAACCTGTGAGAATATTCACTGCTTTTTTTTTTTGTCATATGCCATTCCCTGAAAAGTTATAGTTGTGGTTGCAGATACTGTTAAGTCTCAGAACTGGAAGTATTGCTAAAAAAAGTGGGCAGCAGTTCTTTGCTTCCAGGCTCTTAGAGCTGGTATGGCTGTTCTTGCTGTCTAAGAGTACGTGAAATAAACGTCACCTGTTGTTATGACAAGAAATATCGCTGCCTTAACTGCTGGGATTTTTCTTCTAACTGTAGAAATCCAGGAGCAGACAAGCGTATCAAAATAGTTTTTACTATATTTGTTCCAGTAACTACTCAGTCTGAAATAAACAGATAGATACATCTTTCAAGTATAACATCAGATAGTGATTAAGTGCAGCATTTTGTTTTGCAGGGGTTTGAGATTCTTGTTAGACACAGTTGTTGCACTTCCATTTTTGCATTTTAAAATTGTTTTCATCTTTCTTCAGCCTGTGACAGTGGCGTGGCCTATCCTCCATAACTATGTCTTGAGAGATGAGATCCCCCTGGTTACACAGTGAGTGCTGTTTCACACAGTGCATACCTATCTGTAGGTCCTTCTGCCCAAACAGGCGATGAGGAGAGGGCTGTAGAGGAGTTCCACAGTTGGAATAGTTGTGTGAGTTGGAAAGAGTCTGAAGAGTTAAATTGCCAGATACACACCGTTCACAAATTAACAAACTGTAGATGTGGAATTAGGAGCCTAGAATTTGCAAGTTTTTATCTGAACTGCTGCAAACCACTACTGTTGTGAACGTGGAAAAAATAATGATTTATTTTCCTGTAAAATGAATTGTTTTCAAATGGATCTTAAAAGCTGATCTTTTTTCACAGATAAGGAATATGATGTTACCCACCTTTTAGGTGTTCAGTGTTCTGTATGCTGAAGCAACTAAGAAGATGGTTTCCACTTTTTCAGTATGCTGCTAGTTGTCACCATATAGTTACCCCTAACTGTTATATAGCTGCTTTGTTAGTACCACATACAGTAGTAACTATATGATAGTAGCTACTGCTGGGGAAAGACATCTGTCATACTCTGCAGGGGGGTGCAAGTCTTGGTTAGTACTAGAAATTTGCTTCTCTCTGTGAACAATTGTAGCATCCTCACTAGACAGATATACCAAGTTTTACTCAGCTTTGAGAGCGGACAAGCGGGCACAAGCTTGCAGGACATGAACTGAATATTCGTTGTTGTAAACTTGATACTGAACAAGTGAATGTGCTGCCACAGCTCTCATTACCACAGTGTCAAGATTTCAAGTTGAAACAACTTGCTGCTCGTTTTTGGCACAGCATCCTAAATGTTGGAAATCAAGCCATTTTCTCCAGCTTTCAGTCAGCATTTTAAGTTTAGAGCTTGTGTTTTTCCTGTTACAAATGTTATAGGATTGCAGAATTGGCAGGTACTGCAAGTACTTCAAAATTACAAATAGAGGCCTTTTCAGCTAGCGAAAGGTTTGACAATTGTATGACTTTCTGCCAGGAATCATTGCTGGCATCCAATTAAGGAAGTTTCTGTGACAAGAATGCCCTGTATAGTTTTGTATCTGGGTTGGAAATCACTTCATTGACACCATAGCTCGTAAAGAAAGCAGAAACTAATGGTTAGTTCGGAGTTTTGTTGGAAAGCCTAGTTGGAACTGTTGGTCTAGTTGCCTTTCTCAGTATCAGTGCTTGTTTATTTAATGGGTGATCTGAAAATGGATTCGACATTCAGTGTGACTTGCCTATTTCTACTGCTGACTTGGTTCTCTGTTTTAAAGTTTTCATAATTAATAATAATAAAACAATTTTGGCTCAGAAGGGACCTCCCTCCTTCAATTGTAAGTTCTTTTTTCCATTTTTATGTACTAAATCATCAGTATTTTTTGAGAACTTGAGTTCTCAGGGAAGAGGTGTTAAACATAAGACTTGTTAGATATTGGAAGTATGTGTGGCTGATAAATTGTACCATGTATGGACACAGCTGAGTGTACAGCTGTATGGAACCTTAGAGCAGAAGAGACTCAGACACCAGCTCAGAGAAGGTAGGGACAATCATGTGAAAATGACTGCATTGGGTCTCTTAACATTCTTACTCATTTCTTTTGGCAAATACAGTTTTTTAGCAAGTTTGGTGGTAGAGGTGCATTCCTCTTTGTTAAGTCAAATGTCAGATAGGGTTTGTTGTGCTACTTTCACTTTTCCAACAAAACACTTTTTAAGCCGATAGCTTTGTAACACTGAAATTCTGAAATGTGTCTTCAAATAGTATTTATTTGATATTGTTCACATATTTAGTAAAAATAGAAGTGTTTCAGGGGATTTTTAAGTCCTCTTGCCAATTTCCATTGGATAGTGCATTTTAACAGTTCATTTCTGCTGCCAGTTGGTTGAACTGACACTTATCTTTAAAAACTGAATTCAATTCTTGAGGAAGGGTCCAGATACTCAGAGCTGGAAATCAGACTCTTTCATTACCCATGGGACATAGCAACACAACTACAAGCTCCTTCAAGCAGCTCCAATACCTCAGTTCTTTGGGGATTGAACTTGGGATATTAATTTTTGGTGGCCAGCACATTTTGGCTCCTTTAATGAGAATTCTAATGAATTCTAATTTGTGCCACGCGATGGCTGGACTTTATTTAGTAAACCCTTTTTAGAGATTTGTTATTGGGTTGACATGAATGATGTAGTAATGGAGGAGTGTGTTTGAATATCGTCAGCAGCAGAAGGGTTAAATGAAAGACCTGTGTCACTGATGAAGAACGGTGCTCCAGGACATCATTCCCAGTGGTAAAATTGAGAAATGTGTTAGTTTGTCAAGACAAGAAGACTTGTGCTCTGATTAGACTGTTGGGCAGGACAGACTATATGTATTTTCAAAATGAGGAAAAACAGAGGGGTAATGGCTTGGCCAAAGATTTATGGAGACTGAAGTAAGTAGGACTGTGAGGAAGATGACTAACCTGTAACAGCTGCTTGTTCTTAATCACGACGAAAGAGCTGTCCAAAAACCAGTTTGGTATTGCCAGTCAAGAAGTGCAGAGACACGGTGAAGACTTGAGAGCTGAGCCTGTTGACCTCTGTCACGTGCAGGTGATCTTGGTCACACCACCTGAGCACGTGCCACTTGTGCACATGAGAGGCTGTAAGCAAATAAGTAGGATATTTGTAAATGCGTGTCCTCCCCCTTCATAAGAGCTGGCATAAGGTTCTCTTACAGTGACTTTCCCTGCACTAATACTTTCTTGTTTCACGCTGAAATTAAGCCATTGATCGTCCCCAGATGGGAGCAGCTTGCAGTTTCCATGCCAACCTAAGTACTGTCAGTAGGGTTAGGTGTTGTCAGAGGGAGAAATGGGGCTAAACTAGTTTGGAGTTTTGAAAAGTCTTGTGGGACAACAGATTCCTAAATTGTAAGCAGTAGGTGAAAAACAAGTCGGAGGGGAAGGAAAAAGGCAGGATAGAACGTTTGTTACTGAGTCCCTTATTAGGCATTTTGTGTTTAGTAGCAGCATACGTTTTTAGTTTTATTTTTATACATCAGTATTAATATCTTTTTCTAAATTGAGAATCTTAATACAAATGAATACAAATATTATTGTGTTGCATTTCACTATTTGTTTTTAATGTAAGTGCTTTTAAAAAGGATGTACAGAATCCCTAAAGGCACCAGCATCCTTAGATTTGATGAAGAAACCCTGCAAAACCTTTGTCCGTGGGCATTTCTGCTCTGAATATGTGACACTATCACCGTCAGGGTTGCCTCTGGTTGCAAGTGGTGTGTTACCATTGATGGTAGCTTCAGGCTACATAGTAAGGAGCAAAAACAGAGAACTGATAGGGGGATAGAATAGCAAGAAGCAGCTGTTCTGTAGAGCTGAGCCAGGAAAAAACCAGGTGAGCACGAGGCACTTTGTAAGCCTGAAGAACAGCCATGTGTTACACTCTGTATTTCGTGAACTGCCTTTTTAGACTGAGAACAAGCATCAGGATAAACTTACTTCTGTGTCTGAATGTGAGTTGTGTTCAATACACGTTCAAATGTACACAACAAGCAAGTAGGAAAGAGTGCATAAGAGATGAATTGATTTACTGTCCAGGAGAGATTTCAGGTTATTTTCTGTATTTAAAGCAGTTTGCCATTTGCAATGTTTTATATGCTCATTTGATATTTAGTAGAATATAACATGGAAGTTCTTGTGCCTGGAAGCTGTTGTTTCCTAGAGCCTTGTATGAAGATAATGAATAGCAGGGTTTGGGGGGGAAAATTTTGAGCTGCTTTAGAAAGCAGTGTGGAACTGTAGGAATAGTAGAATGGCAATATACCTGGTTGCTTTTATGTGCACCTATAGTTTCACTGAAAAAGAGCCTACATGGTTAAATTGAGGAGCACTTCTAAAGCAAAATCAAATGCTGTCCTTAAAATCTTTCTTGATTTTTTTTTTTTTTTAAATTGGAAGCCCACAGAGTAATTCTGAGCTTCTATTTGTTTTAAAATAAAAAATAAAATAAAAAAATTGTAGTTCATTACACCTCTTTGGTAATATCCTGATTTTTTTCACACTCATTTAATTACTTCTCTGACATCCTTTCCTCATTGCTTATGTAACAAACGTATTTTATTCTGTTATGTGCCCTTTCTGAAGTTCAGCATTGGAAGACAGTGTGGTAATTTAACTGCGTTGATACTTTATTTGAATTTTATTTTGTTTAGAGCATAGAGATGCTCTGGATTTCTTAATTGCTCAGGGAGAGTGCAGTTGAATCCATTTGCTGAGCGTAATGAGGAATTCATGCGTTATTTCATGCTGGCAAGGTGAAGCAGTTGTCTTGAGCTTTCCTATTGAGCAAATGGTGCTGTGAGCATCTACCTGTGACTTAAACCTGGAATGTACAACGTGATTTAAATGGGGAGTGTGATTCCGTATGAAAATAGATTAAATTGGATCAAAAATTTTGTCATCCTGAATCTGTTCAGTGCAAGTTGACCTTGCAACCATTATTTTCCTTCCTGTTTCTAAGCAACAGGAAACTTTTCTGCATGATGACTATTTAATATCCTAATCCGTTCTTGAAGTTTTTATACCTAAAGGGGAACAGATGGTTTAAGGAAATTTTGTTTGTAGCAGTAGAAGTAGGAAATAGCTCTAGGTTTTTTTTTTCACCCTAATTTTATACTCTATTGTCCTGTGCATACCATTATAGAATATCTTGTTGATAGCAGCTAAGAACCGCTGTTAGGAGCAGAGGGAAAAAATTAGCAGTCTTCAGATGCTGCAAGTTTCTTTTCTCTATATAATGCAAAGCAGTTGTTATATTTGTACATTTGTGATTGCATCCCTTATACAAAGTGCTAGAATATGTGTAATTGTATTCTCTAAGTGTTGAGCTGCACCTTATTAAATGAAAAAAAGCATTATCTACAATGTAATACCTGTGAATTTTTATTTGGCATTGCTTACTCTCAGAATCGTGTGGGTTTTTTTCCTCCTCCTTGATTATGGATTCCAAAGTCTCTTTATATCTCAGGAAGAATAATGTTTGAAAGGTTATCTTTATGTGACACGGTGTTCATGGAAAATATCAGTTAAGTTATTATACATACTGAAACGAGAAGCTCTGAAATGCTATGTTGTGATTATTTTATTATGGGCTTAGTGAAGAACTAATTCTGTTTATTTTTTTAGTGGCATGAACCTTCATTCCAAAGAAGCAGGCTGAATATTAGTGGAGATAGGATATTCTTGGTCTTTCCCTCTGTGAATTGAAAATAAGCACATGAACCTTGATTCTTGTTAGTGCAAGGGACGCATCAAGAAGACCTGTTCCCTTCTGATTCTTTCTCAAAGTGCTGAATGGCGTGCTTCCTTTGTAGCTCCTGAAGAGCTTTATGCAAAGAAAGTTAGGTGCCCCATCACTTTGTTGCTGTCCTAAGAATAGGCTTGTTAAGATGCTTGTGAACACCTGACGATAAATTCAGCTTGCTGGCTGTGATTGCTGCTTTATCAAGGAGATGTTTCGTTCTCTGTAGGGCCTGGTTAACAGGTAGAGATGTGACATGAGTTAGCTAAGATGCTACCTTGAGGTAGGTTTAAACAAATGACATATTCAATGCTAAGGCACAGTTCTTTTTAGCAAATCATATGATGTGATTATTTTTTCCTTTGCTTACTCTCAGTGATGACCAGAGTTTGAAGAACTGCAGGATCTGGTTCTTGATCCCCTAACAAGGGATCAATTTCTGTTGTATGCTGTTAGCAACCTTTAGGAGCTAGCATAGAAATTTTTGTTTCGTGCGGTGGAAGATGTCATCTTTATTTAATTCCATTGAAGTAACATCCTTCCACCTTGATTTTTTTAGATGTATTTTTTTAATATATATTTTCAAACAAAAGTGAACTGTGAAACTTTACAATCTCTTTTTTATCTCTAGGGAGAAGCTCTTCCATTTTGTTGTGCCTCTCTTTCTTGAATTTTAATTAGTGGTGCTGAATGAAATTCCAGATTTGATGTAGGAATGTCATGTGTCTCCCAGTGAATGCTTCCAAGCACTGAGTTTGTTCTAAGGGAGGGAGTATCTGATCCAGAGGCAAGTGAGATATGTCTTGAAAAATTGTCAAGGTGGCTATAAAACGTCTCCCGAAAGAAGGAAAGAAGGTGAGAAAAGGTTAAAGTAAGAAATGTTTTCTTCTGTCACCTTTACTGTAATTTTTAAAGAGGAATTACAGGAGAAGAGAAGCCTCCCCTAAAATTTTTGCTGAGTACCAGATCTTTATGAATTCTTTAATGCATGGTACTCAGCAGATCTGGATAGCACAAGTCTGCTCATCTGTTACATTGCCATTCACTAATGTGAGGGCATCTCTGGAAGTCATACCTCCTATTTTATGAATGTTGGTTCACTATGTTGGTGGTATGGAAAGAGAGGCTGAACCTTTTCTCCAATATCCCTTTACCTGTTGTTGCTCTGCAGGGGCAACGGCAGGTCACCTCCACTAGTGCTTCGTGATTGCAGCGTGCAGGCTCTTTTTCATCACTGGTGAAAATGCCAATGGTGTCTACGCTGAAAAAGTATTTTGCAGCTGCTGGTTTCCACTATCAAATGGTATTTTTGTGCTCTTATCTGTGGTAGTTTCTATGGAAATCAATAGGAGGCATTACTTTTGGACCAAATTTAGATGTATGTCTAAACTACTGGATTGCAGTAGTTACTGAAGGAGTTTAGGACTCTAAGTGGGTCAGTGCCCATATTAGGTAAGAGTTTACTATAACTTCTATGAGTAGTGTTAGGACTAATGAAGTCAAATCCATAATATTTTAAAACTGAGAAAATCAGCAAGTTTGAGCTGTTTTTGGCAATGTATTTGACAAAATATTTGAATGTTGAGAAGGTGCTTAAGTTTTGGAGCGTGCAGGCAAACAAACCCTGATCGCTTAACTGTTCTTCACAGCCTAATATTTAGTGTTGTATCTGATTTTATCTGTGCTTCTATCTAAGACACAAGGTAAGTGCACAGGGCCCTTCAGTCAATATGCCAATTGTTGTTACTCTTGTTGTTGCTCTCTGTTATGATAAATTCAACACTAAGAGATATCAGCTGCGTTGGTTTGACAGTTGAATCTCGGTCAATTAACCTTAGCAAAATGATCAAGAAAGGGAGAATGTGGGTTGATGGGACTGTAATACCTAGAGTCCATTAATTTACTACTTATGCATAATATAGCTCTTAGCAATTTTAATGCACAAGGTAGCACTTTCTTACTTTGCTTATTTTAGATTTCTTAATCAGGAATATAACCTACTCCCACTGTCCTCAATAAAAATAACCTGATGGCGTCACAGTTGGCTTCTTGAAAGCTGTTTGCTGTATGTAATCCATTGTAATATAACTCATCTGTCACATTCTTTTACTAACATACGTCACCATCTGTTAACTGGTTCTCAGTAGACGTCATTGTAATGGACTTCAGGTCCTTTAGTTCATACTTCATCTTCCTGCTTCAGCCAGACAAGGATTATTTTGGTCTTAGTGAGCATTTTGCCCAAGAAGAGCAAATCTGACACTAGTGATTAATTAAAAAAATAATATATGAAAAAAAAAATGTATTTCTTTGATGCAAATCCATTTCTGCTGAATTCATGTTGGAGGCATGTTTGAGTATATCCTACAATATTTGAACTCCGTGTATGCAGATGTCACTTAACCAAGCTGTTTGTTATGCCAATTATTTTGTAATTTGGCTTTAAAACTACCTCCAGATTTCTCTTTTCATTCTTATGCCATTGCAGTATTTGAAGAGAGGAGGGAAATAAGCTCGAGTAGCTTTTTGGTCTTATAAACATTCATGATTTTGATCTCAAATTTAGCAAATCATGAATTATTCACATGTCTTCAGGTCTTGCATGGCTGTATTTTCCTGGAAAATGGAAAATTATATTTCAGACAAATGCAGTTTGCCTATAAAGTTAGATGTGGCAAGCATTTGTTTTTGTACAAATGCATCTGAGTGGGCCATTGAGTATGGATAAGCAGCATTTTTCTGCTGTAAAAATTTGATCACATTGTTAAGAGTATGCAATGCTCTGCTGGAAAGAAGTTTTTGTAATTCAAAAGCCCCCCAAAAGCTCCAAGTCTGGAGAAGTGTACCTGTGTTACCCACTGTTATCTATACTTCCAAAACTTCTTTAACTTGCAGACGTAAATGCAACGTGTCTGTGAGGCTTTATGAAGTAAAGCTGATTCCCTTAGAGTTCAGGCATTCTATTTCAGCTGTGAGAAAATCGAGGTATTTATAGCAGCTTAGTAGAGTTCTGTAACCAATGCAAAAACCTCTAGCACACCCTTGTTTTTCTCCCTGCATAAATAGATTGTGGTTTACAAGAAAGTTCATTTTCCTAATAAGAAAAAGGACAAACACCAAAACTTGAACACCAAACAAAAAGCCAAAAGTCCCCAAACCTAATTTATCAAACTTTCCAATTTGCTGTATATGTCTTACTCTTCAGTGAGTTGTCTTCATTTTCTTTTTCCTTTTGGGGGGGAGGGCAAATCCAGTGCCTCTGGCAATTTTTTTTTGGTTTTGTTTGGCTGTCATTTTTGCAACGGTTGCTCAGCTATCTTCTGTGAACACCCACAGCAATTTAAATTTTTTAAATATGTCAGAATTCACACAGACCCACACAGAAACTTAGGGTACGGTGTGTCATCTAATCCTTCTTCTCGGTTTTGCTCCAACTTCCTTGAGATTGTTCCTCTCGCTTCTCAGTGAATATTGATGGCAGGGATAATAAGATAGATGTGTAGATTCTTGGCTTGTGATAGCGATTGATTGGTTGCCCTCCTGGGATATTGGTCCATACATAATTTGTCACATTTTTTTTACAGTAAAAAAACTTGAGAAAGTTTGGAACGTTCAAAAACATTTGTAATGATCTCCTGCTTCCTCATAGCATTGTGATGTGCTTCGTGAAGCCTACAGAATACGTGAGAAATGCGTTAAGAAACATTTACAACATATAACAAAGCATAGAATAATTCTAGTTGAACGGCATCTGTGATGGGTTGACCTTAGCCAACAGCCGAATACCAACCCAGCATCTTGCTCGTTCCCCTCTCACGTGGGATGAAGATAAAATAGAAGGAAGGTAAGAAAGCTCATTGCTTGAGATCATGATTGTTTAATAGGGGAAAACAAAAGCCTCATGCTCAAGTAAAGCGTAAAAATAAATGAATTCTCTGCTTCCCAAAGGCAGACAGATATCCAGGCACTTCTTGGAAAATGGGGACTCAGCATGCTGCTACTTTGAAGAGGAACACTAACCACAAATGTCTCCCTTCTTCCTCCTCCTCCTCCTGAGCTTTCACTGCTGAGCATCATCTCGTGGTCAGTGGTGTGTTGGCTGTGGCACTCTGTAATCCCCAGCCTACAACCTTGGTGCTGTGCTAGCTCTGTTTTGCCATAGCTAAAGTGCAGTTGTGCTGCCAGTGCCGTTTTGGCTGTGAACCTGGCACCAGAAGGGCTGCTGTGAAGAACTTTTCCAGCCTGGCCAGCCCCATACGGCCTTCAGTTAGCATGATTCCAGGCTGTTTCTGTACCATCTGGAACTGATCTGCTGCAACTGCCTTCCCAGAGCAAAGCCAAAGGTATATGGGCTGTTACAGGCTGTGTCCGCTTGTTCTGAGTGTTTCCAAGGGTATACATTACTCAGTTTTTCAGGGCAACCTGTTCCAGTTTTGATGACTCTTACATTTGAGATTCTTTTTTTCCTTATATCTAATCTGAATTTCTTTTGCCACAGATAACATCTGTTGTCTTCTTTCCAGTTGGACTTAATGATCTTGAACTTGGATGATGGTGATTTTCACAGTAATTTCCTTTCATTGAGCTTTTCCCAGCGAGTCTGTTTGTTTTTATACAGTAGAATACAGTGAGAAGGATTGAACAGACTGTTCTCTCAGCCTCTGCTTATGTATCCTGGGTGCACGTAGCCTCAAACCATTTTGTTGTCTCTGCGCTGTAGGAATTTTTTGACCACTAGCATAAGACGTGACATCCAGTACTGAAGATACGGCCTTACAGATGAGGAGAATGGTAATAATATCCTTCTTGCTTTACTTGCTGCTTTCACTGTAGCTGGTGCAGTCTGGTATGCCCTTAACATTCACTTCTGTAAGGATGCAGTTTTGACTCAGTTTCAATTTGCCTTCCAGACCCTGCCTGTTCTTGTGAGGAGTTGATTTGTGATCAGTTAGCCCCAATGCTAGACTGTTACATTGGGCTGTTTAATTTCTCTTTTTTCATTTCCAGTATTCTGTGTTCACCTGCTGTTGGTTTTCTGTCAGCTCATTTCTTTATCCAGCTGAGTTCCCTCTGAACCAGAGCCATATCCTCTAGTATGAGCCCCTTGTGTGTACTGGTGGCAAACCGGCCAAAGTATGCGCGTGCCACCATCTCCACATCAATAACAACAATGTTAAATACCATTGTTTTAGTGATGCTGCTCATCCTGTGCTCTTACAGACAACAAGTTGGAGGAGGGGCAAGGAAAGGGGCTGTTTGCAGGTTGCAGTCTGTATTGCTCTTTAAATGCAGCCTGTTTCAAAACAAATGGCAGCTTAAAGGTTTAGATGTCATTTGGGTTCAATTTGTGATCAGATGGCTGAAATAAATCTGCAGAACTCATTCTGTTGGGAGATATTGAATGCCTGGGGAAAGGGCAGTTGGTTGCAGTATGGTTACTAGTGAGAGGTGGAAGGGAGATGTGAAAGTCTGTTGGCAATGGAACATCTTCCTGAGACAAGTGAGTGTTCTGGTTATGGCTGTACTCTTCACCTCTTAGCTTTAGCAAGTTTCTGTGCTTCTAGTGGTTGTGTTGCATATATTTTGCTCAATTTCAGCAGAGATATAAGAACATGGGTAAAATACTTAGGTTCAGCCTGAACAAATTCAACTTCTACCCACTGAAGCTAGCCAGTGACAACAGAGGATTTGGACAATGGAATGAATTAAGGAGAAAGTTGGAATTCTTGTAGTTCATAGCTTTGTGTTTCCTATATTTTGTTGTCACTTTGTGTAATATGTTGAGATAGTTACCTACTCATGTTAGAAAGCCCCAGATAACCTACAGCAAGTCAGAGCACATTGGATATTAAGTTGTAAGGTTTATTGTTTTTTAAAGTAGTTTAAATTTTGTCTGTGCTCTGAATTTTATTCCTTAAAATTGGTTAAGTCTTAAAGAATTTCAGACTGAGGCACTCCAAATCACCCACAAGCTGTGAAAGATGCTGCATGACTGGTAGATCATCTTTCAAATATGAACTCAGTGCTGTCAGAAATTCCATTTTTAACTATGTGCAATATAAAAATAGGTGCTGTTTTTCACCTCTGCTTGGCACAATTTAGCTTACGGCTAAAACAGTTTGTTTAGGGCTCCAAGCTATTGTTAGAGATGGAATTGCAGGAGCGCAGTGGTTTCTCTTGATTACTGTTACCATTTAATACAGAGAAAAATACTGGCAATTAATCCCTGAATTTCTTAAAACCAGTAACAAATGAAAACCAGTAACAAAATCATTATGTAAATGAAAGAAAACATGAGCTCACTCACACTTTTTTTCCAGAAGTCATTGCAGTGCATACACTAACACATTCATGATCTTTTCAAAGATGCGATCTTTGCAGCCTGTTAGGAGGCTGCTTTTCTCCTAATGAGAGAACTGGAGAGTTGGTGTAAGGTTGAGTTAGAAAATCTGGTAAGAATGAGTGAACTTGGTTATGTCTATGAGTGAACTATGGTTATGAAGTCTACTTGTTGTGTTGGTGTGTTTTCCTACTTACTGTTTGTGATGCACTTACAATACAAGAACACAATGTTTTCAGAATAAGAAAGATCAGTAAAAGTAGGCCTCCAGTGAATTAATGGGTTTGTGACTGTTGCACTGGCAGGAAGTCTAATTAGTTTCTCATTTTCCTTGTCCAATTGTGTTTTGATATCTTTCCTAAATTGTTAAAGGCTCTGATCTGTTTTCAAAAGCCTTTCTTAAAGCAAGGGTTCTTTGTATTGATGGTAGGGGAGTTTTGCTGATTCCCAATAGGATGTAACAGTAGAGTAGGATAAAACGCTTACAATAAAACATTTGTAAAATTTAATTGCCTTACTGTTGATTAAATCAAATTTGATGCACTAGCAAAGTCAGCTGAGTTTTAATTAAGTCCTTTTAAACATTTTTTTTGCATGCTACTTTTTTGCCAATTTTAATATGTAGAATAAATAAAATAGTTGAAAATGTTCTCTTAGTGTCTTTGTCACTCTTACTAAAGCTCTGTGTTTATTGCACTTTTCCTCCTGTAAGTTCTGTGTGGCTTATCAAGCACTTTGCAGTTGTTTTGGTGAGTTTGATGGCTTAGATGGTCTTCAAAGTTGAAGAAATTATTTAACAAGCAGAAAGAAAGATGCCATTTCTTTATACAGACAATTTTATTAGCGTGTCTTTCAACGCTTCATTTATATATGTATTTGTAATCAGAAAGCAGAGAAGTCTTGCTTTTAGTAATTCAAAAAGAGTTTTTCAGTGTTTTTTTTACACTCTAAGCTAGTTTGAGCACCTAAAAATAAAGGCATAGGCAGAAATTTTCTGAAGTACTCAGGTTACTTAAAAGCACACAACCTGTTGCAAATTGACAAGCTCTATTTTCCTAAATCAAAAAAAGTTGTCTTTCGACTTCTATGCTGAAGATGGAGCTGAAAATTCTAGAATGATTGACATAATGAGTGGAATTAAAGAGCAGAATGAATTTTTGGTTGGGCATTTCGGGAAGTTCACAAGTATTTTTTGAGGAGATCCTTTACTGATTGTAAAGCACTGGCAGATATTTTCTCTGCAGTTCTGTATCTGTGAGTACCTCAGAGTTTCACTATTGGTTGTTAACTGGGAGTCTGATAAATACAGCATTGGTATTTTCAACTAACTTGCATATTTGCACTCCGAAACACATTGCTTATTTAAATTTTGACTTACACAGCTCAGTAATATTGACTGACCCCAGGTATGTTTTGTTTTTCTTCCTAATGATTTAATTTCTCCATGTGAGCATAGTTGGCCTAGTAAATTCTTCCCTTACTACCATGGCACAAACAAGTGGAAAGTGGCAGCTTTGACATCTCCTCACTGGATACAAGCATCTGGAACAGTTGTTACACCTACTGATTGCTCTGATGCTTTGTAAGAAGGCTGAGGACAATTTTTCTTCGCCATACTTCTAAACCGTAAATGTCTTCCCGAAGGCATTTCTTTCAAGTCATAGCAATTGTACTAAGTTGCCATGCATGCAGCAATTCATTTAAGTCATCATTTGATTTCTCGTTGGGCAGCGAATGCTGTAATCTTGTTTACAAAGTGATGTGAAGCTTTCACGCTTTTCTTGCAGATGCTTTCTGAATTACAGAATAAATCTCTTCTGGATCCATCTGTTTGTTGACTCACTGAATCCACGAGTCTAGAATTTAGTGAAAACCCAGCTAATATGTATTTTTGTTTGTGTATGTACAGATTTTTACTTGACTTTGACTCAAAATTACGGCAGCTTTTCCAAAATCTTTTAGAGTGAAATAACGCTTGGTTTCTAGAAGTCTACCAGGTAAATCTTCTGTTGTTGCCCCATATTGTGTTTGTCCATCCTTTTTACAAAATTTGTCTGGGGGAATCCGCAACCCCATGCAAACAAAAAGACAAAGCCTCTAAAGGAAACCCGCCAGGTTTAGCGTGTTTGTTTGTTTTCTCTTCCCTCTTCCCTGCTTATTTCTTTTATGTCATGTTTTCGGCAGTGCAAACTATTGTATTTTATGTTTCTCTTTCCTTTCTGTTCTCGCTGCCTGTGAAGCTTGTTTCCCTGCAGTGTTAACTCCATCCCCAGACAATTTGATGGCTTTTCCCTTGTGAGTTTTGACATACTTCACTCTATCCAATGTTTTCTCTGTAACATTAATTTTGAGCGGTCTTTTTGTCTGAAAGTTAGTTGTGGGCTTTAGTTACAAGCTGCAAGTCGTCTTCTCTGTAAATGTACCAGAGATGCAATTTTGGGGGGGTTTACATTATTTTTCTACAAAGAATTTTTTTCTTGCTTGTTCTTAGTCTGTTGAGAAATGTTGCAACCATTCTGTTGCACTTCGTAGCTCTCAAGCACTTGTGCCAATGCCTGCTGTAATTTTCTGTGAATATTACAATTTGAATATGCAGAGTTGTCAAACATATGACTAATCTTTCCCTGCAACATATCTGTTGTTTTGGCATTCAGATAGGCCTATTTTTCATATGCGTGTAATGTGATACAGCTAAGATCACAGTATTGTTAATTTACAGCAACACAGTTTGTGGGATAGTTTAGATTTTCTTATTATTTGTTAACAGTTGTCTGATGGGAGGATGTGAAGGATTGACTTGGAGGCAGAGGTGGGCTTTGCTGCTGCGTGTATTGACCATTAAACAGAGAAATTAAAGCAACAGGATTATGTTTGTTGATTTATAATAGAAAATGTGTGAAATGAAGAACTTTTGATCTGCTACGTATGGAACTTGTGGATTTACTTTTGGAGAAGAAGAACAGAAGATGCATTTGAGTCTGCTGTTGTTCCATGCGCGTAGTTGGACTTGATGAGCTTCAAGGTCTTTTCTAATTTCCAAATGATTCTGTTGTTATTTTTTTTTTTCATTGTGGCTTCATTTTTATTTGGTTCTATGAGTGAATGGTATTGCTCAGTGTGGCAGTGTAGTTTTATAGCTAGAAAACAGACTACTGTTTGGCTTTGGCTAAAAGGTATTTAGGATGCAAATCTGGGCTGTATATTTGGAAAGCGTGTGACAGACAAATAATCCAGCTTGCATCTCTTTCCTTGTCTTTATTGAATGGATTACTTAATGTTTCTTTCTTAGTCACTGCTGACTTTAACTTGCTTCTGTCAAAGGAATATGGGAAAGTGATCTGGAACATTGCTTCAAGCTGTTAAAAAATTGTTGATGTTATGATGAGAGTCAAATGATAGTCTTCTGCCTTCCTTTGCTTGTGAAATAGAAAATAATATCTGACATATTTAAAAACATAAAATTAGAAAACTATATTTTAGAGAAGGAAAAAGTTTAAAATTGACTCTATAACATCCTATCTGTTTGTTACATTTTTAGCCCTGTTTCTTTAAAGCTTTCTGGTAAATAGGATATTGGTTTTATCTTACGGGAAAAAAATGCCCCTATGTGAGCAGCTGTATCATGGAATCACACAGAATCACAGGATGGCTCGGGTTGGAAGGGACCTCAAGGATCACGAATCTCCAACCTACCCGCCACACGCAGGGCCACCAACCTCCACATTTAATACTAAACCAGGCTGCCCAGGGCCCCCACCCAACCTGGCCTTGAACACCTCCAGGGATGGACGGGGCATCCACAGCCTCTCATGGCAGCTGTTCCAGCTCCTCACCGCTCTCACAGTAAAGAACTTCCCCCTGACATCCAACCTAAATCTCCCCTCCCTCAACTTAAAACCATTTCCCTTTGTCCTGCAGTTATCTACCCTTTCAAAGAGTTGACTCCCCTCCTGTTTGTAGGCTCCCTTTAGGTACTGAAAGGCTGCAATGAGGTCACCTTTCAGCCTTCTTTTCTCCAGGCTGAACAAGCTCCCTCAGCCTGTCTTTGTAAGAGTAGAGTGCTTTAGTCATGTACCCACCATCTGCATTTCACAAACTCTGTAAGAGAAAATCAAGTTGCTGTAAAATCTTTTACAGTTATAACCAATCCCTTATACACTACCGATGGCAAAGGTCAAAACCTATTTCATAGACTTGCTTTTCATGCTGCAGCACACACATTTAAAAAAAGGTTGTTTTTTTTTTTTTTTTTTTTTTTTACCTTTTCCCTCTCCTTTTTCCTCCCTCTTTTCCTTTCCAATCCAGCTTCCCTACCAGTGTTTAAATCCATAAAGATGAATGTGACTAAATTTGGGAGGGTGGTGATGGGGAAGATAGTCGTAAGGCTAAGTGAAAAAGATATAGCATTTACAAAAAGTTAGCTATCCTTTTCTGAAGTTTGCTAAGTATTAGCTGTGAGGTATTTGTCTATTTCTGCTGTCTTGAAAACTGTACTTCTAAGTTACCAGGTCTGTAATTTGCATGGAAATGGTCTTGCAGGTTGTGTATGTGGAGACGTGCTGTCTGCATCTCAGTTGTGCTTAACCAAAAAAACCCCCAAACCGACCACTAATCTTTTTGATTACTTTGTTATTGGAAGCAGGCTTGCAGTTGAAGAAGATGAAATAGGCAGTGCTTTCTGCTGAAGAGTAACTTTATTTTATGTTTTCTCTTACAGACAGCGGCTCTCCTAGAGTTTAGACAGGCTCTTTAAAACTCTTCTGTGGATAGAGCAAACTGAGGAGATGCAATAAAGCATTCTTACCCTTTGATGTAATCTAAAAAGCAAGTATCTGCTGGCAATATATTTTATACAGAAATCAATGCACAGAGTTGTGGAAGAATAAATTGATGTGTAATTACCTAATGCCACAGATGGAGAACAGAAAGAGCTTGTTCTTTTAATTCACCTTGTGTTTTAGTACTAGAAGGCTGCAGTACTTATTATTGATATGTGGTAGTTCAGAACAGAACAATATTTGCATGCTGTACTGACTGCATGTTTCCTCTTAGTTCAAGTTGTGAAACTTTCAGAAGTTAATGAAATGTTAGGCCAGGGAAAATATCTTCGAGGGTTTCAGTGTGTTAACTGACAATTGGTAATTAGTCATCCATGCTTAGCGTTTTTATTGTTTGTTGTCTTCCAATTTAGTTTGTTTTGATGGTACTGTTTTTGAAGAAGAAACTTTGAGTTTCCTTGGTGATGGAATGGATAATAAGTAGAACAGTATATGATACTGTGTGCTGCTGAAGGGTCCTACAGAGCAGAAGTCAAATGTGTCTTAGGCTCTTCTCCAGTGCAAGTGGTTAATACAAGACATTTTTAATTAATTTTCTCCAGTAAACTGTGTAACTCTGAAGTGTTATGGTAGGCTAAAGAAGTTGACAACTGAGTGCTAAAATTTTTTGGAAAAATAAGGATTAGGACTCCTAGGAGTAATTTTAAATAAGATTTCAGTTTGGTAAATAGCTTTCAAAGTAATGGGTACAACATTTGTTTCCATAAAAAAAAAAATTAAGTATCAGTGGGTTAGGAGAATATTTGGATGTCGAACTTAGGAGGAGCTGTGGGCCAAAGTGCCCTTTCTTGGGGATGCTGCACCCCTCCCTGCACAGCTTCTTCAGGGTCCCTGGGCTGCCTAATTACGGTCAGCTGTGCAACAAAAGGCAGTGTGGTTTGCTTCGTTATTTTCATCCTTGAAGGTCTGCTCAAATTCAAAGTTGTTATATTTCCATTCTGGCAACTATCATGTAAGTTTTCTGGAGCAGGACTTGCCAATTACTTGTGAGAATAAAATTATCTTTGAAGTTTCTCTGGGCACAGTGAACTAGCTGTTATGCTTTGCTGCTTTCTTTTTTTTGAGTCTGTTTCTTTCTCTGTTTTCTGGTCAGCATTCTTAGCTTGGACTGATGTTGCCTGCCCTATTCCCAATTATGTTCAGTAGTTAAACTGCTGACTGGAAAGATAACCATCTCCGTACAGTTGCCTTATTCTACCTTAATCGATTCACACATACTCAGGCACTAAGTTCAGTCACGACCAGTGTGCTGATTACTCCTTGGCACAATAAATAAAATAGTTTAGAATTTGCTGGCAGCAGTCTCTGTTCTGTGACAAGTTGGAAATTTTCACCTAAATGAAGTCACGGAGTGATGAGCTGCTGTGTGTGCGTGCTGGTAAGCTGGTGCTCTTTCTGTGTTCTGCAAAGGAGGAGCAGGAGTCATCTTCAGGTCTTTGCATGGAGCACCCAAAATGCAGTTGTTGTGTACCTGAAACACGGTTGTGTATGGAGATACAACCTCACACAGCGGTCTCAAAGCCAGGTAGCCCCACAGCTCTGGATGGGCTGGAGGCTTTTGTGTACCAGGGTAATGCTTTCTTCAGTTCAGATCTTGAAACTGGCTTACAGAGCATTTCTATCCATTTGGGAAACGCTCGTGTCTGGTTTCCATTTACCTGATAAATAAATTCTCTAGGATAGTAAATCGTAAGTGCTTCAAAATAACCACGTAGTAATGTAGCAGAACCCAAAAGTGTTGTTTTATTTTGCATGGAGAAATGTTAGATTTGTTGATCTACACCTTGTACTACGTTTTTTTTTCTGATTTCCTGGAATCTGTCATGTGCTGTTTGAAATGTGTGAGTTAATCAAGCTCTCAATGGGGTTCTCACAGTTTAATTATAGCGTGTTTTGTATTAATGAACTGGTTTGCTATAGCGCTTTAAGCAGCTGATCTGTGTTAGACAAACTGGCTGAAAAGTTCACAGGAATTGGCTGAGTTGTTTTTCTTTGCTTACTGTTTGGCATTTCTATTAAACAAAAATGTGAAAGAGATCATACTGGAAGTTACTGCTCTCTGGGTAGCCGCTAGCTATCTTTATATTAGTAAAACATTTCTTAAAATATCAATAAAAATGCTGTAGGGAAGGACTGAGGAACACTTAAGTTTAACATTTTGGATGGCTATATGTAAAATACTATTTAAAAATAAATAAATAAATAAAAGGAAGTTTTATTCCATCGCTCCATCTTCCTGTTTTTGCATTGCTTTTTAACAATTGAAAGAATTGTATGGAAGGACGAATACTAAAGGCCTGTCTTTTCAGTAGCATCTAATTCATTTTAGGTTTCAATTTCCTTTCTTCTCCACCGGTCGAGTTTCTTCAAAGGATTTATTCTCAGCCAACAAAGATTCAGTCGTGTAGGTACTTGTACTCTTGACTATTCCATCATCCCTATTGTTTACCTCTGGAACATTACACAGGTAGGATGGATTCTGTAGCTACTTCCAGGTTCAGCTGCCAAAACTCTTTCCTGCTCTGCTTCCCACTCTGTTCTTCCCAGGCATTGGTACTGTGACAAAATGTCAAATCTTCTGTAGTAGCCAGTAGGGAGAAGAAAGTTGCTATGGAAAATTCCAGTGTCTTCTCGGAAGCTTCACATCTGTGTTCTCAATGTTAGACCCTCCTGGAAACTGTAAATGCTAATTTTTGAAAGCTAACCCTAGTGTTAATCAAACATTAAATAATTTAATGTTGTAAAATTTCTAGTTATTGTGTGATTTGGATTAATGGCCCAGTGAAACAATTGAAACTGACTACAACGTTCATCATCATAATCTAATTTGCCATGTTAGAAATTGAGAGTGCGTGTCTGTGTGCCCCTGTGGGAAGGGGGTGGGTGGAGGGGAAAGACCACAATTTTAAAACTAATTAAAAATTGAAAATCTTAATTTTTTTTTTTTCATTCAACCTGTTCCATTAATTTGATAGTACTTTGCTCCAAAGGAAAGTAATTTGCTTTGAAATGACGTGGGAAGAAGGTAGTGAGGGGTATGGTTGGAGTCACTGGCTGTGTTGTGTGGGTATGAAGTCGGCCTGGGGTCTTCAAGTGTGGGAGGAGGTGGCTGTGGAAGTCTTGGGAACCTCATTTCACACTGTGCTTTGGATGATGTGGGGAGAGGAAGTGTAATACTATTATACTGCAGAGGAAGGAAGAGAAGTGATGAAAGCTGAGCCTGAGAATTGGGTAGTGCTGTCCAGTGTGGTTGTCTATTGAGAATGTGTAGAAGGAGATATTTAAGGACTCAAATCAATACTACATGGTTAGACAGCTGAGAGGAAGCCCTTAATTTTTATTTTTGGCATTATTGCCTGTGGGAAAAACTGCTGAGAAATTCACGCTGTGCATTCTCAAGATGAATGATGCTAGAAGGCTGATAGAAGTTGCTCAAGCTTCTGATTTGGTGGAGTACAACTGCTGCAAGTCCCAGAGCATTCAGCCAGTGGGGGGGAATTAGTTCTGCCATCATTTTAACTGCATGTGTAAAAATATTAACTCCACTGCTGTGTGGTTCAGTAGCTACAATCCAAACAGTAAAGGCACTGAACTGAAACACAGGGGAAGTGTGGTTTGTGGAGGTTGGTGGCCCTGCCTGTGGCAGGGGGGTTGGAGATTCGTGATCCTTGAGGTCCCTTCCAACCCAGGCCATTCTGTGATTCTGTGACATGGAGCTGCAGAATTGTCTGATTGGTGTCTAATCGCCATATGATATCCCTTAAATACGTGAATACTTCTGCTTTTTCTAAATGGTGTAGCTCTTTGTAGCTCGTTTCTCTTGCTTGTTGTGTGCAGATGTTTTAGCTCTGTGTTGTTCCTCATAGACTTAAATGAAAGTTTATAGTGTGAGAGAAAAGGAGGGTATTAATCACCCTGCAGCCAGTTTTGTTCCTCCTTTTGTTAGCATTAGATATGAAGCCCAATTAGTTTTTCCGAAGCGTTATGAATATTTCCAAGCTAGATGCTTAATTACCACTGTTTTTAAAACTGTGAGAATAACATGCAGAAAGCAAAGGGGTCTGAATATCAGAAAAATAACAAGCAAATAATGCTGCAACAATTCAGTCAAAGTGCATTATGAATGTTATGAGAAGGAAAAACACTGATTTTCCAGAGAAAGCTGTGCCCTTCTAAATATAAGGATGATAGGCTTGAAATACAGGAATCACTTAATTGGAAGTGGGTAACATTATGATATGTAATCTTTATGATGCAGCCTATTTATTTTCATGGAGGTGACTATTTCAGGTTTTTTTTGTTTGTTTGTTTAGGTGTCATATATTCTACGTACTATTTTTAGTGTTCTAAGCTAATGAAGATCTCTGTATTTTTGTCCCAAAAGGTGCCGATACAGAACTTGCTGAAAATATGCATAATAAATAGCAGTCAGGCAATAGATGAGTTAGAAACATTTGACTCAGGACATACACTGCAAATTGATCAGTTAATACTATTAATAAAATTAGGGCCTCAAAGAGAGAACCTGCATCTCAGTCTTGGATTTTGCTATTTTTGAATATCCTGCAATTGGCAATGCCTGTTCTTTTCAAATTGTCTGCGTGTGCTGCTTGAATTTCAGGCATTAGATAAACTTTGTTTGTGTATTTTCTATTTGATATCTGTACTTGTCTAATAAGGACTTTATTTGTTTAAAACTTCATAGAGTTAGCAATTGGAAGCTCTAATGAAAATCAAGAAAGTAGAAAACTCAGATCTGTTCAGTATAAGTTTAATTCAAATAAAATTGTTTAATATTAATAAATGCTGCGTTGTGTAAGAATTCCCAAGAAATCACTGGTTACAAATCAGAAGTGTAGGCCATTATTGATTTATTGTCCATTAATGGAGCAAACTTATGTACATACTGCAAACCAGAGCTCAGTATTTATAAAAATGTATTTGTAAACTCATCTTGAGAGCAATAATGCTCCAACCAGATTGGTGTTTCTTCTCCAGTTATGCAATTTATGATCTTTATTTTCTTCTTTCTGAAAGTTTTCATGATTGCTTCTTTAAAAAACAGTGCATCTTTAAAGGTGTAAGATGCATTCTTGTTAGAAAAAAGAACTGGATATTTACCTGGCTTTTAGACATCTCAATTAGTCGTGTCAGAAACACTTTGAACAGTAGTGGTGGTGATAAAGTAGTGTGTTGTTACAAACTGAAGAATGAAGTTTATTTCAGCAAGCAATAATAATATTCTTCTGCATGTCTTAAGATCCTGAAGAGTTTTGGGGCAAGCTAATGCAGTCCTACTTGGAAGAATATTATTCTTTTCATTTTTAGTTTTTGTTTTCATCTGCTCATCAAGCCGTGAGCTAAATGGAAAATCTCAGTTGGCAGAATTGCTTCAAGAGTTGTGGTACAGAGACATTTATTCCAGAAAACTGATCTGTCTTTTAAAGATACTCAAGTGTGAGTTGAATGCTGACTACAATAAAACACAATCTGTAAATGTGTTTGAAGAAGTACATTCATTTCCAAGTAAAGCTTCACACGCAAAACGTAAAAATTTCTACTTTTCCAAATAAATGCTGATTTTTTTTTTTTTTTGGTAGTGTTCAGGAAATACAAACTGCTAATTGTTTGGCTTCTTAGGAAAGCCTGAAATTTACTGCAGGTAATAATGAGTGGATCTGAATTCCTGCTCTGTCTTCCTTGCACACAGATCTTTTAAATCTTCTCAGCAGTGTAAGTAGACGTTGATGGAAGCTATTTATGGCTTAACCAAGAATAAGTAATTGTTTTCTTATAACTATTGGAGACCAAATAGTAGCATGCTGGCGGATTAATCAAAATAATTGATTGGCTGCTTTTCCTGTACTGAATTTGGTGGGTTTGTTTGTTTGACCAGTCATTTCACATCACAGTAACTTTTGGTACATGCAGCCTCCTAAATCTACATGGTAAACTGGAGCTGTTTTGGAGGTGTTTTAGAGGTAATTAAGTTAGTCTATAGTCTTGGTCACTTTAGTACCATCATGAGAAGCTGTATACATTCACAGAAGGAAATCAGTGTTCGTACACGTTTACACCTACACTATCAGTTTCAGTTTTCTAGTTTCCAGTTCTGATTTGTAACTGTATTTAATTTATACGTAATGTATTGAAAGGACATAAGAACATGTCTGGGCACATAGGACTATATTTTAATTTCAGTGACTATCAAAATGATGATGGCTTTCAGCATCTGTAGGAGCAAACATCTGAAAACAAATATCTTAGGCTTTAAATGTTGTTTTGATGATATATCACAGAGATGCACCACAACAATACTAAGTACGCTGACAACATTGCTGGCCCAAATCTAACCTCAGAAAGTTCATCAAAGGTTCAGTGAGCTGCTGATCAGGTCCCAGGGAATGATAACTGCCTTCCAGTTTGTCTTGTAGCGGTACAAAGGCTTTGTAGACCAATCCTTTAAAAGAAAATCAGAACGCAGAAGATCTGTAGTGTGATCTCAGAGTAGCTGCGAGTCTTTGAATGGGTTCTTGAAGGGCTTCAAAGTGTTTTGACTCAGATTATACATTAAATGCATTTCTTCTGGGCAGTTAATGTTGTGCCTTTAGTGCAGGATGACTGCGCCGTACATCTTCTAAGCATTAGAGAAATGAGTGGCAGATATGCACCCAGTCAACCTAGAGTACCAGCAGGCAAAATCTTCTGGCCTCCATATTAGAGTGTGCTTGTTTTTTTCAAATTCATAGGGGTGCACGTATATTTTGAATGGAATTGAATGGAATGCATATAGTGCTGTGACATGTTTTACCTTCAGACGTATTATGTCACATAACTGACAAATCACTTTGTGCATTTAAGATGTGTAGAAATCTGTAACTGCTGATATTTGAGAAGAAGGATGAATCGAAGGAGGAAAATAGGGGAGAATGTAGGTAGCAAAAGGCTAATTCTTGCAGTGTAACTTTAAATGTCAAGGATTTTATCTAGCTGTCAGAAAGTTTTTCTTCAGTGTAGAGTCAATATTAAATTTTGACAAGATGTTAGATCAGGGATTGGGAAGAAAACAAAAAGGATGAATCAGAAACTTATTCTGCTCAAGAAATCACCAGTAGTCTACTTTATTGTGTTGCTTAATTTCATTCCTGCAAATCATAACATGCATCTGAAATAAGTGAGTCTACATCGTTAGTTTATGCAGACAATTAAATTTCTCAAAGTAGCAGTTTTTCATAGTAGAATTGTTAACATGTTCTCCATATGTGCATGGCTTCTGTTCAAACCAGTAGGTATGAATGGATTTTAAATCCTTACCAAGAAGATGAGAACAGGAGACATCATGAATATTAACGTATTATTGATACATATATTCTTATGTTTGTTCAGTTGTTACAAAATCATGTTTTCCCGATCCTGTATAGCAGTTCTGGGTTTTGGTTTGAAATATGTTGTCTTTGTATGAAGTCTGTGTGTTGGCTTCTTGTGTATAATATTGTTACACAAATATCAGTCATTATAGAAGCACCTTCATGCTTTCCCAAGAGATTAGAGGTTAGGTTACTTAGCACATCTGGAATTGATTTACATTTGCAGTACTAACTTGATTCAATTTGCTTGGCTTAATAGAGACGAATGTTAGTGGTTCAGTCTCCTGTTGCTGTGATTTTATAGAGGTGCAGTAAGGATTAGCAGGCCTTTTTTTTTAATATGAAATGGCTGAAGGTGAAAGTGTTGAGTATTATTACTTATCGAGGGTTGAACTTCTTGCGCTCCAACATTTCTGTGCCCAAAATAGAAATTTTTACTCTTTGAGTACATAGATTTAGACTAGCTATCTCTAAAGAACGCTGATAGACAGCAAGTAGCAGTAGGTTTCTGTGCTTCATTTGTCATTCAGTCCCAGGAGGGCTGACATATGCAGTGTTCACAGTAGGATTGTGAATGAAAGTTTCTGGCCACCCGCTCCCCATCGCTTTTATCTCTGTGTGATTCTCAGGATGTGCACTGAATGAAACAACTTGAGCAAGGAACCAAAATAAGCTTTTGGGTTACGGAATCTTAACGTAACAGGGAGCTTTTCTTAACATCCTCGTAACTATAACAAATTATGGTTCAAGCTGAAAAGCTGTGCAAACGAAATGTAATTATTCACTTTAATTCAAGCATTCCAACTTGTTTTATACACATACATGACATTATGTACCCAACAAGTTAAACATTTAAAGACAATTGAAATTAAAGGTCTCTTTCTGTTAACAGTAACCTACATATAAAACTTTGCTTAAATTTGGAATTTACTTCCCAAAGGAAACTGGCATTTTAGAAAGTAATTTGAGTTCCTTATAAAGTTATTTTTTCAGCCAAACAGCTTTCTAATATTTGATATTAATTAATAAGTGATATATTCAAAGGTTAGAACATAAGGATTTTTGTGCTGTAATTTTTTTCATTGATGTCTCCACTTAGAGCGTGAAGAGCAGTGTTCTTTATCCTCAAGGGTATTCTCAATATTTTTATAAATGCATTCATTCTGGATTATCAGGAGCACGGTAACTTATCTTTGAGAATGTGTATGTGAAGCTACAGCTGTTTGATGATGGTAGATAGTACTTATAAAATGAGGTCATTCACTTGGGATGACAAGTGTTGTTTCAGTTCCATTTAAAAATTGTAGTGGGCAATTTTTTGTCTCTCCAGTCATCCAAATGAATGCCTAACATTTTGTCTAATATGTCCGAGTGTGTTTTTGACCAAAATTCTGCACTGACTATGAAAGTGTTCCTGATTAAAGCCTTACAATTGCTATTCTGGCTTGAAGTAACTGTGTTTTGAGTTAACCCAGCAGGCAGCTCTGTACCACACAGCCACTCACTTTCTGCCCCTGCTGCGGGATAAGGGAGAGAATCATAAAGATAAAAGTGCAAGAACCCATGGGACTGAGACTTAGACAGCTCTCTATGTAAAGGAAAAGCTGCTCGTGCAAGCAAATCAAAACCAGGAATTCACGTGCTGCTTCTTCCCATCAGGAGGCAGATGTTCAGCCATCCCAAGGAAAGCAGAGCTTGTCACGTACGATGGTTTCTTGGGAAGACAAACGCCATCACTCTGACTGTCTTTTCTCATCCTTCTTTCCTTCAGTTTCGATTGCTGAATATGACACCATACAGCATGGAACGTCCCTGTGGTCAGTTTGGATCAGCTCTTCTGGTCCTTTTTCCTCCCAGCAGCTTGTGTACCCCCAGCACCTCACAGGCAGGGCGATACGAGCTGAAATGACCTTGCCTCTGAGAGTGCAAGCACTGTTCTGTAGCAGCTAAACATCAGTGTGTTGTCACCATTATTTTTATCCTAAACCCACAGCATCATACCAGCTACTAGGAAGAAAATTAATTATATCCCAGCCAAAACCAGGACAAACTGACATTTTCCAGTGAGATTTATTTGTAGTGGGAAATTCTCGCTTAACTGTCTTGGAATTCAAAGTATAATTAATATTGCTGACTAGAATTGGTATAGAGAGAACACATGTGTGAATCATAAATGTGTATTTTAAAGCAGAAAAATATCTTTTCCCCATCTGTTTGAATTGTTTGGTTTCATATTTTTCTAATGCATATGTCAAAATAGGATCCCATAGGATGTTTTTACTTGAGCAAGTCAATGCTTCTTACAAAATATGTTGCGTTTTGATTAATGAACTCGTTTTAGACAAGAAATCCATCTTGCCCAGCTTCTACCAGTGACCGGTATGGATGCCTACTGGGAAGACTGTTTGTAGCAAGTCAAATGCAGCCCTTTTCCAGTACAGTTTGTCAGTAAGGTTTTAGCATCCGTTACTTACACAACTCCCACTGAGAGACTTGCATTCAAATCATTGTGTCTAGTAATGATCGGCTTATTTATCCTTCACTGTTATGATTTATCCATGCTTTTGAGCTCTTGGAGACATTGGGCATGTTTTTTTCTCATGGTGGCAACACAGTTGTGATTATGAGATCTGTGAAATTAAAGAATTTTGTTATTTTTTAACCTGTTATCCAGTAATTCCCTGGGAAGCTCACTTGCTGTCATGCTTTGAAGGGTATAGCAGCCTTACAGGTGGCTGCCATCGTGCTTTTCAGTGAAGATAGCTGTGTGATGGCTGGCTTTGTGACCAGGCTAGAGGAGCAGAGCAGGCCTATTGGTGATCAGGGGGTGTGGAGCGAAGGTACTGTTGAAGGGAATTGGGGAGAAGGAGCGTTAAAGGCTTGTCAAGGCATCAGGAGCCTGTGGACATCCTGCTGATGCCTTCCTGAAGGTGAGGGAAGCAGCCATGGGACAGACAAAGGTTGCCCTAGGGAAATTTTATTGTCTAGGTGGACTTATGTAATGGGACATCGGATTGCTTTAATGGATCAGGGTCAGGATCCACGTGAAATGTCAGGGAGGCTCCTGAGCTTCTCCTCTAGCAAGTACCAGAAGTTGTGATACTAGCCCAAAAGAGTGGAGGAATTAGTAACTCTGTTTATGCTATAATATTGGGAAAAAATCCTGTTCCTTAAAAGAACACATGGGATAGGAGAAAGAAAGAAGCCTGTAAAACTTAAAAACATGAGTTGAAGGGGAAATTGTCCAAGAAAATGGGATTAGTGGTTTTAAAAACTGGATGTAATATGGATATTCTTCAAAATGGCAGAGTGGACAGTAACAACATATAAACTTGCTGTGGTTGCATTTCATCTGACTGCAGCACAGTCTCTTTCAGGGAAAATACTTGGGCAGAGGGGATTTTGCCATTGCAGTGATGCCTCCTTTGCTGGTATCACCACGAGAGCTGAACTGCTGTTTTGTAATCAGTGAAGCAAGAGAACTGTAAAGCACACCACATTTAAAAAGCTAATCTTAAATGCAAGGAAATCAGCTTGTAGTTGCTGCTATGTCCTGTGGATTGTCTTTATTTGAAGTAGTTATATTTTCAGATTTTTCAAAGCTTACCGAGTTGGTGACTTGCACAGGACTTTATGATGAATGATGTATTCTGGAAAGAGGAAGAAACAATGTGGAAGAAATATTTTCCCCCATAAAAAAAGTTCTGAAATTGATAGATCGTTCAAATTGTACTTAAGTTTCTGAAATGTTGGGTTCCCAGAAGCCTCACTACTACTAAAGTTTCTAATATTTTTTTATGTCATTATAATTATCCCTGCCTACAGTTTTAAAAAGATGGCAATCCTTGGCTGACAGCACCAGTGCCTTCTCACCTCTCTTTAATCACACTTTCTATTTATTTTTTTCTCCAAGAATGTGTCTTGATTCATATTCACAAGCTGATTGTTGTGTTTCAAGCATGAAAATTGTTTGTGGGTGGCATATTTTCTTTTATTGTGCGCGTGTATCAGAAATCATCTGTCATCTGATTTCAACTTCAATTTAGTCAGCACAGGATCTGAATTTAGAGAAAATTGGACTCCATTATAGAATACAATCCAATAAGATTATGGTTTTATGGTAATGTATGTAATTTATCATTCTTATTACTAAGCAACAGATTGTAGAGTAATGTTTTGACTTGCTACTTTAAAACTGCTTTGGAACTTTCAAATGATGCTGCTACTTTGATATGCTTTTTTCATTTGTTCTTTTCCTCCAAAATCTGAAGGAGAGACACAGTAGCTTAAATTTCCTGGATAACATTATAAGGAATTCTCTAAATAGTTTTGTTACTATGAGACAGGTAAACAAGGGATGCAGTATTTGAGCAAGAAATTAGGATGGAGTGTTTATTCAGTAATGACATGAAGATCTTTGAATTAAGTTGTATTTGATCTCTTTTTATTCAGCGAAATCTGGTACCTTGCAGTATAGCCTTTAGAGATTCCTTGTGTTCGAGCAGATTAAATGGTAAAGTTAGGAATTCGCAAACAATGTAAAACAAAGCAAACTTTGTTTCTCAGAAAGAACTGGATAGCAGTTTTGCAGATGTGGAACTGTAATAGCACTTCTGAGTTGATAAGAGCTTGGAACTGGACCTTGTGGACCTGCAACCCCTCAAGGATGACATGACCTGGGATTGTAATTCATCAGAATAATGTTGCCGTCAGTTGTTGAAGTGAATCTTGAAAGCAGTGATGTCCATTAAAAAACAAAAACTTAAGGATTGGGATTGCGGTTCATGTCATCCTTGAGAAGCTGCATTCTGGACCCAGTAGGTCCAGGTAGGAATTTTTATCGACTGCAGTCCCAGTTTGTGTAGTCCCTGAGAGGCTGAATTGTGTCATTTTGGATTTGCGCTTTCCCCTTGAAACACTAGACTTGTGCTAGCGTCAGCGAGTTCCTCTGCTGGAAGGGTAAGGGCTGAATGTCTCATGGCTCTTGGTTAACTGAAAACCTCCCTGCAAAATAGGCAGCTCCCTTCCATTTTAGAAATGTGGTTTGCAATGAATGTCAGTCTTAAAGGTTCTCTCTGCTGTTTTTTTGATGATCAGTTTTATTTCATATATCTGCTTTATTCTATTACATTACAATGTATATACATTACATATATACATTTACGTATTCAGTTGCATTTAGCTTATGTTTTTTTTTTTTTTTTTCTTAAAGGGTTGTAAACAGTATGTAATAATTTGAGGTTAGGTTGAAGCTAATTATTTCTATCATTGTCAATTCTATTTTTTTCTTCTTTAAGTAAGTGGAGGGAACCCCAGGAATTCTCTATGGGCAAAGTTTAAATCTAACTTAGGAAAATGAATTCTTAAAATGCCACGTTAATTGTTTTCAGGTATTGACAGTCTTGACCTCCTCAGAAATTGTTGCTGATAATCATGTACTGTCCTGAAGCTGGCGTATGACCGAATGAATTAGATGAAAAGTGGTGTTCTTTGAATCCTCAGACAGCAAACTCTGTGATGATGGCGAGAAAGCTATTAATTTCTTTGGAAAAGCTGTTTTCATCCTATAGAACAGCGCAAGCAAGGATTTGCAGGTGAGCTCTGCTGATCAGGGCCATTGCCTTGTGGAGGCAGGAGGCCAGGCAGTGGGATATTCACTTGTGAGATGTGTGTTCTTATGTCAGCACTGCAGAGAAGGACAACAGCAGTGGGAGTGAATGGTTGTCAGATCTCTTCGGTACATCAGCAAGAATAGTTTGACAGGGTAAAAAGTGAAGATATTGCTGAATGTTTCTGGAGGATTTTCATTTTTCAAATGAAAAAAAAAAAACAAGCAGAATTCAGTCTTTAATCTCTTTCTGATTGTTTTTAATTTTTTCCTTAATACCTGCATTTCAGAATAGGGTCCCATGACATGCTTCTGCAATAATGGTCTTCCTTTGCTCTAAGCATGTTCATTCCCTGAAAAAATGTTTTGTTTTGTTGCTTACTTGTTCTAAATGCTGTCCCTGCCAGGCTGGAGAGCAAATGAACGGTAAGGAAGATGTTTACTCAGATAGGTGGAATTAATTTTCCAGTAACAGAGGTGAGCTATGTAATACAGTGCAGTGCATGCTCATGTACTGTAGCCAAGCTTTGGCTAATTAATGTTGGAGTTGTTCCCTTGATCAGTAATTAACCTTATTTCTGAGTCTGTGCTCCTTTAATAAAAGGAAGCTGAAATTTTCTTTGCCAATCTTTTTTTTTTTTTTTGTCTTAACTTTCAATTAATTAAATTTATACAGATTGTTTTGTTCATATCCTCTGTCTTTTTTGTACGGCAAATTGTTTATCAGTTCATTGCTTTGCCAGTTTTTTCAGCAACAGGCTTTTTTTTTTTTTTTTTTGAAAACAGAAGATGTAACTACAGTTTTAATAGTGTCTTTCAATGTAATGGATTAAAAAAAAAAGATTCAGAGGAAATTGTACAAGCAAAGTTATAATTCTTTGTGCTATTTTTCTTTGCTTATCTAATGACAGCTTCTTCTGCGGAACAGACAAGCTTTTATGTCTGTCTCTCTACAGCTGTATCATGTGATTGCTACTTTGAGCATGTTTCTTGATAAATTCTCAATATTAGGGAATAGCATTTGGTCTAGAAGAAAGGACTAAGGAATCTGTAAATGCCAAGCCAATTTACTGAGCATTTTTCTTTTTCTACAACCCGCTTTTTTAACCCAGGAGAGTAATTTTGTCATAACTATTCCATTCTGAGGTTTTGAGTTTGATATATTCTGAAGGTTGTTAGGTTTTTGTAATGGGCCAAGACCTCAAGAAACTGAAAGGTATAAAAACAAAACCAAGACAAAATGTCATCAGAAAGCCCTCAAATCACACCTCCACCCCTCCTCCAAGGAAAACAAAATACACAACCAAAGCAAAAAAAAAAAAAAAAAGGAAGAGAAGAAGGATTTTCTCTGCCCGGAAGGCTTGCAGTAGAGACACAAATTGATTAATACAGATGGAAAAGAAAGAACAAAGCGACAAGATGATGTTATTGATCTGTTTTTTAGTAAAAAGCAAAAAATTGTTCAGTGATTTGATTGCTGCAACCTTGTATGTTCTGATACCTTTGCTGTGGTTTCATGACTTGTTTCAAAGCGAGTGGAATCTGGTTGAATCCGTTCTTCACTTACACAGGGAAACCAGAGGGATTTGGACAGTAGAGGAAGAATTCTACCTCCTGATGGAAAACTGTACCTTTTGGTTGCCTCTGCGAGTTCATTCCCAGTTAGCTCATATTCAGTCATTCTAGTGCCAGTTTCTCTGCTATTCTTCTTTATCTTCAAGGCTTTTAATTGCCTGTTGTCCTGCCTCCTCTCAAATTGTTTAATTAGCTTCAAAAGTATATTTTTTTCTCTCTCTCTCAAAAAAATCCCCTGTTGAAAAATTGGTTATAACCATTACAGAATATTATTCTATCTATCTATCTATTCTCTCTCTCTTTTTCTCTCCGTATATATAAATACTCTAAGTAAATCTCAGTATGTTCCTGTTCCAGTGAAGTTCTTGGTTTCTGAAAATGGTTGCTCAGGAAAGTGCATAACATTTCTTGTGTTGTTTATTATGCCATGTTTGATGATAGTGAATTCCTTTTCTGCCAGGCTAAAAATAACTCACTATTCTAGCTTTTTCATACAATCACAGAATGGCTCGGTTGGAAGGGACCTCAAGGATCATCAAGTTCCAACCCCCTGTTGCAGGCAGGATAGCCGATCAAGTATTAGATCAGATTGCCCAGGGCACCATCCAGTCTGGCCTTGAACATCTCCAGGAATAGGGCATCCACAGCCTCACTGGGCAGCCTGTTCCAGCACCTCACCACTCTGTCAGTGAAAAACTTTTTCATCAATCAACAGCATTCACAGACTTGAGCAGGGATTTCCCAACTAACTTTGGAAAAAAAGCTGCTGAAGGAAGCGCGTTAAACACTGCTGATGGCCCTCAGCTCTGCAGGCAGCTGCTTCCATTTATTTGAGGTATCTTAGGATCTATGACAGAACTCTTCAGCTACAGCCATTTGAATTTTAAATTACTTGTCGGCATGCTCAGAATTAGCTACATCATCAGACACGCTTTTAGTGAAATGTATGAATACTATCATGCAGATATTTTTTTCTGCATAGCACTGCGCAGTGTGTAGGTTCCCAAACTGGAATCTCCTTATGATGGTAATATAATTTTAGCTGTAATCGTGCTGCTGAAGACGTCTCACTAAGGATTGATTTGTTAAAGCTACATGAATAAGAATGGTCCTCCTTTTATTGAAAGGGGCTGCAGTGTACAGACCCATGTTTACCCACTGTTCTAAACAAGAAGATGCTGCAGGTTCTCAAAGGAGTATTTCTATTTGCAAAAAACTGGAATTCTAGCATGAGCTAATCTGAAGACTGTTGTAATTTTCCTCTTTCTATGTAGTCTTATTGCTTACAGGTATCTTCCAGTGAGATACAGACATCTACTCTATTGTTCTGGCCTTATTAAGGGCTTGTGTGCCTCTGTGGGTTCACTCGCTACCCATTGGTTTAATCAAAAAAATATTTTTCCCCTGCAATCTTTGTTTCTTCACAAAACACATGAATTGTTTTGGTAGGGTAGTGATTTAGTGGAGCAGTGCTGGAATTCATTGTATAGTATCACAGCAGACAGTGGGAAAACGTAAGTTTTTGTCATGTTCAGTTAATTAGATGAAAAGTTTTTTGACAGACACCTAGTAATTACAATTGTAAATGATTTTTTTTTTTTTCATTTTAATTATGTTTTATTTCAGTTATTTGCTGAGAAGTTTGTCATAAGCTGTTGTCATTACTGACATTTACTTTACATTTTGTAAAGGAATGTACAACCTGGCATCGTGGGCTTTCATGTGTAGAGCTTTTTGAGTGTGTTTTACTGATACTGTCTCTAAGCTCCGGGTGCTGCATATCTATAGAGTAAATTGTTTTAAGAATCAATTTAAGCAGAGAAAATAAGCTCAGATCATCCTGTTACAATTTCTAGTGCTGTTGAATTACACGAATACAGTAACTGTGTTAACTCTGTCTGTGGTTATAATGAAACCTTCTACTAAAGCATTGTACTTCAGTTTATCTCCTCAGTCCCTGAGTTGTTCTTAGGTAGGACAGATGGACAACCTTTTGTTGTTGCTACTCCTTTCCCTTGGAACACTTGGTGAGAACATACTACTGATGCTGTTCGGTGGCACTGATTAGAAGCTTGTTTCTATCTAAAGCACTGATTTTGCCTTGTTTAAAAAACAAACACGAATCTAAACAAAGAAATGAAAAAAAAAAAAACAGAAAAAGAAATCCACAGTGTGTAGGACTTGTTTCTCTGACCTGCTTTTTCTTAAGCCTTGACATGAGCAATGAATAGACGCGAAGGTTGTTTTTGTCCTGAAGGAATTGAGTGGTGAGGTTGTTGTTGCATACGTGTATCCTTCCATGTTGTTCCCCAGAGAGTAGTAAGGTATTTATCTCTCTATTAACCTCCTCTGTCAAGTTATGGCATGGCTTTTGCGAATGTTTTTTCTCTTTTTTGAATTGCACGCACAGTACATCCCTATGCTCAGAGATGCGTAATACAATGCATGTGACAGTGCTCTTATCCTGAGTCAGTTTGTCTGTGTGGTGTGCACAGAAGTGTATAGCTCACAGTATATGCTTTTGTGAGCACTGCATGTGAATGAAAATCATGAATTATTCGTGAATATCACTCATATGAAAGTCATATATTGAAAGAGAGGTAAGGCCTGTAAGCTGTGAGCAGGCCTCAGTTCTGATTTCTGGTTTGGTGCAAAGTGCAGAAGGTCAAGTGATCACAAAGACCTGTCTCTCATGCCTCAGGTTCTTCAGATCTTTTAATGAACTCTCTCAGTGTTGTTGTTTCTCATTTTTATTTACTTATTTTTGTTGCTCAGAAGTCGTGGCAGTGAGAGCATACAGCGAGTTTGCAGCGTAAAACGTTGAGGAGCCTTTCTGCTGTAGCGGTCCTTAGAACAAAAAGAGAGCAGATGTACCCAGAAATCCAGTGTTTACTTTGAGTTACTGTAGGAGCTGAGTGTGAGAAGTTACGAAGAACAAAGAAACAGCTCTTCTGAAGTTTCTAGCTTTTTCTTAAGGAAATCTCCCCTAAGATTCAGAGATTTTTGTGTAGAATTGACCTGAAGGTGAGTCAATGGAGTTCCTGCAGAACTCCTTACTCTGGAGTAAAAGACTGGCTCCTGTATACATCTTCAATAATCCTTTTCTTTTTCTTCCTCTTCTTCTTCTTTTTTTTTTTTTTCCTGGAATCCCAAATTATTTGTTTGACTGAAGTCCTCAGGGTATTTCATTTTATTTTATTTTTTACTTTTTTCCCCTCTGACTTACTCATATCTAGATGTGAAAGCAGTGGCATTAAGAGATGTTCCTTTGGGTACGTGTGCTAATAGCTTCCCATCTGTTTATTGTCTTTCAGCATTCTTTAGTTTGTCACTAACTTACAAGGGGGAGCCTGAACCTGAATTCAAATACAGCCATTAAAAAGTGGAGGAATGTGTTGTCATCACAGATGATACATATGCAGCATTATTCAGAAAACACTCAGTTTTCACCAACCGGTGATTATTTTTATTTAAAAATGCAAATAAGAAAAAATGTAACTGTATAAAAATGAAATTGTAACTGACTACAGGGCGTATAATACTGCCTGACAGCAAATATCCACAGTGCTCACAGGTGTCTAAATTAAGTTCTGCTTTTGGATGTAAAATTCCATCACTTTTTTTACAACAGAAGTCAAAAGGTATGACAAAATTTCTGGAAAGCTGACAATCAAAGGAGGCTGACAGGAATGTTCTCACTGCAGCATCACTTGTCAAAAGGAGTTCTCTTTGCTTACTCTGGTGTTCTCCTTGAACTCTGTATTAGTTTCTCCTTAAACCAAAATCCAACCCTGCAGAATCTAGATGGTTTTACATTATTATTTCTTTTTAACTTCTGCAAAAATGCACTTTTAAAACTAGCTATAATTTTCGGCAGATTAGAACTTAGCTCTTTGCCAACTATTCTTTGTTTTCGTAATACATCCTTTGGCAAAGAAGGTACTGTCTACACTTTTAGTCTTCATGGTCAACTGTTAGCTGACAAAATGAGTAAGATTATCAGATACTATCAAACGTTTTTCTTAAAAACATTTAATAATGTGATAAAATTTCAACCAACATTTTTAAAAGATCTTCACATGCATGCTTTTGTTTTAGGAAAGTGTGAAATTTAATGTATTATTATGGAGTTACCCAGAAGAAGGCAGCGGTCAGAGCGGTTCATGTTGCATCTCTTCTCCTTACTACTGGCTTACTTTTATGACAAGCTATATCAGTTTGTCATTAAATCATCTGGTCTGCACAATTCTTTGGTAGCTGTGTGGCACAGCAGAAGTAAAACGTTTTAGGCTCTCGGGATGCTCCTTATTTGCATTGTGGATTTTGAGTGACAGCCCTTAGTTGTTCTTCCATCAAGACCGATACATTTATCCCTACTAAATAGAAAGTTAAAGTGAATAATAGAACAGAAGACCAATTAGTTAACATGAGTATTATTTTGCTGTCAAATGCAGCATCTTCTGGAAGTTGACTCTGTCTCCTGACTTATTTGGAAGCTGAAGCTAGTTAATGGCAGAGAATGTCAAAACTGGATTGAGGGATCAAATGGCTGCTTCCAGGGGTTTTCTATCTGCTTTCCATGCTGTATGCCAACACAAGTGTTTGTTTTCACGTCTCTGAAATGTTATTGTCCTCTGTGGTTTTCTTTCTTTTGGCCATTAACTAATGCTGCATCTGTTCCATCTCTGGTTGAGGTTGGATTTAGTATTTATTTAGTATTTGATTTATGAGTTACTCTTCAAACCTTTCTTCACCTGTTTATTTCTTTGTTGTTCAGCTCACAGAGGTGCGTGATTATTTTTATCATCATCTGAATATAACCTAAGCTTTTTTATGGTATTTCTTTTTTTAAAATTTGCAATTCAATTTTCTTGTTCCCTTTGGCCTGTTTGTCCGTGTCAGTTTCCTTTTAGCTCTTAATCAAGCCTTTCTTGATAAGTGATAAGCACTTATGACTGTTTTCAATACATCACCTTTCGGTGATGTCCATGAGGTCTGTAGGGATTCAGTTCTTTATATCTTTATTTTAATCAGCTCTTTTACTTGTTTCATATTTCTCTTGGAAGTTACACATAAGACTGGGGGATTTTCTGGCTCTTGTAAATCCTGTAAGGTTATTGTATCTGTGTGTGTTATTAGAGTGCCTTTTCAACAGACAGATTTTTGAACAAGACCTTCGATGCTATTCAATACTGAGTTTGGGAGTTTATTTCTAATAGTTTCCCTAATCAGCTATCCGTTAAGGGATTTTGTGTCCCACTGCAACACTTGCTCATCATTTACAGGTCTCTCTCACTGCAATTGTCTTTCAGTCCATTGTTGCCTCTTGCCTCTCTTACTGTGCCATAATTGGTCAGTGCCAGCGTTCTATTAAGGAAACTGATAACATAAACCTTCTCTGCGCTCTTACATTTAAGTCTAAAAACAGACTTACTGAAATCCTCAGTCTCACCAAAATTCAGTCAGAGACCAAGTACTGCACTGGAACTTGACAGCTGAGACCATCTGCTCACAAAACTTCGCTCAACTTAATACTCTGTTGTCATCCAACTGAAATAACAATTTACCATGTCCCAGGTCTTTTATTATGGGTCTGACAAGTGTGGAATTCCACAGGAAAAGGGCAATATAAGATACTTCAAGTTTGTTACCATTCCATTACCGTGTATTTTCAGTTTTCTTTCTTAACACAAACTGTTGCTATCTTCAGGGCTCTTTATTGGAATCACATACTTATAGATTCTTGTTGTGTGATGGGAATTGTAGAGATGCCTGCAGGATGTCAAATGATAATTGAAATTAACAGGACTCCCTGTCTCTTTTTATTCAGATATCTGCTGGCTTTCACACGCTAGTTAACTCTGCATTTATTTGTTCAGAGTACTGTCTGCTCAGAATGTTGTATCACATCTAGTAATAATTGACTGATATTTTAATGCTAATTCATACTATTCAGCTCCTGGGCCCGATTTCTTATTCTCGAGGGTTTAGAGATTTTTTTTTTCACCTTCTATGGAATATATATACTACATTATAGCTATTTAAAACTAAAACTAATGTTTGATTCCAGGAATAGAATGCTATTATTGTACTGCTGGCTATTTACTTTCAATATATATATATATATGAAAGTTAGGTGTTTTTTTCTTTTTTTTTCCTTTTTGGTGGGATCAGTTTAAAGTGATGATATTGATGCTAACAATAATAATAATATTATTGATCATATTGATGAAAACATTTGAATGAGCTATTATGGTTCAAAACATTGAGCTCTTATGTATTATTCTATAAAAGAGTATTAGCTCAACTAAAATTAGCTCCATGGCAGCAGTTTCTTTTTTCTTTTTTTTTTTCTTACATGTCTGGTGAAATTTTTAGGGCTTACCCATGAAAATGTTTTTCATATCAGGCTTTGTAAATGACTTGTATGGAAATCCCACTTATTAAATAATTCTGAAAAAGATCTACTGAATTAATTTTATTTGAAATTAGACAGCTAATTCCATTCATTGCAGAGACAATTTTTGCATTAAGTCTGGGGTCACTGTGCTGTCTTAGATGAGGAAAAATGTAACCTTAAAGCAAGACAGAGAAGCATCCAGCCTAATTTTAATCACAAGCTATGAGAATATTTCACAGCATAGAAATTATTTTTTTTTACTGCAGACATGGAAGTAAAGTGGTTGTAGGTGCTCTTAGAAAGCAAATTAAAAAAAAAAAAAAAATCATCATGCAAATCTTTTTCTTATGTGAAGATTGTAACAGCCTGATGAAACTGACAAGTGTCACTGTTTCCTGAAATCATACACAAGATTTGAGATTATTCTGAGAACTCCTAATTTTAAAGTTTGAGAAGAGTGTCTGTAATCAGCATAGCAATTTGACGTCTTAATTAGACTAGTCCCTTGAGTCCCATAGTCTGTGTTTAGGAATGTAATCAACCAGACAGCAAAAAAAAAAAAAACAACAAAAACCCAAACTATCATAGATACTGTTTTTTTTTTTTTTTTTAATTCACAAAGGAACAAGAAGTGACATACTGGAGATCTTGCTTCTGTGATAATTCAAACATGCATCTGAGGAACAAAGGAAAAAGAAGTGCCCTGGGCATATATAAATATTAGAGAGTGAGACCCTTAAGAAACTAACTGAAGTGAGAGGACAAAAGAAACTCTTTGACTGTGCCTAAGATGAAATACCAGCTACCTGTTGTACTGGTATGCAATGACTTTCATTTTGTTGAGGATTTATCAACTCACAGTAAACCATATGTGAGGTTTTGGTTTTGTCATGGCGTTAATCTGTTGCTGAAAAAAAATAAACACAAAAGCATGTGCTGCCTGTTACTAATCATGACAGATTTGTCTTGTTTCTTACTGATAAAAGTGTTGATGATTTGAATTTATCGTTAGTTTCCTTTGTGTATGAAATTATTTCTAGAGAAAATATCTCGAAACCACAGTTAGATTAAACAGTATACTGAATCTAACTTTGACATTTCTTGGAGAAGAGCTCTATCATTTCCTCTATTCAGTAGATTGGTTGATCATTCAGCATCCATTCAGTGATGTTGAGCTCTGTATTTGGTATTGAAGCCAACTGCAGATGTTTAAACTGTGAATTATGCTCTGGTTGTTATGCAGACACATTGCCATAGGAGTTCAGGAACTAACAGTTGTCTGTGGCTTATTTGTGCATTTTATTTCTTTAGGGAGGAAGTTTACGTGGTGGCCCTCTTATAGATATGGAAGATGCAGTTTTTGGTTGTGTGCTGTGCTTATACTGAAAAGTTCAGTTCATAAATGCTGTAAGAGTTGTGATGATTTCCTTGGTAGGTCAGGAGTCCTTTACAACTAGAGAACTCTGGTTTTACACAGATAAGCTTTTCCCAGTGGCAGGCAATTCTGTTTTGCTTCTGGAGAGAAGTTGTCCTGTTAATTTATTCCTGAGTTCTTTTACAGGCTTATCTCTATACTTAAGCTCAACCAGTGGCCACTTGAGGTTGTGCACTGAACCCTAACACTTGATGCTATATCAGATAAAGAGCAGAATACAAAATACGAAATTATCCCCTCAGAAAAGTTGTTAACTCCATTGTAAATAGTCAGAACTCCAGCTGTGAGTGGTTTTTAATTTATATATATATATATTTTCTTTGAATTACTAGCCAAAAGATTAACTGGGATATCCGAAGGGTAATGTCTTCAATTACTTTTCTCCTTGTTTATGTCTTCAGGTTTCCTTTTCTGTATTTGTTAGCAATTCATGCATGATTCCCTCTGTAGCAGAGGGTCTGATGGTAGCAGCAGTGGTGGTAGTGATATCACTTTTTTTTTTTTTTTTGTGAGTATACAAAAGGAATTTGAATTAAACAAGGATGTTTCTGCAAATAGTGGAGTGTCTTAGAAGCCAGAAGCATACTTTTGCGTATAGGTCATTTGTAGGCTTTTTCTATTAACATTCCTGGTAGGCTTGCCTGGGTGTTAACTTTTAGTTTAATTTTTTTTTTCCTTTTTTTTTTTTCCCCTTAAGGTCCAGTTTTCAGCTAGGACCAATAACAAGGTGGTTATTTCCTTTTTCAATTCGGTTCAATTTCAAAGGAACTGTAATAGGAAGACAATCTTCAGCATCTGCAGATGATGTGGAAAATACACTTGATAATGGGGATATTTATTTAAGTGCTACACAGTGATGGAGCTTTTAGATACTGAGCTTTAAGATGCTGAGCTTGATATCTGAAGTAATTAATAACAAAAGCCTGCCAGCTTCTGCTGTGGGATCCTTAAGAGCATGCTAGCCAGTGTGTAATGCTTCATGGAGGCAGAGTTTATTGGAAGAACATCACAAAGTAGCAAAGAACAAATGCTATTGAGATACAAGGAGGGGACCTTCAGCAATTGGATGTTTCTCATAAGAATTTATTCAAGCACTTCCGAAATTGCCCACATTTTCTACCTAATCAGTGAAGAGTCAGCATGTACGAAGGACGGCTGGTGCTATTTGCAGCTTTCTCTAGGTTCTGTATCCTGTTCTGCTGGAAGGGGGAGCAGCTGGAGCTGTGTGGAAATGGGCTGCTTTCCTCTGGGTGCTATAAGTCGGTGGAGTATGGATCTTGGGAAGGATGGGGACATAGTAACCACCTTGTAGATGCACCTAGGGAGATGCCTTCCTAGTGCTGGATGGTGCAGGAAGCGGGAGACTGTCACCTGGCTTTTAGAAGTCTGAATACAGGAGGTAAGATGGGATTTTGAGTGACATAGCAAAGTGTATTTCTGCAGGACCAAGTTTTAAAGGTGATTAGAAATAGATTTATGTGAAAGGTTAACAAGAAACTGCATGGCGTTTGTTAGGAGCCAGAGGATTGCTGGAAGTTCAGGCTTGATCTGGGACCAGAGAAGAGCAATGTACTGTGCTGAGATGGGAATAAGAAGTGATGTCTGTGTGCACCTTGGTGTTTTTATTCTGCTTACCCTTGATAAAGAGATTTATCTTAGGATTTCATTGTTCTAGTTAATTTTAAAGTAAAACATCCTATGTGAATTTGAATGCCCTTTTAGTATTCTTGATCATTTCAATTTAAAGTGGTAGTGTGGGCAAATCCATCTGAAGTTCTGGTCAGTTTGATATGCTTTTATAGCATGCGATGGCACACAAGAAGCATATAGACAAGTAGCTGGGTTTAGTTTAAACTACAGAACTCAACTTTATTCTTGCTGCACTTTTAACACTTTCAGTTTTATTCAAGTCTTACTAGTCTGCAGAAATCAGCACCAGGAAAAGCTTTTGAGAGGCAAATGATGATTTTGTTTTGTTTTCAGTGGCTAAATAGTATCTTAGCCTGAGTTTATGAAGTATAGTATGTATGCAGTGTTGCAGTGGTTTGAAGTGCTGTTATTCTATGAGTATTTACTAGGGATAAAATCTGAGAAGATCTTGCTTTTATGTGAGTAAAATGAAGCTGAACTGTGGGGTTTCTTTTCTTGAGAATGAGAAAAATAAAAGTTAAGATAAAAGTGCTTTTGATTTCGTGTTGAATTTTAAGATTTTTCTTAACACTAGCCATCCACTTGAGAAATTGAAGATATGCATATAGTTCATCGTACTCATCATCAGTGAGGCCGCACCTAAACTTCTGTATCCAGTTTTGGGCCCCTTAGTTCATGAGAGCCACGGACGTAGCAGAGAGAGTCCAACCAAGGGCTGCCATGGTGAGGGGAGGCTGAGAGAGCTGGGATTGTTCAGCATGGAGACAAGGAGGCTCACAGGGACGGGGGGTGTCTCATTAATGTGTACAAAAACCTGAAGGAACGATGAAAAGAAGATGGAGCCTGGCTCTCAAAGTGATGCTCAGTGATGCTCCCATTGTGCAGTGCGCACAAACTGGAGCACAGGAGGTTCCCTCTAAACGAGGCAGCACTTTTGTGCCATGCAGGTGCCAGAGCCCTGGTACAGGTTGCCCAGAGAGGCTGTGGATTCTCCTCCTTGGAGATCTCCCAGAGCTACCCAGACATGGGCCTGGGCAGCTGCACTGGATGGCCTGGTTGGGGCTGGGCCTGATGGACACAGAGAGCCCTTCAACATCAGTCAGTCTGTGCTTCTATGATTGTTCTGCAAATGCATTTCAGAAGTTTTCTAGAGGAATTACAGTTTCAGGAGTTGGTTTAATTGATGTGAAGGTTGTAACAGTGCATCTTCTCTAGCAGAGGAAGTAGAGGATTTATACAATTAAAGTTTTAAGAATATAATATACTGAATGTTAGACTGAAAAGAATTGTCAGAGAGGCTAGCACTGGTAAGAGACTGTTCTCCATGTTTATATTGTTACCATCGAATCGTAGAATCAATAAGGTTGGAAAAGACCCACAGGATCAGCCAGTCCAACCATCACCCATCACCAATGGTTCTCATTAAATCATGTCCCTCAACACAACATCCACACGTTCCTTGGGTTACCTTAAACTTTTTTTTTATCTAAACTTTGAGATAACATTTTCATTGTGTGTGAATTAAATGTGAAAGAATTAAAATGTACGTTTCTTAAGTTATTAAGTAAGACTTTATTGTTTAGCTGTGAGGGGAAACAGCTGATACTTTGAAAAATTCACACACTAAAATCCAAATGATTGCAGTATGAAATTGCAGAATACCTGCTCTTCTTTATTTTTAATCTAAGGTATGTTTATGTGCCTCAGCACTCGTGTTCACAAACGCCAGGGAGGGACTGAAGTTTTGTTTGGGAATTGGTTGGGCATCAGTGCTACTGATGAATATAAGAATTGTCCCTTTTAAATAGCTAATAATGAGAATGTATGAGTTTAGTCGCTCATAAAATCTGACACTGTGCAACAACAAAGTGGATCGTAACAAAGTATTGAATAGGCAGAATAATTTTCACTGTGGGAGAGAAACCTCAAGCAGGTTCTGTTTTAAGCCAGAGCTGTTAGTTCTTAGCAGAATCACAGAAGAGTTGAGGTTGGGAGCAGACTCTGGAGATCCCAGATAGACTAAGAAACAAATGCACGTATTGCAAAGGGCTGGGTTCTCACAAATGGCTTTTTGTCTTGTTATTCTAAGGTTAAAACCGGCATGAAATTCTCAAGTACATTCACATAAGAACAGAATTTTAAGAGAGCAAGTGCAGGCTGATGTTGCTCTGCATATAAAAGATGACAGAATTTCACAAGATGAATATGAAAATAAGCTTCTCACATTGTTCTCATTACTACTGTTGAGCTACTGATATTCTGACTGTGATTTACAAATTTGATACGCTAATAGGTGGATGGATGGACGTTCACATAACTTTGTTAGATACCTTTGCCTCAGCATTGTATCAGTGTAACCCGGATGGGTTCTAAATTCAGTGACTTAGCTATTTTGGGCCTAACACCTGCCTTTTAGATTGTCATCACTGTGACTTTTGTCATCTCTAAAGCTTAGGAGAACGGTTGGTTAGTGTGTTTTGTGTTCCTGATTCAAGTTCTCATTCACCTGGATGTGTAGAAACTCTGTGGGGAACATGAATCTGTAAGAGCTGTAAGTTCTGCTTTCTCTGGTGTGACTTAGGAAACAGTTTAAGATTTTTTTTTTTAATTCAGAAAGAAAAGCCTGGTTATATTTGGTTCCAATTCATTCCTTAAATCCACTTGAATTTTCATTAAAATTACTTATCTAAATGATCAGAATATAATCAGTGAGTCGCACCATGGTTTCCGTTCCTATACCTTCATTGTGACAGAACTGCAAATGAAATACTCGCTCTTCAAAACATGCTTTTGTCTGAGTGCTCGTTGGCACCTGCCAATCTTTCAGTGAAATCTCATGGCAGAATTTCTTTGCAAATCCTGAAATATTCTACAAGCTCAGAGCCTTCGGGGTTTTATTGAATGTGAGATCATTACTCAGTCTATGGCCGTGTAAAATGGTAGCTATGACAACTGCCGCATGTTGGAATGGAGGTGAGCAGGGAGGCTGCTGTGAAAACAGTCACATCCTCTCACATAGAAAACAACTTCTCCAGGCATCCTCTGGAAAAGATATTATCAGGTTGTTTTTATTCGTAGGGTCTTCTGTTGTTGTCTAATGTCATGGAAAATTGAACTTCCCAAGTCCTCTTCCAAGTTTAACCAGTACCACAGGTTTTAGGGAAGCCTGCTTCAAAATTGAAACATGCTAGAATATTCTTAGGGCCCTAAAGGCATTAAGCTCTTAGAATTTAATGCAGCAAAACACAGAACTATGAAAATACTTGGCTTTGCGTGTTGGGGTTTCTTTAGTTTTATTAAAGAAACTGGAAGATCAATTAAAAAAAAAAGAAGGGAGGAATAATTGCCTTTGAACTTTGAAAAAAATAAGTATGGAATAAATGTAGGTGTATTGTAAGATAACAAAAATAAGCATGTTCAAAGAGAGTGGTGTATTCTTACATGAAGCTTGTGGGAGTCAAAAAGGTCTTCTGTTTTTCAAGACATTCAAAGTTGGACAGTTTGCAAAAACTCTGATTGGATTCTGTTAATAACATACAAGTCTTCTGAGAACAACTACACCTATTTGTATTGTATCAAATTTCCAGGTTTGAGTTCTCTTCAACTCTCCATCTATAGGTAATTTCTATTCCCAGAGCTTGATTTAATTTCTTGTGCGTTGTCCCATCAGTGCTGCTTCCATGTATAAGCCTTTTGCAACAATAATTCTGAGTGGAGAAAGTGCTGATATATGGAATCATAGAATCACCAAGGTCGGAAAAGACTTCCAAGGTCATCCAGTCCAACCATATCTTGCTCTCTTCTCCAAATATTATTGTTCACAGATTGTACTGCCAATATATATGGAAAGTACTTTGTTCTGTAGCCTGATGGATGGAATTATGCCATCATCATAGTGAAGAAGTAGTTTTGGTTTTTTAGTATTAAGGTTTCTGCCAGTGAGTTTCATAGTGCTTGGGAATGCTTAATTCAGTGTGGATTTCTAATGTCTTATCAAAATGTTCTAACTGTTCAGAGCTTCCCTGCCTTTCTCAACATACTCACTAGATTTTAATGTGAATTTACCTCTGTTTTTATTTGAAAGACAGCACAAAGATGAATTTTGGAAAGATGAATTTTCTACCTCTTTCTTTGTGTTGAACTCCCAGGAAAGTTGGAGCTGCTATTGGGCTTCTGTGGCTGCTGAAAAATGCTGCCATTCTGTTTAAGATCAGGGAGCAGCTGGAGATGACGGACTCATTGGCCATGTTGGGTTCAGAAACTATGATGGTGTGACTTTGTTTTCTACCATAGTGACAGGAAGCATGGCCTTGAATTCCAACATGTTTCATAAAGATACAGAGAATGAAGTCTTCGCCTAGTGAAATCTGTGGGAGCTCTGCTATTGACCTTAATGAATTGCGCATTATATGAGAGGGCAGTGGCATTTTTTGATTTGGGTAAATCTCACCAAATTCTGGTTTTCTTCTTCAACTGAATGCAGTGTTTCTGCTTGTAGTAAAAAACACAGGAGACAGCAGCTAGAAAGTGGAAATAAAATGCTGACATTTCTTCAGTTGCTAGCAGGAATTCTGCTTTCTCCCCATTGGAACAGGCACAGTTCAGCTTCTGTAGGGGCAGTGCACAGGAACACTGTCACCTGTGTTTCTAGCATGCTGCTTTTATTTTTTTATTGTTTTGTTTTTTGCTGGTAGTATAGGAGAAAAGAGTTGATCCTATTTTATGCCTACATTTTCTTTCAGGTGTATTCTTGTGCTTCATGCCAACACGGGTTATTTGTGCCAGGTTATACAGGAGTGTACCTTCATGGATTGCACATGGAAGCAACAACTTCGTGTAATGCTGAGTGAATTTAGAAGCTTTTTTAATATTCAAGAATTCCACCATAAGTGGAACATACTTGGTAGCAATTAGAACTACGAACAAAGCTTTCTTACCTTGGCAGACATTTCACTTTTGTCTGAGTCATGCTTGATTCTACTTAATGCAGATGTGAATGGAAGTGTAAAATGAATATAGCAGAGTTTGAACTTGACAGCTCAACAGCTGAGGTAGCAATGAAAATTTTCAGTTAAGGAACGTGCTATTTAACACATCAAAGACTTAGAGGAGTCCTTAATTTTTTAAGTTAGTGTCCTGCACAGTGTATTCCAATGCTGCAGATTCACAGAATCACAGAATGGCCAGGGTTGGAAGGGATGTCAAGGATCATCAATCTCCAACCTCCCTGCCACATGCAGGGCCACCAACCTCCCCATTTAATACCAGACCAGGCTGCCCATCCAACCTGGCCTTGAACACCTTCAGGGATGGATGGGGCATCCACAGCCTCTCTGGGCAGCTGTTCCAGCACCTCACCACTCTCATAGCAAAGAACTTAGATTCCAAATTCCTTACTGGAGGATGTAGCTCCTGTTAGATCCCAGGTGTAACAGCTGGCCAGGAGGGTTCAAGCAAACAGTGGCAATGCCACTAGGGCCGGTTCTTGCGGCTGGACTCAGGACTCAGCTGATGCTGAAGTGTCCCATGACAAAACCCACCGTATCTGATCTGATAAAGCTTAGCCTAGTCTTCAACAACACTTAGCTTCCTTCAAAACTGTCCATGTGGAAGAGGAATCCTGTATTTTGCAGTGCAAATCCTGCTCTTCCAGATAGCTTTAACATAGCCTGCTGCAGGAAGGGAAGTGCAGTTGTGAGGGGCAAACTCATGCGTTGTCCTTTATCACTGGACAACTGTGCACTGACTGGCTTAATGTGGAGAGCACCTAGTTTTGCTGTGAGGTCTGGTTTGAGATGGAAATGTGTGATTCCTGATGCTGACCAAGCTTTAAAAGACAATTTGAATTTATCTTTTGATGTCCTTTTAAACTTTCGGTTTCTTTTGCAGTTGTGGATAAGGAATAAAGATGCAGAAACTGCTTCTAAAATAAATGCTTGTCACAATAATCTTTTTTTATGATATATTTTTTTTAATCTTTGGCTTTGATTTTATGGTAGCATTGAATTCCAGATTGAAACCAGCTAATGGATTTCACAGAGAAAAGGCATAGTTACTATGGCTACACAGCACCCTGAAAGCTTAAAAGGACAAAGGATAAATGAATACGGTAGGGGCTGCTTAGCCATTTCTGGAATAGATTCTAATAATTTAAAGGCTTTTATAGTCTTTCAGACATCGTCAGAGAAAGCAAGATGTTAGTCCTTAAAGATTTCACTTTTTATTCTTAGTTTAGATCATTACTTTTGAAGTAGTGTATTTGAAAACTATTTTTCAAAACGTTCTCATCTTCCAGCCAGTTATACAGTTCACATGTATCTGTTGCATGTAATGAAGCTTGCTAGTCCTTACGATTTTATCACTGATATTTTTTTTACTATGGTACATTAAAATTAGTGGAAATCCAATCTTCCTGTGAAAAAGCAAAACAGAGTAATTGAAGCTTGATGAAAACATGGAGCAATGTACTTAGGATGGGCACTCTAATTTTGGCTAAAATACTTGTCCTAAAGATCAATTTATCAGAAAACAAGAGTAACAGTAAATTGCACATAGTACAGGATAATAAAACATGTTAACTCCATGCAATTGAGGAATTAAATTATTTTAGCATTCCCTTGGTGGCTGATGACAAGTCACTGCTACTTGGATTTGCTCAAGAAATAAACTGTGGGTAGAAGTTGTCAATAATTGCAGGCAGTGTTCTTTGGTACAAAATCATTGGGAAGGTGGCAGGTAACCTTAGCTAAGTAATATTTTGCTTTTGTAGAGGGAGAGTTTTCATGTGGTGCTCTTCTTGCAGGCAGAGAACTTTTGGATTTCTTTTATCTGCCCAGCAATGTTTGCATGTATTAATAAAGCCAATGGAACTTTCAGTGTATGCAGCAGACAAGTGGAGTGGTTGGAGTGGTCCTACTGTTGCAGATCTCTTCTGTGGTCTGTAGAAAGGCCAGATTTGCTATATAGCACATAGTATTATTTGTGTTCAAGATAGGCAATAAGCCTTTCCGTGAAAGAACATCAGAACTCCAGTACAGAAGAAAATCATTGGGAAGACCAGAGATGCGTATTATCTTTGGTGGTTGAGTCACCATCCCTGGATGTGTTTAAAAACCGTTTGGATGTGGTGCTCAGGGACATGATTTAGCAGAGGGCTGTTAGAGTTGGGGTAGGATGGTTAGGTTGCGGTTGGACTCGGTGATCTTAAAGGTCTTTTCCAACCTGAGCAGTTCTGTGATTAATCTGTAAAGTCTGTTTGGTTCAAACTCAAAGATAAGCAAACGAGAATGTCTGGGGAAAACTGAGAATAGCACCAGTAAATGTATAGGTGAAAAGAATACATACTTAAAAATGTTGTGAGAGTTTGATCCTGTTGTTTGGTTTTGAGATTGCATAAACGTATGTGGGGTATTTTTAAAGTAGCTCCAAGTTATAAAATATGGAACAATGATGTGGAAATGACCCATGATTACAGTTTCACTCACCAGAGGGCCTGTTCCTTGCTGCTCCTGATCTTTTTGGGTCAACACAAAGTACAAGTATTAGACCTTAGGAAAATTCTCCTATTGTGAAAGCTGTAAATTAATGAATTCAACGAATCTGTTGTAGTTTCACCATAAATGCACAGAACCCTTGTACTCAAAACTAATTTATGATATTTACTGTTTTTTTTTTTTTTTTGAGTTTTTCAAAAGAGCTTCACTTAAAAATCAATCTATATGCTTACTCCTACTTGAAATTGAGCAGGGTTTCTCTAGGTAGCTTCTCTGTTGAAATTTCAAGGATTTATGGGAAATTACTGTTAATTGTATTTAATTTATGTGAAAACGTATTGCAGAAATTTCATTTTTATTCCTTTGACCATTGTAAGCATGACGATGAAAAAATTTGGATCACTGATAGTTTGTAGATAATGCTTTCTGTCTGTCTCAGAGTAGGCAGACTTTGTGGGCTTTTCATTCTAAAACTTACATCCAGCACAGTGTATTCTTACTCTTTAAATCTTATGTGTCATTTGCTTGCATAAGGTAAAGATTTTGAAATTTTAATCAAGGAAAAACTGGCAACAGGTCATCAGTTGTTTTATCTCCTGCCCCTGCCAAATATGGCTGAAATATCATTCTGTTCAAAAATGGCACGATAATGCAGAACAAAACCCCTAATTGCGGGGGTTATGTTCATGGGTATTTCTTTCATTCATGTGTGCTTTTTCTTTGGTGAAAGACTCAATTTATTTCTTGTTTAGTTAAGTACTGCAGGAAAAAAAAGATGGTGCTTGAAATTCAGAAGTGGATCAGTTAGAGTGCTTCAGCGGAAGACTGGGACTGTGATATTTGATGTTGCTATGGGAAACTGCTTTGTGAGAACATTTGCAGAGCAGATGGACCAAGATAGATAAAACAGATACAGGTATTGACTAGAGATTGTGTAATGTTCTGTGAAACAACAGGAAAACATGAGCTGAAATCTGTGTAACATAGTTCCTTGATTCATCTTTCTTTTAATGGATATACTGCTAGCTAAGATTTGAAAACGCAGCTCTTTATAGCAAACTCACTGTGTTTTCCTTTAAATGGGATAGTATATTTTCATGGTATTTTACCTTATGCCATTGAATTGAAACAGCTGCCTGATGCGAATAGTTCAGCAGTGAAGGTTTCTCAAAGTTTCGGGCTTTTTAACGTGTCAAAGAAAATGGCAGGATTTATCCGCCCCATCTTCTGTTATATGCAAAAACAATTGCATCCTAACTTTATGCTGCTACACTTCCTTTTGGACAAGCCTCTGAAGTTGCATCAGTACACAAACACAACGGAATGGAAAAACTTTGTATTTCAAATGTTAAGATTTTGATAGCTTAACATACTCTTAGCTATTGAGAGTTCTTCTGTATCCAAGCTTTATTTCCTTGTTAATAAATAAATAAGTAAAACGAATACCCATCCTGTTTAAAAGTAAAATGTGTTTGAAATTGTTGGGTGCAGCATTGGTTTCCCTAGCAACGTGATACCTGTGGTACCCAAAGGTACCCATGTGATGGCATACATGCAGTGTGCTTTTGTAAGGGTACATAGGTGCAGGAATACTCTGTTGATCTAACATATATTCTTTGTTCTCTCTGGCAATGAATGAAATGGTCACGTGCTATTTAATTCTTCTCTCAGAAAAATAGGTAGAGAATTTGGAATATATTTAGTAGCTGTATCTTTTCAAAAACCAAAAGGCAGACTTGTAAAAAAAAAAAAAAATCTGAAAAAAATAAAACCTGTTCTCCTGAGAATTTATGATTTCAATTGCTAAAGGATTTTTTTGTAAATAATACAAAATTATATGTGTAAATATATATATACTTTTAAGCTTTAATGTATCTCTCCTATTCTTGATGAGTTATAAAGCTTACTCCGTGGGTTGATTTCTGCACATGTGTTGAAGCTGTTCTTTGAGTTATGCAAAGAGGAACCTGTGACTGCACAAACATCAATGTTTTTCATCAGTGATTTCATTAGGAAATACCATGCCACTGCATACTGTATAGTTGATTCGTATTTCTAGAGTGTATCTTAAAGAAATCTTTTGAGAGTGGTAAGAGAAATGGCCTCAAGTTGCACCAGGGTAAGTTTAGGTGGGATATTAGGAAAAACTTCTTTACAGGAAGGGTTGTTAAGCACTGGAATAGGCTCCCAGGGGGGTGGTTGAGTCACCATCCCTGGATGTGTTTAAAAACCATTTGGATGTGGTGCTCAGGGACATGATTTAGTAGAGAGTTGTTAGAGTTAGGGTAGGATGGTTAGGTTGTGGTTGGACTTGATGATCTTTAAGGTCTTGTTTTCTGTGCAATGAACATTAATGGACAGGCCCTTCGGACAGTTGTTTGATCATGCTGGTTTTCCAGAAGAGAAGTAGGAGAGCTTTCCCAACATTTCTACCTGGTAGGCATTTCCCTACGAACATGGGTGCACTCATGCTTGTCTGGAAGAATTGAGAGAGAAAACTGCCACAGTCATGTAGTCAGCATTTGCTGCTTTACTGATCTCTCCTGACATCATTGTCTCATGTATAAGCAGCCTTCCCATGACACCCAAACTCCTAGAAACAAGCCATCTTCTCTGGGCCACAAGTTGGAGGCCAACTGGAGATCTCAGTGTGGAGTTGTCTGCTCCTGTATGACTTGTGTTTGTTTGGCTGGTTTGGGTGCAAATATGTGTAAAAACATTACAAGTGATCTAATTATGTATTTTGGTCTTTTTGTTTTATTAAGCTTTATTTATCCTTTAACAATGCTTTGCAAGCACTATATATAAATGTCCGTAAAAAGGCTTTTTCTACCATTATGGTTAATAAATGGAAGCTCCTGTGCTTAGGAGGATCAAGAATAGTCTCACATCAGCTTGAGAGTCTACAGAAATACAAGTGAGAACCAATATCCAGCGTAGGAAATGATAAATATTAAGACTACTGTTCAAGTCCAGTGTTAGAATTATTTGTATGTAGGTTGCTTGAAAGGGTAATGCTCCCTATTGATTTCTTTGAAAACTACAACGGATACAAAGAGCACAGTGTGATAGAGCAAATTCTCAGCTACGAAATACTATCTTTCAACATAGTCATCACCATTAGCTGTGCATTTTTCACCAGCAATGAACAAGAGCTTGCATGCCACATTCTTGCAGAATCACACCACCCACTCACTGCTTCACTGTGCTCACATTTGCTGTTTGGTCTCCATCAGTGTTCAACAAGTGTCAGTGAGTGTCTGTGGGTGCCATTTTTTCTTCATGGAGGAACTCAGTGACACTCATTTGCTTCACGCTCCCATATCAGAAACCATTTTGTCAGACTGTCCCTCTGCTGTCATCTGTCACAGCAACATGTAATGGAGGGAAGGTTCAACCTCTGCTGCTGTACCATCACCATCTGCCTCTGGCATCGTGGGCCAATGTAATAAAATTGGAGGCATTACTTTCAGATCAGCCCTTATATGATCTGAAAGACACTAGTATAAAATTTTTTTCCAAAATTTCACAGCATGATTTAAGGCTCTTTGTATACGTTATATGATATTTCAACATCATACAGCTAGTTTCATGTGACTTGTTTCTATTTATTCTAGGAAATGAAACCAGGAAGTCATGTGAAGGGCCATGTGAAGCTCCTGCATAGCAGAAATTTGCTAAGAGATTGCTTTACCTGTAAGTTCTACTTTTCTGTTGTTAAATGCTAAGTTATATTCACGTTTCTGGAAAAAAAAAAAAACAGATTTATTTTGGCATTTTGACTTGCAGCTTGATTGTGAAGAAAACCCAGACCAAATGCCTTGTGTTGAATCCATGCTGTTATTAATTGAGTGCATTTTAGCTATTTCAGTATAGAGCAAACAGACACGTTTTTTCTGTTAAGATTTTGAATGGAACGATTAATTTTTTCATGTTTTATCATTACAGATTATGCTTGCAGTGTAATATATGCTAGGCTGCAGTAGCTTAGTTTTCAGGAACTCCAAATGAAAGATAGAAAATATCCGAATTTGTATGAAAGCATGAAAAGATTGCCTGTGCAGATAGGCGCCTGCGGTTCTGAAATGGTCTTATTTTCCAGAGTTATTAAATGACATGATAGCACCACTTCCAGTCTTGCTATTTGTAGAAAAGAGTTTTCTTTGAGCTATGGAGAAATCATTTAATTCTATATACATTGCTTAACAAAATTCACTTAAGAATGTAAACTTCTGTTTTCATCTTGAGTTCAGTTGTCCACGTAAAAGTATTTATTGTGTATGAGAGAAGTGAACTTGGCCTCCCAACACTACTGCAAGGAAAACATCAGAAATTCCATTTTACACAAAAAAAACCAAAAGCATTTGACTGACTGAATTTTTGCAGATTGATGTATCTTTCAACAGAGCTGAAAACAGGATTCAGAAGCTCTTAGTCTCAATCAGTGGGGGCAGTGTGTAGGGAGTTTAGTGTAACATAACCTGCAACTAAACTAAAACTTGCAAATTCTAGTCTTCCCCAAGTCAAATTTTTTATGAAGTATCAGAAATGTTTTGATATTTGCATATAATTTTCTTGAAAAGAATTTCTGTCTTAGTGTGTCTTTGTTCTGATACAACCGTTGAAAGAACCACAAATTAAATGCAGATGCAAAGATTTCTGTTAGAAATTAGAATCTGAGTTCTGCTTTTTTGTGTGTTGTAAAGTAAAAAATGAATGTTATTTTCTTCATTCTGTTAGTATTCACACAGTGCTGGGAAACTTCAGCAATTAGTCCTCTGTTATCTTAAGTATATTGACATTTGAAGGATGTTCCTTGGTTTCATTAAAGAATCTGGAGGGGATATTCCAGGATATTTCTAGGAAACTTTTCATGATTAAGCCAGTGAAGAGAGAAGGGAAACTGCTGCTCTGATCATGCTGCCTTAATAACTGAATTTGTCTAATTTTCAGTGTTGTTCACTAGATTGAACTGCTTAGCACTTCTTGGGCAAGTGGATTTCCAGCATCTTAACTGAAGCCTTAAAAACAAGCAAACTGAAAAGAGATGAAATAGAGTTAAAATTTACATGCTTTACTTCAACCTCTCTTTTAAATTCTTTTATTCATCTCTTCACATCTGTCTAAGAAATGCAGGTATTTCATATGTGTATACATGTAGGTGTGCATCGATTATTTGATATAATGCAAATGCATTTTGATTTTTTTTTAATATGCAATTCTTTTACAAGATAGCTGTTGGAAGATACTAAATGTAGAAACAACCTTTTTCTCTAGCAGCATATTACTGTTCATTACAGTGTATTCCAATCGCTTAAATGTGTAACTGTTCTGTTACTTTCTAGTCAGTGTCATGGAAAAGAGATGTTAGAGCTGAACCACTGATGGGGTGTGTGTGCTGATTTATTAGCTGAGCAGTTTTTCTCATTCTGCTTTTCTTAGCTTTGCATACGTGGAAGTAACATCAGCTTCTTATTCATGCTTTAGGTTTTGTCTTGAGCTTTCTATGCCCACAGCCTCACTTTTCAAAGTAGCCTGTGTGTGTTACAGGTTGAACCTTCAAGTTAGGTGATGTGAATCTGAGCTTTAGGAACTTGTCACGAAGGGAAAAGAATCTGGCTACTGAGTAAACAGAATTACAATCAGGACTTTTTTCATTTCAAACGTTAGTTGTTTGTTACTATATAGTGATTGAGAGCTCTGAGGTCTGGATGGAGAGCCAGCAATATGCAAGCAGACATATTTTCTTCTCTGCCTTAAGAACTATATACTCATATCAAATGCTGTGAACTGGTGTGTGTTATGATCGAATCATCACGTGCACAAAATTCTAACAGATATGAGCATTCCTAAATTAGAACAAATGTACTGTAGTCCTATACTTCACTACTGTTGCTTTTCATTTTTTTTTTACACAAACCATTCTCCTCTGGGTATAACTTCACGTCAGCAGGAGTGTTGAAGGTATTTGTACACTTAATGTAAAGATCCTTCATATGGTACTTCATTATGTGGAGTTGCAGGTTTCTTTGAAGACCAGGGATTTGAAAATTACAGGGGGCTGCAGTGTGGCTAAGGATGGCAGAAAACAAGCCTGTACTCCTTATTCATGTGGGCAAAGGAACTGTATTTTGTAGGAAGTGCTGCTACAGCTTGTGCATCTGAAACCTGCTGTACTGGAAAGGTAATAGTCCTTAGTCCTTGGCACTAGTGGCCGTTTCTCTATCTCTAATCTGCACCCTTAGTGCTTGTGCTGATGCCCTGGGAAGATTGAGCAAAGGCTACACTCCATCTCCTTGCCGGCGCACTGACATATTCTTCTGTGCAGCTGGATTTTATTTAGGCATTACAGAAAGGAGGATGTACTACTGCTTCTGATATATTTAGAATCATAGAATCAATCAGGTTGGAAAAGACCTTAAAGATCATGGAGTCCAACCACAACCTAACCATCCTACCCTAACTCTAACAACCCTCCGCTAAGTCATGTCCCTGAGCACCACATCCAAATGGTTTTTAAACACATCCAGGGATGGTGACTCAACCACCTCCCTGGGGAGCCTGTTGCAGTGCTTAACAACCCTTTCTGTAAAGAAGTGTTTCCTCGCATCCAACCTAAACTTACCCTGGCATAACTTGAGGCCATTTCCCCTCTCCCTGTCACCAGTGAGAAAAGACCCGCACTCTCGCAGTAATCACCCTTCAGATATTGGAAGAGAGCAATAAGGTCTCCCCTCAGCCTCCTCTTCCCCAGACTGAACAGCCCCAGTTCCTTCAGTCTCTCCTCATAGGCCATATTCTCCAAGCCCTTCACCAGCCTTGTTGCCCTTCTTTGGACCTGCTCCAGCACCTCCATGACCTTTCTGTACTTTTGTATTGAAATGCTGTCAGGAACTTAATTTCTTCAAAAATTGTATATTTGTGCAATTCTGACCATAGGCAGTTAAAATGCTAAAGATGTTGTTGAGAATTTCTGCAGACAATTCATGCTGAATAACCCGAACAGGAAGAAGCTTGTAAGCAGTGATTAAATAAATGCAGTAGCAGTTTTCTAAGATTGACATCAGTCAATGCAGAGTTTTTGTTAAGTTTTGGACATACCGTTTTCATTAAGTCTGCCTGCTTTGACAGCATGAGGAAGACTGGGAAGAAGAGGAAAATGGTTCTAGAGACTGACTGTTGATTTAATAAGGGCCAAATAAAAAACAGTAATTATGTAGTTTCTGTTTGGAATAACTTCTTACTGGTACTACAGGCAGACCAGAAGGAATAGCGTTGCTTATTTAATCAATTAAATTTTGCTTGGATTGCTGTAGATAAGCAATTCTGGTTCAGTTTTCTTTGAATTCTCTTTTGAATTGGTTGTCAATAAGTTAATGAAGCTATGGCAGCACTGTGTTCTCGCAGATGGCTGGACTGGTTTATTTCAAGTCCTTCTATACATCTCTATCTCAGTGCTAAATCTGTTCACTTCTTGTTAAAGAAATTGTGAACAATCTCACACAGGCATGTCTCAAAGCAGCATCTATGCGGCTTTGTACTCAAGGCTGCAACTGATTCTGGAATTCATGTATTCAACCATCATATTGATATCAACAGAGAAAAGTCAACATGGGGGGAAGGAAAAAAGGGTATTATGTATTCTGAGCACAAGTTGCTGGAAGAGAGAGAAATCGAACATTATGAAACACGAGGTAGTTCCAAGTTCTTTGTCTTAAGTCTTTTTGCCAGGAATAATGCCATAATAGCTGTTAATTGTGATACTGATTAAAGTATTTATCATACATTTATTGTATCTGGTAGTAACCCAAATGAGTTAATCAGTATTGTAGAACTGCCTTTCATTAAATACAGACGAGTAACAATATAACTTACTGATATTGTAGATCACAGTGGTAATTATTTCATTATGATCACTTTTGTAGCTGTTATATTTTAATTCCAAAGGAAATTTCCATAATTCCTGTTAATGCTAGTTGATGAACAAATAAGAAAACAATCTTTTTCTACCTTGCCTAACCCTCAGCTGGGTCTTCTATGTTTAGCCAGTGATTATTAACCGGCTGTCCTTTGAAATATTAAATCTTTCGATATCTTAACAAGCTATATGTAAAATAAATAGTAGCACAGAGTGTGCTTGTATTTGCTTGTAGAAACATGGCAATTTCTGAATATGACAGCCATTCATTTTGATAGAACTTTAAGAGCCCAAATGTTCTGGTTACATAGACGACATTGTAAATCATTGCTGTCCTTGAAAGGCACCTTTTCTGATGCAAGAAGAGTTTGTCATTTTCTCTATATATCTCTGTTCCTGGATCTCTGGAGCACGTGGATTTTCCCCCCTATTCTTCTCATGCCTTTTGAAAAAAGGTTTGAAACACCTCTTCTTGTTTCCACTGAGCATATGGGATTGGCTCGCTTATTTGGAGGTCTTGAGGAGAGCCCAGTGCATGCTGCACAGAAGATGAAACTAACCACATGAAAAATCAAAAATAAGGTATCAAAATGAGTAAACAGAATTGAAATCATATATGATAGTAGCGAAGAGTTGAGTAGAAGGTTGTAGTAGATATTTACTGTAGAAGATTGTGAGTCCCTGAGAGTATATTAATTTCAAGGAGAGTCTGCACAGCTCTGATCAAGGTTTCAGTGGTTGCTAGAGATGAATCTTCCTCTGCTCTCCCCATGCCTTCCTTTTGTCTTTCTCAGACGAACTTGGATTTGAACTTCAGTCTCATGTGCTACCTGACTTATGCTTTTGTGTCTCTACTGTGAATGTATTCTGGGTGATAGCAGTTTTAATTATAGCGTTTTTGCATACTGAAATCATCTTCCTGATCGTAAGCTAGTACAAGGGTATCTTGCAGAATAGGGAGAATGAAATAACTGCGGAGTTCTTCCATTCTTTGCTTAACTACTTATGCATTTTTTTTTTAAATAAAGGATATACTGAGGAAAATAAGTTGGTATTTCTAAACTGATGGTACTAGGAAATACACCTGTTCCTGGTGTTGCCTGTTAAATTACTCTGCTGAGATATAATTTCATGCCTTGTTAGAATCAGATGGACACAACTACAGTTTGCTGAAGGTGAAATAATGGCACAGGCTTAGAAAAAAAGCTTGTGTTATTTAAGATGTTTGATACCAAATTTCCGCCAGTAGAATTGAAAACAACAGTCAAGAAAAACGTTCTGCAATTTCAGTGGGATGATGTGAGACAGAAGTATCAGTGTGACTGAGTAAAAATATTTTAATCTTCGGGTCAGCATGCGGCATTGCTTGAAATGTAAACTTCCTACACCTCATGTAGTGTCAGAATGTGCAAACTGTTATTAAAACAGTGCTGGTGAGTTTATGAACAGCATTTGTGTGCCACTAGCCATGGCTTCATTAGCTTCTGAACATAAGGAAAGCTGGAGAACTGCAGCCTGCCTACCAGTTGGTGATTACCAGGCATGTGCTTTCCTCCTGCTTTGCTGTTCTGCTGCAAAGTGAAAAGAACTCAGGTTGAGCTTTTATTGTTTTTGGACTCAGACATGTACTAGAATAGCAGTAAACCTTAGTGCATTCATTCCCATGCATCAGCCAGGGTTCTTGATGCAAATGTTTCAGCTTGTGGTGCTAAATACATGCAGCATTTGCAAATGTTCCTCCTGCGCATCGTGAGATGCTGGAGTTGGGGCAGTGGATGTGAGGGGAGGAGGAGAAAGTTCATCTCAGATTTAAATAATACAATGCTGAAGGGAGGTTTTTCTAAGTTTCTAAGCTACAAATGCAGGGATAGAAATGACATTTGTCCCTCTTTAGCTTTTGGCTGAGGTTTATATCTGAGAGGTTCCCTGATTTTCCAGCATTGTAGCAGCTGTTTTCTTCCTATATGTTGATGTGGCACAAAAGCATTGCGTCTTGTTATTCTGAAGGCAGTTTTGTGGATGCCAGTCTTAGGAAATAGATTTCTACCTGGAGACCACAATGCCATTGACTTTCCTTGCCTTGCACAAAGCCCACAGGGATAATTATGAGCATTTCTTTAATGTAATGGGGCAAGAACTCCACAGTTTTTCTGGGCCGATTGATGAAAGAATGATCTAAAGGGTATTTCTGCTGCCACTAATGTAGTTTCCTGGAGAAAGTATAATTTCTTGGCTTTAACTTGAATGGGAGAGGCAAATCCTTGCTCTATAGCTATTTTTGCTGTAGTCTATTAAAAAAAAAATAACAAACAAAACTGCACTGCATGAGTCAGAAGAATTTACTAGCTTGAAATCAGAATGTTCAGAGGTGCTTTTGCTCCACAAATAACTAGTTCTCCATGAATATCGGCTCTATGTGGCTGGAATCTTTTCTGATTCTTTTGTGTGTGCATTGTAAAAACACTGCTTTTCAACTGTGCAGTAATCTCTGGTGGGTGGCTGGTACTTTCAGATTCTGTACTTGTCAGATTTTAATGTAGCATGGGGTTTTTTTTTGTACAGGTCTTTGTAATATTTCAAAGTGACCATGACTATGAACAGAAGGCTTATTTAAGCAGAAAATAAGCTAAAGAAGAGCATGTGAAATAACTGCTCAGCTGACGAGAGGGCAGTGTAAATACCAGTGTTTCTTGTATCTGTTTTTAATTTTGTGATCAATCACGGTAAGCAGTCAATAATCTAGAAATAAATTGGCACAACTACTCTCTTCTATTGGCCCGCAGCTTTCTTTCAACCATGAAATATTAACTATTAGCAACCTTTTTTCCCCTTGAGTAGCCCAGCAACACATATAATAGATATTATATAGAGCTAGGCAGAAGATCTTGAGAAAACAAGGGTTTGTGCATTATTGCCATCTCCTAATCTGAGCACAGTTCCAGGCCTTCCTTCCCAAGTCCTATACGTGTACAAATGCAGCTGAAGATCTGAACTTCGAGGGTGTGGTGTTTGTGATAGAGGATTAAATCCTGATAGAACTGTCCTACAGTGATGATTCCTTTATAACATTAAGGTTTGCCGTGTCATTTAAAACTATTGGAAATTACAGAATGAAAAAGTGACATCTTGGGTGGCGGGGAAGAGGGCAGATGAGAAGTGCCTTGAGCAAATGTCAGGTAAAGTCTTGCTCAAGCAGGTTACTGAGAGGACAGAGTGTCAGGCAAACCTGCCAGCTCTGTTTAACTGGAGCTGAGTATCTGAAATAGAGAAGACTTAACACAGAAGCAGAATTTTTTAAAGAGAGAAACAAACTAAAAGGAAGTCACTTTTTTCTTTTGAAAAAACCCTCTAATTTTCAGGTTTTTTTAACAACTGACATAAAACAGTTTTCTAAGTTGTGGGTCACCGTGAGTAGTAGTTCTGTTGTATTTTAGATATGTGTTTCAGTCCATCTGTAGTGATATTTTATAATTATTAATTGGACTGGTACTGTGTTAAAATCTTGGAAACATGCAGGTGTGAAACCATACAGACGAGTGTATTCATAACCACTGATAATTAAAAATTATTGTTTTATTGTCTCTCAGAAGTCCGTCTAGGACCCAAATTTGGACTTTGCTAGTATTTCCTAGAAACTCTGCTTTTAACTGAGTGTGTAGTCATCTGCTGACTCATAATATCATTGTGGCCTTAACTGCAACCTGCAACTGAATTCTTTTATGCTTTATGAGAATTCCATCTTTCTAAAAGTTATGATTTGCAGTTTTATTGAATAGGCTTTTGCTTTCCTGTTTTTCATCCTGACAAATTTCATCTGCTTTTCTATGTGCCATTTGTTGCTTTGTTTTTTTTATTCTTTATTCGTCTCCTCCAATTAAATGATCTGTCCTTCTCATCTATATTTCTACAGATGAAAGTTTTGTAGCTTCTAACTTTGTAAGCAAGCCTAACAGGTTGGGAGAGTTCATAGAGAAGCTTTATGGCTGTGACAGCTGTCTCTGTGAAACAGGGACAGTTTGCTCAGAAAATGGAGAGTGAGAGCATGACAGACTTTTTGTTTCATTTGAGATTTTAGCATAATTTTTGCCCATTCATCTTCTCTAGTCTCCCTTCCTTCTGTTCATTATGCAGAGCTTTGATGTGATCCTGTTAGATTGTATCTACAGTACGCATTAATGTGATTCATACCGTGGTCTGCCTTGGTTGTGGCAATAAAAGTACCCCAATACCTATGATTAATTGTGGTCTCTGAATGGAAAAAGACTGCTGTTTGCAGACGTAAGCTGAGCACTGTTATTATTGCAAGAAGTGGGAGGTGGAAAGGGTTGTAAATATTCTAATTTGCTAACTATGACACGCATATAAAGAAATAGTCTTTTCCTGTGGGAGTGCCTGCTGTCTAAATGTACAAAACACGCATGGGCTGAAAGTCGGGTTTTACGATTGTGACATTTCTTTTGAACATATAAACTTCTTTCCTCCATCCATTTATCTCTTGTGTCACGATTGAAAGAATGTTTCTTGAAAAGTGGCTTGTAAGGAAAATTGCAATGGAGTGGTGATTCACTGCAGAGAAATCATAACGGGTGGCTCTTGGAAGCAGACAGTCATACATGTGTGGTACGCAGTCATCCAGCTTGTTGGGTAAACTGGTCTGTGTAATTCAAAGGAGAATCCTTACAGTTTTTTGTTTCCCATCATTTACCCCTAAAGACTTGTGCTCAGGGGATGGTGGGGAATTTCAGCACTTCTCTAAAGGAAACACTTCCCAAAATTGCAGCTGTAGGGCACCTGTGGATCAGATTTGTACCTCTTTTTAGCTGAATCTGGGAGTGGGCTTCCTGTAGCAGGAAAGGGAAAATTTTGTCTTTGCAATATGAACGTAATGAAAGTCTTGACCCAGTGCCACTAATAGCTGTGCCTTTGGTGCCACTAGTAGCTACACCTTGGGTGACCCAATCTCATGGCACTGCACTTTTAAGTTAGTAGCTCAGCCCCGTCTCCAGGCTGTGAATATGATTTCATTCTTTGCTGAGTAATAGCAGAGAACAAAACTGCTTCATTCATTTCTTCGTGTCACAAAAGCATCTGGTTTCTAGTATTTCTGGTAAATGCATGTTACTGTATTGTTATTATAGGTCGTCTTCTTTGTGGTGTTGCTTCAGGTTTCCTTAGTACCAGCAAGGACTGTTTACTTTTTCTTGGGTGTATGAGATGAGAATTTCAGTGGGGTAAGAGTAATGGCTTTTCATTTCAGTTGTTTGAAACTCATTGGTTACATTGGAAAAAGCCAGTATGATGAGATGTGGGTTATAAAGTATCTTGATAGGCAGCTGAGGGTTATTAGAGGAGGTGAGCAAGAGATAACTAGGATAAAATTCTAAAAGCTATTAATGAAATAGATTTTCTTTTTGAAGTAAATGATTCTTTAAGTATCATATGTACAGAGTTTATCAATGGATGATTAGAAAAAATAATAATCAGAACAGGATGTGCTTTGTTAGTTTTTGTGAATACTTAAAGGATATAGTCTTTGTTCAGGATGCTTTGAGATGCATCCCTCTGGGAAATACTGAAATGTTGTGCATGCATCCTTGCCTGATGGACTTCACTAATGGCCCCACTCCACTCCAGACTGCTGTTTGAGTGAAATGGAGATTTGGCTAATGTTAGGAATCATTTGGTTTCAAAAGTACAGTTTTAGATTTCTGTTACTCTGAACGAGTTGGTTTGTTGATGTCACGAAGCATGTTTGATATCTGACGTATCGTTTTTTTTATGGTGAGACCAAAATTGAACTTAATAATGAGGAAAGCTCAATTGAAGAGGAGTCAAGAAAATCTTCCAAGGATATTTGGAAAGCGATAATGCTTTTTTTTAGTTTTTCTTTTTCTTTTTTTTAATACTACAGCTAGCGTTTGTTTCTCATTTGGTGCTTATTAAATGAACACAGTATCATCTAATATTATCCAAAGCCTTTGTTCATTTCAGTCAATGGATTTACCTAGGCAGTTACAAATATTTTCCACTGGTATATTCAAGGCTTTAAAATGATCTATATGCTTCATTAGTCCACACATTGAAGAAACAGGTTTTTCACACATTAGCTGGAGTCCCTGTGATGTGGTCTGTATGTAGTGTCTGTATGTAGTGGTATGTGGTCTGTATGTAGTGTCTACTTTGAGACAGAAGACGTTCCTGTGTGTTTGCCATACTGAGTACCATAATGATAACTATGATACTCTGCTTGCAGAATTTATTAACAGAAAATGGCTGCAAGTTCATAGTGTAAATGATCTTGATATGGGCAGCCTTCCTTAGTTTCCCACGGAAAAAGAAGTTTTCAGTGAAAAAGGGAAGAAGGGAAAAACAGTGAAAATGGAAAAAAGGTTGTCAAAAGTCCTATAAAAATGACTATTTCCTCTGATTTTGTTTTTCAGTCCACGCTTCCTAGTGGCAGCTGTTTCTGAGTGTATCCTCACTGTGTAAGAGGCATGTGACGCATCTTTCTAGGCAGTGGTCTTGTTTATATCTCCAGCAGTAACTTTCAAATCACAGGAGTGGAAAGCTGGGAGTGATTTCATGGAATCATAGAATGGTTTGGGTTGGAAGGGCCCTTTAGGATCACCTAGTTCCAACTCCCCTGCTATAGGCAGGGACGCCTCCCACTACACCAGGTTGCTCACAGCTTCATCCAGCCTGGCCTTGAATGCCTTCAGGGAGGGGGTCATCCACAACCTCACTGGGCAACTTGTCCCAGTATATCACACCCTCGCAGTAAAGAATTTCTTCCTAATGTCTAGTCTAAATCTACCCATTTCCAGTTTAAAGCCATTCCCCCTTGTCCTATCACTACCTGCCTATCTAAAAAGTCCCTCCCCAGCTTTACTGTAGGCCTCTTCAGGTCCTGGAAGGCTGCTATAAGGCCCCCAGAGCCTTCTCTTTTCCAGGCTGAAGAGCCCCGGCTCTTTCCACCTGTCCTCGTAGCAGAGGCGTTCCATTCTTTGGGTCATTTTTATGTCCCTTTTCTGGACACGCTTTAACTATGTCCTTGTGTTGGGGGCCCTGCAACTGGACACAATACTCCAGGTGTCTCAGAAGAGCGGAGCAGAGGTGCAGAATCACCTCCCTCAACCTGCTGGTCACACTTCTTTTGATGCAACCCAGGACACGGGTGGCCTTATATGATGGAATGATGGCATCGGTGGACAGGGGAAGGGCAGTGGATGTTATCTATCTGGACACAGTCAAAGGGTTGTGATTGATGGTTCTGTGTCAGGGTGGAGGCCGGTCACAAGCCCTCAGGTGTCGGTCTTGGAACCGGTGCTCTTCAACGTCTTCATCAATGGCACAGATGATGGCATTGAGTGCACCCTCAGCAAGTTTGCAGATGATACCAAGCTGAGCGGTGCTGTTGATACACTGGAGAGAAGGGAAGCCATTCAGATGACCTGGACAGGCTGGAGAAGTGGGCCCATGTGAACCTAATGAGGTTCAACAAGGCCAAGTGCAAGGTGTTGCAAAGTTGCTGAGTGTGCACTCGATCCCACTGTCGGTTTCCACTGTCTAGCTTTAGATTACTACTCAGCCCTGATACTGTCATTGTGAGCTACTGGAAAACAGCCTTATTTTCTTGGAGGTGGGTTTTCCTTTGCGTAGTGTAAGTGGTATCATAGCCGTTGTTACTGTGTGGAAATCACTCTTCTACTTTAATTTGAAGCACTGTTAATTTCAAGCTATTCTTTAAGGATGTTGTCATCTTACACTGACTTGTGAAGGACAAATTTTAGCCTGCAATGAACGTAAAATGTTCATGTGAAGAAAACAATCTTAAGAATCTTGTTTTCTGTTGTTTTGTTCTGTCTACTAATTGCTTCCTGACCAGAGACTTCAGAGGTTTTTATAAGTGTTATTTCGTACCCTAGATTCCTAGTGAGTCTTAGAACTGCTCTGCTGTGTGATAATGACTAAGGTGGTAAGTTATTATACATTTTAGTATAACCTGTTTAAAGGATGTGCTGTGAAGAAACTCGGAAAGGGGGATAAGCTGGTCCATCTCACTTGCTTTAATACAATCTTGAAAATGAATTTCAATAGCTGTTTTCAAGCCGGAGATTGACAAATCTGACCCTTCTTAAATTAAAATTCTTAATGACCACTTCTAACTGCCTTAAAAAAAGCAATTTTTCATTGAGATGCTATGCTTTTTTGTCTAAAAGTGTTCTTTGGTAAGATGTCTTCAGAAAGTGTAGTGGATAGCAGCTTTTTTCCTGATTGATCTGGACAAATGATGAAAAATCCTGCTCAGCAAAGACAAAGCAGCTGAGCAGGGAAGCTTGCCTCTCTGGAGTGCTTAGTAAAACTTAAAGAATGTGACTTCTCAGGTTGGTTTTTGTCCTAGTTCTGAAGTACTGGTGTAATTATAGAGCAAAGTGGTTTTCTTGTACTGTCCTCATGCAGGAGTTCACAATAAAAACAATACTTTCATATGTTATTGAAGAGTGTTCCGTTTTTCATTGCATCTTGCAAGAAAAATAAATGTAGTAGTTTAACTTTGTGTGTGAAAGCAAATGTCCAGGTAGAGGTAAGATAAAGTGTAATTAAATTACTCTTGTGATGTTTAGGAAGCCAATAATGGGTACATGAACAAATAATGCAACTTAAATCTGTTTGCCCCTAGTGGCTGGAGAGCTGTGTGGAGGAAAAGGACACGGAGGTGTTAGTCAGCAGCCAGCTGAATATGAGCCAGCAGTGTGCCCAGATGGCCAATGAGACCGGTGGCATCCTGGCTTGTATCAGAAACAGTGCAGACAGCAGGAGCAGGGAGGTAATCATCACTCTGTACTCAGCACTGGTAATGGCACACCTTAAGTACTGTGCTCATTTTTTGGCCCTACAAGAAAGCCATCGAGGCCCTGGAGCATTTCCAGAGTAGGGTAACGGGGCTGTGCTTGGTCTGGAGCACAGGCCTTCTGGGGAGTGGCTGAGGGAACTGGGATTGTTCAGTTTGGAGAAGGCTCGGGGGAAACCTTGTTCTCTACTATGACCTGAAAGGAGCCTCTTGTCCCAAGTAACAGCAAGAGGACAAGAGGCAATGACCTCAAGTTGCTGGGAGTTTTAGGCTGGATATGAGGAAAAATGTTTTTTTTCAGAAAGAGTGGTGAGGCAGTGACACAGGCTGCCCAAGGGGACAGTGGAGTCACCATCTCTGGAGGTGTTCAAGAACCATGGAGATGTGGTACCTAGTGATGTGGTTTAGTGGGCATGGTAGTAGTGATGGATTGATGCTTGGCCTAGATGATCGGAGAGATCTTTTCCATGCTTAACAGTTCTGTGATGTATGGGGGCGAGTGTTTAAGGTGTATAATCTGCAGAAATATCCAGGCTGAGTTGCAGAGAGTTGTCTGACTATTTATGTTGAAAGGTGCTTTTACTTTAGGAAGTAATCTTACTGTTCTTCTTCTTTGTCCCCCTGCCCATGCTCAAATTGTTGTATCTCTGACTCCATAGGTAAGTAACAGACTCCTGCAAAACTCTTGGTTACCTGACAGTAAACACCGTATGATGACCTGAGTAGTTCCTACTTTAGTGTGCCTTTTCAAAAAATGCTAACAGATCTGATAATAACATCACATCAGAAAAACATCACATCAGAAAAAGCTTGAGGAATTTGTTTTCTAAATCTTGGTCCCCTGAAATTAAAAATGAAACAACTCTGTTACGGCAGTAAACTCATGCAGTCTTGCAGTGTTTGTCTAAAAGTAACAAATAATTACAGTTATGTAAATATCATAAAAATTAAATTATATTAGAACTTAATATTGGTCATGTGGCTTAGCTTTTGGTATATATTTATAACACTTGTAAAACTAACCTTACCATCTTTGGCTTGTCATTTATAATGCTTTGGAATTTTGTTTTTCTGGAGAACATAAAGAGAAAAGGAGAAGAAAAGGCTTGTGTATGTCAGCATGTGCAGTAGAATGCCTCTAGTGTGCGTTTCTATTTGTAATTATCTTATTTAATCAGAAATGTTTTGCATTTGTTAAAGAAACAACCTTTTCTGTTTTCATTAGACTTCTCAGGCATGTAGAGTTTCAGCCGGGGAAATGTGCTTTGTTTTGAACTCAGTCAGCAGCCCTTAGAAAAACTGTTTAATTAACTTTTTGCCAATGTCAATATAATTCTATTATCCTCCGAAGGCTGGATGAGCTCCCTCTGGTGGCTCATTTGCATTGAAGTTCTTGGCTTTACTTACGGATCTGTTTACTCAGGCGAACAAGGCTGCTGACCCTATGTATCAGTCAGGCATCAGTTCCTTGTGGGCTTACTTTTTAATTGAAAAACATCAGTAATTTCCTTACATAATGAAACACCAGCATTTAAATTCGCAGCAGTTTCAATTTGTTAGCAAAGGAAATGAAGAGATACTGGGTAACAAAGTAAGCAAATAATACTGAATTTATCTCCTTCAAAGTATAAATTGGGTAGTAGGCAGCGATAATTTAGGAATGGTACTGACTTATGCTGGGTCAGTTTAGTCTTAAATTTATGAAATATTTGGATATTAAAGACAGTTTTTCAAGAATACGAAGTCCATGTTTTAAAAATTATTTAATCCTGTACCTGAACAACAATTAGATGTGAAACGAATCTCAGTTTTAGAACTTATTTAATCTGTTTCATAGCATTAAAGAGAAGCATAATACGTCTCACTTGCATGCAGTTGTTTTAAGATGATGAATCTAGGAGGTTTTGTGGGTCAGAAACACCAGTGAGTTCAAAGTGAATTTTCCACCTCTGTAATGTAAATTTCCACAGGTCTTTTTGAACTCCGTGCTGTTCTAATTTAATGGTGTCCTTATCATAATGGAATGAGTTATCCTCTCTCAGAAGCAGCAGGAGAAGCCTCAAAGCCAGACAACATGCAGGCTGGACATAAGGGTGAAAACTTCCTCATATAGAAGATTTCTTTTATTGAACTGTTTTCAATAAAAGCTGATTATGGAATAGAATATCAAAAACAGAAAGAGAAATGATGGTTTTTGTAATATGAACATTTAGTCAGAGTTAAAACTCTATCCAGGCATTTCTGAAGGAGGACTGGAGGAAGGGGCCACTGCAAAGTGGGAACAGGAGAGAAATGATAATATTTTTAGTTTATAAGAAATAAATATGAAATAAAGGAAGAAATGCAGAATAATAAGCAGTAAGCACCTGTGGGAAGTTGACAAAATACAAAAGGTGTTCTCAATGAATATTCTTTTGAATTTTATTATCTTGCATTTTCTACAAGTCCCTTGAGAATTCCAGTACCTGGAGTTGACAAAGCAGCTAACGCTCAGCAAATATGAAAGATGGTATCTAAAAGTAAACTTTTAATATTCACACAGTTGTCGTATCTAGATTCTCAGGGTCTTCCCATAGTGCACTGGCCCTGTGTCAAGTGATAGCTTTGAATCTTGGCCAGGAACTTAAGTCCAATCTTTCTGAGTTGCACCATTACTTTTGAGGTTGCAGCATTTAACCTAAGACTAAGCTGATGGATTCCACTGATGGCTTCATTTCAGTGTTTCTGTCATAACCATTGTTGACCACTTTCTGAGAGCTAAGCTGAATTACCTTTCACAAGAGTGTCATTAAGAAGTTACCTAATAAAGAACAAAAAGTAGTGCTGTAAGTGGCAATGTCTGTATTTACCCTCTACTCTTTAGTACTTTTAAGTTATTTTTTTCTGTCATAAGCATAACCCAACAACTCAGTGGGCACTTGCCAGACAGCTAGGCTTGTGTGTGCAACTGCACAGCATGATTACATATGGTTACATATAGACAGGTATCTCAAGTTGTCACTATACTCCGTGAAAGTGATAGGCTGTTTAGACAGCTGGCACTTTGGAGAACTTCTGTGCAAGTCTTCCCTTGTTTCCAGTTTCATAGGATTGCTGTGGTGTGATGAGGGAATAGTGTGCTTTGTTTTATTTACGTAAGATAAACTTAGTGCTAACGCTGTATTGGAGTCATCCATTTGAAAGATTTTTGTTTGACAGTACAAATCAGTTATTGTTTTTAATTCAACTATCAAGCAGACACAAAAATAATTGATTTTAAGAGCCAGGGGCAACATCTGATTCAATTTACCATTGTTCTGTCGTTTCATATCTCACTTTCATTAACTCTAACCTGCAGTTGCAGCCTAGGTAAACTTTTTGATACTTTAGTTACAGGGTGCTTACAGAGCATTTTAGAATAGGAAGCATCCCAGAAACGCACGAAGACTGCTGAATGTCTTTTGAGGAGTCTCAAAATTTATGTGCATATTGCTTTTAGTACATTTTTGATGTATTGCTATTAACTGGAAAGATTTCTGCAGAGAGTCCTGTCAATTTTTTGAATACTGTTCCTGTACTGTGTTGCCTTACATTTTACATTATTTTTCATAACCACTGTACGTACTTAAAGAAAAAAATGTAAATGATGAATATATTTGCAAACACAAGCCCTGACAAATAGAAATGTAGGAACCTCTGAAAGGCAAACATCCAGAACTTGTTCCCTGCAAAGCAGCAGAGATGGGACAGTCTCAGCTGCTCCTTTTGATATTAACATTTGGAGTCATATATTTTCTGTGCTGATGTGTGAGAGCAATTGGCAGGCTGTGGTGGTCCTCAGGGAGGTTGGTATGTTATGATATGTTACTGAAGATATGCTGCTTGCAGTGAATGTCATTTGAAGGTGTCTGCCTTTAGCTTAGCAATGCTAGGAGGCAAAGACAAAAGTGAATTTCTTTAGTCCTTAGTTCCCCTTGTTTATGGCCCCGCTCTCTTGTTACTGCTTACTGCCATATACATTTTTATTTCCCTTAGTGTAATCTACAGTGTAATTTGAACTGTTCCTGGTCATAATTGCCGAAGTATAATAAATGAATGCATGCACCTGTTAAAAACCGAAGCCATCTGCAGCCCTTCAGGACCAAAAGCATATAAATCTTTATGAAAGTCATGGGGTACCACCAGTTCTTTAGTGCAAGCACTTACCTGAATTTCTAATGTAAGTTTTCTAAGTGCATTTATGCTCTTGTTCTCAAACTTATTTACAGGAAACTGCACTGATAGAGTAACTTCTGTTTAATTGCTGGAATTCTAACATCAGATATATTTCACCCTGGCAGCAGTCTGCTGCTTTGTTTGCTTCAACAGGCATATGTTAATGATCCAGTCTCTTCTCAGCTGTTCTTTCTTGATTTGCTTTTTGACATTTGTGTTTGCCATTTTCTTCTTTGTTGAAGAAAAAGACCCATGCTTAGTAATGCTGGTAGTGAAATGATGCATAGTAACGTGCAGTGTCATACATACTAGCATAGAAAAAATATCCAATCACATTGATTTGTTTTAATGAATTGCTTCTTTAATACCTTCAGTACACCCGTATTCATACTGCATCAAGTGTTACTTGCCAGCACTTAATTCAGTTATGAACCTAAAGGTGGACTGGAGGGAAAGCTAGGTAGGGGTCTGGTAACATGATGGCTACATTCAAGTCTAGGCATATCAACTCAATATAGGGTTTGAAAAGTGACTTCTGATGAGACTTCTCACAACTATTTGATGTTCTAACTTGCAAAGAAGACAATTTCTATTCACCTTGTTTAAACAACTTCTAAATTGTGCTTTTTATGAGGCTTCACTTGAACAAGAGTTCTACTTGAAGCTCTCATTCCTAAGGCATCTCTGCTGGAAGCCGAACACAGTGTGATGGTTAAGGCATACTAGTCAGACAGCAGAGAAGAACAAGTCTTCCCGTTCATGAAAATCAGAACAATTAAAAATAATCTCCTCAGTTATATTTCACTAAAGATATCTTTCATGTGTGCCCTAATTCCAGGATTAACTTTGCACTGCAGTGGATTTTAACTTCTGTTTTCATTCTTTTTAACTCTGAGGGATGGCAGAAGATCTAAGGCAATTTTTCAATGATCTAAAAATTTCATTTGGTTCTGATGGGATGTAATTTGAAGATGCTGTGAAGCCCAGGGGGTTGGTTTACATTGGTCTTGTTTTGTCTGGTTTTAGATACCTGCTGCCTGCATCCTTAATCTAGGTGATAGAAACTTTTGCTCGTGACAGAACTTCATCCCAGCTGATAGTTATCTAGTGTAGGTATCCACTTCCACAGGTACTGTGATGGCCAGACCTGCTCCTCTGTACCTAGGGTGCAAATGTGGGCCAGACTGAAAGGTACAACAGGTACCCTGCATAAAATTTTCTAATAAAGGTGAGTTTCTTTCTCCTCTCAAAATTTAATGTAAGAGAGAAATTGCTGTTTTGAGGGAGGGGGAACCACACTAATTATTTGTGAGTGAAAGTGGTTTCCTTTCTGTCTCTTTCTTTCTAGTATAACAGTAAATTTTAAACTGATCATACACGTAGAGATGACAGAATTTTGAATTTTCTATAAAACAGAAAAGAAAAATATTCTCTTTGGAGAATGTTATTGGAAATTCATATATTTGTATGGGTTTAGTATGATTACATTCTGGTATGTAAGCTTAATTCATAGGCATGTGCTGATAGAGTGCTGTTAGGCTGTAGACAAGGTTCTTTTTGTTAGATGTGCCTCTTCTGCTAGATTGTCATTTGATGGTTGGACTAGATGATGCTGGTGGTGTTGCTGCTAGATATCAAAACAATAGTCTGTAAGTTTCTACCTTCTCTTACATCTTGCATTCATAGCCAGTGTTTATTTTTTATTAGTTATATGGAGTCTACCGTTCCAACATCTAAGGACTTTTATGTCTATTTTTCTTTAATTCAGCATAACTTTTGACTTAAAGACTGTATAGAGACTTAGTGATTACAGATTCCTTCTCTCCTTGTTCCTTGTGTCACCGAGATTTGACCGTGAGTCACAATTGATCAGATTCTCTTCTTAATCCACTGTAGCACACTTGTGTGAATGAGTATGGTGAGAAGATTGTGATGAAATTAGAAATAAACTGTGTGTGTAGTACTTGCATTCTAGTCTGGTTTTGTCTGATTCTTACAGAATTGAGGGTTTTTTTTGTTTTTTGTTTTTTTTTTGGTTGTTTATAGATGGTGTACCCAGACTGGTCATCGTGGGAAATGAGTGCAAGTTGCCATCTTTTTTCAGAAGACAAGATGTGTGAGGAGCAGCTCTGAGGTCCTTGGGTTTGCTCAGCCCAGAGCAGAGGAGCACAGGGCACATGGGCAGCACTGAGCTCTGCTCTCTGCTGACACTGACAGCAGTGAATGACATGGAGCTGCATCAGGGGAGAATCAGGCTGGGTGATAGGAAGATCATATATGTATTAACATCTGATGCAAAGGCTTTGGATTTTCTGATTCTTTATGGTGTACATGAAGAAGCAGAGAGTTAACACAGAACTGGAGTGTTGAACAGAAAAAATGATCCTGGCCCCAGCTCTGCCATTGACTTTATGATATGCTTTTTGGATATGTCCCATGTCTTCCAACAGCTTTCTTAATCTTGAAGCAGTGGTGATCTTCACGTTTATACACAAAGCGGTTGGCAGCCTGGTTGTTTTGGGCTTGTTTTAACACTCTGGATGAGAGTCTTCTGGGTGGCAAGTAAAATATTTGGCGTACGAACAGTGTGGACAATGTCATGTTAACTTCTTGAAATCTTGATATGGTGAGGGAATGTAATGAATGAAACAGTTTAAGCAGAATGTAAGCATGGATTTTCTCAATAAAGAGGTATATTCCTGCCTCTAGGTCAGATTTATTTTTTCTGTAGCTGTTAATGGCATAGTTAGGTTCATTGTGAGGGAAAGGGGCCACGAGACTTAGTAATTTTAAAAAGAACTAAGCACATCACACCCTTTAAGGTCTTTATTCTGACTAACTCAGAAAGACATAGATGAGATTACAGAGATTACTGGCTAACCTACAAATCTGATTTGAACCTCACGTTTAGATGATTTAAAATGGAGAATTATTGGCAGTATTAAAAGGCAGGTTGACTTTTTAAAACTTTGCTAGATGTGGAAACACACTAACAGAAAGCTCGTTTTGATGCCTCAACATGCGTAGTTTTCAACCAGTGATTTTATCACAGAGGTAGGTGATTAGCATGACAAAGCAGAGCCAGGTTCAAGGATTCTTAATCCACTTGTTCCTCGGAGGGAAGAAAGGAGTTTATCTGTAGCTTTAAAACTTTTTGTTACGCTAAGGAGAAGTTTCATTTACATTATGGTGCAGTTTCAGATTAATAGTTAAACCTTATGAGCCTGGGCTATGACATTTCTTGTTTTTGTATGCTATCAAAGGTACAGTTGCTTTGATAAGTGGGTACTTTTATTTTCTTCCACCCTGATCTTTCATTCCTGTATTTTTATACAGTGCTATGGATTGGATTTCTGATCTCAAATATGTCTTCACTTTTTCTAAAATTAAAACCAGTTTTGTGTGAATTCGAAGTTTTTATCAAGACTAGTTGATATTTTAAGAGGTCCAAATGTTACTTTTTTTTTTCTTTCCTCTTATCTCTTTTTGTAATGCTGCACCTCAGATATTCTGTTCTTCTGTATTTTGAGGGCAGGGGAGGTGGTGAATTGGTTTTTTGGAGGGTTTTGCTTTTTATAACAGAGAGCTGAAGCTGTTGGATGGGTGAAGTTCACGTAAAAGAAGTGTTCAGTGCAGGTGGCCGCTGTAAAGATGCAGGTCTGCCTTTGGCTTGCTTCTGGGGATGTCTCAGGAAAACAAGAGCCCAGCGAAGGGTTAAGATTTTGCTATCAGCTTCGGAAAGGCACATTTGCAATTGCTCCCAGTCTTGTCTTCGTTTTTACACCTCATTCACTCACCGCTGCTCTTCACTTGAAGGCAGATCCTTTGACCTAAGCAGATTATTGTAGACGCATGAAGGACACAGCAAGCTCCCCGTGCTTTTGAAGGAGGAGATTTTGGCTCCAAAATAGGGCACTAAGCTTTTCAGCCTTATGCTGCTTTACCTAGTCAGCACAACTGCGGTGCCTCTGGGTGCTCAGTGGACTCCTGTGGAATCAGATGGGAAACAAAAGCAGAAGTGGCAGCCGCTGCAAATGTGGGAGTCTGTGCCATTAAAGGGAAGCGATCGCTAATAAGGGCCTGCGAGACCTAGGTTTCCTTGGTTTCCATGACAGTTATTAGGTAGCACAGAAATTGAATCGTCTCCCACAATGCTTTTGAGGGCTAGGGGGGAAAGGGGTGCTCTAGGGACATGGCAGAGGAGTTACGACTTGCAGCAACTCATCACTCTGAGAATGTGAAACTCTGGATTATTACACCTTACCGCTTAGCTTGCTGTTTCTTATTTGTCTTTTCAGTTTGCTTTGCTTCACGTTTTTTGAAGAAGACCCTGGCATATGCTGCACAGTTTCTCAAATAATATTTTCCCGTTTTTATTTAGAGCTGAGCTTGGCAAAGCAAGGATATGAACAATTATACAGGTGGGCTGCTCAGGGGGAGTGAAGATATAAGGCATCCAATCAGGTATTGGCAACCTGCAGCACTGTAGAAATGCCCCTCCAACAGATTTCTGTAGTTCCAGCGCGGGAGACTGCCAGCAATGGGAGAAGTTCAATGGGCAGAAACAAAGAGAAGAGCAAGGAAGTCGAGGTAAGAGGGAGGCTTTGCTTTGGTACGGTGGAACAAGTCTGCCTTTTGTAGCCAATGTTTCTGGCTGCTCAGCAGGATGCACTGTGCTGTAGCTTTAGCCAGTGCAAATGATTGCAGCCTGCTTTAGCACGCTGAAGCAAACTCCTCTGAGAACATCTCAGCTTCATGAGCATGCTGGAAGAAAATAAAAGAAGTTGCAAACTGCGTTGGGGAGTGGGGAGGTTTTAACATTTTTATTTCTACGCGTGCAGTCCACTACTGCTGACAGTCATTGTTCCTTAAAGGTTTCAAGAAGCAGTGTTGCTTTATTATGGTTTAGATGAAAAAGCAGCTTTAATAAGATTCTTATCTCCGTTTAAAAACAGCAAAATGCCATGTTGAAGCCTGCCTTTCTGATGTGCAGGTGTTATTCATGGCAAACGTGGGCATGAGCTCAGCAACTTACTCCTTATTATCGCTTAAAAAGCATCAGTGTTTTTTGATTCATAAACATACGAGTGTTCCTTCAATAAGCATTATATGCTGTTGTTCCAATTAAGAAGAAATTGTGGGTTCATATTACATTAATGGTTAAAATTAAAAGCACAGAAAATCGGTGCCATTTTCTAATGGTACTTTTATAGATAGAAATCTCTTTTTCTCTGCATAGATAGACCAAAAAGAATCTTCAACTAAACCAGACATCCCTCCCCACCTCCAAAAAACAAGCAGCCTGTTACTATATGTAGCAGTAGATGTACATAACAGGCATCTGCTGTTTCTTGTCTTTGTTTTTTTTTTTTTTTTTCTTCCCCTGTTGCTGTATGGAAAGCAAAGAACTGTAGGAAAAAAAAAGAAAAGTCGTGTCTTTTAAGTATCATCTGTGTGATAAGGTGGTAAGCTGCTTTCCTGAGTTTTAACTTATTCTGTGGTGTGTTCAGGAAATTAAGTTCGACACGATTGATACTCCTAGCATGTTTGATTGCAGAAAAATATTGGTAAGCTTGCAGACTTTTCATTTAGCATGCCTTTTTTTGCTCAGTATTTGGCTCCTACAAGTTCATGGATTATGGTTATGCTGGTTTTGTTTGAACAGCTATACACATTGTCCTCCTCTGGAAGTAGCCCCAGTTACCTGTTGGTAGTGCTGATATCAGAATGAATCATTTCTAGATATCTCTGTTCTGAAACAGAAAGCTCTTGCTTTGTTGTTGTTGTTTTTTTTTTTTTTTTTTCTTGGTTAATGATTAAGGGTCAGGATTCAAGTGGAAACTGTGCTTTGCATTAAGACCTGACATTTGAAAAGCAGAAGCATAAAACATAGCCTTAAAAATGTATGTAAAAATATAAAACATGCCCGTGGCTTTAAATTGTTAAATTGCATTGTGGTTTTGGCTTCACCATTAGATTCATCTGAGGAATACTTGCAACATGTGTACAGATCAGATAGGTGTGGTAGTTAATTTAGGGTGTGTAGGGGGAATCATGGAGCTTCTGAATGAGAAGAATAATTTCGTATGCCTCTATTCATTTCTTTTCCCCCCTGAGGGCTAGGTTGCATGATTTCATTAATACTTAAATATCTCAGAAAAACAAGAGTCTTTCCTTGAATTTTTGTAATTTGTATAGCAAAAAATAGCTAAATGGCCTGGTTGGTTAAGGTCGTGAAAGTTTTCTTACTTTCAGAAGAAAAATACTAAATACCAAATGAACCCCCAGCTTCCAGTTTGCTAAACTGCCCTCTGCTGGCAGAGCTGCATCCTACTGCACAGATCCATGCTTCTCCCTTATGACTGTCATTTACACAGTGATGGACATGGAAACTCAAGTATTACACTGTTTTTCACATCATGCCTACATCTCAAGTAAGTTATGAAGATAAAGTTTGTTTTGTGGATGTGATCTGGCAGTACATCCCAGGCTTCTTACTGTCCTGAAAGAAATTTCTCAAGCCTGCTTAAGTAGTTTTCTATCCCTGCCTTTCCAGCACGGCAGGGTTCTCACAAAGGGGATCTTTCTTGCTTATACCCAGTGCTTCTTTGTGTTGCTGGGTTTACTGCTTTTCAGTTGCTCTGTGTTCAGGTGATTCACTGATACTGTTTGTGTGAGTACCTGCTCCCTCTGCCTTTCCACTAGTAGGGATCTTGAAGTGACAAAGCTAGAGAAAGAAGCTAAATGATCATCCTAGGGTGGTGAGAGCATCAACGTGTGGAAACCGAAGTATTTTCCAATTGCTAGGATAGCAGTTCTTAGGATTGTGTGCCAACTGCTGTTATTGCTTGGGAATTTTACATGAGATTTCCTTACAACAGTGTTAACTGTGAAGATGTGTTCATCTTCTGCCTCATTACAAAGCTCTCTGCAGAGAATGGCTCACCAGGTTCTCAGTGAATTACATAGATTTAGCTGACTTAAGAACCTCTGTTGCATATGATTCACGATGCAGCTCATTTTACAATGCTCTTCTGTGGTTACAGTTTCTTGCAGACATGCTTTAGATGAAAGTTTTCACGAGGGATCTCACACACTTAACAATGATTGCCAAAGTTTGAGAACGCTAAGTGCAATATTTGTTATGGGCCACTTCATTATTAATTATGGGCCATAGGTGCCTATAATGGAAAAATGATAAAAGTTAGGAGTACCAGCATGATAACGATGGCTAGGGGGAGCTTTTAAAAGTAATCCTTCTGTACTACATCCCTTGCTTGAGAAAAAACTTTTCTGCAGTCAATCCCCGTAATTTTTAGGTGACTTGCCTCCTCAGTAATTACTGAGTTGTAGTTAACAAGCGCTTGTGCAACAGATGTAACTGGGAAGCTTTAAGTGTAGTCTAATGGCAAGGTAGCTTTTTTCCATAATGAAGCACTGCAAATGCTGAAGTGTTTTGTAACTTGTTACAGCAGCACTGCAGTGTAAGTCCGTATGCAATACAATGTGTTTGTTTCAATGGCTCTAGGAAGCCTTAACACTCATTAATGCTAATAGACTTGGCCACAGCGTATAACTGAAGTTGTCTATCTTATTCTTTGTTAATGATGTTGGAAAAGATTGTTGCAGTAAGGAAGACCGAAGTGTAGAATATTGGGTGTATTTGCACCATGATGTAGACTTCTCTGGGATTCAGTACTTAATTCAACTTTATTCAGTATTTGAGAAAAGTCATGGATGTACATCGAAACTTGTGATTATGTTTCTGTGATGGAAGAATACCCACTTTGGTTTCTGTTTTCAGAAGAGTTTGTTAATAAAACTTTTAATCAAAGTGAATTAAGTCAGTGACCTAGAAATCAGGACTCCAAATCTTTTAGTTTTTGAAAATGTTGACTTGATTGCATTGGGACTGCATCAATAAATGTTCCCCATTTTATACTTGTATAACATTTAAACAGTTATTCCGGACCTGATTTTCTTTATTCTGGTAACATAGGCTGAAGAAATGCAGTGTATATATTTCTTGAATAAACCAGATTTGATTTGTTTGTGAGTATACACTGTTTCATAGAACAGCCAGTTTATGTTGTCTTCACAGATGGATTATTATTTTAAGGCAAGATTAAGCACACAAAAAGTTTTCGTACATTAAAAAATTGGGCAGGATAGCTGAGTGAAGTTTAGTGAGCTTATCAAGAAACACTAACTTGGAATTCACAAGGGTCAAAGAACAGCTACCACGACCACTGTGCAAAACATAAGTGTATGCTCAGACTGGCAGTAGTACATTTATAAACTACACAAGTTACACAACCTTTTTACAAAGGATTAACATAATTAATCATGATTAATTAACATAATTATGATTATGATCATATGATTATGATAATTAGCGTGATTTTTTTCTTCTCGTGCCTGCCACATTCCTGTAGTTTAATATATTGTTGTTCTGACAGAGGTGATGATGAACATTTATTTTCCTTCATAGAACTTCATAGTGTGTAATAAAATACAAGGAGGAATTTCCTCCAACATGTATAAAAACTAAGTACTGCTGCATTCATTTGTGAATGTGTCTGCTCGAACATCTTTCTCTTTCCCTGTCAGATCCCCAACCCAATGTTTATCATACCTTAAATGAAATGTAATTCTGCATACTGCACAGCTTTGTGTTATGGAAGAGACACAGGACTTCACTTTCTTTTTCAGCAATCATTCCACATTCTGCCACATTCAAGGCAGAAAGACTGCAACTTTTAAGACCATATTTTAAGACCATAAATATTGTCCAAGTAATACTTAGACGTTTAGGGAGACAGTACAGTGCATTAGATTTGAATCTGCTATTTTTACTGTGATGTTCCTTTAAAAAAAAAAAATCATTTGAATTTGTTTCTCAATTTGATGTATGTCTACTTATTGTGAAGGTTGCTTTTTTTTTTTTTTTTGGAAACATCTTCTTTTCTAGTCAGAAATCAAGCTGAAACCTAATGGTGATTTCTAATGCCACAGTAGAGTAGCTGCTAACATTTACTTTAAATGCCAGACTAGAGGTAAAGCTAATATTTTCCCTGGAGCTTATAAATAGGTTAAGAGATATTGCCATGATTTTGAGGGAAAGATGGTAGCCCAATGTTCTTAATGGGAATACATTTTTTTAATATGTACTCTCATGTGATACTTGCTTAACTTTAAGCAGATGTAATGACAGATCACATTTTTAAAGACGTTTTCTTGTGTGCTACAAGAAAGTACTTACACATCCCTATGAAATAATTTTCATGGCAATTGTGAAGCACAGAGGTTTTTGATTCTTGAAACCTGTCTATAATTGGGGAAAAATATTATAGTTTCACACGTCTACCTTTTGTTTTATTGCCTTATAACCTAAAGTCAGGCAACTCATTGGATTTTTTAGATAGGGAGGCACAGTATTTAGTGTAGTTAAATTTGTGAATGGCTTTGATCACTTTATCAGAATGTAAAATCAGAATGATTTGCCAAAATGTCACTGATATCAGTGCTAATAAGAGATATTTTTGTTCATTTTCTTTTTTGCATGTCTTGAGGACACAGAATAAATGTCTCATAATTCCAGGAAATTAACAAAATAATTTTTATTACAAATAACAGATGTTTGTGTTTTTGGTGACGATTGTCTTGCATTCTGCTCTTTAATTTTCATGATTATAATTTAACAGTTGAATAGTTACAGTCATCAATTACCTAACATACAGAAATGCTGTTACAGGAAGAGTGAGGAGGTTTGTTTTCAAGTATAGCTGTGTCTAAAGCACCATGGAATTTTAGGAGATTTAATTTTCATACAACCAGAGATGTTGAGGAAGATGGGGAGGCAGGGGTTGAACTCCAGCATATGAATTTGCTTACTGACACACGCTTTGACACACGTTGCTTTTTTCTCCCGTGTTTGAATACAACGCACGTGATGTTGTTAAATGCTATGTATGACAAAATCTCTGACCATGTGTATGTCAGTGTTTTGTGGTATTCTCAAAAGGCATAGGGTCTTATTCTTCTTTTCTTGACGTGACCACTGTTTGGACAACCATACTCTGCTTGCATGGAAATCCACCTGTATCTGCAGCTATAAGACACTTAATGCTCGCTGGTGACGTTTTTCTGTAATGCTGTGATGATAAAACGTTGCTGTTTTAATAGATTGCAATGTTCCCAAAAGGTATAGCTGTAAGTCTACCTGTGAGGTCCTTAAGATGCTTTAAAAAAGAAATTAGCTGGGTCTTCTGAATCCTGTTCAGGAACTGTTATTACTTTGAACTGGCAGTTTCATGACGGTGGGAGAAAAGGGAAGTGTTACTTAGCACAAGCTAGCTTTGTTCTACTAATTTGGGATCCTTTTATCTTTTTTTAATTTCTTGTGAATAAAACCCATTCTTTTTGTTATCAGTAAGAAATTAGGAGTTTTCTTGGTGTGCTTTTATTAGCTTACTGTAACAAACTGCCCATTCTTTACAGGCTGCTCTTCCTGATTAGATTACATAAATGGTACTGATTGCATAGTATGATTGTCAGGCATTTTATGAAAAGAAGATGGTAAAAGCATATTTCAGCAACTTGAGTTGCTGTGTATCGACTGTGTGTCAGATAGCAGTATTGATTTTAAAATTGGCCTTCTCACTGATAAAGGATTTGAAGCTTAAGATTTCGTATCTTTGTAACTTGCTTCCTGTACATTTATGGACAGTGCTTAGGATCTGCTGACACATGTGTTCTGGTGCTGATGAATTTTGTCTGTAAGAAAGTTTGATGTTCACAGTTCTTTTTATCTTTGAAATTCCTAGTTCCGATAAATTGGAAATTCAAGGCAGTGTGAGTGCACTTTCCCACTCCTACTCAAAAATTGTTTTGAGTTCAGTATAGTTAGGCTTCAGTTTTCATTTCAATTGGATTTCCTTCTAACATTACTTTGAGATTTTATGAAGGAAGCATTTGCCATATTAAAAAGTTAATGCAATTTTTTCCCTTCTAAATAGTTGTTTATTTCTTTGTTTGTTTTAAAGAAATAAATACAACCAAACCAACCAAATAAAAAAAAAAAAACAAAAAAAACTGACAACATTTCCTATTAGCCATTGTTGTCCTGTCTTCAAATATAACCTCCCATTCATTTGAGTTTTATGACTGGCTTAGATGCTGAATTATGTTGAAGTAGTGATTGTGATTGAGACAGTTTACTGAACTGATTCTAGTTCCTAGACCTGAATGGAGTTATCTGGAACTGGAAACAAATCAGCAAGCAAAAGCACTGATAATTTGCTCCAGGTACCAATCATACTGACTCGTATTATGAGCTGTTGCAGATGATGCAATTCAAACAAAAGTTATCTGGGATAGGGCTTAGTCATCAATAAAGCCTGTGTTCCAAGACTCCTTTGAGAGAAATACTCTCAAATCTAAAGAGCATTTTAGCACACAGCTCTTGTGGTCACATATAGCCACAAAAACTTGTTCTCATGAAAGACAACTCAGTGATGGGGAAATCCAGATGAATTCAATTATTCATTTAGTTAAGGAACATCAGGCGGGCTGAGAGATTGTGAGTGTACTCCCACCTTAGCAAAACTTGTGATGCCAGTGCTACATGTATATCCATTTTGTCTAAGTCTTGCTATCTGAACAAATTTGACCAGCTATACAGTCTTGAGCTCAAGTAAGCATAGGAAGATGAGACTTAAAGCAATACAGTTACAACAGTAATGAGAAAAATGTCTCTTAGAACAAATAGATGAGTTGTCTGGATCTGTATTGTACAGCATTGTCATGCTGAAACATTTCAAAGCAGTTACAGTGTAATACCTCCTTGATTTTGAAGTTTCGTTTCTCTTATTTGATTTGTTCTCTTGTCGCATCCTTGATTTTAAAAACAAACAAAAAACAACCCGTACATGCTATTTATGGTCATTTTTCTCAGAAACTCTGATGTTCTGCAGAACTTGAAAAGGAGACTTCTCCAGTCTATTCTGTACCATTACTGAAGCAACCTGTTGCACTGCGTTCACTCGTTTGTAGGACAGAAAGAAGATACATATAACGTTTCATCATCTTGTTACCTGTTAAAGTTCTCAGCAAGAAACCTTCATATCAGTGCAGGACTTACATTTCAAGAACCTGCACCAGGTGAGGTTCAGCTTGGATGTTAGGAAAAATTTCTTCTCAGAAAGAACGGTATATTACAGGCTGCCTAGAGAAGTGGTGGAGTTACTGTCCTTGGGGATTTTCAAGAAAATAGGTAGATAGATAGGAGGCCACAGCAAACATAGAGATGGTACTGCTGTGAGCTCAGCCTAAGGGCATGCCTTGCCTAAAATGTACTTAGAGTCTCATCAGTGGGTAATCCCTGTAAGCCAGTGTCTGCAGGTAGCACTGTCTGGCCCTCCTAAACTGCAATGGATTACTTGAGTCTTTGCTGGACCTTGTTAAAAAGTCTGCTCCAATTTAAAAAAAAAAAAAAAAAACACATATACAAAAGCTTTTATATATATGCATATGTTCACAGATTGCATTATCAAGCTAATTGCAAGACAGTAGATTTTTCAGAGAAATGTGACATTGTTTCTTAGTAACACTGCCCCAAGAATGAGCTTAATGTTCTTTACTCTGAGACTTCATAATCTAAGCATCTGTTATCAGTAATGCTGGATGGAAAATTCTGAATTCATTTGAGGTTTTAACATAGAATTTGCTATTCTTTTGCGTCGTCGTAGTCCAGGTGTTGTGGGAGAAATACATCAGAATTGATTTTTATTTCTGAAGATGATTTTATCCTTATTGTCAAATACTTTGTGAAATACCTAAGGATAATTATTCTGCTATCTCACTATTTGTATTTGCAGTACAGAGCACAAGTAGACAAGTGGCACACTTGTTTCTATAGAATTCTGACATAGTGCCCATTCTGAAAAATATGATTAGCCTAGAGTGACCTGCTAAGCTCATTTTTTCCTGAACTTAGGTAGGTCCCCAGGTACTCAGAACCTAGTGAGTCTGCACCTAGAGGTGTGTTCACTTTTGGGCTTCTCCTGCAAGAAAGGGTATCGAGGCCCTGGAGCCCATCCAGAGAAGGGTAATATGTCTGTGAAGGGTCTGGAGCACAAGTTTTATGGGGAGTGACTGAGGGAGCTGGGATTATTTAGTCTGGAAATGAGAAGGCTCAGGGGAGACCTTACCATTTGCTACAACGACCTGAATGGAAGTTGTGGCAAGGTGGGGGTTGGCCTTTTTGTTCAGCTAAATAGTGATTGGACAAGAGGAAATGGCCTTAAGTTGTGCTAGGGGAGATTGAGGTTGGGTATTAGAAGGAATTTCTACTCAGAAAGAGTGGTGATGCATTGGAACAAGCTGTACAGGAGAACAGTGGAGTCACCATCCTTGAGCTGTTTAAGGAAAGGGGAGATGAAGTCATGGTTTAGTGGGAGGTGAATGGTTGGACTGGATGATTCTAGAGGTCTTTTCCAACCTTATGATTCTATATTTCATTTATCTTTCACTTTCTGGCATAGGAGCACTTGCAACTGGATAAAATTGGAGAAATGAGTGTTAAACGCACTCTTTAAAAACAACAAAACAACTTGTTGATGTTCTAACTCCTCTATGAAGCAATTAGTCAATGTGTTCTTACCTTTGAAATCAAATATTGAGATTGTAGAACAGATTGTATGTATCATTACGTTGCTACTAAAGAACATTCTGGTGACACTAAAAACTACTAATGTAACAACTCATGGAAATACAAGTGATGTTGTGTGGCATAGTAGGGTGACAAGTTTCTCAACTCCAGTGCCAATACTTATTCCTGCTTTTATGCTACTTTAGCTCAATGAGGAAGAACTCAGAGCGTTTCCTCAGCATTGCCGTGAGTTGCTGCAGAGATGCTTATTGCTGAGTACTGCTTCAGATGTCATTTAATGAGGTAGACTCACTTACTGACCTTCCTATAATTAAGAAAGAAAGGTAAACTTTCGTGGTGGTTGGGCTCTTTTTTTCTTATTTTTGCATTTTGTTCTGTGTACTGAGGGCTTTTTACTTAGTCCATAGATGTGCTTTTCTTCTGTAATCTAGAAAGCATTTTTGAAACCATAAACAGTTATTTGAAAAAAACCAAAACACAACATAATCCTCAACAACAGAATGTTGTTGTTAGTCTGCAGCAAGCTAACCTTCTGAAAGCTTGAGTTCACTTTGGAGATAGTTACCATGAGGAAAAAATACATTTTCTAGGGCCTGCAGGGAAGTTACAGTGCAAAGTTTCTTTTCCTGTTTTTCCTGTCATCTTACCAGTTGTTCAACCCTCCAAATTACTGATTAGGAACACTGAAAGCTAAGAATACTTTAAGGAAGAAAATATCACAGAAAAGAAATACAGATTTTTTGGAGGTTTCCTAGCTCAGCTTACTTTGGCAGGCTTCAGTGAATTCTCTAACTGTGGAAGTGTTCACTACTCCATTCACTGTCTCTTTTGAGGGCATGATAGCTTGAACTAGGAAGGGAATGTGCCATGGAATAGATTTGGGACTGACTAAACTGATCTAATGCAGTGCTGATCATTTGTGTGCCGTAGAAGAGATGGATATAATAAACATTTAAATGCTAGCAGGTGTTTCTGGTGGTTTCAGCTATCTTTTTTGGGATAGGTACAAAAAAAATTGAAGTGCAAATCCCTCAGCAGGAAAGAATCATAAGCATTCAATAGATGTTTTTAGGTTAAAGGTATATGAATATAAACACGAAAATATATTTAAAAGATAGATGAGTATGCCTAATATTGGATGTTAATGCTTATGTTGCTGGTTTTCTGATCCATCATGTGTTTTGGCTGGGTGCTAGTTAATTTCAGATGAGGGAATTTAAGAAATCTATGAGGAGTCGCACATTTTTTATCTTTCTAGATTTGAATCCTAGTTGATATTTTAACTAAACTTATCTTAGCTGAAGGTAGACTGAGATTTTCTTCCTGAGTAGGAAGGTTAAGGAGTTGTGTTGGGTTGTAAGGGGCAGGTCTGTATAGTACTTCAGCTTCTGATCTGCAGATACCGAGATACCCAAATCCCCTAAGGTAATCTTTTGACTTCTCATTCTATCTAAACTTTTCTTTTTAATGTTTTTTTTTCGTATTTTTTTCCTCCTACTTTTTTCCTCTAATGGGTTTTGGCTGCTTTACATTGTTGATATCTTAACTTCATCTAACACGACCAATCATTCCAGGTTATTGAGTAACATGTAAAGTGCTTGGGCTGTAAAATGAGTTCTGTAAAAAATGTTAAGTCTCTTCTCTGCGGAGAATTTCTTTTTGGCGTGGCATATAGAATGCTTCTCTATCTGAGCTTCTTGCAGGGTCTTGTCCTTTATGATAATCCAGAGAGTTTTAGTTTATGCCTCCATGCAGCTACCTAGTGATAAAACTCTAAATTTTAACAAATTGAGGCTATCAGAGATTAAATAAAAGCACCTGTAATCATTGGTCTGTACAAATACTCTTGTGAGTGACATAGAGGATGAGAAATTCTGAGAAATTTGAACCAATCCTGCCCAAGTTCACTACAACTTGTGATTTGAAAAGCAAAAAACAAAAAGGCTTTGGAAAAACTGGGGAACACTGATTGTTTCAGGGTTAAAGGACACGTTCTGCTTTGTGCACGAAACAATATGGTCCTTCTACCAGATGTCCTCATAAAGTTAGTCATAATTCATATGCTGTTAAGGCCACCAAAAAACACATTATGAAACATTGGCCTTCACTTCTGCACCTGAAAATAATATGTCTAACGAGCTATTATTTGTCATGCATGTAAAATTGTGGGTATAAAAACAGCAGAGCGTGTCATAATGAAACTCAATTCTAAACACTTTGAGCGCATGAAAAATGTGCCATAAAATTCATCTTACACAAAAGGAAATAAATGCATAGGCAATAAAGAAGTGCAGCCAAATTGCCTGTGATTTTAAATGTGTTCTTTTTTCTACAAAATAACAAAAGGTATAAAGTAAAAAGCTTTCCAAAAATTCCCCCTCTGGTGTGCTAAGCAGCTGATAGAAGTGTTACCCCTTGACATCAGTGGCCATACTGATCATGTATTACTGTGAGTTTGTACAACTTTTATCACATTTGGGAGTAAAAATTTGTGGCTTGAAGGTACCAGGCAAGTGAAATGTGTGTGTATATGCCTGCAAGTCCCAAAGTCTGACTTGAGTGCACGGAAGCCTATGCCATGTATAGTAATTATCTAACATAATTACTTTTTCACGCTATCATGGACATTCGAACGTATTTCTGCAATTACAATTACCTTTTTTTTTCTTTAAATATAAAACTGCAGTTTCAAGTAAGTGTGAATTTGTGTATAACAAACAATAACTCATCAAATAATTAAGAACAGATCAAAAAGCCCTATTTCCAACAAAAAATGTTGAAGCTTGTGATGAAACATTTTAGTATACCTGCTTTATTTTTACCCAGGGCATGTGGAATTGATGTGTGGGAAATTATTTTGAAAGATTTAAATCAAATTATTACATTTTGCTCATTCTGCTTATGTGTTGTGGCTGCTTAAAGCCTGTACCTTATTTCCTATTTAGCTTTCAGAAATGAAACTTCCTAATATCTAACGTGCTCCTACTTTTCAGCTCTGGAGTAAGAGGTTCAGGGACAGAAAAAAAAGCATATATTAAAGCTGAAATACTATGAGCTGTTAAATGCAGAGATGAAATACAGCATGCAGTGTTATATTTGCAGAACAGCAAATAGTACTTATGATCAAATGATGTTTTCTGACTGCACTGCTCTAATTGAGAAACCTATACACTTGAAATGGGAATAAAGTTCTCTGTATCATTGATCATCGCTCTTGATGGTCCAGTCCAGCTCCCTTTTCTCAGGAGGATAATTTAAAATGAGATGAGCTGAGTGGACTCTCTTCAGCACTTTTTATTGCTGTTGAATGTAGGTGGTAACGTAGGGGTTATGGGGTTACCCATTACTTGGGTAACTACTTTCTGGCCTTCAGTCACAAATTCGTTACAAGGATATAAAGCCACAGAACAGGATAAACTTTCTAATTTAATGATTTGGGCAGGCTTCCCAACTGTTAGCTATGTTATCTGTGGCAATTGTTTGTTTTTTGGGCATGTTAGCTACTTGGCAGACAAGTATAGTTCAGACCCTGTGTTTTCTGAGAAGTGCCTTCAGGTGAGTGTTATCCTATGTATACAGGTATGTGAATGTATTTATTCCTTTTAAAGAAGGTTGGCAACAGGAACAAATCCATTTCAACAATATCTACTATTACTGATGCTCAACACTTCCCATTTTGAAGACATTTTTAGCTGCTTATGATTTTGTTGGTCATTAAATGTTTGCCCTAAGTGCTCCGTGCTTTCCATAACACCTTCTGAATACACCTTAAAAACTTTCATCTTGCTCTGCAGAGTTTGTTATTCAAAAGCTTTAAACTTGTTTTGCTTCCAATATGCAAAAGACTGTCATGCTGTTTAACAGTAAACAATAAAAATATATTTGGATAGGTACACAAGCAAAATTTAGAGCCCCAGTAAACTCAGGAAAACACATTTGGCAGTCTGCTACAAGTTTCATTATATTGCACTGGGAATGTAATACTGTAATCCTTGCATCAGTTCCTTTTCATGAGTCAAAATCACAATAAACAAAAAGAGAGCATGCAGTATCGCGTGAGATACTAGTAGAAGGCTTTAAATCTTTAAGTTAGATAGGATGAAACTTTCTAACCAGATTAGACTTCTATACAAAACGTACAGTTTCTTAAATCCCCTCAGTCCTTTTTCAGTGTATCGAATGACAATATAATGTTGATACTGCAAACGTTTTCACCATGCTCCTCTGTTCGTAATTGCTATACCTGGAATGACACCAAGAAGTACAAGCAGTTCTTGCTGAGAAACAGTGGAAACAGATGACGAATGATGAAAAAGATGATAGAACAAAACAACCAATTTATGGAAAGTGGATCCGTTATGGCAGTCCATACAATTTTATTTATCGTAGTTTTAATAAAATCCATTTTTTTCTGCTTATGTCTGAACATGCACTTGTGAAGATCTGAAGCACTTATATTAAACACAGGTTTAGAGAATTTATTTGTAAGGATTTCTACTTTTCTATTTAACATTGGATTAAAAGGACTAAGAACCAGGACCAACAAAAAGGACCAACAAAACTTCACTGTTGAAAAAATATAATACAGATGAGAAAAGTGAGAGTATCAAGATGGCCAGGCCCAGAGAGTGGTGGTAAATGGAGTCACATCCAGCTATGTGGTGACCAGTAATGAGTGGTATTCCCCAGGAGTTGGTATCGGGGCCTGTTCTCTTCAATGTCTTTATTGATGACCTGGATGAGGACATTGAGTGCACCCTCAGAAAGTTTGCAGGTGACACCAAGCTAGAAGTGTCAATCTGCCTGGGGGTAGGAAGGACCTTCAGAGGGATCTGGACAGGTTGGATCACTGGGCTGAGGCCAGTAAGGTGAAGTTCAACAAGGCCAAGTGCTGGGCCCTGTACTTAGGTCACAAAAATCCCATGTTGGATGTTAGGAAATACTTCTCTGAGAGAGTGGTTGGGTGCTGGAATGGGCTGCCCAAGGAGGTGGTGGAGTCACTGACCCTGGAGGTGTACAATTAACATTTAGGAGTTGTTTCTAAGGGACATGGTTTAGAGGGAAATGTTGATAGGTTGGACTGGATGTTCTTGTAGGTCTCTTCCAACCCTGGTGGTTCTATGATTCTAAGTTCAAGAACGTCACTTCCCCTCACAAAATATTGAAGTCCTATTGGAACTTATAAAAGTTGAATCATAATTAGTTGTTTAAAAAATAATTAATCTTAACGTAATTTACAAGATTCCCATCTTTCTCCATATGCAGAAAGCAGTAAATGTTTTGAGATCAACATCCCTGGGAGCCACTGGCAGCAGCAGCTTGTTCATTCCCCCATGGATGAGCAGCATGGTGTTACTGAAAACGTTATCTGAAATGAGGCTGTTTTCAATAGATCCTAGAGCATCAGAATAAGCAATAAGTAGAAATAGGAAACAAACATTATTTTCTGTTTTCTAGTTAATTTCAATGTGAATTGCTATTTGTAATCCACAATACTCATTTTCTCAATAATATCCAAGTTTCTAATTATTATTAATACACTATTATTGCTGTATTATTATTAACAGCAAGTGTAACAGCTTTTTGTTAACAAGTTTTTAGTTGTTCCTGAAGCTTTGCTGCTTGTTAATTATGATTGGACATGTTCCACCTGCTATAGGACCAAATTCCCTATGTCACTGTTGCTTGTAACATAGCAGTTCAGTTTTTTGCTCCAAATAAGGTAAATGGAGCTTTGGCTCTTTGTGATGTGCAGTAAATGTGGTATGAAGTAAGAGAGCAGAAAATGCATGTAAAGCTATTGCAGAGTTCTGCTTCTGCAACCTGCCCAGGATCACCAAAGCCTAGACTTTGAAAGCTCAAAGTTTGAGTCATAGCTGGTTTCTGGACTGCAGCCAGCACAGCTGCTTTACTGCCTTATATTCAGAATGTGATGTGACCCCATAATCTGTACGTGAATTAAGATGACAGAATAGCAAACCAATAGCAAGAATAAACTGGGTCTGCAGTAGTGAAGATAACAAAGGTATTGTTTAACTTAGTATTGCTAAGTTATTGCATCCCATTTTCAGGAACCGACTGTAGTTAGGCTCTTGTAGATCAAAATATCTTGGTGCCCAAACTGATCTGATGCAGGTTTAGGTACTGAATCTCTTCAAAAGTCTTGAGTTTGAGGCACAGCCATAGAAATTTAGAGCTGTTTCCTATAGTAGTTAAAGGGGCAAATCCTATTTCTGTTTTACTTTTTAGAAAACAATGAAGTGCATTTGATGGAGATGTTCTACAGGCTTAACATTGCTCTTCATGTTTGCTAGAATTTGGCAACCAGAGAGCAGGAATAGAGGTAATTATTTCAAGAAAGACTAATGTTTATCAGGATACTAAGTTCTTAAGGTTATTCTAACATAAATTTTTTTTTATTTGTTGAAAAAGTAACTTGGAATGTAGACTTTGTATTGAAGGAGCATACTGAGGGGATTTTATAAGCTGGAAAAACAGTAAGAACCTGTTTTAATTGGCCAGTGGTAGCATATTTCCAAGAAACTAGATTAGGTGTAATTGTCTTGGGAGGTTAAGCAACCCTCTTATCCCCATTAGTGTACTTACATAATACACATTTTAATACCATCTCACAGTAAGACTACTGGTAAACCATATGAGGTATGCAGATTCCTGGTGTTGTCTTTTCTTGGTAAAAGTCTCAGAAGAGTTATCACATTTCCTGGAAATACGGTTTATTTCCTTGCCCTCTTTTTGATGTAGCCTATTACAAACAGTTGTAATTTTCCCACTGGCTTAGCCTCATGTATTTGGTTATTCTAAATGAAGGGAAAAGGTACTGTGATTATCTGGGGTTTTTTTTGGTCTCTTGGAAAAGGGTTGCTCAGCTAATTAATATATGTTCAATCTGCTGGTAGAAATCAGAAGTAGGAAAAGAAGAAACGTGATTTCAGGAATTTTTCTGTAGGGAAGTAAAGTGAGATTTGGGGCAAATATATAAGAAAATTAATTGTGTCTCTAAGTTTGCTAGTAAGGAATGTTTATAGATATAGAGTCTTAAAAGAATTGAACAGGTAACACGAGTTAACAAAAGTATTTCTTAAATAAGTGCATTATTTCTTCATTTTGTCTAATTTTAGTTTAAATTCAGTGTAACTACATGCTGGCAAAACTCTTGCATTTAATTCTAGGTTATGACTTCTAAGAAAACTACTGTGTGGTTTTTTGGGTTTTTTTGGTTCTTTTTTCCCCAAAAGAAGGGGTCAAATATTGCAGTGGGTCAGTGTTCTCTCTGTTTGGAGGTACTGCATTTATTGCTTCAGAATGCAATACTTTTGTGTGTGTTTGAAGCTCCCAGAATATATATTAAATAAACCTTTTGGGACACCACTACAAGGAATTTGTTTGAAAGCTTCTTCCTTTAATTTCTTTCTTTACTTTGTTTTTACAACATATATTTCAGGAAGAAAAGTTCTGTTTTGGTTAGTAGTTCATCCTTTCCTTAGGGGAGAAAGACATTTTCCAACCACGGTTAGATAAGAAAAAATGTAAAACATGAGGGTTTGGGTTCTTTTGAAGGATGAGAATAAGATATCAAAGATACAAGGCAGTCTATTTCTGATGTTTTTGACAAATAAGATGAATTATTTCTGGTGGACTGCATTTTTAAAGAAGAGGGATGTATTAAATGAAAGTACTGTGTGAGGTCTTACAAAGACTTCTTACCAAAGACTTTTTGAATAACAAACTTGTGTTTTTGAGTAGTTTATTTGGAGCTACATGCTTTGCTTTGTGTTTGAGTGAATAAAATACACAGCGATCATAGTAATAATAATTTTATTTCTTTTGTCACTATTCATGACTGTGAAAACAACATAGAATTCTTATATTTGTTTTTTTTTACACAGTAATTTATTGCTATTTCACTGATCTCTTATTCTGTCACCAGACTGTAAACTCATGTAGAGTGACACCAGGTTTTTTATTCGAAGTTCCTTATTTTTTATTCCTGTTCATTACTTTCATTTGCATGTTAAAACAGAAGGTGACACACAGCAATAGTTTTGATTCTATTCTTTGTGTGCAGTTAGTATTGCTTTACAAAATTCCAGGCACTTTCATCTGTGTGAGAAACAGTAGAATTGCAAAGCTATGAAGAGAGAATACTGTGGGTTTTTTGGATGATACGTGAGAAGACAGGAGCTGATTTTCAAATCTTAGGCAGATTGGCAGCGTTTGCTTTTGGTAAAGTTGTAGTATTCAACATTTCACAGCAAACACTGAAAAAGAAATTCTGAGATCACACCATCATTTTTTACTCTTGCTCATTAGAAACAAATTGCAATACAACTAAATTCTGTACTACTTAACTGTTTAATTTATGTTGCTTAACTGGGCAGCTTCACTGCCACCTGAATGGCTCCAGTAATGGAATATGACAAGATGAGAAAGTAAGAGTATTTTAAAATACCACTCTCGCTGTGGAATTGGCTTGCTGCTGTCAGTGCTCCGAATTCAAAACCAGACTGCAAGTTGCAGGGTGAGTTACAGATCCTATTTTCAGCAGTGTTCATCTACTGCTGTGAGAGTATTAAATAAGTCCTGTAATGGAGAGTGATAGACACACCGTGGAAGGTATCCACATGGGGACCACCACCTGAAAAATGACGTGCTTTTTCATTGTTGGATCAGTCATTTTTCTGTATCTCCCCTCCTCTCCATGCCTTACAGAATGTTAGGTAACACATCTTCGCATAGAACTTGCTGTAAATTTTACCAGTCTATTGAAGTGCTCTTGATTTTAAAAGGATTTTCCTTACAAAAGTGTTTATACTTTTGTTAAAACTGCCAGAAAAAAGAAAACAGGTTTCCCTTAAGCTCTGATAGTTTTTCCTGCTCCCACCTCTTATCGCACTGTATATTGACATAAGCATTGTACTTGCATCTCATTACTCTTTGCCATTGTCTTGTGTCCACCCCAGTGCTTTATGTTGCTTTACTCCCAGAGCATATGGAGCATAATCACAAGCAGAAGAACACAGCATATGCAGTAAGGAAGGAGGTATATATGATCAAATATACATTTGATCATATATACTGTTCCCAATTCCTTTAAAGCTGGGCCTCTTGGCAAAGTATTTGTTTGCCAGGCCAGATTTCAACTTGTTCTTCATTTCAAATTGAAGTTTCTCTCCTGTGAAGAACTGCTTTCCTGCTGAATCTCACCCTCCTTCTGTTGGCTTTGAATTTGTCAAAAAATATGCCACAAGAAACTGTGCTTCATTCTTTTATGTTTTTAAAACCAAAAGGGTTTCATGAGAAAGAGCTACCTGCAGACATTTAGTATCAGCTGAAAAGTTAAACGTTTCAAATATTCAAAACTGCCTTCAAAAACGAGGCATTTACAATGAAGTATATTCTAAATTATAGCTTCAGCTAATAGCCTTGTCATGATACTGTTCAAATCATCACACAAGAGGTGTTACACGTTAATTTGTTTAAATTAGTGTAGGTGGATAGGTTGTTGATTTCTGATGGTAACACTTGAGGTTGATGCTTTTAAAATTTAGAATGCTCTGCCATCTACTATGTGTTTGGTTCTCACTCTTTAATAAGGAGAGATTTGTCGTTCTTTAGGCTTGCTAAGTCCTAGGTTACAGCAGAGAGAATATGGAAGTCCTTACAGAGAATAGTGTTCATGCAATGTTAGTTTTGTCCCATTTCCATACAAGTTCCTTTGACTTTTTTAACCTGAGTTACTCAAACACAATTTTGTACTTTGTTAGAAATCTTTAACTCTTCAAATGCCATTCAAATGAGGCAATGAGCAGTGATTTATTAATTGCATGACGTGCAGGAAAAGTAGATTTTCTATAAAAATCAGTTATCCATTTTCATTATTCGATCAAATAAATCTCAAGCAGAAAAGTGAGGTAAGGAAAATGTGTCAAGTGAGAGGCCATCAAGATGTCCTATTCATTTCTAAATGATGTTACCAGAAGTCCTAATTTACACAAAGATGAACATAACAGTACCACCCTAGTAAACATTTTGCTTTTTTTTTTTTTAATAAAAAATGAGCTGAAATCAAATATAGCAACAAGGGAAGGTATATTTATATGGGCATATTAGTCCATTTAGGAGACACGATCTGATCCTCAGAAGACTGTGATGTATGGCACTGTTTGATTATTTAAAAAAAACACAATTGTAACATTGGGAACTCTTTCAGAAATCAGTGATATTTCCCCCCTCCTTTCCCCACCCTCTGCCCCTCCATTTTTATTTTCCCAATACAAAACTCTAAAGTTGCTGGAAAAAAATTCCTCATATTAAGAATTTCTTTAAATGTTATTGATGCTAGAGACTAATCAGCTTGATTATTGACTTTATTTTTTTCTACTAAGCAGAGAAATTTCTTGACAAACTGTTGATTTTTTTTTTTTAAATTTGTTTTATTTATTTCTGGAGCAGATGTTTGTTTTCTGTGTGAGACATAAATTGCGGGATGTGGTAGAGGTGATGAAGTTTACACTTTCCGTAGCCTTCAGAAGTTGTTGTAAAATAGCACCAGCTGTGTTCCCATGGGCTTATCACTAAAATGCCCTGCTCACACGTACGTGATCCTTGAAATTCTGGGAATGACAGATTTCATTGAGTCAATTCTGAAACCAAATAGTACGGATTTGCTTAATTAGGCGAAACATAATCTTGAAATATGAGATTTTTACTTTTTTTCAAACTCTTAGAAATCCTTCTTAAATGCCTAAGCCCATATGTTCTTCATGCTGTGCAAAACTGTTCAGAGGGAACAAAGCCAATTAAAACTTCAGATATCAAGTGAAACTAGATAGCTGAGCAAGACGCATGGTTCCATGGGTTTGCATGAAGGATTTCAGTCTGTAGCCAAGGACTTGTGGGCGTCGAAAACCAGCAGACTTTTTTTTTTTCTGTTGGCTACTGGAGAATTCCTGGCAGTTCAGGTAGGATGTGGCAGTGCTGCAATGCAGGATGGACAGAGCAGACACTCTGCTTTGGGGATGTGGCAGCGTGAACCTTGTGCGAAGCCATGATCTGCTACTGCAAGTCTGGCAGCCCCTTGCAGGCTTTGTGAATGATGTCCAGGACTGCTTTGACCTCCTGAATGTGTTAGGAATGGAAAGGTAGGAATGTTACCGTGAGGCAGATTTCTTTCTACTCTATTATAGTGTGGAATAATGCGTGTTGCAGAGGAGAAAAACAGAATGACGCTGTGTATCTGTGAAAGACTTCACAAATAATGCTCGTGGATGTCACACAATGAATGCTCTAATAATAACAAAAATCTTGTTAAAAGGTAAATATTTATATATATATTTTTTTCGAGTAAAAGAGCAAAAGTGAGAGAATAGTTGAGGGAAGACTTTTTCCTTCCTAATTCTGGCTGCATGCATGGCAGTGAGGATTGCTCATTGCATAAATCCTGCAGGAGTACCTGTTAGAAGCATCTTCCCTTGAAAGGGGCATGGTAGTAAGAAGAGGTGGAAACCTGTATTTCACAAGAATCAAAGCTGGAAAAAAAAAAAAAAAAAAAAGAAAAATTGTGAGATAATACATGTTCAGGGCATAAAGGGAGCTGACATGAAGAATTTTCCTGTTCACTCCAACTGATTCAGACAGGAATGCTTGAATGTTTTTTCACAAAATTTGCCAGTGCTTTTGGTGGGGAATTGATTTTGCTCAGGTGTGATGTGGCTCCAGCTGGCTTTGTTAGCAGACCTTTACAGGCTGTGGGTCCTGGCTTTTTGCAAGTCCCTTCGATGCAGATTTGCTTACCATCCATTTTACTTCTGACCTGCTTCTTGTCTTGTAACCCACGCAGCTGCAGCCATCCTGTGCCTCAACAAAAGGAAGTGCTGGGAATGGGGCTGCCGTGAGGATGGCTCTGTGACAGCATCTGACATGCAGGTGGTTCAACACCTGTGCGATCAGCGACGTGTGGATGATGAAGGCCTTTTTGTGCATTTGTTAATGCTACAGTCAAAGCTATGATGAAATAGGCTGGTTTTCTTTTTCTATGTTTTGTGCGTTTTTTAGTGTTTTTTTTTTTCAGTTTTTTGTTTGATTTGTCAACTTCAGTGACTGCCTTCAAGCAACACTTAGTAACAAGCAACACTTAGTAATTTGTAGAATTGAGTGATCACAGTGGAAAACCTTGGGGCTATACTCTTTTCACAGTAGCAATAGTTCCTGTATTTCTGTGCACTGTTGCACACCTATGATATCTTTGCAACACAAAGCTTTGCAAGTTGGTTGTGAATAGTTGCTTAACCATCTTTTTCAGAAAACAACGATCTAAAGAATGTGTCTCCAACATTTTGGCTGACTAGGGCCTCAGTGAGTTGAAGAGGAATTGTCTTGGGTATACGTGTTCTCTGAAAGTAATGCCTCCTGTTTATTTCCATGCAACAACACCAGATACAAAGAGCACAACAACACTATTGGACAGAGCACATTCTCAACTACAGAACAACATTTTTTCAATGCATTCGCCACCATGAGCTGTGCATTTTCACCGGTGATGAACAAGAGCCTGCATGCCGCACTTGTTTGCTCTCCATCAGTTGTCAGCAAATGTTAATGAAAGTCAATGGGTGCCATTTTTTCTGCATGGAGGAACTCAGTTACGCACCTTTCCTTAAAAGCACTTCCATGTCAGACACCACTTTGCTGCCATTTGTCTTATGGCAGCAAAATATAATAGAACATTGGTGGGAAGGTTCAACCCCTGCTGCCATAACCCACCATTGTCTGCCTCTGATACTGTGGGCTAGCAAAACAAGATAGGAGATGTTACTTTCAGAGCAGCCCTTGTAAAATATATGATATTGTTAATATATAAGAAACAAAGCATTTTAATTTGTAATATTATTTTCTTAAGCTTAGTCGTTGAAAATAGTTTTTCACAAATATACATAGTGCCAAAAAGTGATGACATGATGACAAGTGAAGAGAGGGGTTTTTGTCTCTGGTTAGGAGAGAGATCGTGAAAGTTTGGATAAGAGACAGAATCCAATTTTTTAGTTGAATATCTAATTGGATCTCTATACATTCTTTTTAAAAATTTGCAGGTCGTGTATTTATATTTATATCAGCTGAAAAATAGCGTCGCTAACATAAATTGATGATTTCGTGAGATCTTGAAACCTATTCTCAAACCCCTTCATCAAAAGAGAAGGCACGGCTGCATATTGTTCACTGTTCAGAAGTCTGTGTTAAGCCAACGCACCAAAATGCATACAGTTATTTGCCATCACTTGAGTCAGCACTGCTCAGCGTTGCCCTCCCTGTGCCCTGGGTTCAGTTGATGCTGATGGTTTGGATGTTGTCAAGTTGTTGGATACTCTCAAGTGAGCCTATCTCAAATGTTTAAAGCCAATCAAAGTAAATCTGCTGTTAACCTGAGATTCTGCCCTGTAAAACACAGTAATCACAGTTTACAGTCTTAATGTATGCTTGTTGCAAACTAAGCTTTGTAGTTTAAATATTTAGATACACTGGATCTAAAGAGTTGCAATAAGCATATGTGTGAAATTTAGATTTGTAACAACAATAGCTCTGTTATGACTTACTGTAAAATGCTTTTAGCATAATGATTCCCTTAGCAACATGTAGTTCATCAATTCTGAATATATGATAAGTTCAGAATGTGCTAGAGAGGTGTCTGGAGATAACTGTGGGGTGTTTCTGTAAGTAGCTTAAAAATTTTGAGAAGATCCTATTAGATTTCCCTCCAAGGACAACTGTTCTTAACCTAATAGTCACAAAACAGAAATAAATAGAAACAGTGAAGAAAAACCTCCTTGGGGCACTGTTACTGGGAATAAGAATCTTCCTATTTCACCTGTTACCTATCAAGCAACCTTGATTTGGTTTCAGCTTCTTGACACAAATTAGAAGATTGAGCAGCTGCTTCATTTTCAGAAGAATATTTGACATATTTATCTTCTGCTTGATGAATGGAGAGATGAGTTATTCTGTAAAGCAGAGTCTGAGCGATGAGTCTAAACTATTAGCAGGGAATTTTAATTGATGCCATGCTGAGAATGCTGCGGGTTGTCTACTGGTAGTTCTTAACTTGAGAGAAAAAGGTTTTAATTTTGGGGCACATAATTCCTACTCCTGTTTGCAATTTGTTTCTAAAGGGAGGGACGAAAACCAGTGAGCATGAGATATTTCCTATTTTGGTGAGTGTATTTAGTTCTACTGCCATATGGTTTTTATTGTAAGCCTGTGATAGCTTTCTGCTGATCTGATAAATTGCCTAGACTGATTAGTGGTTGTCAGTAAAGTGTGTCTATATAGTGTTGTCTTAACATCTAATTAGATGTATATAACCAGCATCCTCTGACATTACTGTGTTAACTGTAATGCAGAAGACTAATTAGTAAACTCCCATAGTGTTTAAGGGGTGTGCCTGACATTCTTGTCAGTACATTTTGATTATTTTGCCAGTTTTTGCATATGAAAGATCCACGTTGTAGCATGCTGAGAAGATTCCATACCCTATTCATATTGCAGGACTAGTTCTCCATTTTTTTTGTTTCATTTAAAATGTGGCAGCAGTTAGGAGTAAAGAAAATGTGTAATTTTCACACTCCTGGTACCATGCCACTTCAGACATGATTCTTGGTGTTGTTTCTATTTCAGGCTACTTTTATCACTTATTATAACTTAAAGGACTATATGGTGCCTTCTGTAGCAGAGCTTCTGCACCACTCAAAAACAAATGTGAGTTGGCATCCTCATTCTGTGCTGCTCCTTTAGTGGGTTTTGTACTTGGTGGATAAGTAACTTTCTGGAATGAGATTTTGCATATATGAAAATAACTCGGATATGTTTCTTTCTGTTCTCTTGGGGAACTTGCATTTAAATGTCACTTGAAAAAAAAAAAAACTAAAGCAAAAATAAAAGCTGTACCTGTGTTGCTTGATAAAGTGATCATAGGTATCGGATAGAATTATATTCTTAGTGCAAATACATTTTCTATTTTTGTGTGTTCCAGTTTCTTTTAGTTTAGGAAACTCAGAGGAGAGCAATCTTCCTTTTTTTTCTTGGAGTTTTCTAAAATGAGCACTTCAGTAGCAATAACAAGCAAGCCTGTGTGTAATTATTTTTACCTTTGCTTTTCCCCTCAAGACTTCTCCAAATCCTCCTTATTTTTGTGGGTGCCTGGCCTGCAGTTAAATACAACTCTTACTTTCAAAATTAGTTTCTCCCTGTTTGGATTTGTGAATAAGTGTTACAGCTGAATGTAGGCCACCTACCTATATGTGCTTTCGTATTTCTCTCTTTTCCATTATTTCTTGTTTCCTGGGGCAAACTTGATTTCTATACTCTATACATAGAAGGGGTCTTTAGTCAAGTCCTATCTGTTGAGCTTGTGCTTAGCAAGTATATTCTCCTGCATTTGAGAAAGGGAGAATGGAATGACATTGGCAAGGTGTATTCGTTCCCATTATTTAGTTTAGACTTAGAGCATGACATGTGTTTTGAAATTGTGAACAAGTATCCTGGTCATGTAGTAAAAAGTGGTTTTTTCAAATGATGGTGGCTTGTAGATTAGCTTTTTTGAATGTTTGGTAAATTTTGTGATGTGTTGGTTATAACAGGTTGCCAGAATTTTGTTCTTGAACTTTTTATGAACTCTTTTTATGAACTCTTCCAACAAGAATTCCTAGTTAAATATATTCTTCTGGATATTAACATGTTATATATCTTCTGGATATTAAAACATTAGTGCCATTAGCAAGGAAGGATGCTCACTTACTTTAAGCAAGCCTTCTTGATCAGAGATTTCCTAAATAAACAGTTTAAAAGAGAAGAAACATCCAAGTACTACAAATGCTATTAAACATTACAGGAATAAAAATGTGTGAATGCAGTGTAAAATATGTAAACGTCCAAATGAATAAAGTTAGCCTTCAAATAACTGCACAGCTTGATAAAGGAGACATAGCCTATGGGTCAGCTCAATAAGCTGCTTGATACTGAAGTATTTCACTGATTAAGAGTACACTGATTGGTACGGATTGCAGAAAAAGAGACTGCAAGTAAGGAGGGAGCAGTTTCGGAAAAAAACAAAAATAGTGCATTGGAAAAGCAGTCATTACTGCCACACTGTGTAAGTGAACAGTTCTGCCTGTCTAGACTGTGGAAGGCTCTGCGTCCAGATCTTGTGGAATCAAAAATACAGTTATTCTCGACAAGGAACTGAATGCAGGTGATGAATGGTGTAAGGTATCTGTGGAAAGCTAATATTTACCTCTGTTGCATCTCAGCTTATAGGGACCATGGGAAAACAAATCATTCAAAATGATGGAGTGCTCAGGCATTATGGGGTAAGGGCCCATTAAATACAGATAGCTTATTATTAAATGACACTGCAGAGCTTACTCAGGCCGGCGGTGAGCTGATTTGGGACCCCACGTGACTGCTTAAGGAAGTCTCCCACTGCTGAGAAGTGGTTCCTGCGAGGGCAAGGCTTATGGCTTAGCCATGGAGTTAAACAGCTTTTAGAGCAGCCTTTGTTGCAGGATGGCTCTGTGTTACATAGCTGGACCAGGTCACATCCAAAGCTGCCAGCAACATCTCTGGCACCACGCTATGCTGCATACCTTTGTCTCAGCCTCAGCATTCAGCACAGTGCAATCATATTGTTTAGTAGCACGTTTGGAGGAAGTTGTAACTGCAAGGTGGTATATATATCAGTGGGTTGTGAGAGTTACGGATCAGACCTACAGAGTGGTGAGGTGCTGGAACAGCTGCCCAGAGAGGCTGTGGATGCCCCATCCCTGGAGGTGTTCAAGGCCAGGTTGGATGGGGCCCTGGGCAGCCTGGTCTAGTATTAAATGTGGAGGTTGGTGGCCCTGCATGTGGCAGAGGGTTGGAGATTCATGATCCTTGAGGTCCCTTCCAACCCTGGCCATTCTGTGATTCTGATTCTGTGACCTGGGTGACACAGGATGGGACACTGCAGCCGTGGGTACTGCAGCTATAACTGCAAATCGTGCCTTGTTTGCATTTTATGAGGGCTGCTCCAAAAGTAATGCCTTCTGTTTTATTCTGTTAGCTCACCATATCAGAGGCGGATGTTGGTTGTGCAGCTGAACCTTTTGTTAACGTTTTGTCACTGTGTGACAGGTGGCAGCAGAGAGAGTCTGACAAAATGGTGTCTGACATGGAAGTGCTTTTAAGGAAAGGTGCGTAACTGAGTTCCTCCATGCAGAAAAAGTGGCACCCGTTGACATTTGCTGACGACTGGTGGAGACCAAACAGCAGATGTGAGCACACTGAGCACACTGGTGGGAGGTGTATTTCAGCAGTGGTGACAGCAGTATAAAAGACAAGCCATGTTCTGCATGGCCACGCAGATTTTGTACATCACTGGTGAAAATGCACAGCTCATGATGGTGAATACATTGAAAAACTGGTGTTTTGTAATTGAGAATGTGCTCTGTCAAATAGTGTTGTTGTGCTCTTTGTATGTGGTGTTGTTTCCATGGAAATAAACAGGAGATTTCCATGGAAATAAACTTTCAGATTGACCTATGTATAAAGAAGCAAAATAAGTATTCTGTATGGAAAACAATTAGTAAGTCATGATGGTCTTGTATGATAATGTCTTTGGTTTTGTTCTGCTGTCAGTTCATTAGTCATTTGCCTTCATAGTCCTTGAGATAATTCTATAAAAACTTTATTGCTGTATTGGTTTCTGGTTGTGTTTAACTTACTATTTTTAATCATAGAATCATAGAATCATAGAATCACAAGGTTGGAAATGACCTATAAGATCATCTAGTCCAACCGTCTTCACACTGCCACTGCTACCACAAGCACTAAACCAGATCTCGCAGCTCCTCGTCCAGACGCCTCTTGAACACTGCCAGAGATGGCGACTCCACCACCTCCCTTGGCAGGCCGTTCCAGTGTCTGACCACCCTCTGAGAGAAGGAGTTCTTCCTTAAGTCTAACCTAAACCTCTTCTGATACAACTTGTGGCCATTGCCCTGAGTCCTGTTCGTTGCCTGGGAGAAGAGGCCAAACCCCTCTTCTCCACAACCTCCCTTCAGGAAGTTGTAGAGAGCAATGAAGTCTCCCCTGAGCCTCCTCTTCTCCAGACTGAACAATCCCAGCTCCCTCAGCCGCTCCTCATAGGACTTGTGCTCCAGACCCCTCACCAGTTTCGTTGCCCTTCTCTGGACACGCTCCAGGGCCTCAGTGTCTTTCCTGTAGTGAGGGGCCCAAAACTGAACACAGTACTCGAGGTGCAGCCTCACCAATGCTGAGTACAGGGGATGATTACCTCCCTGCTCCTGCTGGCCACACTATTTCTAATGCAGGCCAGGATGCCGTTGGCCCTCTTGGCCACCTAGGCACACTGTCGGCTCATGTTCAGCCGAGCATCAACCAACACCCCCAGGTCCCTTTCCTCTTCGCAATCATCCAGCCGCTCGCCCCCAAGCCGCTGCATGGGGTTGTTGTGGCCAAAGTGCAGGACCCGGCACTTGGCCTTGTTGAACCTCATCCCGTTCACCTCAGCCCAGCGATCCAGCTTATCTAAGTCCCTCTGAAGGGCCTCCCTACCCTCAGGCAGATCCACACCACCTCCCAGCTTGGTGTCATCTGCAAACTTACTGAGGGTACACTCAATGCCCTCATCTAGGTCATCAATAAAGATATTAAACAAGATGGGCCCCAGTACCAACCCCTGGGGGACACCACTTGAAACAGGTCGCCAGCTGGACTTCACTCCATTAACCACCACCCGTTGAGCACGGCCCTCCAGCCAGTTTCTTACCCAAAGCAGTGTGTACCTGTCCAGGCCACGGGCAGACAGTTTCCCCAGAAGAAGCCTGTGAGAGACCATGTCAAAGGCTTTGCTGAAGTCTGGGTAGACTATATCAACAGCCTTTTCTTCATCTACCAGTCTGGTCACCCAGTCATAGAAGGTTGGTCAAGCACAACCTGCCTTTCATGAACCCGTGCTGGCTGGGCTTGATCCCCTGGTCACCATGCACATGCCGTGCGATCTCCCCCAAGATGATTTGCTCCATTACTTTCCCTGGTACTGAGGTCAGGCTGACAGGCCTATAGTTCCCCAGATTCTCCTTACGGCCCTTCTTGAAGATGGGAGTCACATCAGCAAGCCTTCAATCCTCTGGGACCTCTCCAGTTAACCAGGAGCGCTGACAGATGGCCTAGAGTGGCTCAGCAATCACCCCGCTAGCTCCCTCAGCACCCGAGGGTGCAGCCATCCGGTCCCATGGACTTGTGACAGTCCAGATGGAAGAGGAGCTCTCTGACTGTCTCCACCTGAATCGCTGGGGGTGCTTCCTGAGTAGCGTCCCAGACTTCCAGATCAGGGCATAAAATGCCCAGAGGATAACTGGTTTGGCTAAAGGCAGATGTAAAGAAGGCACTGAGGACCTCAGCCTTCTCCTTGTCCTCAGTGATCACATTCCTTGCTGCATCAAGTAAAGGATGAAAATTGTCCTTGGTTCTTCTTTTGCTGTTGATATATTTATAAAAGGATTTTTTATTGTCTTTTACTGCAGTGGCCAATCTGAGTTCAAGTTGGGCTTTTGCCTTCCTAACTTCCTCCCTGCATACCTTAGCAACTTCCTTGTAATCTCCCCAACTAGCCTGTCCTTTCTTCCAGAGGACGTAGACTCTCTTTTTCTCCCTGAGTCTCAACAGCAGTTCCCGGCTCATCCACACCGGTCGCCTATCCCTGCGGCTTGCCTTACGGCACTCAGGGACAGCCTGTTCTTGTGCCTTTAAGATTTCCGTCTCGAGGAGCGTCCAGGCGTCCTGGACCCCTTTACCCTTAAGAAGTGACTCCCAAGGGAATACATTGGGCTTGTAAGAACTTTACTCCTGCTTACCTACCAATACAAATTTTTAGCTATTTTGTGACTAATGAATAGTCATGAAATAGTTACTTTGAATGCTAGTTGATAGCAAATTCAGACACCTCAGGAAACTGAAATAAAGCTATTTTCTAAAAACTACAGAATTTTCTGAAGTTAAAAGGTGCAATTTGGTGCTCTTTTGGAAGTTATTTATTAGAACACTAATTAAAGTTTAGTTCATAGAATCACTGAATGGCCTGGGTCATCTAGTTTCACCCTCCCTGCCATGGGCAGGGTCACCATCCACTGGAGCACGCTGCCCAGAGTTGGATAATTATAAGTTGTATCGTTTATAATAAAGAAAATCCTGCAAAATATTTTGAGGAAGGCTTATGTTCTTATCAAGGATCAACTGGTTATACTGACCAAAATAAGAACCAAATTATATTTGATGAAAAGTTGCAAACAGAGCCACTGAAGGCAGAAAACTTGGATTCCTTCTTAACAACGATGAAACCATTAAATATTCATTACCACTAAACTAACTGAAATATACTGTTGCAAGTAGTCCTTTTTCATACCATTAGGTTTGTTCTTCTAACACCTCCCACCACTTCTGATTTATGTTATGAAGATCATCGCTTAGGATCTGATCTCTTCTAGATGAAACCATAGCAGATGGCCTCTTCAGGGTTTTTCAGGGTAAACGGATTCCAGTTATTTAAGTTATAAATAATTACTGGCCTAATGCTGCAGTTACTGGTAACAGCTTGAATAACTATTCCCTCATATAAATACATTCTACATTATCCTAAAAGTGAATAGTTTTTCGAATTTCCATAAACTAAACAGAAAGGCAGGCATTAGACTGAAGGCCTGTGTTAAAATTAGGACTCGAGGAGCTATAATAATACTTTATTTTAATAGAGCTCTAATTAGACAATAGTTATTGGAAACAATCTTGTTTGTCTGGCAGCTGTCAAAAAGTAAATTGGTAACAAAAGAAAAAAAAAGTATGAGGTAGCCCTTCTAGTTTTTATGGTTTTGTGGTTAGCTTAGTGAAATAAAAGTGTTTTGATGAATAAATAAATAAATCCACAGAGAGGCCAGAAGATTGGATAAATATCAGCATAGTTCTCTAAACTGAAATTAGTGGAATTCTCAAGGGTGTCCTCAAATAGTTTGAAACTAAGCCTGAACTTAATCTATTTTAAGCTTTGTAAAAAATGGAGCAAAATTTAAAAGCCTATTTTATGTGACAGAAATACCATTTTGAAGTGTTTTCTTACTATGTGACAATTAATGAGTAAATATTTAGTGGTAATGTTTTTATACTGTGGTTGTTTGATAAATAAATAATGCGCAAAAAAAGTAAAAAGAAAATGGAATCTTTAAATGAAATACTTATTGCAGTGCTTTTAATTAAAAATTATTGACAACAATATCTAGCCACGTTCTCTATCCTTATAGAATCAGCAGAGTACACATTCAGGGAGTAGGCTGGCTGTAATGGGTTTAATTATTATTCTCAAATTTTTATTTAAACAGTGTTTGATTTCATCATGTTTCTTAATAGCATGTGAACCAACTAGAACAGCACTGAATTTCTCACAAGTATTTCTGCCAGTTTAATTGGGGTGCTGTGATTGCCGTCCTGTCGTTCCAGTGTCAATCACCCTAAAAGAGATTCTGAAAAATTAAAATAATCTGTAATTAGGTAAGAATGATATTGAGACCCAGCGTTGATAAAGTAACAATGGCCTTCTGATATAGCCAATGATAAGAGCAATAGCATCTAAACAGTCAACGTCTTTAATTCCAGCACTGATGACCTTCATCTGCTTCAGGTGCAGTATGACAGGCCTGTCACAGAAACAGTAACCAAACTGGTCACAAGAATGAGGATTCCATATTTAGGATTGTCAGAGAAAGATGGTTTATGACTGCATAAAAAATAGTATTTGACAGGACAACTGCCATTAAAAATACATTTCTGACTAAGAGGAGATGCTTCTCCTTTTGGACCAGCTGTGGTCCAAAGTAACATGTGTAGTTGGACACTTAATGAAATATGATTTTTCCTTTCCTTAAAAATCCATTTAAATTCAGTATCCATTGCCCATCATTTGAAACAGTGGTGTTTAGTGGTTTAATTATGCTTTTCTGACCTCTAACCTTTATTGGACTGAAAAACCGTACATTTCTGTCATTGTTTTTTAAGTCAGTCATGGTCTGCCTTATTCAAGGTGGTTTTTATCTCTTAAGCACTCTTATGTGATAAGCACTCTTCTCTAAATAAACTGTATGGAAGAGCTTTGGGATATAGACTTGTCCTTTTACATATGCAGAAACAAAAAGTCCTTTAAAGATCTATCTTAGCCTCCTATGCCTCGTGTGTTTGGATGACTGCACACATAACTGTTATTTCGTGGAATCATAGAAAATCCCCAGCTGGAAGGAACCCATAAGGATCATTACTCCACACAGCATGTCCCAAAAATCAGACTGTATGACTGAGAGTGTTGTCCAGACGTTTCAGCAAGCTCGAGGCCATGACAGCTGCTCTGAGGAACCTGTTCCAGGGCCTGACCACCCTCTGATGAAGAACTGTTTCCTGATATACAACCAGACCTTCCCCTGACACAGCTCCATGCTGTCTCCTCGTGCTCTGTGGCTGCCACCAGAGAATAGAGCTTAGCACTACCTCTCCATGCCCCTCAGAATGAGCTGCAGGCCACGATGAGGCCTCCCTTCAGCCTACTTTTTAACTAAGGGGCCTCAGCTGCTCCACATACTTTGTCCCCTCTTTGCAGCCCTTCTTTGGACATTCAGTAATAGTTCTGTGTCTTTTCTGTACATGCCCAAAACTGCACACAGTGTTCAAGGTGGAGCCACACCAGCTCAGAGCAGAGCAGGACGATCCCTTCCCTTGCCCGACTGGCAGTGCTGTGTTTTATGCATCCCAGGGTATGGTTGGCCTTCCTGTCTCCTTGAGCACACTGCTGACTCATGTTCAATTTGTTGTCAGCTAAATCCCTCAAATCCCTTTCAGCGGGGCTGGTCCTCCAGCATGTCACCTCTGGGTCTGTACGCATAGCCAGGATCGCTCCTTCCCAAGCGCAGAATCTGGCACTTGTTGTTGTTCAGCTTCACATGGTTGGTGGTTGCTCAGCTCTCTAGTCTAGTTCACTCTGCAAGGTCCCTTCACCCTTGACAGAGTCAAGCAACTTTTTCCAGTTTAGCATCATCAGCAAACTCTCTAAACACCTTCTAGTTCTACATCCAAGTTATTTATGAGAACATAGAAGAGTATTAGCCCTAAAATGGAGCTATGGAGATCCCCTCTAGTGACCAAGCATGTAACCCCATTTACTATAAGCCTTTGGGTCCAATTTGTCAGCCAATTATTCTCTCATCACACTATGTTTTTGTAGAGCTGTATGCTGGACATTTTATCCAGAAGGGTATTTTGTGACACAGCACTGAAAGCTTTACTGCAATCCAAAAAGATAACAGTTGATGCTTTACTTTCTGGATTTTCTGAATGCTGTGCTTACTGCTGATCCTATGACTCCTCCGAAGAATGTCCATCTGCCAAGCACTCAGCATGGTTTTAACACATGCACTTCTCAGTCGTGCCTTTAGGGTTGATTTGAAGCTTTGGCTTAAGCAGCTTGGCAATTGCATGTAGTTAAATATATGCAAACTCACAAAGCGAAAACATCTTATTTGTTCTTGTTCTCAAAACTATGATTTTTTTTCAAGGCTCTTTTTTTTTCTTTGTGCTTGGGAGTCAGATGCGTCTTGAATTTCATGCAGGGATCTTGAGGAAGGATAAGACAGCCTTTTGTCATTCACCTGTAGACAGAAACATGCAAGGAGTGCATACTGTTGCTTTGATTTTGAAATCTCTGAAGAGAATGGTGACAACTAACTTTTCTCGAACAAAGCATTCCTAAGAGTTATTGTAAGCAAGAACCTGTAGAAAAAATAATGTTGTATTAAATTAAGGCACAGAGGTTGCTTATTAAAGTTTCAAACAACGAATAAAATCGAACTCTGCATAGGAAAATACAAACTTGGCAACATATACACATGTAAAGATGTTTTATGTAGTATACTTAGCCATAAATACTGTCTGCTTCTTCTAACATGTTGACATTCTCTTGCAATCTTCACACATGCAAAGAGGTAGAATTATAATGCTGAGAACAGACCAAGAAAAACACCGTTGCAGTTTCTCTAAAGAGCCTTGAGTGATTTAAAAATGCTTTCAGCCACACTCAAAAGGTGTTTTTCTTTATGCCAGAAAGCGTATGTGGACTATGGAAACAAACATTCCAACGTTTTTAGATCTTTACAAAACCAACAGCTTTCTTTGAAAGCCTTTAAAGATTTCTTGACACTGCTTGGATGTAGTGGTTGTATAGTGGATAGTTGAAGGAATTTTACCTGCAATAATATTTATGGGTGTATTTGCATATTAAATTGATTTTATTTTTAATGATCAACTGTTTTGAGTAATACATGATGTTTGAATCCTTTATTATGACAGATTCAGGATCTTGAAAGGCTAGGAAAACTAAAATTGTGGCAGTACGTAACAAAAAGTAGTAAGCTTTGGATTACTCCAAGTTAGAAATGATATTGTCACTTATGATAAGGGGAAATTAAAACAGTCACTTTCTAGCCACTGAGAAAACACATTTAAAAATTTAACAATATGCTAACTGACCACAGACTTAAATAAAAATGTAATTTAAACTAGTTCTGGAAAACTATATAATCTTAGATTAAGGCATCTACCCTAGAGATGAGAGTTGATTCTGTGGTTATATTTTTGAAGAACTGCTGAAGTGAGGCATTTTTAAGCATGGCTAAGTTACGCCAAAGCTTTGTTTTTTGTCATTACAGATAGGAATACAGATGGGGTCTAATTGTGTCCTTTACTCTTCATGTAGTGCTGAAATCTGTCATTAAGAAAAATGAGAACATTTGAATTCAGAGTCTTGCATCTGCTTGGTTCAGAAGAGTTTGACTGTGTTTATGCAGTAGCTATACAAGAACACTGGGACCAGTAGACTTTAATTGGTACCATCTTTCTGGGGGTCACTTGAATTATTTCTGGGCTTGTGCTAGTTGTTTTTTTTTTTCTTCTGCTGAATTATATTGAACTAGAATACAGCATTGGGATGGTTACATATATTGTAATATGATTTATAAAAAACAAGTAACTTTTAAGCTTGAATTTGAGCTTCTTATGTCCAAAAACACAGACTTAGTCATTATGCTGTTAAACTGTGGTTACACTGAATTGTTCTTGCTATACACAGCAGTTGTAGGATAATATTGACTAGTTGGTTAAGTAGAGCCTATGGCTCCCTTGTGATACAAAAGCAGTACAAGCTCCTGGAGCTTTCCAATGCCTCCAGACCATGAATTTGCATTTCCATTCAAATCAGGATAATTGATTGGAAGTCACAGCTTGATAAGACTCAAACAAGCAATACACAGCGAACAACAGGGACTGTGTTTTTCTTGCCAGAGCTCCGCAATTGAAGGCTATTTGCATTTAAATATTCCTGCAGCTCTGCTCCTGGAATATTTTGCTGATATGCCAAGTCATGCAGTGTGTTAAGGCACAGGACAAATACCATTACTTTGTTGCTCTTTGGACTCTTCAAACACAGAGAACAAAACAGTTTAGCTTCGGTAAAGAATAGAATGTTTTGTGCTTGATTAAATTCTGGTTGATGAAAATTGCTAGATCCTGGTAAACACTGGAAAAAGCATGAACATCTTATGTCCTTCATCTTAATTCAGCCTTTGTTGAGGCCTTTGTTACCTGAATCTAATTGTATTCATGCTAAGTTTGCCATTTCTTTTCCCTTGTAAGATTAATGAACTGTTTTATTTCATGTAACCAGTTAGTTGCTAGTAAATCATCCGTAACTAAACCTCTACCGAATCTCTAATTCTCTTTGTCCTTTTTCTTGCCAGAATTCTAAGTAAAAATTGTTTCCCCGAGGAAATATGTATAAAGTAATTCATAGGAACTGAATTAAGATATTTTTTCGGGCAATTTATTTGCGATAGTTGTTCTTCAGTTGAATAAGGAAATGCGAAATCCTTTCAATTGCAGTCTTTATGGTTGTAGACATCAGTTTGACTTGTCAAGGCAAAAGCAAGATTTGCAACTGCTTTGAGTAATTCAGTGTCCTCAGAGGAACTGGGATAGGGCTGTGGATTTAGTGAGAGGATTCCCTATCTTCGCAACTGAAGGCAACAAATGAGGGTTTTAATGATCTTTTATTGAGGCGTGATGTTAGTGGTAGCCTTTAGAATGGTCTCCTTGCATATCCGTGGAATAAGGCTTTGCTGCAGGTGGGCTGCATGCACTGCTGCCAGACATCCACTTCTCACTACAGCTGTGGCTCACGTAGACACTGTGAGCTCTGAACTAACATCTGTTTTAAACAGGTTGTAAAATTTCCAAGAGCTTAGACTTCTTGCCAGCTGACATCATAGAGGAGCAAATTGTTAAAATGTGGTAGACTTGTCTCAGCTGTGTAGAAACTCATAACGGCTTCAAGTAGTTACCTTTGTCATAACTGAACTACAGCTGTTGTTTAGGGTTTATGCTGCTTTGTCAGTTTTAAGTACTAGGCTTATCCAGCTGTGCAGAAAATCATTTTGTAGAACATTCCCTATTCCAGGTTCATCTGTGATCAAATCAAAACTGTAGTACAAAACACTGTGTGCTCATATGTGGTATGTGGAATAGTATTTTCAGGTTAAATTGGCTCATACTCACCCCAGGTATGAGGATTACACAGCTCCAGAGGTGGTGGATTTTGACTCTACACTGACACATCTCTGGAAGAATTCACTATACACTGAAGCATGCAGTAGTATAGGTTTGTTTCTGCTGAAAATTTACTTGAGATTTGGTAGACAACGGAGATTTGGAAGCAAAGAAAGTAGGCTGATGCATAAAGCTACTTTAAAATGCAAGCCTAAAATAAATATAAGGTAAAAATTAATAAGAAATAATAGAATATCAGTAAGGTTCTTCAGTGAAGACCTGAACCTTTTGCTCTTTACGTTGTATTCTTCTGGAGGAGACCCAAAGTAAATTAATACATTTATTTGAAATGTATTTTTTGAAGTAGGTGGGTTTTTTGTGTTTTTTTTTTTTTCTCTAGCCAAAGTTAATCCCTAGTTTCTGTGCATCTGCACCAAAAAACCTACCATCCATGTGTATAGTGAAAAGTTCTTTTAACGAGTTACGGATGGATGTTACCAAAATGGAGAACCACTTCCCCAAAGCTGTTTTTCTTCATTTGAGTGGAATGTAAGTTTGACTCAGTATCCCTTCTACAGATTTCACTTGCTGATGGTATATTAAATAATAGTTCTTTGCCTAGCCCCAAGTGCAGGCATAAACAGAGCAGCAGCAGCTCTTCTCTTTTCATCCAGGTTGAACTGACCAGAGTCACACCTCTAACAGTATTCTAAATCCTCTCCTTTGCTTGAAAACCTCACTTATGTGACTGTATGTGAGGAAATGCCATGACGGGTTCCACGGCAGCAAAACCAAATGGCTTGTCTCATTTTGAAATCTCTAAACAATACTGAAATGGTTTCTACTTGAAATTCCAGAGGCATAAAGATGCTACCAGAAGCAGAAATCGGACTGCACTGTTCCAGCCCTGCTCAGTTGATAAATAGTATTTCAGCCCAAACAATGTAGTAATGAGCTAGAGTATGTAGCAGAAGCTTGAGAAAATAACAATTGGATGCTTCTTATTTACTGCTTGTTTTTCCAAGTTGCACAGCAGGACATGTGCAGATGTTTTCCCTTCTGTTACTTGTTTGATTCTCTGGATTTATTTCATGATATGTTGGCTATACAATGAAGAGTATTTAAAGCACTTGGTGTGCAATGTTCTGCTAGCTCTGTTCACAAAATCAATGAAAATAAACAGCCTCTTAAAGTTTGCAAGACAATGGATGCCCTGATCCAATGGAAGTGGAAACTACTGCTAAATTGGTGGCAATGAGTTCAGTCAGTGCTTCATTAGATTTCTTGTTTTGAAGCCTTTGCTGGTCTGTACTCCAGTCCTGAAGGAAGTAAATGACTGAAATATTTTGTAATTGAAAAACGGATAAGAAAGTTCAATTGCATAACACTGATCACATTAAATAGATGCTACTTTGCCATGTAGGGTCTTTGGCATTGTTTTATGTACGTTCCAGATCTATTCAGTCTAGTGTTGAAGTACTAGTCAGTCAACCTGCTAGGCTGATCGTTTTGTTTACAATATTTCATGATGTTACAGAGTAAAACACTTGAATTCAAAATGTTATAAACAACCAGATTACAAATGCTTCAGAAATAGTGGATTAAAAAGAAAACGGCTTCAAGTTACATTAATTAATTAAGAATGTTTTGCTCTGAAGACCTGCATTATACATTACAACTGGAAAAAATAGATCATTGCTTATGGAAGTTTCTTATATTTAAACAAACATTAAACTTAGTAGTACTGTAGTTCTGGAATGTGTTAGTGTTACTTAAAAGGCATTTTAGTACTGTTACCAACAGTTGGCATGTAGCATTTATTGCTAATGTGCATACAAGACTTTTGGCTATTTTCAGTAATATATCCTAGTTTACCTTTTCAAGAAAAGACAGGTATTGTGCTTTGTGTGGGGATGAGTATGTGCATATGTGTTTTCACACTGCTGATTTATATTTAATATCTTCCACTGCTTTAGTGCTGTTTGTAGTGGTTTCAGATGACGTGAAGTACTGTATTCAGATGCTAAATGGATTTAAGAGTGATGTGATTCTAAGTTATTTTGAAACAAACATCGTTGAAAATAGCACTTTAATAGAAAAGTGACAACTTAAAGATTTAATTTGGGGAGAAGGAACTGAACTTGCTGACACTAAAACAGTATTCATATGTGTAACCTGTGCTGAAAGTGCATTGCCGTCTTCTATCCTGCATGGCATAACCCTTCAAAGTACTTTAAATAAACATGTTCTAAAAATATGTTTATTAGCTTGTTTAGATCCAACTTTAAAAGCTGTTTTTTTTAAAGGCATGCATCCAGAGACAAGCACACAAGAGATTCCAAGTGTCAATGTTTCAGGGACTCTAAATTATTTTCAGAATTTCAGAAATTGAGAAGGGATAAGTGGAAGGAGAAAATGTTGGGCTGGTGCCAAGCGATAGCTCGTAACCCTCACAGACTTCCAAACAGCACAAGAACACCCGAGGTCTCAGGTGATGCTTCGCATAACTCAACTCTGGTGAGTGAAAAGTTGCATTTTATGATGGTTGCATGCACAAATGAATTTCAGAGGTGTGAAGCTCTTTTTTTTTTTTTTTTTGAATGTAGTGTTTGCCTCTTACTGCATTGCCTCAATGCATGAAGCCTTTTGACATTACGTCTACATTCTCTTTCCATTTGCTGTTTCTTCATCTTTTCTGTTATGTACGGTCCATTCTGACTTGCATGCTATAAGTCAGTATTGATGTTTTTTGAATGATCAAGTCTTTACACAGGAAATGAACTGATTTGGATTGCTTAGATTCTTTGCAATCCTAATCAATGCAATGACATTTGGTTCCTGATGATAACAGCTGGACGATATCTACAGGTTTGCACTTTGCTCCTGCCTGTAACAGGAACAGAGTATAATATGCCTACAGTTGTGTTAGAGAGATGGAGTTTTAATTGATATTAAAATACTCCACATGACTCTAAAGTAGATGGTGAGTGTTCTGCATGCAAAACTAATGATAGAAGGCGTTCAGACCGTATTTTGACAACACTGAAGTGATCTTGAATTGTATCAAGATACAACAAATTTTGAATAAATAGCCTCGCCGATGATAACTTAAATCCTGCAGTTTTCACTCATTCAAATAAATCCCTTTACATCAATAGACCCTCCCAGGTGAGTAAGCACAGATATTTATAAAGACTTCAAAGTGACCCATACGTAGGAGCAAAAATTGAATATATATTTGCTTCTCTTAAACTGTATGGCAATTGTCAGTCTGTACCAAAACCATGTCTGAAACATTTCCAGTTCAATATGCCTCATCCAGTTCATTACTGACCTTAAAATGGGCACAATATATTTCTGTCTGGAGAAGCACGAGGTATCAGGAAGAGCTGCTCTTCTGTTGTTGGAACTTGTACATAGTAACGTCTAAATAGAAAAGTGACTGATGGATGTGATGGATGTGGTATTCTGAAGAGAACGGGGAGTTACAAATTAAGAGGCAGTGGTCTGTTTGAAATTTGTTGGCATTTTGTTAAGAAAAGACCCTACTTAATATGGCAAAATTCTCTAGTTCAGTGGTAGATTATACAGAATGTAAGTTTTTGCTAAGAAAGAAAACAACAACAAAAAAAAGGCAGCATAAAAATTGTAAATTTTAGTTTACTTAATATAGAAGACTATTATTATTATAACTCATTTTTATCTGGAATTATTTATTTAAGATAAAAAGGAAATGAAATAAAAATGATTGACAAAGTGAGAAATTTAATGTATATTATCCCCCTATTTAATTGTTCTTTTTTAACTTTTTTCTTGCTTTTATTTAATCAATAAAATTAATAATGTCTAGGTAATACTAGTAAAAGGAGACAGCTATCAATGAGTTTAAATATGTGAAAATTTGCATATTTTGATTTCTAATTGATTGCTAGTCACTTAGCTTCATTTGATATTCCAGAGGTAGGCATGCAAATCATCCACATGGAATTTAGCAATGATAAATTGGGAATACAGTTCATAACAGTCGAATCAGTAGAGTTAGCATGTTTTAAAGTTAGTAATGTGAAGGTAATTCAAAAACTAACTTATGTGAAAATCTGGATTGCTGCAGAGGTGATGAAGTGCCTAAAAAAACAGGGATATATAGACAGTTGAGGATGATAACGTGTCCTGTAATGTCACAATTGGTTGTAGAATAACAATTTTCGTAACAGAAAATGGTATCTCTTGAGGTTTATCAGGCTTTCCTCTGCATTTGTCTTCACTTCCTGCTTTCTCAACCATTATTCTTTCTGTAGTACACTTTGTCATTAGATAGATGACTCGTATCATAATCTTTTTCTGGCGGTGTCTTTCGAACTTGTGGACTGTAGGCTGAAAATCCCCATTTTACTTGTGAGGAAGTATAAAATCTCTTTTCAGATAAGTTTTTATTTTGGTTAGTTGTAGACTTCCATTGTTGAAAAATTTTTTTGTATGGTCATATGTGAAGATAGACTGTAGGTGGTAAGTCTGTTTTTGCTGGGAAGCAATCTTTGATATCTTTATTTGACCTCTACCATATTCCTTTTGTGGATACTTCTGATTAAGTAGAAGTAGAATTTCTTCTCCAGGGCACATCTAAAAATGTTGCATCTTTGCTAAAATTCATTCTTTTAGCCTCGCTGCCTTTGTTACCTGCTAAAATGTTGTTTCAGGGACTGGACTGTTGCAATTCTTGCATTTCCATCCATTTTCTCAGATTTGCTCTGCTGCTCTAAGGATTGTATATTTTTTGAATCCTGCAGGAGATTGAATGTAGTAGTATAAAAATAGACTGTAAAAATGCTACAGTTTGCATGTAGTATGAAGTGTTGATAGCGATGGTAATTACTCTTCACCATGACAACAGGCTCATGCAGTTAAATGGAGATGTAGCCATGTGTGCGTGATTCTGAAAGCTTGATTCTGAAGTATGGGTTTTTAATAGCTGTTTCATAGTAAAACTGGATTTAACTTTCCCCATCAGTTAATAAATACACTGTTTGGAAAAAAAAAAAATCAAAACCAACAGTTTGTGTTTTGCATTTTAAATACAGAAGTTGTCTTTAAAGCTCCTTTCTAGAACTTCTGAACAAATTTTTGTTTCCCTTTAACCATAGAACCCCAAGTAGTCATTTCACAATGCCACTTTCCCAAAGGGTAATGATCTGAAAATTGCCAACACATTTTATTAAGTTTTATGAAAAGAAATATTTTCTGTCATTGTGAAAGTAAGGAAAGTAAGGAGAAGGAAGCAGGTTATGATCACTAACAAATTGCTCACTAAAACTAGCTATTTTTTTTCATTAAGCGAGTAACAGGGGTGCAAAGGCAGCACAGAAGGGGAAAAGAAAGTCGTCCCATGACGTCACTGAAATAACATAGAGTTAAATAAAATCAGTTACCCCATCTCAATTTAACTAATGTAAAAACATTGTCTTAAATAAATTCTGAAGTATTTCAGGAGAAGTCAGTTAAATATTGCTGGAAACATTTTCCATTGTTATTCAATTATTCTTTTCTAAAATGAACATGATATTTTCCCCAGACTTTATAACTTCAGTCTAATTTATTTGCAGATTGGAGTCTTTGTGTTCAATTCTAGATGGAACTCTGTATTCAGTAGAGAACAACACACTGATTCTGAGCTATTTGTTCCTGCATATGCTTTTTCTAAATTTTAAAAGTTCATCTTTCCTAATGTCCATAATGAGATTTACTGGGGAGCTATGTTGTAGCACTTCAGCTTCTTACAGTAGTTTCCATGTTCATATGAATGTCTTAAAAGGTCTTGTATGTTCCTGCTCAAATTTGGCAGTGAGTGGTTGTACATGGTATTCCATGTCAAGTCTTCCATTCCTAACTGCTGTGTTACTAATTATTCCATATCCAGTAACCTATCATACCGAGTAGGTTTAGAATCTCTTTATTAATATAGTTATAAAATGAAATATTAATCTAAAACCAAACCTAGGCTATTATAAATCTTGATCAATGCACAAGGCCGTCTCAGTTCTCAGTGTATTTGCCCCTCTGTTCTTTCTCAGTCATTAGTTTTTACTTTAAGTTTGCAAAAAGACCTTTTTCTATTTAATTTTGTTTTAGAAGATTAATTTTTGTGGGTTTCTCTAGTTTTTTCGTTTGCTTATTTGGATGATTGGTTTTGTTTTTTCTGGTAATCACTACTTTGGATAATACTTCTTAGTATGTTTTTTTTTTTCTTCTATTTTTAGGATTTTATCTACTATATTTATCTTTTCTGAAATGTATGTTCGTTTGCACAAACATAAAGTTGCTGCTGTTTTTTCCTTGTCTTAAATGCAAATTCATGTTTTTCATCTTTCCCTTTCTCTGACTTTTGCTAGATTGAGAAAAGAGTAATGTTTTCTTCCATAATTGAAAAGATCGTGGATCTTCAAAGCTCATAATTCTATGCAGTAGTATTTGCATTCTTTTTTGTCTTCTGAAAGATTAATGGATATGATTGAAAAATTTCAATTTTAAATTCTTTATACGTGAGTCACTTATCTCCATACTACATGTATCTTTTTATTCAGTGATCCTGTAAGCTTATGTGTGCATTGTTAGTTCAAATGATTCGATGGAGATAGATAAATATTTTTTAACATTGGTTAAACAATTTCACTAGAAGCAGAGCTGGGTCTTTGCATACCTTTTCCCAGTGTCTAGTGTGTATTTATGAATATATGCTCTTAATAGTTATGTAAAGCCTGTACTGGATAGGGTATGTACTGGTCCTTGATTCAGTAAATTTTGTTAAACACATGAAACTAGTGGGACGTGAACATATACGTAATGCTGAACTGTAGTCATCAGTACATATCATACTCCCCACTTGAATTGTGGGTGACTGTATATGGATGATCATGTGAATAAGTAGGTGACTTATGGTAGAATATGGAACTGTGTGAAAGTATTTAATATAATGCCATCTGCTTCTCCAAGAGAAAGTAAAATACACATTCCAGTTGTCCATTTGAAATAGGCACAGGGATCCCACGTTGCTGGGTTTGGTCTCCTGATGTTAACTGAGCACGGTTATAGTAAAGTCAGTGATCATTCCAAAATACAATTAATGAAACAATGGAAGAGGCCAGCCATGAGGATCAGTCTCTTTTCCCAGGTAACTAGTGATAGGATGAGGTAATGGCTTTAAGTTGTACAGGGGGAGGTTAAGTTTGGATATTAAGATATTAATACCCAAATATTAATATTGGGTAATATTAAGAAAAAAAAATTTTCTCAGAAAGAGTGGTGAGGCATTGGAACAGGCTGCCCATGGTGTTGGTGGAGCCATTGACCCTTGAAGGCGTTCAGGAACTGTGTAGATATGGTACTTAGAGTCATGGTTTAGTTGGCATGGTGGTGATGGGTTGGTGGTTGGACTAGATGATCTTGGAAGTCTTTTTCAACCTTAATGATTCCATGATTCCAGTGATGATATACTGGGAAGGTAACTGTTGGAACCATTTGGGGTTTAATTTTAAGTTCTACTAACTATATGAAAGCTCTGAATGAGAGTAAGGACAGTTTCTCTAAAATGCAAAATTTAACACAGACCACAGAAAGTCTTCATCTGAGCTTGAACTGTTTGCCTGAGTTTTACCAAGGTAGTATAATTCCTTCCTGAAAATGGGATCCCTGTAGGTTTCTATTAACTGTGCGAGCCTGTTATTGTTCATCTCATGGGTTAAAGGAATGTTTAAGACCAGCGTTTTAATTTGTTGTAAGGAAATTGTGTAGTTTAATAACCTAAAACTAGATGTAAGTGCTGAAAAAAAAAATTACCTAAGATAGAGTTGGTTTCACCTGAATTACTTTCATATTTGTATAACTGTTAAGTATACATTACATTAATTAGGCTGAACAACCAGCTTGTAATTCGACAACCCTATACTTAGAAAATTCTATATTAGACACTGCTTTTGGAAATCGACTTATACTTTTAATGTAGTAGCCAGTGTGCATATGTGGATAAAACTGTGGAAAAGGAAGAAATGTCATTTCAAAAGAGCCAGAATTATTCACTCTGTCTAATCAATTATATGCTGTTTAAACCTTCACTTAGGATTTACAAGAATGCTGCTGGATGCAGCATGCAGCATATTTAATTACACACGGAAAAAAGAAACTGTTAAAAATATTACTATCTGTGGTTCAGATGAGTCACTGGTAAATTCTGTATTAGATTGCTTGTGGAATAATGTATGAGATCTGAATAAATTTTTGGGGTGTGGGGAATTCTAAGTATCTCATATCAGCTAGTGCTAGAGGTTTGTATCTCAGCTGGACTGATCCTTTCTGTTCTTCTGTGCTGGGAAGCTGTTAGAGTCACTTAAAGTGACTCTAGATTTACCTCTCACAGGCATTATTAAACTTCTGCAGCATTTCAGTAAAAGCCAGCATTTATTCTGGTATTCTTAGACTAAAGATTCTCATTACCATTTTTCACTCTGTTTTTTTTATTTGCTTCGCTTTTTATTTTCTTTCCTTGGATGGTCTTGAACAGAGCTTTCCTGAATGCTGGCTTCAATTTCAGAGTACACTGCTGTTATTTATTCAAGTAAGCCTTTGTTTAGCTTTATACTTAAGCTTAGTATTTCTTTTTTCTTGGCATTAATTACTCATTTTTGCAAACGTTTTTGTTTGTGGATTTTGCAAGAAGTTCCTGTTTGTAGATCAAATTACTTTAAGAAGGCATTTGCAATGTATATTTGTTAAATATCTGTATAGCTGGTTGAAAAGAGTGCATTCAGTTCCTTTACTCTTTCCCCAGAATATTCAGTGCACTTTATTTCTCACAGCAACATGCATTCACAAGGTTGATTCAGATGTCTTTCATATCAATTATTCATAACCTGTTACTTTTTTACAGTTGAAGCTGTCTAGTTAGTCTCTCTCACTTAGGAAAAAGGCTCATCTTTTAAGTGTGGAATTTTAAATGTGCTAACTTCTTGTAGTTTTGCAGAGAAGAGCTATGTCTCAGTACAGCAGAGCTGTTTACATAACTTTTGACTGAAATCTCAGAAGTGATTTTTCTAGTGATTTTTTAATATGGCCGTAAAAATTGTAGATTTGGTCAAAAGTGCCAAGAGCTCCAGAGTGTACAACAAACAGTGTTAGAGGTACTGAAACAAAAGGACCACTACCAGATCACCATTGCAGTTTTTATCTGGAAAGTAGGTTCTAGAAAATGAGAAAGTCAGACAGGGCCAAGCAATTAGCCTAAATTCTTGATAAGATGAAATGGGTCAATCTCAGTTTAGCTGTGTAAAGCCTTCAGTACTGTTATTATCTGAGTACCTACCTTGTAATGAGGAAGCCACGTTTACTGGAAGCACCAAATGTTTCTCTTTATTCATTTGTTGAAAGAGTAACACGTGCAAGGAAAGCTAAGGTTTGTACTTGGGTTAAAAGAAACTGGTGTGAAATGATCCCACAACTTCTAAAATTTAATGCTGATAATATCAGATGCTTAATTTAAATTACATGTTTGCATAGTAATGCTACTCCAAAGGACCCATATTTTTTTTCCATGGTATTTTTCAGTACAGCAATACTCAAATTACAAGATCTAGAGTTAGTTATGGGATGTGCTTTGTGCTGACCTCCGCAGTCTGTGCAACTCTGTCCTATAGACAGAAATGTGTATATGTCATTTGCTTTGGAGACTGTGTCCTTATACTGGCACCTGCTTGAAGTACATACAGGAGCTGTTTAGAGAAGGTAGAGAAGGGTGGGAATCAGAATTTCCCTCATATACCTCATTTTCTTTGAACTTCTCATTAGTTCAAATTGTAACTGGATTCATTCTCTTCTTTACAAATGCTTCTAAAAATATTCTTTTAATATAAAATGGGCCTGTATGACTAAGTAGGGAAGCCTTTTCATGCATTCGTAGTAGTGTGAGAGTTCTGCTACAGACAGAAGTGGGAGAGAAAGAAAGTAGTATACTGCAGAGAGCTGTATGTCCCCTAGATACATCCCTAATACATTCTTCCACTATGGTATCCTCTGTAAGAGTCTCTACAGCACTATAACTTACATGGTGTTAGTTTAGTGCAATAGATGAATATAAAGCACATCCTCTCTCTGCAGCTAGCCATTTTTCTGATGCAGTGTTACGTCAAAGTGTCCTGGAGCCATTTCAGCCCACGTACTGCTATGTATTCCACCCAGCCTGCTGGTGGGCTTTCCTGCAGCGTGATGAATCTGCACGTATCAGGACTATCTTGGAAACAGTGGCAGAGCTTTAGTTTTTAAATCAGTAATTTAAATACAGTGCTCTGTAGTTGCTAGAGGAGATTAATAACACTGAATGTATATAAAAATATATTCTTTTCTAGAGGTATGGATGATATCAATCTCTAGTTTTGTTTAGCTCGGTGGCAGCTGCAATTATGGCCTCCCTTTTATAGCAAAGAACAGCAACAAGAAGTGCTGGAGTAATGAACTGAAAAGGAAGAATGATTGTGACTATTATGCAGGTTAAAATGCTGACTTTCACTGTAGGTAACTTCCATGTAAGTTTGTGAAAGTCACTTCTACTTTATTACTTCAGCTTCTGTAATATGATCCCAATATCATCCCAAATGATAGCATTTGGGATAAAAATTCACTTATGATTGTAAGGTACTTAAGTCCTGCAGATACAAAGACATTAGTTTTATCTCGGTTGACTGTGGAAAAATTAAGCTTGGAAAACCAGTACAGAGGGGGAGAAGATAGCATGGTAGGCAGAGTAGTTTTCTAGAGATGAAGCTTCAGACAGACTGAGGAATTAACAACATGAACTAGGTACTACAATGCATATTGTCATTATTGACTCAAATCTTGATCTGGATTTGTAGGAAAAGCCAACGCTATCAATTAAATTATAAATGGATAATGGATATGTGTGTATGTTGTGTTGCATCTATTGACCTAAAACTTGAACATAGGAATTTCTATACTAACATGCAGAAGAACTTCTTTACTGTAAGAGTAATGGAGCCCAGGAACAGGTTGCCCAAAGAGGTTGTGGAGTCTCCTTCTATGGAGAAATTCAAGACCTATCTGGATGCCTACCTGTGCAAACTAATGTAGGGAACCTACTTAAGCAGCATGCTTGGACTGGGTGATCTCTTGAGGTCCCTTCCAATCCCTGCAGTTCTGTGATTCTGTAACTGCTGGATGTGAAAGAAATCTGCCTGGCCTCATTAGGTTAATTACATCTGAGGTTAATCCACATATCCTTTCATAAAGTATGAAACGAGAGGAGTAATAGGATGAGATTAAGAGGGGAAAAATTAGGCTAAATTTGAAATCTGGAGTGAAAACATTTGTGTCTGATGTCTGTGGTAGTGTTTTACTATTCCTGATTTTCTGTCCACATATTTTTAGTTGTGGGTTTTTTTTTCCAACGCCTTATCTCTAAATGAAATATGTCCTAGTTTTTCTTTCCTTTATAATCATTTCAGTGGATTTTTTTAATTGCACTTTTTTTTCCCACTTTTTTGCTTCTGTGAGAGGGAAGGTATTCCATGTTGCACAGATACCCTCCCCTCCCCTCCCATCCCCTCCCCTCCCCTCCCCTTATTGCATTTGAAGAACATAGGTGCTGGAACAGCTGCCCAGAGAGGCTGTGGATGCCCCATCCATCCCTGGAGGTGTTCAAGGCCAGGTTGGATGGGGCCCTGGGCAGCCTGGTCTGGTATGAAATGTGGAGGTTGGTGGCCCTACATGTGCCAGGGGGGTTGGAGCTTCATGATCCTTGAGGTCCCTTCCAACCCTGGCCATTCTGTGATAACTTAATGAAGTGAAAACTGAACTAGGAGACGTGTAGATCCAATGGACTTCAAACCCACTGTAGATAAAGAAAGATCAGGCATTACAGGTGCTTCTGAGAGCTCTCAGATGTTTCTGTTGAGAGCCTGGGCGTGTGGTGCATTAAGATGATATGCTCAGACTTCATGTGTAGTGGGGAAATAGAATTATAGTTATTTAGATTTAAGCATGTATTCCTCTCAGTAAATGACATTAATTTAGACGACAGTATTTCCTGATGCTGAAATAATTGAATTTGGTTTTTTGTTATGAAAAACCCGAGTTTACTTAATCATGGTCGATGTTTGTTTTCTGTGGGTAATATTATTTCAGAACGTGCTAATTGCTTCTTGTAATCTCTGTAATCTATAAATATTAATGCTCATGAAATGTTAATAACAGCTGATAAAAACAAAATGTGAAAGAATGAGCAATTGAATTAATCAATTTCTACTGATTTTATAACTGCTTAGATAATTACTAGATTGTCAAAACGTCAATAATGTTTCCTGTTGAACTGTACTAGTATCAGGGTAGTTTGAATATTTTATAGAGAATAAATGTGATTTTTCTTCAGTTTCTTTGCATGTGTGGTTTAAGGCCATTTTAATTAAAACTGAGATGATAAAGTCCTGAGGATTGAAAATCATATGCTTAGGATATCTGAAATTATGTCTGAGTTTGGTCATTTTCAAAGTGCGATTTGTAGGTGCAGAGTCCAAATCAGGATTCTGCATTGTCAGAACCTGTTTGAAATAGCACGATTCAGTCAGGTTATTTTTTCACAGAATCACAGAATCACAGAATTGTAGGGGTTGGAAGGGACCTCCAGAGATCATCGAGTCCAACCCCCCTGCCAAAGCAGGCTCCCTACACCAGGTCGCACAGGTAGGCGTCCAGGCGGGTCTTGAATATCTCCAGAGTTTTCTTCCCAGTTAAAAAACAAACAAACAAACAAACCTGATCCTTTTTTTCCATGCTTTTTTTCAGTCATTACATATTCACAGTTCTTTGAGCATTGAGCAGTAGGGTTGGGCAGTACCATCTCAAGGCTAAATATTCAATATGTTGATACTCAAATCTAAATAGATTTTGGAAGTGTTTCATGAGTGCCTACGCTCTCGTGGTAGTGTAAGTTTATATATGCAAATATGCTTAAAACACACAGGAAAAATGTAAACTATCAGCATTAATCAATTTGCAGTTTCTGAAGATATTCTGAAGATCTATTGAGGAACTTTTGAGGACAGGTAGTCATCTTGTTTCTGATTTCTTTTCTTTAATCATAAGATCATTCCTTTTCTTGCTTCACGTGAATGTTCATTGTGTTTTCTTTCTAGCCGTGGATGTAATAATCATACAATATAGCTTAATTAATGTAAATGTGTTTCTCAGAAAACCTTTTTACCCATGGTACAGACGAAGTGATTAAAAAGTAAATAATTCAGCCAAGTGTAACAGTAAAACTTCGTTTCAACAATGCGAGTAATCTAGAAGCTTTTTGTTTACGTACAGAAAGCATGCAGGTAATACATGTCTACACACAGGAGTGGCTCAAAAAGCACTAAATTTAGTACTAATCTTCAAAGCAAAATCTACTTTTTCTTTAAAAAAAAATACAGAGGAGCTTTCTTACCTAATTCAGATAGAACAGAATGTCGTAAATATTTTAAAAATCTAACTCACACCAGCAGCACTTTGCCATTGCACAGAGCCTTGTCACTGACAATGCCGTGACTTCAGATTGTGCAGAGCTGTGGGGAAGACTGCTGCATGGCTCTTGCTGCATTCTATCACGAATACACTGCCATGAATTTAAGCTGGCACAAAGATCTCATCCACCAACCGCAATTTCTTTGGAATTACTTAATGAGGAAGAAGTTAGGGTGTAGATGCTGGCTTTTTCTAGCTCGATATTTAGCATTTGTAGGACCACTAGCAGGTATTTTTGTTTTAAATAATAATGTGAATGGCAGTAACACGAGTTAATACTTTGGTCAGTCAATGCCTGTCATTAAAAATGTATTGCTTAACAACTTCTCAGATGTACGAGATATGCAATTAGCCTGCTAATTTTGTATAGTTAGTCTCAATTCAAAGCATTCATTAAAGTAATTGGTTTCTTGCAGATGAAAAAAATTGAAAGCAATTTATGTTCATACATGAGAAAATTCAGTATGCTTTGGTTATCTATGTACTTAGTTTATTTTAGGGATGTAGGTAACTGCATAAAGGCCAGTTGGAATAGTATCTGTTCCTTTCTATCTCTTTATCAGTGTGTTAAGCGACTATCAAATTGTCTATCTAAGATAGCATACTTAGGTCCAGACTGTGCTTTAATTATAAAAAGACCACAAATCCCTACAAGCAAATAGACACTTTAGTTTTTCAAACATTTTAGTCATCTGGAGATCTCATATTAATGTGAATTTTCTTTGTAGGGGCCATTTTCTGAATTTTTTCTTGTTTTATTTCTCGTTTTCTAATTGTGTAGTATAGGTGAGCTGTTTCTTTACCAAAATATGCATACAGATTACTTTCTGTTTCTGAAAATGTTACTTTCTGATAGTGTAGATGGGATCAGAATAACTTCACTAGTCTTTTTTTTGTTGGTGGTGTTTTGGTTTATTTCTCTTCGCATTTGGAGCAGAATAATGGGATAAACACCACGTGTATTGCTTGTTCTGACTTTGAGAGACTAAAAACCCAGTATTTGTATTTTCCTTATTACGACTCTGTATTTTGCTCAGACAGTACAAATTGTCTTCTTCAGAAAAGAAACCCAAAAAGCCTTCCAGCCAGCTTGCAGAATCATAACACGACTGTCTCAGGAGAATAAAATAGAATTTCTAATTTAGATGTGTTAGAACTTGAAAAAGCTAATACATTTGCTGTTTCCTACCTTTACTGAATTAAAGCAGTGCTCATTTGAACATCTTAGACATGAGAATTAAGCCACTGTTTCATGTGCCATGGTAAAGAATGAATTTTTTTTTATAATGGGAGATGTAGGAGGAATCAACTACGTGAAACAGAAACAGAAGATGTTATGTATTTACTCCTTTCTCCTTCAACCCCAGTGCTGAATGAAGTCCAATACTAAGAAATGCCAGCTTTTAAGAAGCATTGCTTAAAAAGCTGAGAGTGAAGATTGAATATATTTATGTGAATGCATTTGACCTATGGGTTATCTTGGAAATAGCATATTAGAGAAAAGAACTGATTCATAAGTGTGTTTGTGAATAATGCCTGTTCTAAAAAGTTTTTACTGTTCTCTAATAGTCCTCCAGCTGCTGCCTCTAGCTTTGGATGGTCTGAGGTAGTTGTATTGATATTGAAACTATTTTATATTTCTCAGTACATCCTATGCTGCCAAGAAATTGCTGTGATGAAAGTTTCACAGTCTTGAAGTTGTTTTTGTCTCTTTCTTGGTAACTTCCATTTTTGTACTATAAATCTTACCTGCCACAAGTAGACAAAGTGAATTTTGTTTTGTCTTGTAAAAAAGTACTGTATTTTCCATAAATGAAAGGCCAGTGATTGATGAGTTCCTTTGCTGGGAAAAGGTTTTTTCAAATGTAATTTAAAAGGTTTAGCTTTATTTTTTCTTGGTTCAAATGATTAAAACTTTTCAATGCTTTTTAAACTTGCATATTACATTCAGAGTATACATATAAATATATACGTATGTTGTTTTCTTTCATTTCCCATAGTGTAATACATTCACAGATGTGTATATCTGTCATCCCCATTTCTAAAGGTCTTTCAGCTGGGAGGGAAGTATTGTAGAATTTCGTTTCGAATACTTAATAATGTTCAGTATAAATGTCTTACAGAGATTCACCTTCCTTTTACAGAGAAGGATGATCGAAACTAATTTGTACTATTTTACCTTTTCACTTCATGCAAATTTTAAATATACTTTAACTCACATCATATTGCAAGTATGCTGTTTTTAAGAGGAACACGTTTTTTGAATTGAGCTTCGCTTTGTCATCAAAGCTTAAAAACTACACATGAGAAGAATATCTGTATTGATTTCCAAAATCTTTTCTAACTTCCAGATTGGAATAGATTTGAGCAACACCAGGGTACAGAAATCAACTGCAGAAGATTTAGCCATTAGTGTTAAAGATCTATGCCTGAATTGATGGTGCATCAACTCTTATTTCTTATCTGAATAGTCCTCTTGGCTGTGAGAGGATTAATTGTGCAGTCATCATAGTGATGTGCAGGGAGCTAAGATGGGAGATCCAACAAAAGGTATTTATTACGACTTTACCAAGGGCCATCTTTTTCAATTGATGGGATAACTAAACACACTCATGCATTAATACATTCCTTAGCCATAGGCAGTGCGTCCCAAAAATACTTACACAAGCTGAGGATTGCAAAGAATGAAAATATTTGGGCCTACCTGGTATTCGTGCATTTATTTATTTTTTCTCCTCATATTCCTTCTCTCTATTCCTTTCATCTCACTGTGGAGAAGCAGTCAGTACAATAACAAAGAAAATCAATCCTTTATAGCTATAATGTCAGGAGCTGTTATCTTGTGGAGATAATCAAGCTTAGGCCTGCTAAGAGATCAGCAGTATAAAAAAACCAAAAGAATAGGTCTAAAAAACAGGTAGCTCTCTTCTTGACAAGTTTTCATTAATTTTTTTCAGCACATGCTGGTTTTGTGTGATTTCTAAATTTATCTTATAAAGGAGCATTGTTTGGAAAGTAAAAATCAAGAAAATACCATTCATCACTGCATGCTTGAACACACCACAATTACAACATTAATTTTCTAGTTTTCATGTTGCGTAGTGGATACAGCCCTTATGTAAGCACTGACACAGGTAAGATACTACTTAGAATGCAATACTGATGTCATTCAAAATAAGCTTACTTCTTGCTATAGGTGCAAATACAGTGTTTTTGTGTGAGTCTGAGTAATTAAATAAAGCAAGCGATACACTGCATTTTTGGTTTGCTGCAGTATGGCTGAGGTTGGTATTATTCACTGAACTTCTAATGTTGAAATATTATGCTGCTCTTGGAGTTGTTTTCCTATTTTGTCGGACAGTGTTGAACAATGAGAAAGCTATAATGAAATTCAAAACTGAAGAGCTCTATGTCTTTTATCTGTATAGAAAAAGGTGGGCATAAACATGGTTATCGAAGCCAGATTCATGCAGAATCAAATGATTTTAGGTGGTTACCAGTAGATTCATCTAGCCCACTGTCAAATCTCCTCCTACAACTGCCTATAGAAGGATATACAGATCACTCCTCTGTGATATGCTCCTCAAGTTTGGAGAGATTTGCAGTCACAAGTCGACCTTGGAATGTAAGTTCCTTGGAATGGAATATCATAGGATACTTAGCAGCCCATTGTTAAATGGTTTTGTTTTCAGTAGTTCCTGGGGTTGCTTACCTTTCAATATCCATCAAATGTTAACTTTTAACATTGCTCAAATTCTCTGACAGAGTTCCAATGTTTTATTACTGTATGAAGAATTGCTGCCTTTTCTTACCATTAACCAAATCCCTGGGCTCCTACTTTGGTGTGTATTGAAATAAGTTATCAAAACAGATACAGGTTCTTTCAGAAGATTGCTCTTAGTGCCTCCTTCGTAGCCCACATTAAAAAAAATTGGAGGAGTCCCTGAGGGCCTGACACAGGTTTGCTCATTTGCTGTTTCTGAAGAGTTTTGAGACTGTTGTGTGAATTTTGCAAAAAACAATAATCTTACAAGTACTCTTATTTCATTTTCACTGATTGATACGGTTTCCAAGGTACCATTATCACTTTTCAACCTTCGAATGAATCGCTATTAAAGAAATTAAACTAGGCAATTTTTCTTTTTTTTCCTGTGAGAAATCTAAAGAATGTGAATTACATTCAAAAGCACAATAAGAAGAGTGCTACTCCTGACTTGTGTATCCCCAAATAATCGGATCAGGAGGAAATTTGCCAGCATGTGCACAGGTGCTGCAAATTCAATAAAAGGAAAGAGGGGAAGGTGACATTCGCTGTTCCATTCTGGCAGATCTCACTGTTCTCTGGTCTTTGCAATGTGCCTGGCCACTGAGGGAATGAGTGTCAGAGAGATGGTGGTGAGCAGAGGGAAAGCTAATCCGAGATCCCCATCGCCTTCAGCTTCATTGAGTTTGCTCTTGTTTTACTTCATAGAATCATAGAATGGCTTGGGTTGGAAGGGAACTCAAGGATCATCAAGCTCCAACCCCTCTGCCACAGGCAGAGCTGCTTCCCAGAAGCTATGCTGGTGTTAAGGGGTTTGTGGAGTAGAAGTTCAGTGTAAATAAAAACTGCTGACTTTATAATTGATACAAGGATAGAAGCTGATAGAAGGAAGGCATGTTGTAACAGCAGTTGTGAAAGTTCCCTGAGTAGGTGTGAGGGAGGAGGGAAACGGTTAGCCAAGATTTCTTCTGTAGGCAGCAACTGGGAAGAAAGGCTGTTGGAACCCAGTCAGAGTCCCCAGAGAAGTGGGTTAGTCTGGCATGAAGAGGCCTTCTCTAAATAAATATAGAAAAGATTTTGGGTCCTAATCTTGTACCCAAAGTAGTTCTTTTATACAATTGGCACTAGAGTTACTATTATCAGGCGTAAGTGCCTGGAGTTAAATCAAAAATGAAAGCTTTTTGTTTCTACCTGAAAACAGGTAATCTGAAATTAGCAAATATGAGTTAGGTTTTTATGAAGAGTGTTCATGAGACGGATCCTGTGTTGTTTCTGTAAATTCAGCAATGTAAAATGATCAGACGTGTCAAGAGTGATTGTGGGATGCCTTGGAATCACAGTGCACTAGATTATTTGGCATTGCGTAGTATGGTTGGCTAAACAGCAAATGTTGGTGAAGGTATGAGGCTGAATTTGGTCTGTAACACGTGCAGACCTTCTGCATTACATAAATGCTGTATCACTTGCTAGACATTTGGCGTTCTCCTTTAACTCCCAAAGTCTGATCTAAATCTTTCCCTCAATTTCATTTCATAGTTATTTTTCTGCCTGACATATTTACATGGGAAGAAGGCTTTCATCTGTCTTCATGAATTATGCAGACAACTGAGTTATCATGCAAAGGTGGAAAAGGCTTTATGTTCAAAGACTTTACTGGAATCGTATGCTATCTCTAGAAGCTCTCTCAATGGAAAATAATAATTAAATTTTTGATGCGATTTTATTGTGATGAAAAACTAAAAAGGGGAGATCAAAACAATCAGTGCTAAAAGGGGGAAGGGCTCTGCAGGCTGAAAGCAAAGCGTTGTCAGACTAGTTCTGGAGTTAGGATTGCAGGTGACCTGTTGAGTTTGCACTCTGTAACGTCTTTAGCCCACACTTGGGAGACATGATGATGTATTTTTTAGCTAAAAGTGCACAGACAATGAACTTCACAGTTGCACGGAGAGTTCCCATATGGTTCCATATTATATATTATCTTTTGTGCCTGTTATCAGTTGTGCAGTCCTTCAAATCGTGCGCTTATCTTTAGAAGTAGATATTTTTTATTTATGCCTTCTGTTAGTTGAGCGTATCGTTAATTTCATCTTTTTGTTATCCTGTACCAGTTGCCTCAGAGTATTTTAAATAGAGATTTCTAAGTGGGATGTTATATCCTTAGAAATGAGATACTTAGCTTTTGTAAGAGAATCTTGAAGCATTCATGAAGCAGTCTGGGCTTTATAGGTTGGGGTGAATGTTAAATGTGCTTTCTGTTGTTCTGTGTCACAGAGACATTAAGATGTGTAAATGCAGCATGTTTAAGCAGCTGCCCAGCTAATGTTTGAAACTCGGCAGCAAACTGAATTTTTATGATTTTAGTAATTTTGAAATTATTTAATAATTATGCATTCTATTGTATGTGTGCTGTGCTGAAATATATGTTAAGGTGTGTCAGTTCTCAGTTAATACTGTCAACCATTATTAAATTGTTAACCATAGTACTAGTTTATCAGAACAAGATATTCATTTATAAAAAAAAAATTATTTATTCCAGTTATTTAGTGAGTGAAAAAAGGGCATTGGGTTCCTGCTAAATTGATAAATATCAACATATATGATCATATATCAACATATATCAACATATATATGAGATACGAGGTAGTTTGTGTAAATGAAAATGTCCACACTGTGATACGGGTACTACTTCCAGCTGTATGATCAATTACATTCTATTTAAGGTCATCTACTATTTCCGTAATTTAAAAATACCACCATACGTGGATAAACTATTTTAGTTTACATAACTTCCTTTTTTCCCTTTCTAATGCTCAAGTATTTGAGAATAAGCTGAGATACGAATCCTACATTGCTTACAAATAATGGGAAATTTACAAGTCTCCCATGATGCCAGCAAGAGCATCGGCGATCTCAAATTTATCCATGAAAATAATATATAACTTTATTGTATTATACCCCACTTTTTTTAACCACAGGAATTTCCAAAGTGATTCAAGTAAATGGACTTTTTGAAGAAGAAAAAATAGCTTTTGTCAGAAAAGGTAAACTAGTGTTAAAAGTCAACTTTTTTTTTTTCTTTTTAAATTCTTATTTGAGCAGCTATAAACATACCCAGGCAATTTAGTGAGGTGCTGGGGGATGAGCAGAGGACTGGAGCACCTCCCTTATGAGGACAGGCTGAAGGAGCTGGGCTTGTTCAGCCTGGAGAAGAGAAGGCTGCAGGGTGACCTCATTGCAGCCTTCAGTACCTAAAGGGAGCCTACAAACAGGAGGGGAATCAACTCTTTGAAAGGGTAGATAACTGCAGGACAAGTGGAAATGGTTTTAAGTTGAGGGAGGGGAGATTGAGGTTGGACGTCAGGGGGAAGTTCTTTACAGAGAGAGTGGTGAGGTGCTGGAACAGCTGCCCAGAGAGGCTGTGGATGCCCCGTCCATCCCTGGAGGTGTTCAAGGCCACGTTGGATGGGGCCCTGGGCAGCCTGGTCTGGTATTAAATGAGGAGGTTGGTGGCCCTGCATGTGGCAGGGGGTTGGAGATTGGTGATCCTTGAGTTCCCTTCCAACCCTGGCCATTCTGTGATTCTGTGAAAAAGGCGATGTAGGAAAAGGTTTCTAATAAAAGGGTAGTGCAGGACTTGTAATGAATGCTGGAGGTAGCTTTCACTGGGAACATGAGCAGGCACATTCTATTAATTCTTGTATTTTCTGTATTACAATGACTTCATTACAATTATGCAGCTATGTAGCCATGCTCGCATAGCAGGTTTGAATTTATGAGTGAATGGAATAAACAAAAGCAAAATAACCATCAATTCTAATCATTCGAACTGAAGCTTTACATGCAGTGTGCGGGTTTGCATTTTTGCTTTTTTGATTGATACCCAACTGAATGGGAGTTTTGCATTATAAATAAAGTCTGAATGAAAAATCAGGAGCACCGTTGTATTTGGTTGATAATGGTAAGCAGAATGCTGAGCACAGATTGGAGATAACACACAGGTGTACAGATCTTCACGTGTCCTGTTATGCAGTCAGTTCAAATCAATAGAGCCAGTCCCAGTCTTGCACATGTATTAACAAGATTTTCATGGAAAACATGAAAACCTGTTTTCTCACTGCTTGTTTATTTGTAACCAGAGGAAGACGTATGATCAAAACAGAATGTGCTCCTTTCAGGTGCTACAGCTGTCATGGAGTTTGTCCGTTTAAGGAAGATTAAAACATGGTTTTCTTCAGCTTTTCCCCTCCCTTTTTTGTTCTGCAAACACGTGATGGTCTTATGTCAGATGTGGGTTGTCCAAACCATGCCATTAGACAAATGCAATTACTCTTGAGAATCTTTTTAAATAAACTGATTTTAGTATTCTGCTAGATTAAACAAGTAGCATGATGCATAGGCAGCTGGGTATGGTGTGATCTGGAAGATAAAATTCACTTCTCATAGCCAAAACTGAATTGAATAAACTGAGAATAGCTATTTAAATATTTGCTAGCATCCTAAGATACTCCTCCAGTCCAGCTTGTAACTTAGTTATATGATCGCATACCAGTGAAATGTGTGGTGTTACAGAGTCGTAGGAGATGTATATTGGTATTTGAAATGTTTTAGAATTTTGAATACAGCGAATCCTAGGCAATAAAACTGTGAAAGTTGTGTAGATTTTGGAATAGTTCTGTTGTCTATAACTTCATGTCAACTGAACTGGCAGTTATTTAATCAGCCGTGCAGTGCAGAAATGTTAGGAGCAGGTGGAAGGGGAGAAGAAGAAACTTCTTCCCATGAATAAAACATCTTCTTATTAATGAATAAGTGTTGTCTAGTGGAGTTTCCCTTACAAGCATTTTACTGTCTTGTTTCTCCCACAGGCAGATTTGCAGTAGCACTCCTTCAAAGTTTTATAGTAATCTTACTATGTAGAATTCACTACAAACCATTCGTTGTGTTGGCATTAATAATTTGAAATTTCAAAAATCATACGGGAGTCAAGCTGCTCAAGGAGAAATATTTTCCTAAGCAACAGTTTTGGTGAAAATGGGTAACTGTCTCTAATGAAAACTAAAAAATTTTCTTTCCATCCTTGATTCCAGTCACCTGTTGCTATAGTTTTCACATTATTCTAACTTACTGTCAAACAGTGGTACTTTTTTTCTCCTTTTAGTGGACATTGTTTGTCTAACAACTGAGAATCCTGTGTCTTGCATGAATTTACTCTGCATATACTTTAGGCCTCCATATTTTGTACAAACTTTGGCATATCTCAATTTTTCCCATCCCTGGTAATCTACTGCAAAAGTATTTATACTTAGTAGATATCCCATCTCAGCCTTCGTTTTTGCTAATCTAAAGCAGTCAGACTCTTTAAGCCACCCTTAGAAAGCAGACTTTCCATTTCTCTAATGATTCTGCTGGCCTTTCTGCCCCCATTCCAGCTTCAATTAATGTTTCTTATGTGACTGTCCTTGACCGTGCCATTCTGGATGTGATCTCATCAGGGCACAGCGCAACAAGGATGACGTTTTCCTGATACTTTTTAGAAAGCATTCATCTTTCTTTTATTATCGTTTAAGAAAAGAGAGTGTAAGGAAAACTGTCATTGAAGATTTTGAATTGAAAGTTGCTTATACGAACTGCTGTGCAAAAATGAATGTATCATTTAATAAGAGAGGAATTGCAGTTCTAATCTTGAACAGAAGGAAGGGTGGAGGAAAGTAAAGAAGCAAAGTTTTCAGCTAGAAATTCATTATTTTGCATAGTAGAGATGGAAGCTGAATATTCAGTAAGGGGTTTCTACCTTACATGATAAAAATAAAAGTAGTAAGACTGGTACAAAGCCAATTTGTTTATTTACCACTGAAAAATACTGAGAGTTAAACGTGGCAATTTAGAATAGGCTATACTTGGTGTATAACTATCTCTTCTGAAAAAAAAATGGCCAGTATGATCTTGTTGGGGGAACCAGAAGCCTCTAAAATCCAGTACAGAACTACACTGGAAAGTAGTTTTTGGAAGCTTAGTGTGATGAAAAAGCCTAACTGTGTTTAGCAACAACAGTGTTTCCCTGTTCAGTGTTCAGAGTAGGATAAAACCAGGACTCTTTTTTTTTTTTTTCTCCCTGTCTCCCCACTCTCTTCCTCATTGCTGCTCTTTGACTGGCCTACAGAATAAGATCTGCTGCTTTTATCTGCTGTAGCTATGTGTGCACACAGAAAATAAAGGATAACATCTGGGGATTTAGTTTCTGGGGTTTGCATCTCAGAGCTAATTCACTTATTGTCTGCTACTTTACATGCCTAAGTATTTTTAGATGACACTATGCAGAGCAAGAACATGATCTGTAAAGTGATATCTTCAGCAGAAAGTGCAGAGATACTAGCTTTGAAACTTGGTAAAAGCTTTAAGTGTCAAGAGGATGCTCAGGTGCTATCACAGTTTGCCTGTTCTTGGTCCAATACTGAGTTGGCAGGGTGTTATTCCATTTTTTATTGTTCTAAACAACGTTTAAAATATCACGTCTGCAGTCTTGAACACCTGTGTGACTCTGTGTTTTGTTTTATAGAAAAGGTAAATTTGAGTTTTACCAAATTTCTCATGGCTTAATGTGCGTTCTCTCCTCCGCTTGGTAAATGAAATGCCTCTAAATATCAGAGTGCTAAGTAATGAGGTCATGCTGTCAGAGGTGAAGCATCCTGTGTAAGCATAATTTTGATACTTAAAAAGGAAGAACATAAACTTCCCATAGACGTGTTTAGAATAAGCGAAAGGCTAATTCTAAATTGCAGAAAGATGAGCTAATCTGGTACTAAAACAGATCTCCAGATTCCTGTTAAGGACCAATTGGTCAACTAAATTCATACTAAAAATATAGGCAAAGATCAGATGCCTTAGAGTTATGTTGTACAGTATGTTTACCCCCTCTTAACAGTCATTTCATCTTTTTGCACAGCTTTTCTAAGTCATTGAGCTTGATTTGTTTATAAATAGTAATAATTTTCAAAATGAAAATAAAGGATAACATAAAAATGAAAAATTATTATTGTTTATAAACAAACTCAAGAGTTTTTCTTAGCTTGTTCTGTGAGGAATAGAACCTGGATAAAGCAGTGGACAATGGACTAAATTACAAGCCTTTTTCAAGTGTTTTTATATACAGGTTCTGTTTATTCAGTGGGAATTTTCCCAAATATTGATGAATTAGCAATTTATGATTCAGATCACGTTGGTTTCTTCTGTGTGATTTCATCTAACCTTCAAGCAGTCTGAATTCATGAGAAGTTTTGACATTTACATAAAAAATGATCTCACAGTTTTCAATGCTGTTGAGTTTCCAGGAACTATTATTTATGTTATTGGGAGCAGTAAGTGCTGAGTCCATCCCAAAACCCTTGTTTTATATTTGTCAAGATGTCTTCCAGCACTGAATTAGTGAAATGTTGTTAGGTGGAATGCCTGTATAACAGCTCTGTTGAGTGATGCAAAATGTTCTCATGTATCCCTGTCTTGGTCATCAAAATGACAAATACCAGTTTTATCATTACCCATTCTATGTCTATTAAAGGCAAGCCAACTGATGGCAAATTGGAAGAAGGATGGTGCTGACTGAGGCAGTGCCTATTGAACAGCCACTCACAGTAAGGAGCTAAGTCCTTTCACTTGTTCAAACTTTGAAACTATTGCCAACTAATTCGATTTGATGTTCTCTTCTTCTTCTACTGACTGCCTGGAGAATCGTTTCCTATCTGCCTTGCCTCTTATGGCTGTTTGTCCCTCTTTTGCATTTGCCTCTGCTGTCCCACTTCCCATTTGAACAGCTGTAGTTTACTTGTTTCTTGTGTGGGCACCCTTCCATCTATTGATGGCACATATTTTCTACTAGGATTTCGATCTTCTGTGCTTGAAGGAAGAAAGGCATTATTGTGAATGCTAATTCATTTTGCAAGTTGCTGCTTTTTATTGTCCCTATCTTTTTACATCTGTTCATCCAGAGAGTGTATTTCTTTATATTTTCAACGTAAAGACCTAACTTAGGCTTTTTTTTTTTGTCTTTTCCCAACACAGAGGTGCTGAATGCAATATAAAAAACGTGGTGGAAAATTCTGAAATTCTCCATTTTTGAAGTCTGGAATAAATACCTAAGTGTTAAGGCAAATAAAAAGCTCATGTCCAACAGCTCCATGAGCCAAGATGCAGAATTTCATTTTGACAAATTTGATCTCCAAAGAGATATAGGTGAATCTCAGCTATCTTCATAGGGATTAACATTATTATTAATTTCTCTTCAGTTTTGAATATGTTTATATATAGCTTAGAATGATAATGCTTTTTCTAATATTTGGGTCTGACTGTGTGTACCAATATGAAGAACCGCAGAGGCACAGCCAGGTCACCAACAATTCTAAAGCAAAATACAGAGAAAGAAATAAAGAAAGAACGGCTTGCCTGTGCTAACTTAATTGACAAACTGTCTCACAAGTGACTTAATCATAAGAGGAAAAGAGGACAGATGGTCTGATAAGAAAATGCATTCCTCTGTGGTGCCCACAGATGAATTTGAAAAGATTATGGCAAGGAACCTTAGGAAGGAAAGTGATTTTCTTTTCTTTCAGCTCCACTAAGAAAACAGAATACAATACAGTGCATTTTCTAGAAAGTCTTTGTTATGGCAGAGATGGGAGTTTGTAATACATTGCAAATGCATAATTAATAAACTAGTGATACAGTGAATGTTTATGTGACAGGTACGATTCTTGTCCAACTACGTTTATTGAAACAAGTAATTATATAAAACCTTTTAGTGATAATTCTTTACTGTATGCACTGCAGCGGTACATATAATTTTCACCCTAAAAATATCACAGGTTGTTTATTATATTTCTCTTTATTTCCTTTTTATGCTGTTTAAAGCGCGTGAGTGTAAAAGAGGAGAGGAAATTAATTTACCAGATTTTTAATTGCCAGATACACAACTTTGTTTCTGTGGAGATCAGCACACAACTGACTCACTGAGTACAGATCCCATGAAAGGAGCACCTTAATGGATTTTCGGGTGAACATTTGACTGTACTAAATAGTTAAATAAAGCATGGGGATCATTTATTTTTGGCTGCAGTGGCAGTTACTGATATCCCAATATCTACTCTCAGGTAAGGATCTGTAAAAGACATGCAACTTTTCGTCCTCTGCTCGTGTTTCATGTCATGTTTTCTCAGTGCTATAAGAGGACATGAACCATTCACAGCCCTTGGAGAAGTGCATTGAAAAGCTGAACTGAAAAAGCTAATGTAAATACGAACTCAAAGCTCCATGCCCCGTGGCACTGGAATTTAGCTTAGAATGCAGTGCAGATTTGATTTGTGAAAAGGTGTTGCTTCTTTATGATTAAAGTGGAAGACTAGATCCTTGCTATTGACAGGGTATCTCAGCTGTAGCATGGGGAGATTTTCCTTGCACCTTGTAGATCCTGAAGCTGGCTCAGTGCTCCTAGTACTGATTTTTGCAGTGAAAGAACTGCAACTAATTGCAGACAACCAATTACTTTTGGGTTATGAATATGAATATCTCCTTCTCTGGAGACAGTCAAGACCTGTCTGGACTTCTGCCTGTGTGACCTGCTATAGGGAACCTGCTTTGGCACAGGGTTGGGCTCAGTGATCACTGGAGGTCCCTTCCAACCCCAACAATTCTGTGATTATGGCATTGTCCATTGCATGGAGGGAGAGCTGAGACATTTATTTGGTTTTCTCTCTCAGTTGCTTTGTATAAAGAGTACTTTGCCTTATAGGTATTTTACATCACGTAGGCCTGACCTATTTTATCTATGTAATATTTAATGTTCTGTCTTTTATCTAGATCTGCTGAGTATATTTTAATTCAATTTGTCTAGGAAGCATAATCCAGGGAAGGAAAGGATCTCACCAAGAGCAGAGCAGGCTGAGATAACTGGAGTGGCTAAGATATCCATGTTCTCCAAGAGTGTTATTGTGGCTGCCTTTGTGTGCTCTACGGAGAGAAGGCTTCCATTATTCATTCCAGCTAGATGATGTGTAAATGATATTCACAGTTTTGTACTTCCCATTTGTTACTACCCCATAAAACTAGCAATGAAAAGGCAGAAAACAGTAAAAAGGATTTTATTAAAAAAAAAAAAAACGTAATTCCAAGTTAGTAATAGTAAGCATCCAGTGGTTTTAAAAGAGAAGTCATCAGGTAATTATTGCTATTGGGGATTAGATTTTCCTCTTTTATTGTCATTAAAATTTCTCTTGCTAATCACAATATAAGGTTACATTCCTCATCATGCTAGTTGGCATCACACTGAGAAGTTCCATTTGTCCTTGTCTTCGCTTCTCAGTTAGTCTCTAATGTAGCTGAGTTCAGTTCAGTGGCTGTAGCACAGTCTACTTGCTTTGAATGCAAAAGGTTAATTTTGTTTCAAGATTAAATCTGGATGCTGACCTTTATAACTGTGGGAAAACAGAATAATAGTTTAAAGAACCTTCCAACTGGGATACATACTTGAAACATACTCAAGACAGCATAGATTTTTTGCCCTACTGGGAGCCACGTAGGAATAGTGGATCACTGACATCCAGAAATATTAGAATTATTCAGAATAAGACAAAAGAAAAAGTGTATTATTGAAGAAATGAACCATACAGATGAGCTTGGAAAGAATGAAGTTTAACTTAAATTGTAATATTGAAATTATGTCTTCGTAGTTTGTCTTTATTGTGAAATGGGAACAATGAAGAAGATACTGAAGTTCTTTGTTTCTCTAATGGTATTTCTTTGTGATCTTTCCTGCTTCCTGGCTCTGTAAGACAGTGTTAAAACTAAGTAAGTTCTTTGGAACTAAGGTTATGCATCTAAATCTTACAAGAAACTCAACTTTGGAAGCAAGTGAAAAAAATTGGTTCAATACCTTTAAGCCTGAAATGGAATGTCTAATCCTTTATCTGAGGCTCTTCTAGTTTTTTCTTCCCTAGTGTCTCAGATTGTGAAAGTGCCATTTTGCTTGTTAATAACAGATAAGAATGCTCTTTTTGTCAGATGTGAAAAAAGTAAATTGGAGCTGAAGATGTTTTTTAGATCTGAAAGAGTCACTTGGACGCCATCTGCATTTTTATGGCCGTGTAGGTCAGCGTAGAACTGCTTCTCAAATATGTGAAAGATGCATGTTGTTGAGGATGCTCTGCATGCAAACTGTGGATCGCTGTTGGAGATGAGTGAGCCAGATCTTCAATGGAACTGGTTCGTGGTTGACACTGCCTAAGTTAGCAGATAAATATCTGCTTCAGGTATAAGTGACAAAGCATCACTTGTTTTCTTGCAGTGGTAAGACTGTACTGGAAGTCCTTTCCAACATAGCTTGCTACAAATCCAAAAGTGCACTGCAGACTAAAAATCTAGAGCATTTATTATGTTGAAGACTTGCCGTTGTGAAAAGAAGATATGGTACCTGGTTAGAAACCAACAATAGTGATTTTTATGTAATTTTGTTTCTTATTATGTGTTGTGCCTAAGAGAAGCTGCATTCCTTGGTGAGAAAATGCCTAAGAGAATAAAATGGGATCAAACATGCTTCATTGTTGCCTGCAGTAATGGGAAAAAAAAAAAAAAAGACAAAGCAGAAGGTATTAACTGATATTTAAGATGATAATTAAAATGTTTCCTGAATGAGGGACTAAATTTCAGTGTTTTTAACAGCTAGAGCCTATACGTACATACAAACATAAATGCATAGACTATTGTGTGCAAATACTGGCGTCAATTACAGTGTCAGGATGTTGCTCCTAACTCATTAGTTTAAATTCTATGCAGTAATTAACAGATATGAATAAAATAAATATAGTCTAATCTGTATTCTGGTAAGTAGCTATTTATAGCCATTCTGGGCAAGTTTGAATTATTGTCTGTCCTAATTATGCCAAGGACTTTTTTATTATGCCAGGTTTGAAGGTCTGACTGGGACTAATTAACAACTGCTTACAGTGTCTTTACATTATAGCTAATCAGATAATTTGGCAGAGCCTCTTTTTATATTTCGGCTTTATTTTTCTGTTCTTTCATTTATTAGTCAGATCTGGATTATGAAATTGTGCTATCAACAGTAGAATCTTCCCTTGTCTTAAGTAAGGCTTCTTCTCTCTGTGGAGCAGTCTTCTCATTATCTCTTTCCCCAGACCTCCTCCTTCTCTTCCCCTTGGTGTTTCTCTTTCCATCAGACATGTTTCTCGTACAACACAAAATCTGCCAGGGAGGAATAGTCAGAGAGAAGTCTGGTGTACGTGTTCTGTCTCTCAGCCCATCTTAGAGATGAATATATAGGTCTCATCTGTCTGGGAGGAAAAGCTCTTTAAAAGGCCTCTGTTGTGAACATTTCTGACTTGCTGTTCAAGTCTGCTTAGAAATATGTGTTTTATAAGTAACATAGCTTCCACGCTTGTTTTTACTTACGTTATTGTAAATAGAAAATAAGGTGAAAACTTAGCCTTTTAATTAAACATTAATGTAGCTATAAAGAAAAAAAAAAACATCAAAAAATAAAAAACACCTTTGTATGATGATTTCCCTCTAACCTCTGGCTGAATAAATGAATATGTATTAATATGCAGGATTTGAGTGCTAAGAATAAGCCCAATTCATCTGCAAATTCTCCAGCACCCTTTCACTACTGAATAATGTTTAAGGAAGACTAAAAATGAGAGAAAAGAAAAAAAAAAAAGACAAAATGAAATAATTGTGGCCTCGATCGTGAGCCTTGCTGATATAAAGTACTCCTGACATAACTGAAATAAAAATCCAGCTGTTGTCACAGCAGCTCTACTAAGATAGTGTGAGTAAAGGGCACACTTATGAGTTTTTGCAGTAGCAACCCTGTATTAATTTCTGTTGCTGTATTCTTTATGAGAAGTTTCTGTTACTTTATAGATGCCAATCAGACAGAGGTTACTTATAGCAAAATAATTGTTTCTGTAATGGAGCTCTGTGGTGGCGTATATGAAAAATTCCTGGTCTGAAAGTTTGTCTGCCTTGATGGGTGACCTGTCATTTTTGAAGGATGCTGACCGCTGGATCAAGTAATGTAGAAATAAAAAGTTTGAACAAACTTTAAAATTAGTTCTGAAGCAGAGGGAAATTCACTGCCTTTTTAAAATACCTATTATTTTCAACCTGAAGCTGTCTGATTCCTCCACATTTTTTCCAAATTAGTATGAATTAAATGTATCACTCAGTGAGCTTTCATGAGGAGCTTTGTTGTAAATAAATATCTGACGGATCTTCGTCATCCAAGCACTAAACTTTATACTTTGCTTTGACATTTAGAGAAGGAGTTGCAACATTCAAATTTAACGTGAAAATCACAGACTGTCTAATTGACTAACTTAATGAGTATATAATTAAACAGTGAGCCCCAAATTATCCCTGATAATTTAACTAATAACCTCAGTTAATCTAACGTTAAGATGTACTTTGGGATTTACAGGAGAGAGAGGAAAGTTGCTGATAAGTGAATCTGTGGAATCTGTGTGCATCTTGGATTCATCTGGTATGACATTCCTTCATGTTCTTATATTTATTGTTTTCAGTTTGTGATTCTAGGGTTTCAGACATGCTAAGGCTGTAGTGCTAAGTGTTTTAGGCCTTTGAATCTAGGCCTACAGATACACAAATTATTCAGCTGGTAATGTTTCTGATTTTGTGGCTGCCTCTTGCATTAGCAGTCACCAGGGTTGAAGCCAAGTTCTCTTAATCTCACTTTTATTTAATGTCAGTATTTTGTGTGAACTCTTCTTACAAGTCCATCTACATTATGCACATGGAGATCCTTGAGATGTGAGTTTGCTGCACGGACAGCAAAGTGGCACAAGTGAGATCTGTAATAATGAGTTGTTTGTTGTCCAGCTCTGTTTCTGTTGATTTTTTTCTTAGCACTTAGAAATTAACAAAATACTACTTCTCACTTAAGCACATCCATGAATCTACATGCTATCTTACTGCTTTTGCCATGGGCTCCTTTTAAGGTGGTGTAATCTGAGGAATGGAAGTGCACCAGAATGCTTGTTGTTATATACCTCTTTGACTTCCTTATTCCATCACAATATTTTCTGAGAGGATGTAGAAAGTACTGTTATAATTTATATAAGCGTAAATGTAGTGACCCAAAAAGTAAACCTATTTTTTAATTTTGTTTTGAAAACGGTTTCATGCAATCTTCTGATAGTTTATTCCTGCAAAGCAGTAATGTATAGTTTGCCATGAGAACTAGATTTCTATCACTGATACAGGTGTAACCAAACTCTTCTTGCCATTTGTAGAATTAGGACTCGGACAACTGCATTTTTTACATTAGTGTGACTGAAAGAAGAAGTTGGCCAAGATCTTGCATATTAACTTTAATAATTATAGATTGAGTTAGCTTGGGGGTAGCAATGTATGACATATAATTCAGAGCATTCTACAAAGTAGCTGGAGAATAATTTAAAAATTACAACTTCTTGAAATCTTGGGCTTAAGAACACCACAGTGCAGCAGCAGCTTTTTCTAATGTATGTATCAAGGTCTTAGATCAAGAACTTAATTTTATCCGTAGTTCTTTTTCTGTTCTTGTTGAAGTTTAGCCCGAATACTGAGTTAGAGTAGCCAGTGATTATAATAACATGAAGCTATGAAAGAGAAAATACTTTGACGTGATGGAAAGGGAATGGGTGAGCTGAAAAACAGACCATTTTGAATTGTTATATAAATAGTATTTATAACGCAATGTGTTAAGATTCTGGCCTGTCACATACGCTTAATTATTGTGATATATAAGTACCATATATTGATATACTCTGCTCTGGAGTTAATTTCCATGTTGTTTAGCTCATTTTCATTCTTTTTTTTATTTTGCTCTCCTGGGCCACCTGTATCTATCAGATGCCTGGACAGCCTTTAGACGAGTGGGAAAAATGCTGTTTCCTTTCATTTTCCCTTTTACTTGGGGGGAGTTTGAGTTTACAGTTTATAGAGACAGTGATAACCTAAAACCTGTAATCAGATAAAAGATAGATGTAAAAACAGTCGTAGATGAACACACAGCATGTAATCAAGGCATTTTTTATAGCTCTGTTTTAAATGAGGTATTTTGACTTTATATATTTAATTAGTCTTTTGTCCTTTGATAAATATTTGGCTGTTAGACAAGTACTTGGCCAGCTGGAGCCTTTCATCTCTGGTATTAATTGGCTGAAATCCAGCAGATCACAGTAGCTGGCAGACAAGATAGTGACCTTTGAATTCTGGCCTCTGGAAGAAGTTAGTTTGTCTTTTCATTAAAGAATTTGAATATATTGATACTTGACAAATAAAAAATGGAACTCATATCATACCATGAATTAAAGGTTGGATGACGTGGTCCACAGACAATTGTCTGTATCTTCTTTTCCTTTTAAAAAAAAGCAAAAAACAAAAAAAATTGTGTACTGATCACCGAAAGTGTTCGTACAAGACAGGATCATTGCATGGATCAGATGTTTGGGGAAACATTTCTACAGATGAGGAAAGGATGTCTTACGTAAAAGAAAAAAAAGTATTCAGTTTGATAATTGAATTACCTTTGATTGGAGTTCAACACGGCAATGAAAAGATTAAGTCATCTTCATCTTAATGAGGGAGCCCATGAGTGAGCTCCCTCAGAGTCTTACAGAAAAGCAGAATTTTATTATGTACTGTGAGCTGTGGAAAATAGAGATAGTGTCTATAAATCAGTACTTGATAGCAGTGAAAAAAATCACCAACTGTTTATTGATCAGGGATGAAAATGATTAAATATGTTATCTGGACGTGATAGTAATGTGTGTAAATAATAGTACTGCTTGATTCAAGAATGCTGCAGTGAAGTTTGTGGTGCATTTTTGTTCATCATACAAGAGAGATAAAATGATAATTTGATGCCATAGTGAAAAGGATTCTGTTTCACTGCCTTTTTCCATAGGTCAGACCTATTTAGAGGTAATTACATGGTGTGAATATAAGTGATAATTAAAAACTTGCCTTATTTCACTGGACAGCGATGTTTAGTAACATATATGTCATACTTATGTAGCAGTAATAAAACAATGTTGAACTGACAGTCACAGAAGACAGAGTGACAAATTAAAACCTCCAGACCGTTTGTTATATTTGTATGCACAGAGAAAAAAAATTGGTGGTCGTTTTCATTTTCTGTAGCTGAGCAATGCCAAGGAAAAATGATTTAAAAATAGCATTTGCAGTTTTCAAAGGTAAGGTATCTTTACCAACAACACCCAAACACATTTCTCATAATATGTCTTTGGTAATAAGTGAATGTGTATCAAGTATTAGTGCAATCATGCAGGCTGTATATCATTGCCAGGTGATTTAGATATTAACAATCAAGTAGGGGGTGGTTTTGACATGTGGAAATCTTTCACAAATTCTGTTAAACTGAAGCACTCTGATTAATATAGTGAAATGATAGACATTAAATAGACTGTAGTTAGACACTGATATTATAATAACAAAACTCTCTGTTTTTTGCTGAAGAGAAGTATCAGCAAATGACAGTGAAACACAAAAATGGTAGGAAGGTGTCTGTAGGACAAGGTTTAATTGTAAATGTGACAAATAGATCTTCTATAGGAACTGGCAATAATGGATTGATGCAATTACTCTCCATCCCTGTAGATTTCTCTTTTGACTCTAAAGAGCACGGTCTTTTATATACTTGTATGCTTAGGGAAAAATTTACTTCTTATGTATTGTGACATGACAGGTAAAAATAGTGATATTTTTGTACATTTATTTTTTATTATATTTCTTTTACTTTTCCTTTTAATTTGCTTTTTACTGTTGTTTTTTTTTTTTTTTAATTATCATTATTTATTAATAGTTTCTTCAGATTTAGTTAGTTGCATGATCCCTCACTGCATTTCTCATTTAATTCTGTCTGTGAGTAGTATTCCATTCACCTTTATGGTACTTACGGATGTCACTCAATATAGACTGGTTTTTAAATTCATAGAATCACCAAGATTTGAAAAGATGCTTGCAGCCCTGTAGGCCACCTGTATTTTGGATTGCATCAAGAGAAGTGTGACCAGCAGGTTGAAGGAAGTGATTCTGCCCTTTATTCTCTTGTGAGACCCCGCTTGGAGTACTGCATCCAGTTCTGGAACCATCAACACAAGAAGGACAGGGAGCTGTTGGATTGGATCCAGAGGAGGGCCACAAAGATGATCAGAGGGCTGGAGCATCTCTCCTATAGGGACAGGCTGAGGGAGCTGGGGCTCTTCAGTCTGGAGAAGAGAAGGCTTTGGGTGCCTTACAGCGGTCTTCCAGGACCTGGAGGAGCCTACAGAAAAGCAGGGGCTTTTTAGATGGGCAGGTAGCAATGGGATGAGGGGAAATGGCTTTAAACTGGAAGAGGGTAGATTTAGATTAGATATTAGGAAGAAATTCTTCCCTGTGAGGGTGGTGACACACTGGAACAGGTTGCCCAGTGAGGTTGTTGTTGCCCCTTCCCTGGAAGCATTTAAGGCCAGGCTGGATGGGGCTGTGGGCAACCTGATCTGGAGGAGGGTGTCCCTACCTATGGCAGGGGTTTACAGAATCACAGAATCACAGAATTGCCAGGGTTGGAAGGGACCTCAAGGATCATGAATCTCTAACCCTCCTGCCACATGCAGGGCCACCAACCTTCCCAGCTAATGCTAGACCAGGCTGCCCAGGGCCCCATCCAACCTGGCCTTGAACACCTCCAGGGACGGGGCATCCACAACCTTTAGAACTAAATGATTTTAAAGGGCCCTTCCAACCCAAACCATTCTATGATTTAATCCACCCATCCCCCTACCACCACTGTTTCCCCAGTAAACCATGCCCCTTTAGTTCTTCCTCTGCTTTTTCTCTGTGTCTTTTTAAGAAGTAAGTAGCAGCAAGTTTCAGTTGTCCTTCATCCCACATTTCATAATTTTTATCTCTGCGGTCAGCCCTGGATAAAGACAGGAATAATTTCAATGTTGTTAGAGGGAAAAATGCCACTAGGAGCTATCACCTTGTCAGCTTTCTCCTAGCGTACAAACTGAAGGGTAATGGCAGCTAATTACGGTAGATTTTTCATGCAGTATCATGCTTGTAGCTTGGTCTTCACCGAGTTCTGACTGAGTCAACAGGAAGCAACACTATTTTAGATGTAAATGTTTTTGCATTCTGAGGGTGACTCAGAACACCTAATCATAGAAGGCACCCTGTGAGTAAATGCTCGTGGTTTCTCTGAGGGTTAATACAAGAAAAAGAGTAAATAAAGTCTGTGTAGTTTGGAAAAAGCTGTAATTATAAAATGACCTCGCTGGTCTGCTAATGAGATCAGATGGTAAGGATATTTGGACGTTTTGTGTCAAGTCCTGTGAAATTGGAATCTTCCCTGTGGAAGGTGAAAATTTATTATCTGAATATGGTTTGTTTGATTTTAATAACAACAGCAACAACAAAAATAAAAGTGCCAAGATCACTGAGAATATATGCAAAATGTAGAAGTAAACTAACGAGAAAGATGATTTATGAATATAGGCGAATGCAGAAGTAGAGTGAAATTCCAAGAAATTTGACTTAAATAACGTGCATGTAGACTCGGTAATGTCAAGCCTTATTTTGTTACTGTATTTTTGTAGGGGAAAAAATAATACAGTGAACATGAGTGTTTACAACAAAAATACATTGGGGGAGGCAGAAGGATCCACTGGCACCAGGCTGTGTGTTGCTTACTGCCTAAGTGTATGCTGAGCACCTTGCAGCTCCAGCTCCTTGAATGGATGTAAATGGAGAGAGTTTCAAAACTGGATGCCTTCTGTTGAAAGTCCCAAATGCTGGTACTTCTTATTCACGTGTCCTTCTAAAATCCCTTCAATTCTCTTTGGTAGTTTAATAATTATATACTTTGAACATAGAATCGTATCATACATTTGGGATAAGGTGTTTTAGCATCTTGTGTCTTGTATCCAAAGCATCTTTGCTTTGGATATTCTTTCTGAAAGATGTTCTTTTGCTGAGGGGTATGTATGTGACTTGTGATGTTTTTGACATACCAGAACTTCATAAAATAGCTTATATTGGAAATTTCCCCTGTGGTAACTTGTTCAACTTGAACCTGAGTCATACGAGGTTCAGGGTGGGTTTTTGTACAACATTTTATTGATTCAGCTAAAGAAGTAAGTAACCTGTAGCAGCTAGGCAATAACAGTATGGAAGGCTGTTCTCTGATCAGTTTTAAGATTCGTTCACGCAGTTATTTGCTCAGTGAGGGGAAAGTGTGATTTCCTTCAGCCTCTGAACTGAATCAAATGGCTTCTCTTTGGGGTCTGAAAGTGGAGAGGGATATTCCAGCTCCCAGTTCCTGATTATCCTAGTTGCTGTATGAATAAGTATACTTTGCTTTTCTTTCCAACCTTATGAATCTTATATTTGAAATTTTGGCAAGGATTTCTAGGAACTTCTTGCTTTTCCTAAGTATGGTGCAGCAAAGTCAAAAAGTGACTCTTGATGTGAGCTGCTGAAGAAACTGAAGTTGTGTTGGGCGATGTCTTTCTACTCCAAAACAGATTCCAGTGTTTAGCATGTGAGGTTTTCTGGCAGTATTCTCTCAACACCTGTTCTGTGTTTCAGCATTGATTCACTGTTAGATTTATTTTTAATATATTTTGTATACTTAAACCAGTTTTGACCTCGACATCTGAGGAGATACAGAGAAAGTAGCTAGTTTCTGTAATGTGGAAATTACCCATACGATTGCAGGTAGAAGTAAAATTGTGAAACCCTTGTATTGTAACAGCAAACCCGCTAATGACTCATCTTGGCCTGTGAGAAAAATGGTTCAGAGCCTCATTAAATTGCAATTAGCATTTTCAAATTAAGAGGATACTGTATCAGTTTCCAGGATATGTCTCATGCTTGTTATCAGCTTGTGCTACAAATAAGCTGCTACGTTGTGTCCAGAGAGACTGATGTGATGTGAAGTAAGAGAGAAAAGGACCCAACTGCTCAAATACCTGTACAAGAAGCACATGTGATAACACTATCATGCTCTTGGAATTATAGGTTTCTCTTTAAAGGAAAAAATGCTGATGAAGAAAATAATTTCATAAAATATTCTTCTGTAAACTGTATAGATCCAGAGGAGGCCCATAGGGATGATGCAAGGGATGGAACACCTCTCCTGTGAAGGCAGGCTGACGGGACTGGGCTCGTTCAGACTGGGAAAGAGAAGGCTGTGGGGAGGCTTCATTGTGGCCTTCCAGTATTGAAAGGGAGATTATAAACAGGAGGGAAATCAACTTTTTACATGGGTAGATAGTGATAGGACAAAGGGGAATGGTTTAAAACTAAAGGGAGGGAGATTTAGGTTAGATGTCAGGGGGAAGTTCTTCACAGGGAGTGATGAGGTCCTGGAACAGGATGCCCAGAGGCTGAGGATGTCCTGTCCCTGGAAATGTTTAATGCCAGGTTGGATGGGGCCCTGGGCAGCCTGGTCTGGTACTTGATCTAGAAGCTGTCAGCCCTGCCTATGGCAGGAGGATGGAACTCAATGATCCTTAGGGTCCCTTCCAACCCAAGCAGTTTTGTGATTCTATGATTGTTATTGCAGCCAAAGTACCAACATGAAGTTTGTATAGTCTTGCGTGTTGCAAGTGTAGTCAGAGAGATCTTATTTGCAAAAGGAGTCACAGGGGATATGGCAACTAACGCACCTCTATGTGATTCTTCTGAAGGGTAACCCAACAGCCTACTAATAGAGAAGTTGCCATATGATGGCTAGCTACTCTTCTACCCATATGTATGCTATATATTGTGCAGATAGTATGGAAAATAAGCAACTTATAGGACAGTACTTACAGGTAACTGCTTTGTGTCATGTAGGATTAAATTGTTCCCACAGATGATAGCCAGAATGGCATGTCTGAAGTGCTTTTGGCTTCCCAGGAAGCTTTATGATGATCAGCTGTTTCTGTACAGCAATGGTGTATGGTACAGGCCTTCAGTCTGCTAATATTAACCTTCTACGTGGGCTTTTTGCCTACTGACCTTGTTGGTGGTTTGACGTTATTGTTGAACTTCTTAGTGAATAAACCCCTTAAAATGTATCAAAATAGTGATTAAAAAGAAGAGAGATCAATTATTTCTTACGTTTAAAAAGGAAAAAAGATGTTCTTTTTTCTCTTATTCACTTGGATATAACCTCTCAAATGTAAAATGCTACTGAATGTGTGGGAAAACAATCTTTATTATCACAGTTTAGCAAGCCTGCAAGAAAAACATTCTTCAGTACAGAAAGTTCCTCTTCACTGATGGTAAGAAAATGAATCAGTGGTTCTTAATGATATATTTCATAAAGATAAGTCATTATAGTAGGAGCACACAGGCATTCTTTAAAGACAGAATTTCAAGAGATCTTTCCATAACTGTTCTATTCTGTGCTTTCTTTGTATGAACTATCATGTGACTTCAACGTGAACATGAGTGAGGAATTCTGTCTTCAATTTATGTTTATTTTGTGCAATTCGGAGTATCTGGAGCTTGTTGTAGCTAAAGTAAAGGAGATATATGCCATAGTGAAGAATGCATCATGTAAAAGTCCTGGAGAGCTGCAGCCAGGGAACAGAATTTAGAAATGAATCTTCGATGACAGACAATTAAAAGAGAGGAAGTTAGACTTCCAGAGTTCACTACGCTGTCAGAAAGTACAAAATATTTCTTTAGTCTTAGTGATGGGGGGATAAAGGTTGCATACTTCCAGCAGGGAGTTTCTCAACTATGAACCCCATTCATATTTCCTAACGGTGAAAGGGGAATTAATTTCATGGGTCTGTAACTTTGATTATTTTGAGGTCAAATCTGAGCTTCTCTGAACATTAACCCAGGAAATACGAAGTGTATTTTTTTATGGATATAAATGAAGACATTCAAAAGTGTATATATTGAATGTTGTCTAGAAAGTATAAGAAAATGGTAATTTATTAAGCAGATATACCAAAGCTACGGTGCATAATATATCGCAGAAGTAACAATAAAATCAAAGAATATGTCAGGTCAGGAGGAGTCATCTGGTTCAGTTCCCTGCTCAAAGCAAGGCCAACCTCAAGGACGAGATAGAATGAATGCCTGATAAATTGAATTTTTCTTTTCCGGGAAGAATTAAAAAAGAACAACAACAACAAAAAGATACTCTGTCAGTTCAACCTGAAAGTGTTTAAATCCTGAGAAGAAGCCTGTATATGAGAATAAAATGAACAATGATGTATGGTCAAGTAGTTCAGAGATGCTGGTTTTTTCAGAGCAGGAGAACATAGTGCTACTTACTGCTAGCGAAGATAAAGTAAAAAGAGTGCAGCATATTAATATTTCCTGTATAAAAGATCGATGATGCTGAGGGATGGAACAAAAACATGGGCTGCGTGTGGTCTGGAGGAAGAGAAACACAGTAGATAAATATGAAACAGCAAATAGGCTTGAAATTTTCTGTGGAGACTAATAAATTAGTGTGCAACCGTTGCTTACTGGGGTTGAGATTGAAGTAACTGTTTTAATATAAAAACTGTTGTTTGCTGATAAATTGCCTAATCTTCTTTTTTTCTTATTTCTCATTTTCCTATTTTTGCCATTGCATAACTGTTCTGTGCTACAAATTAACAGGGAAATACCTATTTGTAGACCAGAAATGTGCATGAGAAGTGTAAGAAATTTAAACGTTTTAATGGGCAGCTCAGGTATTTTTCTTTCACTCTTTTAATGAGAGATGAGGAGAGATGGAAGGCTTTTATTGGCGTATACATAGGGAATTGCTGTCTTATTTGTCTGCCTGCTACAGGGATGCATGCATTGCAAATTAAACTGCAAAGGTGAACACCCTGCTTTGGTTTTTGTGCCCCTTTCCCAGTATGTAATCTAACAGTCTTGGGTGAGTGATATTTGATTCAACTCTTGCTAGGCAAACAATACATTTTGTTTTTATAAATATTTCTCTTCAGTGCTTGAACCTATATTTTCACTGCTGAGAAAAGTATTTCTGTAATTACCATAAGATAACATGAATTTACCATGGGGATGAAAATTCTTTCCAAGATATTTTTTACCTGAAATAGTAATATATTCAGCTGAAATGCTGAATTTATTGCTGGAGAAGCATAAATATTGATCATATAATTGTACCATTGCTTCACTTCTTCATTTGAATTACCAGAGGAAAAACAAGCAAACAGACAAAAAGGTCGTGCTGTAGACATGTAGCTGTTGAATGTATACATCATTAGTGCATTTCAGACTCTTGCTTTGGCATACGTGTGTATTTTATGTGGAGGTGAGAGGGTGGAGAAGTGAATGTTAAATTGAACTACAGGTACCAGTAGCTACAATTTATTGTTCTTCAAATATGTCTGGCCACAAAGTCATACAGTGCTGTTTAATCTTCCTGAATGTTAAGTTCAGCTATCTGAGTAGGTCTGTGTCCAGTGTCAGTAGGTGGATTTTATTATTTGTCACACTATGTTTCTGTTCATACAAGAGTAGTAGTTTTCATGAGAGGCCACGATGAGGCATTAATCCAAATGCTGTTTAAAAAAATCACCGCCACCAACAAAAGAGGACAACAGTAATTAGTTGCTAACATTCATTTCTTGCAGAGCATCTTTCCACTGTCCTGATGTAAGTCATCTGAGTATTGTAATGGTTTGGGTGTTGAACTGTCTTCCACTGTGTACAGTGACCAGACTGAAAGCAGAGAAACTGTATATTTGCAATCACAAAAAGAGTATTTCTTCTTAGGTAGAATTTGCATGAGATAATCTTTTTTCATCTCCTAATTATGTTTTCCAGAATGACAAATCCCCAGGGCGTTCCACGAGTCGATCAAGTAATATTTCAAAGGTATGTGAAATCTATTGCCTTTAGGAGAAAATCAAAAAATGCTAAGTGGATTAAGTACAAGATAGTCCTCTATTTAACTATATATGCATATTCTGATGTATTCTTTATAGACATGAAGTTGTTTTTTTTCTTTCTTTCTTGCTGCATATTATTATGATTACCAAGTAAAATCCATCTTAAAGTATAAATATACAATTAGTCCTTACTGTAATATGTAGGAATAATAAGTAAATAACAAGTGCACACTTTTTGCCTTCTTTCTACAGTTGCTAAGTCGTACATTAACACTTGGCTCAAGGTAGAATGACCTTAAGATGTTGATGTTTCTCCCTCTGCTCCACCCACTCAAATAATAGTAGCTGTTATGTATGAACTCTCTTGGTTCAGATGTGGCTTAAATCTGTTCCAAAAAGCCAAGATTTAGAGGAGGTAAAAGCTCAAAACTCACTATTTTGGAATCCCAGTCTCTTTATCTGCCATGTTTTATGTTTGCATCTGAAGATGAAATATTTTGCCTCTAGTGCAATATTTTGCCTTCCCTACAAGATTGTCAGCAGGATGCACAGGAAAATGTTTACTTCGCAGAGCCCTAAAAAGAAAAGATTTTTTACTTAAAGAAACTAAGAGTATGTTAGGTTCTGCTCATTTACATTGAGAAGAAGAACTAAGGAAAAAAAAAGGATAAATGTGATTATATCTAGTGTGTTGTAGGATGTGGCTAAATCCTCTCCTGACATGCCTTTTTAAAAAAGTATGTACACTTTCAAACTTGATCTCAGTCAATTATATGTGTTATTTTCAGTAAGAGTTTTAAAAGCATGTCTGTAGTTGTAGTTGTTGTAAAATGGTGTGGATTTGATATCATTTTTTTCAACTTCTATAAATTTCAGTGGTCCGTGTTACACCATAGCAAATCATATATCATATTCACTAATATGAGACACAGCAGTGTCATTTATTTTGAAGCATTTTCTACAGAAATCGGTATAGATGCTTATTTGGAAGTGTTGGCAGCTTTTTAAGTGGCATTTTAATGAGCTGGATTTTCATGCATGCAGTTAACTCGATCTGCTTCTGTTGTATGCGAAGCTACCTACTAGTGAAGCTTTTCTAGTGCTTGACTGGAAATCTAGTTTCTTGCTTATTGTTTGATTCAAAATGCCTTTTTTGTATGAGAAGAGAATATACATGTATGTATTGTGGAAACATTTGCCCTTTCAGGTTATTCACTGAGTCATAGAATCACAGAATGGCCTGGGTTGAAAAGGACCACAATGCTCATCCAGCTCCAACCCCCTGCTGTGTGCAGGTCACCAACCAGCAGCCCAGGCTGCCCAGAGCCACATCCAGCCTGGCCTTGAATGCCTGCAGGGATGGGGCATCCACAGCCTCCTTGGGCAACCTGTTCCACTGCCTCACCACCTCTGCATGAAAAACTTCCTCCTAATATCCAACCTAAGCCTCTCCTGTCTCAGTTTAAAACCATTCCCCCTTGTCCTATCACTATCCACCTTCTTAAGCAGCCATTCCTCCTCCTGTTTGTATGCTCCCTTCGACTACTGGAAATGTGCCTCGCCATTTTATTCAGTGGGAGTGAGAGCATTTCTCCGGATGGATTTGCTCATCCATCTCTGTTTTCTTCTCCAGCACATTACTGTGACCACTTATGTGGTAACCACTGAGTTGTTGGCAGGTTTTTAAAAGTAATCTCACATGATTTTGTACTCTCTATACTCTGCCTCTGTCGTAGTGCTTCTGACTGACAGGCAGCTGTGGCTCTCCTCAGTGAATGTCCATCTGGGATATTCACTCATTATCTTCAGCCTACACCTCATTAAAACTGCCTCATTAAAACTGGGATTCCAAAAGCAAATACTTCAGTTAGCTTTCCAAGCAGAGATGATTAGGAAAGTTTATTAGTGTCCAGCTTGTTCTGCACTTCTGGTAATAACCTAGACTTTTTCTATAGGCTCAATATATCAATACACAGGTCATCTTGCATTCTTCCTGGCTAGCACTTTGATTGATGGATTGTATTTGGAACTGATCTCCATTTCATATTATCTTTCAGTGATAAGGTGGAGCCCAAATTACTGATTGTGGCTTTCAAAGCTTACCTATTATAAAAGAAACAGAAGTATTGGATGTGTGTTATGAACCACCCTTCCTGTTGTTTTTGTTTTTGTTTTTTACTTTCTCTCCCACCTATCTCCCAAAGTTACTCTTAAGAACTGTTCTGGATTTCAGAATTAGAATTACTTTCTCTAGGTGTGTTTAAACTCTTAAGTAAATGAATAAAAACAAAAAAATTTGTTCATGAGCTATTTGCTGTCGGTTAGTTCTATGCATTGTAGCTTTTCTCAGTAAATTGTTTATGTGTAAGTGACTTAAGAGGAAATCTAGTCTGAGGAGGATCTGGTGGATTCATTTTTCTGTTGTGATAAGCTAGTGGAAAAATTGTGTTTGAATTACAGCCCATAGAAGTTATGCTTGTATGTGTTCGTGAGGCTGCCTGGTTGTGTTAAAAGGCTTTCTGGAAGAAACGTTTCTAGCACGTTGTAATTATCTTTCTGCACGTTAAGTACAAATCAAGAGCTCCTTAGAGGAGAATTTCGAATTTCAAATTCTCTGTTGGTAGCTTTGGGCTTATTTTTCAGCGAACCTCAGACTTGGAGCAAATTTTTGTTTAAACTTGAGTGCTTCTCAAAAGCAGGTGTCAGTACACTTCTTGTTTACCAGTCTCTGAAGCAGCTATGTCATAAAATTCAGTTAATTTACATCAGTGAGACGACTGTTCTGGAATAGTCACTGTCATGACATTCATTAGTCTGATTTAATATATGGAAACCAACAGAGAAAGTAAAGATGGTAAGAATTGGTTCCTCTATATGTTTGTCTCCGCTCTGTGCAGTGATTTCTTATGGCAGGTCCAGCTCCTCTCAATGATACCAACTTTTAGATGGAGTGTGTATTGTAGCCAGTTTTCTGTGTTGAGCTGCTCAGATTTTGAGAGAGGATTATTCCAGGATAACTACGGCATGATTGAATCCTAAAGAGTAATAGTGTGGCCCCTTGCATTTTGATACAGCTAAAATCAGATCAGCTTACGCTGTTCTTCCTATTCTTTGCCAGCCTCACACCACTCATAAGTGATGATTCTCTTCAGATTGCCATGGATTCTCTTTCTTCTGTCCTTTCGAAGTGTAATTCCTAGTTTACTCTAATGAACTTTATTTTAAAATAGCCCAGTAAGTTGATATAAGTTGATGTAATCTTCAGTCTTAACAGAACTGAGAGAAAACGTAGAGCTTTTAAAAAAGAAAATAAGCCAAGAACAAACAAGTCCTTGCTCTGGTAAAGTGCAAAATGTCAGCCTTTAAAAGCACTGTTACAACGAATAATATAATGTATACAAAACTGGCATTAAAATTTGAGTGTAAATGTTGTCTTAGTCATCTAAATGATTCTTCTTACTCATAAACAAAATCATTATTTTCAAAGGTGGAGACTCGCTTAGCTCTTAGCTCTCATTATGATTCTACTACTGTAGAAAACACAATAAAGAGCAAACAAGTAAGTGAAAAGTATTTTGTTCATCAAAACATAGAGCAGAAAAGGCAAAAATGAGAATGAGCTGCAACAGCTTAAAATCATTGCTGATTTTTTTTTCCTATTATATGCAAATGTGTGATTTCTTTGACACCAGGATGCTTTGTGGCTTGTCCATGGAATTCATTCTCTAGATGCAGTAAGCTTAATGAAAGGAATGACTGCAGAATTACTTATGGCTGCTTGACATATGAACTTTTAAATAAAATTGCATCAAGTGTGTCTCAGTTTCAGGGGCCAGTCAGAAGAAGATAATACACGTTCAGTTTATTCTGGGGTATAGTTGACCTCTTTTAAACTAGTGCTCTACTGAAAAGGAATGCATGCAGAAAAAGAGTGTAATATTTCTACAGATCCTGTTTTCTTAAGTCGTAATTCTTACCAGCTGAGTTTTCCTAAACGTACCATACCAGCTCATCCAGATACAACTGGATATATATTTGAAACGTGTTAAGAACTGCAAATTTTATGTCAGTACTACTGGCCTTTATGCATTGTGCCTATACAGTTTCCACTGCTGTAGATGAAGAGGTGACAGTGCTTTATAACCAATTATAACCAATTATAACCAATTTCAACCCTGTCCTATGCAATGCAGTAACAGGTAGGTGAAGTAGCTGTGATTTGTTTCCATTAGACATGGCATTCAAGTTATGACATATGCTTACTGTCCAGTTTTTAACAGGAACTATGATCTGTAACATACCAACTCCGTATGTCCTGGAATTTGTTATAAATCAATTTTTTTCTTCACAGTAGGTGGCACACAGAAGCACGTTTCAGGGCTTTGCCCTAAAAATAATCCAATTAAGCAAACTTTACAGCTGCACTGATATAAAATTGCCCAAGGAGGCTGTGGATGCCCCATACCTGGAGGCATTCAAGGCCAGGCTGGATGTGGCTCTGGGCAGCCTGGTCTGGTGGCTGGCGACCCTGCGCGTAGCAGGGGGTTGGAACTGGATGGTCACTGTGGTCCTTTTCAGCCCAGGCCATTCTGTGATTCTATGAAAATCACTCTTTTGCTTAAAGTTGAGGCTTTTTGTATTTCAAAAAATATGGTGTCTTCTGTTTTTTAAAATGATGTGTTAGGATTTCACCGTCTTATGGCTTAGTCATATAAATATTCTTTATGCAGCTCTTTTGCTCTGGGACATTTAGATCTCTTTCTTTCATAAGGCCAGAATAAATAAATATGACATAGACACACCAGGCTGTTTGAATGTAATGATCATATCCTCACAGGTGCACACATGGGAGAATTGCAGGAATTCCATATGATTGAAAGCTGTTTAGTTAGTATACAGAAATATTTTGAGGCTTTATGTCCTGGAGGTGGAGGGATATGTAGAAATGTATACTCTCTTTGGAAGAAAGAAAATAAATCTAAACAGTGAATACTGATATTGGCTGCTTTGGAAGTAAAATACTATACAATCCAGTAGCAAGGAGGTGCATGCTTTGTGCTTCACCTTTCCTTGGGCAACATTGGTACTGAGCTCCTTGCAAACAGTCAAAAGCTGCTGGCTTCAGGGCTCTGCACCTTTTGCAAAAAGAGCAGCTCCCTCTGGGGTTTCAGTTGCATAATTCGGTGAATCAATGAACAGTGTAAGTTCTTCTAGGAACTATACAATATTTTTTGCTAACAAAGCAATAATGCCTAAAAAGATCCCTAAAAAGAATGAAGAGGAATATGAATCAAAAGCATTGTGGAGCTGCAGTATTTATTCCTCGCCTCAGAGGCTGGTGGAAGGAGGGGAAAGAAGACAGGAGAGAAATGAAACACCTGGGGAAGAAGTGTGCCAAAAAGAACACAAAACCAAACCTTGCTGTGAAAGTAAACATAACAAATTGAGTTACCAGTTCCTTTAATGGTTGCTGGAAAGCCATCGGTCAGACAGTAATGATGTCTAGATCTGAATGCAGGAGCTCCATCCTGAATTACTGAAGGGAGGAAAAAAAAAAGAAGAGCATAAGTTTCAATTCCAAATGGAAATGGAACCTCAAAAGATGAGTTACAGGATACGCCTGGCTGTGGGTTAGGATTTGAGCCTGAGTTATTTCAGCCGTGTTTTTGATCTTTTTAGACCTGAGGAATTACCTTATTGTCTTATAAACTTTTAAAAGTTCATAAGCTGATAGAAGTTTATGAAGACTGATGTGTTCTATAAAAGGCTACGTTGTTTACCAGGTAGGATTTTCAAGTGTAAATATGCAGACTGGATCTCCTGCTGAGCCTTATTGCTGTGCAAACTGCTATAATCTTCTAAGGTATCTGTTCCTTGGGGTACCATTATTTTAATAGGATAAAGCTTCAGCTTTTTAACTGTATTAGCAGGTGGGATCTGGAGGATTCTGTGATGCATTGCTGCCATAAAGCACACTTAGTGTGAGCATAAAAGCATTAGTCATATTCCCTGCCTGCCCTGCCTCCGCCAATTTTCTGTGACTTTCTACCCAAGCTGTAGGCTGAGCAGCTTTTTGAAATGCCTCTGGCCTTCCTTATTCAGAACAGAGGCATTAGAAGATTCGTTAACCTTTCGGGGGGTATCTGTGAGGCCATTTGATGTCAGCTGGATTGTTACTTTAAAGCCTAACTCCGTTCAGATCTGAATGCTTTGCACTTGTGAAACGTGTCTTTACTGAGCTGTTCTGTTAGTTGCAAATAGAGCCCTTTGCTCTTAAAGAGGAATACGATCCCTGTTCTGGACTAGGTTCAACATGCAGTGCTAAGCAGTAGTTGGTCAGTGAGGACTCACATTGTCTGTTATTAACTGGGAACTTCTATCAGATTCTGAACATCCATTACAAGGCAGCGTGGGTTTTAAATTCTTCCTTTTTTTGTCATTTGCGCATCATCCTGTCCCCCCCTTTTCTGTCTCTGCTGCAATCCTTTAGCATGGAGACACGAGGGTGACATTCGATTCCCATTGTGTGACAAAATGATTATCTTGCTTGCCTTCAAAATGCCACGTCTTACCAATCCTGTGTTTGACGAACTTCTGTTGAACATATCAAAAATAATTATGAATAAGCTCCATGTCATGTTTATTAATTGGATTGCATATCTTTGATGCATCTCAACTTGCCAAGACAGCAGAAGGTGGTGACTGGGAATCTCTACTAACAATATTTTTGAATTGCCAAACCCAATCAGCTGGAGTTGGTGTTGTCCCTCAGGTATCTTTCTTGTGTTGATGTCATAGAGAGATGAGATGCCTTGCTTATAGGATTGTCAGACAACTTTATTTTGAATTATCACCCTTAATTATGCCGCTGGTATAATTTGCTTATGATAAAATTAGTACAGTGCTAGTTTAGTTTTGCCATCCTGATGAGCTGCACAGTACTGCTGTCTGAAATAGACATCAGCTCAAGGAATACTATTTTTAAAAGAATTCATTGTTCAGCCTGCCAAGTGGAATTGGAGTCCACTGCATCAATCTGATCCCTCTATTCAATGAATACAGCATCTGAAAATATTCAGTGTGCTAAATAGTCATATAGCAATGTGATAGCAATTCTGACAGTAAGATCTGCGTGGCTGAGACTGTTTCCATCATCTGTTCTATATACATTCCCATAAGAGCTCATTATGAAGATGGATATATCTGAGCAGAATATATACAAATGATCGTGGTTTGACCAATACAGCTGTAAAATAAACTTGATGCCACATATGAAATTTTGTTACTGAGACAAGCACTAAAGATGATTAAAAAACAGAAAGTGTATATTATGAGTGGGGGTGATGAACTTATTCAGTGCTGCTTTTTGTGGCAGCACGGTGTATCAGGCAATCCAAGACAGCAGCAAGTTAATGATGTGTGCAGTGCTTTGCTGTCAGTGCAGGTCATGCTCTCAGAATGTGGTTGGAGTAGAAGTGCAAAGAGATTTGGGGTAAAGTTCTGGAACGGTCTTCCAGCTGAGCTGAAATTCATGTGTTATTCAAAACAATTTAAGTCTGTGACTACATTCATGTTATAGCACGGGCAGACTTGACATTAACAGGTCCTTCCACTTCTGTTTAGTTTAGAGAGAGAAATGTGGAATTATTTGTAATATAAAACCCCCCCAGTGCCTGCGAGGCACGAAGGGTCTACTATTATCCTAAGTATACATCAGAAAATGAAACACTAACACGGAAACACCAACATTTTTCAGTTTTGGAAATCACTCCACAGCTCATCTTACCATTAGAAGCTATTGTAAAGTAGATAAAACCAACACTTGTATTTAAAAGTTGTAGAAGCCTGTTGAACAGAACGCTCAGGTCTGAGAACCTGAGTTATCTCATGCATAACTTGGCACGTTGGAGTTCCCTTGCTTTGTTTTTGAGTATTGAATCAGCGCATGCTCAGATGTCAGGTTTGCTCCAATAGGGATTAAACAAGCAAAAAGCATTTGCTTTTCAGAAATGCGTTGAAAATTGTTTTAGAAGAAAAGAAACTGTGCTCTGAGTGACGTGCAGCTGAACAAAGCATAATGATGGCAGTGCAGGGGAACTAGAAAGTAAATGTGACTGAGCAGGGCTGAAACTGTCCAGACCTCTGTGCAGCCGAGAGAGAAACGTAAGATTTAAGCAATCAAGCTGCTAATGTAATTTTTATCATAAAATAATTAGATTTCCACCTGTCTCCAGCCCCAAATAATAAGTGTAAAAGCTTTTCAAACAATTTGTTTTAATTCTTGGCTTGAATCCAACCCTCTTAAGAATTGCCAGGCTGACTTCCTGCCTTAATAGCTGCTGGAGCGTTCTTGAACTTGTGCAGAACTACAGTACAGTTATTGTGCTGTTTTGATGTTCTCTCTATCCATTCAAAGGGTAAATCTTGCCTTGGTGGTGTGGGCATAACCTGACCACTACTGAAGATCGAGCCTGAACTGTATGTAACACAGATCCAGAGAGGAGCGCTGATAAAGTCCTGCAGCTGCAAAGTAAAAAAATAAAAATAAAATACCAACCCAAAAAAGGGGAAGTAGGGATGAATTCAGTACTCTACCCTCGACTGGAGCTGGATTTCTTCAGCATTCTTTCACCTGCTGTTTATCTGGAGGGGCATTTTTTCAAGCTATATCAGCATGTAGTCCAACGAGGGAGCTCTGGTGTTCGTGTCATCTTTTCTCTTTAAGTAGCTGTGCAAACAGCTTAAGGTATGCCTCATCACTTAAAACAGAGGCTAACAGGTCACAGAGACTAAAGGGGAAAAAGATTATACACTCAACTATGCATATACCAATTGTTCATAGTGTATGTAATCATATCCCTTAAAGGAAAAAAGAAATGATACTTTGCTTTTGTAGAAAAGGAGATTTGATGTATGAATTTTTTTTTTTTTTCTCATTGATACTTGTTCTGCAGACATTCTAGTGTTCCTCCATTGCCCGGTGGTCCAAAGCATTGAAATACCTTTTGAATATTGTGCCTGAACGCTTTATCAATTTGATTTCTCATGTTAGTTTCATTTTCATACCTCCTTTGGTGTTGTGATAGCACATCACGAGGTAAATAGGAGTGCCTGAATTCTTAAAGCTAGATTATTTGAATGCAAAAGCAGTGCTGTCAAGTGCTGATGGTATCCTGATAAGAGCATTATTTTGTCCCCGTTTGGTAGTGGCACTCACAGTGGCACACAGCTCCATACAGAAAGGTAACATCCTCATGAATTATAGGAACAGTATAGCCTTAAGAATGCTATGCACTTCCTCACAGTTCTGTACCAGGTGAGTGAAGAATCACAAAGCTTTGGATTAGAACTTGGATTCCATACAGCCGTGCTGCCGAAACATGTGAGAAAGGGTTTTCTGTTAACGCCCTCAAAATAAGTTTTCAGCAGAAGTATTGAGCAACAGAGTTTGCAATTTGTAGCAACAGTCTTATGAGCAAAATGTTATGTACTAAACTCGCTCTCTCTCCCCTGCTGTTTGCAAATGTGATCAGTTCTGTAGAGTTGTAACCTGCACATTGGTCTTTCCAGGCTCATCAGTTTGATATTTTTCAGCTCTTCTTGAAGATGCAATTGCCTTAAAAACCTTTTAGAACATACTTTAATTTTCTTGATGTTTCATCAGGCTGTTCTGCATAGGTTTACTTTGTGTTCTTCATCACTCAGCACAATGTAAATGCCCTTTATTTTGTTTTGAAAGAAATGGTTATGATTCCATGACTTGACTGCGTGAAATAAAAACAACATCTCTTCCCATCAGACATTTACGGTAGATAGAAACCAAATTGAAATCTCGGATGTTGAAAGCTGCTTCCTCAAACAGTGACAAGAAGTAGTCATGAGCAAATGACAGCTGAAACACTTCAGTCATATTTAGTTCCACAAATAGGTTTTGCTTTTGGTCAGGCTTCCTGTATTTTTGAACTTGCATTTGTTCAGCAGCGCGCTATGAACAGCAGCAGCAGCAGCAGTTACTTTAATTTTGTAATCATGTGGCAAAGCAGTAAAATATCTGCGATGTATTTCATGGACAAAGATTCCAAACTGTCTAACTTATTTCAACAGGCAAGCAGCCCTACAACAGGAACAGCTCCCAGGAGTCAGTCACGATTGTCTGTCTGCCCTTCCACTCAGGACATTTGTAGGTATGTGCTGAGAAAAATGTATCAAATCAGACTGATATTCGTTTGTTATTGCCTTTATTAAGTGATATGTACTATATGTAGTTCTTGCTTCTGCATAACACTGCTCATAATTTCATAGACTTTAGTTTTTTTCTTTTGATCTGTTTTGTTTCTGTTTTGGCTTTTCAGTTTCATACCACAATTCACGTTCTCCTTTTCATCCTTTTTTTTCTGATTTTTCTCTCTCTCTTTCCACCCATCCATACCATTTCCATCCCTGTCCTTTGCTTACCGCTTTGTCTAGATCTACTACTTTGCATGATTTGTCAGAAGATGAGCTTGAACATGCAACCCCAGTCATGGTGCTGACCCCTTCTAATAGGGAGTCTGGTAAGAAACAAGTGAAACGAAGGTTTAGGCGGAAAAGAGAGACTGGAGACAATGGTGAGCATGCAGAAAAGCAAGGAAAGGGGAAAGATGGCAGATTACATCCCGAGGCTGCAAAATCCAGCTGGAATGCATCTGATTCATCATCGTCCTCAGATGAGAGTCAGTGGGCTCAGGCTAGGAGGAGAGCAAGGGAAAAAGCCAGAATGTCCAGGAGAGGGAGAAGGAATAAGGGATCATGCAGTAACCAGGATGGGTCCTCAAATGCTGTTGAACTTGTCACTCTGGAGACAACGGGGAAAAAGAAGCAGGACGTATCTGACCCTGAGAATCCTACTTTAAATCATCGCAGAAGAAGGATTCCAAGGTTTAAGGAATCACAGTCTTCAGCATCATCTCAGGAAGCGAGGATTTCCTCACGAAAATGTGGAAAAAGCAAAGGGAAAAGCTATTGCAGAGATGGGCAACCTGCATCTTTGTGCCTCGGACACAATAAAGACATCAAGGACTGCTTTGCGGAGGCAGGCTCTGGCAGTGATGCTCTGGCTGCCCCAGACAATGGAGCACCTTTTGGGGCAGGGCCCACAGTGACTGACACTGGTCAGAAGCCTCCAGTGTTGTATGATGACTGGTCTGATGATTTAGAAGTATGCAGGTTAGTCCTCGATAAGAAAGATTTTACGTTTGTAGAAGGAATTTCTTACCACCGTAGACCTTCTTTGATTGCTTTCTGTCATTGTTTCTCCATCACAAACTGCTAGACAGGCTGTAAGAAGTAGCACAAAACCTCTGCTACAGAGAAGTTAGCAGGTATCAGTCTGAAGGTATACTTCCCTTATTAAGAAGCAGTAATTCTGCAAGGGGACCAAATGTTTTCATGCGCTAGGTTTCTCCTCAGGAGGATGGACACACTGTGTGCTCTGATAGAGTATTACTGTTCTACATCTCCAGACAAAGAATGAGGGAGGTGCCAGGTAGCTCATTGCAATGGGATATAGAGTTTTTCACTCTGAGATGATTGGTTTGAATCCAGCTTTGCTCTGTGTCATTTTTCATTGACTTATGCGGAACAAATTTCTGGTCTCGACTCAGTGCCATTACCACAACAATCTGATGGATGGTGCCTGCAGAACAGTCAGGCCTAAGATGTGCAGTATGCTGCACTGCTCAACACCTCTGCACTGTGAACATGTGGTGGCTCTCAGTTCAGTAGCCATCACAAAGACTGGAATGACACAAAGGATGTTTGGGCAGAGTAAGTGTTAGAATAAGCTGTAAGAAAAAAAAGCAACACCACCAGTTCTTTTTAGAGAAGAATTGGTATCTGACAGTTTCATATCCTTATGGTGGAACATGCAATCAGAAGGTGTGTGCTTTCCCTGGAAACGAAGGCAGGCTGCCCACTTCTGAGCTAATATCTGAATTTGGATTACAAAACGGGGTGGATGTGAGTTACCCAATCAGGTGGTAAATGAAAATGTGCCGTCCCATAAGTCTGACAGAATTGAAACAAGATTATGTTCTCTTTTAAAACCTGCATGCTAGCAGTGACTCTCCTCTACAGAGTGTAAATCAGGATGAGGCTTAGTTTGTTGATGTGGTAACCAGAAATGTCTGATTTTTTTTTTTGCTGTGAAGAAATTTGCATGAAAATGTAAGCAGTCAGAATGAGGATGTTCATCTACCATGGCGTGCAGTTTCAGGGCGTACTTCAACCTAGTAACACATTTCAAAGATCCTAGTGTTGAAAAGAAAACCAGACAACAGGCAGGCATTGTGCTTTTTCGTAGCAAGAGATAGAAGCCCTTACTCATACAGCCAGTACTATACTCCCTGTTGCACTTAGCAAGAATGGGCCTTTCAGTTGTCTGACTCTTGTCTCCTACGGTAATTTAAGAGTGTTCTGAGTGAAGTCCAGCTGTGTCAGTACATGTGCTTGCACAATTGTACCACACCGTGGGCTTGGGACCTTTTCACCTTACCACCACTGCTGTGTCTTTGTATTTCTGGAACTGGGTTATAGATTTTTGAAGCACTTGAAGTAAGTCTGCCTGGAGTGATGCAAAGATGACTACTTCAACAACTGCAGAGTTGTCTTAAATTTCTAAACCACCAAGCGAGCAAGTATTGAAGATATGATTCTATCATCCAGTGTAATAGGTACAGTACATATTTAATAGGATCACTTAGTCATTAGTAATAGAAATATTCAACAAATGAAATATTTTTTTTACTGTGGATCTTCCTACAGGCTTGCCTACAGTGCTAAAGATAAGGTCACAGCTTTCTAACTTTGCCATGTGTAGATCAGTTCTGCCACCTGAGTTTCCAAACTTAGACTTTGCTTTCAGATGGAAAGTGAACTTCAGAGATTGTGTCTCAACTCGTTCAATTTCATTATAATTATTCAGGCACTTTTTTGTAAGAGGGATGAAATTCTGGGGTGTGCTTGGAGCTTTCCAGCTAGACTCTTGTTTACTAGAGAAAGATTGAAAACTTTTGATGGAGACTGATGATCTCTGTGCTCGCCATCAGTTGAGGTGCTCTCTGGACAACTGGAGTTAAACCCAACACAGGGGATAACTTGACCTGTGGTGCAAAATTTGTCATAATTGCTCTTTTCTTCATTGTCAGGGATAATGATTTATTATTTGCTGTCACTGCCTGGTGTATTGTAGTGATGAAAATGCATTGAGGAAGAACATTACAGAATGGGTAGCGAGTTTATTTTTTATAGCTGCTAAGTCATCTTAATAGGAAGAAAAAGAAAGACGTGTTTTTACTGCTGTAGCTTCTGTTTTTCAGGTCAGGTCCATGCTCTTGGTTAACTCATCTGTGGCATTTCTTCACATTCACAATCTCTCTGCTTCTGAAACAAAGAAAAAAAAATCATTTCAATAGAGATGCGCGTATGTACAGTAATTATTTTTTCTGCATGTGAAATATAAAAGGCTTTTTTGTTACAACTGTTCCAAGACTGGAATTAAGGTAGCCGGTTGTGATGTGGAAATTTTATTTTCCTGAAGTGTTTCTGAAGGTTTTCATCAAAGATATTCCTGTCTTGTAACTGATGTGACAAAACTGGCTGAGAGGAATGTCTCTCACCTAGATGGGGTGAGTGTGTGAAGATACAGAGGAGTCTTAAGCCTATCCTGGTGCCAGTTGTTTTTTCTCCATATGTTCTGCTTTACTTCCTCATCCATTACTGGCAGTGGGAATACATTTATACATGCACGAAAGAGTATAAGCAGTTTCCTCTATTTGCATTTAGCTGCATTTGTGGGAATGTGACAGGAAGACAGAAGTGTAGTGCCATGGTGCAATACATACTTTAGCTGGTCTGACTCAAGCCTCTTGGTCACTTCAAGAGAGCCATTTCCCCTTCTGTATTGCTCTTTCCCTGTTTCCAAAATGATGAAACAATGGCACGACATTAATGGCAGTAATTCTTTACAACCTCTTCCCTGAACCTATTTCTTTCTTCTTGAGTCCATTAGAAGGAAGGCTTCTGCCTCTGTAATTGCAGACAACTACATAAGTTCTGTCAATTCTGAATTGCTATAGCGCCTGCTATCTATCTATTTATTTATGAGATTCACGGAGTAGGTTTTTCTACTACTTTCTGCCTTTCTTGATCTGCTCTGTTTCTGAGATTCTCCTTGTGTATGCAGTTTTGCTGTGTGGCTTAAGAAGCAGCCTCAGAAGTATCTTTCTCTGGTTTGCAGGAGGGTTATTTCCCTGAAGGAAGAAGCTGTGTGTGGGACTTGATAAAGTGAATGGATTGTGAGGATTTAGTCCTGTGGCTTTTCAGATAGGGCCTACTAAGCAAAGAAAAAGGATTAGTTGATAACACACTAACACTTAGTGTATTGTAAGTGCTTTATGTATCAACTCTGAGTTAATTATATGGTATATTTCTTATTTACGTTGGAAGAACTGAAAGTTACTTTGTTTGACTTATGTTTTCAGTGTAAGATCTTTCTGTAGCACTGATGCAGTCATGTCAGCAATAACACTGAACTATAATTACCTGTAAGAAACCACACACATTTAGATAAGATGGGATTCCTCACTAAAAAAAAAAATGCATACTGGAAGTAGAGTGCTGATTACTTTGAACTCCATAATGACTCTGTATGTAGTCAGGTAGAGGAATGCCCTCATTAGAGGAGTAAATAGCACAGCAGAGCATACAAGAAGACTGTTAAGAATTGCCAGAAGTAGTAAGTGGATTAGTGAGGTTGGATAATGACATCTGCAGAATCTACTTGAAGTATCACTTTTGAAAATCATCTTTGAATTCTAGGACGTGAATTAAACAATAGTTATAGGAGTGTTTGTTTCTATGTGTTAACACAATCCTAGATAGGAAGAAATGGTATGCATTGCACTGTACAGGAGGCCGTATGATTGAGTAGTTTATCTCTGTGTAATCAAGTCTTTTAACACTTTTTTTCATAATATTATTTAGCAGAACCTGAAAAAGTAGTGTACTGCATTAAAAACCCTTAAATCCTCCATTACTTGTATGGTACAGTGCTCTCAAACTCAACAGACAAGAAGCCTTTTGGGAAGGAACAAGTCTTCAGAGATTGGCCTTGAGGAAAGAAGATAAAGGTAAACAGAGAAAGATATGTAGACTCAAATACTACCACTGAAATTGCACACTCATTTGAAATATTTATAGTGAAACTGAAGTTGGATCCAGTGAATAATTTAAACTGTAGTGCCAAATGTATAGACATGAAATACCATCCAGAGTCCTCCATTATCAGCAGGAACTGGAGGATGCTGAACTACCAGCTCGTTGTGCTTGGCTGATGGGGCTGTTTAACCCATCTTTCTTATGTTCATAAGTTGCTGCGTTCCCTATTATGAGCCACATCTCTGAATCTTTTCCCACCTGTTGGCTCCTCATAAGAATTACTGTTGCTGTTTCCTTTCCTGTTTAAAGCTTTCTTGTTACAAGTGACGTTTTGATAGGAAATCTCCTCATCTTGATAATGGTGGTTCATCAACCTCTGAAGCAGTATCAAATCCTGGTTAGTTTTCTTTTCTGCCTGGTGGTTTGGAGCCCCATCTGTCACCTGTTCAGCCATCTGGTTATGCAGTATCTTTGGGAAGCTCTCCATGGTTCAGTACAATACAAGATTATCTGAAAGAAGGCAAACGTGTTTTTGTTGTGGTTAGGGTCACATACAGAGGAAGTGAGTCCTGTTTCTGCTTCTTTCTCTCAAAACTTCTTATTTTCTTTATCTAACATTTAGTTAATGAAACAACACAATTTCCTGCCAGAAAGTTCGGATGAGAGGAGGTTTGAAGGGTCCTATTAGTAAGTACTTAAAGATTGCAAGTGTTCCGAAGGTAATTTTGTTATTTAACTTTAAATAGGTGAGTAGAAAGAAATCTAAATCCTTTCATAAGATGCAGTCCTTAGTTTCTTTGCCTTGTATCAGTGCAGTAAATCTTGTCTGACACGTATGTTGAATTGTATTGGCAGTGCATCTGAGGCAGAGATTACTTGTAACTTTAGATGGTTAGATATCCTATTTATCACCTATAATGGAAGATGAATGGAAGGACAAGAAACGCTGACAAAATAAATGATTTAGTGTACTTTTGCTAATGTGATTTGCTCTTGGGTCTCTTGCAAATTTTGATCACGTTTACAGAAATCAAGAGAAAGCTTTGCCTGAACTGTTATGAAATTACACTGGTGTGGTGTAACATTTTGAAAATGTGTTTTTCTCTAGTCAGATAAAGGCAGCTGACTGTATAATATAATGGAAGGGCAGGAGTGACAGGGAAGAGGTATACAGATTGATTACATTTGGTATGCAGAATTAATGTGCTTCATTCAGACTGTGTTTAAATGGAGAAGAAGACCGGTTTACATTTCGATCACTGTAAGATTTAATAGTGGGAAAAAAATGGAAATGAAATCAGGAACTAAAAAAAAAAAAAAAAAAAAAAAAAAAAAAAAAAAAAAAACCCAACAACCCCAGCCTACAAAATAAAAGCAGGAGAAACACGGCATGCTGTAGTTAGTAGGTTGACAGGTGAACATATTTAGTGATTTTGGTTTTTTTTTAGTGATAAACTATACAGGAGCACAGTTTGATATTTTTCCAGTTTCTTTAATAATGAATAATTTACTCATTTTCTGTGAGCTGTTGATAAAGTATTTCCTTCACAGCATTAGGTTCAAACTATCTAAAAGCACCACAGGCACTATATAAGCTGGGGAAAAGGGAGAACATTCTTTTTCTTGGGCAGGAGAACAGATTGGGTTTTTCTAAATTTATCAGGTAGTAATAAGCAATTCTGGGGAACCTTTTGCAAACCTGTGGAGTCTGTTCCTTTTGGTCCAAAGAAGATAGTCTAGGAACACATGGTAATTCATGCTGGTAGCTAATCATCTGCACAGCTCTGATCAAAGCCAGGGATCCACTTGGCCCAACATTTTACAGCTCTGTTGCTTCCCCCTGACTAAGCTGTCTTGCCTGTGATGGGAAACATTTTGATTTTTCAGTCTTTTCTCACCAAAACCAATATTTTTTAGAATAGACACGTTCTTGAGAAAGTTTAGTAAAGCTCTCTGTTCTTCCTTTGCTATAAAGCAAAACCCTTTGTCTGTATGCAGTGGCCAAAAATCCTTGAACATTTTATTAGCCGCTTGGATGGCTTCTTAATTCTCTAATACAGAATCCACTGAAGGAGTTCTGGAGATGCAAAATTGCTGCAAACTCTTTTCCATCTGCCAATTATGACATTCTTACATAGCTTGAAGCTCTAGCAGGGACATGCTGATAGATTCTTATCCTTAATCAGCCCTCTTTGACCACAGTCTACAGAAATCAGCTGTAAAGATAATGTTGTAGAGGAGTGCTTGCCAAATAATTTTTGTACTGCACTGTAAGATTCCTGCAAAATATATGCATTCTCTACTTGGCTACAGCAGCACAGAAATTGGCCTATTTTCTTAATTACTAAAGAGTAAAGTGGATTAGTGAAAGACAGGTGAGGATAACTGCTGTTTTTCCAATGAGAGTAGAGATTAGCAGCTGTTCTCTTAAGTAATATTGTCACCTTGCATGTGATCAAAAAGCTCCAAATGTGTTTAAATCTATTTGTGTCTCTTGTAATAAGCATCTCAGGTAATGAGCAACCATGTAAGGTTACCTAGCGTTTCTAGATCCTAATTTTGGTTACTTTTGGTGATTTTGCCAAACTAAACCACTGTCAGGAAGAACTGAAAATTTTCCATCTGAGCTCTTTGCTTAATATTTATTTTAGCTGACCTTTGAAACCTAAGATTATATAAGAAGTGTTTGTCTGAATGAAAAAAACCCCACAATTTACTTTGATGAGATGTGAAGGTCAATCATCTGAAATATTTCTTGCTTTATTTTTCTGTAAATGAACCTAAATCCAATTAGCATATGAATGTCTGCAAAGGGCTGCCATCTCCTTTCATACTCTGCTTCCTGTCTCCTAACTTCTGCAAGATACAGGACCAGGGGAAAGAAGGGAAAATAATCACTGGCATGGATTTAAAGATAGTACCAAATTCTCAAGATGCCTAACTTCTGAGTTCTTAGTTGAGCAGCACCTTGTGATTTGAATAAAACAAGTTTTTATATATGCAGTATCAAAATACCCTTCGGTGGAGGAGATGATAGACCTTAAGTTACTAACAAGTCCTTTTGCGTAGTCATTGTGGTACAAAGTTTAATATGTCACACATAATCACGCACTGTATTGTCAGTGAAGTTTTCAGCATCATTTGGATGATTATTTGATTGGATTAATTTGAACAAAAAGGAAGGCTGAGAAAATATTTTCATTTTTTTCTTCTCAGTAAACTTTAATTTTTTCATTTTCATCTTCCTCTAAAAGATTTCTAACTTGAACTGCTCTACGTTTCTGTTTAGGAATTGGGTTCTATGTAGGGAACATACAAAAATCGACAATAGCTTTTATATGAATCATGCAAAATCCTTCAAATGAACAAATTTTGTTTTCAATAGACCAATTTTGATTTTTTTTTTTGTTAAATCTTCTGGCTTTCTCTCTGCTAACTGAAGGCATTATAAGTGAACCTGTTATTTTAAAGAATTTTTATCAGGTATGTACAGTGTTGGCATCAATTTCTCCATTTTCTACATCTGTGCTGAAGTTGTAGAAGCAAATCAGAGCTAGAGAATTACTGTCACATAAAAACTCGAGCAAAAGAAAGGCTGCACTAGGAGAGTATTATCTACTAAAATTTCATAGTGAGCTTGCTTAAACGAAAACTAAACACAACGTACGTATGTCTGATTTAGCTGGTTGTCTAATAGCTCACATATTATGCTCTGTTGTCATGTGTACCCATGATTTTTGGAGCCTGGCCTCAGCGCAGCCATAGTACTCATCTTTTTTCCCTAGACAATGCAGGCAGGAATCTTGGAAGCGCTAAGCTGCCAAACCTGCAAAACAAAAATAACAACAAAAATTGCAGGCTCAGTAAAGGGATTCTGACACAGGAGTCTCATCAGACAGCTGTCTTCCTTCCCTCCCTTCCACTGCCAGAGACTCCAAAGTATTGCTGTATAATGAAGGCCATTTTTCTAGCTAAGGACTAGAAAGTTGAGGAAAGCTGAATACACAAATCCTGTAGGTCTGTCTGAGCTATTAACCACAGCCAGTGCTGCACTACAGTTTGTACATAAATCTCCATCAACTCACTTCTCATGTACGTAAGCCGAAGTTACCTCCAGGGTGAGTTCAGGCATTTAAAGTCTCAGAGGTGGAAATTCTGAACAGTTGTGATGATGTAAAAACAGGTGACTAGAATGGAAGCCCTGTGCTTGCCCACCTGCTTTAGCTACACTTCAGATGAGTCTATGCTTTGTATCCCCACCTCAGTTTGCACAGCACATTTTTCAAAACCACTGTTTATAATTTATTTCCTATGATCTGTGATAATTATGATACACACGGTAAGTAAATATAGCAAAGAGCAAAACCACAGGAAATTCTGTTTTAGTGCTCATTCTAAGCGAGATATTAAACATTAGTAAAAGTCTTTAAAAAAATTAAGCAGCTAGCCAACAATCTGTTTCAATCACTGTCAGCATCTTTGAAGACTGTGCTTCTGAGTTTGGGTAGCACAAGTTTCTTCTAAGCTAATTTCTTCTGGATAAACAAATAATGAAGACTTAAATTGCACCAAAGAGCATTCAAGCTAATGAAAACCATGCCTTTGGTTATGTTCTCTGGACTTTAATTCCATTTGAAGTTTATTTTTCTTCTCATTAAATGTTTCTTGGTTAGAAAGCTAGAAGAGATCATTAGATTATTTAGCTGGGACTTCTGTATATTGTACATATTTAATGTCTCCGTGTTATTTATATATTTAGCTTGTAACTTATATGCAACAAATAGAATGTATAATTCATATGCTGTTTTTTATATAACTATTCCTACTGAAGAATACTTTTACTCATTTCAAATTTGCAATGTCACTTTATCTGAAGATCCCAGTGGAGTTTTAGGATTGTGTTTTAGCGCTTACAATAATTTAAAACAATTCCGGCAATAGTAGAAAAAACACTCTTGGGTACCTAGTTCTGTTGTATAATTTCTAAATGGTTTAAATGCTAAGCCTGTAAAATAAATTATGTATAGCTCGAATTTAAATGAACAAAGAATACTAGCTTTCCTCTGGGAAATAGCTTTAATTTAAAAAGAAAATGATGGTTTTTGTGTAACTCTCAGCCGGGAATAGGAATTTGTTAGAGAAATGACTATTCCCTGTTTTGACAAATTTAGTTCTGCTGCAGGTTCAATCAGAAGACAGCATAGAGCACGTTTCTGTATAAGAACTAAGCTACTGCTGCAGTTGGCTTGCCCGAGATAAAGACAAGATTGCAAATGGGATTCTTGTGTCTGTCTCTAAACTAGAATGTGTCCAAGACACAAGTGGCAGGTCTTTTCCTCTCCTTCTGCTCCCATGTGTTGAAGATGCTTATGGGCACCAAATCAGAAACTAAAAATCTCACTTTTATGTACCATGTTTCCAGAGCTTCATTTTTTTCCTAGCTTTTTTCCCTCCTGCTACATATCTAGCAAAGCAAGCTTTGTTCTGCTTTCTCGTGATTGTAGATTTGTTTTCTCCTGGCTTTAGGCTATGCCATGAAAGAATAGTGAAGCTGCTGTTCTTGATCCATAAAGCTTTCCTTTAGACTTTGAGCTCTCATCCTCATGCTCGTAGATGTGGCAGCCTGTGTGTGCTGTGCACAGTCCTTCGTGGGATCTTCAAGGGCTCTCCTCAGCCCTTTTTCTACCCTGGGAGCAATATGGCCACCCTTCCTCAGACCAGACTTGCTCAGCTTTGTGCATGTATCTGAGCCTGTCTTTCCTAAGGGCTGGGCTGAAAGTTTTGTTTGCGTGACACAAGGATCTGTGCTGTTGCTATTACTTCCCTATTTTGAAGTAACAGTTTTCAGACTTCCCCCCCCCCCCCCCCCCCCCCCCCTTTCCGTGCCAGTCTGACTCTTCAGACATTCATTAAGCCTGGAGTGTTTCGTTGTGTTTTATCTGAGATGTAGATGGGAGTTACTCTTCCCTGAGGCAGACCGACCATCCTTCCCTTCAGGTGTTTCATTAGGCCTCATGCTTACTGCAGAACTTGCTCTGCCCTCACAGGGATGCTTACAAATAAAGCTGACATTGTTTTCAATGAGTGACTGTTCTGCTGTGATCAGGAGTCTGTCTGGAACAGAGGAAGATCATCCAGACGTTTGGACATACGTCACAGGAAGAAAACATCAGATTGTAATGTTATGACACTTACTGTATGTGAAAAGCTCTGTATCCCATTACAAGGTCATGACACTTCTGAGACCACAGTCTGTCCTAGGCTCTGCTTGCAGCTGTAGTTTTTGTTTTCCCAGATAATGCAGGTATCTACTTCAAAGGGATAGTGAAGAGTGAAAAAGAGAAAGGACCATGACTTTCTAACACCTGCCTCCTAGAAAGTACATGGATGTGTGTACGTGTGCTACACACATTGCTCCAGAGAGTGCTCAGAACTGTTCTTTAATTCTTTTAACTGTGTGGCTACTAATTATGTATCCCAGGAACTTGCTGTACTGGATGCTCTCAGTTTGGCATTAGATCATGCTGACTTTGGGTCTTTCATTAATTACAGACCAAGAGCTACTCAACTCTAACCGTAAGAAAGAGCACAGATATTGGTCTTAAAAGTTTTGCCATAAACAGGAAGACAGTGTTATTCCTATTGATTCACCTTCAGCTCAGCAAATTCGAAGGGAAATAGCTGAATGAAGAGAGATGACTAAGTGACAGAAGGGAACAAGGAGTATGTTCGCAGGCCTTAACCTGAAAGGTCGTACACCTTGTGTCTTATAAATGTCAAGTCTGAAAATGAGAGTAAACCAGTGCCTCTGCAATGCTGATTGGAAAGTTTCCTCACTAGCTCTTGCTGTCTTCCTTGTCAGGATCTGTCACTGCGAGGGAGACGATGAAAGTCCCCTCATCACACCGTGTCGCTGCACAGGGACCTTGCGCTTTGTACATCAGGCCTGCCTGCACCAGTGGATTAAGAGCTCAGACACACGCTGCTGTGAACTCTGCAAGTACGACTTTATAATGGAGACCAAGCTCAAACCTCTTCGGAAGGTAATTAATTTTGAAATTAATTACACTCTAGTGCCAGCTGGCTGGAATGGCTGCACAAAATACCAGCACGTTTAAAGAAACGTCCAAAATGTCTTTGTATTCGCTGTTATTAAATCAGTCCCAGAGATTTGTTGTTGTTGTTGTCCTTGTTGCCATATAAGTTAATTATTTTACAGAATGAATAAAGACTCTCTCTCCAAGTGCATGCAATATAAATGTGCAAATAATAGTTTTTTGCATTTAGAATATTTATCTTCTGCATTTTGCTATAGTTTGATCAGCTTATTTTTAAGCCAGAAAGAAATCTTGCTTAGCACGTTTTACTCCTGAATTACACAGCTCTGTTCAGCCATTAGTTCTTACATTGAGTGCATAACTTCTGCTTGAGAATTATGCTTATACTAACGTGGAGATGGCAGTTATGAAGTAACACAGTCAGTCAATTTAGCTGCATCTGTTCTAACTGTTACACTTGTGGGCAAATTAATCACTCGTATGTTAAGTCTTGGTTAATGGCCCCTAAACTACAGGGCAGTCCTGCATCTTGAAAGTCAAATCTGTGTTATCTGTACACATCTACTTTCCAGGATAAATCAACTTAATGGTACAAGGGTTGTCAGTATAGGGAGAGTGAAGGGTTTGATAAGCATGCACAGCTTTTGTTCTCTTTGGAGTGAATTTCTCCTGTAGGTTTTCTATAAAAATGCTTTCATCCATTTTGGATTTTGCCACATCTTTGAAGTGGCAATCTAGTACATGGCAACTTTTGACTTAAATTTCAGTGTGAGATGCCTTGAAAAACATATAGGTGCTATTTGCTTATAGCTAGTATATGCATATGTGTGGTGTTTTGAAGGCAGGAGATGTTTTGTCATGTCAGCTTTGCACTGGTAGTACTCAAGAGAAAGTAAAGCTAATAAAATTCCTGCTCATTTTTCGTCCAGAGATATTGTCCATTAAGTCCCTGATGATAACTGTTGGAGAGAGTGCTGGAGTTGATTTGACAAGCAAAGCCCGTGATAGGAAGGAATGCAGATCTGCAGTGCCTGGCAGATCTTGCCAGGTAGACTGGCAATTGAAACAGATGTAAATCAAAAGATGATGGCTTAAAACTTAATTACATTGACTCAATTTTTAGTAATAGCAGATAAATTCTAGATAATGTGACGGGAAGGAGATAATGGTATAAAATCCCCTGCCTGCAGCATACCTTTTTTTGCAGCTAGCAGTGTTTTAAGCGTTATGTTAGATAATTAGTGTCCTGAAAATCAGGAAATAAGACATATAGCATCCTACATGAAAAGGAGAGAGAAATGTGCATAACTGTTGATATCACAAGTGCCACTGATATCAAAAGTAGTCACTTCTAACCGTGTGTGTCATCATTGCCACTCACTCCCCCTTTTTTATTTTTATTTTTTTTGCTTGTGACTAAATTAGTGCAGTACTGGCTGATTTAAAATGTCAGTGCCATTCCTACAAGTCTGTATTTTCTTAATTGAATGATTAGCACATTATTAATCTCTTCAGCCACATCTCTTATTGGTTCTCAGGTATGGTTTTGATTTCCGGAGTAGCAAAAATGAGCCTCTTCTCTCAGAGAGAATATTTTTGTTTTGGCTCGAGACAGTACTGTAGTTTATTTCACTTGACAGTAAAAGGATGGCAAAATACCTCCTTCAAATGCATTGCTAAAAAATATTTTTCAATATGATATGGAACCAGCATCTAATTGCAGAGCCTGCCTTATAACTGGAATTTGGAAACTTTTTCACTGTTCAAAGTTAAAATTGATTATGTTATTTACACTTATCGCTTTCCAAGCATGACAGTTTTCATGTGTTAAACTAAACGTATGATCCTTAGTAAGTGTATGCACTATCATCACCATCTTTCACAGATTTATGAAATGCTATCCAGTTTATGAGAAGCTGTTCGATGAAGGATGCATTTTGACAGCTATAGCAAAAATAGGGTAAGGGGGAAAAGAACTTCCGTAAGGAGATTTACCATGAAAGCACAGCTGCCTGGTTGCTTTCCAACAGAACATCTTTTTTAAAAATCATTCGAGCTCTGTTTTGTTAAAAGCTTTATATTTTGCAAAAAGAAGAAAATTCTGGTGAAACAACGTGAAGTTTCTTGCTCATTCATCATGCAAGCTCTTTTGGAGCCTGGGAGTCCAGAATGTCATCTCTGGGGCATTCCCAATACTGCCTGAAGACTGCCAGAGACCACAGAGCTGTGGGACAGGCAGCTCATAAAGCTGAAGCTCTCCACAAACTTTGCTGGAGGACCTGAAAGCCACTAAGGTGACTATAGGACTTCCAGGCTTTCCTGAGAGCCGTAGGTTTTGCTAAAACTTGGCTTTGTACTTTGAGACATTCTGAAAAGACATTTCATTTCAGTGTTTCTCTGACAAAAGACCACAGGTATAGTTCCAAAAGGAGGCTGCTTATTCAGTTCTCTAAGTAACTCATTTTATTTGGGGAAAAAAAAAAAAAAAAGTTTGCCCTAAATTGAAACTTTCTGGTCAGCTTCAGAAGAAGCTTTTTGCATAGCCAACAGACCTGGGTTTGAGGTGGCATGCTACAAAGGGTCATGTTTCCCAACCAATTTGGATTTTTAATTCCTAGCTTACTTACAGTGTGAGACTGTGCAGTTAGGTTCTTGGTTGTACATTGCTTCGTTCTGATGCATTTCATCCCAGGATCATAGAATGGCTTGGGTTGGAAGGGACCTCAAGGATCATGAATCTCCAACCCCCTGCCACATGCAGGGCCACCAACCTCCACATTTAATACCAGACCAGGCTGCCCAGGGCCCCATCCAACCTGGCCTTGAACATCTCCAGGGATGGACGGGGCATCCACATCCTCTCTGGGCAGCTGTTCCAGCACCTCACCGCTCTCTCTGTGAAAAACTTCCCTCTGACATCCAATCCAAGCCCTCCCTCCTCGAGCTTCATCATAATGCTTCTGCAGTGCTCCAAATACTGGTCTGCTTAAAGGAAAACTTACAGGCCAACAGAACTAAATTCCAGATACCTACACGTTTTGGTAGTATCACAAAAGCAGGACTTAACTATAATAGAAAACTGTGTCTGCTCAACTGGTGAATTACCATCTTTATTCATGCACCCTCAACATTTTGTAACCATTTTTTAAAATCAAAGTCTTGAGCTTTATAGCAAAATCCTTGTTGAATATCAAGCCATATGGCTGTTAGCACCCAAAGGCGACAATGAGCAGTGCATTAGGTTAATATAATTCAATATATCTCCATTAAAATCAAAGCCCTTGTCCCTATATGGACTAGTAATCTAATTACAGAGTTCCTGAAAGTATCAGACGTCAAATACAACTTAGGTTAATCATTTTACCGAATTTTTGCATCGATGTAATCTTTTTAAGTAATGATCAACAGGCAGTACACGTGTCTCATATATTTTGGGAGGTCTAATTACTTGTCTAAATATAAATTTAGAGATTAAATATTAAGCATTGCTTACTGTGCCTGTTTTTATTTCTCCTGGTCTCGATTGTGACTATCTATGGCTGTATAAATAATATGGTTGCTGTACTTTTTAGAATTTGCAGTGCATAGTGCAGAAATTCTTGTCTATAATAACCTTATTTATCAAGCAGGGAATTACAAAGTGACAATAAGCTTGTGTCAGTTTCTTATTGAGCTTCCTCAGGTAATAGCTTCATCCTGAGCAAATCACTTTTTCATTAAAAAGGATGAGATCCTGATAAAGTAGCACCTGCCTGTTGTATCTCCTGAATTTGGTATTCAAAGCAGAGTAGAAACAGGAACTGCTTCAAAATATTTGAGGATGAAATGGATTAAAGCACTTAAAATGCAGAAATACCTTCATGTGGAGATTTCTGCACCATGTCTTGCTATTCTTCAGAATATTTTTCATATTTAAATTTGGCAGTCTGTATAAGACTTCTGGTATCTGATCTTTTCCTTTGATGGCTTATCCCAACATATTATTCTGAGGTGTCAGATATGTCTGTTTTCTCTCCTGATTTTGTTTTCCCTTTGAAATGGTTTACAAATAGTGCCTTACTTATGTGTAGCATAAATAATATGCCATTGCTGCCTTGTAACTGCTGATCATTAAGAAAGAACAAGTCATTATTTTTGCTCAGGGAAGCACTACATACCAGTTAATGTACATCGTATTTCTGATTTGGAAAGGCATCTGAACTTACCTCTTTTAAAAAGAGGATTGGAGGTGTTCTTTTAGAATTCAAGGATGAGTTTCTGTTAAATTAAACAGAAGAAAAAACTGCTGATAATGCAAGAAACTTATTTTGAACGTATATGTTCCAGGCTGGATGTGGCTCTGGGCAGCCTGCTGATAATGCAAGAAACTTATTGAGTTGGAGAGATTCTGGTTGCCCCAACGCCATCGGATCAGGAGAAGGAGCTGTGTAACCAATCAGGGTTTGAGCGATGCAGGGTAATGCTCAAATTTAAAAATCAGTAAATCTGAAGGCTCCTTAACAAAAGGTTGATAACCTATGGAAGAAGAAAATCAGAGTTTGTGCTTTGAGTGCTGAGGTGGACAAAAGGAAAGTCCCAGTGTCCTGTTTCTCACCCAGACATTATGTGCAGGGGCACATCTGCTTCTGTTCCCTCTGTCTGAGTTAAGAGAGTACAGGGTGCCTTTTTTACAAAACAATTGTCACCAACACTACTCTAAATCTAGTTTGTAGAGCTCTTAGCTAGCATTAGCTGATTGAGCTCCCTTCCAGGTGCTCAGTGCAATCCTATATAAAGAGTAAATCTTAAGAAATATGTCTGCCTGCAGGGACTCATTCAGAACTGTGCGGATAAATCTTTATTTGAAGAAATCTGGTGGCATGCGTGATAAATTCGGGGAGGGCAAAATATGTTAAGGGAATTGATTTATTTTCGGTTAAAAACTTGGAGAGTTTGTATTTAGGCTTTTTAGTTAGGAATATGCTGCTGACTGCTGGAAGGGATGTAGCTTGCAGGGACGTCACTGTGAAATCAAGCCTGGTCACCATTAGAAACATCTCCTGCCTCCAGAGCAGACCCTCAGAGCCAGACGTGACCTGCGGTCTCCTAGGAACAAATGAAACTTGGAGCAGTCATTACCGTATAGCAAGTTGTTTACTTCTTACTGCCCTCAGCTCTGAAGTCTGTACCATCTGGCTTTGTCATCAGTTTTCTAATAGGGCTTATGATAAGAAGTGATAGCTAATATTGCATAGGTCAGGTAGCGTTGACTTGCTGTGGGATTAGTTGGCTTTTAACTCAATTTGGTGAATACTTTGCAATCATTAACATAGCAGAAAATCCTACATTTCCTTTTGATTTCTGGTGTAGCTGCACAGCGTCGTCAAGGCAACCTGCTTCAGTGTTTTCTTTCTCAGAGTAAACCATCTCAAAACATTGCTAGCCTCAAATAATTTCTTGTAATATGCAGGGTCAGATACTTCACCAATATGCACAGAGGCACAGAGCTATTACTTTCTTACTGGCTATCACGTCATTGTAGTGAATAACTCTGTGCTCGGGGGAAAAGTGTATATTAAAGCTTTTAAAGTTAAAATAATTCTGTAGCATTTGTATCCCACTGTGATGCTTTGAGGATGCAAGGAAGTAGTTTGTTCAGACAACTGTATGTGTAATATTTGAGAGAGTAATAGAGCATTGCTGCTAACTCATCTGTATACGGATAGCATGCTGTAGTTCCTAGTGTTGTCTTGTGTATCGTGCCATATGAAGAGCAATGTATCTTACCATGCTTGCAGTGGTAGAATTTGGTTAGGCTTGCATCTCTTTATTTATTTCCCTTACATTCAGCACAGCTTTTATTTACACAGCTGTTCCAGATCCCAAAGGCAGGAGGTGCTGACTTGTGCCTCATGCTTTGAAACCATCATGGCATACCCTTGGCTTGCAAAAAGGCACTTTGCTGGGATGCCAGCCAACAAAAAAATCTTACACCAGAGAATGAAATGAAAACTGTTTCCTTTTCTAATTAACTGCTAGTATCTAAGTTTGCTACTTCTGCTGCTCAGTAGCATTTACAAATGCAAAGAGAATTCAGGAGATTGTCCCTCTCTAGCTATTACTGTTGTTATCCACTTTTGCACACAGGCACGAACACGAGCTCTGGGAGGTTGAAGTTCTTCTGTGCTTTCTGAAGCTGCAATACTTTTGGTCTGAGCTCTTTTAGAAATGCAACTTGCTTCAGAAGATTCCATGTCCGTTTCACGTAGAGGATTCTACTCTACCCTGCAGTTCACATCAGTTTCTCAGTTATTTTTTAAGTAAATGGAGTCTTCTTTTTAATTTTCATTCATTTCAGTGTTTCATTTTTAGAGCCATGCTTTGTGAATTGCTCGTAACAGAGGAGAGCTGGATTAGGTCTGGCACTGACAGTCCTTAATACTGGCTTTACATTAAAGAAAAGGTAAATGGCACAGAGCCCTTACACATAATGCACAGTTAGTAATATGAAGTTTAAATAACAGAATGAACCCAGGCGTTCACTTAAACAGCCATTGCTATTCATGCCCTAATGGGAGCAGGCTGCTATTCATGATCTGGTGAACGTGTCTGTTAGTCTCTCACTTAAGTAACACACCCAGTTTTACAGTGGTTGTTTGCATCAAATTGATTTTGTGTGAGAACTGATGATGTGAGAATGATCTGAACCGAGTTTTAGTTCACAAGCTGATGCTTGCTTACTGCTGGAATGCATGCTAAAAATGGATTCTCCTGAGTGTAACAATTGTACCTATGGTACTTGATCAAAATTCTGATCATTTGGGAAAATTGTCATAGTTTATTCCCCAAAGTTATGATTTTTACTGTTAATTGAATTTTATTCCTGTGGCGTTTTATAAAAATTACTTGAAATAAGAGCCTTCTCCTCCAGGAGTGTAGATCTTTTATCATCTGTTCTAGTTTGTATGTGACAAAATTGGAATGTAGGATGTTTGTTGGAGTTCTCTCACATTGAATAGGTTCCCTCAGCTCAGCATGCCGGAGCACTGGGCTGTAGTTTTATGTTAATTACTGTAGCTTTTCCTCAGCACGAATTTCCTGTATTTCATTTTTATTTAATTGGATCAAAAGAGTGTCTCCTGTGGAAACGCTAACGTAGAGAAAGTAACTGTAGTTATTCATTTGGAAATCAGCAGCGTTCAGATCATATTTATAGGTTGTGGAGTATGTCAGCTCCTTTTTTTAATCTTGGGAAGTGGCATATCAGCCATATATGTATGTAGTACATACCAAGTTACAAAAACAAGGTACATCTAGATGTATTTAAACAAAAATATATTTAACAGTGGTTGGGTTTTGGTAGTCAGGGGTACAGAAGGCATGTTTTTGTAATGCTTCAGACTGATTTAGTCAAAGAAAGAGGTTAAGTTGCATGTTACTTGCAATGTAGGTCAGTTGCTCTCAACTTTGGGAAATGGCAGTGATATAACATGCTTAAAACAAGAAGAAAAAACACCACTTCATTGTTCAGGACCGCTTGTGCTATTAATTTAGTGGGTGGTAGGAGAGGAGAGGAAGAACTGTGAAAAGTTTATTTGATCTAAATGAGAGAAGGGCAGAAACTGAGATGTACAACTGAGTTGTACTCCTCAAAAGACTCCTTCGTATGCAGGCTCACTCTGTGCCCTTCCCTCCCCTGCTTACTGCTGTATTTCTCTCTCTTCATCTTACGACATGCGATGCTGAAGGGACGTGGACTGTAGAGCTTTTAGTACATGGTTCTGTAGCTCAAGTCACGTGTAAGTTCTCCTGGCAAATGACTTTAGGCTTTCATTCTGTAAGATACAAATTAGAACTCCAATGAATTTTTACATGCCGGTAAGAGCGCTTCAATTACGAGAATCGAGGACATGATTGCAAACAAAAAAGGCCAAGCACTTGTTGTACAAGGCAGTAACGTGAATTTTCATGCTTGCACTAAGAGAAGGCAAACAAGTGAAAATATTTTCTAGGTGGACTATTCTGTTGTAACTTCCGGAGAAGACGTTGCGCACCGCTTACAACTACAGCTAAAGAAAAAGTGCATTGATTTAGCTTTTCAGTTGTCATCAATTTCATTTCATCAGCTCTGATTTTGAAATGCACATTTCAAGATATTTCTCAGCAGGCCAGACAATTAGATACCGAGGAAATTAAGCAGTGTAATGAATGTTGAATAGAAAGTGATTTGGGTAAAGACATCTCATTAACAAACTTAAGGTCATAAATTATAAGCGTATGCCTAAGGGAACACAATGAAGATTCATTCTTCTGGGGATTCTCTAGTAATTGGAAAAGACTGAGGAAGGTGCAGAGGCATACAATAGTGTCTAATGGGATGTTGACCTCCAGCACGTTGCCATCCACCTCTCTCTAATTTCTCTTCTTATTTCTCTCTTGCTCTGTTAGCTTTCTCTTGCGCTATTTAAGACCCAAATACACTCAGATATGTGAAGACAGCCCATGCTATTTGGTGTTCAGAGACAGACACCCTAGCATGAGCTGCTGAGAGGTGGTTTGCTATGGCTGCTCTACTGGAAGAAGGACTTGGGGCTGCTTTGTCCACATCTCATCCCATTTTGAGTCCAACACTGGACACGTCACAGCTGTTTCTTCAGTCACCCATAGAGCACATACCACAAAATGCAGTACCCTCAACTGCTTTGGCTGGAAAATGGAATCTCATTTTAAATGGCCTCAAAATTGTAATGGAAAAATTAATTAAAAAGCTTTTTAGCGTGGTAGTTAGGTTGATTTTTATTTTGGTCTAAGTTAGTTCGTTTTTTTTTCTTGAGGCCTGGACTGCGATTGCAGTACTTACGCTATGGAATGACAGTGAGAGGAACAGAAACAATTTTAAAATAAAAGCTTATGATAGTAACAGAGGCTGGTCATGTAGACCTCTATTAAAGAAAGAAAATTATGTTGTTTCAGCATTCAGAGGAGCCCTGCAAAGTAAGCCCTTCAGAGAATGCATTTACATTCTACATAATAATGTAAGTTACTTCCTTGTGGATAGGAGCTAGGAAGAATCTTGCAGTATGGAGAGTTTGTGGTATAACTGTTTGCCATGGGGTTTCTTACACATTTCTCTGAAGTATCTGGTGTTGGCCACTGTCAGAGACAGAATATGTATGACAAGGACATAAGCTCAGGCAACTCCTAGATTGCCAAAATGTGGTATTTCTAGTTTGTGTTGGAATGATTGGGATGCAGGTACCGAAGTTCTTCTGGTTGGTAAATGACAAGTATTCTCAATGGTACTTCCAGATTGCAAAAACAGCTACTTCATTTTAGAAATGATCTTTTCAAATTGCTTAATATCCCTACTTTGCACTTTTTAAGGGTCTGCTAATTGACGACGTACACAGTCAAAGATCCCAGAAGTTTGTGAAGTGTGCTCAACTGATTATATCACTCAAGTCCAGCCCTTTTAGCTGTTGCATTGAAAAGAAATATAGGGATGTCTTCATTATGATAAAGCCGAGCTACTAGTTCTAGGCAGGTGATAATCCCAAAGTATGCATCCAAGTGAGATTTTCCATTAAGTAGTTCTTTCAGTAGTGTAGGCATGCATGTCACACGTAAAAGAGAATTAAGGTGTTTGTTTTAGAGATGCACCTGAGATTTAAAATAGTTGTTTAAAACACAACGCTGGCATTGCATTCATTTGCATTCCACCTGGGTTTGTGTAGTGTCACATGGGGGACAGAAATAGATTTTATGTAAACCTGAGGCACGTTTGCCAGAGGAGGATTTGTAGCAGTTAATCTAATGAGCTAACTAGGTCAAGGTAGGGCTGTGCATGGATATGGCCATAGAATACACCAGATGACATTGGGGGAGGGGGGTAAGGGGGATTAAAATTTTTATTTATGTTATTTTTGTGCTTAATGGCAGGGTTCTTACTCTGGTTCTTTCAAGAGTTTGTTCTCTGGGATGCATCTTTTGACAAAAGGCGATCACAAACATGTTTTCTGTGTCTTAGTGAACTCACTGAGTTCTTTCTCTCTGAACGCACTCTGGAAATGTTTGGGGAAGAGAACGAGGAGTTTTCATGGCCCTTTCCTTTCAGTTTTAGCCAGGAGATTTGGTACGTGGACTTGATGATCTCTGGAGGTCCCTTCCAACCCCTACAATTCTGTGATTCTGTGCTGTTTGCATGACAGGTGCTCCACTTGGAACAGGATGCAGTGAGGCATACTTTTTCCTTCTTTAAGATGCAGTCCCTCGGGTACAGACTGTAACCACATGTCGTTTAAATAGCACAGTGTGCTCCAAAATGCTTTTCCTTAAATTACAAGGATTAAAGTCTCATCTCTGATCGATACTTCAGATCTACATGAGGCTGTCTCATTCCTCTGATGTGGGGAACCCCGTTGTCTTTCATTACTGTTATTTCTTCCTCTTCCACCCATTGCACAAATCCCATTCCTGCAAACTACTGTTGAGCTGCCTTCCTCCAGCTGTCATTTGATAGCAGTGAGCCTGAGTCAATTAGGACTGCAACAGGCCACCAAAGAGCCCTCCCTGCCCCACAGACAACAAATAACTCTAAGCTGCATGTTCACACTGCTGACATGTCTTCCCTGCTCAGCTCACCGCCCTGTATGCTGCTCCAGACTGTGGGGGCTTTTTTAAAAGCACAGCCTGGATCCTTCAGGCCTATTTTGAGACAAGAAAGGTGCTTTTCTGAGTACCCCTAACCCTGTGTGCAAAATGCAGTTTCTATGATGGCCCCTAACAAAATTAGCCTACATTTTGCGTGATTATTACAAGATTGAGGTTGGTTCAAAGTCTTTCTGTAGAAAATGTTGCGTGACTTCAGCTGTGAGAACAGAAGGAAATCTGTTTGCATTATATCTGTTGTCATTTCTTTGCTAAATAATGGCTATAGAGAAATATGTCAGAACAGGAAAAATATTTGATATTAAGAATGGCATGCCTGCTCCAGATTTCCTTATGAAGACTCCTTACATGTAATTTAAAAATAAGGTTCCTGCAAATACCTGGGAGTCAGAAGTCCAGGCACTCATTGTCTGGCTAAACAGCTCATTAACTTCATATCCAGTTTGGCATCTTTGGTCGTGAGCCTCTGCAGAAAAAAAAGACCTTTTGTTTTAAAACGTGTATCTGCAAACCCAGAGTAGATTGAGAATTGCTCCAGGAAATCTGTACAGACAAAATTTGGTGCCCAACGTGACGGATTGTTACCCCTAGCAGGAGCTGACACGAGGACACAGAACTGTAAATCTGCAGTGTGACAGTGGACAAAGGAATACAGGCAGCAAAGCTTGCAGAGAGCAGTTCTGTGGAACAGGAACAGCGTTGTGTGAACAGTGCAAAGCTGTTGTTTCTGCACTGGGGGCACCCTGACACTGCTTTGTGCACAGCTCCGTGTGCAGGAGAGAACTAAAACTCTGGATGTGCTTCCTTCTGTAAGTAGAAAGGCTGCCCTGGTAATTTCTGGGACACGAAGCAGCATCTTCAGACCCTCGGGCAGTCATTTTTCAGAGGGTATTAAAAAATATCCCAATTTATTTGTTGCATATTGATTAATGGAGGTTGTGTTAATGTCACGTGGGGTGGCAAATTGGGTCCTTCAAAACAAACATCAGGGATTTTCTCAGGCTGTGTGACAGGAAGGGGAAGTGGTTGACAGAGCCTGATTTAGATGTTCCTTGGGTACGAGGCTGTTCACATCTTTTTTCTCTCTCTCTCTCCCCCAGAGGACTTATTTTTAAATTGCAAGAGTTATGAAGCCAGCAACTGTTTCCTCTAAATTTCTGATTAAAATGGTTGGTAAGGAGCAAAACAAAGTAGAAATCTACAGCAGGGCAGAAGCTTGTTACAGACTTCTTGACAGCGAAGCACAGAACTCGGGCTCGATTGCATGGCATGTTTTAGAAGCAGCTGTAAGTGCTGATTGGGCTGGGAAGAGCAGTTTGGTTTTCTGATAGCCAAAGCAATCCAGTTTGTTTCCCTTGATGCTCGGTTCGCCCTGGCTTGGTAGGAACTCCTGCAGCACGTATGTTGTTGTCTCCCACCGCCCTCCAGTGGTTTGCAAAGCACGGTGCAAGCTTCCCTGGGATACACGCTTCCAAAGCAATTGCATTGGCACTCTTATTTTAGTCATTAGCAAAAATGTGATGCAACTTCGTGTAGCTGTGGGAATTGAGGAAGCTGGGAAGTACCACAGAGCTTTAATCTAATGGGAGTTATGGAGGCGTACCTATGCTGTGTGATGTGGCAGCAGCTGCCAAATCCAGCTTTAGCATACGTGGAGGCCTGGACAACAAAGCACAAGTAAAAGGAGTTGATGCTTTTACTGTCCAGTATATTGTTGCTTCAAAGTCTTCGCTATGGACTTTCAAGCAGTTTTTACTTCATCTGTTTTTGCTTTTATCCAAACAAGTCTGTGCTAACATCATTAACATTTAAATGTTAGATTTCAGCCTACTGCAAAAATCCTAAAATAGCAAACTGCTCATTTAAATTGCTAGCGGATCACACATCTAGCAGAGAACGACAGCAGTCACAACACTCACTGTTCATCCAAGCTACAATACGTGTTTAGGACAACAAAATTACCTCATCTACCACAGGGATCACCAGGACTACTGTATAAATGTTATAACTTGACTTCCCTGTCTGAGTTCAGACCAGTGACTGGAGTAGAAGGACAACTGGGACTACAGCTGGAGCTGGGCAGACCAGCAGCATTGCCTTGGGAGCCACGGAGCAGCTGTAAGCTGGTCCCAAGAACTCAGATCCCCCTTGCATCCATTCCAGTGAGCAGAACCCTCCCTGTGCCCTTCTTTTTTATTGCAGTTGGGTTGGGAGGTGCTCTGTGTGATGTTCCAGCTCTGTAACCATCTGGTGACCTCTACTGTTCTTCACCCAGCTTCCTTATTTCTGGTGTGGTAACACGGTTCTAAGAGGCACACGTACACTTTCTGGTGGGAGAAGGGGCCAGAGAAGAAGCAAAACTTGCTGTGTGGCCACATCTCGAGTATTGCATTCAGTTTTGTGTCCCTCACTACAAGAGAGACATTGAGGCCCTGGAGCACGTCCAGAGAAGGACAGCAAAGCTGTCGAGGGTCTGGAACCCAGTTCTCATGAGGAATGGCTGAGGGAGCTAGGATTGTTTTATCTGGAGGAGGCTCAAGGGAGACCTTATCACGGTCTACAACTCCCTGAAAGGAGGATGTAGCAAGGTGGGGGTGGCCTCTTTCCCATGTAACAGCAATCAGACAAAAGGTGATGGCCTGAACTTGTGCCAGGAGAGTTTCAGGTTAGTTATTAGGAAACATTTCTTCTCAGAAAGTGTGGTGAGGCACTGGAATGGGCTGCACAGGGAGATGTCACTGTCACTGGAGGTGTTCAACAAAAGGGAAGATGTGGCACTGAGTGACATGGTCTAGAGTGGTCAGAAACATGGGTTGATAGTTGAACTAGATTATCCTATCGGTCTTTTCAACCTTAATGATTCTGTGATCATGGGATGTTAGCAAGAAAGGCCTGCTTTAGCCCATTTCTGCTGTATCGCTCTCCCCTTTTTGTAAATCTCAGCACAAGCTTGACAAACTGTCTTTTTTCTTTTTAACTATTCTGCCTGTTGTAAATTTTTCCACCTACAAAATGTTTACATTTATATTATTGAGATCAACGTTCTTCTTTTTAAACTTTCAAATTCTTTATGGAAAAGATTTATTTGACTTCGCATTCAGATGAACTCCCCAAGGCTTTTGAGTGCATTACAGAGAACAGAAAGGCTATAATGAGCTACTGATACGCATGGCAATAAAAAATTCAGCATTGAATTTTCCCTCCAGTAGAACTGAACTGTAGTATAAGAGATGACTGAAAGAATCAGTTTAATTACCAGTTCTTTTTTCGGTGTATTCTTCACTGAACTTCCACAAAGCATCTAAAGCCACATGAAGTGTTGAAGTAGAATCCTTTCTTCCTTAAGGACAAAGACAACTATTTCTGTGGCAAAGAAAGCCTCTCGCAAGGCTTGAGTTGAATTTTTCATGGCAAAAATGGTCAAAGTCTGCAGGTCAAACGCTGTGTTACCTGGTCTCTGTTAAGACATGATATGACTGTAATGGTAACATCCTTTCTAACCACTCAATACTACTAACACAAACTAATTGAATCTGAAGTTCTGTTTTTTTATTGCCTTTTTTAATGCCTCCAGTTTTGCCAGACTTATATTTAAAAATCAGCTTTCACTACAGCTGTAATCACTGGAAACCTGACTGGAGTGTTGAGACTCCGAGAGCAGCCAGTTTGGTTCAGCTTAAAGACCTACTCAGCTTAGGATGCCATTTCCAACAGCGGCCATAAGCAATTTGGGAAGTTTGTTACTTCCTCAAAACAAAGCTTCTTGTGCTGCTTCCCAGCTGCAGCCAGGTGAGCGTTTGCATGGCTGGGAGATGGGTGGCACTGTTGTATCACACTTTGCACTTGCTGTGTTCCAGCGATGGGCTGCAAGATCCATCAGAATCGAGGCATTTTGCTTGTAAATGTCATATTCTTCTGTCTGTTTTCAAAGGCAAGCATTTTAGCAGAGGAGGTTTTGTTTTATAAAAGTGCTGATATAGCAAATGCATTCACAAGCAAGATTAAAAAAAATATATCACCTCAGAAGTTACATGCTTATTTTACCTTAAAAGGGCCATAACTTAAGCTAGGATTTAGTGCCATAATTCACAAGCACATGCCTTGACTTAGTGCTATAATATGCAAACATATGCCCAGAAGATACTTAGGTTACTGATACTTAGGTCACATACAATCATTTCCACGTGATCATCTTTTCAGGTTTACTGAATTTAATCCTCAGTGGAGCTGCATTTCTTAAGTTTGTATTTTATGGGAAGGCTACTTCACTACTGCGTTCCTCTAATTGTAAGCAACCGAGAATATCTGAGAATAGTTTGAATATTACAAGCTAATGTTTGTGTTTTCTTCTCAGCTGTGGATCGGGTAAAGTTAAAATAAATGTTCAGCTTTTGACTTGTCTGTTAGCAACACGTTGTGGCTGCACTGCAGCAAAATGACTTGAGATGTCATTCACAAATAGCTAAAGAACTGAACTCTTCATTCTCCTAATTCTTCATTCCCGTGAATTTGTGAAAGTGAGATCATGATGAATTTTATGGTGACAGTGCACACATCACTGTTCTGTATTTCACTGAAATGAAAGGATTTGTTAAAAGTCTATAGAGGCAGCATGGCCTAATTAGTTTCTTGTCATATTTCACTAGTCTAATTTTCTTTTTTTCTATCTTTTTTTTTTTTAATTGTAGTGGGAAAAACTACAGATGACAACAAGTGAGAGGAGGAAAATAGTTTGTTCAGTCACATTTCATGTAATTGCAATTACCTGTGTTGTCTGGTCATTGTATGTCTTAATTGATAGAACTGCGGAGGAAATTAAACAAGGCAATGATAATGGTAAGTGTCTTTCATCTTCTATCTTGTTGATAATGCAGTGGTTGGATTTGAAACGTGGCTACGTAACCAGTCACATTCTGTTCTCAAGGGACACCTCACTGATACGTGGCTACATCAGATACTTTAATGCTGAAGTAATGAACACATCTGTGTTAAAAGCTTGTGTTATGCCCCTGCAGAGGGATCTCAACTAAGTGTAACCATTAGAGACGGCTTAACTAGCCTACTGCTTCTTCTTAAGTTAATCTCCCTTAATGAGAAAAGCTTACACAAAAAGACGAGTCAAAATCAAACCTCTCAGTGCAAGCTTAGTTCACAAAATAAGAATATATTACCCACCGGAACCTCAGTATCCTGTAAAAACATAATAATCATCATCATCATTATTATTATCATCATCCAGCCCCCTTCAACAGGCAGGGACACCTCCCTCTAGACCAGGTTGCTCACAGCCCCATCCAGCCTGGGATTAATCTAGTTGTATTTGCTGTGGTGGCCAAAGACATTGGAACAGTTTAACAGGAAAAACTGTGGAGTCTCCATCAATGGAGATACTCAAAACCCAACTGGACATGTTCAGGACAACCTTCTCTAGGTGACCCTGATTGAGCAGGGAAGTTGGACCAGATGATCTAAAGCTAATAGTTCTGTGATTCTATGTTTCCAAACTAAAAATAAAAAATCTCAGAAATTGAAAAAAGCGTGGGAGAGAAGAGAGGGGGAAGGTAAGTTATTGGAAAAGCTTTAGAAACAAATTATTCTTAATTACCAGTAATTTCCAGTAACCCTTTGGATGCTACATACAGGATTTCAGCCTGATTGTGCCTACTGTGTGCTGGGGAGTTAGTAAATGTAGTACTAATAGATTATTCAGCTAGTATGTTTTGTAGCAGATTAACTATGCAGAAACAAAGTGCTTCTTTCATTAGCTTTAGCTTACAGATTTTACAATGGTTTGAATTCTGAAATTCAGAACTCGGAACACTGATTTATTGCCCCAAAACATTCAGTTAAATTGATAGAATTGAACATGTCAAGGGGGGGGAACAAAAAGAGAATTAGCTACCTGATTTAATTTCTGAGAAGCATTTACTATGAGGCCTGCAAAGTCTAACAGGAGTGATGATGCTAGCCTGTACTCTTCTTTCTCTAGTTAGAAGATTCCAATTGAAAACATTTAAAAAACAGAGCCTTTTGCCTGAACAGCAGTAATTTACCCTTGTGAAGACACATTCCCAGTTAAGCACTCTTGCCTTTCTTGGATGTTTCATGCATCCCCTGCTAAGTGAGACTCAAATACTCTTCTTCCTGCCACACCGAGATGGCAGAACTCTCCTGTTCCTCAGTCGAAAGTTTGCTCACATGGCAGTCAGTCACGTTCTAATTCACTGTGTACAAATTCTGAGAAGCTAAAAGAAAAGATTTATCATGTATTTAGAAAGGAAATCGACTGGTCGTAGAATTTACACTTAAAAGTGTATGTTTAACATAAATAGGTTACGGTTTGGACTACACTTCCCTGTGTGTGGAGATTATATTGTGAAGAGATGTACTGCTTTCTATTTCTGGTCCACACTTGATTTAAGTCTTATTCTGTTCAATCTCAGATTCAGTCTTAAATATGAGGAGGTTGGTTAAAAATTCTCTTTTTTTTTGTTGTTGTGAATTGACTTTAAGAAGTAGACAGTAGAGGGACAAAGGTTTGCACTACACTCTCTAGTTACAGGGAAAGTGAAACAGGCAGAGTTTCTTGCCTTTCTTGTTAGATAAATATTTGATACTCCTGATGCTATGCAAGAAAAATAAGTAACAGGCCTTGCTAAGTCACAGATAAGTGTATGATTCAAAGTCTTGGTTTGTCATTTTTCTAATGCCCTGAGGATAGGACTAGGAATGGCTATGTAGTTCTTACCAGTAGGGCATCAACCATCCCATTTGTTCAAAAGGAGGGAGGTATGGGCTTTGGATGAGCTGAATTGTCACAACAAATCAGCCAGTATGAATTTACATAAAATGTGTGAGAGTTGCATTAATTAATCTTGGTAGGCTCAGGAAGTATTTATAACATGGACGGAACTCAGTGTTTGCCAAATGTTTATGGATGATTCCCCACACTAAAAAATGAACAAAGAGATGCCTGAGAGCTAGTTACAGCACACAAAAACAAGTGTTGGTGAAGAGAGCTCTTCTGCCCATCAACTTGCTTGCTGAGAGGGTAAAAAGTATTTCTACAGACCCAGATGTCTGTAATGAGCGGGGAGAGAGATGTGCAGTTTGCTTTTCCCTCCTTTCATCATTTCTGCTTCAGTGGAAATGCTGGGGAAAAGACACTGAATACTGGAGGAAAAGAACTTAAACTGTGTTGAGGAGGGGAAAAACTTAAAGCTCAGACCAGCAGTAGTATTGTTAATATTGCATAAGTCTAAAATTCCTTGTTTAAGTGTATATCTCAAAAAGTATTTAAGCTTTACTTTTCTCTTTACAAATGCAAATAAATAAAAGTATAAACCTCTGAATTGGCAAACCTGTCACTGGTCTATGGAAAAAAAGGTCTACGGAATGGCAATTTTAAGTATATATTTTAAGTATTCTAGAACTAATAAGGCACCAATGCTAGGGAATCAAGTTTCAGATAAATTTGCTCTGCTTGAAGAAATTGGCCTGGCTTTGTCTCTTCTAATAAAGCTCAAATCTTTGAAAGTATGGCAATCTTGGAATGCAGAGGTGTGGAATCCACTATGCCATGCTCTGGCTTAAGCAAAAGATGATGCATCCTGTGTTAGCACGTAAGAAGCAGCCAGCACATCCTTACTGCTACAGCATGGAACAGACTCTACAGGAAAGCTGAGCTGTTTATTCATCTTCTGCATTTTGTGTTCAGCACTCCAGCAATGGCTTGCTGGTTCTAAATGTCATAAGCCACTGACAGGTCTTAGACAGATGCAGACCGTGCTGTTTTCATTGTTAAGAGCAGGAAGGAGAAGGTGTTTTTTAAAAGCATTTATTAAAGATGTTTTTCCAAAACAAAACGAAATAGATTTTTTCATGTCAAGTTGAATTAAGGAGAGTATGCGATTAGCGAGACACAAAGTGATTTACATTGGCTTTGCATGCTTTCAATTTCAAAAATTAATTGGCCAACACCATCAATTAATACACTAACTAAATAGGAGGTATTACGTGAAGGCTGATCCAAAAGTAATACCTCCTGTTTTATTATGTTGGCCCACAACGTCAGAGGTGGATGTTGGCGATGTGGCAGCAAGAGGCTGAATCCTCCCTCCTATATTCCATTAACATTTTGTTGCTGTGTGGCAGGTTGCTCAAAGAGTGACAGCTTAAGCACTGATACAGAAGTCTAAGCCTCAAGTATAGTATGCTGATCACATCTTTAATGTGATGAGGCAGTGTGCAATGGAAGGAAAATAGCTGTTCCTTCATATTATGCTACAGAATGGCTGACAAAAGGAGACGCAGTGATATGAATTAATGAGTGGGAGGCTGTTCTTAATGCAGCAGCAGTTCATTCTGTTAAAATCATAAGATCATGTTTAGGTCAATGCAAATTGTGTTAACATTTTTCGTATCAGATCCAAATACAAATGCATTTGTCTCTAGCTCTTTAGTATCAGCATCCTTAGATTTTTTTTTGCTGCAAGGATCAGTGTGATTCCTGTTTATTCAGTGTAATTGATCTGATAAAGATTAAGGCGAGAAAAATAGTAACAGATAAACCCAAAACTGTAAAGTTTTACTGCACAGAAATTCTGGGGGTTGTACAAACAGAATAGTAGGAAAGAAAGGAAGGCAAAGACAATGGATGAGGAAATTGAGTTCTTTCCACTATGTTTTTTTACTGTACCCTGGCTTTAGACTGAAGCTAGAATTGGGACATTGTAAATGTTGGCTTCCCAGATACTGTAACACTGCCATGTTTCTAGGATTATATAGAAATAATAGTTGGTGAAGATGTGCATAGTATTTCTAGGCATACAGTAGCCTCGGTTATGATATTTTTATTTTTGGTTAAGTAAATGTATGGGGCTAAAAATGTTGGGGTTTGTTTGGTACAGCTGTATCAAGGATTAGAACACCTCTGGTGATTGTGCCTCAATTTCTTATTCGACCAAATTGTAGAGAAATCAGAAGTGGGTGTAGTTTCTTGTCTGTCCCTCTACCAATGGGGAACAGGAGCATATTCGTATTTGGGAATGCTTAGCAACTGGCTTCTTTTCAACACATTTCACTGTGTTGAAAATACAACAGTATTTCAGTACTTGATGTGCATTAACAATGGTAATACATGTTTTATTTCCGAGGTGTCCTCGAATGGCCGTTTTGGACAAAACTCGTGGTGGTGGCCATTGGATTCACAGGAGGCCTCGTCTTCATGTATGTGCAGTGTAAGGTTTATGTTCAGCTGTGGCGCAGGCTGAAAGCCTACAACAGAGTGATCTTTGTTCAGAACTGCCCAGACACGGCCAAAAAACTGGAGGAGAAGAACTCTTCGTGCACTCACAGCTCGGATGTCAAGGATGCGGTGGTGGTGCCAGTAGCACAGACAGGTACAAACTCTCAGCTGGCAGCTGAAGAAATGACATCTGAGGTCATGCCAGTTTGACAGAGACAGCACTGTTTCTTCCTTGCAGAAAAAGGCATAGTGTTTTCTACACTACAAACGCTGAAAGAGAGTAGAAACGACTGTGCATTTTTTGAGTAAAAACACAAAAAACAAACCCCTATGAGGAAAATGGATCCAGCAAAGCAACTTGTTACTGTATGGAATGTGACCATTTGTGAAGTAGTTTCTCAACTAGTCAGCAAGTGTAGTGAAAGTGGAAGTGTAGAAAGTGCAATAGAGAACAGGTTTAACAGACAATGCCAAACTAATGTGACGAGATTATTATTATTTTTTTTAACAAACGAAGATCGGATGGCTGGGCTAGCAGACACAGACCTGCTCTAACCATTTTGTTTACAGGAAACAAAACCAAACCTTTCACCTGTTTACTACTGAAAGTTGTATTTGCTATTTACCTTCCTAAAGATACACTTCAAATGTCTACCATACAAGATGTATGCATTAAGAGAACTGAAGGATAAACAGCTGTGCTGCAGTGTGCACTCCCTATGCCTCATGAAGTAACAGATGTTTGTGTGACTCCAGTGGAGCCTGAATGTTTGGGCAGCTGTGTCAAGTGAGGATATGTGAAACATTTGAAGGGCAGCACTGTTTGTGAATATGCCTGAATTTTTGACAAGTAGGCAGTTCCAGCCACTATAAACTCATGTGTCCATAGGCTACAGATATGTAACTGCAGCTGTCAGCAAAACAAGTACAGGAAGGAGAAAAATAGTAGATAATGCATTTAGAGCGAAGGCTCAGCTGTTTATTTTATTTTCTAAGAGTGAATTTGATTTTTTTTTTCATAAATTGGATATATGAAGTTTTAAGGCAAAACTATAAATTAAAAACGCATGCAAAACCATAGAAGTGAATTGCTATTGGCAAAGGTCTGAGAAGGGATTACACTGGCAAGATGGAAAGTATTTTTCATCTCAAGCTTGTAAGAGTCGTGATACAGAAAGCTATACAGAAAAGAATATAAGTAGGTGTCTTAAAGGAATGTTAGCTCTTATTCCCCTGTTCTGAAAAGTTAGTTTTTATCTTCCTGACTGCAGAAATAAACCACTGGTTTCTCTCTGTACAGGTAAACTTGAAATGTTAGATATTCGACAGTTCAGTTGTTATTTCATGTTTTGAGCATTCTCATATAAGAATGAAGTGCGGATAGCATTAAAGGGTGCAATAGCTAAAATGAATGTAGATGTAATATTGTGTCTAACAGGCTGAATTACATAAAGAACACATTTTGTGATTTGCTTCTCATATCAGTGACGTTTACCATCAGGACAGGACAGCAAGGATTGACTTGGAGTATTTATGTGTTGGCTTAGACAAGTCTACGGTTTGAACTTACATATATTTAAAAAGTAATGTTTAAAGGTTTGGGTTCTTTTGATATTTAGCTAAGCAAGAAAAGCAAACAGGCAAATAAAGAACCAGAATAAAGAGAGCAAGAAAGCACAGGTTCGTTCACAAGAGGAATTTGCTGTATTTGCCATGAACCAGTCTTCTACAGAAGCCTTGCACTTTCTAATGGTAAATTTCCTCTTTACAAATTCAAACATCTCCAGTTAAATAACAGAATCATCACATTCTCCCAAATAAGAAGGGTGCTGGGCCTAATCTGTACTGAAATTCATTGTTAGGTGTTCCTTTGTGACTGCGTTTAACGGCTTCAGTCTCAGGGACCACTGGAAATGGCAGGATTAGTGAGAATTTATCTTTCTCCTCTTTTAGAATCACTTGTGTAGTCTGGCTGTGACTAAGTGCCATCTGGCTACACAGGACACAAACTCTCAGTGCCTGCATAGGTCTGAAGTACGTACTAATATTTGCTCAAAGTTATTCTGGGTGAGTTGGATTAACGTTTGAGTCTTTTCATATAAAATAACTTTCCAATTATACACTGGCAGAATTGGAATTCTAACAGCTTCCACTTGAAATCAGATAAGTGAGTACCCAAATAATTTCTGTTTATAACCGCAGAGAAGAATTTTACAAGGTCTGTAGGAAACCATGACAAGTACTAAGGACTGCCTCGTAATTGCACATGCTTAAGGTGGTTTTCTAATTAGGTGTATCTACTTGCTAAAATGTAAATCTCATGAGACCTGAAGCAAGTCAGACACTTAAAATTAGTAGATGCATCTACACATTTGGAATTATGTCTACAATTAAACCTCATGAATCACAGCAAAGTTGGTTGACAGGAAAAAAAAAAAAGCATTATTATGTAAGTACTGGATAATGTTCTGCAGTCACCTAACAGGCAGTGACCTCCCTACTTCAGGCAGCTTGTTCCTTGTTCCTTGCTGTACTGTCATCACCCCATTGAAAGTGCCCCATATTTTGACAGCTTACCGGAGACTAATTCATTGTTCTTGAACAAGCATAAAATTCAAATTAAAGACAAGTAAATACTTGAGGTTGCTGAAAGCAGATCTGTTCCTTTTAGTTAATTAATTTATTTTAAACACGCTGAAGAGTCAGCAACAGAACAACTTGCAAAGCCATTTTATACTAACAGCTTCGAAACACCATTTGGCACTCAAGTATATGTGCAAATGAGCTTACAATTAAATGTAAGAATGGAGGAAGGCTTTGGTTGAAATTCCTCCTCTCCCTTTGAAATATTTATTGGCCAGCAGGAATAGCAGCAGAATGAGACACTGGTTGCTGCAGTGTGCAGCAGCAATAGAGAATACAGCAGCTTTGAAGCAGTGTTTAAACTCTGTTAAGCATTACAGTATTAGCCCATGCATTCCCTTCTCCTTCGGTGCAGTGGATACGTTAGAGCTTTCAGGGATTTCATGCTGGGTTGGAATTTGTTTTGTAGCAGGGTGAGACCTCTTCAAGAGGGCAAGGAGCTAGCCACACCAACATGCCTTAGATGCAGGTCTGCATGAGTAATGGTGGTGCATGAATTCAGATGCTAGACAGCTGCTTATCAACCAGTGAGTTTTCTTTCCCACAAAAAGGGCAGCTTTCTAAGCTGCAAAAACAGCATCCTGTTTTATATTTTTTTAAATGAAATGAGATACCAAATACAGATCAGTATCAAGCTACCTGTGTAGCCACTGTACATCTCAGGCAAACAAACACCCCGACAGTGGAATTTAGCTTGGCTACAATCCTCCAAGGGCTGAACCTTGCTCCAAGCTGCCACTACTGAGAAGAGCCTAATCTGCATTCCTGTTTAAGTGAAGCTGCAATGAAGGTAGGTGGAAGTAATGTGGTGTGAGAGCTCAATTTTTAAACAAGATGCTTTTAATCTGAGGACACGCACGTTTCTTCTCTCGGTTTAAGTTACAAGCATTATGAAGTTTATTTCAACCTGGCATAAATATATCATTTTTGACTATCACTAGCATTACGAAGATTATCAACTAGTCCTACTGTGCCATTCACACACTGCTTTATCTGAAAGCAGTGCTTATTTTTATTGTGTAGAAAGAAATAGTAAGTTCCCCATCACCAGGACAAACCACTTCTAATTTCTAATAATGTGATGAAACTTTATGATGAAAGTATTTTACTGTGTATAATATTTGGAACTACAAGTTTGTGTTACTTGTTCGACTCCCTCTCTTTTGCAAAAGAAAAAAAATGTGTGTTTTTTTGTGGGTGAATGTGTACTGAAAGACAGAAAGTAAGGGAAACAAAAGTAATGTATCTGCTTATTGTTGTGAAAAAAAATGTATTTGTATTAAACAAATGATCCAAATTTCTGTAGTACTCCACATTTGTCAGTTTGTTTTAGAGGGCATTGCATGCAGGCCATGAATTTGGCAGCACGACACTCTGGCAAGAAAGATGAACAAGATAATCAGCTGCACATTTAGTACTGATGAATCTACTGGATCTACTGGATGCCCAGTTATGGGTATCACAGTTGTGCAGAACACTCAGAAAAACACTTTGCTGTACGAAACTGGTTTAACTTGCAACGGGGAAGGAAGACTGTGAAGAGATAAGATATGTAAGAGCAGGCTTCAACAATGTACTCACTTGTTTTTAGAGCCGTACGGCTGCTGCCTGCTACAGATGTAGTCAAAACACAGGAGAAGTGTTCTAACAAATTATATTCCCCACATCCAAGGCCAACAGATTGGTCATTTTGTTAAAGCCTTGACACTAGCTCACCATTTAAATCAAATATGGGTTCATGACTCTCTGCAAAATATAAAATTGAAGGACAAGCATAACCAAAAATATACTAGTAATAAAAATATAATTGTATGTTAAGATATACAAAAATACAAGCATGTTTATTATTAGAATCTATAGGTATAAGCCTGCTACACCTTTTTGCTTCACACAAAAGAGTTAGAATCTCTGGATCAGTAACACTTAAAAAAGTAATTACTTTTCTGTTCAGTTTGCTCTGTATACACATGAAGAAGGATGCTAGATGGTACTTACTCCCCCCATAACATATCGAGGCCATTCTGTATGAAATTGATCTAAAAGCCAAAAAGCCTCACTGGAAAAGCAGCTCACCCACAGTACTTTGTTCCACATACCCACTACGTGTGATACTGTGCTCAGAAAATAACCTTGGATCAATTTAACACAGTGCTTGAGAACAGAAAAGGATACAGATCTGTTGGAGGGGGCCTTAGGAGAAACCCATGGAATTACAGAACATTCTTTTGTTTGTCAACAAGCTATAAGATTATTTTATATATGTATATATATACACACACACACAAGTAAACATACATATATATATATATATATATGTGTGTGTGTGTGTATGCTTGTTGTATTTTCATCTTATTTATATATAAATAACAATCAACACTATTCCAAACAAAGACAACAGAAGATTATTATCATTTTTAAGTGAGTATGTTAGCTAAATCAAGTCTTATTTTAGCAATGGATAACCTATCTTGAGAGGTGTATGGGAAACTGTCCCACCTGTTTAACACAAAGGATTAACTGTTGTGATTTCTTTAGAGTCTCCTAGTTCAACAAACAGCATGCTATTTTATCAAGCAGAATTGCTGCACTGCTCATATAGCCATTAGATCGTATGCAATGTATTATTTGAGGAAATAAGGTTAGAATGAATGAAGGCCATTTTATCCATATGTATGTCTATGGGAGGTAATCAACATGTTCTACAAAACTTGATGACAGTTCATAAACAACACACATGAAAAGTAAAGTTACAAGATTTTCAATGGTTTTGTTAAAAATAAACCAAGAAAAAACCTTAATAGGTCTCAGAAGCAGGACTGCTGCTTACAGGAGACCCAAAGAAAGCAGCAGTCAAAAGAACAAATCAGCTGAAGTTCTGGCAAAGGCTTTAGTGATTGTTCCTCAAGTGCTACTCTGCCTCTTGGTTTGCTGCACATTTCTAGAGCTGGAGGGTTGGGGAAAAAGAATACTTCATTAAAAATCAATGGGTAAGAACTTCTGACCATTTCATGAGTCAGAAAGTGGTACTGTTACTTAGTAAATTTTTAAATCAGCATGTTGCTGTCTTGGTTGACTACATCTGAATGTACTTACACAAAAAGAATGCTGCAGCCTTCCTCTAATCTGTCTAGAAAATGACATTTTAAAGCAATAACAGCACTTTGGTCTAGTAAATTAATTTTATTTTTCATTTGTAACAGGTAACTTGTTGCACACTTAACTGTTTCTTTTAAGAAAACAGGTCTATTTGCCATTTGAACAGTTAAGCTCTAGGGAATTCAATTGCTGGAATACTGCAGGAAGTCTCCCATAGTCAGCTGTTTTTTAGTTTCATTATTAGGAAAGTTGCACAAGATAATTCCAGCTGCACTTAAGGCAATAGCTTGAATTGCAGAACAGCTCATTAGCAAAGGAAAACAGAAAGGTGATGATCATATCATGCTGGTACTGATACATCACTTAAGATCAAACCAGCTGATCTGACATACTTAGGAAGTGCAGCTGTTTGCCCTTAACTAGAAAACTGAGCTGGGAAGGTTCCTTAAGTGGAAAACTGCTGAGAAAAATGAATAAATCCTTTTTTATTACTCTTCTACATCTGTTAGGCTTTTTTTTTTTTTTTTTTAAAGTTGGAGTCCAACATTTTTGGATTCCAGATTCAGTCTTCACATATGGCAGTGTCATTACAGAGATGCATGGAAGTACTTCCTCAATAAAATAAAAAATAAAAATAAAAAATTCATGCATGATGTAATTCTCAAGTATACTTCTTGAACTACCTAGGAATGGCTTAGAAAATGGTTTGTATCTATTGCCTTTGTTGCCTTCTTGGTTTAAAGCATCCCATTGCACATACTGACATTCCACAAATGATCAGCATGTGCTTTGGTAGAGGGGAAAAAAGTGAAAATACAGTAACAAGCCAGTAACAGTAACTGCTTAACTGCAGGCTTGTTTTTCCACACCAGAAATGTTTGTAGTCTCATCCCTTCAGAAATTTCATTGTAGATCAGACTGAAGAGCCATGGTGAGCAGTTCCATTACTTCAGTCATATGTGTTCTGACACTAAAGAACTGTCAATCCACCACTAGAAACCATCCCTGAGAAGGGTATTATTTTCTCTTTCGTTTCTTAAATCAACAGCTGATGGCTATTTGCTTAGTGTATGTGAACCAAAATCCAATTGCTACTGGAAACCAAAGCCAGCTAGTTCTTCCCAGCCAAGACCATCAATATGATCAGCTCTAGAATCAGAACACAACAGCTCTGCTTGCTGATGAAAAAATGTAAATAGAATTCATCCAGTTCCTCAGAGAAATCTTAGCTCCCCAAGGAAGTATGCTGCAAATTACAGTGTAACAAATTAAAAAGTAGAATTCCTTTGGAAAAAAAAAAAACAACAAAGTTCTTACATACAAGTTGGCTCCTATGTTAAAGCACTACTTTTTGTATGAATTTGTTTGTGTTTAATTTGAGCCCTGACATTTAAAGAAATTTGAGTTTTAACAATGACAGCTTTGCAGGTCACAATTAAGAAAGAGAGAAATGGTGAAAAGAAGTCTTCCATAAAATAACCTAACCAGAAAAAAACCCTGCCAACTATAATAAGCTCATAACAGAGGATTTTAACATTAGAATTTATAAACCTTACAAGTTCAACAGCATTTCAAGGTATTCCCTACAGCAAATTCGTAAGAACGAGGAACTTCACTGGAACATTTCTCAATCCAGCTGTTAGCAGCAACTGCCTTCTTTTTTAAGAAACAAAAGTAACAACACAGATCTCCTGAGAGCATTCATCCCGTTTTCAACCTAAGAGAAGAAACTCATCCCTATACAAAACCCTAATAGGCAACTTTAAAAGCATGGGCATGGGAGGATTATGAAACTGATAGGAAAGATTCAACTATCTCATCTGTGTAACATGAGGCAACACTCTTTCTTATTCCCCCTTTCCACAAAAAGGGGTTTTTTTTGTTTGTTTTTTACCTTTCTGTGGTTTCTCACAGCTACATTAAAATACTGTAAAGGCACTTCAACCACTTCCACAAGAGATGTATAAAAGCTGTCACCAGCTGGGCCCACTGCTTACCAGGATACCTGCTTATGCTAGACTAAATGATGCAAATATTCTTGCAACTACCAGGAAAAGGCAAAGATCTCCCACTGCAAAATATTTCCAATGGATTTCTGAATCCTCCTGCTCAATGAGCAGGGAAGATGCACTGAACTAGTCAGATTGCCAAGACATAAACAGTTTGTTTGCTAACTCAGAGACCTGCATCCTGAAGAGCAGGTATAGAATGAGACATAAGGTATAGAATGAATATGAATTTGATTCATATTCAAAAATTTTAACCCAATAATATGCTGGCTGCATGTTCACTCTTTAGCACAGGTGCACAGCAGCCTTATAAAAAATGCAATTAGCAAACCCTTTGCAAATATAATTAGAAATGCTAGCTTTATTCTTGATTCCACAATAACTGAAATAAGTTTCTTACAATTCCCTTCAGCCGTTCCAGCTCCTGAATCTTCATGATGCCACATCTTCTGTTTTATTCTGTTCTTCTTCAACTTCCACGTCTGACACCTCAGTGTGAATGCAAACAGCATCCCTAAATGACAGCTTTCTCATTTTGATGTTTGGCAGCTTCTTCAGATCACCATCCCACTCCCTTAAAGAAAAAAAAAAAAATCATGAAAAACAACTAGCAATAGAAGTAGTAGGAAAGAGAAGCAGAATTGGTTCACCTTTTTTTCTGAAGTGATGCTGCTCTTAAGTGAGGAGCCTCTCAAGTGAGGCTGCTTTTCTGCATTATATTATCATTCCAACTGCAGTATGAATGAGCATCCATGTGTTTAGCTCATCTTGTACACTACAGCAGCTGTGATTTCTTTGTGAAGAACTAAGTACTTTCAGATTTGACATTCTGGACAAAAAAAAGCAGAAATCAAATAATTCACTTTATTCCCATAGCCTATTTCTCTCCTCAGTTACTTTAGGGCAATTGTTTGTAGGTTTAACATATTAAATCCCTGGTCTTTTAAGTAATGGAAGAGCAGCTTGGAGAAGTTTACTTCATCTGGATGCTTAATTTGCAAAGTTAATATAACAGGTACATGAAGTGCTTTATTCTGATTTATGACTGTCTACATTTCGTATGACTTCAGACAACCTGATCCAAAGCATCACTGCCCATGGCAGAGGGACTAGAACTGGATGATGTTTAAGGTCCCTTCCAACCCAAACCATTCTGTGATTCTGTGACTGACTTCGTGGAGACACAAAACGTTAGTAGATGTCAATTCACAGGGAAGTAAGTTACTTCAAAAGGCTGCATAAAAGAGGAAGGGGTCATTTAAATATCACAAGACAAATTCTGTATTCAAGTAATAGAATACTTGCTTTTTCTGAAGAGAAAAGAGAGAATTTGTCAACTATAATGCACACATATTTGGCTTGCCTCTACCAAGATAATAAAACAACATTTTCATCAGATATCCAAGTACAAAAAGTCAGCTGCGTGTGAATAAACAGAGCAGCCAGAGGTCCCATTTGGAGATCTCTGGCATTATTCTTATGTTCTCTAACTATGACTTCCAGCTACACACCACTCTCAAGAGATGGCCATGTATAATTCCTTGCAACCTAAGCATTTGTAAGTTTTTTTATCTTCCATTACAGTATCTCATGTGGTAGAGCTGCCAGCAGGAGTGTTCAATCCATTCAGTCAATTCAATCCATTACCAAGGTATATTGGCTTGCTGGCCCAGAGGTAGTGGCAACAAGTTCTACAGATTCCAGAGCCTTGCCTGGTATGGCCTCAACTCTATCATGATTTTCAACTAGTATGTGTGCCCAAATATTGCTGCAGACTGTAGTGCACCTGCATCTCATAAAAACCAAGACTAAGGATTTCTTGCTGCTTTGGTTACTTAACAGTATGTTTAATAAATATCTTAGACTAGCATGGTGTATGATCACAGTTACCATCTGAAATCTTATTTCAGGGAAGAAAACAGCATTAACAGTATTACACTGTATTTTCATTTATCAGTACATCTAGGTCTTGATCTTTAAAAACTAACAGTGAATGTTAATCCTGTTAGTGTAGATCAGTGAACAGCTTAGGTGGACAAAAAACATTCTCTGAGAATAGCCAAAAAGAGATATTTAAGTTACAGAAATAAAACTCTAACTGTTGAAACTTTCTAACCCTTCCAATGTCTTACTGATTAGCTGTCATTAACACTTAGACTGTAACAGCCAAGAACTGCAGAATTAGCAACACCTTGTCTGGTTTTGCAAATGACAAATTCTTTAGCAGCCTGCACATATTATTTTTTAAGAAAAAAGACATACAATAGGTCAAATTCAAACACAGTGTTTTGCACAAACAGATTTAGTAGTGAGATTACAAAGAACTTACCTGAAAAATTTAAGGTGCTTGCTGTTCACAATGTCTGGGATTTCTAGTGGGAGTGAAATTAAATACTATTAGACATGCTACATTATTCAAGTGAGTCTCATTTCAAAGAAAGAAAAGTGAAGTAAGGGCTGGACACAGTATTTCAGAGAATGAGGAGTTATATTAGAAAGCTCCTAGAGAAACACGTAAGTAGGAAGACCTCACATATCTGAGAAACAATGAAGCATTTAAAGTTTGTGTTTAAAAAAGGCCAATGAATAAACCAGAAAAATAATTATTATTTGTTTTCAAAGAGTTACTAGCATCCTCAACCAAGATCAAGCTGTGGGTTGTTTTTAAACAGATATTCATTCACCTGCATAATAAAAAGAGAATTCCACTCTGCAGAACTGACTGTGAAAACAGTAAGAAAGCATACTTTCAAAAGTGGCCTGAATACACAAGCATCACTGGTAATTAGTGAGCACTAAGGCTTCTGTAAGTACTTTGAAACATCTATAGAAAAACAATTTCAAAGCACTTAAGTCACCACTGCAAGCAAGACAGATCAGTAATGGAGTTAGGAAAGTACCAGCAGTCTGAGTGAGTAAATCTCACAAAGGCTTCAACATGCTTCTCAACATTTGCTACAGGGAAGCTTGCTGCTGCTGCTGAAATGACTGTCAAATGCTGCACTACATGCAATGTAATATTTATAAAGAATGTTGACACCCATCTCTTCCGTTGAGGAAGTGCGGGATAGATGAGTGGACAGTGAGGTGGGTTGAGAACTGGCTGACTGGCAGAGCGCAGAGGGTTGTTGTTGGCGGTGCAGAGTCCGGTTGGAGGCCTGTAACCAGCGGTGTTCCCCAGGGGTCGGTGCTGGGTCCGGTCTTGTTCAACATCTTCATCAATGACCTTGATGAGGGGATAGTGGCCACCCTCAGCAAGTTTGCTGATGATACGAAGTTGGGAGGATTGGCTGACACACCCGATGGCTGTGCTGCCATTCAGCAAGACCTGGACAGGCTGGAGAGCTGGGCAGTAAGAAACCAGATGAGGTTTAACAAAAGCAAGTGTAGAGTCTTGCATCTAGGGAGGAATAATTGCATGCACCAGTACAGGCTGGGGGATGAGCTGCTGAAGAGGAGCTCTGCAGAGAGGGACCTGGGTGTCCTGGTGTACGACAAGTTGGCCATGAGCCAGCAGTGTGCCCTTGTGGCCAAAAAGGCCAATGGCATTCTGGGGTGCATTAAAAAGAGCGTGGCCAGCAGGTCGAGGGAGGTGATCCTCCCCCTCTACTCTGCCCTGGTAAGGCCTCATCTGGAGTACTGTGTCCAGTTCTGGGCTCCCCAGTACAAAAAAGACAGGGATCTCTTAGAAAGAGTCCAGCAGAGGGCCACAAAGATGGTGAAGGGCCTGGAACATCTCCCCTATGAAGAAAGGCTAAGAGAACTGGGTCTGTTCAGCCTTGAGAAGAGAAGACTGAGAGAGGACCTGATCCAGGTCTATAAATATCTAAGGTGTGGGGGGCAAAGTGGCGAGGCCGGACTCTTTTCAGCAGTGTGCGGAGACAGGACAAGGGGAAACGGCCAGAAGCTGGAGCACAGGAAGTTCCGCACCAATGTGCGCAAGAACTTCTTTACGGTGAGGGTGACGGAGCACTGGAACAGGCTGCCCAGGGAGGTTGTGGAGTCTCCTTCTTTGGAGATATTCAAGACCCGCCTGGACACCTACCTGTGCGACCTGGTGTAGGGAGCCTGCTTTGGCAGGGGGGTTGGACTCGATGATCTCTGGAGGTCCCTTCCAACCCTACAATTCTGTGATTCTGTGATTCTCATGAATTGATGTTCCTCTAAGTAAAATAGGAATGTACATCGATAGTTTTTTAGACTGAAAATTTTCATGAAGATGAAATGTCTTTCCCAAACCTAATTTGAGAGAAATATACTGACTGCAAATCTTTATTACCTTTAGTAGTAAAAAGAAGCACAGTTACTTATGGCACAGATTATTTTTTTTTGCTCCCTGGGAATCCATAATGTTCCTGCCAGATGTGTTGTTTGTAACTCATGCAAAATTTTACCTAGAAGGTCTACACTGCTTAGTTTTGATTCAGTGCCATTCTCTTTCTGGTCAAGCCAGCCCAAAATATTACATACAACCCGTGTTTAATATCATCACTGACTTATAGAGATTTAGAAGCCTTGATTTTTTTGTTTTTAATGTAAAATAAATCATATAGTTAAAATAGACTGTCAACAGACAATATTTTATAGTGTAGATTTCACAGCCTGCAAGAAGAAAGGCTGCCTGCTACCACTGAAATGTTGAATCCACTTTACTATTTTAGCTCTTAAAAATATAACATTTTAGGTACATCTTAACACTGTCCTTGAGCAAGCCCTGAACATACAGTTTTGCATTTGTTCATCTCTCAGTGTTCTTGGGTCTTACAAAAATCAATCAGATGATGCTATCAATGCAGGATTATAGATGGTTTTGCTACAGAATGTAGAATGATGATACCTACCACTTATCTTTGTGGCCAGACAGTCTTTGCAATTCAGAAAAATATTTTTTCCCTTTACATTGGGTTACAATGTTAGCTGGGGACTAATAATATATACAACAAATCTTGATACCAATTACTTTGACTTTTGCAGACTGCTTCTTGGTAAACAGGTATAGTGATAGTGATCACAGCTGAGTAAGGCAAAGCAAAGAAACATAAGATATTTGGTTTCTGCTGTCATTTCTGAACCTAATTTGCTTTAAAAACGTTAAGTCACAAGAGTGCGTTTACTGAGATAAAAATGGAAAAAAATGGCAGATGGAGAAACAGAGCATAAGAGCTAGTGGAAATGAAATGAAGGAAGTATTTCAGGGAACAGATAGCGTCTGGCATTTCTAAGATGAAGTGTTCAGCAACTTATTTGCTGCAATGAAACAGCAGTGAAAAATGTAAGTATTCTTTTCCCACATTTCTGACACTTTCAGATACTCTTACCGATTTTCTTCTGAGGAAGAACAAACTGTTCTAGCTCTCAAGTTTTGTCATGGAGATGGTAGTTCTTAACAACATTTCAAGACAAGGAAGTGAGCTTAGTTTGTAACAAAACTTCTGAGAAATACTGGCAGATCAGCCCCTTTATAGTTGATCGGATGAAGAAGCAACAGAACAGATTACTTCTAGTTCCTATGAACACCAGGAGTGACAAGCTCTCAGCTGTGGGTCTGAACAATCCTGCCTCTGTGCACAGGCTTGAACTGGAGACTTTCTAAAACATAACCAGAGAAAAAGCAGATGGAGGATGCAATCCCATTGTCAGAATGCCTCACAGCACTACTTTTTACTGAGTGGAATCATGTTCTGTGACAGTCTCCTGAAATATTTCATTTCCTTCCAGAAGTAATTGTTCATAAAAACATCATAATTTTTCACAGCACTAACTATTTCTCTCTCCAAAAAACGAAGAACTGCACAAGAGATTTACCTAAATCTCAGAAGAACTGAAACATCACTGCTCTTGACAGAGAATATAAGCAGCATGCATGTAATATGGTGTGCTTTCCCCTTGACTTCCTCCTTTGGTTTGACCTCTCAGCAGGAAGACTGTGAGCAACAGGACTGATAATACTCTCATTAAGTTACATTAACAATCACAAACCTTATACCTCAGAATCAAGACATCTTGCTGATACAGATCCATAGTGATTAATAGTTTGTTTTAAGCTTTGTTAGCTTTGCTAAGATTACAGCTTAGATTGACTGTGCACATATGATCCCTTATACATAAAACACTGATTAAGTCTGGGTTGGATCTAGCTGCACCTAGGCTTGTTGTTTCTATCACTGAAGGTGTTTAGAAAGTAAAGGAGTCTACTGCAAACTTCATTACTCTGAACTTCATCCTCTGTACAATAAATAATCAAGTGTAATTAGTCATCTCAGATCTTCTTAAGAAGCTGGCTTATTTATAATTTTTGTTAAATCACTGTATTAGATTTATATATAAATATATCCCTGCTTTTCTTTATGAGCGAAATTTGTAGTATAATCTCTGATAATGATTGTTACAGAGAACAGCTATCAGCATTGTAGCCACCCTAGCAGATACATGCAAGTGATACAACTTTCATCTGAATTAAAATCAATTTCCTTATATCCTGAAGTTTCAAGAATAGACTAATAAAAGTGGTACATGAAGCTTTAAAGGCTGTTCTTCCCCAGAACTTACACTGTGCTATTGTAAGAACATGCCAGTTAAATAGAAACAAATAATCAAAAATGTGCAATCTTCAGATGAAATAATTATGATGCTTCCAACAGAAATTGTACTAATTCTGAGTTCCAAGCCTATGGCACATCATGATTTAGGATTCCCTTTCAATAGCTTTCCTACAAACACATAAGACCAGATTTGACACAAATGATGATACATCAGGAGCAAAATGGCACTACAACTGATTTAGATGTATGTAAGGAATAAGGGAATGATAAGGAACTGCTAACAGAACTGAATAACCTTTCAGAATGAATGCTCCCTGGGTAGATACCCTTTTTTTTTTTCTCCAGACTGAGACTTACTATACTTGTGGATATCTACCACTTTTGCAAACAGCCAGTAAAAAGTAACTGTTTCTCCATTAACATGTATCTGATACATACATCAATTTCTATGATCATTTCTTCAATATAAACAATTCATATCGTGTAGCTTGTTCATAGCAAACATGCACATACAACAACTGAGTTTAGGAATGAGTGTAAAAACTTAACAAATACTGTTATAAAAGCCCCTCACGTTACAGCTTTCAGTGACAATAATTACTCAGAAGCATAAAAGCAGTTTCCAGCTGATTCCCATTTATCCCCAATCTGTAATTACAGTATTTAGCAGCAACTATTTTCTGTGAATGAATACTGCCCTAGACAGAGAGCAAAACCTGCAGCAGCTGTTATAACAAATAATGAATAATTTGAGAGCATATTTAATATATGAAGTTGCACTATGCTCTCTGAATGCTTTACTTACTAATACTATAATAACCTCCAATTTTGCTTGCAATATTTCTGGATTCTTCCTTATTTTTATGTTGTGCTTTTGATGTCTGTCTATTTTTACTTGTTTTGTCAGCTTTCCACAAGGCAACAAAGGAAAAAAGGAATATCTGAGCCATTTGATAACATTCATAGCATCTATTTTTCTATGAATTTTTCTCTCTTCTAAGTAAACACTAGGGTTTTCCATTAGGCATGAAATCATACAGATATTTTTGAATTCCTCTCTGATGGCAAAGTGTAAGTATACTACGTAACATTTCTAGTATTTTGAGACATTCATTTACTTTATTGGTAAAATAAAGTGGAAAGGGAAATATGACACATAATCAAAACCTTGCTGTCCCTTGTATCTCAGCAATTTTGATTCGTCACTTCTTCAATTTACTTTCATTAGCTGGACTGACTGACTTTGAATACTACTTTAGCATTAAAGCAAAGTTTATCACTTGCCTCTAACATCCTTGCTTGTTAAAGAAAAATGCAAATCACGAATTTCAGTACTATTCTGTACTTGACTCTTTGCTTTTTTTTACTTTCATTATCTTTTCTTCCTTACTTAACCAGATTACTGATGCTTCCTTTCAGCCTAGTTCCAGCTATCTACTTCTCAGTCTTGTATTTCTCACTCAGCTCGCATCTACGTGCTATCTGCTGTAAGACAAAATACTTTTACAATGCATTTATTCCTTCTTAAGAGAAACTCTAGACCTCTTACAAGGAAAAATGTTTGTGTTGTGGTTTTTGGATGACTGCTTCCCAGCTGATCTCAGAAGACTTAACTAGATACTACACTGCCAAAGGATGATCTGTGATAATACAGAAGTCAACAAGAATAACTGGCATTACGCTTTTATTCAAACTTGTGATGATGGCCAGTGTAAATGCTAAAAATCTGAAACTGCTTTCAGCTGAGCTCTCACTGGTGGCTCTCATTAGTAATGCTTAATTTGAAAGCTTCAGAATTCTTGCGTTTGATTATTAAGGGTTAAGCATTAGGGCCTTCTCACATATTCCCTTCAACACCATCTCCTATAAGTTAAAGGAAGTATAGAGCCTCTACTTGAGAACAAGAGGGAAAATGTGTTAATCCTACTTGGTGACTATCACCTGTGCCTGTAAAACAGAGTTTGCAGAGTAGACATGTCGTAACAGTCCAACATATCCTCCAGGATTGCCTGAATTCTAATAGGAATACTCCAGAAGTATTCAAGCTTTGGAAATATATCAGAAGTACAATTTTTGATGCAATCATTTTCCCACATTGAGCATAACTTGAATTTAGAGGAATGATGGGCCTTTCCCTGAAGCTCTTGAGCTTTTGGCTCATGAGTTTGTGGAGGCTTTGGTTGTCTTCAAGTTCATGAACCCTAAAGCCCACTCTCTCATCATATCAAAACTGCTGAAGTTCCTCATGCCACAGGTCTGCTTTGGTGGAAGGATGCAAGCTGGGTCACAGGATTAACCCTAATGGTAAGTTTAAAGTTTAAATGGTAAAGTTTGCACATTACTGAAAAAGTATTAAAGCAAGGCATGTATATAGACTTCATTGGCACAACCCCACCCAAAACCTAATTAATTTGCAGAGGAAAACACTGTTTATTCCCCATATGGGAAAACAGTCTTCATGCCAATGCACACTAAAATATGCATTGAAATGCATTTTTAATATAAAAGTCTTAGCATAAAATGAAGATCCAAGCATGGTGGATTACTGTATACACATAATATGTATCTGAAACTGGTACATTAAATGCCACTTGCACTTCAAAAATATATTACACTTACCTGTACTAAAGATACAGTACAATTAAATGTTAATTAATGTAGTGGAAATATGTCAGATCTCTCTCATCCTTCTCTCCCCCCCCAGCACTGTTCCTTTATCCTGCCCTTCTCCCTGCCCAACTTCTCTGTAAGATACTCAACAAATACCTAGCAGTTAGTTAACTCCTCTGAGGAGTGAAAAACATAATACTTACAAATTTTACTTTGATTTTGGCCTTTTTAGTTGGTACAGAGGTATGACCACAGGATTATTACTAATGCTTTTACATACCTATCCCATAGCCTTCATAGAGCTGTCTTTCACGTTCCATGGTCTGCTTGATGACAGCTTCCCTTGATCCATGCTGTCTTCCCTGTCTACCTTTAATACTGTTTCGTAATTCAATCTGCTCCAACTCGGCACTGAATCGTTCCATATATCTGAAAGAAATGCAATTCATTTATGCTAGATGCAACTTTTTGCAGAACAATCACTTCGACAGTCTAAGAAGGTATTTTGCTAATCATATTTTCAAAATGAGTCAGATACAGTTCAAGTCTAATGAAAAATAACTTTAATCTACAAACTGGAAATTCCATTTAGAACTACATTTGAATCATCCGCTGCTTTCAGAAAGGTGCTGTGTTTTTCTTTTTTCAATTTGTTTTTTTGTTCCTACAGTTTGAGTGAAATTTTCACGTTATCATAACTGATCTGCTCTGGATAACCACTAAGCTTTAACTGCTGAAGTTCTTCTTTGCAATGTCATCACTGTGTGAACGTCCAAACAGTTAAAAATGGATCCAGAAAATAAGGTGGTATTGACTTCACAGTATCGCAAGTATTGACCAGCATCTTCAATTTTAATTAACTACTTCGTTTTACTGACAGGCTTACACAGAAAGGAACTCCTCAGTCACTACAGAGATCTTAATTAGAAACATTATTTTTAAAGGCAAATCAAGTTCTTCAGTCCTCTTTTAAAGCCAGACTTACTCTTCAATTAGTTCACATGCTTCCTTCTTTGTGTATTCAGTTTTATTGGGGTCAAGGTGACTCTGGAACCACTGCAGTTTTTCTCCTACAAGAATGAAGTTAATGTTGATTATATCATCATGGTAGCATCAGGAAAGATTAAGTTCTTCAAAGTTACTGAAATAAAATCATTTTCTTTCTTTTTCCTTCAAAAACCTGAAAGGCATCATAAAGATCTGGCTGGGTATGAAGGCAGCTATAATAGAAATATTATCTTCCTTATGGAAAAGAGTTTTGATGCTTTAATGTAAAATACTGGAAATGAGAGTCTAAAATAATAGATAACCAATAAATGGTTTAATTACTCAAGATGGCAAATAAGGAAAACAAAGAAAAAGAAATCCCAACAACAATGGCTGAACAAGAGTTCCAGTTACCACAACTTTTAAACAGATTGAATTAAAAAGGAAAGAAGTACTTCATATTGTGCCTTGAAGTCTTGTATTTACTTCAGAGCACAGCATGTCCATTTATCTGTATCTATAATCTTCTTTCACAAACACTTATGAAAAGCATGGAGACAATTGCTATAAATACAGACTCAAAAGCAGATGGTTGGTTTACACTGACCCATTATAAACAAGCTTAATCTTTATGTAATCTTTCTGTAAAGCCTAACCTTTTGTCAAAAATCCCATTTCATCTCCTCTATGTACTACTTCAGAGAACATGTCAGGTACTTCAGCAAATCTACAAAGTCTATTTTACAATTGCAGAGTCAGATTATAAAGACACTCCTATTGGAACAGCTATAAAGTTGGTAACAAAAATCTATCATAGAAAATTGTGTAATGTATTTGGTAATAAAAGTTTCTGCTCACCAATAATACTCAGACGTAATGCTTTCTCAGTCTTTAACCTAATGGAGCAAAACAAACATGTTAGCAAGGAAAGGGTAAAGCACAAATAGTTTTCTTCATTTTCCTTCTTCAAAAGAAAGATATTTAGATGGAAGTCAAAACGGCTTCAGAAACAGAAATATTTGTTGTAGAACAACAAACTATTATGCTACTATTTAATAAACTTCTAAATAATTACAGCTAGTGCTTAGTGAACAGTAAACATTTATGTGAAATGTTCACATGTTAAGAAAATGAAACTAAGAGTTTTTTTTTTTTTTAAATAAGAACTATGAAGAAAATTAATCTGAAAGTATTTTTCACTCCATCTCAGTCTGTGGTGGGATAATAAAGCCTTCTGCATCCTGTAGGATGTGTGTACACAATTCAGTCTGGGATCAATTCCAGTCCTTTTGAGAGGACTAAACTTTTGACATGGACTAAAAGTTTTTTAATGCCTTATGCATTTAGTCCTGGAGCTCTTAAACTCATTTTGCAGCAAGGAATGCTGTTGAATTTCACTCTATTTCCAGAAAGAAATGGAATAGATAGTTGGGATAAGTATAAAATTTGCTGCTGGAAAAAATATATGTGCATGTTCACTGTCTATATTCAAGGACTTGTGATATTATTACGACTTTTTCTGTCTGGTACATAATAAAATTGCTCAAGAATAAAAAAAATAAAGGCTATATATTGAAAGAACAACTGTCAAAGTTCAAGACACTTCAACTATGTGCTTCTGTATTAAGTTCTTTGTACTCTGTAGAATCTAATGAGCATTTCACAGTTAACTGAAGTAACTTGCAGGACAAAAGTATCTCACCTGTTAAAAAAAATATTCAGATCAAAAGAGAAAGTCCTGCTTTCTAGAAACAAACATACATGGGTCACTTGGCCATGAACCTACATTATTAAAATAAATACAGATTTTTCAAATAGCATTTCATTCTCTGAAGTGATACTGAAAGCCACATAAAAACCAATGCATGTCCAAGTTGCTGAGATTTTCACTAACATATTAATAGAAAGCTACTTTTTTTTTTCAGTTGTTACAGATGCCACAACATCTTGGATAAGAATTTTTAATGTAAAAAGCTACAGAAGACAAACAAGCAGGATGAGTGTTATACCTGCAAAAAGCTGGTTGGCTAAAGAAATATAATGTTTAAACAGAAATGACATCGGGGTGAAAGGACAGATCTGGATGAGACTTTGTAAAAACAAAGGGAAAAGGATTAAGATTAGAAGCCAGCTTTAAAACTCTGCTATAGAAGATTTCTTCAAGATAATTATGGTTGATAACCCATGGAGGGCTTACAGCACACAGCATGGAGTTGTGACAGGTCACAGTGTGCATGGAAAGGATTTGTATTCCCATGCAGTGGTGCTGCACACCAGCAGTCCCAGCTGTGAATCTGGCATAGCAACAAAGTGAGCCAAGCTCATCTGCAACGAGTTGCCATGGAGAAAACTACAATGCCATCAAGAAAAACTCTCTCTTTAAAATCATAAATAACACCATCTATTTATGGTTTACAACACTAAAAGCCACCGTTTGGACCTGCAGTGGTCAACGGATCGCTTATTTGTCTAGGCAATTATATGCATAATCAAGCTTATTTTCTGGCAGAAAAGCCTTCTTTATTAAGGAGTACACAACTTATCTCTGTATGAGAAATACCAGAAGATATGATCAGATACTGCCTCGCTGTACTTTTCCTAAGAGCATTACCTCCGTGCCTGCTAGAAAACACCAGTATTCACAAGGAAGCTAATCAAATAAGGCAAGGCAAAGATAGTTCCTCATCTCCTTCCACACAATCAGTAACATCTTTTACTCAAAGGGAAGAGAGGATAAGGGCAGGGATTCTATCTTGCAGCAAGCTCTTGACTTTGACTGATAGAAAACGTAAATCATACGTTTGGACATTAATTATGGAAAAGGATGATTAAAGGTTTTCTTGAGGTTTAGTAGATGCTGTGTGAAGAGCAACACGGGGAAGAAAAAGGTGTGATTCAAGTGGCTGAAGATTGCAGTCAATTTTCTCAAACCAATTGGTCTGTCACACCTCATTATGATTGGATTGGTCTTTTGTAGGACACATACAGTTTCTGGACAAGCATCTTATTTCTGTCATATTTCATTGAGAATGGTTGCATTGAAGTCTATTTGGATGACATGCTATGAAAGACTTCTGTAACTTAGATAATTTCTCCTTCCTTCTTCTCCAGTGTCACACTGAAATTCCACGTGCAGATAACAATGGGTAATTAATAGGTTTGGACACAGAATTTATAGAACACTTTGCTATCACTATAAGCTTTGGATGGTCCAGGTTGACACACTACTTTTGGCAGGATGGAAGTATGAGAAACAAAGGGTTGTATCAATTACCATCGGACTAAAGAACTTGCACCTGAAACAGTAAGAAAGCTTGGAAAAGGAAAGGCAGAAATCAAGAAACAGAGCCTAAGACAGAATCTGCATCCTCAAACTGTTGAGCATGTCTGCTTATTAAAAAAAAAGCTTTTAACATTCAAAACAAAGAGAGCTTAAATTAAAGCAGAAGACAGCTCTCTACATTGTCTAATCTTAAACTGAGACATTCTGTGAAGACAGTAGGCTTCACTGATCCCTCACAGAATTAAGGAGGAAGCAGCTGTTCTTTCACTGGCTTGTTTGAAGCACACCCTTAATTACCCTGCTGAGCAGCCAGTACTTAATGGCTTTCCATAAAAAAGGTGCTTTTTCCTCAGGTTAATCCATTACACGTATCAAAAGAGGTCTGTTTGTTCCACTTGGAAGAATACTGCTGCCATGACCAGCTCCTTTTGCTGTACTTTAAAGAAACAGAAAGGTTAACTGTGCTGTTATGTCTCTTAAAAAGGAAAGAAACCCTGATTCTGTTCTAAAAGGAAACAAAAGCAGCACTTAAGAATTTGTCAGGGTATCTACACCAGTATAATTCTGCCCACATAAACAAATCGGAAAAAGATTCGATTAAGTGTGCTATGTCACAATGAATAATCAATATATCCTTTACACACTGAGTGTTTTTGTGTATGTTTTTGCTTTTAATGAAGACGCAGACATAAGCAATAAAAATCAAATATGATTTGGTTACCTTTTGTGACTAAGCTCTCTAAGTGGCAAGGAGAGGTATTCAAGGGATGATGTAGTCAATTTAGCACTTAAGAAAACAGTTATGATCAGTAACTAATAGCACACAGTTGAAACCAGTAGTCAGACAGCACGACAACATAAAGCAGCAGGGAAAACTTCTTGCATGCCAAAGAACTGCAGGAATTTCTACACGTGCTGCTTGTAAACTCTCACAGCAGCTCTGTTGAGGCTATGTGAGACAGTTGTGCTTGTAAAGAGCCACTTCCCAGGTGCAAAAAGGTACAGGTTTGCTCTGTGTAAGGCTGTACATCTATCCTCAGCCATAAAGGTTGCACAGTCTCATTGCACAGTCTCTGAGGAACATTTTAACTGTACCAGCAGCTGCCAGTGCAACATCTTCAGATGTAGAATTATTTTGGCTCAGCATTCAAGGTACTTCCAAATTATACCTTGACAAAAAATGCCTGAAGTTCACTTCAATAGCTTTCTAAACGAACAACAGTAGCACATCAGTGTTTAAGGAGTTGGTCTATGCATTAGAGCTGTGACAGAGTGAACATGGAAGGCAAGTTCTGCCTAGCTATCTCTTCCTTCTGCACAAGGGGGAAGGAAAACTAAAAGAAAACTGAACTTGCCATGAAACATCATCCAGAAGGAGTTAAATACTGGGTTCATTTACAAGCTCCTGTTGGGTGGGGCAGATACCAGTGAGGTTATTTTCAATGAATTCAGCACGAGAAGCTAGACCCAAGTAAAACCTGAAGTCAAGACTGAGCCTCATTTGATGTCACCAGCACAATGCCCTCCAGACTATAATAAGCAAAAATCTTGCTTAAAATCCAACAATGAAGCGGTTGAACTACTCCAGGAAGATTTTGTGCATGCGATCACGTCATTTCACGTGGCCCAGCAGTGCTACACAGACCTCTGAAAAGAAAACCTTTGTAGCAGTCTCTTTTCACCACACACGCGCTGCCCTTCAGCGTGTACGTAAGGTTACACAGCACTTACTTTTCTTTCTTGTCCTTTTTGTGCGCTTCCCTCGCGAGCTGGGCAGCTTTCCTGCTGTAAGGATGGACTGCTTTCTTCTCTTGCTTCCCTCCTTTGGTTTTTGGCAATTTGGGCTGAAAAAGAAATGAAAAGACCCCTCGGTGCTTAGCGGCCGGCAGCCGGGGGTACCGCCTCCCGCACCCACCCCCGCCACCCTGCCGTCCCGCCACGCACCATGGCGAACCCTTCCCGCCGCGGCCGCCGTCCGCCCGGTGCTCCTGCCAAAGGGATCCGGGCGGGCGGCAGAGCAGCGAGCACGAGGTTCCGGGGTCTGGAAGGTGCAGCTGTGAGCTGAGCTGAGCTTCTTAGTATTCGGATTCATCCTACCTAACCTTAAACTCTTCAAAGGGGTGTTAAAGGCACACGCGATGTACTTAACGAGCTGGTCTTTTGCCACTGACTGTGCTGAGAGCCCTTGGGTGATGATGCTTCTTAAAAGGAACGCTAGAATTCAAATTTGGCATGTCAATGCCCAGACCTTAGCTTTTATACCTTTTTAATTAATTTTTTTCTGATACCGTTGTAAATATATACATAAAAATAGACATCTCATTGGGGTAGTCTTTACTACAGTGCTCTGTACCAATGCAACAAAATGAAATGGGTTTAGTAGGTATAGATGAAATATTCTCACACCCAAGAGTAGACTTGGTATCAAATTGTGGTTCCTACAGAGTAACACGTTAAATGTCATAAAGCAGTACTGCAGTGTGGTGCTTAAAAGATAAAAAGACACAGTTCTGAGAAGGAGACGCTGTTTTAGTGTGATGCTGTGCAGCAATTGACAAATGAGTTAAACTGATTTCTGAATTTTCTTGGTCTAGGTGTAGACACAATAGTAAATACATCACTATCTTCTTTTTTTTTTCTTAATAGTTGCTGTTACTGCTGTTCTTTTACTTAATGGTTATTTCTTGCAAGTCTCTGCTGAATGATACACTCTTAGAAATGAGAGTTTCCTTCTGCATATGGAAAGTTCAGCTCTGCTCACAGCAATGAAGGTATAGAGGAAGTTGGTGTGCTATTGGTTTTGAGACGGTTTAAAAGAAATTTAGTAAGAATGAGAAAGTCTCTAAAACTGACACATAACCTAGATTATCCTTAATTCAACTCTTTAGAGGAGAAATTAGTTAACACCAAGCTCAGCATTGTCACAGTTCATAAACTGAGCTGAAGGAAATCTGAGGGTGTGTTCTTTAGGTCAAAGACTTACCTAAGTTGTGCTGCATCCTGATTTCATAGATCCAATGCCATTTTCTTTTAATTATGCTAGGTTAATACTTTTAATTTAAATATCTATCAATTCCAAGCCCAAAACTACAGTTTACAGATTGTCAACCTTCTCTGCTGATAAACTGGAGAGAAGTATCAATTTAAGTAATTTACAATTTCCTTTATGGTTTATAACTATTTCTAAACTATACAATGCAAAAAACAATTAAAAATGCCTGATATGGTCCATTAATTATGTTTCATGTTGGCTATTTTTGTATTTCTTAATTTTGTTTTTCCTAAATTCTGTTTTTTTTTTTTCCTCACCCCTCTCTCCTTCCTAATTATACTCAAGCCCTTCCTAATGGATTCTTGTCACCAATGAAAGAAGCAGAAGACACTTAGTCCTTTGGACAGAACCTTCTAGGCTAATGTAATTTTAAGACGTTTCTGGTGCACTATATGCTTGCAGATGGTTTAAAATTCTGAATAGAATATAGGATATTCTTAATTTTCTTAAAATTTTAAATAACACATGGTAAAATGGAAATGTTTCAAATAGACCAATTGTTCCATATACTTGGAAAGTCCCTGATAATATAGCAGCCACATGCTCTGTGAAGATTTTGAGTTTCAAGATGCTGGACATATAGTCATTGAAGTTTAAAACTTGCCTAGAGGGAAGAACCTGAAATGAGACTATGGATAGTTATGTAACATGTTACCACTGTATAGCATGGCATCTTTAGCAAAGAAAATCAAATCATATACACTAGATACTTTAGATACTTATTTTTGAAGATTTCCATCAGGACCAATTTCAGTCACACTGCAAGTGAATACTTAAATATTGCTTTGAGTTAATGCTCTATTATGAAAATGATACACAGGTATGTGGTCAGATATATCTGGAGAGCTTGCCTGTATCTTAGAGCACGAGCCACTTCTGACTCTTCTTAAGCTTCTGTCTAGCCTGAAGAATTCATCCTTCTAACCATTAAAATGTATTGTTACATTGTATAATTGCAACGTAAATTAAGATAATAAAGAGAAGCTTAAGATATTTTAACTTTTTTACATCTTCCATAGTGAATTGAGTTTGCTGCCCAATAAACTTATAAGATCTTTTCTGGATATTTTCACTGTACGTGCAATAGGAATGGAAACAGAAGACAAGAAATCTTGGGCAATTAAGAAAATAGTTCCTGAATTAACCCACTAATTTCATATTTCTGTGGGAGACAGAAAAATGTGAAATGACAGAAATCTCATTGTTTTGTGTACCATAGAAGTTTGAGTGGCAGTTGCTGGTTCTGAGTGATCTCTTTCCTTCCTGTTTCTTTCAGTCTCTTTCACTTCAGGTCCTGTACCTGCTGCAACCGAGGCTGTTATATGGACATACCGTATAATATTTTAGTTGAGGTAACTCTGGCAATTCTGTTTTATCTGAGATTCATGGAAACAAGTATCACTTCTAAGATCTTACGAGGCTTTCAGCAGCTTCTCTAGCATGCTTACATACAATTTCTGATTTAGTTGTTCATACTGATATTTTTTCCTTTTTTTTCTGTTTTGTTTTGTTTTGTTTTTTTTTTAAAGTTAGAACAGACTTTGCTGCAATAAAGGAATGCCATTGTGCATAGCTATAACATATGTATCTACTCATATACAACTCTGTTATTTCCAGTTTAAAATCACATAACCCCCCCAAAAAACCAGCATTACATCATACCATATTGCCACGAGAAGTTGTCCTCGAATGTTTCTTTCTTATTAGATACTCACCTTACTTTTGAGTTTCAAGCTGCAAGAGTAATGCTGGAATACTCTAGGTAAATGTGTTCAGATGCATCACTATATACCTACAGATGTCAAAAGTTAGATCTTTTTAAATTGTTTGACTGGTTTAGCTGAATGCCTTGTTTTCCTCAGTAGACATGTGATTTCCTGGTAAACATTATGCATTCTTAATAATTCGTCTGATTATCTCTGTAGTCTTTTAATGTGGGATTTTTTTTTTTCATTACATTTTTTTTCCCATTATTTTTTCCACAATTTCATTAATGTCTGGTTAAAGGAATTAGCATTGTATAAGGAGGTAATAAAGAGCTTGGATTGTTTTAAGGCTTTGGAGTCTGTAATTTCCAGAGACTGAATTATTTTGTCCTCTGCAAATTGTCAAGAACTAGCTTCTAAAATCACCAAAACATACCAAGACCCATGGGTACCATCTCCAAGTTTATTCCTTAAAAAAAGTGTCTTAGCCCCTTAGTGGAAAAAATGCTTGTTTTGATGGCAGATCTTCCCTTTAGAAAGTGGGTGACTAGTTTTATCAGTCCTTCTTGATAATGTTAAACAACAAGTGCACTTTGTTCAGCAAACATTTTGTGCTTGTGTAATCCTGTGTAGAAGAAAATATAGATGGGGATTTCCAAAGGGTAGGATGTTATTTTGTGAATGACACAATATAAAATAGGAAATTGAGACTTTGCTACTAGAGGAAGCATTTTATGCTTCAGGTAAGATTGTAGTGACTGGATTACTCCTCATGAAATATTTCCAAATTTTACCCTGGTTAAATAGATGTGTAGATATCAGAGTCTGTGAATTAAATGCACTTCCCCCACCTATTGTAGATACTCTGGGGATACAGGCTTAACAATTACTGTGGTCCAAATAATTGCTGAATGCAATTAGTTTAAGAATGATCACTGTATCATAACAGCTGTCGTTTAATGCACTTCTGTTGTATGAAACTAAAACTACCTGACGGCAAGATCTTTGGTGAGCTCTAGGTAGGTTAACAACACTAAGTGAATGAAATCCTGAGGAAACTCTGTATTTTCAGAGCTGTTCTAGAGTAGTTTCGTGATGGTATAACTGCTTTACATACAAGATCTTAAACACCACTGATTCTGAGGTCAAGATCAGTGCATCCTGAAGAGTAAGAAAGTGGGGAAAGGTGGCCTGTGTAGATGAGCAAGGAACTCATGGATCTACTAAAAGGAAAGAAGAAGGCCAATGAAATGTGGGGAAAAGGACCTGATCACTTGGGAAGAAGAAAGGAATGAATCAACAGTGAAAGGAATATTAAGGAAAATGTGTGTCCCCTACTAAATGAGGTGGGTGCCCTCGTAACAGGAGATGCTGAGAAGGCAGAGATTCTGAATGCCTTCTTTGCTTCAGTCTTCAATGCTAAGACTAGCCCTCAGGAATCCCAGACCCTGAGGAGTAGGAGAGAGCGTCAGGGGAAAGGAAGACTTCCTGTTGGTTGAGAAAGATCTGGTCAGAGAGCGTCTAGCTAATATCAGTGCACACAGATCCATGGGCCCCAGTGCGATGCATCAGTGTGTGCTGAGGGAGCTGGCAGAGGAGACTGCTGAACCACTCTCTATCATCTTTGAAAGGTCTGGGCGAAACGGGGAGCTATCTGAAGACTGAAGGGTAGCCAATAGCACTTCAGTCTTCAAGGGCAAGAGGGAAGATCTGGGAATCTCCATCCCCGGAATGGTGATGGAACAACTTGTTCTGCGTACCCTCTTCAAGCAATTAGAAGGAAGTTATCAGGAGTAGTCAACATGGATTCACCAAGGGGAAATCATGCTTGACCAACCTGGTAGCCTCCTATGATGTCATCTCTGGCTGAGTAGATGGGGGAGAGCAGTGAATGCTTTATGTTCCTTGACTTCAGCAAGGTGTTTGACACCTTGTCTCTCACAAAATCCTTGTTATTAAACTTAGGGAGTGTGAGATAGATGAGTGGACAATGAGGTGGGTTGATAAGGGGCTGACTGGCATCCTTGTTATTAAACTTAGGAAGTGTGACATAGATGAGTGAATGGTGAGGTGCATTGAGAACTGGCCGACTGGCAGAGCTCAGGGTTGCCATCAGTGGCACAGAGTCTGGTTGGAGGCCTATAACTAGCAGTGTTCCCCAGGGATCTGTGCCGGGTATGGTCTTGTTCAGCATCTTCATCAACAACCTGAATGAAGGGATACAGACCACCTTCAGCAAGTTTGCTGATAATACAAGGCTGGGAGGAGTGGCTGATGGAGTAGAAGGCTGCACTGTCATTCAACAAGACCAAGTCAGACTGGAGGGTTGGCCAAAGAGGAACCTGACCTAGGTTTAAAGAGAGCAAGTGTAAAATCTTGCATCTGCAAAGGAATAATTGCATGCATCAGTACAGGCTAGGGAATGACCTTCTGGAGGGGAGCTCTGCAGAGAAGGATCTGGGTATTCTGGTGGACAACAGGTTGGCCATGAGCCAGCAATGGACCATGGCCAACAGGTCGAGGGAGGTAAACCTCCCCCTCTACTCTGCCCTGGTAAGGCCACATTTAGAGTACTGTGTCCAAATCTGGTCTCCCCAGTTTAAAAAAGACAGATCTCCCAGAAGGCGTCCAGCAGAGGACCACAGATATGATAAAGGATCTGGAGCATTTCCCATATGAGGAAAGGCTGAGGAAAAGAAGACTAAGAGGAGATCTAATTAATGGTTATAAATACCTAAAGGAAGGTGGGAGGCAGATGAATGAGATGATGCTTTTCTTAGTGGTGTGTAGCGATAGGACAAGGAATAATGGCCTAAAACTTGAGCACAGGAAGTTCCATACTAACATGCAGAATAACCTCTTTATGATAAGGTTGACAGAGCACTAGAACTGCCAAGAGAGGTTGTTGAGACTCTTTCTATGGAGATAATCAAGACCTTGTCTGAACACCTACCTGTGTAACCAATTGTAGGGAACCTGTTTTAGCAGGGGGGTTGGACTTGAGCTCTTGAGGTCCATTCCAGTGATTCTGTGTGATTCTGTTATCTTCATGTTAATTAACATTAAATTCTAGAAAATAAGGCTCTGATGCTTATTGCTCAAATCAGGACTCTGAATCCCCTTGCTCACTGCTGCGTGTACTTGGAAGCTAATTTGTAGGGATTGGCAAAACCGTGGCTCCTTCTCCAGAGTATCTGTGAGTAGTCTTGCTTCTAGCAGTCATTTCCCTCCATGCTGAAGTTGCAGAATGTGTGTTTTCTGTCTAAATGGCCCATGAAGTTGCAAGCTTAGGCAAAAACCTTCACACCAGTTATCTTCTGCATGAACACACTAGGAACCTGAAAGTTCTCAGTTTGACTTTCAGCGACAAAAAGGCAAAACACTGCAACAGAGCCTCTATTCCTTAAAGCTTAGCAGCCATATGCTGAGCTTTTATAAACTGGCACTGAAGTGAAACTTTAATATGATTTAGCGGTGCTTTTCTTTCTTCAGGGAAAATAGTATGCCAAGTTATAACTCTTGAGGATTCAGGTCCTTATTACTCGTAATATGACATCCACAGCAAACATAAATCTAGTGCTTTGTTTCGAGGGAAAAGCCTCATTATTTTTAAAATTAATCATCACTTCCTAAAACTGTGCAGAAATAACCAAATAATGTTTGCATTTTCTAGTAGTTCAAAATGGCTTGGGAATCATAAGAAACCAAATGCAGCTACTAGCAACAGTGTTTCCTGTGGGAATATAATTACAGTTTCATTTTCCTATTTCTTTTACCTTGTCTTTTGTTCCTGGATGGTAGGAGTGGGAAAGATAACTAAAATCAAGGAGAAGAAACGACTAAAACCAAAGTGACGTTAACTGAAACAGCACAATAGGTTTGTACATGTCTAGAAACATGAAAAAAAAAAAAATTGACATGTTTTTTTTCAGCTGTAAAAGTAAATTCACAGAAATAAATGGTGCCTTTTGGGGCCATGCAAAATGTTGCTAACAATTGATGCATTATGGCAGTTAATATATCCAGGTGAGATACAACTGGATGCTACATAACTGTTAAGGTAGCACTGAATCTTGGGCAAAGTTAGTATACTTTTCCATACAAGCATCTCACTCTCTTTCATACTTGTATCACTAAAGACCTGCTCAAGCATGTCAACTTATGGTGTTTAGATTACAGAGTTCTGTAGCATGGGTAGTGAACTGCTGTGTTGTAGTAACACATATGGAAATAGAGGTGTGGTGAAAATAGAGAGTAAATTCACGCTATTAGGAAATCTTATCATGATGCTTTGCCTGTTTTAAGTTTGAAGAGCAGTGTGTGAACTGAACTGAACTTCGTAATTTAGTTTCAGAAAACACTTACTTGAAAACATGTTCTGTAAATGGTTCCTAATCCATCAAGAGTGCTGAAAACCACAGAATTCCATATTCGACTTACATTTTTATCAGCTTTATTAAATAATAAAATGGTAGCGTATTTTCCCCGCATTGCAAACAAATGTAACCCTGACTTCCATAAAAATCTGAGTTGTACTATTCTGCATCAAAATTGCCCAAATTCAAGCTGTAGCACAATCTCGCTTGAAGTTTGAGTTTGTCAGCCTTAAAATTCAGCTTGGTGTTGTCTTGTGTGTGCAAACCACATACCTGTTTTGGAGTGGCCAGAGATCAGTGGTTGAGCTGTGTAACCACATTGCTCTTCTCTTGTCCTTCAGAAACCTCAAAGTTCTTAATGATGTTGGACACCAGTTGTTTTTTTTTTGTTTGTTTGTTTTTGTTTTTGGCTTTCTTGAGATTGGACCAGACATGGGAGCCTTAGGGTAAGTATTCAGATAGCTAGTTAATGCTGTATTCAGAATAAGACTCAGAGCTCCAGAAAAAGAGAAGAATTTATTGTGTGATCTACCTGAAAGGAACTTGTTTGTCTGAGTATCTCCCAGACATAACATTTATCACGTAACATATCAATTGTACAAATATTGGTTTTTTTTTTTTTTTAATTTTATTTTTCATTTCTGTGTTACCAACTAGAACTAGAAGCTTCACAACACGAAGTTCTGTGCCTATTTTGGTGCAAGTATACAACCTACTCAGTTTACACCAATTACTCAGTGTTATAATGAACTATGTGGGCAAACATAGCTGCACATTGATTAATTTGATTTTCTCACTTATCTTTTTCCTGATAGGTAAAGGCAGCCACTTTGTCTGCCTCTTCCTTCCTTTGTTGTACAAGCAGATATTCCTCCTTAGATCCTTCTGGAAACAATTTCATTTTTATAAGCAGAGAAGCAAAACAGATAAATTAGTCAGACAGTGAGTTTGGTGCTGCAAAAAGAAGAGGTAGCAGTTCATCTCCTTCTGATTTTCTTCTAAATTTACTTTTCCTTAATTTCCCAGAGGAAATTGGAAGGATATCAAAAAGACATGTGCAGTACCGTAGTCTCAATTAGTTTATAGAGAAACAGTGCCAGAACAGGGAGATGCAACTTTATTGCATGGCACCACATGGAATCTAAGAGCTAAATTAACCTGCCATTCTTGTCTCTAATGCTCTTAATAAATAAATAAACAAAAATTACAACAGAACAGAATTTGAGTGAGTTCAAAAGAATATTCCTTTGCTTACTTATGCTTCGGTGTTATGCCTGGCTGCATGCATTTAGAAGTTAATCTCCTTTCCTTTTCAGCTTTCCAGTTCATCTCAGCAATTTGTTGTTGTTGTTGTTTGACTACTTTCTGGTAATTGCTGGGAAGAGGTAGAATAAGGAGGGGAATAGAGATCATGAATACATTTTTACATCCCTTCAGATGCTGGGCACTTTGCATGGGAACACCTGGATGGATATTTTCCTGGCATGTTGCACAGAGCAGATCCTGTCCATGGAGAGAAGCTCTCTCTTTTAATCATTCAAGCTAATATGTAATTAAAAATGTATTCCTGAAGGATGTTCACGTGGTGACATCTCGCTGCACTTTTAGATACATTTTAGGAGCTGAGTTCTCTTCAGTATTTTTACAAATTATCTAGATGTGGGAACTGAATGCATTCTAAGTTTGCAGACAAAACTTATTTAGAAGGAGCTGTGGGCTCCCTCAATGGTAAATCGGGCATAAAAAATTATGGTAATTGTGTTTGTCCCATCACTAATCAATGCAGAAAGCACATGATTGAGTGTGGAGGTTGTTAGTGCTTGTTGAGCACACACATACAGAATGAACTGTGGATTTGTGGATCTGTAATGGCTCTTTTAGAGAGTCACAGCACCCCATCAAAACCATTCAGAGAGGCCTTCTCTGTGATTTGCTCACAGGGTCGTAGTGATTGCCAGATTTTTACAGGAGGAAGTCTATGTACACTGAGGGGAATGTTTCCTAGATGATAGACATGAGGAGTTCTTAGGAAGCAGAGTGGTGCCGTCTCTCCCAGCAGGCAGCCTGACTGCAGGAGGTGGATGCAGACCCTTTTTAAAGGCCAGGCTAATGCATGACTTGAAAGACAAGTGTTTCGTGTTTGTTTGGTGTGGGAGGAGGAACAGGGAGGAAGTTCTTCAGCTTTTGTTTTGTCTGTATGTCCTATGAGGATAACTTGTCAGTAGTTCCTGCTGATAGTAAAATCAGCATAAAGGCATCGCAGGTGTTATAGGTCAAATAGAAAGAAAATGTAAAATTAGTTCCACTTCCATTATGTTTCACACAATTTTATGCAGGCTTTATAATTGTCCGGTAATGTATTGGTTTTTCTCCTTTCCCCTGCTGTTTAAATTTCAAAGAGTAAAATATTATTTGTCAGGCTAGTGATTTCCTTTTCAGACTCTTCAGAGAAATTCTGCTCCTAAATGCGACAATTTCAGTCAGAAGAATTGGTTTCCTTTCATAAAAGTCTAATGTCTTGGAGAACAGTTTTATGCTTGATGGGCATTTGTTACTTTCACTGTAAAATTATTCATTCAGTTCATCTGCCACTTCAAATAATAACCCATTCATCACTAGCTAATGCGATTTATTGTTACAACAGCAGAATTTTAGAAGTGCTCCCTAACAACATGGCAAGAACATATATTTTAAAAGCAATATTTCAGTGAATGCTATGAGCAGATTCTTTCCTTCAGGGATGCAATTTTCATGAACACATTTGTGGTTTTATAGGTTTTATGAAACTTTACAATTTGGCAAAAGTCCCTTTTGGACTTGAAAGTCTACAACTCTAAAATAAAGTCGATTATTATACTGAAGGTTAGTATAAGTAGCTGTGTAAGAGAGAGGCAGCACTGCCATTTGCAACCTGACACTCACAGAGGTGTATGAATGAGATAGCAGGCTGGGCAGCTGGGCCACAATTAGTATTAGGATATTGGATAGCAGTATATAGGATAGCAGTGCCTAACTCTTCCTAGAAGAGAATTACTGGACAGAAGACTTCAAATATTTGATATTTACCTATTGAGAATATATCGCCAGTGCTAAGTTTTTATCTTAGCAGACTTAGGTTGTTTTGTACCAGATATGCTGTCATTAATCATATAAACTTGATTGAAACTTCTGCAATGCCTTTGACAACAAAGTTACAGATTGGCTGTGTTAATAATATCCTTTTACAATCTGTGGAACAATTTTGGTTTGTGAGAGCCCATTTCTTAATTGTCATTCAAAGGATTAATAGGGGCTTCTATCACGTTTTCATTAAAGTTCCTTATGAAGTTCACCAACGTATCTTTTTGCTAGTAATGTACCAGCTGGAGTTCATCTGATTCTTTGAACATCTTCTGTTCTGCTCTATTTAAATACAGGTGAACAGAATGATACGAGCAATTGCAGATGAAAGCATCCCATTAATTTCAAGGACTGGATGGGCACTTTCACTATTGTATTTTTCATAACCTTGACTGATTAAGAATAACCAGCTTGTACAACCCCTTCTAAATGACACCGCCGTGCAAAATTTCCACTGGTGTGGCTGTATTCTGAAGCTTTTATTTGTTCAAGAAGTTTTCTCGACTTTCTTTTTCCCCTTTGTAAGGCAGAATTAGAAAAATGGAACCTTTTTTTTTTTTCTTTACCAAGAAAAATTATTAACAAATGTATGTATATATACATATAAAACATTAAAAGGTCCAAATGCAATCCTTTTTTAATGCAGGCATCCAGCAGAGGTCCCCCACAGCTTGCTGCTGTCAGCGCAGCCAGTGCCTGGAGAGGGGGAGGTGGAGCTGGGGAACCTTCCTGCAGCATCTGCACGAAATCAGGTAATGTGCTGTGCTATGGTAACTTCAAACTTCGGAAAATCGCTCTGGGTTTTACTGAAACGTGAAAATGAAGGATGCCGAGGTAGCTGTTGCAACTTGACTCCGTTTCTTCCTTTATAAGGCTGTCAAATATTGCCAAACAGCACTTGAATGGTAGGGCAGAAGTCATCTTTGTAGACAGCATGACATGTAGACAGGCAGGTCAACAGTACAATGCTTGCTTTTGCCCAGGAAATTCCAGAGACTTATGAAGTTCATTTTGGGGTGCTTAACGTGATTTAGTCATTGTTAGGAAAATACAGGAAAATGAATAGAAATGTATGGTTCATAGAGGAAACAGGATCTTTTGTATACTGTTTATCTATTTTTATTGCTTTCCCTTCTATCAGGAAGATAAATTTATACTGAGATACAAATGCAGAATCAGCCAACTCCTTCTTGAAAGGGGCCTACAGGAAAGATAGGGAGAGAATTTTTATTAGGGCACATAGCAACAGGATGAGGGGAAATGGCTTTAAACTGGAAAAGGGTAGATTTAGACTAGATATTAGGAAGAAATTCTTTACTGTGAGGGTGGGGAGACACTGGAACAGGTTGCCCAGTGAGGTTGAGGATGCTTCCTCCCTGGAAGCATTCAAGGCCAGGCTGGATGGGGCTGTGAGCAACCTGGTCTATGGGAGGTGTCCCTGCCTATAGCAGGGGGTTGGGACTGGGTGATCTTAAAGGGCCTTCCAACCCAAACCATTCTATGATTCTTATTACACATCTTATTTCTTAGAAATAAATACAGTAGAACCTTTACAGGAATGCTGTTGCACAAATTATGTATGGATGCTGACTTCATTTTAGCTTTAAAAAATAAAGCAAGGTTATTTGGGTTTCTAATGATAATTAAATGAACTCCGCCTTTTAGTTATTGTTTATTGTTGTAAATTACAGGTTTTGTTCTGCTTGCAGCCTACTGTGAGCGTTACCCCGTGAAGTTCTTTAATGGAAAGTAGAAATCAGTTTATTACAATGCATACAGTCAGTAATAAAAGGAAATGCACTATTAATATAGACCGATCTTTAAACAAAAGCTTTTTCTACTCTGTTCTTTCATGGTGCTCTTGGTAAAAAAATTCTTAGTACAGTCATATTTTTAATAAACTTTTATAATAATTTTATTCATAAACTTTTAGAATAAACTTTTATAAACTTTTATAATTAAAGGGACAAATCAGAAGTTCTATTTCAGCACTAGGAACTGCCACGCTGTGGAAAATAAGCCTTTACTCTTCAGATATTTGAAAAAATGTCAATTAAATATGCCGAAGCATTCCCATAACTTGTTAGAGGTAGCTTGATCTATTCAACTTCTCATTTTGATAGACGTGCTACTTTTTTTTTTGTAGTGTTACTCTCATTAATTATTCTCGAGGTAGTAATTCAACAAAACCTTTTATCAGGACCAGAGCTATTGTGTCATGTAATGAGCCAACAAGAAATGGAGGGAATACCTGCAGAGCCAGAGTAGTTTGGTCTCGAATCTGTATTCTAATGTTGTAAATTGTCCTTGGGTCAGAGGATACAGCAGACTTCCCCTTCATTGAGTTAAAATGGATGTATGTTATTAGAAGAAAATCAGCAAAGCAGATAACCAACATTACATTACATTTTTTTGCTAGACTTATTATTATTAAGGCCATAGAACCCTGGATGCATTAAGTTAATCAGCTTGTCCTGCACTGACAGATTTCTTCATTTCATCTTTGAAATGTGATTCCTCATTTCTGCTCCAAGAAGTCCATTACAAATGTCTCCTCTGGCTTTCTGGTACGTCTCCAGTTTTAGGCTATTTCAGAAGAGGGAAAATAAGCACTGGAGAGTTTATAATTTCATTGCTTTTTTCAGCCATCTCGTCTCTTTTGTGAAAGGAACAGCACTTGAGCACCTGCTGATGGCAGGTATGACAATGTGCAAGGAGGGGATGTGTTATGTGCCCAGAGAGCTAATGGGACCTAACGTGACATTAATGGCCTTGGAGCAATTTTTCTGAAGAGTGGACTCCTACAGAACCAATAAGAGATCAACTGTACCCTGAATGAGCTTTACTCACCAAATGACCTTGAGAAATGATTGCAAGTAGAGCATATTTGCAAATCAGTTCTGCCATAGGAATAAAACTCCGAACTTCACTCGTCATGATGTGCAGTGAGGACCAGAGGAGGCTATGTTATCTGAAATGTGCTCTGGTACTCTAGGATGTTAATTGAGAGAATGTATCATCAAGGCTTCAAACAATTACCTTTGTGGGATGAGTTTTGGAACTGATAGAGCCTTTAAAAAGCTAATTGTTTTGCCTGTGTCGAGTCCCAGTTGTTACATAAAAATGAATTCAATTTTCCTGCAGTGAACAGCTTGCACTTCTCACAGTTGTGCTAACACCACAAAAAGAAAAAAAATCAGCAGAAAGTGAAGATTTAGACTGCATGCAGATCTCTTGTGTGGCTCTTTAACCCCCAGACCAAGAGGCCAATATCCTTATGAATACTAAATGAACCCTAAATGAACCTAAATTTGGTGGAGATGCTCATAAAGCCAAGAGAATGTCTAGCAGCTAAAAGTGTAAGACTATCATCTCTCTTAACCTAAGTAAATCTGGATGTTAATTATGAAGGGGCACTTCTTGCAGAGATATTATCTCCTTGCTTAGCTGTTTTTATTGTCATACACAACCTGAGCTTCCCCCCCTTCCACTTAAAAAAACCAACACAAAACAAAACCCATGAACAGTTTTATAATTAAAATTACTATTAATGATCTGTTTTGGAGTTTGTGTCCTTCTGGTTCCTACTGAGTATGAAGAAATGAATACCTGTGAGACTGACCAGTGCCAAGTTACTCCTCTGAAGAAATTTTGCACTACAAGTAGCCTTAGAAATCCTTTTGTACACTGCTTTGTTCACAGGGACGGGAATAAAAGTTTCTTGATAAAAACGTCAGACTACTGTGGCATTCAAGTAATGTGGATGTGAGCCTTCTCCTGCCAATATAAAGAAAACATTTGATTAACTGGACATAAGAGCAGAGCCGGTGTACTTCAGTCTTGAATGTCAAATTACTATTCTGCTCTTAAGCCTTATTATTAAATGGATCATCATAAGAACTTGACAAGGGCACAAAGAAGTGTTTGTATTTATTGAAAAGAACTAAATTTGAATTGTGACAGTGTTGTCTTTTCTTGTATTACCTAATACTAGTTTGTAATGAAAAAAAGAAAGTACTAACTTTCAAAGATTTTTGAATATTTCTTTTCAAAACCAAAGAAGATTAACAAAAATATCTTATAGTTATACAGTACTTACAACAGTGATGCTAGTTGTACCACTAATGCACAGCTTTTGGAAAAGACTGACTGCATCTTCCTGTCACTAGTAGTATTTTTTCTGGGGAAATAATATTTTTGACAAAGCATCTGTCAAAATCAATGGGTATTTCATCCAAGAAGTACCATATTTTTACTATAAAATGAGGCAAAGTTTGTTGAGGAGACCAGGAGGTCATGATATCCTTTGGAATATAGCAGATGTCACTATTTTTTCTGAGATTGCAGAGTTTTAAGGTGCTGTGGTTAGACTTGCCAGTTTAGATAACTTCATACCACAGTTTGACAGAGATCATCTTAATAGCATAGGACAGTGCATTATGAACGATCACAGGGCAAAACTGTCCTTATTGAATGGTTGGAAAGAAAATGCTTGTGCTTTAGAGAAACAGTTTGAGAGTGGTACGGGCATGTGTGCACGTATTCATTTATCACTTGTCACACATTCAAAATTTGCAATAAGCTTCCTGGTCATATGTGGGAGCAACAGTGTTCAGTGGTGTTGTCAGGTGCAGACACTTCAGAATGGTCTGTTTAGGCTATATTCCTTTGTCACTGGCACAGCATGGCTAGCTAATCATAGCAGAAATATGTTTTGTTTTTTTTTTCTTTCTGTTTCTGACTTTCATTTCTCTTCCTATCAAAAATCACTTTCATTGAAAATGAACAAAAACAGCAGCTCTGCCTGCCTTCATTGGAATGGCAACACTTAACCAATTACATTAGCATCAGAACCAATCCATTTCAGGAGTCTCCATTAGGTAGCGCGTGTAGCACGCCTTAGAAAGTAAGGTTTGTTTGTTTCTCATTCAAAAGCATACAAAAGATATTAAGCAAAAGAAAAATCTGATCTTAGAGATTACAAGCGATACATCATGCTCAAAAATTGTCCCCAACTTTACCTAATAACCTTGATAAATGACTTCAATGATTATCATCATTTTACTTCAGCCTGTGAGGGCAGTAAAGAAGAGGCTTGTCTTGTACCAGAACCACTGCATTAAAGCTGTTTTTGGGCTTAATTTTTTTTTTTTACTTCCAGACACTATCAGTATATTTTATTGCTAGGACTTTTCATAATAAATTGCATAGGCATAGTTTGGTTTTCATCAAATTCAAAGGATAAGTTCCTTGGGTCCAACTTTTTTGAAGGATCCCTTTCTGCAGGCTATGATGTTTATGGCTGTTTATTTTTTATGCTGCAAAGATAAATACTGGGACTGCTGTGAAAAAATGACTTTTTTCCTTCCAAAAGTGCAGTGATAGATGATGGAACCCCAGGGATTACAGAAGGGCTGTGTGATCTATTAATAATATTTAGGTAACATTAATTATCACAAGCATCAGTACAGAGGGAAGTTTCCATGCCACTTATCCTATTTCTCATAAGGAAAGCCAGTGCCTGTCTCAGCATGATTGGTAGTGGAGACTTTATTTTCCTTACTGTGCTCCTCTTCTTAGTTCTCCCACACCTTCAGGTTAGTGATTTATTTTTCATCCCTCAGGAGTTCACACTGCTAGAAAGAAAACATCATATTATGAGCTTCCAGGCTCCAGGAGCAGGGTGACACGCTTACAAAGGCTGCAAACACCAGGGAATACAGTGGCAATATGGTTTTCCTCTCTGTTTCTCTAGTGGAGTGCTGTTTCTCCACTGCCTGCTCCTCAGTGGTCGCTGCTCTGCCCAGAGCTGGTGCTCCTTGCTGCCTGATCAAGGCACTGCCCAATAGGACTGCAGCTGATGCAGATGTGTGGGATATATACCTCTACCTCAGCCATTGCTGTTGAATAAGTGGCTCTAGTCTCTTCCCCTATATAAATATACTGTAGTGTCAGCCTACACTGAGTTTTTGGTGTGCTGGGATCCACTGGCCTGGGAGTGAGCCATCTGAGGTGGCACATCCTAATAGGCTTCTGTTTCCTTCACTGCAGAAAGAAGAGGGACAAGGGTCAGCCATTAACAAGGTTTATGCTTTGACATTTCCAACTGTCAGCTTTGTCAGTGATGTTATTTTATAGAACTACAAAAACCAAACGTATATTTTCCTCACGTGAGTCAAAACAGAAGAGTTTTAACATACATCATATATAATTATCAGCTGAGAGGATTCTTCCCCCCATTCTTTTATTAGAAGGAAAGAACCCTTTTATGACTATGTTCCCTTATTATTTGAACTCCGGTGGAACTGGCATCTGGCATTGTCTGATTCCATTCAGCAGATGCTAACAAAACAAAACTTCTATCACCTTCATTATTTACACTTTTCATTACAGTAGTAATTGTTGAATAGTAGTTTAACTGGCCTAAGGACTGGGGATTTAATGTACTGTTCAAAGATTGATCTTTATGTGCTTTGTTTTCTAGCGTATTTGTGTATGTACCTGCCTACCTACGTAGAGCAATGATACCATTCTCACGAAAATGCCACTGGACACTGTGGTGAGATGCGTCTTCCCAAGATCTATAGGTGTGCACATAGGAGACAGCATCATGCTGCCAGTCAGTTGTACATGGAACACATAGGAGCGCTTGCTTCGGCTCCAACTGGATTAGGACCACTCAACAAGCATGGAGAAGGGAGGATCCTTGTGCTTTGAATTTTTCCCAGACAGGAGAAGTGTTAAATATGCTTCACTTTTTCCTCTCTCGCTCTTTTGGGAAATGCATTCTGCCTGACTTAATTTGTTTCTTCTGCTATCTTCTTCCTATGTATTCTTTGCTGATACTGAGGCCGAGGTATACTGGCTGCTGAAGGAAGATGGAAGGTAGGGAAAATCATTTACTTTTATCTAACATGTCAGAGGAAAGATGGTGACATTTTGGAGACGTCAAACTCTAATGAATATGATTGTTCTGTAAATAAAAGGTAAACACACGTTCTCCCACCACTGACTGTAAACAAATTGTTAGACGTCACAGGAATAAAGAAGGTCACTAGTTGTCTTCATTTAATTTCCTACTGCCAAATTACAATTTCGTGTTTTGATCAGTATAAATAGTGGGGGCACAGATATTAATCCCATCCAGGCAAATGGACAGAGCTCTCATAAAATCACTGGCACACAGAGTAATCTTTGTGAGCCTCTGAAACTTACCCAAAGGACTTATCCAAATGCTTCTGTGTGTCACACACAATAAAAGCGAGTAGAATTTAATCTGAAAAGAGTCATCACTGAATAAAACATTATATTATAGAAACAGTCCTAAACGTAGCAGGAAAAAAATGGTTGAAATTCTGGAAGTATATAAAGAAATGAAGAAATTAACTATGAATTGCAAATAGAAAGGAAGGTAACAGTAAAAATAAAAAATACATTAAAATATAATACATTAAAAGAAACCTGGAATGAATAGTAGAAGATGAAATGATGCAACTCTTACACCATTTGGCTACATTACGTGGTAAAATAAGGTTGAATGACACATCACAGTGGCAAGAAAATAAGTTGGGCATAATTTGCTGTAACTTTTGTAAAACTGCATCCTTGTGTTCTTAGTGAGGATCTAGTTATTTTTTTTACTTAAGTTTATCTAACAAGAATAACCGTAAGTATTTTCAAATTAAACAATTTGAAACTTTTAAAAAGCTACTTACAATGTATTGTTTCAATATCCTGCACTGTTTGTACTCTATAAAACGACCTACTGTAGGTTGTTAGGAGATAATAATCTGCAAAATGCAATAGTCAGTGTCCAGGCAGAAACTATTTAAGTGTATCACTAGTGAAAACAAAGAACAATGGGTTACTGGGAACTAGACTTCAGGGAAATACCTTAATGACAGAAACAATGATATTACCAACTAGTATGTAATAATCTCCTTACCCGATGACAGCCTGAGTCTCAAAGGTCTCAAAACTGTAACATCAGAATAATTTGAGTGTTCCTTCAAATGAAAGAACTGCTTCCATTCTTAATGACTATCTGGAAAGAAAGTATCCCAAGGCAAAGAAAAAAAAAACCCACAAAAATAAAAAATCACGAGCCTTCCCATCCACTCATTTACAAAAACAATAACCTCATTTTTCAGACTGGAAATGCTATATTAAAGAGGCTATCAGATTGGGAATTCAAATGGAGAAAAAGAAAGAATCACCAGCTAGACCCGGGGAGAAGTTTGACAGCTGGAAGCTCAGAGTTGAGGCTTTGTACACTTATTGAACCCTGAGGGCAGAGGTGGGTTATGAAATTAGAGTAACCCGTGGGAAATATATGCGTATATATAGGTAATTTTTTTTCCATTTCTGCTATGAAATGTATTGTGACCTAGGGAAGATGCATGTGATTTAACTGTGGAAGAAAAAAGGACCGATCTGGTTAAAAAGGAGATGATGAAGTTGGGGCTGATAGCATGTGTGGGTATGTGCACCTGGGCAGGTGTATCTTAAAGCTGTTGACCTAAAGCAAAAGGATCATCTATGATGAAATGCATCAAGATTTTGCTTTCTGGCAAAAGAAAAGAAAAGAAAAAATCCTGCTCTCTTCCCATTTTCTTTTTCTTTTCACTATTAGTTTCGTAGATAATGAAGTCTTATGCTGCTCAGAAACGTGCTACATGTTCATGGGAGCCATTAGTGCATAGCTATATGGTAGTTCAAGCCTGGCTGAAAATTCCTTAAAATGACAAGCCAGAGTGAAAATTGGCTAAGGTAATCAGAGATGTGTTGTATTGGGTAAACAGGGTGAGACAGAAACAATCTCAACAATAATAACTGCCCCCAAACTCATTTCAGGGAATGGGGCAACCTGGGAAGAAGCAGCAAAAGATGGTGTAAAGGTGTTGAAAAATCTGAGTCAAAGAGGAAGGGAAAAATATTTTTCTAATCCCATCCAGAAACAGACTTTCTATTAATTTAGAAAACAGTCAAAGTTGGCACTGAAGTAGTCTCAACAAGTAACTTAGTAAAAGATATGTATTTTATTATAATTAGATGTATGATTGTTAATACTGATAAGTCTAGGTATTCTCACATTTATGACTCATGTTATATTTTGTATATTTCCAAAGTACAGACTGGCAATATTTCAGGTAATGGAATTTGTACTCTGGTTTTGTACACTGGGCATGATTTCCTATGTGCAACAGATAGAAGAACATTATAATACACTCATACAGTCTGGCCAATGCACATGCGGCCTTAGAACTACCCACTCACATGAGATGCTACTAATCACAACCAAATCAGACTAATTAAGCTTAATACAGTTCATACAGCTATACGCATTATTATGCACGAAAGGCAAATTATTTCATCTTGAGGCTCATAAAATTAAAGTATTTGGCAACATGGCATAAGGGACATAAGATCAGCTTTTATGCTGTTGTTAAGGAACCCATAGAGGACGGGATTCAAGCAGCAGGACATCATGCCAAGTAAATGACATATGCAGTACACTAATTTAAAATGTCTGTTAGAAATGAGAGTGGCATTAAAATCCGTCACAATGTGGAAAAGGTGAAGAGGCATCCAACTAAAACCAAAAACTAGGATTAGCACTGTCAGTCTGCAAAACACTCGCCTGGATCTTGTTTTAATTCTGATGATGGATTGGGATACCGTAATCATGTCCTGGATCTCTGTATTTTCCTCTGGTTTCATCTCGAAACAGATCGGTACCCCTGGGATGAATTTACTAGAGGAAGAAAGCTGGCTTTTTTCTGTGCCAGAGGTTTCTGGGATGTCTCTGAAATCAGCATCCTGACGCTGCCTTAAAATAGCTGGCATCACAGTTGATGTCTTTTTGCTGTACCTTCTGTGGTGCTTTCGGACCAGGGCACAGCTCCAGCTGGTGTGGCTGGAGGGCTGTGCCTCAGTGCCCGTGCTCTTGGATGGGTGAAGGGTGAGGTTTATCATCTCTTTTTCTTGGAACTTGCCCTCTTTGCTGGACAGCCGGGAACCTACACTCCTGCAGACGCTGGTGTGACTAGCAGTTAAGCATACCAGTGGCAGTATGTACTGCATGAGCAGTAAGGATATGGTAAAGGCAATTCTGTATGAGTCAGAAGGCCACGACTCAATACACAAGAGCCTGTTCTCCAGTGCCTCTAAATTGAGGCTTTTGTGGAGGTCCACAATTTTGTGGAAAACTGGAAGAGGGGAGCAAATGGCACAGCCAATGGCCCAAATGATAACTATTAAGAAATAGCCGTGCTTTGCCGTTAAGTTGCTGGAGAGGGGATATTTTATCATACGGTACCTGACTGCAGCAATAGATATTAGCATTAAAGTTGAAACCAGAACGGATGTACATTGGAGGAAGGGCATTACGTGGCACATAACGGTGCCAAACATCCACCGGTCAAGCAGGACAGACGTCAGCGTGAAAGGAGAACAAAACAGCACGACTAAGATGTCAGAAAAGGCCAGGTTACCGATGAGGATGTTTATTATTGTCTTCTGCTTGCGTTTTGTTAGAGCTGTTAGTACAAGCAGGTTTCCCACAAAGCCAGCCAGACTTATAAGTGTGTACAGCCCAATAAGAAAGTACTGTATGTCATCGACACTGCTCTTGTAGTCCTCCCAGGCAGAAAAATTCTTTGTAGTAGCAGAAGTGTTCTTGGTAGGTGTCCTGTTGGTATAGTCTTTGAATCCTAAATCCATTTTATAGTCCTGCTTAGAACAAGAAAAGCACTGATTAGCAACTGAAGGAAATATGATACTGATGTACAGTAGGCTGTACAGAAATGTAATTTTACTTTGTATCACCTTAATGCAAGTGAATTAATAGAGGTGTTATCATGCTGTAAGGCAATAGCATAACTTTGGGTTAATGCAAATTCCTTTGGTAGGTTTTATCATATGGCATTCAGTGCACCTAGATCTAGCAGCTGTCTGCTCATATCAAAGTCCTGGGGAGGGACAGATAGCGACAGGACGAGGGGAAATGGCTTTAAACTGGAAGAAGGTAGATTTAGACTAGATAATAGGAAGAAATTCTTTACTGTGAGGGTGGGGAGACACTAGAACAGGTTGCCCAAGGAGGTTGTGGATGCCTCCTCCCTGGAAGCATTCAAGGCCAGGCTGGATGGGGCTGTGAGCAACCTGGTCTATGGGAGGTGTCCCTGCCTATAGCAGAGGTTGGAACTAGGTGATCTTAAAGGGCCTTCCAACCCAAACCATTCTATGATTAGACAATTACAACTTTAAAGACTGGCATTATGAAGCTGGTTTTTAGCTATGTTTTGCTATAGACCATACTGCCAGGCTTTTCGTGAAGAACAGTCAGCTACAGAAGCAATTTACAGCCAGTGAGATTACTCATGTGAATAACAGCTCATTGATATGAGCAAGGAAATTACAAGAACCATCTGGGCATGTGCCTAGTCATTACATGACAGCAAACTATAATGAAAGCACCTGAAAACATATGAAGTTTTGACACACGTTAGCAACTGCTGTAGTATTTCTGCCCTTGCTAGTAGAAAATTGACACAAAGCAGGTAAGAGCTTTCAAAGATGATCAGTTTCTAAGGAGATCTACTGTCAGCACTCCAAGATGGAGTTCCTAATATGGTGCATATACTAGCCATTCTCTACAAAGTATTGAACATATTTTAACTAGCACTCATGCAGAAGGGAAAACTGTGTCCAAATCACCCAAACAAATAATTTTACTTAAAACCTTGAGCACGGTTTGTACTACGTGCAAACCCCACCCAATCATTGGAAAATTTAAGGAATTGCTTAGTACTCAGCACAAAAGCATCTAACACTGCATCCTAGCTCAGCACAAAGTTATTTCACGTACAGAATCTTGATGTGATTCGTCTTCATTTTAGAGGAAAAACAGTCAAATTCAGTTTAACTTAAAAACCTGCTTATATAAAAGGTTTGAGGTAGAACTCGCCCTAAGTGCCAGCGTCCTGCCCTTGCTTAATGTTTAGAAATCTTAAGACAAAAGATCAAAACAAAACCAAAATACACATTTTTAGGAAATGGCTATATATATTTTTTTTTCCTTTTGAGGAAAGGGCTAAATTTGGCAACCAAAAAAAGGTAGGTCTCCTTGGGAATGCAACCGTTCCCAGTGGACTGTATCATGCAGTCTTCAAAGCACAGTAACATTATTGATTTCCTCTACACTTGCAGCTGTGCTCCTTCCTTTACACCACCAGTTGTCTGCTCCCACTACGTGTTGCCACTGGGGAACTAAACCATCCAACGCCCTGAGAACATTCCTTGACGGTGCATTGGGATGTAACTTCTGTACCTGTAATCGCAGGTGAGATGAGAAATACTTACTTAAAAATATGAGTGAGATATGGCAAGTTTTTATGCCTTCGCTACTGTGTGAGAACTAAGCCTTGAACTTCTCACAGTGTTGAGCTGAAGTGCTTTTTAAGAACAACTCATTTAACAGATGGTTAACACTATCTGAAACTACCCTTGCCTCAACCATCATTAAAAGAAGCGGACTAAAGAGTCTGTAAGTGACCCAACGTCTCTCTATTTTGATTCTGACATTACCAGCAGTTTTCAGTTTGGTAGCATTCTCCTTATAGAACTATTAGCTAAAAATTTAAATAGCTTTCTACTTTTTTTTTGTCTTTTTTTTTCTTTTTTTCTGAGTCAGTGTCTCTGCGTTGCCAGCAATCATCTGAAAACAAGATGAGTTGATCCGCAGACAACAGTGACTTTCACAACCACCTGAAATTTCTTTCAATTCTCTAAATGTGAGCAAACTGAAGGAGTAAACTCGAGCAAGTCTGTACCTTGGATAAAATACATAGCCCTACCTCAGTCTTGAGGAATTATATATCTCGTGTTGTATATCTTGTATTCAGCATGGAAGATGCATGGCTTTGGATAATGACTGATGTTTTGCTGATTTTGGAGCGTACATGCAGCTGTAACCTGCAGACTCTTTTTTGATCTGTGAAAGCCATTTCGACTGTACATTGCATTTCCATATGAAATACTACCTGACTAACATTTTCACGGTGAACAATCCATTATCTTTGTACAAAAGCATTCATCTTGGCTGAGAAGTGTGTAGGAAAAATCCTTCCAGCTGAGGAGTTAATAATGAAAAAGCCATTGGCGTAAATCTAGATAATTTTCTTTTTGCTTGCCTTCCTTTTGCCTTCCTTTTCCAGTTTATATCTTGCACAAATGAAGGGGACATCGTGAGCTGAACATGTCTTTGACTGCTTGCAGATACAAGACGAAGCAGGAGTTATCTGAGAAAGGGAAATGAACCTTTAGTCAAGAGCTAGACCTGTCCAAATCTTGCTTACTAACCACACACTCATTTCCTGAGAATAGGAAGACTAACAGGAAAGGGGGAAGGAATCCAGTAGCGTCTTAATATTTAAAAAAACCACACAAATTCTTAAAATGCTCTTGAGTTGATGAAGACTTTGAAGGAAGAAGTTTTCCATTTATTTTGTTTGCCTACGTATGTAACTCTTAGCCAAGAAAGACCATTCTATATTTTCTTCTATTTTAACTGGGATTAGGCTGAAAAAAAAAACCAGAAAGGAGCTGCAAATGTTTCCTCTCTCTAGAAAACCTGGAGACTGACTGCTTTTACAGTATCTACAGGTGTTTTTGGTAATGATTAGACACTCATGGAGTCATACCCATCCAGAAGTCATACTGACCAGTGACAATGCACACCGATATTTAGTTAAAATAGTAAGTTAATTTACAATAATAGGCCTCCGAGGACAGTTACATGTGTGTGAAAGTTTTGTTGATCCACGTGCCAAAACTGCAATTAGGTGGATGGTTGGACTGAATGATCTTATAGGTCTTTTCCAACCTTAGTGATTCTGTGATTCTGTGAATTCCCTATCTAGACTTTTTGGTGAAATTGTCATTGACAGGTTTTGTCAGCGTGTGGAAAATTATTTAATCTCCTATATTCAATGGGTGTAATGCTAGGGCTAGGGTCAACGAGCAAAACTTTGCCTGTGTTGTTATGCTGGAATATGTTTATTAAATGAAAGTTTACTGGCTTCTTAAAAATGTAATTAAAAGATTGTGGATTCTGTACATTTCTGCCTTCACTTAAATATCCTGCAGGATGGTTTTAGCTCAGCTGCTAATCATGTTTCTAATGCGATTCTTGACAAAACTGTAAGTAGGCTATTTTTTGTTGAAGACAAAATATTTTGCTTCAAGGGACCTGCTTCAGCAGAGGGTTGGAATAGATGATCTCCAGAGGTCTTTCCTACCTACTGAGATTCTGTTATTCGTGATTGACACTGAAAAAGCTTCACAGGGGTGCCTATGAAGTCCAGGCAGGGATCACCAGCCATGTCCTGCCTGCACTGTGCATGGGGTGAGAGCTCTGTAGGCACCACACATCCTGCTATCCTCAAGGAAGGGGCTACTGGCAGCATATATGCCTCCCATATGTTTGATCTACAGTCCCCAAGTCTAACACTAGCATAACAATGACTTCACAGGGATCTGGATGTTTACTAGCATTTATGTTCCTGCTTTTTATTTATTTATTTTTTTTAGGGATTCATCCACTCTCCTCCTACCAGTTGGCCAACCGCAATGTGGCATGTTTCACGTAGCTTTCAGTGTAATGAAGATTCCTGAAAAGCCCATTGTGGGGGATAGAATTAAACGTTTTAGCCTCTTTTGATAACGTTGTCCTCGTTTTTGAAGTGTATTTCTACACTGAAGGCACTACAGTGCCCAAGTGTTCTGGTACTTCAGATCAAATTTAATCAGTCTGAAGGTACCCAACTGCAGTTGATCTAAGGTTTGCAAGTGACAGGCAGAACTTAAAACATTTCTCAGTTTTAGCTGAATTAAGATACCAGATAACCTAAAATGTGCTAGTTTAATAATTTTAATCTTCCAGTTTGTCTTCTTATTCCACCTAAAGCTCCTGTTTAAAATACAAGCCCCATAAGCCACCATTCAGCAGAATGAATACACAAGCTATCCCTGGTTTTATTTTACATGCTTAAGGGGAGATTTTCAAGAACATGAAAGTTAGGCAGGCAGTCTTACTCCCCTGAAGACAAATTGCTCTTTCCTTCTACTCGATGTGTTGTTCATATCAAGGCTTGTTTACAGACAACATCTCATATCCCACAGTATTAATACCCATTGTATTGTACTGGCTGGTGTCAGTACAGTCTGTTCAATCCGTGTCAGAGTGCCTGCACAGGACCATTCATCTCCACTGCTCAGAACAATTTATGATCTTGGAAGTCCTTTCTCAACCTTGAAAACAAAGATGTTCAAGGAGAAAGCAAAACACAAAACCTCCCTGTGGAACACGGCCCCTCTGCCCCTATAATACAGGAATGTGGAGGAAAACAAAGTCAGTCTTTTTCTTAACTCACACAAGGATGAATGAGACAGGCTGTGCCCGTCTGCCACCGGAGCTTAAGGGAAGCACTGACCTGAGAGACGATGCCCTCATTTCAGCACAGACTAAATCGAAAACCCCCAAATCGGAGCTCCTGAACTCACGTTCACAACAAAGGCTGAAGATCGACTGCAGCTGCTCTTTACACGCAACAGCACAAGCTGGTCAGGAAACCAGCAGAGTTCTGAAGACTGACATTACTTCACCAGTCCAAAAAATGAGTTGTGGTGCCATGCTGTGCCTCTTTATGTGCCCAACTTAAGCAAAGATTGCAGTGCTGGTCTGGAAAAAGAGAACATGGCTTCCCAAAACCCCATCTAACGAGATTATTTCCGCAGCTCCGAGGAAGCACGGGCAGATCAGAAAACTTGCAACGCATTGCTGCAAAACGGACCAGCAGCGGGCAGGACGGGCTCTGCTTTACCATTCCCACATCCCTCTCGAGACCGCCTGGCAACGATGCCTTCCTGGCAACCCGCATCCTGGGACGGGACAAGGGGTGAAATTCCCTGCGCAAAACTCCGCGGCCGTTCCGCGCCCCGCGCCGATGCCGCGCTCACCTGCAGCCGCCGGGAAACCGCCCCACGCCTCGGGCTACGGAGAAGCTCATAGCCCCGGAGCTGAGCTCCTCGCCACTCTCCCTCCGAGCCTCTCTACGCGGCCGTGCATCTTACGCGGTGACTGCGGGAGCGGCGGGTCGGGCCGCTGTGCCGGCGTTGAGGCTGAGGATGCGGCGCGGATGCATTTCGGGAGAGCGTTCCGTGCGGGGCCGGAGCCTGTTATGTCCCTATTGCATGCTATGACAATTAGAGTTTCCATGGAAATACAGTGAGACTGTAAACAAATCCCAGGCTCGATAGTATCAAAGGGATGCATGCTCTTTTTTTTTTTTTTTTTTTTTTCTTTCCTTCCCCCTTGCCTCCCCATCCCAACACTGTCTTGTTGCAGGCCATGGGGAGGCTTTCCCAAAGCTGGGCCATCTCTAGGTGCTGCCCCGAACACCCTGACCTTGGCTGGAGCTCAGCTTTGGTGGCATTTATCTCCCGTTATCTTAGAACAGGTGGGAGGTGATGGATTCTCCCATCAGTTTTCCGCTCAGAGGTGAGTAACTCAGTTTTCCCAGACACAAATATCTAAAGGGTGGTTTTAATTTGTTCTGGGCCATCAGTGGGAAGGCAGGATGCTTTCCTTCTTTTTTTTTTTTCTTTTAAGTGAACGATGTTTTACAGTCTAAAAATGGTTGGGTATGTCACAGCCCAACAGATGAAGAGCAATTCTATCTCTTGCACCAGCTGCTATCTTCGCATTGATCATAGCCCAATTACAGGGCTACTGGAGAACAGAGTGACGTGTGGGTCTCTGGGAGCACAGGTGGCAGAATGTGACACGGGAATGTAATGACTTTTCCATTTGCTGAGGCACTCCTTAGGCAGTTGATATTAACAGAGTACTGCAGAAAAGCTGTCAGTATAATTAGCCAGTGAAAAAGTGCACTACACAAAAGCGTGCCAGCTGGATCAACCGACTTGTAAAATAGCTTCACAACCCTGAAAGAGTCCAGCTAGATTCCTTATTTAATTGCCAATCCAGCTCACATTTTAAGGTGAGGGCTAAGGGAACAATAAAACTTCACTCTTCATGGGATGGGGTCAGTATGGCAAGGAAGATGGCATCCCATATTCTTTTCATCCGCTCCTGCTTTATTCACCACCCACTGCTGGTGAATCACTGCATGTGCAAGTGGAGCACAGGGAGCTGCCAAGTGGAAGTGACGTGCCAATCCAGCTCATCATTTTAAGACAGCTCTCCTGTTAGTCATAAAGGAGAATTAAATTAATCATTTTTAGGGCTGGGTAGCAGTTCTTAAAATGTTTGACCATCTTCTCACCTAACACTGATGCTTGGAAAGTTTTCACACTAAAGAAAGAAACCCAACCTTGGTATGAACTGCTGTTTAAGACCATCTCCCAGAGCATCTGTTTAGCAGGGTTAGCAGGCTTCCTGTTCCAAGGCAGTTTCCCACACTGCTGACCCTGCTGCTTGACATGGAAGCTCCTTCCTGGAAAGAGAGAAGCTTTTGAGGCACTTCCCATGAAAACTTTTGGCTATAGCAAACTAGCATTGCCTTTCAAAACCAAAGAAAGCAACCTGCATTTGCTAGCAAAGCCCACAAATGAGAATTTGCATCCCACAGCCATGATTTACATAGGATACCATTGTTACTTTGTATGGTTAAAAAAAAAAAACAAAACAACAAACCTTTCCTCTGTACTGACCATTTCTAAGGTAGGTGGTCACCTTCTATGGCTTCCCAAGCAATCACCAGAAATTACATGCTTCCTGGTAAAAGCAGTCAGTAAGACAAGTGGTTGCTCCTAAGAACAAAATATCTCACTCCTCTTGTTGTGTTATTTCAGGAGGGTTCATCAACCAGTGATGCGCTACAGATGTGGACTTTTTCTTTTTCTTTTTCTTTTTCTTTTTCTTTTTCTTTTTCTTTTTCTTTTTCTTTTTCTTTTTCTTTTTCTTTTTCTTTTTCTTTTTCTTTTTCTTTTTCTTTTTCTTTTTCTTTTTCTTTTCCTTTTCCTTTTTTTTCTTTTTCTTTTATTTTTATTTTTATTTTTATTTTTATTTTTATTTTTATTTTTAACTTCAGGCCTGTAAACAACACCAGATTTCTCTCAGCTGTATTTGGACAATTAATTGCTGACACTTGTGTATGTCAGAGGCAATTACTATTCAAGCCATTAGCATTTTTTTTTCCTTTTTAGTGGTTGTGAGCCTCAGAATTGCCAGTAATAGTACTGAATAATAAACTAGGTGATCTAGAGCTAGGAAAGGTACTGACATTACAGATGTGTCAGCACTGGCAACAGATGATGGTACAGGTTCCCTAGAAATTAGCCTCTGTAGGGTTGTTGAAACCATGGAGGAGCCCTTGAGAAAGTCAGAGATGATGATGATGGAGGAGCTGTCAAAGAAAACACCGGTGTATCAGTGGGAGATTTGTGAGTCAGAAGGGTACAAGAGAAAATACAGGACAGAAGTCTGCCATTATAAGGAATACAAATTAATGTTGGCGTGCTTCTTCCCTCATACTCCTGAGGGAAATGTACCTTTGAGAGTCATCCTAATATCTTTGAAAATTTAGCTTCTAAATGTTAACTGTTAAAGACACGAGGACTCAAAGCTCCAACTGAAGTCAGCGAGAACTGATGAATGCCATTGAAAAATCAAGCCCAAAGCCACCTAACTTCGAAATTCTGCAGTGTGCAGTTGGTTGCCTTGAATCAAAACTGGCTGTGAGTCAGAGTCCAATGTTAATGTGCAGTCTGATGCCAGCAGAGAACCTATCCATCAGCAAGACAGCCTAAAATGGCAGGATGTAACTACTACAGAGTTTGAGGCATTTTGTGAGATACGAATAAAGCATTCTTATTGGTTGGAATTTTCCCCACGCATCAACCCAGCTATTCATAGAACCACAGAGTCTAAAGGGGCCCTTACATGTCCTCTACTCCAACTCCCCTGCAATCAACAGGGACACCTACATCTCCATCATAGAATCATAGAATCACAAGGTTGGAAACGACCTATAAGATCATCTAGTCCAACCATCAGGTGCTCAGAGCCCTGTCCAACCTGACCTTGAAAAGACTAGGGACAGGGTATCCAGCCCCTCTCTGGGCAACCTGTGACAGTGCCTTACCACCCTAATTGTAAAAAAACTTCTTCCTTGTATCCGATTTAATCTCCCCCTTTTCAGTATTCACCCTACTCATGTTACAAATACTTTTAAAAAATACCAGTTACGTTTTTATTCTATGGATAGATATTTGGCCAGTCCCTTCCACATGTTCTTATCTCGTGTAAAGCAGTTGGGCATGAAGGCAGTGAGCTGTGGACTAAAGAAAATGTTGTAATGGTTGAGATGTCTGCAAGGAGACAGGACATCTGTTGGTTAGGTAATAGAACACTCCTGAGGGTGAGCAATTTTGTTACCTAACGGGTCTCATCACTTTTGCTGGCTGGTGCTACTACCACTGTCTGTTGATCGTGCTGAAGCACAGAGCCTATTTCTGCTCTGTTTGAAGCCAGGTGGATGCTCATATGTGAGTTCAAGTCCCTGATGGCTACAGCAGAAAACATGACTTAGTATTTTAGCCAGGTAGCCATAATTTAAGTTACATCTCAGTTGGTCTTTAAGTAACGTTGCATATAATCAGGGCAGCTTTGCACTGGTTAGCTTGACTTCATCACCCAAAGCAGAACTGCAGCAGCAAGACACTCAGACAAGATTAACCACGTAATTATTCATGCAGCTTCTTTGTGTTAGTGACATTAGCAGTCAAATGAAGTGTTGTTATGTTTGGTGTCAGTTGCAGTCATTGCAGAATAAACATGCTCTTAGCCAAATAGAGAATTTGCACTCAGTGGCAAAACATCTATTTATTCTACTGGTGACAGACTGTTACCCCCAAGGAGAATGAGTTCCCTAATGTGAAATGAAAGCCTTTCAATGGTACCAGAGTTCATTAGTAGAAAACGAGAACAATAAAAATAAACAATAAAAGTAGAAGCAAAATCAAAGAAACCATACTCCTTCTGTGTTTCCATCCAAAACAGTGGTGACTTCAGTTTGTTTTATGCGCAGTAGGAACCTTAAAACAAATCTCAAGGTGTTCTTTTACTCTGTGGATTTTAAGTTTTAGGGAGAGATTGTGCTGGCTGAACATGTGACAATATACTGTAGTGTAAGTGTCATCCTCACTTTATGATCTCTTTTCTTTTACATTTTTTGGGAGCTGCAGGAAGAGTATCTGAATGGGTTGATTTCCTGGCATATTTTCCCAGGTGTTTCTTCAATACCTCTTGTTTCCCTCTCAACGCTATTGCTTCAAAGAAATGCTCTGTTCTTTTACTCACGCTGTTCTATTTGCTTAGTTAAGATTCTTGCATTCTTTCTATTGTATTTATTCTCTTTTCACAATGTCACGTCTTCGTACAAACACAATCTTCCAGCCTGCATTGTCTGTGATGCACTGAAATAACGTACTCCAAGGAGGAGGATCATCTCTTACTCTGTGGCTATTTTGCTATTCTTTTGTCCTGGCCACGACGAGCAATAGAACAAGACTTGCTGAGAAATTACTTGGTGTCTTTTGAGCTTGGTGCTCCAGTTGGAAATGCTCAACTTGGTGCTGGGACTGGGCATGCGCAGAAGAGCTAAGAACTCAGAATCACAGAATGGCCAGGGTTGGAAGGGACCTCAAGGATCACAAAGCTCCAACCCGCTGCCAATGCAGGGCCACCAACCTCCCCATTTAATACCAGACCAGGCTGCCCAGGGCCCCATCCAACCTGGCCTTGAACACCTCCAGGGATGGTGCATCACAACCTCTCATGGCAGCTGTTCCAGCACCTCACCACTCTCTCTGTAATGAATTTCCCCCTGACATCCAACCTAAACTGCTAAAATCTGAGCTTCCTTCACAACTTACCTGATGCTATGTGGCATTCACTGCACAGCGTGCATTTTGTATAGATGTAATGGAAAACCTTTGAAAAGAACACATCTGTTTATTAGAGTGATCATTTATCAGTGTGTTTTAATTCTCACATTTATAGGAAATGCTCTGGTGAAGGTTGGTGTAGCTCCAACAAATTCAGTCATCTGAGGTGAGCACAGAGCAGAGGGCAAGTATGGCAGAGCAGGAGCTTTGTAGTAAAACCTTGTCGTGGCATATATATATATATAGCATATATGACTGAAAGATTCAGTGACTCACACAGCCCTTTCCATTGTTCCACTGCTCTGCTTGAAGCATCCATCTGCACTGCAAATAACTCCCTGAACGCCTGATCCCCTCACTGTGAGCTCAGGTCACTGAGTGACACACAGGATCTATCTTCAATCTCTCACACTTGATAACTATTTTACATTGTGTGGTCCACATCCATAACAGTGAATGTCTTCAGCTCTCCAAGTCCAAAAATGCTACTGGCTCAGGCAGAAATACACTCTTTATGGGATGCTCAGCACCAGCTTATATCTTTGCGTTGTCTTCCTGCATCCACCATCGCTGTGCTCAGACAGACATGGTGCACAGGAATTAACCAACGTATGTCTGAAATCCTCAAGATGCTTAATATACAGCCTGCACTTACCTCTTGGTTGCTGGGGTCAGTGTCAGCAAAGCCCAGGTTTGGAGCAACCTGGAGGTATGGCCACACTTTCCTTCCTCACAGCAAGGGCTGCAGGTTAGAAGCAGTTGAGCTGAGCTTCTGGAAATACAAGATATACACAAATTCTGTAGCATTCCCACGAGACTTACTCTGCAAAACATATTACAACCATTTATTACGTGCAGCTGTTATTTCTTTTTGGTAATAACACAGTCACTCTCTTGAGACCTATCCTCAACATAACAGAGTCATCCTTTAAAAGGGATATTGTAACTTCAACAAGTCCTTACTCTTGAAAAATTAATCTGGAGCCTTGAAGGAGTCAGGGTACTTTTGCTTTCCACAGATTCCAAGCCTGTTTGATGGGGCATTTATACCTGAATTGAGCCAGGTAACTTTTCCTGGAGTTCTGTGCTAGCTTCTAAACCCACTGTATGTCTTATATATATAAGACATATATATATATATATATGTATGTAATATATAATATATATATACATTGGCTATTAAAATAGCTCTGCAGCAGCAGTGCTTTCTGTGCATGAGAGAGCAAGATATTTCAGAACCATGAAAATAATGGAAAATAAAATGTTTGGGTTTGTTTTTTTTTTTTTTTTCCCATGGAAGTTGTTCAGTAAGCAGTGCACTAACCTGCGATAGCCGCTAGTAGTCTGCAAGGCAACTCACATCGGCTGCATGAAAAAAATCTGTGCTGGTTCAAGTATCCAATGCCGAACTTCCTAACTGCTGCTCCACTTCACTTTCCAACAGAGCTTTTCCTCCGGCTTGACTGGCCACACGGTGGCAATAACTTGCAAACAAAGCGCCGGAGATGCCTGAGAGCGATGCGAAACTCTCTCTCCCGGAGCTCTTCTCTCTTCCCCTCCTTTTTTGTTTCAGTATTTAATTGCATGCATTTCAGAATTACTAGGCAACCCACCCCCAGATGTGTAATTGAAAGGTGATGTGCTTGCAATGAGATTTTCGGGATCTGCTCAGCAGAGCCCCATCATGTGATGCTGGGATGAGGTGGAGTTCGGCTTTAAGGGGGAGTCTCCAGCCTTCCCCACCAATCTTTAGCATCTCAGCTGGAGGAACACCGGAGGATCTTTTCCCTTTCCCTATTCCTTCTCCTCCCTGCAGCCTCCGAGAAGATCGCGGATAGGCGGAGCTGTTACAAGGTGAGTTTCCCTGCGATCGCTTCCCGGTGCCGGCGCTGCTCGGGGCAGGTGACATAAGGTAGGGAGGAGCAGGTGCCAGGCTGGACTTGAGAGCGGATGGGGCTGGCAGTATTTTGGGCTTCCTTTTGAAAAGCTCCAATAGGTTTTCAGACAGTTCGCGGCACGTTCTTTTACCCTTTCGATCCGTTGGTGCTAAACTTTGGACAGAAATCCTGGAGGGACGGGTGTGTGTGGGAGGTGGGGAGATCCTGTGGGTCACAGCAGAGCTCTGCAGAGCTGCCAGCCCCCGGGATGGGGAGGGATGTCCCTGCTGGTAGGGGACAGGGAGCAGCACCGTGCCCCAGGAGAGGCAACTGCATCCCTACCTGGGGTTCCTATCCTATGCCTGGTCCGTTTTGGGAAGATGGGCAGGACGCCTCGCTGCTTGTCAAACAGTGCTGTGCTTCTGAGCTGGCTCCCTGTGCTTCCACAGCTGGTCTCTGCTATGGGGAGAGGCAAGAGAAGGCGAGGAGCAATGGCATTTTCTGGTTTTGAATTTGGTATTTAATAAATAAGCAAAAGCAGAGCCGTGGCCTTCTTAATAAATAAGAAAAAGCAAGAGCTTGAAATCATGTCCTGACCCCATGCTTGCTGCAGTGAGGTCCCAGCTGTTGAAAAAACCTGCCCACTTCTCCCCTTGCGGGACGTGGTCCCTCTCCCATCTTGCTCCTGCCATCAGCTCCAAGGGCTGCCTTGCCCACCTTGTGCTGGACAAGTAACAGGGATGTGATTAAATCCACATGGTGATTTTCGGGCTGGAGTAAAATCAAACCTGTTGGAAATTGAATCCTGACTCCACATCACTCACATGCTTGTCCTTCAGATAAAGCACTTTCCACTGACTCTGGCTGAAGTGATGCTTCAGGAGGCCCTGGGGAAGCCTTTTTATTTGTTGGACCCCGAAACAGTCTACATGGCCTAGGGAGACTTGGTAAATTTAGTTAGCAGAGGCAGCAGTTCTGAGAAATAATTCTCAGGTGCCTGCCTCAGCTAGCCAGAAAATCAGAAGAGCCAAACTTCAAGCAGAGATGCTTTTTCTCTCAAGCCGTTGCTGTTAACTCTGTCAGTAAGATGTCACCCACAGGCAGGCTGTGTTACCTGTCGTGGTTCCATGTAGCCAAGTGGTGATTACAGAGGGCCAGCAAAGCAGTCTGAGGTGATCTTGTGGCACTTGAGACAAACATCATGTCAACACGGTTCTCTTTTCACTGACCCTCGGGAGGAGCTGGAGGCACAAGTCCAGTAGGGACCAGTGGAAGGGATGTCTGCCACCAGTAACGTGAGAGTCAGCTTAGGTGGCACCCAGATTTATATCCAGTATTTCAGAGCAAAGCTCACGCATTCTCACTTCCACTGAAGCACATTTCAGTGAGCTCTGTTTTCACAGCTTTAGTGATTACTGCCATATGGAGCCAGGTTTAGAGCCCACTTGTGTGAATTTTAAGTGGCATCACTTTCATTAGCATAACCTGAGGTTAAGTGAGCAATAAATTTAGCATGTAGGAGAGGGTGTGGAGGGAAACTTCCAGATTGAAGGTGGCTGCTGCTAATGGTAAGTTGAACTAGGATTGTATCAGGTTATTTGATTTTTCATTTTTCTTTGTTTTCTTTTTTCCTCCTTAATGCACATGCCTGAGTTTCTCCAATCTTAATATCAGAGGCCTTGCATAGGGGTGGTTATTTAGACATTACTGTTTGTTTTACATGGGTACGTGCTCTGCAGTGTTTAATTTTTGCTGACTTTTTTTTTTGTTTGTTTCTAATTTTGTTTTGTTCTTTCTACATGGTGCAGCTCTGCTAGTTAAGATTGAGGTGTTCAGAGGTCCTGATTTGCCTTTGACTCACTGCTAGTGCTGCTGTGAGCACTCGTGTAAAAGACCAAAGAAAAACACTTTCTGACAACTCAGACACTCAGCATCCTGTGTGCATTAGGTGAAAAAGAGCACAGCAATTTTTTGGTGTAGTTTTTCTACCCCTCAGGTGGAGTTTTCCCCTCTCTTATGTTATAGCTAGGTATAATTGCAGTTAGAGCAGCCTGAGAAAGCAAATCTTTGCAGATTAAACTTGTAGAAACGAGATGTGAAGCATCAAACAAAGGCTACCCTGGTGTAAGACTGAAGTTGATTCACACCCTGCTGTTTTCTGTCACTTGTGCTTATGAGGCAGTGCTGGGAAGGGCTGCGCCTGCAGACCCACGTTTAAACTCTGGTTCCTTCCTTTCCCTGTCCTGCAGCTCCTGCTCTCTCTTTGGATACCAGGCCATGCCCACCACTCCCACTGGCCTTCCCCTCTGGCCTGATCCATGGCCCTGAAGTCCAGTGGTGCCAGGGGACTGGTGTGCTGAGGGTGGGTGATAGTCACAGCAGGGTTTTGGGGTGCTGGGGTAGCCTACATGCAGGAGGTGACCGGTCCTCCTCCTCCTTCCCCCAGGTCTTGCCATGGAGATGCGGCATCGAGGAATGGGCTCTGCTGAGGAGCTCCTCGTGGGCTGACTGACATATATTGAAGGTCAGGAGCGGTTTGGATGAGACCTGTGGCAGCTGAGAATATTAAACAGCGAGCTGGAGGAAAAAAAAAAAAAAACAACAACATGAATGCTTCGTTTCTTGATCCTCTGGAAAATAATTCCAGACACTTGAACTTTTCGGAGAAGAACACGCAACTCTTGCAGTTTGAAGATGAGGATTGCCACGTGCCTTTGGCCATGGTCTTCACCTTGGCCTTGGCTTACGGGACCGTGATAATTCTGGGAGTCTCTGGGAATCTGGCCCTGATTGTCATCATTTTGAAACAAAAGGAAATGCGCAATGTTACTAACATCCTCATTGTCAACCTGTCCTTTTCTGACCTTCTAGTGACCATCATGTGTCTTCCCTTTACCTTTGTGTATACTTTAATGGACCACTGGATTTTTGGGGAGGCCATGTGCAAATTGAACCCTTTCGTGCAATGTGCCTCAATCACCGTCTCGGTCTTTTCTTTAGTTCTGATTGCTATCGAACGCCATCAGCTGATCATCAACCCCCGTGGCTGGAGGCCAAACAACAGGCATGCCTACATGGGGATCGCTGCCATATGGGTTTTGGCCACGGCTTCCTCCTTGCCTTTCCTGATCTACCACGTGCTGACAGACGAGCCCTTCAGAAACATAACATTTGATGAATATAAGGACAAATACGTGTGCCTGGACCTCTTCCCCTTGGACACTGCCCGGCTTTCTTATACCACCACCCTTCTGGTGATTCAGTACTTTGGACCGCTTTGTTTTATATTTATTTGCTACTTAAAGGTAAGAGAGAGCTCCCCCTCTGATATATATACTTTTTTTTTTGTCTGATGTTTGCTTATCTTAGCAATAGCTACGGTTGTAGGTTAAATTATCCCACGCGTTTCTCTTTGTTGAATTTCCCACAGATATACTTTCGCTTGAAAAAAAGGAGCAACATGATGGACAAGATGAGAGACAGTAAGTACAGGTCCTCCGAAACCAAAAGGATCAACATCATGCTGATCTCGATCGTGGTTGCCTTTGCAGTTTGCTGGCTTCCTCTCACCATTTTCAATATCGTGTTTGATTGGAACCATGAAATTCTGCCCGTTGCTACCTGCAGCCACAATCTGCTGTTCTTGATCTGCCACCTCACTGCCATGATCTCCACCTGCGTGAACCCTATTTTCTACGGGTTTCTCAACAAGAACTTCCAGAGGGACCTGCAGTTTTTATTTCACTTCTGCCACTTCCGCTCCCGTGAGGAAGATTATGAGACTATAGCCATGTCCACCATGCACACAGATGTCTCAAAAACCTCTCTAAAGCAGGCAAGCCCAGTCGCATTTAAAAAAATAAATAGTGATGATGATGACAAAATATAAAGAAGTAATAATAATTCTACACCATACCTTTGAAAGTTTGCCCGCAGGTGAAATGTGCCCAAGGACAAGCACAATTATGTAACAAGAACAAAATGGGTAATGCTTTTCTTCTTTTTCCAAGGAACTTTGATTGTTGTCACTTTGAAATTTTATGCTGTGCATTTTTGCCCCTTACGCTGCTTTAATGTTCACAGCAGTTATATCTGAATCTTATTATTAAAAAGTAGCTGGACTTGCTACTGCCTATGGTTTTCATCAACTTTCTCTTGTTCTGTTTCTTTGTACAGTTATGTACTTCAGCACAGAGATACACTTACTGATTTTTTTTTTTTAGATTTTTTTTTTAATTATTATTTCTTTCCCCCATATTAGTTGTTCTCAGGATTGTCCACTTAAGACCATTGAGATATGAAGCGCATATGAACTGCAGGGAGGCTGTCACTACAGAGGACACCCATCCCAACATAAAATTAGGACATTCTGATTGGAAGATTGTTTGTTTTTGTTGTTTTTAATCTGTCTTTTGATGAATTTTAAAATCCTGTGAAAGTAGTGGAGGCGTGGACAAAATGATTCTGAGAAACCCCCATAGATCACGTTAAATGGGGACATGCCTTTGTCTCATTCAGAGAGGCAATTCAGGCTGTAATCACTTTGGTTCAAAGGCAGGATTAGGAGAGGAAATTCTGTTCTCATTTACGAGAATAAAACTCTGTGGAGTAATTCCACAGAGCACAATGGGATAACTCTGGTTTTCACCACAGCAAATGAAAGCACAAATGGGCCTTTAATCCCAAATTATTACAGCTGATTTTTAGTAATGCAGGCGTTTTTAATTTAAAAAACCCAAATCCCATTTTCATCTGCCATCACTGGAAGACTGGGATGAAATCTGCTGTCGGTCCCAAGCCTATGAACCATGTAAATTCTCCTTATGTCCTACGTATGAATGTCAAGAATCTGAAGGGAGGCGGCAATGTTTGCTTTCCGTACAAGGTGTGATTCTATCCTTGCAGATGATGTTACGAGTCAGGTTTGGGATTAAAAAACAAAAAATAGCTGTAGCTACCTGAATCGTCTCATAATAGTTAGTGATGATCTGTATAAACGATGTATAGCCTCATTATATTCTGTGTTCAGATGCAATGATACAAACCTGGATTATCTCCAAGGTGATGGATAACTTGGAACTTAAAAGAAGGATATAGGGTGTTTGCAATTGGTACGTTTTGCTTCCAAACTCACAGTTTCCACAGTTGACTGAAGTGTGGGAATATTTGCCAAATGTACACAATAGAGCTCTGTGTGTTACTGCTTAAGATATATATCCTCTAATTACACGAAATGTACGTGACTAGATCCCCAGCTGAGGGAAGCCTGTATAACTTGGCTGCTGTAAATGAAACGATACCAATATCAGCCAGCTGAGGCTCTACGTCATAGAGTGTACTTTGCTATATAATCAATGCCTTTTCAAATAATCAGCTTTTTAAAATACAGTACAGTCTTTATTTAGCAATATCGCTTTATACCCTTCCGACAGAGAAGAGTGTCTTTAAAACAGGTGTAAATGTAGCATCAATGGGAACCAAATCTGATATCTTTCAGATCTCAAAAAGATCTCAGGATGTGATGGTGAATTTAATACTCTCTCAATTTGACATGGATAACTGTCTAAGAAAGGAAGATTATTCGGTTTGCCAGCATTTGAAAGTCCAGAACTGTGCCTTGTGCAGTCTTAAAAACAGTGTAGAATATTAAAGTAGCAATGTGTTCCTGTGCGTTATAATTCCATGTATTTCTTTACTGACAGATAATTTAATTAAAAAGGAAGTTTCTGTACTTAAAAAGAGAGAATGTATAAAATGAATTATATGACAGTGCTTTCTTTCAGAGCCTTGCCCTTTTGTATTTTATGAGATCTCCCTTTTCTGCTGGCTCTTTATGGAATGTGTTGCTAATATGACAAGAGGCTCCTGAAATTATTCCCCTGTCACTTCACAGTAATTTTGTTATACCAAAGGGTGTGTATTTCCACTGAGATGCATTGTAGAAATCCAGCTCTGTTCTTCTGTTAAGAATGTCACACCACGATTTTCCCATTAGAAAAAAAAAAAAATCACGATGTTTTTGCTTGTTATTATTGTTCCCATTTAAAAGAAATTAAAAAAAAAAAAAAATCATCCCTTTCTTCAAATCCAGTGGGAGAAGAAAACAAAATTGTTTGGGGAATTTTCCAGTTAGTTTGTTGGAAATGCTTAATCAATCTGAATTAGAAGCATACACACAGGAGCTGTTGGTGCCACTTTAGAGGTGGCTGCTGGTGCATGGGGATTCACAGGTCCTCAGTAGGACAGCAGCACAGTTAGTCCCACATCAACCTTTCTCCTGCTGGGGGTACTGCCTCAAATCACAGCATCCACCTCCTGAGGATGTTTGTCTGGGGATTTTTACCCTACTGTCTGATAATCAAGTGGGAGCTGTGCCAGCAGGTGCAACCTAAAGCATCCCTTCAGCCCATCTGGGTGAAGCTGCTGCACTGCACCCTAGGATCAGGCATCTTTCCCACGTTTCTTCCCCTCCCTGTGAGAGGAATGCTATGCTGCCTTTCCTAAGGCTCCACAAAGGGTGCAGATTCATACACACAGCATAGGTTATGGCTGCCCGTGTTGCCAGCGGGAAAACGCATTTGGAGAATTTCAGAAGCAAAATCATTGCTGTTCAAAAGAATCTTTTATGAGAACAGAGATAAAAGAAACCTTCCTGAGGTGCTGACCTGACATCTGCAGGGTGTAGATGACATCTACAGAGAGCGGTATTTTTGTCACAGGTTGCATGACTTGACACTAGAGTCCTCAAAAGCTGCTGGAGATGCTTTTCTCCAGACACCTGGCTCCAGCACTAATCCTCTTTTTCACTTTTAGATCTCCAGCATGGCTGAGCATCCTACGTGCTAAGTTTCTATACAGGGCAAATTTTGGGGTTTCATGTTTCTGAATCATTTTTCAGTCATTCTGTTTTCATATTTGTTCTTCCTATGTGCTGTTTTGTCAAAGTTTCCCCACTTCAGCACGTACCGATTTCTATCCTAAAAGCCTGCATACTTCACTTATTTTTTCAGACTGGTAGAAACCAAAAGAATCTGACGGAAACACACACAGTGAGGGATCTATAAGGTATCCAAGCACTTCTGTGCACAACAACTTCCACGTATATGTTTAAATCCGTCCCCGTTTATTCAGTTTTGATTCTGAGTTCGTGTGAATGAACTGAGATGAAACAGCGAAACTGGAGAATTTGCTTAATCATTTGCCTAAGCACTCTTACTGAATGATGATGAACTGCTGGCTGGGACTTCACATTCTTTCCTGAAAAACAAAACAAAACAGACTTTGGATGTCAGATTATCACAGAAATAAATCTACATATAGATTTTCCTGGCAGTTTTTCTCTGGATTTTTCTTTGTAGCCCAATGCCTGACAATACTTGAAGTTAATGCTTTGGTTCAACTGTATTCCTCATTTCTTGGTTAAAAGAATTTACCAAAGCAGTACATACATACAGAATGAAGGCATTAAGGAAACTTTATTTATTTTTTTTTAAACATACTTTAGAGTAGGAAATGTGAATTTAAACACCACCTTCAGCTGCGAGAGGCTAAAATAAATGGGTTGAGAATAAATAGTGGAGAATTTATAACTAATACATCATTTTAAAGCTGATCTGAAAGAAAATTCTTTTATCCATGTTTTGCAGAATTTCAAGTGTAAGAGAGGGAATAAGTATGACCAGTCTTAGTCTCTTACACTTTAATTTGCCTGTGGCCCAAAGTAATTTTCATACAATATTTCTGCCCATGCTCAACAGCGTTAATATTCTAATCGAAGCTGAAACTTTGCAGATGAAGGAGGACATTCACAAAGACTAGCTTTAGCTGGAGGATGGTAGTTTCCCTAATCTCCTTTAGTAGCAATTCAAGGGCATGCACACCTGCTCTACCATCTGCCAAAGTGTTTTTCTCTCCATTATCTCCATGTAACACCATGTACATAACAGCAGAAGGATGGCCAGCTTCCAGGGCCAGCGCTTCTGAATTCTTCCTCCCTTGTTCCATGCTCCATGGTGTTCCTCACACCTCTGGAAGGCGTTTCCTGAGGAAGTCCCAGGAATTTGTACTCTGGTTTTGTAAAGTGCAAGAGTAAAACTCAACTCTGTGAAGGACAGTGCTGTAAGCACGAGCTAAACTTTAAGCAATTCCTTCCACAAAAATTCTCTTCCAGCAGGTTGCTGGTAGGCAAGCCTCTCAGAATTTGCGCTCCATCTAAGTCCAAAATTTACAAAGCTTACGTAGGTTGGAAACATATCCGTACAAAATATCCTGCAAATTATAGCGATATTGACAGTGGACTGTGCTTCACGATTCCTGGAGATCTGTTTTTCTGACATAAATGAGTCTTCATTGCAAGAAACTTGCACCAGAGGCAACAGTTTCTGAGGTCACTGCACAGGGGACCCTAATTTCCCACAGATTATGCTAAATTTCAGAGACACAGGGAAATAGATAGTTTGGAAAAGAGCAGAAAAAGGCAGAAGGTACAGATGAAACCTTGATGCGTTCTGACAGATACATAAAAAACCATTAAAAGGCAGACTCGTATGTGTGTTTCTGTTTGGAGTCAACAGACTGATATGTAAATGTTCCTAAGGCAAATTGGTGGTCCAAAGATGGTGCAAGATTAACGGCTCCTCTGCATCTGTTTTCAAAAAAAGAGACACGGGTCTATAAACGCAAATACATTTGAAGGTTCTTCATCTCAGACGAACGTAAAATCTTTTTTAAGGATGAAGAAAACAAAACACTTTTGGCAAAATCGAAAAAGAACAGCTTTTCCTTGCACCCACCCACAGGCACATGGGTCCATTTTCTTTCACTTCTGCACCAAATGGAGAACATTTGTCTATGGCAGGAGGAGCAATGCTGAAGCGGGCTTGTCTTTCTTGCTTCACGTTCATACTGATACCGCGCTGCTATTTTTCACTCTGCAATCTTCTTTTGTTTTCCCCCCAAAGCGATGTCATTTTTATTATGCTATTTATATTCTTTCTTAATAAAAGTTCTGTGAAAAAGAAAAAAAGCTTCTTGCAAGATCCTATTCTACGCCTGCTTGAACATATGGGTGAAAGACTTGAGAGAATTTGAAGTAATGTGTCCAGTACTGTGATGATATTTCAGGGTGTAGAAAAAGTAGGAAATATATTTGATTTGTTACTTGCTGTTCTCCAGCCTTTTTGGGGGGGGGGGATTACAGCTTTATTTCATGCAATTTAAATGTCACCTAAGTTCACGTATTCAGTATTCCTGCTTGGTGACCAGTCTCTGGAGACAGAGGAAACATTGGGCAACACCTTATTTCCTTACTTATAGCCTTAATGATTGCCTGCAGGCTTCTTGCTATCTGTAATACATTTGGATATAAAAGCCAAAGTGCTCACTTCTTTCTCTTAAAGACTAGTAAACGTTGTTCATTTAAGAGGTGATTGGAATATCTTTTCTGATTTTTTTACCCCATTACTGTAATGTTTGAGGCTGTTCACATGAGCCTTGATTTATCACAGTCTAGGGCAGTCCCACAGTTGTCAGTTACGGTGTTCATGTGCTTATAATTAGGCAGGTTCTGAAATAAGAGCCCTCAAACCTCACCTACAGCACTGCAAGGCTAATGGATAGTCTGCTATTGACTTCAGTGAGCTTTGGGTATGGTCCTTGATTCAAGTGACACTGAGTAGCAGTACATGTCTGAATTTCTGTTTCCTAGAGAGGGCAGCAGGCCATAAAAAGTGACTTTTTAGCTCTGTGGACCTCGTAGAGACACAACTCCACAGCTGCCACATCACTCTGAGGGATATACAGACAGTTGCCTTCAGCTATAGCACTTAGAGGTTTGCTTCATCCACAAGTTTTACTGTGATGTACTTCCTTGACAGAGTTACCAGTTAAACGTCTCTGCCAGCTTGTCTGGCTTGCTGACTTAAACCAATTTGCTTCTCAGAAAATTGAAGAGGGCACTAGCACTTCTGAATGTAGTTTTGGTTCTCTATGAGTATATATATTCATAGATTTTTCACTGCTGCAAGTGCAGATTTTGTTTATTATTGTTATTACTGCTGGTTTCTTCCACTTTGTAAAAAATAAAAAGAATAAAAAAAGAGGACCATTGTCACCTGGAGAGCATCACTGGGATTTTAAATTCACTCCAGGTGGTAAGGGATATCAGTCTGCAGTGAGAGGCTGGGAGCATGACTAGCAGTGGTGCTCTCACAGCACAAACATCAGAAATAATGATTAAAACTACTTTGAATTGTTCCTTACACATGGCTGCCTTCAGAATTAGGTAAAGGTGTCTTTAAAATAATGTATTGAAACTTGCACTGAAATACTAATGTTTTATGGTGAAAATTACGCATTCAAATAACTCGGTGTCTTCATGAAATTACAGAGCCTGAGCCTAATCTTGCTCCTATTCATCCAGTGGTGCAGTTGCTCTTCTATCACTATTGTAGAGATTATGATATAGATGAGACACATAAGGGCAATCAGCCTATGTTATTTAATCAGCAGATGTTATTTAGGTCTGCGTTACCTAGGATGAGAATATGTCCTTGGATATTTATCTCTTTTACCTAAGAAAACAATGTACAAGGTCTTAAAATTGCTATTTGGACAAGGTCCTGAGCACTCCATTCCTGGTGTCTCTGCAGAAGCAGGCAGTTTGACCGACTGAACTTCCCTTCCAACTCAAGCCTGTGAACTACATCATCAAAAACTGCTTCACAGAATAGAGCAGTTTCTCTCTTTAAGTAAAGCATTTAGGGAGCTGTTTTTATCTCCAAGCTATGAATTACTGTGTGTTTGCAAATTGCATCTATTGGCAATTCTATTTGTTATGATGTAGTTAGTTTTAGCTTCCCATTTATTTCACTCTGGTGTTAAAACACTACCTGAGAAGATGTCCTCAAATGTCAATTCTTTAAGCATTGTTGAAAAACACAATCTGATTTTTTCTAATCCCTTAAAATACACTGGTCTCTGCAAAAAGCCTTTTTACTTTGTAAACATTTCAGTACTAACATGATGTATCAGTGTTACTAATCCATTAAGCGAGATCCAAGTAACCCTCTTGTATTGAAGTATTGCCACTTCTCCCCGATATCCAGATTTGGCGTAATAAACTTTTGGATGGACTTGTTAAAGCTTGATTTGATTTATATAGAAAAGCACCGAATGCAAGAATAACTTAATATAGTTGTACTCAGACAAGTTCGGGGAAGATTTGGAGCTATGCTGGTAAAATGCATTTCTATCAATGATAGGAAAGAATACAAAAACTCACTCTTGTCTGCTATATAGAGCAGCAGTGAGCTGGCCAGCGTTATCTGGTCAAAGAGCTCAATCTTACATCTGAATGAGTCATGACAACGTGGGAGGAAGTACCACGGTAGAATTTGATTGAAGAGCTGTGGTGTTGCAGAGCTGGTTTGTGTAGGAACGCAAGGAGGAGAGAGCTGAGGCAGATTTGTTGGGCTGAGGAGCAGATATATGACATGGAGACATGGAATCCAAATCTTTATACTATTATTTACAATAACCTATAGTATGGAATCTGGGATAATTATCAGTTCTAGGCCAAGCTATAGTACATATATTTGTCACATATTCTGTTTTGGTAATAAAAAAATAAAACTTACTAGTTTATGCAAGTAAAATCCAGTTTAGCGTGTTCCTGTGAAAGAGAAAGAACTTGTCAGTGCAGATGCTGACAGCACAAATTATACTTTTGCAACTTTAAAGCCAGCTGAATTTGAAAGAGTTCTGATTGCTCTAATACACTGTGCTTACTCGGTGTAATGTATTTTTAAAAAGCTACAGATGAAGCAGTGTTTCTGATGAATATATAAGCAATACTACTAGCTGCATAATAAAGATGCAAGTGTTGTTTATACATTGTTTTTAAAAGCTGGTGTTAGCCCTGTCACGCTGGATTTTGCCATTTGATTTCCTACATGGTTTCTTAGTACTGTTTATACAATGGCTATGATTTTTGCTGGGGGAGGGAGAAACCACTACAAAAAAAAAAACAACCCAAACCTCACTTCTCAGAAAGTAGATTCTTCCATGAATTCTTAAACCCTCCCCTCTCTCCATCAAAAACTTTTCCATCTTGTTTTTAGTTCAGGGTAGAACAGAGGGAATTCTGACAACCTCAAAACCTTAAGTAAGGCTCTACGCCAACCAAACCAGAAAACTGTGCTGTTTTGCCAGTGATCTCTGAATGAGACCACAAAGTACTTTGTTCCTTTGCCCTGGCAGCCAGAATTCAAGAGCAAATAGGGCTATTTTCGTGAGACAGGAGCTGTGATAAATACATGATTCTAATTCTTATTTAGAAATATCCTACATGAGGTTCTATTTCCAGAACACTGTTTAAACAAGCAACAACAGAAGATTGCTTAAAAGACAGGTTCCCAGTGACAATTCCTGCTGCTCAGCATCATTTTACAGCTCTCTGCACTGACCCTTTCTATTCCCACTGCAAGCAGACAATGTTGTTGTAAATGAAATGATGGTCACACAGACCTCTCTTAGGTGTGGTTCAGGATTAAGCAGTCCCTCTTCCTACTTTCTTCTCTTCCTATGCTTCTTAATCACTTATTCCTCTGAATGGTAAACTAATCTGTGATGCTGATCTGGCTTAATAATAACATAACAATAAAGTAGGTGCCCTGGGTGAAGTGTGGAGGTTAACAGGAGGACAGAGTGACCAGCCATGGTTGGATGTACACAGTGCTTAGGCTGAAATGATCACATAAAGATGTTAGTCAAACTGCACCCTAAGCTTGTAATAAGGAAAATACTTGTTTGTCCATCAGTGTTAGCTGTGACCTGGATTTTGGGTGTCCACCATCTTGTGAACAGCTGTTTTTGCAAGACTGGATAGGCCCTTATATGACACCACTGGTGAGCTTACTGTTTTAAAGCTCCTCTTTTTGTTTAGGCCTTACGTGATGACAATCATTATTGCCTTTCCATATAAAACTGTCTTACTTGTCTCCTATGCAGCAGAAGCAGTAAACTCAGTTCCAAGAAATTCAATAATCACGGAAGCGTGCATTTCCTGGTCAAATGTACAGCCACAGTGTGGGTCTCTGGATTGCAAAGACTGGTATTTCTGTGATTTTATTTCCCTCCTCCCCACCCAATTGGAAAATACTGGGAAGAAACAGATTGCTGCAGGGTACATCCAATGAGTAAAGAAGAAATTATGCCTCTAAATCCAAAAGTGTGTATTCTGGAAGGTGCAGTGGTCGAGATTTGTTTCAAAAGGAGGCCGGGCAATGTCACTGAGATGCCTGAGATTCAAGCTTGCTCCAAATATATTCTGATGATTTATTAACAGGAATAACACAAGTGGGCTCAAATGGCCTTCCTTAAATTGGTGTGAGACTTTTACCAGCAACTACTACTGTGTTGAACCATGGTGAAATCCAATTTTGAGCTCCAAGTTCTAACTTGGAGTTTCCTCACTTTGGCTACCTTGACCTATGAAATCTCACGACTCAGCTCACCTCTCCTGTGAAGTCCCACAGAGTATGATAGTAATAAATGGAAAGAGTTTGAGTTTATTTACTGCACCCACTGAGGCCAGGTTGTATGACATACTGACATTTAAACAGTAGCATTTTCATGAAAGAGAGAAATAACCAAAGTCTGCTATGTGAAATTGCTTTAACTGAGTTTCAATCATGCTCCAAAAGCAGGAATGTGCATGTGGTTATAATAAAGCTGAGATCTTTTAACTGACAGTACTAACAAGTAGTTGCATAGGCATGTATCTGCATTATTTTCCCATGTAAATAAATATATACATATTAAAAATAGTGTCCAGTGGATTGAAAAGATCATTTTGAATAGGAGTCACCAAAACAAATCTAAATGCTTTTAGAATTGTGTTACTTGAATTCTCAAAAGTTTCACAGTAAAACAGAACTTTAACCCACTCAACTTGACTTAAAAACATATGTCTAAGGGGACAATGGGCTAGAAAGATATTTGGGCGAAGTACTTCTTCTCAATAAGTTCTTGTTCATAAAATGTGATAGATCAAAATGGAGTTCCTTTCTGTTATCAGTATCAGTTCTGCCAGAGGAAAATGTAGCAGGAGTTGCTGGTTTCACCTTATTTGTCATGTTTCCAATTATTCTCTTTTGTGGAGAATCTTCATTTGTTTTCCTTCTGTTTCATCCCACTTTCATTAAAATAATACTTTTTCTGCTCAAATGATCTTACTTGTTCTCTCATTTGCAACGTGCAAAGAATTTGATGGCCAGTTTTATAAAATTAAAATAGACTTTATGATGGTCATGGAAGAAATATGCAGTTAAGCATCCAAACTATTAACATCACTTTTGTAGAGAAGAAATTGGTCAGTATTTTCCAGAAGAAATGTAGTATGGGGCTCTTAAGTTCTTTCTTCTGTCTTATTTTACAGTAACTACAGGGTCCATTTAAAGTTTATACTGTGGTCAGCATGCATATTGGGAAAACTGACCCCAAAATATCGAAGTCTTAATTTCCAGACACAGTAAAAACTTAGCACTCCTAAATGGCAGTATCTCATGTACTGGAAATTCTTTTTGCTGTGCAAACAATCATTATGAAGCTAGAAAGAGCAGGAAGTAATCTCTCATTGGAAAGGATCTTGGATCCATCTTTATTCCTGTTAGTTTCTAGCCTTGAACTATTCTGACTACTTGCCTTTGCAAAATAGCTTCAAAGTGAAAAAGAACGTTGGCATGAAGGGCCACATTTCCAAGAGGGCTTAGGATGCTCATCAGAAATCTGATAGCAGCACAGCTGCAGTGTGTAGCTAGTTTAAATAGAGGCACATAGATAGAAAGACCAAAATGCCATGCCTGCAATATTAATCAAGTCTGCCTTTACCCAACATCATCCTTATGATAGTTGTGTTAGTGATATGCAATAGTAATATGTGACATGATACATACACATCATCATGAGCATGGAGAACTTATTAAAATAAGTCATCATAAATGGCAGTCAGCTTCAGTTTCTTAAACAGATGTTAATCCCTAAAAAACTCATTTGGATGCCATGTATGTCTACAGATGCTAAAAAGTCTCTGGAAACTCAAAACGGTATAGCTTGTTCAGTAGGAGATGTGGTGGTGTTTAGCTCCAGCATTGCATCTGGCTTATCTCTGGAACTCTGCCATGTGCACTGTGAGTATATTTTAGATGATTTAGGTAACAGCTGTTACATTTGTCTTCTGCAAACTGGGGGATTAAGATAACTGGGCTACAAATTGTGTCAGTACACAAAACGGATGACCCATTTCTGTCCCTATGCTCTCTGCCCTCAACTCTTCAAATAAAAATAAAACCTCCTTTACACTTCAGATTTAACAACTTGGTGTAGGATCAGCACAATTCTTATCACTAGCCATTTGTATGAACATCTTAGTTTTTCTTCCCTGCCGGTTTCCTCCAGCAACTTTTTGGAAACACTTTGAATTTGTAATTTGTGATGAGTTTTAAATGAAGAACTACCTTACATTTGATTGGCTATTAAGTATCAAGGTCTTCTTGCAGAGTCTACTCCGTAGGGAAATGAAATTAACTGTAATGCGAGATGTTTTCTTTACTACCTCGTTGAGCAATGCCTTTACTGGATATGAGCTCCGTTTCATGATGCATCACACATTTATGTGATTTTTTTTTTTTTTTTACTTCCTTTCAATTACAATTAGGGTATCCTGTATCCAGGCATCTACAGGCCATATTGAACACTGTCTTGGGTTGCCCTCTTTCAGACAAAACTGGAACAGAAAAGTCTTGGAATGATGATAAGTTCTTCTCCTGTACAGGCTCCTTAAGAGACTAACTATTGTTTCTCATAGTTTATGTTCTCGTGTAGATGTTTTTACTCAGCAAGTAAATGGAGTCATAGCTCTAAAATCCTGTAAGTCTGGCCGCTAGTTCTTGAAGTTTATGAATGGCATGATTTGAGAAGCAAGCCTTCAATTGTTACTGAGGTGATAGGTGGCAACTGGAAGCATCAAGGTAGGAATTAACCTCCATATATACATGATTTATGTCACCTTTAGATAGGTCCTTTAGAAAAGCTTTCTTTGTGAACCTGGAGCTTGTGAAGTTTCATAGTTAGAAGGAATACTTTAATATCCAAGTAAGATGAATAAGAGCAGAATACCATTCTGTCATAGTAAGCACCAAACCCATAAAATCCCATTATCACAATCCTATGCAAAATGAAGCAAGAACATCAGAAGTTAGTGAACATGGCTATCAATAAGAAACTGACAGGGCAACGAAGATAAGGACAGAATTAGTTTTGACAACAAACCTTTTAACACTGATTCAGTATCAATGTCTTTCATGATGGGGGAGGGTCAGAGAGAAGCACTATTTGTGACTCTATACAGGCATCAGATTGTCAACAGAGCAAGGAAATCCTTTGGTAAATAAACAGTATGATAAACACGTAAGGAAAAACAATGTTGCTTAATTGAACACCAAAATATGAGTTAAAGTAATAACAGACCCTCTCGTGTTTTGTGATCAAAAGGAAAAAATAAACAGGTAAAAAATTGTTTGGATTGTGTGAAAAATCCAGAGTTGGATTTAATGAGAAATGAGAAAACAACATTATTCTTAGATGTGCAAAGTTAGTGCCAGCATTTTTCAAATAAAATACTACATTTATACGAAACCACAAAATTAACTACTAGGATACATTTATAATCCCTTCCCTCAAACAAACAAAAACCTATTGGCAAAGTAAAGCTCAATTTTGTTCTAAAACAAGTTAAATTTTCTCACGGCTTTCTTATTTTTATAAAGATACACTGATATCCCTTGTTCACTCTCAAAATACGTCTGATGAGAAAGGCAATCTCATGATAAATTCCAGCCCTTTTAGAGTAAGTGAAAACAATTTGTCTTCTTCCATAATTTTTCTGTGTGAAACACCACAGCGCTCCATGCCTATGTGTGCCATTATTAGAGAGCTTGTTTACAGAACATAGAACTCCATTTAGTCAGGTATCCTATTATCACACAGTATGTAACGACAGAGGGACTAGCATGATGGGAAGCTGCTACAAAGGAAGGGAAAGGATTGCTCACCCATTTCTGAAGATCTAGGTTCACATAGGAAACTTAACAGAGGAGGAATCTCCAAAAAGAAATGCTCCCCCAGTGTCAGTCAGCCCTTAAATAAGGTCTAAAAGAGATGTAGCCAGGCTCCACCCCTTCTGGTCACACATGTGAATTGCCTTCACCTGTGCTCCCATGTCTGACTGGATCCTTTCCCCAGGTGCTCAATCAGTGGTTCAGGCCATGACTCAACAGTTACCATGTAAGTATATTCTAAATTATGGCATGGGATGATAAAGGCCTGGTAGGACCATTCTATGTAGAATTGGGCTGGAGAACCACAACATAGAAAAGGATACAGTATGTCTGTGCTGTAGATTTTCATCTAATTTCTAACTGAAGAAAAAACCAAACAAAACAGGAACTGTGAAGGAGAAATTGAAGAGAAGCTTGGGAGCGTGACCTTTAGATCACATTCATCTTAGAATCTATACCAATGTTATGGATACCAAAAAAAAAAATCATTTTGCAAATTGTCTAAGGTGAATATAACTTCAGAAAATTGGGAGAAAAAAGAAATCATGAAATATGTCCTTTTTCAAAAGTGTCCAGAGATGTTTAATTAAAAACTAAGGTGAAAAAGTCATGAATCCCTGGTAAACTCCTGTCTTTGTAGTGATAAGACTAGGGGGACTAGTCTCAAGTTGTGCCAGACTGGATGTTAGGAAATACTTCTTCTCCAAAAGAGTGGTCAGGTGCTGGAATGGGCTGCCCAAGGAGATGGTGGAGTCAGTGTGTCCCTGGAGGTGTTCAAGAAGTGTTTAGATATTGTGTTGAGGGACATGGTTCAGTGAGAACTATTGGTGATAGGCGGATGGTTGGACTGGATGATCGTGGCAGTCTTTTCCAGCCTTGGTGGTTCTATGATTCTGTTTCCACAATAATTCTGAACAAAGCAGTTCACGCTTTTCTGTTACTTTTCCACATGTCAAAAAGAACCCCACTCAAAACACACACAAAAACAAACCAGTCCGATGTGTACTGTGCTCATTCTGTGGCATTATGTATTAAAATGTTTATACAAGGAAGAACAAGCTCAGGGATGTGTGGGCGATCGCTTTGTTATTGTAGAAAGACTAAGCTTGGGAAACAAGTCACTATGGCAACGAACTTAAACTTGCCACGTGCCAATGTACAGTTTTGAAAGTTCAATTTTTTTTTTTTTTTTAATAATGCAATATATAAATAATGAAAGAACAAGTGTTGGTTTACTTCCCTGCTATTCATATCAAGTTTCATGTGCAGATCCTGTCCAGTATATTAACCTCACTGAGTCTTATTTAATTTTGACCATATCTGCTATTACAACTTAGATTTGTTTAATTAGAGTGGGAAAAAATACTGCAGTGTGAGATTTCTGAAAATGCAGCTTCCAAAGTAGCTTTTTCTCTGGGTCTTCTTGGGGCATGCAATATTAGAAGAGATGACCTTTGTTACTGATGCAAGTCTTCTGCAATAACAGTTTTTCTTTGGTTTGAATGTAGGCTTTTTCTGTCGATTTAGGAAGGATTTTTTTTTCTGTAGGTGTTATAAATTAAACACAAGTGCTAGAAGTAATCAATAGGAGAACAAATTGCTTTTGCAATATCAATAATTTGCTTTTGCAATACCAGTAACTGAAATTCTGTCCGTTAGCTAAAAGAAGGTATTAGCTTAAGCACTGCATGGAATATATACTGAGCACTGTAGCTCGTGCCAACAAGCTACACAAGTCCTTAGTTTCATGATTCATTGAAGTAGTTCTTCAATTTTTTCAAGAAAGAGGAAAAGTACAGAGAGACAGAGTATGTTGAAAGTACGTGTGTGTGGGGAATGAAATGCAAAAGATTGGACAAAATATGAAATTCACAGTCTGTTCTTGAAATTTTAATGCTGGCAAATGGTCAGTTACCTTATTCCAAATGCAGTTAGTGCAAAAGGTAGTGAGACCAAGCTCTCTAATGAAATACGACTTAACAAGTAGTAGTCATGTTGCTAGTAAGCTTCTGGATGCCATAACAATGCTCAAATCGGAACTTGAGAAGAGCAGGTATGACTGTGTAACCCAGCTGAAATCAGGCACCTTTAGTTTTCTGTAGGGTTCCTTTCACCTTAAGCTATAATGATTTATACAGACAGAATCAACTGCTACTAAATTTGTTCCTTGTAACTGGTTCTTTGTCTCCTTTGTTTCCCTGGCTTCTGTGCATGCACTGTGGACAGTTAGTACCTGTATGTTCAACCTGTGCTTTGCTTCCTCTTACCTCTGTTACTTGTGGAACAACAAGTGATCTTTTTCATTTCTCCATCCGAATAGCTTTAATTATACTGACAGATTATATTAGGCAACCAGGAAGTTGATTGCTAAGTGTGGTGAAAATAATTGCTTATGAGCCCATCAGGCCCATTTAGCATAATAATTATCTTTTCTCTATTTATCAGTGAAGAATTCAGGCGGCCAATATTCTGAGAAGATAGGATTGATTCGATTATGAACGCCACTCAAATACCATATTATGCATTGGTTTTTTCAGAATAATACACTGTTTTGTAATGTCTAAATAAAATAGCCATTGCTTTACTTTCAAGGTTACGGTTCCTGTTTATTACATAGTTATCTATATATAATTTCCTCACAAGGCTGATGCTATTTAGACATACATACCCACCCAGAATCTCCCTTGAACTGAAAGCATGCACAGGTTTATTGCAGACTGAGTAACAAAGAAGGAACCCTTTTGTGACACTGTCTTGGTGGCATTAACTCTGACTGGTATGTGAGAAGAAGCAAACGGCTACTTGATTGTAACAGGAATGATAGCAGTGAGTGTTGTCAAAGTTTAAACAGAAGTGAAGATTTTGTTCTAAAAATGTGCATCCTTTCTATTTTTTATTTTCTAACTTATCTGAGGTAAATTCCAGTTGGTTACACGGTAAATTCAAAATCTTAAATTTATAAATTCTTGAATATATTAGCATTCAGGTAGGAAAGGGCAGGAAATCATGCTCGCAGTAATTTAATATCAAAAAACTCCCACAAAAAACAGCATTCCATAGGAATATCTTTCTACTTTCAGGTATGACTTTTCTGAAACCTTGAACAACTCATAGAAAACAGCAAAGCTGAATTTATGGAGATAACATAGCTGTCTCACTTGCCTCCACCATAAATAGATTGAATTTGTCTCAGCTGCCCTCTCCTTGATTACATTTCATATTTGAAATGATTATTATTCTGAATTATTTCCTGTTAGAAGTATAGTTTTTTCAAATCAATCTGACAGGCATGCACCTTACAGAGATGCTTAGTTGCCTTTTATACTGGAAGGTATTGCTTGAAAAACATGTATTTTCTACATCTAGATTGCTTCATACATAAGGAAACATCCTGACAAGATCATTATTATGCACTAGGAGGTTAGTAAGTGATACCAGATCAGTCTCTTACAGAAAAGAAATCTCTGAACACCAAAAAAAGGTCCTCTTGAGCCTGTAGGATCGACAAGGATTGAAACTAAGTACGAGAGATGCTTCATAAAGAAGGCAAGGATGTTATGTGCTGAGATACTGCATTTTGCCTGGTCACCCTGACTGGGATTGTAACTAAATGCAGTCAGAAGGTTCCAAACGTGAGCGGGTCAGAGTAGTACATGTTCAGCATGGGTAAGATGATGTGTCTCAGGAATGGTGCATGTAGCCTTGATGCAGATGCACAAGGTTCTCATATTGAATTCTAAAGTATGTTCTTCAGATTTCAACCTTGTGCAATACAAATAAAATAAAATAAATCTCAGTAATAGCTTTCCAGGTCTTTCCAGCTTCTCTCTTGCTTAATGTGACTTAAATATCTTATTAAACAGAACATTTCGGTGGGATTAGATGAAACTGACTATCATAAGAAAAGGTTTTGTTTTCTAAGCCTGTTTCCTTCCTGTCAATAAGCATCTTTGCACATTCAGTTTCTCCCTAGAGTTTCTAGCATCCTAGCTGAAATAAATGCCATGAGATTATTTTTGCTTGCTATTATGCTGGTTTTGCAGGCTGGAGAATTTTTTCTCAGCAGGGAAATAATAATTCTCAAAACAATGGATTTTTTTAATGACATCTGAATTTTTATAAGACATCCAGGGCTTCAAGTCAAACTATCCACAGCATGACTTTTCCTCCCTTTCATCACTGAATGCATTGGTAACTGCGTTGGCAATGATCTTCATTTTACTTCTGGGTGCATAATTAGGTACATCCAAGAGCTAGCACAGTCAGTGTGTTGAAATAACCTCTTCTGTACATTACTCAGTACTGAGACATGCTGGTTCCAAGAAATTCTCAAGGTTGTGTTACTTTCACAGATTATGATATAACTTTGGCTATCTCTATGACTCTGAAATATGATATTCAATAATATTTTTTTCTCAAAAGCATTCATTTTAGTGCCAGAATCACTTACTGCACAATAGATATAAAGGGAGGAAGTTGGATTTAGTTTTATTGACTTATCTTGATTTATTTGCATCCTACTCTCCTACTCTCTGTTTTTCAATGCAGTTTTAATCAAGTGTGAAGGTACTAGTGAGGAAATGGGGCTACGTTCACTTTAGTCTTACTTTAGGCAGTTGCTTCTTTGGGATTTCCAGATCTTCAGCAACTTGATTCAAACCAGATTTGACCTACATTGGTGGTTTAGCCCAGGTTGCTGAAAATTCAGCAATCTGGCATGAAGTGGCCACGTCCTAATAACTTGTGCTGCCTGTGCACATTGCCACCATAGAAGATTCAGAAGACTCACAGACATGACATTTTTCAGGCTGGAGGGTTCTGTGTTGTGCTTGCAGTTGTAAAGCTCAGCAAGGATTGAGGTTGTGTTGATACCTGTATCTCACTTACATTCACTCAGTAAGCTATAGTGTATGCTAAATAATGGAAGGAATCAGAAACAAGGTATTATGAACAAGGTATTGTTTTTAGCATGAAATTAAGCCTCCAAAACATTTTCTGGAAGTTCAGGGTTCATGTTAAACACAGCACGGTACATATAGTTAGTGAGATTTCCAAAATGTCTTTAATGTTGCATGGTATGAACTTCTAACTGGTAGAAAGTAGATTTTTACTGTTCTGTACATTGTAAGTCTCCATAAAACCACTAATTTGACTGATGACTCATTTCAGTTCTGTGTTCTTAATTATCTGACACCCCTAAACTCGGTGTTCTGATGTGTGAATACGCTATGAAATCTCTTATGGCTCACCATGCAGGAACATATTCAAAGGGAACCCAGAATTGGTCTATAAAATTTTGTTTAATTTCATGCTACAGTAGACTAGGAAAGTGAATATGGTCAGTTTGGCACAGTAATAGTAATCTTCATATTGAAAAGAACTTTCCAAGCTGTGCTTATTCAATTTCTTGCTCTTATCTGAACATTTTCTTAGCGTCAGAACTCTCAATTCTACTTTTGCCAAACTCGAGTTTCACAGCGGGGAGTAAATGTTATCTTTTTAAACCTGTATTTCTGTCATAATGTTTACCTAGATAGTCCACTTTTCTGTTCCTTATGCTCAGATTATAAGCATAGCAATAGCAGAACAGCAAATCATAGCATTATGAAATGAAAACACACCGAAAATATGATGCTGAATTGAGGGTTACACAGTGTTGTATATACATATTTTAGGAAGCATAATGAACTGTTCAGAAAAGTTCCTCTTTGCCTTTCCTGACTTTATCCAAGACAGATATTTTTCCCAAACTGTATCTGTATTGATGCAGTATTTGGATGCGTTAATCTCTCTGTGGCTGCTTAGAATGATTTTTAAAAAAATTTTTTTTTTTGTATGCCCATTGTTTTACAGTGGTGATGTCTACAGAAGATCTGATAAGATATTCTTGGGATTGTGGTCATCTCAAGTTAAACAATTTGATGACTTTTTTCCTAAACAAAACACAAACGTTGCATATAGCCTTCTCCAAAAGCCTCTCTGGGGAAGCTCTTACAGTTTTTAAGATCTTACATCTGAGCAGTATTGCATCTTGTCAAAGAGATCTGCTGTGCATTATAACATTTCAAATCTTAGATGCTATGTCAGTGTAGTCCCTATAGTATCACCAACGCAGTATTCATCTTTAATAATTATAAATCCCTTTGCATTAGCTTAGGCTTTTCAAACTTAAAAGTGAAGAATCCTTATTACATTTTATTCAGAGATAGTCAACAATCTTCAAATCCAACTAAATTAGTACTGACATTACTCTAAATGAGTTATGCCATCTGAATAGTTGAAAATATTCTGTAGAGTTATGTGGCTTTAGTCTGTCTGGAAAGGTAAACATTTACATTCAATAATCCTTCAAAATGCTTTTGAAGCACTGCCACTTCAATCTTGTACAAAGATCGCCATGGGATGCCACTGATCATCCACGGACAATGAGATTAACAGTTTGCTGCTATTTCTGATGTTCTGCTGCTCTGCACTGACTCTTCAAATAGCCTTATGTGGACAGTGAGAAAATGATGAAAACAGATCTATGACTCAAAATCAAAATTGTCAAATGAACAGTTTCTGCATACTGTTTCTTTCTCTAGAAAGGAATGAAAGAATATATGACTATTTCAGGATGCATCTGATTGAAAGTTATCATGAATTTTCTTGTTTTGTGCTTATCTTTCACCTAAAAGGACATTCAATGGAACAAAAGCTGTGTTTTGGACCTGGAAACCAAATGAAAAACTCGTTAGAATTAATGGAAACATACCTCGTTGTGTAGTGCTATAATCACATAGGCAGTTTGTGTACATTTTTTTACAACACACAGCAAATTTTCTGTCTATGCTCATGAGAAGGAGCATTTAAATTGTGTGTGGAACACTTCAATTTGTGCAACAAAGTGCCCACATTCTAGTAGAGCATTAGAGGGACGATCTCTTCTGTTCAAAGGCTGTAAATAAAACATTCTTTTTCAGTCTCTGTGTGCTGAATCTTTGCAATAAAGATTGCTGCAGCAGTGATAGGAAGGTTCACTGAGACAGTGAGAAACTGGAGAAGAAAACCTACGAATGTTTTCATACAGAAACCTGAAAGCAAAAACATATTTTAAAAGTCAGTGTCAGCTTTTCTGATTATTGCATAATGGGAACAATGTTTTCTTTACAAGCTCACTGGTGCCAACATTAAACAATGCATACAGCAGCTTCACGTCCATATTTAATTATCTGTAAAGTATAGCTTAATACAAATCTGATAATAATTCTATAACCACTTAGGAGAAGTACTCTCTCAATTGAGGTTGCACAGATTTCTGTATTAGTTCATGTCACTGTTACCATCAGCCAAAACCACATGGAGCTTCAAAGTCTTTTCCTAATCTAAATTTGTTAGAAGAAATTAATAATTATTCAAAAAAAAAAAAAAGGGGGGGAAGGTGGGGGAGTGGGAAATGCTGCGTTCAAGTATTTCTGAGGTTATAGGAAATAAAAAATACAAAGGACGATATCATTTACTAATTTATTGCTAAAACATAACCAAATTTTTACCTATAAAACCAAATTTTTACCTATAAAATAGTTTTACCCTAGCTAAAGCATACGCAGATTTTCTTATGCTACATAAAAGCTACATAGAAGCTTCATCCCAAAATTATGAATCTTGTACGGCAATGCACAGTTACTTGCCTTTTCCCAGTATCTCACACAGGCTTCCAGAAATAGCTTGCTTATCTCAATTTTCTTTATTAAACCAGGAATAGGAACAGCTGGATAATATGAATCATCTCACACCAGTGCAGGCAATAACTTTACTCCAGGGGTATGTAGTTGAGGAGAACTGGGCCTTAGTCTTTTTGCAGATATAATTTTTCCTTGCCTACTACTTCCCTCTTCTTGCTGGTGTAAGAAAGTGAAACGAGGTAGTAAGTATACCATGATTTTGTAGGGAAAATAAACTCCACAATGAAGAAAAAGCAGTCAGAATATCAGAACAGAAAACGTTCTTGTGCTCTTTTCCAACACACTGCTGGAATAGCCAGCAGCCTTCGTCATTTTGACAAATCAGCACATTCTCCAGTTATCAGTGAAAAGAGGCAGGTCTGCTACGGTGTGGTTAGTTATTCAGCTCAGCCTCATTTTGCAAGAAAACTGAAAATCAGAACTAGTTAATCTAACTAAAGCATTCTCAGGCTGGTTGCTGAACCAACATTTCCTGCTGTTATCTTTACAATCAGATTTGGCTTATGGTTTAAGATGTGAGTCCATATCTCACTGTTTTATAAAGCAGTTATATTACAATCAGACTATGCCACTGGACATAACGCTTTCCATAAATTCCAGTTTTACTTAAGATTAATGATTGACTCCATATCTATGCACGTGCAAATTAGAAACCCATACATCTGGTGTTACTGATGTGAAATATGCATGTCATCAGTTCTTAGAATTTCAGTTACACAAATTTGCTTTCCAGGCCTTATTTAATGGAAGCTGATATTCCCTTTCAAGGGGCCTATAATCTGTTCTTCTCTCAAGGGCTTTTAGCAAGTCCTTTTATTCATGAATAATGTTTCTGATATCTAAAGTGTCACTCCTTTCTTCCTTTCACTGGGTTGACCAGAAGAAATGACTCTTTCAAGGCTTTCTGTGCACACTGTAATGTTAAAACGTTAAAAGATTTTTAATCTTGAACAATGAGATGATCTCAGGACACAGTTCCATCAGCAAGGCCAATTTACAACCTTGAATGCTTGAAATTTCACAGTAAGAAGCAAAATGCAGTGCTTAAAATCATATGTTGTAAAAAGTGCACACAAACCAGCAGGTTCTGTTTTCAGGAATGTCAGGAACAATAGAAGATACGTCAAATTTGAGCAGACAGCCGTGGGTGATTATCTCAGAATTCATATAGTTCTACTTCCTTTCCACTATGGGAAAATGTCAGCGAGGCTTATGCATGACCTGACCTCTCCTCTTCTACTTAGAACCTTCTCATCCTCTCAGCCAGCATCTCCCAAAGTCATGCAATAGTCACACTTACCCTTAGGCAAATGCCCTGGAGCTCTGTCCCAAACTCATGGGCATGCTCCCTATACTTGCACCTTCAAGTGTCAATATACAGGCAACAGTTTAGACTACCCAGACTTCCAAAAGCATCCTACAGGGTCTATGTCCACTACTGAAAGTGCTTTTTGTTATTTGAGGAAAAACGAGAAAAACTTTTTTTGGGCAATGAAAACACTATTCTCTCTCATTTTATATCACCACATCCTGCTAATACCTACACCCATCTACTGAATAGTTGTGGCTGATGGGAAGTAGAACATACTCAGAGAAAGGTCACAAATTCCGAGAAGTAATGGATAAAAATTTTCCATCAAAGGAATGTTAGCTGTAAATCATACTGCAAGAAAAGCTTGTAGACAAAACAAACAACAAAAACCACAACACCTTCCTATTATGAAACTGCAAATCTCCCAAAAGAGCTGAGAAAAGGGATGGAGTTGAGTATGTGACCTTGTTTCATGACATCGATACTTCTGATGGCAAAGAGATCAAGAAGTTGTTTATATTCTTTGAGAGTTCAGAATGTAACATTCTAGAAGTAATTATTGTTCTTGATTTGCTCCATTTTGTGTGATGGAGTAACAAGAGGAATACTGGATTCAGGAAGAAAGCAGGTAGTTTTCCTGAAATACATTAAAAAAACCCTTATATAGATATTGGAGAGTCTAAACATACACTCACCTGCATGAGTGGAAAGGACTATTATTTATGCTTAGAAAGTATGAGTGTTCTGTTGAAAATAAATCAACCATTACAACTACCAAATCCTTCCAGAGAGTGTAAAATACTTAGCAAGATTTGGAGCTTCTGCTCAGGCAGTTCATTACAGATTATTAAGACAACTTCATAATGGTCTGCAAGCAGACTAGGAATTGCAATTGGTCACTGCCAAGCTTGCTTGCCAAAATTCTCTTTCCACATGTGAGCACCTCTCTTATAAGTAAAGGCTGAGTGACCTGGGTCTGTTCAGCCTTGAGAAAAGAGGAATCAGAGGGGATTTCATCAATGTCTAAGGCAAAGGGATGAAGCCAGACTCTTTTCAGTGGTGCATGGCAATAGGACAAGAGGAAATGGCTGCAAACTGAAGCATAGGAAGCTCTGCACAAATGTGCATAAGAAATTCACAATCAGGGAGATGGAGCACTGGGACAGGCTGCCCAGAGAGGTTGTGGAGTCTCCTTATCTAGAGCCATTCAAGACCCAGCTGGTTACCTACCTATGCAACTGGTCTAGTGAGCCTGCTTTGGCAGGGGGGTTGGTCTAGATGATCTCTAGATGTCCCTTCCAGCCCCTACAATTCTGTGATTCCATGATTCTTTGTAAGTTGGCCTTTTATTTTCACATGAATGTCAGAGAATATGTTTCTGAAGTATACATTTTGATTTGTTAAACACCAAGATGAACTATAGTTGTTAAAACCTCTCAGCCATTTTTTATCTCTCTCAAACTGAAGCATCCAGGAAACACAGTATTTGAAAAATATGGAAAGTACATTAATATATAAATACTGCCTTTCTTCAAAAGGGCATCAGCTGGTGTAAATTTATCCAGATTATATGTTAACTAAATGGAAATCAGAAAATGAAACACTTCGTGAAAAAATTTTAATTCAGAACAAGTAACTGGAATTGGTGAACTTGTGTTCTGAAAATACTTAAGATAGGACTGTACCATATGGAATTATCAAAAATTTTTATAAAATTTACTGATATTGCTGGAATCTATATGTTATTTATTTTGCATTCATGATTAACATCAGAATATACTTTGCACAGAAATGAAAATTTTGCCTGACAAAAAAAACCCCTAGCTTTTTCTTACACTTGCAGCTTAAAATTGAGAAGAATAGTCTAAGAATATCTAGCAGATTAATCACTGCATTACTTAAATAAACTCTTTTCAATATGATAAGTGCTTTGTTAATACTGTTCCTTTATTCAGTATTGGTCAGTTTCAAGAAGGACATCAGAACCCTCCCCTCCCACCCAACATGGTTATTGATCTTAAATAAAAAATTAATTTTAATATATGATATAGGAACAATGATAAAGAAGGAATTGAGTGCAGAAAGGATTGACAGCGAGGGACAATAAATACTAAATCAAATGAGGAACGTGCTGTTTATTTGCTTTAGTAATTGTCCTTCAAGCATCTTTGCAGTTTATTTTCTTATTTTGCGCTATGAATGTTAGTAGAAGTAAATGCAATAGATTCTAAAAAGGCAAAAAAGAGGTAAGAAATAATACAGTTGCAAAAATATATGCTTTTTTTAAACTTGAAATATACTCAATCTTCTGTCTAGCCTTTTTTTTCTTTTTTTAATTTTGCAATTACTATGGGTATGTGGACCACAAAAAACAACTCCACTTGTTTACTGTCCTCCTCTCAGTCCACACTAACACAGATCACCTCTGCTTTTGTTTGTTACCCTTTCCCAAATAGCTGAATATGTTCACAGAACTTGTCCATAAAGTAGGGCTTCATAGGCCAATGTCACATACATCACAGGGTCACAGTCTAATAACTAATGCTCCTAGATTGCCTTCTCATTCACAGTTTTGCTTCTCTTTTACCAGCAGCCACATTACCCCTTGCTACCAAAACTGGTATTTTTTTAGTGCTTGATGTCAAGGAAACCTCTATGGAAATAATTGTCCTTTCACTGTTATTTCATTTTTTTCCCATCTTTTTAACCACGTTTGTCACCTAGTCTGATCTGTGCATTGTCATTAATTTCTCTTACTTCCAGTGAATTTCATCTGTCACTATCTACTCTTTATTTCCCATGAGCTCATCTGAAACAGAAACTCTCTCCTCTACTCTGGCACTGAACACATGGGATGGTTACCTAAGAAGCCTAAAAAGCAGGGGCACTCAGAGGTCTTACCTTTGTGATGTATATGCATGTGGCCCTTTTGTGTATGCATGATTTCACCTCTATGAAAATAAGGAGCTAAATAATTTCCAGTAGACAGATGTTCCAAGATGAACAGAAAACAAATGAGCATCTCTGTATTGTATTTCCTTTGAATATGTTGATTGACTCGAGGAAGAAAATCTGGTTAAGGAAATTAAAGGCATCTTCTAAAAGAGAGGGCCTTGATTTTTTAAAGTTCAACAGTGTCACTTTCTGGCTGTAGGATTACACCTTTCTCATCAATGGGATTAAGCTCTATTTATCAAGGATTTTGTCACATGTGAGGAATCAGATGCCATATCTTGTAATATTTTGTTGCATTTTGTTTCTCTGCTCAGAATTTTGGTCAGTGGTCTGCTATTAAAGCACTTTCTTTCTCACTTCTTTCTCTTCTTGCCCTCAAAGAAAACAGGATAAAAGAAAAAAAAAAAGTGGCCTAGTTTCTCATATCCAGCAAAATCTGATCTTGAAACAGTACACATTGAACACTTTGAGTAGTAATGCACATATTGTTTCTGAGTAGAGAAGAAGGAACTTCTAGTGAAGTGATTCTTCTTTTTCTACACTGTTTCAGAGCTGTTTCTGATGGAAGTATAATAAACTGATATGAAGGATTTCATACATAAAATAAGGAAGACAAAATACTAGAATATCTATATTTACAATAACTATTTGATAGAATGAACTCTGAAGAAAAAAGAGATGTCCCAAAAGTATGAACAACCTCTTGGCTATGGAAACTTATTCCACGCTGATGGTGAATGAAGACAGATCTGTACAACTGTAACCTTTGCTACATACAAACTTCTTATTTTTTTAGCTTAGTTTATACATCAACTAATACTTATGTAGTGTTTTTCTGATTCCATCTTGAACAGCAAAAGCAAAATACGTCTTAAGGAAATTCTGCACAGAAATAATACAAAATTACCTATACAGTACACATACAATATATGTGACTTTAGGCAATGTCATGACAGTTGTGAATATATTAATAAGCTGATCTGAGTGTGTGCAATACACCAGAGCATCACTTCTGTATCTGTACGTAAGCGGATCAGGCAAAGAATTCCTATGCAGTAGCCATTGCTTCAGGATTTCTGATTGTTAGCAAGTCTCAAAGAATCGGCCACTCCAGAGCTACAACTCTGAGAATGAACACAAACCCATCTGTATTCATTGAGAGCAAAGACTCATTTAGCTGAATAACCTTTCTGCTGGTTATGGGTCTGGAATGGGTGACGCTGACTGTCTAAAGGAAAATATAATTAATTAACAAAGCTGGCAGTAATCTGTAGCTCAGGAAATTTTTGAGACAGTGATGTGGCTTTTCCAATAAACAAAAACTTCTGACATCCCCCCAAAAACATGGAAAGGAGCTCCATAGCTAAAGAACCATCTTTCTCTCTCTTTTCTTTTTCATTTTGACTTGTCTCATGCAGGCTTAAGTGTTTTAATGCCTCTTGTCACTGTAAAGTGTTGTCTCTTATTCATATTATTCATAAACCTCTCTGACAGTACATTTTGGTAATCCTTTTGCAGACTGAAAAAAACCTGTCCTTTTAGTACAGAATCTTCTTTACACTTCTTCCAGTTCTACTATATTCTCTCTGAGATGAGGGATTGCATAGGGTATTCAAGATGCAGGAGCAGAGTGGATTTATTCTGCAACGTTCTGGTTTGTTATCTGTTCATTTTACTTTTTTTCTCTTTCTCAGTCATTTTCTCCTTCTCTATGACTTTCCTTCTTCCCCCCTCCCCCCCCCCTTTTTTTTTTTTGGATTCTTATTGAATGCTCAGCTAGTGTCTTAATAAATTTATCATAAGCCTAAAATCTCATTCCAGATTTATAGTAAACAGCTCCAAGCCCATTATAGAATATGTAAAATTAGTAAAATAAGAAAACTGTTTTTTCTTATACATATGATTTTACAATATTTGATTTTGAATTTTTCACAGAATCACAGAATCACCAAGGTTGGAAAAGACCTTCAAGATCATCCAGTCCAACCATCCACCTATCACCAACAGTACTCACTAAACCATGTCCCTCAACACAAAAACCAGTATACATTTCCTGCCATTTTATCTGCAATTCTTCATGGTTTCCCAAGAAATTTTAGAAAGCCCCTGGCAGCTACTGAGGATGAAAGCTCATCATAAAGGTAGTTCAATTATATAGATTTGTTTCTGGAAAGAAATGGAGAAATGCAACTCACTGTTGTAAATTTCACGGGGAAACAAACTACATGACCCCTTAGTTAAGGGCAGCAAAAATGCTCAAAATCATGATACATATGCAGACTTCCCTCTAGCCACTTTAAATGAATGATATTGGATATTATTTCATCTGCTAGAATTAATATCCTGTGTAACATGCTTAGCCTGATTTTTCTTTCTGCTTTCTTTAGATTGCTGTGGTACATTGAGTACAAATCGTGTATCTAATGTGAAATGTGCTTGCTTGTTCTCTCACTCAATTATCTCTGAAAAATCATTGCTCTGAACTGTGTTTGTTTCCAGTGTGTTTTACTGGTGGGAAGATGACTTTGTCTACAAGATTTTCTATTTTATCTAAAGGCATTGAGCTCAGAGGCATTGTAATTTCTCTCTGGAACCAATTCCGTGTTTCTTCAGGTTGCTTTTTACATACACAAGCCTTACTGGGGAGCTTGACTATTCACTTGTTGCTCTCATATTGGAGAGAATGTGGTGTAGACCTTACCTCCTAATGAGGAATCAGCGATGAGATTTGAGCACTAAGGCAATGTGTGCTTTCAGTAGTTACTTCTGGTAGGCAAAAGGGCTTCTGTTTTCTGAGATATTTTCTTTTTGTAAGGTTTTTTTTTTTTTTTTTTTTTTTGGTTTTTTTTTTTTCCAAACACAAAGAATTACAATAATAGAGCAAAAGGTCAAAAGTATACTGGTTCTCAGTCGTCCCAGTGGTTAATTCTGAATGCAAAGGAAAGATAAAGGAAAGATAATCATACTCCTGCCAAATAGGTGGAGGAATCAGTACATTTTGTGAAAGGAACTCCCTGAGTACCAAAAGGAAAGTAAAGGACAAATAAGTATGCATAAAATTCATAAATACATAATGGTTTCTCAAAAGTATCCAACAATGAGTCTAAATTTGCAACTTTCTCACCTGCTGATTTCCTGAACCTTTTTGTTATCTTAGGTTAGATTGCTTTCTTCAAGAACTTCAAAGATGTGTCTTTTGTGGTTTTCCATACAAAACAGTTTTTGTCTCAAAGGAAGGTTTTAGAATTTTTCATAGTCCTTTTGTTATTCTGCTTCTTAACAATGGTCTTCGGGGGAAAAAAAAATAAATAAACAGGTTAGTTCATCATGATGGGGAGGAGGCAGGATTTTCAGTGTTAGAAGCTTGGATATTGTTCCTTAACTCTTAAATACCTTGTGTCTTTGTGGAAGATTATTAGCTATATAACTCTCCTAATTTTAGCCGAGATAGAGTTAATTTTCCTCCTAGTAGATGGTATGCCATTGGATTTACGATGAGGATAATATTGATAACACAGTGATTGTTTGGTTGTTGCTGAGCAGTGATTACACCAAGTCAAGGACTTTTCACATTACCCTGCCAGTGAGGAGCTGGGGATACACAAGGATTGAGAGGGGACAAGACCAGGATGACTGACCTAGACTGGCAAAGGGATGCCCCATACCATATGGTGTCATGCTCAGCAATAAAAGTGGGAGGAGGTGGGCAGTGGGCGGCTGCTGCTGCTGCTTGGAGACTGGCTGGGCATCATTTGGCTGGTAGCGAAAACTGTGTTGTGCAGCACTAGTTAAATTTATTCTTCTTCTTGTGTTTTTTCCTCTCCTCTCCTCTCCTCTCCTCTCCTCTCCTCTCCTCTCCTCTCCTCTCCTCTCCTCTCCTCTCCTCTCCTCTCCTCTCCTCTCCTCTCCTCTCCTCTCCTCTCCTCTCCTCTCCTCTCCTCTCCTCTCCTCTCCTCTCCTCTCCTCTCCTCTCCTCTCCTCTCCTCTCCTCTCCTCTCCTTTTTTCTTTCTTTTTTCCCCTCCTTATTAAACTGCCCTGAAATCCAGTGCAAGATTGGCACTGGCAACAAATGTCGGTCATGTTTTTGCTTCCTTCCTACCTGCTCTTTTCATATCCTGAAGCCTCTTTGTGCGGGTGCTATTATTTGACAGTGAAATATTTGGTCTGGGACCAATCTGCCAAAAAAAAATAACCTGTGTGTGTTAAATTTCAGTGGATCACTTCCCTGCCCTCAGTCATTCGTGTCTGTATGAACAGTAGTGTTGGCACAAGGAACAGGACAGCAAATCCAAACTGGGGGAAGGGCAAAGCCATCTATTTTGTCAGCAGTGCCAGTTTATGCTGCATTAAAATTCTGAAGCTATAGTGTAAGAAATACAAACTGAGATGTACAGAAATCTACAGCAAACCATCCGCATACAGAAAGATCTTTTAAGATTCAATTATTACATAAGTGGATTAAAAACTGCATTCTTTAATTTATTCACAAATTTCATGCCTAATGTCTGTCACATATTGATGCTTTAATGAACGCCTGTCTACCAAAAACATTATTGCAAGTACTGAAAGAATACTTGGCTGTGCAGCCAAAATGAAATGGATTGGTAGAGAACATTTGTCAGGACAGAAAAAAAAGGCCTTCCACATTCCAGAGACAGTCAGTTAAAATGTTATTAAAGCTACAAAAGCTTCACGCAAAAGTCTGTGGGACACATGCCATAAAAACATACACAAGAACATACAGACGTCAGACAAACAAGCAACTTTTCTTGCTCTTAGTTTTTTATCTTGAGGTCATTATATGGAAGCCACAATCAATTTTACAAAGCATATTATTCCCTCCAAATATGATTCCCCCCATGTCCAATATGCAGATTTCAGCTATGCAGATATTTGAAATTTCTGATCTATTTATGCATACTAGAATCAGTGACATTTATGGATGCAGCTTGCATGCAGTTGGTTTGGTAACTAACCAAATTATGCTTAATTGTTATAAATTCAAATATTGAAATAAAATCATAACAGCTAGAAAAAGAATGTAATCAATTATTAAAAGTTGACAAATGAATTGCACAAAATCTTAAGCGAATAACTGGAGGTGATGCAGTCAGCCCCATTAGTGAATGGATTTGAATTGCTATTGATGAAATTGACTTGGACAGCTCAATTATCAGAAAATTACTGGTTATATTTGGAAGAACAAAGTAAAAGAAGAACATAGGACTATAAGATGAAGTTGTGTATTTTTCCATATTTAAAAATACATTATTTGGGAAAAATATGATATTCTTAGAAATCATTGCCTCTTTTCATCTTGTTATAGCTTTACATAAAAGTAAAGAGTTTGTGTTCAATCTGTACAGTAATTTGAAACTCTGAGGTGAGTAAATCATTCTATACTGTAACTACTTTAATCTTCCTTCAGAACAAAATATCTCAGCTGTGCAAGCTACAGTATTGATTCACCTGAATGCAACTAGCAACAGTGATAAAGAAAGTTCTGTTAATCTGATTTCTTCTCCTTCCACTGTTCCTGATCAGGAATACCTCAGCCTCCCTTGCAGTAGGTTAACTCATGGATGAAAAAAATGCTGAGATTTGAGCAGTATTTTCAAAATTGTTGCAAATCTAAGGTTGCATTTCCCCTTAAAAATTGACTATATATAAGAAACAACCTGAATATATAATGGCAAACAGGCTCTACAGTCATTGCTACCAGAAATGATGAACATCCTGTCTTCTGTAAGAGCAGCCAATCATTCTCGGACAGAACCTTCCCTGCAAGTTGACATGTATTATATGGTTGTATTACCAAGGACGTCCAGTACAAGAGAAACTAGAAGCTGTCATTCCTTTCTGACCTTGTTTTGTAAGAGATATAGTAGGTTAGTCTTTCTGTTGTCAGCTCTGCAAAGGATGGAGTCCACATGCAGCTTAAGACTATTTCTTGTAACAGCAAAAAAATAGTTTTCTGAGGGTTTTTTTTTTTTTTTTTTTTTTTTTTTTTTGAGTCTGCAAACAGAATTCCAAGGAAGTTTCAAAGCAATCTGTTGAGTTCCCTGGAGTAATTACTCCCAGATGTCAGTGTGACAATTCAGATGTCAGCTCTCAAAATTGCTGGTCATTTTACAAGGCATTCAGCTCATGTAGGTACTATTTTTGTAGGAAAGAATGAAAGCAATTTCAGGGACTATAAGAACAATTTTCTTTCCTTTATCAATTTAAAAAGGTAAGCATTATAAGGAGTTATGTGAAGTACCATCCTTTTGCTCTGGACCACTTGGGGATAATCTAAGGAGCAACTTGAAGCAAATACACATATGGATGTGATTTCTTGATATGGTGGCAAAAAGCCCTACTGTAGCTGAGTTTTATGAGTATCAAATGCTTTTTCCAGTACCATTATTTCTGTACTCATCAAATTCATACATTCTCCATCTCTCTTTTCTCCCTATATCTGCAGAGGGACTGACCTCTAAGCTGGAGAGCCACAAGCTGTATGTACTCACATCCTTTGAAGGAACAGTACATTCTGCTCTGACCAGTCCTAATGAAAAGGCCAAAGTCTTTTTTTAAACATTTGCCTATATGAAAGCATGTTTAGTGACGCGATTCCGTTCTTCAGTGCAAGTTTTGTACTTGAATCAATGCTAACAGAATTTCAGACATCTCTTGACCCAAAACAGTGATGAGTAATCAGAAGAAGAAATGATCGTCTGAAGGGTTTCCTCTGACCCACCCCCAGGGTATTTGGTAAGAAGGAAACAAAATTATATTTTATATTTTAATCCACTCCTACACCATCTCTGAATGTGTAGACAGAATTCCCAGGCCTCATGTTTTTCAGAGATTGTATTCAGAGCAGTGAGAAGCAATCTGTCACTATGAACTGACTGCAGCTTCAGTTAATAAAGCTACAGTTGGGTGAGAGGTAAACTGGGAGGTAATAAGAAAAGGAAGAGTATATGGAAGATGAAACCATCAGGACTGTTATAACTCACTTGCAGATTCTGTTCTGATACAGTTTTGAAACAATATTTCCAAGGTGTTCTTTTTCTTGCTTCATATTTTGTTAGAAAAGTCTAATTCTTAATTGACACAAGAATCTCAAGGAAGATCTAAGTAGCTGATTATAGTGATGAAACACTGAATTTAACTTTGCACAAAATGCTGCCAGATGACCTAAATAAATTGACCTAAAAATTAGGAAAAAATATTTTCAGAAATGTTTTTTAAATTTACAGTGCTCCCTCTATTAATTGAAGTACAGTGTTCATATACTGCATTTAATCTCTGTGCACAACTGACTAGAATAAGAAAGCCATAAAACACATAAATGATAAATGTCACAAAAGTATTGGGTTTCACATTTCAGATGTATTAGGAAACACAGTTACTTAATCATGTTTTTTTTTTTTTTTTTTTTTTTAATTTATTTATTTTTCACGGAAGATATAAAAAACAGTATACTGAAATCTCCAAGCAATTTTCAACCTTCAAGTCCAGGAGAAATGTTGGGATTAAGCTATGTTTTTTAACTGATTCCTCAACTGCAACCAAGAAAATTTAGTAACACGTAATAATAATTTGAGTGGTGTCATTTTAGCTTTAAAAGTCTGATGGAGACAATTATACACACCTGTCTTAGCAGCAGGAATCTATCAAACAAATCTAGAAAACAACACCTCCAGAGAGCTTCATCAAAGAAACTGCAGGCAGAAAACAGGTCTACAGTCATGTTTAGCCCTGCCTTGACAGCTGATGTTGAATTCCACTCCTAGCAGTAATATTTCTTAACTGTCTAAATCTAGAAAATTAGTTTTACTGTTACTGCGATTCAAGCGTTCATCTACGAGATTGTTCTTTTCACAGAAGATTTTCATGCTTGTGTTGCTACATCAAAGATTACTAAAAATATTCTGGTTGAAAGGATGATGATGTTTACCATACATCATGTTCACTACCCTCATTCTAACATAAATGCTATCTGAGATGATAGAGGCTAAGCTGTAGTGTTTAGATGAAATGAAGTATCTTCTTGTTGGAAAAATGCTGCGAGTTCTGCATGAATATGGAGGAAACTGTCAAAACACAATCTAGTTGCCAGTGTACAACTACAAAACACTTAACTAAAACACTTTAAAAAGCAGGAAAGACAAATTGTCACAGTTGAATGATTTTACTTACATAAGGACAAGTAGAAATACAACTTTGAATATGCTTTTGCATTGATAAGAAGTTTATATTCAGCAGATAAAATTAATTTTCATTACCTCATTACTCAACTACATCTGTCCCATATTAACACCAATTATTAAACCTTTTGCTAGGAAATGATTTGATGTATATAAAACTTTGTCTGCTTTGGGAAATAACTCCCTCCCAGCCACACTGAACTTCCTCACAGAAATGCACAAATCCTCCACAAAAGTCAACTTCAAGTAACTCTCCAGTCTCAGTTCTGAAAAGCGAAGAAAACAAATTTTAAACCCTCTCAAAATAATAATAATCTTCCCTTCCTTTATTTTAAAATTAAATTACTACAGGACTGACTTTTGTGGCATTGGGTTTTAGTAGGTTTCTGCCTCTGCTTTTATATATACATACTCACTTTATCAGGGATGAGAACATATTTGCCACTGAGATCCAATATAAAACAATTTTATGAATGCACAATATTTAATTCTTGTGCATCATCCTTGTATGATTTTCCATAGATCCTTTTTATTATAGAGCATACAGTACAGGGCAGTGATATTTAGATCATATGCTTTACATACTTCAGGACCTCAATGTAGTCGCTGGAAAAGATTTCTGTAGCAGAAATGCTAAGTCATGGCCTGAAACAGTGACAGAGCACCTGGTGGGAAGGCAGGGCCAACCCAGGGGAGCTCAGGTGCATGCAATGCATCTGAGTGACTGGAAAGGCTGGAGCCAGAATCCACTTCTTTCCAAATCTTATTTAAGGTGGCAGGGGAGGCATGGGTATCTTGCTGGAGACTTCTGCTTTCTAGAGGCCTTCCACAGGTTAGCAGTTCTTTTCCTGTATTTCTGTGTTCGTGGCTGCTGCATTTGGTTTTCTTCTTATTTGCTGCAACTGAAGGCTTTGTCACCCTGCTACTATTGCAGTACTTTCCATCACATTATAGGATTGCAATTCCTAACCAAGGTATTCTGAGTAATTGTGCAATGAGAAAGTTTACTTCTGCCCACTGTTTATACATTTCTTTATACAGGCTCCTTGCTTAACACAGTACAAAAAAATACTAGGTGCTTGTGATGTTAATCTTCTTGTGGAAACTGTTCTTAAAATGTCTATCCTGCTTAGCCTATGTATTATTTTATGTAGCCATAAATAAAAACACACTCATGTATAGATGCTTAATTTTCCAATTAAACTCACATGGCATCTGCTCTTACACACCGTGAATAAAGAATGGAACAATCAGAAAAAGAGATCTATTTTCTGGCAGATGCTCATTTCAGCCTGCCTGGTGTATTTGTGAAGCACGCTTCTGACTCTTTATTAAACATTGCCCAGACAGTCTGGAGGAGAAGCAAGCGTTTGAGTGCACTCTATGTGGAGATCTAGGGGAAGTTTATTACATGGAATTTCTGAATTGGGAAATGTATTGCTCCCTCCTCTGCCTCTCACCATACATTCAAATCCTGGTGGTTGTGGTTTTTTTTGTGCTCTCACCATGTAATATCTTAAGCTTTTACTTATGATCTTCCTCTTTAGAATTATTTTGCACTTTGCCATTCAATCATTCACTGGGAGTGAAAACACCGTTAGCTCTGTTCGGAAGCCAGACTACAGCAGTTTTTTCAGGCTTTTTTTATTTTATTTTTTTATTTTTTTATTTTTTTGCCATGGATGCTCAACATAAGGCATATGTTTTGTCTCCTGAGTCACTGTCACGGGGGAGAACTCTCAGTAGCTCTCCCTTAAGCTTGGTGAGAGCAGGAGGAATTTCTCCTTTCCTACAGGAAAGCTGCTTGTTTTCCCGATCATTGCATGTCAAAAAGTGACCCCTGTTGTGGGATGCCCTGGCAAGTTGTGTGAGGCATCTGACAGACACCAGAACACTTGCAGGGCTCAGAACAGTGGCTTTTATGGCAAACCTAGAACAGAAGCCTTCATGTGGTGGTGAATGTTTTGATGACATTAAGCATGCGGATTGGTGTTGTGGAGGTAGATATAATTACAGGGTTGCTATAATAGAGCTGGGTGTTATAATATTTTGAGATTATTAACTTTTAGTAGTTTTTTTTTTGATTTTTTTTTTATTTTTAATCACATGCGTGCTTTCTGTACAGTCAGCACCGTGACATCTTACAGCCCACTGTGTCCACAGAGAGCTCCCATGCAGAGGAACTCCAAAAATGTCTTTTGGAGAAGCCTCACGCAGGCAAACACCTTATCTCCTTCAATTTAACCCCGCACTGAAGTAAAATTAACCTAAAACTCCGCACCTTCACTACCACCCCTAAACTCAAAGGGAAGCGAAGGCACGCACGTTTCCCGCGCATGCGCCCTGCCCCTCACCGGCCGGAAGCCACGCGGGGTGCGGTAATGGCGGAGCAGCAGGAGGTGGTGGTGCGGCTGCAGACCCTGACGGTGGAGCCCGGCTCTGCCGGCGAGGCGCCGTCCGCTGAGGGGGAGCCGTCCGCTGAGGGAGCGCGCCCTTGCACTCCGCCGGCCCCGGAGGCTCGCAGCGAGCCGCACGCCGCCGCCTCGGACTCGGAGAGGTGGGTTTAAACCGAGCACTGCTTTTCTATGGTCTCGTCTAGCAGCTTTGTTAGGATCGAGGAAGATGTCTTCTGTATACAGATGCGTTTAAGAAAGCTGTGTGCTGCCCAAAGCTAGTTGCACGAAGTATAATCTAGCAGTATTTTAATATAGGAGCCTGTATGTTAACTCCATTTTTTTTTCTTCTGTTCAGTGATACGGATTCGGATAGTTCAACTACGTCGTCCTCTTCGTGCTCTCCTTCGGCAGTGTCTGATGATGATGATCATCCAAACGAGAAGGATAACAGAGCGTGCTGCGTTAGAACAAAAGATGAGTTGCCCCTTGATGTAAGTAAACAGCGGTGTCTTTTTAAACACTTCCCTAGTAACTCAACTTCAAGCAATTTATATACTTATTTATATTTTATTAATTAAATGTGCACTTTTGCACTAGTTCAGACACATAATATGGTTAACAGTTCAATCTCTTGCTCTATTTCGGTGGTGAGTGTGTGGCTTTATACTGAATAATGACTTGATATTTTCAGGAACTGCCTCCTGTTGAAGATTTAACCGTAATTCTGCCTGATAATGTTGAACTGAAGCCTTTTGGGACAGTTTCCAGTATCATTGAGCAGCTAGGTAGGCAAGATATGTTGAACTAAATGTTTTTTTTTAATAATTAAAATATTTCTTGTATATCTTTACTCTTACCCCAAAGTTTCAGTACAGCTGCGTTCTGTTTCACAGTGCTGCTAAATCTTTCTGTTGATTCTGTGTCCTTACTCAGGAAAGGGGCAGCAGATTATTGAATGAGAACAGATCTAAAGACAGGATACCAAATGGCATTTGTGTTGAATACTTCTTTAGTTGCTTGGCCTTTATGTGGTGGGTGAAATAAGATTTGCAGAAGTGGATATTGTTTAAACTTCTATACTGTATTTGTCTTAAACTTATTTGCAGTGCTCTGTGCTGCTTGAATTGCTGTTAAAGCAGTTTGCATATGAAGTGAGTTTAGAAACAGTGCACTTATATTGAGTAGGAAACAAACTGAAGTAAATAACATTTGTTGTTAAAATTCCTTTTATCATAAAAGACTCTAGGTAATACAAGCAATTCCTTGACAACAATTTTCTGCTGCGTTGGTTTAGGATTAATCTCATTCATGTACTAGAAGCTGGCTGAAGGTGGTGGTTTCTTCATTGATCGTCGTGTTTTTCTACTTGTCCTTTCTTGTTCATGGTAAAGATGGCTTTCTGGTGAAGCAATAGTTAGGAAAGTTTGGGAGGGACTACTTGTAAGTACAGGTAATGACAGGGGAAATAGCTTTGAACTGGAAGAAGATATATTTAAACAAGATATTAGGAAGAAATCCTTTACTGTGAGGGTGCTGAGACATTGGTACAGGTTGCCCAGTGAGGTTGAGGATGCTTCCTCCCTTGAAGCATTCAAGGCCAGGCTGGATGGGGCTGTGAGCAACCTGGTCTGGAGGGAGGTGTCCCTGCCTGTAGCAGGGGGTTGGAACTAGATGATCTTAAAGGTCCTTCCAACCCAAACCATTCTATGAGTCTGTGTTGCTGGACTATTTCTCAGGTATATTCCCAGTGGGGATTAAGCAACACACTCAGTTCTTTCACTGTGTATTTCCCTCACTGCCTAAATTCAGTGAACTGTTAAGTGTGTAGCATTGTTGCTTGGCACGTCACAAGATGTCTGCAGATTTAAATTGCAACAAAACTTGAAGAGCGTAGCTTGGAGAACCATTTAATTCTTGTAAAATATATTAAGTAGGTTTAGAAGAGAGAATTTTGTTAGCTTTTGATAAAGTCTTATGTTGACACAATGCTTGAATGACTTTGATTGAGAGGCATTGAGAATGCTTAATTGAGCATTATGTTTTAGGGTGGAGAAGATTACCTTCAGAATCAGAATTGAGTTTAATGCTGCTGTTTCTCTTGACATCTTTAATTGCTGCTGAAAGTCAAGACTGAATATTTCTGTTGCCTAATGCAATAAAAATAAGCAGAAAACAGGTGAGAGTAAATGATTCTAAAAGTTTCTTTAAGGAACAGGCAGGCCCTTTGAGTCTGGAAAACAGAAAAAGGAAACTCATTCATAGCCTATGTATCAAATTATTTACTTAATACAGGAAGAGTGTACTTCTGTGTCTCTTTGTTAAGTGTTCAGGTCTCACAGATGTTTCAGTACCTTGAAAAATGAAACAACTTCTGGTTGCTCATACCATCATTTATCGTGAATTGAGCCCAAATGTAGTATGGATCTATTATATGACCTGAAAGTGTAAAAATCTCAAACTGTGTATCTGCACACATGCTACTGTGACTGGTCTGCTAGGCATCTTTTGTTTTCTTGTCTGCTTTCTGTTGGTTAGTAGGAGGATAAATAGCTATCTCTAAATTCTCTTTTCTGAGGAGAATTTATTTTGGATTATTAAGAGGGCAGAAGAACACTTGCATGTATGTACAATTTAAGATAGAAAAAATTGCTATGCGCTCAGTTAAGAAACAACCTGGGGAAATGCAACAGGTATTTCACAAAAGTGTTAGGTGCAAAAAGGAAGTCTCAAGCATCTGGTCTCCTGTATTCATCTCTGGAGAGCAGTAATTCTGTAAACTGATGCAAACTTTGTCACACATCACAGGGGAAGGACTTAAAATACTTATAATCATTAGTGTCTGGACAAGAATTTCTAGGAAAAGTGCTGATGTTTTTCACACAGACGGTGGTGACACTCTGGAACAGGAGGTTGTGGATGCCCCATCCCTGGAGGCATTCAAGGCTAGGCTGGATGTGGCTCTGGGCAGCCTGGTCTGGTGGTTGGTGACCCTGCACATAGCAGGGTGTGGGGGGTTGAAACTAGATAAGCATTGTGGTCCTTTTCAGCCCAGGCCATTCTATGATTCTATGGTATGTTTGCTTTATAAATAATTGTGTGATTTGTTTTATTTCCCTGCAACTAACTGCATACTCTGTTGCAACTTAAAGTTTTATTTGATTTTGTTTTCCATTTTAGTAATAATTGAATCTCTGAGAGGCCTACCTCCAATAAATGAGGAAAGCATAATTTTTAAAGAAGATCGACAAGCAGCAGGAAAGGTGTGTGTGTAAAGCATAATGACCTGTTGTTCTAGTGTTAAATTCCAGCTATTATGGTTCAACAAATATTGTCCAAGTCATCTAAACGTAATGTTTCCTTGATACACAATATCTCCTTGTGGTTTTGACTCTTGTTATCATCGTTTACATTTCTTAACTTCAAGAATTCTGTCTTGGAATTAATTGCACCCCTCTGGAATGTGTTGAATTTCTGCCATATGATGAACGTGCTTGTGGTTGCTTTCAGGTACTAGATACCTTTAATAATAAGCTGTGTTCTTTTATTGCCAGGAGAATTTTTGTTGAGTTTTAGGAAATGTGGGGAATGTTTGCGTAGCTGTGCTCTGATGTTGTAGTCTTAGGCCCACACGTGCTTTATATGACTGATGAAGAATGTTTGCAGAGAACAGTGTTGCTTTGAATTTTGTATATTTTCTGTAGAAAGAAAGCCATCGTGTGGAACTATCACTGCCATAACATCTGTCTGAGCTAGATTTGAGTGGAACACAGAAAAATCTAGCATGAAATTGCAGGTGTTCAATGCAATATCTGTCAAAATTCTCTCCATGGAGTGACAGAATGGACATTGGAACTAACATAAAGGCATCTTGTAGAGATGAAATTTTAGAAATAAACAATTAGGAGATTATTGAGCTGTTCAGATTTGAAAGCAAAATGGAGAGAGAAAATCAGAGGAGCCAACAAAGGTAATGATGACTAAAGTAAAGGAAGTTGACGTTGAAGGCAGTGTATTTGGGTGGGTGAAGGTGAAATCAACATGAAAAAACTTTCCAAGTTATGACTCTCAGTAGCTAGGAAATACATTGCCAAACAAATGTAGTAATAAAGGTACGACATGAGGGTAACTTTATTTGCTGCAATTTAAAAACACCTTCGAATTCCTAAATACAAAGTGTCTTAAAGATTTGGAGTTGTGTACAGTGAGATGAGCATCTAATGTGGTCATTTACTTAAATTTTGTGTTTCAGGTATTTGAGGTGTTTGGTCCTGTTCAACATCCCTTTTATGTGTTAAGGTTTAACAGCGCTGAACATATTAAAGCAAAAGGTATTAATGTGCAAGACAACATGTACTTTGCTCCATCAGTGGAGGACTTCACCCAGTACATATTTGCAGAGAAACTACAACAGTGAGTCTGACTTTTATAATCTTCTTGTAATGCATTTCTTAATGTATTTCTTAATATAGCTGAAAATTATGAATAGTTAAGCTTGAGTGAAAAACTGTAGGAGCTTGCTAACATTTTTAGTTATTCTCAACTGTGTTGTAATAACAGGATTGTACAGTTCTGATTTTCAGAAAAGTACAGAACGACTGCAAGCTTCTAAAGCATTACAATTAATGAGGATTGATAGCTTTTGATTCAATTTAATACTTAATTTTTATTATTTTCTTTTATAAATAACAAAATTAGATTGTTTTTTTACAAGAACAAAAAATAGTTTCATACCTGCACCCTCTGGATGAATTTGCCAAGATGAACTCTCTTGCATTTTGTTGCTAAGAAATTTAGTAGCTTAATGTGGTTTAATACCTTATTATAAACTTGTGTGAATGCTGAACAAGCTGGTATTTACTATTTTCAATTACAAGGCCAGAGCTGAAACTTAATTATTAAAAAAAAAAAAACTCTTAAGCAGATGGAGAAGAACAACAATTCTGTCTGGAAATGGCTTGCTGTCAATTTGGTGGTGGTGTTTTGGGGGGTGGTGATGATCAGAAACTTTTCAATATCACAGAATCACAGAATGGCTAGGGTTGGAAGGGACCTCAAGGATCATGAATCTCCAACCCCCCTGCCACATGCAGGGCCACCAACCTCCTCATTTAATACTAAACCAGGCTGCCCAGGGCCCCATTCAACCTGGCCTTGAACACCTCCAGGGATGGACGGGGCATCCACAGCCTCTCATGGCAGCTGTTCCAGCACCTCACCACTCTCTCTGTAAAGAACTTCCCCCTGACATCCAACCTCAATCTTTCTTCCTTCTACTTAAAACCAATAGTATTTGCCTGCCTGAGGCAAATAGAATTATTCAGTGGTTTGTGTTGGGAAGGGCCCTTTAAGATTGCTTAGTTCCAACCCCTGCTGTAGGCAGGGGCACTTCCCACCAGATCAGGTTGTTCACAGCCCCATGCAAGGAGGGGGCATCTACAACCTTGATAGGCAACCTATTCCAGTTTCTCACCACCCTCACAGTAGAACTTTCTTCCTAATATCTAGTCTAAATCCATCTTCTTCCATTTAAAGCTATTTCCCCTCATCCCGTTGGTATGTGCTATTATAAATGGTCCCTCCCTGGCTTTCCTGTAGGCCCCTACCCAGGTGTAGGACCTTGAACTTGTCCTTGTTGAACATCATGAGGACCCGCCTCTCCAGCCTGTCCAGGTATCTTGATGTAAGAGAAAAATGCAGTTGCTTTGTCAGCTGCAAAGATCTTGCAAGACCCTAATTTAATTTTGGGCTTCCTGTGTGTAATCTTTGGCAAGCTTTATACTCTTCCTGTTACAGAATCACAGAATCGTAGGGGTTGGAAGGACCTCCAGAGATCATTGAGTCCAATCCCCCAGGTCTCTCTGGATGGCATCCCTTCCCTCTAGTGTGTCAACTGCACCACTCAGCTTGGTGCCATCTGCAAATCTGCTGAGGGTGCGTTTGATCCCACTGTACACGTTGCCTACGAAGATGTTAAGTAACACTGATCCATGAGAAATGCCACTCATCAGTAGTCTTTAGTTGGACTTTGAGCCATTGATCACAACACTGACTGTGACCGTCCAACCAATTTCTTATCCAGTAAGTGGTCTATCCATCAAATCCATTTTTCTCCAATTTGGTGACCACGATGTCACGTAGGACAGTATTAAATGCTTTGCACAAGTCCAGGTAGATGTCAGTTGTTCTTCTTTTATCCATTGACTGTATAATAAAAGGACTTGTTGCCATTCAAACGGTAAAAGACTGAAAGGTAAGGATTAAGAAATAAGGTGTGATAATGGACTGCTGAACATTAATTATCTTAATTATTGATGAATTGCCTGAAACAACTATACTTTGAAAATCTGTTACACGTGACTTAGTCTCTGTTAGTATTATTTCTCATCTGACCTCTTATTTCATAAAAAGGAAAAAGTAATACTTGTTGTCTGCATTAGTTGTGACTTGAGTATCTGCAGGAGTCTTTTTTCTTTATTTTTCCCCTGTGGAAGCAACAGGTGTTTAAACTTTATTTTTTCACTTTTAGTGAATACCAAGATAATTTTCTCACTGTGCTGCTGCTTTGCTTTTTCTGCAGCATTTGAATGCCAGCTGGTCTTTGATTTGTGCTGCTAGACTTTGTTGCTTAGCACAGTAACTGCACACACTTCAGGCATCTGCTTTCTGCATCTATAACTGAAGTCCATACTCAGCATATGAGATGGCTGACTTGTGTTTTAGTTTGCATGCTTTGCAAGTAGTTTTGGGAGCTGTTTGTCTTTCAGTAGAACTTTTCTCTCATGTATGATACAAAATTGAACACTAGCTAAGAGTTTTTGCACTTCCACATCTTATTGGCAACTAAACTGTGTGCCAGACTTTGTTTCTTGCCTTGCATTAAAAATGAGTAGTGTCAGTATTAGTCTGCAATATTGTATTTCATGGATTATTGTTTTTCTTTAATTCCTGATTTTTCTCAGGGAAGGTTCTTAAGCTTTTATGACATGATTGGTACATCTTGTTGAAGCTACCTTTTCACAAGGCAGATAGGGTTGGTCATGTCAAGTGGAAAATGATGAACGATTTTCATGTCTTATCTCTCCTGTAGTATCTGCATAAAGAAACTAAGATGACACAGACAATAGGACAGTTGAGCTTCAGTCGGTGCCACACAGTAGGGCTATTGGACCTTAATAGACTGCGAATTTGGTGACTTGGATGTCTGCTTTTTGTTACTTTTCTGGACTCTGTAGATGAGCTTAAAGTTTTTAAAATGCTACTCAAAACTGCGGTGGTACCTTGAAAAGGGAAGTAATTCAGATTAAGATCTGAAACACACCTTACATTTGAAGCATTTTTGAGATCTGGCATGCGGTCTGCTTGCGTTGCACAAAGTTGCATTGACATGAATAAGCTTTAGACTTTACAGTAAAATAGATGAAAGTGTCATTATTCAGAGGGTAGTATAAAACTTCTTGAATGCAACGTAATACGTTGCTAAAAACTGTGGGGTTTTGCCTGTATTGCCTGAAACATGGAATAATTCTGAACAGTCTCATGTATTTCCATGATTCCTCTGAGCCACCTTTTAGGTTTTCAGATCTTTAAAAGTATCTGAGTTCAGAAATCTAAGATGTACTATTATTTGCAAGAGGTAGTTAAATATCTCAAAGCATGAAAAATGTTTATTTTGCTAAAATAGTGAAGGATGATTTGGCAGACTTGAAATAACCATTCATCAGACAGCCTAAGCTTAAGACTACTAACTTCAAAAACTGAATCTTGTATAGTGCCTAATGATCACAGGTTTTGGAGTTTTATGCATGCTCTTGTATTTCTGGAAGGTGTTTATTACCCTGAAATAACAAGATGAGAGGGAGAAACGAAGAAGCTTGTTCTTAATGAGGAGAAGCAATGTATTTATTGCCTAAGTAGAGTGTTTTCTGCAAGCTAGAAGAAAGTAATCGTACAGAGAGCTCTTATTATCCTGCCTTTTCTGTAACAATTCCTGTTAATTGAACTTTAAAATGGTTTGCATTTCAGGATTTGCTGATAATGACAAAAGTGCAGTTTCCATGGTTTTTCTGGTGATGCATAAAGATTGAGCTTTAGTTTGAGGGCTTGAGGCGCAAGGCTGCCTGGTGTCATTGGCTGCCCTGTACTTTGATGTTGCTGCTTGACTGATTCTAACTTGTTGAGTACACAACAACCCTTGGCAATTAGAATGCTGATAACATAAAACACCTTATAAGTGATTGGTTCCGTTTTGCAAGTAATAATTTTCACCATTTCATGATTTTATATACTTTGCATAAATAAGGATTGTCTTAACCTTTCAGACCAAATATATTAAATTTGGGAGAAGTGTATTTTACAGACTTGAACAGCGTAATTTAAACTTGTTCCATAAAGTTGCTATTGATCAAAGAATTTATTTGATTTTTTTGACGGAGTTCTTAGAATCACAGAATTGCTCAGGTTAGAAAAGACCTTCAAGATGATCAAGTCCAACTGCAACCTAACCATACTACCCTAACAACCTTCTGCTAAATCATGTCCCTGAGCACCACATCCAAATGGTTTTTAAACACATCCAGGGATGGTGACTCAACCACTTCCCTGGGGAGCCTATTCTAGTGTTTAACAACCCGTGCTGTAAAGAAGTTTCCTCATATCCAACCTAAACTTACCCTGGCACAACGTGAGGCCATTTCTCCTCATCTTGTCACCAGTGAGAAGAGACCAACCCTGCTCGTGCACCTTTAGCTCTCACTGTAAGCACCTTTATCTTGAAGTGGTGGATGGGAAAAAAATGGTACTAGTACAAAATTTGTTTTGGTGGTTGTTGGGCAAGAAAGCTTAACATAAGTCAGAGCTTAATATTAGCTATGTAATATGTTCAGTCCACCCAGAAGAGAAAGGTTTTTCAAATGGTGTATGTAGTAAAGTTCTAAAAGATACACATAAGTTAATCTTTCTTTACAAATAAAATGATTGTCTTTTTTTCTTTTAGGGAAAAAGGGTCAGATGCATCTTGGAAGAATGACCAAGAACCACCACCTGAGGTAACTATCATTTTTTTAAAAATTGTTTTTGATTGCAGAAAATAAAGACAAATTTCTGTGCAGAGTAACTAATGCTTGTTCTTTTCTTCATTGTTAAGTGAATCTGCTTTTGTTAGAGAGGCCCATCAATTGCTGTAGAGAGATCTTGTCCTCTTCTTTAACTTGCTTTTTGCAATTAAGAATACATGTTTTCAGTACCTCCATTTCTTCGGGAGTGTGTTTGTCAATCTAAATGACCAACTTTGAGTAGCACTGCTTTTATCTTGCCTAATATTTGTATTTCTGCTAGGGACTTCTTGTACTTGCTGTTCTTTTACTGCATTTACTTGATCTTACAAGTAAACAATTGTCTGTATTTAAAGGTTTCCTAATGCCCTGCAGTGTTGGATGTTGATCTCTTAATTTAACACCTCTTCTGTTGCATTATTTGAATGGCTCCTTGATGAGGTTTCTTTACTGTTTCTTACTATAAAATGCTAGCTTCCTGAGATCTGAGCTTCTTCCATAGAAGTGGGGGTTTCTCATGACCATTGTATGACATCACTTACTGTAGAATCTCTTAAAGTTTTCTTCAGTGGCGCTCAGGCTTTCTGTCCAGTACTCCTTAATTCCACTAAAACTATACTCCTCATGACTACTCTTTGTTTTAATAGGAACGTATTGATGTGTTTTCATGAGATTGTTTTCTGGCTCAAAGCTTGCACTATTTTACCCTGCATTTTCTACTTTCAGACTGCTATATCCAGAATAGCTAAAGTACTGTCTTGAGCAGTATTGTGAAAAGATCTGCCTAGCTGATTTTTCTGAAATTTATGAAAGCTTGAATGGTTTGTGTAGTTGTTTGATATGAGCTTCTTAATCTAAACTCTAAAGTAGGAAAGGATTTTTTTGTTAGTTTTTTTGGGTGGGATCTTTTTCTTAGTATCCTAACCAATGCTGCATTTACAGTCCTTATCTCAGGCCATATTTTCTGGCTTGAAGGAGAGATGTGGCTCAAGCCTTTCAAGCTTTTGTAACGTTTGAAGACATGACAGACCGATACATCATCACACAACATCCCAGAATGTTGTTTTTTCTAGTATGATGTACAATGGATCTTGAAATACCACTTGATTTCTTCTGTTGTTTCTTAGTCATGCCTCTAAAGCTGTTCAGGAGATAAGTATTTAAATACTTACTTGAATTTATGAGTACCTGAGTAACTTAAAAATTGGCTATGTATAGTGAAACAGTCAAGTCTTCTACAGATAAGGGTTCATTGCTTTTTCTGAAGTTAGTATTTATTTATTAAGAGATTTTTTTATTAAGGTAATACTGGTCTCTTCGAGCATTAGAACCTGAAAGTACTGGAGGAGCTTTATTATTGTTCTTCACTATAGGAACAAAGGAAGAAGATTTGAAAGAAATCATTAATGGCAAGGATGGGCAACTTAGTTGCTTTTTGTAACACCTTTGTGTTTGTTTTGCCTTTTTCCATGTGTGCTGTTTTGTAGAAAACACATCTAACATGTTGTAATCCTTAGACTCTGTGCAGTTTTAGCAGTTACGGTTTACAGCAAGGTAAGCAGACTGTGACAGCTAATGAGATGATAGAAAGCAGCTTCTGCTTTGAAGACAGTAACCGTTGACAAGGGTGCAGATTAAATTTTATGCTACTGATGCTTGAAATTGTCTCACGCAGCCAGACTCTTTCAGAGCCTTCTGCTGGCAATTGATTCTAAAGCTTATCTGGCAGACTCGCATGATGAGTTGCATGTAAGTGCTGGAGTTGGTTCTTTTTGTGTTGCTGTAAAGGTTTATTTTTGCACGAGTCTTAAATTAATGTGTTTTAGGTCTTTTATGCTTGGCAGCTTTTTTAAAATAGAAGTTAACAAACGCCATTGGAGGGGTCCAAGAGGAGAACCGCAAAGATGATCAGGGGACTGGAGCACCTCCCTTATGAAGGCAGAGCTGAGGGAGCTGGACTTGTTCAGCCTGGAGAAAAGAAGGATGCGGGGTGACCTCATTGCAGCATTTCAATGCCTAAAGGGAGCCTACAAACAGGAGGGGAATCAACTCTTTGAAAGGGTAGATAACTGCAGGACAAGGGGAAATGGTTTTAAGTTGAGGGAGGGGAGATTTAGGTTGGACGTCAGGGGGAAGTTCTTTACTGTGAGAGTGGTGAGGTGCTGGAACGGCTGCCATGAGAGGCTGTGGATGCCCCGTCCATCCCTGGAGGTGTTCAAGGCCAGGTTGGATGGGGCCCTGGGCAGCCTGGTCTAGTATTAGGTGGGAAGGTTGGTGGCCCTGCATGTGGCAGGGGGGTTGGAGATTCATGATCCTTGAGGTCCCTTCCAACCCTGGCCATTCTGTGATTCATGGTATATATTGGTGTATTCCTTGTAGAGTATAATCTAATTACACAGAGGGGGAAATGGTTGTATTCAGAATTGATTTTTAAGTAGCTTTTTTCACCGCTGTATCGGTGCCATTTCTGATGTCTGCTCTGAATGTACTAAAATAATACATAAGTTTTGCTGCTGCTTCTTCCTTTCAGAATTAGGGGGAGTAAGGGGCACAAACCCTACCCCCTTAAATCACTAAAAAGAGCTCTTCAGTTACTGACAGAGTTCTTTCCTAACATTAATAACTTTGTCCTTGTTCTAAAGGAAGCAAACCCTCACATAAAAGGAACAAAGTTGCAGTGGGATTGCTGTAAATGATGACATTCTTCTCACCTTAGAATTCTTTGGGAATAATGTTATTTATGAAAGTTTAACAGGAACAGTATTATTAGTCAATATATCTGTATTTTCTGTTGGTTTTAATGAAGTTTAATTTAACTGAGTCACAAATCTAACAGCTGTCATAAAAATAAATTGTTAAGGAAATCCATAATTCACCTACACCACACTTAGGTCAACTTGCACACTCTTGCAAGCTTTTTAGTGATAATTACTAGCCAGATTGACTCAGCTGCTGCTATTTTTCCCTTAGTTTTGGTGAGAAACATGTAAATCCCTTACTTACTGGAATGTCTTTTGAAGAGTAAAATAGAATCTTTCGAAGATTTCTGTTAAATTGTCTGCATGTCCCTAGATTCTTCACTGCACTTTCAGCAATAAGCTGAAAGGAGTGGAAGGAGTACATGAAAAATTGTTTGAATTTTTAGATTCTTTTTCATTCAAGATAATAAAAACCACAAGTCTTCAGTGTATGAAAGTTACTGCTTTTTAAGAAAATTGCAAGGTATAATTGTGAATTGTGTAACTGCCTTCTGAGTATTTGTGGAATGCTGAGTTTCTGATTGTGTTGAGAAGCCAGCTGAATACAGTGGCTCTTTGAATGCATAATATGGAAGTGCAGTGGCAATATTCTTCTCAGCTGATTGCAGGATGGATTATTTTCTAAATAATGATTTATTTTTATATCTGAAATGATCTGCATTTTTTTTTGTTTGTTCTATATACCTTTGTTTTACTTTTTTTTTAACCAGGCTTTGGACTTCAGTGATGATGAAAAAGAAAGAGAGGCAAAACAAAAGAAAAAGAAGCCACAGAGTCAAGGAAGGAAGAAAGTCAAAACAGATACAAATGCATCAAGTAAGTGAATACTATGGAGGAATGCTTTCATCTCTTAAGATGTTTGAAAAACAGTGATATCTGCCTTAAATGTTGAGCTTTTCTGCAGCTAAGCAATGTTTCTATTCTTTTCAAAGTTGTTGTATTTATGAATTTGTAGCTACGTTCCTTAATTTTTTTTAATATGGCAATTTTTTTTTTTTTTTAATATTAAACTGAGAAAGGGAAGCAGTACAGAGCAGGAAGGTTGTCAGCAGAGACAAAGACAGTGTCAATTAACACAGTGAGGGTATAGAACAGATACCACCTTTTGAAGTTTGGAAATTGCAGAGCTTATTGCAATTATTGCAGAGATCATTGTGGTCCAAGTTCATCCTAAGTCTTTGAGTGCAAGGAGAATATAGAGGAATCCTGATTACTTTTTTTTTTTTTTTGAGCTTCATGGAGTGGATACAACTTTAATGGGGAATTTCTTCTTTTACCTGAAAGAAGTTCTTTTTTTTTAATTAATACATCTCCTTTAGAAATAAGTTGTCTTTTCACTTGACATAGTCATTAGACAGTAGAAGCTATTACAAGCTTATCTATGAAAAACCATACATTTTATTGCACAGTCTTCTCTGTGTTTCTTTCTCCAGCTATTGACAGATCGGCTGCAATTGCTGCTGTGCTCTGTTTGCAGTAACCACATTGTCCAGTGTCTTTTCTCATGCCACTCTAATGATAAAAACATCTTTATGAATTTCATTTTGGTTGAAAAATGGCTCTTTCTTTTAGTCTTACTGATTTGCTTCTGTTATGTTTTCTGTACTGCTCCTTTTAAATACTACTGATCCACATCATCTCCTCTCTTCTTTCTCTGTTGCTGTGCTCATACATGGGCTTACTGCTTCTGATTGCTTCATTTCTGGTTCTTTTCCCCACCAATATTTCTCAGACTGACTCCTGCCATCAGGGTTCTGCTGTTTTTCCTTTGTACAACTGCTAGACAGTGCACCCCCACTGAATTCCTTTTCTCCTTAGTTGGGAGGTCAGCAACTGCCTTGTTAATTGCTTTCTTCTGTGCACAGTTTGTTCCCTTCATTGCTGATGGTTATTTTCTCTCCTGCTTTATGCTTCTCTGTATTGAATCTGGTGTAGTTTACACCATTCCTATCCTGCAAATTTGTTGCAGAGCTGCTTTTGCCCAGGGCTTTCTGAGGCTGTTAGTGAACCTTACATGAGTGAGAACACAAGAAGAGGAACTGTCTCAGTATGTCAAGGGAGCATGGGTTATGATTAGCTGTGTTTTTCTGTAAATAACGTGCTTTAAAACTTGTCTGCAGTTTACTTAGGGCAGTGGAATTCAGCTGCAAGGACAGCTGGCAAGTTGCAATATAAACTCAGTTACAATTGGAGTTTTGCGTTGTTGCATTTTCATAAAACTTAATATTGGCTCCTTGTTATAGCCTTCATTAGGAGGAGACAGAACAGGAATAGCAAGTAGCAGTACATCTATTATGAACATTAAATAAATGCTTACATGACTCTTTCAATAGGAAGAAAATTCTTTAAAAGACAAATGCTGAAAATTAATTGGCTTAATATAAAAGCCTGCCTTTTTTTTTTCCGGATTAATTTACTTGTTAATTTCATTAAATTTGACTTGAAATAATTTCTTATGTCTTTTATGCTGTAATACTGACTCAGGTCAGAAAGTGGGATGCAAGACCTGATAGGTGGTAAATGATTTTGTCTGCCACATCTGTCTGCCTAGATAAGTTTTAAATAGTAAGTTGTTGCTAGGATAACTTTTGACATTTTACTTAAGTAGTTAGTATTAAACTATAACTTTATGCAGAAGGACAGAATGCTATAAGCATATGGCTTTTGACGTGCATAATGTGTTCTAATTTAACATATTTCCTTACATATCCTTGAAAATTTTATACTTAGATGCTTTATATTGGTTAAGTGATAGAATCATAGAATCAAAAGAATCATTTGAGTTGGAAGAGACCCTCAAAGGCCGTCTAGTCCAAGCCCTCTGCAGAGAACAGGGACACCTGCAGCTGGATCAGGTTGCTCAGAGCCTGGTCTAGCCTGACAAAAAGCAGTATAATAACAGTTTGCAGCAGAATGAAAAGAAAAAAAGCAGTTCAGTTTCAGTAGCATTTTGCAGCAAAAGGGAAATCTGAAAATCTCAAGATGAAATAAGGACTACTGACTTATCTCCAGTTTTAGAATATGCTACTTCCAAATCTTGCTTTAAACTGAGGCTTCAAGATACTTGCAATTTGAGTGTTCACTTGATTTGTTAATGCAGAGGAAAGCACGTGGAAGAAAACATGAAATGTCCATTTTAATGACTGTATTTGCAACCCTCAGGATCATTCTTTCTGTATTTATTTAATAAATCAGGATGAGGTACTAAACTGTGGACTTGTCAGTATTTCTTTTTTTTAATCTTATTTGTCAGTAGTGTTTGAAAAGGTTTCTCTTCATATTTCCTCGACTTCAGGTATTTGCATGATTTTAATGGAGATGTGTCTGGATTTCTCAGTACAGGCTGCTTATTTGTGTTCATTTTTGAAGATGAACGAGAATCTTGAAAAATTTGTGAGGACTACTGTAAACTTTCAAAAATATTATTAAAGTGTTTGTGTTTTATTTTTAAGGTGAGTATAAAGGACTTCATCAATCAATGCAACAGCCCGCTTCAAGTTATTCAAGGGGATACCATGGCAAAAGATTCTCTGGGGATCCATTTTTTCATCCATCAGGACCCCCAGGATTTCCTAGACCACCACATCCATACCATTCAGACAGCAGGATACATCAGGAGTCTCCAGTGTTTCCACAACCTCATAGAAAAGAACATCTACCGATGCAACAGTATCCCTTTCCTCCTCTAGGTTTTGGTTCCATTAATGAGATGCATCAGTTTCACCTTCTGCCTTCAAATCCAAATATGATTTGCACAGACCCAAACATATACAACTTATATCCATTTTTGCCAGTTTCTCTATTTCCTCCAGATAGTCAACCTTCTTATTTCAGACCTTACTAAGTTTCTATAAATGTGTATAGAATGTTGCAGTTTAAGGGAAGGAAGAACAGGCTGCCTGGGCCATACTTGCTTATTTTGGAGATGTTTTTTTTTTTTTTCTGCAAGAATGAAACAAAAGCAGAGTTTAATACTTTGTGGGATGTCCATGAAATATATTTTTGTATGTTCTTTTTGTTTCAAAGAAGAAAACTGTATGGTAAAAAAAAATAATCATTATTGAATAATGGTTTATTTTTATAACTTTACCAACTTAGCATGCTAACTAATAAAAATTTTTTGGAGACTGCTATGTAGTGGTTGCAATCTGTTCAGTAATAAATAGAATTTTATTAACTACTGTTTTGTGGTAATCAGGGGTGTTATAGTTGTTTTTAATAGCATAGCAGTATAATTGGTCTAAGGCTAAACTCTCTTTTATTTTTGGCAAATTTTAAAGTTATTTGTAAGGAAAATAAAAATCCAGATTTACCTCCTTTTATCCTTTTAATTCAGATTTACCTCTGTTTGTGTAAGTTATCAATACCTGCTATTCAACTTCTGACACCTTGTTAATTTTATGTTAACTGAAAGAATGGAGCTGGGTTGTCTGTTTTAATTAGCTAGAGTAGCTGGATCGGAGTTTGAACCAGCCACTAAACTACTTGGTCAGATCTAGTATCCTACAGTAGCTATAAGGACAACACTGAAACATATTGACTAAGATACTTTGAAATGAATATTAGGATGTAACTGCATAGAGTGGGAAAATTAAAAGCCATGGTAATTTCTGTAGGTTGTTTTAATGTCTAGTGCAGAAATGCCTATGGATGCATATAGGCTTTTCTCAGCCTTTCTAAGAAGAAATCATCAGACCTTAGAGAGGCAGTATATCATTTCAGAACATCATTGATTGTGTTTTGGACATAAAAGGCATGTGGCAGTGGATTGAGTAGGTTTTTTCAGCTTATTCTGGGCGGGGGTAGAATTGTCAACCAAAGGCAACTTGGAACAAGCTCTTCCTGGCCAGAGTTGCAATTCTGCAGTTTCTTAGTCTCCAAGGAAGTGGCTTTGACTGATTGACTAGAATGGAAAACTTTGCTGTGTATAAGGGGGGTGACAGGGTCTTAAAGGTGGCTTTTTTCATATTGAAAATATCATTAATAGTTACATAATTGATCAGAGTGCTTAGACTTGTGCAGCGAGTATTTGTTATTCTCAGACTCACTGGCCTCATTAGGTTCTTTGGATAAACATTTAAAGGCTAATTAAGCTCTGCAGGTATTGTATTTTATCTCTAATTTCAAATAAGAATGAAGCAAAACCTGAACATGTAAATGAGGTACTGTCATGTAAAGAGGCTGTTAAATATGGAATTTAATTCTAATTCATAGTTTCTTTTATATACTGAAATTGGTTCTCTAAAATTTGTTTCATAGGCCTTCAACTGGGAAGGCTGCATAGATCTCAAACATGATTGATAGTAAACAGAAGGAAAGATCTATATATACAGCAGCACCAAATTCTGTTTCAGAACATTTGGTAGTTTGGCTCTTGCAGATTTTTTTGTTCTAAGACTGTCTAGTATTCATTTATTATAAATGCATACATTTTGTGAGGGATGGAGGAGGTGAATTTCTGTCTGAGTTGTATTGCTATTAGGAGCGATGGGTGTTTAAGCCTTGTATTCAGTTCTCAGTATAGCTGCAGGTTACATCAGGTTTGGCTTATCTGAGATTGAATTAACTCAGCTGGAGTTTTCTTTTTACTTTGTTTAGCTGTAAAAGCAAATTGTTAATGGGTGGGAATAATGTTTTATGTACTCTTAATCGTACCTTATCACATAGTTTTAGTGTAGCTAGTAGCAACAAGTATTTATTTTGTGTAGAATGGGGTATTTATACTAATGGAGACAGTGCTGGTGTTCTGGGAGGGGCCTTGAGATGTGGTCTTGCAGAATGCAGTATTGAGGAGTACATAAGGTATCAACAGAGAGCACAGGCTGGCAGTGGAAGGCCATGGATTCCAAACTGCTCTTGAGGCAGTACACTCTTGGTTCCGGACAAAATCAGTTTGGAAGAGAACAAACAAATATATCAGGAAACGCACCACGTAAAGCAAAATTACATCTTTGTGTATGTGCAGACAGATGAGAAAAGAACAATGTGTTACAACTGTGTGAGCAAATTTGGAAGTGATTCCAAGCGGATGGTAGATTGAAGAAGCCTTCATCATCATATTTAGTCTTGGGATGCTGACAACTTGCTCTATACCATTGGCCAAAACCATCTGTGAGCCTTAAGATCTAATGAAGCAGTTGAGGAGATGTAAGGTCAGGAAAAGGAGTGAGACAGTAGAAAGTATGTGTGCATTAATATTAACTATTACTACTATTAAGATTTTTTTAACACATAGTACTGTTCATTTCTTTATTTTTTTTCTGCAGTAATTTGATTTGGACTCATAATTTAAGCTGCTCAGATTTCAGTTACCCCCGTTTCCCCATAAAAAGATTTTGCATGCAAAAATACATGCATGTATAAATAGGTTACACAGTGTAATAGAGTTTTGTTATGGTTTAAGCTCAGTTTTTAATGCTTGGGTATCATCTGCAGTAGTATTTTTGTGTATGCATGCGTGGTTTTTGTTGAAACACATTTTATGGGTGTTCTGTCACACTGCAGGACCTTTGCTTGGAGCTCACTTTAGTTTGTTGTGATAAAATTATTTGAGAGCCAGGTACTGTTGCTGAGTTTGAAATATATAATGAAATATGATGAAATACTTTTTTGTATCTAACCAAATCTTTTTTTTTTTTTTTTTTTGCTGTAAAGCTGTAATGCTTGTATGCTACTACATTTAGCATTTCTATTACAGACACACGAAGACAGAAAGGTTTAAAATGTTTTCCTTCTGGCTATTGATGGCATCCAGTCCTGATGCCTATTAGGAACTCACTGTGGTTTGTTTTCATTCAGTAAGTTAGTTGGGAAGTTTATGATAAAATGCTGTTTTTTTTTTTTTGTTTTTTTTTGGTTTTTTTTGCAGTTTTGTTTTGTAGCTTCTCCTGAAAGGTGAGTGGAGCATTGTCAACATCAGAGAAGGTTTTAGTCCTGGGCAGAGTTTCATTAGGTGCTGAAAGTAGTCAGTAACTCAGTGACTGTTGGGCTTTGGGCTGTGAGGGGTCGGATACAAGTCATTAAGAAATGATTTTTAGCAGTCCAGTTGTTTTGTTTTCTGTTCTAATACCTGTTCAGATTTAGCTGCAATAGAGTTGTGCCACTTCTGTAATGTTTTTTGTTATTCCTTCACAGGATTTAATGTTTCTTCGTGGGCTTCGCTTTGTAGTAAAGGCTTAAAGCATGGGTTGAATGAAGAGCAGGAGAGCTGAGAGTCAAGAAAAAGCAGAGGCTTAGGGAGAAAGTTGGATGCAATTACTGAAAAGGTTGAGATTTATAAATATGAGTATGGGTGTGGTAAACTACTGTACTGTATAAATGACTGTAACTATGGTAACATGGGAAAATGAGAAGTGAAATCACATAGCTGATGACATTGCTCTTTAAGTTGGAAATGAACATCGGTGTTTTGCTGGCTGTTAAACCCAGTTTGATCAAGAGCTGGTGGAAAAGGGTCAGGCTTTTGCTGGAGGTGCAAAGGGAAAAAAAAACCAACAAATTCTTTGAAGGAAAGTATTGAAAGGTGCTGGGGGTTGGGGGAGAGCTCACTGCCGTTGGTTGCTCAGAGAGGTGGATGACACTCCAAGAGGTCTTCACGAGCTGGCTTTGGGCAAGTGTCCAAGGCAGCCTCCCTTGCAGCAGAGAGCTGAACCAGAGGCTACTGAGATGGCCCTTTCAACCTAAGTTGTTCTTTCTGCAGTCGTTCTTTTGGCATTCTGTCCTCTTACTACAGACTTTTGTCCATAAATACTAAAAGGCATGAGTACCTGAATATCTGGTGTTTAGGAAAGCTGGCTTTTCATTTGTACTGTTGTACTGTTTCATTATCCTGCAGATACTTATATCTAAAACATCCATGCTGTGCTGAAAGTTGGACTTGCTGTGGAAGATAATGACTGCTATTTCACTGGATGTAAGCTGATTTGAAGAATTGTTTCTTTATTAGTTGTTTGGGAACTAATGCTAATGAAAGTCTCAGTTGCTGTCATTTTCTCTTAGGGGGTAAAACATTTTGTACTGTGCGATTTATTTTGAGAATGCTGTAATGAATAACAGTACCTAAAATGTTTTATTTTAAACAAAAAAGAGAATTATTTTTTAACAAGTATTCTCTAATTCAGGGATGTTTGCCAGAGGGAAGACCTTTCAAATCCTGCTGGGTACTCATAACAATATGAATAATAGTGTGACATAGATGAAAACTATAATTTCTTTTTTTTTTTTTTTTTTGTAGGTAATATTTAGCTATTTTCAGGTTCTGTTTTTTTATTACTTTGCAAGTTAAAGGTATAGTCAGTTATTTTTGTTTAGTAAATTTAGTGATGTGTGTCATCTGCCTTGAAAGTAATGAGGATTGTTGAGCATGCCTAGAACAATTGGTCGTAGAGCTTACTGGGATAATAAGTGAACATCTGGAAGACCCTACCAAGGATGACATGGCAAATAAATTATTATTGTAAGCATAGAACCAGATATGTCCGGTGCAGCTTACCACTCAGGGTGAATATATGATTTTGGAAAGAACAAATAATGTTTTTTTTTTTAATGTCAGTCACTTGAGTATGTTTAACATTATTGAGTGGTGATGCAGAGTAGTACTCATTTGCTGCAAATTAAGTCTTTGGTTACTATGGAAGAGTATTATTGTTGGTTTGTCTGCAAGTCTGACACATTTTCCAGGTAATGATTAAACAAAAATACTTCATTAGAATTTTCAGTGTGATTTCTGAAGTCTAAAACAGAGTAATAGTGCTTAATGCCTGCCATTAGCACAGCCTCAGACACCTGTATGCAGAGCCAGCATCAGGGAGCAGTCAAATATTCTACTTCTGAACTGGAAAATGGAATGTCTTCTCTCTGGCTTTTCTGTGCCTGCCTGAGGAGTAATCTGAGTACAGTTTACACAGGAATAAAATAATGCTGAAACTACTATAGGGAGTGCTGATGATTGTGGAGTATCTACATTTGTGTCTAGTAAGTCTCAAACACTACGATTTGCATCGTGTTCTGAACAAGAAACCTTTGGCTGCTAAGTGCTGTGAAAAGTAGGAAAGGAAAAACATGGAGATTTCTTGATATTGAGAACAGTCTGCTACCTAATTTCAGACTAACTTTCCACTGAGGTCTGTTTCTGGAAGAAGTGATGTAAGTAAGATTTCCTGAAAAGGATAATATCATTACCTGTATTCATTTAATGACCTTTATTTGGCTTTTGATATGTAAATTTGGTAACTTTGGGGCTATTTTTTGAAGTGAATTTCAGGTCTGAAATGATTAAATATTTCCTTCAAGATAGATCTGAAGAAAAGAGTAAATTTAGTTGTTTCAACTGAATCCTGTAGTTGAATGTTTGACCAAATATAGACTCTCTACAATATCCCAGACACTTCTGTGTTTATTTGTAATGCTTGACAACCTTCAGCTTTCAGCTTTACTTTGCCACATGGTGATGTATTTAATCTTTAGTCTTGGTTAAAGCATCCAACATTTATATGTTTGTTGTAGTTTTGTAGTTTCTCTTTTTGGTCATTGGTTGTTTGTTTTCCCTCACAGGGTATCTATTGTGTACATCGTATGTTTTTTTTCTCTTTACAGTATTATATATATTATATATATACTTAATTTTACTATTAGTACACTTCTGGCCCTGAAAATGCTCAGCCTGCAAAGATTTCCATTTTCAGCATAAGGTGATTAAGTGATGATATTAGAGTGTGAGGTGGAAATGATTCCTCTGCTCCAGAGGAAAATACAGCCTTGGGTAAGTTATGTAGATCATTATGCTCTTTTGTCTGTAAGTAGAGAATTGTTTGCTATTTGTTTCACTTCTCCAATCTGGTGAAAGGACGTGGTGACCTTAGGAAGGGGGTTAGCATGGCCCCCATAATTGAGTGGCTCTTGGTGTGAGATACTGTGGTGTTTAAATCATGAACTCGTAACCTTCAATTCTTAGGTAAATTAACCATTCCTTCTAATAGAGAAGCAGGAAGGGGAAAACAGCAAAAAGCTATGGCATTTGTCAAGTTTTTGTTTCATAGGCAAAATACTTTGTATGAAGTATCCATCTTGGTGGTATGTACAATATGATGGAAGGAGAGCTAACCGTAGATAATTGTCCTTTAGTGAGAAGTCTGTTCTAGTCTTGTCACAAATTAGATCTGTGTCTCTTGTGCACTGTGCCTGGCTTGGAGATTCCATTCAAATGGCAGAATGGATGTTTGAAAAACATTAAATGGTGGATCTGGAGAGAAATTCAATTTGTATTTCAGGCAAGTACTCTTGGTGAGCCACTAGATTCCTTGTTTCCCGTGCTGCTGAATCTAAGCCAGGTAAACTATTAAAAGCTCATCTTTGTGCATCTGTTTTATTTTGTAATTCTTTTTTGTTACTTTTGCAGATAATTTGGTTAGTAAAGTTACCTCTTGGGTACTATAACATCCCATGATTCTGAATGTAACATCCTTATAGATTCAACAAGCAAAAACAAAGGAACAACAACAACAAAAACTCATTATCTACAGAGAACGAAAGATCTTTAGTATCTTTTAAACTCTGTATTAGTTTGACTAAGCTAATTCACGGTTCTGGTTTGTGTATTACTTGACATTTACTTGTCATTTATTCTGTTGTATTAAGAAAGCTGTTGAGCATGAAAGATGTGTGAGGCAAAACACTGGGGAGTAGAAAAACTGAGTTATTGCTGATACTTCCTTGATGGGCATTATCTGAGGCCTGAGAAAAGCAAATTAAGTCAGCTTATACTTAAAGTATAAAGGATTTAGATTTATATCTTCTTTGAAATTTAATATGAAATACGTTTAAATCCCCTGACTTTCTTTCCCATGGTCCCATAGTCTGCTTTGAGAGAGATTGACACAGAAATAATTAAAAATACTAGACAAATCAGATGTTTTTCTATTTGTTTTATAATGTCAGTAAAATAATATTACTCACATTGAATGCAGGTGCAAATGAGACTTGAAAATATAGGACTTGTTGACATACAGAATACTGATTTGACTTCTCGGGGGTTAATTCCTTTTTGAAAATGAGACTAAACTGATTTACCTGTTTCCATCATTCAGTTACTGGGCATCTTGGGGATAAATCTTAGATCTTTTCATGGTGCACTTCAGAGATTGTATATTGCCATGGCACATTGTTAAATTCTATGATGATGGTGACTTCTATTATTCTGTTAACTTCTATGAGGGTAGTGACTCACTGGAACAGGTTGCCCAAGGAGGCTGTGGATGCCCCATCCCTGGAGGCATTCAAGGCCAGGCTGGATGTGGCTCTGGGCAGCCTGGTCTGGTGGTTGGTGACCCTGCACATAGCAGGGGTTTGGAACTAGATGGTCATTGTGGTCGTTTTCAACCCAGGCCATTCTGTGATGATGTGAGCAGGACTTGTGAGTCTTTAATTGAAAAGTTACTTGAACTTCTTTCTTAGCATCCTGTGGATGAAGTGTCTGTCTCTAAATACGTGCTTAATCTTGTCATTCATTAATTTTTGCATGCTTTACTGTTCAGTGATCGTTACGATATTCTTTAACAGCGGGCTTCTTTTTTCATAGAATATGATCAATACCAAGTAAACCTAAGGGTAAAATTATTACAGATGCTTTGTGGTGGCAAGAGACTTGACAATAAGAACTGTAACCTGAGTTTGGAGCTTAAGAAAATTGTTTCAGACACCTCAGTACTTCTGAGTGAAATTTTGTAGCACTGATATAAAATGCTGAACCCTGAACAAGGTACTCTTGTAAACATCAGTGTTAGATGTGTACCTATAGAGCTTCAGGTGTCTTAGTATCAAACTGTTTTCCAACTTAGGAGCCATAGCTGGAAAACATTCTTTGCTTATCTGTCAGATTTCTAGGCCTATTGTAGCATTTTTATTTATCTTTAAAGTGAAAAACTTACCAAAGTGGCTGAGTTCCTGATGGTGGCTAATCAGTAATCCAGTTAAGTTGTGATGTTTTGCTTCAGTCTCAGGATAGAGAACATAAATGAGTAAACAAAGACTCATGACTGGCTCTGAGGTAATTGTAATGTAATAAAAGAAGAGATGCAGAAGATCATTGAAGCTATGCTTTATGCTTGGTTTAGATACTAATTTTCAGAAGTAACCTTGGGAAGCAGATCCTTTATTTATCAGGGAAGGCTTTTTTTTGATAGTTGATCTTATATATCTTCTAGTGTCTTATTTCTGGTAAAAAAAATAAAATAAAATAGTATAAATATGAAGAAATGTGTATGTGAATATATAACAATTATCTATAATATATACAGTTTAAAAGTGTAAAAGCTATGTTTTCCCCGAAAAGTGACTAGATAGAGGGATTGATGCTCCTGTTGCTTGAATAACTTCCCTGTCTCATGCTTGCCTTTTCATTAAGTTTTTTATCAATTTGGGTATGGTGTTACAAGCAGTTAATTAGGGAAAAGTGTACTGAAATGTTGGCTGTAGCCTTTCCATACATTCCTGTTTTTCTTCTGTGAATAAGGGTTCTGTCTTTTTCAGTGGAGCTGGTTTTATGATTCAGCTGAAGAGCACATCTACCAATAAAAGAGCAAGATCTCGATCATAGTGGAGTCTACCATACCGTGTTGGAAGTTATTAACATCTTGAATTTCTTAACATCCACATGTCTTTCAAGCTTCAATTTCATTGTGGAGTGTGCATGCATGTATAAATATGTATTTTCAGTTTATCAGCCCCGTCAAACTGTCAACAATTCAAAAATAAGAATCTGGAACATCAACGTTACTGATTTACTTGGTTTTCCTATCATAGCTTGCTTCCTGTGCTCAAGTCTGTTGGCGTGTATTACTGCATTTCAAATTCCATTGAACTTGTGATTGTAAGGAGCTAAGTTTGTAAATTCAAGAAGCAATTTGAAATCTTTCAGATGCAATTACAATACCTCTCTGTGATCTAGTAAGCTTGATGATTAAAAACATCATTTGACAAGTATTTTCATATTTTGACTTATAAAATCACGCAGAAGCCAAAGAGACAGTAACACATAAGTGCACTTTAAAAATTCAGTAAGGAAAGAAAACTATTTTTATTCCACTTAAAATGAAATTTTGCCTCTCTTAACATATCTTTTACTGTGTATGCAGCAGAAACAATTTTATTTTTTTAATAAATTATTTCCCTCACACCTCTGAAATAACTTTCTGAAACAATAGTATGTGAGGTATAAGCATAAAAGATAGAGAGCTCTTTATTTGCATCCTATCCAGAAGAATTAAAATAATTAATATATGGCTCTTGTGAACAAAAACTAAACAAGTTGAATGCCTCATAGTGATATTTGTTATGTATTTTGGAAAACATCAAAAAGGGAAGAAATCTGTGGAACTAATATATAGTAATCTTACAAGAAATAGCATTTATATACACAGAAAAAAAGTTGTAAATTCATAACAATTTGAAGGAAGATTCAGTATGCATTCACATTAGTACTCAGTACTCTTTAGTATTCATCTACATTGAAATTTAATAGCCTTTGTATTAAGCTCAAAGTTTTCTATGTCTCAGATTCACCTGTCTTTCAAGTCTTTTGTAAATAAGTAATTATGATTCTCTGGCTCTCTAAATTGATTTCTCATTTTTTTCCAATTAAATACTTCTGGGTGTGTAGTTTAGGATACAAGAACTTGCTGTGCTTTAGATAACTTGAGTCTCTAGTGGTTCTGACTTTAATAGAGAAGCTCTTTAAAAAGTAACATAGTCAATGCAAAAGCTATGGTTGAATTCACTGACAAATTATTTTCTATCCTTTACTCACGTTGTTGGCTTTGGTAAAAAACATAACAATGGGTGCTCTGCCAGGAACACGTGGATCTTGGCAAAGCTCCATATTTCTGTTTTTATCTCTTGGAAATGAAAAACAACAGGCAACAAGAATGTAAAAAGATGGATAACGTGATGTGATTCTCACAGGAGCTACTTGCTGAATGGAGTTCAGATGTCTCTTTGTAGATGGCCACTAGTGACAGATATGGAAAGCTTTATTTATTTAGTCCTTTACGAAAACTGACAGTGGACAGCTGATTTAACTAGTGTGTATTTTTTTCTTTGTATTCCTAGTATGAGTTCTCACAGCACAGGCTTCATTTCTTTCCTTTGCTTTTCCTTTTCCTGAACAAGATCAGACCCAGTGCAGACTCCTGATGAATACTGCTAATTACAGGTATCCAAATGGATTCTGCACTGCCGATTGCCACACTGAGCTCTGCCAGTCAGCCAGTTCTTAACCCACCTCACCATCCACTCATCTATTCTGCACTCCCTCAGCTCCATTATAAAGATGTTGTGGGAGACAGTGGAAAATGCCCTGCTGAAACCAAGGTAGACTACATCCACTGCTCTCCCCCCATCCATCCAGCCAGTGATGACATCATGAAAGACTACCAGGTTAGTTGAGCATGACCTCCAACTGGTGAACCCATGCTGACTACTCCTGATAACCTTCTTCACTTCCAATTGCCTGGAGATGCCTGCATCCAGCACAGGCTGTTCCATCACCTTTCCAGGGACAGAGATGAAGCTGACTGGCCTGTAGTTTCCCAGAACATTCCTTTTGAAGAATTTTTCTAGTTTCACCAGATGAATGCCATTTCCTGCAAAATATAATTGTAATTAGACAGTATTAATCCTAGACAGTAGAGGTTCTGTTTCTGGCATGTACAGTATAAAGAAAGGTTCTTTCAGACTGCAAAATACAGTGAAAGCATTGCTGAGGTCAGACTAGTTTGGAGGTTATCTAGTGCTGCCTGCTTGTACTGTGAGCAAGTTGAGCTGAATGCGTTGATGTGGATGATGATTTCTTGGGTAGGTTTTGTAACAAAAGCCCATTTCATCCTAGGTGGAGGAAGAAGACTATGTCAGGGTATGAGATTCCATCTACGAGATGCCATAACTCCCAGCTGGAGGTCCAGCAGTGTGTGATTGAGGGTTTAGTTTGGCGCTGCACAGCAGTGCTATGTTGACTTAATTTACTGTGAAAATTCAAGAGGAAGAATGCTAACACGAAGAAAATACTAAACTGTAAGGGAAAGAATAGGAAACTAGAAGTTGACAGCTTAGCAAGACTGGGGATTAGCCCATTCTGGGGAGCAATAGAGATCTCTTGTGGTGAGAGATAGCATATTAATGTCTGTGGTTCTGCTCCTTAGTCCTAAGCACCTCTTGTATGTATTCATGAGCAAATAATTCCTATGTACTCCAGAACCTGGTGTACCCAGCTTTGTGGAGTCTCTTTGCACCTGCTGAAAGCTGCTGATCAAAGTGACTCTCCATAGGGGAGAGGGAAGTTACTGTGCCAACTACTGAAGCAGCCTCTATGTGGGAAATAAGTGCCCGCAAATGAGTTTTTGGTCTAAAGATGAAGTTTGGTCAGTAGTCTCTTAGGAACAATAATGACTTCAACAGCCTGTTTATTTTTTCTAGAACTTTTTTCAACTTCACTGAAAGCTTGTGCTGTCTTAGCATAGGGGAAGAAGTAAAGCAGGTAGGCATTAATGCATGCAGCGTTTGAGCTGCAGGATCCACTAAGCACCATGAGAGTCAGGTGAAAAAGTAAGAAAGGAAAGAAAACAAATCATGTTTGTTGTCTTGGCGTATGGATCTCTGGGGTGACAGCTTTGAGAATTTCTAAATACAGAAACTAGACCTTTGTTCACTTCTATGACCTTCTGGGAAATAAGCATGCTCTTATTATTCCTCAGCGTGGAAGGAATATAACATTATTATTTTTATTATCTTGTTTAGAAATAGGATTCTACTAAGTAATAAGTCTGACTTGATATGTAATTTTGCTTTCTACTTCAAAGGAACTGGGTTTGCATATTAGCTTCCTGCTTGAACCATGGGGAGCAATATAGAGGAAATCGTACTAACTGTAGAATAAAACGTGTAAATTCTACTGCTCCCTACAGAAAAGACTGGGAATTATGTAATTCTAAGTGGTAAAAAGAAAAGACAGACTAGAATAAAGAAAAATAGGTGTTTCAAAATACATTGGTTCCTATTGTATACAGTGATTAAGTACAAAAGCAAGTCTCTTTGAAGGAGTTAGACCAGGAGGTGGATGTTGGTGTCTAAGGAATAAAAGAAAATGATAAGCTATCACTTTTAGCTAACTTCAGTACATTTTGATTTTTTTCATGTGATGTTGAATGTCTTTTCGTGCTACCTTATTATTTTATGACAATGCCATAAGGTGTTGTATGCCAGTGCCTGACCATAAAAAGCATCAGTGCTTTCTTTCCTAGTGTTACTTACTCTTTGCTGAAAGCAAATGGCAGTTATGAGAAGAACCAAACAACTGCTTAAAGTTTTGCCAAGAATGGTCAGTACTCCATTGGTCTTGAAAATATATGCTGATCATCTTTGTGGCCAAAGTAAAATTTTATTGATTAAGGAGCATATTTTAGACTTATTCACCCTCGTAAAGAAGTGGAAGTAAAGGAATAATATTTTGTTTAATCAGTTTTTCTGGAGTGTCGTTTCCAGCAGTGAGAAATATAGCTTAGAAATCTCAGAGAAGATCTTTGTCAGGTGAAGCTAAACCAGAGCTGACATCCCCTGTTACAGACATTTCCAGGGAAGATATCTATAGGTGTAATACAAGAAAAGAACAAAGAAATAAAGCGTAGCAGAAAGGTGCTGACGAAATATTTTAAGAGAAAAAAGAATAGAGGCCATATCTGAGGAAACAAGGATGTAATATAATGTACTGTAGTGAACAGAGGAAGATAGAAAGATAAGAAAGATGAATTTAGCCCCTTGCTGGTACAAACAGATGATAGAATAATAATTAAAAAAAAAGGATTAATTAAGGAGAAGCTGGCAGACAATAAAGCTGCTCCTGGGCAACTGCAGAAGAAGAGCTGCCCCCATGTAAGTGTTCTGTAATGCTTTACAGCTAAATACGGCGTGTATTCCTGTTCATAATACCCTCAGCTGCTTTCCAGAGAACAAGTTCTTTTCTTGAGAAATTATTAGCAAAATCATTTTAAATACCTACAGTATTTGTGGTTTATGATACCTGTAAAGTGACTCTCATTAAAGTGATCAAGTCTTGGACTTAAAGCAGATGCAGGATATTTAGAGAGACTTGCTGATGAGCTAGTTTAAAAACCAAATTTGTGATAACTGGAGGAAGTTTAAACTGTAAGGGAATTAGAAAAAAAAATGCTAACAATGCAGGTAGATTTTTGTTCATTGAGTTTTTAATCCTGCTGAGTTAATTTTTATTCACCCTTCTTTACCAGTCCCAGTTCAGTGATGTGAGATTTCCCCGTCTCCCATTTCAGCTGCTTATCAATGACTTTGGTGTCCTTTCCTATGGTTATGTAAGCACACTTATGAGGTTATGCACTAAATCCTGTGTGTTATCATTCTTACTTGCTACATAGATAGGCCTCAATAGATGTCATTACTATGTATGTGGATGTGACCTCCCAGAAAGGCCAACAGTTTTTTAGATCGATGCCCTGTCACAGAAAATAATCACCCTCTATCTTTGTATCCTGACATAGTTTTAAGGAAGAGGTGAATACTTGTTTTCTTTTTATTGCTAGGTTTTAGCTGCAGAAATATGTAACAGATACTATCATCATTTGGAAGTGAATGAAATATACTGCTCGTTTTCCTCAGGAAAATATTTTATGCCTGAAAGCAATAAGCCTTTTTATGGTCAATAAGAAAATATAAGCATTGAAGTATGGATAGGACACAGGATGACTATGTCAACGCTGTGAAAGGATGAGACATGTATTTGTGAAGGTCCAGGTGCAGACATCCATGGATGAGAATTATTCCAGAACCTTATTCTCTCTGTGGCCCATGCCAAGAGAATCACTACTCATTTCACTTAGGCCAAATAGAAATCTGCTTCTGTGCCCCTACCATGCAGTATAAAGTGCTTGCCTTCCAAAACACGTAGCTCAATTTTCATTCTAAGTCTCTTCACTCTAAGCAGAAGGTGTTGGATTTTGGCATGACAAATGCTTCATAATGACTGCTGCACAGACAGCAAAGGAAAGCAAATCCTCTGGAAGTTTAGTTTCTCATTGAGGGTTATGAGGAAAATTTGTTTATAATATCATGTCCTTTTTTTTTTTTTTTCCTTTTTTTTTTCTTTTTTTGTTTCAGGAGCCCACTGTAGCCTCATGAGGATGTTAATGCAGTTCTGTAGCTGGGTATTTTGAGTGAAGTTCTTCCACAGGTTTGAATGGCCTCAGATTGTAGTTGTAGCGGCAGTGTCACTTAGGTAAAAATTTATTGAAAATGTAGGCTCTGCTCCATGTGGTGTTACTGCCACGATTTTCATCATATTCTTCAGACTGCATTTCCCAGCACTTGCTTGTTTGTAAATACACTTTTGGTTTGGTGTTTGGTTGCTTGTACAAACTCTATGAAAGGGTAGATAACAGTAGGACAAGGGGAAATGGTTTTAAGTTGAAGGAGGAAAGAGTTAGGTTAGATATCGGGGGGAAATTCTTTACTATGAGCGTGGTGAGGTGCTGGAACAGCTGCCCAGAGAGGCTGTGGATGCCCCGTCCATCCCTGGAGGTGTTCAAGGCCAGATTGGATGGGGCCCTGAGCAGCCTGGTCTGGTATTAAATGGGGAGGTTGGTGGCCCTGCATGTGGCAGGGGGTTGGAGATTCATGATCCTTGAGCTCCCTTCCAACCCTGGCCATTCTGTGATTCTGTGAAACTCATTATTGTTCTAAGAGCATCTGAACTGTGTGCTCAGTGATGTGAGCGGAAACTGCCAACTTTGGGTGACCATGCCTGGTTTTATAGAGATGAATTTGCTGCTTGTTTGGAGTTTGAAACCTAACAGCGTTTCTTCCATGATGTTTTCTTAAAAACCATCTGCTTTTCTTTTGCAATTCAGAATGCACTACTTCAGTTTTGAACATGCTGTCATTCTGCTTTACAGCAGAAGGGCCTGGCTGTAGTAGTTAGATCTGTGACTTCTTTCATGGTTTCTCTTCTTGTTAGGCAGTTTTTCTTCTACATCAGCTGGATTCATGAGTGGAAGGAAGGTACTGTTGATAGGGTGGCAGCAACAAAACAAACATAATAATCCCCATCTCCCTAAAGACAAAATAGACATAGCACTTTTGCTGTTGTTACTAGAGGCTGCAAGGCAGCAGCTTTTGGGTACTGAGTAGAAGCTGACTAGCTTCTGCTATTTAAAGTATAGCTGTGGCCTGAGAGATAGATTGGTGGCCCAGAGGTGAGAAGTGAGTGGATTATTTGAGGCAGGTGCAGCCTGCTGGATGGCAGAGGAAGGCGTGAGAAGAGGACTGACTCTGCTGAAAGGAAAGCCTTTGATTTGAAATTATTTCCCAAAAGTAAACTACTAGTCTATTCTTTGATTTTGAATGAGCTTTCACTTCAATAGGACTAAGATTTAACCCATAATATTTACAAAAGAAGCTTTATGATGTAGTTCTAAAGTGCCTGCTACTGTGATATTTTTGTTCCCACATAGCTGATTCATTGGATTTGATCTTTTTTAGGAGTGACAGTGATATTGCTCATATTCTATTTGTTCATAGGCTCTAAATTCACCAAGGATACTTCCTTTAAGTGGTACTAACTAGAGTTGCTGCTACCAACTTTGTAAATATTTGCCAGTTGAATTGTTCTAGTGAGACTTGGAGATTCTCTCTGAATGGCAGCAGAAGTTCTTTGTCTGTCAGGGATCTTGGCCCTTACAGGGCTGGAAGGCAGAAGGGGTGGGTGGAAGATCTCTTTATCTTCTGGACAGGAAAGGTGAGAGGGTAGCTGTGGAAATAAAGCAGAGATTTCTGCTCTTGATCTGAAGAGGATATTGCATGAACTGATGCGGGGGAATGCAGCGGAGAAAGGTAGAATGGTCCCTTTTATTCAACTGCTCCCCTGAGTTCAGCTTTGTCACAGGCAGAAACTAATAGTCTTCACTTGTAAGAGAGATGCAGGAACATATTTATTGATGTAATGCAGTGATTTATCAAACAAGACAGTGACTTAGCAAGATTGGAGATGACTTGGTACACTTGATTATTTACAGGGTTAAACTCATCCAGGAGACCTTCTCATTGAGTGATGAGGTTCAGAACAGACTGTTTTGCTCTCTAAACTCCTTTAGCCACAGAGACAAGGAGCTGAGGTGTAGCTGAATCCACTTCTAGTCCTAGACTTGGTCAACGATGTGTCTGAGGCATTGCATGTGCAAAATCAAAGGTATAGTTTTAGCAAAGCTAACAGAGCTTAAACTATTATTCACTTACCAAGAATCTGTATGAGCAAAGTGTCTTGACATCAAAGTGTAAGGGATCTCTTCAGCAGGTTTAACCTCCAGAGACATCTTTGATCAAGGGGAGATCCTTTCACACAGGAAATCCCTGTGGGCTCTCAGGTAGCTCACTATTTGTGGGGTAAGATGATTCACTCATATCCACAGTATTGAGCACACACAGTTGGCCCTCAGTTGTTGAAGCATGTTCTTTCAGCCTCACCCAGTTTAATATAGGATGTGATTGCCTCTCTTAGCAAGACAGTGTTATCAGCCCCAGGCAAGGCCTTGGCATAATGGCCAAGCTGAAGGTGGTGGTGGAGAGCACACTATCACAAGCTTCTACTCTTCTCCCTTCTCTTTCTCTCCCAATATGGGAAGAAAAAAAAATGCTTTAAACAAATACAAATTCTATCTAACACCTTTCAGATGGAAAGTTACCAACCAAATGTACAAGTCATAGAATCGTTAAGGTTGGAAGAGATATCATGTAAGATCATCTAGTCCAACTACCAACCCATCATGCCCACTAAACCATGTCCCTATCTGCTGCACTGGCTACATATTTCTTCAGATGTTTCTAACCCTAACCCTGTCACCGTTTACCTGGGAGAAAAGGCTGACCCTTGCCTTGTCACTGCCTCATTTCAGGTAACTGTAGAGAGTGATAAGGTCTCTTTCCTCTGAGCCTCCTTTTCTCCTGATAAAACCACCACAGTTCCCTCATGTGATCCTCATAAGATTTGTGTTCCAGACCCTTCACTGTTTTGTTGTCCTTCTTTGGACGTGTTCTATGCCTTTCTTGTAGTGAGGGGACAAAACTGAATACAGTACTTAAGGTGCAGCATCACCAGTGCCAAGCACAGGAGGATAATCATGGTCACTTGCCTAGTCCAGCTGACCATACTATTTCTGATACAAGCCAGGATGCCATTGGCCTTCTTGGCCACCTGGGCACACTGCTGGCTCACGTTCAGCTGGTTGTCAGCTAACATGCTCCCAGATCCTTTTCCATTGAGAGATTTCCAGCCGCTTGGTGTTGTGACCAAAGTGTGGGACGTTGCACTTGATCTTGGTGAAGCTCAAACAATTGGCCTTAGCCCATTGAATCTTGCCTGTCCGGATGCTTCTGTAGGGCCTTCCTACCCCTGAGCATATCAACACTTCCTCCCAGCTTGGTGTCATCTGCAAACTTACTGAGGGTACAGATCACAATAAAGATATTAAACAGGGCTAACCCCAATACTCTGACCCGTGAGGAACAACACTGGTGGTTGGTCACCAGCTGGATTTAACTCTACTACTTCTCTCTGGGCTTGGCCATCCATCCAGTGAAGAGTAAGCACGTCTAAAAGTCAGAATTTAAGGATTGCAAGACACAGATAATAACTGGTATATAATTGGGGGTTAATTTCTTGTCTGGGCACTGGGAGAAGGTCTATGATTTTTAACACCAGCAAAGATGGTTTAGTTTGGATATCTTCTCCATCAGTCTCTCAGGTAAAATTCTCACTCAATATAAGTAAAGGAAATAGTATTTTTAGCTATGTAGACTGAAAAAAATATTGTTAAAATACGTGTAATGAGAGCATGTGATAGTCATAAAGGTAATGTTAAATTTCAGTTTAATTTAATTCTGAACGAAGCATCTATGAGTGTGGAAACAAGGTAGAATTAGTGCTACCCAACATTCTGCAATGTTTTCAATGTTTTTTTCTGTTATTTGTGGCCTCTGTTTTGCTCACAGGTTGAGAAATATTGGATGATTATTTTTTTTTACTTTTATTTCTGTTTCTACTGAGATGCCAGTGTTTCAAGGAAATAATAAGGAATTGAAGCCAACCCTGAATTTAGACTACACAATAGTGTAAAAATTACTCTCCAGGGGTCTTCTAGGTAACAGATATTCATTGCTAACCTGTGAATCAGAGTAATCCTAAAAGAAAAAAAAACATCTTATTGGGAGTTCTATACTACTTTCAGTCATTCTAAATGTTGTCTTTTATTACATTTTTAAATTGATCAGTTACTATAGGTGCTTTACTATCACTTTTAGCTGCAACCTCAGCTCACTAAGAATCCTCTTGCTGAGGAGTTAAATGGATGAAATTTCAAAGATTACTTGTGGCACTGTTGCCAAGCTCCCTGACTCTTCAGTCTTATCTGCCTGGAGCCTCAAGTACCAGAATTTCCCTTTCCTGCTGTTACTGGGAGGGATTGATTCAGCACAGTTAGAGATGAGTGTGTCAAATACAGCACAAAACATAAATTCAAGACATGATTGGGATTTTTTCTTCTGAGAAGTTCATCCAGATTTTTACAAAAACTTTCTTAGGGGTAGAAGGTGTACTTTCAGATGTGTCACTGATTTCTACTTATTCATCTGCAGCAAATACAGCTAATTTTTTTTTTTTTTTTAAAGTTTATGTTATTAAAATTAACCCTTTTTCCTGAAGGAGTATGTATGATTTCTTAGCTGGTCATTCATACCAATCAAAGCAGTTGTGGACATCTTAGTATCATCTGCTTCATAAGAACTGGCATTTATTTGATATTTATTCAGCATATAGAGCAAAAGGTCGTAACTTATGTGACCTGTGAAGGCCACTAAATCCAAGTGAGTAGGAACAATAATTCTTATGCACTTTCTTATGCTGAACCAGAAGAAAACGAAAGATGCTTCAGTTTGTGAAACCTATTTTATTTATTTAACAAGATAAGGTCAAACTCCTGTGCATTCAGGCTCCCAGTCCTGAACAAGGATTTGCTCTTGGGAGATGTGAGGCACACATTCATTTTATTGTCCTTAGTAGGATTTGTTCTTTTGTTTGTAAGTTTGGTCCCCAAATTTTTCCAATTTATTCGTGGAATGGTGAAGCCAAGTTCTTGTAAATTCTGTGAAGAGATTTTAACCTTTCCATGATAGTTGCTCAATATTCTAAACTTGCTACTTTTAAAGATCCCACAGGGTTGTTTTGGGTAGACTGAAATCTAACAAGAGTAAAAATGATTTAATGAGCAGATAGAAATATGTTCTACCTCTGATTCAGCTACGAAGAGTGGTTCAAGACTATTAAAAATATATACAGTTAAAAGATAAGTGATCTATAATTTAAGAGCACTTGGAGCTAAATATGGGGAAAATATGTAACAGAGGTTATTTTCATAGTTATTCCATAGGCTGTCTTTATTAAGGTTCCATTTTATGTTCTGAGGCAAGGAACAGCCAACAGAGAAGCAGCAAGACTGAAGGCAATCGTTGTGTTGGGCTTCAAAATATGAGCAAGGTTGTTGTTTTCCCAGAGCTGAATGCTCTCAACATGACATAAAAGATAGTTATATCGCTGTAGATCATCTACCTGAGAATTCTCTCCTAGGAACTGGATGGGCTGCTCGTTTTGGTTTTGCTGTGTGCTATGGGGTCTTGCTTTTCACGTGAGTGAATAAGAATTTTGTATTGTCTCCAGCCTGACACTAGAAATGAGCTTAAACTGGACAACAAGCTACTGTGAATGTCCAGCTGAATTTATAGTATCTGTGTTTGTCTCCTTGGGTGTTCAGACTAGGTGGATATAGAACCTGAAAAAAAAAAAATCATTTTAATTTTGTTTAGCATAAGAAACCAAGCATTTTTGAGGGCAAAAGATATGTTAAAAAAAAAAAAAAATCCAAAAACGTTTACCTACAGATTTCCCATCCTCTGATGGTAACCTGACCTTGGTAATACCACTGGGAGTCTGTAGCTTCTTAATCTCTCTGCGTTTAAATCCTTGATTATTCTGGTGAAACAAACTAATAATGGAAGCACTAGCGAGGAAGAATTTTGACATGCATGTATGCACAAAGTATATATGCTATGTAGGTGCTATTCATCTCACATTGTGCCCAGAGTGTGCAAACAAGAATGGTGAAAATTTTTCATCACTGGCAGTTTATTCATATGGCATATGTTGCAGGGTTGATATGCCTAAGCTTGCTAGAAAGGCTCACAGACAGCAACTGCAGCTCTTTTTAAGAAGCCAGCTCTCCTCAGAATCAAAAGATGGGAGATTTGCTTGGTTAGAAAAAGGCAGAGATACAGCAGATGTACTCATCTCCTGACTCCTCAGACAAGTGCATCTGCATCGTGTTTCTTTTTTATTGGCTTTGTTGTGATAGAGTGCACAGTGAGTTTGTTTTGCTACAATCCCCATTAGATTGCTGCTAGAGCTAAAATAGGGCATTCTGCAGCACAGGCATGAGGAACAGCTCTCTGTACACGTCCCCTAGTACTTCTCTGGAAGTGACCTATCTATCCCTCATCATGATAGAAACATGGAAGGTTGACATCCAATACTAGAGGGAGCAAAATCTGTTATCATATGTTTGGGTAGGTCAGAACCCTAACACATCTAATACTGAAAGAAAATGCTGTAGAACTGAAATTAATTCACAAAAGGCTTTGGAAAGGTTTCAGGCAAATTCTTTGCTGTTTCACCTTGAAAAGAATCCTGGGCCATGTCTGTTATGTTTTCTGACAGGTTCCAGAAACATTTTGCTTTCACATAATAGTTTTGAGTTGGTGTTATGCAGATTTTTTTAATCATTCCTTTCTCTATCCATGTAATCTCTTTGCTGTTTTGCATATGAGACGCTCTTATTCATAATAGGATCATCGTACTGTTATGAAATCAAGCCCACAAAGTCACCACCGTTTGTACAATTTGAGAAGCTGTACACCTTACCCAAAAAGAAATTGATCAGTCTAATAGTTCATGTGGTGTTTGAGAACCCATTGGTTTATGATTGGAAGAACCTATATTTTTGGCACATAAACTACTGGTATAGGTCAAGTTATTTACTTCCTTTCAGAAGAAGGAAACCATCCTTCCATATAAACTTGGGAGAAATTAAGTTTACAGCCAAGTGGCATTGTGAGGAATACATACGGTGTATCTGTGTAGAAGATATAACTGAGCTATAAAATAACTTATGGACGAGTGTGTCATGCTGGCATAGTCTGTGTGGATTGGCATGATCAGAAACAGATACTGTATGGAATTAAGAATAAATTATTTCATCATTTCTTGATGGAAGAGTTGGAAGAAGGTAAGAGCATAAGGAGGTGATGATGAAGAAAATTCCACTGCCAGGCTTGCAGTGGAATGGTAATGAGATATGTAGGATATTTCAGAGGAGAATATCAAGAATGTTGTTTCAAAAAGATGTGCCAGCTTGTTGGACTTGCAAATGCATATGTCTACTTTAGGATTTGTAGCTTAAGTATTGAAGGTGGAAGTATTTAGAGGTGTTCAAGGCCAGACTGGATGGGGCTCTGGGCAGCCTGGTCTGGTATTAAATGTGGAGGTTGGTGCCCCTGCATGTGACAGGGGGTTAGAAATTCATGATCCTTGAGGTCCCTTCCAATCCTAGCCATTCTGTGATTCTGTGGAAAGGTCAGTAGTAACTGACTTGAATAAACCTACCAAGTATTGCTCATTATTCTGTTTTAGTTGGTTTGACTCTATGCCTTAGAAAGAATACAGACTTGTGATGTTGTTTGCAGACATCTTCCATCCATCCATTACCTATTGACCACTGGCAGTGTTATTTCTTCGACAGCCTTCTGCCAGCTGCTGTTCTTGATCTACAGGCAATACAGTATATGTTCATTCAGTCTGAACTGCCTTCTTGGCGTGGCTCTGGACTGCCTATCTTAGGTGTCCTTTTTGAAGTATGAGAGTTGGATAAGATGACCTCCAGAGATTCCTTCCAACCCCAGATATCCTTTAATTCTGTATTTGTAAAACCACCATCCCAGAGGTAATCTTTTTTTCTTTTCACTTGCTGGATTTGCTTTGAGTGATTTCCCTGGTTTTCAGGCTTTTCTCTTAGTGCACAATAGTGAGGAGAAATAAACTACTTTACTAAATAAGATATAGGAATGCAAGATAACACACTATAACACAATAATATAACACAGTACAATATAATTATAACTGAAACTAATAAATCAAATTAAATGAGAGAGTGCCTGAAAAGCCAAAGGCCTTACTCTAGTGCACCCCCAATAGAGACGAGCCAGATGATTGAAAACGCCAGGTAGCCTATGAAGGACTTTTATTTTTTCCCCCTAAGCAGAAATGATAACAGAACATCAAGCAGCCCTCTGGGGGATGTAGTAATTCTTCTCTTCTGGGACAGGTACCTGGGGTGTTAACTCTTTAACTCCCAGTGCACTACATGGTGTTGTGATGTAGAATACTGATAATCTAACATCATAAAACCATGGCACACTGTAACCAGGAATGGTGCAGTGTAGAGTTATCGTGTTTCTGTACTTGAAAGGGATTTTAGTAGTAAAATATACAGTTACTGAGAGAGTGAGTCCTTCCCCAGAGATGTCTTTCCTGCTGTTCTCTTTGAGACTCTGAATGGTGCTCAGCAGAGAGGCGTCCTTGTTCTTTTTAAGCCTCTTTTGGGTTGTAGTCTGAACATAAATTAGTTGCTGACAATTAGAAAGGACTCTCATGAAGAATCATAATTTCGCATCCGTGCAAAATAAGCTAAAGCTAAATTCATAGTGAAATAGTTTAAACCTCTGGAGACTGTGTTGGAGGTCAGTGTAAGTAGCAATTTCTCTTTGGAAGTTTTGAATTGTTTTCTTAATCTGCGTGTTGGTGTAATTTGAAGTAACTCCATGGGAAATACCAAAACCAACTCTGAAGCTTTCAGTCACTGACCATCCCATAGCTGGACTTCAACTCCTCTGATTCAATGATTCAGCGAAATTCCCAAATTGAAGAAAGAAACTGATTTAAATATTAATTTCTATTATGTGTAGAAGAGCATTAGTATGGCTTTAGCTCATCATTTGAGGTCTTAAGTAACTTAAAACAATATTATTTTAGCATTAGCTAGCTGTTTTAAATTAAAAAAAAGATATCAGATGCCCTTAGTATTTGTAGTAATCAAGAAATTAACTAGAACAAGCTTAGCAGATTGTTGATAAGTTTGAGGCTAATGTTCATAGTTATCAAAAGTAAAACAAGTCCATTATTACTTACATTTTACCCACTATCCTCTCAACCAGTAAGAAAGGGACACAGAAATAATTTCTCTGTAAGAAGCAAGCAGAATGATTTCTTGGGACCATTCATTTGGAGTCCTCCCAGTTACATTTAAAAAGAATGTAAATATATATCTGTAGCTATAAAGTTGTGGGTATTTTTGTAGAGAACAGTATAAATAATCTGTCTAATTTAGATTGCAGTCTGCATGGTTAAATTAATGTGCTTTAAAATGCTTATCCTTATCTTCAGCTGTGATTTACAGTATCACACAAAAAACAATTTTTCAAAAAATTTTCACTTAGCTACAAGCTGTAATGCAGCTGTTTTTTAAAAAAGAATTTGCTTTTGATGCAAAAAGTGTCAAATATAGAAGAATGCACTACTTTCAACATCTATTTGTATCAAGTTAATTCAACATATTTCTTCTCTGCCGGCCAATATTTCTTTTGTCTGCAGATTATGTCAGTAGTCTTGTTTGTGTGGAAGTGGTAATTATCTGTATGTATGAATGAAGAGATGGTTTACCAGGAAGCAGAAGACTGAAGAGGCAAAAAGAACATGCAGAGAGGAGCATGAAAATCTCTTCCAAGATCTGGTAAACTTCAGAGGATGACAGTCCTTTTGAAACCAGAACAGCTGAAAGCAGGACACCATGTCTCAGCTGAATCCAAATAGTGCCACTCTTTTTGTAAGTAATAAAAGTAAGTATTTTATATATTGGTTGTGACTGGGGTCTTCATGAGTTGATTGTTTATCAGAAAAGGGAATTTATAACTGTGATTATCTTGGATTTTCTAATTATTCTCACTATTCTCTTCCCATGTAGATGATGAAAGATCATTGAGTTTTTCTTTTCATCAAATATATGCCTGAGCATATGTTGTTGATGTGACAGAAGGAAGAGGTTCCATACAGAGGGACCTGGCCATGCTTAAGAAGGTCCGTGAGAATCTGATGAGGTTTAACAAGGCCAAGTGCAAGGTGTTGCGCTTGGGTTGGAACAATCCCAGAGGTGTACAAACAGGGAGAAAAACAGCCCTGTGGAAATGAAAGGACTTGAAGGTTCAGGTGGACAAAAAGCTGAACATGAGCCAGCAGTGTCCACTTGCAGCCTGGTAGGTCAGCAGTATACTGGGCCATGTCAAAAAGAGGGGTGGCCAGCAGGGAGGGGGAGGGGATTGTCCCCCTCTGCTCTGCCCTTGTGAGGGGCCCCATCTGGATTACTGCATCCGGACCACTGGCTCCCAGCATGTGGGTGACATGGAGCTTTGGAGAGAGGTCATGAGGATGATCAGCTGACTGGAGCACCTCCTATATAGAAAGGCTGAGGGAGCTGGGCTTGTTCAGCCTGGAGAAGAGAAGGCTCTGTGGAGATGTCATTGTGGTCTTCCAGAGCTTGAAAGAGCTTATAAACAGGCGAGAGACTGACTTTTTACATGGTCTAATAGTGGTAGAATCAAGTGGAATGCTTTTGATTTTTTTCAAAAGAAGGGAGGTTTAGGTTAGATTTTAGGAGGAAATTTTTCACTTGGAGGGTGGCGAGGCAGATGAACGGGTCGCTCAGAGACCTGTGGATGCCCCATCCCTGGAGGCACTCAAAGCCAGGTTGGATGGGGCCCTGGGCAGCCTGAACTGGTGGGTAGCAGCCCTGCCCATTGCTGCAACTAGATGATATTTCAGGTTTCTTTCTAACCAAGCCATTCTATGACTCCATGGTTCTTACCTTCTTTAATTTAGTTACAGGCTGAGGATTGAGAAATGTTTAGTCCTTCCTCAGCTTTGCATGTGGCAATTGCATTATGGCTCTCTGGTCTGAATATGAATTTCTCAACAAAATCTGGCAAGGAAATTTAATATCCTGTATTCAATCTAGCTACTTAGCAGAGCTTGCTCAGCCCAACGAATCCAATTTAAAAATTTGTATCTTTTACAGTTGCAGAAAACTTACATCAGATAGTGCTTAACTCAAGCAAGCGACGTGATCTGGAATAAACAGTAGAAAAGGGGAGATGCTTTTTACTGTTTCTAGTGGTTTTGTCACTAGGGACAAAGTTTAGCAGTTTGGAAACTAACAGAGGTCTCTGAAATTGTGATTGATTTATAATCATAGGTTGATAATGCAGAACTAATTCCAATGTACTCGTCTTATTTACACAGTATGGTTTAGCGACACATTTGAGACTAAAGATGGACTCAGGTAGGCAATAAAGAGTTTTTCTGCACTCTCTCTGTCCTCATCTTCTGTTCTTATTACTTCCATGAACTAACTAACTATTGAGAAGGTTTCGGAATAGCAAAGGTGCTTTTCAAGAACAAAAACCTTTTATTGACTGTTTCTTGGCACCAAGGAAATCCGTATATTAAGATTATAAAGGAAAAAACTCAGTGATAAAATGAGATTCTTCAGTGGATGTCTTGATATAGTATGACTTATTTTTGCTGCACAATTGAGCTGTCATCTTAATTTCTTTTTTTTTCGTCTTTCAAGCTACTCTTAAAATAGCAGGCTGGGAGAACTGAAATACTGTAAAATGGCAGCATCTGATAGCTCTGATAATTAGACTCTGCTTAAGCCTTTATGCTTCTGCTTTTGTAATGCACTATGACCTATTTTGTTAGAATTTTCCTTGTAGAACTGAGGTAGTCCTGGAACTGTAGGTAATGGACATTCTCAGGTCTGTAAATAACTATTTATTCAAGTCTTGGGTGAAGACAGAAAATGAATTTCTATCATTGCAGTTAAATGTGGATATGCATCCATATCACAACTTGTATGATTTAGTGCATGAAATCTTACTAATTACAGCCTAAAGCAACACCTGACATATTTCTGTGACTTTTTTTTTTTAACCTTTTTCCATTTTATCTCAAATAGAAAGAAGAAATTGCAGGATTCCAGTACTATTCAGCAAGGTTCTCATGCTGCTCTTCCAGCTTTGGAGGGTGTTTATTACTATTAGCTAATGGAATAGAAGACACATACATACAGAGTTCTTTCACTAGTGTTTGGCATAGGGTTACATGACAGTCCTTGAAATAGCCTTTTATTTTTATTTTTTTTTTAACTACTACAAACTTCAGACAAGTTTGGAGAAGGAGCTGGATATTTGAGTGAGTGTAGGGGCACACAAATATCTGAACTTTGTCATCCGTGTTAAATCTGTTTATGCTGTACTGCATTGAGCAGTGAGATAAACTTTGAGGTGAATTTTAGATATAGATTTTTTTCTTTTTTTTACCCTGCAACACAACTCAAGCAGCATAATGCTGCTTTCTCACTATGATAAGATAAGCCTATTTGTTGAACCATTTAAATCTTAGGGGTTTGTATGAATAGTAATGGTATAGATTGCTTATTTTTTGGAGGGGGGAATATGATTTTTGCTTTCTGAAGAAGCATTTCCAGACAGTGCACTTGTAAAAATAAGTAAAATCGTCTGACAAGCTCAGAAACTTGCAGGAAACTTGCAAGACGTTTGCTTTAGTTTAATAAATCTCTGTTCTGTTTGTCTGAATACTGAAAACTTAGAGAGATCTTTTTATCTTGCATTCCTGCTGCATGCTTTGCAGCTGGCTAGTTCCTATATTTCAGGTATAGCTCTGCATAATCTTTGAATTCCTTGTGTGAGTAGTGTAAATGTAATCAAGGTCTGTGAAACTGAAAATCATGTCATCAAAAATTTAAGTCAAAATGTTAAATACTAATTTTCAAGACACTGTTCTGTAGAAGCATCAAACAAAAAAGATTACAGATAGCATTTGATGGTTTTTAAAAAGATGCATCGATAACCTTTTGCCCAAGAAAAACTATTTTTCAATAGTCTATTCTAACAATAACTGAAAATAATCTTTCTATATAGAACGCTGACTTTGAAGATCTGATACTCTTTTTGTTCACTGAGGAGAGAGATATAAAAAATACATGGCTATACATTATTTCATGTAAAAAGGAAACTCTTCAATTTTTTTTTTTTTTGAAAATTTACTTTCATGTTAGTGTATTTTAATTGATCACCATATTTTTATTTTGAAATAGAAGTTTGGTTTTTTTTTTTTTCAAGGGAAAAAAATTGAACTCTTTGAGGAGCATTTCAATAGAAAGATGAGGAAGCAATTATAGAATCTCTTTTTAAGGAAAGAGAGGGAAAGCTTGATGTACAAGGACTGCTTCAAAAGTAATGCTTCCTACTTTGTTATGGTGGCCTACAATGGCAGAGGCGGATGTTGGTGGGATGGCAATAGAGGTTGAACCCTCCCAGCAATATTCTGTTACATTTTGTTGCCTTGTGACAAATGACAGCAGAGGGATAGTCTGACAAAATGGTATCTGATGTGGAAGTGTGTATGGAGCGGAGGTGTAGAATTAAATTCCTCCATGTGGAAAAAAAATTGCACCCATTGACACTGCTGAACACTGATGGAGACCTAGCAGTGAGCATGAGCATAGTGAAGTGGTGGGTGGCACATTTCAGCAGTGGAGACAGTGGGTCAGCTCTGCTGGTGCAGATTTTTACGTGGAGGCCACGCAGGCTCTTGTTCATTGCTAATGAAAATGCAGAGCTAATGGTGATGGTGACTGTGTTGAAAGATATTTTTTTGTAACTGAGAATTTTGTCTATCAAATATTGGTATCGTGCACTTTGTATCTGTTGCAGTTTCCTGGGAAAAAAAGAAAAAAGAAAAATAGGAGGCTTTACTTTGAAGCTACCTAGTGTGTTTTAGGGCATCCAAATTGTGTTGTGGGGGCATTTCAGCTGACTGACTATGTCTGTGAAAGAAAGGAGAGATGAGAAGGATGGTAAATCTGGATGTTTTTCTTCAAACACTTTCAAATAGCAAAGCGAGGTCTGTTCTTGCTTGCTTTGGCACATCCTGAAGGGGGTTCCTATTCATATGTGGACAGGCTGATAGCCTGCATAGAAGAGACAGAAGATTTGTGCAACCCGCTTCTTAAGGCAGTGGAGACAACTGATGCTCTCTCACAGCGGATGTGGAAAATTATCCTAAGAGTGAAACTTATCCTAGGAGTAAGTCCACTATCACTACCCAGTCATTCAATTAAATTTTCTGAAAAGACAAGGAAGAGTTAAGGTTGTGTCAACTGTGCCAGCTTCACTTAAGACTTTTATCTAATTCTAGCGCTTGCTTTGCCTTTACTAGTTGATTTTATTATTTTGTTTTCCAGTGTCCATTTCCAGTAATAATCATCAGCCATTCTTTTTCCTAAGGGGAATATTTTCATTGCTGCCCTGTATTCAGGATAATAAATTTTGGCCCTGCAGCAGAAGCAAAAAGTGAATGAGGATAAATGTTTAAAAAAAAGGAGTCCTTGGAACAAGATGAATCTCTTCATTGCAATTTTGAAATAGAAGTTTAGCACTGGCTTTGAGAGCTTTCCTGGCAAGTGATGGAAGCAAGAATTGTACTGCTGAGAAGAGCAGTTATTTGAAAGAAAGCTTGGAATGTAAGTGGAAATACAAATTCATGCCATTTCACATCAAGGTCTGGCTTCTATCTCAAAAAGTAAAAAAATATATATATATTTTTAAGTTTATTTAGTATAACTTAGCAGTCAGACATTTTAAAATCTAACATTCTTCAGTTTGCCTAGAACAGAATTCCTTTGAAAAATCCAGAGACTGAGCTCTCAACTTGACTTAATACTGCCCTGCCTCACTCCAGTACATCTCAAAACAGGCTCCTGCTCCTCTGCAGACAGCAGCCAGGTACTATGAAGAGACAGGCACCGCAGTTCGAAGGATTTGGTGGCAGAAGAAAATACAATGCTGTGTCTGAAAGCTCTGCAGATAGAATTAATGGGAGAATAATTGATCAAGCTGTGGAAATCTTTGACGACGCAGGTGACAGTGAAGCTTTTCTTTACAGGATTGAAATAATGTGGTAATGCAAGAGCCCTAACCTTCCCATTGGAATTAAAGATAGCTAAAACAACTAAATAATACTTGTATTTTCAAACAGCTTTGGGGGCAATTCTTTCTTTATTGGAAGAAATGATTGCATTACTTGAATGAAATTTACAATGTAATACAGAGCTGGGATAATGGGTGAGGTTCCTGAATAAGGCAAAAAGAAGGGATTGCTTAGTTTGAAGGTGGAATTGTAACACGGATTGTTGGTAGAATTTAATGGGCTTTATCAGGAAAAATGTGATGCAGAAGAAAAATTTATTGTATTTGCTATTGTTCTAGTGCATCTGTCTTCTAAAAAGAAAATCTGGAAAGAAAGTAATTACTATAGGAGCTTAAAAAAATTTTTTTTCAAGAGTTGGCTGCTTAGCAAAGACAGGTACATGAAATTCTCTCCAAACGTGTAGGACTTGAAAACAACAGTAGGCAATGCACCTGAATGTACATAGGGTGAGTGGTAATCTCAAGACAGAAGCAATGAATTATTAACTCTTCGTACAAAAAGAACTGTCAGTGGGCCAGAACTTCTTCAATCTATTCTTATTCAAAGGAGCAGATCCATCCATGCTTCATCTATGAGGAGAAAGGGCTTTTGAAGTCAGGAGGTACATGGATGTTTTAAACTCTTCCTAGAACATCCAGAAGGGTGTTAGGTCTCTTTTTTAAAAATGATACTGCTTGTGAAGTTCTTGATGCTTAACCAAGTCACTTGAAATTGAAGTTAAGTAAGTTTAATTAAATCAGACAGCTTGAGCACCCACAAAAGGCAAGTAAGTGTCAATAATTAGGAGCGGATATGAAAATGGCAAGTCTCTTTTTCCCTTAGTTGAGATTGTGTTGGTATGAACAAGCTGTAACGGTTTAGTAAAATTCTCAGTAAGTGTTCCACTGCAACACAGACCCAATAGTCTAGATGTGCAATTTTGCTCTAAAGCCATATTTTCCCCTGCAAGGATTTGCATCTCAGGAAAAAAAAAAAAAAAAACATGGAAGAAGGAAGGTGAGAAGGAGATTGGTTAGCAATCTGCAGTTCTGATGAAGAAATTAGAGGCAAAACTAATGTGGCAGCCATCATTCTCAGAGGTTCCCAGGACACAAATTCATCAGTGACAATTTTCCTGAGTCATCTGGGTAAAAGATGAGATAAATTTAAAGATGACTTGTGAGAATCCTTCTTTGTTTTTTGTCTCAAAGCTTGCTTCCTGAGGTATTTCTTGTGATAAGACTGACTTGTCTAGGAGATGAGTGATAGGTGTTGCTGTGTGGCAATCAACATCACTGTGTGGACAATTTTAGCTGTTTGCCTCCAGAAGATAGTGCTCAGGAGTGTTTACTGGGGGATGATGCCATTGTATTCTGTGAAGGCAAGATACAAGTTGGTGCCTCCCTGCTCCCTCTTATCTGCTGGCAAGGCCAGGAAGATAGGAACAAAGGAGTTTCTGCTGAGATCCCAGACTCCGAAGCTGCCACTCCAAGGAGAGCTGACTCAACCACTTTGGGTTTGAGCTGTCACTCCAAAGACTGCTGACTCGACCACTTTGAAAGCATTGAAAAGGAGCTATCATCACCATGGTTGTCGTCGTCGCCATCGTCGTTGTCAATAGAACAACAACGCCCGATGACCCACCGCTATTGAAGATCAGTGACTGAACCACGAACCTCGCTGGATCCATGGTGGTGACTATGTCCCTCTTGCTTCCTATAAAGACTCCTTGCTTCTTCTTTCCTACCTTTTCTATCGCCATCCTTCCCTTCCCCATTACCCTAATTCATAATAGAGTCCGTCCTCCCCTTCACCATCTCCCTAATTAACACCTGTAATAAACTGGTCGGACCAACATTTGAACCGTTGTTTCTTAATCTCACGCCGGGGATATAGATATTAAAAGAACCTCCTCTCCCTCCTATAAATCGGAGCGAGACATTTTATTTAATGGCGTCACGGACAGGATCCCCACCGTGAGAGTGTTGTCCTTCCGGATATAGTCTGAAACTTTCTTTGTGTGTACCTCCTGGAGTTGCATGGAGCGATATTTTTGAAAAATTTAAACGTGAATCCTTCTCCAGGAAGACCGCTCCGTATTCTGAAACTTTACTTTTTATGTGTATACCTCTCGGGGACGTTTGAATTAACTTTGATTACTTGAATTAACTTTGATGTGTGCCTCCTCGGGAAGACCCTTTCTGCATTTTGTGATTTAAGTATCTTGTAACTTAAGTGTGAAATTTGAACTCTTTTGTGTGATTCCCTCAGAGAAAGGGAAGAGTGATTGGAGCATTTGCATTTCTTTAAATAAGGTGTTGTGTGCCTCCCTGGGGGGGAGGTAAGGAGTTACCTGAGCTTTTGAATACGTATACCTCCCTCTCTCCTAGTATAGATCTTTCAGCGTATTGAAAAATGAGTGACAACATTGCCATCATGAAAAGTGAAGATGTATTATTTGATCTTTTAGAAAAACATGGTGCTCGACCCTCTTTATCAGGTGTGGATTGGGCACGACAGAACTGGTATAACTTGCAGAGTGTTTCGGACCGTATTCGTGTTTTACAGAATGAGGCTCGTACCCGAGCTGGAAAAGGAAAGTCGTTTATTTGTGCAGTACTTGGGGCTGCTTTAAAAGCTGCCGTGGAGTTCCGAGATGAAAAGCATTCGGTAGAAACCCAAACTATACAAGCACTACAGGAATCAGTTAAAGTAACACAAGAATTGGTAAAAACTCTGCAGAATCAAATAGTGAACTTTGAGGAACAATTAGAAAGAGAGAAACGTAATTCGGCTTTGTTGCAAATGGCTTTTAAGGAACTGTTAACGTCTAAGCATGCCGACAATAGTGTCATCCATAGTCTGCCTCAAGAAAAAACTTTTCCTCAGGAGGAACTACAAAGAATGAAGGAAAGGCTAGATAAATTAGAAATGCCAATAGCCCCATTGCGCCCTTTGATAAAAACTGAATATACATTCGATAACGGTGAGGATCTAGATCCTCAAATGAATGTTAAGGAAATTCCCTTCTCAGCCACTGAACTAGCAAAATTGAAAAAAGATTTTAGCCGCTCTCCAAACGAATCAGAAACAGAGTATGTATGGAGGGTTAGCCTCACTGGTGGAGACCAGATTCTGCTAACAGAAAAGGAAGCGGAGGGTTATTGGGGACCAGGAGTATTTTTAACTACTGGCAACAATCGTGCTCCCTGGTCCTTAACACAGAGGGCTGCCTATTGGGCAGGTGGTCTCAACCCTTTAGAAAGGGGAGATCCTCTTGCTATTATTGGAACAGTTGATCAGTTAGCAGAGAGTGTTCAAAAGGCTGCTTGTCTCCAAATGATGTATGATAGAAAGCTGCAGCCACACCATGAGTCACCTATGATGATGCCTGTTGATCCTGAAAGGATGACCCCCCTAATTAGGGGGCTTCCAGAGTCGTTAAAACCTATAGGTATACAACTGCAAGGAAAAATACAGGTAATGCCTCAGGGAGAGAGAGCCCGGGCAGCGTTGGAAGTTACCCCCAATCATCTGCAGTCAGGATTCAAAGTATGGACATGGGGGGAGGTTGCCCAAGAGTTAATTAACTATGGGAGAAAATATGGGCCAGTGGTTTCTTCCTCCAGTAAATTAGAGCCTAGGGGAATAAGACTTGCAGCGGTCAGCCTTGCCCCCAGGCCACCTAGCCCAAAGGTCAGTGGGACTGGCAGGGTCTCATTGCCAGTAAAAACGGGTAGGCGAAATATTGATCATAAACGTCATTGTCTCTGGACACTGGGCTGGCTAAAGGGTGTTCCACGAGATTTGATGAATGGATTAGCCACTGTCAAGTTAGAGAAATTAGTTAATTGGTGGCCAGAACAAAAGCTCAGGGATCTTGAGAAAGGCAAAACCCCAGGTCCTGGGGCCTCTCCCAGGGAACCTGAATGGCCATCCAAACCATTGGAAAAATGATGTCTTCGCCCCTCCCAAGTGAGCGGGGTGGGGGCGGTGAAGGGTGGATGCATTAGAAAGCTCACAACAAAGGGAAACCAGATCCTCGATTTAACACCTTCTTTCCAAAGGCCTCACCACTCTTGCCAGTTATCCCTGTGAGTCACGATTCACTGGCTGATAAGCCAGGGAAACCCTTTTATCTCCCTGGCCAGACTGTGTCGATTGACTTAGCTAACCTGAGGCCAGTTTCCCTAACCTTAACGGAATCCCTTAACAAATATCTTTGAAAGGCTGAAGACACCCCGAAAAAGGAATATGAAATCAACACTTGCTGGATTGTTCCCTCATTTTTTAACTATATTAACAAAGCCCTAAAAGGGCAAGTTGTTGTCTTGTTTTATTTTACAGAAGATCCATGTGGGACCTTGACAGAACGCAAAAAGACTAATAGCTGATTTTAACCATTTGTGTTTTGTGACAGAAATACTGAAGATTTGATCATGTTAGAATACTGAATATACCTCTTGATTACATTTTTTGCTTGCAATAGTGTTATGTTTTGTGTTGTTGTGAGTGCGGGTGGTAACTGATATCAGTTCTTGGATCTGTTAAACTTCACAACTGGGTTCAGAGTTTTTACAGGTCATCCTGACTTACTGATACTCCCTGCACAGTGATAGCATTTCTTTTGAGCCCTTCTTTCACCCCTTTTTACCAAACTGATTGTGATTTGCATGTAACTCCTCCACAGTGTTTCCAAATTCCTAACAAACTGGGAAATGAATCAGGGGACCCATCTAATACGTGTTAGATGTGGTCACAAAAGAAATCTATCATAAATACTTTTGCACTGATGCTTTTCAGTGTCACACCAGTCCAGGAGTTCCATCCAAAACATGGTTGTTGGAAACTACCTAAGTTTTGATAAGAGATGCGTATGTTTCTGGGATTACTCCTCTTTGATGGTTTATACTGTGGGGGTATCCTACACACACTATCCTGTGAAATGTTCTGTAGACTGTAACAATACTTGAATTTGTCAAACTAGTATTTATATCTCTCAACATTTGAATTGCTTTGGAAATGTTCACGTGGAGAGTTCTCATGACACTAAATCATCTTAGAAAACATGCTTTTGGTGAATTAACTGAAGTGTAATATTGTATTGTATATTGTGCAAAAAACCACAACCTCTACTGAAGAATTCCCATCTGGATCCTGGCTTACACTGGGAGTTCCTGGGTGGGGAAAGCAGCTGACACAAATAGCTCTATTTGTTTTACTTATTTATTTATTATTATTGGTTAAATGTATAGTTATTGCCAAATGTATGGTTGTCTCTTTTCACTTTCTACCTTCTATTCATTACAACATTTGTGTCACCACTCCTGAAGAGTCACTGGGTGGTGTCTGTGGCAAATTAAATGACTCTAATTGTTGTCTAAAGATTGATGATAATGGTAAAGTTGTTAAACAAATTGCCCATGGGTAAAACGTATTCTATTTTATCTATTGTGTGTTGTTGCAACTCTTATGTTTGTACCTTGTATGATTCCGTGTTTCATCCAACTTATACAACGAGTTGTATCTTCTTTGTACTTTGTAACCACTTCAACTGATGATGAAAAAGTCCAACAGATCAGGGCAACATTTGTAACCAAGCCCAAGAAATCTTTTGTAGTAATTGTGTAACGATTATCTTCCCCTTCTCCCCCTCCCCCTCCTTCCCTCTTGCTTATTTGCTAGTTTTATTTTCTCCCTTTTCTTTTCCTCACCACCATGGAGGGTCACTTATGCTTCATTTCAAGCAATCTTTGAGCCACGGGGTGGTGTGAGAATCCTTCTTTGTTTTTTGTCTCAAAGCTTGCTTCCTGAGGTATTTCTTGTGATAAGACTGACTTGTCTAGGAGATGAGTGATAGGTGTTGCTGTGTGGCAATCAACATCACTGTGTGGACAATTTTAGCTGTTTGCCTCCAGAAGATAGTGCTCAGGAGTGTTTACTGGGGGATGATGCCATTGTATTCTGTGAAGGCAAGATACAAGTTGGTGCCTCCCTGCTCCCTCTTATCTGCTGGCAAGGCCAGGAAGATAGGAACAAAGGAGTTTCTGCTGAGATCCCAGACTCCGAAGCTGCCACTCCAAGGAGAGCTGACTCAACCACTTTGGGTTTGAGCTGTCACTCCAAAGACTGCTGACTCGACCACTTTGAAAGCATTGAAAAGGAGCTATCATCACCATGGTTGTCGTCGTCGCCATCGTCGTTGTCAATAGAACAACAACGCCCGATGACCCACCGCTATTGAAGATCAGTGACTGAACCACGAACCTCGCTGGATCCATGGTGGTGACTATGTCCCTCTTGCTTCCTATAAAGACTCCTTGCTTCTTCTTTCCTACCTTTTCTATCGCCATCCTTCCCTTCCCCATTACCCTAATTCATAATAGAGTCCGTCCTCCCCTTCACCATCTCCCTAATTAACACCTGTAATAAACTGGTCGGACCAACATTTGAACCGTTGTTTCTTAATCTCACGCCGGGGATATAGATATTAAAAGAACCTCCTCTCCCTCCTATAAATCGGAGCGAGACAATGACTGACCTGATAATCGTCTGTATTGCCAAGAGAACTAATGCTCTTTCATTTCTTGATTCTGATCTCACGAGTATCTTCATTGTATTTGTGCAGCCTTGTTCCTTCTGCAGTGAAACAAGGAAACAAATAGCTTGTTTCTGACAAGATAGCTTACTGCATGGTCTGTCTCAGACACACAGTGCACAACATGACTTCCTTGGACCAGATGGGTTACCTGCTTGCCATGACCCCAAGCCCTCCTGCCCTAAGCCTAGTGAAGAACTATGACTGTAAATACAGCTCTAGGTATTATTTTAGATAATTTAAGGGAAAAATCCTCCCAGATTTTGTCTAGTAGATGTAATGATATTATGTGGGCCACAGGTCTGTAGCCTAGGTTACTCTCTCCATGAGTTTGGATATAACCTTCACATTATCTACAGCGAACACCAAGAAAATCCAGAGGTGTGAAAACTGTTAAATTTTGTTCATTGAATGATATTGACTAGATCCTGTCACATCAGAAAGTGGTAGGAAAAAAGGAAGAAGGTGGATTATCAGGCTAAGCTACTGGCACACAACTTAAGCATCCTGTAGGTTTGACTCTGGGATTATCTATGAAATAGTCAGGTAGGACGCTTTTGTTGAATATTCTGTAAAAATAAAACTGTAACCCCATAGAATTTGAAATTGGATAAACAATTCAGTTACGTGTGTGTGTGTGTGTGTGTGTGTGTGTATATATGTATATATATAAAAGAAAATACCTGTTATACCAGGTTTAGGACAGCAGTATTGTCCATACATTACTAAAATACCATATTTTCAGAAATTAAGATTTTTTTGATCACTGAGTAATTTTGTTTCGATATCTGTCAAATTTCAATGTATTTACAGAAATGTGTACCAGGATGGCAACAGCTGAAGAAAAATCTGGGCAAATTGACCAGGCGTAAGTTGTCAGTTTTCATACATAAGTTCTGGTATAATGCAAATGATTAAACATAGGAAACTCATTACCAGAGGAAGAACAGCTATATATAAAATCCACATAATTCCAGATCTAGCAACATCTAAGCCAAGATTCAAATCCTGAATATAATAAGAAAGAAACTAAGCTGGGAGCAGTACAGGCAGTCTTAAAATTAACCTTAAATAGAATCTGCTGTTCTAATGTTTTGATTTAGTTACAATTTGGCAAGCTTCAATTTTTCTTTTAATCACAACAAGCCCTTCTGTTAACTCATATGGTCTATTGAAGCCTGTGCAGAACACAGCACAAAAAATATAATTCTGTACTCCTCTTCTTATGATTTTTAAGTAATTCTGATTTGTGGTGACATCTGAATTCAGATCATCATCTTAGATTTGAGGTCTAGTGAGGAAGCAACAATTCTCAGGTTTTTGTTTATTTGCTTGTTTTGTTTTTTAATTTTATTTTCATTGCTGATTCCTCACCCCACAAGACTGCTAAATTGGATTGTGTGTCCTGGGTAGCTTAGAAAAGATGCCTACTTGCTGTTTGTATTTTTTTCTTATGTTGCCAGAGGAAGTAGGTAATGTATTTGTGAGTTCACCATGTCTTGAGTGTCTCCCTGGGATAGATGTGTTCATATTCAAGAATATTTTTGTTTGCTTATTTTCTATAATTCTTTGAGTGAAGAGCTTATGAAAATTGTAGGCAGCCATGGAATCAATGAGAATCAAGAAGTAAGGCTTTACTTAAAGCGAAATCTAAGCAGTTTGCTTTTGCATCGTTTGCTTCCTTAGAAAGCCACCACTTCTTTAATAGCCTTTTTCAAAGGAGATTTTCAAAAGACTTAAGTAATGAACTATGAAATTTTTCAGTGGATGAACTGGTCAAGGAGTAATAAAGGACATGAGAGGTGAATTATTTAATCTTAAAATTATGGCTCTTTGATGGTAACCTGTAATACTAGAATTTTTCTGAAGAGTCTGAAATGAACAGCTCTAGGGCAAAGGACATGTTGAAGAGTGAATGCATTTATGAAAATGCAATTGGTATGTTAAGCAAGTAATAAGAAAACATGTCAGATAAGAATTCAAAGGAAGACAAAATTTCATCATCTGGGGAATGAGTGATTACAAGAGGCAGAAGAAGTGCCCCTTCTTAAGGCACTAGAGACTATTGATGCTCTTATGGTGGGTGTTGAAGCTTATCCTAAGAGAGACGTGAGTCCACAACTTCTACTGGGTTACTCAATTTTCTTTGAGTAACAGACAGAGACAACTAAAAGTCAAGGTTGTGTCAGCTGTGCTAGCTTCACTTAACATTGTCTTTTATGTAACTGTGGCATTTAATTTGTCTTTACTAGCTGAAGTACAAATTTTATTAGTTTGTTTTTCAGTGTGTCTGTTTTTAGTAATAACCATTAGCCATCCTTTTTCCTAACGGGAATATTTTCATTGCTGCTCTGTATTCAGGATAATAAATTTTGACCCTGTTCCTCTACCAGCAGCAGAAGCTGAAAGTAAATGAGGATAAATGTTACAGAAAATTGTGTCTCTGGAACAAGATGTACTTCTTGATTGCAGTAAATAAACAGTTTATTTAATATAATAGAAAAAAATCATTTAAGAAACACTAACTTTTGAGGTATTTTTAAATCTGATCTTCCCTTAGTACAAATTCCTGTAAAAATTTCAGTGCCTATCCTCAACGCGTCTCAGCACAACTGTGTTTAGCTGTACATCATGCCAGTGCCAAAGTTCAGTTGTAAAAATGCTTTCCAAGACTGGTACTAAGCTCTGATACTTGCTATTATTCTTTCTTTTATTCTATTCTTCTATTTATATCCTTTTCTTGTAATTGTGGTGCACTGCTTTTGTCTCATGAATGCAGAGATTGGGGTTTATTGTAGAAGAATGTTTTTTGCCTCATGCTTTAAAATGTATTTGGACTCTTCATTGTTAAACTAGATAACTTGCAGCAGAAGGAAAGCTATAGTATGCTCACAAGCAACAATGCATCTGAACAGATGCCAGTTAAAGCCTAATTTATCTCTAGCTTTTAAATGAAAAATTCATGTTTTTAGGTAATAATTTATGCTGTTTCATCTTTCTAAATGTAATATAAATTAATTATAGCGCAGATGGCATGCAAATACAACAGGTAGAAAAATCTGGTTAAATAGATCTAAATATTCAAAGTTAAGAAATGTTTAGATAAAAAAAATATTTTCAGAATTGAATAATTGATTCGAAGAACTCATCAATACTGAAGTGCAGCTTAAAGGCAAGAAGGCTTGGAAAAAAAAAATACAACTCCAAAATTTAATCAATTAGATTGAAAGAACTGTGTATTTTAAGAAGCTTTCCTGCAAATGTGGAGAATTATTAGTAAATTTTTTCTGCCTCATTTCCTAGTAATCTTACTGTAGATGCTAACAGTGAACTCTTCTACTTCGACTCCTCACAGATTAGTTCTGAGGAGAGCTTTGGACCATATCACTTTAATATTATCCCTTTTTTATTAATTTTTAAATGATTAACATTGCTTTGTGAGAAGCTTACATGGGATTCATCTAGATTTTAAATCATTCAGGTATCTTTGCTTTATTGGACTCTCTATGGCTGCATAAAAGATGAAGATTTACACATTTGTTTCTGTTCCATTTAGCACTAACTTAGTTAGCTTTCTAATAGCTGTTTTTTTTTTCATTAGCCAATTATCTAAACCACTCCTTGGGTACTGTTAAGAACCTTGATCCTAACATACGTAATGTCTAGTCAATACGCTTATGTCCTTATGGATGTCCTTATGGGTGTCCTTTGTAGTTCACTCATCAGCTAGTATCTGTAATAAGAACCTTTGAAACTTCTGGTTTTCATCACTATTCTGTGAACTGAGAGACTTATGAGGATACATGTGTATATAAGACGTGTATATAAGGGATACTGGATTCTCAGGTCTCCAAAGATGTGTTTTGTTCTTTTCCAAACCCTGTAGATACAGTGGTCGTATCTGAGACTGAGAATAACGTTAAAACAACAGACATAATCTAAAATAGCTATGAATATTAGTACTTAAGAGATGCATTCAAAGACCACTATCATGCTGCGTATTAACTGGTGTTGAAAAATCTAGCGAAAAAAATAATGAAACAATGGCTATATCCAGTAAACAGAGCCAGTTCTTGATATGCCAGGCTGCCCTTTCTCGGAGAACAATACAAAAAGAGTGCCTTCTACTGGGCCCATCACTGATAGAAATGGAAAGCTAGCAGAGCAGATTTTCCTTCGTCCGTGCTCTAAAAATGAAGTCTCCAACTGTATCCTGGGGTGCATGAAGCACAGGCTAGCTAATCTGTTGAAGGCAGTGTGTTCCACCATACCAGCACACACTATATTGGTTCACTCTCACCTGAAGTATCTCATGCATTCTGTGTTCCATAATTTAAGACAGTTGTAAGACCACTAGCGCGTGTCTAAAGGAAGGCAGTAAATATGGTGAAAGGACCACAAGGCGTGACTTAAGAGTTGTGGCTGAGGTCCCTGGGTTTGCTCAGCCCAGAGCAGGCTGAGGGCAGGCTGGAATGCAGCCTACAGCTTCTCCAGTGCTGAGCTCAGCTCTCTGGTGACTGTGACTGTGCCCTAGAGAAATGCAATTGTGACAGGGAAGGATCAGGTTGGGGGCCAGGGAAAATTTCCTCACTGAGAGGGCAGTTAGGCACCGAAACAGTCTCCCCAGGGAAGTGTTCAAGGCTCCAAGCGTGCCAGTGTTCAAGAAGCATTTAGGTGATGCTCTTAAGTACTCTTTAAGTTGCTGTGTCAGAGTTAGACTTGATTCTATTGGGTCCCTTTCAACTCAGAATACTCTATAATTCTACGAAATTCCTTCTTTTTAGAGGTGGAAAAAGTGCTTTCAATTTTTACACCTGTTGCAGATCTGGCCTATTCAAAAGCTAGCAAAAACAGCTTCACTCAATTTTATATATGCAAATCCTATGGCATAATTTTTTTTTTTTTGAGTGAGATTTTGCTAAGAGATTTTGTAAATAATCTCTTCGAATCTACTCGCTCTGTAGACTTGATCACCAAGTATGTTTGGAAATACACATTCCTAAAAAATATGTATTTTCTTAAAATTGGTTATATTGTGGTTTGAGTCTAATAGTTTCTGATATGCTATTCGCATTTTTTATTACATTTTTTATATGATAAATTCCAGTACCTTTTGAAATCATTGCACCACCACAACAAGAGTGGGAAAACAATACTTTTATTCTTCTACTGGCATAGTTTTCTCCATGAGACAGGATTTTCAATCTTATGTTTTCTCTCTTTTCATAATATTTTAGTATGAATAGCTTTTTGAAAGGCAAAGTTAAGCCAAGTGAAATAAGGCCTTATTGCCCAATCTACAGGATACAATTCATTACACTTATGTAGGATACAGCAGTAGGTGATTACTTCTCTAGACGTTCTAGTCTATGGTTATTTTGTTAGCAAAGTGCATCTCCAGTGCATACAAATACTATCTTACACAGCTTTTCTTTTTAATTGCCTTCATGCTTTACTGGGTAACTTTATTGCCATTTTGATACCAATTATGTTTAAAAAAATATTAAATTGGTGATGCTACGTATCTGTACTGTTTTTCTTGTGCCAGGGTACAATTTTAACAACAGCATCCATATGTAGTTACACACTTCAGGAAATTTAGAAAATAAGTTTACTTACAAAGCTATAAAATATTTAGATCTGTTCAATTTCATTTTGCTTTGAGCATAGAATGCAAGTTTCCATCCAGAGCTCCCAGAAAGCCAAGATAAATTCCAAATAGAAGATAGACTTGTATAACAAAGCAATTAGACAGGTCATCAAACTTCAGTGGATAAAAGAAAGTATAGCACTTAGGGATTCTTGCTAATGTTTTGCTGGCAGCAGTTCTCAATGTCTGGAATGGTAATTCTTTATCTAAGTGTGCTGAAAGTATATTTAGTAGCTAGCGTATAACAGATGCAATGCCAAAGATGGAATGCTGAACACCAGTATAAGTTTATTTGACCGTAACATAAAAGGATGAATTTTTGTCTAATGAAATACTTTAATCCCTCTCTAGATATTTCAAATTATGTGATGATAATTTTGGTCAATGTGATCAAAGCCATGTGTTGTTTATACCAAGAAAAGCATTTCAACCGAGTAATGGGACAATGCAACCACATTTTCCCAGAGAGGGAGGAACTGCTCTTGGAAAAACCTATGGTTAGGCCAGCAAGTGTTCTCAGGGTCTCTCCTGTTGCTTTGGGAGCTGCAGTTACTCTTGAAGAATCACGGCACTAAATCCAGAGCAGTGTGCAAAGTGTATGGTCTAGCATGTGGATCCTTGGGAGTGGGTTAGTAAGTAGAAAATCTCTTCAGAGATGTACTCCCAGTGATTAGCAGTGGAGGGAAGTTATTCACCATTCAAACTTAAGTAAATGGAGCGTGCTGAAATACTACTTGCTGCACTCCATGGAGGAGAAGTAAAAATTGTGGTCTAAAAAAAAAAGGAAAAGGATGAGGTGAGGTATCTGCTGTTCTTATTTAAAAATGAAAAATAGGAAAAGGTAGGTAATTGCAAGGTAAATAAAGGTGTCATACATAGTAAGTAGGGAAGAAAGCAAGCACTTTTAAGCCTCATTTCTCAAGGGTATTTAAATATCTAGTTCTCACTAAAATTCTCTGGTTGTGAAGCACCAATGAGAAATACCCAAGAGAACATGGGCAATAATCTTTAATTAAATTACCATTTCTTTTGTTTCTTTTTCCTAAAATGTTCCCTGGAAGCTAATCTTTTTATAAATGCATATTTCAGTATGCAAAAGACTAATCTTCTCTTATGCTTTAATATGCTTCTGAACAAACAAGTAAGTTGTGTTCCAGCTCCACATTTCATCCAGAAACCTGTGACAGGATGACAGCAGCTGGCACCAGTGTATAAATGTAAATGAGTTAATATCCTTTCACCTGCTTTTCAGGTCAATTCATTTTTTTTTTTTTATTGTTATATTTTTTTCTTGGGTGGTAGAGATAGGAGGGAGAGAGGGAATAAATTGCAATAATATATTTTCTCAAAAGAATAAAAATAATGCTAGCAAATATTTTGAACTGAAACAGACTATCCACAATGCACAGATTCCCCACAGTGAATTTCACTGATTGTACCTTATTATTCTTCTGAACAATGCAAGATAGGATATAGTTCTCACTTGGCTAGTCGTTGGCATTACTCTTCTTGATTTCCACTATATTCTTCTGTTTCTGCATATTTCACACTTTCTCTAAGCAAAGAGCAAAATTATCAGAGTTTTCTGGATTGTTGCTTTCTGACAGCATTTTGCTGGATTTGAACAGAGGAATAAGGGGGTCTGTAAGGTGGCTTTCTTATTTGCAAATTTTATTTGCACTGAAAGAAGAACGTGAGAAATTCGAGGATAAATGAAAGTACTAGACCTCTGAACTTCCATCTACAGAAATAAATGATATTAATACATGGAATGCTTAGTCACTTGTCACATTAAATTGCATAGGATAAAAACTGGAAGGTATCAAAAGATTTTTCTGAAATTCACTACCAGCTTCCTCTGCATTTATGAAAGCTTCCTTTCAATTTTCTGGCCAGTAGAAGACCAGAAAAGGGGAGATTAATGGAACAGATTTTTATGATGATTTTGGCTGTTTTAAAATATTGAGAAGGGCATTTAGGAGGTCATTCTAAATTCTCAGTGGTACCTTGAGCCTGTTACCTTTTCTGTCATCAGTATTCAACATTAATACCCTATGAATTCACAATGCCTGAATTTTAATGAAAATTTTGCCAATGTATAGTGCATACATATAGTTTATATTTAGTACATATTTAAACAAGACAACATTTGTTTTATTATCATTTGCTGCATCAAAGCAGCTATAGCAGTTATAATTATTCGAGAATAATCAGTTTGCTTTATTTTATCTGTTCTCCCTATACCTAACAGAAACTAATGTCAATAAATTCAAGCTCACATAGAACCCCTCAGGCACAGTCATTTGGAAATTGTTATTCCTTCTAATGCTTTGCAAGGAGTGATAAAATGAATGGAAATAATACAGAGAGGGGCATGTGAGTTGTCTCAAGCTGTATAAAACGTCTCATGACTTAATATTTGAAATTACATCATGAATTATAGAGATGTAAAAAAAAAAACCAACAAAGTTGTAAATCTAAAAGATTAAAGAAAGGAGAAATTCATCTATATTTATAGAATAAGTCTGAAGTTGTGGAGTAAATCTTATTCCACAAGAATAAATTACATAGACTATTTTGAAATAGCAGTAAGGAAGTATTTTGGAATGAAATATTGATTTTTCCTCAGAAATTTCTTTTTAATGGAAAAACTATGCCTGTTAAAATGTTTTCTTTTTGGTGTAATCTGACTTAATTACAATTATGAGTATATGGTTTCTGTTCAACTGATTTAATTTCTCAGTGGAGGTCTTCAATCGCTAAGCAGAATTAATGCTGTGTAGTGCAGAGAAATGCATGTTACATCTTCAGATTGTTGATCTGTAAGCAAGATCATAAAACAAAGATGCATTTTTGGTAGCAAGCTTTTTTTCAAGTCTGTCTCTCCCACTGCACACTTCAAGCACGTGTTATCAATTCTTGGATCTTTGGCTGAATGCACCCTACCTTCAGGCAAGAATGATTGAGACTGTACACCTCCAAGTTACTGTGTCAGCTGCATCCCTGTTTCTTCTATAGATTTCTGCAGTGCGGATCAGTTGATATGTGACTGCAATGTCATGCTGCTTCTCAGTGGGGTGTTGTTATTTTTTCAAAACTTTTGGAAACTAGAAGAGTCAGTTTCCGCCAAATCATGAATCAAAGAGAAATGCAAGTGTTGTGCACTTTCATGTATGTACCTTTCCTGAAGATAATACATTTTCTACACATAAAGGGCAATTCAGGGTGGTGAATCTTGCCTTCATGTTTCATTATTATTATTATTATTATTATTATTTATCATGTTCTGATATTTTTGCTAGGTAATAGCTTAAGTATCCACGGTATCGTTCAATTATTTTTAATGATATAATATTCAGACTCCTCTAATGGTCTCCAAGTTAACATGCAGTCATTTCTGTTGATGGAAGTCTATTGAAGGCTGGACTCTAATTTCAGTCATGAAATTGATGTCATAAAATAGAGCTTAAGCAAGTAAGTCCAGAGATGGAAGTTGAAGGTGTGATATAGTAGTATGCATGTAGAGGAAGTGCAGTAGAGTATCTTGTATATGTGACAGTGTGATGTTTCTTTTTTTTCTTTCCTCTTTTTTTTTTTCCCCTCCAAAAAAAATTCCATTTGGTACTGAGTTCTATGATGCAGGAAATAGCTTATTTCACTATTTTTTCTTCTTTTTTCTATCAGTTTTTAGTTTACTAATTCCTTTCGTCAATCTAAAATCAGGTAGTTAAAATACTTATTACTTCATATGTTTCCAAGCAAGGAGGCAAAGAAAGACTACTTGTTTCTACTATCATGAACTCAGGTCCAAAATGTGTGGTTTTGTCCCAAGAAGTGATAAAAACTGTGGGTTTTTTTTTTTTTGGCTGCTTAAGCAGTCTGTTGAGAAAACTGATATTTATCTTGAAAACTTTGTTCTTAAAATGCTACAGGACTGCAAAATACCTGCCTTGTACTGGTGCTGTGTAATTTCCTAGATTTAAAAATAACTACTGACAGATCTGTGGGGATATTTGCTTTGGCAATGCATTTAATACACAGCAATCACCAGCTAGCTTGCTAATGCAGTTAATAGATGTAAATTTATTTTATGGGGAGGATCAGAATCCTCTATTTAAAAATAGACATGAAAATGTGGCTTGCTACTCTGAGACAGCTTTGAAGAACATAGAACTGTTCTTTTTAAAAATAGTTTTGTGAATTATTTGCAAACATTTCAGAGAATGAGCCATTACTAAATAAGTTTGAGCTAAGTCTGTAGAATTTTCTTGTTTTTTTTTGACATAGAAAAGTCTTAATTCTTCATTGAGCAGCACTGTTCAGGAAACTTTGAACTTTCTGAATGATAAATATTTAAATTAGTTTAAAACTTATTTTTCTATATTAATTGCTAAGCTTGTTTACTTGGCTTTTCAAGCTGTTTGGTTCAATACGTTTGTAAGGCTTAGACAGTCCCAGGAGAATTTTAAGGGTGTAAATTCTCCATGAAAATGTATGCTATTTAATTAATTGCTGATTAATTAAATGATGGTTCATAAGTAGAAAGACATTATTAGTACTTCCTCAAAGGACTGAGAAAATGCTTCAGCCACGTCTTGTGAATTTATCTACGATAGGTGATGTTGAACTGAAAATCAGGGCTCCTAAGCAGGTTTTTACTGCTTGGGCAAACATTTCCTTTCAGTATTGAAAAGCTGTAATTATCCTTTTTTGTTATTAACACATTATATATATGTGACTTAAATACTGATACAAAACTCTATAAATCTCCCACTACTTGGATGTCTCATCCATCAGTCTTGTAAGAACCAAGCCAAAAAATTTTTGTTTTTTGAAAAGGCATCAAAAAACTGTTTTTTTGGATTTTTTTTAATGAGCATACTGGCTCAGCTAAGAAAAAATTCCCCATGACCCCTTTTGCTCCACTTAAATTTAAGTGGTAGTACCTCAGGCACAGACCATGCAAAGGCATTCTGGTAGCATCCATAAGGTTAGCAAAACTGCTTTTGCTAATGAAATGCTTCCTTCCTCGAGAAGGAGAAATTAGCTTATGAACACAGTGCATTTTCTGGCCTTCTTTACTTGAGAGTTCTTGGGAGTTTCCACTGTGGAAATCTTCTTGAGCTGCACACTTAATAAGATACTTGGTCATTGTGGAACTAGTAAGCAAACTCTGTTCCTTGATCTACGATGTCTTCTGCTAGAGTGCTGCCTGCTGGCCCACACACATTTGTTGTGTTTGTGTTAATCCTCTTGTGCACCACTAGCTGTAAGTTATCTTGCCAAGGAACTGTCAGGAATGTGTGAAAGTTGTCATCATGTCTGGGAAACTGATGGAAAACTTTGGAAGATAGATTAGAAGAGCATCTATACTGTTCTTCTATGGCTTCCAGATGGCATCTCATGGTGCTTCATAAATTTGGCTTTGCTTGGCCACTGGGGAATCTGCCTATTAGACTTATTCTGGCCTGTGTAATACCGTGGTTGATGGTAAATATGTCTGTATATCACCATACTAGGTTATTGGCCATGACTAAAGACAGCCAAATATTTTAGATAATCTAATTCAAGAATCTAATTCCCCTGCTCCCTCCACCAAAAATAAAACCATCCACACGACCAACCACACACATAAAAAAATCATTTTAATCCATTTACGTGTGCACATAATGTTTATAAGTCACAGGTTACACCTGCAGTAGCAGACCAAAGTCCTGACATCAGGGAAAACTTAATACAATTTAATAATTGATCTTGATAATGATTCTTTCTGTAAAACTTAAGAAATGAAAGGAATCCTTGGAAATATTCAAGAGATTGTTTTCATTACAACTTCTCTTATTCTTTAGTACATGAAAAGGAATAGTGCCAGAATCAACCTCTAGGTACCAGTAATTATTTTGTATCTTGTTATTTTTTTTTTTCCCTTTTATTAACTTATATCCAAAATATTTTCTTCTAATTTTCTTTATGCTGTAGCTTTTCCTATATTATTATTGCTTACTGCTGAAATCTTTTATGAGATATGCTGTATCTCTGAGATTCAATGACTGGAAATGAATTTTGGATTCCAAGTGAAGGTGTAATACTTACTTTTATGATAAGCTTTGTATTTTCCAGAAAGCTCAACAAAGTATCAGTGACAACAAGGAAAAGTTCCGCTCCAATTACCTCAGCTAGAAGTGCTGCTCAATATTACCTTTACTATGATTTAAAAAGTATTTGACATTTCCTTTACAGCTGTGTCATATCCAGCAGTTGTTACACATCCAGCCCACAAGGCGTACAAATATTTGTGCTGCCTCCAAGTCTTATTCAAAGGCTCTGATTTTACAGTGTATTTTTTTTTGTCTGGGTTACATACGCATGCAAATACGCAGAACAGAAGTTTCAATACATATGTGAGAAGTCTGTAGTATTATAAATATTTCAAGATGAGATTAAATGAGTTAGTATGATGAGCAGGACAAGGTCAAAAGATGTTAATTTCATGAAGACCTTGTGGCTGAAAAGAATGATATTGTGACCGACTGATTCAAAAATCCTTGAAATAAACAAAAATTAGATCTAAAATAGCCCCAAGCTTTCAACGTTCAAAAGCTTTGTTGAATTAGAATTGAAAGCAGCGAAAGCATAATGAAGATCAAGGTTCTCTTTCCATAAGTTTCCATCCTCCTGCTTATGTGTGCAACACAATGTTTAAATTGATTTTTTTTTCAGTTCATAAGTTAATTTATGCCACAGAAATAGGCAATCTAATTTCAGTGAAAGATGTTCTCAGACTTTCGTGCAGTATGGAAAAGATGGATTTAGAAAGTTAGAATACAGTTATGCATTAAATTGAAAATATTAAAAAATAAAGATTTACCTATAAGGCAATTACATTAATTTAGCAGAAGAAATAATTGCTACTTTTATTAGAATGAATAAGAAGGCTAGTTGAGATGAATATAGATGTTATCACTGGGCTTCCATTATTTCTCCAAGGCAAACTTCTCTGACGTGTGTAACTCTTATCTGCATTGCAGGTTTCTATTACATATTCTACTCTTGTTCTGTGTTTGGGATTCCCAAGGATCTGCAGCACTGATCACAGAAGACATGAATATTTTAAGTGTTCGTATATTTTAAGTCGATAACATTGAAAAGATGTAAAATTGAAAGTTAACTTAGTGCGTGAGGATAGCAGATGATAGGTCATCAGATCTCTTCATCTCTCTTCCTCTTGCGATGTTTTACTGAAGCTGAACCATGTGCATGTGAGATGTAGAAGTAGGTCAATGAAAATTTATTCCAAAATAGGCATGGCAAAAAACAAGGAAAGAATAAAACGTGTGCAAGAAAGAGCCTGGGGGATTCTGTTTTATTTATTTATTTTATGTGATCTCTTGTGGTATGATGATTGCTTAATTTTAATGTCAACTGGAATGTCAAGGAACTGGAAATGAAAGTTGATGGAAAATTATGAATGAAAACCTGAACTGTTACATTCTTGTACACTTTTATTCATGAAATTAGTAATCAATTTCATTACATTGTTACTGGAGCGCTATAATGAAAATACGTATATTTGAAGGATATTAATGATGCAATAGCCACCAATTAATTTTAGAACAGCATTTCTTTGGTCTGCCACTCTTGTGTTTTTAATTGTGATGAAGTATTTACATTGAAAGATGCTAACTGAAATGTTTGTGGCATGGCAGCAATTGTGTTCAATACGATGGTGACTGATATGAACTGCACTGGTGGTCAAGAAGTTGACTGAATTGAGGCCCAATAGGTGCTGCTGTGTCCTCTGGACAGGCTTATTTGCTATTTAACAGCCACTGTTTTATTGAAGACATTTTAATATTCTGTTCCAGCTAGATATCTTTCATCCTTGTGTAAAGATTTCATATTTTCTGTTTGACTAAGCGTACCTGACAGACAACAAGTTTTATTGTTTCCTTAGCTATCACTCAGTCATTTGTTTGGATGAATTGCAACTAGCTAAGGGTAATAATAGCAATAAAAGTGCAGAGAATTTACGATAGCACAGGGCTCTCTTCTCAACAAAAGCACATCTTTCTGAAAGGAGGAGTTGTGTCAACAACCACTAGGTATTAGTCATGTGTTCATCTCAAACGTTCTCCAGTGGTGCCATGAACAGTCATTGCTTCTTAGCAGCAAACAAAGTATAGTGTTCTTCTGCAACTAAATGAATCTAAATCAATCAAAAGCTCTATTATTCCTATAACAGCATGTATGGATAAGAAGTACTGCTAATGGCTGTGCTTATCCTCTGTGTGTGTTATCCCAGCTCTCATGAGGTGTCACACAGTGAGAAAACAAATCAATGTTTTTTACTAGAAGCTAAAATGTTCAAAGATTATTTAATAGCACCTCTCTCTGTTAAGGTAGTTTCCTCCCTTAGTATGTAGTATTCTATTGCAGTGGACAGATATAAAAGACATCGTACTTAAAACAGAAACCTCTGTTTTAAAAATGGATCACCTTTAAAATTATAGCTTAATTTCAGGATCAATTTTGATTTTGAGCACTTTACCTGGGTATGTTTGTGGAGGATGCATTGAATGCTCTTCTGCCACACCTGCAATCTCTTTCACATCCAACCTAGGATAATTTGTGGTTTTATGCAGCCTTGAACTGCATCTGAAAGGTACCACAGATTGCTATTTTCAGCACATAACACAGTAATTAGCAGAGAGAGATAACATCAACATTTTCTTTTTCTCCGAGACACAATGAAGGATTTAAACTGCTCAAATAAGATGCTAGGTTTTTTTATATATAAAAGTAATATCCTATTGAGAGCTGATCTTCTATACCTGGAGAGTGGTGGTTAATGGCTCAATGTCTGGACGGAGATGAATGATGAGAGGTGTCCCTCAGGGATCAATACTGGGACTAGTACTCTTTAAGCATCTTCCTGAGTGCACCCTCAGCAAGTTTATGTAGACACCAAGCTGTGGGGTGCAGTCGACATGCCCAAGGAATTGGATGGCATTCAGGGAGATGTAGACAGGCTCAAGCTGTGGGCCCAGGTGAACCTCATAAGGTTCAACAAATGTAAATGCAGGGTCTTACATCTCAGCAAAACCCACTATCAATACGAGCTGAAGAATGTAAGGATAGAGCACAGCCCTGCTGAAAAGGACCTGAGGGTACTAGTGGATGGAAAGCTGGACATGGACCAGCAGTGTACCCTTGCAGCTCAGAAAGCCAGCTGTATCCTGGGCTGCATCAAAAGAAGCATGGCCAGCAGGGTGAGGGAGGTGATCCTGTCCCTTTGCTCTGGTATGACCTCACCTGGAATACTGCATTCAGATGTGGAGTCCTCAGCACTGAAGAGATGTGGACCTGTTAGCGTGCATCCAGAGAGGGTCACAAAAATGGCCCAAGGAATGGAACACCTTCTCTGCAAGGACAGGCTGAGAGAGCTGAGGCTGTACATTCCATGGAGAAGAGATTCCAGAGAGACCTGAAAGCATCCTTTCATTATGTAAAGGGAGGTATAGAAGGAAGGGGACAGAATATTTACCATGTTCTGTTTTGATAGGACAAGGGGAAAAGGCTTCAAAGTAAAAGAGATGAGATTTAGATTAGATATAAGGAAGAATTTTTTTTACATCATGTAGGGTGAGGCACTGGCACAGGCTGCCCAGAGAGGTGGTGGATGCTCCATCCTTGGAGACATTCAAGGTCAGGCTGGACAGAACTCTAGCTGTGGATGTACCTGGTAATTGCAGGGGGGAGGACTAAATGACCTTTAATGTTCCTTCCAACTCAAAGGATTCTATATTTATAATCTTATAATATTTGTGTTACTCCCTGACCAGTATCATCCATGCAGAAATAGAAACAAGATATTTATTCGTAACTGTTCTCTTTTACCCACAGGTTGGAATACTTCTGATGACACAATTTGTTTTGTGCCAAAGAGGAAAAAGGCATGAAAAAAATTATTGAAATTTTGTCAAAAAAACAAACAAACAAAAAACAGATAAAGTTTGTGAATTAAAATTTCTAAAGAAACATGTTGGACCACAAGGGAGTTTTATTTCTGTTTATGATTAAAAAATTATATTAAAAAATACAGGAAGGAACTCCCACCTCTGTTGGGGTTTTCCTTTCCCTCTCCTAAGCAGGAATGGACACTAACCCTCATGTAACTTTTATGCACTGCAACTGAATGGTCTCCCAACCAGAACTTAGTTCTTATCAGAGAGTCGTCTTCTCAGTAAGCAAAGCTTTTACTGTGTCTATTAAAATAGAGGCAACAAAATTATCTGCTTGCATCACATTTTCAGTTTGCAGTTAAATAATGCATAACTGAATATCAATACCAGGTTAAAAATTCAATAATGCAGAGGTCCCTTTAAAATTGTTGTGAATAGCTCTTAATTATGCAGATCTAATTAAGGACTTATCCTAGATGGCATCTTTATTTGTTTGGTTAGAACATGCATTCACAATTGATAAATACAGAAGTTTCTGTCTACAGTTACCATTAAATGAGTCTGAGAGCAATCTGTCAATGACGAATTTATTACAATCAGGAGTGTAGTACTTTTACTTTAAAAAACAGCAACCAACAAGGCTGAATCTCAAAGAAAGTTGTGCCACTGTAGAAGAAAGGTATCTAGTCTTGGCATTTAAAGGAGTTGAATGATTCCTGTGAGGCTGAGTGTAAATATTATCAATTTTATAGCCGAAACAAAAGCAAAAGTAATACTTTTTCCTATGTCTTTCCAACTTAAGCGAGTAATTACTAAGGCTTAGACCTGAATTACACTGTAACATAAGAGATAAATTCAGGTTCGTCATGATCTATTTAAATCATATAGTTATGGTTTGACTTTACAAGAAGTAAGTCTTGCCCAGATACCTTGTAAAACTATGTATAAATCTGACTCTAGTAGCAATGACCAAAATTATGAGTTTCTGGCTCCTGAGAACCTGATAGTTTTTCATTTTGATGTGAGCAAAGGCTCTATTTTTTTCCTCAATATTCTGAATAGGATCCGTGTGCTATAAATGTACCAGAGTATGACCCACTTGTGCCCTCACAAGTGCTTGGGTCTGTACAGTTTTATTGCCTTGGAATATATTTTGTTACCAGGAGAAAATGTTGGCATGGTAAGTAAAATGAGGAAAACTGAAATTTAGTAAGCTTTAACTCAGGTGACCTCAATCTTCTTTTTTTTTTTTAATTATTATTATTTCTTCAGATAGCATTTGTATGATGTAGCAATGTTAGTAGTCCTAACCCATCATGTATGTCTGCCTCCTCTTTACCTTTTTCATAGCACAGTTTCAATTTTTCTTTCCTCTTTCGTATCAGGACATCAACCTCCTGCTTTTGCCTCCCTCACTTCCTGGCATATGTCCCTACATGGCAAGGTAGTCCCACTTCATTCCCCCCTTCTCTTGTTCCACAAGTGGTTGCCCTTTGTCCCTCTGGCTCACAAGCAGTGATGTTTATTTTCTGCTTCACTTCTACGTTTTTCAGATCCTCACAGTCAGTTACCAATGGCATTTCTGCTGCATGCACCATGGAAGGAACAAGCTGGGGAGAGACTGAAAGAGTTTATCTGACTCTTACAAGCAGCGGGTTATTGAAAGAAACATCACAGCTTTCAATCAGTTTGAATATGCTATTATTTTGTCTTCATAAAAAGCACAAAGTTGGGATAAAACAGCTGTATCTACAAAATACCAGCAACCTCTATTAATAACTTGAATGAATTTTTCAACTTGGAGTCTGAGGCACAAATGATTCCAGGAGTATTTTTGATTACAAAGCACTGGAATATTTCAGGCAGTAACTTTTTCAAGCAGTAGCTTCTTGTTAATGAAAAAAATAAAAATAAAAAGATGTATGCAAAAAAGTATGGTATTATATTGTGTTCTTGTACTGTATGTTGATGTTAAAAGCAAAAGTTATCTGACTGAACTCTACCAGCAGGATACTCAAATGTGAACACCACTGGAATAGGACAATAATGGTAAGTGGTAACAAAGTACAGCTTGTGGAGGTCAAGATTATGGAAATTTTTAGTGAGTTTCTGCACAGAGAAGTTGTAGATTCTGGAAAAAAAGACTACAAAGATAAAAGACTACAAAGAAAAAGAAGAACTCGACCATTAACATTTATACAGCAACACTACAAAGCAGAGAAGACAGTCAGAAAGGTCAGGTAATAAAACGTATAGGATTTTTATGACCCAGAAATGCTCTGAGGGATATTAAATTGGTTAAGGCTAACATTTGACTGCTTAATGAAAAGCAAAATTTTCTATCTGTTCAGCTTTAGGCTTTTCACAAAATGTAAAAATGATAACCTTCCTGTTTTTACTTAAAGATGTAGGTACAAAGAATTGTGAAAAACGTGAAGTTTGGTGACTGTTTAAAAATCCAATTGTATGTTAGAAGTATGAAAAAATACAAGAGGGAAGAAAATGATATAATTTGCTGCGTCAGAGGTGAATGAAATAAATAATAGAAATAACAAACCCAGTCAAAGGCGACTTATTCTTTTCTGGAAACCAATCCAGTTTTCCAGGTAATGGACTTTCATCAATGCTTATTTATTTATTTATTTTCTTCTAATCCATTATCTGATGATGTTCTGTCAGATTTTATTTCTGCATTATTTCTTCTTTTTATTCATTTCTTCTTCTGATTTCTCTGCGTGGTACCTTTACACAATAAGTATGATTTGTATATACATAGCAACATACTTTTTTTCTGTATTTGTATGTGTTAATGCATATATTACATACAGAAATTGTATGTAGTATGTACATATTTAATTTATACATATATCCATATACATTATATATATGTGTGCATTTTAGTTGTAATTTATGGCATTTCCACAGCCATCTGTTACTGCTATCTACATCTCTGGTCCTGATTCTCCAGGTTATTTCTGGGCCACCTTTTCTTACAAGTTATCCCACAAATGCTACAACATATTGTAGCTTTTTCTTAGTCACTGTGATGTTTTTGCAGATATCAAGTATATCACATGGTTGCTGTAGACCGATGAAAATGTTTGAGTGCACAATTGTGATTTACCCACTTTGCAGCTCCTTGCTCAAGAGGCAGGCAATTTGTTTCAACCAAAAACTCCCAAGTAACCGTTTAGTCTAATTCCAGAGAAGCGGGTGCTTAACTGCCAAACTCTCTTTTAAAAAATGTCCCTGTGTTTTATATGCTAAGCCGAAACAAAACAACCTTCTTTTTTTTTTTTTTTTTTTGTTGCACTACAAATTTACTAATCCCTAGGAGGTCTTTGAAAACAATGAGGCTTTAAGGATGGAGTGCGGTGTGAGCTCAGAAGTGACAGATGAATAATTGATTTATGGGTTAGTCGTAGGCACAAGCCAGTGAACTTGCTGCTGAAGGGCAGTGTTAAGAAAAACAGACACTAATGAATTTTGCCATCTACTTTGGAGAATGCATGCTGGGGTTAGCAATCAGCTCTCCGCATGGGCTGGTCCAAGAAAAGTTATCGTACTAAATTTCACCTGGTGATTTTGGAAGAAGACCTGCTGTGAGGTTCTATTCCTGAGTGACAGAAATATAAAGGGACTTAGGACATGAGCAGCAAGCAAACTGTATCACTTTCTTTTATTTCTCTACATCTGCCTAGGGAAACCTCTGGCTGTTTCATTTTTTTTTTTTTTCCCCAGAAATTGCAGCTTTTACTGGAGGAAGTGGATTACTATTCTCCACTAAAAAATGTAATTTTAAACTCCAGTTGCTCACACAGATGGCAATATTTCATCTGTTAAAAAGCCGTCAGATGTCACACTTTTGCACTTGAAAACACGAACAAAGAATGAAACATTAGTCCTCAGTTTATCACCATTACCTGAATTACTTTAAAATGGCTACATTTCAAATATAACCTTCCTTTACAAGCCTGACCTGAAATCAAAAAGATGCTGTTACCTGTTTTGTGGAGTGTTATTATCCTTGAGCATGGCTTGTTTTTACACACTTTTACCCAAATGATGCTCTCTGATCTTTATTTCTTTCATGGCAAATCTGCAGATTCAATGTACTGAATTATTTGAAAAATTAATGTTATTTGTTTGCATTGGATTATGTTTTAGCCTGTGAAGTTAGGACCCTGTAGTGGAATGCTAAGTCATTGCCTGAACCAGTGATTGAGCACCTAGCAGGAAGGCAAGGCCAACCCAGGGGAGCTCAGGTGCATGCAATGCATCTGAGTGACTGTAAGGAGTGGATCGTGGCTCCAACCCTTCCCAGACCTCATTTAAGAGTTGGTAGTGGAGGTGAGGGTATTTTGCTGAAGGTCTTTGCCTACCTGGGGCCTTCTAAAGCAGATTTTCTTTTGTTTCTGTGTTCGCAGTTGCCGCATTTGGGTTTGTTCTCATTTGTTGCAGCCTGTGATTGTGCCACTCCACTACTATTGCTGTACTTTCCATCACGTTATAGTATTACAGACCTCAACACCAATTTTGTAACTCAGATATACCACAATGCAGAGCTGAGGGGTGTATTTTGGGATGCAGTTTTACAGCCCTCAACTACAAGCAGTTAGTAGGGTATTTATTGTGTGCTGTGTGATTCCTCTGACTTGGAGGAGAAGTTCACAAGTAAGAAAGAATTATGTATGAAACGTTAATTACTGTGAAAGACTTAGCTCTGACTGAATTGTTTTTATTACTCCTAAATGGCTTGAAAACAAAAATAATCAGTGGAAAGAGCACTGGTTTTTAATAATTTCCCTGAGGTTTACATGCTGCATAGGAATTTAGGGAAATCTTTCATCCATCTTCTGCTTTTATAATTCCTATTCCTATTTTACTCCTTGTTGTATTGTGTAACGTTATTGAATATCTTAGTAGTACCTTAAGTAGTAGGGCTTGTATCTGACTGTGCATTTTACTCTTACTTTCTTTTCCTTTATCACTAACAGGAAGTAGAGTGAAGTAGCTGGTTTTGATAACACTTTTTGGTTTGCTGGTTTCCCTTGGCAGACATTTTGATTTATGTTTCTGTTGTTGGCATTTCATAGGAGGTGGCAGATCAAGGGAATGAGTCTTGCATTGGGAATATGGTTTGTACTGTCTCATCAGCAATAAGGGAATTTGTTCTTCTGCCTTGGTCCTGGCTCCAAGAAACTCTTTTCAGCATGGAAGAAATCTTCGTTTTTCTACTTGAAAGATCAGTTGCCTATGAGTATGGCTAGTTAGTCATAGGCTATATTTTTTTTTTAGCATATTTATTTTTGATTATTCTGTTAACAGTTATAACAAAGTGAGCTGTAAGTAATGCTTTTTGGTTTATATGTAATCTGTGTTCTAAAATGGAAAACAAAAATATAGATTGAACTTTTTTTTTCAGTAGAGTATCTTAATGAGAAATAATTAAGTTGTAGGAATTTCAAGGTTTTCTGATTAAGAAAACATGCAAAAATATAATTTTCACAACTAATTTATAAATAAACATGTTTTAGAAGGCAGAAGGCTCTTTCCACCCAAACTTATTTCTATTTCACTACTTCTGAAGAATTTCTTTGATTGGGGATTGTTTTCATGAGTCCTATCAATAAAAAACAAGATGCTGTTTAAAGGAGATTTAAAGCACTATTTATTGAAATATGGTTTGCATTTAAGCACGTTTGGGTACCAAGACTGCTTCTGTCAGATTCACAGATGTCAAAATGTGAATTGAAGTATATTTTCTGCAGTTGTGACCTTGAGCAACAGCAGATGAAAACAGAAGGTTAGCAAAAATCTTTCTTAGATGCATTATGCAGAAATGTCAAAGGGAGGTGACTGCAAAAAGGAACATTCCTGATGGTAAATCGTTAGATGTGTATCAGGAATAAAATGTTTGCAGCAGTATTGACTTCTCTGAACAATAGAAACATGGGCTGTCACACTGGAAAGGCCCTTTCAGATCACAGAATCCTGCTTCTTTCTCTGCCGTGCACAATTTTGCTATAGCCTAGTTAGCTGTATTTATGAGACCCCTGATTTTGAGTCATAGCACATATCTATTTCTTTAAAGGTAAGCGGCTTAGTGACATTTCAAAGATGGCATAGTCAAGCAAAAAACACCCTGGAAGCAGATGAGTTCTTGTTCAACATTACAACATCTTCTCCTTCCCCGAAGCACATGAGGAATTGCATGCTACTCTGGAGAATTAGGTATGCTTTGATGCCCAGGAAATAGCACGAAGGGGACTGGATACTGCCAAATGCAAGAAAAGTGTGTGGAACACTAAAGCTTGAAAGACAAGCTGCATAAAGATACCGTCGAGAACACAGCTCTTGTTTTCTCTCATAACTGAAATGTAATTTTCTGAACTTGAAGTTTCTGAACTTCTTTAAGTTATGCCAGTGACTAAACAGTGGCTTCTGTTTGAAGACCTTCTGAAGTAAAATACTGCAGATATTGTTATCACAAAAACATCTTGCTAGCAGAGCTCACAGCTGGCACTAAGTAGTGGTTGCATATTTGCCTGCCTTCAACTGTTCCTCTGTCCTTCATCCTCCAGATTTGAGTTTCTCCTATCTGCTACATTCTATTTCTAAATTTCAAATGCTTGTCAGTCTTACAGCCCAAATTCGTGACATGAAGAGGTTAGCCACTGTGAAGGCAAGAAACCATACTGCTCACCTGACCCCAGTTCAGTGGAATTGCTCTTCTCAGTAATAAAAGAATCTGAGGAGCGAGTGCTACTTGCTAAGTCAAGAAAGTTACACGGGTGTGTTTATAGAGATGGAACAACTTGTAAGCAGACTTTATTTCAGACTGTTGAATAGAAGTGATTTCATTATCGCCGTTTTTTACTCAGTGCTGCATTGAAATTCAGAAGGGGATGCCTGTCTGCCCCCTCTTCACTTTCACCAAGTGCTGATTCCAGTCAGAGCCTCAGGCTACTGGATTAAAGACCTCATTTCTTATACTTCCTGCTGGGTTCTGCTGAGAAAGTGAGTGTATCTGAGTAATTCACATCTTTTCTATCAAATATAGTGGAAAAAAGAGCATCTTGTACACAGAACTAGAGAAGCTGAGTAAACAATCTGATTTCCCCACCATTCTCCCACACTTCATAGAATGGCTTGGGTTGAAGGGGACCTTAAAGATCATTTAGTTCCAGCCCCCCCTGCCAAGAGCAGGGCTGCCTCCCACCAGGTCAGGCTGCTCAAGGCCTCATCCAACCTGGCCTTGAGCACTTCCAAAGGTGGGACGTACATAGCTTCTCTGGGCAGCCTGTTCCTGTGCCACATCATCCTCTGAGTAACAAGTTTCATCCTAACATCTACCCTAAACCTTCCCTCTTTTAGTTTAAAGCTATTCCCACTTGCTTTATCACTATCAGACCATGTAAAAGTTGGTCCACCTCCTTCCTGTACGCTCCCCAAAGGTCTTCCTGGAGCCTTCTCTTTTTCAGTTCTTAAAAGCTGTGGTTGGAATATTGCATGTATGCCTGTGCACAGATCCAGAGGCTTATTGATTGGTAGCACAGTTCTTCAGAATCTGACATTTGCCCAACAGATCCATAGAAAGCCAGTTTGTCCCTGTTACTAGCTAGCATACGCCTGGCATACAAGCAACTTTATTATTATTATTTAAGATCTCTGCAGCTGCTTTGCACCCTCATTTATAAAGCCTCATTTATAAAGAAAAGTGTTCCAAATATCAAAGTTTTCTGCAGGATGAAGTTTCTTGACAAGCTGTGTTTTACAATCATCGTTTCACACATCGATAGTTGCTGTCAATAGCTCCTGCAATAAACTGCAAGTACCTGCTAAGGATGCTGCCGTAGCACAGTCTCATTAGAAGAAACAATTGTAGCTTTGCCTTTCTTTTTGAAAAGGATGAATACATGCCAGGAATAAGTAATGGAAAACTTCAACACTACTATTTTATAAATGAAGAGTGAAAAGAACTGCAACTGTTTAACTACGAATTATCATGGAACATTATGAATGCTTTTGTCATGGATGAAAATCTTTTCAGAAAACTAAGTAGTCAAAGCTTGTTGTCTTGGAAACTTTCTGTGCTTCTAAAAGCAAATAATAATAAAAAGAATTAAAAAGAAGAAAATGTTAGGACTGCTGACACATACCTGGTGCTTGCACTGGGATTCAAATGTCAGCCTGTGCTTCTAGGGCTATTTCAGCTGGGGGCTATTGTGTTGAGTTTAGCTTTTTTTGATAGGAAAATTATATTCTAGGCTTGGTGCTTATGCTTGCTTTTAAAGGATTAAATTCACACTGCAGTTGAAGAGGTGAAAGTTACCTGGCCTTTTTTCACATTTAATTAATTAAAATTGAACTCTGAGGGTAAAATTGTTAATGAAATGTAAATGTAAAATGATGCTACTCTGGAAAAAACAAATGTGCTTTGCCAAGACATCCATTAGCTGAGTTTCTTTTTTTCTCCTTAAACCTTTCATATTGAAGGAAAGCTGACCTGGACAGAGGACTCTGTAGGAACTGTAGGTTCCAGCTCTCATTCTGTAGCCTTCATATTTTTTTCATGTTTTTATTTTTTATTTTAAATTACATTTCCTTCAACGTTTTAGGGGATATTAAAGACGAAAAGTAAAAATAAATTAAGATAGAAACCCACAAGTGTTTGGATACACAGGGGATCTTATTCTAATTTATAACATTCTTCTTTTAAGATAGTCTTCCAAGGTTGAGCAGGTATGTGGCATAGTTAACACAGAATAAATCTAAGCACACTACCCTAGAAAAAGAAATATAATGCACACAGATTAACAAGGATTTAAAATCTGAAGTCTCAGCTTTATTAATATGACGTATTTTAAAGACTAATTCTCTTTTCTCTGCTGCTTCTGAATAATTTTTTTCCTAACAAACGACATAATGTAAGAAACTGATATTTTTAGTATCTGGTATACTGGAGTTTAAAATATTGCTCTAGATCCAATGTATCTTTGAATCATCTCTTTCACAATCTGTGATGTTTCATTCACCACCAACCCTTGTCTGACATACCATAGGTTTTTCTTTTATAAATTAAATGAAATTGAATTTATTGCTGCGTCACTCAATTTGATGTTGCTAAATCAAGTCTTTTTGGAATATTTCACAATACTGGCTGTTATTTCCCCTAGCTAATCAATTAACAATGTTCAACTGTAAATTTAGACTCTAATATATCTGACTGAAAAAGCCTAAACAATATTACTTCATCCTTCAACTCATGTATAAAATGCTATTATTTCTTTTTTGTACTGCCATTTATCTTTCTTTTTTTCTGAGCTAGTTTGGGCTTAAATCTTTTTTTTTTTTTTAAATGTGGTTATTAATACTTCATTTAAAACCCTTTTTTTTTTTTTTCTCCAAAGACCCAATGCAAGTCCCAATGAATTACATCCTATTTTTTTTTTTCCTTTTTGCTTTTTGCACTTTTCTGTCTTCTGCAAAAATGATAATACACGCTGTTATGGAACTCATGCTCGGTGACTCTTACTATTTTTACTAAATCACCTGATACTTCCAAGTTTTACTACTTTTTTTTTTTAACTTATCAATGCAGTAAGCACCTTTTTGATCTTCGGTTTGATTTTAGTATTTTGGAAACACAGAAAACACGCTGCCTGTTTATCTGGGATTAGGTTATAGTGATTCTGTTTTCTATAAATGGGTTTGCTGATATGCTGCTCTTAAATTTTCAGTCAGGAAGCTTGTATTTCCATAAAAATCTCTGTAACTTATATCCTTTAAAAATTTTTATTATTGTTTTCATGCCTACCAAGTTTTGATTCATTTTGTCTTGATCTTTTATATGTGTTATCTCGAAAGCTAATTTTGAGATATCAAATGTATTTTTGATTATATTGAAATTAAGAAAATAAGTAGAGATATTGCTGCTGAAAGGTTTATATTAACTCTGGTAAGGGAAACCTTTGCTTTATATGCAGTGTTAGGGGAGATTCCTTTATCACTCAGGAGCAGTCTTAATTCTGAAGAGGAGATGCTGGCTTTTTTTTGGAGATCAGCAGCTTCCTCTTTTGGTCAAGGCTACTTTTACACTGAATTTTATGCTAGGAAAAAAGCGTGTGTAATAGATTTAAGTGAGAGCTTAAGTATCTTTAGTGCTTGCTTGACTCTTGGCACCTTTAAGTGTTTTTCTTGAAAGCTGTCAACCAAGAGTTTTCTTATTTGGAGTCTGGTTTGATGTTGGTAAGAATCACCAATGGAATCCAGTCAGCTACAGTTGATGATTTCATGCCTCTTACTAACTTGCTTTATGAAAACCCTGTGATTCTTTGGCAGCGTGCTCTCGAGAATACCAAAACTGAGATAGCTGATAGATGGATTTTATTCCAAGTCACGGTAGCTAAGTACTGATAAGAGCTCTCTGTTTACGTACATAGCAGACCATGTCATTTAAAGGCAGGAGGAGAGCTTCAAGAGGATCCTGAGTGAATTATGGCTTTTACAGGGCTGAAAGTTAAATGTAGATCTCATTTAGTTCAAGAGATTTACCTATCCATTTTGACAATCTGTAGTAAAATTCATTAGTAAAAAAAAGCCTGTTCTGCAGCATGTTAGAGAACTAAAGTTAATATTTTAACTATAAATGGTAAAACGAGATTTTCAGACAAGTGAGAATGTGAAGAAAAAGATGAAATTCCAAAATTTTGCACAAACAATGGGCTTGTGTGAGATACAGAAGCACAGTTTCACATGGCAGAAGCTGAGCGGGATGAGATGTTTGCACCGGCAGTGGCCACACTGTGTTCACACACTGCTTTCAGTACCTAAAGGGAGCCTACAGGCAGGAGGGGAGTCAACTCTTTGAAAGGGTAGATAACAGCAGGACAAGGGGAAATGGTTTTAAGTTGTGGAAGATTTAGGTTGGATGTCAGGGGGAAGTTCTTTACTATGAGAATGGTGAGGTGCTGGAACAGCTGCCATGAGAGGCTGTGGATGCCCCGTCCATCCCTGGAATCCTTCAAGGCCAGGTTGGATGGGGCCCTGGGCAGCCTGGTCTGGTATTAAATGTGGAGGTTGGTGGCCCTGCATGTGGCAGGGGAGTTGGAGCTTCATGATCCTTGAGGTCCCTTCCAACCCTGGCCATTCTGTGACTCCCTAAAAGATCCTATTAACAACAATAAGCTTTTGTTTATTAGGCCTTTAAGATGCAGTTATGATGGGCAGTGTTAATTTTACATAATCTTTGGCAAATTTTGTCTTAAACTTTATTATTTTCTGTTTCAGAGAGAGTTCCTGAATGCTGCACAGTTTCTTAAGAATACCAGTTTACCTTTTAAGAAGATTTCCTACTCTCCTAGGTAAGATGAACCCACAGTTTTTGTGTTGGGCTTGCTGAGGTCATTTGTGAACACAGTTCATGTATATTTCTGTGGAAGCTTCTAAGTTAATAGTATTCCTCTATGTTTATAGCCGACATATTTTTGAAGCTGCAGAACATTTAAAAAGATGATTTTTTTCTCCTTTGTGCAGTTTCAGGTGGTTTTCTTTTTTTTTCTTTTCTTTTTTTTTTCCCCAGTTAATAGTCTTCCATCAACTCTACTTACGCACTCATGAGTAATCTGCACCCATTTTGAGAGAAGTGCCTTACACCAAGAGAACAGCCTGTGAGCAGAAGTACAAAAATTGAAGCTTAGAGCTGGAACAAATCAGGCAATAGCAATTGCACACAGATGAGTGGGCACAGCCTTTGAAAACATGAGGGACAAGTAAGTATTTGAAAGTGTGCCAGATCGTGTCTGATGTATCAAGTACTAAATGTGCATTGCTGGAGGAGAACTGATTTTTAGACGTTGCTTCAAGACATCACAAATTTGCAGAAGCAGGACAGCTTGACTTGCATCTTGTTAGTTTATTCACATACCAATGGCATTAGTTATTTTCCAATACATTATGGCAGTGTAGGGAAAATGGTTTCTAATTCAATGCAGTCTCTAGTCATATTTAAGTGGTAATTTCTCCAGGCAACAGAGATTTATTTTTCTGTCATCATTTCTTGGAATCAGAAAACTCATAAGCCTTGCAATGAATTTTTTTTTTTTTTCTTTTTAAAGGAATGATGATAAATGAGAAGTACTATCATTGTTTTTCTTTCTTTTTTTTTTTCTTTTCTGTCTGCACCTATTAGGGTGTTCAAAGAATAGGACCATTAAATGTCTTTCAGAGAAGTGAAATACTACCCTTTGACATGGGGTATTGTCAATTTCTTTTGCATGAGTTGGGTTGTTGGCCAGATCAGTTTTTTTAGAGGCTAAGATGCTGTAAAAAGTAATATGTGTGCACATACAATGTACATGTTATGTTTGTGTATGAATACACTTGTGTATGCACACACACATTCCTTTGAAATTCTGAGATGCATCCAGAAATGTATGTTACACATGTATAGAAAATAATAAATATTATTTTTAATAGGTGATGATATTTGCTCCTTTTCTTGATAAGGAGGTTACTGAGAGTGAAAAATACTTCAAAATAATGTTTCCTTGTTGATTTGTGTAACATTAAAATTGTCTGGAAAGACAGTACATTTTTTTGATTCTGAGCTGCTCTGATGCAGTGTAAAAAGGATCTGTTCACTAAATTGAAAGAGAAATACAGTTAATAACTGGAATAAGCTACAGAGGTAAAAAATGGGACGGTTCAGTTAAGTGTGGCTGTCAGTATCTGCCACAAACTGTAAGGAGTACAAATCTCTAGAAGAATTAGTTGTTGTTGTTTTAATTTTAAAAAGTCTCAGGCCTATTTTAAGGGCATATTTGTCAATTATCCAATTCTGTTTAACCGTGTCCCATAGAAGTACCATTTACCAGAAAGAAAGACCTCTGTGTGCTGCAGTTGTACATCTGGTAACTGATTTCTACTGACTGAGGATTAAGTATGTTAAATTTCCTGATAATTAATGATATAGAATTAATTTGTACACAGGCATTTCTTGCAACCATCCTACAGATCAAGTCCATCCCTTCTTTTGGGAGCAATGTTGAGGGATGCTACTATGATAGATACACTGTCATGTGTATATTGAGAAGGGGGACATAAGTGATGTTACTGTATATGAATATAAGCCAGATTTAGTTTCATTTTCTGTCCCAGCTGTCTGTACAGAGCCTCAGGAAGCTGGTAGTTGACTGAATAACTGATGGGATAAATTTTCTTTAGGTATTAAAATGGCTACTATTTTCATTGGTCTCAGAAATGGATAAGCTAAAGCTATATTGGAATATATTGGAATACACTATGACCACTTTAGTGATCACATTTTATTTTTCTATAGTTTTTGAAGGTTTGTTTTGGTGGTTTTATTGTTTTGTCGTTCTGGGATCTGATGAATTCTCAAGTTGGAGTTCTGAAAAAGTCTTTTATTTCATTTATCCTGAAATGCTAAGTTCAAAGAATATTGTTTTCTTTTTCTGGTTCTGACATTCTTTTTCTCCAATTTTTGAGGATCCTGGGAGACATCAGTGCATTAATTCATTTAGTGTACTAGAGTAAAGTCCCATCAGCAAAATAATTCTTATAATCACTGAATGTACTGAAAGGACTTTCACTGCTGTGCCTCAGAACTTTGTTCTGTACCTGCACTGTACCTGAGCAGCATCCCCTGTGTGGAAACAGCATATAAGAGCTAAAGATAGTAGTAGAATAAAAGCATGACTAAATAAAATTAAATAAAATACTAAGTGCATGCTAAATACCAAACTGAATTAAATTTACATGAAGAAATGTACTTACTGGTGACTTAAAACTTTTTCTAACCTTGATCAAAATTTAGAGGAACCAGAAGTTAACAAGAGACATAGAAGTTCAAAAAACTTTTTTGATTATTTATTATGTTATCACTTTATCACAGCTCTTTATTACCATGTTCTAACAGATTCTGATCAACTAATATAGGAGAACATGAGTACATGCTCAACAGAAAACCACAACAGATTTATTGAGATTTCTTTCATAAGGAGTGTTGGGGCAGCACACATATACATTTTAATGAAGAATATTAACTTTTTCCAGCTATTTCACTGAAAAATATTCAGACATAAAGTAAATAAACTATGCAAGAAAATTGAGCTCCATAAAAAAAAGTAAAATAAAATCAGTCTCTCCAGCAACGTAATATTTTATGGTCTGCTCTTTTAACATTATAAATGTACCAACATTAAATATTTATGGCTCAGGTGTTTAAAATAATCCCCTTGCTTTGCCTGTCAGCTTGCTGAACTCTATGGTCAAGGCAGATACTCTTTGGTTTTACGTCCCTCTTGATTATTTGTCCAAGCTGAGTGATAAAAGAACAAATTACAGCATGCATGAAATCCAGCCATATTTACAGTACAAATCTGGGGATCTGAAGGCTGGTAATATAGTTTGCAGTGATTTAAAAAATGGAAAGGAAACAATTTTTCATTTCATGAATGGAAAAAAATTCCAGCCTGTCAACAGCCACCTCTTACTGATTTTTCTGTTACCTTTATATACAATAATCAGTTTTTTCTCTACTACTGAGTTGTACATGGGGTTGCACGTTCTTTTTATTTCTTCCATCACTTTTTATTACTGTTGTTTTTACAATACCCTACCATGCAGTGCCACCAAGGACACTGAAGTCAGTAAGCACTAAAAAAAAAAACAAACAAAAACAAAGCCAGCAATAAGAAAACAAAAACCCCTCTTTCCTGAGAAAATATATATATGTATGTATTTACCTGTCTGTTGATCCATTTATACATACAAAGGTGTACTTGCATATATCTGAACACAATTGGTTCTCTCTGCTGCATTTTGACCCTTCCATGGGTATCCTACCCATACCTTTCAGGCATGCTTACTGAAGACCACAATAAATGCAATATTTTGGCATTTTCATAAATGTAATGATTGCACTTGTAGAGTAAGAAGAAACCACGGGCTACTACTAGCTGTTCCCTTATGCCTTTTTGTGCTTTCTGTTCCTATCACCCGTCATCCAGACAAACAAAAACTTTTGAAACTATGTGGAGAACAGAATTTCTTGAAAACCAAGTGTTTTGTTTCCAAGAATTCTTTGGTTAGAAAAAGGAACTTTTGCAATCTCAGAATTTATAATGGCATTCTGATTGGAGAAACTTGCTAAGAAAGCAAGCCAAGAGAAGAGCTTACAACTCAGTCTCTTTTTTTCCTCCTTCTCTCACTCTCCCCCTGGTCCACTTTTTCAACTGTGGCTGTCACAACAGAATGGTATATCATTAAAAAACTCGGTTATGATGATTATCTGGTTTTGCTGTCTCAGACACCATCTATGTACAAAGTTGAATCAGAGATCTGAAATATGTAATTCCATTACCTTTATTTTATACTACGTTGTCTGTACTGTTCTGGTATTTGAGGTTTTTCTTTTTTTTTATGTCTGCTATCTCTAGTACTTTCCACATAGATTGTTTTTTATGTTTCTATTCTTCAAGCACTCAACATTCATCTTGTTAGGAAGAGCCAATTGTGGGATAGCACTGATCGTTCCCAGAACAGCCGGTTACATGAGAAACAGGTCAGTGAAGTGCTAATGTTATGGGTTAGAATGTGAAATTTCTCATCTTCCAAGCTCAGGATTGCAAAGTTACTTATAACATTATATAAAGTTGTGCTTGAATGGAAGGTCCATTCACTCTGTGATTGAAAACGTCAGATTCAATCTAAGCTAATGTTCTTTCTACTGTTTGAGCCATAAGTGGAAAATGTTAGAAACAGTGGGACCCAGCTGGATCTCTTTTCTCATTTATGCCAATAATGCTGTATGCAGGTCAAGGAAGCCTGTGTTCTTTCAAAACATGCAAACCATTTATAACAAGACAGATTGCTCTTCCTCAGTATTTTAGCATCTTCATAAATGGAACAATTGCAGTTTCAGATTAAGAAGAAAATACAGATAGGGCAGCTGTCTTGTTTGTGCATAATTAGATTTTTATGCACGCTGTTCATATAAATGTGAACAACCATTCATTTCTGAGAGAAATGAACAGAATGCATTAAATACTATGTGACTGGCTTAAGGTTGCAGAAATGTGCTATATTAGCAAGCCTGGTGTTGCTTCTTTTATCTGTAGTTCTTAGAACAGCTGCACCGGTTATTTTTGATTTAGTTGACATGTTTATGAATGAGATCTGGTGTCTGTTTCCCATTTATTAATCTATCTGCCTACCTATCCATTTATTTATTTATCTATTAAGCCATTGCTGTCTTCCTTCAGTGTTCACTAGTCCCTCCAACACGCTTATATTTGACTGTAAAAAGACAAAGTTATAATGATTTACAGAGTGTACAAAATTCTTCTTATTGTAAGTGTTTTACCGTAGGAAGAGAAAAATCTTATTTGACATTTTGTTGTTACTTGAATTCGGAAATCATACGTAAAAACAATGTTTATGCAGCTTTACTCTTTTATAAACATATTCTTTAATGTCTTCATTACTTAGTATTCCAAGATTTTATTCCTAACATTCTTATAGACATTAAATATTCAAAGAATAAATGTTACTTGAAGGAACTAGAATTGTTTTGGCAAAGTTCAGTAGCTTCACATTTATAATATGGGGAAAAAGATGAAAACTCTGCATCACCACATCCCACTTTTACTTAAATCATTCAGTTCAAAATTAAATGCTCGACTGCTGTAACAATTTCCAGACATCTTAGACATTATACCTAATATATTCTCACAGAAAAGAACACTGTGGTATAGTATCTCTAAACTTTAGCAATCCGAAATACTCCTATTTTATAGTATTTTCTTGGTACTTTTGTTTCTTTTTCATGTTTTCATAAGTTTTTTTCTGTAAGAGGTTAAAAGCCTCCATAGATTTCTGTTTTCCCTTTCCTTTTGTCTTTTAAAGAAGTTACTACTGACTGAATCCTCTCTTTTTTGGCAGTATCAGAAAAATAAAAGGGGGAAGAAAAGGAGCTGCGGCAGTGGGCTGGATATTTTACTACATTATTGGCCTAATGAGGTCAGACCTATGAATATTTAGGGCCAGATTGTAAGAATGCATTTAGCACTTTTCCTCAGGTCTCTATTCTTCAGCTCTAGAGCAGCTGACTGCTGGTTTGTCTGGGGATACTTGGACCTTTATTTGCTCTGAATGGTGCACTTATGGACGGTGGAGCTCTGTAGTTCTTTTCCAGGTGAATGTGCTAAGTGGAAAAACATTCACATCTGTATTGCTACGGTAGTAATAACTTTCTCTTTCAGGTGATGTGAAGCACAAATATTTGGATTGGAATGACAATTTATGATTTACCATATCTTTATCAACTCAGATTTTATGAAGCACAGGTGTCTACTATCTGTTTTGCATTTTTTTTTAACCTTAATTTGTAACTCATGTAATGTACAAAGAAGGAATCATATGGTTTCAAATACCAAACTGATGATATTTATTTTGGCTGTTAACAGGTGAGAAGTAATAGTTGGTCATTTATATATTGGTACCAAAGTGATATAAACATGTGAAAAGATGGATTATCGCAATAGCATTTACACTGCTGATATAAATAGCCTGACATAAATTATCTTAGCAAATATTTGATTGCTCTGTTTTCATGGTTGCTAGATTACCATAATAACTTTGAATAGAACATAATAATATGTAACCAAAAAGTATACAAAGGTAAGAACAATTTTTTTTTTTCTGGAAAAAAAAAAAAAAGAAGAGAAAAGGCACCACAACTCCTTTTTTTCATATTCATAAATGAATAAGAGAAAAACCTTGAGAATGTATCATTTCCAATACCTATCTGAACAGCCAGTGCCATGAGTACTCCACATTAACACACTCTCAACAAAGAAGAAGCATTTGGGCCTATTGTTTTAATTCTGTACCTTGACCAAAGTTTATTGCTTGCACTGAGGTCATAAAGGTTCTGTTTAACTGAGACAACAGAATCAGAGGTGCGCCATGTTTCTCTGATTATGAAATAGTCATTTTTACACATTGAACTCCTGGGAATATCTTGTTGAATGATTTATGCTACAGATGTGAAAGTTCAGAACTGACTCAGAGTTCTAAAAAGGAAATATAACAAGAGTGTGTAGCTACTTGTTTTTAAGAGCATCTAGCACTTGCAATTTTATTTTTAACGTCTTAATGTAAAAACATTCTTATATTTCTGCAGCATAATTAAAAAAAACCTCCAGTAACCAGCAGCAAGATCAAAATGAGCCATTCTTAATTCTTTTTTAGTGTGAAAACCTTTGGTCTAGAATCAAAGAACATTAATCATTTAAAAAAATTCATGGCATCCTATGAATGCGTAAATTAGATTTGCACAAATGTAACTTATGTATGTGTAAGCATATATGTTTATAATTAAAAATCAAAAATTATAATGTTCTACCATCGATGAGAATAAGATTCTGTGGCTGGTAAGTATTTATATATGGTAAGTAATATTTATATGGTAAGTAATATATTTCTGAGTAACGCATGAATACTTCAAATTAAAAAACAATCTCAGTCTCAGGTTTTAGTACATTAGTTCTCGTATAGGTCTTGAAAATAAATTAAAATTTACCAGATCATTAGGTTCTTTTATAGGTTTTTTCCAGGTGTGCTTTCCAGGCACTCAGCATCAATTCCCAGACTCTTAAGCACGATGGCAGTTTTTTGCTTATATTCAGGATGCTGACACTGTGCCAGGAAGCTTACATTCATGAGAGCAAAACTGTGCACTGGATTTGTACACGTCCAGAGTGATGGTGGGTGCCCCATCCCTGGAGATATTCAAACTTAGGCTGTATGGGGCTCTGAGGAACCTGACCAAGATGTAGGTGGCCCTGTTCATTGCAAAGGAGATGGACCAGATAACTTTTAAGGGTCCCGTTCAACTCAGTTCCATGATTCTAAGGTAGTAGTGATTAGTGGATTTCCTCGAGATGTAGTGCCAGGTTATGAATGTAGTTACGGAGGTTTTTTTTTCCCAGCAGAACTTCCCTGGCACAATCGGAGAATATAGCATCACTGCTCAAATTATGTTAAATATTCAGCTAATTAATTCAGTTTTCCCACCAATATTTCTTCCTTATGCTTCCTCATTTAGTCTTGCTGGAAATAATATTCTGCAAACGCATCACATTGTGCTGCTTGATGTGGGCCTGATACTGCAGTCATCCTGATTACAGAGGAAGTAAATTGCTAAATATATCCTGGGAAGGAGAGATGTAAATGCAAAAGCAGCTCCACAGAGTGTGAAGATGAGCTGCAGCCTGGGCTTATTTTGTGACAGCTGGGAACCTGTCTCTCTTGAAGGAACTATGGGCTTCTGCATTAACCCAGCCTCTTGTTGGAGGCATGGTTTGCTCTAAGGTGTCTGAAGGCTTCCATATAGCTACATGCAGAGGAAAGTCTTAAGTATCTCAAGAAATCAAATAGGATTTCAACAGTCAATTGATCTATTTTGCACTTTGCTGTGATTAACACCAAATATCTGTATAGTTAGGTCTTAACCAGCACAGACATATCACAGGGAGCAGTGCTAGCTATTTCTTGCTTATTTGTGCAAGAAAGCTACTGGAAAGGTTATATTCTCACATATAGTGCATCAGTAACAAATACATGTATGGAGTATGTGAAAGAAGTTGTATGAGTTCTTTTTTCTTCCTCCCTCTCTGTCTTGGCTGTACTAAGCCTGTAAGACAAACCAAAGCTAGATTTCTTCCTCTATACCAGCTGAAAGATCTTACACAAATGCAAAAACTGCAAAAGCCTCCCAAAAGTAACGGGCATGTGTTGACATTGGCAAAAGCATTCAGTAATTATTTTCAGCAACAGTAAGGCGTATGTGTGTTGAAAATACGTCAGTTTGATACTATATGGGAACAGTCTGAACCTCTGATTGACCACCCGAGGTGAGCAATGAGCCAGCCCTGGGAGCACAGGTGAAGGCAATTCTGCTGGAAGGGGTGGAGCCTGGCTGCACCTCTCCTACATCCATTTAAGAGCTGACTACCAGTGGGGAAGGGTCTCTTTCTGGAGATCCCTCCTTTGGAGTTTTACAGTGAGCCCAGGACAAGAGTAAGCATTCTATCTATTTTCTTTTTGGTGTAATAACTTGTTTAGCCAAACTCTCTTGTTTATTTCATAATTATAACATCCGTGTATTCATTGATTGTACAGATACTCTGTTGTTTTCAGTGAAATGACCATCTTGTGTACAACTTGTTGGAAAAATAAAGGTACTGCTAAGTTTAAAAGAAGAAGAAATAATAGAATAGTTATCAACCATTTATTCTCCATAGTTAAAGATTTGAGTAATACTTATTGCCATATATTGCTTGCACACATTCAACTGCAAATAATGAATGACAGTGATTATATAAATTGTATTTATCCAAGCACGTGTATGTCCTTGAAACATGTTCATGTGAGAAAGAGCCATCCAAGTGAACAAAGATTTAGGAGCATCTCATTCTGGTCCTATAGTTAGACATCAAGCTTTTTGAAGCTCAGATTTTGCTCCAGATTCTCCCAAGAGTTCCAGTTCAATTCTAACTCTGGGTTGCCAGCTTAAGCTGCTCCATTGGGCTGAATAAAACTCACTCTAACAAGACTCTCTCCTCCAGTTAAAATCATAGAATCATGGAATGGCCTGGGTTGAAAAGAACCACAGTGCTCGTCTAGTTCCAACCTCCTGCTATGGGTCACCAACCAGCAGACCAGGCTGCCCAGAGCCACATGCAGCCTGGCCTTGAATGCCTCCAGGGATGGGGCATCCACAGCCTCCTTGGGCAACCTGTGAACGGTGCCTCACCACCCTCTGAGTGAAAAACTTCCTCCTAATATCCAACCCAAACCTCCCCCACCTCAGTTTAAGACTATTTCCCCTTGTCCTATCGCTATCCACCAAATAAATAAATAAAGGGGTGCACTTTCCAGACACCCCAATAAGCAATGTTCCATAGAAATAAAGGGTTACGTGTTAAGGGTTGCTAATGCTTTCCAAGGAAATCCAACATTTGCTGCTGGATTTAAAGGCAAAAGAAATTATTAAGAGCACACCTGCTATGGGCGTGAAGTATAGGAACAATCTTTTTGTTCTACATTTAATGATGTTTTAAGTGATTTGAGAGGACAATTTTTTAAGTTAGTGGGTGAGACATGCACAGAACGAATCTGTGGTGCTCGCACCAAAGCAGTTTCCTGGAACCCAACTCAATAGGGTCAGTGCAGCGTATTAGGTGATAATGCGTAGCATGCAAGGTTTGTATGAAAGAGAGAAAAAAAAAAAAGGCAGTGTTTTAGTCTCATGTTTTCATCACTACATTCCTTCGTAGTTTTGGATTTTCTTGCTTTCTCCTGACATTATACTTAGAATTTTTCTTTTTTTCTTTTTCTTAGTGAACCATCTTCACTTGATAAAATATGATGGTGTCCAGCTGCTGCTTGAAACCTTCAGGTGTTAAATTACGAAAACATTTTTAGAGGTTACATTGAGAGGAAATGTGTGCAACAGTTTTCATACGTAGATTAGAAATTTGAAGTGATACTTCTTCTGTGCAAAATGTCAGCTGACACACGCACATACACGTATGCATATCTCTGCATCCTGTAAAATGTTCACAATGCTTTTAGCAGTATAATCATACCCAGTGCAACCAAATGTATTTGCTGGATCTTATTATAAATTAGAAAATAACCCCTCCTTGTTACAGGATATTAGAGCGTGTACACGAGCAGTAAGGGTTTGCTTCCTGTTCCCACCACTTAATCTCTTAGCATTAGGGAGGTTGTTTTTAAATTTTTTTTTTCATTTTTTTCTAAGAAACATTTTGTAGTTTGCAGCTAAAAGGATGTCTTTTTTTCTCCTCCCCTCCCCATTAAAACTGTGCAAAGCTTGTACTTCTTTATGTAACTGAAGGTCAGTGTGGCTGCATAATGGGTGCACTTGAAGATCTTGTGCTATACATGAAAGGACAAGCATCGTGCTACACATTTGGCTTTCTAAAGTACATTTAAGTTAATAGGAGCCTCACAGTGCAGCTGGAACTAGAGCACAGAGTGAAAAAAAAACAAAACAAAACAACAAAAAGAGAGATAAGCGTGTGCCAAGGAGGGAGGGATTCTGCATTTTAATAAGTGGTTTCTAAAATAATTCCTCTAGCTGTTTGTAAGCACTGCAGAGCTGCTGCTTTGTGCACTGGGAGCAGTGGGTGGAAACTGCTTTGCAAGGGAAGGAGATGGTGGGTGGGTGGGTGAGAGGAGGGTGACTGGAGGGCAGGATGTTCTGCCTGAAGTCTATATGTTTTTTCTTATTATTCTTTACAGTAGTAATGAATGAGAGAATAATCTAACTGCAGGTGCTTGCGAAGACTACGAGAGTTCTATTTAAATTATTTTCTTGTGAAGTTTTGGTACGTTTTTGTTTTAAGGCTTTTGTTCTTGCTAGTGATGGTTTGTGCTACAAACCAAGCAAAACTGATTGCACCAGAGATCACACGCACCTGAAAACAGACAGTATGAACAGACAGTATTTGTGTTTGCTCAAGTCACTCATTACTTAGTAAAACTCATCAACTCATCAACTTTAAAAGATCGGAGTTGGACGTATGACCTTCACATCTGGGTGTTTTGGGAAAAAAAAAAATTTATCAGCAAATCCAATAATTAGGGAACTTCATGGTTGTAATTTGGAAAATCCTGCTTGTTATCACAGAATGGTTTGAGTTGGAAGGGACCTCAAAGCCCACCTGGTCCCAACACCTACCATGGGCAGGGCTGCCTCCACCAGCTCAGCTGCCCTGGGCCCCATCCAGCCTGGCCTTGAGCACCTCCAGGGATGGAGGCTTCTCTGGGCAGCTGTGCCAATGCTCACCATCCCTTTATTTTCAAGTTAAAAATGAAATAAAAAATGTCCAGACAGTAAAACGATCGTCTTCCTTTTAAGTCTTCAGATTAGTAAACCACAGAGAAATCACTTTACTTTTGCTAAGAGTCTCATGGGAATACTTCCTATGAGAAATCCCTGAAGGTAAAAAGCTTTTTTGTTTGTTTCCAGTTGGAAAAGAGTGTTTATAAAATGCAGTGGATCTATCTATTCTCTAGCCAGCAATTGCCGACAGACCAACAAGTAAATCAGGCTTAAGATTTCTATCTGTTAAATGTGGTAAATTGAGCTGTACAGCTGGATTTCTTAGTGAATATTTTCTCTTCGTTGGTACTATCCTCAATGTGAACATTTTTTCAGGATGTATTATTGTTTATTATTTGCCAGTACTTATATTGTTATATAGCCATAAAAAAAAAAAAAGGGAGCTGCACAGCAAATTCATAATTCTGTTTCCACAGAACCAGAATGTTTTTAGGGGACTGATTATTCAAATCAACACCCAAGCTATATCACTAGAAGAATTTTGCTATATTAACAACATCCTTGCTTTCTGATGATATTTATTTGCTGTATAAACTGTTTTTCTCCAATTGGCTTTTTTTTTTTTAAATTCTGTTTCTTTTTTTTTCCCTCCCCAGTGGCTCTCTAAGAGTAATAGTATCTCCCTATATTCCTACCCAATACTTGGCTACTGCCAGAAAACATAGCTCATAGAACATAGTGATTATATAAGTGAGTTATTTCTGAGAAGTCTCAGGATCGTTTGATGCTTTGTTAATGAGCAACATCAGGGACACAACAGTGTTCATTGAATAGTCTAGGTTTCAGAACAGTTTGATGTTTGGAAACCCTAGGCAGATGTGAGAAAAAACAGAAGGACACACTGCCACAGGAACTGTTGTAGCAGCAGATCTAAGTCTTGGGCTTCAGCAGTTGTGTGTTATGTCCTGGCAGCTGCTTAATTAGGGCACCAAATTCCATATTGCATCCAGGTCTGGGGTCCCCAGTGCAAGAAAGACAGGGAGCTGTTTGAGAGGGTCCAGGGGAGGGCCACAAAGATGATCAGAGGGCTGGAGCACCTCCCCTATGAGGACAGGCTGGGGGAGCTGGGCTTGCTTAGCTTGAAGAAGAGAAGGCTGTGGGGTGACCTCATTGCAGCCTTCCAGTACCTAAAGGGAGCCTACAGACAGAAGGGGAGTCAGCTCTTTGAAAGAGTAGATAACAGCAGGACAAGGGGAAATGGTTTGAAGTTGAGAGAGGAAAGATTTCAGTTGGATGTCAGGGGGAAGTTGTTTGCTGTGAGAGTGGTGAGGTGCTGGAACAGCTGCCCAGAGAGGCTGTGGATGCCCCGTCCATCCCTGCAGGTGTTCAAGGCCAGGTTGGATGGGGCCCTGGGCAGCCTGGGCTGGTATGAAATGTGGAGGTTGGTGGCCGTGCATGTGGCAGGAGGTTGGAGCTTCATGATCCTTGAGGTCCCTTCCAACCCAAACCATTCTATGATTCCATATAGAAACAAGGACATGGTAATGAGTTGCTAAAAACTCAGAATGTGTGAATATCTATCTTGAGTTCATCTGAGAGTGCTTTTGTACTTATAAAATACAGCATCTATCTATTCTGATATTTCCAGAGTTCTATTAAACTTCCAAATGTCATCATTATTATTACTCCCTCTCCCCATCCCTTCCCCCCAGGTGTGAGCTCAAGCAACGGATCTTGATTTTTTTACTCTACAATGTGATCATGTTGATCCACCTCAGATTTGGGCTTTTCCTGGATGAGCTCCTCCAAGTAAGACTCTACCAGGTTTTTATTTTGTGTCTTTTACAGTCCCTTCTTCTTGTCCCATCAGGTATTGTTCTCTGAAACCTACTCTATGTATTTCTGTGTCAAATTCTTGGGCATACAGCTCATAAATACTGTGGCTTTCTTGCCATAAAAAGACCACTCAGAGCTGTGAAGTGGCTTACTTCTAGAGAATTCAAAATTACCTCTCTCTTCCCATCACATACACAAAAACAGCTGTATCTTTGGGTCAATCAGTTCAGAGGTCTCTCAACTCGTCATGGGTCAGATGCTCTTTAACAAATGTGTGGTAGCAATGATGTTGGAATGGCTAATGTCTTGTCCTATAGATGTATGCAGTTGCACAGATTTCTTAGAAGATGTAAAGGGTAAAAAGGCTCTGTATCTTGAGCATTCAGCTGATAACTGGAGCACAAAAAACTCATGTTGCACATATTTTTTCTGATTGCTGAGTCATAAGTAACCATAACAGTAACAAGTAACTTGACAAGGTTCATGATCAGGTATTTAATTATATTTTATGAATGTCTACTTCTGTCAATCCAGAAGAATGTAAGTCAGCTTTGTAAATATAGTTCTTTTGATATCAGCCGCAAACATAAACACTTGCTAGGTCTACACATCATGTATGTGATATCCTAGGAATTACTTTCTTTTTGTATCTTTTATTCATTATAGAAAAATATTAAAGGATTAAAAAAACCCATCATACTCAGTATAAGAGGCTAGTATTTAGTGTTACTTAAAACTTGTCAGTTTGTGGGGTTCCTGAAGGACCTTAGCTTGTAACCAGAAGTACACTGAAGTATATGTGCTTTTTGGGCAAAGTGCCCTCTGTCAGCAGTAGCTACACCAAAGAAGCTGAACGCAGTGTGTAATAAGAAATGAAGCCTCTGCACCCAACCCAAGAGGTACAAAACCAGGCAATTACCCAACTAGATTTTGACCAAGGTCACTGGTCACAGTAACTTTAAGGTTTTGAAGGAGTAAATAGAGCAAATTAGATTCATGATCCCCAAAGGAAAAAAAAAAAAAGCTACGCTCAAATATATTTTTAATTCCATTATAGACTTGAATTCAGTATTTCCTTGGAGATTTTATAGCCATCGTATCTAAGGTCTAAACACCTCGGAATATGGAAAATAATCTGTCTCATGGCTGCAGCAGGATGTAAACATTTTGTCAATTACATGTTCCTGGAAAGGATGAAAAGATTGTAATTAAAGGGAAAAAGAAGCTCTTGATTGCCTCTCAAAGCACCAAGAGGAAAAAATGCCTCTTGAAAGCATTTAAAGGCTAAGTGTTAATGTGTTAAGGGACCATTCATTTTTAATTAGGTTTATAACACGTGGGATGCTGTGTATCAGACATCACTGAGTCCTAAATGCTAATAATTAGAGTTTATATTTACAGAGGGCGTAGTAAGGAAGAGACAGTTCAGTTTGTATTCAGAGCCTGGCTTTTGTTTCCTCACCTACTGGTTCCATCCAGATTTTACGTCTTCCATTTACTAGCTGATATAATAATCTGTATGCCAAATACAATAGTGCAGTTTCAGAATAACATTTCCACATTTCCAAACTGCTTCTGCTTACTCTGAGGACACACCATGCGACTGTGAAACAGAATAATGCATGAAGTTTGTTTACCAGGTTGCATCACAACTGTTGTTGTTTGGAAACTCTTGTACTAATGCAATATTTGTATTGGAATCTTTTTAACATACAGTTAATGACACACAGATGTAGCATTATCTATTAATTCCTTGTGAGGTTCTAACCATTGATTCTTAACTAAATAAATTATCTCTGATTTACTTTGCTAATGCAATTTTTATAGAGAATCAACGTAGTTCCTTGCTCTTAGCTGCTGTCTGGGAACAAATAATTACTTAAGAATGCCTTGTCTCTAGGATGATATATAAGAGCCATTAAGACTGCTAATGAGAAAAGGATGAAGAAAGAAAAGTGTATTTCTGCATCTGGAGAACTTTGGAGAACAGGTCAGTTGCCAGAGAATGGCAGAATTACAGTCCAGGTTGGTAGGGGATGTGCTGCATCCTTGGCATACTCAGAGTGAGCTGCTTTGGAAGTCAAGGCAATGCACCTCTGTAGCAAGCCTGGCAGATGAGATGGAGGCAGAAGCAGCAGACGTGTGTTGGGATTGTGAAGGAGAATTCTCCTGCTCCTTTTCATGGATAAATCAGGGGACCCCAGAATTGAGCTGATCTGAATCACTTTCAAATGTTTTATTAGAAGAAAATCTAACAAATACGTTTTCTTCTTCAATATTAAAAGCAAACAAGGAAACAAACAGAAAATGCCTTGCTAGGATTAATGACAAAAATTATTCTCTAACTGCATGCTTGTCCTCTCAGTTTATTTCTGTCCCCATTCAGTAGAATCATTTCCCTTTGTGGGCATGCATGGACACCTTGCTTTTGGGAAAATTGAGATTTTGGAGAATACTGCTAATCCTGTTATCTGGGCTTGTGCAAGAATGTGGCCTGCAAGTCCACAACTGGAACAGATATTTCAGATGCTTTTCCTTCTTGTATGAAACCTGATTTATGAATTGCTTAACTGTATCCAAGACTCCTTGTTTTTGAAATAACGTCAGAGAGGCTTATGCATCTCTCAGATACCAAGCTTCTGTACTCATTCTGTAAATAAAAATAAGGTGATCTTAAAAAATAAAAATATTTAAAAAAATAAGGCTACTTCACAGATGTGAAATATTTCAAAGTGAGATCTAAGCAATAGATTTTCCTCAAATGCTGCACGTAGGACTAACCTGTAGTTCATTATAAATCTTTGTGATAGAATTTATCAATGGAAGAGGTGTGATAACAGACTTTGTCAGCTATAGCTTAAGCATTTTGAAGTTTAAAATATCCCTGTTCTAATTCTTTGTAAAAATAACCATATAACCAGCATGTATTTATAACGTAACACTGATTCTAGTCCTTTCAAGTAAGGAGAGTAAAAAGATTTAGAAAATGAACCCATTTTTCTTACTCTCTAACGTATCCTTGTCTTAACAATGATAATCTAGTAACAGAAATGCATAAGAGGGATGATTTTCTTTTGCAGTGTCAAGCTGTAACATTTAATACAAAAGCTTTTGACTTCTTAAATCAATAATACATTCTGATCAGCAAATTTTTAAAGCAAACTAGTGATAATGTCATGTTTATTTAATTTCAGTCATTAATATTCAGGGATGAATTAGACTATACTCAACATCATTTGTAGAGGATCTCCTAACGGAGTTCAGTTATTTCTTTAATATCTTATTTTATTGCTTTCAGTGTATGTTACAGTTCCTCCTTTAAGGAACTAAGTTCTTTACTATGAGAGTGGTGAGGTACTGGAACAGGCTGCCCAGAGAGGTTGTGATGCCCCATCCCTGGAGGTGTTCAAGGCCAGGTTGGATGGGGCCCTGGGCAGCCTGGTCTGGTATTAAATGTGGAGGTTGGTGGTCCTGCGTGTGGCAGGGGAGTTGGAGATTCATGATCCTTGAGGTCCCTTCCAACCCTGGCCATTCTGTGTGATTCTTTCTGACTGATTGATATAGAAACATTTGACACTCAATGCAGAGGGCTCCGTGACTGAGTCAGATTAATTCCTCCAGATATATGTGGTTGTGAACTAAGAATCAGCCTCCTCTTTCTTAATTGCATCATGGCATTAGGGAAGCCTTTTCAGAATTTGCCCATGAAAAACGCAGTCCTTTTTAATGGCAATATCAAAGTAAAAAAAAATATCTCAAAAATGCTGGTTTCCTAAAACTTTAACTGAATGCTTCATGCCAAGGTTAGCATTAACAAAAGGAAGCTAAAACTGTAATACATACCGTGCCAAGCCTAGAATGTTCACCGTTACATAACTGAACATTCACAACAACTGCATTAAATTTTTCCCTTGTTGTGAGAGGAGACAACAAATTTGAACTGTGCTACTAGTGTCTCAATAAAATGGTGCAGTTATTGTCCTTCTGTTCCATCTGTTTTGCAAATAAGCTGAAACTGCCAGATTGTGTTCCCCTCTCCCACTCTGCCATTCTCCCCCTTCCCCCTTTCCCTTTTGTTCCTTCTGAACAAATATAGTAGCTGTAAATACTAAAACCATTCGTATCAGACATACACAAGACAGCAAAATCTGGAGCGTTCATTGCAACAGTTAGAAGGAACTATCAAGAATGTTTTTGTTATGCAGAGAAGGCAGGCACCTGAGCATCATGCTCCATGCTATTATTGCTCCTGGTGCAGCCAGTGCTCTGGCTCCCAGTAGCTGCTGCAATACAGCATATAATACCACCCCTTTGTGCTCAATGCCACCTCCCACTGACAGCAGGCTCACACTGGATCTTCTCGGTCCAAAATGAGCAAAATCAATCTCTATTCCCAAAATTACTGGAGCAGAAAGTGATTAAATTCTGCTTGGTGCTCTGCGATGTGGCTGGAGCATGAAGAGGACACTGGGGACAGAAATTAGATATATATTTGCAATATGACTGTGCATTCCCATGCTGCTGACCCAGTTCCTCCTGGCAGCAGTTCAACTAAACTCACTTAAAGGCTGATGGATTTGGAGATGCCCTTGCTATATGTGCTTATCTTGTGCTGGCTCTAGGGTGAATAGAGATTGTATGAGTGAGGAGGGGTACATGCACTATTTCTGGGGCAGTATTATAAATTTATAAGACAAACTTCCTTATCCTTCCTGGAAAAATCTATAAATGCTGTTCACTGAGACTGAACTGAAATGGTTTACAGAAACATCTTCAGTTTGACTTTTTTTTTTTTTAATTAAATGCATGTTTCTCTAGGGACAATCTGTCTGCTATCCCTTGAGCTTTTTGTTTTCCTTGTTTAGTGCTTTCATCTTTTTTTTTTTTTCCTATGTGTTTGGAGAACTGCACAGGAGCCCCAAAGTGGGTGGATTTGCAGCATGGCTGGGGATGTCCCTTGCTGTCAGTTCATCTTTTTATTCTGGGAACGCTATGTCCCTGGTTTCACTGCTTTAGACTGCTGTTGTTGTTAAGACAAATCTTTCCAGGAATATCTGTAAAGTCTCTGCTTTAAAACTGTCCTGATGCTGGAAATACCAGTTCCTAGGCACCTCTGAGATTGCAGTCGTGGGATCAGTGCTTCCACTATGCATCAGCTGTTACAGTGACTGGCTTCTACCTGAAATGTGCACTGCCTGCTCTTTGTAAGCGGTGGCAGAGCATGAGATCAGTTTTTTTTTTCTTCGTTTGTTTATTCCAGTTTTCTAATTGCAATTATCAAAACTCCTTCCCCACTCTCTCTTATTTTGGGACTATAAAAACATTGGAGGGTATTTGTTTTTTTTTTGTTTGCAGATAGCAATTGTTTGCTCATTCTATTTGTTTTCTGAGATTCTCATTCCATGTCTTTGGGAAATTCTTCTGTAGGTCATTTTCTACATTTCCTTTACAGAGAGCATCATTAAATATCATTTTTACTACACGGTTCCATTGAGGAGCGTTTATACCCTGTGCTGCCAACTAGAGGGAATCGTGTTAATAATGATTTGAGTATTGATGTGGTATATCTGTACAAAGAAATCTGTTAAATTTTCTCCTACATCCAATATTTTTTTATCAAAAAGAACTAATTTTTTTTTTCATTATGGTTTTGCTCATCATGTACATTTCTTCAGGGTTGCTTGGAGTCTCTTGCCATGATCATCTTCCACAGTCTTTTTTATTTATTTATTTTTTTTAATTAGCAAAGTACTGTTCAATTAAAAAAGAAGGAAAAAAAAGAGAGAGGAGAGAGGAAAAAAAAATAGAATTTTGTGTCTCTTGTGATATATTTATTGGCAAAACAATGCCATTACATTCAGGATACAGGAAGGACTGTTGTTTTTCAAAGAACTATTGGACACACCAAATAATAATAATAATAATAATAATAATAATAATAATAATACATACGATATTATGACAGTTTTCCTCTTGTACATATATTTAGCTCTTCCCTAAATGTGCTCCAATTAGTTTGACATTGAAGACTATTAGCCATATATGTTTTCTTTATATTTCTATTTTATATTACGTACTAGACAAGCTGTTTTGACCAATTCTTTGTATTCTATTTTATGGGAGATATCATTATTTATCATGCTCAGAACAGTTATTTCTCAATCTTCTCATTCACTCTTCACTTCTCTTCCATGTTGTTTTAAAGCAGATGCACTCCTCAGGTTCATAGTTGCTTCACAAATAGAAATGTTAACAATTTCACTTACCAGGTGTCATTACTTACACCAGCAGCCAAGGCTTCTTTGGACTGGGGTGGACCTTCATCCTTTAAAATTTCACATGGCTTGCTACCTTGGCTACTAGACTGTCAAAGGAGCTCTGTTCAAAATTGATTTTGAATTTCAAGCTGTTGAAAGACAACACGCAGCAGACATGCAAAGTTATACAAATGACTTCTCTTAGCAAAGCTAAGTGAACAACAGGAGGACTTAGAGATAGAAAAGCACATGATTGTTATTGTTACTTGGATCCATGTGAGAGATTCAGTATTCCTTTATGTTCTTTCAGTGACTCAGTGTATACTTGGTGGGAGGTTGATTTTATCTAACCTCAATTTTTTAATACTCTGATGTATCTAAAATAATTCAATACAAAATAAATATTCTATGTAACTGTAAAAGAGGGAAATATTCCAGAATCTAACGTGAACAGAATAAAACTGTTTATTTGCAAATGTTTGGGGAGAATCTGATTAGTCAATTTATTTCTTTTTATGCTAATGAAAACAAGATTAAATACTTGCTTTTATCTGGCTTTACATATGCACAGTGTACCTGTTGTACTGGGATGTACATCACTGAACTGATTCTGTATGGCATATATATTAGGGAGTGGGCAAATCTCAAAGAGGAACTGCTTCATCAAAAGGCACACAACAAAATTGTTGTGTTCAGATATTTTCTCAGCGTCTTTTCAAGATGGGTACTGCCTCTTTATCATTTCTAAAAGGAGACAAAGAAAACTGTATTTCTCAGGAGATGAGTTTAAAGGTGAAGTGAAAGGAGAAGTAAGCTGTGAAATGGCACACAGGACTGTTTTCTCCCAAATGCTCTTCCACTGAAGCATTTCTGTTCCCAATTTCAGAGTGGGTAAATATGTTATTTCAATATATTCCTAACCTTGAGAAACTGAGAGACAACGAGGCAAAGCGTTTATTAAGGACGAGCTAACTGCATGATTTATGTCATTGTCTATAACCAGAGCAGAGCTAGATTGAGTTGCCAGCCACATCTAACTCAGAAGATATGCTTTTTATTCTTTTCTTCTCTGATGAGAGGTGTTAGCAGGCTAAAGTTTTATGGATGTACTGTGGAAAAGGTCTCAAAATTGAAAAATGGAATCAGAATGCTGGACGTTCATTTCAGTGTCTGCACTCCTTTATTTTCATTACTGTTCTCTGAAGGAAGAATTCACATATCTGTTACGGCTTGATGAATGAAAAATAAAGTAGCTGTTGTCACTCAGTAGCTTATTTCTCTATAAGTATTTATATATATGCTTTGTTTATGATTTCACATTCTCTTAAAGAATGTATAAAGTATTATGCCTGCTTTTTTTTTCTCCCTCTTTTCTTCTAACCTGTTTCTAGTGGGACTTATTTGTGGCTTTAAAATGAAATGAAATTTGTGTGTATATATATATGTGTGTGTGCGTTTCACTTTTTCATGAGAAGCTTAATAGGAGCTGAAATTTACTTTTCTAGAAGCATATGACTAAGAAGAGAAGCAAAGCATTCTGTTAATAGATAAGGTGGCAAATATTTATGTAATTTTTTTTTTACTTGTGTAAAATGAGGTCCAAAAAATCTCCATCTGTAATTCTAATGGTCTTTTGTATTTTGGAATTATAGCTGAGGTATCCTCATATAACACTGTGATTTCAGATCTTGTTTAAATATTATTAACACTTAAGACTCTGTAGAAAATCAGATGAGAAAGGGGAGATAGACTTCATATAAATAGTTGTTCCGATCATCACTATCCAGACTTTGCATCACTATCATCTAAAGCAGGAACTTTCTTCAATACGTTTTCTTCTCTGAATTTGCAAGGCTTGTTTCTTATTGAACTACATTTCCAGTCATTGTAATCTGGTTTTATGGCAGTTAGATAGGAAGGGTGTAAAAGAAAACATGTTGGCTTGTTGTAGCATCTTTGATCCATCCAAGTATTATTCAGTAGACAAGACTATTGCATTTAGCTGTTTTACTGAGCTGATGGTTAAGTTAAAAGAATTTATTCTGACTGAAAAGTAAGAGGGAAGAAAAACCTATTTTCCCATGGAATTTCAATTGTATCTCAACTTCTGTGTGCTGTTAATAACTCCTCAGTAAAATGCGTACGTATCACATTTGGAGACACATTTTCATTTCATAACCCTAGTTTCTACTTCTGCATGCTTTTTGATCCCTTTTTTTGGTGATTAACTGCCTCCAAGTGACAGGGCGAGTGCAGCTGTAGGAACATATTTCTTTGTGATTGTATGTGTGCTGGTTTTGACAGCATTTTCAAGACTGTATCTGCAGGATGTTCTTAGGAGAGCTACCTTTGAGTACTCTTGACTGAGATACTTCCAGGCATCTTCAGGCTTGTTCAAAATACTGGCGTCTTCTCTCCAGTTTGGCCTGGAATCTTTGCAAGAAAATGTGTCAAAAAGCACTCCCACCATAATATCTCCTTTGTGTTCTGTATGGCTTTAAATTGACTTGGCTTACTACACACAGGTTGCAGACTACTTTTCTCCCCTAGTTATCTACCAGACATTGTGGAAATATAATTAAAGCAGGCACAAATCATAATTGTTGATTCTTTTGGCAGTAAAATATTACTTATAGTACTCATTTATTATAATTACCATTACTAACCACATTGTTTCCCAGCATGCTTAAGGAACAGCGAAGTGAGTCAATATTGTGTAAGGTGCCATACAAGAAGTCATTACAGAGATTGAATAACACTGAAAACACATGGCTGTTAAACAAGACCACAGCTTGACCATAGGCACAAATAACATTGTGGCTTATTTTTCTTAGAGGCGAGATTAACGATAGTGTTTATGTGCAATTTTTTCTGGAGAAACAACTGCTGTTTGTCATTAATAATACTTCTGTATCTTCATGTGTGGTGTGACAAGAGTGTGTTGGAAATTTTGCTAATTTCCACTGATTATCTATGGGAATTGCCTGAAGTTTACCAGCACTTTTTTTTTTTTTTTTTTTTTTGTCCTTTCATTTGTTTTTGAAAATTCCAAGAAATAGTTAAGAAGCACATAGAAAAAATAATTGTATATCAGCTGCTTGTAATCAAACTGGCTTGTGTACACCTAGCATAGTTGAGTAAAACAGTTAACCAGATGACAGCCAGGTTAAAACCATGGAGAATGTGAGCAGGAGTTTCTCACTTATTTATATGGAACATGTGAAGATACGAACATATCTTTAATTATTAAGATGGGCCTACACTTGGCTTCCATGCAACTCACATGTGCTTAAAATAGAAATAACATAGCAGTCTTTCTCATCTCTAATCTTGCAAAAGAAATAGCTGTAATAATTTACACAAAACTGGTTTGATCTGCCTTTGGGTTTGCATTTGTTTATGAAAGCGAGCATTTTCTGACTGATGTTGTAGACTCCTGGAGAATTGATTCAGAAAAAACGTTAATTGCATTTAATTTGTTCTTAGAAGTGTTATTATTTCCTTACTGTAGATCCCATGAACTTCAAGAGAAACTTGGGAAGATAAACGTGCTTTCATTCCTTCCAGGTTAGTTAGATTTTCCAGTATTGTTTTGAAAGGTCGCACATACACATTTTAAAACTCAATACAGACACTGTAAAATCAACTCTGAATGAAGCAAATTCATTGTTCATTCATTGTTCAAGGGAGAGCCAGGGATTGATGCACTCTTGAAAAGCTGTAATGGTGAATGCATAATAAATTTTTTGGGAAGTTTTTGAAAGATGTGGTTCTCAGATAGAAGGAATTGCTGTAGAGGAAATTCTTTCAGCAAAGAAAACATTCACTCCCATGAAGGAGAATGAGACAACTATGAGTTCACATAGTAACTCTTATAAGACAACTAGGCCCTTGGCAGTGAGAGAACCTGGTGCTGTTTGGATGGATGCACGCTCATCTACTCCAGTTAAGCTGCAAAAATATGCTCACAAATTGCAGGAAATAAGTGATTTTTAGCAATAAGTTCGTTGAAGATGATTAAGCACCTTTTAGTGAGCATTAATTTCTGCTTATTATTGTATGTACACTAAGTTCTGTGACAACACGTATTGAAAAGTAACAATGAATTTTATTAGCATATGCGTCAAGAACTTCTGAACTGTGATGAGCTAAAGTAAAAATCAGTCTTTGGGGGGTAAAATAATTTTTAAAATGCATATCTTGTAATTTCAAAAAGACCCTTAATAGAAATCAAATTGAAATGAGAAAGAGAGAGCTTAGTACTTTTTACAAGTCATCTTCTTCCCAGTCCCTCTTGAAGCTAGATATACCCTATGCATACAGTTACCAAGTCTGTGAATTACAGAGAGCTCAGGCAGGGAGTTGTTACATCACCCATTTACTCACTTAACTTCTAATGCAGTGCAGTAACCTTTTTTTTTGTTGAGATGAGTGTATAGCAATTGCCTTCTAGATAGATTCTTGTCTGTCCCTCTGCAATGGTATTAAATGCTGTGCTTCCAGGATCTGAAATTATATTAGTATGGAGATGTTGCTATAATCTGAGGCATATTAGGACTTAATAATATGCAAAGATAATCACTTTCCAGCTTGTCTAGAAGAAAATAAAATACAATAGAAGAACTTACTGTGTAAATCAAAAGGGTTCCTCTCAACCTCATGTTGATTGTGAGATATGTTTTACTGATCTGCACTTGAAAAGTTGTAATAATAGTGTGTGGTGTATTATCAGGGGAGGAAATGTATTTTTTGGCATTGTAGATCATAACTGAGACAAAGCAGCAAAAGCTCACCCCTGTAGTGTATAGATGTGCGGTAATGACAGCACATTTATTCAGTGACAATGACATCTGCTATACAGAGTTATTTTCTCTAACCTTTGAGATAAAAGAAATCTTTGTGGTCGTGACTGTAAGAAACCAAACTAAAAGAGTGCTTGCTAGCTTAGAGCAGGTTATTCATTGTTTTCATCTATTTCATTTTCTGTTGTGAGTTATTTTCTCTTTGATATATATCTACCTTGTCCTAATCTTAGGGATTCTGCATGTGAAAATAATTTTACCTGTATTTTTTTCTTGCCTTATTTTTCCCCTGATAATTATAAACAAGAAGTAGAGATTGCCTCTCATGGAAAATCTTGAAAACATTCTCCAATATTTGGCAATATTTTGGATGTTCTAAGATGCCAAGAGATCAAGTAAGAATACTGTATCAGAATTTACCATTCTAGTTTGATTTAAAATGATGCAAATTTCTGTTTCCAGATAAGGAAAGAAGGCTGCCTGTCAGCTCTGAAGCATCTTCTGGGATATGCTCTCTAGGTTTATTGTTTTGTTTTCAATTTATGGCAAGATAACATTGACAGAGGCAATAAATTAATCATGTCTTTGACCTCCAGTTTCTGTGAGTTCAAGAAGGATGATGTCTTAGCAGAACACTGAAAATACATTTTTTTTTCCCTTCAGCACATTACAGCTTGGTTCATGGAGGTCAAGAATTTTTTTCTTGATTCAAAAGTACTGATCATGTCAAATACACAAAGCATTTTGTGTACTCACATCAACATTGAAATATTGTCTTGAGATTAAATCTCCCCTGAATTTCTATTCCAAAATGTTTTTTAATCAAAATGCTCTAATACTTCAAATTGTTCAGATTTCAATTTGTTCTGAAATTCAGTTGTAAATCGGAGAATTTCCCAAAACTGAATGTAATTTTGCTTTATTTATCTATTTATTTATTTATTTATTGGCTTTTAGTGGTTTTTATTTTCAGAAAACTATAAAACCCCAGAACCACGAGGTTTTGAGTGATGAGGGTTTTTTTTCTTTGTTTGTTTTCATTCCTTCTCCCTTCCATCAGATTTATATTTGGTCTCTCTTTTTGTCTATTTCATGTATGTTGCGCTGGAAACCTGTATAGGTCTAGAATAAGTAACTTTTGCAGACTGTGTAGACACATTATTACATGTGCATCTAATTCAACTAGTTATCTTTTGTATGAAAGAATTCTTGAAAAAGTTAGAGAGAGATATAATTAAGAATTAAACTTGTAAAACTATGGTAATTGTCCTAGTAGTTATAGGAACATAGTAGACCATTTAATCTACTACTGAGCAGATAAGACTGTGTTTATTGGAGGACAATAAGTCTTGATAAAAAGTACATAGTTTGTATGAACTAAAGCTTCACTGTGCTCCATTTTCGTGGTGGTTTTTTTGGGGGGTGCGTAACAAAGACAACTTTATAAGAAAAAGAATTTTCATTTCCTTATTTCTTAATTTTCTTTTAAAAAATTGCTAGCAATTAGTGTTCCATGTATTATTAGAGAGAAATGGCATTTTAATCTGTTTTTGTCACAGAATCACTTTAGTCTGTGTCAGCTATTGAACATTTTTTGGACATTCTATCCTCGCTACTGTGAGTCAGCTTTAAAGAATGAAATAGTAAAATGTGACTCTGGTCTTTTGTGTGATTTCTTAATTTGAGAACGTCACCAATGTTTCCTTTCTATTTCAGTCAGAAATTTTGTCTAGGGTAACTCCTGCCTAGGATTTCCTGAACTCTTAATGACTGAGTTGCTGGACAAATAGCCAGGAGAGAGACTGCTGCATATCTGATCTAGTCTGTGTACGTTAGGCAGCTAATGTGTGCAGGCCTGGTAAATCAGATACAAAAAATTCTGACTTTACTGTGTAGGAGCAGTGACTCATTGGACTCACTGTGCAGAACTATGAATTAAAGAGCGAATTAGCTGCATTTATTTTCTTGCATGCTGGCAAAGAAAATCTGAGGGAAAATAAGGTATGAATATAAAAAGTACAGAGGCACACGAGATGGTACACAGGTGTACACAGTACTCTTTCCAAGACTTAAATAAGACTTCAGTTTGCACAGTAGTCACAGATTCAAATCACCATCTATTTGTGCAGCTGCTACCATTGGATACCTATGTGAGGTGATGAAGCAACGTCTTATTTCTTTGAAGCTGTCATGGGATTGCCATTTTCTTCCATTTATTTGCAGCTGTGCATATCATTCACCTGTCCTTGTGCTCCCTGCACATCACAGCAGTGCAGGACTCAGATCAAGGTGACTGGTGTGAATCCTGTTCTTCCAGTGCTTGGTTTCTGATGGATGAGTGCCCTGTAATTGCAACCACTGCATGAAGGAACAATCCTTTCTAAAGCCCTCCTGCAGTAATTTTGTAAGCTCGCGGTCCTCAGACATCATGCAAAATATTCTATTGAGAATAGGGAGAGAGGACAGACACACATAATCAGTGCACTGAAATTTGGAACTGAGTGGTCAAAGGGAAATTAATTTCTGTCTGTGGAAATATACCACCCTAGAAAGAAGTTGCAGTGCCTTTTTCGAAGCAAAGGCACATCCTGATGTGTTGTGTTTGGATGCAGCAACTGGTCAATCACTTATGCAAAGTTTAAATCGCAGGCCCAGTCTTGTTTATTAAATAATTCTCAGTGTTTTGTTTACTCAAGAGATTCCCTGGGAATATTCAAAATCAGATCTATTTTTATTATATATAATGGCTGTGTGTTCGTCATATGTGGCTGTAAATTTTAGATCTGTGTTTCTGCAATGAAAACTTTGGAATGACATTAATAGCATCCAACCTGCTATATTTGTTTAATGAATTTCTGCTGTCACAAGGGTATTTATAAACTCTTATAGGGCTGCAGATGCAGCCTAGGCAGATTTTTTTTCTTTTGCATTTTAAGGAGATAATTATGCTTTATCTTCCAAGTCTATTTGCAATCTTTAATAATAATTATAATACTTGCACAGAAACACAAATTATACTCCAACGTATGTATCTCACAGAAAATAATTATCATTATCCTCTATGTTTGTGAACTACTTTGAAGAATAATGATCTCCCAAAGGTATTACAGCTTGTATTGCTTTAACTAGCTTTTTTTTCTTTCATGACCACTGATGTACCCTCAGATTCAGTATTTTCTCCAGTTTATGAAAGCAGAGGATCAGGATCTGAACTATATGCCTCAAGTGCAACCACTTGGAAAAATGGAAAAAGCAGAATCATCTTAGTGTATGTATTATCTACTACTGGCAACACATAAAAACCATTGATATGATATGCTTGCAGTACATACATTTTTGGTTCTGTCATTTGCACTTGTAAGGGAAAAATATAATGCTATACCACTGTGAACTGGCACTCTGAATGCTTTCATCCTACTTCATAAAGTGTAAAATATTCTTTGTGGACTATAAAACTTGCCAAGTCAGAGTTAAACTTGAGGCAAAGAAAGAGAAGATCTTTCTGATATCTTTCTGCTCTTCTGTGGTCTTCACTGGTAATGTAACTGTGCACAGGTCAACTGTGCTGTATATCTAACCTACTGTCATGCTGGAACAGCTACTCCACAGCTAGCCTAGCTGATTCAAATGCCATTAGTGCAGTGATGATCTCATTTTTCTTCTTTGTTTTCATTAGTCTGTGACAGAAATCTGATGTTCCACAAGAGTTCAATTAGCTAAGCCCACAATTTGTCTGTGCCCTAAGTGCTAATATACTGTAGTTTTGATTTGTTGCATTCATCAAGACTGGTCTACAATCCAATTTAAGAAAAATGTATTGATTTATCCCTCAAACTCCTTTGTATCCTGAAGTATCACCTATTTTCAAAAATCCTGAAATGGTCAAGTGTGAGCTGTGAAAATTGTTTCCAGTGGTATGTGATTGACCTGGACAGAAACATCATAGAATCACAGAATGGTTTGGGTTGGAAGGTCCCGTTAGGATCATCTAGTTCCAACTCCCCTGCTATAGGCAGGGACATCTCCCACTGCACCAAGTTGCTCACAGCCCCATCCATCCTGGCCTTGAATGCTTCCAAGGAAAGGGCATCCACAGCTTTGCTGGGCAAGTCAGCAAGTTACAGATGGTGGAAGAGCGTTGCTAGGTGTTAGAATTTAGTTGTTTCTACACCGAGTTGCACCTCCAGGCTTAGGAAACATTACAACATGTACTAACTAATAACGTGTCCTTTTGAAATGATTTGTTGCCAAGAAAATAATGGGAACAGTGCATGTATCGCCATACTTTTTCGAGCTACGTTTTTAAAAGATAAGATTAAATAGCAAAATGAACTATTATTTATAATTTAACAGGATTTCACTAGTAAATACATTGTTTGACAGCCACCAAGAAAGAAGTGCAGATTTGAAAGTTTCATCAAAAATAAATATATAAAAATGTATCTTACATGTAGACTACCAGAGATAGGGTGATAGGAAAAAGAGTTGCTCCTCAAGAGGCAAAAGCACGACAAGAAAATCTGCTAAGAAAACTCATGAGCAATGGACTGTGTATAAATTGAAGTGTGCTGGAAAGATTATACAAATCCTCTGAATCTTAGCTATGATTCTAAACAGTGTTGCTGTGTTAAAGATGTTTTATTTTGTTATTTGCAGGCATACAACACCAACATACATATAAACATTTAGAAAATTGGGAGTGTATTACAAGATCATGCCTTTAAAACATTTTTTTTTTCCTGTGCTACATCTTATAATGCATTGATGTTGGTTTCATTCCAGTTTTCTTTTTAATCTTAAATTAATTCAGATAGTCAGATCAGCTTCAGAGTGGATGCTGGTTAGTGTTATTCATAATCAGAACAAACGGGGTCAAAAACAACCTGTTCATGTAGACTATGTAAATGATCAGATGCTACATCACTGTTTTTTAAAGGTATTTATGTAACTCTTAACACAGGATTTTTATTTTAACTATGGTGTGTAAAACAAATGATAAAATTAGAAAGCTGCTAAAGCCTAGTCAAAGTGTTTCTCCCTTGAAGTTGTGTACACACAATCTTCCTATGTGCCATGTGGAAATAAATAATTCTTCTCTTTTTCTTACATTAATATAATTTCTGATTCTTGATGGCCTGAATAATTTGGATCCTTCTTATCAAGTCTGGATCAGATTGGCTTTGAAAAGGAAAAAGTTCAGTGGGAGCACAGCTGGTTGTGTACAATTAGTGAGATAATGGGATCAAGATGTTCTTCAACCTTGCTTTGCAACTCAGAATTGCAACTTGCTGCCATCTAAGGTTCAGGGTAGTAAATACATCTCTCTGACATCCACTTTCCTAGTATTTCTCTCTGCTACATTTATAGGCTGGCAGAAATACCTTGTACCTTTGTCCTTTGCTGCAGGATTTATCTTAAGTCGGTTGCTCAAATACTGAAGTTCCCTATAACTCATAGAGGAATTTCACGTTGGTCACAGTAATTCTTTTCTGATGTTTCTGGGCGTGGGAATATGCTGAGAAGAGGCAGTAGATTGCAGACATTAAGGCACAAACTGTCTGATGGAAATGTAGATGCCTGGACATAAGCCATTTGTCTGTGTTTCCATTACATTCCAGGAGAAAAATAGGGGAAGAGTAGGACATAACTCCTCTCTTCCTGCAGGGCTAAAGCTGTGCAGATAAATAATATTCTATAAAAGTCAGTGTTTCTTATGACCATAAAAGGAGGCTTAGATGAATAATTTGGAAATAGAACTCTCCTTTCTGTTTAAAATAGAACTTTTAGTCTTCTGAGTTGGACACACAGGACCAAACACAGCTGATCAAACAAATAAGTTGAAGCTCAACAAACTGCCACTTTTCATGGACTTTGTTTCATGGGAAGATTTTTGACTAGCTCGAGACAAAGCTGCTAACATCTCACTGCAGGAGGAACTCTTCCAAAAACAAGCTCTATTGGCAGTTCCATTCAGACTGGGTTTCCTATTTTCTCTGTAAGGGATGCTTGCTCTTCTAAGCCATGCTCTTCATTCTTTTAAATGGCGTTTGCTATTTATATAAAGGTGCAAAACATAATTAGTGTCCCAGCCATCGGTGTGTAACATGATTATTTCTGCTACATTAATATTTCAGCTAATTCATCAGAACATTCACCCCCACTAACCTCCGAGACTGGATTCCTTCACAGATGTCTAATTGTTTTGCACTTACTGAAAGCAGTAAGCGAAGAGGAGATTTTATATTTTTAATGCCAAATGAATTAGAGATCAGGGCATAATATTTTACAAATGTTGCTGAATGAAATAGAATAGGTTTATTGTCAGGTAACCTCAAGCCCTGCAATGTCCTCTCCTTTTGCCTTTCTGGAAGAATTTACCCTTTTAACCACACTTAGCAGAAACTAAACTGTAATATTTTAATAAAAATTACTTGCCTTTCTTTCTTGAAGGAGACTGATCGGGAAGAAGAGGATGGAGCTTAGTTTCTGCCAAATTTAAAATACTGTAGGACATCCAAACCTAGGACTTGTGTAATGCACTTTCAGGTCATGCATCACAGAATAGTCTGACAGTGACATGGGAGTTCATGTTGGCACCATCTGGTGAGTGTGGGAGAAACCTTGTACATAGGAGACAAATCTGTGTTGTTTCAACCCACTATGAGTGGCTCGTGTTTTGAGGGAACTTTTGTGTTTGCTGTAGGCTTGGAGATGTTGATAATTTGCCTGGAATATTTCCTATTTACCTTGTGTCATACTTCTATTAGGGCTGCTACAAAATTCACATCCCCTTGTTCTGTGAACATATTAAAAAAAAAAAGAGAGAAGGAAAGAAAAAGAAAAGAGAATAGAGATCTTCTAAGATATTCCTTGTCTATAAAAGTGTAGCTTTTTAGATACATCATTTTATAGGGCTGCTTTGAAAGAGGAATGTAATAAGGTGAATAAACATGGCTTCTGCCTGCTTCACACACTGGTTGCCTTAGTAACTGCAACATAGTGCATCTGAAGTGTTCTGATACCCTTAAAAGGGAGTTTGAAGGAAGCAGATGGGTAGTGATTATCATGGGTTGGCTCAATTAGACCAGAAGATTGTGTAGCACTGAAAATAGTACCTTCAATTACTTCAAAATTCATTTGGAACAATGTTTTCATTGTGTCCATTTTAGATATATGTCATTGCATTTGTGGGTTTCCTTGTCTGTAAGATGAGGAAAGATGTAACTTCTCTATATTCTCTCCTTTAGCAGAAGACCAGCTTGATGGCTTTAGTTTATTTTCAGTAATTTGCTTGTTACCAGCCAATAGCTGATGTCATGAACTAAGGATGTTAATATGCTAAAAACTTAGTCATCTCTAACAAACAAAAATATTCATTTAGAAAAATGCTACAGTTATTAAGTTTGAAAACAAAGACAAATTAAAGGCAATACTGAAGTGAACTGACAGTAAAAAGGATGCAAAAGAAAAAATTGGTACTTGGAACTTTGATATTTTTGTAGAATATAGGTTCTTCTCTAGAAGGCAGCTGCAGTACTTTTTTTTTTTCAGGACAAAAAAGAAACATGGAAAAATTTCATAAATACTAAGCTTACTGACTTACCTAGGGTAATTTTGTTATTATAATTTGATATAAATATAATTTGTTTTACTATAAATTTATTCCAAAGTAAATGAAAGGAAACTGAATGTTGAGATTACTACTATTTCTTTAAGGAAATAAGTTTGTTTATAGCTCAGTGGCAGGAAAATTTTCAGAGTGTTACATAGTCTATAAAACCTGAAAAAAAAATTGGCAACTAAATTCAAAATTACTGGTAAGGAAAAAGAACTTGTGTAGTAGAAACATTCTCCATAGGAAATTAAAACTCTCCTCAAACAGCATATTTGTCTTAATCCCACACACACACATATATATCTCAGAAGAGCAGAATTGCAGTCTTTTTATTGGATCAAGTCCCCTGAATGAAAACTCTCCATGCTTTGCATCTTAGCAGTGTCAGGTCCTACACTTTCTCAAGTATTCTGCAATCAGGCTCCACATTTAAACACAGCATGGTACCAAACTCAGTAGCAATAATGGGTGTCCTCCACACAGCAGAGTCTGAAAGCTATGTTTTGCTGAAAAAGGAATTAGAGAGCCCAGGAGTTTTGGACATGATCACCACATTGGAAAGAGTAAGGGATCATTCATTTTTTTTCCACAGATATATTTCTTGAAGTGATTTATGTGAGTATGTGCCATCTCCGTTCCTCTGTCTTTCTCATGCTGACTCAAAGGCTCTGATTACAGCTTGTTTTCACTGCTGGGATGACAGTATGCCTATCTGTGGCACACCTTTGTATCACAGAATCATAGAATTGTTTGAGTTGGAAGAGACCTTTAAAGGTCATGTTGCACAACTTCCTCTTATATTGTACAGGAAACTGGAGGGGATTGAGGGATTGGAGCACAATCAAATATATTGAGTTAGAAGAAAAGATGGGGGCAGGCACAGCTGCTGAATGGCTCTCTTTACTCCTTTACTCCTGGCCATTTAAAAAAGAAAATGTTAACAAAGTTTAATTACAAGAAGGATTATGCTGGTAAACTGTAGAGAGAAATTGAAAGATTGTGATTCTGTTGGTACTTGAATCTGAAGGGACTCTCCTCTAAGTTTCCCTAGCACTTCAGAAGATGGAACTTTCTGTGAAAGAATTGCTTATCTTCACAGAATCCCAGAATGGCTGGGTCAGAATATCTCTGTGTCTATCTGGCTCAATCCCAGCTACAGGAAGACCACCTGGAGCAGGCTGCCCAGGCCCATGTCCAGGTGGCTTTGGGAAATCTCCAAGACAGACTCCACAACTCCTCTGGGTGGCATGTACCAGTGCTTTGTCACCTGCACAGCACATAAGTGCTTCCTGATGTTTAGACAGAACATCCTGTGTTCAGGCTTCCCACTACCACCTGTGCCTATCACTGGGCACCACTGAACAGAGCCTGGCTCCATCTTTGCACTCTCTTGTCAAGTATTTATAAGCGTTGATAAGATCCTCACCGAGCTCTCCAGTCTGAACATTTCCAGCTCTCTCGACTTCTTCTCGAAAGGAGAGGTGCTCCAGTCCCTCTATCATCTTCATGGACCTCTACTGGATTCTCTCCAATATGTCTCTCTTGTAGAGGAAGCCCAGAAATGGTCACAGTACTCCAGATGTGGCCTCACCAATGCAGAGTAAAGGGGGAGGATCACCTCTCTTGACTTGCTGGTAACACTCTGCTTCATGCAGCCAAGAGTATTGTTTGCCTTCTTAGCAGCAAGGGCATGTCGCTGGCTCACGTTCAAGTTGGTGCCCACCAGGATTCCTAAATCCTGGTGTCCCCCAAAGTGTCCTGATGCCTGGGTATGTCCCCCCTCAGGTGCATGACTTTGGTCTTGAACTGCTTGTTGAGTGTCATGAAATCCTTGTCAGCACATCTATCTAGCTTTTCACGGTCCCTCTGGATGATAGCATGAACCTCTGGTGAGTCAGCCACTCCCCTAGTTTCATGTAATCTGTGAATTTACTGAAAGTTGACTCTACGTCATTGTCCAGATCACTCATGAAGATGTTAGACAAAATGAACCAGCACTGAGCCTTGGGGTACTTCCTATTGGCTTGCACCACTGACCACTATTCTCTGGGTCTGGTTGTTCAAGTAGTTTTCAATCCACCTAGCTATCTGCTCACACAGCCTTCAACAGCTTCTCTATTGGGATCACGTACAGGGCAGTGTCAAAGGACTTACTGAAGTTCAGGAAGAGAGTATCTACTTCTCTCCCTTCATCTCTCAGACTGGTTGTTCCTTTGTAGGAGCTTATCAGCACGGGCAAGCATGACTTATTCCTAGTGAATCCGTGCTGACTACTCCCAACAATTTTCTTGTGTTTCCTCTGGAAATGGTTTCCAGATTAGCTTTTCTATCATTTGTTAGGGGAGCAAGGTGAGTCTGCCTGGCTGCAGTCCACCTGTAGATAGGAGTAATATTTACTTTATTCCATTATTTACAGACATCTCCAAGTTGCCACAATTGAACAAAGAGTATGGAGAGATGCCCAAGCAGCATCTTATAGAAGGCACACATGAGAAATGAGATTTGTGCATTTGATCTGCATCTCCACATATCCTTTGAAAACATCCAAGAATTCTCTTGTTACTGCTGAAGCTTTGCAGCAGTGGCTGCCAGTAAAGGCCTGGCCTCATAGAGCTGAGAGTCTGAGGTGAGTGCCCACAGAAATACAGTAGACTTCTGTAACACTAAGGTTAACTTCTTCTAAAGACAGACATATAGAAATCATGTGAAATCGTGTCATTCTTTTTATCTTATCCATGGGCCGGGGAAGCTGGAAACACATAGGATCGCTTATGCAGCTCAATCCAACAGAATACAATGGCATGACTTCCCAGTGGTGTAAATCTCTCATGCACCTTTACAGTTTTGCTGACTTTGAGAAGCAGAAAAATGTGCAAGGACTCTTGACTAAGGAGAAGTCTGCAGGTCTCAATTTTTGTTTTAGTGGCATTGGTTTTGAATGGATTAGATACTTGCTCAGCTGATGAGTTGAACAGAATAAAGCAAAGCATTATGGATAAGATGTGCAAAATTTAAGTTATGGAAGTGAATATTACAGGACTTTCATACAGATCTTAGTTGTCCTGGGCATGTGTAGGATAGTAAGCTTAGACACAAATACATGCTAAGTAAGAAGAATAACTTAGGTAAGATGAATCACTTCACAAGGTTTCACTGCCTCTCTTGATTAGATAAAGCATCCAGTACTGTAATAGAAGAATGATGAACATTGTAACAATTCCTAGAATAGAAAATAGGGAAATAGAAAATTGGGAAAATACTGCTATTACATTTAGAATAACAGACACAGTTTCAAATATGTATGGTTCAATATGTATGACAAACCACACTGGGAAAAAGAATGCATATAGTTAATGAATTGAGGAATACTGGAAATTAAGCCTATGGTGGCAATTTTAATGGCAGACTTTTTAAGTATTGAGATTTGACTTAGAGTTTGGTCTATTTTTCTTATTTTAAAATTTCCCCAATGTTTAAAATTAATAAAATTTGTCTGCTTTGACACTGCCAATTCATTTATTTTAATTTGCTGCTAACATGACGTGAGCTCCCAGAGAGTTTTTTTGAGAAATAGTTGGAGCACATATTAAAAAGAGTTATAAATCCTTTACAGAACTTGTTTGAATTAAAATGCCACTAACCAAAACCTATCTGAACAGCAGTCAGTTTTTAAAAATGAAATTAATTGAAAGGCCTTTTATTTTCTTGCTGAGAGTATGCCTAGAGCAAAATTGCTTAGAGGACAACTTACTGCAGTTTGTTATGCTCTCTTATTATAGAAGAGCTATTAAGGAGATCAAGGTAAGAATAAGCCTCCCTGTTGCGTGCTATCCCATTTTGGATGGTTACAGAAACACATAGTTATCCTTAATGATTTCAGAGGAGATTATCTGTCTTTGTTGCTGTTGCTCTTGTGTGACTAGCAATAGCTTTTTTTCTGTCTTTTCCATTTCTGATCTCTGCCTTTTAAGTGCATTAGCGGCTCTCTTGACTTCAGTGCTCTGTGATAGATGGAAATTGAATCACAAGTGCTTGGTAGCCTGGTCTTCCTCAACAGTTCACATCACATGAAAATCCATCCTTGTATCTGTCCCTGTGCCCCTTGATATCATTAGGCCCAACTCAGCACCCACTGCTCCTTTGCCTTTGATGGAAACCCATGTGTGCTCAAATAGTATAAAGATGGTCCCAGCTGCCATGCAAAGGCAAATTCTGTTAGTTGATATTCATATTTCTGTATTGATATTAACAAGACTCTGCTAGTAGCAATAAATCAGTAGGCTGGTAGCTTCCATAGCAAAAGCAGAAATTTATGTTTAAAGCAACTGGAGCAGTGTATAGAAAAAAGAGTAAAATGAGAAAAAAGTATATTCAAGAGAGTCTCTAGCTTTTTCAGAATAAGATCAATACACCTTCATTTGTATACATTTCAGAAACAAGAAGATCTCTGTCGAACTAGTATGCATAAAAAGCTAGCAAATAAGTGTTAAAAGGAATGTGTCAAAGTTGCACCCACTGTCAAATCCCACTGGAAATGCCTTTTCAAGATAAACTTAATTTTACAATTCATGCTGGACTATAAAACATTCAATACAAAAACACCCATAAGAATAACTTTGTGCTTTTGAAATAAGTCAAAACCAAATTAACATGCAATTTACCTTTTAATTCTTGAACTTTATAATGAACTCATTTTCTATAAGCTCCCTATTTCTATAAGCTTCCCTAATACTACTTTATGATGATTTCTGAAATAATTTTTTTCTTTTTCTTGCAGTAAAAATAATTCAGGACAAACACATACCCACAGACCTTCTGTTATGTGTTTTTCTTTGTATGGATATGCATCCAGGTATGTTCCACTGAAAGTAATGCCTATTTGTTTCCATTAAAAAAAAAGAATAACATTACTGAATACAGTAAATCCTCAGCCACAAAACACTATTTTTCTAACACATTCACCACCATTAGCTGCATGTTTTCACCAGCAAAGAATGAGGGGCTGCATGCCACACTTGTAAAAACCTGCACTGGTGAAGGTGACCCACTATTGCTGTCCACCATTGCCACTGTTGAAATGCACCACCCACTGCCCCACTGTGCTCACAGGCACTGTTTAGTCTCCATCAACATTCAGCAAGTGTCAACAAATATCAGTGGGTGCCATTTTCCCCTGAACATGGAGTTCAGTGACACACCTTTGCTCCATGTGCAATTCCATGTCAGACATCGTTTTGTCAAACTACCCCTCTGCTGCCATCTGTCACACGACAACAGTGTGCAAAAGAATTTTGGTGGTTAGATTCAATCTCTAGCTCCATACCACCAACATTCATCTCTGACCTTGTGCCCAATATCATAAAACAGGATGCATTATTTTTGGAATCAATACATCTACATGCATGTATGCTTACATACATATTACTCCTGTGTTTTTCTTTTTTCTATAGCCCATCCCTCTTGGAAAACAAGCTTTTGGGACTAGGCTTATTGTTACAATTTCTGCTCTTTTGGATGCATGCCACATATCTGTAGATTTTACGGTCACAGAGTACCACCATAATTTTCTTCTCTGATTTATGATACAGTAAAATCTTGATTCCCACTGAAAGGTTCAAATCATAATGGTGACAAAATGAAAAATAATCTTTTAGAGAGCTATCCAGTCCCAATTTCTAGACTTGTGGCAAGGAATCTACTTTTAAGAAATCCTGTTTTGGCAATTGACTCCTTACTTAACCTAACCTCCTTCTTACCTCTAAGAAGTTTTTGTCTAATCTCAACTTTGATGTGAGTCTAAAAGATACTCCACTCTCCATCATTATGCCTCTGATCACCCCTTTCCATGTACACTCTTAAGTGTACGCATTCTGCTCTGTGTGAAGAGCAGAATGGTATCTCAGAAGTACTGAGGATATGATATAACCTATCATAGACTGTTTTTTACTTTTCCTCAGCTTCCTTATATTGTGATCTTCCCCCAAATAAGTCATGAAACGCCACTCAACTTTTCAGACCAGAAAATCCAGACAACTTTTCACCATGCAGAAATTAACATTTTGATTTTGTCAGTAGACAAACGTGGATATTGTTGATTGATGGCAAGTTATGCTTTCTGATTGTGGTATGGATACCACACTCATAGAAAACATCTTCAAAAGGCACTTTGTACTGTAGCTTTATTGCTTTTTTTTACTTAATGTTTATATTACATACAAATAAGAATTAGGCTTAATGTAAACAGTCGAATATGAAAACATCTGCAATGTGTAAATTCAGAGACTACTGAACTAATGCATTCATATTTATGCTGAATTAAAACTTATATTATTTATAGAATCAAAGTGCTAAGAACCATGATGTTATATGTTTTGTTTTGTTATGTGATCATTTAATTTGCAAGAGCTATTAATATCAGTGTTGATTCTCTGCTTGGAACATTCTACCTCACATCCTTATCTCTTACAGGAACACTATGAAGATTCCTTCTGCAACTGTATTACATTATTGTAAGTGTGATGACAAAAATTAATCAAGTGAAAACATTTGTTGTACATTTTTGCAAAATACTTGAAAGTTAGTTTAAAATGTCACAATGTGTGTCAAGTGAAAAATGAAACATTTCAAGCACAATTTTGTATTCAAAGAATTACTTTTTATCTTCCAACAAATCTGAGTTTAATTTGAGATTAAATGCTGGTTTGATTCATGGAATTATTTGAGTCAGGCTACTTGAAAAGACAGCTTGGTACATACTTGCAAGATATTTCATAACTCGAACAAACATTGTATGCCCTAGAAAGGAATATCATCTTGCATTTTTTAGATTAAGTCAGTGAAATTTCACAAGTTATATTTGCAGAAGATCAGGCAACACAATCACAGCTAGTTTATAAGCTAAACAAATACGAACTTATTTGAATTGCAAATGCAGAAAAGCTAATAAGACCTCGAATTCTTCAGTTACAAGTAGATTTACACTCCCAATAACAATACTTCAGCATTAACACTAACAATATCAGTAGTCTGACTTTGGAAAAGAAGTCAAATTTGATCTCATGTGCTGTATGACTTCTGAGTCAGCTCTTAGGTTTGAGCCAACAATGGGAATTTCAAAACAAAAAAAATAAAGAATCAGAGGTAGCTAACTCTGGGTAAGCTTCAAGCTGTCTCTGAAGGTACTTTTTTATCTTGTATTTTTGCCTGGTCAGGTTATTCCTACTCGCACAAGTTTCAGAGAGCAGCTCCAAGTCACAATCTGATTTTATGAGCTATAGGCAAAAAAAAGTCTGTCAGCCCATTTCAGGGAAAAGTCAGGGAGCAGTTGCTGCAGATGAAAAACTCATGGACAAGTATGTTAATGCTGCTAAATGCTTTGTAATGCTCAGCTGAGCTGGGTTCATGTAGAAGCTGAAGTGACTCTAGCCAGCTCTAACCATGCATTTGTAATAGTTGTGTTCCTGGCATTTTTATTTTGGGTTTAGTCAGAAGGAAATTTGTTCAATCCTTGCTGTTTGTTGCCTGTAAAATAATTCAAATAACCATTTTACCTATGATTTTCAGAAGGGGCACGAAGAGATCATGCCCTTTGGTGGCCAGACTGACTTGCTAATATTTTGTTATCTTTTCCAGATCCATGATTTTGTGATTTATGAAGTATAGTAACAACACCCTGATACTTGAATCTTCACAACATCCAGTTCAAAATAAATAAATTAAAACGTGTCTGTAGAGAGGAAGATGCATAAAAGCTTTTATATATCATGACCTGGGTGGGAAATCAGAAGTACTTCAAAAAACATCAAATTGCTTATTTAAGTAAAGCGCAATAGGAGTTTAAGTGCTATGAACACATTCTTATAATCTGTAAATTCCTGTAATTCATCAGTGAAGAGGAATTAAAACGTCAGTAGTTCAATAAGGCTACTGAGATGACCGTGCCAAAAAATAATTTGTCTTATAAAATGGGACTGAATAAACTTGATCTTTTTTTCCTTCAAAAACAAAAGGCAACAGGGAAAGTGATAAGTATTAACTGCAGAAGAAGTAGAGCACTGGATGGGAGGGACAGAGTGGATTGGAAGCTTGAAGAAAGTTAAATCACTTCTATAGAAGTTTTGATAAGGTTAGTTTGTTTACTCTTAGCATGAGGGTTTACTTATTGGAAACATGATGGGAACAAGAAATATTTACCTTTTCTAATGATTTTAACTGGATTTTAAAATTTCTGTAAGTTGTCAAAGAGTTGAAGAATCTTTTTGAGAATGCGTTTAGTGCCATAACAAGGGGAAATCTGCAATACCAAAGGTAGGTACAAATGGGGGTAAAAAAAAAGAGCATTTCTATGATGTTGTAGTATCTGAAAATTAAATCAAAGACTTGGGAAGATTTACATTTCTCTGGAAACAGATGAATTAGAAATTAAGTAATAAATTTGAAATGTTATCTGATTTAGAAGGGCTCTTTAGTTTAATAACATGGTTCTCAGTTAATTTGTCAAGCCCTATTGCATGATATCACCTGATGAACGTATGTCTGGCATTTTCAGACTAATGAATCTTAACACAATCCTGCAATTAACTTTGTATTTTCACTTAATGTATAAATGACTGTTTGTTAGTGACCAGTGTCACTCCTAGGAGTTTTTTAAATCCATAAACACCTTCACACCTCAGAGGAGTTTCTATTAGCATCCATTTAATGACCATTGATCAAACAGTCCAAACTTGTTACTTGATATTCTTATGATGCAGACATACTATTTTATTTTAGCTATAGGAAAAAGTGATTAGGTACCAGTAAAACCAGTGAAACTTTTAACTGTTCATGAAGATAACATACTCCAATGTAGTTCTAATTGCCTTCACCTGTGCTCTCAGGGCTGACTGGGTCCTTTCCCCAGGTGTTCAATCAGCGGTTCAGGCTGTGACTCAACAGTTACCATACCTATTAATATTTATTTAATGTGCATAATGTGGAGTTCCCAGCTTGTGTTCAGAGATGCACAGCTAAGCTGCCTAAAACTGAAGCTTTAAGCTGAAACTGAAGGGATTAAACAGCAAGGTTTGCTCAGCCTTTCCTAAAAAGGTCAGGTGGGAGTTGTTAGCAATAAGAACAAATGGGCTTTATTAGCAGTCAATCTCAAATCCTTCTGAGTCAGGAGGAGCATGGAATGTATAGTAATTCTCTTTCAGGACTGATAATGTGGTTTTATCTTGTGGACTACTCCCAGTATCCAGAGAGTTAGGAGGAGCTGAATGTTTAGTTAAACATTGTTTAATGACAACTTATTTGGCTCTTGAGGCATTTGTAATTAGTTACAACCTCACTGAATTGGCCAAGTTTTTGCACCTATCTCTGCTCTGAATATTTTCTTCTCAGAACAGAGTGGAACTTGCCAGTTATTTTCTAGTGCTGTGGAAGAAAAAATAATGGGTAGAAAAAGAAAAGAGGAAAAAGTGATGTTTTAGATATTTGTATGTGATGTTGAGAAATTGCTCTTTAAAATCCGTATTCTTTAAAAGTATTAAAAAATTGGAGCAGGCAGAGAAGAGAATCATTGACGTGTTCCTAAGTTTAGAAAGCAGCTTGCTGTGAGAAGCTGAGCACAATCTGTTTGCTTTATCCATAATAAAATTGAGATATCACTTGATTACAATGTATACGTTTGTAGTGGTTAATAAAAAGTACTTAAATCCAGCAGAGAAAGACACAATTAATGTCTAGTGACTGAACCACAGTAAGCTGCATTAGGAATTTGGGACAGCTTTTTAAAAATCATGATAATTAAGTGCCAAAATAGATTATTATTGGATTGCTAAATTCATCATATTTGGAGTTCTCAATGTTTTGCAAGGTAAGATACTCAGCACTCTTTCAGGCTGGAATATTGCTGCTAGAGCTGGTGCTAAGCTTACTGCCTTCCTCTTTCTTCCAATAGGTGTTATGCAAGAGTGTGTTATTTTCTCAGAAATTTCCCTTAGTTAGACAGTAATTACTACAGTTAAACACAGGGGTGCATGATTGAGATCTAAGGGAGAAAGATCATGAAAAACTAAACCAATGTATGATTTGTTTTTTTCTTTGGATTTGTGAACCCACAAGCTTCAGGCTGACATCTGAGTGGTAGTGTCTCAGAGAGTGGACTGAGTCACTCAATGAGAGTGAATTTATTTTTCCTCCTCGTCCTTTTATGGTGACCTTGTATTGTAGCAATACTAGTAAAGCTTAATTTCTAGCTCAGGAAGAAAAAAAAGGTTAATTTATTAGGATCTACATCATTACCAGGAATAAGCTGTGTCTATGAGCAGAAAATGAATAATCTTGTGTTGCAGATGATGTTTTAAAGGAGATCTAAATGAGTGAAGGCTGGAACTCAGTAGTTTCTAAGGAGAGTTGCTATGACAAGACCTTCAAATTACTCACAAGTCTCTTAAAACCTACTGAAACAGAACAGTTTTGGTGGAGCCTTTGGAGAACAGGAAGCATTGAATTAGACACCAGCTGCTACCCACAAAAAGCTGAGCTACAAGCAGCAGCTGGGACCATGGTTTTTCTGGTCTATGTAACTGAACTATGGAGTTTGTTTTATTTTAGTCCTCTTTCCTAGATCAAAATAGCTTACAGAGGTATCACTGAGGAAACACTGTATAACAGAACAAAGTTTCCTGTTAATTTACCTTACAGTAAGGTCTGTCACAGGATTTGAGACTGAAATAGCACATGTAAAAGAGAGAAGTGGGAAACAGTCATGAGAGAAACAGATGCTAGAGATTCAGAAGGTTTCAAATCAGCACTGATTTGTTCAACATTCAGATCCTACAGAAATAAGATAACAGAAAGATGAACAGGCATTACATAAAAGCAGTTCTGTGTATGTAAAATCTCCCATGTGAGAAAGACAAGTGTCTGATGCTCTTGCTAAGTGATGCAATAGTTTATAGTCAGTGTATTATACCGAAACTAAATAAATCATTGCTGAAAACTCCTAACCCCTGCCAATTGATGGCTTCTCCATTCATTTCACTCGCAGAAGTAACATCAGATCTTGAATACATATACTACAAAACATTAACCTGTATTACAATTGCCTGTTATTGATAACAAAAAAAAAAAAAAGCACTTATATACTCAGCGAAGCTGGGAAGTGCAAGGATAAACTATCAACTGGTATCAGTCTCCTGAAGTTCTTTTTCTTTACAGATACTGAACATATCATAGCATCAGGTATGTATATATTTATTATCATAAAATATGATTTTTTTATGTGTAATTAAGCATGATGATAGAATCAGTAGAATCTGTTCTACTTGATGATTCGTAAAGCAATCCCCTCAGCAAGTTTGCAGATGACACCAAGCTGAGTGGTGCAGTCGATACATTGGAGGGAAGGGAAGCCATCGAAAGGAACCTGGACAGGCTAGAGGAGTGGGCCCATGTGAACCTAATGAGGTTCAACAAGGCCAAGTGCAAGGTGTTGCACTTGGGTCAGGGCAATACCTGGTGTTTATATGGACTGGGTGAAGAACTCGTTAAGAGCAGCCCTGTGGAGAAGGACTTGGGGGTCCAGTGGACATGAGCCAGCAGTGTGCGCTTGCAGCCCGGAAGGCCAACTGTGTGCTGGGCTGCATTAAAAAAGGGGTGGCCTGCAGGGAGAGGGAGGTGATTGTCCCCCTCTACTCGGCTCTTGTGAGGCCCCATCTGCAGCACTGCGTCCAGGCCTGGGGCCCCCAGCACAGGAAGGACGTGGAGATCTTAGAGGGGGTCCAGAGGAGGGCACTAAGATGATCAGAGGGCTGGAGCACCTCTCCTATGGGGAAAGGTTGAGGGAACTGGGCTTGTTGAGCTTGGAGAAGAGAAGGCTCCGGGGAGACCTCATTGTGGCCTTCCTGTACTCGAAGGGAACATATAAACAGGAGGGGAAATGGCTGTTTATGAGTGGAATGGTTTTAAACTGAGACAGGGAAGGTTTAGGTTAGATGATAGGATAAAGTTTTTCACCCAGAGGGTGGTGAGGCACTGGAACAGGTTGCCCAAGGAGGCTGTGGATGCCCCATCCCTGGAGGCATTCAAGGCCAGGCTGGATGTGGCTCTAGGATGTGGTGGCTGGAGACCCTGCACATGGCAGGGGCATTGAAACTAGATGATCATTGTGGTCCTTTTCAACCCGGGCTGTTCTATGATTCTAATTTAGTCGATGTTTTATTTCCTCTCAAGCCATACCATAGAAGTAATCAAGTGCAAGAAGAACCGAAGGAATCAAGATGAAATTACAGCCACCTACTGGGAGTTTATTCCATAAAATCCATGCAACAATACTTGAGGACAATTACAGTCTGCATTTGAAATGCAGATCAGATTTCTACACGATCTGGATTCAGAAGGTAAAATCCCAGACTCTTTGAAGTCAGCTGGAAAAATGTCATTAACTGTCATTAAAATATTCTCATTATTAAGGTCAGGATTTAGGAGTCAATTCTGAAAGGAGTTACTGCTGAGCATTGTGCTTATTAAGAAACTTATTTTTAATGATCTTTCTCTTCCATTTGAGAATATTTTTCCATTCATATGAGCTTGTTTGCCTACTTTGTGTTTAGACTCCGAATTCTTGAGGGCAAAAATTAGTTTAAGAATACTTTAAGTCTCTGAACGAAAGGGCTTATGATTTCAGTGTGAGCATCTGGATTCTACTAGAATGCAATGGTTTAATAATAACTGCATGTTAAACAGCTAGGAGGAAAATTACATACAGCAAGGCAATTAACCGCAGTGCCATAATGTAGGCTACTACCTACTATTGGCATTTCATGGTAATAGGTATTGAAAGAGACTGCAGCAGAAGATACTATATGAAATTCAAGAGCTACTGTTTAAACTTAAATGATGTTGACTATAACTCTGATTTCACCCTAAAAAGTCAGTTATTTAATGCTGTGTCCTTTTTCAAAACCCAAGATGACCTGGTTGACAATTACAGATAGGAAACAGAGCTAGTCATTGACATCAGTGATATAAAGTACCTTCTGCTTTTACCTCATATGAGGGAATAGCTACAAATTGCTGGTGTGGTTGATGATACATAGATTGTCTTCACTTTGAGAGAAAAAAGCCCACACATTCAGATCTAATTTATATGTGTTTGACAGTCTCAAGGCTTTCACAGATGATGGTACTGTCCTGAATGGAAATCACTAAATGATACAAAAATTGCATGGTTGCATAAACTTCTGCAAGGTAGAAAGGGAAGAGAGTTTGTTTATTGCATTTTGTTATATTGTGAAGTTGTTCTTCCTCTTTTCACGTATGTATTAAAAAGTAGATTTTGTCTGCCTTGATTTCTGCCATAGAGCTTAGAATACTAATGAGAACAGATTTTGCTAATAGACTGACACTAAACGCAGGGGAAAATGTATTTTATTCAGATGATATGAAAGATGGATGGTAAAAGAATCCTGGTCCTGCTAGAAGTTTTTTTCATCTAATTCTCTGTCACTTCTAAAGTCAAAGGAATTTTGATGCCATTGTTTTCATAAAATACAGAATAAGTCTAAACTTTTATAACAGGAAATATGTCTAAAACATAATGTCTTCTAATAAGTTAGAACAGGCAAGAGGAGCAGCAGATGCTGATTTCTTTTCTCTGGTGACAGTGACAGGACTCAAAGGAATGGCATGGAGGTTGGGTTTTAGAAAAAGATTCTTCACCAAAGGGTGGTTGGGCACTGGGACAGGCACCCAGGGCAGCTGTCACAGCACCAAGCCTGTAACACACTCTCAGACATAGCGTTTGAATTTTGGGTGAGCCAGGAGTTGAATTCCATGATATTGGTACCTAAAACCAAAGCTTCTTATTTATTTTACAACTTGGCATCAAGATCAGCTCTGCTGCCACCTAGAAAAAATATACCCTGTATCAACATGAACTTAACTGATGAGTTTTCTCACTTTTATTCTTATTGTTTCCTTTTCTACAGATAAGTATTGTACCAATAAATATTCCAAACTGTAAATCATGAAGAGTCTTCCTGCTCTTTCTCTTAAGTACCAGAAGTGAAGCATCATGCAATGGCTCAGAAAAACAGTCTTGGCAAAACTAAAGAAATAAAGAAACCAAAGATGTTTCAAGTATTATGACAGAAAGTCACATCGTTTTAGCTATAGGTCTACCTTATGTATTGCCAAGAGGGTAATAGGTTCTTTTAAAACATAAGAAATAAAAAATTTGATCCAAAAAAATCTGTTTGGATATACCTGTTTGACTTCCTACCATGGTACTATCCATCTATCCATGTTTCTATTTTTTAATTTTTTTTTATTGAGTCAAAATAAAAAAAAAAGATTGTTTGCTTTTCAAGCAGTGCACATACAATAAAGGAACATATGACAAAAATCAAATTGAGTTTTGTTATCATTTGGTCTAAGAGAAAACCTACCTTTGGGGACTCATCAACAAATTAATATTAAAAAAAAATATATGTACATCTAATGCAATAATTAATATAGCAATTTACACTTCAAGGAAGTAATCATTTGTTCAAAAGTTTCCAATTATCTTATCCATATGCCAAAAGAGTTCCAAAAGTAAGTGTTTTATCAGTTTCTAGCACACATCCTTTACCAAACAGTTTTTCTTCCATCTGTGATTAGAAATCTTTTTAGGAAATACTTTTCTTAATTAAGAGAATATTTAATCATTTTCTGTTCTCACTAGATTCAAAAAGGAAAGAGATAAAAGTATTTCGAGTCTGTTTTGAAAAGTCTGAAGCAACTCTCTTGATAGTTTAGAAAGAGAGGTAGAGACTATTTTATATAGAGGATTCGAATACAATGATAGAGTATGTGTGAAGAATCTGGTATAGTCTATTGTTTTGTCCTCAAATCTTGCCCTCTCTGTTAAGTAAATATAAATGTTGTGTGTTATATTGTAAACTATTTCAATAGGAATTCAATAGGAATACAGTCTTTGTACAAAACTCCTAGAATGATTTCAGATACCAAAGCCTTGGTAAAAATTGAACTTCTATGAAAATTAATTCCCTTGTGTTGGCTCTCAGGCAGATGTGCAGTAACCCAGACTTGAATACATTTATGGTATATGTTCTCCAGATTCAAGGGAGTGAAGTATCTGAAGAGAGGTTAGTTCTTACTTCATTTTTTGCTCATACTTTTAAAAAGAATGTCCAGATTCAAAAAGAGGAGAAAATTTGGAATGTAACAAGTCTTCTGAGGATCTGCAGAGGAACTTGGATTGTTTATTAAGGAGAAGAAGCTCAGGGGAGACCTTATGGCTCTCTACAAAGATCTCAAAGGAGGTTGCAGGGAGGTGGGGTTGGTCGGTCTCTTCTCCTAGGTAACAGTGATAAGATGAGAAGTAATGGCCTCAAGTTGTGCTAGGGGAAGTTGAAGTTTGATATTAGGAGAAATTTCTCATCAGGGAGACTCGTAATACATTGAAATAGGCTGCCTTGGGAGGTCATGGAGTTGCTGTGTCTGGAGGTGTTCACGAAAAGATTAGATGTGGCACTGAGGTACATGGTTTAGTGGTCATAGTGATGATGAGTTGATGATTGGACTGGATGATCTTGGAGGTCTTTTTGAACAGCAGTGACTCTTTGATTCTATAATTCTACAACACGTGAAAATGAGTACTGGAAATAGGGATTCTTATGGAGCTTGACAGACCTTAAAGATTGCTTTAGAAACTCTTTTTTATTAGGTATCTACCCTTCCCACATAATTTTGATCCACAAATTTTTTATTTCTAGTGCTTATAAATATTTCACTTTTTACTAGGTTTTGAATGACTGATTATTGCAGTGGCCTAGGATCAATTCATGGTTTCTGCTGAACTGCTGTTTTAAAGGTGTTGATGTCTGAAACAGTATAACTCTTTGTATGGGAACTGCTGAATCACGGCCTGAACCTCTGATTGATCACCTGAGGCGAGCAACGAGTCAGCCCTGGGAGCACAGGTGAAGGCAATTCACCTGTGCTGCTGGAAGGGGTGGAGCCTGGCTGCACCTCTCCTAGACCCATTTAGGAGCTGACTACCAGTGGGGAAGGATCTCTTCTGGAGATCCCTCCTTTGGAGTTTTACAGGGAGCCTGGGACAAGGGTAAGCACTCTATCTATTCTTTCTTTGATGTAATAACCTGCTTAGCCAAACTCTCTGGTATATTTCATAATTATGACATCTGTATATTCACTGATTATACACTCTTCAAGCAATTAACAACTATATTGCATAAAAATATCTTTAATGAAACTAAACAATAACTTTACCATTACAAGGAGTATGGAATATTTCTTAAGATAAATCCTACCTCATGACACTGAAAGCATAGTGAGGTAGCATATGTATTTTATATCTTTATTTCATTTTAATTTACTTCTGATCTGCTCTTTGACCTTATCAGAGACCCCTTTTCCTATTAAGGAAACTAAATGTTTGAGTTCTTACTATTATTTTTTTTTAAGATTAGAATTAGTACTTAGCATTCTGAATTCAAGAATAAAGTGTGAGTCCCAGGATTAATGCTGGGTAGTTCTTGATGTAAAATTCTGCTTATGTATTTTGAATCATCTTGGAGCCGAAGCGTTGAATTATTATTCTTAGTTGTCATGTGGAAATAAGAAAAAAAAAAAAAAAGGAGCACCATAATTATAAAAACAAAAACTCATGCTAATGAACAGAGCCAAGTTAACTACTAGTAAACTTGTGCAAAACATAGGAAGTCATGAGATATTTAGATTTTTTAACAGTATTAACAGCTGTGTATTTATTGAATAGTTGATTAAAGTAGGAAAATGTGACTCTTCTGCCCTTGCACTTCTCAGGTTGCCTATTTCATCCAGTTATTATGCTTGTCTGGAACACAAATTTGAAATCAATGTAGTACTTTAGAAGTTAGAATGATTCTGATCTCTGACATTTTGAAGTAATAGGCAGTTGTACTTGTGAAAAAAATAAGTAGGTCACAGTAGTTCTGTATTCTAGATTAGCAACCGTTATTACACATTTCAAGGCTACTAATATACTGAACAAAACGACCTACACTTTCTCACTTGTTTTTCATAAAACAATTATTAATCACAAAATAATGAATATTATTCATAAAAATGAATGTGTAGATAAAATAACTAGGACTGGAGGAAGCTTCTTCCTAGACAGTAGCCAAAAGATGAATGCCTTCTTAAAATTTTCTGTATTAAAGTCCATATTCTTCATTATCTGAACACGTTCTATATTGTTCACTCAACAAAGTGAATAAAATAGGTCTCAGGTTCTGTGTTCTTGCATCTTCTCCCAAGGCGACAAAATGTGTGCAGCAGATTGTCTTTTTTTAAGTGAAACATTTCTCCTCCAACCTTCACAACCATTCATGTTAATTGGAAGAAGAGAAGTTCAAAGAAATGTGTTTCAGTCCTGGAAGAGTCAGAATTTTGCCATAATTCTTTTTAAGATAGTATGATCTGCGGTACCGTATGACTCCTTTATCTACTTATGTTTCTGTTACATGTTTGATAATACAATAACTTGTGCAACATTTGGTTGTGGTAATACAATAGTCCATACAACCTTTGCCTGTGAGATCATGTTAGGAGGATGGGAAGGGAAAGGCAGAGTAGACACAGAGGGAGCTGAGTAATGGGTAGAAAGGCAGTTGGGCTTAGGGGAAAAATGACACAATCAAGGGTTTAGAGAGCAGAAAGATGTGAAGTAGGTCTGTTTTCAGAAAAAAGGTGAGAAGAAAGGGAAACTGAATTTTCAAATCTTCCTTCTGTGAGAATTTAGGAAGTCTTTAAAAAGCAGTGATATTGTTATACTGGTAGCTTGCTCAAAATGGGAGAACTACTGTTTTCTTCTCTTTAAATCCAGATTTCAAGATTTTCATTATGAAATCACTTATTAGAATGATCTTTGTTTGGATGGAGATAGAAAGGATTCAGATTCCAGTTACGTTTCTCCTGTGGTTGTTTAACTACAGATAGGTAGTATTTCATGTGATGTCAGAGAATGTAAATGATGCAAGAATGACATAAACGCTCAGATCTACATGGTATAAAATGTTTCAGAAGGGAACCGGAGAAAAGCTAATTTTTTTTGTTCTCCTGGACATAAATACTCTCTATATAAAAATAAATATATCTTATAATATTATGTTTATCACAAATGTGTTTCAATTTTAGATGCAAAGCAGATTAACATAGCTTAAATTTTTTACTTGCAGAATAATACCTAGTGATGATAATGACAATATTGCTCTACTGTTTAATATTTATTTTTACATTTGGTTAGATTTTACAGTCAACTTTAAAAAACCTACATTTTTTTTCCATATTGTTATGCCTAGGAAGTGTAATAGCATATTCAGGTAGTGTTGTTCAGGTATTTTATAAGTGAGTAATTAGGGAAAATAAACAGGTAAATATATTTGCTAGGGTGAAGGGGAAAACCACACTTTACACTTATTTTAGATGAACACTTTATACTCTTTGGTTCAAAAAAATAGCTCTATGTTATTTTTTTGTCTTGGAAAGCATATAAAGGTCTTAGTCTTTTCTCTGTCTTCTTAATTCTTTCTTTCGAGATCAATTTATTTTATGTTGTAGTTGATATAAGTCACAAATCTAAGGACTATAGGTCAAAAAGGAAAACAAATATAACCTGCAAGCATTCAAGGCCAGGCTGGATGGGGCTATGAGCAACCTGGCCTTGAGGGAGGTGTCTTTGCCTGTAGCAGGGGGATTGGAATTAGATGATCTTAGAGGCCCTTTCAATCCAAACCATTCTATAAGAAAAAGCTCCATGTATGCCAGTGTAGTAGATCAGTTAATATTGAAATATTTAATTTTTTTAAGTGCATGCAAAATAGTTACAAAGCACAAGTCTGGGACTGGATTTTAGTGAGTAACTTTCACCCTTCATCCATACATATATACAGATGCATACATATGCGTGCGTGTGTGTGTGTGTGTATATATATATATATATATATATATACACACATGTATACTGTAAGCTTTCTCTTCTAACAGAAATGTCAGCCTGAACATCCAATTTTTCACGTACAGCCTAAATTAGAAATGTATATATAGAGCGGACTCTCTTTGACATGCATTTCAGAGTAGCAATTTTAACTTCTCTTGTTTAACAGTCAAATGATATTTGAGACTGAATCCCTTAGAGTTCTCTTGTGTTTTCACATTCAGGAGCATTCTAAAGAATGCTATGCATTGAATTTGCATTATTTTCACCAATTTTATGGTATAGATTATATGTAGGATTTATATTGTAGCTTACAAGTAATATCTGCAAGATTTCCTTTTGGTCAGCACTTTCACAACAGGACATATAAGTAATGTTATTTTGTTGTTGTGTTTATCTTGCCTATTTCAGAGGTTTTATGCCGCGTTTTTCAGAGTTGACAGTGTGGGTCGTCTTCTAGCACTTTTAGGCTATAATCTATGACTTGACGTTAGTCATGGTTCACTCCGTTCATTCTTGTTTTTTTTTTTTTAATCAAAAGATCCTATTTATTAGAAATTAGAAAAAATATTAGAAATAATTTCAAAGATCTGTTCTCACCTTATGCAAAATATTTACTTAATTGTAGAATTTAGCTTCAACACCACTTCCCTTTCTATGACAATTAAATAACGTTCTCAAAAACTATTGATATCAAGTGCATATTTATATTTAACTGTAATAAAGCACAGCAAGACTTTTTCCTTCAGTTTTATAGTAACCACACAGCTACCCTTAAATTCAGACTGATCAAAATAGCTGAAGCTAATTTACATTTCAAACACGTGACTCTAAATTTATCTTAGCACTTCCAATGCAGTTGCATGCTCAGCTGTGAACTCTTGGAAGACTCTTGTTTTCTTTTGGGGATGCTGATGCCTCCTGCCTTCGTACTCCCTGCTGTCTATCTTCTCTCTAGCTCGCTATTTGGACCAGAAGATTTGGAGCAAGCAGCAAATTATGAAAGGAGTTGAATGTTCAAGTGTAGCTTCTCTTATTATGGTACTTTTTCTCAATAAAATAGACGTTTTCTTGTTGTTGTTTGTTTTTTTCTTTTTTGCATTCAGAAGGATGAGAGTTAGTTTGAGTAGGACTTTAAGGCAATCTAGCTGTGTAATTTTAATACATAAAACTCCAGAAAATCTCAAGCTCTTTATCCATATTTCACGATCTTAAAGAATATAACACATTTTGTGACTCAGTTTCTTCATGTTTTTTAATGGATGAAAATTGAAGAAAAACTAAATACAAGGAGAAAAAACTTGACTTCTGAGCAACAGTTAAAGCCACATCGTCTTTTAGGAGTCAAAAACAAATTCATCCCCTGTTTGTGAATCTGTGATGCTCTGGAATAGTGAGTAGGTTCAATAACAATCCTTATTCAGCAATAAGAGAATGTTAAAAAATACTAATTGCAGATTGTTTCTTAGTCCTTGTAATATATAGTTGTTTTTCTTTACAAAAAATTTAAGTATTGTATTGTATAATTGTATTCAGTGTTTTTCTGACTCTCATAAATAAGTTCTGTATATATAGACCATGCAAGCAACTCAACCTATTCAATCCAAGTTTTTAAAAACATTTCTGTTTAAATGATTACTTCTCTCTCTCAGCCTATTATTTCTGTAGATTGAATCTATCCTGAATTTCCTCTGGAATTCTGAAGCAATGCAGTATTGACTGAGTGCTTTTTCTGTAGAATCAAAGCTCATCCTTCATGTGAGGTGCTGAGGCTCTCCTAACTGTAGGAGTGTTCAGGGAAAAAAGAATTGCCTCTTTTTTTCCTGCCTGTATTTATTCCATTTGTCCCTCAACCAGGTTACATCAAAATGGCCAGATAAATTTCTGATTTAAATAAGGCTAAATAAGTGCTCGTGATTTAACTAGTTGTGTTTTCATCTACATAGAACTCATAAGATCATCTGCAGAAAAAGAAGATCTGATGAACAATTTCCTGGCCGAAAATAGCTCCAAGCCTTAATTCCCTTAAATAAACCTTTTATCTTAATTAATGTGTAAATTTTTCAAATGTTTCCTAATCACAGTAATTAGTACATTAGGTGCCTGATTCTTATTGGCTTTAAAGACCGATCTTTTATATTTACATAACTCCTACATCAACAATGTTACCATGGTTACATAATTACAGCCACCTTGCAAGTGGCTTATTGAAATGTTGGGCACTGAAACAGCACTGGGACTGAGTCTATATGTACCAATCAAAAAGATGTATATTCTGTGTTTATTGGTTAACTACAACTTCTAAGCAAAAATAGTATCCCTAATCAACAAAACTGTGTCAATCAAAATTCTCCATCCTGAAATTTTCTCTTTTTATATTTCTGAAAAGTTAAAAATAGTGGCAGAACATATCGGTGACGTTCTGTGGTTTCCTGGATCAGTTTTACTGTACCAAATCCATTTTCAGAACAGATTTTCCTTTTAGAGATGGCAATCTATGTGAAACAGGACTTCAAATGGCTTTCATTATCAGATATCTGAGAATGAAGATAGTGAAAAGGGACACTAGGTTTCATAGGTTGTGAGAAACAAGTTATATTGATCAGCTGGCAATTTTTGGAATGGGTTATATGTGTGTTAAATGTCTTTTGGAAATCAGAGATGATAGTGCCATTCAAGGTGGCTTGCTAATAAATAATCTCTATGTTGTTTTGTCGGTTTGTCTGTTTCTAACTGATAGAGTTAAAAGACTAATAGAGGAAAAAGGCAAAGAAAAAGAGATGTGAAGATAACTGACCATGTGGAAAACTCATTAAATGATGATGCTTGAGCTTTTATTAATTTCTGCGTATAGACAATTTGTAGACTAAAATACCCTTGGAAGAATTAGTTCTGCAAAAAGTTTTTTTTTTTTAATTCTCATTTCTATGACCTTCTGAAAAAGCAGTTAAATATTCTGCTAAAATGAAAACTCAAGCATATAATTTACTGTAGGTTAATGTTCTGGTATTATAATAATGAATGAATAAGTTGAGAATCTGTTTATTGTAAGGTGACATTGTTTTGGAAGTAATACACGGAGATGTTCAGCTGTACTGGGTCTGTCATTTTATACTTTCCCTAGTTCTATTACTTGATTCTTGATTTTTACTTGGTGTGGGAAAAGTTTTATTAAACATAAATTCCTCAAAGTATGCAGGAAAACTATAATGCTTTGTTTTACTCACCAGCAATTGATAGAAGAATGCCAATACGTCTGAGATGTCTGTTTTTAATCTAGGAAGGCGAGTCTTCTAGTATTGCTTGCTCTGGGATGTGGCTGGAGGAAGGATTTCCACTCATCTCATTTGCACTGGAGGGACAAATTTCTTTTGGGATGTTCAGAGCAGGCTTCTGTTCACCTTCCCTTATCTGTACAGAGCGTGATTTCTTTCTCCCAATTTTCATGGCGTGCCGCAGACCGCATCTGTTTCATTTGAGTTTTCACAATTAAGGTCATCAAGGCATAAACTAAGAGGTAGCACTAGGAGGTGAGGTGAATTAATATTTTCTAGGTGATTATGTGACTTGACTTGAGGTTCTGTGATTTTTCTTTCACACTTATAATGGGTATTATGCTCAGACTGCAAAAGCTACTGGAAGCTTTTAGACAGCATTGGCGATGAGATGCTAAGCTTTCAGCAATTAATAGGATTGTGATTTTGAAAAGTTTCACCTTCAATTAAATATCGGAACAACCCTGTGACTTGCTTACATAACTGTATTCACTCGTACCCCATACACCTATTGTTTCACCACATAATCTTGAGTGGGTGCAATGTGAGCAAACACCTCTTGGCACCTCAGACAAAAATGGAGAGGTCACAAATGGCCTTTGTAGAATAAGACACAAAAGGAAAAGCTCTATAACTACCTTCTTGTTTTTCCACTCCATTCATTTCCTAATATATTTTGGCAGAAAACTTCATTGCAGAGCTTTACTTGGAAAAACCCCTAACATTGGAGACAATGAAAATGTACAGGTAGTTGTCCTCTAGATAGCTATCTTTCCTTCCTCAAAAAAAAAAAAAAGTACAAAGCAGCTTCAGTAATCCTAATTCTCTGGAGTGCTGGTGCTTGATATTTGCTCTTTCTCATAGTACAAAGTTCAATTTTGCTCTTTTTCTTTAAGCCTTACATCACAGAATCACCAAGGTTGAAAAAGACCTTCAAGATCATCCAGTCCAAATACATAGTAATACAATAATACAATTACATGAACATAGTAAAGAAAAATACCTCTAATCACTGGCTATTGTGCAGTTCCTGCTTAGAATTTCTGGTAGAGAATGCTTTCCTTCTTATTTTGTTATTCCTTTGTTTTGTAGTTGTGCTGTTGTTGTTTTAAACAGTAGCAGGACAAACACGGCCATCAGGTGTGGATTGTGATAAAGTCCGAATTCTGCAGAGCTTCGTACATGTGGCTCTGGATTCTGCAAAACTGCTTTGGGAAGCTTTGAAGGCAAGTGCAAAAAGAACACTACTGCTGCTCCCCAGTGCTATGATCTGCAAGGTCAGTAAGCTGTATCCTGCTGTGTAGTGTCCTGCTACTTCCCTGCTCTGAGCTGAGAGAAGGCAGTGGGTGATTAAGTACTCTTGAGAGAAAAATATGAGAGGGGAAAAAAGAGCTGAATCTCCACCTAAAGCAATTGGCGGTTTTGTTGACTTTGTCTTTCTTTCACGAACTCTTAAGGTAAATTTTTTATATTAATCATAAAGTGTGGCTTATTTCAAAGTTGGTAGAATTGGGCAGAAAAAAGCCAGTCTAGAAATCTGCTACATGCTCTTAGCCTTCCTACGTTCCCCAGCTGACCATGCAGGGGCAAAAATGAAATAGATGTGGTTCTGAGTGCATACAGAACTGTCTATGCAATGCTCTTGTAGAATTGGAATGTTACGCATTTGATTCCATGATGTTATAGTTCCCCTTTTTTAAAACATACACAAGGTTGGCAGGCAAAATAATTGCGACCTCACTATTTTAATATTTTTTTTTAATACTTGGCAGCCTGAAGAGTCTAATGGAGCCACTGACGTGAAAGTTTTTAGTTTTCTAGAGCTTCTCCCTACTTCACTTCACACACTTCAGAAGAGGTAGAATGTTTCAGTACATGAATAAAATATTTGTACCCTGCTTTTCCTGTCCCTAACTTTTTTTAAACTGCAAAGTCTAGAAGTGATTACAAACTGTGCTGTATATCTCCCTCTGTATAACAAGAAAAGCAGGAAAAGAATATGCTAAGCTGAAACCTAATGTTATAATATTAACATGCTCTGCAAAATAAAAAACCGTAACATCCAATGCCTGGATCGTTCCCTGTTGATTATTCTCTGACAGTGAAATAGTAATTATCAGTGCAGTTGGTGAAATGAAGGATAACAAAACCTATTCATACTCTGAAGCATTCCATAGGTTGTGAAGTATTTACCTAAAATTGAGACGTTGTGGCTACGTAACATTTCAGCTGATGTAACCTGCTGCAGATATTAGTACTTCAAAAGCATGTTGCCAGTAAATCAAGCAAGATTTTTTTTATTTTGCATTTAAATAGCAAGATATCAGGTTTTTGTTTTTGTTTTTTGTTTTTTGTTTTTTCCCAAAAGATAGGAAATGAAGCAAGGTTTGCCTCAAGGAGCACAAATAATATTTTCCTCATGATATTTTGGTAAAAATCTGAGTCTCCAGATCAAGGGAATTCTGAACTGTGATGCCAGGTAATGACATGACTCTTGACTTCTGAGTTAGCTGTATAAATATGAAACTTGCATCTGGTTTTAAAAAGGAGAGTTGCCTGATGTCTACACATCTCAGATTCCTGCTGTAGTAAACAATATGAAAGAACATGAAATGACCATCTTGTTTCTATATGCAGGTTCTTCCCACTCTGTCCATTACAACCAACTGTAATTAGCTTTCTAGATCTTAAGACTGCTTCATTTTTTTTAATGTTTGCTGAAAGAGACAGAAGGGTACTTTTGAATTATTTGTATATCTGTGAGGTTCTAGTACACATACAAATTGTAATAGTTACAAGCTTTCCAGTTTATTCTCAGCTGATACCTGACAAGCAGCACTGCAATGCCCCAGAGATTGCATGATGAGGCAAAATTCAGCAACAGGAGTAGCAAATTATTCCAGAGAAAAGCCCCTAAAAAGGCAAAATGTAACATAACAGAAAGCAGAAGACCAAGCAGAAGACCCACTTATACAAATGTTGTGTTTTAATTGAGAGGAATAATGCAATAGGCAATTTAATGCTAGCTATTTTATGATATTTATCACCATGTAGCATTTAAACTTCAAAGCCTTGACTACAACTATCATTAAAATAGATGACATTTCATGTTTGTAGATATCACAGATTATAGATTATATGTATGTTTTCATCATGAAAATGTTTTTTGAGTTTGACTGCTCTCTTTCCTGCTGTTTAAGTGTGCACCAGTGTGGAAGCAGTGTAATTAAGGAATTACAAATCTTAGTTTGCATAACTATGTCTTTTAAGCAATCAACACTTTACAGAGCAGAGCAATTTAACACAGAAAACTAAACCTCTGTGATAACTGTCAGTCCAGATTTTTGTCTCATACAGTTGATGCTTGCTGCTGACAGTGGAGTCTAAAGATGAAATACCTGTGCTAATGCATCTTCTCTGCCCGTTTTCTAATAGCTTAAACTATTCCTATTTGTTTTCTATTTTGAACAAATGCAGATGTAAATCAGCTTTTCTTCTTCATAGTCTGGTGCTACAGACTTTCATTTTAATAGCAGATTTAGAGTAGGTCTTAGTTATCAACATTTTAGCTGGTGTCTGGATCACTGTTTGAGACATCTGCTTGCACCATCAACCTGAGCACTGTCTTTAAAATCATATATCACTCACGTGTATAAGTAGCTGTCTTAGAGGAAGACAGGTGACTGAGGGCTGTACAGGGTCAGGAAAGAAAGTCCATTGCTTGGCATATGATTCATATGAACTAACTGATCTAATGGAACAGAAGGAATTAATGATGCTTTGAGTTGTTTCTCCTGCCATCTGTATTCTTCCTTTCTACTGTTCAGCATGTTCAGTTTTCCCATACAAGTTATCTGATACCTTTCTGTAGAAAGATTATCAAGAACTTTTCTGCTTAACACTAATGGTATATAATTATCCACCAGCAATGGAGGCCAAGAGAAACAACTTTCACGTGGTGGAAAATGGTTTGAAAGTTTCAGCAGCAGTCTAGAGAATGATCAGAAAGGTAAGCAGTGTAGATGGTCAATTTGGAAATAAATTTGGAAGAACAAATTAGACTGTCTTAAGCATCTGGATTTGGGTATTACAAATAATTACAAATTATACGGTTATATTTTCAAATATAAGTCCCTGTTTTGAAAAGCGCAGCTATGTTAAAATACAGAATGTACAGCTAGCTGCATGGGCTTGCAGTTAATGAGAGAGATTTAGTGTGATACAATAGAAATTGGATATAGTCTGTTTCAAAATTTATTCAGGAATCTCCTTTATCGGCAGGGAAACAGACAGAAACAAAGATATTCTGGTCTCCAAGTAAGGGTCAACTATGCCTAAGTGTGAGTTCCATGGAAGACAAATACGAGGAGAAATAGCTACAAAGGTGATACAGCTCATATGACTGGTCTGATAGGAGAAGGAAAAAGAAAAGAAATGAGAGAGAAAAACATGTGAATCTCTGTGGAGGTCTAGGAAATAATTTCAGAATTAACTTGGGAAATTTATTTATTGTGTACTTGTGTTCAAAAGATGAGAGCCCAGCAGATTAGCCACTTCTACCTAGGACACACATCCTTATTTCACACATTTGCTCTTATACTTTAATTCATGAGGATATTTTTCTTAAGCGAACAGAAACATCGTGCAGTCATGACATTTGGCTATTCTCTGGAGCAATACAGAATTCACTGTCAGTATTAAGAATCTAAAATGGAACACCTATTCTTCACTGCTATGCTTTAGTATTGATACAAAAGGAAATACCACAAAGCAAGAAAGAGGGAGCTGAAATATATATCACACACATCTCAGAACTTAGTGATTGTGAAGTTAGGACTTCGTCATGCAAATTAATAATCACCCATCCCAAAATTCAGCTGCTGTCTTTGAGTGCCAACTCTTAGGAAAATATGTTTCTAACAAATTTTTTAAAAAAGAGTGTTACTTGCTAGTTTATCCAAAATTTTCCTCAGTGAAACATGAAAAGGACATAAACAATTATATGTTCTTGCTCTTAGGAAAAAGTCATAAAAGACTAGGTTTGAGGATTTTGAATCTTAACATCCTATCAATCAATAACGCATACTTGGAACAAAAGGAAAAGCTAATCACACACATTGTTAAAGAGTCTAGCCAACAGATCAAGGGAAGTAATTATTCCTTTCTATTCAGCTCCTCTGAGTCTGTTTTGTATCTTGTTTGGGGCCTTCAGGACAAAAGAGAAAACCTGGGAAAGTGCCACTAGAATTTGGTTTGGCAATGGAGCACCTGGTTTGTGAGGATGTAGTAGGAGGATTGGGCTGCTTTAGCTGGAGAAGATAAGGCTAACTGGAGTAATTGCTATCTCAAATTACCTGACATTAGGAAAGCTATATAAAAAACAAGCGAGACTGGGTCAGGCTGTTCTTAGAGATGCACAATGGAAAAACTAGCTAAAAATGTCCCAGATTGTAGCAAAGGAAGATACAGAGAATTTAAGGAAAATATTCACCAAAAGCATAGAAAGAATTTGCCCAGTATTGGTGTAAAATCTCCATCCTTAGAGATCTCCAGAACCTTGACTGAGGAAGACCATAAATATAAATTTTAAAATTAGCTCTCCTCTGAACTGGAGTTTGGACAAGATGACCTCCAGAGTCCTCTTTCCGTCTAACTCTTGAACAGTTCTACCTATTTTGTTGTCTGTCCTATAATAAAATGTAGGAGAAACTTACGCAGTAAATGGCTGACTACACAAACGATTCAAAAAGAATAAGATGTTTTGTTACTGTTATTGCTTTTAATTTCTGATAACTGTAGGAGGTGAGTTGAATACAGAACGATGCCTTCCTCATAAATACTTGAACAGAACAATGTTATGTTACTTATGTGCTGTCTACTACCTATTCTATATTTACATAGACTAGAAAATAACGTATGTATTCTGTTATTTTACTGGGTAAGAAGCAAGTCCAAGAAACTGCGTGGTTTGTTCTCCATCTCCCAGCCATGAAAAAGTATTTCAGCACTTAAAAGTGATTCTTCAGGCAACTATGCTTGTTAGATTATGTCCAGCATCTACCGCTTCCTGAGCACACAAATATCCGTGTGCTTCTTTGAATTCAGAAAGAAACTCTCATTTATTTTACAAGTGTGTGAGATCTATATACTTCTAAATAAAGGTGCAGACAACCGTCTGGTATTGCTACCAAATCAATGCAAAATTCTTTTCTTAATTCCATCTTAAACTTACGAAAGATGATAACTCCTGCCACAAAGCTAACTAACTAAATATAAAATCCTTCTTTTTTTCCTATTGACTGACAAAACTGCAAAGGCTGCTTAAAGGGTAATGCTTCCTGTTTTATTCTGTTGGTCCACAATGTCAGAGATGGGCGTTGGTGGTATGGCAGTAGAGGTTGAACCTTCCCAACGATATACAATTATATTTTGTTGTCTTATGATAGGTAGCAGCTGAGGAGCAGCCTGATAGAATGGTGCCTGACATGGAAATGTGTATATAGAAAATGTGGGCCGTTGAATTCCTCCATGCAGAAAAAAATGGCACCCACTGGCATTCATTGGTGCTTGATGAAGTTTATGGAGACTGAACAATGGATGTGAGCACAGTGAAGCAGTGGGTGCTATATTTCAACAGTGGCAACTGCGACAGTGAGTCACCTTTACTCATGCAGATTTTGACAAGCACAGCATGGTGACTCTTGTTCGTCGCTGGCAAAACTACGTAGTTAATGGTGGTGACTGATGAAAAATAGTGGTGTGTAACTGAGAATTTGGTGTATCCAATAATGTTATTGCTCTCTTTGTATCTGTTGTAGTTTCCACAGAAATAGGAGGCATTACTTTCAGAGCAACCTACATAAAATAACAAAACTACAGTGTAGATACAACTTACAAATACATCCCAAGCACATTTTTCTGTTGGAAACTGGATAGATTGTCTAACATTTTCTCTCTAAAATAACTATTTTACTTGTATCACTATTTTGGCAAGCTTTCTTACAAACCTTTTCCAGTGTAAAACAGAACTGAAATCTTCATGGAAACATAATCTTAAATAAAATACTGTTCTGAAATATTTCGTTCACTTTGAAAACAAAATGGCACGTAATTCTTAGAAAGTATTACAATGCTTAAAAAAAAATTATGCCTACATAATTCTTACAAATATAAACACTGTACAAAGAAAGCAAGGGTCTAATCTCTGATTACCATGTTTGCTTCTGCAGAAGTGGGCTTTTGTAATGCATTTCTTTATAGGGACAAATACATTTAACTCTTAAACTCCAAAATTAAGAGGATTATCAGTGTGATGATCTATGGATTATCTATACATGTATCTGACTGTGTCCTTTGCTGAGAACAATTTTTACAGTATTCTTCGTTCTATGTTAACCCACCAACACCATCATGTTGGATCAGGTCTGGGACAGCAGATTTCTTCACAGAAGCATTTTTTGCAGGTTATATATGTGCCACAAATCTAGAGGGACACTATATTATATAAATCTTTTACTACTTATATAGCACAACAGGCACTCGGTGTTTCTGTTTTTGTAGACTGCAGGCACGGAAATGAAGCATGCTGAATTTATCCTTTACAAACATCACATGGAATCGAGTCTCTAGATGTGCAGAGGACTGGCAAAGTAGCTGGAGAAATAAATCCAGAACTGTTAAATCATTTAGTGATCGTTCTGAACTCAAGGTGATCTCCATTAGTACAGAAGTAGTTCTCATATATTACTGGAGAAATTCTTTGAATCATAAACTCTCAGGTATACCCTGAGACTGAAGAAAGAAAAGTAACAGGATTCATTATTTCAGTCTTCCAATTTAATTAGACTAGAGAAATGGAAATGTCTGTGGCCAAAAGCAGTTACTTGCGTTTTGTAATTTTTTCATTGCTTTTTACTTCAGGCCATATACAAAAATAGTAACTCGCTCTTGCAGAAACTGTTACTATACTTGGAATTTACGATGAGAAATACTTGCAATAACTTAATCAGAGAAAATAAGTAAAATTCTTGTGTTTTTACCTTGCCTTGAGCATGATGGCTCAGCTTCAGATGAATGTACAGCTGCAGGACTCTGATGTCAGACTTAAAATAGCTTCCTAGTGCCAGTTGCACTGAGTCTTTTTAAACCTTAGTTTAGTATTAGTTTAAAAGTAAGAATTGTTCTCTACAAATCAATTCATAAGAAAATAAAGAAGTGTCTTTAATTATTTTCATTAAAATGCATTCTCATTTTTGGGAGCCAGTCTGATATCCTGCATGCCATGGAAGCTTACTATTATGCAAGAGTGTCATCTAGTGAATTACTTGAATGAGGGACACAAAATCAAATGCCTCAGTAATACGTGTACTTTGAATCATACTATAAGAATAGGAGATTAGAGAGCAGAAATTCTCAGATAATTTTAAGTGTTTATTTTGGTTAATATTGCACACCAAAACAATTGGACTTGAAGATCCTTGTCTGTCCTTTCAACTTTGGGGTATTCTATGCAGGTAGATAAGGAATGAAAAATAAGAGATTTTTCATAATATGGTGGTTTTCTTTTAATGACATCAGAATTATTATCTTTATTCCATACATGTGCTTTCAGGGATATACAATAAGGACATTCATTGAGGTTTTTTAGCCTACTAATCCAAAAAGTTAACTTCAATTTAATTGCAGTGAAATTAGAATTAGCTGTGATATTTGAAGCGATAGCAAAGCCTACTATCATCCAAGCCATAAGGATGGTTCATTTATTCAATTTCAGCTGTTCCTTTATGTTCTTGCTACTAGTGATCGTTCTCTGGCCCTTTTCCTAGCTTCCTTTCAATTATAAACTATGTTGCACCTAGTCACATTTTTTTCCATTTCTACCTGCCTTGTTTGTCTGTTATAAGCAGGTTTCATTTTTATGTCACATCTGCTTTGCTTCCTTTCAGTCCTTAGATATCATCCTCCCCTCCTCCCCCCCATTTTTTTTTAATCATCGTTATAAGGGAAAATAGCAGAGAAATGCAAGAGAAGTGTGAAAATGAAAGCCACAAAATAGCTGTTGAGTGAGAGAAATTGGATCCGTTAAGCACTTCAGCCACGGCTGACTTTTCAGCTTGGGTTTATCAATAGGTTACGTGTTCAATACTATTCTGTTCATCTGACTCATGAAAATGCTGTGCTTTGGAAGTCTGAAGGAAAATGGTCAGCAGAAAGCTATACTGTTCTGGTAATAAATTGCAATTAGCTATCCTAGTAATACTAGCATGGATTTGCTGCTGTCACCAGAATACAGGTCTGTGATAATTCCTTAAAAGTTGCAGGACTATCTCCTCATTATTGTAAGTTAAAATCTTTCCTGGTTTGAATTTTATTTTCCTCAGCTGTGGATTCACTGCAAACTTAGGAGACCGATCATGTTTCAACTTTTCTTTAATTTGTGTGCTGAGTTTTTTTTCTTAGGAGCGCTCTTAAATTGCCCTGCTCATTATCCAAGCTGCGGACAGTATTTTGTTATCATAATAAAAATCTTGTTCAATTCCTTGTTTAACATGGAGCTCTAAATCTTTTAACATTTTGAAGCTGGAATTATCCTTTAATAGTGCAAGCAGATACAGTTCTTTTATTATTAAGTACTTTATTCATGATGGAACATTTTAGAAAATTATTATTGTTCAGGATCACCTCTCCAGAGAGAGAGTCATTCTTGGACAACAGGGGCATTAGCTTCTCTTCTGCCTTATATTTCAGATGGATCTTTCTTTCCTTTTTCTTTTTTTGTTTTCAGTTTTCTTCTTGTAATGGCTTGTATGTATAATCACCTCTTCCTTCAGGGAATGGACCTCTATTCCAATATAGAAGACAAAAGATATGCAGTCATAAAATCAAGTTTGCCTGGAATTAAAGAGAGGTTTAAATTGCACCATTATACTCATACATAAAACACTGTAATCTAGCTCTACACTAAAATAGCCTTTCAAAGCATTGCCAAAGGCGCTGTAGCAAGATCTATGTTGCCATAGTGCTGATGTGGCAGATTTCACTGGTCTTTTCTAACAAAAGCCAGTATATTTTCTTTGAGTTCAGAATGTGATTTTTTTCCCTAGTGTATCATAAGAATTGGGATTTTTGTATGCATATCACTGTTAAAATTGCATCTGTTTTCACCCAATCTTTTATGCAGCTTTTTCTTTTAGAACGAGAGCAATCTATTTAACAGTTTTCTTCTGACGGTGCTAAGTTTCCAAGCATATTTTCCTTTTATGCTAATGTGCTCAGAACAGCGTATCCTGACTTTTGGCATTCTTTACAGTACAAAATGTTCTCCAGCACCACTGAGGCAGCCCTAATTTAGACACCCATAGAAAAAAGTCAGGAAGACAACGCTGTTTCAGGTGCAGTGTATTCCATGAAGTGGTATCTTGGAGGCCATAAGGCCACAATGTGGTAGATGTTCCTCCAAGTGAAATAGATGAACACGTTTATGACTTTGGCATAAGAATAATGCTTGAAACCATCCTGATGGGATCTCTGCTGCTTGTATCAAATTGTTAGCCACCTGTGTCAATCTAACAGGTGCTCTATTGGCCTCTTCCATCTAATCATTAACTCATCTGCTAGCCCTTTCTCAGGGCAGATAGTATTCTCACCTAGGAGTAAGCTCTTCTTCCAGGAGCTATACAGAGCTCTCCTACTTACATCTCTGACAGCAATTATAACAGCCTCTCCACAGGTGCTTGTGAGATTACCCTTTTCCTGGTAATCTGGGAAATGTGTGGAATGCTAGTGAATCTCTTGCTGTTTCAATCTTTGTGAAGATGAAATCTTTGTTGAGGTGAGAGCAGCTAAAGCTTGTGCTGTGATCTGATGAGAAAATTAAAAGCAGCAACATAAAGCCCAACTCAGAGAGTGCAGATGAAAAAACAAGATAATTCCCATTGAAAGGCTATCAGCTTTGCTGCCTCCACACGATCCAACAGAAATATCGTAATTTTTTTATCAGGTCACATCAACAGCAACATTTATATAGAGTTGGATAAACCAAATGTATTACTCTACTTGAAATTATAACACTTTTCTGTGTGTCATGTGCAGGGTTGCCAGTCACTACACCTGGCTGCCCAGAACCACATCCAGCCTGGCCTTGAATGCCTCCAGGGATGGGGCATCCACAACCTCCTTGGGCAAGTTGTTCCAGTGCATCACCACCCTCTGTGTGAAAAACTTCCTCTTGATATCTAACTTAAACCTCTCCTGTCTCAGTTTAAAACCATTCCCCATTGTCCTATCACTGTCCCTTGTAAACAGTCTTTTCCCCTCCTGTCTGCCAGTCTTCTGATCATCTTAGTGGTCTTCCTCTGAATGCATTCAAAGATCTCCACGTCCTTCCTGTGCTGGGGCCCCAGGCCTGGATGCAGTGCTGCAGATGGGGCCTCACAAGAGCCAAGTAGAGGGGGACAATCACCTCCCTTTCCCTGCTGGCCACCCCTTTTTTCATGCAGCCCAGAACACAGTTGGCCTTCCGGGCTGCAAGCGCACACTGCTGGCTCATGTCCAGCTTCTCGTCCACCAGGACTCCCAAGTTCTTCTCCACAGGGCTGCTTCCAAGGGGTTCTTCACCCAGTCCGTATAAACACCAGGTATTGCCCTGACCCAAGTGCAGCACCCTGCACTTGGCCTTGTTGAACCTCATTAGGTTCACGTGGGCCCACTCCTCTAGCCTGTCCAGGTCCCTCTGGATGGCTTCCCTTCCCTCCAATGCATCGACTGCACCACTGAGCTTGGTGTCATCTGCAAACCTGCTAAGGGTGCACTCAATGCCATCGTCTGTGTCACTGATAAAGATGCTGAAGAGCACCGGTCCCAAGACCGACACCTGAGGGACACCGCTTGTGACTGGCCTCTACAGAACCGTTGATCACAGCCCTTAGGCTGCATCCTGCCAACCAGTTCTTAATTCACTGAACAATCCGTCCTTCATATCTATACCTCTCCAATTTAGAGAGAAGGATGTAGTGAGGAACCATGTCAAAGGCTTTGCAGCGGTCCAGGAAGATGACATCCATCACCCTTCCCCTATGCACTGATGCCATCACTGATGTGCTTCACCGATGTGAAGAAACGTCTTGCCTCGCTGAAGGGCATTCACCAGGAGCATATCAAGTGGATGGAAGGCAGTGTTACAAAAGGTAAGCTCTCTTTTATTGCTGTTGTTGTGAATGGCCTTCCTGTGGGGAATGTAGGTTCCTTATGGGCTGCTCCATTGACCAGATGCCCATCTGCCACAGGGGAACTGGGAAGCCTACGTGGTACGAGGGAGAATGGATGAAAAATGGTGTAAGTCCAAAACAGAAGAATGGATAAGGCTAATCATGCTTGTATGTATGGTAGCTGTCAGAGATTTAAAGAGATAACATATAACTTGAAACGTAGATCTAACTATATAGCATACAAGAAAAACATTCTGAATTTGAGAAAAGTATCAATTTCAGACAAGTAAATTAATCAGAAGTCCTTGAGTTACATTTTTAGTCAGATGATTTTTTTTTTTTCTTAAGCATTGTAAAAGGGAATAGGAAATCAATTTCACAGTTTTTGATTAAGTGCTTGTGATGTTGGGACTTTCATAGTTGTATTGTTTTTTCTGATAAGTGTCCAGTTCTGATAAGTGACCAGAAGGAGGAAGCTAGCAATCAGATAATTACTTCAGAGAAGTGTACAGTACATGAACAGTGAAAAATGTTACACAAAGCAGCTTCTGAGTTGAATAAAGTTACTGTTTGAAATGTTCATGTATATAACTTTAGTTCAATATACAGATTAAACAAACAAGAATCTTACATGTAAAGAAAATATTGTATATGCAAGACCACAGCTCAAATAACTCATGAGAATATGTTTTTTGCATGTATTCAAGGAGCACAGTTAATAAAATGTGTATTCAAATGTTTTGATGATATGCACACAGCTTTTCAAAATGTAAAATTAAAATATTTGTTCTTACATATTGGAATGTGGAGTGGAGAGGAGCACTGAATATTACCTCAGAATCACCTCAGAATTCATTCCCAGCTTAGCACTGGGAATGAAGTGCAGTTCAATTGCAACAACATTGTAGTACTCCATGAAGCTTGATTTTTGTCAATTTAAGATTCTTTGAACCTCATGACCTTCCTGTATATATATATCAAAGTCACACATAAACGTGCATTGCATTCAGTTTTGGCTGGAATGATTTTCTTTCTTTGATGCTGTAGTGATAAGTATACACAGCTGTATTAAGTGTCCAGGATTCTTCTTTCTTTAGAGCAGTGGCTCAAAATGAGTGTTATCATTCACATTAGTGAAACTACCGCTGTGATTGGTATAGATCTGCAGTTACAGAGTAAGCTTCATGCAATAAAGTGAATGACCTTTCATTGCTATTATTCTTATATGAAAATATATTGTAATTGTGCCAATTAATGCTATTCTTAAAGGATATTCTGAGCAAGAAGTTGGACTATAGGCCCACATGTACTGTTTCTGTAAGTGTTGAGCAGAAATTTTTAACAGTTATTGAAATACGTTTTAGCATTTCCCTCATCATTTTGAAAAGGTGTAAAAATTTAAAAATCTGAAATTCTAACCAAAATATTCTACTCATTTCAGATTTACGTGCCAGATAACCTATTTTCAAGCTTTGTTTTTTCACCAAATTGCTAAAAAGCAAATAAATTTTGGTTAGTTTTATTTTTGATTAGTTTGATGTGATTGTTAATTTAGTGATACTTTTGTTCTGAGAAGTAATTACACCAGTGAGCTTCAGCTCTAGACATTTTACATGTCTAATACAGAAGGATCTACATTTAACTAGACTATTTATGATTTTCTGCCAACGAAGGTGTGTCATATAGTGTCAGAAGGAAAGCATACTTTTCACTTGACCAAGCATCTAGAAGTCTGTGAGGACTTTTTGTAACTTCTATTACATTGTACATGAATTACTGCCTCCAAAAGTGATCTCAATATTTCTGCAGTATTTCTCACATCAAATTTTTGCTGTATTTTGAAGCGTGTAGAGTGCTTTGCTGAAATATGCTTAGCAATTATACGAAATATTGTATAGTTCACATCACTTTAAAACCTTTGATTTATTTTTAATGGCCTGTTGAAGTTTGCTTCACCTTTTTTAGCACGCTACATTTTGTAGACAGCCCAAATGAATGTAAAACTGATCTTAGAAGAAAGTCTTCAAAAATTGCAGATTTAAGTGAGGAATGTAAAAAGAACATTATTTAAATCACAGAATAGTTTAAGTTGTATGAAGCCTCCAGAGGACATTTGGTACTGCTAAAAGCAGAAGCAATGGATAAATCCAACTTTGCTAAAGAAAATTCAGTCTGACACTTATTTCCGATTCCTAATAGCAGGTGATTCCATCAGTTCCAAATAACCTCTTCCCAAAACGTAATATGAGTGAGCACATATTAAGTGTGTATTGATTTATGCATGCTGAGAATGATGACTTATGTATTTTCATTTCTTTTTAAGTTGCAGACAGATTTTAATTCAACAGTGATTGTGCCAAGAAAATTACTTCGTGCAGCTTGTAGTAAAGGCTGACAGCTAATTTGCAAAGATAATGAGACCACCCCTAACTTGCATGCTTTAAGTACTGCTCCTTGGAACATCCAAGCACCTGTGCAGTTTTGGTTTATTTTTGGAGTTTGTTGCTAACTTTAGAAGCGCTATATTTTAATAAATTCCAGTTCTCCAAATTCTCATTTTCCTTGCCTTAGAAATAACATTGAATGAGAATGAATTATATTATCTTTCTATGAGCATATGACAGAGCTTTAATTCAGCTAATCCTTATTCTTTTTCATAAACCTGGGGGAAAATAAGTAGGTAGGGTTTTGATGGTTGCATTCAAAAGTGATAGATATTCTTGTTATCTTGGTCATATAAATATATCGTAGAATCTAGATAAATCAAACACCCTCAAGAACAAAGTGAATGAAAGCACCGAATCTCTTAATGAAAGTTCTCTTCCATAGCAGAAGAAAATCAGGCTCTGAATAGAACTTTTCTTTCTCTGTGGAAAGAGGAGGGAAGGAAAAGGGATTATCCTGACAGTATGTGGTTCCTGTTCATTGTGACACTCCTTAGGGACACCTCAGAGGAAGACACCCTTCTCTTTCACTAACTGGCTGAAGCCTGGCCATTCTGTCATGTTACTAAACTCAAATGTTACTAAGGCATAAATTGGCATATGTAGATCACTGAAATTAACTGAGACATGCAAGAAAACGTACAGATGAGAAGTATTTTCCAGAGAGAAAAGGAAGAAAATAGGAGAAATGCAATTTGAAGGTGTATAACATACACCAGCTAAGCCTAAACCAAAATTTTAAGGTTTAATTGATGAGACTGTTTCCAGATTGCAAAACTTAAGAAGCTTGCTTAAACTCCTAACTCCTTAACAGTCTAAATTTTGGTCTACTTGGCATTTTAATAGCAACCTTAATGTTGCTATTTCATGTAAAGGTACTTGTATTTATTTCTACTTTGTTTTAGGCATTTAAAAACAAACCAATAATGTGTGAAAACAATTTTAAACACTCATATATGTGTGTATATACATATATATGAAAATCAAAGTATCAGTAATACTAAGCCAAACAAACACGATCAACCTCTAAGATAGGATATCACCATTTTGGACAAAACAAATATGAGGGCTGCTCTGAAATGGATGCTTCCTATTTTACAGTGTTGGCCCATTATATCAGAGGCAGATGTTGGTAGTATGAAAGTAGATGTTGAACCTCCCCACCAACACTGTGTTACACGTTGTTGCTGTGTGACAGATGGAAGCAGAGGGGCAGTCTGACAAAATGGTGGCTGACATGGAAATGTGTATGAAGAAAATGTGGGTCACAGAATTCCTCCATGCAAAATAAAAAAAAAAAAAAAAAAAGGACCTATTAACATCCATTGATGTTTGCTGAAAGTTTATGGAGACCAAACAGTGGCTTTAAGCACAGTGAGGCAATGGGTGCTGCATTTCAGAAGTACTGACAGGGACAGTGGGTGACATCCACTGGTGCAGGTTTTTACAAGCATGGCTTTTGTTCACTGCTGGTAAAAATGCAGAATTAATGGTGGCGATTATATTAGAAAACTAGTGTTCTGTGGCTGGGAATTTACTCTGTGTAATAGTGTTACTGTGCTCTTTGTTGTAGTTTCCATGGAAATCAGTGGAAAGTATTAATTTCATAGAAACCTACGTACATTTTGGTGTAAGTGATGTGCTGGTCTTCTTCAAAAAGATGCTGCTGGGAGCTGCTTGTATTGGCATTTGGTAATGGATACCTTTTTACATCCTTCTCTTGCTGTCTGGCTCCTGAAAAAAGACACAATCTACTCTTTTTGTCTACGTGTTTATTTGCAGACATTATCTTTATTTGCCTAAAGATGTGCATTCATAGCATGATATTATTCCTAGGTTTTTGAGTTTCTTGGTGAGCTGGCTTGGCTCCTAGCTTTCTAACCTAGTGTACTTGGTATTACTAAAGGCACTATTCTAAAAAAGATGCAGGCCACATCCTCTGGCGTAAGATTGAAGAAACATTTATGTAGTGACCTATATGTGGTTCCATTCTCCTAGACCTCTTTCTTTCCTCACTTGTCTTATTTTCAACTGTCCAGGCCTCTAGCTTCTGAATCCGTAAATCTACAGCACAGTTAAGATGTCCTTGGCCTAAAAGAAAAAAAAAAAAAAAAACAAAACAGGTGAAAATTAAAATGAACAGTACCTGATGGTGAGAAGCTTTCTATGAGGCAATGCAGCTGTTCAAGTGCCAAATGTATCGCACAAACAGGAATGATTTTCACATGTAGCAGATTTTCAGCATCTAGATGATGAAAGGAAGGAGAGATGTGGTTAATCAGCACATCAGTTGTTGGCAGCTGTTTATTGTATTTTATTTTTTACTTGCCTTGTTACTTGTACGTCAACAAGTGAAAATAGTCTACATAAGTTGTGGAAGTATCACAAATTTCAATTCTCAACATTCTGCGGTGAAATAAGAAATTGTGTAATTAGCTGGGTTAAAATGCTGTAGATGAATTGCACTGCCAAACTGCTTTATTTAAAAAGCACCCTGTGGTGAAAAAAAGATTAACATTATAGCTCAGCAGCAGCTTTACCAGTACGTTTCACACTCTTTTAAGCTTCATTTTTGTTAGGGTGAATTTTTAAAGATCTGAGTGCTTGTTTGTAAAATGCTGTATGTTGACCTTTCCAAGTTCTTTCTTGTTCAATTTTTCATAATCTTGTAATAGATTATTTTGCGTTTTTTATCATAGTGTAGATGAATTTATAGATTTTCTATGAATGCCTGAGGAATCAGGGAGTCTGTGAGTAGGAAGAGCTCCACTGATTTCACACTTCTTGATGAGACTTGCAGAAAACAGATGAACCTGAACTTCATCAGCTTGAATAAGTTCAGTCCAGACAAGACACGGTTGAAATATTCCTTATATTTGCTAAATTCTATAACAAGGATATTTGTCAAATTACAGTGCATAAATATTTTTATGAATAAGATTTTTCTAGTTTATAAAGTTACTAAATTTACACAGAAGCAGCTGAATACTTATATACGCTTATTATTCTTTTGTGTGTACATTGTGAGTGGAGAGGAATGCACTTCAATATAACACTGTTTTGTTCACTGTTTACTGAAAATTTCTGGCATGATTTGCAGAAAAGGTGGAAAACAAGTACTCTTGAAAATGGCAAAAATTTATAATTGAGCAGTTCTCCAGCAAGGCAGCATCCCTGTATGAGGCAAATTACTATATGAAAATATGATTCACAATCATATTTTTGACTCTGGGAGGGGAGCTGCTAGGACAGTCTGAACTATTTGAAGTATGGAAGAGAGTTACTGAGAGACAGTTTTCTGTCATCTGCACACACTGCCACTTTGCTCCAGGCTACGATTGCCTTTGGCAGCTGGGGAGAACAGGGATGGGAAGGAGACCCCCAGGGAAATGGAAGACAGGATGCAGCTTTGTTCCAGATCTGTAGGAGCCACAAGAGCATGAATGGCACAATACTGGAAGTTGCAGCCTTTCGAGAAATTATTCATATCTTAAAGATTTAGCAGTGAAAAGTACTTTTGTCCTTAATGTACAAACTTTATTTTTGGTGGAAAGGGGGGGGGATTTAGTGGGTTAAAGCACATCTTAATGAAGCAGATCAAGATTGCTTTTTATATTAATGAGAATGAAGCCTAAGTTGAGAATAATTTTTTCACATGGCAGAAAAATTGTGCTTTGCAAATACTGCCACCAAATGACTAAAAAGATCACATAGGGACATCACTGAGACATTCTTTTGTGTATTGTGAGCTTTCATTTTGAGTGTTCATGCTACAATGCCTTCCCCAAGATCCCAAAATTCTGAGGCCATAAGCAGAAATGATCAAACTGCATTTTCTGAGAGCAAGCATCATATTGCTAGATAGAAGGCTCAGTAAAGCAGTGAGCCTGTGTTCTCATAAGCATGTCGTTTAGAGAAGCAATATTTAGCATTTTGCCCGGGGAGGTTGTGGATTCTCCTTCTCTGGAGATATTCAAGACCCACCTGGACGCCTACCTGTGCATCCTGTTTTGCAGGAGGCCTGGACTCAATGGTCTCTACAGGTCCCTTTCAACCCTTACAATTCTGTGATTACTGGGAAAACTGCTTTTGTCAGCAGTACCTAGTTTAATCTGTGTTTTATTTAGGGAAGGAGTATAAGGAAGAGAAATATTGAAGGAGTATTGAAAAAGTATTAAGTAGGTTTTCCTGATTTTTACCAAAACAAATAGGTCTATCCTACTCTCCAATGAGGATAACAACGGTATTTTTGCAAGATTTCTTACCTCTATGATTATGAAAATAGCAGTACAGTTAAGGGACTGCAATGCCAGGAGTGTGAAATATTTCTTTTTCTGTTTCGAGTTGTAATGATATTCTAAACCAAAGGTTTATACAAATGTAATGGCCACTAAGTAATAAGCTTACATAAAATAGGTAGTTTCAAAATATGTAATAGAACAGGATATGTTTCCATAATTAACCGTTAATCTTTGATTGCTTACCAAAAAACCTGATATCATTGAGAAGATAAAACAATATGACACTTTATAATTAAGGGATTGGAAAAAGAAAAAGAGAGGCTATCCTCCCTTTAATATTTGTAGCTCTATTCTTGGGGTTTATAAAGGATTATAAAATCACAAGTCCTGTTGAATTGGATAGAAATATATAACTTAGTAATGAGACAATCCAGTGAATTACTGATTCTGTTTTGGGAGTTTAGAATCTGAACAAGGGTAGGCCAGCTAAGAAGAATACCAGTTTTTTTTCTGTTCAACACTTGAGTCAAGAGTAAGGTTGTTTTTTAAAGTAATCTATAATTCCAGTAATTGTAAAGTGGGAGAATATAGTTTTGCTCTGTAGTCAAACTATAGGTAACTATTCATAGAAAATGCATTCATTCACTAGTTATTCCCAAATTTGGGAGAGAACAGGAGATTTCCTTCTATTTCTGAAAAAAAAAAAAGCTGTCTCCTGAATGCAAATCTGTTTATCATATCTAACAGTACAAGAATGGCTGACATGATTTGAATTTAGGAAGTTCAAAGAAAACAAGTTAAGCACTTTAGGAGTCATTCCCAGAGGATGGTCAGAAATGAAGATCAAAGAGAAGAAATCTCCTTTTTGCCCAGAATTCAGCAAAAAGTACAATTTTCAGTGGTTTTTCAGTGGCAATCGTAGCCTGGAGCAAAGTGGCAGTATGTGCAGATGACAGAATTTTCAATATTACATGAAGTGGGATTTGATCAGCAATGAGCAAAACGATCAAAGGTGTAACATCACCTTATCAAAGATATATTTTCTTAATTTCTAACATTTTTATAAAAATAACCTCTCACAATATTTATGGATTTTTTAAACCAATTCTAATGAACTAATTGCCTTTCCAGTTATAAACAAATGTGGGAGTTTTAGATTGGCATGTATTTGCATTGAATGTCTCCCTTTACTTCCGTTCCTGCTGTTTACTTCCCCCTTTCACTATTATTTTACCATTATGCTCTGATTTGCATCAGGCAAATAACGTTTGATCACTTTGATCCCCCTTTCAAACATCGTTCAAGGGTAAAACAGATTTCACATAAAGAGTATTGGCACCTGTGAGCTTCACTGTCCCTGATATATGCTGTCTGCTTTGATATTAAGCAAATCACTCTGAGGCCCAGGGATAAAAGAGTCCAGTTAGAGTAAAAGCAGCAATCTTTTTTTTTTTTTTTTATGAACTAGAGTCTTCATATTTCTATTATTTTTGAGGTGGCTGATACACCAAGTGATCAGCTATTGGCAGATGAGAAAGAGGTGAATGGTCAAAATGCTTTTTCCTGGAAGGAAAAAGGAAAACATTAATACATACTAATAACAGTAGCTTTTAGTGAGGAATTATCATTTTGGGCTGGTCATCTTGCTGGAAAGGATGAACAGCTTTTGTGATGGAGTGGTGCTCTTCTGTTAGAAGAGTTATCTGTCTGATATGATTTACCGTGGGTTAATGCTTTCTAAAAATCACAGGTTAAAATAAAAGCTAAGAGGAGATTCCACTGTCAAGTAAAAAATGTCACCCAATGTTTTTCATTATTAAAATCAGTGCGTAATTCAGTCTTCGTTCTTTAAGTTTTTCTTATGAAAAGGAGAAAAAACAGTTTGTCCTAATTTGTTTCCATGATACGCATCTGTGCATTTGGAGTACGTTCTTCATCATAATAGCAGCTGATGAGACCACTTCTGCTTACTCCAAAAAGGGTTGCATATTTTAAAAAAATATTTCTCCCCTTATGATCTATTTCACTTGTAGGCTGCTATGCATTACTTTGCCTAAAACAATAGCGACTAGATACGAAGACAATTTCAAAGCTTTATTTTATAATCAAGAGCTAAGACTAAAAGGGTGTGTAGTTTGAAAACAAACAATTGCCTAGACCCTTGAAATTTATTGAATTTAGGTATTTATTGAATATTATAGGTATTTATTATTTAGGTATTTAGAAATTTATTGAATAAGGTATTTCCTTACCTTCTTAATCTTCCTCACTCTTCTGCTTTCCAGCTTCTCTTGTACGTTTATTCCTTTCAAATATACTTTGGGTCATCCTGAAGGAAGGCCATTTTCACTCTGTGAGGTTCCCCCTCTGCCATTTTCAGTGGAAAATAACTGGTGCCCAAAGCATGGAAAGGATATTGAATGTAATTATGATATACCTTTTGAGATAATATGAATCAGGTACTGTAAAAGGTGACTTATTTGAAAAGCATAGCATCAGATCTACTGAAGTTTTTGAGTACTTATTGGGCTACCCTCAAATTTTCTCTGAGAAGGCCCAATCCTTCAACTCTCCATAGTATCTTACTGTTAAACCTCTTCAAAACAGGTTTGTCTATTTAGGTTGCATCGTAAGTATAGGAGACAGAGAACGTGCTTTTTATTCCTTGAGTTGCTGTAGTTATGGAAGCATGGAGGCATTCTTATCCTTCTGTGAAGTCAGAAAAGAAACAATATAGTAATTTACTGTTCTTCATAGTGCCAGGTAAGAAATAAATCTGCTGTCTCCTTGAATCTCTTTGGAGAGACGTATCCATCCATAACTTCTGTCCATGTGTTCACTGTATAGTAAGTGTACAGAAGGATTCCCCCATTGCAGCTGAAGGTGGAAGGAGCACCTGCACTGCATTTCCCAGGTTAAAAGCTGAAACTCCTAAAACTTTGTCACATCCCACTGTCATATGCCTTTTCATGAAAAAATCCAAGGACGTCTAGGGCGGCCTGGTAATGTGTCAAGCAGTGGGAATAATTCACATGGCTCAGAGTTCTGCCAAAGACCAGGGTGTTGGAAATCTGACCTTTTACTTTATGTTCTGTTTTCCTTCAGTACTTCTCAATGCTCTGACACGTTCTTTTTTTATTGCTTTTCCCCCCCATTAACATCAGAAGCCTTAATTTGCACAGTGAAGATTGAAGTTGCTGACTTCTCATTATATCCAATTGAAATTTTATTTTTCCCTTATATGCATGTAAAAGCTTTTATTTTTTTCCCCAAATTATCAAAACTCTGCTTAGTTTGATTCATAAAATAAACAGCATGCATTTTAATGTAAAACAACTTCTAAAAATACTTAGTGTCCTGAAAAAGCTGCATGGCTAAATACTGCAATGAAAGCTGTTACAGCTGCTATAAACAGTTTTTTTTTTTTTCTTTTTCCCCAAACAGTGAGTATAGAATATAAAATACAATCATACAGGGATAAACTGAACAGAGGCGTAGTGACAGTTTAATTTTTAAAAGCTGTCATGTCTTTCTGCATAATGCAATTGGACAGCATTTTAGTTAGGGAGCTTTAGGAAACTTAAACATGACATATGCAAATTAAGAAAACAAACAAAAAACAGCCCTCCACCTTTCCCATCTTGGCTTTCACATCTGTATGGTTTGCATTCTGTTGGATTTGAAAAATATAATATTTCTTTTTCTTTTAGTTCCTTTTCTATTTTTTTCCTTACTTTTATGTTGAAGCTTCTATAGCTTATTGACTTTATTAGAAGAAAATAGATTTTTCTTTCAGTGACTTTTCAGTTGGCATTTTCATTTAGTATAATTCAACAGGAATTTCATGTTTCTTTCATATAATTATATGAAAAGGTTAAAAACTTCAGCTATTGAAATAGTCTGAAAACATTTTAAATCCTTGTCTTAGACAAAAGAAGAAGCAACTGAGTTATGGGACAATTTCACTGAACTCTACAGTTGCCTATCAATAGAGTAGAATGATATTCAACAGTAAGTACTGTAAATAATTTTCAAGAACATTGGGATGAATAACATTTTAATTATCATTAGATCTAATTGACATTTCAGCAGCATCCATGCAAAAGTACAATTCTTCTTTGTAAGAGAATATACTAAGACACAAAAACATGTTAACTGAGTGTTCGTTATTTCTTTAGATACATACTGACTGATCTAATGAAAAATAACAGTAAGAGTGTTGTTAGTATTTTGCACATCTGACATTCAATTACATCCATTCTGTTCTAAGATTTTTTTAAATCTTCCTAGTTAAGTTAATTGAAGATGATCCCATGTTTTCAGAACCTCAACAGGAAAGAAGATTCATGCATCTGAGCATTACATCTTTGTTTAATGATGCTTGAAACCATCCTGATGGGATCTCTGCTGCTTGTATCAAATTGTTAGCCACCTGTGTCAATCTAACAGGTGCTCTATTGGCCTCTTCCATCTAATCATTAACTCATCTGCTAGCCCTTTCTCAGGGCAGATAGTATTCTCACCTAGGAGTAAGCTCTTCTTCCAGGAGCTATACAGAGCTCTCCTACTTGCATCTCTGACAGCAATTATAACAACCTCTCCACAGGTGCTTGTGAGATTACCCTTTTCCTGGTAATCTGGGAAATGTGTGGAATGCTAGTGAATCTCTTGCTGTTTCAATCTTTGTGAAGATGAAATCTTTGTTGAGGTGAGAGCAGCTAAAGCTTGTGCTGTGATCTGATGAGAAAATTAAAAGCAGCAACATAAAGCCCAACTCAGAGAGTGCAGATGAAAAAACAAGATAATTCCCATTGAAAGGCTATCAGCTTTGCTGCCTCCACACGATCCAACAGAAATATCGTAATTTTTTTATCAGGTCACATCAACAGCAACATTTATATAGAGTTGGATAAACCAAATGTATTACTCTACTTGAAATTATAACACTTTTCTGTGTGTCATGTGCAGGGTTGCCAGTCACTACACCTGGCTGCCCAGAACCACATCCAGCCTGGCCTTGAATGCCTCCAGGGATGGGGCATCCACAACCTCCTTGGGCAAGTTGTTCCAGTGCATCACCACCCTCTGTGTGAAAAACTTCCTCTTGATATCTAACTTAAACCTCTCCTGTCTCAGTTTAAAACCATTCCCCATTGTCCTATCACTGTCCCTTGTAAACAGTCTTTTCCCCTCCTGTCTGCCAGTCTTCTGATCATCTTAGTGGTCTTCCTCTGAATGCATTCAAAGATCTCCACGTCCTTCCTGTGCTGGGGCCCCAGGCCTGGATGCAGTGCTGCAGATGGGGCCTCACAAGAGCCAAGTAGAGGGGGACAATCACCTCCCTTTCCCTGCTGGCCACCCCTTTTTTCATGCAGCCCAGAACACAGTTGGCCTTCCGGGCTGCAAGCGCACACTGCTGGCTCATGTCCAGCTTCTCGTCCACCAGGACTCCCAAGTTCTTCTCCACAGGGCTGCTTCCAAGGGGTTCTTCACCCAGTCCGTATAAACACCAGGTATTGCCCTGACCCAAGTGCAGCACCCTGCACTTGGCCTTGTTGAACCTCATTAGGTTCACGTGGGCCCACTCCTCTAGCCTGTCCAGGTCCCTCTGGATGGCTTCCCTTCCCTCCAATGCATCGACTGCACCACTGAGCTTGGTGTCATCTGCAAACCTGCTAAGGGTGCACTCAATGCCATCGTCTGTGTCACTGATAAAGATGCTGAAGAGCACCGGTCCCAAGACCGACACCTGAGGGACACCGCTTGTGACTGGCCTCTACAGAACCGTTGATCACAGCCCTTAGGCTGCATCCTGCCAACCAGTTCTTAATTCACTGAACAATCCGTCCTTCATATCTATACCTCTCCAATTTAGAGAGAAGGATGTAGTGAGGAACCATGTCAAAGGCTTTGCAGCGGTCCAGGAAGATGACATCCATCACCCTTCCCCTGTGCACTGATGCCATCACTGATGTGCTTCACCGATGTGAAGAAACGTCTTGCCTCGCTGAAGGGCATTCACCAGGAGCATATCAAGTGGATGGAAGGCAGTGTTACAAAAGGTAAGCTCTCTTTTATTGCTGTTGTTGTGAATGGCCTTCCTGTGGGGAATGTAGGTTCCTTATGGGCTGCTCCATTGACCAGATGCCCATCTGCCACAGGGGAACTGGGAAGCCTACGTGGTACGAGGGAGAATGGATGAAAAATGGTGTAAGTCCAAAACAGAAGAATGGATAAGGCTAATCATGCTTGTATGTATGGTAGCTGTCAGAGATTTAAAGAGATAACATATAACTTGAAACGTAGATCTAACTATATAGCATACAAGAAAAACATTCTGAATTTGAGAAAAGTATCAATTTCAGACAAGTAAATTAATCAGAAGTCCTTGAGTTACATTTTTAGTCAGATGATTTTTTTTTTTTCTTAAGCATTGTAAAAGGGAATAGGAAATCAATTTCACAGTTTTTGATTAAGTGCTTGTGATGTTGGGACTTTCATAGTTGTATTGTTTTTTCTGATAAGTGTCCAGTTCTGATAAGTGACCAGAAGGAGGAAGCTAGCAATCAGATAATTACTTCAGAGAAGTGTACAGTACATGAACAGTGAAAAATGTTACACAAAGCAGCTTCTGAGTTGAATAAAGTTACTGTTTGAAATGTTCATGTATATAACTTTAGTTCAATATACAGATTAAACAAACAAGAATCTTACATGTAAAGAAAATATTGTATATGCAAGACCACAGCTCAAATAACTCATGAGAATATGTTTTTTGCATGTATTCAAGGAGCACAGTTAATAAAATGTGTATTCAAATGTTTTGATGATATGCACACAGCTTTTCAAAATGTAAAATTAAAATATTTGTTCTTACATATTGGAATGTGGAGTGGAGAGGAGCACTGAATATTACCTCAGAATCACCTCAGAATTCATTCCCAGCTTAGCACTGGGAATGAAGTGCAGTTCAATTGCAACAACATTGTAGTACTCCATGAAGCTTGATTTTTGTCAATTTAAGATTCTTTGAACCTCATGACCTTCCTGTATATATATATCAAAGTCACACATAAACGTGCATTGCATTCAGTTTTGGCTGGAATGATTTTCTTTCTTTGATGCTGTAGTGATAAGTATAGACAGCTGTATTAAGTGTCCAGGATTCTTCTTTCTTTAGAGCAGTGGCTCAAAATGAGTGTTATCATTCACATTAGTGAAACTACCGCTGTGATTGGTATAGATCTGCAGTTACAGAGTAAGCTTCATGCAATAAAGTGAATGACCTTTCATTGCTATTATTCTTATATGAAAATATATTGTAATTGTGCCAATTAATGCTATTCTTAAAGGATATTCTGAGCAAGAAGTTGGACTATAGGCCCACATGTACTGTTTCTGTAAGTGTTGAGCAGAAATTTTTAACAGTTATTGAAATACGTTTTAGCATTTCCCTCATCATTTTGAAAAGGTGTAGAAATTTAAAAATCTGAAATTCTAACCAAAATATTCTACTCATTTCAGATTTACATGCCAGATAACCTATTTTCAAGCTTTGTTTTTTCACCAAATTGCTAAAAAGCAAATAAATTTTGGTTAGTTTTATTTTTGATTAGTTTGATGTGATTGTTAATTTAGTGATACTTTTGTTCTGAGAAGTAATTACACCAGTGAGCTTCAGCTCTAGACATTTTACATGTCTAATACAGAAGGATCTACATTTAACTAGACTATTTATGATTTTCTGCCAACGAAGGTGTGTCATATAGTGTCAGAAGGAAAGCATACTTTTCACTTGACCAAGCATCTAGAAGTCTGTGAGGACTTTTTGTAACTTCTATTACATTGTACATGAATTACTGCCTCCAAAAGTGATCTCAATATTTCTGCAGTATTTCTCACATCAAATTTTTGCTGTATTTTGAAGCGTGTAGAGTGCTTTGCTGAAATATGCTTAGCAATTATACGAAATATTGTATAGTTCACATCACTTTAAAACCTTTGATTTATTTTTAATGGCCTGTTGAAGTTTGCTTCACCTTTTTTAGCACGCTACATTTTGTAGACAGCCCAAATGAATGTAAAACTGATCTTAGAAGAAAGTCTTCAAAAATTGCAGATTTAAGTGAGGAATGTAAAAAGAACATTATTTAAATCACAGAATAGTTTAAGTTGTATGAAGCCTCCAGAGGACATTTGGTACTGCTAAAAGCAGAAGCAATGGATAAATCCAACTTTGCTAAAGAAAATTCAGTCTGACACTTATTTCCGATTCCTAATAGCAGGTGATTCCATCAGTTCCAAATAACCTCTTCCCAAAACGTAATATGAGTGAGCACATATTAAGTGTGTATTGATTTATGCATGCTGAGAATGATGACTTATGTATTTTCATTTCTTTTTAAGTTGCAGACAGATTTTAATTCAACAGTGATTGTGCCAAGAAAATTACTTCGTGCAGCTTGTAGTAAAGGCTGACAGCTAATTTGCAAAGATAATGAGACCACCCCTAACTTGCATGCTTTAAGTACTGCTCCTTGGAACATCCAAGCACCTGTGCAGTTTTGGTTTATTTTTGGAGTTTGTTGCTAACTTTAGAAGCGCTATATTTTAATAAATTCCAGTTCTCCAAATTCTCATTTTCCTTGCCTTAGAAATAACATTGAATGAGAATGAATTATATTATCTTTCTATGAGCATATGACAGAGCTTTAATTCAGCTAATCCTTATTCTTTTTCATAAACCTGGGGGAAAATAAGTAGGTAGGGTTTTGATGGTTGCATTCAAAAGTGATAGATATTCTTGTTATCTTGGTCATATAAATATATCGTAGAATCTAGATAAATCAAACACCCTCAAGAACAAAGTGAATGAAAGCACCGAATCTCTTAATGAAAGTTCTCTTCCATAGCAGAAGAAAATCAGGCTCTGAATAGAACTTTTCTTTCTCTGTGGAAAGAGGAGGGAAGGAAAAGGGATTATCCTGACAGTATGTGGTTCCTGTTCATTGTGACACTCCTTAGGGACACCTCAGAGGAAGACACCCTTCTCTTTCACTAACTGGCTGAAGCCTGGCCATTCTGTCATGTTACTAAACTCAAATGTTACTAAGGCATAAATTGGCATATGTAGATCACTGAAATTAACTGAGACATGCAAGAAAACGTACAGATGAGAAGTATTTTCCAGAGAGAAAAGGAAGAAAATAGGAGAAATGCAATTTGAAGGTGTATAACATACACCAGCTAAGCCTAAACCAAAATTTTAAGGTTTAATTGATGAGACTGTTTCCAGATTGCAAAACTTAAGAAGCTTGCTTAAACTCCTAACTCCTTAACAGTCTAAATTTTGGTCTACTTGGCATTTTAATAGCAACCTTAATGTTGCTATTTCATGTAAAGGTACTTGTATTTATTTCTACTTTGTTTTAGGCATTTAAAAACAAACCAATAATGTGTGAAAACAATTTTAAACACTCATATATGTGTGTATATACATATATATGAAAATCAAAGTATCAGTAATACTAAGCCAAACAAACACGATCAACCTCTAAGATAGGATATCACCATTTTGGACAAAACAAATATGAGGGCTGCTCTGAAATGGATGCTTCCTATTTTACAGTGTTGGCCCATTATATCAGAGGCAGATGTTGGTAGTATGAAAGTAGATGTTGAACCTCCCCACCAACACTGTGTTACACGTTGTTGCTGTGTGACAGATGGAAGCAGAGGGGCAGTCTGACAAAATGGTGGCTGACATGGAAATGTGTATGAAGAAAATGTGGGTCACAGAATTCCTCCATGCAAAATAAAAAAAAAAAAAAAAAAAGGACCTATTAACATCCATTGATGTTTGCTGAAAGTTTATGGAGACCAAACAGTGGCTTTAAGCACAGTGAGGCAATGGGTGCTGCATTTCAGAAGTACTGACAGGGACAGTGGGTGACATCCACTGGTGCAGGTTTTTACAAGCATGGCTTTTGTTCACTGCTGGTAAAAATGCAGAATTAATGGTGGCGATTATATTAGAAAACTAGTGTTCTGTGGCTGGGAATTTACTCTGTGTAATAGTGTTACTGTGCTCTTTGTTGTAGTTTCCATGGAAATCAGTGGAAAGTATTAATTTCATAGAAACCTACGTACATTTTGGTGTAAGTGATGTGCTGGTCTTCTTCAAAAAGATGCTGCTGGGAGCTGCTTGTATTGGCATTTGGTAATGGATACCTTTTTACATCCTTCTCTTGCTGTCTGGCTCCTGAAAAAAGACACAATCTACTCTTTTTGTCTACGTGTTTATTTGCAGACATTATCTTTATTTGCCTAAAGATGTGCATTCATAGCATGATATTATTCCTAGGTTTTTGAGTTTCTTGGTGAGCTGGCTTGGCTCCTAGCTTTCTAACCTAGTGTACTTGGTATTACTAAAGGCACTATTCTAAAAAAGATGCAGGCCACATCCTCTGGCGTAAGATTGAAGAAACATTTATGTAGTGACCTATATGTGGTTCCATTCTCCTAGACCTCTTTCTTTCCTCACTTGTCTTATTTTCAACTGTCCAGGCCTCTAGCTTCTGAATCCGTAAATCTACAGCACAGTTAAGATGTCCTTGGCCTAAAAGAAAAAAAAAAAAAAAAACAAAACAGGTGAAAATTAAAATGAACAGTACCTGATGGTGAGAAGCTTTCTATGAGGCAATGCAGCTGTTCAAGTGCCAAATGTATCGCACAAACAGGAATGATTTTCACATGTAGCAGATTTTCAGCATCTAGATGATGAAAGGAAGGAGAGATGTGGTTAATCAGCACATCAGTTGTTGGCAGCTGTTTATTGTATTTTATTTTTTACTTGCCTTGTTACTTGTACGTCAACAAGTGAAAATAGTCTACATAAGTTGTGGAAGTATCACAAATTTCAATTCTCAACATTCTGCGGTGAAATAAGAAATTGTGTAATTAGCTGGGTTAAAATGCTGTAGATGAATTGCACTGCCAAACTGCTTTATTTAAAAAGCACCCTGTGGTGAAAAAAAGATTAACATTATAGCTCAGCAGCAGCTTTACCAGTACGTTTCACACTCTTTTAAGCTTCATTTTTGTTAGGGTGAATTTTTAAAGATCTGAGTGCTTGTTTGTAAAATGCTGTATGTTGACCTTTCCAAGTTCTTTCTTGTTCAATTTTTCATAATCTTGTAATAGATTATTTTGCGTTTTTTATCATAGTGTAGATGAATTTATAGATTTTCTATGAATGCCTGAGGAATCAGGGAGTCTGTGAGTAGGAAGAGCTCCACTGATTTCACACTTCTTGATGAGACTTGCAGAAAACAGATGAACCTGAACTTCATCAGCTTGAATAAGTTCAGTCCAGACAAGACACGGTTGAAATATTCCTTATATTTGCTAAATTCTATAACAAGGATATTTGTCAAATTACAGTGCATAAATATTTTTATGAATAAGATTTTTCTAGTTTATAAAGTTACTAAATTTACACAGAAGCAGCTGAATACTTATATACGCTTATTATTCTTTTGTGTGTACATTGTGAGTGGAGAGGAATGCACTTCAATATAACACTGTTTTGTTCACTGTTTACTGAAAATTTCTGGCATGATTTGCAGAAAAGGTGGAAAACAAGTACTCTTGAAAATGGCAAAAATTTATAATTGAGCAGTTCTCCAGCAAGGCAGCATCCCTGTATGAGGCAAATTACTATATGAAAATATGATTCACAATCATATTTTTGACTCTGGGAGGGGAGCTGCTAGGACAGTCTGAACTATTTGAAGTATGGAAGAGAGTTACTGAGAGACAGTTTTCTGTCATCTGCACACACTGCCACTTTGCTCCAGGCTACGATTGCCTTTGGCAGCTGGGGAGAACAGGGATGGGAAGGAGACCCCCAGGGAAATGGAAGACAGGATGCAGCTTTGTTCCAGATCTGTAGGAGCCACAAGAGCATGAATGGCACAATACTGGAAGTTGCAGCCTTTCGAGAAATTATTCATATCTTAAAGATTTAGCAGTGAAAAGTACTTTTGTCCTTAATGTACAAACTTTATTTTTGGTGGAAAGGGGGGGGGATTTAGTGGGTTAAAGCACATCTTAATGAAGCAGATCAAGATTGCTTTTTATATTAATGAGAATGAAGCCTAAGTTGAGAATAATTTTTTCACATGGCAGAAAAATTGTGCTTTGCAAATACTGCCACCAAATGACTAAAAAGATCACATAGGGACATCACTGAGACATTCTTTTGTGTATTGTGAGCTTTCATTTTGAGTGTTCATGCTACAATGCCTTCCCCAAGATCCCAAAATTCTGAGGCCATAAGCAGAAATGATCAAACTGCATTTTCTGAGAGCAAGCATCATATTGCTAGATAGAAGGCTCAGTAAAGCAGTGAGCCTGTGTTCTCATAAGCATGTCGTTTAGAGAAGCAATATTTAGCATTTTGCCCGGGGAGGTTGTGGATTCTCCTTCTCTGGAGATATTCAAGACCCACCTGGACGCCTACCTGTGCATCCTGTTTTGCAGGAGGCCTGGACTCAATGGTCTCTACAGGTCCCTTTCAACCCTTACAATTCTGTGATTACTGGGAAAACTGCTTTTGTCAGCAGTACCTAGTTTAATCTGTGTTTTATTTAGGGAAGGAGTATAAGGAAGAGAAATATTGAAGGAGTATTGAAAAAGTATTAAGTAGGTTTTCCTGATTTTTACCAAAACAAATAGGTCTATCCTACTCTCCAATGAGGATAACAACGGTATTTTTGCAAGATTTCTTACCTCTATGATTATGAAAATAGCAGTACAGTTAAGGGACTGCAATGCCAGGAGTGTGAAATATTTCTTTTTCTGTTTCGAGTTGTAATGATATTCTAAACCAAAGGTTTATACAAATGTAATGGCCACTAAGTAATAAGCTTACATAAAATAGGTAGTTTCAAAATATGTAATAGAACAGGATATGTTTCCATAATTAACCGTTAATCTTTGATTGCTTACCAAAAAACCTGATATCATTGAGAAGATAAAACAATATGACACTTTATAATTAAGGGATTGGAAAAAGAAAAAGAGAGGCTATCCTCCCTTTAATATTTGTAGCTCTATTCTTGGGGTTTATAAAGGATTATAAAATCACAAGTCCTGTTGAATTGGATAGAAATATATAACTTAGTAATGAGACAATCCAGTGAATTACTGATTCTGTTTTGGGAGTTTAGAATCTGAACAAGGGTAGGCCAGCTAAGAAGAATACCAGTTTTTTTTCTGTTCAACACTTGAGTCAAGAGTAAGGTTGTTTTTTAAAGTAATCTATAATTCCAGTAATTGTAAAGTGGGAGAATATAGTTTTGCTCTGTAGTCAAACTATAGGTAACTATTCATAGAAAATGCATTCATTCACTAGTTATTCCCAAATTTGGGAGAGAACAGGAGATTTCCTTCTATTTCTGAAAAAAAAAAAAGCTGTCTCCTGAATGCAAATCTGTTTATCATATCTAACAGTACAAGAATGGCTGACATGATTTGAATTTAGGAAGTTCAAAGAAAACAAGTTAAGCACTTTAGGAGTCATTCCCAGAGGATGGTCAGAAATGAAGATCAAAGAGAAGAAATCTCCTTTTTGCCCAGAATTCAGCAAAAAGTACAATTTTCAGTGGTTTTTCAGTGGCAATCGTAGCCTGGAGCAAAGTGGCAGTATGTGCAGATGACAGAATTTTCAATATTACATGAAGTGGGATTTGATCAGCAATGAGCAAAACGATCAAAGGTGTAACATCACCTTATCAAAGATATATTTTCTTAATTTCTAACATTTTTATAAAAATAACCTCTCACAATATTTATGGATTTTTTAAACCAATTCTAATGAACTAATTGCCTTTCCAGTTATAAACAAATGTGGGAGTTTTAGATTGGCATGTATTTGCATTGAATGTCTCCCTTTACTTCCGTTCCTGCTGTTTACTTCCCCCTTTCACTATTATTTTACCATTATGCTCTGATTTGCATCAGGCAAATAACGTTTGATCACTTTGATCCCCCTTTCAAACATCGTTCAAGGGTAAAACAGATTTCACATAAAGAGTATTGGCACCTGTGAGCTTCACTGTCCCTGATATATGCTGTCTGCTTTGATATTAAGCAAATCACTCTGAGGCCCAGGGATAAAAGAGTCCAGTTAGAGTAAAAGCAGCAATCTTTTTTTTTTTTTTTTATGAACTAGAGTCTTCATATTTCTATTATTTTTGAGGTGGCTGATACACCAAGTGATCAGCTATTGGCAGATGAGAAAGAGGTGAATGGTCAAAATGCTTTTTCCTGGAAGGAAAAAGGAAAACATTAATACATACTAATAACAGTAGCTTTTAGTGAGGAATTATCATTTTGGGCTGGTCATCTTGCTGGAAAGGATGAACAGCTTTTGTGATGGAGTGGTGCTCTTCTGTTAGAAGAGTTATCTGTCTGATATGATTTACCGTGGGTTAATGCTTTCTAAAAATCACAGGTTAAAATAAAAGCTAAGAGGAGATTCCACTGTCAAGTAAAAAATGTCACCCAATGTTTTTCATTATTAAAATCAGTGCGTAATTCAGTCTTCGTTCTTTAAGTTTTTCTTATGAAAAGGAGAAAAAACAGTTTGTCCTAATTTGTTTCCATGATACGCATCTGTGCATTTGGAGTACGTTCTTCATCATAATAGCAGCTGATGAGACCACTTCTGCTTACTCCAAAAAGGGTTGCATATTTTAAAAAAATATTTCTCCCCTTATGATCTATTTCACTTGTAGGCTGCTATGCATTACTTTGCCTAAAACAATAGCGACTAGATACGAAGACAATTTCAAAGCTTTATTTTATAATCAAGAGCTAAGACTAAAAGGGTGTGTAGTTTGAAAACAAACAATTGCCTAGACCCTTGAAATTTATTGAATTTAGGTATTTATTGAATATTATAGGTATTTATTATTTAGGTATTTAGAAATTTATTGAATAAGGTATTTCCTTACCTTCTTAATCTTCCTCACTCTTCTGCTTTCCAGCTTCTCTTGTACGTTTATTCCTTTCAAATATACTTTGGGTCATCCTGAAGGAAGGCCATTTTCACTCTGTGAGGTTCCCCCTCTGCCATTTTCAGTGGAAAATAACTGGTGCCCAAAGCATGGAAAGGATATTGAATGTAATTATGATATACCTTTTGAGATAATATGAATCAGGTACTGTAAAAGGTGACTTATTTGAAAAGCATAGCATCAGATCTACTGAAGTTTTTGAGTACTTATTGGGCTACCCTCAAATTTTCTCTGAGAAGGCCCAATCCTTCAACTCTCCATAGTATCTTACTGTTAAACCTCTTCAAAACAGGTTTGTCTATTTAGGTTGCATCGTAAGTATAGGAGACAGAGAACGTGCTTTTTATTCCTTGAGTTGCTGTAGTTATGGAAGCATGGAGGCATTCTTATCCTTCTGTGAAGTCAGAAAAGAAACAATATAGTAATTTACTGTTCTTCATAGTGCCAGGTAAGAAATAAATCTGCTGTCTCCTTGAATCTCTTTGGAGAGACGTATCCATCCATAACTTCTGTCCATGTGTTCACTGTATAGTAAGTGTACAGAAGGATTCCCCCATTGCAGCTGAAGGTGGAAGGAGCACCTGCACTGCATTTCCCAGGTTAAAAGCTGAAACTCCTAAAACTTTGTCACATCCCACTGTCATATGCCTTTTCATGAAAAAATCCAAGGACGTCTAGGGCGGCCTGGTAATGTGTCAAGCAGTGGGAATAATTCACATGGCTCAGAGTTCTGCCAAAGACCAGGGTGTTGGAAATCTGACCTTTTACTTTATGTTCTGTTTTCCTTCAGTACTTCTCAATGCTCTGACACGTTCTTTTTTTATTGCTTTTCCCCCCCATTAACATCAGAAGCCTTAATTTGCACAGTGAAGATTGAAGTTGCTGACTTCTCATTATATCCAATTGAAATTTTATTTTTCCCTTATATGCATGTAAAAGCTTTTATTTTTTTCCCCAAATTATCAAAACTCTGCTTAGTTTGATTCATAAAATAAACAGCATGCATTTTAATGTAAAACAACTTCTAAAAATACTTAGTGTCCTGAAAAAGCTGCATGGCTAAATACTGCAATGAAAGCTGTTACAGCTGCTATAAACAGTTTTTTTTTTTTTCTTTTTCCCCAAACAGTGAGTATAGAATATAAAATACAATCATACAGGGATAAACTGAACAGAGGCGTAGTGACAGTTTAATTTTTAAAAGCTGTCATGTCTTTCTGCATAATGCAATTGGACAGCATTTTAGTTAGGGAGCTTTAGGAAACTTAAACATGACATATGCAAATTAAGAAAACAAACAAAAAACAGCCCTCCACCTTTCCCATCTTGGCTTTCACATCTGTATGGTTTGCATTCTGTTGGATTTGAAAAATATAATATTTCTTTTTCTTTTAGTTCCTTTTCTATTTTTTTCCTTACTTTTATGTTGAAGCTTCTATAGCTTATTGACTTTATTAGAAGAAAATAGATTTTTCTTTCAGTGACTTTTCAGTTGGCATTTTCATTTAGTATAATTCAACAGGAATTTCATGTTTCTTTCATATAATTATATGAAAAGGTTAAAAACTTCAGCTATTGAAATAGTCTGAAAACATTTTAAATCCTTGTCTTAGACAAAAGAAGAAGCAACTGAGTTATGGGACAATTTCACTGAACTCTACAGTTGCCTATCAATAGAGTAGAATGATATTCAACAGTAAGTACTGTAAATAATTTTCAAGAACATTGGGATGAATAACATTTTAATTATCATTAGATCTAATTGACATTTCAGCAGCATCCATGCAAAAGTACAATTCTTCTTTGTAAGAGAATATACTAAGACACAAAAACATGTTAACTGAGTGTTCGTTATTTCTTTAGATACATACTGACTGATCTAATGAAAAATAACAGTAAGAGTGTTGTTAGTATTTTGCACATCTGACATTCAATTACATCCATTCTGTTCTAAGATTTTTTTAAATCTTCCTAGTTAAGTTAATTGAAGATGATCCCATGTTTTCAGAACCTCAACAGGAAAGAAGATTCATGCATCTGAGCATTACATCTTTGTTTAATGAAAGTTGAGTTGGTGGACTTGAACACTGCCAAGCTTCCATGGGCTAGAAAGCACAATTTCTAATATGTTTCCTTTTTTTCCTTCTCACTGTTTTTTTGAATCACCCAAGCCAAATCATCTACAGACAATAGGCTCTCACAGCTCTTACAATGCTTATCTTGCACCTCCCCACTCAGTACCCCACATTATTACCTAGCCTGTCATGGTCCTTACTCTACTGATGTAGTTTTGTCTGTCTTTTCTTCCCCCCCCCCCCTCCCCCCATGTCCTTCTGCATGCCCAAGGAAGTTGACACACTACTTTTATTATGAAATACATTCTTTGTATCATAGAAGAAATATTGCAAAAATATTTGTGCAAGCTCCATTGTGATCAAAAAGGCACACAATAATATGCTAACAATGGTTCTTAAGCAATCACATTTACTGAAAAATAAATAATTTCATGTTAAGGAACAGGATACACTCATACTAAGGCAATAAATGTACCAGAGAGAAGTTTTTGCAAACGCTGATAATTTTGATATACAGCACTGTAACAGTAGAGGGACCAGCACAACAGGAGGATGCTAGAAAAGAAAGAAGACAAACACTCCCCCATTTCTAACTATCTCTAAGGATCTTGATTCACAGTAAATACTCCACAGCTGAGGAACCTCCAATGAGAGAGCCTAAGCTAGTGGCAGTCAGACCTTAAATGAGGTCTATGAGAGGTGCAGCCAGGTTCCACCCCTTCTGGTCACGCAGCTGAATTGCCTTCACCTGTGCTCCCAGGGCTGACCAATCTTGTCTCCAGCTGCTCAATCAGTGATTCAGGCCGTGATTCAACTGTTCCCATACAAGTGCAATCTATGCCTGTTTATTTAGGCAGAGACAATGCGGATGTCCCTAGAGCTGAAATCTTTCAAAGAGGGGGAGATGAGATTTGAGTGCTATGGAACAATGTAATGGCTGTCCTTGGATTGGAAGTTTCTAATTTCCACTACAGACAATTTCAAGGTAGGTAAGAGCTTAATCACTACGTTCATTGTCCTGCCTTCTTTTATGCTACTGCCTCAACTTGTTAATATGTTAGACTGTATGTCCTTTTTGACTTGACGTTTAGCAATTACTGTGTCATAATATAGTATTTTGCTGTGAGGGTAACTTTATAAGCTTTCATAGTTGCCTAAGGGTAGGAGAAAATACAGTTCTTGGAATTAGTATCAGAACTCTATTGTAAACATCAATGGATGATGGTGTGATATTCTTTTCCCTAAATAAACAATAAAAATAGGGGATGTCTCTCTTGGCAGGCACAAAAAGAGGTGCTGTATCTGCTCTCTATCCATTGGGTTATGAATATTTTCCTATCCAGAAGTCATTAATGCAGCACTACTCATACTACAAAAGGCTAGCATAAAAGTGGGCTCTGTAACTGCTAGCACTCCTACATGCAGCTAAATGGCTTTTTGGCTGATGTATCTTTGCCATAGCAAATAGTAATAGCCATAAATAAATGCTCATTAAGTGTCATTTCTGTGACAGTTGAAGACTAACATGGGGTAGCATGGCTGTGTTTTCTATGCTGTCTTGTGTTTTTATTTATTTATTGGGGGATTAATTTCAAGCTATATGTTTATGAACAAGTATTGTGTCCTTTACAAGATAAATCTGGAATGTGGGACTGCTGAGCAAAAACATTAATTCATAGAAATATAACTCATATTTTTCTTTTAAACATGGTAATGTTAAGGGTGCATAGATATAAGCCTTCCTGCCAAACCTCCCTTCGTTTAGCAACTGCATGAATATGCAGCTAAACTCCATATGCTTAAATTAATCAAAAAATAACATGAACAGTGTTCAGCAATTCTTTTGTTGCCATCTGTTTTCAAATACTGCTGTTTCACTTTTTGTCATGGCACACCTTCTTAGCTTTAGCATTTACATCTTACTTAGAACTTAATTGGCCCAAAACTTCCAAGAATTGCTTTTTTGCCTAGATGTGGAATAGGAGCTTCATCCAGAACGTCAGCATGTAGCCAGGCCATTACCTATTTTTCAAATGGAGCATAAAATTACAGTTTCCTCCAGCACTGAGGGTGACAAACAAGAACCGTGTGGAGGGCTATCGATTGAATCAAACAGATTGTGTACCACCACGGAAGGATGTTTCCATAACTTTATTAACAACAGAAATACAGGGCTAACAGCAGGCTAGTTCAGAAAAGTAACCATGATTTTTAGAATTTATTTATTTATTTTTAACTCTGTTGCCTTGGTGGATTAACCTGCGAGTCTCAATAAACGGAGCAGCACAATAATATTCAATAATTTAATAATCTTCATGCTTTTGTGCAGTTAACATCCATTTTGATCAATTTGTGGATAGGCAGAATTTTTTACTATGAATTGTTGTGTGTAACATTCTGTTAAAGAATATTATAGAGTGGCTCAGATTTGTAGCTGTTATCACCCTATGATAACAGTGATAAAGGAGTGCTTCTAATCTCTTTCAGTCTGATTCTGTGATACAGTTGGTAATTAGATGCATAGAAACCAGAAAGTAAACTTTTAAAATACATGAGCATCCAGCACTGCTTGCAAGCAGCTGAAATTAAAATAACAACAGTTGTAGTGTCAGAATTTCATGCTAACATGGTGTTGTTTCCTAAGCACAGAGTATGAAATGGCACAGTAAAGCATCTTTGTCTGATAAATGTGGAGCTTTTAGGGCCTTCTGCAGTGTTTATGTAATTTATGCTGAATAACTCATGCTAAGTTAATTAGTTAATTAGTGCAGGTTCCACTGGAATGGAACACTATCTCTGAATTAGGATTTTGGTCTCTGCTGTCACATTATATTCTGAAAAATTATAGTAGAAGTCTTATCTCTTGCATATTCATTTTCTCCAGCATTTTTTTTCTCAGTTTGCAAAAATAGTGCTCTCCTTTTTCATGCACTATCTATCATAGTTTTGTGTCTTTTTTTTTTTTGGTGTTGTATTTCCTACTGCAACTGTAATAAAACTTCAACATAAAATGCAGTGAAATACATCCTAGCAGTGTAGGATTTGCAGCGCTGAGAATTGTATGGGTACAAGCTACTGCAGGAATACAGGGGCATAAACCATAGAAAGTGATTCTGTTGCTCAGTACTGCAGTGATACAAAGGCAGCTGAATGGGTGCCCAGCTGGACTTGATTACAAAACAGGTTCTTGCATTTACAGTTTTCTGAAGCACTCCAACACCACATTTAAGCTATTTCCACAAAAGTAGAGCTCAGTGGCTGCCTATTTTTAGGGCCAGCCAAAAGCTTAGTAGTTGCACACAAGCTCTGAGATTCCAAACAGAGCACCATCTATGGAGCAATCCACAGGATTAAGTGATCACATGCACTTTCCGTGCCTCACCTTCTTCTTGCTGTTCTTAAACCACATGCAAAAGCTTTTTGGGGGTGGGTTTTGGTTTGTTTTCTGTATTATTCCTCACATAGCCTTACACAGGTCTTTTACAAAGATTTTGAGCTGTTGTTTATGAGTGCTCCAATGCAGACACAATGGGGGAAAAAAACCCTTTGCACACAAGGCAGTGGAGAAGAAAAACCTCTCTCTGATAGCAGAACGAGGTACAAGAACTATATCAGTTCACACAACAACAGTAGGTCTTAGAGTAGGAATAGTTCTAGGAAACAGCAGGACTGAGGAATGCCACATATCCTACACTGCATAAGGTATGCAAGATTCATGTTCCTTTTTTGGATGCGTTGTAGCTTAACACAGGAGGAAGTGGAAGCTGGACGTGAAAAGAGATGCATTCCCAGCTGATGGTTTAAATAACCATCAGTTGTTTGAAGTGCTTGGTGAACAAGGTCTGTGATTGTATTATTGCCCTTAGAAGGAAAACATGTCGCAGATGAACCTCATTCTTTAACAGTCACTTTTTACATGTTTTTTTTGATGTCTTTTTACACGTTAATTGCTCATCAGGCAAGTGAGGTAACTGTGGAAACACAGAAACCAGAAAGATCATCCAGTGTTGTCTTCATGCATCTTTAACGGTAGTGAGTCTAGCGAATGGTGCTTGCAAGGCAGAAAAAGTGTATTCTGAATGTTTTTTCCTTATTGTGTAAAAGGCAAAAATGGAGTTGAACATAAACACTAACCTAGATTTGTTGTTTAAATTCTGGCTAAGGATATTTAAGAAACTCAGACATTCCTATTGCTTAAGTTTTTTTTTTTTTTTCCAACCGCTGTGAAAACTCAATCTCTCTCTCTCTGTCAGCTGAATCAGGGTAGCACAATTCCTGAAATATGGGAAGAATGACCACATTCAGTGTGAGAACCACTGATTTAGATTTTTTGAGTACCTGAGTATGTGGTATTGCACTCTAATCCAGATAACCAGCATTCTTTGAAAGTGATAACAACTGAAGGTTGTGAGAGCTGCTTGATTTCTATACCTTGAGAATTAAGGTTGCGTACCTAGACTCCTATAACTTGGTTTAGAAGCTGAACATTAGAAATCAATCTTGTGTGTCTTTGGCAGATGGTTATGAGGAAAGCATCCGTCTTTTCACTAGGCTTTGCAAATTCATGCTGTTGATGAAAGGCAAGCGTGCAATTTAAATGCATTTCTTCTTACATTGAGATTAGCAGGGGTACACGATTATCAATTGATGTCACGAGTAAAAGTAGAGTCATAATTTTCAGGAAGGCAAGCATTTTCTCAGTCTACTGCTATAATGAACTTAAGTTGTCTTCTTTCTTTCCCTTACCCTCCTTTCTGTTATTCCTTTCTTTTTTGAATTTTCACAACAATAAATTCATCTCACTGATTTTCTACGTCTAATACTGTGAATTCAGCAGAATTCTACAGGCACAACATGACAGAATGGGGACATTCATTTAGAGTGGGGAAAAAAAAAGAAGGCATGCACCACATTTTTTTTTTCTTTTGGGAACACTAGCTATTTTAAATCAAAGTGTCTGATACATTGCATATGCCCTGAATATAATTTCCTTCCAAAATCATCTTTCTTTAATGAATGTCCACTGTGAATATTTTACTCCATGAAAATTATATTGACCATTAATAGATGAAGTAAAGAATATTTTTGTTTTCATGCACATCTATTTGTATAATAGACAATTGTCTATTCCTAAGGATCTCAGATTTTTATCCTAGTTGCATCTGAAACACTTTGCTAGTCAAATCTTAGTCCCCCGCATTATGCTGTATGATTATTTCTTTTCAGGAAAATGAACGTTTTCCTTTTTCAGACTTCCATGATAACTTGCAGTGCTCCTCTGTTTCCACCCTGTAACTATTTCTGTTGCTTATGCAAATGGAACCTTTATGAATCTCTAGAAAAACATGAGATATCTAAAGTCACCTTACAGTACTACTAAAATTTCCGGTGCTTTGAGGAGATTATAATACTAAAACAAAACAAAAACCCTAATAGAAGGTCAAAATGTTAGATAAGCTGAAAACAATATTCACATAATTTACTTTTGAATAATCAGAAGTAGATCTAGGACTAGAATTTGCAGATTAATCAGTAGCTTATCCCTCAGTCAGTTTGTCACGGAGGAGTTCTGAAACAGAAAACCAGATGGTTTCTCAATCACATTCTGCAGTGTTTTTGCATGTGATGAGCTTCCTTGCAGTAAAAACATCATTGTTTTTCAACCAATTTTTTCCTTTATCAGTCAACTCGTTCACAGCTCAGCAGAAATAATGAGAATTTAATATACAATTTCTTTCTGACAATCTCTCTTTAGAGAAGTGAAGGAGAAGGCAAAATACTGAATGATGATTTAACACAATCTCATCTACCAGTTCAGGAAACCATTGCTATTTATTACATTTTTTACTCAGTCTCTTTCCTAAATTGGACCAAGTTAAAAAAGCTTTAGTCTTTCTGGAGGAAGTAATGGTGAATTTCTAATAAAAATAATCTTATAAATGTTCTCACTCTTATAGTGGAGGAAAAAAAAAGGAGGGAAGGGAACAACCCAGAATTTAAAAAAAAAAAAAAAAAAGTTTACTTATTTCTTCCACTTAAGTCATGTATCATTTATTGGGCTAAACAATCAGTGGTTTACTTGTTAAAGCAAAAGGCTCTTTGCCCAGACTAGAGAACTGAAATTTTCCTATTCTCTTCAATATGACTTTTCTACTCACTAAAGCATTTAAATTATAACAAAGCATTAAATACAGTCCTACCAATGAGTAAAAGAATTTTGATCTTACAACAATAAGCCTATACCAAAAGCTTATCACATGAAATTAAAATTAAGCCAATTAATAATTTGTTTTTTTTTCTATAACATTCTGAGGATGTCATTTTTTCTATTTAAATAGTACCATAAAATGTGTTAAAGATGAATTCTTTTCCACCAAAGACAGTTGCAGATTTTGATATTCATTTTCCCTTGGCTCTCTTTCTGTTTTGGGAGAAGTGAATACTCGTGAAGCTTTTTTTAGGAGCAACTTTGTCAGATGGTAACTAACCACTGTAAAAGAAATGACTTAAAATCTCATCTCTTACAGTCATGCCAAGATAGTTAATCAGAGCCATTCATGTCTCTGACAAGTGTCCTTAATATCAAATTTTTGGTGTTCTTTAATTGGTTTCCTCACAGTTTCTTCATCAAAAACTGTTCCATTTGTGAGGATCAACCATGTGATCATGTTCCCCACATCCATATGATCATGCTGTTTTGAGGTAAATTCTCTCTCTATCTCTCTATCTCTATCCTTCTTCCTGTAATAAGAGTGATAAAAGTAAGAAACATTTTTTTTAATATTTGTGGGTTTATTGTTGTTTTGTTTTGGGAGGGGAGCTTGTTTTGTTTTTTTAAGTAGTCGTTAACACATCATTTCCCAGTTCTAGTTTGAAATAGATGGAAATTCATCTGTATATAGGAAAAGAACGAGTTGAATCCAAAAAAGAGGATTTCTTCTACGTGAGCATTTGAAGTTGCATTTCTCAATACATTTGTACATGTAGCTACAGTTTGGTGGGGAAGCAAAAATAAAATTAAATATCTGATTATTGTGTACAAGATAATATCTATATGTTCTATTTATTTACCAGCAAGAATAAATTAATTTATGGATGAGTGAGGAACAGAATGTATATAAGGAGCAAGATGTCTTTGTTTAGTGACACCCATATAGCTGACTGATATGATGCTGCAACGTATGCTTATTGCAGTAGAGTCTACTGAAGTGCTACCTCTTCTGTTTTGTAAGTAAAAGCACAGAGAGATGGAAGAGAAATTAATATACTGCCTTCTAGCAAATGTCTTCTCTTTTTCAGGAGAACAGAAAAAGATATAATAACCTGACAAGTAGAAAAAAATAAAAGTTTGAGGCCAACCAAATGTGATTTTTTTTTTTTTCTGACACAGACTGAAATTCTTTTGCAGAGAGACTATTACAGAGTACAATTGTCCAGACCACAAGCTGTCACACACTGCATAGGAGCCTTCCTTTTCATGTTTCCATGAAATCCTCATAGTTGTCACCATTATTTCCTGCTGGCATGCAGTACTTGTTTTGTAGCTTTCTGAGACAAGTTGAGTGGGAGATATTGCCAAAGATTTAAAATAATAATAATTTTAAAAATCTAAACTTGTAGAAAATTGACTGGTCTATGTGCCAGAAGGTGCATAAGCTTGTGGGACTCAAAGACCCAAGAGATCCATCCATAGGTTCTGAGGGAAGTGGCAGATGAAATTGCCAAGCCACTCTCCATTATATTTGAATGCTATCAGCAGTCTGGTGAAGTTTCTACTAATTGGAAAAGGAGAAACCTCCATTTTCAAGAAGTGAAAAAAAGAAGATCCAGGGAACTACAGGCCAGTGAGTCTTACCTCTGTGCCTGGCAAGATCACAGAATCACAGAATGACCAGGGTTGGAAGCGACCTCAAGGATCGTGAATCTCCAACCTCTCTGCCACAGGCAGGGTGCCAACCTCCCCATTTAATACCAGACCAGGCTACCCAGGACCCCATCCAGCCTGGCCTTGAACACCTCCAGGGATGGGGCATCCACAGCCTCTCTGGGCAACTGTTCCAGCACCTCACCACTCTCTCTGGAAAGAACTTAAGATCATGGAGAAGATCCTCCTCAAGGCCCTACTTGGGCACATGGAAAATAAAGATGCAGTGATTGGTGGTAACCAGCGTGGCTTCACCAAGTGCAAGTCATGCCTGACAAAATTGGTGGCCTTTTATGGTGAAGTTACAGCATCAGTACATAAAGGCAGAGCAACTGACATCATCTACCCAGAATTGTGCAAAGCATTTGACACTGTCCTGCGTGACATTCTGGTTGCCAAATGGGAGAAAAATGGATTTGATGGATAGACCACTTACTGGATGAGGAATTGGTTGGATATTCACGCTCAAAGTGTTGTGGTCACTGGCTCAATGTCCAAGTGGAGAACAGTGTTGAGTGGCATGCCTCAGGGATTGGTGCCAAGATATGTGCTATTTAACATCTTTGTAAGTGACACAGACTATGAGATCAAGTGCATTCTCAGCAAGTTTACAGGTGGCACCAAGCTGAGTGTTGCAGTTGATGTGCTAGAAGGAAGGGATGCTATCCGGAGGGACCTGGACAGGCTGGGAAGGTGGGCCCATGCCAACCTCATGAAGTTCAAGAAGGACAAGTGCAAGGTCCTGCACCTGGGTCGGGGCAATCTCAATCGCAGATACAGGTTGGGCAGAGAGAATGGCTTGAGAGCAGGCCCGAGGAGAAGTATTTTGGAGTGTTGGTTGATAAAAGATTGGACACGAACCTGCAATGTGTGCTTGCAGCCCAGAAGGCCAGCTGTATCCTGGGCTGCATCAAGAGAAGTGTGACCAGCAGGTCGAGGAAGGTGATCCTGTCCCTTCCCTCTGCTCTTGTGAGATGCCATCTAGAGTACTGTGTCCAGTTCTGGGGCCTCCAGCTCGAGGCGGACATGGAACTATTGAAGCAGGTCCAGAGAAGGGCCATGAAGATGACCAATGGACTGGAGTACCGTCCCTATAAGGACAGGCTGAGGGAGCTGGGGCTCTTCAGCCTGGAGAAGAGAAGGCTCTGACCTTATAGTGGCCTTCCAGGACCTGAAGGGGCCTACAGGAAAGCTGGGGGGAGAGTTTTTAGAAGGGCAGATAGCAATAGGATAAGGGGAAATGGTTTTAAACTGGAAGAGGGTAGATTTGACTAGATATCAGGAAGAAATTTTTTATTGTGAGGGTGGTGAGACATTGGAACAGGTTGCCCAACAAGGTCATTGATGCCCCCTCCCTGGAAGCTTTCAAGGCCAGGCTGGATGGGGCCAACCTGGTCTACAGGGAGGTGTCCCTGCCTATAGCTAGGGGTTGGAACTAGGTGATCTTAAAAGTCCCTCCCAACCCAAATCGTTCTACGATTCTATGAAATAGGTGCCTGCAAAATACTGTGAGCTTTCACTTGTTCTATTACACTTTTCATGAAAGACGTTACCGGTACTGAAATTGTTCATTTTAGCTGTTTTAAGATCAATCTGTATTGTTTTGGTGGTATTTTAAGTAGTTCTTACAGCATATTTCTAAGAAACGGTGCGTTCCTACCCTTAGTTACACCACTCTGAAAATCCTGTCTTTGTTACAATTCAAATGACCTTGCTAAGACAATGAGATCTTAATGATATCTAATGGTGCTTTCCCTATTTTTAATTTCTCTCATGCAATTCAGAACACCAGGAAAAGAAATCAGCTTCGATATTGGATAATTTCTTTCATATTCCTGAAAAGCACTAACTACTTCTTTTATTGAGATTTGTCACGCATATTTTAAGTTGACATGTTGACTTGTCACGCTGATCACTAACAATCAGTCTAAATGGTCTTCATTACCTGCTTCTTAGAGAATCTTCATCTTAGCCTCTCAGATGAGGGCCCTGATTCATATTTTTGTTTTCCCTCATGTATTGAGCTAGATTAAATGCATGGCTGTCTTCATAGGAACATTTGACTAGCAACAGAAAACCACTTAGATTTCAAATTCTGTGAATTATCCCTCTAAACAGAAAGGTCCCACATTCCTGGCTTTTGCTTGGGGTAGGGCATTGTTCTCTAGGATGAGATATTGAACTGTGAAGCACAAGAAAGATCTTCATAGCTGCACATTTCTGATGGAGAAGAGACAGTGTGACTAGAAAGAGGAGTAGGAATGGTCTTTCCTCTGTCTTGGTCTTTTCTCCTAAACATATAGTGTATTTTAGGAAGCTAGATTAAAAAAAAATCAGCCTGTCTCTGTGATAAAAATCCTTTTAGCAGTGCTTCATTCTTTTCCTCATATTACTTAACTTTTGAGAAGATGTGATTCTGAATATACTTTTGAATTTAAAAAAAAAAAATCCATTTACGTAATGAATGACATGTCTAAATATACATCTTCTGTCAGTATTTGTAAAATTGCACCCACGTGTTTTTCTAGGCAGTTATGCAATCAGACCAGGAGATCTTTAGTAAGCTGAGGAGACAATTGCAGAAGAAATTCAGTGTACTTCTACCTTAATCTTCTGCCTGAAAATAAATAAATAAATAAATAAATAAATAATCCATTCTCCTGCTTGGGGAAGATAGCAGAAAAACTTGAAAAATACAATCCTTTTATCACATGGCTTGGGGAATAAATTAAATACATGACATGCTATTTGCAACAAATAGGGGTCTGATTACTACCCTTAGATACAATATTTGCAGCTCAGTTGCAAGTGAGGCTGTGGAAAAATCTATGCTGTGTTTGGGGGGAGAAATGTATGGGGATGTAATAAAATTGTCTGAAATTGAAACTATGAATAAGGAAACAGTTATTTCACTTGTCTGAGGACTGCATGGCGCAATAGAGGTCTTTTACCACATATTTTGTTCTTAGTTAAATAACACTGACTAAGAAGAAAATTACTTTGGAAAGATGGGATTTTCATGCTACCAAGAACTATGCCTGATAATATAGCAGGAAAAAGAAGAAAAGGAATAAAGTTCTGGCTGTGATCTGTGCCTGCTCAAATTTATTAGTTTTCAGTGACAGTCCAGGCTTTAAAATGTTCTTAGTTTCTTGTACACTGAAAGCTAGGATGCTTTTCTTGATTTGAGTAAACCTATACAAAAAAGAAATCTCTGGTCTTTTTTCAACAATGAAATAACTTTTGTGAATATTCCAGAATATTATTGGAACTTGCAGGATATTTCAAAATAATTTCCAGGAGGTGGTATGTGTAGGTGTGTGTGTACATTTTTATGCACAAAATAATATGCATATATATTCTCTGGTCCCATGTACTTGGATAAGAATACATATAAAATGTATTTGGTAACTGTAGATAGAGTTTGTCTTATTTTATGCCTTCTGAAGGATCGGATCTCTTTGTCTTTTTTGCTTTCTCAATTGAACTGTGAACTTAGTGATATTTCAATAACTGAGCAGTTGCTGTCATGTGTTATGGTACAATATAAAGAATAATTACTCTAGTTTTGGGGGAAAAATGAATAATGATAAAAACATGTATTTTAATGGACTAACTATTCAGTTAGGTTACTTCAGTCTAAATATACCTTCAATAAAATGTGTTAACATAGAACTTCTTCCTGTCTGCAACTTCTTGAATTTCCTAAAAAATGACCATTATTGCAAATGATTCAATAAAAATTCGAATGGGGACTGAGAAAATTGTTGTCATAAAATGGTGGTGTATTCATGCTTTAGATGTCTGACTTTCAGGTATTTTTGTAGCAAATAATCTTGTCGATTGATACTGAAAGGCATAATGTTGAGGTGATTGGTTTGGGCTGAACCTGAGAAATATGTTAACTAATCTAAGCTGCAAAGCTAAATTAGGAGGAAAATAAGAAGCTGAAACTCTTCATTTTGAATTTTTGTCTTAGAATGGCAGATCTGAACCAGGCTTTCTCAGATGAACACTGTAATTATGAGTTTCCAGTGCTATAATGGTGCCACATGAGCTCAGCGCTCACATAGCTCAGTGCTCCTGTATCTGTTCCATTAGAAAACTGGGCATGTATCCTCTTTTCAATCCAGAACAACTAGATTTCCGTAGAAGTTTTACTCCAGATAGATAGACCTCACCTGTTTCTAGGTGTCATCCTCAAAGCTCGAAGATTTTTCTGAGAATTGGACTGCACCTTTGGATTACTAAGTCATGTCTGTGAAATCTGAAGGTTGAACTTTCCGTACTGTTGAAATGAGCAATGCTATGGCATTGGGTAGTGCTGTTCTTTGATAAGTATTGCTTAAGTATTAGGATTGCATTCTTTTAGTTTGCTGGTCTGCGTGCTAATTTCTTCGTGTATATATTGTCCTTAAAGTCTTTGAGAAATTGTCTTCTTTCTTTTTTCCTTGGATTTGGAAGAGAAGAACTACATCCCCCAGAGGACTGTTCACTGTTCTGCTACTATTTCTGCTCAGAGGGAAAGATAAAAACTGTTTGCAGATCACAAGACCTCCCTTTTGTCCCTTTCGATCTTCCAGCTCATCTCTGTTGCAGGTGCTGTTTTTGGGTGGTCTCTCTCACTTTATTTGATTAATTATCTTCAATTCTTATTATGTTGTATTATGGTGTGTTAGCTTGCATTCTGATATCTTACTTTGTAAATTAGTTTGTTTCTCCTCAGGTCATTGCTTCTGTTTTGTTTTTAAGCCCATTTCTCTACCATTTCCCTCTTTTTCCTTTTCCTTGGGTGTGGGTCCATAGGTTCCCCTGCCCCATTAGTCACAGAACCAAGCCAAACCAGCCCATAAACCCTTGACACTTACTGTTCTAGCAGAAAAAAGTTTATTGGCTGTACATGTTGCCTTTGAAATGGCTTGAAGAATCACTTTAAATCACATGCAAATTTTTGTAAGCTTGCTTGAATCTTTGATGTTTCCATTGGGCTGGCGTCGAGTCCCAAAGCTGGTGTGGTTCTCAGCAGTGGTTTGTCTACCACTGGCTGCCCCGTGAGCCTGAGCAAATATATTTTGTGTCCCATGACACACAAGTTCCGACTGGTTTCTCAATTTCATTGAGATGAACAGATGTTGTGCAAAACTGTCATGTCCTATTTTGTAAAGAAAAAATGACTGACTACATTATTTGTTGCTGCTGCAATGACATTTAAGGTCACTAGTGGCTTAACAACTAAATCTTTGTCCTGAGTCTTAGTCTCAGTTACTAATGCACATAGATCATAAGGTTTCTGAAGACAGATACTTTTTCCTTGTTTTAAGAAATGAAAGGCTTCTGCTACTATTTGTTATAGCTTATCCACTCTGGAGATGGGATAGGATGAGGCTTCACGTTTTCCAGTTTTCACTGGATTCTTCAATAATAATATCAATAAAGTACAAAACTCTGTTAACTCTAATTGGTTTACCAAGTTTAAATGTGAGGACTTGAGAGTGCTTCTTTTCAGTGTCCTCTGGTTTTATTTTATTGTATGTCCTGGCTTTATTATGATGCCTGGAAACCTGGGTGCAATGAAGCCAGGGTATTTTTTGGTCACCTTCTGTGCTGCTAGGTGTTTAGTTTTCAGTTTGAATGAAGTGAAAGCCTGTGCTGTCTCTAGGAATTTCTTTTTTCCTGCTATTTTTAAGAAATAAAATAGACAACAACAACAAAAAAAGCCCACAAAGAACCTCTCTGACAGAAATCAGAAATCTTCTGATGTGGTTCTGGGGGTTGTTTAAAGCAGCAGGAGAAGTTGACGGAGTTGAATGTCTTTCTAGACAGCAGTCTTCAACAGAATTCTGCAAAATAATGTTGCTCTGAGCACAGTATGGATTAATAGAGAAAGAAACCTCAAGCTGTTCATAAAGAAACTTTTACTCAGTGCTCAATGTACAGCATATTTCTGGTTTTATCTGTGTTAACTTAATAAGGAAGCAATCAGATTTCAGGTCATGACAACCTCCTCTGCGTATGTTTCCATGGTGTTCTTGGCTTTTTTTTTTTTTTTCCCCTAACTTATTCTTTGCAGGCATGAACGTAAGTTGTCTAGTTGTGAAAAGAAGGGAAGGAAAAAAAGAGACAGCAATGGCAATCCTTCATTAACCTTTGTAGGTCCTACACACCCTTTTATTTTGGATGATAAAGAGTACCTATGTTTGCTCACAGGATTAGCTGCTTGATGTTAGGGAGGTAGAAAGAGGCTTGATCCATTGCTTGCTTTTACCTTGACAGTCTGGGTGACAGGCATATTAAATATTAACCATATAGCATGTGGCAATTAGAAAACGAGAGTAGGAAAGCACAGAAAATTCATTGTAAATTTATATTAGCAGAAAACTTTTGTCAAAAAGTTGTTTTCTCTTCCAAACTTCCCCGCTTGCCTAATTAGGATTAATGAGTTAAATTATATTTATAGGGCTACACAATATTTCAGTAATGGAGGTAGGTTTGAACATTCTCGGATGTACACAACAAATATGAAGAAGCTAGCTCCATAAAATTACTCAGTTGTGTTGATGTCCCCATCCATAGATAATCTAACAGTGACTTATCATTTGCAAAGCGTACAGCCTTCAGATACCTTTGAATCAGGCAAAAACTGAGGGATTTCCCTTTACTACTGATGAATGTGCTAACTACTGTAAAGTTTTTTATTGCCGTTTTGCCTCAAAAAGCTTTTGAAAACTAATTGCATAAACTCTGAAACAAGAGCTAGATCTTAGACTTCTTTTCCCTTCCTGTTTTATGAGTTAGATCAATTGAATATCTGAGTCTAGAGCGTTTCATTCTCCTTTTGCATTCAGTAAAATGCCAGAAGTACAGAACATTGGGTTGAGAATTGAAAAAATTTTGTCCAGGACCCATGGACTTATAAATGTCTGATTTGTTTAAATTTTCTGTGACCTGATTCTCCTCCACTTATAAGAAGATAGTACTCATAGTGGAAGTTTTGCATTATGTTGCTGCAGCAGAATTTGTATTTCAACTTTGACTTCAAGGGTAAATAGGGCAGAATTTTCAATGCCAAGGTAGAACACCAATTTATCTCAAGAGTGTTGCTGTATTTGACTGACTTTTAGTGAATAATAGTGAAGTTTGAACTTATGAAATTTTAAACTTATATTATTATATAATCTTGTAATTGTGAGAGTAGCAGCAGCTGTGAGAAAAGAGTTATAAGGATATATATGCATTTTTATTTATACTACAATAATACAAAACAACATATATGTAAGGCCTAATCTTCTTGCTTCAAAAGGAGGCTTGCTTTGTCTATTTATCTATTTTTCTGACTCTCCACCTGCTTCTTGGCTTTAAATAAAATTGTCTGTCTTTTCTGGCGAAGGTGTACAGTGTTCTGCATATATTTAAATGTAACAAATGTGCCAGCGCATTTTCTCCAGTTGTACCGCCAATCAGACTGTGTTAACTATTGGTAATTGCTATGAAACTGAATTAGTGTTGCTCAGTAGTTAGCAGCATAGTGGGTAGCCTTCCCAACAGCAGTTCTAAGAGGCTCTGGTATGTGTCAAAATTCCATCACAAATGTTGTCTCTGTCCTAATTAGTTCTGAATTCATGGAAACATTGGAAAGGGGAGTGAGCACAAAGCAGCACAGAAGAAATCTGAGCATCTCTCTGTTTTCAGGAGGATTTTTAACACCTTGGGATGCACTGTTGATTATAGATCTATTTTGCCAACAGATTAGCTTTGAAAAATCAAGGCTATATTTTTCAGGTGTTTAGAACTAACATGTTTTGCTGAAAATTGCTAGGTGTCAGCTTCCAGCTCTTAAAGCAGTTGGTGACCTTTCTCTGAAAAATGTAGAAATGCTATTTAATAGAGAGTGATTCTCCATTTAAAGTCACCTAATCCGGACAAACTATAAATTTTGAGATACTGCAATGTCATAATAGAGAGCTTTTATGTACATACAGTAAAGCGCCATTAGGCATACAGACTATGAGTCTGAAATCAGAGGAAATTTGCTATTAAGCTCTTGATTACTGTCTCATTTCAGAGTATCATCTGTAAGAAGTGTGTCTTGCTCCTTGTGCAATGAAAGCATGGTGCTTGGCAGCTCAGTGGCTGCACAATTAGCAGCACTCATTAGTCAGTACGAGTCTTGCCAAACGCCAGTAGCTGGAAACTTCTAGGGATCTGGGAAACCAAAAAGCTAATATTGTTTTTTCCTTCTGATCTCTTTAGCAGGAATTTGAATTGATCCTTCCCAAGACAGACAAAGTCACTGATCTTTTCAATTTTCGTGGAAAAATTTGGGAATTGTGGATATTTGAAAGCTTAATTTTGAATAAGCTTTTAAAAAAATGAAGGAAATTTTGGATGTGATTGCAGTAGGAAAGAATTTATGAATTGCTTAACAACAATGCAATGCAAAGTTCTACTCTAAAGCTAGCTTTCACTTTTCCCCAATTTTGAGTATTCAGAATTTGGAAAAATGAGGGGGAGGGAGAGTCAGGGAGAGGAAATTGCAACCACTCTTCTAATCTCCCAGTTTAAACTCTTTCTTTGCAACTCAGTCAATATATACAACAACACGTGCTGTTATTCACAGAGTTGCTCATAGGAAGTGGCTATGTTTGGTTGATAGCTCTTTTGCAATTGTTCCCAGAAAATACAGAGAATGAGTTTGACAGATTTTTTTCAGAAGAATATTTTCCGTTTTGTTCCACCTTGTTCTAAACTGGCCTCAGAAAGGAGTTCTAAATACGAAGGAGAAAAAATGTTTTAAGTATAAACTATTGCTGTGCATGCAAAATAAATTGGATAACTGACTCTTCATAACTTACTTGACTTTTTCTGGATAATAAATTATAAAAGGAAACTAAAATTAGCTTACCATAGAGAAGATGCCCCACAAAATTGTATCTTATTGCAACAGCTATTACTGGAAGCCAAATAATGGCTGCCTTTGTCTGTGCCCAGAGGGTTGGTCAAATGGCGTGAAGAAGAAAAAGTTTTCTGAGCAAGAGAACTGGGCAAAGCCCCTTTTAATACAAATTCCTAATTAAATGGGTGAATATTGCAGGAGGGGAAAAATATTGTAGGTTTTTCTTTTAATTGAAAGTATTAAATTTTTAATAAAGTTTAAAAAATGTATTCAGAAACTCAGTGAAGGGAAGTACCAGTGATAACAAAACAAACAAAAATCAGAAGATGAAATATTCTTTTTGATCTGAGATGTTTTTGCAACTAATGCAATAACAAATCTATTCACACAGCTCTACTCTGCAGTAGACTGTAATACCAGACCTCAGAACTGTGACAAATTGAGACAGAAACCTCAAATTATTCAAATGGACCCATGCTGTCCAATGATATCTTACATTTATATGAAACAATACCAGAAATTGTGGGGAGTTTTTTGTGTATTGACCGCTATATTTATCTTACATGTACATTCAAATTTGTGTTGTTGTTTTTTTTAACTGTAATTTGTTTTCTGCCTTTTCAATGGTTTTATATATGGAAATTATGAAATATGTAATTTTTCTCTGCAGGAGAACATCATTATTTTAAGGAAGACCTATGAAAAGTTGTTTGTGCTATTGAAGTGCAGTGGTGTTTCTAACAATGCAGGTAAGCAGAAGTCTGCAAAGATTTTGAGGTATTTTGACAGTTCTTTTTTTCAATCAATATCAACAGAAATAAAATTCTTTGTATTCTTGTGTAGATTAAAGAGGAAAATAGAGGTGTGCAAACCATCCTGAACTATTTGAATAGTTATATCACCTATTGAGAGAGCATAATTTCTATAATTCCTGTCTTTTTCTCCCAAAAGAAAAACCATTTTGCTAAAGCCCACTGTCAGCCTCCTCTAAGGAACAGTAGTCCAATTAACATCAGCTTTAATATCCCCTGCACGGTTACTATTTTGTGTGAATTGCTATAAATAGCAATAAATAACATACTAGCACTGTGAAGAAGTATTTTTTTATAGCTGATATACCGATGCTTTTCCTATCAGTGACAAGAATGTTAAAAATTCTGTAAGTTTTAAGATGATTTGTTTCTAGGAGTTATGGTGTTAACACAAAAGAAGTGAAACATGGATGTAGAATATTTATTATAGAACACAACAGGAGGTGTCCTAAAGCCATATTTTCACCTAAGACCCAACGTGTTTATCTATCTGATGAAAGACCAGGATACCTGTGTTTCTGAAAGCACTCTTTTAATGAGTGCTTGCCCCGAGAATTGGAATTCTAAATGGACCAGACTTCCAGGTGAATGGTTTGAGTTCATTTTATGCTTCAGAAGTTGTTTCTAAATAAGTAAATGATAGTAAGTTAGTGCAGATTTGCAGGTGAACTTGAAAGTACTGACAATATAAATTATATTGAAGACCGATGTCATAGCAAGCTTTAATTATTACAGATAAATAATGAGATGAACAAAAGCATTGTCTGTGCTGAGATAGGGAGGGGAGAAGGAAATGGTGTGGGGGTTGTAGTTGTAGTTTTGTTTTAAATCAGCGTGAACTCTGAGCATTTCAGAGCTGGGAGCAAACATTGAGACCCCAAATATTGAACGTGAAGATAACATGTTACCAGAGATACCTAATCAAAGAGCAATTTATTTATTTATTTTTTTAATACAGCCACTCTTTACATTATTCTGTTAATGGTAAATATATAATAATAATAATAATAATAATAAAATAAATTACATAGGGTGCCATGGATTTAAAAACATCTTCATCATTCTCTGGCTGCCTTGTAGTCTCTCACACAACAGGTTTCCTCCAGCCTTCCCAGTTGTTATGCCAGTCGGATATACCTGCAGTAGGCAGAGAATGTGTGTTTTTTTCATATCAGAGCCTGGTGATACTTGGGGGTACGAGTTGGTCTCGTGTTTTGGGTGTAATGCCTGAGACAAAGTGAAGGGAGCAGAAAGTGCAGGGAAAACAGTGCTAACAGAAGTAGAAAAATCTGTGTTATGTGACAACTGTTGGCTCATGAGGAATTGCTGAGTGATGCGTGTCTAGTGAGAGAGGATGCCAGTAACTGCAAAGGTCTATGGATTTCCCACAATGAGATCCATGCTTTCATCTCCAATTCTGTTTACTGATGAAATGAAAGTCACTTTGTGTTTGATCAAGTTATTCTTTAGCTACTTGAATGTTGCTATTATGGCAAAACTTACATCACTTCTGGTGTGCTTTCTTTTAAGATCTCAAAACGGTAGAAGAAAACAGAGGCAATGACATAACACAAAAGACCAGACATCTTTCAGAATTTTCTGACAGTCTGCTTCCAACTTTTAAATGTTTTAGACATTCTTGTGAGATACTCAGATGATTAATGTCACAGAAACAAAACTCGCAATTTGTGCTCTAAAATAAAATTTCTGCACTGCAGCTACAAAGAAATGCAATGGTCTTGTAGGAAGATATGCAAATAACATAAGACACCTTTGTTCTGTGTAGAGTGAAATTCCTAAGTGAACAAGTGCCCAAAGCTGAAGTTTATTTATGATGCTTAGGTCTAAAAACCCATTAAATATCTGAGTGGTAGGCTGTCAAAATGTCTCGTGTTTTGAAGCAGAGTGCAGTTCCTATAAGAGAAACAAGGCACAATTTTTACTTGGCAGAATGAGAAAATGGCTTTGTGGAAAACAGATGAGGGCTGCTCCAAAAGTAATGCCTCCTGTTTTACGATGTTGGCCCACAATATCAGAGGCAAATGGTGGTGGTATGACAGTGGGAATTGAACCTTTACACCAGTATTCCATTGCATATTGTTGCTCTCTGACAGATGACAGCAGAGAGGCAGTCTGAAAAATAATACCTGACACACAAGTGCATATGAAGCAAAGGTGCATAATGGAATTCTGTCATGCAAAAAGAATGGCACCCATTGACGTTCATGGAGACCAAACAGTAGATGTAAGCAGAGTGAGTGGGTAGTGCATTTCAGAAATGATGCTGTCATAGCAACTGTGAAACAAAGGGTCACTGCATGGCTAATGATGGTGACTGTTGAAAATCAGTGTTTTGTAGCTGAGAATTTGGTGTATCTAGTAGTGTTATTGTGCTCTTTGTATCAGTTATAGCATCAGCTGTAGTCTGCATGAAAATCAATAGGAGGCATTACTTTCAGGGCAACCTACCTATGGAGCCTGGTATAACAGGTGGTGAGGACTGCAAAGCATCAATTGGTATTAATATTGAATTTAAGAATTTTTTTCCACACAAATGGATAGTGCATGTGAGCTGAGTTTAATAATATTTAGCTCATGCAGATGCTCTTTTCCATTTGGATGGAACCACTGTAAAATGACCCACAGCACTCTGACTGTTTATCTTCACACTGGTTAGGAATTCTGCCTTCTCCCTCTGAAAGGATTTACTTTGCCAGTGCAGTAAAAGATGGTACTGTGTTGTACTTGTGTTTGTATGTAAACGGGAATGCTGGGTTCAGTAAATAATGCTGTAATGGAACACAGAATCACAGAATTCACTTTCTGCCATTCATTTTAAACATTACAGAGTGATGTATCTGGGTGTGGAAGATTGATTTCTAGGTAAAAAAAGACTAAAATAGCAATTTATTTCTCTATTTATTTCAATATGTATATTAAGAAGCCTAACCAGAATATTAAAAGCCTGGACTTCAGATTTTTAACTAATGTTTAAATGTATATGGTTTGTTTTTCAAGATGTTTAGAACTTCTTATCCTTTTAAATGGATACCCTTGGCACTGAGTGCCCCTTAGAATTCTGATCCCTTTTTAATTGAAAACCACTAGTGAGATCAGAAGATTAATCTAGGCTGACTTCTAGTTTTTAAAATTGTCCATAGATGTCATTTTCTAATCTTTGCTACAAACTATCAGAGATGATTTTGCAATTTTAAGCCCAACAAGTTCACTGATATATTCTCATTACGTGCTTTAACCACAACATAGTGTTAATAAAATGTGATTTTTGTTAAAGCAGCTCATTTTCTGGGTAGCTACAGACAGGGATCAGACTCAGCAGTGCAGAGGACTGATGCTGTGAATAACATCTAGTTAAATGGTAATAGCTGGACACAGCCATAATCATTCAGAAGATGGTTGTAAATTTTATTTGAGCAAGGCTAGGTCAGATCAGGCTGTAATGGCTGAAAATTGTGACCATCTGCTTGTTAAAAAAAGAAGAAAAAAAAAAGAACAAAAAAACCTGCTATCCAAACAAAAACAAAGAACGAATCCTAACACACCAAATAATAACAAAAAATCCATTTAGTGAGGCCACAATTACAGCTCCCATCTTAAAGTTTTGTTACAGAAATTGACAGAGAACTTACAGATGCTTTTCTTTTAGAAGCTATTCATATACTGAATATGAGAACAGGAATTACTTTTTGTAAAATTTGGACAGTTATGCATGAGCACTTTTCTTCTCTATTATTTGGGAATGTTCAAGCAAACACCTCGACAACAATGAGAGTGGTTTTAATTTTGTAGTCTTAAAAATAGCAATTCAAACTTACAGTTTCAAATTTGTAGTTCTGCAAGCTATGGAATAAGTTATGAAATGCAAGGAATTACTTTTAATTTCATAGCCGTGTTTATTCAGGCATTTCTATTTTGGTAATTTTCAATTAAAATATGCATATGCATATTTTAGAAAGCCATTGACATGAGTAGAGTCACAAGCACAATACATGTTGCTAAGGTAATACAGTATTCCAAATTTGCTGATTTTCTGGAACTTTTGGATCTATTTCTGTCCATGACTAATGTGATTGGAATTATGATTAGTTATTTTTATTCTTTATAGAAATGTGACTTAATCTAATCACTTCTGGTCATGTCTGAGACTTCAAAATCTAGTACTTGATTTGGTCTTCAGTATTTCACGAAAGGAAACTGAACAGAATGATTGGGAACAGATAATTAACTTCTAATTTTCAACAGCTGAATGATAGGAATTTAGCTGTTAGTAAATAATCTCCAGTTTGTAGAAAATCTGTCAAACATCTAAGTCAAAATAGAATCATAGAATCATAGCATAGCTCAGGTTGGAAAGGACCTTAAAGATCAAGTCCAACCACAACCTGACCATCCTACCCTAACTCAAACAGCCCTTCGCTAAATCCTGTCCCTGAGCACCACATTTTTAAACACATCCAGGGATGGTGACTCAACCATCTCCCTGGGGAGCCTATTCCAGTGCTTCACAACCCTTTCTGTAAAGTGTTTTCTGATATCCAACTTAAACTTACCCTGGTGCAACTTGAGGCCGTTTCCCCTCATCTTGTCACCAGTGAGAAGAGACCAACCCCGCTCTCACTGTAAGCACCTTTCAGATACTGGAAGAGAGCAATAGAGTCTCCCCTCAGCCTCCTCTTCCCCAGACTAATCAGCCCCAGTTCCTTCAGTCTCTCCTCATAGGCCATATTCTCCAAGCCCTTTCCCAGCCTCGTTGCCCTTCTTCGGACCTGCCCCAGCACCTCCATGTCCTTTCTGCACTGAGGTGCCCAAAACTGAACACAGCACTCGAGGTGAGGCCTCACCAGTGCCGAGTACAGGGGCAGGATGACTTCCCTGGTCCTACTCACCACTCTATTCCTGATCCAAGCCAGGACGCCATTGGCCTTCTTGGCCACCTGGGCACACTGCTGGCTCATATTCAGCCCACTGTCCATCAGTACACCAAGGTCCCTTTCCATCAAGCAGCTTTCCATCCACTCCTCCCCAAGCCTGTAGGGTTGCCTGGGGTTGTTGTGACCAAAATGCAGGACCTGACACTTGGCCCTATTGAAACTCATACAGTTTACCCTGGCCCATCAATCCAGTCTATCCAGATCCCTCTGTAGTGCCTGTCTCCCCTCATGCAAATCAACACTCCCCCCAGCTCTGTTGTGACATGACCAGCAGCTTAGTCTTTAAGTGAGTTTCCAATTTGTGGATAAAATCATAAGAGTATCGAGAAATAAACAGAATGAACGCCAACTTTTCTTTCCTTCCTAGTCTGTACTTACTACAGAGTATAAACTATTGGAATGCAGCATTTAAATTGGCACCATATTCATTCTTCTTGACAAAAGCAATCAGTGAAGAAAAGAGATATCCTTTTGATTAAGCAGGGTTTAGGCTCTAGTATTTAAATGACTTTATGAAGAACTCCTTATTACACTTATTTGGAGATTCTGCCATTCAATTTATTTTACCTCAGGCTGTGTACCAAGGGAGGAATATTTCATGTCATGGCTTATGCATATTGAACTTTATAGCAAAAACTTCACTGGAAACTCCTAAAAGATCCAAAAAAATGTTTTTCTCCATTACAAAATTATTTAGATCTGTTTCAGGAAAAACAAACAAACAAAGAAAAAAAAAACACAACTTGACATGCTTTAAAATAAACTGAGGAATGTGTTGTTCATCTGAAAATACAGACATTGCTTTGGTAGAACTCTACTCAAATTACTTTGGGATATCTCTACTCAAGTTTCTTATTTCATCAAAAACTCTTTCCTAACTTTTAGTGTAAAGAACCATTTGTTGTGAAATGTCTTTGTATGAGAGCTTCCTGTTAGAAAATTGTGCATGATCAAACATGCTGGATACAAACAACTAAATACAGAAATTGACTTAATTTCTTATTTATGGCAGAGACTGAAAGTAAAGGTAATTTACTGCCCTGTGACCTATGATGCTAGGTTTGAGATGATAAGTGCTGATGAATCGAGTAGCTGAGGGAGCAGTGTAGTATTGCTTCCTCAGTGAGCTATGTGATTTGATCATTAAATTATCTCATGAACCTCAAGAGATGAATATAATAGGATGAGCTAAAGGACAACAAATTTGCTATCTTGGTGTCCCCCACCAGTTATTTCAGCCAATCATTTCCACTCTAAATTGTTGCTTATGTTTGTAAGACAAATCTTACAAAAAAGATTCTTAGTAAATAACTCAGCAAACAGCAATCAAATTCTTCAATAATGTATTACTCAAAACCTTTCAGCCTTTCCTTCTATGAATAATAAATAGTCGCAGTGAGAATGTTAACACACTACAGCTAAAAAAAAAGCCTATTCAAACTGCTGTGGAAAAACATGAAGTTAAGAGTATTTACTGGGTTTGGTTGGTTGGTTGTGGTTTTTTTTTTTTTTTAATATTTATTTTTGTTAAAAGAGTTGTCCCTATTGTCAAGAAAAAAATTGCATGGTGAATAGAGTGACACTGACCATCAGTGTATTTTATATCCATATTATGTGAATAGATGGAATGCTTCCACTTTTTTCATGCTTTTATAAGGACTGAGAAATGTTGAAGTAATTTTGATCATGTCACTTTATTGATCATGGTTATAAAGCTCACATTTTTTTATCCAGATATTCAAGAAATAGAGAAAAAAGTTATAAAAAGAAAAAAGAAAAGAAAAAAATCTGCAATTTGTAGAAAAACTGTAACATTGGAAGATGGTTCATGTGGCATATTTTCTTGATTACTTCATGTACAGAGAAAAAACGATGCATTGCACTTGGCAAACTGTAGGAATCAGGAGTGACAAATATTGGGGAAGGAGAAAGTTTTTCCTCTATGTCTTGGACACAGTTTTTCTCTCATATTGGCTGACAATTGCTTTAAAATTCTGGAGCTGACCAGATAGTAAATCTCAGAGCAAAGTTATCTGAAAGACAGAATGTACAACAGCAAGATGGAAAATAACATTTTTGTGCCTTTGTAGTCTTCTGTGGTTTGTTTGCCAGAATCAATTTTGCCTTAGAAGATAAGATTTGTTTTGTTTTGTTTTATTTTTTTTGTCTGCTTGACCAGGAAAGTTCTGTTTATGAACTGTTTTGTCATGATAATAGCTTTAATACCATCTATCTTTGAAAGCTCTTGGAAAATGGAAGATGGTGAAGAAAATAACAGCCCATTATGAGAAATTTGTAGTTCAGGTTTTGGTTTATTTTAGATACATCTGCACAGCTTCTAAGAGATTAGTTTATTACTGTGATATAAGATCTTCTTGCCTGGGGGAGGTTTTGTGACTATATTCAGCTTGTCAACATGGCGCTATATGGATATACTTCTCTATATTAGTAATTTGACAGTTTATTTATCTTTACATATCAGTAATTTCATAATATTCACCCACTCCCCATTCCCATCTTTAACAAAATAGTTACACGAGTGAGTAATCATCTCAGGAAAGGATCTACTATTTGTACTGCCAGGTGACATAGACAGGTGTAGAAATCATGATTTACTGAATGATCACAAACTACAAAAGCAAGGAATATATCCATGAGCTTCTGGAATGGTTAGTAGAATTTGAGTAGTGTTAGTATTCATGAATTCTTTCTTTCCTTTTTTATTTTATTTTAGTGTATTTTTAATTGCAGATACTGTCATTATATAAAAATATTATTGCGTTAGTCAAGGAAATCTTGTCATTTATTTCTTATGCCGACTTTTGTGTTAATGAGTCAACGTTATGACACGCATTTGTATGGAAATAATGTTTTGACTGGAGATATTCAGAGCAGCTGCAGAAGTACAAAGAAGTTTCATTTGAGAGTAACAAGAAAAATATTCTGCCCCATCCAATCAGGCAGGATATTATTTTATGCTGACAGAATAACAGATTTAAAAAAGCTGCCCAAGAGAACAGAGCTGACAAGCCTTAGAAAAGTCAAGTATTTGAAATATTTCTGAATTTTGTCGGTCTGATGGGGTGTATCTGCCATCTAGTGGCTAGATATCGAAACGGGAGCTGTTCTGCCATCGAGCATCCTTCATTGTCTACAGGTGCTATTAACTGAGGGCAAAAAGAGTACTCACTTTGGAGCAGGTCTGCAAAGCTCATCTTGTTTTGGTTACACCAAATACCTTAATACCAATAACAGACAGATAAAAAACTAAAAATCCGAATGGATGCAATGTTTTATACACTTGAAAAACAAAATAATGACACAATGTGTTAGTAGATCATAAAGTGTTACAAAGGAGTGTGATTACCCTTCCTGCTCACTGAAGTGTGGAGAGGGAAATCCAGGAAAATACAGGAATAAAGGTGCTTGATTTGATCAGTCCCAATTAGCAATACACGGTTTCTCTCACCTGTTGAGCAGTGATGATGATGACAACTTAGCTAGGCTGCTGAACACAATGAATTGATAAAACCATGGGTTTGGGAAGAAAAGGAGATCTGCAGTTCACTATCTAATTAAAACTGCATACAGATAAAACTTCAACCTTTCGTTCTGCCTTATATGTAAATTAAATCAAGTTAGACCTGCTTGAATGTATACATGCATGTAACTGGGCTGTAAGGAATCCATCAAATTTTTTCAGCTTCTATTTTTTCCCTCCATCTTCTCCTCTCTATTTCTTCCCTCCCTCTACCTTCTCCTCTGTGTCTTCAGTGGCTACTTTCTGATCTTTGTTTTTACACTTTGCTGCTCCCTTGTGATGTATAGCAGTAACAACATTCAGTGTCGCTTTTTTTTTTTCTTCTTTTTTTTTTTTTTTACTTCATACTTAACGGAAACTTCCAAGTTCTTGTCTTACAGTAAATAATACAAAAATTAAAACTGCGATTTATCTTTTTCAGCACTTGTTAAAATTGTCCACAAAACAAAAAAAAAAAAAAAAAAAAAAAAAAAAATTATCTGCTCCAGTGATACCACTGCTTCTGTATCTTTCTGGCAGTAAGCAAGTCTTCCCTGGAATTTGCTGCTTGTGTGATCTTTGCTAATCTTCACGTACACTGAAGGCTCATTCAGAAATGCAGAGTACCACCTGAGGCTTGTGGTAGCAATGGTAATGGGAGGATGGTTGGACTAGATGATCTCACAGGTTGTTTCCAACCTTGCGATTCTATGATTCTATTTGTTTATCACTACCTATCTGAAAAGAGTTAACAAAGGCCATTAGACAAAAAAAAATCCTTTAACAAAAGAGTTTAAAAACACTTTGTGACACAGAGAGAGGAGCCAAGTGTTGAATTTAACCAAGCAGTAGTTCTAACAAGACTATTCTTGTGTGAAAATAACTCAGTATTTTAGCATAAAGGTTAATGCATGCAATATGTCAAAAGTTCATGCAGTTCCAATAAAGCACCAAGTAAACTGAGTGCTGCTTTGTTCTGTAAGGACTGATCCGTAAAGTTACTATTTCTTAAACCAGTGTACAATTATAATATTCATTGACAGCAGTGGTGGGTCACAAGCTTTTAGGTCAATTCTCCTTTCTATGTGTAAGCTTAGTCTATTAAAGTTGCCATCTCTGTGTGTGCAGTTCAAGCCCAACTAGTCAAACAACGATGGCTCTTTTTCCTTTTTTCAGTAAGTGTACACTTACATATCAGTTCTACTGTTCCTTTCCCAATGTGCCATTTGGGCTGCTTAAAGTGGTGTGGAGATCTACTGGCTGCTGTATGTGAGAGGTCTCTGCTGAAGTCTGCCAGGTCCCAACCCTTTACCTGTATTTCAAACAATTTGGCCAACAGGTGTGGCTTTTGTTGATTTTCTACTGACTTATTTTTTGGTTTGGTTTGGTTTCTTGCTTTCTTGATGCTGGAAAAAGATGGCTATGTGTATACAACCAGCCTGATGTTATAATTGCAATGAATTAGATGATCCCAATTCAGAAAGACTACTCTTGCCTTCCTTTCTTTTCCCTGTGAAATGTTGCCAAAATGCCCCAAGGCACTTCAGCAAGTTCTCCCTGAGGTGGGCTAGATCCCACAAGAGCAGAGAAATTATCCAGAGCTGTGCCACTAGTCTTCAGAAAGTCCCAGAAGGTGACAGTGACATTTTGTCCTGCTTCTACTTATTCAAGTCTGGGAGGAAGAAGATCTCTATGGACCTCCACACCCAGTAGCAGGCTTTCACACCCATCTAGATGATGGCAGTGAATTCAGGGATGCTCTACCCTCCATATTCTGATTTCAGGAGATCTTTGAAGCATGAGGTGCACATTGATGGAAAAGGCATTTAAAATATCAAAATGTCCTTTAATAAAAAGTCACCAAAACGAATCATGAATGATCAGATATGGAAGGAAAAGGTGCTGCTGGATGAAACACACTTTAAATCAACTTTTGAAATGGTTTTGAAAGTTAAAAAATGGCATAGTGCACATGTAAGAAGGAAATCATCCCACCAATAAAAACAAGCTGTTTGAAATTGAGAAAACTCTAACAAAGAATGTTTAAGCAGCAGCTGTTAAAGAAATGACGCATCTGATTTTTCTTGTGTGCACAGACATCTTTCACATTTACGGAAGAAGAAGTTGTCCAATGACTGAGTAACACCAGTGAAAGTTATAAAACAGAAAACCAAGACATAAATGTCAAGAGATGTATGTATATAAATAACAAGAAAATGCATGAGAGGCTTTATGTGTTAGGTTTTGAAATGAAAAATGTGATTATTCTTGTGATAACTTCTTTTCAAGTAAGATATAAAGTAGTTATATTAACAGCAGAGTAGTTCAGCTAGAAAAGTCTTTCAGCATCTGGTGTTTATAATCTCACAGTCCAGGTATGGATCGCATTATAGTGCTTAAAAAAGATTTTCTTCATAGCTGTGGAGAGAAAGGTTATTCCAGCTAGTGGATTTATCACATCTAGCTCTCCTAAGACACTGTGCAAAAGGTAACTAAGAATATATGTAGCGTTATGGAAAAAAAATAGACTTCCAAAGAAGAACTCTGAGGATTTTGATGTGGTGTTCTCACCCAGCTGGTCACAATCCAGTTGGGCTGGAGTTCATCTAGATATTTGTGTCTATATGCCACCTGGTCTAGCTGATTATAGTGCTGTGCACATATTCCTGATATATGCAGTATTTGCGAACATAGCAAAGGAACATCCTGCATTCACATAGACAGCATTTATCTCCTCAATCTGTTTTCCCCTCTGGCTGGTCAGGACCAAGCTCTATTCATGGGCAGTGTATACATATATATAGTGTGTATACAATATGCATAGATTTAACATACATAGCATCTATGCCTAGATACTGAGTCTACCCAGTAGCCGGCCATGGATTCTGCCTTCTCCAGCTGCAAGTAGTGAAAAACATGTGATATATTCTATGATTTTATATGAGAAGAGAAGCTTTAGTGGAACATCTTGCCAATTTTTTCATGCAGTGCTTAATTTCAGTTTGGGGATCACTGATAACGGAACTGTTGTGATGGTGTGCTAATGTTTCATGGCCTGTGAGGTATAGAAGGTGAGACTGGATGACCACAGCGATTTCTTGGGTTTCAGAACCTGTTACTTAATAAACTGATAAACTCAATCATTTAACAGTGCCACATGTAACGGCCTTTCCTTCTCCTAAAGTGAAAAGGAAATTCCAGTTTTTGGAATGGGAATGAGAAAGGGCCCAGATGAGGGCAGTAATCATCACTGTTTGTTGCCCCCCTCACACAATGTAAAAGGTATTGTACTATAACAGCAGTACAAATTCTGTTAATTGGCAACAAGGGAAACTAACAATGAGTTATAAAAGGGGCAACCATTGCCTTGGCTTAAACCACCAATAACTCCTATTTTTATACCTTCTCAACTGAACTGCCTCATGATGGTCTGACGTGGTAAAAGATTTGTTTAAAATCCAACTTTTATCAACAGTTTACCTTGTGAGGCCTTGTCTGTGTCTGGTAAGTAAAGGAAAATTGTTCCATATTTCTACAACTGGCTGGAAGTATGAGAGAGGGGTGTCCATCTTTAAAACAAAAGGCAAACTTCTCAAATACCTCTGCCCTCATCATCTGCCAAGGTCCTGTACCTTAACTTACATATTCAACAAGGCTTCTCTAAATACCTGTTGAAATACCTGCTGCTTCCTTTTTTCCCACCTTCTGCCCTTCTCTTGCCAAGTTACCAGTTCCCAAAGCATGCTGTCAAACACTGCACTGTCTCTGAAGAAAAGTCATGCAGAAAATTTCTTTCTCAGAGTCATTATGACTTAGATTAACTTAAGAGAAAGAATAAGAAAAAAAAAGTGCTTATACAACAATGCACATAAAATAGGTGGAGTAAACATGGCTACAAAGGTACGTCCTCCCAAACCAGTAGCTTCTGCAAGTGTATGAGCCTGAAATCATTCTGTCATTTGATGAATAGTTAACCTACAATCATTTTAAGATTGCCAACAGTGAATAAAGTTAACTCTTCTGAGACCTGTAAACATCTTTGTCTGTTGTGGTGCTGTGATAACTGAAGAGTTTGCTATAAAAAAGACTGCTTATTTATAATGACCTGCTATGTTAGTCAAATGGCATCTATTGTTGGTCAATAGGTCAAGGTTGTGCTGTCTAGTTACAGTCACCTTTTTTCTTATCTGAGGTTGCTAGCAGACTTTTGCACTTTATCAGTATTTTTGACCACACACAAAGAACTGTATTAATGCAAAACATAATGTCCTTATTGTCTTTCAGTACATGATGTGTTTAATTTTATCCTTTGAAGAGCATGTGATATCAAATGTGAGCATATGTACCTTCTGTGTTTTGTGTATTTTCTGGCTTTCCAAAAGCAAAGCAATTTAAACAACATACAGAACCCCCTGTAACTTTACCAGCTGACACTTTTCCGTGGATCAAAGTATTGTAACTGCTGAATGACTTTCTCTAGCAATTTTAAATTGTGTTTAGTGGACTGAAATTTAGTTTAGTGGACTGAACCATAGATGCTTGAAGGCTCAAAGTGTGTCACCTGTGACAGAGTGGAAAATTCACCTATCCCTTTCCCTTTAATATCCTGTCCATCCAAGAAAATGGAGAAAGACTGCAGCTTCTTCCATCTCCTTGCTGTGTTCTCTCCCTGACTGAAAGGTTTATGGTTTTTTTGTTTTCTGTTTTTTTTTTTTTTTCTTTGTGACTGACTTTTTTGCCACTCTAATATAAAACACCCAGGATCTGAGAGCCAGAAGTGCTTTTTTTTTCTGTTAGCTGGGACACTGCACAGTAAAATGCAATGGCGCTCCTATTTTTCTGGCTCTTACAACCTAGTCTAGCCTAATGTTGTAAGCTGGAGCTTTTATATGCTGGTGATGGGGGTCTCTACGCTATAATTTGCAGGTCTTTGGGAATTATTATTTCTTTTTTTTTTTTACACTTTACAGCATTTGTAGCTATGCTGTGCATTCCAATTTTGTAATGATAGGATGTCATGGTCTGTAAAGTACAAAAAATGCTGTGCATTGAAGTAAGGATATGTTTAATAGTTTGATAAGATCAGCAGTAATCTCTACTGCATAGTACTTACTGGAGACATAAAGTATCCAGGCAGAATCTTTTGTGTATAGGGAACAAACGGAGGAAAAGGAGAATGGAAAAAATGGCAATCGCACAAAGAAAGAATTCTTACATGGAGTAAGATGCTAGAATTATTCCAAAGAATGGAGGTAAAGATGTTTGGCAACAAGTAAAACTGAACCCAATTTTCTCAGAGCAATACAGAGGATTCTTCTCTTGTTTGGAATCAATAAAACATAAAAAGAATGAGAAATGTCATGAATGAACTGGAGAAAAGGGAAAATATGGGACTCCATGGGAACTAGAACTTTTAGAGAACTGACGTAGATGGGATGAATTTTGAATTTTATGTTATCTACTTTAATGACTTGCTGATGTGATTGGCATAACAGCCACTGTGTTCTTATTGAGATAGTAAAAACTTGGTTTCTTGTGCTGTCAAAGAAGAGAAGTTAGTAAGTCAAGTTGATCTCTGTGTTTATTTATTGTAATTGAAATGGAAAAGTAGTATATCAGAACAACAAAGACCAATATCTCCGTACTCTGAATAATAAGTATTTAATGATGTTCAGTGATTTGCTATTACACAGTAACTTTGGGAAGTGTCATCTACTAAAAAGAGCTATGCTTGCTTATAAGAATTTGTGATTACCATAGTTTTCCTTGTAAAATAAATAAATAAGCTTTTATTCTATCTATACGAAAATATTTTAAATAGGGAGATTAAGATGAAGAAAAAAGAAATAGGTTACACAGGTGATATACACACATTTGGACAATAGTAATTTTTCTTCACCTGAGTTATGGAGTTTTTTAATCTTCTATAGATCTTCTTGTACAGTAGAAATAGTGTTGCACGGCTTCCTCTGTGAGACTGCAAAGCTAACATAAATTGAAGGAAATGAGAGAGTACATTAATAACTGTGTGCGATTAATTCATTATGAAAAAATGTGGGAATTAAGGCCCAAGAATGTAGGTTCTTAACCTTTATTATATAGTGTGAGTATACATCTGTTAGCAGACTTACTGAAAGAACATGTAAGAAAAGAGCAGCAAACTGCTAGGATTTGTGATGCTACAGAAATACAAATGAAGCTATTATTAACACGATTTTACATTAATATGCTATCCAAATATTTACATGATGTGTTCAAATGGGTGGAATATGTGGCAGAATTCATCTGAAGGAATGGTTCTTGCAATAAACAAAACATTCAATGTCTGACCTGAAATTCTTTAAACTGCCGCTAGATGGTAATGCTAACTTTTTGAAACAGGCTGAATGGCAGCTACGTAACCTCTTCGTTCTTAAGAGCAATATGGAAAGTGCATTTGGGGCTGGTACACCCCAAATGTCCACCAGCTGCTACGGAAAATTGGAAATAGAGAATCTCCAAGCGTTTTTAATTACAAAATCACTTTTAAAGCCATTTCTGAGTAAAGATCGTTCAAACATACCCCATCCTGTTCTTGTTCTTCTTTAAAATGCAGTCTATGCTGTACACGTTAGTGAGGATATGGATGCCACGTAGCTGCCATTCTGTAGTTCAGGACTAAAAAGGACAAGCCATTTTGGGGACATTTCAGAGAGCTGAATATTTTTTGTTCAAGTACCATTTTGTACCATTTCTGCAGCACAGTACAATAGATTCTGCTTTTTAGATATGGACTAGAGTATTTGGCATTGAGAAAAAGATGCAATTTCATGGAAATGCATTTCATACGTATTAGGAGCTACACTTTATTCACTTTATTTAAAGCTCCACTTATAATGGACTATTTTTGCAAGATCTGTATTTCAATGCTGTGAAGCCAGATTTAACAGAGACTGTGCAATTCTCTCTGTTAGTGACAAGCAGACCTATGCATGCCCATCCCAATGACATACCTGAACTCTGCATCTCCCCATTTATATCAGGATTGCTTCTATTTCCTGCTAATAAATAGTTATTAACATGCAACTTCATTGATATTCTTGATTCTACCATGTCTTAAAGTTATTTTCCTTAGCTGAAGAAAAGTTTATCAATGTTCTTCAATTTAGTAAGCTATTATATTGCATATTTAGAGTTGGGAAATCCAAATGGAAAGTTATTGATAGCAAAGCATGACTCATCTTGGGTTTGTTCAGTGCCTGCTCCAGTTTATCTATATACTGAAGAATGAAACAGAGCTGGTTTGCAACTAAGGTATAAAAAAGCACTGTACATTTCCATGTGAAAGACAGAAGAGACTATTTTCCATCAGACATAAAAAATGAAATATAAAGATTATTCATTAATGCCCTTGGAACAATGGAAATTTTCTTTCTGAGAAAAGGTGAAACTTGTTTGAGTGTTAATGTGATCTAGAACTGCAAACTAGTATCTATGGAGATTTAAAAGTGTGAGAGTTAGCCATTTAATTATCTGTTTGATAAGAAAGATGAAGGAACTATGGCTTTCAAGAGTTGCTGCCTCTCATGATGAGAAAAACATTCAGTTTTCTGATTCTATGTTAGTTCCTCTAGAGTAGCACTCCCAGTAGCTTTACATTTCTAAGTCATTAACATAATAATTATCCCTGACTAAATGTGCTTCTAATCAGATAGCAATCATCGCTGAATTCTCTTCTACAGAAAAGTCTGATGTATCTAGGAAAGTGTTACTGATATAAATGTAGTTGGTTTCGTTTGTTTGTTTGTTTTTTAAGACTTTCTAATAGTCTTTGAATAGAAAGAACAATTGTATTTGCTTGCTCTTTTTGATTCACCTTGTGAGACCTTTCTGGTCTTCTATCAAACCTATCAGACCTTCAGGACTTCTATCAAACAAAGCAAAATTATAGGTGCTGCCCAAGAGCATCCTCAATGCGCATCAGCCACCAAATGATGCTGGACTGGTGCTAGTTGAAGTAGCCTAGACAATTCATAGAGTTCTCAGTCCAATTGTTCAGATTTGCAGATCTTCCCTTGTTTCTTCATGCTCATATGGCCTATATATAGTCTTATGCTACGAAAATCCAAGATTTTTTACATATTTATAAAGGCTGATATTTTTCCCAGTAGCAACAAATCCCTTACATTGGCAAGACAGATAAATCTAAGCTGTGCAGGCACAATTAAAATCTCAATGGGTGAATAGAAAAAATCCTGCTGTTCTATAAATCATATATTCAAATGTATAGCTGGGTTTTGGGAGAGGTTAGTTGCTATATCCATAAAGTCACTTCTTTAAATTACAGATGCTATTGAAGAGGACCAGATGTCCCGCTGAGATGATTTTGCTCCCAGAATTTCTCCTACAGGTACTATAAGAAGTTAATGATTTTGGCTTAAAAATAAATAATGTACTTTCCATAGGTTTCCTTATTTCTACATTGTTCCATCATGATCTCATTGCATGTATTTACATAAATGCAGTTATTTTTCAAATACAGTACCTCGTTTTTACTTTTTAGTCTCAGCCGACTTGTTCCTTTATTGAGAATTGAAATTGCTAGCAATTCAATGCAAGTTAGCATTATTTCATTTATTTAACATGTAAATCTGCTAAAAAGTGGGGTTTTTACTCAGGGAACTCTTCAGGAGTTCTTGAAAACATCAACATTTTGGATCATCAGATGATATGTCTGAAAGACTCTCTTTTGCCCTAAAATGTGTCCCCATGTGTTCCTGTTGATGCAGAAGGACAATTGCCATTTCTCTTTTATAGTGCTGGAAAGCTGATTATATGGCCATGGATGGTGCTGTTGATGGATGTTGTGCACTGTGTGCACTTCCCTTGCTGTTAGAAAAATGTTTTGCTGGAACAATAAAGACTGAGAAGAAAGTGCTTCGTTTTAATAAGAGAAGAATCTGCTAACTTTGTGATCACAGAAGCCATTAATAATCAAAGGCAGGCTTCTTTCACAACAACAAAACTCAAAAGCAAAACCAAAACTTTTCCTGTTAACTTTATTTATCATGTCTTCTGGAGTTTATTTCTCCCTTGACGTCTATTATTTATAATTTAAGAGATATAAGGAGAGAAAACAGAGATGTTTTCAGAAGAGATTATAGGAAGCAGCAGCAGCAGCAGCAGAAAGGAAGTGGCATCCTATTACCATATGGCAAGAATTAGAAAGGAATTATTTTGAGTGGTGCTGAATAAATGAGAAGCAATGCTATCTGTGTATCTTATATTTTGAAGCATTGCCCGCTCCAGTTCAACAAAAATAAATAAACAGACTTCCTCTGGTTAGCTCTTGAATATTTATAGCCACTGGGGCCCGTGTTAAACAAAATAATGAGAAATACCTAAATTCTTGAAAATGCAATATTCTAACATCATATACATATAACTGAAACATTGTTATATGAATCAAGTGAAGCCCAAAACTTGGGAAGAAAAAACCCCAAACAATAGGGAGGAACAACCATGAAATTCAGTGTTTGCTATAAGATGTATCAGACTTCAAAGGTGTGGAAGTGGAGAATAATACAGAATAATCTAAGAGACAAGGGTGTAATGCAGAGAACAACAGTGAATAAGACAACAGGCAAAAAATCTGAAACTAAGCTCACAAATGCCATCACCTTAAATTGATATGTAAGCAATGGGTTCATGTGGAAATTCGACTCTAATATTGGTAATTTATTTTGTGGCTGTTATTAGTGGCCTACCTTATGAGAAAGTTGAGCTCTACAGTACGTTCATTTCATCTCTTACACTGTGCTGCATAATAACTGTCTGACTGTAAAATCCTTTTTACCCACAAGAGAAAATTGTGCAGACTGGTATGTAAGACATTTTCAGGGCTTTCTGCCTGGTGAAGATTACACCTCATGTAAATGCTGCACATTAAAAAATTTCTATTGTGTGAGGAGATATAAAGGAAAGGCAAGAGGAAATATAGAAGTAGCATAATGGATTATTATATGCACTCAGAGAAATAGAGAGAATGATTATCTAGTGAATGTTGCAAATTATAATGCCATAATACCTGGTGTATTTTGAAAAGCTGTGCTCTATTTGCAAAGAAGCAAAGATGGGTATGATTATAATGTAGCCTGATGAGTCTTCACCAGGCAATGGGTGAAATTTAGAGCAATGGAACTATTGTGATTTGGATGCAGACAGACCCACTTCACAGGCTGAACAATGATAGTAACTCTACAAAAAGCCTAGTAGAAAGGAGACATATCAAATTTGCATTCTGAAAAGGCATCTTGGCATGCACAGCTTAAGTCTTTTAGGAAAAATGTGAAGAATTGCTGTAGCCAGCAGCAAGTTTTGCAATACATGACCTAGACTTTTCTGCGTTTGAGTAGCTGTTGATGGATGAAAAATGAAGAGAGGAAAATAATATGAATATAAATTTTTCAGCTATATATATTACTATATAGTAAATCAGAGAAAAAGAAGCATTTTAATTGTATTTCATAGTGAGCTTGAAAGCAAAATATTGCAGATCTGTAGTTCTGTCAAGAACAATCTCTTGGTTTCTTCTGGAATTACAGTTAATAGAAAGGCTTAAGGAATATGAGAGGCACAATCGGGATTTAAAACAAATAATGGAATCACATAATCTTTTAGTGAAAGAGACCCTTAAAGGTCATCTAGTCCAACCCTCCTGCAATGGACAGGGGCACTTACAGCTACATCAGGTGTTTGGAGCCCCGTGCAGCCTGACCTTGAGTGCTTCCATGGACATGTCATTCATAACATCTCTGGGCAGCCTGTTCCAGTGCCTCACCACACATGTTGTAAAAAACTCCCTCCTCACATCCAATCTAAATCTCTCTTCCTTTGGTTTCAAACTTTTTCCCCTTGTCCTGTCACAACAGACCCTGCTGTTCCCTTTTTTCTTATAGCCTCTCTTTAGATACTGAAAGGCTACAATGACGTCTCCCCAGAGCCTTTCCCATGCTGAACATCCCCAGCTCTCTCAGTCTGTCCTTGCAGAGGAAGTGCTCCATCCCTTGGATCATTTTTGTGGCCCTTCATTGGACAAGCTCCAACTAGTCCATGTCTGTCCTGTACTGAGGACTCCACATCTGGATGCAGTATGCGAGGTGAGGTCTTACCAGAGCTTATTAGAGAGGCAGGATCACCTCCCTTGCCCTGCTGGTCACACTGCTTTTGATGCAGCCCAGGATACAGTTGCCTTTCTGAGCTGTGAGAGCACATTGCTGGCTTGCATCCATCTTCCCATCCACCACTACTCCCAAGTCCTTTTTGGCAAGGTGATGGCAAGATTAAGACGCAGTGTGTCAAATGTTAGCCTGACCAGTTTATTACAAATCCAGTCATTTAGGGAGATGAAGAAGAGAAGATGGGTGATAGAATAATAGGAAATAATAGCAAGGAGTCTTTGTAGGAAGCAAGAGAGCGATAGTCACCACCAGGGATTCCAGCATTGCTCATAAGTCAGAGTCTTATAGCAAGAAATGCCTCAGAAAGCAAGCTTTGAGCCAAAAACAAAGAAAGGTTCAGACAGACCCCCAAGTCCTTCTCCCCAGGGCTGCTCTTAGGGACTTCTTCCCTCAGTGTGTAGAAATACCTGGGATTGCTCTGACCCAAATGCAGCACTTTGCACCTGGCCTTGTTGAACCTCTTTAGGTTTTCATGGGCCCACTTCTCCATCCTGTCCAGGTCCCTTGGATGGCTTCCCTTCCCTCCTGTGTATCGACTGCACCACTCAGCTTGGTGTCATCTGCAAACTTGCTGAGGGTGCACTCGATGCCATCATCTGTGTCATTGATGAAGGTGTTGAAGAACACCGGTCCCAAGATCTACCTTTGGGGGAAACCGCTTGTGATGGCTTCCACCATAACACAGAACCATTGATCACAAGCCTTAGGCTGTGACCAGCCAACCAGTTCTTAATCCATCAAGCAGTCCTTTTAAATCCATACCTCTCCAATCTAGAGAGAAGGATGTGGTGAGGTACTATGTCAGAGGCTTTGCAGAAGTCCAGGTAGATGACATCCATTGCCTTTCCCCTGTCTACCAGTGCTGTCACTCCATCATAGAAGGCCACCAGATTGGTCAGGCAAGATCTGCCTTTGGTGAAGCTGTGCTGGCCGTCTCAGATCACCTCTTTATCTTGTATGTGCCTTAACATGGTAACCAGAAGAATCTGCTCCATGATCTTTTCAGGCACAGAGGTGAGGTTCACTGGACTGTAGTTTCCCGAGTCATCTTTTCCCCCTTTCTTAAAAGTAGGAATAATGCTTCCCTTTTTCAAGTCACCAGGGATTTCACCTGACAGCCATGATTTTTCAAATATGATGGAGAGCAGCTCGGCAACTACATCAGCCATCTCTCTCAAAACCCTGGGATGCATGCCATCCGGCCTCATGGACTTATATACATTCAGTTTCATGACGAGGTCTCGGACTTCTTCCACGATTACACTGGGATGGAATCCAGTCCTCTCACCCACACCTAGAGCTTCGGGGTCCTGGCAGACATGGGGATCCTGGCCACCAGTGAAGGCTGAGGAAAAGCACTTATTGAGTACCTTACTTTGAGTACCTTAGCTCCATGTCTGAAGCCAGTTCTCTGTCCTCATTTATCAGAGGGGGAACACTCTCCTTGGTCTGTCTCCTCCTGCCTATGTAGATGCCCTTCTTGTTATTTTTCACATCCCTTGCCAAGTTCAATTCCACCTGTGCCTTGGCTTTCCTGATCCTATCTCTACACATGCAGACAATGTCCCTATATTCTTCCCAGGCTACATAACCCTGCTTCCACTTCCCGTGCATTTCTCTTTTTTCCCTCAGTTTAAACTGCAGGTCCTTGTTCAGCCATGCCTGTGTCCCCTGCTCTATTTCTTCTGCTGGGGATGAAGATCCATTGTGCTCTTAGAGGGATGTCCTTAAAAAGCTGCCAGCTCTGTTCTATTCCTATGCCCCTGAGGACAGTTTCCCAGGAGATCCCACCCAGCAGTTCCTTGAGGAGCAGGAATTTTGCTCTCCTGAAACTCAAGGTCCTGACTGTACTTTATGCCAGGCCTGCATTCCTCCAGATCACAGATTCCACCAGGGCTTGATCACTACAGCCCAGGCTGTCTCCAATCTTAACCTCTCTAATGCTCTCCTCTTTGTTGGTGAGCAACAGGTCCAGTAAGGCTTCACTTCGGGTCAGTATGTCTAGTACCTAAACCAGGAAGTTATCCTCAATAGACTCCAGGAATCTCCTGGATTGTCTGCCAGCCCTTGGATATTATTCCATATTGTTAGAAAATATATACGTATTAAACTGTTAATCAGAGTCACTTTTATTACTTTTGAGATACTATGTACAATTGCCAATTATCTATGTTTCTGTTCAAATCTCTTGTGTAGAATAGCAGCTGTGCTATCACTTCAGTACCAACTGGTAACCAATGCAGTTGAAATACGAGCAGGCTTCATTAACATTGAATAGGAAAAAACAGGAGCTAACAGAATCAGCTCAAAATTAACGATGTCGTGCAGAAAGCTTTATTATTATTATTGTAATTATTATTTTGTACTATGTGAAATATATTTTTCATAGCCTTTCATAACGCTTAAATTTCAATATGATTTGCTGTTGAAATTAACAATATGTATTATTCAAATCTCAGTTGTACAGTTAGGACAAGTCATACAAGTCACCATTTACATGTCCTATAAAAGTAGTATCATATTATCGTAGAATGCCTTGGGTTGGAAAGGACCTCAAGGATCATCAATCTCCAACCTTCCTGCCGCATGCAGGGCCACCAACCTCCCAGTCTAATACTGGGGCTGCCCAGGGCCCCATCCAACCTGGCCTTGAACACCTCCAGGGACGGGGCATCCACAGCCTCTCTGGGCAGCTGTTCCAGCACCTCACCACTCTCATACTAAAGAACTTCCCCCTGATATCCAACCTAAATCTTCCCTCCCTCAACTTGAAACCATTTCCCCTTGTCCTGCCATTATCTGGCCTTGTTGAGTTGACTCCCCTCCTGTTTGTACGCTCCCTTTAGGTACTGGAAGGCTGCAGTGAGGTCATCCTGCAGCCTTCTCTTCTCCAGGCTGAATAAGCCCAGCTCCCTCAGCCTTTGTCTTCGTAGGAAAGATAAGCAAGTAGTGTGTCTCATTCATCATTTACTTTCTTCTCCATCACCTGCAAATAACACTTGAAAATTATTCCAACATAAATGCAGCTACTGAGTCTAAAAGCTTTTTAAAAGCCATATAAAATTACTTGAGATGGAAATAACAGTCTTTTCTTCACCAACAGAGGGAACAGAATGTGCAGTCACCAGCAATATTATAATATCGAGAAAAAAATAGCTGAGAACTTCACTAGATTAATTTCTCATGCTATCAATCACACTGTATTACCTGAGGTTCTGGGAAATGAGGGTCCCAAATAGATTTTGTGATATATCAATAATCTTGCTAAGATTTTGAATGTCCTTCTTAATATACAGGTATATAAAAAGGATAGCTGTAATCTAATGTGTCATATAAGCATAATCCTAACACAGAAGTATAGTGATACTTTCCTGAATAGCTACAAGCTATACAGGAACACTCTTCTGCTCCCATTAGTCTGGCCTTCCCTGACTGGAGACTGCTGACTATAAACAAAACGTTCACAGATAACTATTTGAAAAAAATTTAAAAAATTAAAGAGGGTTACCATGTAGCAGGTTGTGCTATTTCTAATATTGTAGGAATATATCCCGCTTTTAATTTTTCTTCTGAGCTGTTTTGTTCCAAAAGAACCTTGATGAAAGATGTTGAGAGATTCAAATGTGCAGCATGGGTTCTCACTTGTGTAAATAAAGAATAAAAGTGAGACAATGCAGGAATGACTACATTTGGGAGTCATTTGGATTATTAGATATCTGTCTGGAATTTAAACCTACTGGTCTTTTTCTGCTTCAGGTGATGTATGGAGGAATGAACTTTCAGTGACGTTCCTGAGTCGAAAGAGAGTTATTAATATGGCTACATGCCTGCACATATGTTACCTGAATATGAAAATAGCAGCAACTGGCTTAGCCATGCATCAAAAAAAAAAAGTGTAATGAACTGTATTTATAGCTTGAGTTATGGTTTGACTGACATAAGCTAGATGAGATTTGGATGAAGGGAAAAATTCATTTCTATTTATTCTTCTACGATAAAACTGTAAAATGCCATTTAAAGTGGAACCTATATTGGGCTATCTCATCTGTAGTTACATAATTATAGATGGTCAACAGATGTTGAACTGTTCTTCTCTTACAAACAAATATTTTGGTATGTGATATGATAGGTTCAATGAGCGCATTTGACGCATTTAAATTAGGGGATTTATTACAGTAGACATGATTAAAAACTTTATTTATGACACTGAATATTTAAAGAAAGTTTGGTCTTGTTCTCTTGGGACTTCCACAATTCAACAGCCTAAATTTAAAATAAAAATCTGAAGGGACAAAAGGAGGAAATAAAACTCTGTTGACAGATGGGGAAGGAAAGGAGCATGTAGCAGCCAAAAAGTACTTGGAATATGACAGTTCTTTTCTGTATTTCTTTTTTGTTGCTGCTTTGGGAGTATAACAGAAAGCCAGCCTCAATGTATGTCCTATCAAATAAGTATCTATGTAAATTACAGATGTTATTCTTGCTAGGGCATGTTTTTATCACTGTGCCACAGACATCTTTAGTTTAAGATGTTTGTCCTTCTGGTGTGCAGTCTTTGTTTTGTCTGTTCTCTCCTGTGGTGCCAAGCAAACACCTTCCTAGCCCCACGTCTGTATTTTAGCATCTGCTGTTCTGTATGTCATTATATTCTCCTTCATGTTTGACTGCCTAACCAGTGTTGAAGTTGTACAGACTAATCAGAAGGAAATTTCTTAAAACAAACCTTACACAGGAAAGTATTTCTGCCTTATTCTTTCCTCCTTAGTATAAATAATCTTTTCCCTCTTTCCTTTTCACTTTTTTCTCCTTTCCATTTTTCTTTTTTTTCCTTTTTTTCTTCTTCTTTTTTTTTTTTTTTTTCCTTTTTCCTTTTTTAGGGGGAAGAAGAGCGCTATTTATTTGTTTGTTCATTTATTTTTTGGACAAATATTTGTTCCCATAGGACAAAGACCATTCTCTTCCTTTTAGCTATTATTTCTCTTTTCATTATTACCAAGAATCAATCAGTATCTTACTCGAGCAATGCATCTTCTAGAATCAAGAAGATTTGATGATTTATAGGCACCTTCACTTACCCTGGCTACTGATATTTCTGAGCTTTCTTGGATTTGCCTGAAAAATCAAGATGTAGGACAGGTAGCAAAATTGACTAGCTGCACTCTCTTCAAAAACTACTTGATCCAAAAGATCTCTTTCTCTCTGTTTTTCTTTTTCTCTATTGCCATTTCATTGGTTTATCCTTTTTTTTTTCTTTTTTTTTTTTTTCCTCCAGTTATTTCACTTGTTGATCTCAAAATTGTTTACCAGTGAATGCAATATCATTCTCCAATTTTTCAGGTGAGGAAAATAAAGTGAAAAAAAAAAAAAAAAAAAAGAGTTGCTTGCCTACTGTCACTGAAGGCCACTTCAAATTTCATTTTTCTCTGTTAAGATTGGTGAGAGATTTCTCTGTGTCATGACAGTGTAGACAGAGTGCATGGAGGAGAGTTGATTTCAGCTTTGTAGAAAATTATCAGGGCATCCTGGTAACCAGGCTGGTGTTCCTGAAGACTTCTGAGCCCATTCATGTGCTGATTTTTTTGTCCACTGATATGGCCATAGTCTTATTTGTTCTTGAAGACAGAAAATTTGGTCTTCACCTGACCTCAAGAATAATTCTGCAGCAACTTCATAGTGCCAGTATTGCATGTTTTTATTTCCATATGTTATAATGCATCAACTAAACTCACATGTTCACAGGCAAGGTTATTTCAAGTATTTAGGACATTTTTAGTCATATGCAAATGTTTCTGAACTAAAGCTTCTAAAAATCTTGGTAGCCTTCAATTAAGGATTATTAACATATTTTTTAGTTTTTCTTTTTTTCCTTTCCCCCTAGCATTTGCGTTACAGGAGCAATAATAGAAGCAGAAACTTGTTGAAGCAATTTTTCTGTTCTGTTAGATTGCTCATGAGGTATGTAGTTCTTTCTTTTACAGAAAAGGAAATAAAAGATGTTGCTACTATATCAGATCAAGGCAAGCCAGACTCAGAGGTAATGGGATGCAGACTAAGGAATGAATCTTTGATGTGAGCCCAGTTGTTCCTCAAAATTAAGCCTGACTCACACTGCCTGAATCACCAAGAAGGGTAGCTCCTATTGTGTTCTGAGGGATTCAGTGATGCTTATTAAATGAGTTAATCAAGAAATTGAGCACATAGAAAATTTATTTTCTCATGCTAGCACTTTTTTTTTTTTTTTTTTTTCCAACAGCCTAACTAGAAAAAGTGTTTCTGGTTGGAAAAATCTGTGCTCATAAATGCATTCAATGAATAGCAGTATGTAATATAATATGTAGTTTTTATATTCCTAAATCTAACACAAAATGAATGTCACAATAATTCAATCATGTCTACATGCCTATTTTTAACTACAAAATACCTGAGACTAAGAACCTTTCTGTGGCAGGGACTCTTCCAAAGAATATGATGCTAGATAAACATACGTGATGTGTTGATAGATAAAATTATTCAAGTATAACAAATTTTCAAATGAATACTAAACTCTTCTTATGACTTTTTGCAAGGCACTTTTTGTTCTTGGTAGAATTTCTTTTTGAAATCTAGGTCCAGTAGCAAAACTGTAAGTCTTAGGTATACTTAAGATCGTGACCATGAGTTTTTCAGTGGTGAACTCTGTTACCATTCCTGAATTTAAATACGTATTTTATTCCCAAGACCAGCCAAGCATTTATTTATTCTGTCAGGTACAGACAGAGGAATCAGAAATATTACAGTGCAGGGAATTCAGAGATGTTGCTTCAGAATTATTCCCTAGATTGTACAGATATGTGACATTTATTTTGTGACAGTAAGTGATTTCTTGGGGAGGGACACTTAATCAGGGAGTGCATTGATTAGGCTTTTGGAAGAAACAATTTAGTATGAAGGTGGTAAACAGATTGCCCAGAGGAGCCGTGGTCCTATATAGAGTTAGGCCATCAACAATTTTTTCTTAAATTTGCTCTGATCATTTGTTCAGCTTGAAATACTTGGTTGCCAAGGATGGTAAAACATATTTCCTTATAATAAGAATTCCTGATTATGAGCACCAGCAGTAGAGAAATACATGTCATTCTGCCCAGGAGCAGCAGGACAGGTTATTTATTGAGTATTTATATGAGAAGTATTTTTTCTTACTGGTATTAGGCAGAGATTTTCAATAGGGATTACAAGTACATTAGAATCCATGGGGAATGGGATGTCTCTGGGCATTTTGCTCTTGAAAGCCTGCCCAGATTTTCTTCTTCTGGAATGAGAAGATGTACATCACCAATAAAAGGAAAATGTATAAAATATTCTTTCCCTTTTTCCTTCATGTAGATTTATGTATGCATGGCTGCACAAATTAAGCAGTGGAAGGCTAACAAAAACTCTGGGTATACCATGCCTCCTGACAGACAAATCTTGTCAAAGCAAACCGACTCTTCTTGTATTTTACAGACATAAATCCTCCCAGCAATGTTTGGGGTATTTTTCTTCTCATGCGAGATTTTCATAAGCGCCAAACGAAAAGCAGATTGCAAAGCTTCCCACCATGGCAAGCAAGTGAATAATTGTTAAATTACCTTAGATAAAGAAACACAGATATGGAGTCATGGTATGTTTCTTGCTACCATGGAGATGTTCGTTGCCAGTGAGATTTTTCAGGGAGTTAGGTATCAGTTTTCAGACAGGCAGTGGTAGTTTGCAATTTCAGCTGGTTTAACTGTGCAGTAGAGTGTTTCTTTTTTCTTCCCAGTCCCTTTTTGCAAACACTATCTCTCATGTTATGTGCAGGTCCTCAAATGTGATACCAGTTCATTTATGGCTGAGTAGCCCCCCAAGATCACGAACACATTCCTCTATTCTATGTGTTCCTCTATTTTATGTGTTTCCCTCTGAATATATTCTGTTGCATTGTGAGAAGTATCTGAGCTAGGCTATCTAATTGTCATTTACCAACTTACTGAGCTGTGGAAGAGTTCTTTAGGCAAGATCATCTCAGCCTTCAGTGCATCAGGATTTCCTCCAGGACTGTGCTACGCTTACTTCTGCAACACATACAAATCTGCAGTCTTTATAGCATATCCACCCTTCCTTATACAGACCTGTAATTTCACATTTTCCTAAATTTCACTTCAAAATTCCTCATTTCAGAAGATTATTGAAAAGATAAATTATTTCTTAAAAATATAACATTTTAAATAGATTGAAAGTTAAAAGAGGCTCTGAATCTCTCAGGGTCTTGATGAAAACTAAAACTTCTTGCTTAGGAATGGAAAAGGTTTCTTTCTCTGGTGTGCTCACTATTTAGGCCAGGTATCTCATTACTATTTTTCCTTTTTTAGTTTTCTTTTTTTCCTTTTTCTTTTTTTTTTTCTTTTTTTTCTGGCAGCATAAGCTTTGTGGCAGTTGATAGATGCTCTCAATTGAGAGGAAATTTCACAGGAAATAAAAGATATTAGGAGAACACTTACTACTTCCCTCTTACCGGGTTCACCACAGGGAGAACTTTGGTGTCCCAGATGGGAGTAAACTGATTGATCAGAGGTTTGGCTAATGACTGGAAACAAATAAACCTGATGCATCTTTCCTAACTGCTGTCAAGTTGACCTCAGTTTTATGTTTCTACACACCTGCATTTATGCCAAGGTTAGACAGAAGAAAACACTGTTTTCAATGTTTTATATAGGAGGAGAAAGTAAGGAGAGGTAAACAAGAACAAAGAATATTAAACCTATCCAGAAACCACAGGTTTTTTTGTGTGTGTGCTGAAGTAAACAGCATCCCTGTCACTACTACTGTGTTTATTATTACAGTATCTGAGACAGAGCTATTTTTTCATTAGATGACACTAGTTTCCCTGATTATGATTCAGCTAGCATGTGTAGCTTTTAAATTCAGAGTTGCTCAGCTCAAAAAGATAAAATGGATAATTCTTGGATAATAGAATAATTTGGATATAGCAATCTCTGCGTATTTATTTTCCCTTATGACGTTAGGCTATTTGGAAAAAATGTATTTGTAATTCTTTCATATCTATTCTGTTGTTCACTGAATATGGGGGCATTATGACTGATGAACAAAACATGAAAATCTGAACACATTATGGGGTATTCTGAGTGTGACAGATTTAGACACAAAACTTTTTACATGAGGTAGGTTCTGTCTCAGTGTGTGAACATGGAAGAATACCACGTTATAGGATCGTTAGACTCCATAAGAACACCTGGGAAAATTAACTTGTGTGGTTAATCTGACGGTATGGGAGGGGAACACTTCTGTCCCCACTGAAATTTTAAAAGGGTGCTGGATTGTCCTTATACTAGTGAAGAAAATCAGATAGATTTTGTCTTCACAACTCAAGTATTTTGTACATCAGATTGTGTTACTGTCTTCAACCCTCACGTGGGAAACAGGTGACAGATTAGAGTGCACTATGCGTTTTAAGACTATCATTGCAAACACAGTCCAGCTTTACACAACTGACATTGCTGTCTGCATGAATGACTTATTTTTCCCCAATATAATTTTATTGATGAAATTAGAACTACCACATAGAAGACTTGATACAGAATTTCCATGTCAGAAATAGAATATCAAATTGGGCATGGTAACTATTGGGCAGAAATCATCTCCCATTCTTAAAGTATAATATAAATTATCTATATCAAACAGAACAAAAGAAAAAATAAATCTACTTAATATTTGAATGCCCTGCATTTTATTTTGCTTATTAACCTTCGTTTCTAATATCACAAACATGCCTAGTTACAAAGAAGAGAAGTTGACAAAATAACTATTAATTTCTTATTGACTGATAAAAAAAAATATCAAGACACTGGAATTTTCACAGCTGCTTCCTGAGTGCACACAGCTTCAGACATTTTCAGAAAACAGTGGTGTTTGTACAGAATGCTTCACCAGCTGAAGAACATTACAGCATTAATGTCTGACCCAGCAACTCAGCAAGCAGGATTCCTTTTGGATTGTGTTATTACAAAGTAGGATGGGTACATGTGGAATAGGGATGCTCATTGTTCTCATGTCTGCTGTGAGTCAGACAACATGGTGCTTTAATTCTGAAGGTATATCTCTAGATCAAATGAGCTCTGAACTGTAGATGTGCAAGAAGCTATTTCAACCCTGGGGTCTCAAATGAAAAGAGCTTAATTTCTGGTAAAGTGACAAAGCCTCATAAATCTGAAGAGAGCTCTTCTGTGTCAAGCTATTATATGGGTTGCAGCTGTGAATGAGGAGAGTTAGCTCTGTTACTTGACCACCTATATCAAAGTGAGGTAATTCTATTAGCAGTTAGGTTTGAGAACAGCTGTGGAAATTATAAATTATAGTGTGCTCAAACTCTGAAATACCCTTCTGCTCCTGCCTTGAGACTTCAAGAACAAATTGCCCACAACTGGTATTTTGTCTTCTTATTATCTTTAAAAATTTCACGTACTTCTTTAATGGAAAGTTTTAGCCATATGTGGTCACTGAAGAAAAAGAAGGAAAAAGAGTAATTAAATGGTATTCAAGATGTTTGTGCTTTCCAGAAAATCAGGATAATATCTTGGCTTTCCTAGTAAATTTTTATCTTAGGGTATACATAATATAAATATGATAAATTAATTCAATTGAAATTAAGCGAGAGCCCAAATTTGAATTTGTAATTTTGTAATTCAAAATTGAATTTGTAATTCATACTTCCAAAACTGGGTCTGAAAACTTTTAGAATGCTGTGTGTTAGAGCAAATCAGCATGCTGTTCTTGAATGGATGAAATGACAAGTCAAGGTACATAAGCCGCTTAGATTTCTATGTCCTGAAAAGATGCTAGGTAGAAATAATGAGGTTAGTTTCTGTTTGCTATGAGCTGTGTGGTGAAAGGATCTTTAAGTTAGATGGTTTTCAGTCTTAGCTGAATATCTGCCTTCCACCTGAGAGTTGAATTATTTTTTTTTCCTATCTCCATCAGATGAAAACCAGGTTAATTTAAGCCATCGTGAGAGCACAGCAGCAGCATCTGCTCAGATAATTGTCTTGTTTGCTGATGGCAGTTGCTTGTTAATGAGTCCTGTGCCTCTTTGCTGCAAGCTGAGAGCCTCCCTTGTTTGTGGACACAACAGCAGTGATGCCTGGAGAGTTTATGATGGGTTATTTGGGGGGAAAAAAGAAAAAAAAAAAAAAAAGACTAATTAATTGCAGTGTACTTTCAGTTAAATGTGTACTAGCAACAGGTTGGAATAAAAAGAAACAGAATCTTATCAGCCAAATGTAGCAATGCTTAGATCTCTGTAGCAGTTTCTCTCTGATGCCCTCATGATAAACTGTTTACTGATGGGGTCAGATTATCACGTGCTTATTTTCTCTGCTTCTTCTTTTCCTCAGTTCTCTGTTAAACCTCACTTAACCTGCCTTTCCCCCTAGCAGTCTGCAGTATATTTTGCTTTGCTATCCCTATCAATCCAGTAACGGTACTGGTTTTGGAATATGCAACTCTTTTGGCTACCTTTGCTTTCCTTCCCCTGCTTCCCAAACTTGAAGTACTGAGAAAGAGGAGAAGATGGAAAAAAGCGGTAGAGAAAGTCATGTTAAATCGTGCCATACAGCAAGGTCACTTCAGCCCCAGATAATCTAGTCTTCTGATAAATCTCCATCCTAGCTTTGTGCAACAAAATGGATATGGCTAAATGCTCCCACCTTTGCAGGTGCTTTGACATTTTGTCACCTATCTGCTGAAATGGCTATTGGCATCCGCTTAGAATATTTGTGTGTATTTTTCTTGGTGAATTTTTCCCCGTCTTTATTGAGTACTAGAGAGGATGTTTTAATATAATTATTTTTATACAGAAGTAGATTTCTATAAGAGTTTTGCCATTTGTTAAAATCTAGATTTATTACTCATAGAAACCCAATACCAGGGTTCTTCTTCATAGACTACCAGTGGATTTCCCTGAGAATTTCAGATTCACTGTCCTCTGAACTATTGGTAAACTGGTAGGTGTACCTATTCTGTAGCTTGATTTTAGTAAATTGTCCCATATATCTCCCATATATGGACATATTTGTACAAAAAAGAACAGATGAAGTAGCTGTCTTCTTTCCTTGGGACCTACCCACAGTTCTTATAGACTACATAGAAGCTTGTTGCATGCACGTGGGTATTTTTACTTCAGACTGCAGCTTTTATATTTAAATACAGGTAGAAAAGAGAGGACTTAAAAATGACTGATGTTTTTCCTTCTTTTTAATGAGGTTGATTTCTAGCGTTTCATTCTAGCTTTTATCACCAATAGTACATATGTGGCTTCCTTAAACTGGAGAGTGAAGAAAACAGAGGGAGAAGGAGACCTTCTTTTTAGTTTGTACTACACTGAAGTAATTCAATCTTGAAATAAATTCAGGGTTTTACTTATTAGTGCTCTCAATATGAAACTTAAACTCTAAATATGCTTACAAAATTTAAGAGGAAAATATAAACTGGAGAAATGATATGCTAATGAAGGATTCTAGTCTTTAATATAAAAAACGTATTTCAAACAGTTAAATTGCATACCTGACACTTATTTACTCAAATAATTTTATAATTTTAATTATATTTTAGCGACATGAATTTAATCTGCACTCTTGAAAGTGTAAGTACAAAAATTTGGACTGAAGGGCAAATTAAAAGTACTTGCTAACTGCCACAACAGAACACTATTTTTTTTTTTTTTTTGGCATAAAGATTTTATAAGGAAAAAAAATACACTGAACAAGAGATAAAAAATTCAGTGACAATCAGACCAAAAAAAAAAAAAACAAAAAACACCACAATTAAAAGATATACCCTGTCTTTAGATAGGATTGATGCAATGTTTGACTTGTCTTGTGGCAACGATGAGCTCTGTAGCAAAACTTCTGTCAGGTGAGGAAAAGAAGAGACTGCTCTTTTTGTTTACAGGACTCACTTGTGTGATTTAGGTCAGAATAACAAGAAAATACTAAAAATGACTTCTAGTGAGTGCTGCCACAAGCTCTCAAAATACATAAGATCTGTGACCAGAATGACAACTGCTTCCTAGTGATGGAATGGCCTCTTGAAAAAGAGAGATATAAGAAGTCTGGTCTGAATAACAGGTTCTCTGTTACACTGCTTTCTATAGCTAACTCACAGACACGCACACCCTATAGAATTTAACACGTTAGCCACATAACTAGTTGTAACATTTCATTTTTGGTGTTAACTTAATGAAACTTAATGATGGAAGCTGTTACTATTCTGTGTATTCTGCTTTGAGATGGTGGCATTGAGGTCATGACAGAACTGCACAGGAGTTAGGAATGTAACTTTCTAAAGCAAGCTATCAGTTTTGACATGAAAAATACAACTTTATATGCTTTGTTGCTCTAAACTAATTGTATTCATAAGCTGGCAATATAATAAGCAAACATTTTAATCTCATCTGTAAACTGAAACATATCTCAGGCAATCAAAGCTGTGGTTTGAATAGTAATCAGTTTATTGTAATAGTTGTGTGAAGTAAAGTTAATAACTTCTTAATTCACCAATGATATTAGAAAGTGAAGCTGCTTGTAGCCCGACAGACTACAAAATAGTTACTAAAAAAGAAAAACTAGAAAAGATGTTTTACCAGCCCTTGCTAAAAATGACACGGCACTTCAAGGCTACTTATTTACATGAGGCATATATTTGACCCTTATCCTTCTGAAATGGCTTACAGTTTTATCGGAAGTGCTTTACAATTATCAGGATCTCATTTGTGGGTATCTTTAATGCAAGCTCGTATTTTTCAAGCCAGGACGATAATAGGCAGTTGAAATCAGTTTTCTGGGTGTGAAATGCTATTGCTTAATATTCAGTATGTCAAAGACTATAGGGAAAATATAACCTAAGTTCCTACAATGAGAAAACATACAAATGATAAAAAGAAGGTATAATATAAGTCCTTTTTCCCCCTCATCTTGCCTTTCCTTCACGTCACCATTTCATGACAGTGCAAGAGTAGGGCCAGGTTCTCCTGTCAGTCACTGGCATTTACTCCTTTAGTGGATTAGATGTACACAGAAGGTACAGTATTAAAATTTGCTGCGCTTTGATGAGTTGTTTTGGAGCTTCTGTTTTGATTAAAATGCTGGTCCAAGTTCTGATATGCCCCATAAGACTGAGCGATGGGGGCATGAATATTTATTTGTTCACCACATTTTATTCTTATTTCATATTTTTACTCACTTTTCTATTTCATTGGCATTTACCAAGGATTCATTTAGGTAGCAAATATGTAGAGCAGGAAGAGACATTTTGGTTGGTTACATATGTATTTCTTGTGACACATTTGGTAGTGTTAGCATAAGCCCATGTTCCAGCAGAAATAATTTTTTAATGTATATATGTGTATTTGGGTTTTGCTAATGCTAATTGAACAGCTAACACATACTGACTTTCCTGTAGAAATATTAACAATAAGTAACAAAACCCAAAAGGAAATTTGAACCAATTGAACTTGAGTTGAAGAATTCATACTGACAGTGAATTTTTATAAGTTGTTGGTGCATATTTCAAGATGATGATGATATTCTACAGTTAAATTTATCTTGCATACTAGAAGAAAATAAGTCATACTAGTAATACCTTTAATTTCTTATACTATAATGATATTTTATGTACAGTAATTTATTAATTACTATATTTGAGGAAATTAGTCAATATATTTTCTCTGCATACTTACTTGAAGGACAGAAATAAATGGCTCTACAGGAGACAGATGGTAAAATAATTGCATGCTGAATTTATTAATATTGAATAAAAAGATCCACAACATCAACAGTTGTGAAAGCTGCTGTCATGGCCAGCATTACCTTTGCTGTAACTCTTACAAACAGCTTTGTAAATGTATCCCTCAACAGCTGTTTGCTTAAATGGTAGCTATGGAGTGAATTCTAACTTGGTTGACTTTCTAAAAATGAAGTCAGTCACTATGCAGTTTATTAACATAATTAGTTGTCATAAAGATGCAAGCCTAAAGATGTACTTGCTAATTAGCCATCTGAAATCTGATGTTTCTTCCTCTTCCCTTCCCTTCCCTCCCCCCAGTAATACTTCTGATTTACTGAAGAGATGAGAACTGCATCATACTTCTAAAAATAAATAAATAAATAAATCACTAATTTCAATATTCTTTCATTCTGAAGCATCAGAGCTGGGAAACTCAGATAAAGAAGACACTTTCACATTATACAGAAGGTTTTTTTTGTGTCTGTTGTTCTTTGTGGATTCTGTGGAAGTTGGATTTTTCAACATTTTTACGTGGATGTTTTCACCCTGCTGGGAAGACACTGAAATGCTAGTGAAAGTTTAAAAGCTACACTCTTGTTTTCCTTTCATACATTACAGGAGGCTGTGATAAAAGGTGTGAAGAAACTGTGACAGAGCATTGAAACAGGTTGCCCAGAGATGTTATGGAGTCTCCTTCTATGGCGATATTCAAGACCTGTCTGAAATCCTACCTGTGCAATCTATTATAGGGAACCTGCTATGGCACAGGGATTGGACTCAATATCTAGAGGCCCCTTCCAACTCCTGAAATTCTGTGAAATTCCCTTTTTATTATCATTACTACTTATACCCTATTATTCAAATGCTGATGAAATCAGTAGAAGTCCTATTGTAGGTGTCTATAAAAATTTTGTTTGGTAGCAGTAAAAAAAAAAAAAAGTAAATCCCAGTGACAAAAAATATCTTGGAATTTCTGGCTTTTAAGGAGTATTCTTGCATTTTTGTATGATGGACAAGGAAAGTGTTTTGAAACGTTCAGGATAACCAACTTAAATATAACAAAAGATCCCTATTCAAGTGCCTTTATTTCATTTATTTTATTCTATTCCAATTTTTTCTACTTCTAAGCGTAATTTATATACTGAATACTCTCAACCACTGGCACTAAAACTTACATAGAAGGTGTAAAGTTTCTTGTGGTGAGCTTAACGTGGAATTCAAACTCAAGGTTTTGACTGCTGGAGCAATATGGAGTTCAGACTACAAAGGTTGTTGTCGTGAAAGAAGCAAAAGTTACACACCTAGAATGTTTCTGAGTTGAATAAGGAACAGTAGTGCAAATTAAGGTGCCTCCAGACAGGAAGAAAAATGGTTAGTAGAGTTCTGTGAATTCAGTTTGGGGCTTAGCTAAGGGTTAAATTAACAACAAACTCTAATTTGGATTTAACTCTTGGTATACACTGGCATCATGCTAATGAAATGTGGCACCAGTCCTTTAGTTACCACCACCAAGATTCAAGGGCAAAAAGCTTCGTTGAATTTTCTGTGTACGTACTTTAAGCTACTAAAGATACAACTACCAAATGGAGCTTTATCAGCTTGGAGATTTTCAACAGTTCAAGTGCCAAGCAGCTGCTATGACTGCAGACTTCAGAAAGAGGGGAAAAAAATATACGTCTCTACTGCGTCAAATTAAAATAGTGACAGCTGCATATTTTCCAGCATGAAGCTGAACAGACAGTATTTTGCAAGGTGTAATTAAGCTGGAAGTGAAGCCTACAAGTATTGTATTTAGCATCAGCATTTCTTTAAAATATTTTCTTCTTTGACTAAGGAGCAGGAGAGTAACATCAGACTGAATTTACTGTATGTCTATTTTCAGTCTCAAGAGAGGTAGAAGTCAAACAAATGGAGGTTTGTGAAGTCAAATGCTAACGCAAGCATTTGATAGGACATTCTAGCCTACTTGCTGATTTCTCCTATTGAAATTAGTGCTTGGTAATAACTGGCAAAGATACTGACATTTGCAAAATTTTATATATTCTGTCCCTCTAAAACAAGTAAAGCAGAGGTGACTGAATTGATACATTACCTGACTTCTTGACTTCACTTCCTGCTACTGTAGATTTCATTTTTACTCTTGTTTGGAGGAAAATGCTTAATAAAATCCATGATTCAGATGTTTTTCATATATTTATTTACGAATCCCTGACCACAAAACCCTGCAAGCTGTGGCATTTGTACTGTACAACTTAAGCAACACACAGTACCTCAACTATGCATAGTAAGAGATGCAGACTGAAGCTCTAATGCTAAAAGAAATCATGGACTTTGATGAGGAGAAGCACATTCCCCTAACAAAGTGAAAATGAGATTTGAATGGTAGTTGTCATGGGAAATCAAGAAAGCACTGCAAGGGAATTAGTAATTACCTATTTATATCCTTGTGGGTTTAGCCAAAAACTTGAAATGCATGAGTAACAGTATTATCAAGAATAGCTATGGCAATTGAATTGCATGAGTTTATGCTAAAAGCAGAGCAAAATTTACATTACATGAGATCACAAAAAAATCTGGGGAGAAAACAAAAATCACTAAAAACTGGCAGGAAAAAAAAAATGCCCCAAACTGAAATAGGTTCAGGTTTCTGTTAACATTAAGAAATACACTAATCGTCAAAGCATGGAATAGGAATATGGCAGAAAGCTTCAACTAGCATTTACAGAGATGTATATGTGAAACGTACAGGTTCCATGCACTAGATTTCTCAGGGAGGATCAAGAATTGAACTCACCTGAGTTTTATTTATAAAATATTGCACCATGCATTACAAAGTGAACACCACTGTTCCTACTCTAAATTACCACAGCCATGCCAAGCGTGGAGGTAAGCCTTTCATTCTGCCAAACTATATAGCATATCCTGTCTCAGTTTGCTTACCGAAGTTCAATTTTCAGTGTTATGTCTGCTTTGTTTTGCTGTTTTTAGAGTATTTCACGCTTTAGCTCTTTTATGAGAATAGTTGGCTGCTAGCTAACTAGGAACTGTTATTAGTGATGAATATATATGAGTACATTTTTAATTTCAAGATAATCTCTTCTCAAATTTAGCTGGAAAGTTACTACCTGAATTCAACACAATAGAATGCTGGGTTAGGCAATTTGAAGAACATTACTGCTCCCAGACATTTTAAATGGAGTTGTGAAGTTGAAAAATCTGATTGCAAGATTTCTGTGATAAGAATGTAATTTCATAGAATCCTTAGAGTTGGAATGGACCTCTGAAAGCCATCTAGTCCAAAGCCCCAATGAACGGAGGCACCACAGCTAGATCACGTTGCCTGGGGCTTGATCCAACGTGGCCTTGAAAGGCTCCAGGGTCAGGGCATCAATAACAGCACCAGGCAATCTGTTCCATTGTCTCACCACCCTCACTGTAAAAGACTTTTTCCTTATATCTAATCTCTTGGAGCTTGAAGCCATTTCCCCTTGTTCTGTCACCACAGACTCCACTAAAGAGTCAGCCCTTAAATGATGTCTAAGAGAGGTGCAACCAGGCTCTGCCCCTTCTGGTCACACAGCTGAATTGCCTTCACCTGTGCTCCCAGGGTTGACTCAGTCGTTGCCTCAGGTGCTCAACCAGCAGTTCAGGCCGTGACTCAGCTGTTCCCATACACATCTGTTCTTGATTTTCTGTTCTCGTAGTTCAGATTTGATCTATTAACATATACCCAGATGACAATTCCAGAGTTTATTCTGTAATCATCGGAGAGAAGAGTTTATATTAAAATGATTTTTTTTTTTAAAGTGAATTTATTAAGATGTTAACAAAGCCACAGAAAATCAAGGAATGTAGCATTTCTATTTCCCTATTTGTTTAATATCATTCATGTGAGTCATTCTACCTGAGCTCATTTCTTCAACGTTAATGGGAATCTTTCAATATAAATGTTAGTGCCTTCTGAGTGCCCTATTTATAAAAAGTATTTTATTACTCAAACACGTAAATGAGCAGACCTCTTTGGAAATGCTGATACACTGCTACTCCTTTAAAAATGTGTGCATGTTTATTGTATGAAAACTTTACGCAACTGTGTTTTACATTGAGTTACCGTGATTATCATCTTCTAGAAGGTCTGTGGAGAATAAAAGACAGCAAATCATCTTAACTATGTAGCCCTCCCAAAGAAACGTAATTAAAAATATAATTTGCCCCTTTTCTTGAAATGAGCTTTAACACGAATGCTTCAGTAAACAAATCTGCCTATATAATTAAAGGAACACGCAAAAGCTATTTAAAGATCACAGACAGAGAAATATGATAGAAGGGCAGCCTTATGTCTCATCTTACAGTAATTTTCAGTGCCAATGAGACACAGGTGTATGATACATAAAACAGAAAGTCTGAGTGTGATGAATGTGATTATTATTCATCTCAAACATCCTCTTTTTTTTTTTCTTTTTTTTTTTTTTTCCCCCTCCCTGTTCTAATTAGGTAGTTTCCAGCTGTTCAGCATTTGCTGGAGAGACGTGCTCTTGAAGAATCACTTCCCAAACTAAACAGAACCATTCTGAAAGCGGGTTTCTCTTAAAACAGAATTTGAAACGCTATGGTAAACAGTTAAAGAGAGGTAGATAGGGTGCAAGGAAAACAGCGAGGAGAAAAATGCATTTGAAATTGATAATGTAAAAAAATAAAAGACATTTGTATGTGTAGTGGAAAGATAACGTAGGCTCATTTGCAAAAAATAAGTGACTTTATGTGAATGATAGAAAAGTATTACTTGTCGTGAACACATAAGCAGCTGTATCCCTCCACGGATTAGCTGTGGTTGAACCTAGCATTACTGAAATCAGGCAGGGCTCTTAGTGAAGTCAAACTGAAAAATGACAGTACTGATGTGCAGCTTTACAAATATTGGCTTGTCTGGTTTGCCGTTTGATGTGATTCCACATTGTGGGAAGGGCAAATGTTGCAACCAAGCCTGTAGGGTGGGATGTGAAACTGAAAATCACATGCTGTTTCTCTGCTAAAGAAATGTTCTTACCTACAGAGGTAGTAATAGATTTTTAGTCTGTTTGGTTATGCAAACAGGCAGTTCTTAATAGACATGCATCGTAGTTCTTCCTCTCCACTCTTTGGTGTAGCTGAGGTAATACAGATGTATTTTCTGTCCCAGTATTTCATTTTGTGTTTCATGAAAAGCCAGATCACCCTTTAGTGCTAAGGTTGCATCCCTTCAGCAACAACCAGCTAACCCTTCTGAATTTCTGTTTGCACTCTCTGGGGCTCTGTTGTTATCTTACGGTTGGGCTACTGGGGCTCCTTTTTTATTGTTATGTTTTATTTTCTGCAGAGGTTAAGTTACAATTTTCAATAATGTAACTAGTGTTTCATTATCACAAACCACTCATGTGTATTCCCCAGGGTCATCAAGCAGTTGACTCTAATAAGATACTGCTAGGAGATGTCTGGATAAATACAATGCTTTCAGAACTAGTTGTTGCTATTGTCTATTCATTATAGCAACAACACTATACGTAATGAACAAACAATGAGCTGTTTCTGTTTCATTTGATAAAACATCTGGGAAGGCATCATACTTAGCACACCAAGGTACGCCAATTTTATTGTTTCTATTTTACTTCTGATTTCCTTTCTGCATTTGACCATCTGAAGGAGTTTGAGTTAGTACTCTTTTCTGGGGGCCACAGGGAGAAACACCAATAAATAACATTTAGAGCTTCTCTACCACTGCCCAACTATGCATACTCCTGGTCCATTTTGCTGGTATTCCTGTACGTAGAGAGAATGGAAGGAGACCACCCAGCAGCAGCTGACTGGCTGTACAAACACTTGGCTCTGTTGCAGAGATGATGTAGGCTTAGGGCTAGCACAGGTGTCAGAACAGTCCCTAATGGCCATGACACTTGCTAATTAGTGCTACATGCACCTGCTGCTGCTCCTCCTGGTGGCCTTTGCCCCATTGAGATAGCACTTTCTTTTCCCATTGCACAACGCATGCTTTTTATTCTCCCCAATGTCTTCCACAGAGTCAGCAGGGTTTTAAAACTGTTTTTCAAGTTGCTTCCAGCTGCACAATTTGTGAGCGCAAAGCAAGCTTTTGCTGTTTGTTGAGAACAGGTAAACATTATGTATTTGTCTGCAAACTCCAAATAATCTTTAACTGCTAAGCTTTTATTTTTTTTCTCCTTAAAAAACTCTCAGTGTTTTAGCTACACAGTTCAAAAACCAATATAAACACTGAAATAACTGTCTGCTTTGTAAAGCTAGATGAAAAAGGCATAAAGGCTTAAAGCTTTATTGCTAAGGGCAACGTGCAGGGAAATTTAAAATTTAAAGCATCCAACCTGAGCATTTAAATATAAAAGGAATGGTGAAGTTTTCAGATTCTAAGGAAACCAGTGTGACCATTTTTTTTGCTGTTGGTTGTTTTTGTTGTTGTTTTTTTTTTCTTGTGGGTAAATATGAAATTGTTAGCTTTTGAAGCGCTAAGTTTTAAAACTTCCCTCCTACTTGCATCTTATTTGATAATTTACAGAACTACTTCTGTATTTATAGAATTAATTTGTCACATAAAGTGTAACTCTAATGTAATTTTTTGTTCTTGAAAGAATAGATTTTATCTTTCTATTGAAGTGGTGGAACTTCTGACTAAATTAAATATAAACTGAACTTCAGGGGAAAATAATTGCTATAGAACACTTAAGAAAATGAGGCAATACATTTTTTTTTACAGTTATTTTCCAGGATTCTGCTACCTGCATTTTGAAGGATGAAACATTAATTGTCCCTGTAGCTTATTAAAATTGTTTTAAAGGAGTGAAGAAAATGTGTACAAATGCTCATTATTTCTCTTATGCATCTAAACTTCTATATGCTTATAAATGGAAGTGATATAGCATAAGCTTTCTCACTAGTAGTGCATGGAATTAATGCTCAGACTGAACCTGAATGTTCTTGAGTGTGATATTCTTTCCCTTTTTCTCATGTCTGTAGGTTCATATGTTTTCCAACTGAAGGTTTTGCTGTAACCTGATTACTGCAATTTTTTTTCTTGTCCTTCCTTGCCTAAAATCCTGTGCTTATCTGTTCTCTAAGCTTTTCCTTTTCAGACTCTGTAAAGAATTATATATGCTTCTAGCCAACCCTGAGGATTAAAAACCTGTATGTGCTTTTACTGTAGTCCAAACAAATGCTGGCTTAAGAAACATTAACGTCAGGCTAGGTAATTGCAGATACCAAGTTGATCAATCCTGGGGAGTTGCATGAAATAGCTCTCTTAAACAGCCATATACTTGATGAGTGTTTACAAAGTCCCACGCTTCTGGCAACAGTACTTTTATTTATGCAGAGCTCATTCTCTGTAATGACAGCTATTTTGGCTTTGAAACAAAGCACATTGTGGAAAAGTAGTGACAGAAATTGAGCAGCGTTGGCATTTAGAGGAAATCATGACCAGTGGTTTTTATTTCAGTTCATTTTTCATCTGAAGATGATCTATCCAACTACAATTTCACATCTGCAGCAGTTGTAAGAGTAAGCAGTCACAAACCACAGGCTGTGGCTTGAGAAGGGCAAACGCAATCAGTTGGGGCATTTTTAATGAAGATGGAAGGAGATTTAACTCAATGACATCATGAAGCTTAAGAGTTCCTCATTCTTATGCAATCCTAACACTCCCACTGATACAAGAAATATCAAATGAGATTTTGTAGCTGCTCTGATTCAGATTGATATCTTGCATAAAAAAAGACTGCTTTTATTTTTTTGTATTGAGATTTAAAGCGGATTGGCAAGAGTTGCTAAAATAGAGCTGAGCATTCCTGCTGAGGCTTGAACACAAAGCGTATATATTTGTAACTAAGGTGATAAAATGCAGCATTATCTGGCATATTTTATTATTATTTTTACATAAAATGTTCAGTTCAGAACTTACACATCCTTTGACTTGTTGGAAGAGAACTTTGAGGACTGGAGGTGGATAGCTTAGATAAAATATTAATTTGTTCAGTCAAAAAGATTGGGGAAAAGAACCGTTCACTGCAATTCCCTACTCTTGCAAGTAAAATTTTGTGTTACTGAGGGGAAAAAACAATTGTCTCAACAAAAAATGTGTAATCCTAAGGCAATTGGGAAGACTTGCTAAGATGCTACTTCAAAGGTACAAAGCATTTTTTCTTGCAGACAAGCCCCAAGGATTTATTCTGCCTTTCAGTTTGAGAAGGTGGTGATTTCTGCTTTGCCTTCTCTTCGGATTGTTTCAACAAATGGCCTGTGCTTAGCATCTTTAAACAAGTAATTTTATGTCATGATTTTTCGAGCCTAGTTTTCAGTGCTGATAACTTAGAGTAGGTGTGAAAAATTGTTTGGTTTTGGAAGATTAATTAAGGAAAAGAGATGTAGAGTGTTAAGTGTGTGATGAAAGCTCAGCTACAGCCTGACCAAAGAACACAGAGACTGGCAGGAGGGAAGCCCAGCTCTTCTCAGGCCCACGTCCATAAGACCAGGGGGGCACAGGGGTGGTAGGAAATCAAATTGAGCTCAGAGGAGGATGAGGATGTAGTGTCTGGGCTCCTTCCAGACTGTCTTAGCACAGCCTTATCTCCAGGTGTGAAACCCAGAATGATGAACCAACACCACAACAACTTTCAGACAAAATAAGCCACTGCCTGGGGGAATAGGACATGTTAAGTGATGCTGTTGAGAACTGTGGAGAGATTACTATTGGATTTATGGGGGGAGACAGAAGCAGGGAAAGAGAAGAATGTGGTTGATTTCGGAGGAACAAGTGGGGGGAAAATGGATGGGAAAGGGGATAAAAAGAGCTTGTCACATGTACAGCCTGCTGGTTGGTATACTTGTCAGGCATTCCCTGCTCCAGACTTGTGCAGTTTTCCTACCTCCTTATTAAGTTGTGTGGGTTTTTTGTAGGTGCTCTGTGTGGCCAGCTGTATGTATATTTGTTGTGTGAATGTGCTTATGAATATGTGCTTACTCTTGCTCGTGGCTGGACCTTGGTGCATGAGCCTCTTTTGCACTGCAAGATCTGGGCCTGTCCCTCTAGCAAAGGGGTTGTTCCTGGGTGCAGTTGGTCAACGGCTTCTTTAAATATAAATCAATGCTGGTTAGTCGATATTTTAGGTTTCTGAAGTGCACACCTATGTTTTGTGGTTAGAGGAACAAAGTGCATTTTCAGATAAGAATAATCATCCGGGTTCTGATGCAAAATTTTCCCTGATCTGGGAGCCTTGTCTTCAAGAATGGCACAACAGCCTTTGTCTCAGAAAGAGTGCAAGGCACGAGTGTGGTGTTCTGCTTCAGTAAGATGCCCTCCATCCTCCAGCACTTTGAGGTTAATGGAAAGCTTTATGAAAACTGTATCTTTTCTTTAACACTGGGGCTAAGTATGTCTTTTGGAAGACTGATTTAGTAGACACGTGTTAATATTGGTGATATTGGGTTTAACCCATAAATGTGTTCATTCAGCATTGTGTTCATTCACTAACTTCAGCAGTTAGTGGATTGTAAAATAATAGTTTTGTTTTACGGAAGCTAAAAGTATTTCTGAGTTTGTTTCTGATCTCTGTCTCAGTGACGCAGACAACATTGGATTTTTTTTGTGTTTATTCATTTACTGAAAAAGTTTTCATCGTTAGACAGGGTGAAAGAAGGTCTTACAGCGTACATGTGTGTGGCCATTCAGTATCTCAGTGGATTGCAACTACACAATTTATACACGGGAAAAATATGAGCAAAGTACCTTGCTTGTAAATTTTGTCCATACCTTACCTGCTTGTTTCCAATAGCTGTTAAGCCTTAAAAAAAAAAAAAAAACAACAAACAAATCATTCATTTTTTACTCTCTGGGTTAGAGTTCTTCCCTTCTTCCCTTTCCTTTCCAGCCATATACTAGAGAGATTCTGAAAGAATAGTACTTCTGAAGGAGTAATAGCACAGGAACACAATACTTCACACTAAAACCACAGCAAAACCTTACTGTGAAGATCAGGTGCACGGTGTGTATAACGCCGATTCCATAATTGTTTCCTATCTTCTCATAGTTTAAATTTATTTACAGCAAACAAAGGATAAATCTTGCAAATGCTGTAGTAAGTCTGTCACAGAAACAAGCATTAATCTTATTCCAACTACTACTACTGTTTTTTTCCTGACTATTTCTATTACCTTCTGGAAGTCAGTCATGGTATCTAACTGAAATTATTTGAGAGAAGAAGAATATACTCTTTTTCCACTTTATTTAGGTTATTTGTAATGATGAGACCAAGTGGTAGTAACTTTGCTGTTCTGTTCATAAATATGTACGTATTTATGTTTTTTTTCTTGTTTTCTTGTATGGGATAATTTAAATTCCCATGATAAATTACCTTTTCAATGGTTCTTTCCAGTTCATTTGTACATTCTGATGTAAATATCTTCTTATGTGTGTTTTTCAAGACTGTTTCTGAAAATAGTCTTAATTATTGTTCTAAATCTGTCCTTTTTCCCACCAAAAAGTGAAAAATTGCTCATTATGTTGCTTTCATGAATATTTTTTAAAGTTCATACATATTTTCTGTAAGACTTGAGAATGTATTTAAGTGTGCCTTTTTTAATACAACTGAAGATACATCGACCTTTAAGAAGTTTTTATGAATTCTTATGAACTTTTATTCATTAACTAGAAAGAACAAGTTCATTAGTGTAATAATATGATAAATGTTGTTGAACTTTTCTACAGAATTCCTGGCAATTTCATTAAATATGAATAATTTATTGATCTTTAATTAAGTTTCCATGTACTGTTCACGAGTAAGTTGATTTTAACCCTAATATGTAACTCCAGTTAAAGCAAAATGTTGTTAGATTTATTGCAGTAAAGAGGCATAATTTTTAAATACTATCTTCAGCTTAAATGTCAAAATGTTATGGAGTCTAAGGACTAGCAAGAATAAACGAATGTGCTGCTGTTAAATCCATTCTGTTGTGCATATGAATAATTTTCACAAGTATCTTTAAAGTACTCTTTCTTTTCTCATTGTTTTAGTGTGATCAACGTGAAATTTTTCACCTCCCTGTAAACACTTGAATCTAATGAACAATCCCTGCTATGCTGCTTTATTTTTACAACATTCTTATGAGGTGCTCGCATAAACAGAGAAAATATATACACCATTTTTGTAAGCACCATACTTGGCTCTGCTAACACATAACTCAAGCTAAATTATCTGTATCTTGATAAAACTGAAGTTGGTTGATTCCTGTATGTTCTAATTATGTGAACATTTTAAGAGGCAATTACTTTTGGAAACCCAATTTAAGTAAAGGAAGAGTAGATTTATTTATAGCAGCATCCTAAATTTCTTTTAAGAGATTTTGGACTTGATGTTGCTTCCACAAGGTTCTTCATTAGCCAAGCTGCCTTATTTATTTGTAATTTTTACGATGGCATGTAAGTCACACAAACTGTGCTATGTATTCCTACACCTCTTGCTTCTAACATTGTAGTTAAGAGGCTGGGAAGAACCTCAGTGCCAGCACTTTCTTTAGGAGTACCCTGGCCCATTTTAGGGGATTTTCCAACTACTAGTGAATAACTCATTTATTTGTTTTGGTTTTATATCTAGTGGATTAAATTCTAAATCAAAATACCTGTGAACCCAAAGAAGCAAAATAACACTTCTTGAAGCACTTGCTTTCTTTTTGCAATTCATTTTTATTGCTTCATGCCTTCTGTCACTCATAAATTTAAAAAAAAAAAGTGCATTTTCAGTGGAACGCACACACACACAAAGTGTTCTGCACCTATGATGAGGAAGGCTGCTGTAAGAATCAGCATTTAATTTTATTATTTCTGTGTACATGCGCTTTATTTCATGGGGCTAATTTTCCGAGGAGGTTATTGATTCAGTCTTCTGTCATATCTTCATATTTCTCAGAATGTGTTACTTGCCAGATTTGTGGAATGTCCTCAGATGCTGAGGTCTATGTGGCTTCTGTCAGCCTAGCAGTGTATGAAACTTCAGTCGCGAATCTGAGCACTGTGAATATACCAACATACACTGGTCAGAGAACTTGTTCTGCATGTATTCTCATAAGAATTTTAGTCAGTGATTTACATTTCTACTTCTGAATACTGTACTTTTCCTCTCTCTTCATGGACTTTTGGAGCTTTGGAGTGTTCTAAAATTGTGGAAATAAATGTAGTCTGAATAAATCATTAAAATGTTGTTTAATGAAAAAAGTTTAGTGAAAATCTTGTAAATAGTGCACTGCTGTAGTAGAAATGCTAAGTCATGGCTTGAACCAGTGATTGAGCACCTGGTGGGAAGGCAGGGCCAACCCAGGGGAGCTCAGGTGCATGCAATGCAATGCAGCTGAGTGACCAGAAGAGGTGGAGTCAGGATCCACTCCTTCCCAGACTTCATTTAAGGGTTGGCAGTGGAGGTGACGATATTTTACTGGAGCTCCCTGCCTACCTGAGGTCTTCCAAAGGTAAGCAAATTTTTGTCTTTATTTCTGCATTTGTGGCTGCTGTGTTTGGATCTGTCTTCATTTGCACCAGTCAAAGACTTTGCCACCCTGCTATCATTGCTGTGCTTTCCATCATAAATTTATTCTTTCCACCATAAATGTATAGAATCGTTATGTAAAACAATGTTTGTGCGCTCATTTTAATCAGGATGAGAAAGCAGTATTAAATCCCAGATTTCCCTTATTTTATAGTCATCATTACCTTAGCAGTAAAATTTTCATTTAAAGTCATGTGCATTTGATCACTTTGCTGTCTGGAAGATGTAAATCCAGACCTATATACTTAGATAAATAGCACATCAAAGCTCTGTCTTGTGCTCTGTTTGTTCGTGGACTTCTGACTACTTTTGACTACTTTCTAGTACTGTGGTGCTGAGTGACATCTCGGTGACCCAAATATGTATTAGCAGTCATGCTGCCATTATCTGTTTGTTTCTTTCTCTAAGAATAGGTCTCTAATGTTTATATTCCACAATGCTCCCCTTAGTACTCCAAAGCGTTGTTTTTCAATTGCAAAATTGCTGCAGTAACACCAGGCAACAAAAATGTTACTTCTTGGAAAAATTAACTATGGTTAATTTATACGGAGATTGGGATGTCATATAGAAGTAATAATATGTAGAAAAACAGCACTTAACCAATTAACATTGTTCCTGACTTAGAGAAATAATTTTTCATTGCTATGTAGAGAAGTTACTCAATCTGCAACACTGAAACCTGCTAAATTTGTTAGTAAATAGGAACAAAATTTACCAGGGAGGGAGATAACGTGCCAGTAGTTTTAAGAAGTGCTGATTACATTAAATTTCATTAAAATTTAATGAGTATACACCATCTCCCTAGATTTTCCTCTCCTTTCCTCCATTCTGGGCTTGTAACTCTGCTGGAAATGTCTGTGAAATGTCTATGATAGGATTGAGAGCTCATGGGCAGTATAAAAGCGAAGACCAATAAGACTGACATTATCGTGGGAGTCTGTTACAGGCCTAACCAGGATGGAGAAGTCAACAAGACACTTTATAGACAGTTGGGTGAAGTCTCGAGGTCTCTACCCCTTGTCCTTGTGGGGGACTTCAACTTTCCAGACATCTGCTGGATTTATAATACAGCAGATAGGGAACGATCCTGGAGGTTCCTAGAATGTGTGGGACGTAACTTCCTGACACAGCTGGTGAAGGAGCCAACAAGGGGAAGCAAAATCCTGGGCTTGCTATTTGTTAACAGAGAAGGTCTTGTGGGGGATATAAAGGTTGGAAGCCGTCTGGGACATAGTGATCATGAGATGCTAGATTTCTTGATCCTTGTTGAGCCATGAAAGGGAGTCAGCAGAACTACCACCTTGGACTTGTGGAGGGCAGACTTTAGCCTCTTTAGGACCATGGTTGAGAGGGTCCCTTGGGAGGTAGTTTTGGAGAGCGTGGGAGCCCAGGAAGGCTGGGAATACTTTAAGGAAGTTATTCTAAAGGTGCAGGAGCTGACCATCCCCAAGTGATGAAGATAAGCCAATGGGCAAGGAGGTTGGACTGGCTGAACAGAGACCTTTGGCTGGAACTCAAGAACAAAAGGAAAGTTTATGGTCTTTGGAAGAGTGGGCAAGCTACTTATGATGATTACAAGTACACAGTGAAGCTGTGCTGGGAGAAAATTAGAAAAGCCAAAGCCAAGCTAGAACAGAAGTTGGCCACTAAGATAAAGGACAACAATAAATATTTCTATAAACACATCAACAGGAGGGATAGGGAGAATCTCCATTCCTTGTTGGATGCTGAGGGCAAATTGGTGACCAAGGATCAGGATAAGGCTGAGGTACTTAATGCCTTCTTTGCCTCAGTCTTTAATAGTAAGACTTGTTACTACCTGGGATCATAGCTGCTTGAGCTGGTAGATAGGGATGGGAAACAGATTAGGCCCTGCATAATCCATGATGAAATGGTTTTGGACCTGTTCTGAAAGCTGGATGCTCACAAGTCCATTGGGCCAGATGGATTTCACCCTAGAATGCTGAGGGCATTGGCAGATATGGTTGCCAAGCCACTCTCCATCATTCTTTAGCAGTCCTGGCTATCTGGGGATGTCCTGTGGACTGGAGACTGGCAAATGTGGCACCCGTCTTCAAAAAGGACCAGAAAAAAGATGATGGTAGCTACAGACCTATCAGCCTCATCTTGGTACCTGGGAAGGTTATGCAACGGATGATCTCAGGAGCCACCAATTAAAGTTCAACCAGGGGATCAGGCCCAGACAGCATGGGTTTATGAATGGTAGATTCTGTCTGACAAACCTGAGAGGAGACCTTATAGCTCTCTTCAAAAACCTGAAATGTTATAGCAAGAGTGGGGCTGGTCTCTTCTCACCGGTGACAGGACGAGGGGAAATGGCCTCAAGTTGTGCCAGGGTAAGTTTAGGTTGGATATCAGGAAAACCTTCTTTACAGGAAGGGTTGTTAAGCACTGGAATAGGCTCCCCAGGGAGGTGGTTGAATCACCATCCCTGGATGTGTTTAAAAACCGTCTGGATGTGGTGCGCAGGGATGTGAGTTAGCGTAGGGTTTTTAGGGTAGGATGGTTAGGTTGTGGTTGGACTTGATGATCTTTAAGGTTTTTTCCAACCTGAGTGATTCTATGATTCTGTGAAGAATAGTTATGCTGATTACTGCATTTAATCATCTGTTGCTCCCTTCTTTAATTTGTAGATTAATTTGGAATTTGTGAAGTAATGCTGTCAAGATGATGGAACTTGAGAGGAGAAGGGAAAGCAAAAACCACCCAAGCCTATTTCTAACAAAATCAATGTTTTATGCAGGTGATATGTGCTTACTATTTATAGTAACAGTATGGCATACATTTGAATTTAGTAATCTTCATATTTATTGCTGTGATCTTCACCCTGTCTGAAGTGCAGTGTAGGTTTCCTGCATTCTTTTCAGTGCATGTTCTCCTTTGATGCCCTTTCTCCTTGCTCTCTTCTGTTGAACAAACTGACATTACTAAGAGATGGATTTCAATGGAAATACTAGGGGTTAGTAACAATACCTTAACTATGGGCTAGTTTGATAACAATGACAAATTATTTTCATCTGCTTACCAGGTGCATATCTCAGGCTAACAACAACACCAAAAAGCGAAACACTTGAGCAAGATATGTTTTCTATTTAATTGACAGCATTTAGCATCTGTTGGGGCATTCATGGTCTGCCGTTAAACTTACACTGCAAAGGAACTGCTGAGCGTGTTTGAAGATCTGAGCATATATTGTAAATACTGCTAGGATAAGAAGCTCATACACCAGAAGCTATAAAGCAAAGTTGCTATACAGCAGTTTTCTTTTTACATGTTCCACATTTCATCTCTGAGCTGCTTGGAAGCCGTGCCAGTCAAAGCGCTGGCATTATTTAGTGTTAAAGAACAGGCACGTCTCCATTGGAAAGCTGGGTTGCTCCCAGTCTGCCCCATGCAGGGAAGAGGCCATTGGGGAAGTAGGTGGATGAGAAGGTTCAGTTCCTGGAAGACTCCCTGTAGGCAGGGAACTAAGCTTACTTGTGAGTGAGTAGCACACGATGCAGGAAAATACAGGGTGAACTTCATTTCCAGAAGGAAAGGTAGCCTTGAGTGCAGGCCTCTGGCAGCTCTCAGGCCTGTTTGTCTGCTGATTACCACGAGCTAACAGTTCTTTGCTCTGTACTGGTAACTAGAGATGCTTGCTTGAAAGATATTATGTACAGTATTACTTTCTGCAGTCTTTAAAATTTGGCAGAAGAATGTACTAAGCTGAGTACTCAAGAGGCTTTTGGATTTTTTTTAAGCAATTGAGAAAGATCTTTAGTTAGGTGGTCATATGTGATGAATTTTCTAAAAAGCCATATGTATGCGAAACCTAAAAAAAAACAACCCTCATTTGGCAGACAGTAGGATGAAACACTGATTTATCTTGCTCAGTATGCTTGGAAAAAAAACCCACAACAATCTATGTATTCTAGTACAGGTATAAACTTGCTGGCTTCTGATTCTTCTTGAAAAATTATATCGTAGCCCATTAATTATCAATTTCATAGATTTCTTATTGATATTTCTGAACTTAAAATGCAGAAAAAAAAATCTGAGATTAATTTTGCAGTCCTTGTTATAAATGAAACCTCATTGGACATATTATACGTTGATATGAAGGCAATGAATTATATTTATTGGCACACTGCTCTTTGATATTTCAAAAGAAATCAGTTTTGCATGGCTATTTAACATTTATACCTGATACTGCTTTTGGGAGGCCTGTAACTAATACCCAGCTCTAATTTCACTCTTACACGTGCTTTGATGGGAGCTGCTCAAGATTCATAGCACCAGAATTCCACCCCAAGCTCTAGAGAGAGTAGTGTGAGGAATACTGTGTTACATGATGAGCTTTCCTACAGCGGCGTGTATCTGAATAATTTCATCAGTTTCAATGGAATTACACTGGTTGGGCAAAACTAGTTCTTTGAATGTTACTGACCTGAGGTCTTTCTGGTCATCTGTTAAATTAATTCGTTTTCGGCTTGTAAATAAACTATATTTATTGCTCTGACCCAGGCATAGAGAAAGTGAGGGATAAGAAATATAATTGATCTGTGTGTTCACTGATGACAGTACTTTAAAACTGCAATCCAGCAAATAGAGGGAAAAATAATTAATGTCCGATGTAGTATGCAAGATGGCTTTTAAGAGGCAAATACAATTTAATAGTTTTATTTTTCTGTGATTATTATATTTTTTTCTTTAAAGACTGGCTCAAATTGGAAATTTAAAGGGTATGAATACGATCTTCTAGACAGAATGGTCTGGCTGTCAGTAAAGTGAGCCACAAGACACAATCATTATATATACAGAGCTTGTTTGGATGTTTGTGAAAAGAAGGCACCTGAATGAAACACAGGAGATTGCAATTTCAGCAGCAATTTAAAGGTAACAAGTCTTTCTTTCACGGAATAAATGTAGATGTAGTTTTGCTGAAACAGTTGGTTTATTTACTGAAAGTTTATAGAATTTGCTTCTAATTTACAAGAAGAGTGCTGGAACTGAAATACAAATTGTTCTCAAGGATATTTCAAAAGATACCTTAGCCTTTTGAACAATATTACTTTTTACTTTTAAACACTTTATGTGTTCTTTGCAAATGAGTCATACTTAGTTGCCTACAATAAAACTTCCTTTAAAGAGAGTATCAGAAAGATTTTGATATCTTTCTGTACCTTAACAAGTATTAAGACAATGGGCAAATTGCCTTATTCCTTTTACATAACGTTTTTCTCGTGACTTATGAGAGAATGTAGTTGTGTTAACATTCTGTGAAGCTTGTCTCTCTCTTTGTTGCAGTCACAAGGCAATGGGTGGGCAATCTTTGGTAAAACTAATCATTATATCTAAAAAGCAGTTTTGGGCAATGAACACTGGAAGAGTAAGACTGATGGAAGCATGGACGGAAGGATGTTACTGCATGACCTTTCTATAATGATATATATTTTTAAATGTTTGCAGCTGAGAGAGTCATCCAAGATGAAAGCGATGCCTATTTAAGGAATTCAAATACTGTTGACTTAATTAAGTATTTCCTTGAGACAGATATTTGTCATAAAGTGTTTGGCCAATGTTCTTGCTTCAGTCAATTAAATTCCTTCCCTTCCTCCAACCTAGCACTGGGCTTCATTGCAGAACGTGTCCCTTGAAAACGATTTTCTTGAGCTACAGTTTCATGGCATTTATGTAGAAGTCAGCTTAGAATACAAGTATTAGTAAAATAAGGTCTTCAGTTTTATTTGGAAAGCTATTTTGAAACAATGCCTAATGTCATCAGCCAGTAAGTTATGGGCTGTTATATCATTTGTGTTGTTGGGTTGCTTGCTTAACTTCTAGTTTTCTCCAGTTTAAAGCAAGCTTTACAGTATTATTGGGGTTAGTTACACCATTAAGGGAGGCTGGAATTTCCATTTCTTTTGAGATATTCAGACAAGATTTATGAGATTGACTGATGTTATATGTTATTATTAGATGTTGTTGTGGTGTTCATTAAAAATTATGACTTTTCTTTCCCATGTTGTTGTGGTCTTCCCTTCTGGACACCTCTTTGCCTTTTTAGGGGCTGCTGGTTCCCTGGGCTACCTCTTCCAGTACTCCCTGCCCTCAGGACTAGGGATCATGTCCTTACCTAGCTCCCTGAGAGCAGTCGGAGCAAAGAGAGAGGAGCTGAACATTCCTCAGTCTTTAAGGGCTATGGCCTTCAGATTTTCTGTTTTCTCAGTAGAGAAGCTTCTAAAGCTTTGGTCATTAGTAGACTAGTCCATCCAGTTTGAGGAAATATAGGAGATATGTTCATATTATCCAGTAAGCATCAAGTGACTAAAGAAGATTTTTCTATGTTTTGTTATTACCATTAACAATAATAACCTAAAATAATCAGTATTAGACAATGTATCTTTGACGATGTTTTTTTTCCTAAGACAATTGTGTTGCTCTCTTTGAATGGTAAAACACCTTAACCAAGACTTTATTTAGGGAAGAGAGAAAAGTGGGAAAATAAGACAAAAACATTCTTTCAGCTGTGTGGGAATACATGTGCTCATTTATCACAGTATCTTAACTGAGCGACATCGTTATCTTAGATCAAGCAGTTGAATGCGTTTGTGTCTTGCTTAGAAGGGCCAAAGTGTTATCTTTAATAATGAAAGGTAAAAATTGATAAATGCTGTAGGTATACAATGACAAGGGTGTGGGATTTTGCACTCCAATCTGAATAATGTATTAATAATCAATAACTTTTTGGTACTATAGTTTTAGATAAACCTCAATATGTATTTCAGCTTAATATTGTTTTCAGTTAATTCAGAGTTATAAATATAAATCTGCTTAGACTGTGCAGAAAGAATGATCAGAAACAAATAAGGAAATTTTATTTAATATCCCTTATTTTTACATAAATATTTCCAATGCCTAGTAAATATACACTGTAATTTCCCAGAGGCTGGTTGTTGTTTTTTGCGTTGTTGTTTTATTTTTGCTAAAACAAAATATCAATTGATATTTACCAATGCCATGCAAAATTATCATCATTCTCGTTATGCTAGAAAAGTGTCATCAAGCACAGACACAAAATTTAAGCTCTTAAAATAAGTAATGTTTATAATATTTAGTATGATATCACAGAATTGTTTGAGTTGGAAGGAGCTCTTTTGGGTTATCCAGTCCAACCCCCTCGCAATGAACAGGGACAGGATATATGTTATTACTAAAGGCTTCTTGTCCACCCCTAGTCACTCTTACTGTGATCTCATTCAAAGCACATTAGGGCTAGAAGAAAAAGGATACGTTTATTTCACTACATAGGATGATGTTCAGTTTGCAGTTATTTAATTTGATTGTATGCAGTTTTGTGTGGTGAAGACTCTTGGGGCCATTGTGTATCTCAGCTTTATTAAGAAATATTTCGTACAGGGCAATTTTTCATCTTGGAGATAGTCTGCCCAGAGCTGCATCTAGACTTTCTGCTGCCTGATTTATCTGCTTGTCTCAGGGAGCTTCTCTGTGTAAACACGGACCAGGTATTAGTGGCTTTCAGTGTACCCATAAAATCTAACCCAGTAGCTAGGCCATTTGAACGTGTCTAGGTTATATCTCTGAAATTACTACTGTCTGAAACCACGTCTGTGCTATCTGAGCTCATGACGCTGTCTTCACTAAGTGCTTGGAGCTTTGCATCTGTCAGATGGGATACGTCTTCACGGTGGTCTCCATGAGGCGGTGAGCTCAGGCATGAAAGAATGTGGTGATTCAGACAGAGTGCCTGCTTGAAAATGTGTCAGTTCAAATCTCTGGCTGCAATGAGTGCCTGAGCCTGTGGCTGCTGGTGAAGGGCAGCAGGGATTCTGCCTGCGTGAGGTGTGAGTAGGTGGGTGATCTGCCCAGTACGGTGGTGAAACTCAAGGAGGAGGTGAAGAGATTAAGGAGTATCAGAGAGTACAACCAGGAGATACATTGGTGGAGTCACTGTTGAACTTGTAAGAAAGACACTGGGGTGATACCCTAGAAACAATGGTGGATCTCCTCCCCTGCTGTCATCAAGCAGAGGAAGGTGATTTAAGGGAAGAGGAGGAGTGAAAACAGGTCCCAGCTCAGCATCACAGGTAGCCCCCACCTTGAGCTACCTCGGTTCCCCAGGTGTCCCTGCATAATAAGTTTGAGGCTCTGGGACTTGAAAGAGAGGCAAGTGAGGATGCAGTGGCAGGTCCACCCTTGAGGTTGTCTTGGCTGAGGTGGCAGAATCCACAGCTCCAGACTGTTTCTGCCAAGGAGGACAGAGGGGGATTTGAGGCAACTCCCTGCTGAGAGAAATGGAGGGCCCTACTTGTCAGCCTGATCCTACCTGCATCTAGGTCAGGGATATTTCTAGCAAACATCCTGGTCTGATTCACCCCTCTGATTTTTATCCTTTATTGATAGTTCAGGCTGACAGCCTTGAAGTTGCTGAGGATTATAGAAAAGGACTTCAGGGGACTGGGGCAGTCAGTGGATGGAGCAGGTGTACAGGTTGTTTTTTCCTCTATCCCTTCAGTGTTGGGGAAAAATACTGAAAGGAGCAGGAAAAACCCATCTCTTAAATACATGGCTGAGAGGCTGGTGCAAATGCAAAGATTTTCATTTTTATTAGGTTTTTTTTAACCATGGGGCAGCTGACTTGGCACCTGGCCTGATGGCTGCAGATGGGTCTCACCTGTCTCAAAGGTGGAAAAAGATCCTAGCACAGCAGCTGGCAGGGCTCATTGAGGGGACTTTAAACTAGGTATGAAGGGGGAAGGGGATAAAACCAAGCCTGCTAGGGGTAGGTCTGGGGGAATAATGATGCGATTGGGGTTGAGGCAAGGGGTTCAGCTGAAGTGCATCTACACCAATGCACACAGCATGGAAAACAGACGAGGAGCTGGAGGTCATTGTGTGGCAGGCAAACTGTGACTAAATTGCTGTTATGGAAACATGGTGGGATTGCTCCCATGACTGCAGTGCTGCAGTGGATAGCTACAAGCTCTTCAGAAGAGACAGGTAAGGAGGGAGGGGTGGTGGTGTGACTCTCAGTGTTAGAGGGTGCTTTGATGTTGTTGAGCTTGGGTCTGGCAATGATAAAGTTGAGTCTCTATGGGTAGGGATCAGGGCAGGGCCAACAAGGCAGACATCCTGGTGGGAGTCTGTTATAGTCCACCTAACCAGGATGAAGAGATAGATGAGGTGTTTTACAAACAGCTGGCAGAAGTTGTGTAATTGTCAGCCCTTGTTCTCATGGGGGACTTCAGCTTCCCTGGTATATGTTGGAAACACAGTGCAGCACAGAAGAAATAGTCAACGAGGTTTCTAAAGTGTATGGAAGATTTTCCCGATGCAGCTGGTAAGAGAGCCTATGAGAGGAGGTGCCCCACAAGACCTGCTGTTTACAAACAGGGAAGGACTGGTGGGAGATGAGAAGGTTGGGAACTGTCTTGGACAATGTGACCATTAAATGGTGGAGTTCTCAATTCCTGGTGATGTCAGGAGGCGGGGCAGTAAAACTACTACCTTAGACTTCTGAAGGGTGGGCTTTGAACTGTTCAGGACACTGATAGGGAGATTCAGTCCTGAGATGTAAAGGGTCCAGGAAGACTGCTTGCTCATACAGAAGGAAGTCTTAAAGGTGTGGAAATAGACTGTCCCCCTGTGCTGCAAGGTGAGCCAACAGGGAAGAAAACTGGTGTGGATAAACAGGGAGCTTTTCCTGAGGCTCTAGGAGAGGTTATGGAGCAGATCATAAGGGAGATTTCATGGCATATGCAGGACAATTGGAGGATCAGGCCTAGCGAGCGTAGGTTCCATCCAAGCCTGTGGCTTGGACAAATGCACTCATTGCTGGGTAAAGAACTGGCTAGATGTCCAGACCCAGAGAGTGCTGGTAAATGGAGGCACATTCAGCTGGCAGACTGTGTAGAGGAAATGGACCTGGGGATATTGGTCGATGCTTGACTAAACATGAGCCAGCAGTGTGCCCAAGTGGCCAAGAAGGCCAATGGCATCCTGGCTTGTATCAGAAATAGTGCTGCCAGCAGATGTAGGAAAGAGATTGTCCCTCTGTACTCAGCCCTGGTGAGGCTGCACCTCAAGTGTTCAGTATTGCACCTCTCACTGCAAGAAAGACATTGAGGCCCTGGAGCATGTTCAGGGAAAGGTGACAAAGCTGATGAGGGGTCTGGAGCACAAGTCCTATGAGTAGCAGCTGAAGGAGCTGGGATTGTTCAGTCTAGAGAAGAGGAGGCTCGGGGGTGACCTTATCACTCTACAACTACCTGAAGGGAGGTTGTGGTGAGGTAGGAGTCAGCCTCTTCTCACATGTAACCATCAATAAGATGAAAGGAAATAGCCTCAAGTTGCATCAGGGGAGATTCAGGTTGGATGTTAGGAAATAGTCAGAGAGAGTGGTCAGGCACTGGAATGGGCTGCCCAGGGAGGTGTTGGAGTCACTGACCCTGGAGGTGTTCAAGAAAATGTTTAGATGTTGTTCTGAGGGACATGGTTTAGTGGGAAATACTGGTGATAGGTGAGCAGTTGGACTGCATGATCTTACGGGTCTTTTCCAACTGTGGTGATTTTATGACTCTAACAACAGAAGTCATTTACCATCTTGATTTGATGTTAGAAAAAGCAGCCGTTATCTTTATTAGTTTCTCATTATTTTCATATATTTCATACGGACACAATAGTGACACAAATAGGGTATTTTTAAAGCAAGGATTTGCAAGATGGGAAGTTACATCTTAGCAAAATATCTGATTGAAATAACATACTGGTTTTCTAATATCAGTCTTTGAGGTGCAATTGACACAATACATGCTGTAAATCAAGATCTCCACAGATTTCAACTTTCTTTCCCCATCACACAATGACTGAATTGTTAGTTTTCAAGAACATTTTAGCAGTCTTCTGACACTTCTAAATGTTCTATGTTAGAGCAAAAGGTTTCCTTCTGCTCAGGTTCATCTGTTCTGGAAACTGGATTGAGAACAGCACTTTAGGGGAAAAAAAATACCTTAATGATCTCTGTGCACACTAAAATAGTCTTTCTCCAGTCCCTCCTGGAGATGCTGTAAAAGCTTAGCCAAAAAAATATATATAACATGAACCCTATTGCAATTTGTTTGATGGAAGGCACAGGTTTCTGCATATCAAAGGCAAAATGAAATCATCCAAAAAAGCTGGGCTTTCTGAAGCTGTGCTGTTAATTCTACAGACAAAACTGTAGTGCTCCCTGTCAGATGTATATATGTTACACTCTGTGTTAATCAGTGCATAGCTAAATTCAGTTAAGAAGGCAACACATGGGAATGAGAGGAGTTGAGCTGAGGTATTTGAGGTGGTCAGATGACCATAACTCTTACTTTCTGAGGTGTAGGCTGCTTTATGAATATGTTATGTGTAGAATTGGTGTAATGTGCAGTCATCAGATACAATCACCAAAGGCAGTCAGAAATTTTGTGCAGTTTCTCGCATCTTTCTAGATTTTTCTCTTCTGATTACATGGTTTACATTTAGTAAACAATTCCATGGCATGTTAATCAGTTCAAAAGGAGAAAAATATATTCAGTGGTTTTGATTCAGAGATCACCTAAAAATATATTTTCTTAAATATATTTTCTTAAGTAAGCATAGAGTATATTTACGTTATCAGGTGATTATTATAGATACAGATGGATGAAAATTGAAAGGTCTGATTTCCAGAACAACTAATAATCTTGTTGTTTTTTAAGAATTTCCATGAAAACAGGAAAAAATTCTAATCATAAAATTATCTGCTAGAAGATTGTAAAACAAGAAAAACGATGAAAGCTGTTGAAGAGGTGGCTGTGTTCATCTAGAATTGAAATGCTAAAATATTCATTTCAAAATATGCGAGGTCTTTTTTGTTTGTTGTTGAATAGAGACTGCTTACTGACTTCAATTATTTAACATTTATATTCATAAATAATAATTGAACAATGTTCTATGCACGATTCAGGTATTGTCCGTAATAATCCTATTGTCACTATACTTGAAAAAGTTAAAGCAAATATTATGCTCCAGATCTTGTTATAGGCAAAATGGAAACAAATCTTTTAAATGAAGTCAAAATTTATTATTTTAATTGAAATCCCGGAAGCTTGATCAACAGTTATTGGTAGTTCAGATTTAATTATTACAGCAAGAGAAACAATAGTAGGGAGTACTATTACAGGGTGGAAAAGAAAACAACATACCATAGTAATAGAGTTAAATAGTATAGTAAATAATGCAGTTAAGTGCTCACTCCCTAATAATTATTCAGTTTCCTGACATTCTTAGTCTTTCACTGCTGCCAGAAACAGGGAATATGAAGGGAGGGAAACTGCAGCAAACCATCAGCATCCTTTTTGCCTGACGAAGTCTGATGCTGATGTTTTCTTCCACCTTGATTATAACATGCAAAATTTTGAGGCGTTTGTTTGTTACTGCAGCTTAACAACAGAGAGAGAAAAAGGTATTCTCAAATGTGCAATACATTTTACACACCTTGATACTTGTTCCTTTGTTCTATTACCCCCCAAAATTATTTTGTCCGGAGGTGGGTTTCTTCCTCTGACTATTGGCAAGTCATTTGCAGCCCCAGGGTCTCCACTGCAAGACCTCACTTCATCTTTTGCTATCTTACGTACTCCTCCATGCTGTGCTGCTGCTTCTCGTGGTCTCTGCTATCATGGAAAATCTTTGTTTGTTTATGTTGTTATTGTATTGATGTCATAAACCCCAGTACAAAAAAAATAACTAATTGCTATTTCTCTCTATATAACTACTATGTAGGTAACATACAAAAATAAATGTATATAAAGCAAGTTAGGAATACTGACCTGGTCATTGAAAAATTATTTTTATAACTAAACCAAGTGGACCCAGGTGGGTCAAGATAAGGTCAGGCAAAAGAAATCAGGCGTCTCTGAGATCTCCCTAACTCAATACAAAATCTGTGTCCTGACACTACTGATGACCATACAGAACTATAGGGCTATATATATGTTTGTTTATCTGTTTTACGGAAGGACAAATCTGAACAATGCTGCTACTGGTCAAATTTTATTTTGATTAGATATTTGCATCTTATTTAATTGTGCAACTACATTATTTGTTGTCAGTGCAAATGTTGACACGAGCTGAAGTATGCATGTTTCTAGTCAGTATAAATTATTAAACATCCAGTCAATCATGTCAAGGAAGTCTTCTTTATTGTAAAAACAGTCCTTTCACACCATTCTGCAGCTGGCATATATGGCAGCAATAGGTAGTGTTTGGGAAAAATAGCATTTTTCAATGTTACATCATACTTAATGAATTTTAGATAAAATCTTGCTGAGAAAAATGTTACCTGGGCTCAGTCTTTCTTTTTGGTCTTTTTTAAATATACAGAAAACAAAACATTGTTAATTATTTCAACTCAAAACCTGTAGCTGTTCAAGACGTGAGTTCTTTTATGAAGACGTAACATCACACTAAGTGTTGAGCATGTTGTTTTTTATACTTGCAGTACATTCAAATTTCTAAACCTCTAAATTTACTCCACGGATTTTAGTTTATCTAATTCTTTGGAGTGGAGAAAAAATGTTTGTTCTTTTTTTTTTTTTTAGTAATTTGCTTTGTGTTGTTTATAAGTAATTAATTATAATGTTTCTGATTTGATCTTTAAAGAGAAAGATACAAGCTTGAATTAGGTATGATATACTTTCCTTCAAGAGCTGCAGCTATTCCTTTCGGTCCAAGCAAGAGATGCTGAAACATAGATCAGTTTTAGAATCATAAAGTCATCTTGGTTGGAAGGGATCTAGAAAACCTGCTTCCATGCTTAACAACTCTCATTGTGAAGTTTTTTCTTGCAACTAGAGTTCACTCTGCTGTAATTTCCTCTTGTTGCCTTTGTTTCTTTCATTGAGTGCTTCTGGAAGGGTCTAGATTTGTCCTCTCTCTAAATCCCTGTAGGCAGATAGGGACAGTAATTGCATACCCCCTGATCTTGTCCCAGACCCACCTCTGTCAGCTTCTCCTTGCACAGGTCTGATAGGAGTGAGTAAGTTCTCAAAGGTTCCCAGGCCCTTTCAGTGAAGAAGGGTAACTTCCTTGCATCCATTCAATATGTTTACTATATGTTACAGTTCTGATGCTACTTTTCACTGATAGAAACAAACAAAGCAAAAAATAAAATAAAAGAGAAATTGGAAAAAATATCTGATTTCAAGTGAGTTTTTAAGCATGCTTTGGCATTGCGATTTCTCTTTGTATGTCTTAAAACCTATTACTTTTTCCTTCTTATACAGCATGATGTGATGCTTCTGATACCAGTGTTTTTCAGCGCACCTCTGAAACGTTTGTTGAGACTTTCACTTTATGAAGCAAATCTAGTATTAAACTTTATATTTAATTGTTTTCAAATAAACATTACAAAGATTCTTAAAAGTGCCTATTATTTGGTTGTATTGAGTTGACCCAAAATATGCCAATCCCCTGGTAGACTAGTGAAAGCCATTTAATTATCATTATAACAGGGTGACCAACTAACATATTAAAAGTAGATGGAACTGGGAGGCCTTCTCAGTCAAAACATACTTTTAAAAGTGTCCTGAGACTGCTGGAATGAGGGCTTTTTTGGATTGAAATTATAGTCAGAGTGTACCTTTTCTGTTTACTACAGTATTATCCTTCCATTTACATGGAACAGAATATTGTTTAGAATATTGTTTCCTTTGGGGTTTATTTAGGGCTTTTTTTTTTTTTTTTAATAGATATGAGTTATCTTTGCTGTTGGACTGGTTTTTGGCTACAGTAAGCAAAGCAAGATCTTCTCCTCCAGCGTTCTAGCCCTACTATTCCCTAGCCTAGGATTCATTTATTTACTTCTATTGTCTGAATTCATCTTTCTTGAAAACAAGTGATTATGCAGTCTTCTGTGTGAGTCTGCATGTGCTACTGCCTGGGGGTTTGTGTGTGAACGTAGAGCTATGCTTCATTTCCATCCAGAAGCTGCAGTTTCCTTTTTTTTTTTTTTTTCCAGGAGATTAGGTACAGGAATATCATATGCTTGTACTATCAGGTCTTTTTGTCTTTCTCATAGTTCCATTTTCCTTTTATGTAACTACTCAAATTCTTCTCAGCTTTTCCTAAAAATGTGTATAAAGTTGTCGTCTGTAACTTGTTTTAATACCAAAGCATTTAGTTGTGTCTTTCTTTTAATTTGCTATTAATATTGCTCTTTAGATTGGTCTTGTAACAGCCAGAGCATTAAAGCACATATGTAATTTTTCCTGATTATGAGCATCTCAAAAAGGAGGTAAAACTCAAATGCCTGGCTTTATTTATAAAATAGAAAATTTTCAAGTTTTAACATTAAAATTTGGTATGATTTCATAAGAAAGAATTAGGTTTAAAAAAGACTTGTACATCTTTTCCTAAAGAAGAACATCTCACTCAATTCCAGGCCTGGTTTCCGTCAGCTTTCTAACTTTCAGTCCAGTCTGCAGTTTGGTCCATAGGACTGTGCTTTTCTGTTCTGCAGGAGGTGTCCTTATGGGCCTGCTCCTTTTAACTGGTTTTATTTTTTTTTTTACACTGCAGAAGTTTTAGATTCCCATGGGCCACTGCTTGTGCTGATCCCACATTGGTCTCTATTCCTCTCCATGGGAGAAGCAGTCTTCCCAAGAGATTCCTTTTAGTCAGTGCTCTCTGACTAGAGGCTTTCAAACTAACAAAGCAAGCCAAGTGAGTCTAAACAAACAAAAAAAGAACTCTAGAACTGTGCTTTAAAACATTCTTTAAACGTTCATTCAAATGCAGTTAATACAGTGACAGGCCTAGTGCAACCCCATTGACACAAGCAAGGTGTTGGGTTGTTTCTGTAAAGGATCTGCTGAAATACACATTGCAGAACAAGGTTTGATGCCAAGAAATAGATAAAGGCAATTCCTAACAATTTGCAATACGTGCAAATTCAATTTGTCGTTAATGAGAGGACATCTACACTTTAGGCAGAGTTATGTGGAAGTATGCTTTTATGTATCTAGTTTTGGAGGATGGCATTTAGGTTTTAATTTAGTTATAAAACTATGGAGATGGAAAGTAAACAATGGATGTAACGCTTAGATTTTTTTTTTAGGTATTTAATGTGCTGCATCATGAAACTTTGTTTGCAAAATCATTCCAATTGACTTGAGTTTGGTAGATGGTAGTAACAGAAACTTAAGAGATCCAAAGTTAAGTACTTTAAGCAATCATATAGAAGCTTGCTGAGCAATCAAATTGGTGTGAAGAGGAAATGATGGGAAATTTATCACTGACGAGGGTTTATGTACAACATGAAAAATAAACGTAACATGGCCTTGCACCTAAGTTTCTTCAAGGAAAGTGTGTAGATCTTCATGTACTCTAACAGCTAAGTCATCCATCACATTCAAAAGGAAAACACAGTTGATGTGATTTGCTAAATATGGCTAGAAACCATCAGGCATTAGCACAAAGGAACAGATACTATAAGGAATATCGTATTTACTCAGGGAAAATTAGTACAATTTATATCAAATTAAATTCTGTTACAACAGAAACGCTTCTGATCTCATATTTAAAAAACAGTATGTTTTTATACTGTTCTTATATGAGTTGCATTTTTAAAATGGCTTCGTTATGAATATTTGCTGTTGATTATTCTCCTGAGGTAATTTTGTCTTTTTCTTCAGGTGGTTTATTTAGTGTTTTTTGTTTGATTAATTTTTTTTGAATTCTAAAATACAACTGCTCATCAGTTTGTAGAAGAGATAACCATGAACTGTTTTGACTGAAAGATTGTGGAATGCATTTTTGCAATGCTTAATCTTCATTCTCATTCAGACTGCAGAACAAACACGTTTACCATTATGCAGGATAAAATACATGCTTAAATTTCAGAAGAATCAGCTTCATTTTGTCACGGTGACTGAGGTGAAAGTGTGGAATTCTTCAAATGAAGTCAAAGGAAGGATTATATTTGAATTGGTCAGTACAATATTAACCTGTGATGTTATTGTGGTTTCTCATTTCATTGTGTGGTGGGGTTTTTTTTTGGGGGGGGGGAGAGGGTAGAGTCATATTTAAATGAGCCAAAAGAGACATTCTTTCCACCAAGTGTGTGTTTTATTCTTTACCAATATGTACTTATGATATAGGATGGCCTGAGTAGGTGATGTTAAAATGTGAAAGGATGCTGAGAGGAAACTGGAGAGCTATCCAGGATGATAGGTATCTTAGACATTGCCCTTAATAAACTGCCTTATCATGTCTTGCTGCTCCTTGGCAGAAATCATTTTGATCAACAAACACATTATGAAAGCAAGTACAAAAATGTATTACAAGAGCAAATATTCAGATGGACAATCAAGGATAGTGGGAGCTGGTGTGAAACAGGAAATGTTTTCATGTCTTCTAGTTCCCTTCTTCTCCATCTCTTCTGTTGTTGTATTTACTCTTCATTCAAATCCTTTACTTTCACCAATATGCTCTCACCAAAAAGCATATTATTACACAAATGAGGAATAGCACTAAGCTCGATTATTATTTTTTTTGTCTTACAAATAAGTAAGGTGCACATAAGTTTTTGGATGTAGTTCTTTTTAGTTAGTAATGGAATAAACAGACTTAATCCTTGATTGGCTTCTCTATCACTTGCACATTTAGTCAAGTGTTGTTCCCCTTCAAGTGAAAAGAAAAACACTGGGTAATTTTAAAAGGACTGAGATTGAGGCCTTAGGCACTGATCAAAATTAATTCTATTCTCCTGAAAGAGCTGAAGAGAATGGAAAAGTATAAAACACTCTCTTGTTTGCACTAAGACTAAATCCAGTAGTGAAACTGGAAATGATATCAAGTTTAAGAGCTTTGAGAGACTTAAGTCTTGTTTTGTTATGTCAGAGTACCCTGTCAAGTCAGCCATCCTGTCAAGCTTGTACTGGCATGTTCATTATTATTGTGTATGAAGGTATGAAAACAATACAATGATAATGAGTAAGTACAGTAGGTAAAGTGAAGTGCTCAGAAAGTTAAGATGGGTGGGTAGTAATGGAATGTCAGCTTCAGTTGTAGTTGTTTATGTACACTACAGCAAAGGCTGCTCTACAAGAAATTTCTAGAACTATCAATATACTAACTACCCTAAACGTAGCAATTAGAATTAAGCTCACATTCCATTGTAATATGTCTTCAAATACAATGGCAGATATCTTAGTTACTTTAAAGGATGATTAACTGGATCTGAACAACAAAAATAAACATCACTGAGAAAGAAATAAGAATAATAAATGAATATGAAAAAAAATTCAACTTGAAGAACTTTGCATTTAATTGAGGCTTCACTCATTAATCTTGATACAGTCCTCTATGTGAAGATGTGTGTGTACAGAGTGGGTGTATTTACACATAAATACATATTTAAAAAGTAGTGAAAACCAGTATTTGTGCTGAAAGCATTCTGATCTTGCTGCTGCTTTTTTGAGTAGTTTTTTAATTCTATTATCATTCCTGTCCTGTTTTTAGCAGTCATATTTAAAACAGCAAAAGTAATGATTCAGGAATATGCTTGGGGACCTTTTGTATCAGCGGAAGCATTTGAGATCCTTAAAAAATGCTTTGAATTGGCTTAATGTTGATAATGTATAATCTTTACTGCATACAGAAGCTTGAAAATGAGAACTGCACTGAACCATGGCAGACTGTGTTTTTATTTTGAGTCTGTTTATCTTAACTGAACGCAAAGAGTCTCACAGGACTCCAAAGCTGAAGTACTGATTCAAAAAACTTGAAAAATCTGTAGATGTTGCTGGCTATGCTACCAAGGTTGCCTTTTTCTGTATTATTTTGTAATATTCTATATAAAGTAGAACATAGCACTCTCTTGCTCCTGTGTGTTTTGGTAGCGCAATACTAAGCATGAAAGAATAGCTGTGCCACGGTTTTTGTCACTGTTGTGGTTGGGTGTGTGTGTGTGAAGTAGGAGTGAGCCAAGGGCTTACTTCAGCAATAATATCAATAGTGCTATTAAAGCTGGTGTTGCTATTAATTAGTTGTACCATCCTGTTTACACTTAGTGTCTTGAATGCGAAAGTAACATTGGTATAGACGTTGCTGGATTAGATATGTATCCAGTTAATTAGCTAACTCATTTTGCCAGGCACGATACCAAACCTTAAATATTCATTGTCTATCATGGAGAGATCAGCAGAGGTTATGAGAAGTAGAAGAATCCATCTGAGCGGTACAGTCTGATGTTGTAAGAGATTAACGTAGCAACTCAAATTTATTAAAAAAGTGTTTAAAATCTGGTTTTAAAGACGAGACAGAAGATGCGGATGGAGCTGATGGAGGTAGGCACAGACTAGGACAACAGCATGTTTGTGGGCAGTATTTTTCTTTAGTTCCAACCTGTTGCTTTCTAAACCTCTATTGGCTTCAGTGTGTCAGCTTTAGTAAGTAGCAACTTTATAGTATAACTTTATACCCTTCTGTTTGGTTTGTTGAATAAACCCAATTTATTTTTCTGTTTAATAAACATTTATATGTGTTTATTATTAGAACTGTAGCCTTCTGTTAAATTTCTTCCTGAGTCATTTCACATTTTAGAAATTATACTAGTGTTTCCTCTCTTTGTGACACATAATTACCTATATACCCATCTTTCTTTTTAGGTAGGAGCTCAACTTAGAATTTCATTTCCCAAGTTTAAATGTGGTTTACTGTTTTCTAATTTTCTTTCTGCAAGATTGTTTTTCTGTGGTATCATAATTCAGCTTCTTTAGCATGCTGGTGCCTGCTTGAACATGAATTCAGAGCTAAGAAAAGAAAACTAAAAAGGAGCTCAGGTTCATATTAAAAAATTTCAAGGGATTAACGCAGAAGCAGAAGTTCCTTAGAGCGTTGAGGCAGAAAGCCTTTGCAAGTGCTACTTTTTTTTGGGCAAAAGTCTTAACAAAGAGCAGAAGCCTGCCAGCATTTTCCTGGTAATATTTTTGGCACAGTATATAAAGTTTCCCTTAGGAACGGCTGTGGTTTTGAGGAGATGAGCTTGAGGGTTGTCAGGAGAAAGCAGGGCAAGGCGAGGGATGGGCCTCACCTCCTAAGGCTGCATCTTCCATGGAGAATATTGCTGATCATGTGGATGCCACCAAGTTATAACCTCATTTAAGATGTAATTTATTGCAAGTTTACCGTGTCTAAACTTTGACTGCATTGCAGAGGGATTGGTAGCAGAAAACATATCATTTTTTCCTTTTCTAGGATGTAGGTAATATATAAGATCAAATGAAAGAAGCAGTACTTATTTTCAAGTTTCCGAGTAGCACAGTTCTCATCATTATTCAAAACTGCCTTGAGGCTGAAAAATGCTAACCTAATCATAGTTTTTATCATGGTAGGGATCTTTTATGGGCACAAATAATACCTAAAAAGCAAAGAAAAACAAATATAGGTCTTTGAGGAGCTAAAATTTGTGATGGAAAATGAAAACACGGTGTTTAGAAGTGGTACGTTTGAATCTGATGAATAACGTAATGTTGAAAAGTCTGTGAAATATCACATTGTTTTGTGGTCAACAGCCTTCCACAAAATGAAGAGAAATGATGGAGCAAACTTAGCGTATGTATTCAAGGAACATCAAGTGCATGTTTCAGAAGAGTAAAGGACAAAAAAGATTAACATAAAACTGTCAGAATTCTTCCTTTTGGAAGAAATACATAGAATCTCAATTTATCCTGCTTCTTTACTGATACAGGGCAGGATTAGAAAATGAAAAAACAGAATTTTCCAGTAAAGGAATTCTAAATTATATCTTTCAAATTAGAATGCCTTTGTTTCATAAGAGGAATGAAGCAAGACTCAGAGTGGGTGAAATTCTACTCTTCCAAGTATAAGAGATTTTTTTTTTTCCCCTCTGAATTTGAGAGAATTATGATTTCAAAGTCTCCCAGATAGACTGCATAATAATCTTGCCCAGATGAGAGGATTTTAGGTAGAAATCCTCACTGATGCTCCCAAAGCTTTTGCTATACAGATGGGAACCACTGAATCATCTGGCCATTATACTCTCTTGCACAGGATTTAACAAGATTGAAGGGAATTTAAAAATACAGGGTAAGAGGCATATAACTGTTTTGATGAAAAGAGATTAACAAGAGGGAGGGAAGGTTGACAGAGGCATTCAAAACAGCAGCTTGTAAGTGTTCTCATAGAATAAGAAATGACTTATCCAACTGGAAAATATCAAGTTAAACTCAGTAAAATTAAATGGTATTTTTACATCTGCAACTTTACAGCTGAAACATCCTTAATACAAGAATTCTATATGTAATAATTTATCAGATTAAAATATGATTAAGCATTTCCATAAGGAATGCAGTTTTGAGGGAGGGAAAAAAAGACAAGAAATACCCCCAAACCTGTAGGTATCAAAGTACAATTCTCCTGAGTGTGGATGTGGGAAGAATTTTTTTTTGTAGGTTTTTTTGATTTAATGATTTCTCTGTTACAGGATATCGAATATGCTGAGAAGGATCAGTAAAATATTTTATGTTGGTGAAACTGAGAGTCTGTAAATCTGGTATTTGTAATACCTGATGAAAGTTTTGTATTAATTTGCATTAACTCTAAAATTAATTTGCTTAAGGACATTAGCAAATGTAGTGCAAGTTATGTAATCTAAGGATAGAAAGTGTTTGCATGTGAAATTGAACTGTCCAGCTTCTTTTTTGAATTAGTTCCCCAGCTAGCTGTCCTATAAACCAGAAAGATACAAAAAAGTATCCCTCTTAAATCAACTTGACACCAGAGAAGTTTCATATTTCATAAAGAATTATTGATAATCAAAGATTTTGGTCTATTCATAGCTAAAAGATGAGTCTTCATCAGAGAGCTATGATATCGCAGGCAAATTTGTAGTTGGAGAGGAACTGTTTCTTCCAAGAGGAAGATTGCTCTGTTCAGTAAGCTGCATTATCATCTTAGTGTTGTTAGTTAGTTTACTTACTTAACCAGCTGTATTGACCTCCTGCTCTCCACTCCTTTGAGGCTTGCTTCTGTTGTCTTTCTCAGACCTTTGCTTTTTCAGTGTTGCTACCACAGGGACTAACGTGAGGAAGGAAAGAGTCTGTTTTCCTTTAATTTGATCTCTGGGTAATTCACTAACAAAGAAACAGAACTTAGAGCATAGTGACAATACCTCAGCTAGCTTAACTGCAAAACATCAGTCTAGCAAACACAACAGAGATGTGCAACTCAAAACAGTACTGTGCACAATGCAGTGATTACATGTACTTCTTCCAGTTGCTCTGGTGGTTTGTTTCTCTCTCTCTTTTTTTAAATTTTCCATCTAAGTAGATGAAAAGTAAAACATACTGGTGTATTCATGTATTTGGTGGATCCTTGATAACTGCTAGCCATGCCTGGAAGTCCTTTTGTTAAATCAGTGATCTGCTGTTGTTGAAGAATATGAGTGAGATTAGAGTTCTACATTTTCCTGCCTGCCACCTTTTTCTTTTTCTTCTGTAAAACAGTGCTGATGAGTTTCCACAAGCACTCTGTTCTCAATTCAAACTCAAACCTCCTTAAAAGTTTTTGAATATCTCCATAGGAGTAACACAACTGGTGAAATATAACATGTCCTAACACATCGCTACTGGAAGAGATGTCCACATTAACGTGCCGTATCAATGGTCACTGCAGATCAGTTTGAGTTCTGCCTTGCATTTCTTTCTAATGATTTTTGATGAGTGTAGACCAAGTTTTTTTTTTTGTGATGTTCACAGTTTTGATACCTCCTTAAGGGTTAATTTGTAATTCTTGTTTTCTAGTAGTTTTAGTAATAATCGCTTGATCTAAATTCTCGTTGGATAAGTAAATATCTATTTCAGCATGACTTCTTCAGTGTGGTTTATTGACCTTAATGGAAATAACTCTAATTGCTTTTGAGAAATCAAATATTCCACTTACTGATGTTCCACAAAAGAATATTCACCATCTTTCAGAATATGTTTCAAGGAGCATTCCCATAAATTTGCTTCTTAGAAGAGAAACTGGACAAAAGCTCAGTGATACTTATAACTAGCGCAGTTGGATGGGAGATGCTGCCATGATAACAGCATTAATGCACCTGGAGAAGCACAGGATACTCTCTACTTAACAAAGCTCAAAATAACTCTTTATGAAAGGGTTCAAGAAGAACCCGAAGAAGTGAAAGCAGGACAGGTAGAACTGAGGTTTGTATTGAAAGTGAGGAAAAAAGAATGCATGGTTAGTAAGTAAAGACTATTCAACTAAATTCTACCAGTGATTGCTCTTTGGTATTATGAAAATGCATTGCTTTCAATGTTTGTTGTTTATTAAAACTTGAATTTTTCAATGTTTGTTACCAAGACGCCATCAAAGTTGATTGTGTTTTTTATAGCTGTTTTAAAATAGCTGGGGGATAAATAGATCAAAAACTTCCTTAATTCTTCTGTTAGCCACAGCTCACAAAATCAGAAGAATTAGTCGTGTTCTGCAAGGAAAGAATATGTGATTAGATGATTCATTTTAAGTACATATCAAGTTCTAAAAAGGAAACTACTTCAGTTTTTCATCTGGAATAAAAAGGGATTAGGTTGGGATAGGGAATTAAATCTGAAATTCCCACATTTCTCAAGAGTACTTTACTAAAGTTTCTGATTTGAATTGCTCAGTGCTATTCTACAGCTCTACATAAGGCTTTTTTGTGCACGCTGCTCACACCCTGAGTCACGAGAGGAAGGGAGGAAAACAACGCAGAGTGAATATTCAGTGTTCTACAGATTGCTCCACGAATTAATTTTTTTCAGTACCTCAGGTTGCGCTTCTACATTTGTTATGCAGTGCACTGCATATGACAGATATATAGTTTCTCCCCTGTTTCTTGTTTGATGAAAAATGCACAAAAGATAATGGAAAACTCAGTTTTGAAACCAAAAGCACAGCAGCTAATGCTGGCGAGAAATGTTGAGCTATATGAAGCAAGACAAAATAGAATATGATAAGGAGTTCCAGAACACAGCTAAACATTCATACTGAGAGTTTTCTAATTATTTTAGATTTATCTGATCAAAACAAACACTGTTGAAAGAGCTCAAGTAGAACAAGGATGGTTATTGTTCCAGCCTTGATGCTTAAAATTAGGTACCTAAATCTTCAGTTAGACTCTAAGGTATCTGGAAGCTACCTGCTGTTTGCATTAACATAATGCTAAAGTACAAATTGAGAGTTGGATTCCTACAAATTACAACGTTTCCTTGCTTGTGAATCCCTCAAAAACAGCAACACAAAAATAGCCTCCATTTTATTCTGAAAACAAACCTTTGCTCTGCACTTAAAATCATGAAGATTTTCCTTCCTGGGAAATTTGGAGGTCTACATCAGATTATATCAAGAATATAAGATAGTAGTGATTCATAAAAGGAGGTGGGTTTGGTTGATGCAAAAGTAACTGCAGATTTGTGCAGACCAAACATCTTGAGCAAGTGGGTTGGTGTCAGACCATGCACAAGGCTGTAGTATGTGAGACCAAATGTTGATGAGTGTGCAGACGTGCAAAGATAAAAAGTGACTCCAGAGGAGGAGTAGTGTAATTACTAAAATAAGTAAATATGCAAATTTAACTTTTGCAAAGAGCTTTGCTATAGTATCTGTGTAGTGTACTACAGAAACTGGAAGAATGGCCCTAATCAGATCTTCGTGTAATTAAATCAAGACTTTGTATGTCAGTGTGGAATGAGAATGAGCTGCTTTTCTTGCTGTAGTATGATCTGGAATATTTTTAAGTTTTTTTTAATATTATTTTTTAGCAGCTAGTTGTACTTTGTTAAAAATATAAGCTAACTGCACCTTAAAATAGCAGTTCCAAGTTAGATACGATTTTATTGATATAAAAGGCAGCTAAACAATGCCTCAGTTTATTTAGCTCTAAGTAGCTATGGGTATCAAGAATAGCCTTGTTGGTGCATGAGTCAGTACCTTTCATCAAAGTCCTGGGTGACCTTGGAGAAATAATTTCATTTCTCAATCCTTTCTCCTATTCTTCTTTCTTAAGAAACGAGACAGCCAAAATCAGAGGTGATTGCTAAGGCTGCAATTTTATTGTGAAAATAATTGTTGACGTTAAGTATGAGACAAAAATGATATCTTATGAAATGATAGTGGTTAACAGGGGACACTTTTGTCTGGGGAAAACTTGAGAGCGCTTTTCTTTCCCTTATCCTACACAGCTGCTCTAATTGCTATATTTGAATCTATCTCTAATTGTCATGGCCAGGTCTACTAATTCACCTTGTCTATTTCACTGTAGCTGTGCTATTTTACCAATGTATGTGAAGTTCTTAAAAACTGTGATAGGTGAGAGCACTTTGACTAACTGTGATATTAATAAGTGAATGAACATGAATTGCTAATTCATGTTTTTCTGTGTGACTTTGAAAATAGGAATTGTGGTATTGAGTACAATAACAGAACAGATTCTGGGCAATGTTTACTTTGACTCTAATGAGCAGTAGAGACGAAACAACAAAATAAGAAAAAAAAAAAAACAAGGATAATTTTTTTAGGAAAAATCACCAACATAAGTTTCAATGACAACAAAATCACTACACCTAGGATTTTATCTGAAGTTTTCTAGTACATGACAACTTTGGTAGCTACTGTGACTCTAACGCATTATTCAATAGGGAACATAAAGAACGTATGAAACAAAATAAGTTGAGATTTTGAAGCTTTCTAAAGAACTGAGTTTGAATACATTAAGAAGTTTCAGTCAGCTCTCACTTCGCTGGTTAATACTTCAGAAATACGAATTCAAATAGTAGCAATTGTAGATGAACCATACAGCTAAGTCTTGTTGCAGATTCTAGTTTATTCTTCCTATTGGTAGAAAACTGAATATGACAAACTGTGCATGTATGCTGTGGATTGAATTATGATACCTTCCTGACTAGTTGGAAGCAAGTTAATATCTGTAGGCAGTGAAACAGCATGAAGTCATGCTTACATAGACGTTATTTTTTTGTTTTAAAGAATCGCATACAATTTCTTGCTAAAATTCCAACCAAGGTAAGCTAGTGGGTAATCATAACTGCAGAAGTGTAGATGTCAAGTTAACTGGAAGGTTATGGTGGGGTTGTTTCAATTTGGAGTCTCTATGAGAAGCTCATGAAAAGAGTCTGATTTAAAAAGTCAAATTGGAACAAAATGCAGATTTATTGTGCAAAAAGTCTTCTATCTGGAGGTTTCAAAGTATGAAGTCTACTATAAAAATCACAGAATCATAGAATTGCTCAGGTTGAAAAGATCTTAAAGATCATTAAGTCTAGCCACAACCTAACCATACTACCCTAAATCTAACAACCCTCTGCTAAATCACATCCCTGAGCACCATATCCAAATGGTTTTTAAACACATCCAGGGATGGTGACTCAACCACCTCCCTGGGGAGCCTATTCTAGTGCTTAACAACCCTTCCTGTAAAGAACGTTTTCCTGATATCCAACCTAAACTTACCCTGGCACAACTTGAGGCCATCTCCTCTTGTCCTGTCACCACTGAGAAGAGACCAACCCCACTCTCACTGCAGTCACCTTTCAGGTATTTAATAGAGTCATAGAATGGTTTGGGTTGGAAGGGACCTTCAAGATCATCTAGTTCCAACCCCCTTGCTTTAGACAGGACCATCTCCCTCTAGACCAGGTTGCTCAAAGCCCCATTCAGCCTGGCCATAAATGCTTTCAGGGGAGGGGGCATCTGCAGCCTCTCCAGGCAACCTGTTCCATTGTCTCATCATCCTCACTGTAAATAATTTCTTCCTAATATCTAGTCTAAATTTACTCTCTTCCAGCTTTAAACCATTTCCTCTTGTCCTGATGCTACCTGCCCTTATAAAAAGTCTCTTCCCAGCTTTCCTGTAGGGCTGTTATAAGATCCCCTTGGAGACTCCTCTTCTCCAGGCCGAAGTGCTCCAGCTCTCTCAGCCTGTCCTCATAGGGGAGGTGCTCCAGCCCTCTGATCATCTTCATGTCCCTCCTCTGGATGCTCTTCAACAGCTCCATGTCCTTGTGTTGGTGTCTCCAGATCTAGATGCAATAAAAAAAAAAAGAGGGGAGAGCAATAAGGTCTCTCCTCAGCCTCCTCTTCCCCTGACTAAACAGTCCCAGTTCCTTCAGTCTCTCCTCATAGGCCATATTCTCCAAGCACTTCACCAGCCTTGTTGCCCTTCTTTGGACCTGCTCCAGCACCTCCATGCATAATATAATGGGTTTGATGCTAATAGGAAGATACAGCTTTAAGTTCTGTTGCCAGAATATACCTTGTGAGGGATTTAAATTTCCCCACAGGCATTTCTTTAGTAAGGACAGATGCCATTATAAGCCAGTGGACCAACCTTAACTACTTAGATGGATTTGCCTGTTCTGCGACAATTCTTGAAGCATCACTTCAAGGTGTCAAATGCGAGAAACAGCCTTAGCTAAAATTCTGCAGGCTGTTAGCCAAGATCTGCTGCTTTGGTGGAGAGACTATAGAAAAACAATATGTATGGTTCTAAACTTTCTTCTATTTTTTATTCTTTTTCACCATTTCTGACATCACTCTGCCCATATTCAGTTTTGCAGTGTCAGGATGCCTTTGAAGTTCTTTTGACCGTTCTGATTCTTCAGTATGCCCTCAAACTACCCTGCAATTATGAAAGGTATTGCAGAACATGATTAATTTCAAGTCTGCCATGAGAGTTAATTTATAGTGTCATTCTAGAGCCATTTCTTCTCTTGGCACGTGTGTCATGTGGAAAAAAAGCAACAAATCCAGTTCTAAATAAATGACAGCCATCCTGAGGAAAACAGGGAAAACAGATGAGCGTTCAAAATAATGCAGATGTTTCCTTCATTATTTGTAACTATTTCATTCCTAAACTGAGTTTTTTTTCTTCTTCTCCCTTATTTATAAGTATTTTTTAAATTAAGATTGGTAGGTAAGAATGGAACAATGTTTAGCTTGCAAACAAATACTGCTGTCAAGAAATGCTCATATACTGAGTTCAAACCAAACGAGAACAAAATCTGTAAGAGGGAGTCAGTTAGAGAAATCAACCACCACCTATTTCAGTAGGAATTTAACAATTATTTCAAAGACAGCACAGAGAACCAGTATGAACTGAAGAATGCCTCATGATGTTTTCTTGTAGTGCTATGTAAAAATTCATCTGTGAAAAGTAGGCTGTATGAGTTGACTTATTGACAATTTACTTTTTGCAGGCTGGTAAGTTAAGAATAACTGTTGTGAATGTAGAATTGTATAGCAAATAATGGCAAGTTGTGTTGTAACCTTATATTGGGTTTAATTTAAATCAATTAATTGTTTCACATGGATAATGAATGAGGGATTTGAAAGCAAGACTTCAAGACTTGTACAGAATTTTAAGCAGGTTAACCATACCTTAAGGTGAAGTTTGCTGAACAGTTATTGCTTATAGGTTTTAAATGGCACCTCTATGTCCCAATGTGAAGAGTTAATCCTTGATAAAAGTGCAATTATCAAATACCTCACAGATTTGGGTAGAAATAATATTAATACATCATAATAGAGCTAAATATTCTCAATTATTTGACTACTTTGATTATATGATAACGTGCTGTCACTTTCCAGCTAGTATTCAATTTTGCAGTCATCATACTGTTTCATACATAGTCAAATAAATCCACTGTACTGGCTGTGTACTTCATTAAATGGGTCTGTGGGCAGCAAATAAAAGTGCTTGCTGTAATACTGCTTTAATTTTTGAAGAGAGGGAGAAGTTATATTATTTTTATGTTAATACGGACCTTTCTTGAGCTATTTAAATCTACTTTATCTTAGGTTGCTGATGGGATGCTTTAGTATATTAACAACACTGAAGTTGATTTTCCTTTGCATATTTTGGTTTAAAAATAGGCAGTGGAGATTACTGACTATAATAGCATCACTGAATTTGCAAACAGTTTAGACAAAAGCCTGTAACACAGTTTAATGCTGTGTTTTCTTTTAAACCTCTCCTTCAGAGATGCTTACGCTAAATAAAGCTGGCTGGTAGGTTGAATCTCATCTTATTCTGCTTGGTTTCTACAAATGAGATTGACGTCTGTACCTGAGCTACAGTTAACCGAGCTACTGAGGCATGGCCACCTTGCATTGATGGGGTTAGCAGCCACAGCTGGGATAGATAAGAATGTAACACTTTACTGATTATATCCACAGAGGCTTAGATGACAATGGTCCTGTGCTGTGGTTTTATGCTTGGTCAAAACGGTTCTCCTAATGTGCCTTCGTATTGCTTGGAACCAAACAAATTTGAGTTTAAAATGATTTTATTTTGAAGGGCTTTGAGTAACTATCTAGTCTCCCTAGTCCTACAACTCGCTGTAATAGCTTTTGTTTGCAGTTTGCTATTCAGTCTAACCACCTTCTCACCATTGATCATTTGTCCCTCAGACTTTCTCCTTTCTCTTCTTACTTTCCTTTGAAACAAAATCTTGCCAAGGACTTTCCAAAAACATCAGGTGAGATTATGAGGTAACCTTTCCACAGCTGTTTTTTTTTCTTTACCATATGTTCTGAACTGCAGGTCCTGAACCTGTTCTCTTCCCTCTAGCCCTTCCACTTGTTCCAGGAATCACATTCTGATCTCTGTCTGTCTCTTTCCCTGCTTCTCACCTGCTATATCACACTATTCAGCTCTTTTGCTCCTTTGTCAGTTCCTGTTATCCCTGCTTCCTGGACTCAGATGTCTGGAGATTCTTTTTGGCTATGATCTAGCTTTGCCGTTTGACCTATTTTGCTGTTCAGTGGTCTTTCTCTCAGAGAATGCATTTCCTCAAGATCTGCCTCTGAGTTCAGTGTTTTTGTCCTTCACCCCCTTATCATCTTCCCATTTCTAGCACTGCCTACTCAAACATGGTTATATCTTCCTACTAAAAATTGCATTGTCTAAACTGCAACTTTAGATTTTTTCTCAGTCACCTCTAAAGACCATGCAAGATAGAGTCCCAATTTAAAAAGGCACTTAAATACCTCTGTACCATTTTTTTTCAGTGTTAGTTATACTATATATATAATTATATATAGTCATTTAACGTGTTCATCTCTTCCATCTTCAGTGTCATTATCTTGCACCCAGACCAAATTTTGCAGGTTCTTTCTGCACAATTTAAGTTGCAGCCTTTTCTATCACTAAAATGATTTTTTTTTTTTCTAAGCATTTAATTACCTAAAGTTTGTTTAATACAGCATCTTATTTTTATGGTCAAAATACCATCTTCTTTGTCTGTGCTTTTTGAAAAAACAAAAGACCCCCGTTGACCTGAAAACTCTTTTTCATGTTGTTTTTCTTCTCTATTGGAGCTGTGCTTTTATTTTTTATCGTTTGCTTTTACTTGTAAGGCACCTACCATTTCTATGATTGTTTCCTATTTTGCCTTCAGTCAGACTCAAACTTTCTTGCTATCTTTTCAATAAGCATTTGTAAAATTCCTCAGTGTGGTTTTTCAAAATAATGATATCCCCCCAAATATTTTCAAAGTTACCTAAAATCACTCTTTAAAAGAAAAAACAAACAAAAACCATCTGTTTAAAAATGTTGATGCTGTTGTAGGTTGTCTGTGAAATGCTTGGCGATAATTCATTGAGACTCTAACTAATTAACTCCCCTTATTATTCTAAGTGTTTGGTTTTATTTTTTTCCCTTGTACAGGCTTCCCTATATCCATCTGCTGTATTCTGTTGAAAGGAAAGCTCTTTTTTGTCATGAAACAGATTTATTTTGAGGGCTTTTTTTTTGTGTACTATATGATGAATTCTAGGCTAATACTTAAAACTGAATTATAATCTTAATTAGAATATAAATGTAAGTGTACAGAGCAATTATTTTACCCTACTTCCTTAGTAGAACTAAGATATGAACAAAGTTTGTATTTTGGGTAAAAATGCGTTCTATATGAAATGTGTTTGTTGCAGTAGTCTGGATTTATGTTGTAAATGGGACCATATGATTGCAGGTGGAGTCAGGAGAGAGTTTCTGGATTTATTCGCTTGGCTGCTGCCTTGGTAATAGTATTCTGCCTCTGCAGTGCTCAGTAAGACCCTGAGAACGAACTCCTTAATGGTGATTAGCAATTACATGTGCCTTATTTTTTGGACAACCAATAGACAACACATCAGTCCAAAGTCAGAACTGATAGAAAATTTGCTTTTAATATATAGAAATACAAATCTGTGAAATAGCTTAAAGAACTGGCAGTATGTCTCAGAATATGTGTCTATCCATCAACAGGCATTTCTGATTAATTTTATAAGTAGTTTTTAACTTTGGATCAGAATTTAGGTGATGGATAGATAGGCTGGGACTGAAGAAAGTAGCTTTCAAAAGTAAAATACCATAAACATTGACTCATCCTTATCTAGTCTTGAGAAGCGATAGGGAAATCCAGTTGTGATGAGCAGAAATTGTGCTAGAAAATGCGTGTTCAAAGAAAAGTACAAATGAAGTCTGCATATTGCACCTGCATTTCTAAACTTGTGATTTAATAATCAAATGAGTGGTCTTTCATTAAAGCATTATAAAGTAATTTTATACAAATGGCACTTCAAATATCTTATACGTAGAAATAGCACCTAGTATTTTATATACACTATGAACTGTGTAAATCTAAGAATTCACTAACTTCCTGACTTAAAACAAGACATAACAAGACATAAACCTGTAGAAGTGTTGCATGTATTTGGATCCTGTTCCAAAATGTTGACAGTACAAAAGTACTGCATATATCTCTGGACTTTTTTTCAGTGAGGGAATTCTGTAAGTGTGAATTCTGTAGCATATGTTGAGTAAGTGAGCACAGCAGGTGTATTTGTAGTTGTACTAAATCAATATTATTAGAGTATATCAATCAAGCGATATCATTTGTGTCAAAAGAGGTGCATACTGTGATTCTTCTGAATTCCCTGATGTTCAGTTGTATGCCTTTATTGTGCTCAGATATTATGTCGTCACTACTGAAAATACGTAATGATTGCTTTTAAATTCATGTTGATTGATAAGGAAAGATTATCATGTGATTAGGAGTGAATAAGAAATGGGAAACTTCTTTTCCCAGCACTGCCCCATATTTCCTTTGTGACTGCTTGAACAGCTTAGCTTCTTGCTATTCTTCCTCTGATTTAACAAAAAAGAGGGCATTCATGTTTTCTTTCCTGGTGAATACAGGAGTCAAGTCTCCTGTATTTGTAGACACTAGAAAGGTAACCGAACTTGTGGCAAGGATGAATACATATCTATCAGGTATAGAGGATTTTAACTATTGATTTGTAATTGCTTCTGAAAACATAAGATCTTTTTCCTGGTATTTTATTTTTCCATTTCTTATTGTATTGATATAAGACTGGGTAATCCTTTTTAAACAACTTCCCATTAAGTCACAATGAATGAAGAACAAAAGCCTGCTCTTCCTTTTTCTGTCTCTAATAGAAGCTACAAGAATGGTGGTATAAAACGAAAGACACTGCAGAAAATAATAAAAATAATTTGTAAAGTGAGTATTTAACAGGCTCATTATGTAAAGCACTCATTGTTCTTGGATTTTTTTTTTTGAGAAAATCTGTTGGTTTTTTTTATGAATCTTAGCTTTACAAATAATACTCTGTTGTTGAGAATAAATTTGGAATTCAACAGGATAGTATGTCATATGTAATTGAAAGTGTGTCATTTTAAAAGAGGCTGAGTTTTGGAAGAGAATTAGCTGGATCCTGGAATGAGGTTCACTGAGATGAACAAGAACTGAAGAGTTTCAAGTAACTCTTTCCCATCCCTCATATTAAGAAGTGTGTGTCTGTTAACACTTACTACCTTATTACGCTGCTTGCAGGAAGCAGGTGCTAGATTTCATACGCCGACCAGTGAAAAAGAAAGGAAGACAAAATAGATGCAAAATATGAGCCTACAGTTTTAATTTTCATTCCCGTGAACTACATCACAGGGAAGAAGAAGCACAAGGATACCCTTTTTACTTTAGGATTTACCAAAATGAAACCAGCACACCAGGTCCTTTTGTACCATCCCATTCCTCTGTACAGCAGCAGTGGCAAAGTGGTTAAAAATTAATTGCAAGGTGAAAAGGAGAGACTGGGATGCAAGAGATAAAAATTTCCATATTCCTTGAGCTTGTTAGCTTTTTTGTTTGTTTTTCATTCTATGGTTGTATCAGATTGTTAATGGTGTTCTCTGGAAAGCCAAAGCAGGACTCTGACTGTGTAGAACTGTGGACTAAGTGATGTATAAAGTTATAACATTGTCTTCCAATAGAGAAGTGCACTACGTTCTTCACTACATCTAGTTGCTGCAATATCATTATGAACTTCTGATGAAATTAATCTGTTAAAGAAATACAGACTTCTGCAATATAATCAGAATTGGCCAAAATATTTTCCCCTTTTAACATTCCTTGTGCTCTTCTGTGTCGGGCTGATCGCCCTCAAGGAGACACAAGGTAAGATGTGCCTATGAACATTCCTCTTGCCCTTTAAAACTGTAGGAAGTCCTTTGTACCACACACAGTCCACAGACTTGCTTCAAAGTCAGTAAGCACATTCTTTGCAAGATTAGGTTCCCTTCTGTTCTTAGTACAACTTGGAATAGAATCAGATACATGAGAGGGCTCTATGGCTAGAGCTATATATCTGAGTGTGCTCATTTAGAGCTGTATTCCAGATTTGCAGTCATTATTCTGGTTGGCTTACTCCTTAGCAAAACCCTCATGAAAGCATGCTTCAAATTAGGACAAACAAGGGAACTCTAAAATTGTAGGAGACACAGTGTTCTGTATGCTTGGACACAAACAGAAGGATGATGTTAACTTTTTAGATGTATTGTTGTGAAAAAATAATATCTTTGTATGTTGTTGAGGCATCAAATCCATTGTTGCTCAAGGGATTTTGTATTGGTGGGAGAAAAGTTACCCAGATAACTAAAATGTAGTGGCAGTGCTATTAACAATTTGTCAGTGTGCCTCAGGTTAGTCCCCTTGTTGTTTCTCTCCTTCTTTCTCTCTTTTTTAAATTATGTATCAGCTCTACCTAGCGTTTACAGATGACTTTTAGAGATCAGTGTGTTGGAAAACACAACGTAAGGGGAAGCAGAGCCCCTGACAGAACATCTGCTTTCAGATAAATCCATCTAAATGGAGATGGGGTTGGGCTTGCTACTTCACTGATAAAATTTCAAAAGCTACCATTTCTATAAAGTCAAACAGTTCTTTTTATCCTATTGCAGACTAGCTAGAATCATAGAATCCTTAGAGTTGGAAGGGACCATTAAAGGTCATCTAGGCCAACTTCCCTGCAGGGCACAGGGACACCACAACTAGATTAGGTTGCCCAGGGCCTGATTCAGCATCACCTTGAAAGTCTCCAGGGATGAGGCATTAACCACAGCACTGGACAACCCATTCCAGTGCCTTACCACCCACAGTGTGAAGGACTTTTCCTTATATACAGTCTACCCTTGTTAAGCTTGAAGCCATTTCTCTTGTTGTATCACCACAGACCCTGCTAAAGAATCTGTCCCTTTCTTTCCTGTAGCTCCCCTTTAGATACTGAAAGGATGCTCTCAGGTCACCTTGCAGCCTTCTCTTCTCCAAGCTGAACAGCCTCAGCTCTCTCAGCCTGTTCTCATAGGAGAGGTGTTTTATTCCATGATTCACTGTTGTGATCCATCTCTGGATGTGCTTCAACAGGTCCATGTCTGTGCTGAGGACTCCACATCTGGATGCAGTACTCCGGATGAGGCTTCGCTAGTGCTGAGCAGAGGGGCAGGATCACCTCTTGCTGGCCATACTTTTTTTGATGCAGCCCACTGTATGGTTGACTTTCTCATATCCAGTTTCCCATCCATCAGTATACTCAGGTTTTTTTTTGGCAGGGCTGCACTCAATCCTTTCATCCCCCAGCTTGTGTTGGTAATGGGGATTGCCTCGATCCAGGTGCAAAATCTTGCACTTGGCTTTGTTGAACCTCATGAAGTTCACCTGGGCCCACTGCTCAAGCCTGTCTAGGTCTAGAACTAGCATCTGTCTCCAGAAAAGTCCTCTACGTGGGGCTCAGAGGCAATGAATTATAGAAATGAGAATATTGCAACTTAGCAAACAGGCATAAATCATGACAAGTATGTAGAGATGTCAGGATTACTACCACGGAGCTCCATAAGTAGAAATTCAAAATTAAAAAGAATAAATAGGTGGGAAAACCAACTTTAAGAATAAATAAGACTAATCCAAAAACTTCACTGTTCTTCAGCAAATCTAATCGTTATGAAATGAATTCCACACTATGGTTTTTAGTAAACTTTTTTTATGTAAAAGGAGAAATCAGTCTAGTATTTATCTAAAACATGATATGTTTAGGTCAGAACATATGTAAATACTCAAGATTCGATGAGATGGCAAATGATCAAATGTAGAATGTTAATTCTTTAATTCCATTAGTGAATACTTTCAGCTGTGAAGATTTCAAGATCAGTGCTAAAATGCCTTTCTTATTTGGCTTTTATTGAACTGTCTGTTCAATATAACGAGGACCACTTGGAAGAGAAGAATGTTAGAATTAATATTTCTTGTTAAGTCTGCTAGCAGAAGAAATAGTTCTTTCTTATCCTGTGCTTAGAGTGCAATACTAAGATTCCCCAATAGATGCCCTAAGAGATCTCTTATAAACATCACCGTGAAGTACTGAAACCAAGTGTCTTCAGCTTGCTCTGTATTTGTTTAAAAGAATCCATTATTTTCTATGAAACGATATTACAGATTTCAGATTCCAGAATATTGAAATTACTTGATTACAAATGAAAAAGACTGGATGGTAAGAAATTAAATACGTATCCTCACTTCTCACTTATTTTTCAATAGTGTTTTCTAATGTGCATATGAATTCTGTAGTGAATTACCTTGTTATTTTTTAATCAGTTGCTTTTCTTATAATCACACGAGGAGAATGGAAACAACATTATCTTGTCAGAATCATTATCATTGCAAAGTTGCTGCATATCTAAATGAACCTATAGCATTTACTGAATTAGAAATAATGGAGAAATTTACGTATCTAACTTCAGAATCTAGGCTTCCCCCTCTCCCTCCCACCTCTCGATTTTACATCTGTTGTCTTGTGAATTACTTTGATCCGTTTCAAAGATAGGTGTATTGTCATTGCTAGAATATCGCATATTCCCTTTATTTAAAGACTTGAGTCCCTTTGTGAGAACAGGCTTTGAGGGGGTGTGGGGTAACCTTAATGTGCCTTGATGATTTTCATGCCATGTGGGCGATCTCCTGCGCCAGATGGTTGGCACAACCTCTCTCCAAGCCACAAGCAAGCTAATTTTCTTCTGTGCCATTTGCCAGTGTCTGCCATTCTGGTGTTCATGATGCCCTGCTGTTACAAAAGCACCAGGCCAGATCTAGCACACTTTATCATGCCTTTTGATCAGCACAGTGTTTCTAGTGCATGTGTTATCATTTCTCAAATTCATTAAAAGATTAAACAGACACTGAGTGTATTAGACCAGCAGAAGTTGAGGAAAAGATGCTTGTTTCCAAAGTTCTTGCTGTACATGTGTGTGAAAAAGAGTGAGATTGGGAAGCTAATTCATGCCATCCCATAGCAGAGCAGGCTGAGAGTTCTCCTGCTGTCACTTACTTCAAGCTAATCAATGGCCTTCACTGCTAACAGCTGCCACTGAAGGGACAGCTGTCTTCTTCTACTAAAAATAAAATAAAAGGAATAATGTTTCAAAAAGAAATATAACTTAAACTACCTCTGTGTGTGTAGTCAGGTTATTTTTAGTCTCGTGTTCTACTCTGTCAGCTTAGCTGGGACAACAAATTAATTGATCCTTGGCGGTATCAGATTTCAGTAGTGTGGATTGTCTGCTAATTTGATAATGCAGATCATGTGATCCCTTTTCTCCCTTTGAATGCTTGAAGATATACCACCAGAAAATAGAATGTTGTTGCACAGGTGCTGAGTGGTACCAAGCTATGGGGAAGTCACTGGAATAATTTAAAGAGTGAGTAATAATGCTGAAACTCTCTTAAATTTCCTATCTTTTTTTTTTTTCTTTACAGATTGCTAATACAAAAACCCAAGCACATAAAAATGATTTTAAATAGCTTTAGAAGTGATAGCACTAGAAAAGCCAGGAGGAGAGAAAAAGCCACTTCTGAAACAATGTGTTTACTTTCTAATTCTGCATACGTTTCACGTTGAAGGCTGTTTAGAAGGTAAATAATCCTGGAGAAATGGTTACCTGTGGCAGAAAAGCAGATCCAAATTATTCAGACTAAGAAAGCCACTGTTGTTCTAAATTCAGTGGATAAGGGATAGGTTTTAAATTATGAGAGCAAATGTTTTGGACAAATACTGAATAGCTCAATAAACCACTATTATTTGGGTTGACTTCCCCTTAATGTATTGAGACTTTGATCTTCTCCTTGTCTTGCATACACTTTCCTGTTGTATTGGATCTTGTTTTAAACTACCTCACAGATACAAAATAGGAAAATCTTTATTATTAATAATGATAGTCTTAATAGGTGTAAAATAATTTTGAAGTTCCTATGTATTGCTCACCTCTGCAAGAAAACTTTAGTTCCTACTGTTCGATTTTAAATTAAAAAAAAAAAAAAGAAAAAACTGAATATAACTAACAGCTTGTTCTAACTATTAAATTAAATAATTAAAGTTATGGAAATCAGGGCCATGTTATTAAGCAACACCAGTCTTTCCCCGAATAACAATTAATTGTTAAACACATTATCTTGTCCACTGAAGCATTGTACTTTGGTCTGTATTACAGTAAAGGGAAGCAATAGTCTACTGTAATATTCTGTGGACTGAAAGGTTTTGACCAAAAACAGGAATGATGAAATTTCTAGGTCACAAAATAGTGAAAATAGTTCAAGTCCACTCACTGACTATTTATTTACTTATTTTGCAGAAAAGTAGAGCAAGCCACACAAAATTTAATTCACAAAAGATATACATTAGAAGAAGCCAGAAAACTTTTGGATGAGTATGAAAAAGATTTATTTTCTATCAACTGTAATAGCTACGTATTCAGAGCTAAAATAGAGGAAAAATTAGAAAATGCATATTCTACATCAAAATATTCTGCATTTACTACATCAAAGACATCAAAATATTTTAATTAAATTCAGTTTTCATAAGCTAGATGTCAAAGCGAGCGTCCAAAGAAGAAAGATGAGCATGATTGGATCTGTACATTAAAAAAATACAAAAATATCAAGTCTTATATTACACTTCATCCTTGTTTGACTCTTTAATTTAAATACAAATTCTTCCTTCACAAGACTTTGAGAATTCTTCCCAGAGCCTTCCCTACCAATTTGCAAAGCCAGTATGTCAGACCTTGCATAACTTGATGGATTTCAATTACTTTGTGAACTGGGTTATGAAAAACACTTCTTCTGTTCTGATGGTTTGTTTCATGTACTTCCATAATAGCAAAGAAAAGTGGGTGGGCAAGGCCCATGTTTGCCCTCAGAAGATTTCATTTTCCACTGAATTTGGAACCAGTCATTTCTAGGTTTGCTTCTGTTTCAAGAGAGCTTCTGGTCCAGCTATCCTAGTAGGAAGTCAAATTGACTCAACTTCAGTTCTGTACCTCCAAAACTGTCATTAAGTAATGAAATGTTATTCTGTTGGTACATTCCAAGCAACCTGAGAGGGCTTTGGAATAAAAGAGGAGAGAAACAGAACCACAGTGATACAGATATGTTAACTGCCAGCCAAACAGGCCTTATGATAACTGGCAATTATAACAGGTTGTATCAATGAAAGTCTGTTTGATTTGGCTTTATATTGTACATGTGATGTATAAAAGTGTAAAAGTTAATTATGTTTCTTCTTGTAGTGCCTTGACCTAATTAGCAGTCCTGTAGAAAAAAAAAAAAAAATCCCTTACAAAATAACGATCAGCAAATTAAATCCAATGTATCCCATTTAATTATTTCTTGCATTAACTATTTCAGTTCTGTAAGTACTGGATTTACCTTGTTTTGTTCATCCCTACGATTTTATTCCACATAGAGTTGCTATAGATGCAGGTATAATTAATGTAACCTGCTACTGTAGATCAGAAGAGCTGACCTCTGTCCATCTTACTCTGGCCATGGATGATTTAAAGGCAGTTTAATACTTTAATCTGTAGCACATTTTCCCAAAAGATTGGAAGCAGGTAACCTGTAATGCCTCGAAGAGTAGACAATTTTGATAATGATTTCACATTGAAGATTAAGCAGCCACTCTTTGAAAGCATTGGAATGAATGATAAATTTATCTGAAAGTAATAAATCAGGTAACTAATTACCTCACAGTAAAAAAAAAAAAAAAAAAAAAAAAAAGAAAGAGGTTCAACTGAGACTTAAAACTATTGTTTCTTGGCTTGATTTTTGCATTAGAATATTTCTAGTTTTCAGGCTATTTGCTTTCCTTTGTCTTTAATTTTTATTTTTTTCTTAATCTTTTTTCTTGGTTGGGGGTAGTGCTGGCTTCTGTTCATATGGAGGTTATCTGCCCTCCATCCTACACGCAGACTGGTAGTCTCATCTCAGGGTATGTTTCATAAAGAAGAGTCAGGGTGGCAAGTTACCACTGAGGAGCTTTACCCCAAAACTCAAACAGTAAATCTTGATAAGAATGGCAGGGATTACCGATACAGGCAGTGCCGAACCTCTGGAATACTTGAGAGTTTTGATAGCAGGTTGGTATATTAAAGCTTATACATATTGCATAGCGTTCACCCCGCTGTGAACGTGGAAGCACGCTCATCCCCTGCGCTCGTTTGGGTTGGGATCCACTCTGCTTCACAGCAGTTGCGCTTCTTCCTGCTGGCTGCAGTCTGCCCCACAAGGCTGAGGGCGGCTCAGGTCTTCGCTCCCGAGGTGGGGATGGGAAGGAGAAAGGGAGAGGGGAACTCCACCGGGACGACAGCCCTCCGACTGACAAGAAGCGGGGGAGCTGAGCCGCGGGCTCCCCCTCCATACGAGACGCTAATGATAATAAAAGGGGGCGGGAGGGAGTTGCGCGCAAGTTGGGCGGCGGGGCGGCCGCTCCGGGGGCGGGTCGGAGGCGGGCCGGGCGGAGCGGCGGCGGCGGCTGCGGGCGGCAGTCGGGCTCGGCGGCTCTGGCGACCGGTGGTGCTGTCCGCGGCTCGGCGGTGCTGAAGGGCGGGCGCCCCGCGCGCCTCCCGCGGCGCCTGGGGGCCGGCGGGCTTCTCCGCGCTTCGCGGAGTCTCGGCTTTGCGCCTGGTTTTGCGGAACGGAGAAGTATATCCCCGGTGTTCGCGATTTTTGTGCGCGCGAGGACCCGGCGTTTTGTTTTGGGGTTTCGTTGGTTGTTTTTTTTTTTTTTTTTCCTTGAGGACTTTAGTGACTCTTGGATAAGGTAAGCAGCATTTATTTATTTATTTATTTTTTCTTCCTTTGCTTGATATCTATCTACAAGTAGTACTGGGGTGACAAGGGGTGGAGAAGCTGGTAATTATAGGCTGAGCAAAGTTGGGAGCTTGTTTGTCCTTTGGTCGGTGTAGGGGAAGCACTTGGGAAAGAGGCATGCATCGGCAAAAGGGATTCTGGATACAAAAGATGGAGCCAGAACAAGAAGTTAGAGGCTTTTTGGTTTTTTTTTTTTTTCTTTCTTTCTTTTTTTTCCTAGGGAACTTGTTTTTTATAGGGATGTTTCAATGTATGTAATTATTTTATTTTAAAAATCTTCAATATTTTAAAGAGCTATCAAGAGACATTACAGAAACTGTTTTGAATAGACATCAGTTTGGTGGGGACAAAAAAAGCTTTAAATGATCCTGTCTGGATCCAGAAGGGATATATGAGGTCATCCTTGGAAGTAGAGAGCAAAGTAGGAATTAAAGAGGATTTAAAAGCGTAGCCTCATGCTGCTGCGTGTTCATCTGCGTGCTTGTGTGTGTGTAATACAGAAGGACAGCTGGACCTCTGTGTGTGATTAACAATTATGGGCTGTGACGCTGGAAACTTGTGAAATAGCATATTTCTGAAAGGGATCAGCCCGATTGTTGACTCCAAGGTCAGTGTGTGCAATGTAGTGTGTGTGAGCCCATGAAAGTTGTGAGTTGTTTCCTCTGCTATTGACTGACAAACGTCAGGCCTTCCTCCAGACTGTAGCTAGGTGTAAATGCATAACTCAGATTTAATAACGCAGAAGTACACTGCACTACAGCACTGCTGCTGTTGGTAGCTGAATGGAACTGGAAAGTGTGGGTAGATGAAATGCCTTGCTATTTGAAATGTCTTGCTATTCCAGAAGTGTTTAACCTTTTATAAGCTTGGTAGGGCGCTGTGTTTCACAGAAGGTTTTTCTGCTGCTTCTGGGAGTTGCTGGAGTTCTGCACAGGCAAAGCAAGGCACCATGCAGGGAGTTCTGCACACACACAACACCATGCAAGGATTTCTGCATGCTCAGGGCAGAGCACCATGCAGGGACTTCTCTCTGAGGTAAAGGTTGATTCCAGAAGGAATTTGCTGCTTGTAGCCAATGCAACTGTGATGACTGAATGGAACAGACAAGCAAATGAGGTCCTCACCCTGCCTTTTGTAGCGTGATGTATTGAGTTATACTCTTGTGGCTCCGGAAAATTTTCTTTGGATTGGAAACCTCTAAAACACATTTTTTCTTTACCTGGTTGTCTTTTTCAAGAACTAGCAGCTGTTGTAACTGTTGTAGCGTGGAGAAACTTCTGTTGGCGGTATGAAGCTGATCATAGCAGATTGTTTTCATGTTATTATGGTAATTTATTTATTTATTTATTTTGTTTGCTCCTGTAGCACTTAATTAATGTTAAGGTGTTTGTACTGAATGTTTTTATCAGCCAGAATACAAAGACAACAATCTGGCAGCAGCATAGAAATACTGAGGAGTGAAGTTGAAAGCAAGAAAATTGAGGTGAATATAGTATAGGTTGCTAAGACTTTCATTGCATTTAAATAGTATAGGAAATACAGATGATTTACTTTCTCTCTCTTTTTTTTTTTTCCCCACTAATTATGAAACAGCTATCATTTTACTCTCTCAAAAAGGTAGGGAAAAATTTTTATTGCACAGAACTTGCACTTACTGTAAATTCTCATTAACAGTCTACCAAATAACTAAGACAGGTGTTTTCATCTGTCATTGACATGTTCATGAACTGAATCTGCAAATCCTCGTTCGCTTGAGTAGTCTTTATTCATACAAACAGTCCTGTTAACTGCAAAGGGACTACATCCATCATTACATGAGTGAAAGTCATTGATCTTGCTGAGATCAGTCATTTTACCTGCATCAATCAGGTGATAAACTTTGAAGCTGAAATATTAATTCTGCACCTTAATTTCTGTCTTGCATTTTTGTATTTTCCGAGCGATGTTTTGTCTTGGTTTCCACTTGACTGTTTTATTTTATAAATCAAGTTTAAACTACAGAGGTTTGGAATGATAAGTAGACTCTAGAGGAAATAAAATGGCACTACTGTACTTCAACAAAGTGGTTTTCTAAATATGCTTTTACATGAAGTGGAATTTTTACATTGTGATCCATAACAATTCTTCTCATTTGTTGTTGTAAAAAGTGTTTAGACAGTTTAGACTACTGTCTTCAGCAGTAATCCTTTTCAAGTATATTTGTATACTTGGAAGGAAATGTGAAGTTCCAAGACCTTTAATAGTCAAAAGTTGAATACAGCAGAATACTAATGACACAGCTAAAGAGTTGTCTGCAAAAATGCTGTGAACTCAGGGAAGAATGTTGGCATAAAATCAGTATTCAGGAAAACCCACTGCATTAGTGCTGCTTTAATAGACCTTGCATACATTGACCAGCACATGGGTATGTGCGTGTGCTGGCATATGCTTATTGATTGCATCAACACATTTTAAAACTTTTAGGCTAGTGGGTCACAAGAAATGGTACTCAGGAAAAAGCAACCCTAAGCAGATGTTACTTTGTTTGGTTCTGGATGTGTTCTAGATATAATAAGCCAGTTTGTCATTGTGGATTTTTTAGTTTTTTTTTTTTTTTTTGTGAGAGTTTTCTCAATGCTCTTCAGTATATATTTAAAAAAGCAAGGATATTCAACACTAGATGAAGAAAAATGTACAATAATATAAAATATTTCACTAAACTTATTTGAAAAATGAATTTTCTTGGAATAAATGTATGCAGTTCTAGACTGTTATTTTCTATAAAGATTCAGAAAAAGAAGTTTTGCATCACTCTTCCTTGATTTCTAGAGAATATAAAGTTCTAATGAAAGCAAGGCTGTACAGAGCTAAGCAAGAAGGTGGAGCTCCAGTACGAGTTGTTTTACCTCATAACAGTTCTGAATGTAGCTTAGAAATTTCTAAAGTAGAAGGCCAAGTGAAACTTAGGTGGCTAATTCTGAATATTTTTTCTCCAGACTGACAAATTCTGTGGAATAATACAGGATATTAAAAATTTCAAGAGTGAGTTGCAACTTTGAATCAAACGCCACTCTTTGTTTTTCTTTTTTTTCTAAGTTAGCATAGGGAAATAATTGTTAATTATTCAGTGTAGCTTGACCTAGAAAGTTACATAACTTTAAAGCAAAGTAAATAGATTAGCAAGTTTATTTGCAGATCTGTTTAAACCTGTTTTATAGTTCAAGCTTATTTATTTATTTATTTATTTATTTATTTATTTATTTATTTATTTTCCGATCTGTAGGGAATAGCTGTCAACAAATGAAAAGTCTGGCAACTTGTTTCCGTGAAATATTATACATATTTAATATAGTGTGCTTTTCTTTCCTTCTTGATAGAGAGAAAAAACAAAGAACATTCTTTTTACACTAGTAGAACAGTACACTGAAACTTCAGCACAAGTAGATATTGAGAAGGTTGAGCATTGAATGTCAATTGTGGTTGTATGGTGCCTTTGAAAACAGTGCTGAGTGAAACTCTCTTGAACAACCTCATTAAAATCAAAGATTACTAATAAGCAGGGAATGCAGTTGTACCTTCAAAGGAATCAAATCCACGTCCTAACTCTCCTCTGTGCTATTTTACAAATTCTTTGGGTTTTGGGTTCATTGAGTAACCTCTGGTTACAAAGCCTTGTTTCCTAATAAGTAGCACTTATTCCAGCTCTTACATTTATCGACGTATGTTTTCATTTGTTCTGCTCTGGTTTTACCGGAACAGTGAGGGTGGGTCAGTGCAGATAAAGAAATTTCTGTGCACTTATAGTGGCAGAAGAGCAGTGAAATTGCTCCCCATTTGCTGTTATCTCCCATTTCCACCGTGTCATTAATATCTCTGGTTATTCTGGCTGAGTATAGTGCCTTGAGAGATGTAATGAAATCAGTTGAAATCAACTGAACTATTGCTATCTAGCCACGAATAACTCCTTGCCCACTTGATGTGGAAACTACTTGAAAATATGTATTTTCTACCTATTTTTAGCTTGATTTGATAGCAGGGTTTACTTGATAGCAATGTTTATGTGGGTATTTACCCGATGGAAATAGTAAATCTACTTAATGAATAACACTGTATAACTTTCGAAGTGAAATTAGTGGCAAATCACTTTTCTGCTTTGCTGAATTGTGCAAATCTCAAGACAGTAGCAAGTTGTAAAGAGTTAAATGAGGGGAGATCTGGCAATACTTGTGCTGATTGCTTGAAGTAGGGTGAAGTTCACAGTTTATTTGCATTTGAATTAATTGAGATTAGCGTCCAGCAGTGCTTTTCAGAGCAGGCTTCAGAAAGACTTTATTGTATAATAAAGTACTTGAAAATGTTAGTTGGAAGATGATGGAGGATATTTAAAATACTTGCGTTTTTTTCTTTCTTCCACTCACGCAGTGATTTTTTTTTCCCTCTTTTTTCTTAAAATAAGGTCTATTGTTACTCTGAAGTATTTTTACACTGAATGGGTATTCTTATGTTAAAAGCCACTATCATTTTCAAATCAGCATATTAAAAGCTTTCTGAAGCACTTTCTTAGTTTCTTCGTGAAGAAGTTATTAACATTTAAAAAAAAAGGAATAGAATAATTTTAAAACAGCTTGTAACATTAATCAGATGCGATGTAATGGAAATTTTTAACTTACGTGCAAGAGCAGTAAAAAAAAAAAAAAAAAGAAATAAAACTTTTGTTTCCTTTGGTGACTTTAAACAGTATCACCAGGATTATAATTACAGAAATAATCCTATAGTAAGAGTTCTGTATTTGGTGATAGTCATTCCCCTATAGTGATATCAAGAAACAGATTCAGTAAGGAGCAACAATAGTATGAAGAATGGAAATGCTGAGGTATCTAGGAGGTTTATTTAGGAAAATATGCAAATGAACTGTGAAAAAAGTAGGCAAAATAACTGTGAAGCAGTTCCTCCTTAAATCTGCAGTTTATGCACGTTGTCTTCTGCTGAGTTTTCTGCAGCTTATGTGTGTCTTTTGTGCATTGTGTGCCTAAAACAAGATACAGTACTCTATGTGTAAGGTGTTGAGGACTGTTCAACAGAAAAGACCAGGATCTCCATTCTGAGAACAAATTCTCAGAAACTTCTGTTTCATGGAAGGCTGCATATGCATATAGTGCACATGGACCAGTTCACACACGGGAGCTGCAGCAGCTTGACTTTCTATTTAAACAGCAGAAAACACAAGTAAAAGAAGAGATGCACCATGTTCATTCTGTAAACGCTTTTTGCATCTGCATTTTGATTTCAAAAGAACTCTTCTGGCTCAGTTTAGTGATTCATTTTTTCATCACCTTTCCTAGCAGCATCTACTTTTTCCTTTCTAAGGACTTAAGTCAACAGGAAGCAGAAACCTTCATAAGACATTAGATCTATTTAACATCTAGGTGACTGTTCACTTCCTTTGTGAAAGATGAGATTGTTGAACCTGTAAAATGAAATCTGAGATCATGTACCTCTGGTAAAGGCTGATTTTCCATTTTTTGTGCGGATACAGAATCACAGAATACTTTTGATGATAGGGGATCTTAATGTTCATCTAGTTTCAACCCTCCTGCCTTGAGCAGAGTTGCCAACCACTAGACTAGAACGGCCTTGAATGCCTCCAAACATGGAGCATTCACAACCTTCTGAGCAACCTGTTTGAGCACCTCACCACCCTCTGGATAAAAACTTTTCTTCCTAACATCTACTCAAAATCTCCCTTCTTTTAGTTTAAAGTCATTCCCCTTTGTCCTATCACTCTCTGCTAGTGTAAAAAGTTAGTCCCCCTTCTGCTTGCAAACTCCCTTCAAGCACTGGAAATCTTTGATGAGATCTTTTCAGAGCCTTCTCTTCTCCAAACTAAACAAACCCAACATCCTCAACCTATCTTCACAGGAGAGATGCTCCAGCCCTTTGATCATCTTCATGGTCCTTTCTTGGACCTGCTCCAACATCTTCATATCCTTCCTGTTCTGAAGGCCCCAGGTTTGGGTACTTCACAAGAGCAGAGTAAAGGGGGTCAGCCCCTCCCCTCACCATGCTGGCCACCTCTCTGTTGATACAGTCCAGGACACCATTGGCTTTCCGGGCTGATGCCCAGCTTTTTGTCCATTAGGAGCCCCCCAAGTCCTCTGCAGGGCTGCTCTCAATGAGTTATTCTCCCATTCTGTATTCATATCATAGAATCCTAATCCTAAACCCTAAATCATAGAATGGCCTCAGTTGAAAAGGACCTAAAAGATTATCTAGTTTCAACCCCCCTGCTATGTGCAGGGTTGCCAACCACTAGACCAGGCTGCCCGGAGCCACATCCAGCCTTGCCTTGAATGCCTCTAGGGATGGGTCATCCATACCCTCTCTGGGCAATTGGGATTGCCTCAACCCAAGTGTGCAAGATCTTGTGCGTGGCATTGTTAAACCTCATTAGATTCTCATGTGCCCACTTTTTGAGCCTGTGCAGGTCCTTCTGGATGGTGTCCCTTCCTTCTCTTGTGTCAACTGCACCACTCAGCTTAGTGTCATCAACAAACCTGCTGAGGGTACACTCAATCCTCCAATCTGTGTCTTTGATAAAGACCTTGTGAAGCACAGGTCCCAAGACAAACCCCTGGGGAACACAATGCATGTCCATCCTCCACCTGGTCATATTGCTATTGACAACAATCCTGTGGCTACCACCATCCAACCAATTCTTTATCCACATCCAGTCTTCAAATCCATATTAGCGATAAGTATGTGGTGTGGGAGCTTGTCAACGTCCTTGTGCAAGTCCAGGCAGATGACATCAGTTGCCATTCTTTTGTCCACTAATACTGTTCCTCCATCAAGGGAGACTACCAGATTGGTCAGCATGATCTGCCCTTGTTAAAGTAGTGCTTCAACACCTCATCTCACATGCCTTAACATCTCTTCCAGAAGGACCCATGACCTTCCCAGGAACAGACGTGAGGCTCACTGTTCTCTAGTTCCCCAGGTCTTTCTTTCTCCCATTCTTGTGTATGTGAGTGGTGCTTCCCTTTACTCAGTCACTGTGGACTTTGCCTGACAGTTGTGAATTTTCCAGTACGATGGAGAGCAGTCTGACAGCCACATCAGCTAGTTCCTTCAGAACCCTCAGTTATATGTCATCTGGCCCCGTAGTCATTCATCCACATGAGGTGATCTTGGACTTGTTCCACTCTTAAACTGGGAGTATTTTGCTCCCCCTGCTTAGAAGTTCAGGGACACGAGAGATATGAGAAGCATGACTGGCCTTGAAGACCGAGGCAAAGTACTCACCCTTCTCCATGTCAGAGGAGGCCAGCTCTTCCTTCTAATTTATCAGAGGTATTCATAAGGTTCTAGAGGTGAAGGCTTTGAAAATAATAAAAAAGACAGTATTACTTTCAAACATGTGCTCAGTTAGGCCAACACGATTCATGGGAATACAAATCGTGATATTAAAATGAAACATTATTTTAATAGCGAGTAATCGTTTTCTTCATTGTTGCTGAAGATGTTAATTTTCATCACCTGTGTTAACAGTGGTAAGTCCACAAAGAAGGAAGAAAGGCTCTTCCAGACAGTATTTTTGTCACATCCTTGTAAAATGAAGTTAAGTTCCATGTTTCCTCTCTCTCTTTGCAGCAGCCAAGGTTAGCCACGAGTTTGCCTCCAATGAGAAATCAGTGTTTTCAATCTTGAGTGCTGATTTTAAAATTGAAGTACAGTTAATCCCATTGCTGTTCTCATGTATTACTAGTCCTTTGGCAGAGACTGTTCTGATTCAGAAAAAAACTATAAGATTCACAACACCGAATCATGGTGTTTTGAAAACAGACCATATCTTTCACTTATTTTCTATGCCTTTTGAGATGAATGAACATCAGCTACAATATTGGAAAAGTGAAATACTAATTTTGAACTTTTCAGGCTTCCAAAATACATGTTGTACTCGTATCTTCCATTTTTGCTTTCCTTTAATTCTTAGGTAAATCAGAAATTAGCAATAATTAGTATTACTGAAGTATTTAAAAATAAAAATTAGAATCCTATCTTTTTTTTGATGATTTTTTGCTCCACGCTGCTTTTGATAAAAAGTAATATTCATCAAAAAGTATTCTACAAGTTGATGCATGAGTTGATGTAGTTCTTTTCTCTAAACATGAAAAATAAAATAAAAAAAAAAACCCAAAGACAAAACCAATTAATACCTCTCCTGAGATTTAACTTCCATATTATGCAAAGTGTTCTTCAAATTGGAAGGAGTTTTTAAAGTGAATTGAAACTGTTCTGCTTAGGTATAATTACATTTTACTCTACTATCTAATAAGAGGTCGTTTCTCTTCTTTTGTGCTTTGAGAATTATTGTCACAAAAATATTTGAAGAATCTCCATTTGTATGTTCTTGTTGCATTCAGCAGGGGAGGTAGTAGTAGTGGTGTTAGCTGCACCGTGGGGTTTTCTTTGAAGCTTTAGCTGAGTGCTTCAGGCACTAGATCTTAAAATTGATGCCCCCTGTGGAACAAAAAATCTAATATTTTAATATATTTGCGTCCTTTACATCTTTTCAGCATGACAGTCACATTCATCTACTGCTGTAGGCGCTCAGTAATGTCTTCCATGCATAAGTAAGCATTTTGAGGGATTTCCATGCTTATTTTTACATATACTGTATACATTTTACATGAAAAGTTAATAAAGCTACACTGATGATTAAACTTATATTTTTAGAGCCTTGGAAATGAATATAAAAAATAACTTCCCCCAACTCCCCAGGTTGTCATGATTTCTGAACTATGATAGGTCTCAAATTAGTAAAAAGATACACATTAAAGTTTGGGTCATAGACTGACTGTAATGAGTTAAGAGTATTTTTAATAATTCATGTGCTACATCCATGTCTTTCATGAGCCACGTGAAGTAAAATAACTGATAATTTTCTTTTTATTGTTCTCTCTGTTTGCCTTGTGAGAGACAAAAGATCCACGTGTAGTCAGTTAGTCTTGTAGTTTTGATAAATGGAGCATTTGTTCCAGGAGTCACAGTGTGCAGAAACATTGTAAGAAAACTTCAAGTTCTGATCATTCAGATGCTAACGGTTAAAACATAGGTAAGGAGTCTTGTATATTTGTTGTTTTTCTAATAGAGCATGAATAGCAGATTATATTATTGCATAGATATTTCGAATTCTGAAAATCTATTTGTGTATTAAATGGGGTTATTTATTTCAATAAAAACTACAACTCTGCGTATAGAAAATAGTGCAAAATGCATCGATAGTTTTTTTTTTAATTATTTAATAACATTCAGAGTGAGGGATTCTCTTTAAAATTCCCATACATCTGTGATTCTTAAGGCTGCAGATTGTCATTTTGATTTTCAGCATCAGTTCTCCTAACCCAACGTGCAATGTGACACATTGTTTTATATCTTTTAATATCCCTTTAATATCCAGTTAGGTGTTTTTATTACAGGAAAAGGCTTGGTAAATTTTTGGTTGCTTAGTGTTAGCTGGCTGTTCTCACTGAAACTAGATTTTTGAGGTGCCATTTTGGAAAGCCTGTTGATCTGCATGATGTGGGTAGTTAGGGATGGCAAGAAGGAATTTCCTTCAGGAATTTCCTGAAAAGAGTTACTGCTATCACACCTATAAGTGAGTTTTTAGGGACAAGGAGCTCCTAAGCTTATTTTGTTGTACTTTTTAATTAGGTTTGTAAGCCAGTAGGCATTACAAATTTTTTTCACAGCTTTTGACTAGTGTCTGAGGAATCCATTCTATCACAATCCTGTGATAATTGCATCAGAATTATTTGTGTGAATTGGATATAACACATAATTTTCTTTTCTTTCTGGCATTTATGTCCAGCAGTAATTATACCCTTCTGTTTCCCTATGTTATCTTTTATATTATTTTTTCTTGCTCCTTTTGCTACTCATTTATTTCATAAATGTCCTCTTCCTGAATTGAATTGAATAGAGCAATTTTATTTTTTTTTCAATAGGAGTGGTATGTTTAATTTTTAACAGTTTCCAGTGTGTTGGTCTTGCAGTTTGATACGGTGTAGGAAATGTCAACTGTAAAACTTAAGAAATTAAAAAACCTCATTTGACTAAACTAAACTGAGACACTTGACTAAACTGAACTGATTCTGTTCAGTCAACACACAATACAAAAGATGACTCCATGTGCAATGTGAAGTGAAGGTTAAGTTAATTTACAAAGAGGAATGATAGAAGTGAGGCTTTTGAGTTGAAACTTCAAATTGGAAATTATGTATCTAGGCAAATATATTAAATCTGAGAATTTGTTAATAAACATGAATTGAAGAGAAGCAGTCTAGAAAAGGGCTCTCTCATAGCAAAAAAAAAAAAACATGCGGAATTTAATTCTACTTTAGAAAGCCAAAAAAAAAAAAGGAATTGCTGGTGTTACCCTTGTGAAAAATGATGTCTTGGTGTTTTCAGTCATGAACAATTACCGTTTAGGAGTGTGCTATCCACAGACTTCTCATTCAGTACACTTCTGAGCTTGCCTGATATTTCAAGATTATCAACAAACGGAGACAGAAGAGAAAAGGCTATGCTGTCTAGGAGTTGGACAGTAAGAATCCTGCTACTCATTTTGGCTTGTGCTGTTATAAATCTATGCTCAGAGGAAGCCTCATAGCTTATAAATGAAGGTGCAGTATTTGGTAAAACTGGACTTAAAGAGCAGAGTGGAGAAGGAAGAAAGAGTAAAGGAATTGTGTATAAAAATTAATAAAATTTCAGAATTTCAAGGAAACATCATTGGAAAAGTATTTAATGGGTGGAAAATTTTATTTCTCTCACTCTGCGATATGAGATTGTCATTTTTCTCTTCAGCAGGAAGTACATTTTATTGTAAAATAGCTAGGCAGAAGCCTTTGGCATATCTAAGTAGAAAACTTGCTCGTATCTGCTAGGTGCTGTAGTATTTGCTGAGAGAAGGGGAAACCCAAAACGTTTAATGACGTAATGCTAACACAGAAGGAAAAAAAAATAAAGGGGGAAGGGGAGGGAGAACAATAAGGAGGTAGCTATTTTCTTTTTCTTTAAAGACATGAAGGAGGGGAGTCCCTAATATCTATGACTGTGACTTTGTGACTACTTTTCTTTCTCCCAGTTTCAAATGGAAAAAACTGTGTAACTTGTGAGAAAAAGAAAAGAAAAAAAATACCTGTGCTCCTCAACTGACTGAAAAATGGTACATTACATTATTTATCTCATAGCAGGTTTACATGACAGAAAATATGAGGGTAAATCAGACACCATATGTGCAACTCCACGATTATTAAAAGAGCACTTCTGTAATGAAGACTATGTCATTATTTTGCAGTTTGCTTCCTACTATCTTTGCATGCATACTATTTCTGGCCATCTGTAGGAAACTATTATTAATTCAGACTCTGGGCAACAATAACAACAGAAGAATATTAAAGGTAAAAGTCTATATTACTAAGGAAGCCTAATAAATTACTAGCTGCTCACCAAGTGCTGTTATGACCGACAGTAATATTCCTTTGTTATGTAACAAAATAATAATAGGAAAGCCCACCACCCACAGTGCTGCTTTAGAAGGGATGTTTGCAACTTCAAGATAAGCTAGTGCCACATTGTGAAAATAAAACTCTGCAAATATCATTTGCAGGATGGAAATGTATTACTTTTGTTGAGATAATTCAGACCATCTCAAAAGGAGAAATGTCTTTCTTGTTTCTGTGGTTTTCAGGGTCAAGCTTATAATCACAACAGTGTTAGACAGATGCCCATACACTAAGCTTGTTTAAACAGCATTTCAATTATATTGTAAATATAATGATTTAAACTTTATTATGTTTACTTTGAAACAATAGAGCAAGAAAAGCAGTGAATCAGAGAATAAGCTATGTATTTTTACAATGTAGCTAGATAGATAAGTCCATACTGAATTCTGATATCTGTCAGAAAAATGAAAGGTAAAAATATCATGCTATATTAATCCATCATTTTGCTGACAGTCACTAAATTGGACTGTTGGGATGATTTAAAAACAGTCTTTGTCTAGTGGAAATGAAGATGCTTTTCTAGTGTTGTCTGAAGTTATTCAGATAAGTGGTGTCATGCACAAAGCAATATAATTACTCAACTGCTTTATTTGAAGACCAGTTTGTCTAGACCTAATACTGAAAAAGAAAGGATCATTAAAATGTTAAAAAATATGAAGCAGCATGTACTGGAATTAATATTTGAATGTATTGGCTGAATTTTCCTTTAAAATTAAAAAGAGATGTCAACAGTTTGTGGGCTGGTTTGGCCCGGTTCCGTGACTAGTGTGGGCAGGGGAACCTGTGGATCCATGCCTCAGAAAGGGAAAAAAAGGGGAAAAGGGTAGAGAGATGGGCCTAAAAGCAAAACAGCAGCAATGATCTGAGGAGAAACAAACTAATTTACTAAACGAGATATAGGAATGCAGGATAACACACGGTAGTACAATACAATACGATACAATTAGAATTGAAGCTAACATTGAATTAAATGAAAAAGAGTGTCTGAAAGTCGAAGGCCTTACTCTAATGCTCAGGTGAGGCAATCTAGGGAGCACCCATGCTGCTGAGATAGAAAAGGGAACGTTTCATGACTTTGCCAGGAGTTTTCTCTTTTCTCTGAGTGGAAACGGTAACAAAACAGCGATCTGTCCCCTGGGGTATATAGTTCTTCTTCTCTTCTGGAACAGGTACCTGGAACTGGAGCATTGACTCTTTAACTCCACTGCACTGCATGATGTTATGATGTGGAATACCAATGACCAAAAATCATAAAACTATGACAAGAGGAAAAGAAAAAAAGCTTTCCCTCAACATAAGACTTACGGAGGGATGGTGTTAGTGAAACTAAAAGTAAATTTCTAGAAGAGTATTAATTGAACTGTGTTGGGTCCACTGGTATCCTTTCCATTCTTTTGACCTTTTGATCTGTCTTTTATTGAACAACTATGCTCGTATGAGTAGGTGGTGAGCTGGAACAGGAAGATGAACTGGCAAAAAAAAAAAAAAGAATTTTTCCTCTCTGCCCTTCCCCTCAATAGTTTTCATTTGGAAATTGAATGGGGTTTTCATCGCAATCATAGAATTGCCAAGACTGGAAAAGACTTACGAGATCATCAGGTCCATTCGTCCACCCATCACCAATAGCTCTCTATACCGTATCCCTCAACACAATGTCTAAATGTTCCTTGAACACATCCAGGGTTGGTGACTCCACCACCTCCTTGGGCAGCCCATTCCAGTGCCTGACCACTCAGTGCCTGAGATCAGTTTAAATCTCACATGGAACTGCAGCCAAAATTAACAAATCTGCTTTCTTCAAAATTCTTCGAAAAGGAATTAAACTTGCATGTTGACGTGGACATATAGTAGGTTATAGAAATGATTATCCAAGAGAAGAGCGGAACAGAACAGAGCAGTTCTCTGACTTTAGTCCCTGAACTGCATGTAACTACTTTTATTTTCTTTGCTTTTTAAATTTATTAATTTTTTCTGCAAGGGATATAGTTGTAAGATTTCCTGTCAGGGCTTCTATTGGGATAATTTGTCCCTGGGGCATAAATTCAACTGGGTGATGATAGTCTTATGGGAATATTATTCTGTATGGAGATTGCTGGAGAGCAAACAGTGTTATAGTTACATTTATACTCCCAGGCATGTTTCTGATGACCCATTAAGGAAAAAAATATGTATTCTGAGAAGGGTTTTTCCTAGCTTTCTACAAAATGGTTCTTTTGAAGTAATTTTTAGATATCTCGTTTCTAAATTTGCATCTCCCTTAGGCTCTTAGAGTAGGCAAAATGACCACCTGACGAACCTTTCTTTCTTTTTTCATGCAAGATGTTCAAAGAAGGCAAATAATTTTGAAAAAAAAGGAGTAATTTTTGGATTGTTTAAATAGTACAACACTTTTTTTTTTCTTTCTTTTTTTCCCCTAATATGCATTGAATGCTATCATATCGTTCACTCAGAGCCATGGATTACTCAGGTTGTTGTGGGCAATGATGAGGGAACAGTAGATAGTGGTACCCCTCCATACTAGAGTTTAGGTTGTTATTTAGGGCTGATTCTAAGCACAGGAGGCTACCCAAACCAACCAGCAATTAGGTTAGCACTTTCCTTCTGTTTTCTTTCAAAGCATTCAGCATAGGAATTGCACCAAAGGGTTCGGTAGATCTGGCAGAAGTGTTTGCCAAGCAACTTCCAATAGTTTGTCAGCAATCCTAGCTAACTAGGGAGGTGCCAATTAATTGGAGATTGGTGAATGTGATGTCCATCCCCAGGAAGGGCAGGAAGGAGGATCTGGAGAATCACAGGCCTCAGTGCCAGGGAATGTCATGAAGCATATCATCTTGTGCCATCAAATAGTACATACAGTTCAACAAGTTGATTAGGCCCAGCATGTGTGGGTTTACGCCTGACTAGCCATGACAAGGTGGTCTGTTCAACGGACTTTGGAAGGGCTGTGGATGTTGTTTACTTTGACTTCAGCAAGGCATTCAATGCTGTTTCACACAGCCTTCTCCTGGTGGAAATGTCTATTCGGGATGTTTAGACGAGATATCAGGAAGAATGTCTTCATGAAAAGGGTGATTAGGCGTTGAAATGGGGTGTGTGGATGTTGCACTTAAGGAAGATTGTTTAGTGGTGGACTTGCATTGTTAGGTTGTTGGTTAGACTTAATAGTCTTTTCCAACTCAAATAATTCTATGATTCCATACAGATTGCCTCATTCATTCTACTGTATGCTTAAGATGATGAAGGAGAAAAGAAAGGTGAATCTTTCCATCAGTCTTCGCAAGGTAATCCTGGTTTTCCACATGGGCAAGAATGAGAGATTTTCAGACTGTGAGAATGAATATATAATGTTGATTAATACGAGAGTGTTTAATTAATGACTAAAATTAGACTTTGCTTCATCTGAATAGCCTTCACTGAGGCCCTTTCCTTTGCTTGGTAGTCACGTAAGAGCTGCAAGACATAATAGTTCTCAGATTGCATTGCATGTTGCTGAACAAGATGAAAACTTATTTTCTACATACATACTCTCTCACAGAATAATTAAACTGACTTTCAAAAAGGCTTTTTTTTAAATCGTTCGTTTTGATTTTGGTTTGCAGAAAACATAGTCTGGATATATAAAAGTTTCAAATTATTGTAGGGTTATCATTTCCAGACCTTCAGAATATGGACAGAAGCAGGAGAAGCTCTCTAGATTCTGACTGTGTAGGAATGCTTACCTGAGTCTGTAATGAGGATGCATTCATGCCAACAGTAACTGATTAATCAGTAAAGGGCCTTTGAGGAGTTTGAGTAAGCTGCAGGACTTTGACATTTGCCACCAATTATGTGATCAGTATTTATGGCTGATATGTTGCAATGTTCACATAGTATCTGCTGATGGTAATACCTAAGACACTTGAGCTTCAATTTCTTGTTGAATTGTATATATATTTTTTTCTGTTCTTGGTGCTTTCTAGTGCTGTATATGGTCAAAACTTAGTCATGTGCAGTTTCACAGCATTCTTTTCCTGTATTTCTAATATATTTTTTTATTCTACTATTGGTTTTTGTGTGTGTGTTTGTTTAGTTCAATAAATGAACACAATTTCTTCTTAATACATTACATTAACAAAATGGTGATGTTAGGGGAAAGTCCTAATTCATTCCTTTACATTCTGACCATTATATCGCTACCTACTGGCAGCTTCTTAGATTTCTATTTTGTAACAGATCTATTCCATTCTTCTAAGAATTTTTTTTTTTTTTTAAACTAGTGAATTGTTGAAAATCTTATTTGACAATCCATTTTACTGCAAGTTCATCTGGCCATTGTAGGTTTCATATTTTACTTTCTGTAAGATTTCCAGCATCCATTTGGAAGGCTTTTGTCTAGTAGATGCATTAGAGCACTATAAAATCATAATAAATACTTTTAAATAATATCAGATCGTTAAAACGTAGAAGAAAACAAAGATTCTGATCATAAGAGAAATACATTGTTTTGTTAGGAATATCTCTGTGAAATTTAGACAAGGCTACAGTTCAATGAAACATTAAAAACAGCTATAATGATACAATAAATCTGTGATAAATAGTGGAAGATAAATGACAAAGCTCTCAGTTAAAAAAAAATAATAATTCATTTCATCCAGTGTGAATGTCCAGGGTGGCCTTTTTTCTTCAAACCTCAGAACAGCATGTGTTTGGTTCATACCCTGCTCAGTCTATTCGTTTCACGTAAGGAGAGAAGGATCTTATTTTAATCACGTGGAATTTCATGTCCAAGTGAAACAGCCAGTCTAGTAGATATCAGAGATTTGTTTCAAATTGGGGTCAAAGGCATATTTTCAAACTTGTTCCTGTAGAGTACTCCCAAAGAATGCAGCTAAGCTGATGGGTTCTGGATGTTTCCTCAACTGACAGATCTAAGAAAGCTCTTGACTGACAGAACAACTGCAGTTTTCTGCACTTCTTTCTGACTGCACTGAATTCAAGCTCATGAGAAAAAGTTGGCCTTTGTTACAATGCAATAGAAACCAAAACAAGTCACTACAAAGAAGAAGAGTGACAAACGCACAGCAGATGTAAGTTGAAAGAAAAAAATATCTATAGCCACTTCAGCTAGTAAAGGACAGGCCACTTTCAACTATTTGTATACTTCTACGGATCTGTATGTTTATACACGTGCTTCATTTAAAGACAATAAGGAACAACTTGAAATTTCATTCATTTTAGTTAATGACGTGATTTTAGAGTTTCCTTTCCTTCCTTCTGAACTTGCATCATCCCTAAGTCCTCTAAACAGGGTAAAATGCTGTACCTAAGTTAATAAAAGATGATTTTAGAGTTATTTTCAATTAGGTCAGGATTTTATCTGTAGTTGACTTAATTACAGTAATGAGGGCACTGAGGCTGAGTGCTGGAGGGCAAATGTATTTTTGGTTCGATCTTGATGAGGACAAACTGCCCTGAGTTTCAAGAAATCATTTAAATAGCTGCAATATTTGTCTGTCTCGGTGACAGATCGAACTGTGGATAGATCCAATGATATTCAAATCCATGTGCATCTTTTTCTCTACAGTTTGATGACATGGTGTACGCTGTGAGTGCTATTACTGCTGTGTGTAATCCTCTCCATCACCCACGAGTGCATCTACACCATGTGAGGGGGGTGTTCTGGTAACGGGGGATGCTGAAAAGGCGGAGATACTGAACGCCTTCTTTGCTTCTGTCTTCAGTGAAAAAGTTCCCCCTCGGGAATCCCAGACCCTGGCAGTTAGTGAGAAGGTCTGGGGAATGGAAGACTTCCCTTTAGTCAGGGAAGAGGCAGTTCGAGAGCGCCTAGGCAACACCAATGTTCATAAATCCATGGGACCCGATGGGGTGCATCCACGGGTGCTGAGGGAGCTGGCAGAGGTGATTGCTGAACCGCTCTCTGTCATCTTTGAGAGGTCTTGGAGAATGGGGGAGGTGCCTGAAGACTGGAGGATAGCCAATGTCACTCCGGTCTTCAAAAAGGGCAAGAAGGAAGATCCAGGTAATTACAGGCCAGTCAGCCTCACCTCTGTCCCTGGAAAGGTAATGGAACAGATTGTGCTGGATGCCATCACCAGACAACTGGAAGAAAAGGAGGTTATCAGGAGTAGTCAGCATGGGTTCGACCAGGGGGAGGTCATGCTTGACCAACCTGGTAGCCTTCTATGATGTTGTCTCTGGCTGGGTGGATGGGGGGAGAGCAGTGGATGTAGTCTACCTTGATTTCAGCAAGGCGTTTGACATTGTCTCCCACGACGTCCTTATAACAAAGCTGAGGAAGTGCGGGATAGATGAGTGGACAGTGAGGTGGGTTGAGAACTGGCTGACTGGCAGAGCGCAGAGGGTTGTTGTTGGTGGTGCAGAGTCCGGTTGGAGGCCTGTAACCAGCGGTGTTCCCCAGGGGTCGGTGCTGAGTCCGGTCTTGTTCAACATCTTCATCAATGACCTTGATGAGGGGATAGTGGCCACCCTCAGCAAGTTTGCTGATGATACGAAGTTGGGAGGATTGGCTGACACACCCGATGGCTGTGCTGCCATTCAGCAAGACCTGGACAGGCTGGAGAGCTGGGCAGTAAGAAACCAGATGAGGTTTAACAAAAGCAAGTGTAGAGTCTTGCATCTAGGGAGGAATAATTGCATGCACCAGTACAGGCTGGGGGATGACCTGCTGGAGGGGAGCTCTGCAGAGAGGGACCTGGGTGTCCTGGTGTATGACAAGTTGGCCATGAGCCAGCAGTGTGCCCTTGTGGCCAAAAAGGCCAATGGCATTCTGGGGTGCATTAAAAAGAGCGTGGCCAGCAGGTCGAGGGAGGTGATCCTCCCCCTCTACTCTGCCCTGGTAAGGCCTCATCTGGAGTACTGTGTCCAGTTCTGGGCTCCCCAGTACAAAAAAGACAGGGATCTCTTGGAAAGAGTCCAGCGGAGAGCCACAAAGATGGTGAAGGGCCTGGAACATCTCCCCTATGAAGAAAGGCTAAGAGAACTGGGTCTGTTCAGCCTTGAGAAGAGAAGACTGAGAGGGGACCTGATCCAGGTCTATAAATATCTAAGGTGTGGGGGGCAAAGTGGCGAGGCCGGACTCTTTTCAGCAGTGTGCGGAGACAGGACAAGGGGAAATGGCCAGAAGCTGGAGCACAGGAAGTTCCGCACCAATGTGCGCAAGAACTTCTTTACGGTGAGGGTGACGGAGCACTGGAACAGGCTGCCCAGGGAGGTTGTGGAGTCTCCTTCTTTGGAGATATTCAAGACCCGCCTGGACACCTACCTGTGTGACCTGGTGTAGGGAGCCTGCTTTGGCAGGGGGGTTGGACTCGATGATCTCTGGAGGTCCCTTCCAACCCCTACAATTCTGTGATTCTGTGATTCTGTGATTTCTTTATAATCTAATATGCTTTTGTGTTGTTTGCCTGTGTTGAAGGAGGCAAGGAGCTCAAGGTTCCTTGAGTGTCATAGTCTTCTCTCTCTCAATTCCTTCTTCTGAGTTATCTTCTAATGCTATGAAGGCTGCTGAGGCAGTACTTATAGTCCCCTAAACTACCTATTTTCTCTCTTTACATGCACGTTTTTTAGCATCTGGATTCCTTGTTTAGTCCTTTATTTTAATTTTTTTTTCCACTTCTTCAAATGCTGGTAGAGATAAGAAAAAATCTGCCTGTTCTAATCTCAGACACTTTCATGGTGGCCTTGAGCCACAGACTCTTGGCAGGTTGACGTTAGATTGGCAGAGATCTCAAAAACTGAGTTATGAAAAATGTCCTCTTCACAGGTAACATATCTGAGAACCATCTCTGTTACAGCACTTCAACAAAGCACATTTCATAGATAACAGAGATAAAAAGGAATGGTAGATCAGCAAATATGCAAATATGAAGGAGGATTTTCATTCTTTAATTCACCAGCTCACCTGTTTTAAAAAAGTTTACATCATGAGTGGCTATTTTGCCTTCTCTGGGTTGATGTGTATCCTCAAAACTTAGCTTAACGATATGTTATGGAAATGTCAACAGCTGTTGTCTTTTTACATTTAGTTAATGTTTGTAGAAATTTATTTAAGAGTAAAAATTTTGTTTTTCATACTTTTAATTTTTCTTTTCTAGCGTGAACAGAGCACAATGGTTACACAACAGTGTGTTATATGTTACTTATATCTTTTCTTTACGAATGAGGAATTGTAAAGTTTGATTATCTGAGCTCAAAGCTGGTAGATTTTATAGATTTGATTATATAACATAAAGCAGTTGAATTCCCATCAGTTCGGAGCCTGCCACGATGATAAACATTGGTCCTGTAGAATACTGAAGAATCAGCACTAACAATCTTCCTTAATGAGGAGAGAAGGAGGCTGCCTTGCTGACATTATGACTTCCACAAACTAGCCATTATATGTGTTGGTGACAGTAAATTTACCAGTTTCCTGAGACTGATCCTGAATAGTTAGGAAAAAAATTAGATTGCCAGGTACAACTCCATACTATTATAAAAAGCATCTCTGAGATATGTGAAAAATAATTCCTTCATTTTCTTCTGTTTTCTATAAAAGCAAAGAAATTGTGAGATCGTAGTTGTGAGATTGTGTTAGGAGTATGATGAAAAAGGTTTAAATTTGCCGTTTCTCATTTCGCTGCAATTCATTTGAACCTGGGTCACTGATAGTAAGAAATACGGTGCCAGCCTTTAAATAAAGAAACTTAAAATGATAGTGCTAAATCAGACATGAAATTAGCAGCAAAGATTTAATCAAATAAATTGAAGCTTCTTATTTTGTTTGCAGTGTTCATGCTGCTGTATATCCCCGCGGGTCATGTCCTGTTTTAGTAATTGCCGAGTAAACCCATCTACCCAAGTCTACATTGCTCCTGAGAACTGCTCCAAAGAGATGAATCCTTGCTGCATCTACGTATCTGTTGTTCAGGGCCTTTACAATACGCCCCTAGCACACTCAAGCTACTTGTTTACAACAGCTACCTGTAACCATTTCAGTTCTATTCCAGCAAAGCTCTTCCAGAGTGTGTACCCAGCCCTGGGTGCTTCCCAGTCCCATTCTCCCCATGATGCTTAGTGACAGAGCTCCTGTCCTCACCCGCCAGCTCCCCACAGTGAGAGCAGCATGAAGGCAGAGAGAGAACAACAGCAAAAGACAAGGACCACCTGGCCTTTGCGCTGGCTGCTTGCCACGGATGTACCCTGGTGGATATATTTCAGAGCCTCCTGAAATGTTTTTTTTTTTGTGTCTATGCAAAGACCAAGCATAATAGTACCAGATCAAGACTGAAAGGGTCTGCACTCCACCTGCCATGTGTGCAGCCTGATAGTTTTTTTGCAATTTAAATAGAGAAAAGTAAGGGAGAGATGGAAAGGAGTCAGCAGAAGACAGGATCCATAAAGTATGTTAAATCATGGGATTTAACAACAAAAATAATTTCCCTGATGGTATGTTTTGGCACGTGAACTATGAGCAGCGTTGCTGGCTATATTGAAACGATTGTGCCAGCTTTTTTTTTAGTGGATGAAGGATGAAGAAATTGTGAAGGCACAATGTATGTGTAGCTGCTGAGAGACAGAGCAGACTGGCGTGCAGTTACACTGCTGGCTGCCCTGGCAGCACTGCCTTTCACAGTTGTAAGCCCTAAGCCTGCTGTACTTTGTTGTCACCTAACAACTTTGGAGCATGACTCAGAATATGGCTGCCACATCTGCAAAAGAACTGCAGGGTGGCAGCTTGGTGTGTGCTCTAGTGAAAGCTGGCAGGTAAGAACCTCAGGTTTGCTGTGACAGCGTGGGCAGCTTGGATGCATTGGTTGCTGTGGGGGTTTTTAGGAAGGAGGCTGAGCGTGGGGATGTGGAGGCACAGACCTGTGCTATAGTAAAGGGACAGTGTCTGATGGGAGAAGGCATACACCTTAAAGCAGCTGCTTCTTGTTTAAAGATGTATCTGTTGTTATGTATGCATTTATTTGTATATCATATACACATAACACATAAATTTATATATTGTATACACGTAATAATGGCACAGTTCCTAAAGTTTATACTAAAATTACCCTGTTTGCAGATATCTTTCTGCCATGAAGCCATAATGGTAGTTGAAAGCATTTTAAGAAGGGTAGCTGTATGTTCTTTCCTGACAGGTGTGTGTATCCATCAGTATGTACAATGAAGTGCTCAAAGTCATAGTCAGTGAAGCATGGTTTATATTTATTACTGTAGCTATATTACCAACCTATTAATAACACTGAATATGATTATAGAACTTAGGCTTTTTTTCCTGATCCTTACAAAGCAGACAACTGATTACAGTTTCCTGTTTGTTTTTTTTTTTTTAATTCATATGAATAGTATGTGAAAAAGATTGATGGGGTCATGAGGGTACACAGTACTATTCCTTCTGATGCTAAAAAGACCTTTTCAATAAAGGCAAGTTGATTCATAATGTGTCATTTCAGAAAAAAAGGCAGTAGGAACACAATTCTAGGTAGTATTTAAGATTTTATTTATTACCAATTTCATTTATTACCCTGTTGTAGATGTATTGCTTAAATCAGTTTATTTGGATACAGTGGCTGTATTTTCAAATGAGTTATGTCTCAGTTGTTAACACTGAATGTCTTGGCTGGACACCTTTTAGTAACACAAATCAATAGCATAAATGTCAGGAATTCTGAAAACAATTTCTTTGAAAGAAAAACTAATTTTAATCACACACTTTTAAGCGGGGGCATTCGCATATTTAGATACATGTTTTTACTCATCATATAAACAGTGGCTTTCTTTTATTATTCCTTTTATATACTGTATATAGATATGCTATCATGTCTGGAACTAGTTGTGTATAACACAATGTTTTTTCAATCTGTATTTGTTAAGCTTACGTCATGGGGAGATGTAAAATACTGCTTAGTATATATTTGCTAAACCTTTATAGTAGCAATATCTCTTTTGTCCATCAATTTCAAATGAAGAACGAGTCAAAGAATAAAAATTACCACTGAAATGCTGAGAAGACTTAGAAAGCACAATAAACTTTGAAATAAATTATTCTAACGATACATTAATCATGATTATATGTTTATAAGGAAGGTGCCAGAACCCAGATTGAGTTTGTTTTCCACAAAATACTGAAAAGTAGAACAGTGAGAAACATTAACAGGAAAGAAAAGGGAGATGGAGACGAATGCTGCGTTTTCTCAAGAATTTTAAACATTGTTTTCCTTCTCATGAATGATTAACTCATCAAGAAGGATCACTGTGGCAATTTGGTGAACTTTTCGTGTAACTTTCTTTGGTTTTGGTTTGCTTGTTTCATTTTCTTTGGTTTATGGGGGTTCTTTTTGTGTGTGTATGTTTTGGGTTTTTTTCAACCAGGAAATTGGTGTACTGCTTTTTCATACACTTTCAAAGAAATAAGAACAAATAAGCAGTGTTTTCCCCACTCTGAATAACTTGTTCTTTGCTGGTGGCTTTATCAGTAGAGTAAATTTATTATTTTCAAAGCACTTTCCCTTTTTACTTGATGTGCATAAAGCTGTCATTAGTTTTGAGATAAAGTAGGCGACGAGGGTCAGAAACAGATGCCATAAATACCTATAATTTGTACATATGTGTGTTGAAGCTAATCTACAAGTCCTGATGTATATCTGTTCAAAGGTGCCTTTGATTAAAGAAGAATTTACGTTGAAATTGCTGGTGATGGTTAAAGTTCAAACAGGTTGGATATTCTGTTTACAGAAGACCATCTACCTCAAATACGTGTTTGAATCCCATCCATGTTATTAATACTATTCCATGTTTTGAGAGCAATAGAAACATTGAAGATTATTTGGCATCAGTTACCAGAGCTGGAAACGTACACACAGTTTAATCCTGTGAAATCAATATCCTATGCCAAGTAAAGAGATAATGTATAATTTCATGGTATTTTGTCCATAAGTAAAATAGTGATTTGACTACCTTATAACATAATAGTGATTTAACTAACTTGCTGCATAAGCCACTTCTGAGAGAGTCAGAAAGTTTGAAGGCTAGATGATTAACAACACCCTGTTGCTCTACTGAGCAGACTAAAATTATGTTTAATTGCCTTGTGCCAAACATAGTTAATAACTACATTTTTTAGTTAAGTTTTGCTTATTCTACAAAGCAAAATAATCTGTAATTAAATAAAATATATCATATTTATGCTTTCTAAGTTTCAGTAGAAAGCCATGATCAAACCTTTCTTCTTTACAGTTCTGATCTGAACATTATGTTTTTGTTTTTTCCCTTAGAGATGAGAGTCAGCTTGAAGAATAATTTACCATCATAAGATGAATAAGTCACAGCCATTTTTTACAGAGGGTTGCAAACTGAAAATAAGAGAGGATATTGTTAGACAGAGATTTTCAGGATAATAATTATTTTGGAAATTCTGTGAAAGGAAGAGGATAGAACAGTAACACAAAGTACAAATAATATGGAGTAGAGCATGTTGCTTTACTAAACGAATGACCATATCGTCTTGATTCCCATACCCATACCCAACTGCCACTTCAGAAGTTACAGCTGTTCCAGCAGAGCTCCTCATGTGAGAGTTTAGAGAAGCAAATTCATTATTAGATTAAAGAATCCTCATATGAGTAATAATTTATCAAAACTTTTCTGAAGTAACTTAAATGGAGAGAAGTCAACAGCAAGAAAACTGCGCTGTGTGTCAGATTTGTGATTGCTCTGGAAATGGGATAGAAAGTAAGGTGACTGCTTTGTGACATTCAGAAAGGCAAATATAAATTTGAAGAACTTCATGTACATTCAGAAACAGGGAATAACCATTTTCTGTTCCACATCTTTAAATTCGTTCCTCCTCTTCAGGAAAATGGAAAATGGAAGCCTCCATCTTCAGGCTGATGGAAAATAACACAGAAGGATCCCACAATAATTGATCAGTTTAATTATAAAATAGCAGGTGAAATTCACTGTTAATTAGTGAAATAATGTATCCCAGAAAAAAAAGAAAACACAGTAATTATTTACATGCAACAAGTAGCTGTAAATTATCTATTTGTATTCATAGGATATGTGATGTGGTAGTTATTGTTAATAGTTGTCTGAGACTTCCCATCCCTGGCCCTACCCCATCAATTCCAAAGTTTTCCAGAAGTACGTTAGTTGTCTTGAAAATGGAAGTAGAACTTTATTACCACTCTTTCAGCCAGCGTTAGCAGAGGAACACAAAAGTCTAAAAGTTACTTGTACTCAAGGGCTCTTCAAGAGATATAGTTGTTAAATTCTCAGATTTTTATATATTTCTTAATTTCATTTTATTCATGCTTAAAATCTTTACAGCAAAATGATGACAAATAATTTTGCATAGCGTTGGTTATAACATCTCATCATTCATTTGACCCTGAAATTGCTGAAGCCCACCTACCTCCAATTCCTGAGAAAAACATACTATTTTATATGATATTCTTTGCACTTAATAGCAGCATGCTAAATGTAGTCATTCACATATTCAGATGTTATGATTTGTTAAAAAGCTTCCGACAGCTGAAAACTCAATACATCCATGTTACTTTAAATAAATAGAAAAATAAAATTGAAAATAGTAGTTGTCATACAGTAAAAAAAACAAAGTATGCGAATAGGTAATACATGAAGTTAAAGTATGGAAGAAAGTTATCCAAACAGCAAAATTTCAAATTCTTTCAGGTGTAATAACAGCATTATATTAAGGAGAACTCTGGTATTGGTAGTACGTTTTAGAGAAGAAATAGATACTTAAGTTGTGCAATGATTTCAACAGAAAATTTGTATATTGAAAAAATGTAGTTTTTATTTCTGAAAAGGCAAATAAGAACTGTAGATACCCTACACTGTTTTGGGATTTTAGATGGAATCTTAAAATCTGAATTTAAAAAGTCAGCTTTTTAGTGTTCATCCAAGCACTAAGCAGTGCAGTCAGAGAGTGAGGATGCAATAATTTTCTTCTTCTTTTGGACGAGTACAAAGGAGAAGGCTTTCAGGGTCAAACAATTTCCCAAACTGTACGGCCTCTGTTCTTTTACACCACATGAAGTTAAAATATACACAGTTTAGATGAGAAGTGGAATGCGTCTGCCCTCACCATCTTTTGTGGAACGATTGTTCTCCAAAGTAATTTTCGTTGGACAGAGAGATATACCAATAGTGCAAAAAAAAGGGACAAAGGTTCAACTGTGTATAGCTAGTTTTAGTATTCATAACTGCTAAAAAATCTGATTCTGACCTTGAAAGTTAAGAATAAACTATTTTCAAATATTTTTCAGTGAACAGAAATAAAAGGGTGTTTTCTTCAAGATTAAAAGCCAAGTTGAGAAATGGTTTTCTTTTTTTCTTGTTTCATACTTTCTTCCTTTTCCCCCTTTTTTTTTTTTTTTTCCTTGTAATGGATTTGTTCTCAATGATACTGAGTAATGCTGAGTCAGTGAAGAAAAATGCCATTCTATGGTAAACTTGAGATCTCAGAGTTCTGAGATAATCTTTTCCAGTCTTTCACGTCAGTAAGATAGATTTGTTTTAATAGCCCCATAGTCAAAGGTACACTGGAACATCTGATTAGCAGTTCTGTTTTGACATGAGGGGACCTCAAAAAGAGAACTTTCTATGATCATTTCAAAATCCAATTACTGAACAGGTATAAAAGACCAAACTTTAATTTATTTGTGTAAAATGTCTGTCTGTAATAGAGCAAATTGTTTGTTTCAAATCATTCACTGCTTAGCTTATTCTTCAAAAGATATCCTATGAGAGTTACCTCTTGCAGTAAATTAGAAGAGCTGTCATACAAAATAAATGTAACTTAACTGGCACTGTTAGAATAAGAAAGGCAATGATAACCAAGAAGAAACCTTAAATTTTATTTATAGGGAGATTCCGAATGGGATTGGTTTTAGTGAAACACAAAGTAGATGGTGTGAAATATAGTATTGTATACTACTCTTAAAGCTAAGATTGAGTTTAGAGCAGCTGCTCCATCGGTCAAAATCTTATATGAGTGTTGAATACTGAAAAGAAAATCACTTGTGCTAAAATAATGATTAATTTTGTCACTGAACTTGTCCATTTTATTTCGACAGGAACAGACCTGTAAAGATGTTTATGTGGTGGTCAGCTGTTTTATTTCTTGGATGCATTTTGTTGGGAGCAGATGGATGGCCAGCCAAGGAAGGATATGACTTTAGGCCCTATCAGCCCCTCGTAAGATTACGCCACAAGGTACTGATTACTCTCTAGCACTTCTGACTTCTGTTCCATGCTCAAGTATTAAAATATGTGCAAGCTCTGTCTTTTTTAACCTATTGGAGTGATGTTTAGAAAGTAGCTTTTTCAGTACCATTGTCTGCTGAAACCTAGACTTGATTTGACAAGTAAACAGAAGCTGTTTGTATCTGAAACCCCAGAAGCTTTTCAAATATTGTGAGCTAAGCTCTACTCTAGTTTCAGAAGCTAGAGATTGCATGTATCAACTGAAGCTCTGAGAGAGCCAGAAGGGCTGTCTGCTAAAGTGACTTATCGTCTGCTAAAGGCAAAGACTTGTTCCAGGACCAACTGGATTTCAGACCATGCAACACTGGGAGAACTGCAGGCTGTAATATCCAGTTAACTTGTTGGTTACTGCTTGGCATGGTGGTCACAGGACCAACTTCAAGGGGACTCTAAGGCCCGTGATCAGGACAACAAAGAAGATGAAAAACTTCTTTCCCTCTTCTTTTGAATCTGGGGTTACAGTTAGAAAGTCCAAATTATTGCTGGAAATGTCAGGTGTTAATTTCTATTAATGTTTTGAGATGTGGCTAGTTTAATTCCTAAATACATTTTATAAAATGCCAAGAAATTTCTTGGTCCTAGATTTGGAAAAACGATCCTGCATCATATGATTCTATCTCAGCATATAAGGAATAATTGAAGCCACTGAGTGTTCTGCTCAAACAAGATTAAGATATCTGCCTATTAGTGAATTATTGCATATGATGTGTGTTAAATATAGAATTTTATAACAAATGGAAAATAAAATACAAACATTTATAGTTCATTGTAAAATTTTGCATCCTTTGGGGAATCTTGTTCCATCAGAATAAGGAAGACATCAGGCACTAAACCCCATACAAGGAAATATGCATTATATACTTAACCACACAGAAGTCTTTGCACTGAATAGTTTGCAAAATCAGAAACTTGATCAGTTTATTTTCACCTGGCAGGCTTAAACAAAGTAAAACAAAACAGCACAATAAATAACTTTGAAATGTAGAAAGAATGAGAGGCTAGTAGTGTCTATGGAATGAAGTGTGAGAGATGTAAGAAAAAAAAAAAAGAATTTGAGAAGCATCAAGAACAGGAGGTGAGATACAGTAAACATCATTTCTCAGATTCAGATGATCTCTGACATGAATATTAGGCTATTTGTGGACTAGTAGAATGTTGCTATTCCTTAATAATACTTCTGATGCTCTAATAATACTTGAAATAAACATTAGAAGATTAATACTGGAGGGGATCACACATGCATACACACGTGTATGTGAACATATATATATATACATATAACACACACATATGAATTATATTTTTCCTCTGTTTTTTACTTTATAAATCATATATTTTTGAAAACTGTACACAAAATGAAAAAGAAAGCATACATAAAGAACGGAAGCAAATGACATTTTGTATTTTTTTAGAATATAGCTTAAAGGATAAGAAAAGAAATGATAGAAGAGAATACCAAAGAGGAAAAATGATGAAAATGTGAGGTCTTGCATTTTGAAAAACAAGGAAAATCTGGGCTTTTATTTTTCTTCCTAGGCAGTATGTACAGATGAAGAAAATGGTTTAGGATAGTTCAGCTTTTGATATTAGGGATACAAGCTAGAGTATAACAACTAGGAAAGCAGAACGTTTCTAAAGTCAATTTTTAAAAACAGTTCTGGCACAGACACACATACTCAAAATATTAAATAGTAACCATTGAGGAAACTTTCTTCTTCAATCAAGCATTTTGTATTTCAAATGCTTAGGTTGTTATGCAAGCAAAATACTTATTACAGATAGAAGATGATGATGAATATCAGCAGTCATATTTGCTTTGATCAGGTGATGTGTGTGCAAGTTTATGAGTGTGTGGATTAAAAAAGACGAATAAAGAGTTTTGTGTTAGTACAGGAGAATTTATCTTGAATGGTAGTCCGACCATAGCAACTCTAAACATCATACTGCAGGGAAAACAATCCTTGTTTATCTGTCAAGATAATACTCAGGTATTATCTCGAAAAAACAATTGTGTTCATGATGATAGCAGGTGTTCATATAATAAAGGTTTCGTTGTTTTAAAAGGGATTGTCAACAAGTTTCGCTCCTTGTGCACGAAAATTACAAGTAAATATTTAGTCTGAGTGAATTGTAGTCTGGCAGGAAAAACTTCAAAACTAGCAAAAACCTGCATACATAAGGAAAAACTTATACAGAGCACTGGCACAGGCTGCCCAGGGAGGCTGGGGAGTCTCCTTGGAGATCTTCAGAAGCTGCCTGGACAGGACAGGGTGACTTCCAGGGTCATTTATTTGGAAATCAAACTGGGACTCAAGAGCATCAGCCATGCTGGAAATAGACTACAAATATCTTTTTCCCAGCAACTGGACATTTGTCCCAGTTCTGCCTCTTCTTCTATGCTATAATCTATTGCATTTGTCTTGGACTTGAATGGAGAAAGAGTATTACTGAGCACTCCTGGGAATTTTATTTCCAGTCCCCTTCAAACTGCCATTGTTTTCATTTACGTAGTTATTCAGAAAAATGTTAGATTATGTCTGAATTTTATGTGCATTTCTTGTCAAGCCAGCTAATCCTCTGTGCTTAGTCAAAGCACTGAAAAAGTTTGTAAGGGACTTTTCATTTGGGATTCTTTTTACATTGCTGCTGAGGGTATTGTGAGCAATTTGTTAACACTTAGGTTCACACCTGAAATTGTTAGAAAGCATTCCTGGCATCCTAATGAGTTTTATTCTTGTGATTTGTATGGTTCTTACTAAGAGAGTAATATTTATGCAGCTCCTTCAGTGAAAGGATGTATACTGTGAATTTTCAGGTACAAACAGGAAGAAGGCAGCCAACAGAACAACGACTGCCAGTTTCTGATTCATTGCTGGAGACTAAGAAATATGGGATATAGTCTGTACATTCATATTTATATTCCAGGGCATTCCAAGTCCCCATATCTAATGCATGCACATACAGCCAGATGAATACACATCGGATGTGGGGTAAGGAGGAGAATCAGTAATATTAACAACAACGCCTAACAGTATATTATATTATTATGGGTTTGGAACTGTTTGTTTTTTGTCTCAAGAAACAACCTCCAAAGACCGCTTATTTTGTCATCATCACTTGAATACCTTTTCTTTAGGCCCTGGACAGGGTTATAATGCCTAATTAAGAGCAAGCACTGGCTTGGGAGAGTGGACAGGGGTAGGTGGAGCAAAGCTCAGGTGAATGTAAAGGAAGGAGGAAAGGAATCAGGACATTCAGAATTTGGTCCGTGCTTGTGGCAAGGTGGGTGCTTTATTATGAAAGAGCTATTTTTTTTTTCCTAAATGGCCAGGTGGGTAGAGAGGATACAACACAAGGGATGTGCTGTGTTTTTAACATTTAACAAACGTCTCTTTCATAGATGCCTTTTAAGAACTGATTTTGCTGCATTGGTTAAAACTCTTTCCAGCCCGGCCCTTATTTTGTCTTGTTTAGCTGAAGTTTTAATGGGATCAAGGCCAGATGCACAGAAATCAGTATTTTCCGTTTAATTTTTCTAGATTAAAGTACCTCTTTTAATCCCTGTGAAAAACCTGCCTCTTTCCCTTTTAGTCTCTCCCTCTCACAGTCAGTTTGCTGTTAGCCTGTTCACCCCATAACCGAGGCCTGAATAAATCTAAACTAAGTCCAGTTTAGAGATCCTTGGGAAATAATGATTTTTTTTTTAATGAAACAAAGTAAGAAAAAGACATGTAATGTCTTAAGCAGGCTCCCTTGTTTTGCTGAAGATGAATTGAAATGTATGAGTACAAGGCATAGAATACATTTTTTACACTTTGCTTTTTTTGCTTGAAGACTGTGAAATACTCTCCCTCAATTAATAGTGCATTCTGTGCTACAGTGAAGCACGTGTAAAATTCAGACAGGCCAAGAAAGGAATGGGAAGAAAGTAGTACTTGAGGATTCAAAAATAATCTGAGCTTTTCTTGTGTGGTCTGGTCCCCAGACAACTGGAGGTTTATAGTTCATAGTGTTTATCTGGAAATGCTGTTTGCCTGCAGGCTCTGAGAAGTCATAAAACTTGATCCTCTGAAATCCACTGTCCTAGAGAGGGGGGAGTGCAGGGGGAAATCCTTTGCAGTGAGATGCAGCACTGAATTCTGAAGACTGAGAACAGAGCTTTTCTTGAGCGTGTCACTGCTGCTCCCAGTTCTAATGGAACCAGAGAATCCTCTTCCTCCTGAGGCTCCCTAAATGTAATAGCTATGTCCTATGCAAATTCCAGGACTTCATTTAAATAACAAGACTTGCTCAACCCCCCACCCTCCCTCCCCAGTTGTTTAACTCTGGTAAAGAAGTCTTAAGTAAATTAATTTTTAATTTTGCTTTTCTTGGGGAGATTGAATTACAGTCTAATCTACTTTTTCCTGTGGGTACTAGCATTTAAAAGGCATGGCATTTTTTTGTTTGTTTGTTTGTTTAAATTCTCATTACTATAATTGTATATTAATAAGCTGATATCAAGTAAACATCTTCTATCCCTTTTTACATACTCCAAAAAATTTTTTTAATAAATGTCTTAGGAATGTTACTTATAAGATCTCTCTGTTCTACATTGCTTCTTCCAAAACATCTTACCCTGGGAGGGGAAGAAGGGATGCTGAAGGCTGGCTTTTAAGCAAGTGTGAAGGTCTTTCTCCTAGCTGCCTGCTGATGCTTCCTTCCATTGCTAACTCATTAGCAACATCTAGCAGCAAGCTTTTAGTCAAGAAGTCTCTGGGATTAGCAAGGGAGAGAAGGCACATCTTTTCCATTGTACTCTCTTGCTACATTTTTCTTGTGTGTTGCCAATACGAAGATCGCCATTGTTGGAAGCATTTAATCTCACCCTATTGTTTTAAAGGATGATGAGATCCACATGCATCACCTAGCTTTTAATTAATGTTATCTTTTTAATTTGATGTGTCAGCATGGAAGTAAAGAATGAAAAAAGAAAAAGTAGTGATATGTGACAGTGATGTAATTATCCTTAACACCACACCACTGAAGTTGACCTCGTTACGTTGCTGTCCAGGAGGAGGAGTTCCACTTAGCCTCTGAGTAGATAAGGCAATGATGTTTGGGAGTTGGTACAAGCACAATCTGTATCTGATATCAGCTGCTGCAGCTGCTGCTATCAGCTACAAATTCAGATTCTTGATGGCTGTATGTTTTCGTTTTCTATTACCATGTTAAATCATCATCACAAATTCCCATCACAGTAGCAACAGAAAGCTGGAAGAGATTTGTTATATATAAAAACTGAGATGCTTTGCTCCTGATCAAATTCATACCGCTTGAATTTCCAAGATCCAGGAGGCCAGATACTTAAAGTGAATGTTGCTACAGAAATTTAAGAGGTCCAACTTTTTTCTATGCCTTCCTTGCCAACTCTTAATCTTTTTATTATAAACTGGACTGCATATAATTTTAAATCATACATTTTTTTTCTGTCACACAAACTTTGTATTTTGTTCTTTTTTGCTGTTTCTTTTCATTTTTCCCCAAGAGCTTAATAACCATTTTAATAGCCTAGAAGATGATGATACGAGGAGACTTGTATCATCTTTATTAACCTTTATCATCTTTGTTCATTAAAATGGAAATCATGCCATGTAGGATAGACAGTACTTATAATGTGAAAAGGAGTATGCAAGATCAATATAAAAATATTAAATAATGATGAACATAGTATATAATGATGACAAGTGCACTAAGTTTCATTGGTGTGTAGACAAAATAGAATGTTTTGTAAACTGAACAATTATCCACTTACTTAGTTTGTTTCCTCTATGACTTCTCTAATTCGCTAGTTGAATTCTGTTGGTAAAGTAGAGGAATGATGTACTTTAAACATTTATTTTAAATACCATTTATATCTGTACAGCATTATAGTCTTAATTGAGTAAATGTAGCGTTGATGGATAGCAAAAATTCTTTTGTAAGAAAACTATTAATTACATTAGATTTTAGTATAAAATTAAGGTGCAATATTTGGTCATTTTAAGTGGACTCCATCTAGACTGACCAAATACTACGCTTTGCATCTGTCTATATTTTCAATATATGTATACCAAAATATCCCTGATATTTCCTTTCAGTCCTTTACTTTTTGTGATGGAAAAATAGTTCAGAAAAAAACGATTCTTTCAACACTGGAAAAATGCTTAACTAATTAGTCTGGCTTAGCACTTCTTTATTCACAGATAAATTTGTCCTATTTTTTAATGCCTACTTTTATAAGTAAGCTTATTTTCAATTACGGATTTCATTGTTTCAGAACAAAACCAAACAGCACCTTGTGATAATCATGTACTCCAGCTAGCAAGTACTTCATTTGAAAATGCTTGGATTTTGTTCCAAGTCTTTTTCTTTCTTGCAGTCTTAGTAAATACAAGTATCATTATCTCAGATCTTGAAACTTCATGACTATTTCACTGTTCTGTCTTCAATTCACTTCAAATAATATTAGCTGTCCTTTTGTCCCGTTCCAAATATCAGTAACTCTTGTCATACTTCTTAACAGGAATATTCTATTACACTGCACCTTAACATTTTGTTTTTTTAGTTGTTTTCCTCACTAGCAGTAGGATTCAGTGTCATAGAACGTGAAATGAGTTGTAAGGCACTCCAGAAAAATAACAAAGTTGTAGAAATGCCTCAATACTGTGTCTTTGAAAACAGTTTAATGATGGACTTGGAATTTGATTATGAATAGGATATGATCTGAGTAATAACTTCAGAAATGCTTGCAAGATCTCAGTTCATAAATAAAGCCTATTTTTTTGTGTGTCTGGCCATATTAAAGACCAGGAAATCAGCCCCACCCTAATTCATTTAGGTCACCTCCATAGATGGCAGAAATTGTTATAATCTAAGGATGAGCCTGACTATGGCTATATTAGGCCATAACTAATGATAAAATGGAGAAACAATTTCCTGATCATCTGGAATCCTCCATGTAGTGATATTGATTCAGGATCGCTGAATCAATGGAGAGAATGAAAGTCGAGTTAAGGAAAGAATAATTGATGTAGAATAAAAAACTTTATTAAGATCTCATAAAAAGTGTCATAAAAGGTTCTGGCTTGAGTGTATTTTGTTGTGCAGCCCCTCTCCTCTCTTTCTATTTGTATGTTCAGAGGATTAATCAGTGACATAATATAGTAAAACATTCTTTCAAAGATTCTGCTTTCCTCTGAAGTACTCCATGAAATTTATCTAGGTCCAGCCTGTAAATACTTGTCTTCTGTGCTTTTCTTCCTAGTAATATCCAGTATTCTAGAAGAGTCAAGGTAGATATCATTATAGCACAATCATTCTCCAGTGAAATGGTCTAGACAGTTTTCTAAGTTAAAGTAAATTTGTTTATACTGACAGATATATATAGCCATTTATTAATATACAAATATTTAACAACAATTATTATATTTACCATTATTATTATACATGCATCATTACTCAAAGTATAGTTCAGAAACCAGTGTTTTTCTAAGTAATTTGATAACAGCCATGCACTAATAAATCCCTACAGAAAACTATTCTCCTACTTATATTTTCAGATCTAGGTTTTTAATGAATTTAAGCATTGTACTGGCTTTGAATGGTGATAAATTTTCTGAGAACAAGGTATGCAGCCTTAGCATATATCAGCTATAATTTGGATAAGACCACTCCTCTCACCTGCCCCTGGGGGTTCAGGATCCTGGCAGACGTGGGCAGGAGCCTGACCACCAGATCAGCTTTAATTTTTTCATTTGGAAGATATTCAGAGGAACCATGGTAAGCAGCACAGGTATATGCTTTGCTAAATTAGGCTTAAGTAAATTTGTTTCAGTGTTCTTTTCCAGCATTCCTTCCTTAACTCAGCCTGAGATTTAACCCCATTATAGACAAAAAAAAAATGAGTAAAAACAATCTTACTGACTTCTAACTTAATTGACTTTTGTTAATAACGTAGCATCTATTTACCATGAGATGCTTCCTGTTCAGCATGCTGCCTGTAGTCTGCAGGTTCTGATGTCCCCGTGCTTAACAAGAACAGAGAGGAACCACACCAGTCAGAGCAGGTGTAGCAGAGCCTTAAACTCTTATACTTACATATACAGGGGAGCCCCTATAAGAATGAGAAGGTAGTATTTAAGGAACTGAGGGATGCCTGAATAATGAGTAAATAAAGATGCATGTTGTTTATGAAAAAAAGAAAAAACAACAAATAAACCCCCAAATCATCAGCCACAGACTGTTGGTGTAATGCAGCAGTTCTGATAGTTGTGTGGCACATAAACCAAACGAATGACTAGGGTTGAGCTGAATGTTACTGATATTACTGTGTTTGAGCAGGTAAATCCAGAGCAGTGCATTTGCTGAATTAAGTTGTCAATTTACATCTATTACTTCTCTGAAACTTCTGAAATTTCTTGTGCTGGCAGATATTATCTATTACTGCAGCAGAATTCCTAAAATTTAGTGTTGATTATTTGGCTTAGTTTTTTCTTGTTATATTTTGAGTTTTTATGTTGTTGATATTGTTCCAGAGCATCCACAGTGTATGCAGGATGTATACTTAGAAACACAAATTGCATACCCAAAACCTTTTGAAAAGAAAACTTAATGTGTCCCATGGGGCAAAGTTAATTCTTACCCGTGGTGAACTTTTAGGTCATAGACTAAGGTCATGGTAGTGAGACTGTATTTTGAAAGAGTTTAGATTTTACCTGTGCTTAGAAAGCAAATATCACCTCACCATACAGAAGATGGAACCCCGCTGCTCCAAGCCCCACTTGCTACCTTCCAGCCTGAGGGTTAGGACCACCACCAATGGCAGCCACCATTGCACAGGATCTCCCCCAAGACTGATCCCCTCCTCCCTATTCCCCAGAAGGGGGAAAGGGGCCTGGATGAGTACTCAACACACAGGGCTACATGCTCAGACTTCTGCCACATCCAAGGGGCAAACACAATGCACCACTCAGCAAGGGCTGCCTCTTGCTTCGCCTTATTCTTTAGGCTCATCATGGGGAGCATGCAAACTCTGCACCCTTCTGCAGTGTCCAGCTCCCTCACACATCTACATGTCCACAGGCACCTGCAGAGCCTGCTTGCTCTCCTCTGGGACATGAACTGCACCAGGACCTGGAAGGAGTGATTGAGACAAAGATAACATTGAAGTGCTGTCCCCTGTGTCCCATCCACAGAGACCAAGGCTCACCCTGCACCAGAAACCACCACCAGGACCCATGCTAGAGTTTTAGGAGGACTGCCAGAGCCCCATCACCACAAGCACCCTCCAGAACTGCAGTGCTGCACCAGAGGGACTCACCTCGTTCAAGACCCAGGCACCCTGCACACAGTCGACCTCTAGTGAAGTCCTGACAGCTACCCCAAAGTCCTCAGGCTGGACTCACCTTGACCAGGATGTCCCTACTCATGTCTTGCTGCAGGCCTGGGTGGCCATGGATGTCACCATCGTGGCAGCACCTCGGTGGCAAGGTGGGAAGAGTGCAGGTTGAAGGAGTAAAGATATAGGGTGTAGGATGCACAATGGGTGCAAGATTAAGTTCTGGGCAAAGGCAGGAAGAAGGATTTGAAGAGGTCCTGAGTGGAGCTGGGAGTTAGACTTTGTGGTCCTTGTGAGTCCCTTCCAACTCGTGACGTTCTGTGATTCTGCGATTTTTAGTCTTTTGGCATCGCGTAGATAATCCAAGCTTAGGACATTTTATTTGTTTCTCATAACTTCTTCTGGGATAAATATCATTAGGTGAATTTTACATCTGTCACTGTGCTCAATTTCCTTCAACTTAGAATGAGAAGCGTTTGATGACTTTCAGTTCTAGATTTCATTTTCAAACAAGCAAACGAACACAACCCATGCTGGCTTTATTTGTCTTTCTAAAAAGGGGGTCGGATGTTTGCATGCCCCTTAAAAACTTTGATGGTAGCTCTGTTTGGGCCTGATGCACAAAGACAGTGGAGAATATAGTGAGGCCTTAATGAAAAGCTTTGCCGCTTGTATCTGTATCTGTGTTGGTTGTGTCAACATGGCTATGCCTAAATGCTTTTAAGAACAGAGAAGATTAAAGATTTAAATATCAGATTTAAAACAGATATCTCCCAAACTTTAATAGCTAAAGAATTTTTGCTATTTGAAAGTGACACAAGAAATGAGCAAGAGATGATCGTTTCATTTGAACTGTCTTTTTAGCTCTTTGGTATTTCTGAGTTGGCATTTAATGTGGCTTGTAAAATATCAGTGCAAACTGCTCATACTTCCTGAGCTAAGTAGAGCAGCGTTAAATATCTTTTTAAGCATTGCGTGATGTTAACCACATTTGTTTAATGTTTATTCTATCAAATAACTTTTTTTTTTGCACTTGAATTCTCCAAATAAGAATATATTAGCAAAATCTTAATTTGAAATGTAACAATTTTACTCCTTATACTTCTCTTCCCATGAAAACAAATCAAACCAAATTTGTTGGCCATTTGTTTAAGGCATAACCTATAATTATGGGCACACAACCTTGAATAAACAACCTATAATTGTAATTTCTAAGGTGCTATGTGAGACATCAGCAGACTCTTCTCTAGAGTGGTTGATGGAAATGCTGTTAGGTTTTATTACTCTTTTCTAGACACTGTACTTGTACGAGTGCAAATAATAAAGAACTAATATTACATTATTTAATAGAAGTTATTAAATTCTGTTTGTTTATCCAAGTATCAGTAATAGGTTGGGATTAGGGAGGTGAAACAGTTGCTTTACTATATTTTGTTTTTTTTTTTTCCCAAGATCTATAATTAAAAAATACTCTCATTAATTATATCAGATCTTTTAATGGTTTCTTTGTTATTGCAGGTGTCTGAATACTTTTTTATTTAAAGCTACTTGCTTTAGACACCCTAAGAGAAAGTATTCATTGATTACTTTGCTGATGATAATTTATTGTTGATATAATTGTAGTGTTTATAGCTATGATTGATTTTTGAGAAATGCAACAGTGAGATACCGAGCTAACTAAGAAATTTCTAGGATTCAGTAGAAAAAAATACTACCTTAATTCTGTGTTCTGGTTTCCTATATGGGTAATGCAGTATAACCTTTCATTAGGTCTCTGGTAAAATGAATATTATATATAGTTTTATGTTTTATGGGCAGGTGCAGCTGATTAATATTCATATCACAAACTTCTCTTTTTCCTTTGCAACACCACCTTATCTGCCCTTGTAAAGTGAATAGTAGAAACAGTGTACTGATAGAAAATTCTCAATGCATTGGTTTTAATCAATACTGGTAGACAGCCTACAATTCTTACCCAAAATTATGTCCTAACACAGACTAAATATTACTTGTGTTCCTGGATTGTAAGAAAGTAATTGATGTTGATGCCAATGTATCTGTACTCTCTAATTGTCATTCTTTCTGCAGATATTCTTCTATCTAGACAAAATTTTGCAGGGAGGAAAGATAAGATCTGAATGAGCCTCAGACAGGCTGAATAATAAAATGCAACACACATTATGTCCTTTTTAGAAAATTACACTTTAGAAAATTACACTTAAAAACCATCTATGAGATTTTAAAAAATGAGCAGAGGTTTTAGGCAAATTACTCCCATTAATGTCAATGGGAATTGTACAGCTAAAATCCATTTGTGTGGGTTTTTGAGGGAAAAAATAGCACTATATTGTAAGGAATTATAATACTTTTCAGCAACTGTGAGAGTACCTGGAGTTTTAGGAACTCACATGTGGGAGAAGATTATGCCGTATTCATACTGGCCCTTAGAATTTCCAGTGATGAGTCAGTATTAGTAAAATATTGCTTTTTGGAGATCTCCCTCCCTCTTTGTTTATGCAAATCTGGAGCATCCTTAGATAATACCAAAATGAATATATACAGTAGATGCTATTATCTTTTATTAAGGAAGATAAGTCTAGTTGTGTGTGTTTGTGTATTGTATATAACGTTCCACAATGGGGGAAAAGAACACTTTCCTGTGAGGAGAGATTGAAAGAATCAGGACTGTTAAACCTGGAGAAGAGGGAGCTCAGGGAGTATCTGTTAATGTCTATAAATACCCAAAGGAAGACTACAGAGAGGACTGAGCCAGACTCTTTGAAGTGGTGCCTAATGGCAAGAGGCTATGAGCACAAACTGGACCATGAGGCTATGGACACAAACTAAAAAAATTGGCAAGCACTTCTGTGCTGTGCAGGTGATGAAGCCCTGGCATAGGCTGCCCAGAATGGCTGTGGATTTTCCTCTTTGTAGATCTCCAAAAAGTACCTGGACGTGGTCTTGTGGGATTCTTTTCATGTTTCAATGCGCTATACCTCTTCCGCTAATTAAATCTTGCAGTAAGTACCTCTTCCACTAATTAAATCTTGCACTAAGTATTTTAATGATTAAAGCATTATAAAAAGAACCAGTACTACATCTGAAATTAGTATACATATATTTTTAATTTTTCTCTCTCACGTACTATGAAACTGCTTAGAATTTAACATGGTTTTGACAGCAAGGTACAAAGTGATCCTACTAATGACCAGAAACTGTGTTTTTCTTATATTTCTGAAAAAGTGAGCTGCCTAACAAGCTGCACACTTGCTTTCTGCTTGCAGTGACTGTGCTAAATAGTTTCTGTGACTTTCATTTCAAATTTCTTGTAATTTCTTGTAATTAAACTCACTCTATTAATACAACCTAATATGTAGTAGTTGTTCAACTACGTGAGCTTGCATATGTTACAGGAACACAGTAAAAATGTATTATCTTGGTAATAGCTCCCCCTGAAATATTTTATTTAATAGCAATTATTTCTTAAACGCTTAAAAAAAAAAAAAAAAACGTAATAAAAAGTAACATGTAGTAGAAAAGTACCTCCATGGCAAGACTGTCATGAGAGATGACACAACAGTATTTTTCTGCATTTTAGCTAGATTTTATGATATGACTAGCGATACATTTTCATTATAAAATATTAATCGAGCATTGGATTTGTTCTTCTGCTTTCCTCAGTTTTCTGTAATTAGTGTTTCATATTTATCAAATTATTTTAATTTTTGTCTCCTATCAAGGGTGATCTACCATATGTTTTAGACTATCTTGCACTTTGTTTAGGAATTCAATTAATCAGTTATTTTTAAATTACAGTCAGTAGGGAAAAGAGGACTTTGCCTGAGTTTTGCAAAACAGCAAAGAAGGCTCCTCTGCTTTATCACTTCTGTGCTCTGACACACACCTAAATCCTAGGCAGATGTCTCTGGCAGGCAGATGAGTGAGGGTATAGATGCATTGTATGTATGTAGTTTGCTTTTTAAGATCGCAATTAACTGGAATTCAATTTCCTGCTGCGTGCAACAACCATGGTTTATTAATATCAACTCTTCTCCTTTCAGAAAGGGAAAAAACAATCAAACAAAAAAAATCAGAAAGAACACCATATGTACCTGAATGGAGCTAAGAAACTACTGCTTCAAACGTGGTCTGGGGGATTCTATTACTTCCAGAATATTATCTACCTGTACAGATAAACTCTGGTCTTTTTACCTTCTCTTGAATAACTGTCATTTGAAGTCCCTTTGACTATCCTATTCTACTCCCCCTGTTGGTAATACAAAAGCTTTTTTCAAAATAAAGTTTGACGTAATGCCAAAATAATTTACAGAATATCATCTCTGATCAGTGACATTGTTCACTGTCAAAATGTTTTAAGAGCAACTGATGTTACTCATGTTTTGAGACAAAGAGAGAATAAAAAAGTGCCTTTTCTTGTGCTTTTTTTTAACCCTACACGAACATTTCTCTATCTTTAAGACACTTTTTTTTCTTCTTCTTTTTTTTTTTTTTCCCTTTAACATAGCCCAGTTTGATATATATTGCAAGTACCTTATAAGTTATGATTTGCTATAGTGGCAGTTTGTGGAGCCATCCATCCATGATCTTTTTAGTTCACAACCACAGCAGAAATGTTGATGGTTTTTCAGCTTTCATTCACTGTGCTTTGAAAAGTTTGTGTCCTGTTCAGTTTGTTGGGCACGTAAGAAAGGTTTCTTTACAGATCTAGTCTGTTATGCATTGAAACATTTCATCAAACTGATGCAGCAAAATAAAATGATGCAAAGCCATGCAACTCATCTGATTTTGTTGGATTTTGGCTTTGATACATTGAAGCAGATCCAGAATGCCTAGATGCAAGATGTCTACTTACAGATGTCTTATAACAGGAGATCATAATATAAAACTGTGGTTCGTATAATCATTCTGTTGTTATTTGAATACAAAATACATTGTTCATTCCCATAGTAATGCCTCCTACTGATTTCCTTGGAAGCTGTAGCAGGTACAGGCAGCACAATAACATTATTTGATAGAGCAAATTCTCAGCTTCAAAACACTTTTTTTTTTTTTCCCAACACAGTCACCACCATTAGTGCATTTGTGTGGATGAGGTGATAGAGATGCTCTTCATTTCATGGTGTATCTTCGCGTGGCTGTTTGCAACGTGGCTTGTCTTTCACATCACTGCCCTCACTGCTGAAATGCACTGCTTCTAATGGGATACAGGGGGCAATTTTTTAATTTTAGGGACAGTGAGCATCAACTCCCTAGCACGTAGCAGAAATGCAAGTGAGAATTGATGATTGTTTGCTTATCTCTCTCATATTTTTCCTTTCAATAAGGAAGAGTTCAGTGTACGTCGAACCTTTACTTCCTAAGTTATGGGTGCTTATAGCATTTGTTCAATAACATAAATCATTGATTTTTAATGGCTTTCTGTATGTTAATCCACATTCTCATATCTTTTAATAACAATTAAGGGTGATTTGTATCCTATTCACCTTCAGTATAAGTTTTACTTCAGTATTTTCTTTGCTGTGTTTCCAGTTGCAGAGGCTGTTACGATGGCAGGCCTTTCCTAGTCAGAGGCTTCATTTTGTAATTCAGAGATGCTCTACCCAGTCTAATCACTGGTTAACCACCAAGTAACTTCAGACTTACAGACTTCTCCCTCCATCTGTATGCACTTGGCTGCTGCTGAGGGTCTTGCTAGCAGAAGCTGTGTTGAGCTGGGGCTGTTCTGTGATCTGCTAGCAAAAGCTGTCTTTGTAGATGGAGTCTTTTGAGAAAGTGAAGCCATACAATGTTGCTCAACAATCTCCAGCTGACATAAAAATAACTATAATAAACAAAGTAGGAAATTTTAAAAAAATGAATGAAAGCCATTTTTGACTAATTTTTGACTCATTCTTTCCTAGATTTTTTTTTTTTTTTTTTTAAGGAGTCACATAGATATTAGATGGTTTCACTAAAAATATATATATTTTTTTCATTTTAAAATTTCATTTTTTTTCACCTCCCAGCTTTGCCCAACTTGCTGCATTCTGTCCTCTTTTTGGTATCCTTTCTCTTCATCTTTGAAATCAGGATTCTTAGGATTGCTTTCCTACAAGGCTACATTGTTTTTGTAATCAGTGCCTGGATTAGTTTTCAGAATCTGCTTATTGTAGTCTAAGCAGCAGATACAGGCTTTGCAGCTTTGTTGGAAAAAAACATTCCATTCTTTATAATTACGACTAAAAGAATGGAAGAAGCATAAATTAGACCAGTCAGGCTCATGGAGTGACAAAGTGTCCTCTGAGCCCATAGCTGCAGTGTCTGAATGCTAACATAACTCTGACTTCTTGCCACATTTTTTTCTTTTTTAATAAGTCCATCTTGCTGAACAAGAATAAAATTCCTCTGAGTTCCTCTGGCTTGTAAGAGCAAAGTCTGAGCTTTGCTCCGTGACCTCTGAAAAGAGAGAAAATGAAAGGGAAAATATTCTCCTTTGTGAAGACTAAAAGGAAGAACTGGCTAGATCGTTTTAACCAAATGCTGACTAGAGATTAAAAAGAAATGTCAGAGGAGTTAAGCATTGCTAAACCTGGGATGACATGAGAATCAGTACTTTAGATTTACCTTAAAATCAAGGAATACCATTTATTGTATTCAGGAAACATTAGATATGTTTGTGAAAAAGCTTTAAAATCAAGTAGCTCACATTTTGTAGTCAATAAAAACAGAAGTATGCGTGGGTTTTTCTTTCTTTCCTTTCTTTAAATCTGACCAATACATTTCATGTAGACATGAAATGTTTTGAAGATGTGCTTTTCAGATAGGTGCAGGTTTTGACCCACTTTGTTGTTTTGAAACAACAGGAGAAAAAGAAAAACATGCATTGATGTAGATTTGCAGGATTGGGTTGAAAAGAACATTGCCGTATTGTTTTAGAACAGGAAATTAAATTGCCTCACTGTTCAGTTTAATGCTGTGTCAATGGTTTCCCCCCCTCCTTGCTGGGGGCAGAGGACCTCTATTTTTATCTCTATTGTTCTTATAGCTTTTGCCATGTCCCGCAACAACTGGAGCAGTCACCGTTTTGAAAAAGTTCACCTTGGTAGTTGATCTGTCTTGTAATTCTTTTACCCATGCTTGAAGGGCAGGAGTGGGTTTTTTATGTCACTTCTTCATATTTTCTCCCTGGTCATGACGGTAACGCCACAAGGCAATATGCAACAGTCTTACTGTTCCACTGGATCTTCTTTCTCTACTTTCTCCTCCTCCTCTTTCTTCTGTTCTAAGTAAGGTGACATTCATTTCATTTTTCATCCTGCTACAGGGACAACTAAAATTGATTACGGTGCCTCCTGTGATTGATCAGGTTGGTCAGTTTCAATGCTCTTGCTCTCCATCTCAGCTCGGAGTCTGACTCGTTCAGTTAGGAGGAGGTCTCGCTGAGGTTGAAGTTTGACTTGTTTAGTTTGGAGGGTGTCTTGCACAGTTTGGAAGGCGTCATGCTCGGATGGAAGGCATCTCATTCATTTTGTAGGGTGTCTCGTTCAGATTGAGATTCTGTCTCTCGGACTGGGGATTCTCTGTATGATTGGATACTGTCCTTCTCAGCTCAGAGACTCTCTCCTTCAGCCTGGAGATTCTGTTTCTCGGCAAGAAGACTTTCTGGAACTGGAGATTCTCCCTCTCAGTTTGGACTCTCTCTTGGAAGCTCTCTCTTTCGGTTTGGAGACTCTGTTTCTCAATTTCAGAGACTCTCTCCCTCTCTGGGATATTATTGAATAATAATTCTCATTCTCCACCAAGAATGTCAGTGGTTTATGGGCTGGTTCAGACTGGTTCCATGACAAGTGGGGTGAGGGGACCCATGCCTGGGGAAAGGGATAAGGGAAAAGAGGGGAAAAGGGTAGAGACATGGGGCTAAAAACAGAACAGCGGTAACAATCTGAGGAGAAACAAAATAATTTACTAAATAAGATACTGGAATACAAGATAACACGCTATAATACAATATAATTAGAACTGAAGCTAATAAATCAAATTAAATGAGTGTCCAAATGCCAAAAGCCTTTCCATAGTTTCACACGTATGATCTTGGTATGTTTAAGACATAGTAAAGCTGATACATGCACCATAATGATAAATCTTTGGAGTTTATAGATTAAATATAATAAGGCAATTAGGCCTGGATAGTAACCACTACATTCACTTTGTTACTGATAGTTTACGTAATACTAAAGATACTACTTGGAAATTGCAGTAATAGCAAAAATAAACGTCTCCTTGTTCTGTTGAAATATTTAAAATAAACGTGTCCCATAATAAAAAAGCAAAAACAAAATGTTTAGCATATTCTCATCACCATTTTCCTTATACGAATTTATAAAGAAGAAAATATTTGAAGAATATTTTGCAGTATAAAAAATAGAGAGCATCTTCTTGAGCAATTATTGTGTAAAATTTTGGGGACAGATTGCTGCCTTAAGTTCACATTGCTTTTTCTTGTATTGTAGCAGAAATGCTAAGTCAGGGCTTGAACCAGTGATAGAGCACCTGGTGGGAAGGCAGGGCCAACCCAGGGGAGCTCAGGTGCGTGGAATGTACCTGAGTGACTGGAAGGGGTGGAGCCAGGATTCACCCCTTCCCAGACCTCATTTAAGGGTTGGCAGTGGAGGTGAGAATATCTCACTGGAATTGCCTATGTACATGAGGTCTTCTGAAAGTGAGTAGGTTTTTTCCTTTGTTTTTGTGCCTGCAGCTGTTGAATTTGAACAAGTTTTCACTTTCTGCAGCATGGGACTTCGCTACGCTGCTGTCATTGCTGGGCTTTTTATTGCACTGCAGTCATTGAATACAACTAGCTCAGTGTATTTTTAATACTGAATGTGTAGCAAAGTTTGTTTATTTTTGGTATGATCCAACAGGTCAGATTACCCAGCTATGTAAAGTTCATAAGAGTAAGTTCATAGGATTTTGTAATGCACAAAAACATGGGAACTTTATCTCAAGAGATCTCAATTTATCACCACAAATCACCATTCTTAGTATATTGTGATTAATAAAGTAACGATATATATAGATAACAAGTTATTATAAATATTGCCAGGAAGCATGTATATCTGGCATAGATATTGAGGAAATATTACTAATTAGTAGTAGCAGTGATTAGGGTTAGTAGGAAGGCAATTAGACATAGTAAAATAAGTAATGCAGCAACTAGTATAGAGTTATAGGTTTAACCAACCTATCAAAACACTACAGCAGTGAATATGCATGTATATTGTAGGTTCCAAACTTACCAATACGATAGCAGGAAGTATACTTATGTTAGGTTATACTATGTTGTACTTACTGTGTGCATTTATAAATATTTGTAAAATCAGCTGTACCAAATGTATCAAACCAATTGCAGAAGGGGGGTCTATGCCACAGTAGACTCAAAGAAGTCCTACTAAGAAAACTGATCTCACATATATATTCACACAGAATACCTCTGTATCTCTACAACAAGCTTTCTGGAACTCCTTGAAAGGAGGTCGTGGTGAAGCTGGTGTTGGTCTCTTTTCTTAGGTAGCAGAGGAAGGATGAGATGGAATGGCCTCAAGTTGTGCTAGGGGAGATTCAGGTTGGATTTTAGGAAAAAATTCTCCTAAAGAGTGGTCATGCATTGAAACAGGCTGCCAAGGAAGGTGGTGAAGTCACCATCCATGGAGGTATTCAAGAATTGCATGGATGTGACTGCTGAGGAATGTGGTTTAGTGGACAATATTGATGGTAGGTGGATGACTGGATTGGATGATCTTATTCTTTTCCAGCCTTAATGATTCTATGATCACTTCAGGGAACCAATAGCTGCTGTTAATTTTGGTCTTCCTCTTAAAACATCCAATAGATGATTATGTCTCTTATTTTTTTTTCTTTAAACTAAACTTTCTCACATCAATACCCACTTTTTCAGGCCAATTTCCTCTTTCCCAGGCTACTTTTCACCGTCTGAGGTCCTAAGTTCTTCCTCTGATGCTTATTTCATTTTTACCAATAGTATCTTCAGGACATCTCTGGCTCTCTGGTGTCCAAATGCACTTCAGGGATGTCCTTGGTTCCCTTGCTGACTCACTAGGCTGAAGGTTGAGCTGCCAGGACTGCATTTCCCAAGCTGGCAAACATTTCTCCTGTCAGTGTCCTGCAGCCATTTTGTCAGTTGGGTTAAAATCAGACCATTTTAGTAGCACTGAGACATAAAAAGGTATAGGATACCTCTGTATCTCTACAACAAGGGATGAAACTTTCTTATTCTGATAACAGTTAAACTCTGCTTCTGGGATTCTGGACACCCCTCCTCAGCTCATGGAATCATTAGGCATATGGTCACCTAGTTCAACCAGTTGATTAAGGCAGGTCTAACTTCAGAATAACATCACATTGGAAAGGGTCTTAGCCAGGTGAATTCTGAATATTTCCCAAGATAGATGTAGTGTAACAGAGACTGCATGACCTCTCTGGGTAGTGTGTTCTGGTGCTCAATCACTGTCATTGTGAAAAATACTAGGGGATTTTAAAAACAGGCAGTATAATAATCTTTCTGCAGTACAGCTGCCATCTCTGAACAGGAAGGAGGATGAACTAAACTATAAGTTCTTTTGAACCTGTGTGTCTGTGATTTGCATGCTAACTATAACTTAAAATAATACGTTTTTTCTTCTAATTGCAGCAGGAAAAGAATCAGGAGAGCTCAAGAAGTAAAGGTAAGTGCCAATTGTTTTCAAAGTGTGGTGATTCTTGTAACTATTTAAAAAAAAAATCAAACATTCATTTTTAGTAATAACAAAACATGTATGTAAGATTGCTAAGTGTTTGGTATTTGAAATGGCAAAAATATATCCAGGAAGGTGGGATAAAATGTACATGTCTAAGGAACCATTTTTAAATAACTTTGATAGAGGAAAAACAAGGCTGACTGCTATATTCTATATGAGATTTACTCCATCTTCTTACTGTATTTGTGAACTAGACTGTGAAAGCTTGGTATACTTTAACGAAACGTTGGTACAGTCACTTTAGCTTTTCATTCTGCTCATCTGTAATTGTATGTGATTACAATTTATTCACAAATGAATCGCATCCCTAGTGGGGTGCCTTACAAAAGTAGTCATCTGTGTTTTTTTCCCAAGTCTCTTTATACTTTCACTACAGCTTATTCTGTGCACTACACAAAATAGAATATCTGGATTAAAGAAACAGCCTTGTATCAATAAAACAGAATGTTCCAAAACCCAGATGTGTCTTTCGTGTGTCTTTTTAGTATAATGTTTGCTAAGAGAGAGAACACCCAGGTCTCTTTGTTGAGTTTGTTTTGCAAATAATGAAAGGTGAAATTTCTGTCACACGCACAGAATGTTGTCTTGATACTGTAGGTGCTTATAGAGGTAGGTTATGAAGTACTTTGAAGATGAAAACGAAGGGAGGGTAGAAAAGAAAAGAATACTATGCTAAAGGTTCCTGAGAGAGAGTTAAGTGACTTCTTTTATTACATTGGAAAACAATGCATAATCATATTACCTGCGTTAGCTGTTCTTAATTCACTGGTCTATATCACAGCACTCATTAATCTCTATTTCCTCGCTTTTCTTCACACTGAAGCTACACACAGGCATCTAAAGGGAAGCCAAATCTGATGATTGTGTGGTGTCAGTACAGTCGTGTTTTTCTCGGTTATATAATTTATATCATCTCAAGGACTGTAAGTCCTTCTTTTAAAGAATGTTCACAATATGATGAACCAAAAAGAAAACTTTTAATTTTAAATAGCATCTGAACTAAGTTTTCTTTTCTGAAGTAATTGGGTTAATTATCTTGAGATTTTGCGAGTGTACCAATGATGTATTGTTCAAAAGCCTAACCTCATGATTTAACAGAAGTTATATAAAAAAGGTTATGAAAACTGAGATTAGATCACAGAAATGAGAGATTTGTTAAATTTGAGGAATTGCAAACTTTAAGTCTATACATACAAAGAAAGGGACTGAAATGTGACTTTTTATGGACATTTGTGATTACAAAGTTGTATCATCGTGCTGTTTGATTGTTTTTCCCCCTACTCTGTCTAGGTGTATGGTCATTATGCAGGGAGGAACAGTTAAAAGTAGGAGCCAACTATGAGCTAGTTAGGAGTGCTCATCACATTCATTAACTAATCAAATAAACATGGCTGTAGTTGCTAGCAATACTGAGCAAAAGCAAAGTATCAAACTATTTTAAGGGATATGTTCATCATCTCCCAGTAGGCAGTGAGTTTGGTAGTCAGATGCACAAAATTTGTTGTGGTTATATCTGTAACATCTCTTGAGTATAGTTTTAATCAACTGAACTTCCTGCATGCTGCGCGTGCAACCTAAGCTGACAATTCAACATGGAGATTTTAGTGGCCTGGAAGAATTACTAAATATTCATAGGCACACAGGGCAGGCTTTAGAAAAATGATCCCACTTTTTCACTTACAGAGTTACAGAATTGTGGGGGTTAGAAGAGACCTTTGGAGATCATCTAGTCCAACCCTCTGCTAAAGCAGGTTCCCTGGTGTAGCTTGCGATGTTTTTTCCTTATGCTCTCTGTATTTTGCAGCTACTAAACACAGTAAAGGGGCAAAATGCTTTTTGCAGATCCTTAAATCTTCTGAAACTTTGAAATTGAATATTGCCATCTTAATTTGGAGGACAGTTGCAGCTCATGCTAAACAGGTTAGCCAAATGAAACTTTGGAGGCTCTGGTGTGCACTGTAACTTCCATTGATATCTGTGTTCCCATATCTAATCGTTATTCTAGTAGTTCTTTGGGACTGTATTTTTTATAAGATGAGGGTATTGTAGCAGAATTCAAGGGTCGATATTTTAGTAATGGGCATCATTCCATATCTTTCTTATATTATAAATGCCTACTTATTTTACTTCATCTATTGCTTTAAAATAAGTCTGATTTCTACTTATGTTTTACTAATGATGCTGTTATTGTTTTTTGCAGTGCTTGGTTTTTGTCTTGACGTTTTTCTGACCCAATTGTTTTTCCCATCTGTTACTTCTGCTGTCAACCACTAAGTCATTCACACCAAAATAGAAGCCAGTACTCAAACATGCCCTATTCTAACACTGATCTAATCTCTCTCTAATCTGTGATATTCTTTTCCTTACTGAAATATATAACAGAAGATTCTGTACGCTGTTTGAGAAAAAAAGAAGCACTGCTTTTATTATATAAAGTAATACAACACAGATATTTTAGAATTTCACTGTGTGATGGCAAACTTTGTTATACTTCTGAGAGTTTTCTTTGTGTTAAAATGGTTATCATCAGGATAAAACACAAGCCTTCTGTTCAATAACAATAGTGTGAACAAGGTAGGGTGCTAAAATCTGAAAAAGATGATTTAACCATGTAAGAATATGAAATATTTCACAGCATATGAATTTTTAAACATTTTAAACTTTATTTACATAATCTTAATGTATTTGTTTACCTCTAAATTTCACGTGTTTATGTAGAGAGTGTTTTGTATAACCTACTATGCATTCAAATTTTGAATACTTGGATCATGCTTATTTATTTAGCATTTAATAAATACTAAAAGTATTTTAATTACTAGTTTGGTTCTCAAAAAGCATGTCTTTAACTTGAAAGAAGTAAGAGCACACAATCACCTTGCTGGTTTGGAATCACAATTTGGCCTTCCTTACTTCTCTTTTCCAAACATAACTCCTGCACACAAATTAATATCATTTTATTCCACACCCATAGTGGATGATAAAAAAGATATTTTCAAGATAAATAGGGAATTTGTCCAGCAATATTAGAAAGCATGTTTATAAGCCATGTGCAGAATAGTATTCCTAGCTTATGTGTAGCTTCGGAGAATTTTAAATAGTTTTAATAGAATATATTCCTAACTTTAATGTAGAAATCATAAGAATCAGAAAACTGACTAATGACACTTAACAATTTTTTTTCCAAACTTCAAAGTCATCTCAATCATTTTCAAGAGAAAGCATGGAGTCACATTCACAGTACACTGTCACAAAATAATTCACTTCACTACTGATGGTTTGGATGTTTAGTGGAAAAATTTAGTCCCCATTATTTTGAATTATTGTGCAACAGTGTGTTGGCTTAAAAACTATGTATTAATTTCAGTATAGCAAAGCACTGTGTAATATATGTATAAAAAAAAATAATATCCAAACAATACAATAACAACAGAACCACTGAAAATCTACCAGGACGAAAACCTCCAAAACAATTTTGAAATTAGACTGAGAGTCTGGTTATCATTTTTTGTAATACTGTGTCAGGTATCATATCACTGTACAACTTGTCTATCTTTGCCCAGTCATTTTAGCAACATCAAGAACAGTTATTGAAAGGTATATGCATTTTTCCAGGAAAGATCTGGAAAGCAAACAAACACAAGGTCATGATAACATTTGAAAATGATCACAGTGGGGAGGTTGGAACTCTGGGACCTTTAATGTCCCTTTCAACCCAGGCCTATGATTCCTACCCAGATCTTATGATTCTATGACATATATATGTAAATGATTGCAATGATATTAACTTAAATGGTTGTACTTGATTTTAGCTGTGCTTTAGGGGCTACTTGTGCAGAATGCTGTTTAAATTTTTGCTAGCGATTATTGATCTGAGTTTTGAACATCATTAACATCCAAAACTGAGCAGGAGAATATTGACTGACCACAGGCTTTCAGTTAAATCCCTCTAACTTTATGCCTACCTTAATAATATGAGTATGAAATCATTATTGACTGATTGGTTGAAAACAATTTAGTACTTTTTTATTATGAACATATTACCCTGCTTTTTAGATATTAACAAATGTATGTATCTTTTATGATCTTTTTTCATTAGCTACCAAAAAATAGATACCATATGGGCATTGCTTTCCCATCTTACTGGTAGTTTGCTCCTTAAAAAGTAGCACAACACACCTGCACAGCACTTATGGCTTTGTCTGGGTTTCCAGAATAGTACTGTAGTCTTTTTTTCTATACCCAGGTAAGCATCAGACAAGAAAGATGGAGAAAAAGCTTAATACTGTTCAGAATGCAAATAATTTAAGGGACAGAGTCAGCAAGACCTTAATTAAATCAACCAATTTGTAGAGTGTCAGTGTAACTTAGGATACTTTCACATGCCTGTGGGTGAGCAAACTGTCTATTCTGCAGTATGGCAGTCTGGTATTGCTTTTGATACTGAAGAAAACTGGGTATGTCCTGATGAGAATATATGGCATCAGGATCTTATGCTATGTGAAACCGATTAACTATGGAAAAGAATCCACTTCATTGCTTTCTGTACTGTATGTATCCAGTGAATCGTCGGGTCTGCTTGAACACATGATTCTAAATTTGTATTTCAGCAGACCGGTGTTACGTGAATATGGTTTGAATCTGAACTGCAGTCCTACTGGATGAATTGATTCATATTTTCATTTGTCACAATACAGTAATTCTGTTCTGGTAGACCAGAACGTATCATAAAAATTTATAGCATTTTAGAGAGTATATGTAACAGCAGGCAAGTTGGTAAATGTATGTCTAAGAGTGTACTTTACATTGGAATGCAGCTACTAAATATCCTTTTTTTCCAAATGTTTTCTTTATTGTTATGTTCTGATTTAGCTGAATGAACTTTTAAGAGGTGGTTTGAGGATTCTCTGTGCTCATTGTAGCCAATACTGACACTTGCATCCTATTCCATTCTCCTCTAGTGCCTAGTCAGCTCAAATTCTCATCCCTTCTGTCTGTTAAGAATTGCCATAAGAAATGCAGCTCCATTTCCCATTCGAAAAATTCTCCATTTACTTTTCCTGTCCATAGTCTTACAAAAACTGGCAGACAGTGCTGTTAAATGTGTATGGTGGCATCTAGGGATGAGTAACATCGTGTAGAATTTCTTAACTGATTACAGTGCATATTATGTCCACAATTCAGCTGAGGAGCAATTAATTTCATGTCGGTTGGCTACAAAATTTTTTTGCCCTGACAAGAACTTGTATTAAAAAGCTAACTAGAAAACCAAGTAGCTAGAATGAGTCTGAAAAATTGTTTTAAGCCACATGGAAAAAAATCTCAGTAGTTCCTGCCTGTTGAGAAATGTGTTGGAATAACAAGATATCTGTAATTTTTCTTGAATGCATATAGTCATTATTTCTGCTAGGGCTACTTGAGGGTGAGATGTATCTGGAAATCCTTTAAATATTTTAGGAGTTAAACATACAAAGATTTTTTTTCTAATTTTGATTTTCCTTAGGGAGAAAAAAATGAGCGTTTACATTTATTTTTCATTTCATGTGTAACATTCATGCTATTCCAGAGGAAAATATTTAGAGGAATAGAAATTCCAGGAAATAATTCTGCAAAATGAAATATCTATACAAACAACAGATATAATGGTTCTAGTATGTAGTAGTGTTGTAGAGCTAATGCAGGAAATTGGTAACTATTATCTTTTTTTTTTCTTAATTCATCCATGTCCACCTTAACTTTAGGTTACATTTTGTTAATTTGTGAAATCTATTTCAAGACAGACCTTCAGAAGTAGACTGGAGAAAATAGGCACAGCGGTATTCATCAAGTTTCTTTCTGAGGTGCACAAAAACTTCACTTAAATAGATAGAGAAGGGATTCAACATCAGAAAAGAAAAAAAGAAACAAGTCCTGAATAGTCAGTGCAGCACAGATTCCTTCCTTATCGGACTCTACTAGTTTTAGAGAAGCCACTCAAAGAATGAATGGAAGTTTTGCTTATTTAAATATGTTCGCAGTCTGAATTATAATAGTGTAGCCTGCAAATTATTTTTGACTAGCTGTCTGATTTTTTTTTTTCCCTAAACTTTACAATGTTTAGAGGTTTTAGAAGTTCCTGTGTGAAAGTAGCTACTACTTAATTTGAATGCAACTGCAAGTGTTTTGGAGAGTTCTTTTATGCTCTTTCTAGTGGAGGGTGAAGAGAGAAAATGAAACAGGGAACCTTACTGTCTCTAAGTTAGTCTATCTTTTATTACTGATACTGAGTTTGTAAGTCACACGTTTTTGCTAAAAGCTATGTAATTTCATATATTAGGTTTCTTTTATGCCTTTAACAGCCTCCTTCAAAAAAAAAAAAATACTCTGAAGTAGATTTGTTTTAAAAAATATATATATATTACATTTGCTTTCCTTCCTTCTCCTTGAAAGAAGCACGGGAAACACAAATGGCTTCTGAAGGACTTTGAAGTAGCTCTTGTGCACCAAAGACCTGCACTGAATTCAAAGAGAAAGCGGTACAATGAAGTATTCCTGGATGCCATACTATTCATAATAATATCATTAGTGCAGTGTTTGCAGGGGATGCATGTCAAGTTGTTTGTGTGTAGCAAATACGCATTTGATTACACAAGAAATAGAACTCTGACAATGCAAAAGAGGTAGTTGCTTGTGAAACTCAGAACTCTCCTGGCTTTGTACCTGTACCATTGGTTAACCTCAGTTAACAATGATGTATAATAGCCAGAAGAAGGCAAGTTGTTTCACAGTACTTGTGATGTAGAAGGTGATTGTTCTGACTGGAAGCAATAGAACCAGAGCAAGAACAACTTAAGGTTGCTGAATGTTGAAGTGTGGTAGTCTTCACATCTTACCAATTGAAAAGATTTTGGAATGGATTTTCAGAAAGAATGCTGAATGTTAGAAACATTCAGTAGTTTGTTACACTAGAAACATTTTTCTTGTAAATAAGTATATAATGTAATAGTTAAAGAATCAAACGTTTCATTTTAGGAAAAGCAGCTTTTATTATTTGTTGTTATTCTTCTACTATATAGCACTTTATCAGATCTCAGCATAATCTTAGCATAAGCTGATCTAAAATAGCCTTCTAAGATACAATTTTTCCTAAAGAGGGAAAAAGGTCTGATATTTATGTCAATGAAAAAGATAAAGATCCTTCTAAAAATCCACACAGGTCTTTAAAAGCTTTGTAAGCATTCATTTTTAGATGCAGATTTAAAAAAAAAAAAAAAAAAAGGCAAAAAAAAATAAAACAGCCAAAACAACCCAGTAAATACAATTTCCTATTGGACTATTTATACAGAAGTGTTTAAAAGCCAGGGATGGTTGTACTAAAAGGAAAAAGTGAATTCTGAGAGGAGTACAGAATGGTCAAAAGACAGTTCGTACATACTGCTATTTCAGAAATGAACTACTTAATTTATGTTTTTCTACAGTAGATACCTGTAAATAACTGTTTCCTATTTTTTTTTGCTTGTTTGTTGAAATTCAAGTACTATATTACTTTCTATTGCATGCTTACAACACAAGTTTGATAGCTATCGACATGACTTGCAGATTGTTTTTCTGTGTTGCTTATAGATCGTAAAACCTTTAAGAACACTTGTGCACAAAAGAACAACAGATTTGTGTTATGCAGAAGAAATTTTCTTACTCATACCATCTGCAAAACAGAATTTTTGCTTTCGCTGTGAATTCTTTAGAATGCCACTGTATTTGAATAATATTTTGTATCATATATCTCTTGCAGTCAGCTGAAAAGACAGTCAGAACTCATGTAACCTTGAAATATGAGTCTGGTGAATATGATTTGTACTCCCCCACATCCTCAGGCCTATTCAGTAATTGCAGCACTGTATATTACTCAGATGCCAATTGAAACAATTACAGCATTCATTTTTTTTTGTTGTTTTATTCTTTGCAGAGCCAGGGTTGATGCATTTCATTATCCGTTAAGGTCACGTCCCAGTTTACTCCAAGCACACTCTTTTGCCACTGCTTCAGACACAGGAACACGATTAGCAGTGTCAGATCCTGTTAACATTTACATCATAACTGAAAGCAGATATTAAAGTGAAGTGCAAATTAAAGACTGCTAAAATGCCTGCCACTAACAATTATGGTGGGGCAGTATTAAATTTCTCATTTATTTCCAAAGGTCAGATTAATAAAGCTGGATAGCACATTATCATATAGGGTGGACCCAGCTGCCTCTTTTGATTATGCTTAGAAGTCTAATGCTTCTAAGGAGAATTTACAAGGAATGAATGCATCTATTTTAACTGTGTGTTTAAATGTGGTTAATAGACCCTCTTCTGAGAAGATCCCAACTGGAGATTGCTGTTGATCAAACGTCTTTCTGTTTTTCAATAGACAAATATAAATACAGGTTTCTTTGATAAACTTTTAATTTTTGATCCTTAAAATGTAAATAGCTCCATGAGTGCCTGAAAACCTAATTCTTAGATGTAAACTGAAGTGCCCTAAGCTTTAAAAATAACCTTTCAGAATCTATTCTGTCACGACTTAATGAAACTTTATCCTTTGTTTTTTCCCTTTTTCCCATTCTTTTGATTCAGAAGCGTTTGCAAGAATTTTATTAAAAGAAATAGTGCTTTCTTCCCAGATGAACAGCAATGGTTTCCTGCTGTTTTGTCTACAGAGTAGGAATATGAAAATGATTCTGTACCATTATTCCTGCTGTGAAGAACATAAGCATCTTCAAAAAAAAAAAAGTTGGTTGTTAGTACAGATATGTCTGCCTATCTGATACCACACTAATGATCTAGTACCCTGATATATGAATAAGCAACATCCCATGGGCATGACACAAATTTATGTAGCTCTTAATATTACAGAAATATCCCTGTTTCAGTACTTGAAACAGTTCTAGTGCATTCCTTTTATTTTCATCTTTTCCTAAACTAAGGCATGTTGCTAGGTAGGCAGCCATTCTTTTCCCCAGAAGATGTGCACTAGAACTGCTCCTCATTTATGCACAACTTCTTAAGAAAATAATTTCAGTACAAAGCAACACTAATTGGGCTTTAAATGAGGCTACTATATACTGCGAAGATGTACTTTTTGAACCATGTAGGTGTTGGCTAGCTGTAAATATTCCCCAGAATAAAACTAGAATCCATTCAAGTATTTAAAGTGGAATTTAATTAAAACACTGGTTAATCAGTTGATAGCCTAAAATTCTAATATCTCTAGTCAAACTAAAGCATGTTGAATTTTTTTTTTTTGGTACTGTACACAGTAGCTATTTAAGCTCTTTGTATAAAAAGATGGAAAACCTCTGATTATTCAGTTGCATATATAAGAAGTGAATGTATGCTTTTCGGTTTTCTGTCCAGCTTTCTGTCTTAATCATCTGAATTTTGGGCATCTTTGAAAATACATTTTTTTTTTAATGTTTGTTAAAATGCAAATATGAGTTAGCTACTGTCAGCAACAACAACACCCATTAGAAATTAAAATTGTGGTTTTTGTTATTTTAAGTCCATGTGAATTATTAGAAGTCACAACATGCCATGAAGGCAGCTGCTGTCCTAGCGAGAAATTTCTGGTAGAATAACTAAGCTATAGATCTCTGTATATTTTTGAAATAATTGAATGATTTTCAAGTTTATAGTGAAAATGAGATGAAACTTGTTGGTATAAATTTCAAGAAACTAGAGTTCCTTTTTTTTATGTGATAACCAAGGTTGTAATTTTGAAATAACAAAGGAAAAAAATCAGTTGTTTGATGACTTGAGTAGCCAACATGACTTGAAACTCTAGATTTCTTAACGTTATCAAGGAAGGTATTTCTGTTAGAGAGAGGAAAAGAATAGAAAGTATTATACATGTCAGATGAGGTTTAAATAGTGTCATGCTGCATCCATAAATGTTCATGTTTCATATAAAATTCAGTCTTGAAATAATACAGAGAATGGCTACTTCAGTGATCACAGTTTTTTTTTATATGTGAAAATTCAAGAAATTGTTTTCCTAACAGAATGGAAGACTGAAAGTTACGTGCTTCTTTTCCAACTCTGCCCCTTGTGTGAACCTTTTCTTAGTTCTTCATACCGTGTTATGCATTCGTATCTTTGATTATGCGGAAAGTAAGCGGTGCTCTCAGGAGAGAACAGGCTATTTTGTTTCCTCATGTGCAGGGCTTCAATATACATCCTCGTCTACATATCCAAGGACAGAAATATGCTTTTAAACCTCCAAAGCTTTTAGAGATCAAATATTTGAATTCACTTCTAGGTGCTTTATTTATTTATTTATTTATTTTTGGCAGTAATAGAACACAACTTTCAGTTTTACAGTCCAAGCAGGAATGCGCTTTATGGGATAAGAAAAAGGCAAGTTGAGAGTAAGCCTTGCCAAATTTTATGTTGCTCAGTTACTGAAAGAAGAACCAGTTATTACTTCCCGTGAAACAAATTGTCATTCTCCAAGGCCCTGCCATGGAGATATTTGTCTATTTAGGCCAAAAATAGCCAAATAAACCTGTTTATCAGTTTCTCCAACATGGCAAAGATTTTCGTCCACACAGTTCATGAGATGAGTAACCTCTTCTAATGAAGTTTTGGTTAAATAATCTAAATGATTTGACAAAGAATTATTACATATCTACTGTTCTATTGAAAAAAACATCCAAAAATGATGTAGTAGGATGCTTTATCTTCTTTGTGCTTGCTGGAGTTTGTGGCATATAAAATCTAATTCCCTGTGCTATATACTGGCTAAAAACTGTTGGTTTGTTTTAAGCATTTGGCTTTCTGTCTAGATTTAGACTAAGCATAGGCTTAGAATACTGTACTGGCCAGGGCTCAGTACAAAAACTTGAATTAGTAAGGTTCAAATTACTCTGAATTCAAATTATACACAAAGAACACAGATATAATTGTGAATGTTGGCACACTGGTAATCAGTTAAATTCTGGTATTTTAATTCTCTTGAAATACCATAAAAATCAATGATGGCATTGCTTGAATAGGAATTTAAGAAAGAGTTTTATTATGACTCAAAAATAAATAAATCTCAGAACAATAAAGCAAGCATTTTTCTTAGCTTTATAAAACTCTTCATAGAACTGACTAAATGAAGGCTCTCAGGAGGAAGGGAATAATAAAGAATTTCAGCAAATAATAAAGCCCACAAAAATCCTCTTTGTATTATAAGTGCCACTGAGATTCTAATTAGCACACATGGATTCTTCCTCATAAAATGTGAAAGCTGTGTTTTTGTAGCTTTAAGGATAATTGCACACTAAAAATGAACTAAAATGGGGGAAAAAAAAATCCATAAAAATATTCTGGTATCATAATTTCTGTGCCCAAAGGATCCTTTATGCCACTTGCACTCTGATCTAATTAGCAGCAACCTGACCTTCTTTCCCCAGAAACACTGAGAGATCTTGTTACTATTTATAATTATCATTAATATCTCAAAATAAAAGCAGCATGCAGAGTTGTACAAATCATGAAATAAAATTGGCATAAGTCATACAGTATTATTAAAATATTTATATTCCTTGAACTGTCTTTTTAAAGCGGTTCAATGTACTTCTGTATAAATACACAGGGGAGCAAACTTAATAGAAATATATGTACGTTCACAGAAATAAACACACACAAAATGGCAGTACTAAGCCATGGATAAATGGGGGTTTTGGTTTTAGATTTGTGGTTTTTAGCAAATTTAGTGGGGAATTAAAGAATGAATTTAGGCCCCTACCTGTTCACAGTGAGGAGTGGCACTGTCACTGTGCTTTTGAAGGTATCCTGTCATTTACTGCAAATTAACAGAAAATGCTGAGGTTCTTCCTACCCATTTCTTTATTTTTGCTTCAATTTGAAGTGTTAGGTTAGGAAAGATTTGGAAATGTAAATCGGTATCAGGTAGTTGTGGTAGTGGTTGTATAGAGGTTTCTCAGTTAAAATTTGGTTTGTCTATTTTTTATTTTATTTTCTTTAAAGTTTCTTGGTAAACTGAGCCATTCAAAAACCAACTATCCACGTGACTGTATTCGCCGAGTTGGGAACAATGCTCTTCAGAACAAGAAGGAAGGTTTTAATATGTCTGCATATTCTAACATACGAGCTGGTCATACTGACTGCCAAGCATTCAGGCGTGTGACCTGTTACGATCCTCTTTCCTGACTCATTAAGAAAAAATGAGTCTTTTTATGTACCCTCTTCTAAGCAGTCAGTTTCAAATGCCATTTCTTCCTACCCTTGTGTCTCTGGAGAGATATTATGAGACTTGAGGCCTTTTACTTTCTTTCAAGCATTTTTTTGTACTGTCTAAGAATGCCCTTTTCCACACGTCTACTTTATTCTTCCAATTGTGTCAAATGCTTAGAGGTTAGGGGAATCATAAATGCAAGCAAGCTACATGCTAACCATACAGAGCGTGAAGGTCAGTACTGTTTCTCACACTGGGATTACGGGGTCCCATTAGACACTTTAGCAATCTGATCTAGTTGCTATCAGAAAAGTCAATATTTGCATTTCGTTGAATATGCATGCCCACTAGTGTTTGGGAAAAGGGCTATTTGGTATCTTTGCTTGTATGATTATCTTGTTTGCATTCACAAGATACTATCTGCAAATCCTCTAATGATTCAAAGACAACACTGTACGGAGTTATTTCATTATAAAGATTAATTCTTTGCTATTCTAAGTTAAACAGGCTTAGAATTTGATGTTCTTTAATTTCAGCTAGGGCACTAGAAGGACAAGTTGAAGGAAAATATGGAAAAAAACTTTTACTCGTAGAATGTTAAGTGTACCTAGAGAAGCTATTATTTTAGTTCATATAGTGTTTATTTATTACTTTACTAAGAACCCTGGAATAACACTAGTTATCAAAAACATTAATTTATCTGCAGATATTAATGTGACAGCCTTCTGCTTTTAAGTGATTTAAAAGTTATCTAATCGAAGTAGTTCCCATTAAAAAAAAACAAAAAAAACCCAAAGCTTTGAAGTTGTGCAATTGTGTTTTATAGGCAATAGAGTCAAACTGTGTTCTGTATGGGCAGCATCTCGAACGCATATGTTGAGCCTGATTGACATTAGTGGTATTCTGAAGCTGTACAGGATTTTGGCTGCAGACAGGGACTTAAATCAGACTACATCATTCTGAAAGCTTTTATAAAACACAAAAAAATCTTTTCTCAAAAATCCATGAAGGTATCAAGTCAATGCATTTACTAAATTGTTCCCGTTTGCTTCGGAAAATAATGGATCAGCCACTTAAAAACAGCTCTGTTCAGACTAATTCAGTTCACAAACCTGCTTTTACTTTCTAAATACCGGGTATGCAGACTCCTATATGACATTATGAAGCCACTTAGTGATGGGGTCACTTTGCATAAAGACATTCTGAAATCATTTAGCTGAGATAGGAAAGGCGGTCTGTGATCAACGCAAAAATAGGGTCTAATATCCTGCCATTTTCTTTTGAAACATATACCTGTCTGCTGGATATTTTGACCAGCCAATCTGTGCTTGCATTTATCATCCAACGTTACATGTGTCAAAGGTGGAGCTGAATATCAGCTCAACCAGGGTAATGTTTTGAGATGCTGATAAAGAGATCTTGGCCCAGATGGTCAAGACAGGAGAGAAAGTCTGAACAATGAGCCAAAAACATTATTTAGAGCTTAATATTTCCCTGGTTTACTTGTGTCTTATGCGCTCTTTCAGCTCTACATTGGGTATGTACATGAATGGGATCACACACAGAAGGACCTAGTGCAATCATAACTTTTTGCTCTGTCCTGAAAGCTTTCCAACTTGAGATGGTGATGCTAGTTTGAGAAAGATTTAAAGATTCTCCACTAAACAGAGGGGAAAACTTTTCTATAAATTTTGTGACAGGAAAAGTCACAAAATGTAAGTGACAGGAGATCCTAAAAGATGATTATAAAGTGGCATTTAATCAGCCAAGAAACACAACAGCAGAAGCCACAAGAGTATTATTACATTTAAAATAGCCTATAGGATATTTTCTCCTCTGATTTGAGGGGACACTCATGTTATGAGGCAGTAAAAGCAACTATAGATACACTAGGGCTAATATCTATTGTCAAGTGATGGAGCATGGATGCAATCTGGTCACTGTAAATGACTTTTGTGATATCTGTGTTCCCTTGGTTATTGGTTCTTTTGTTCCTAAGAGCTCTGTGAGATAGGGTTGAACTTTGAGTAGCTGGAGCATAAACTCATGTTGCATTAGGTGAATGTGTTCTAGCCATGCAAAGACCTTGTGAAAAATGATGGACAGGCAGACACCTACCTGCTGAGTCTGTGAGTTTATGATCAAGACCTATTCCGTGTATTCATTTCAATGCTAATGCTTCAGTATTAATTTCTGAAACTTGGTCATGGCAAGGGGAGAACAGAAACTGAAGCATGGCTTCAGAATGGAAAAATCTGAAACAGTTCACGTGTAGTATTCTTCTTCTCAACTTTCAAAAGTGCATAAAAATTTCTTTGTTGTGGTTCTCATCACTGGTTTCTCACTGCTAGATATTCTGTAGTTCCAGCTTTTCTGTTTCTGTGAGCTTTTTGTTTGGTTGGCTTCTCTTGTAGTCCTGAAAGAAAGGGAACAGAGGATGCCTTGCTCCTTTTCTGTTCACATTTTATACTTCAGTGTTTTGTTTTTGTGGAGCTAGCAAAAATGCTCCCCCTCGAAGAATGTCAAACTGATTCTTTGGCTGCTGGACCAAAATATTTGGCTAGCCTTGTACTAAATAAATAAGCAGCCAGTGATAAATAATGGAGGAGTCATTTTCTTCTACTAAATAATGAAATTCCTATAACGAAAAAATAAACCACTCCATTTTATGCTGTCTGAAAAATTGATAACTAGTTTGTGGTTTTTACATTATTCAGACTACAGAAAATGTACTAAACATTTGGATTTGATCATCTTCTTTCTTCAGCAACATAACCATGAATGTTAGCAGAACGTGTATCGTCTAATCGCATCCAAACACAGAAATAATTGTTACAAATAGATATCTGAAAGCTGAAGGTACGTTATCTTGGCCCACAGATGAGTAACAGTGTGACTGTAATCCACATGACAGCGTGAATAATTCCTGGGAGCTCTTCAAAGTATGCAATTGTTTGTTGCTGCGTAGTAAAACTTCATTAGCTGTTTGTATTTAACAAGTTAACAGTATAATATTTCCTGTTCTTTCAATAATTATCATCTACAGGATTAGGATTACCTAGATTCCAATTCACACGTTACCGCAGACTCGTGTGCTTGACATGCAAGTTTACACTGACTGTCTTAAGAACGTCTCAAATACGAGGCTTTCTTTTTTTACTAGTCATACTTGGGACATTTTTAAGGTATTGCTTTTGCTGTTTATGGTTTAGCTGTGAATTTAAAGACATCCTGGTATCTGGCTGAACTTCATGGTATGGTATCATACTGAACAGCTTTGGTATAAAAGATAAAAATTGCAGCAAAGGCATGCTCTGTACTTTTGTTGCTTGCATTTAATTTTTAGCAAGATCTTAAGAATGTATTTATTGTCAGTGGTTTGAAATGTAGTCCGTACAAAACTGACACAACTGTTTTCCTTCACTTTTTTTTTAATGTATGTAACTGTTGACGTTTACACTTTAAGAGTTTGGAAAGATGCTGAAGTTAAGGAAGTAATATTTTGATTTTTTTTTTAATCTTATCAAACAAGGTTTCTATTCTTTATACAGAAATCTTATGCATAATGGAGAATGATCCTTCTATGCTGCAACATTGTAAAGGCAGAAATGAAGATCTAAACAGAGAAAAAATGACATTAAAGAAACTGCTGCATATACATAACTTTAATGTCACTTAATATTGTATATAAAAATATTTCATGAACAATAACTAAAAATGATTTTACACTTATTTTCAAAGAAAAAAATTGAATTTTACTAGAAGAAAAAGTTAACTAACAAGCTTTAAGTCTGCAAACACAGAGTGCTAAGCTGTAGCAGCTGAAGGGAATATTCAGGAAAGTATGAATCTTTTATGTAAATTTTTGAGCTTATTTGGAATGGCTTGTCACCTTCATCACTTGATTTTCCATTTCTTCCCTCTAAATGTGGGGTAAGAGTCTGATTATGAAGTAAAGATTATGTTTGCATTTTCTCATGTAAATATTAACATGCTGCTCCAAGATGCAATAACCTGAATTTCAGTCAGGTCTTCAGGTCCCACAACTTTGATAGTAAAATTAGGCCATACAACAGCCCAGAAAGTTAGGCAAGACAGTAAGTGAGAGAATTTTATCCTGTATAGTAACAAATATTTGGTTTGTTTTAATTCAGCTGTAGATAACTTGTATGTCAACAAGACCCGATCACAAGTTATTCAGATTACAGTTGATTTCACAAAGCAGCTGCACATATTTCATGATTTAGTGTCCATCATCCTGCAATCTTAAAAACAAAGTGAAATATATTAGGCAGCAGTACAGCTACTGTTTCTGACTATCTGAGTGTCATTCCTCTATAAAAATTAGTGTCCTTTAACTTCTGCTGCAGCGATGCTACTGAACGCTCATCTGGCTGATGTAGGTACTATCTGCTGCTATAGGATTCCACACGTACCTCTGCATTGAAGATTCCTACATGTATGGTAGCCCAACCTCAGATACTATAGTCCAGTGGTTCCAAAATGTAGTAGTTAAACGATGCAGTACTCTTACATAGCTAGTGCATACTTCCAGAGATCTACAAGTTACAGACTTTCTGTGACTCTAGTTTCTTCAAACTAAGCGTTATGGAGCACATCCACCCTGGTCAAATACCTTATTCATGGAGAAACTGCAGTCTATGTTAAAAAAAAAAAAAAAAAAAAAAAAAAAAAAAAAAAGCATATGTGCACAGACCTTGCTTGTCCTTCTTTCATATCAAGAGTTTTAGTCTGACAGCTGTTATCTTCTGTAGTTTCTTCTATCAGCCTTTACCATTGTACTTCCTTAATCTGTAATATACTCATTTAAAAAAAAACTTAGGATCAAGTCATATTCTTGTGCACACAGCAGATATTTTGATTGCAGATTCTGAACTGAAGAGCTAGTCCCTGTGCGAGATTATATTTGTAATCCTTTCCTGTATTAAAATAGTACAGACCTTCCTCTCAGAGCAAACCATTAAAATATTTGCAAATCACTAATCTGTTCAGGGATTTTCTGTTGTTTATCTAGGACAAGTCTACTGGATAGTGATTCTCCTTAACATTTCCTTATTTGGAATCAATGCTATTACGACTAACAGGACGATGGTTGGGCAGGGAAGAGTATAGAAGATACAAATAAACCACAAAAATGAAAATGGTCATAAATGACCCTACAAAGACTGAGTTTGGTGTGGTTTCAAACTTGGCACTTGAAAGAAAAACAAATGCCAGAAATAATAATTAAAAAACGTATTTAACTTGAACTTTGGAAACACACCTCTATTTTCATGAAAAACCCTCTTGATTCATCTGGATACAGTTGAAATATCTAATTAAATGTTTCAATATCCATTCATGTAATAGAAAATGACCATGCCATTGTTGAATGCTCATATTACAGTTTAAGATGACTGGAAAAAGTATAAATTAAGTGGTGATATTAAGTTTTCTTGAGAACAACGAAATTTCATAATCTTCAACTTGAATTGAAAACATGGACCCTCCTGTTTGTTTACATTCATTTCACGAGCAGGAATCTACTTTATAATTCCTGTTTTTGTGGCCTGTGGCACTGTGTCACAGATAAGAGAGGTGATTTTGGTGTTTCTGATATTAACCTTTGGTGGATTTATGGAATTTTACCTGGAAGTTAAAACTTATACCGATCACAGTTCACTTTATGATGTTCTGTATGATCTTCTTCATTGATAACTGGGCAACAACGGCATCAGCCTTTGCTTTGGAGTGTAGTCTTGTGCATAAAGTTCACTTGTATACCAGAAACAACAAGGTGACTGCATTTGCAATTGCAACACGGAGCACGTGTAAGGGAGGAAAGATTTTGGAGAAGGTGGAAGGACTGCTCTTAGCAGCAACCATGACATAGATACAAAGCAGTGCCAAAAATCAAATAATAAGGCACTTCATATGCATCAAATGTATTCTTTCTCAAAAGCAGTAGAATGTTGCTGCATCCTTAACAATTTATCATCTCTAGGGAGATATCTATAAAAATTAAAAAATAATAATTATCCAAAAGCTGTTTGTAGTATGAGTTAGATTACTGAATATGGCACATATTAGTACAATAGAGCGTATGCTTACATTGGCTTAATTATGATCATTGTTACCTGTATGTCTTGAGTGTAATCTCACAGAATTTAAGGCTAAAAAAACAAGCAAAAAACCAAAAACCCAGAAAACAAAGATTTTGAAATAATTGTTCAGAAACAATGGTAAAAATGCAACAAAATATACTAGAACTCACCCAATTTATCGTAACCTAGATAACATGGTTGTCTACATATCTACATCTACAGGTGTCAAAGTTTTGATTAGTATGAAAAACAGTGGAAAACTTTGAAGAACTGGAAACAAATTCCCTTTTTTTCCCAATCTCTCTCTCTCACACACACACATATATATACATATATATGTATATATCAGCTGGAATTGGGTTGGATATTATACAGATAAAAGCATTTTTAATTTCACTAGTTTTCAAGTATAGTTTTCAAGATACTAAGTCTTTTTTTTCCTAGGAATTGGTCATGTTACCCACTACAATAGGAAACACATTTTCTGTATGTATTTTGTAGTTAATTTGAGTTTTATACTACATCTGCTCCGCTGTCTCTTTTGTTCCATCCTCTTTTGTTACATCCATATCTGTACTGATACTAAAAGCGCCCCCAATTTTGATAAATTCTCTGGGTATATATGTTGTTTTCACTGTAAAGAAAATAGACTGTAATGTTTAATTTTTAAATACTTGTACTCTTTGTAAGACAAAACCATGGAAGCAAATTACTTTTTTCTGCGAACTTTTGGATGCAAAAAAATAGATTAGCTTCATGTAAAAACCAAAAAGCTTAAAAACTGGAACTTAGTATGTACATGGATTTCTTTAGGTGAGACTTCAGTAGTTAGGGTGAGTTCTGTACTCCTATTTAATGCGTTTTTCATCAGAGATACAAGGAAACATTTTGATTTCTGGAATCCTCTATGCCTTTGTTAGCAATAGTTACAAGACATCATACAGCAGGAATGCATGATTTTTAAGCCCAAACAGTGCCTATTCTCCTCAGCAACACCACTACTGTAGTGCTGCTGATGTACTCAAAGTATACAATGCACTCTTACACATTCCACACTAATTAGGGAACATTCTGGGAAGTCTGAATTGTACCAAAGTCTCTGGCCATGCAAAAAGGAAAAGGAAAACAGTTAAATGAGGAAACATGGAGGATCCCTTTCTATCTCCTCTCTGAAACAGTTTTCTAGCTGTAACTTTCCTGTGTTCTGTCGTCTACCTTGATCATTCTAGATTTGCTTCTGTGGCCCACAAATGAATATTCATCCCTCTGTGATTAGAGCAGATATACACTCAGAAGCCTAGTCACAATGAGAGCACAGGAAAAAAAAATATAAAATTCTAACCCTGAGGAGAAATGAGAAAATTTGGGAGGATTTTATGTTTGTGTGCTGAGAAAACTGAAGATCAAATGGAGGAGCTTCCCAGACTGACATATGACTTTCAATATAAGCTTTCAACAGTAGATTTTCAGTGACTGATTTCACAACTGATCATATAAAAAAGTGTGATCTACCTTGAATACTAAAGGATAAACTCAGCCTTCCTGCAATTTCAGGCTTCAAAAGTTTAATGTCAGTGTTTACAACATGTTCAAGTTCTTGGGTCTCTTTCCATCATCCCCTTTTGAAGAACAAAGTGCATTTTGTGTATTTTAATATGATCAGGAATCACACTTAAAGTGCATCAATTTTAAATAGCATCAGGCTTATGAAGTTTTATTTCTACCACAGATAAGATGTAAATTCTACATCATGCCTACTCAAAAGAAAAATGAACAATGGGTACTTATTAACACATAGCGTGAATATTGCCCACAGAAGTCACCTGTGATTCATGTGCAAGATACAGAGATAAGTGAATTTTAGGATGCGTGCAGTCGTGTGATTGTAGCTGTGAACTTCACACTTTCAATAAGTTCTAGCTAAAACAGTTTAGCTACCTACACACTCTCAGATAATGCAAGAGTTTGGGTTTTAATGCTGGTAATCACAGTTAGTTGGAAGAGGTTCCAGGTAGTAAACCTTCAAGGGAAATTATAAACCAAATCATACACTACTGAATGTAACTAGAAATTAACTAAGAAAAAAAAATCAAAACAAAAACCTAAAGAAAAATTCAAGTGACAGTGCTGAATTGAGCTCATCTTGTATTCCTAAAACAATGACTGCCATTTCATGAGTGTAGTGCAACTACTTGCTAGCATTAGGGATGTGTTTACTTATGAGAAGACTTACAGCCTCTCAAAGAAATTTAACTGTTGAATCTATTTTAGTTAGCATTCAAAATTTTGTGAAACCATTTATCTTCTCAGTATACTTCCTGGTGATTATTCTACCTCGTATAGTTTGTTTGTACTTTAATAGTTGGCTCTGTCCAGAAGTAAATTAACTGCTTCCTTGTCACCACATCATTAACACTTGATTAACTGCCTGAAGATGCCTTATATTTTTCTTTTTCTTCTTTCATAGTCATTTTATTTAGAAAATGGAGCTTATGCAGCCAACTGTTCTTCTATCAGTCTCCTTATAAAAGCTATTTATGTCCTTGATCGGATTAAGTGAACTTTCAGGGATCAATAGGAGTCTCAGAAATACATTTTACAAGTTTTGTAGAAGTCAGCAACTTGGAAAAAAAAAAAAAAAAGGAGTACTTAGTATCTCTTTGAGAAAAGAAGGGACATATTCACAGTATGTCTGCACATACATAATGGCAGGCCCATCACCACATGCATAATGACCTGTCAGCTGGCATATGGATTTGGCCTAGTAACTACGTGCTCTGCCTGTAGTCTTGTGGCATGTTATAGGAGATGTGCATTTAATGTCAGGGGGGAGAATACGTGGGGACAAGAGATGAAAAGGGAAAAGATGGGAGATAAAAGAAAAATATGTAAGAAATCATTGTTTTTTAAAAATTATTGGGCATTACCAAATGATTGTCATTTTCTCAATAAAGAAACAATCAAAGTTCATAAAGGAATAAAAAGAAACTGAACCAAACTTTAGTGTAAACTGAGGACAAAGAGCTGGCTGCAATGTCTACCTCAGATGTGGTATAGGATAGCATTCAGGATTTAAATTTTTCTGAAGTATTTGATCTTAATACAAGCATATATGGACTTCTACATTTCTTTCTTTTCATTTATCTGATGTCTGAATTAGATGGGCTTTGAATACATGCTTCAAATTATTTATTAGCCAACAGAACAGAGGGTAATATGCCCTTCTTGCCTCCCTGGTTTCCACATCTTCCTCAGAGTAAAAACCTACATAGACAGCTCATTACTGATGCATAAAGTGATGTCAGCTGTTTTGTTTTGACCAAATAGAATTCCTGGTGCTTACAGAACTAAGTTGTACCATGGCTTCAGTCCACTTTCTGACTGATTTGTATTAAATATATCTTAAATGTTACTCAGGGTCGTCCAGTGTCAGATTGCATACAGTGCTGCTGTAGCAGCACTTCATTGTTTAGAAAGCATGTGGTTTCTAAGTAAACAAACGGTTACTGTGGTTTTAATATGTTGTTTACATCACTTGTAAAAACAGCTACAACGGTAAAATATTCCGTAGAACTAAGTTAATAAAATTCTTTCTTCTTACCATTCCTAAGATTCAGGAAATGCACACAAAAATTATCTTGGAGCAGGTGACGATGTTTTGGCTTGTTTTCCAGTTTAACTTGAAAGAAATAGCAGATGACATTCAGGACATGCCATTATGTAAAGATGGAGTAGAAGACATGGGGAAAATTGAAAGGAAAGAAGTGCTAGGTTTATACCTGAGGACTTATAAGTCAGGATTCTTTTCTAAGGTATTGCAAATGACAGAAGAGATGTGCATGTGTATTAGTTCAGAATGAGCAATATTAATCTTTTTCCTTTTCTGAAATGACACTAAAAAGAATACTGATTTCATTGCCAGAGGGTAGAAGAGATGAGGGCTCTCTACAGACTATGAGACTCCTGTACTCTGTCATCTTGTTATCAGTTTTTAATGTAGTAAAATTTAACCGCTAGGTGTGCCCTCTACAAGGAAGCTTTTACTGCTGAGTACCATAAATGCAAATAATATTAATGAAAAGCAAGCTATGAAGGAATAGAAATTGCTTTCTAATATGGACAAGGCGGTGCATTTCAGACATATATGTCAAAAAGTTCCTCGATAAGGAGAAAAGTCAAAGGTATTCTCAAGCTCAGATGAACTTTTAGACTGAAGATTCTTGTCCTCCTATGTTTCAGAGATGCACCAAATTTTGTGGTGTTGGTGAATTGAGACTTCTTAGAATATACTTGAAATTTGTTCAGGGCTGAGGGGCCTACAATATCAATTTTACCTTCAATAAACCTTATTGCCTCCAAGTACTTCAAATTCAAGTTGCTTTAGTACCTTGTATCTTCAAAAAAGATCAAATTTTTTGTTAGTCTCAACCAACTCAACTGGTCAGTTTTTCAACTGAGTATCATCCTATGTTTTTTTTCCCCCAGCCATTTTTTATTTCCTAATAAAAAAACCTACGTCACCAAAACCATGCAACCAAATTTGGTAAGAACATAGTTTTCTATTCAGCTTCTTTCAAGGTGATTTCTATTCACTCAGTGAATATCATAAAGCACTTGAGATGACTTTCACTGTAACCAGCATTTTTAATCACATGCTGGAAAACATTTGATGAGAGTTGAAAATCTTAAGTTCGTGACCTCTCCAGCAGAAAAAATGTTTTCTTATTCATCTTCTTTAATACTTTTGTTAATTTTCTTTTGATTTTAGGAAATATCTAAAAAACAAAGGCTTGTAATGATTTTTTTTCTATTCTTCTTCACCAGTATACCAGTATAAGGAAGAACTGATTTCTCAACATTGACTTTCAGTTGTTCTTTGTTGTTGCTAAATACACTTTGTTATTTCAGTAGAAGTTCAATCTGGTTATATGGAATCACACTCCATATATTATAAAGACTAGATACTGCTAAGTAACCTAAACTCAGCATAAGAACAGCTATAGTAGGGTAACATATTATTTAACTGACAGGTCTGTGTCCTCTAATGAAATGATATTCATATAGTTGTGCCCTATAGTCAATTGTGAGGAACTCTGTTGATAAGGACTCTGCCCACTGATTTTTCAGGGCTCTCTTTTCTCAATGATGTCTTTACTGTTGTTTGCTTAAATTATTAGGAAAAAATGCAGCTTGCTTTTTAATGATCAATATTTTCTTCTTCAACTGTATTAGGAGCTGACACTTAAGCACAATTAACACATCAGTATGTTTTGTAATTCAACTTTTGACCCCTCAAAAAATATCCTACTTTAAAAAGAAATTTTATGATAGATTGAAACTCAACTGTATAGATGCATCATTTTACAATACCTTATGTAAGGAGAAATAGCAGTAATTCCTTTCAAGTTTGAAGCTATTTCACATCCTCCAAGACTAGAGGTTGACTTGTCTATACATCACTGAAAGATCATTCTGAATCTAGTCTTCTTTTAAATAAAGTCAGAAGCATCAACACTATTTTTTAAGTTGTGATATGTTCTATTTCTCCTCAGTATATAAATCTTACATATATTGTGTATACGCACTTCTTGCACAAAGGCAATTCTAAAGATTATCCAGAGAACTCTTTTGTCAATGCGTTTTGTCCAAGAGTCATTGTGAGGATGTTGGGTCTAGGTAGACCACAACAGAACAACAGAAGGAAGAAGGCTTTCTGTGAAGGTGGTGAGACACTGGAAGTTGTCAGTAACAGACACCTCACATTTTACTTTCCTTTAATATTTTCCCTTTTTCAGAATGTCATGGATTACTTTTTTTTTTAATACTCCAAAGAGTTTTGTGTGTCAGTATTAAATGTCAACTGTGCAGTAGCTTGAAACTCACAATTTACATAGTAGTTGGATACATACAGTAATGGATTGATATAGAGTTATTTGCTTGGTGATAGGCAGGTGTTATCAGAATCATTCATGAAATACATTATTTAGTTTACCCTCAGATCATGTAGATGTTTATTTTTGAAAAGATTGTCAGCACTAGAAATACAATAAATCTACATTTTTAATGATATTTCTATTACTTTCTGAGATGCTGTATAAGATGAACTATGTATTATTCTATGCATATTTGCAATGCTGTCCTTTAAAGAGTAGATTTCACTTTAGAGTAAATCTCATTTCTCCTCATAATTTTATGTATTTAACGCTTCATCACTCTACTGCTTTCTGCTCCAGTTTAGGGTTTATAGACTTTTTTCTCTAATTTGTTCATGCCTTTAATATTTAGTGTCTCTCTTTCTTTTTTTCCCCCTATTGGCAATTCGTTAGAAAAGTTACATTTCTAATTAGATTGTATCAGAATGGGCCGAAAAAATTAAAGGTAAAATAAGCAAAGAGTTTTTTTAGATAACTGCTAATTTTACAATCTTCCTCTTAGCACAGGGGAGATGTAGAAATAATAGCCTTTCCTCATCTTTCATTTCTTGCCACCTTTTATTTTTTTTTTTTAAATAAAGTGCCACGATTGAAGGAATTCATCTTGCATAGAAAATCTCATCACCTCAAGAAGCAGTTTCTGCTGTTATCTCCAAGTCTCTTAAGGTAACTTTTTCTCTGCCTGCAGTAGATAGGCAGTCTATTCAAGGCCCAGAATTTACACCTGACTTGAATTAATATACAAAAAAAAAAAAAAGCATAAAATGCAAAATACTGGCAAAGTTAGGATAGGTGAAAAACAGAACCATGAAAAACATAGCTCCGGTGAAGATGTATTAAAAATAAAACAGAAACTCATATCCATGCGTTACTTTACATTGCAAAATCCATTTTCCTTTTTTGGCACTGAAGAGGATTAAGTTCACCCTTCAATACAAGGCTTCTGTGTTGTATTTTGTTTTGCTGTCGCTTTATTATTCGGTTCCCTCATTTTCATGGAGTATTCTAAAGCAGAATTATTTTCCTCATGATCACAGAATGCTTTGCAGAGTTCAGTAGATCCAATTATAACATACATGTTTCAAATTACAGCAGGTCAAGATGTGAATGGTTCTGGGTTTTGACTACAGTTTTCTTTTTTATGTGTATGTTTGAATGGTACTTCATATGAACGGGAGCATATTCTGACTGCTGGAAGACATATCAACAGAATTGATATTGAAAGCACGTCATGGTGCATATCTCCATTATTAACACATCATAACACAGGCATTCTTTTTTCTCAATGCTTTGACTAAAACAAATAAAATCGGGTGTTTTCACAGTTTCTTTAGCTCTGTTTCATGTATACCCTACCCTTACATGAAAATTTAGGAACTTAAAAAAGGACAGACATACCTGAGATATTTCACTGTTTTTAAAATGTCTTTGAATCTTCCATCAGATTCAAGTTCAATTATGACAAATCCATTTTTAAAGCATCACACTGACTGATTTTTCAACCTGACAGCTACCCCCAAGAAATCCAAACTCCAGGGAAGGTTTTTCCTTCTTCCTACACATTGGAGCAAAGAAAATAAACCTGATAGAGTGATCTTAAGGCTGAGTTCAGAAGTGAGAAACAGGAGAATGTGCCCTTCTTGATCATCAGATTGTAGAAATTGAATAGAAAATGGGGGGAACAAAGTAACACTTTCTCATCTTTTTTTTTTTTGGGGAGGGGGGGGGAGTATTTTGTCTTAAAGAGTCTGTTAGATATTGTTATGAAATTGTACAGTACAATATGAATTAGAAAAAAATTAGTAAACACCTTTTATCAGTTGTTTTGTTAAGTTCCATGTGAACTTCGATTTCTCTGAGTATTATGTTTATGTAAATCCATGGTTCATAAAACATGAATTCCTTAAGCTCACTCTGCTTAAATAATAGGAAAGGTTGCTCCTGAGCTATCTGTTCATGTCTCTATCATAAAATGATCTTCCCTTGTCTTCTATAAACAGGAACTGATGGAGGCAAGCAACACACAGCTTGACTTCCCATTTTTGCAATCCTGAAGTTAAGCAAATGTTCAACTAAAATGAGGAGCCCAGTGACATGAAATTAAAAAGTGACAAAACATAACAAAACTCAGGCCCTGAGAACATGTCAAGTTTAGTCATAGGTACTTTCTGTGTTAAATGCAGGAATTATGTGAGATCAGTGTAACTTCAGGTGGTTCAATTTGCTCTTGGCTCAATCATTTTGATCTTGTGTCCTTGTTTGTATGCACTTTGAATATTCTGCATAACACTACAATTATATTCTCACAATTGTTTTATAACAGCCTAAGCAAAAGATAGTGTTTCTTGAAAATGTTGAGATGTGTGTGCATCAATGGATAGACAGACTGGGGTGATTAGAGAGTGCCACTGTATCTGTTAACAGTTGCTTTGTTTAATATTTCATTATTAAATGGTCAGAATCAGTAGCACTTGTATCCAGTCATTGGAGGCTAGCTCACTACTGAGAACCAACATGTTAAACTTCTTGAATATTCAGGAAAACATTAAAAAAAAAATTTAGACTTTAAAAGTTAGCAAGACTCGTTTCAACTATAATTCATTTTTAGCATTGCTACGTGTTTTTACTCAGGAAAAATATTTTAAAGGTCTTCTCTCTAGGAATTGTTTCTACCCTTGTTTGTGCTTGGTTTTATTTGTTAATGAAAAAGAGAGAAGAGGAAAAAGAAAATATTTATTTTACAGGGTCTCAAGCTGCTGGTGTTACTGAATGTCTAAGTCGGTTTCTTTAAGATCAAAAGATCAGCACAGAAAAACAAGAAAAAAAGGAAATCAAAGGCAGAAAATGCACCTTCTACCTCTGGGAAGGTTTCATTTGCACCTGGTTAATGCAAAAGCACAAAATAAAATGAATTTATGAGCTAATCTCACATCTAGCAAACCCCCAAAGCTGTTGGGGATTGTTTAGGATATAGCTTCAGGTTTAAGTCTCACAGCAGTACTCATACCACATAGAGTTGTCCAGAGGAGACTAATCAGTCTCTTTCTAGACAATGCTAAAAGATAATCTTCATGGAAATACTAAAAAACCAACTGCAACAGACTCATTATAAAAAAAGATATCAAGAAGAACATAAACTGGTCATTTTCTCTTGAATGTGCCTCTCATCAATAATTACTTAATGGCCATATATCTGTAGGTGAAAACTGCCTCCTTAACACTGTCTTCTGAGTTGAGAAAGGTATCAGGTTCCTGATAGAGATCAAGATATTCACATTCTCTACTGCCATAGCCTTCTCTGAATACTGCTTCCCAATATACATAACAGTGTATTTTTACTACAATGGCACTGCTGCCTCCAAAATTAACTTTTTGTTAGTGTTAAAGTTAGAAAATAAGTCGCTTCCCAGTAACTTGCTAACAGCAATTGAAAACACAGAAAATCTCAACTCGGAATCATTACTCAATGAAAGGTTTATCTTATGTACTCATTAATGGCATTTACAGGATCAACAACTTCAACAAATCAAAATCATGAGATCATAAGTCTGGTTTTCTAAAAAAGCCATATTAGTAACGTTTTAATTCTCCAGTACTTCTCCAACAAGCAGAATTTGACAATACTTTTTAGACTTCTGTGTTTTATGAGTCATCAATAATATTATTCTGGAGAACCATATGTATGTGCATTCTGTATAGTACTGCATAAAATTCAAGACAAAGTTTCTATCATAGAGCTAATATAGACTACCTAAATGCATGTATGGAAATGCACCAGCCTTTCATGCAACGTTTACCAATCCCAACAAAAGCATACAGAGACAAGTTAATATTCAGCAGCTTAACAGAGAGCTACTCCCATTACCAAGCGTGGTAGGGCAGCAGACTCTACTGAATCCTAATTACCAAGGCAACTAACCATCCTCTCCCTAAATACCCTGGCCATGTATGCAGTAGCAGAAGGCAACAAACTGTTATTTAACAGGATAAGCAAGGGTAATTCATGGAAATCAAGGATATTTAATTACAGCTACAGAACTATTTCTTGTAAACAAGTTGCTATGTGCAGGATAGTAGAGGCTGGGAAAGTTTGCGTTCCCATTTTATCATGTACTAGTTGCCTGTACAGGCTGTGATTTGTATTTTTCCACACAGTATGTTTGTCAGGCTTTATCTGCTTAATTTCTGTCACCTGTGTTCATCAACAGCACTAAAAGAGTTCTGCAGGTACTGCAGAATGAAACATGTAATTAAGAGTGATAAACTGGTCAATTAGAAGTGAGTGAGTCAAGCTACAAAGCAAGCACTTAGCAGTTTCTGCTGGTATCACTACCTTAAAATTCTTTTGTGGTTGTTTTTACTGTAGCTCACATGTCACAAATTCTATAGGAGCGTGTGCCTCCATGTATCTGAAAAAGGAATCAGTTTGACTTGATTGTGCTGCAGAATTAGCAAACCTTGATAACTTTTGGTTGTGGAGTTAGTCTGTGATGCTCCTGTCAATGCAGTTTTAATGCAAAGACAGTTGTCTTCTAGAAGTATTTTCTCAAGAAGAGAAATACAGGATGGAAAGGGGTAATTTTTCTCAAGTGAGGAAGGGGGAGGAACATAAACTTGAGTTAAATGTTGTGTGTCGTGGCACACATAGATAAAATCACTCCATTCTGATACGGTTAAGATCTGCTGAAACAGATTTAGACAATATATACTTACGAATATTCCGTACATTGGCAACTGAATTCAAATAGAAAATTAAGAATAAATATAAAGGAAATAAAAAGCATTTTTTCCTAGATGATAGGATTTCAAATTATTTTTTGAGAAAACTGTATTTGAGCTCCAGAGAGCAAATATATTACGCATAATTTTGCTAGAGGTTAAAGCACTAACAGAATTCTCTGAAGCTCCTTTCTGAATCCATCTGTAGCAGCACTAATTAGTCTGCCATTTACCTCTGGGTGGACATTTAAGAAATAGCATTGTGTATAAAAAATGGATGAGCTTAAGGACGCATTTAAGATCCAGTTTGTGCCAACTAATGTGATTGAAACTATACTGAGATCCAAATTTATCAGAAATAAGTATGGCAATTTATGGATTAAAGAGAAGTGCATACTTGTTCCTACTTGTGCATTTCTTGCTTTTCAATGGACCATAGCATTGTACCACTTCTTCATCACAGAAAATATCACAGGATGAAATTAGACACTAAAATAAGCTCTGCCATGATTTAAAATGTCTGTGAGAATTATATGAATGTTACCCTTCATTGCAGCCATAGGAAGAAAATAATACTGTTTTCAACTATGCCTGTATGTAAGGGCAAATGGTACAAAAGTGTAATTAATTGATGTTTGGAAAACATCAAGTTTGGTGGATCATTTGAGTAATTTCAATGTAATGAGTCACATCATGCAGATCTCAGAATTCTTTACCAATCTTCAAACTGTTGTGCTGGTGGCCCTTAAGCACAGAGAAAATATATTTTGCATTATAATTTCAGTCACTGGACTAAAATCTGTGATAAAAACAATGTAAAAATTTAGTTAGAAAAACAGTGAAACAAAAAAAAAAAAAAAGGTGTTTGCACTGAAATGTTTCTTTGCATTGCAGTTTAGGACTTACAGATGTCAAGCATAAGCGTGATGTGCTGATCTCCAGTAATTTGCAATTTGGTATAATGCAGTGTAAATTTAGTAGTCTTGCTTTGAGTTGCCCGAAATGGTTATTCCCACAGCAGTGTTTGTTTCTCCTGTTTAAAAAGCCAATTGATTCCTATGTGTCTCATTTCATAAATTGCTTTAAGTCACTAAAGAAAGTATGATATGTTACACGTTATTTCCTTTTGGAAATGACATGTAAAAAGAATATAATGGGATTTTCATTCTTCTTGCAAATCTTTTGCACATCAATATCTAAAAACTTTGAAAGATTGACAGAGATTCCATAGCTGTGCTTACCATAATTTACAGTTTAACCTTTCTCCATCTTACAATGGGATGAAATGCAGCAACTGAAGCGGAGGTGCAGAGGTTATGAATCACTATTGATGTTCCTGTAGCCAGCACTCCCTTAAACAGCACTTTAGAATGATAGTCTGCTCTTTTGTACAATTAATTCTGCAGCCTGTATTTCTGAAATGCTTAACGATTCTAATACATAGCACTAAATTAATTCATGTGCAGCAATGCTAGAGGGTTTTGTCAACTGCTAATATCATCCAATTTTTTTTCATTTCTGTAATATGGACAATTTGTCACAAGATGGAAGTTGTATCAGCCATTACAAAAACTATGGCAGTTGGAATATCTGACTTACCAAAAGCTAAATGCTCTTTTTTCATGAAGATATGTATGCATTTTCTGTGATTTTCCACAGTGTAGGGAATAGGACTCGTGGTGTTTTTAATTTAACTTGCTTTGACATATTTGTTAAAATCAAAGGAATAAAAATTGACTCTGTAGTAAGTATTTCTACAGATAGTACCAGACTGATAAAATTTAAACTGTCTTGCAGTGCTTTAGTGGTAAAGCACTTCTTTAGTTTTCTTTTTTTTCTTTTTTTTTTTTTTAAGGAATTATATTTTACAAAAATATAATTAGTTTAAGTGTGAAATTAGAAAATACGTTATTCAGTAGTTGCATCGCTTAAATGAGTCTCAGTGGGCCATTATGTTCTGTTAGTGAAAGAAATTGCTTTTCTATTTATTTGAATGGATATAGCATCTTGCTAAAGATGAATGGAAAATGCTGATTATCCACTGCACTGATGATCATTGCTGGGATCTTCCAATCTTTGCATAATGCTATCAGAAATAATTTCCAAGTGTTTCCTAATTGATGAGCAGTTCCTTAAACGTATAATAATTTCCAGTGTAGCAGCTTCAAGTACATATCTACTTTTTGGTGATAGATGAAAGTCTTCTGCTGATATCCACAGTCATTTTCAAATAGAATTGTGAGCTTTTGCTGATGCTGCTGTGGACATTTTGAAAGAGCTAGCCTATTCTGTGTATAATACAAAGCTGGACACAGTGTACAAACAGATATGATACAAGTGTACAGTGGTTTCCTGTTCTTTAGGAAGGGCTAATGAAGACCATCGGCCACCTTAATAGAAACTACATCATTAAATTTATATTCATGTTCCCCATAGGTAAAGGAGATGAACTATATTAGTATCTTTGTACTCTCAGTACTTTTGTCAGAGAAACAGAAGGAGAAATTTCATATATAAAAAAATATTATCATAGTCTTCTAAGCATAATTTATCTCCTAAAAATTTCCACTGATGAGCAGTTCAGGTGTAATGAGATTTTTTTTTACCTATACACTTTCATTGTTTTACTTTGTTGATTTCTTTTGTGTCCTCCTTATTCCCCTTTCCCTTCATGTTCTTGCAGGGTTTCCTGTTGCCTGAAAATGGGCCGTACTTGTTAAGCTCACAGAGTTGCTGTTCTGGGTCTGCTGGGAGGAAGTTTGTTTTTTTCCTAACAGCCTGCATAGTGCTGTGTTGCAGACATGCTGAAGACAGCTTTGATTACACAGCAGAGTTTTAGCTGCTGCTGAGCAGTACTTTCACAGCATCAAAGATTTTGTTTGCCACTCCACCTCCCTCAAGTCAAGGAGGCTTGGGTTGGGCAAGAAGCTGGGGCAGTGGCATGGCCCCAGCTGATCAAAAGTATGTCCCTTACCATATGTCATCATGCTTGGTAATAAGATGCTGGGGAAAAGAGGAGAAAAGAGGAGACATTTGTGGATAAAGCAGAACCCCTTATAGGCCTGCTGAGGCTCTGCTTTTTGAGTCTGGCAAGACACCTGCCTACTGATGGGAAGTAGTGAAAAAATTACTTTAGGAATAGCTGCCCTACTCCTGTGTGAGGCTGAGCCCATCACCCAGTGGGGGCTTGCCAGGAAACCAAGGCCAGCCCACTGTAGTTCCTTCCTTAATGACTTAAAAGAAGGGAGCGATGTCAAGTTTACCTGGAGCGAATGTTTCTAATCAGTAAGACTGAAAATACTTGACATTTCTTTTTTAGTTTTCCCTGAACAGTAATGATGCTACGTTTCAACCATATGGTTTAAATGCAGCTCAATGCCTATGCCACTTTCTCTACTAGAGATCCCTGGGGAAGGTAGCAGAAAACTATCACAGCTTTGTTCTGCAGGGAGAGCTTTGTCGTAAAAAAAAAAACCCATAACGAAGCAAAACAACCCACAACGAAACACCATTAATGTCATACACAGGAATTGTTCAATATGTGCAGTATGATTTAACATTAGTTTGTACAGTGAGTTGCTGAAGAGCCTCTTTGGTGCCAGGTACTTAATAAGAAAATAAAGTTAAAATTTCTGTTTGTTATGTTGCTCGATCCTAGAATAGAATCACAGAATATCCCACACATGGACCCACAAAAATTATTGAATCCACCCCCAGTTTCACACAGGACCACCTAAACCTAAATGCTCCATGAATTCCAGCAGCCTGGGGCCATGACTGCTGCCCTGGGGAGTTTGTACCATGTCCACCATCCTCTGGTGAAGATCCTTTACCCAACACCCAGCCTGACCCTCCCTGACACAGCTCCATGCCATTCTCTCAGGTCCTGTTCCTCCAGTTCCCTTACCTAGTGAGGAGCTGCAGCTGCCATCAGGCATCCCCTCAGCCTCCTCTTTTCTAAGCTGAACAAACCCAGGAACCTCAGCTGCTCCTTGCACATATTGCTCTCTAGACCCTTCACCATCTTTGTAGCCCTACTTCGGAAGCTCAAAAATAGTTTTATCTACTTCTTACGCTGCAGCACCCAAAACTGCACACGGGGTTCAAAGTGAGGTTTTACAGCACAGACCACAGTGGGAAAATCCTTCCCCTCACCCAGCTGGCAGCACTGGGCCAGTGCACCCCAGAGTATGGTTGGCTTTTTTGCCTGCCAGGACACACTGCTGGCTCCAATTCAACTTGCCATCAACCAGAACCCCTAGATATCTTTGTGCAGGGTTACTCTCTATCTCTTCATCTCCCAGTCTGTACATAAAGACAGAGCTGCCCTATTCTCAGTACAGAATCCAGCTCTTGCTCTTCTGCATGCAGATGGTGACTGCCCTCTAATGGGTCAAAGTCTTGGCGCAGTGCATCTCTACTTGAGGTCGTCAACACTCCCAAGATATTTATTAGAGTCATTGATGAAAAAATTGAAGAGAACTGCTCCAAAAATGGTGTCCTGACAAATCCCACTAGAAGCAACTAGGGCAACTCTCAGGCAACAGCCTCCCTTTGCCCTACAGAGTTATATTTTGGTTGTCATGGGACATTCTTAGAGTCACACTACCATGGCTTTATGATATCATGAGCCACCTCCATCCTGACCCCTATAAGGGACCTTGATACCAGAATGCCAGTTGCACACCAACTAGCACCTCGCCTGCCAGAGCCCTCTGAAAGAGGAAACGCTTTAGAAATTTCCTTCCTCCTCCAGGTGGGAGCCTTTATGGAAGAGGATGGAACCCCCTCATGTTGATATATAAGCTTATTTAATCCCATGGATTGGAAAGCCTATGGAGAAAACAGTAGCCTTTACTCAAAATTGGCAAATGTTTGTCATGTGAAAAGTTATCACAGAAGAAGTGTTAATATTGCTGCATGATGCAGTTGTTACAGCCTTAGATCTTGAGCCCAAATCCTAATAGCCTACTTAATATTTAGATAAGTTCTCAGTAAAATGAAAATTCCAGTCAGTAATTTAATGGAGACTTCTGCTGATTACGACCACTGCTGCTAAAGCTCATCTGTCTGTTTTTCAAATGACAAGCAAAGAATGCCACTCAGGCTGTTCTGACTGAGAACTAAGCTAAGCCGTTGTGATTTCCAACATAACTGTTAAAATGTGTGAAAGGTTGTTCCAGCCATGACCTTTTCAATCCAGCAGTAATTGTGTGGTGCCCACTGTCTGCTCCTGCTCAGTGACACTGCTAGCGCAGCTGGCAGGGCTCAGGCTGCCTGTTGCACTGCTATCAAAAAGCAGTCAGCCATCTGAGTACGTGGCCACATATCCCTGGTGAGTCCAGCATGTCATTTCCCACAGTGCTTGAGAAGATGCTCTGTTTGAAACAGCTTTGTTGTAGGTGAGTAACAACCTTTTTATTTTTAAAGATAACATATGAGAAAGGAAAACGTAGTAAATGCTAGGTCCAGCTGGAAATGTAATTGAAAGTAATGAATTGCTGGCTTGAAACTGCTGGAAGGACATCATTCTGTGTACACGCAGAACCATCAGCATTCACAGTCCAGATCTGCTCAGTTGTTTGCTTTGGACCTGTATGTGTTTTCCACCTCTCCTCTATAAAGCAAATAGCGTGTCTTAAGGCTACAGATGGCTTTACCAACGTAATGGTCAAACATAAATTAGGGATTTTTGCGAGGTTTAGCATATTGTTATGAGATTGTCTTCTTTGGTTTCTTTCTTATTTGGCTCCCACAAGCATATTCTTACAATTGGAAAGATTAACACAGTGGAAAGATAATAGGGGAGCATAACAGCAAAGGGACTGGAGCAGATGAAATGATGTTATAAAGGAAAAGGGAAGGTGCTCACCCATCTCTGAATATTTAGGCTTACAAGAAAGATTTCATGAGGGAGGATCTCCAACCAGAAATACTCTAAGTGGCAGTCAGCCCTTAAATGAGGTCTAATTCTGGTCACACATGTGAACTGCCTTCAGCTTGCTCCCAGGGCTGACTGGGTCCTTTCTCCAGGTGCTCAATCAGTGGTTCAGACCCTGACTCAACAGTTACCATACACATGTGAACAATCAGGACAGTAATTTCATCAGAGGGAACCTGCTCACTTCTGTGCTGGAGAAAAGTTTGGGGGTGATGCCTGCAGTTACTGCTGGTAAGGGTCTGGAGTGAAGAAATAGTAGGGCTGCTTAGTACCAGGAGAGGAGAGAAATCTATCAGGGTCATCTGACAGGTGCAAGTGAAGACCACACTCCAGAAAGGTGAGAAAATGTGCTGTCTAGTAAGCAGATGTTTTTTTGCAGTGCTAATTTGGGTTATGCTTTCAGTTCTTTTCCTTTTCTATGTGGTCTTTTGCTCTGTGTCTTCACTGTGATTCAAGTTGAGCAAGCATGATTCAATTTTTCTCTTTTCTGAGGAAGTTAATCCTATGAATTTTGCTCAAGAGAGCTGTAGAATGCTGGTAAAAGATGAGGTTTGATGGGTGAAACCAGTTGCTAAGCCAACTGCCTCTGACTAACAGTTAACACTGTTTTGCGGGAGTTTCAGTATTTCAGTTTAATAGTGAGTATGCAACAGTAATAAATCTCCTTGGTCTTATTCTCCTTTTTCTCATGATAGTTTTCTATGTTTATTCATTTACAAGCACGGGATTTTCTTTCAGTTTATTCATTGCCTGCCTCTACAGGAGAGTAAGAGTCACTTTATTTGGCTACACAAGGCACACGTTCTCCTAAGTATTTAGCATGACTTTCACAGGGAAAAATGCATACATGCAGTAGTAGGGTTGGTGGGGTCTATTTAAGCCCAGTTGGCCCCTGCCAGTAAGTTTTGAGCACCAGAAGACTTAAATAAAATTCTAAGGAGGTGCAAGATCTTGCTGTACTTCTAATCCTAAAACTGCTTTGTTGTAAGTAGAGAAACATGAGATGGACAGGGAGGACAAGACAGGATCAAGCCAAAACCTGCTTGTGGGCACAGGAAAAGTCTCAACTGCTGCAGAACCTACTCAGCTGCTGCAGAAGGAAACCTCTTGCCCAGTAATCTGTTGCCCAGCTGTGTATGTAGTCACTCCTTCTACTCCTGGAGGTGGGAGCAGGGCTCAGGGTGTGACTGCAGCTCAGGTCAGTGATTTGCAGATGCTCATCGTGACCCTTCACAGGGGTGCTGACTTTTTTTTAATTGTTCCCTTCCCACCTTTAAATAATTGTTGCCATCACTGGAAGTTTTTTCTTCTGTTTCCGAGAAACTTTGAAGACTTCCAGATCGCTGCTTTCAGTGATAACTAAGGTCAGTGTGTGCTAGTCACTTGCCTGACTAGTATGTTCACAATTTAAAAACAGGAATGGGGTGTCATGTGTATGTTGGGTAGGGTGGTCCTGGAAAACCCAGTGAGGAAAGGGGGGAATAAAAGCAATTGCACAATTTTGTAGGTAATGAAATGTATTTCTGTGAATGTCAGTAGTTTAAGAATATAGATCTTAAGTTTCTTATCTGCTTTCTACTCAATGAAAGACTTGATATTGCAGTTAGAAGGGGTAAGGTATTGGGAAGAATGCATGAGAAGAAATTGATCAAGAAAGCTGTCACAAGAAGCTTTCTGGTGTGGAACTGGAAATAACTTGCTTTTGTTTTTCTTCTTCAAAGCTGTTTTGCATTTCTACCCTGACAGCTTCTTGGGAAGAAGAATATAATAACTTAAGAATAGAAATAAACTTCTGTTATAACTTTATTTTCAAGAGTCCTGATGCACAACTATTTTGCTGTTCTAAGGTATTAGATAGTAGAAAACATTTGAGTACGCCTTGCATTGTCTGGGCAACTGTTGTCTTGAACTCTATATTTTTTAATTCTACTTTGCATTTTAAAATTGTCCCTCATGTTTTATCCATTCATTTCACTGAATGTATGCAGGTGTTTTATTGTGGCTAATTAGAGTGAAGTAGCATATTCTTGTGCTTATGTACTGGTAATTATTAAAAGCTCTTATAACTACTGTTTTGTTACCTTAACCTTACAAGGTTATGCCTTAGCAGTGCAAATTCTAGGTCCTATTTATAATTCTGTGTGCTGTTGAACTCCTTTCAGGAAAGGTTTTTATTTGATCAGCCTCTCATGGACAAACTTTCACTGTTATAAATGGGAGTCTATTTCAGGTGGCAATGCTCTGTTCTGCTTCTTGTTGCTGAATTCAAACTATTTCTATGACTATGCTCAAATTGCTACTATAATCATTTACTTTGTAGTGGAAGACCATAATTTTTATATTACTTTGTCTTCCATTACCTTTTTTTTTCCCCTCCTCTTTATATCTGTGACATGGCAAATCTTATTCCTTTCTTTCCTACAAATTTATTTAGAAAAGTTGTTCTTTGTTAAGAAGAATGAGCTTTGGACTGAGCAATTGTACGCTGTTATTTTTTACTCTCAAATTTACTACTCTGGAGTCCAAAATAAGGTATTATTTAGCTATTTTTCTCAGCTACAATCACTTCTTGTAATTCCTCCTCATTCTGTGTCCTACTGACTTCTTTGCTACATATAGATGAAGAACTTGAGAACGTATTGCACAGCTGAGTTCTTATTTATCCTCCTGTATTTAAACTTAAGCATCTAGATAAAATTAAAAAAAGCAAAAAAAATCCTCTGTAAGTAGAAATGCAAGAGAGACTTCTGGATTTAATCTTACCTTGACTGAAAATAATGGATTATTTTCAAGACTCAATCTTAGGCTGTAAAATCTTGGATTTCAAGGGGATTTTTGGAATTTCAAGGAGTATATTTACCTCTACTTTTATGTACTCCTTTTTAATGAGTAGTTAGTGGTATGAAAGACTATTTGAATTGAAGCTGCCATATCATTGTTAAGTCAGTTGCAATATAAAAGGTTAAAAAATATGGAAAATAAAACTATATTTTTGTTACTTTAAGCATTTGGAAGAAATGCTTTTGTGTCTGTGCATAATTCATACAAGACACACATTAGTTTAAGATTAATTTGCATGCAAATCCATGAATGTGACCATAAGTGAGATATCTCTGCACACTCAGCTCAAGGTGACTGTATTTTAGAGCTCATCTATTTAGAAGAATGTGTGAAATACGAATTGTTAACAGTATGACCAAAAGCTTGGCTAAGTTAGTCAGAGTTTGGAATGCAGACGATTGTTGTTAAAACAGTGTTTTTGTTGCTGTGTTGTAACAGATAATAAAATCATCCTTTTTTTTTTTTTTTTTTTTTGCTGATGTTGTCTAGATGTTTTTTTGTAGATACAGTTCATGCTGAGGTCATGCTTAATGTTAATGCCCTACCATTGTTAGCAGTAGTGGTGATGAGTTTGTTTTACATTTTTCTGTCCCCATCTCTTCCAAGATATTTCAGTTTCATGTGAAACTTAACACTATACTGTTTACCAAGATGGTAATCCTAGTGTTGCTTTTTGTAATTAATATAACGAACAAAATATAAGAGTAGAGTTGGAAATGTCATCAGTGGGATCCTTTTAAATAAAAAAGCTGGGTGACAGACAGATGGACTGCTGACACCAGAAAACAGCAGTGCATTGAATAAGAATCAAAAAATACTGTCATTTTGTTTTAAATGCTGCATAGGGAATTCTGGAAGTTATGATGGAAGACATGAATGTGGACTCTGCTATTACAGAAGAAAGAAGTCTGTGTTTGGGGGTGAGGATTCATAATACGAAAAGCCTTCTGACCTCAGGCCAACTAGAGATTGTAGTGATTGACACATACACATGAATTTCCAAATTTTCCAAGTACAAATTTTCTCTTAACTGATTAGTTAGAAGAGAAACTGGGTGTTCTTGAGAGTTTTTTTGCGTATTAAAGCATACACTTAATTCTGAAGCACAGCAAACGTGGCCTGAAATTCACTCAACTTTGGGTGCTTCTCCTTCAGCTAGGAGACAAGTATGAAGAAGCCAAAGTGATGGCTTTAAGCTATTTATTATGATTTGTCTTAAAAGAAAAGCCCACAATATTTTTCTTTCTACGGTTACTAAAATAAAAAAATCATTTCTCTCTGCTCTTTCATCTTATCTGTTTAGCATTTAATCAGAAAAACTTGCTGCCTTAGGTGTAATATATTTTTATTTGGCTTTTAAACTTAGAGCTATGATATTTCCTGACTTAAAAAATATTAGCTTTCAAGTTGAACAAAGGACATCTTGTTCTTCAATATGCTGTAGACCCTTTAAGAATTCAGGTATATTATACTCTTTGAGGTGAAAATGCAGAGTATGCTGAATTTACTGTATGGGTAAATAAAACATTTTCCTATATCCATAGGAATTGCTGTTCATCAAATTTGGGCTCTTCAATTGTCATATAAGCAATACCAATTAAGTAGGCTAAAAAGAATTAGTGTTTCTGGGCAGATCATTTATTCATTTGATTTACTTATTCTGTCTCTTAACACTGAATATGCTGAGCTGCTTACCTTCTCAACTAAATAGTATGTCCAAATACAAGAACCTAGATTCATCTTAAAAATTATTTACTGTCTAATTCTAAATGCTTAGATGGAAGAACAGTTCTCAAAAAGAAGTTTTTTTGTTTTTTTTTTTTTGGTTGGATATTTCTTGTAAATGGTTTTTGTATAATCAAAGAACATTAAGATGTTATAATTATGAAATAAACAAGAGAGTGAGGCACAGTTGCTACCCACCAGCTCAGGCTGCCCAGGGCCCCATTCAGCCTTTGAGTGTCTCCAGCAATTGACAGCTTCTCTGGGCAGCCTGCACCAGGTCTTCATTGTCACCTGAGTAAAGAATTTTCTCTTAACATCAAATTGAAATCTCCCCTCTTTTAGTTTAAAACCATTCAGCCTCATCCTATTCCCATAAGACTACATATGAATTTGCTATTCCTCCTGTTTATAAGCTTCCTTTAAGTATTTTAATACCTCAGTGGGGTCTCTCTGGGCTAAACAAGCCCAGCTCCCCCAGTCTTTCTTTGTAGGAGATATGCACTACACCTCCAATAATATTTGTGGCCCTCCTCTGGACCTGCTCCAATGACTCTACATCTTTCTTGTGCTGGGGGCTGCAGGCTTGCATGCAGTGCTCCAGATGGGGCTTGTCAAAGTGAGACTAGTTTGAAGTTGGTTGGAATTTTATGTATGCAAATACATGTATTGTTTTGGATTAGTTAATGGTATAAAATGGAGGCATTTATGAAACATTTCATAACAAAGTAATACAGGTTTTTCTTAGAGCAGAAAGCTTGCTTGTTTATTGATGTATGTAATAGGTATATGCTGACACATGGAAATACCAGTATAAGTATCAATCTAATGGAAACAGTTCTCCCTCAACTGAAAGTAGCTGTTTTGCATTCAGGCATCATATTCAATTATAGTAATAAAATGAAGCCCCAAGTGAAATCTTGAATCAGTTTCTACTTCCACAGCCGTGTACACTACTGTATGTTGTTTAGTCACCACATACCTCAATAATTCAGAACAGCTGTCAGTTTGAGATCTCTGTCTACCAGTTCAGAAATAATTATGAACTTTGTTCTCAAACTGCTGCAATTCTGTTACTCCAAAGAAGGCCATTAATTCTGCAATGCGTGTATGTGTCCAGTGCTGTGAAATACTCTTGGACTTTGCAAGACTAAATTTCATTACACATTGTTATCGTTTTATGAATTTTGGTTATCGGTATTCCGCATCATAACATCATGGAGTGCACTGGGAGTTATGGTGTTGATGCTCCAGTTCTGGGTATATGTCCCAGAAAAGAAGAACAACTACATACCACAGAGGACTTTGTCTTCAGAGGGAAAATAAAGCCCCTGGCAAGGCCATGAGACCAGGTTCTCCTCCCTTCTGCTCATCCTGACTTCACATCTCACTACAGCATTAGAATAAGGCCTTCAGTTTTTGGACACGCTCTCTCATTTAATTTGATTTTTTAGCTTCAATGCTCATTATATTGTATTATTTTGTATTGTGTTATCTTGCATTCTGATATCTTATTCAGTCAATTATTTTGTTTCTCCTCAGATCATTGCCATTGTTTTGTTTTGGGGCCCATCTCTCTACCCTTTTTCCCTTATTCCTTTCCAGGGCACAGATCTGCAGGTCCTCCACCCCACTAGTCATGGAACTAGGCGATATTCATGGAACTAGGCCGTATCAGCCCATAAACTGTTGACAGACATTAACAGTAGGTGGAAGAAATTGCATCTACATTAGTTTTAGTCAGTTAATCTCTGTTGCCTTTAAATAGTGATGTATTGGCACAGGGATAAATATGTTCAAAAGCTCACTGGAAATTTTTATTTTCCTCTAAATTTACAGATTTCAAATATGTTTGGTGCTTTTGAAAGTTCAGACCAGGCTGATATTGCTGAGTATGACTGTTTTATCCATATGTATAAAAATCACTCTAGTGCAGTTGTCTCAGCTTTGCGTTCAGAATGCTTTAAAATAATAAAGCAAAATAATTTGTCATATTAAAACCAAATTTCATGGTTACTTGCTTTTGTAGTAGATTTGTCTTCAAAAATTAATGGGATTTGCGCTCTACAGAAAAGCAAAGAGTCTAAGTTCAGTTGTCTTAGGACTAATAATCCTATAGTTGTGAGAAGAACTTGTGAGAAGTGACTTCTGCCATGGAAATGAAGAATGTAGATTATTACTGGTTAGGATGAATGTGTACCAAGCTAGTATTTTTACTTATTAGTTCTTTCAAGTAGAAAATAATCTAAAGCTATCAAATTATGCATTGATATATATTCATTTCTAATTTTTCTATGGGGATGCAACTTGATTGTGAGGATGAGGAAAGTATTGCAAAGAGTAAGAGCATGAAGAGGATATATCATTTGGAGATCAAGTTCTTGTTTGTTTCAGAGGTTAGGAGTTGTACACTAAGAGAATAAAAAGAAGTAACTGTGAAGGGCTGTATTTATTCCCACTTCTGGTGATATTTTAGGATTTTATGCTTATCTGCTGATAGAGTTATGATCTCAGACCTCTGATGTAATTGAAGCATTAGTAATTGTGAGTGGAAATTTTGAATTATTTTTCACTGTACTATCCTTTCCTGTACAAAGAATTGACTGTGCCATTCTGTTGCAGCAGAAGCTATACTAGGGATGTATTTCTATGCAATTACCTTCTCCTATTTTTCCTACAAACCTACTGCTGGCCCTACCACTTATTTTATGTGATGGCACCAGCACATAAATGATATGCAGTAGAAAGCTATCTTTAGGAAATTAATGTGGACAACCCATTTTCATGTTGCGTGAGCAGAAAGAATTTGAAGGTTGATGGCCTGCAGAAACTGCTGTGCCTCTGCTTCAGCCCTCTTAAGCTCTGGTCGTTACCCAAATACAATTAGTTTCATTGAGACTCTTTCAACTCCTTACAGAAGCCATCCACTTCCTATATCTGTCTTGCTGACCCACTGTGCTCTGTTCCCTGAAATATCATCTTGCCACCACAGAAGTGTTGTTTTTGTTGTTTTTTGTTTTATTTCTACCTTCCCTGTGTTCCTAGGAACCTTTACCCAGCTCTAGTTATTGTTACACATCAACCTCTGCGTGTTTATTTTATTTAAATTCTGGAGAATACATCGTTTTGTTACATACAATAACACAATAACCTGACGGTGACAATTTTAAGTTTAAAAAGATGATTTACTAAGAAAATGCTCTTTATGATGGATAAATTTAATCTTGTTACTGTATGTTGCAGTTAATTATGGTTAATTGAAAGTGACAATGGCTAGAAGTATACCTTGTCATGATAACCAGATTAAATTTAAAGCTGACCTATGCTAAGACTAGTCAGGAAGTGGTTAAAAAAAAAAAAAATGCTCTCACTTCCATTCACATAACATAAATAGCTTTTTGGATATAGCATAAAATTAAACAAAATGTAATTACTATCTCAAAACTACATAGGATCTATATATTTTACGTATTGGGAGGTAATTTTGACCAGGTCAGCAGTTACTGGAAAATGGCCAGTTTCTCAGTCTAAGTTTCTAACTGGAAGCTCTCACTTCAAAAATCCAAAATACGATTCTATATTGTAGATGATTGCCAGCTTCTTGAAAGAAATTGTACCAGAATGTAAAATTACTACAAGCAGACTTCACAGTGAACTTAAAAGCAGTCTCTTGGCTTCAGTAATGTCAGCATTTCTTCTCGTGTTACTTGATTTTATCTTTGGCTCTCCAGTCATGTTTACACTTCCTCCTTACCTACATTCATATTGCTTTTATATTTAAGTAAACCTTCCCACATAGGAATCCTCCATGGTTGGAAGTGAGCTTTGGGTATACTTTTATTTAATTATAATGCCTTATTTCAGTTCTGCTCATTTCTACTGTTCCTTGGTTCATGTTCTAGAGGTGTGCTTTTCTTCTTGAGTTTATTAATCTACATGCTTTTATTCCTTTAGTATGATTTTCCATTTTTTGTTTGTTGTTTTTGATAGCTTACACTCTGTGTACGTGTTGAGTCTCACCAGTAATATTTTTTAACTTCAGAGTAAGTCTGCTTACTTTTAAAAAGATTCAGATAGAACTGAGTAGATAGAATTAAGTCTGTTTAATAAAACAATGTCTGCTGTGATACCGAGAGTAAAATTTTTTGTATGTATTGTAGTATTAATATATGTACTTTTTTCACTGTTTTTCTCTACATCATTAAATTCATAAGGTAGTCCTTATTGCAAGGTCTTGTAAATATTCAGAAGAGCCTTAGAGTGCTTAAAAAGAAAGCCTATTGGCAAAGCATGTAATTTATTTTGTCAGATGCTTTGCGTGCTCTGTAACATTTATTTCTTTCTTTTTACAGGATACACAGGCCAAGATGGACATTTCAAATCATGTGAAAACAAGTACTGTGGCCTGGGTAGGCACTGTGTCGTGAATGGGGAGAGCGGGCAGGCTGAGTGTGTCTGCATGGAGCACTGCAAACCACACTACAAACCCGTGTGTGGCTCGGATGGAGAGTTCTATGAAAACCACTGTGAGGTACACAGGGCTGCCTGCCTGAAGAAGCAGAAGGTCACCATTGTCCACAATGAAGATTGCTTCTTCAAAGGTTAGTGAAGCTGATCGGTATCTGAAATATAGCTATTGGTTATGCGTTTTCAGTTTCTGTAGAAGATGCATTGAAAGCATACCAACTAGAAGACTCAAAGAGTTATTTCACTCCAGAGACGTTTTAAGATTTCTCATTTATGCTTAGTGCTGTGATCGCCTTTTTAAACCTGAATAAACAAAATGTTTCTTCAGAATCCGTCACTAGTTTCTTAGAGGTGTGGCAGTTGACTGCATTCCTCTAAATGTCTTCACAGTCCCAAAGTCCAACATGTAGTAACCTCTGATAAGAATAACGTAATTTGAAACTGCAGAGGGGTTTGGTAAGTCTGCAGGTTCTGTGCTTGCATTTCGTGTTGAAGTTGAGTAGGTAAACTGACAGGTTATTCATGGCTAAATGCATCTTGCTTTGAATTTGGAATGGTCAACATCACTTGTATATTTACCAAAGCATGCAAGTTGAGATATGTTTTCATCTATGGAATGCTGAGAGATGGATTTTAGATCAAGAGGCTTATCGTACTGAAGGTGTCAACAATTGCAGTTGCTGTGTTGTACGTACTTTGCCTGCACTTTGAAGGTTTCTAGAACTCTGCCAATATTGACCTTGATTAAATGCGTTTGCAGATTTGTAGTGTGCTTTCCCTCATTAAAACAAACAGGTAGTTTTTGGAAAATAATGCTTTTCAATGCTGCCAGTTTTAATGAATCTACTGAAGGGTAGAATTGATTTTATATTTTTTTCTTAAGACTTCATTTTAAGTAGTCTAAATGATGTATTTATCTCTAACATTGACATTGGGGGGGTTCAAATCTTCATACCAGGTTGATTTCCATGACAGGAAAAATGTTTCTTCAGAGATGAATTTTGAGTATTGAGTTCAAGATAAGAGAAGTTGGGAAAGAAACATTGTTCAAAGAAGTAATCTGGCCAGAAAATATTTAATATACCATAATGGGGAAAACAAAATGTGTAAGCAAATGTTCTATGTACTTGATTAACGTCACAATAATATATTAGAAGATACAACTGTTGAAATTATACATCTACTTGCTGAATAATTTATAGTGGCTCTTAAACATTGTGAGAGTTTTGTTTAAGAGTTTGAAGATTATCCCTTTTAGAAACTTTCATAATGAATGGAGATGGAATATTGACTTGCTAAGTGAAAGAGGTCCTTAGTTTGTATGTTAAAACTAACAATGACATCACAGAGGATTTTGTCTTACCTAAGCTGCATGTGTAACATGTGCAAACACTAGCAAATGTTTGACTAAGATGCCTGAAATTAATGGTAAGTGCATTTTGAGATAGTGAGAGTTACTTCTTGAAGGTGGACCTTCATGAAATGCTTTTTTTTCTAAATTAAAAATTCAGATTCTTGTCCCGCACCTGTTTTTTTTTTTTTTTTTTTTTAGGTAAATTATTTATCACTAAATTTGTTATGCTTTCCTTCTCTTATTTTAGTCCCACTATAGGTTTGTGGACTGTGTAGTAAATTACGTGAACTGTTCTTCTCTTTCCTGTGTATGATATGGAAATATGTAGATCCAACTAAATAAGCTCATAATTTTCCCCTTAAATATGGGTGGAACATAGGCATGAAATAGTAATTGAAGCAGGAAGTTTTAAGTATCACTTTCTGATCATTTTTTCTTGATATGTATGCAAATTTGTATGCGAATTGTAGATTTTTGGCTAGAGATAATCAGAAATTAGTTTTTCACTGCTCTTATTGTAATTTTCATCAGTTTTTTTTATTAGTGTGTTTGTAGTATGGGAGATAAACTTGCATCAGACACTGAACAGTTTTTTTCCTATAATGCCTTGATTAGATGTTGAATGTAATTCTTTCAATTACTGAATATGCATCTAAATTTCTTCTGGTGTACAGGAAAAATGTATTTTGCACAGTAGTTCTTTTTTATTTAGATTCCCTCCTGTGTTCTGCAGAGTAATTTTTTTTTTAGATCCACAGAAAACATGATCATGTTAGAAACAGCTGTATTTGTAGAGTTGTCCTGGTTTTTTTTACCTGTCAAGTCTACTGCCCTGTATCTGGTTGTTAGTGAATGCAAGAGCAATGTTCTCTTTCAGAGATGTTCTCAATTCTCAGCTGTTTAAAAATGTTTTCAAATATTTATTGAAGATCATTCCGAAAACTAAAGAAAATGTTTTAGGAACTCTTTATTGATCTAAGGAACTTGATTTTCAAGAGAGATTTCAAATTATTATTTCAACACTGACAAAAGTGAAGAAGTGAAGAAATGGGGAAGTGAACAACTGACTGGCTGCTAGTTTGGTTAGTCCTGGTGATTATCATATTTGTTCTGGTTTAGTTTTTAATCATTCAGTGGAGTATAGGATAAGGTTAGAGAAGGGGGGGAAAAACAATGGAGGGCAGGTAAGGAGGGAGTATATCAAGATGATGTTGTATGAGAAAACTGTGTCTAGAAAGACTAGGGAAGTGATTGTACCTCTGTACTGGTGAGATGACACCTCAATCACTTGTTCGATTCTGAACTTCTTGCTGCAAGAAGGATTTGAATTGTTGGAATGTATTTAGAGAAGAACGATGAAGCTGATGAAGGGACTTGAAAACAAGACCTTTGAGGAGCGTCTGAGAGAAGTGAGGATGCTTTAGTCTGGCAGAAAAGGAGATTGAAGGGAGACATCAGCTCTCCCTTCAACTACCTGCAAGGAGGTTGACAGAGGAAGGTGTCAGTCTTTTCTCAAGTGACAAGTGGTAGGATGTGACACAAGGTCTTCATGTTACACCAGATAGGCTTAGATTGGATATTAAAAGTTATGCTTTGGAATGGTCTGCTCAGGGAAGAGGTGGAGTCACTATCTGTGCAGGTATTTAAGAAGCATGTGGATGCTGATAAGTGATGCGACTTAAAGGCTGACTTGATAGTGTTAGGGGGACAGTTGGATTTGATGATCTTCACAGTCTTTGCAATCCTAGATCAATCTGTGGTTCTAAGAAAAGAGAGAAAGTACTGTGATGGACAGTTTTTTGGTGGGAGGGGAGGAAATAAGAATGATGAATCTAAGGAAATACTAGTGACAGAAATTCCAAGGCCACAGATCATTCACTAGACCTGTCAAGGACAGTGTGAGCTAGGATGAAGTCTGATATGCAACCCCAGTCTGCCATCTCTTCTGTTAGCTTGTTGATTGCATAGTTCTGTTGCTGAGTGGTTTCCATGAGCTCTTTGCTTCTGACATCTTTGCTGTCCTTGAGCCATACATTTTATGTTTCAGAGCAGCTTCATGTAAGGGAGAAAGGGGGAGGATGGGAGGTGGGTAGAAATAGGATCCTCTCGCCATTACCAATGGCAGATTTAACTAGCACCAATGGGTGATGAAGAAAATGGCCCAGAACTGCTTTACTTGGTGCCTTTGCCGTGCTCTTTGTTCCACGAGGTCTCAGCGTGTGATAATAGCTTTGTACCAAATTTAGAATGCTGTAGCCATTACTTCCTGGGAACACGTTTCCAAGAGGAACTGGACTTTTGTACGGGACTGCGAACTACGTGAGATATGGTTTCACTAAATGGTGCAGTCTGGGGACCGAATGCCCTGCACTGGATATCAAATAGGCTTCAGTAATACGTTCTCTTTTGTGTTAACTTCATTTTCCTTTTTCCTGAATTCAGGTCAGTAAACCTAAACAGGAGACAAAAAACTTCATGATATAATTCAAGTTATATTTCTTCACACAATGATCTAGTTTTTCTTATAAAATTTTTCTCTTTCACAGTGATACACTAAATCACTTTGACAAACTGCGCTTTACTAGAGTTCTCAGCACTGTAAGATATGCTTGTATGTACCAGGACTTTTATAGAATATTTCTAGAGTAAAAGTTATTTCAGATATAAACTTTTACATTTAAGTAGTTTCTGTATCATCCTTCTGATGTTAACATTTTATTTTCTCTTCTATTTTTTTTTTCTTTCACTTTTCAGAAACTTCTAATCTGTTAAACTCTGTTAAGCTTCAATTTCTGCTCCTACTACTAAAGTGGGTAGGTTTCTGAGGACTGTTTTAATGCTTGCTAGTCTGTTCACAACTGACACACAAATAAAAGTAGAAACTTAGGAAACTAAAGAAAGTCTGCTGATGATGCTGAGTTGTGAAGGACTGAGGATAAGAGCTGACTATGAACAAATTGAAAGGGGATATGGGTCAACCAGAAAAAGTTTGCAGTACATATGACAAATTATGAAATGGCTTATGTAGAATCTGAAAAAGGTTTACAAAATCATCAGGCCATGTTGAGGGTGGGTATGGGTAAATGGTTTGTCTTCTATTCCAATGGTTTGTCTTCTATTCCAATGGTTTGTCTTCTATTCCAATGGTTTGTCTTCTATTCCAATGGTTTGTCTTCTATTCCAATGGTTTGTCTTCTATTCCAATGGTAGAAGGAAAAAGCATCAAGGATAATGACACAAGCAAATTCATATCCAAAACTTGTGGTTTCCTTTTTTTTTATTCTTGTATGGTACACAGGAGATCCCATGAGTAAAAGTAACATAGTATTTCACAATCAGATTTTGCAAATACTAGGGTCAAGTATGTAGATTTTTCTTGTGCATTTCCTAATATGTCCACCATCGGTGGGAGGGGAAAGCCATATAACTACTCTTAGTATTTATGTGTAAGTGAATTGAAGTGAACTAAATCCTAGCAATAGCCTGCAGGAGAGATCTAGAATACTGATCTAGCCTCTCCAGTGATAGCAACAAGATTAGTCCAAAGATATTTCATAGTAATCCATGCCCTAAATCAGTGTAGTCTTAGACTCATTCCTGAAATATTGACACATTCATTTAGAAGCACTAACACTTATTTTGTCTAATTTAAAGCTTATGTACTCGGAAAGCAAACATAAGTCTCTCATGTTATCAACCTCACTTTAGGAAGAATTTGATCTTCAGTATCAACCTGGAGTATCTATACTCATTATTCAGTGTTGATCTTCAATGACTTTCAAAAGAGACTTAGGATATGTTAATTAGAATGAGATTCTGGTGCAGTATTTTCACTGCAACAGAAATTTTTAAGAAGTTTTCCTTTGTTCTGTGTCTGTCAGCTGGTTTCCCTGTTGATGTTCTGAAAGCATCATTATTACATTCTTTCTGAAGACCTGATCCCCTGTGCAAATAGAATACACCCTTAAGGTTGCTGTTGATAGACTTTTACAATTCAACTATCTCTCCAGAAGTATATTCCACATAAACCAGATTATGAAACAAACCAGGAAAAATGTTTTATAAATCTATCAGAGGACTAAGGAATGAAAAAATACTTGTTTTGTTCTAAACATATAGTGTTTGTTGGACTATAATAACGCTTTGACTTCTACTAGGAATTCAGTCTGTGATCTGCATAGATTTATGTTGGTGAAATGCTCTTAGAATTCAAGATGAAATTCTGAAGTGTTATCTTCAGGCAGGGAATTTCATATATTTTTAACTCTTTACAGTATTAATTACTCATCCATAGAATGCAAAAAAGTAATTAATGGTAGGTAAATTTTTGGTATCTTTTAGTATTTCTTGTCAAAAAGGGATGGTGTAGCTAATGGAAATCTGGTTCTTTTTACTGTTTTATGAAACCATAAACTAAGTTTTAGCACTCTTGCTCTAATCTGCTGTCCCTACATTTTTTATTTCCTGAGTTGCGTTGCTCATGAAATTTGGAAGGTTGTCCGTTGTTTTTTTTCCCTCATGCATCTCTGCAAGAATTGTCACAAACATTTTTCCTAAATCATTCCAAATCGTCTTTAACCTTCTTAAATTGTCTAAACTAGCAGAAATGCTAGGTCTGCATGTAGAATATCTGCTATGGGAAGACTGAAGTTGTAATAATCATACTCTACTAACGTAGAGGTTTATTTTTCCTTTTTTTTTGGTTTAAACCCAGTGTAGGATGGGAGAATAACAAGCCATGACCACATAGTAAAGAAATTTTTCTGAATGGCTAAGGACATAGCAAATATATATGTTCAGTCTCGATCTGCGAATTGTGTTATCTCACCACTGTAATAAATGACGTTTTTAAGCTCTAACCTATTATGTATTCTGCATTCATATAGTGATTAGGAATTAGTATTCTCTAGTTCATCTCTGTGCAAAAATTAATGAAGTTTGAAATTGCTTGTAGGAGCACTGCTTCTGTTTGTTACCGTGTAAGGAAAAGGATATGTGGACATAACAAATTTTTATTGGTAGAAGAATTTAGATGTATATTTTTTCTGATTTTAGTAATGAAGTTGAATTTGTTGAAGAAAGCCTATAGTGGAAGCTGTATTTCAAAGTCTCTGTCAACTTGCTGACTTAGACAAGCAAGATTATAAATGTAGACATGATTATTTGGGTTGGAAACCTATTTGTGATGATAGAGTGTAGGAGCATTAAGAATTTCAATCAAACAACATTTAGTGTAGTGTTTTTTCCTAACATAAGTGGGAGAACAAGCTTGGGAAAGAGGAGAATAATTCTAGTGTCTTGAGATTGGAGCGCAAATTCTGTGTTTTAATGAGCAGTCTTACAAATTATTACAACTCCTACACGTATGCCAAATATAGTGCAGTACTTATCCCAAATTGATACACCTGGATAATCTTGAAATCTTTTTTTTTAGAAATGTATACATGTTCACATTTGTACTGAGTTATATGTAGACTTTGTGTACTAATTGAAGTGCTTAATTTGTGTTTTTTAATATACCAAATAATATATGAAATTTGCAGTTCAACTTGCATTGGGTTGACTTGTGCCGCAGTAGCAATTTCTAAGTGTCCTTTATAGAGCACTATAAACATCTGTTTTGTCATTCCTTTCATACAAGGGAACGTGGAGGGAGATGAACTTTATAGGAATGATAGGAGGTACAGGCAGGAGCCAGAAACATGCCCTGGCTGTAAAGGCTGCTGATGTCCTGGGCTGTGCTAGGGAGAGCTTTGCCCACAGGTGCTGGAGAGAGATGTTCCTTTCCTTTTGCTGCATCTGGAGAACTGGGTCCAGATCTGGGCTCCCCAGTACAAGGGATTCGTGGACTTAAGCAGTTCAGCAAGTGCTCACAAAATTGTTTAAAGGACTGGAGCATCTCTCACATGACAGGAATCTGTGAGAACTGGAGATGTTTAGCATAAAGAAGAAAAGGCTTGGGGAATCTCATCAGTGTATAAAAATACTTGAAGGAAGGGTGTGAAGAGGATGGAGCCAGGCTCTTTCCAGTGGTGCCCAGTGCCAGGACAAGAAGCAATGGGCACAAACTAGAAGTAAAGAGGTTACATCTAAACTCTAGGTAGCATTTCTGTGCTTTGTGGATAATGGAGCACTGTCACAGGCTGCCAGAGAGGCTATGAAGTTTCTCTACTGAACATGGGCCTGCTCTTGTTGGCCTGCTGGAGCTTGGGTTGGGCCTGATGGACCTAGATGCTCTTCAACCTCAACCATTCTGGGATTCTGTGGATAAGGATATCTGAAAAACACCCTTACTTCTGCATGGTTTTGGAGGGCCAACAGGTGATGTACAGTAGTCTGCTTCAGCCAGTAGCATCGAGTACCATTGAAGGAGACTTGGAATCAACAAAGGAAGAGAAAGAGAAGTAGTAGAGTTCTGTAAAAGACTATCAGTGGAGGAGGTAGTATTAAGGCACACCCTTCTAACCTGGCTGATTGTGCCTACTGTTGCAACTAGAGCACTGTATGTCAAAGGGTGTATTTTCTTTGCTCTTCTCTTGATTTGGTTCTGTTACAGAAGAGGGCTGACATTGCCAGAAGGATAGTGCAAGTATGGTTCAAATATTTTCTGCATCCTCAATTGCACATTATAGCATTTTACAATAATAACTGGTAATCTCTACATAAACAACAGGCAACAGTGCCTAATGTCACCACAGTGGCTGCATGTTCTCCAAACCCAATATTTCTTCACGCCAGCTATAATTCTCTGTAATTATTCTAATTAAGCATAACCTAATCTGATAAGACGGACTATAGGCTTGCAAAAAATATTACACAGTAAATCAGACGATTTAAACTTTATAATTAAAACTTATTACAAATGGAGGAAATTTAGTTTTCAGGCAGACATTTAAGCGCTATATATTTTTTCACAGTTCAAAATAACAACAAAGCATTAAACTAAGGCATACATGCACACTGATTTGTCTAATATAGTTTCAAAATTTTAACTAAAATCATGTCAGCTTTATCATTAAGTTTTGAGGAAAATTTATGTTAATGGATATCATTGTTGGCTTTTAAATATCATTAATATTTAGATAAATATTAATAAATAAATACATATAATATATTATATAATATATAAATATATACTATTAAATTATTATTAAATATTAAAATATTATTAAATAATAAATATATAAATGATAAATATATAAATACATATAGTATATTAATAAATAAATACATATAAAATATATTAATAGATAAATACAAGGCATTGGTATAATAGTTGAGTTCAAGGTGGCTAGTACCTGGTATACTATTTGAGAGAAAAGCAACTTTTTTCTCAAATACTGGAGAAAATTAGGTGTGTAAAAATGATCATAGACATCCATTTCTGACTTTAGTAGCTTATAACTGATGGGGAAAGTAAATCTATGGTAGTTAAAACATGCCAGTTAAAAGCTGCTTCTTGTGGTTTGCTATTTGCTTTTCCTTTAGTAGTATCGTGGAAATATTTCTTGTTCACATAAAATAATGCTCGTTTCGTAGTTTTTGTTTATACATTAGAAGTAAATTAAGAATACTTAGCCTTTTTGGAACCTGGAAAATTGATTATGTTATAAAAATAACAACAATGTTGGCAGCACCTTGTGTAGGTACAGTTTCACCGGTTTCTTTAAGATACTCTATAGGTAGTTATAATCATCATAGAATCAAGTGTAGAATGGCCTGGGTTGTAAAGGACATCAAAGATCATGTAGGTTCAACCCCCCTGCCACGGGCAGGATTGCTGACCACCAGACCAGGCTACCAAAATCCTGTCCAGCCTTGGCTTGAATGCCTCCAGGGATGGGGCATCCACGACCTCTTTGAACACTCTGTTCCAGTGCATCACCACCTCCTGAGTGGAAAAACTCCTTCCTAATATCTAACCTAAATCTCTCCTGTCTTAGTTTAAAACCATTCCCCCTTGTCCTATCACTCTCCAGTCATTCCCTCTCCTGTTTATACACTCCTTTTAAGTACAGGAAGGCCACAATGAGGTCTCCCCAGAGCCTTCTCTTCTCCAAGCTAAACAAGCCCAGTTCCCTCAACCTTTCCTCATAGGAGAGATGCTCCAGCCCTCTGATCATCTCAGTGCCCTCTGATCATCTCAGTGCCCTCCTCTGGACCCGCTCCAAGAGCTCCACGTCCTTCCTGTGCTGGGGGCCCCAGGCCTGGACGCAGTGCTGCAGATGGGGCCTCACAAGAGCCGAGCAGAGGGGGACAATCACCTCCCTCTCCCTGCTGGCCACCCCTTTTTCAATGCAGCCCAGAACACAGTTGGCCTTCCGGGCTGGAAGCGCACACTGCTGGCTCATGTCCAGCTTCTCATCCGCCAAATAATCTACTGGAAATAGCAGAACTTAATTACTGAAAAGTAAGAGAACCTCTTTCAAATTTAGAACTCAGTGAACAGCTTCGAATTTTTATGTTCCTTCACATTTGATTTCTAAAACACACTGAGACAAAGATGACTTCTCCAGCACCTATGCTATCAGATATTTTCCGTCTGTTTGAAGTGTATTTTTTTGCTCTTATTTGTTGGCTGGTCTTGCTTGTTTGTATATATTTTGTCTTTTTGAAGTTGTGGTATAGGTAAATGTGAAAAATGTCCAGAAAATAATGAGCTTCAAGGAGTTTATAACAGAGAAAGACTTATGCAGTATACTCTGCTAATTAATGAGGATATGTGATACTATTTGTTTCAGATGCTTGAACAGCATGAAATTGTTGAACGTTGTAGCATATATTTTCCCTTTATTGTCAGGACTTGGAATTTTTTAGATTGAAATCACAAAGGTTTGCTACTGATATCAAAGTAATGTTGATGTTGTTTGAAATCTGCTTTTTTTTTTTTTTCCCCCCACAGAGAAATTAGATTGTTTAAAGTTATTAGAGAGTAAAAAACAGTCTCTGTCAGTTGACAGAGCAAATGTACTTTTTCGAATACTCAAGCATGAAATAAATTAAATTTGGGGCTATGGAATCTAATTAGATCCTTTAGTTTTCTCTTTGTCTGAAATGGTAACACTGATGTTTTCTTAAAATTATTGGAAATAAACAGCAGAAATAAAAGAAAGCAGATAATGACAAAAATGTTAAAACAGAGCCTGAAGGGAAATTATACAAAAACCTCTGTTTGCTATGATGCTTAATTATTTTTTTTTGTATTTTTGCTCTTTACTTATGTTGGATATGGGTATAGTTAAATTCTGTATTATATACCATCAGAAAAGTTTGTCTCCTTAAGGGCTAGAGCAGATGGTGCATTTTTTTTTTTTTTTTTTCCTTTTCACCATTTATAGACAAAGACTGCTGAATCTCTAGAAGAGTAAATGTTTTTGCCATGGAAAACTACTGACATTGGCTTTAAGCAAGTAGGGTTCTTAGGTGTAATCCATATAAAACTACTACTAAGGCTTCCAGTAAACACAAAGTGTATTGAAGCTTTATTAATACCAGTATTTCAGTGCAGGTTTTGTATCTGCTTAATAATATTAGGCACGTAGAATTGAGAAAGTGCTGCAGGCTATTTAATGAAATAGCAAGTTTTAAATTTTATTCATCCTTTGTGTGTCAGGAAACTTCACTTGCAAGTAGAAAGCTATGTATTTAGCATTTCTGTCACCCATTGTTAGTTAACTGAGTAACAATCTTCTAAATACACAGGGAATCCTTCACATTGTCAAGAATGTGGAATTTACTTATGCTCATATGATTAATGTGCCCTGTAAAATGAATGAAAAACAATTCTGAAGTTTAGCAAAAGGGCAAGTCTTATATCAGTAAAAAAATAAATAAAATCTGCAAGTGAGAAAATACCTTTGCAGTTTTAAATACTAATTATGGTCAAGAAGTTGTTTCATTAGTCCTCCTAAATTTAAGACAACTGCTGAATGGACCATTTCTTTGTTATTTTCCTATTTCAGCTTTGCTTTAAAAAAGGTCCTTGCCATTCAAATGGAACATAAAGGCTTTTATTGGTCCCTAATGATGCAAACTGTAGTTGTGTAATCATCATTTTAGAATATGAGCTCTGTGTGCTCTTAGATTTGCTGTCATTTTATCACAATTGTGGAAGAATCTTTAAGTGTATTTGCTTTAGCAGATGGTGAATGGCCACACTGGGAATATATCCATCTTTTTTACTGTATGATCAAGTTTCACAGCAGATACTTTAGTTATGGTAGCTAGAGAAAAACAGACTGCTGAAATAATAAACTTGGAAGGGAAGAAAAGGTAAAAAGTTTTAAAGTCCCGTATAATACTATAATACTGAACAGAGGAAGTCAGTATATATCAGATATGAGGATATGTGATACTATAAATATATAAGAATGCTAATGCTTTCTTCAACAAAATTTTAAAATTAAAGGTATTATTAAAGAAATTAGAAATTGTATGTTTTATTTCTTTGTATTAAAAAAAAAAATAATAAATTACAACAACAAAAACCCCTTATAGTGGAGGTGGGGGAGAACCTCCCACTTGATAAGGATTTTCCTCTGGAACGTCACCTCAGCGAATTTCAGGCCTAATTTAGGCCTACCCATTGAAGATAATAAAAAGACTGCGAGTTATTTTTAGAGTCATTAAAGTCAGATACTTGAAAAATAAGTGGCATATTTAAAGCATGAAAGATGTGAAAGGAAGTCTATTCAGGATCACGTTGATTATGTAAAGACTGTTTTTAGATCACTTTCAATCAGGCCAAGCCTAAGTCTTCAGCTACCCACGTGTCTTGCTTTAGTATTCAAATTGAAACAATAGAATAACAGTCATGGGATATGCTTTTTTTAAATAGTCTTTCAGGCCTTGTGGTTTCAGCTCTCAATTTAAGGATGAGTAGAAATGTGACAAAATACCTGTTCCAAGTGGGTTTAAAAGAACAAGCTGTATCTTAGGTGCCTGAGACTGATAAGGAGTGCGTTGTCTCAGATGAACTTGAGTCAATCAAAACTTTTTAGACAGTTGTAGATTTGAAAACATTTGTTCAGAGCTGTTTGCTTTTGAAAGGGAAGGTCCAAGAATGTTTTCTGTCTGAAGACTTGGCCTGGGAGTACATGTTTCCAGGTTGATAGAGGAGGCTGGGAGATGTTACCATTGCATCCTGCGAAGGCGAGATACAAGCTGGCATCTCCCTGCTTCCTTTCATTTCTGTTGATTTATATTTGCAAGGCCTGGAAGACAGGAACAAAAGAGCTCCTGCTGATGTCTCCAACAGCAGAAGATGTCATTCCAAAGAGCAGGCTCAACTCTCTGGACTATGATTAAGTGTACGTATATTAGTTATCAACTGAGCAACATAACCTTGGATGACCTGCCATTATTGAAGAACAGAAAAACAGTAACCTCTGACACCAAGATATGGCTGGACCAAGGAGTACTGAGCTGCTCCACTTTCCAGCTCAAGTTTGCTTCCCAAGTAATTGAACACAATTTTTTAATGGTAAAAATGCAGAAAACAGTTAAAGCTTATCTTTATATGGATCTGAGGAGTTATGAAGCTTTGGTGATAAATGCGATGTAAATGATGATGCCAAATAACTCTTTGGGAATGGCATGAACTTTTATTTCTTATACTATTCATAAAAAGTCTGTTTAAAAAAAAAAAAGCATAGTTGGTTCGCAAAAACATTCAAGAAAAGTTACATACTTAAAGCTAAGTTATCTATCTCTTCACTAAGCACAGGCAGTTATTAAGCAAGTGGTATTGTGGTATTGTGAAGCCACATTTTTGAGCATTAAGAAAGGAAGTTCTTTTCATATACTTAGGAAGGAAAGTTTATGTGTAAAAAGAATAGAAGGAATAACTTGTCTTGTATCTTATGATATTAACTTGCTATTTTACTTTTTGCTTTGTGATACATGGCTGTCTTGACTGCTTATTGGGAGTATTGTCATGTGGTATTTTTTTCTCATACTAATTGCAAATTATTTGTATATTTGTGTAAAAATAATAATAATAAAATTGCATTAAGTAGTGCTTTTGTACTTCTCTACCTTGGCTTGCAACCTTCTTTGAGCAAGTGTGCTGCCATTATGTGTGTTCCTTCAGCTTGATTCTGTTTTATTTTTACCTGTTTCTCATGGAGTGGAGTTGTTCTGTCTTTTAAATTCACATCTGATTACCAGTAGGGTAATTGCAGAATAATGATGTTTGCAGGAGCACAGGAGTCTTAGAAGGGTTAGATAAAGCTAACACTAGCTTCTGATGAAACAGTGGTGAAGGGTGTTGTTTCCTTTTGATATATTTCATAGGTCTTAATCGAGGGGAAAAAAAAAAAAATCAAGTCTGTTGGCATGTCTTGTCTTTATTTTTTCTCCCTGATAAACCGTCTTAGGTTTAAAAACTTTCCTCTGAATTGCTTGAAGGGATCTGTTTTCTGTGCTGAAGAGGGTGTAGTTCCATTCTGCGAAACAGCCATCTTGCTTTGTATTTTGGGGATTAAAACCTGGCAGAGATTTAATTGAATCTGAGAATTTTATTTTGCTTTGTTTATGTTTTGAAAACTGCATCAGAGTTATGTTCCTGTTTTACATGGGAAGTGTGACAGTTGAGACAAATTGCTGTAGCCTCGTTATTCTGTTGCTAGTATTCAGGATCTGTTTCTTGAAGTCACCTTGGTCAATTTCTTTCCTAAGATTGAACCCATATGTCGTCTTTGTCATCTCCACTGGAGTCCCTGTGGTTGTAGAAAGAACTGTAGAGAGAAACAGGACAGGAAATAACCTACTGTAGAGAATTTCAGAATTTCCAGGATATTTTCAAAATGGTTGCATGTTAGTAAGTGTTAACTTGAATAGAAATAAAAGACTTGGGTGAAGTAGTAGGAATAAAGTATACTTAGGGGTAAAGAACATTGTAGTTTCTATGCTATTTGTTACATTAATTAAACCAAAAGTGAGGGTTCTTTTAAAGAAACCTGGACAGCTTTTCCTTCTGCTGCTGAGAATGAGTTTCCATCTCTGTGACTTTGATTCTCTGTGGAAATGTTTTCCTCAGCATAATAGTGAATCAGTTCAGTCTTGCCTATGGAAAAAAAAAAATATATCATCTTTGCTGACAATAAAAATTGGTCTGCTCTGGGCAGCATTTTTAGATGTTTTGCATATTTGAATTTTCTTGACTGCTAATAAGATGCAGGAGGAAACATCATATTGCTTTGGGATGTGTTTCAAAACACAGCCATTTAATAGCATTTTAACTCCATTTACAGACAATAGCACTATTTCCTTTTTTAATAGAAAATAAATCTCGTACAGGTAGAAACGTATCAATTGAACTAGTTTCAATTCCTTCCACTGCCATCCTGTATCAACTCAAATACATTCCATTACTGTTTTGACAGTTGAATCATGCTATAGCAATTTGTCTGTATTAACAAATACGGTATTATTCTCTTAATTCACAGTTTGAAAACAATACCTTTTAAAAGTTGTCCAGATGTGCTTTTCATGTAATAATTTGTAAATTTCATTCACATAAGCATAAACCTCTTGCTGACTTAAGCTCTGGGAACAACGTAGCATTTTTACTGTGGCTGTGAATGCAAAAGCGTTTTCATTCTAGGTGAACTTACATCGTAAAAAAACAAATGGTAAAGCCATGATTCCTGGTAAATTATCAGTGGTGCGGAAGCGACAAAGTTATCATGAGTTTTATTAAGGTAAAATAAGAACTACCAATAGATGTATTTTGCACGTATAAACAATATTACTGACAACAAGGACAAGACTGTGGAATTTCTATTTTTTGTAAATTCATAGTTATTGCTTAGTTGAGGAATTACAGTTCTTCAGGCTTCCAATTTCTTCTTCGGGAAATGTGAATTATCTTTAAAGGTGTGTTCGGAGTAATGTTGTGTTTCTGTTCTGCCATTTTTTGGTAGTGTAGGAAAGAATGAAAATAGTAGTTGTCTAGAGTGGACGAGTGAGTCTTCGATAGAAAAAATGGTATCTATGTAGAAATGTAAGTGGTGATTAGAAGAGGCATATGGCATAGGCTCGTGTGTATGTGTGTCCTCTCTCTTATTCTTTCTCTCTTATTCTCTTAGTTTTTATTATGAGAAGTGAAGCATCTGTGAGATGCATATGTGTCACTAAGCAGGTCTTCTTGTACTCTGTCTGTGTGGATCTACAAGAAAGTGAAGCAGCCCTGATCAGGATAGCTTGCTTGTGGTTGCTGGAATGTTAGGCCTAAAATATCAGATACCAGCTAATCCCATAAAATGAACAGGAGAATGACAAGTTGTCTCAGTTTTTACTTATCTGTGTTTTTCTGGAGTGAGATTTACAAATGACATGCTAAAATAAACCCTCATTAATCAAATTCAATATCTGGAATATTCAAGCAACTGTGCAACAAAATTATAATCTGGAATTAGTAGACCACTTATCATTTTGCATTAGTAAGTCACTAGTCATTGGAAAAAGAAAAATATCTAGACTTCAGTAATCATTTGAAAAAGAAAAAATCAGAAGTGGAACCAATTTGAAATAAGACAGATATTCAGTAAGTTATTGCACTGTAGGCTTACATGCTGTACAAGGAAAGGTTTATTTCTCCAATGTCCAGAAGAGGGGAAGAGAGACTGAATATACTTGTAGAACCAACATCAGTGATGGATGAGTGGAGAAATTCCTTAGGAAATGTAATCAGAGCACTATCAGGAGGAATGAATTAACTTGTTGCACGTGAGTCATGCAGTTCCAATGTATGTATTTTCAAAATGAACTATCTCTGTAAATCAGTATGAGGAAAAAAATGCAGGAGATTTAGCACACAAAGAAATAGAAGATGAATTGCGTAGAACGTATTTTAAGATTGACTGGTTGCAGTTTGCAATACAATTAATGCTACTAGGGCTGCCTTCCCGACAGTTTTCCATTAAATGTTGTTGCCGTGTGACAGATGGCAGCAGAGGGGCAGACCGACAGAATGGTGTCTGACACAGAAGCACATATGAAGCAAAGGGGTAGAACTGAATTCCTCATTGTAGAAGAATTTGTGCCCACTGACACTTGCTGAACATTGATGGAGACCAAACAGTGGCTGTGAGCACAGCGAGGGGTGGGTGGTGAATTTCAGCAGTGGCAAAAGCATCATTGGGTCTGCTCTAGTGCAGGTTTTTAAGAGCGTGGTGCACAGGCTTCTGTTCATCTCTGATGAAAGTGCATAGCTAATATTGATGACTGTCTTGAAAAACAGTGTTTTGTAGCTGAGAATCTACCAATCAGTGCTACTGTGTTTGTTCTATCTGTTGTAGTTCCCATGGAAATCAATAGTAGATATTACTTTTGGGGTAACATTCATATATGCTGCTCATGATTCCTCTTCATTCAGTGTGGTCCAGGCAAGCCAAATGGTTGGACACCCATGGTGTACCTTAACTATATTGCTACGTGGTCACATGTGTGATTCACTAAATGTGACGTGCAAAATAGATCTGCATATGCATTGGCAATATTGTTCCCATTAGAATAAAAACAGTTTATTTCATCTCTATAAAGGTACAGTTAGGGACAGGTTTATTTAAATATTTATCACTAGGTATGTTGGCTCTGGAGCAAAAAGCACAGGGTTTTTGCTTGGTAGAGATCGTTTTCTGGTAGCTGTGCTGCTCTACAAGGGAAATAAACTGTGTTGGGTCTTTAATATTGCAGCTCAGTATTTGTTATTACAGTTGAATGCAGGCTTTGTGTTATGTCCTTCCTGCCCCCTAACACAACGGAGTGTTGTGCATTTTCCTCTGTTTTGTATGTGGCATAAGAATAAAATGTGGTGCAAAGTAGAAAGGAGTCATCAGATGCGTTACTTCCACGTTTATATATCTAAGCTGAGCAACAAGTTTAGCCTGAGTATAGCAGGCTTTGTTACAAAAGCTTCTACAGATTTTTTTTTGCCTAGCTGTTCTGTTTCTACATGGCGTTTATTTGCTGAGATTATCATCTTAAACTTCTTTTTCTCTTCTCCTTTGATACTAAAAATATCTGGAGGTCTCTGTCTTAGAGTTTCAAACTTAGCCAAAAGTGTTTAACAAATCATAGAATGCTTTGGCTTGGAAGGGACCTTAATGCCCATTCAGTCCTAACCTGCTACTGTTTAAGGGATTGCCACCCATCAGATCAGGCTGCTCAGGGCCCCATCCAACCTGGCCTTGGACAAAGCGTAAAGGTCAGAAGACATGATTAATGGCATACCAAAACATTTTATTATTTTGGTCTCCCAAATTGATAAATACGTCAGACTTTTTCCTTGTACTGAACTCTAGTACAACATTAAATATTATTTTAAAGTGTTGCTGAATTTGAGTATTGAATGCTTTGATGACAGCTGAAGCTTAGATACAGCAAACAAACAAACAAACAACAAAACAAACAAAAAAATCCCATTCAGCTTCTATTTCAAAATAACCTAGGCGTTTCTTTAAAATATTTAGAAAATTCTGAAGTATATATGATTATATGTTAGTCTCAGATGAGACTACTGAAGCCTGTCAAATGAAACATCTGCAGTTTTAAATACATACTTGCATTGGTGATACATAAATATAGTGATTAAAATAGGTACCTGGGGCTAAAAAATATACATACTTTCTAATCTGTATATGATAGGGAAATTTACAGTTTTTGTGAGGGACAAAAGGTGGTGGATTATGATATATACTGCAGAGATTTACTGTATGTGAGACAAGACAAGGAAGGTTACGTGAATGTGAATTCCAAGAGGAAAAATAATGGCTGAACAACAACAATGTGAGATCTTTAAACTGAGGTACCAGTAACTTCCTGTAAACTACCATAGTATTTTTAATTTACCTACACAATTTTTTTTGAAAAGTTGTTTGCACCTTTCAATTCAATTCAAATAGACTTTCAAAATGGAATGCAGTGTTTCTTATTTTTTCAGTTGTCTTCTAGACAAGCAGAAGTAACTTTGGCACATTCAGGTTTATGTATTTTTTTAATAGATTTTCATATGGAAAATATGTCAATTTTTTTTTTTTAAAAGTACTTATTTGACCTTTTTTTGTGTCAGTATTTTATACACAGGAAAATGTAGGCCGAATTATTTTTCAGTAGATAGACTATAAAAATGGACAAAATTATGACAGCTTCTTGACTGGCAAGTCTAAAGTATGCAAAGTGTACTTTTCCAGCATTTATTTCTTGTTCCATGTACATTATGCAAGGTTAAACCGTATTAGCTTTTGGAGTTTGAATTAACGATTCTCATTATTTCTGAATTGTTTATAAACCCCAAATATCCATAATGAGTTGGCAGAAGTTATAAAATCAAACTTGGAATATAAAGTGCTATTTAATTTGAAGAAGTGAACGTGCACTTGGATTTTGCTTATTGAGGAGTTTATGACCTGAGGAGGTCATAACAGCGATGATTTTTACATACTTAATTATGTAATTATACTTAATCATCATGGCAACTGCAGTGGAACTGAAGACCCCTGGAAAGTGAATATGTGCATATTCTGTGATGATGTCATGAAGAATGATCTTAAAATATGTTTGTAGGATATAGTCACATTATTATTTTGTAGAAAGCCTTAATTCAGTGTTTCTGCTTAATGAAACAGCCTGATTTACTGTTTTATGTGCATTGTTGTTATAAGCTTTGCCCATCATTTCTATGCTTTAGAAATAATTTCTGAAGATTTCACCTAACTGAATGTACTGAAGTCCAGAGATGGAAGATTTGTGCAAAAATATGTCCTGTGATTAATTTATTGCTGAAATTTAAATAGAATAGAAAAATTTCACCTTGTAATTCACCCCTGAGAGTGAAGCAGTTTGCCTAAAAGATCTTTAGCACAGTCATCTCTGACAGGATGCCTGCCTATTATAGGTGGCAACAACTAAATGATAGCTTAGAAAATTGGTCCCCTTCACTGGTCTTGTCCTTATTTTCTGGCTCTGCTTCAGCACTTGTGCCTTCTTTGGTGTAATCATTATAATGCACTGACAGAGGAAGAATGTTGAGTGTTTTTTGTTGTAGCTACTTTTTCGCCTTTATAAGAGAAATACTTGTATCTTCAGCAACGTCTAAGTTCATTTGATTCTCCCCTCACCCTGCAGTCCTTTTGGTTGTGTATTCTTAGGTCCTCATGCTTTCTACCCTTTCCTGCACGTGGTATGGTGGCTTTAACTACGAACTCCACAACCTTCAGTAATAATCCTTGTTTCACATGATCAGCAGCTACAACTTGTTCAGTCAGTGCTCACAGGTTAGAAGCTGGGGAGAACTGCCTCCAGAGGAAAGGGAGTGCAGTTTACAACCTTTATTCTGAAGGATGGTGAACAAAGCTTTTCTGTGCCATGAGAACAACACTGAATTTGCTCTAGATCATGCCAGGAATAAATGTTCTGAGCTTGGGTGCTTTCTTAGTCGCACAGAACACTATGGGGAGAAAAAAAAATGGAGTAAATGGGGGAAGGCATGCATAGTGCTTTGCATTTATAGATCTTGAGAATCATCTGTGGATCTCCTAGCAACTCTGGAGTATTTGAAGTCTTGTGATGGTGCACGGTTTGTCAGGTAGAAGAACAAGTTTCTCGTGGTCATACATCTTCTCTTTGTCTAGGGAAGTAGTAACCGTGTCAGCCATTGAGCACACCTGAAGTGGGCCTGCTTGTTTGGTTTTCTCTGAAAAGTACCTACTTGACATATAGCAAAGTTGCTTACAGAGCAGACTTTGAGGAGGCATCGTATGGACTGTAATTTAAAAATTGCTGTTTCTCTGAATGTAGTGGTTACAGTAGTCACAGAATTAACAGTGATAATTCCAGCAAGTTCATATCCTCAGTTTTTGTTCGGTATCATCCTCTGAAAATCTGTTTACTGAAAAAGAAACGTATATAATATTATTGACTGGAGAGTGATCCAAATAAAGTCACTTAATTACATAGACTTTGGAGGATATCATAGGTGTTTTTATTTTTTTTTTCCTTTGATTTCACTGTGGTTGAGAAAATAGTCTCCTAATGAGATTCTTTTACAGCTGTTCTGTACCTAATCAAGTATGTACCTGTCCCATGACAGTAACTGCTTCAAGTCTGTTAGAAGTAATTAAGTAACACCAATCTGATCTACATTTCAGGTCTAAAGAATGAAGTTATTCATACTAATTCAAATATTCTATACCTTAAAATGTGTATGATGCGGATGTTTGTTGGAAAAGCTGTGTAACTTAGGGCTATTTGTAGGTAATTAGCTCTTTATTGCTAGGTAGGTAGTTAGGCTCTTTATTGCTTTGACTCAAGAAGTAATAACTGACTATAAGACAAGTTCTTATTTTGCATTGTGGCAGACATACACACATACATTTCATTAACATAAAACAATATAGCATGTAAAATCCTTATTCAAAGGGTCCTGATTTCTGCTGATATAGACAGCTAAGAGTAGGTTTTGTGTTGGCAGATATGTAAATATTACTGAGTAAGATTTGGAGATTCTTTCCCCTAAAATTTGTCAGTCTTCCATATTAGACCTGTCAGGAAAGTGGAATTTAATAAACTGTGTGTTCAATTTTCTTGTCCACTCTTTTGTGACTTCTGTAGGAGTCACAAAAAGCTGACTCAGCTGAAGTCACTCAACGTTTTCTCATTGGCTTTGTTATGGCCAGTAAATTTCATCACAGAGGGGAATAAAGGACTTGAGGCAAAAGTAATACAATGTTAAGTATCACATCACTAGCTTCAACGTTAATTTGAATCACTTTATAAGTAGCATTTTATCTCTGCTGTGTCTTTTCTTACATGACTGGTTAGTAGGAGCTAGATTTAAGTTAAATTAACTTGTGTCTTTATTGTTAGAAAATTTTTACAAGTTTTCTGGGTAAATGCTGTGGTTTTGGTGGAGAGGTTTTATTTAATTATATAGAAATCTGTTGTTAACGTTTTAATTGGATATTTGCTTAGATGTCTTCAATCCTCTCCTACAGTGGCCTTGTAATATGTTGTGTCACTCCAATTTATAGGAAGAAGAGGAGGTTCTTTTAGGATATGTACACCTAGAGGTGAGATTAAGACCCAATGGGTCCAACGTTAGCCTGACCAGTTTATTACAAATCCTAGTTGCTTAGGGATACAGGGAAGGGAAGATAGGAAATAAAAACAAGGAGTCGTTGTAAAGAGCAAGAGAGAGAGTCACCACCGTGAGTCTGTAGTAGGTCCATTGATCTCAGGAACTTGTCCAATCACTGTTGGGGATGGGAGAAAGCCAGGAAGCTTCGCAGCAAGCAAAACCCAGGGGGTTCTTCCAAAGACATTTTTCCCCTCAGGGAATTCTTCCATCAAAAGTTTCTTTGGGAGTTCTTCTCCAAAGTCCTTAGTTTAGTGAGGGCCTTTTATCCCCAATTTTTTTCTTCTTTTCTCTCTGTTAGTATGACATACGTGGCCCAACAGATAAGCCAGCAGGGAGTGGTGCCTTCGTTGCCATGCACAAGCATTATTGCCTTTTGCAGTGGTCAGCTCCATCATGCTGCCCCCCAAAAAAAGACTGCTTGTCTGCTTCTGCTTATCTTTACAATCATAAGCAGAAGTACTGTGGCACAGTGACACTCACCACTTGCCCCATAGATAATTTGCAGTTGTCAGTTAAAGTCTTATTACCAAAAAGGCCTCACCAAGCGAGCTTTGAGACAAAAAAGTTTTGTCTTTCACATATGCAAAGCAGTTGCCTGTTGGTTAACTTCAGCATGAACTCATTTCTGTTAATTTTGTTTAAAGCTTTCGGCAAAATAAATTAATTTGCTAAAGCACTGAGCGTATATAAACTTAAATCTTGCCATAGAAACTGTAGTATATTTTGACAAATTGTTCTCTCAGAATGTATGTTTTTGAAATCTATTTTTCTTACCCTGCTGCTTTTATCCACCATTATTATTTTGTATTAATGATATGGTATTAAATCTAGTAATTAGCTTCAGCATATTAAAATATAAAAGACATAGATGTAATTTTAAAGTAAATGTCCTAGTTGTCTTTACGTGGATACCTGAAATCCATCTCCATACCTTGAGAGTAAAGACTGGACTCATTCTTTTATTTGTTGTTTTGCCTTTTTTTTTTTTTTTCACTTTTCCTCTGGCATATCAGTCTAGCACTTGAATTAAACTACAAAATAATAACAAAAAAGAAAACCCACATTTCTTTAGATAAAGAACCAAAGATTGTTACTGCCAAGGTAGGCTGGTACCAAAGTCTGTCCTAAGCCAGATTGCCTGAAATTTCTCTTTCACTCATGGAGTCAGAATTCAGGTGCTTATATATTTCACCTGTAGGTGAAATACAGCCATCATTTTGGTTGTATTCAGAGCTCAGCTGAACCACTTGTAAAGCTCATTGAAATGCAGATGTTGGTTTCCCTCATGCATTCATCAGACAGTGATGCTGGAAACAAGAATCAGGCATCCCTACTGCCTCGAACTCCGACTCAAAAATTGCACTTGACAACAACAGCATTTCTCTTAAATTTGAGGCTTGTCCTTTTCTGGTTGAAAATGAGATGTTGTTCCAGTTGATAGGTAAGGAATACTCTGCAGCTTATTGTTTGAAGCACTAGTGTGGAAGGATCAAGTCTTAGTCCTTGCTGCAGTTCTAAGCAACAGATGGAACTGCAATGATAGAAACTAAAACGTAGCATTTTTTAATACCCTCTAGTCTTGTAGCTGATGAATCTTCCAGGGGATGTGATTTTGCAGAAGGAATAATTTATCTAAAGAACGTTTCAAGTTTTTCATTTTTTTCCTGTGAGTGTCTGAGTTGTAATAAATATTCTCCACTGCTTTAGTTATTAAAGCCATATTCCATTCTTTCCATGTTTTTCAAGTCTGAATGCTTTTCTAAGCAGAGTCCTGGTTAATTTGGAGAGTTTAATACTGATTTGAAAGTAGGTAAACAAGGGCATAATTTGGTCTCACATGGGACTTTGGTATGACTGTGGCAGTTACTAGATAATCACTCAAAATACTGTGACTGTTAGAGACAAAAACTTGAGGGATACTGATAGCTTAATAGCCATAATTAAAGCAATTTCTTACAATAATTTCACTTTAGTCAGAACTCCTTTGTTCATTTGAGTCCAGATGAGCTAACTGTTTTCATAGTTTGTGAGAAAGCTGGTCTTTGATTTTGATTCGGGTTATCTTATCTAGTTCAGGTAGTGTTTTGACTCTAATAAATAATGAACCATAATTGTTCTGAGTAGCCTGCATTTAGGAAAATCTTACTTAGTGATTAGATGATTAGATGCCATCCATGGAAACCACTAATTGTGCTTTAGTTAGCCTATATTTTGAAGAGAAATTGTGACATTCTTTAGGAGTTTCTGTCATTTCTAGGCTGTCTCTGCTTCTTCTCTCTCCCCCCCCTCCCGTGCCTTCCTATTTTCCTTTTCTCACATAAGAAACTTCTCCCTTTTATACCATATCCTAATTTGGTCCCCATCCTGGTTGTTTCCTACTGGCTTCTAATTTGTAGGGTTCTGAACGATTATAGTTTTAAATTTGCCAAGGAAGCATTTACCAAACTCATAAACTGAAAATTGTACTGCATAGTTTCGTTTTATTCTTAGAAGTATGAATCTGGGAAAATATTCTATTTCTTAGATCTTAAATTACTATTTTTATTTGTTTCTTGTTCCAATTAACTCCTCTCCAGCCATATTATTTAATCTTATTTTTAATATATTTTGATTCCCTCTTTTTGGTTCTTGCTGAAGAAGGCAATTCATATTTAGTTCACCTAAATCTTATCATATAAAACTCCCTCAAGCATTTAATTCCTTTGCTGTTCTTCGAGTCCGTTGTAATTTGGCCATAATTTCTGGTAATATGCCCAGAACTGAACACAGTTCCAGAGGCAGCTGTGAAAATGCAGTATACTAGGTACCTAAACGCTGTCATGTATAGCTTTTGACATGTACAGCCTTGCCCAGCAAGGGCTTTCTTGCTAGCAATTCACACCAATAAAATATATTTTCTTTCTCAACTCTCCTGATTGTTACGTTGTTCTGAGATTTTCTTCTTAACCAACAACTGTTCCAAATTATTTTTCCCAATCCAATCCAGTTCTGTTATTTTCAGATAATGTTTTGAAAGTGTCTCGCTGGTATAGTTTTACCTTTGAGTTAGTATAATTTGTGTATTTCTTCAGCTTATTGTATATTGAATTTGCCAGGTCATAACCGAGGAAGTTGAGTACTTGGAATAAGAAAGATTTGTGTATCATGCAAGAAGGTACGTTTCACTGTGCAATACACACCATGTCATAAAGCTCTCTTGAATGTAGCTTATTAACGTTTTATTTCCTTACGAATCCAAGTAAGTGTGAATGAATTCTGTGATGGTATTAAATCACTCACAAAAATAGGATTTTTTAGTTCATTACGTGACTCTTTGCCATGCGCTTCTGAATAACTATGAAATTCAATCAGAAAACTTATGACAGAACTGGATGACTTTTTCCTTTGGCTTGGGTTGACGCTATTTTATTTTAGTCTAACTCTTGATTTACCTTACTTACATGCAAGCTACTAGGCTGGTTAAGACATAAAAATGTCCCTACATATTCTATAGGCCTAATTCCATAAAGTAAACAAGCATATCCTTGCAATATTCCTAGGGGAAAACAAACAAAACGATGAAAATTCTGCTGTTCAATCCAATTCTCTCTTATACTTTTCAGGGCCCGAAGTAGTTTTGTATTTAACATGCTGTTTCATTTTTCATCATTGAAAGTGCAGATGTGAATAAAGCTTCTCAAGATAAGACACTTAGGTCTTGCTTGTGGATAAGTCACAGTAATTAGGGGTAATGCTCTGTATGAGTTCATATTTGGATATTTTCTGACTTGTGAGAACCATCAGATTTCCTCATTCCAGCTGTGAGCCCACTTCATACTAATCTCCAGCCTTTAGCGAGATTGAGTGGAAACACAGGCACTATTAAAATGAAAAATCATCTCAGGAAAGGAATATAACCTGTAGAATGTCTTCCAAGTGCAATGTTTTGATTTTGTCTGAACGTGTGAAAGTGTTTAGTTTATTATTATTGAGGCAGAGATGGTGACCTTTTCTTTGACTAGCACAAACAGTTTTGCTGAGCAATTAATGGCACAAATTTGACATTTATTCCTTTAATGCTACCGTTGAATGTTCAGTGAAGTCAAATTGTTTCAAGTAAATATTATCTAGAATTTTCTATACTTTACGTGGTCCCGTATCATTATTTTTTTCCCCAGTATTTTTGGCACTGCCTTTTAATAAATGAACCCAGTACACACACAGTGGTACCACATTGCTCCCAGCTAGCCAGGTTGGAGTGCACAAAGAGTATTTCTTTAGTTTGCTTAAGTAGAGCAGGCAGCAGGAGTCAGAGTGGCAGGCTCTTGCTTACATGCAACTTTTCCTTAAGGTTTTAGTTATTACCTATAATGTCAACAAGTGGAACAAGAACTTGAAGTCTGTGTTTGGTTACAGGTGCCTATCTTCAATGTTTAGCTCCTTCTGACAGAGTCAGGCTCTTCCCCTTTATAATCCCTTTCATCATCTCACCTCCTGAGTGCAGTTATTCCTTTCTGTTTCTCTTTTGTTTACTCCTCTGCTTTCACTCACCTCTTTTATTAGTAGTTCCATACACTTCTGTCTACCCATTAGAATGCTTTCTCCTGCATTACACATAGAGAAGAAAAAAAATCTGAGATGACAGCTGCAGTAGAACTACAGCTTTCTTTCAGTTTCTGTATCTGTTCCCATAGCTTCCTTTGACTTCGAGCAAGGAATTTGAGGAAGAAATGAAATTCCTTTATGGTCTACAGTGGTTATGAGGGGTGCTTGCCAAACCATATGATGCAGTCACCACAGTCAATAAAAAAGATATTGAAGATATGTTGACATTTTTTTCTCTGGATTTATGCATCAGATAAATATGGAGAACTTATTGAAAGTGCTGCAAATGTATCTTTATAGTCAGAGAGGGAAACCCTCCATTCTCAGTAAGATTTCGAGTGAGTGGAGGTGCTTTGTGTTTATGGGAAATAAGCCCCCAGAAATTGCAGGATAACTGTGAACTTAGAAATAGTGGATTCTGTATAAACATCTGATAATCATTCGATTTTTAAAAGCAGAAAAATGACTCTTTGCAAACTCTACACAGCCCAAATAGTTAAATTTTCTCACAGAATAATATAAAACAGGGCATGTAATGGAAAATATTAATAACTGTACAGAGAAAGTCTGTAATAGCAGCCATCCTTTGGCAACAAAGTGATGGCAATAATATTTAGCTCTTGTATGGCAATTTTCACTTTGAAAGCACTGCATTTAGTTAATAGAATTGGTAGGAAAGAAAATGACTGATCTAAAGCTCTCCCATTACTTTGTCTTCTCTTAGATTTGCATGAGGAATCCTCTACAAAGGGAGAATAGCTTTGAGCCATAAACAATTGCTTCACTCCTGTAGAAAGAGCTAATTGATCTTCCTTTATTTATTCTAAATATGGGTTAAAAAAAAAAAGACAAAAACTTGGAAATGCCTACAAAAGAAAAGGGAAACTGAAAGATACCAGATGTTCCTAACGCTATGTTCTTCTACCCAGTAAGGCAGACATTCATTGTATATATTTTATAGAATAAAATTGTAATTCAGTACTCTAGAAGGTAAAATTTTAATTTGCACTGCGTTGTAGCAGTCTGACAAATTACTTAATGTCTCTGACCGCTCAAAGACATGACACTCTGAAACGTCTTTAAAAATAGGCCAGTTTGTATAACTGAGATAAAAACAGGGAGATGAAACGGGTGTGCAGCAAAGGACTGTAAACACTTTCTCATTTTGAAAAACACTCTTGCAATTTATTTGTTTGTAGCACTGATTCATTTGCATCATATACTAAGTGGAAATGAGCAAGATGTAAAATTAATCCACCCTTGTAACTATCTGGAGAGAGTAATTATCTGCTGCTCACAAGCTGTTTCTAGAATAGATCCTTCCCAAGCTACATTAAATTTTATTGTATCTGTATTTGAGTCTCAAATGACAGTGGATCGCATCCTTTAACAATGTAAACAATGCAGCCCCTCCAAAGTCAGTAGAGCTATGCAAAACTTCTCTTATGGGAGCAGTACCCCCAAAGTATGCTGGCCTCCAATGCAAATTTGATGCCTGTTCTGAGAAATAAGTGTATGGGAAATGTATTGTGTCTGTTCAGTTGTATTCAGTTCTCACATCAGAGATACTCAGACTGTGGAGCCATGGAAGAAAGTCCCTAACAGAAACACTGTTTGAACAAGGAGAAGCACAAGAACAGGCAGAAGAAAACTGTTAGATGTGTCAGCTGACTGCATGATTACTAGACATAAACACGTTGTTTCCTGTAAAATGTTCCAAGATTTCTGGGGAATGCAGAATTAAAAATAGGCAAATCAAAGGATAAACAGAGCTGGAAGAGGCAATCACTTGCCTTTGTTTGCTGGCTGTTGGTTTTTACTATGTGGGGTTTTTTGTTGTTGCTGCTCTTCGTTTTATTCATTGTTTGTTTGTATTCATTGTTTGTTTGCTTTGGATTTTTTTGCAGACTTCTTTTTCTTCTACTTCTTTCTGAGTAGAAGAGCAGCTCTGGTTATGCTAGGCTCTGTAGTTCCTCTGTATTCCTAGGGATGGAGCAAGAGGCGACGAGGTACTCGCTTGAGCACAGTTGTCGCACCAGTGAGATCTCTCTTGGTCTTCATGAATCCACTGAAGATAACAAGCTTTGATTTATAACCTGAAGGCATCTGGGTCTGGTTCTGAGGAGATGTATATTGACTGTTATCAAATCTAGAAAGATCTTCTGTGCATCTCCTCTGATTTAAGCAACATAACTTTGAGACAGCTCAGAGCTTGCTTTGGATTACAAATTCTCACATGCATATCAGCGGTAATTGTGTGTAGCTTCAGATAAGCAAGTCAAACACTCATGGAAACATTGCCATTTTTCATTTGAGAGTAAAAAAAAAAAAACAACCAAACAAACCCATTTTAAATACAGATTCTTTTCTGACTTGTCTGCAGGGCATGAGAAATGTAGTGCTGACAAGTGAGAAGGAGAAGGCGTGCTGACTGGTGGGAGTAATGGGGATTTTTCCCTCTTTTGGCAGCAGTGTTTCTTTAGATTGACTTAAGTAGTTCATGAAACTGCCTCCTTGCCCTTTTTCCAGCTCTTTCTTGCGCCTCCATACTGTAGTTAACTTGTAATTTTACTTAAAGCTAAAATAATAATAATAATAAACAAGTGAGGGGGGGAAAAAAAAGCACAACTCTTAAGGTCTTTATTTTTCTGGGTTGCTCTCCCTTTGATTACTTGGAGGACATTCCAAACCTCAAGACCTCATGAAAGCCTGACCGTACTAATCATGTTGTATTTCAGAATTGAAATGTGAATGCTAATACCCTGTAAATCAAAAATGATTTTCATTAGTGAAAACGAAGTCCATTTGTGTTACAGAAATGACACATAAAAGAAAAATTTGTGGCAATCTGAGCTTTTGTCTTATATTTTCTCCCAGTATTGATGCTTTCATATATTCAGTAGTGTATTTTGTAGTCAAATTAATAAAAAAGAGATGTGTGAGCAATGTATACGCTTAACTTTCAGTAAATACCTATAATTAGATTTAGCTTGTGTTGGAGTATCAAATGGAAAGGTATGAAGACTTCAGCCAAGATTTTACCAACTATCTGGCATTGTTTGCAGTGTGATTTTTAATTTCAGTGATTTGCTCAAGATCTTTTATTCTTTTGAAGTTCTGGTTTTAAAAAATGCTTTGAACTCAGGTTTGAGATTTGGAAATGGAATCCTGGAAAATTTCATTTGTGTTGTCACAGATTATGCTGGCTGAACTGGTGTCTGTAAATCAATGTATTTTAGCAGATTTGCTAGAGGTAGATGATCATTATCACATGTCTGAGACCTGGGTCTTGTGTATGGAACTGTTGAGTCGTGGCCTGAATCACTGATTGAACACCTGGGAAAAGGACCTGGTCAGCCCTAGGAACACAAGTGAAGGCAAGAAGGCAAGACCAGAAGGGGTGGAGCCTGGCTGCATCTCTCTTAGACCTGATTCTCACTGGGGAATGATCTCTTTCTGGAGATCCTTCCCTGGAGCTTTCCACTGCGAACCTGGAATGTTCTGATACAGGCAAGCAATCGTCTTCCCTTCCTTTATAGCACCTTTCTATCATGCTGACCCTTCCCTCGTTACACCTCTGGTGAAACAGCTTTTCCCATCATACTGATCTGTCCAATTGCTACAGTCTTGTTTCTGGCTTTGCTACCACATTGTTGACAGGTGCTGGTGTATAACTGAAGAGGTGCAGCTTCTGGGAAGCTGTAATCCCAAAGGTTACTTCCATCTATGTCACGACAAAATGATGAGATTTTACAAGTTTTTAGGATTTAGTCTCTAGCATCAGCTTTGTGTTTAAAAATGTTCAGCTGGTTCAAACTTCTAGACTCTAACTTGATACCCATGCTGTATTTTTGTATGGTTTTCCCTCACTGTAAATTGAAAGAAATTATACCTGTTTTCCTCTGTGAAGTGCTATAAAATCTTCTGATGATAGGCAGCACTTAGGATTTGTCCCCAGGGCTGGCTCTCCACAGAAACATGTTCCCTGTGAGGAAGAGCATTAAGCTTAGTAGTATTCATTTATCCTGTGTAAATGTGATTTCTATAAAAGAATCAAAAGAAACTTGAATTATGATTGAGCTTTTCTTAGCCTGTGAAAAAAAAAAAATCCATTCTTTCATTTCATACTAACTGTAACACTGTAGGCAGTGGCTTAGTACTTTGCCTACTCTAATTCTTCTATTATTGTGAATTATCTTCTGCTGACAGCTTACAACCTATTATTACAATCAAATTTTCCTGGATACTAAAATGCTTTTGTTGCATCAATTTGGAGTTTGAAGCATTATTCATAGATGTACTCCTCTAAGTGTGTAGGAGTGTGTGTGTGTATGTTTGTTTATTTTCAGTGATCACTTTGTTATTTGACACTAAAATAACTCCAGTGTAACTTGTATTTTGGACATTCTGAAAGTACTCTTAGTGGTAGTTTATGAATAACTGCAAGAATAAATCTGCAAAAAAAGAAATAAATCAAAATAAGTTGCCTATAAGATTCTAAGATTTTAATGTTTAATCCCAAATGTAAGTCTGAGGGTAAATCAGAATTCTTTTTCTTTTCCATTTCGGAAATTGGTATTTTCACTTTTATGTGAGGCCTCTCTGGCTTTGTTTGACCTAACAGGAGATTATTTGTATGTCCCAGTGCAGTGACAGTGAGATGACAGCCATGAAAGAACCAGTGCTTGTGAGGAGCATAACTACAAACCACGTGGGTAGCCATCTGATGTGATTTGTGATCCAGTACTTCTGAGATCTGATTATTTGTGGAGGAGCTGAAACTACCTCTGTCAAGGCTCTGTGATGAATCAGAGAACTTCGTTCCTTGGTCTTCACTGAAGCTAACCTAGTATCTGAGTTAATTGCCTATTTAAGGCAATAAATTGCTTAATTTGTCTTAATAGGTCTATAAACCATGCCAGAATTTATCGGGGAGAGTTGTTAATAACCATTAGCCTGATGCAAAAGAACTGTGCTTCATCTTCCATCTGAATCCACTGAACCCATCCAGTTATAGCCATTTCACAGCCTATTGGAAATCCAAAGCTATACCATTAATCAATGGAAAGAGTATAAGACTAAATCAGTCTAAGATTTATAACTCAGTTTTCAATCTCTGTGTACAACCAATTATTGTAATGGTAAGAGTTACTACTTGGCTTATGTAGGTGACATACAACTTTATTCTCTATCTTTATTCAAACTGGTTTGGTTTGAATATGACTGATAAGTGAAAGGGATCATTTAAAAAAAAAAAAAAGTTGCTTTGGTATACAGATAGATCCCTCTGATTGGAACAATGCAAGATTGCTTTAGAACATTCTATTTGAGGACTTGGAATCAGAGAATGTGCTGTCACCTAGATCACCCCAGCTATTATCTTTTGGAAGGTACTGGTATGAGGTTTGGATATCCCGTTCATAATGAAGACTGAAACTTGTGCTGAACTCCACATCCAGGGTTTGGCTTCAGTATGTTCCATATCGGTAATCAGTAACTGACCACCTTATGATCTCAGGTGGAGAGAATGATTAACAGCTCTCCTCCAAGGAGAAAGTAATTTAGAAGGAATGGTATGGCAGTCTTATTTGTGCTGGAAGCAGCTTTATTTGGAGATCTGTTCAAGACTGTAAATTGGACTCCGTTTGAACCTTTTCCAAGGTTGAGGTAGCATCGCTATATTCAACTCCAGTACTCAGCCCTTTACTTGAACATTGCATTATCTAACAGCAGATGTGTGTGTGCAACAGCAAACACTCCTGCCTTAAAAGAAAAATACTAATGAAGTATGTCATTCCATTTCACACGTTCAAAAAGATGCATGTCGCATCATTTTCACTGCTTAGTGCGCATCCTGAAAGGTAAACTGACAGTGTTCTGATGGGCTTCGTATAAATTGATACAGCAAAAAAATAGATACAGAAAAAAAAAATCCCTTAAAACCATTACAGAAGCACTTTGTTTTCGACAATAAATTACCACTTATCTTGAAGTCGTAGGCAAATTCTTCACAATTTTTATGATGTAAAAGTAGATAATAAAAAAAAAAGACATGTACACGTGTTTACCAATAAAAGAAATTACATGCAAAATGTCCTTTTCTCCCTGCATGTACTATACAATTTCAGTTACATGGCTGAATTTAAGCCTAGCGTTCTACCATCTGTCTTTCATAAAGTTATAGTGTGTTAATGATTTTTTTTTTTTTCCTCAGCCCCTCATTGTAAACAAAATCTGTTGTTGGTTCTTGCTTGAGTACTTTTTCCAAAGCCTCTACAATAAGTCTTGGCACTACAGTCAGTCTGAAATACGTTTTCACTGCATGATAAGTTAACGATCAGAGCTGATGAAATTCAAAATGATGTTTTCTTCAGCATACCTGCTAATGTTCAGGGATATTTGACTGCAGTAGGGTTTTGTATACCTACTATATTTAGTGAACTACTATACTAGCTCACAGAGTAACATCAAGGACAAGAAATTTTAAACTTAGTTTATTATGTAGAGATATTTGCTTCTGCGATTTCAAGGACAATCCATTTCAATTTTGGTTTGCAGTATTAATGCTGATGGTATATAACTTCTTGAAGGATTGAAAAGAGAATGTTGTATAGTATGTACGTGCAAAAAATAAAATTTAAGCATGTATACATTTAAAGCAACTGCTGTTGCACACCCCTTCAAAGGAAGAAATAAATGGAGTAGATGTGGTAGTGTAGATGTAACACTGAGGAACGTGACTTAGTGGATTTGGATGTTGAGTTGATAGGTGGATTTAGATGATCTTACTGGTCTTTTTCTTCCTTAATGACTCTTTATAGAAACAGTTGTGGATGTGCAAAATGTCTCAATAAGAAAATAGGGAGATAAACTGATTGTCTTGGAGGCACCTGCAGTTCCCTGTTACAACTGTACTGAACATTAAAATATCTTTATTTATGGAAATATCTGTTGAAAGTCTAAGCTTTGATTCTGTGGGGAAAAAAAAAAAAAACACAACAGAATTATACTGTGGTCGTGCAAATTGAGTCTATTAGCCTATCACATTTAAACTTTGGAGCTGTGTTTAGTTATGAATGTTTCTGTACTTTCTGCAAGAAGTGGACAGCTTGCGATGTGACAGCAAGTGGTTTTATGGGGAAAGCCATGCCTCTCCTCATTGCTCCTTTCTCCAGGGGAGGGCAAGAATGTGCCAGCTCTGTAAAAACTGGATTATAAAGCAATCACCTGGAATACCAAAGGAGATTATAAAGGTTTGTACGTGGTCTGTGCAAGGCAGTAGAAATGGAGAATGTCAGCGTACATTCCTCTAGCCATAACTTGCCAGTTGGGGGAGGTAAAAGTATATGGGCGTGGGGAAGAACAGGATACACCAGGTCAGCATGCCTTGCTGAATCTCAGTTTATACCTGAAAGTAAACAAATCCTAAAGACGGGGGATCTTGTTCTCTGTTGAGTGTTTAATTTCAGAACATACTGTCGCTATTTACTGCCTGAATGTAATTAATTTTACAAATTATTATATTGTTATCCTTCTGGGACGTAATTAATTCATTAAAACTATCAGCATAAAATTATGAAAAAACTTTTTAGCATTTTTCTTTCTTTTAACTTTTACTTAGGAAAGAGAAAGGCAAACTCTTTTCATTTTCTTTAATATCCCAATCCAGGCAATGCGGACAGACATATATTTTGTCTATATATTTCCACCAAGAAACTTCGATTTGTCTGAGGGAGTCAAGAGTTGTTCCTTTTATTTAGTTTTTATCCACTTTGAGCAAATTCTAGTATGATGATGGGACACTGTAGTGTGTATCTATCCAGATATGGCTTAATAGTTTTCCTTTCCAGTAGCATATGCAATCCAGCACATTTTAGTATTTATTTTAAGATCTCACACATGCATGCAGCTTGATAGTCAAGTACACACAAAAATTTATGCAAACTTCCTCATATAAATTATCTTAATATAATCTTACATAATACATTATAATATGTGTGTTACATAAACATGAGTGATTCTTCACTGACTACTGAGATTTCCAGGATATGTGAGTGCTTAATATACGTAATGTCCATAACACTTTCTCTGTTGAACATTTTATTTCATCAAAACTTTATCTAAAAGCATATGCAGGAAGAAAATAGATATGAAATTCAGTTTGTGTATGAAATGAATGCATGGTATCTTCATTTGTGGAACTGATATATAGAGCAAAGATTAATGGCTTCTGGATTTTGCCTGTCTTACCCTTGTGAAAGTCTCAACTCTGCTTAGGAGGAATATCCACACTTCAATTTTCCTGGTGTGTGAACTCCTAAATCTTCCCTTCTAGTGTCAGAGAATGTTCAATGATCTTGGTTTACGAACTTAAGAAAATGAAATGTCTGTTCAATTGGAGGTTTCTGTGACTTCCTGACTTAGAGGCTGTTCTTAACATTTAGAAAGCTTTTCACTTATGTGAAGATTAAAACTTATTTAAAAAATCATACCAAACTTGTGTGCGAGTTTGCAAGAAAAATCCAAATTTGTTTTTTCCTTATTTAAACTAAGTCTTATTAAAGAACAAGATATAAGGAAGGCTCATATGTTGATACTCAAAACAGTGTTCTTCCTGTGTATTTTAACTGCTCTGAGTAGTTTTAGTAACAGGCTTGTTTTTCCCATTAAATTTTTGTTTTGCTTTAACAGTTGAGCACTAAGACTGTCATCACTATTTCCTTGTTCTTGAGGAACACTGCTGCAACAGAGCTTTGAATCACGTTGTTTCCCATAAAAGACCTTCTATTGCTTACACAGCAATATTGTCCATTAAAAGGGAAATGTTGTTTTGAGAATGAACACAAGATTTATGACATCCTAAGGTAGAATCTCAACTACATGTATTTATCAGTCTTAGAAAGAAACTGAAAGAGGAGTGTGAATTTCATCTATTTATCTGAAATCCTAGTTTTGGATCCCTAGTATCTAACCTAAATTTAACCTCTTTTAATTTAAAGCCACTTAACATAGAGGGCAACTCTTCTGCCTTACCTCTCTCTTCTGAAAAGCTTGTAGCCCTCCATCATAGTTATTCTAGTTTTGCAACACATCCCACTGTGTTTCTGTGATAACAGTTAGGTCATAGTTTTCTAATTGCACCAGTTTCCATCTTCATTATTTCCTATGTTGTGTGCATTGGTGTAGAGGCAAATAATTACTGCTGTAAAAGTACTGAATATATACAAGCAAGTGAGACCTGGTGCAGCATTTTAAATCTGCCTTGTCAGTACGTATAGGTGCACTGCTGGTTAATTCCCTTATCTTGTAACTAATAATGCTGACTAGTTATTGTTGATTGGTTGGTTTATCTGTAAAATCTTCATGGTGTTTTGTTTAGCTGCATATAAACATATTTAATAATGATGTTCAAAGAAAGTGGAAAGGATAGAAACAGGGATTTCTTGGCTTTCTGGTTTGATTACTCAATGTATTGTCATGCATATGCAGGTGGCAAAATGTGGATGCAGGGCAATAACCATTATGTTCATTTACTTTGCTGTTTGGGAAGCACAGATGTTAACTATATAATAACAAGGTGGTTCTTATTGTAACAGCCCTTCTGTTAGGTTCTCCTCCTACAAAGCCTGCTGTTGTGTGTAAGACACTTACTGCTGGGAGCATCTAACTGTGTTGTATAAGTTGTTTTCAGTAATGTTGTTTGTTGCTTATCACCTTAAGGGTGGGGGTGGTGCATAAATCAGTTTTATTTTTCTTCGTTGAATGTTTCATTTCAGGTTTTTACACTTTATTCCAAAAAATGTGTTCCCTTCCAGCCATGTACAGATACCTAACAAGCATATAGAATGACAGGCAAACTCCAACTCTTTAAGGGTCTTGCTTCATCTATTATTTATAGCTCTATGAATTACTGTTTGTTCCTTTAATGATCAAATACTCAGTTTGAGCATATACTGGTAATGCAACTTTTCTCACTCTTGTACCTTAAATGATGTCAATGTACTGAATATAGTTGGATCAATGTTTCTTGCAACTGTAATCTAAGTGGCTAAAAGATTTTGGGTCTTAGAATACAAGCAGCAAACTTGTTGAGCAGTGCAACAAAGGTCAGAGCTTTTTTTTTTTTTTTTTTTTTTTTTTTTGCAAAAATATACAGAAGTATGTTGTTTTTGTAATGTCTTTGATCATCGAACATTTCCTGTCCTTGAGTTATGAGGTCCGTAAAGCATCTCTGGAATCCTCAGTGGCACCACTAACTGTGTAGTTACATCTGCTTAAAATTAAGAAGGAAGGAAACAAATCCACCTGGAGTTACCTGAAAGATGATGTATCTTGTAAGAAATGTGGCTCTAAAGTTGCTGAGCCACAAATAACTCCAGTTCAATTATAGATAACTGTATGCAGAAATAAAAGTCTCAACTCTGAGAAATGCTTCAATATGTTTAGCATTTAGCAGCTTGCTTAACGTCGTCCATCAGCAGTGCAGCTCCTCCCTTGCTATAGTGTGCTTAGTACACCAACTTGCAACTCGAATACCAATTGAAAGTCAAGGTCCAAGTTTTAGCTACCAAAGCCATTTCTTGGATTAGTCCAAGCAATGAGATACCCTCTCTTCTTCATGATTGTGATTTCCCATAAGAGCACAGTGAAACTGCTCTGCACCCTTGAACACAGCCTTTGAGCCCAAGGTCATTCAGTGCACTGCTATGTGAGGAAAATGAAGAAGAGGACACTAATGCAGCTTTGTTAAAGAAAAATCTCATGGTATAATTCACAGACCATTCAGATAGCAGAGTAATTTGCATGGCATAAGCATTTATTTGTTCTTTCCTAAAGCTTTGAGGTATCTTATGCCTCTGCTAGTTCATTCCAGCTGTATTACTTTCACTTTTCTGCATTACAGGTAAAAGTTATAGCATTTGTATCCTTGTGCCTATTGCTGATCCTTTAGAGAGCTGGAGTTGTTAGATTTAGTGCTAAAATCTCTGAAGATGTTTGATTGCTTAATTATTGTTATTACTTTGCAATAAATCTAGGATATAAGCTATTTCTTAAATATCTCAGTCAACTCGGAGTGTTGACTCGGTTTCTTCACATCAGAGGGATATGCAGATTACAGTGAGATACCAGCACTGCTATTGTCAGGGTGTAATTAATTCAGGTTTGCTGAGTCTTCATGGTGTTACAGTCTCACTGAACCTACTGGGAAAAAAAAAAAATCAGAGTGGAAAAAAAAAAAAAACAACCAACAAAATAAATATTTTGTTGGAGCTGAGATTAAAATGTTTTTCTCTGTTTCCTGTATCTTTACAGCATGCTGCTCTCTAGAGCATTTGATATAATTTTAAGAAAGAAATGGCAGTCCTTAAAGTGATAATCACATCTATTTTTTTTGTTACCTTACCTGTTTGTATGTTTTTAATGTCTCTGCAGGCCCACAGTGACATTGAAATTATTTTTTTTCCTTAAATAAAATGTCAGCAGTTGACAATCTGTGATTCAATGGTACCATTTTATAGTTTTACAGCTCTAAGTATAGAGGAGTGATTTCTACTCCCTTTTGGCAGAAGTTGAAGTAATATGTCAGATACAGGATACCCATAGCTAGAAATAATCTCTGAGAGGTAGGAACGTCAAGACAATAGATGGCTTTGTTGCTGTTTTTTAATTATTATTTTGTTTGTTTTTCTCAGATATCAAGTTTCATACCAGCTTGGGGTATTTGCCTTTCTGTATTTTTATTAATATTTTTTTGTGTTCTCTGACACTGCATTACTTCTGTCTTAGGACGCTCCTCTGGTAGACTCTTGAATTTTGTCACAACTTGTTTAGGAAAATTGTAATGCTTAGGTGAAAGATCACACTGTGCTCTTCCAAAAATCTTTTTTTATACTGTTTGGCAGTCTTTTGATGATATCTTATGTTTGTTCCAAGAGTAGCTGCAATGTGATTTCTGTTGGTACAAAATTTTTGTTGTAGGTGATTCAAAGTGCCTCCCCCCTTTTTATTTTATTTTTTTGTTGTAGTAGTAGTTGCACTATTTAAGAAATCAATAGAAACTGATTAAAATGTTCAGTTGTTCTCTGCCAACTGCATTTTAATCAGGCTGCATTCTTCTGTCTTTGGTGTACACCCCTGCAGACTGTAGAGTTAACTAAGTCATCTGCATTTGCCTTTAGTTCCAGAAGTTTAACTCTGGAACTATACTTAAAGGATGATTTTGGTTGGCAATAAAGATGATCAGAAGTATGAAACTGCTTCCACGGATCCTCTGTCTGGAAAGACTCTTAGCAGAACAAAGTAATGTTGAAATAAAAATCTGTACTGTCTTTGTGTTTCCTTCTGGGTTCATCATCTTTACTTTGCTCATGAGGAATTCAAAACAATAGAGCCTGTTATTAGACAAGAGAGACTATTGCATGAGAGAAGCTGGACTTCAAGTCTGAGTATTTTATGATATGTTTTGCTTCTTTCCAAATATGCAAAGTATGTTTGCAGTATGTTTGATGTTTAAGGGGCAGTTGAAGTCTTAGATGGTTGTCTGAAAAAGTGTTTAATTCCTTTTAATATCTAACAAAGCAGAGCTCCTAGTTTACTGCAGAACTAACTTTTTTTTACAGGAAGACGTGGAATTTGCTCCTGTTGAAATTAACATGAGTCACACCTACACAAAATCCTTCAGCCATTTGCCATAAGTCAGTAAATCCTTTTTTAAATGTCTATTAATTCTGATTAAAAAAAAAAAAAAAATTGAGGAAATCCACCCATCTGTGTTATAGAGGCATTGTGTTCATGGGGAAAGTGCATCAAGAATTCTATCGCTCCTCACTTTAGCACTGGGGTTAGGTTGGATGATGATTTAGAACAATTGTAGTCATTTGTGGAATTGTTCATTGTATATTGCTGAGAGAATCTCTGCATGTTAATTCGTTAAGTAATTGAGGAGCAAAATATTATGATAGTTCAGCAATTTGGTACTAATACAATAGTGTGAAGTTCTCTGTTGCTTTTAACGTGATTAATTCTACTGTGGTGAGTACAACTACTTGTATAACAAAACAGAAACTGCCAAGGATAATTTAGTGCTAGAGAAATGAAATGGACAAGGGGAAGAGATGTGCAAATTATATTATTTGAATTTGCCTTTAAGATGCAAATTCTTCAGAAGAGACAAAATTCAAATTTGCTGAGAGCAACTTTTTTTTTTTTTTAGCTTTGAATAATAACAATCCAAGTAAATTTGGAAATAACCCTGTTTTTAATGTTATAACCCTGTTTTTAATGTTCTATGGCAAAATAACCATAATAGAAACCACACGTCTTTTGAAAGCTGTTATTTAAGCAGTCAGTTATTGTTCTTGACCAAATATTTCTGTCATGACAAAATATGAGTATCCTAATAAATATCAAGAAATGTTTATGTTGCACTGTCTAGTGGAGTTCTGCTTACAGTACTGATTTTGGCTGGGAGGTGTGCAAGCATCATCAATGTATTGATGTACTGTAAAGATGATACGACTGACTACAAAATCTTTCAGATGGTCATATGATGGTGGTATGTTGATAAAATTTAAAGAATCAAAAAAATGCTTAAACATACTTCTGCTGTGAATGTTAAATTGAATATATATGCTTTTGAGAAGAATTTGAGTATCTTTTTACTCTTTTGCTGATATATGCACCACAAAGTTGGTTAATGCCAAGAGAAGAGCATCGACTCCTAAATTTGACTTTTCACAAGCTGCTTTGTAGCAAAGCAGTGATAATATCTTGCACAGCAAGAATTGTAGTATATGCATATTTTTAAGAATAGTCCACATTCTTCACTGTCTTCCCATACTCAGTGAAAACATTTATTGAAGGTAATGTAATTTCTGAATAAGGTCTTTCTTCAATTTTCTTTACGTTTGTTCTCACTGCTCTGTTTGTTTGTTTTTTTTCTTCAGATATTCAGTTTATCATAGAGGAAAAAAATGAAAGAACAGATTTGTTAACTTGACTGTGACCTTCACAGCTCTAGAATTACTTGTTCATAGCACACCTGGTACATATGGACTTGTAACTTGAGTTTTGAAGATTTATTTAAGTTGTTCTCACGAGTTCCTTAGACCTGTCAGATGTTAATACACAGGATATAAATTGATATCCATTTGTAGTCAGAATGGCTGCTCTCAGAACCTGAAGTGGGCCAAGGATTGTGGCTTATGAACAAAAGCTCCTGCTTGTGTACTGAAAGAGTTGAACTGAGCTAATGAATGGGTAAGATTCTTTGGCTGCAGCATTGTCAGTACCCATGGTGTGATCGTCGCTATCTGGTCTCCTAGATGAATGTGATTTGATAATATCTTTTCTTTCTCTGAGCACTCTTTAGTGTGAAGATTCTCACGTTAAAACTTTTTTGAGAAAAGGTTTTAATACATTTGACACGAGTTACTTTTCTTCAACTTCTTGATGCCCTCTGGCAGTTGTTCAGTGTCTGAGACTGAGTTTGCCAAGGTGGTTCAGGGAAATCTCTGACAGCTGGGCACTCACTCAGACTTGAAAAGCATTGGCTTTATTATCAGGAGTACAGACCCTGAAAGCAGACTGTAATTCTTTTCACTCTAGCATGTGATAATTTACTTAACAATGGAATTAAGGTCACTGAGGCAGCATCCTTTCCTTCATGATATAATTTCTCAATTATCTGGGATAGTTTTGAGTTGAAGGGGTTTCTCTTTCTGGTGATGTATAGCATATACAAATGAATTTAAGGCATTCTTCAAGATAATGAAGAATGTTCTGCAAGCCTTTAAGATGAAATGTTAATTGAAGAATTGAATGTCTGCCTAGACAAATAAGTACTTTGACATGAGTGACCTCTTTACATCTCTATTCTCGTGATTTAGGCTATTCTTGACATTAAGAGGTCCTTTTGAAAGAAGCTCCTTCACATCCCCATCTCTTGGGAATACGTGTATTTGTCTCAGGTAATAAGTTATTTGGTATGTAGTGTAAGTACTTCATAACCAGTTCTCACCTTCAGTAATATGTCACCTTGCATTACTGGCGCTTTCTTCAGAAGGACTGTTAATTCTTGCTGGCGTATATTGAGTGCTAGATGTCATGCAGTCCAAGTTTTTGACCATTTGTCTCAGTCGGCTTCTGAGGAATAACAGTTTGTACTGAAGCCTCCCACCAATGGGAACTGCCTTGAAGGCTTATACAGCATTTTAGCTGATTTACAAATGTAACTAGAAGATCACTTTCTCTGAGATGTGTATCTGGGCTTCTGGCTGCTTCTGTTTACTCTGACTCAGCAGTGCACCTTTGCTGAATTAGCTGTGCTTGATAGGCTTAACGAAGATCTAGTTATTCAAAGAAAGGACTCCCTAATATTGAGTGTTCAGGGCTTTGCTTGAACTGAAGTTTTGAATTGGCTGATGATTCTTTAGAGATTTAAATAAGCAATTTAACAAAAGATGTGTTTTTTAATGAAGCATATTCATATTATGCCCATCCTTCCCCCAAATCCTTTCCCAGCTAGAAAGGGTAGAAATAAACAGGGGTGGGGGAAAAGAGTTTAATTCTCAAGATAGTTTTGAGTGCATCTTTGCATTGTAGTAGTTAATTTCAGGAAGCAGGAAATCCGGCTTGCTCAGTTGAACAGGCATCTGATGAACTGATTCACAAACAAATTTAGTCTTGCCAAACAAATTTAAGTCTGTGTCTTTCAAAAGAAAGTTATCTGCATAGTAGTGTGTATTGGTTTTGAATAATTGTCATTTCTTCCCCAATAATAATGGACAAAATATCTTCAATTTTTTTGTCTTGAATAAATGTGTCCCACTTTGACAGAAGCTAGTGATATAACTTAGTATTAATAACTAGACATATTTTATAAAGTGTGTCTAGAATTGTGTCTGGAAACACATAATCAATATGAAATCAATAAAAATAAAACTAGTTTTAATTTGATTAACTGCATTTTTCTACTGAGTTAAATGTTAAAGAGAAGGCTTAAAGAGAGAATGAAAGCAAGTCTTTAAAAAACAACAAATCAGAGGTAGGAATTTAATAATATCAGGACAAACAGTAACATCTTTGAAACAATACTAGGTCAGCAAGGTTTTTGTGATTATACAGAGAAAACTGTCTAAAACATTTATTTCTTTCTAGTGAAGCTAGAGTAAAATTTAATGATCTACTCTCCCTTGGTATCTTTTTAAGTGACTCTCTATGAAAGAATGCCACGATCCAAATTTTATTTAGGGATGGCTCATCAAAATGTACTTGTATATATCCCGCAATTTCGCAAGACATGCTGAAACTGAAAAAGAAGCCTCAGCTGAGCTGATGTATGCTTATCTTCTCTCTTGGGTTGATTACACAAAGATTAGCATGAGCAAAACTTTGGATACAAGCATGTATAATGCTAAAGGATCATTAAAAGGACACTGAGTCTTTAATGTAAATCCTTTACAAAAGCTATTAACACAATAATTTACGTTTGCCTCGTCAACCTTGTAATATTATTGCAAGGCAAGTGATTATATGATGAGTCATAGAATACAGAATTTTCACAGAATTGCCAGGGTTGGAAGGGACCTCAAGGATCATGAATCTCCAAACCCCCCTGCCACATGCAGGGCCACCAACCATCCCACCTAATGCTAGACCAGGCTGCCCAGGGCCCCATCCAACCTGGCCTTGAACACCTCCAGGGATGGATGGGGCAATACCAGCAGCCATCATGGCAAGACTAAATACCTTTCATGTATAGTGAAAGGAAATATTGGTATAGATCTTTACAATACACAACTGTCTTGTCCTACATGACTTTTCTGCCTCTGTCAGTGGACTAGTTAAACGTGAGGAAATTGAAAGTAGAGTAACAATAAAGTAAATGGTCTGAGCATTTGTCTCAGCTGTCTGCAAGATTTCTCGTTTCAATAGCAGCCTCTTAGAAATTCTTTCTAACCAATAACTGATGAGATCAAAACCAATTTTAAAGCCTAAAAGCATGTTTTTAAGCCTCTTAACGTCAGTACAGTTGAGAAATAACCTGGAAGTGATGCATGAAGCTGATGAGTTATTTGCTTAATTACAGACTCGTGCTGGTGCCAGGCTGGTATGTGTAGGTAATATTCTGGTGTAGATTCAAAGGCGAATTGCTTGCTTACTTGTTTGAGTTTCAATTTATAAATCTTGTTTTCACTGCTTTATTGTCAAAGAGGTGTATTTCCTTATTTCTGAAGAAAGAACAGAGAAATTGGAGAGAAGATTAAAAAAACAAAAACTATCACGTTTAATCTATGGAATACTATTTATCTCCTTCATAGGCTAGCTAAAATCAAGATGCATCATGTAGTCTTTGTGACCTTGATCCCTTGTAGCTCAGATTCCTCTGAATTGCTCTAGCTTATACTGTAATCATACCTCAAAGATGAATAGCCTTTTAGAATGTGAGGTTTTTTGCTGGTTCTAAAAAAAAATAATTTTTGTACTGTGCTGACAGTGTGAGGTCTCAGAACTTGCCTGATCATGCCATGTCCTGAGCTGATTTTACTTGTTTCCAGAATTGTCTAGTATTCCTGGTTTCTTAAGTCATCTCTCAGTGGCATATGTGGATGATTTTTGCTTAACGAACTATAACGTCGTCTTCAACAGAAGCTAGAGAAATGCTTCCCATTTTCAAACTTAGAACCTGCTTATTCTTGTAACGAGACTGATAGTGAGACATAGAGAAGCAATAAAAAACACCAAGTGCCACATAAAATAATATAAAATAAAAAGATACTGAGACTGAGGAGAAAGAACTTCTGACCACGTTGCCAGGCTGCTCTTGACTCCTTTTAACTGTCTCTCCACATCACTGTTCTTGAAGATGATCTTAACCTTAGTACATAGAGGAAAAATGGAAGGTTAAGCATCATATAAATATGTCAGAAAGATGATAGAGCATTTTAAGCTAAATCTTGTCTGTGTTTCTGAGGTTTTTCTGAATTACTTAATTTGGGATAATGCTGTTTAAAATGTTCATTAGAATAAGCATAAATACATAGTTTTATGTATACCACACATTTTCCTATAGGAGAAGTCTAACTGAAAATCTTCCTAAATTATCTTAGCACTAAAAGCTAACTGCTAAAGCTGAAAAAAAGGAAGTTGTCAGGATATATGACTGAGGGGAAGAAATAGAAATGGAGACATAAAACCATCCCTTTTAGCTGCAGTGCTTCTGTAGTTTTTCTTAACTCACTCTCGAGACCTCACCTTCATAAAAAATCCACATTTTTGAGAAGCCTTTAGGAAAAGGAAGACTGTGATTTAATATAAATAATTTCATCACTCTCAACTTCATTTTTTAAACAATCTCTGATATAAGCTGTCTGAGAAACAAAAGCAGAACTCTCTATAGATTTGTGGCTAAGCTTGCATCCCATCATTATTTCCCTCCTGTATTTGGAATGTGTTTTTTTTTTTTTTTTTCCTTCCATTGTAGACTTTGTAGACTTAGGTGTCTTCTTCCTATGGGAGGAAGACTAACTTCAGTGGTTGGGTTAACTCTAATAGAGGGGAAAATAACATGCTGCACTGAAGTCCTGTCTCAGTCTTTATTTTTAGCAATGTCTGCCTTTGAAACATGCTGTTTGTTGTGTGTTTTTTTTTCTCTCACATTTTTCTTTAATAACCTAGAAAGGACAAGGAAGACCATTGAGTTGCATGTGAAATTTTACTTGTGAAACTGAAGGCTTTTTTTTTTTTTTTAATCCATATTTATCCAGGAAATTTGTATTAAAAACTGTGTTTTGAGTGTAATGCCCTCCCCTCAAACTCTGAACGATAGTTCACGAGACTGTAAATGAGACTCCTGAAGAGCAGTTCCAAACCTTTGGTGAGGAGAGCAGTGAATAAAGTTGAAAACTGTAGAGATCTACTTTTACTTTTTTTTTTTTTTTTTTAAGAAATTTTAAATTGGGAAATACTGTGAAATGCTGTCTGAACCTTGATGTTTCTTTCAGATAAGCATAGGTAATTATGCTTATATTATATATATATATATATATATATATATATATATATAATATATTATATATATGCGGTTTAAAATGTGCCTTTATTTATTAAAGCTACAAATAAGATTCTAACTTTCATACTTCATAGCATACTATATCATGAAAAAGAGATGAAGGATGAAGACCTTCAAGTTGTTGTTCCTCATGTTATGCTTGAAATTGAACTGAGATCACTTCGTATCTGTAGCGACTTCCTCAGCCTGTGTATGGGAGTGGTCTGTACCTGTATATATCCAATTCTTTGTGCACAGATATGGTATAACATCTTATTTTGGATTAATTTATTACTTTTGTTCCATACTGTTTGTAGTTGTGCAGTGAAGCATTTTGGCTAATTAGATTGTTCAGACTTCATTCAAAATGCATGTAGGATATCAACAGTAGTCTTGCTGCATGTCTATTTAATTTAAAAAAAAAAAAAGTGATTTGTGCTTATATCAGTTCTGAAATAATTAATTGTAGCAGGATTCTCTAGTAAGAAGTAGCTCTTTTGAAAGAGCTGATGTTTTTCCTTCAAATTTTTGACAGCTGTGCTATACAGGTGCACCTTTGCTCAAGATCATGAAGTATATAAAGAATACAGTTGTGTATCAGGAGCTGATAACTTCTTTTGTGCAGATAGAGATACTCCATGAATATTAATGAGTCTTGATACCTCTTTGAAATAAGAGTTATTCTTACTTTGTAGATGGAGGTGCTAAGGCAAAGAGAGGTTAAAATGCCTGCTTGTGAAAGCGGCGAATAACTGGGAAGAGAAATCAGATATTTCGACTTTATATATTTTATTAAATTATAATCTTTCTTTCCTTTTCTCTGTATACAAGTATTTTCCCCAAAGCTATGAACTGCAGAACCTTGAGATTTGAATTTGATTTTAAGGAGTGACTCCTAACTATTACCCTAGTTGAATATCTTTAATATTCTTCTATAGACAATAATAGTGGTACTATTGTACTGTTAAGTTTTTACAGATAGCCAATTAGTTTCCATATATATCTTATTGTCCAGCATATTAAGTTGTCAAATATAATAATTTTTCTGTATTATGGACAAACATCACTGTTCAAAACTGTCAAAGATGGCAATAGCACTCAATCTCTGATTTCCAACCGTTTCCTAGGTAACAAGGATACAGCTGCAAAACTGCTGTGTCAAATGGAGAGAAACTAACAGCCAAGCATTTGCACTTTTCTCCTATTTTGGAATTTGAATTAAGTAAATCATAGAACTAGCACTGTTTCAGAAATTACAAGGTGTGGAAGAGAAGATTGACACTCTGATTCTAGTGCATGTGTTTTACTTTTGGGTTTCTGTACATCTAAGATTTTACAGGAGGTGACAGAAAACTTGTAAAATAAATCACAGCAGTGTTTTTGTAAAACTTTTCTGTGTATTGGAATCAGTCTTTTCCATGAATGAAACAAATGAAAAAGAGCAAGAAAAACAAATATTTACTATTATTGTTTTCTGGGACATCAAAACTCAATTGTTTATTTGTGCAGTAAGCCCAGTTCAGAAATGAAGAAGCAAAAAAAAAAAAAAAAGTATCAGAAAATTGAATTTAATTATGAAGTTATGCTCAATAAAGAGATTGCTCTCACATTTAGATACAATTATATGCAACTTAGTCTTTTTAACATCGAATGCTTTAGTGTTATTCAAGACTTCATAAGTTATATAAAGAATAAGATAAATGATAATTTGCTAATTAATGTTAACTGACATGGTCTAACTGATTTATTGGGGAGAAGCTTTAGGAATATATATTATGAATTTTCTTTCAAAACCATGAGCAGAAGTAAAGCTGTGACACGTTTTGGTTGTCTAAATGTAACAGTATAATTACAGAGATAAATTCCAAAATGTGTCAACAATCTGAAAGTCTGTTGTGGTGAGGTTCATCTTGTATCCTGATGAATCATCCTTTCTGGTTTTGTTATATACCATCTTTGACTTTTGTAATACTGGGTGTAATACAATTTACAGAATGCTTCTTTCTCCATTAAGCATTAAGCATTAATTACTTTTTCTCGCTTTCAAGGTTGGCATACTTAATCCCTTTTTGCCATTTTGTGTGCCTTTCATACAACTATTTTCCAAGTTATGCTGATTACACAAATAGTACAGCTCGCCAGGTTCTTTCCTGTGCTGCTACTCCAGCCTAGGAATGCTCCTCTATACATCAACAGAGCCTCATTCTTGTAATTGAAACATCTACTGCAATTATATCTTGAGTACCACATTAAAAGGTGGTCATGACAATGAGATAAGAGGATGATTTGTTAAACAACTGTGGTGACAGTGTGTCACTATTTCCTTATGATCCCCTTTTCTGTCAGTTACATCCATTAATCATATTTGACTCGCTATTCAGATCTGTGAAGCCCTTGGCATAAAAACCACATTGATTTATGCATAAAGTGAAAATGTTTTAATGTAATAAACCTGTGTGCACCTGTTAGCACAGCTGTAATTAACTCAGAGCATCAGCTGAAGGTTGAATTGTCACCAGCCTAAAATCTGTTAGAATGCGGAGCAAAAGAGGGATGTTTAGATCTAAGCACAACAGTTCCATTGTAACAGATTACTTTGACAAATAGAATGAAAAATAAAGTAGTAATAGAGAAAATTAATGTAGCGACACTTCAAGGTAGAATTGCTACAGGTTGTTCACTTCTTGAAAAGTGTGAGTTGGCTGCATTTATTTACGAATACATACTCTAAGTAGCAGAAAATACTTTCCTTTTCATTCCTCCTCAGTGTTTGCAAGTGGCAGCTACTTACGTGTTTATTTTTATTTAAAACAGCAAGTATGTCACATGTTTTTTACTGCATATATTGCAAGAAGCTTGATAATCTCAAACAATATCATAAGACAGGGGAACAGGAAAAGTGAGCAACCATCTGGCAGGTGGAGCATATGCCCTCTTTCATGCCCATGCCTGAAGAACAGAAGACTTATTTGGTCTTTATTCATTATGAGCAATCATACGTATGCCAAATAAATAAATCAAAGCTACTCTAAGATAATGTTCATTTTTATTCTTTTTCTGTACGCTGTTTTAAGATACTGTAGACAGTTGACACTGAGTTAAAATACATGATTATTGCTTCCAGAGCTCCTCTCATATGCAAATTAAGTGATTGCATCCAGAGACCTTGATGTCCTTTTCAGATAAAGTCATCAGAGAATACTGCTTCTGTATTACAGACAAGTGTGTCATGTGGTCAGACGAACAATTTAGGGAAGCAAAATAATATCTGTTTTACAAGATGTTTTAAAACATTTTTTAAAAGTAATTTTTCAAAAAGGTGATGGCAATATTTTCACGAGGGCTGGTTTTCAAACAAGTTAGGGAAGCACTGAAGGAATCAGGCTGAGCTATAACATAAATGATGAGCACTATCAGGGCAGGGAATGTAATTCTGAGTCAGGTTGATCTGTAGAGTGAAGAGGAACACATGAAAAGCAAATTACAGCTGTTACCTTATAGCCATGATCAAAGCAACCCCATAAAGAACATTGGCTTTGCCACTGTTGTTGAATTGAAAATAATCATCTACTGAAGGTAGGTTAACAGAGTCATGAAATTGCTTTGTGAACTGTATTCACCTTGTTTGCAGCTGGTTGAAAATCATAGAATGGTTTGGGTTGGAAGGGCCCTTTAAGATCATCTTGTGCCAGTCCCCTTCTATAAGCAGGGACATCTCCCTCTATCCAGCCTGTAAAACTTTTTTCATAACCATGAAGTCTTCGTAGATGCAAGAATCTATATTCAATTCTTGATCACTCGTCTTCTAGTTGGGTTAGGGGAATGAGCATTCTTCTTTTTATAATTAATTTTCCTTTTTTTTTTTTTTCTAACTCAGGCATTTCATGACTTAATGAGATACTTTAACATATCTGATTTTATTGGGAAATAAACTGCTTTACTTATGTTCCATATTGCTAAGGCAAAAATCTTTTTGCAAGCTTTAGAGTAACAGACTGGGAAACGTCTGACCAAAAACAAATTACTGGGGGTAAGATCTAGATGTAGTAACTAGGTCTGACCGGTGTGTTGTCTAACAAATAAGTAGGACTTACACTTTTGTGAAAAATGTGAACACTGGTAAGGCTGTAACCATGACATGTCGTGTCATTTGTGGTGGTAGATTTCTGCTGCTCTGGAGAAAAATACAGAATCTGTCACTCTGAGGATATTACACCCAGAAAAGTTGTCTAGGGGAGACAAAGTGCTGCTTCCTTTCCTGGCTCAGTTATTTGGAGTTCACCCAGATGTATTAGTCTGCTCAAGTGCTGTCTTCCCACCCCATCACCTGGAGCTTGGATCCACTCAGATGACAAACTTTCCTCGCTACAGATAAAGAATGGCTACAGAACTCTTCTGTTTCCCTACTGAGTATTCCTGCATTATCTCTGAAAAGCATCCACATAGTCAGTTCTACAAATTGTATGTCCTCAGTCTCCATGCCTCTGGCAAATGAAGGACAAATATGTGAATGCTATATGTAGATAAGGCTGTTAAAAAGTTTAACAGTAAAAACAGTTTAGTTTTGTTTCCTACTGTTACAACATTTGGATTTGTCATGTAGTTACTGCCTATGATGTGGCTTTTAGAAATAAAAGATAACCTAGAGTGTTTTGAATTCTTAGAAATATTTTTTGTACCTGTACCATTTAACTTCCATCTTAGGAGGCCTCTCCTTTCAGATCTGAATTTCCCTCTAAGGTTACAAGAAGCAGGTAGGAGCTTTATCTCTCTCTACCTTATCAAATGATGGTGGGAGTTCATAGCAATGCAGTGATGTTAAGTGCAATGAAGTGGTAATCTCCAATTTAAAAAAAAAATAAAATAATTGTTTAGGCGACATCTGTGAGATAAATGTTTGTTCCTCCTTTACATTGGTATTTTCTAAAAAGAATAATTAGAACACAGCTTTCTTTGGTAATCAACACAGCATGTTTCTGTCATGTTAGAGTTAATAAATAGTAGCTAACTGTTGATTTTGTTGGTTGTATTTTTTTGTTGTTGCAACACGTACATGGCTACTGTATTTTACTGGTCCACATTTACGTATCTGATCTTTATGAAGCTCAATGAAGAAAACAAACAAAGAAAAAAACAGAACTCCTGAATAGTTTATCTATTCAATTTAAAATATAAAGCATCTGATATACTAGTATACCAGAAGTAAATTACATTGTATTTCCAAATAAATAGCAGCTGTAATCATTGACTGTAATCATGGTATGCAGGACATTTGTTGTAGTAATTTCCACTTCACAGAAAGACTCAATAATGAAAAAAACTAAACTAGATCTTATCTTAGGCATCATTTCTTTTCTTCTTGTGATTTCAAATTCTCTTCTTCACGTAAGTTTCATCTGTTCAGTACCTGGAAAGTTAAAGCTACTTTATGAATACTCAAGTGCGGTTTCTACTTTGTAAAGTCAAATGTTATTCTGAAATATGTTCTCTGGAATGTATGATTTCCTAAAATATTTTCAGCTTCTACTGCATATATTGTACTGTAATAATGTGAATGTTTACACAAAATACTTTCCTAAAGGTCACATTTTATGAAATCTTCAGATACTCCTTTTCAGAGTGACTTCAATGAGAGAAGTTCAGGCTTAAAACTGTTCAGACTTTCCTTAGCTTTGATACACAGAAGATTTTATCTATTCAAAGTTCTAGAACTGTAATTATTTTGGGGTTTTAACTGAAAACCAGATAAGGAAATGATGTGGATAAAGATACAGCAGAACGAATTCCTTGCCACGTAAGGAAACCCTGTTGATGTTGTTACAAAGAGTTAACACTCTCTTCTTTTATCCTTATTTTTTTTAATTTACTTCTCCCTCTTCCTATGAAATCAAACTCAAAATAAGCTTGTGTTGTGTGTTTCCTTTGCAGGAGATAAATGCAAACCTACTGAATACAGCAGAGTGAAAAATATGTTATTGGATCTTCAAAATCAGAGATATGCTGCACAATCAAAAGATAGAAATGTTGGTGAGAAAATGGCTTTAAGGAAACTTCTCGTAGATGAGATGTTTCATTATTTTGATTCTGACAGCAATGGACTTGTGGACACAAATGAATTGTCTCAGGTAAGATTTAGATTTGTTTCCATTAGCCCAGAAGCTATTCAATTGCTATTGTCCAGATACATGGAATATTATGTCTCAGGATGCTTTCACTTTAGGAAGTGCATGTGTATCTCTGAGGTGGAAAACTTCATTCAGGTTTTCTGGGAAAACTGTAATTATTCAGAAATTGTGATAATTATTGAGAAATTTGAATACAGTTACTTTAAATATACATGAGGAGGGGCAGAATATATTATAGGTTGCTTTGTCCTTTAAATATTCTATTGTCCACTGCGTGCATTCTTGAAGTCTAAATATATTTGAGGAGTTAAAAATAAATAAATAAAAACCAAAAAAGTATTTTAAAGCAGTTCAGTAATGCTAATTGAGCTTTTACTGTGTTTCTAATCAGCAAGCTTTATTAATTGCAAATTTAGACCAATAATAGCTGCACCAGTAGGCATGACTACCAGTAGGCATGACTAGTATAGCTAGTATAGCACTAGCTATAATTTACCTAAGAAAACTAAGTCTCTGATGAACGTTGTCATGGGAAATGTATTTTGCTTTACTTATGAGAAACTCTATCAAAAACCATCAAATTTGATAACACTGAATACTTGACAGCCACTAAAAAAAAATGTTTTCCTGAATGGAGCCTGCATTTTAAATCATAATAGGGTGCTCAGTTCTGATTTATATCTAGGGACAGGGTAGCTCTGGGTTCTCAAGGTTCTGGCTGATGGCAAATTGAACGTGAGCGAGCAGTGTGCCCTGGCAGCCAGAAGACCCAACCTTACCCTGGGCAGGATCAGGCCCAGCACTTCCAGTCAGGTGAAGGATGGGTTGTTCTGATCTGTGCAGCCTCATCTCAAATCTCACTGTGTACAGTTTTGGGGTATCACAATATAAAGACTACAGATGTAGTAAAGGGTCTAGAGGATGACTTATGAGGAGCAACTGAAGTCCCTGGGTTTGCTCAGCCTAGAGCAGAGGAGCTGAGGGGAGCCCTTATGGTGGCTCCACACAGGGAATGGAGGGCAGCGGTGAGCTCTGCTTTCTGTGACAGCAGCAGGACCCGGGAGAATAGCATGGAGCTGCATCAGGGAGGGTCAGGTGAGGTGTTAAGAAAAGGTACTTCATCTGCCATAGTTCAAGTAGTGTTTTGACACCGCTCTAAGAAAGATAAAAGGTTTGAATATTGGGTGGTTCTGTGTGGAGCCAGGTGTTAGGCTCAGTGATCCTTGTGGAGATATGTTTTCATGATGTTTTTAAAAATCTTTTGGAACTCCTGCTATCAAGTGAATACGTTTTACAAATGGTACTTACTGTGCTGCATAAATACATGCCATACAAAGTTCTCTCATTTATAGCTGTACGATTTACGTGTAGTACTTATATACAATTGAAACAAAGTGTGCTAGAATTTAGTGTATTGCCTGACAATATAAAGAAACTGAATTTTAGATTATTTTCTATTTTACCATTATCTTGTTCTGTCTTTTTTTTTTTTTTTGCCATAGCCCCCATCTAATTACTGAAAAATAACTAAATTCTTTCGCTACTACAAAATCATTATCTATTGTAAACCATGATCTTTTTATTAGAAGGGCAGGACTGAAGTACTGCATACATTGCTCCAAAAGTAATGCGTCCTATTTACTTCCTCGGAAACTGCAACATGTGCAAAAAACACAATAACTCTATTTGATGAAGCAAATTCTCAGCTATAAAATGCTATTTTTCAAAGTCGTCTTCATTAGCTATGTATTTTCTTTAGTGATGAACAAGAATCTGTGTGCTGTACTCATAAACATCAGTACCAGTGGAGGTGACTCGCTGTTTCCCACCTCCTCGTGGTGCTCCTATTGCTGAATGTCAGTGGGTGCCACTTTTTTCTGCATGGAGGAATTCAGTGACACACCTTTGCATTATATGCACTTCCATATGAGATACCATTTTGTCACACTTCTGCTCTGCTGCCAACTGTTGCACGGCAACAACATGTAACGGAGTATTGGTGGGAAGATTTGACCCCTACTGCCATACCACCAACATTGACACATGATGTCATGGGCCAACATAATAAAATAGGGGGCATTATTCTCTGAGTAGCCATCATAGCATTGAAGGTCAATAGAAAAACTGTTTTTGCAGAGTTTCCAAATGTTTGTGAAGTTACAGGAATTTAATTGCACTATGTACACTTCTCCTCTTTCATTTCTTTCTTGGTGCCAAATGTAATTTAAAAACATCTTCCAGTACGATATTTTCAACCACGCTATATGTTATTTGCAATAATATAAATTTTTTTTTCCATATATGTCTCTTTTGTAGAAATGAATTTTAATAACAATTGTAAAGTAACACTTTTTTCACATGTATAGAAAAAAAAACAACTGCCTTTAACTCTGGTCACAGAGTTTTTTGTTAAAATTCATAGCAGAACATGAAATTATCTGATCCAAAGAATAACAAAATGAAATAATTGTTAATTCTGTGTGGTTTGTTGTATTTTGATGAGACATAAAGAATAGCATGTTGACCCCAGAGCGAGTTCTTTAGTCAATTTGAATAGAGAAGAAAAATAATGCTATACGTTTCACTTGAGGCCTTTTTGACAGCAGAAGCTTCACCTGAGAACTTCTGTCTCCCTTACCTAAGACAGAGTGGAGAACAGTAAATCATCTGGTTATCCAGAATAGTGCGTAGTCTTGCAGTTAAGGACCAGCTCTTGCATAATCTCAGCAGTTGTAAATTTTAGCTTTTGTCTGATGGAGTTTTTAGTCTGAGTAATTGTGGAGAACTGAACATACGACTCAGATCTAAATGAAGATTCCAAACAAGAAATCACATTACAAAGATTTGGTGTAGGATCTTTAGTTAAAAACTCTGGTTTTCAGAGCGTTAGTTGTGACTGTTGGAAGCTTGACACGTATATTCTGCTGAGTTCAACCAACTGAATGCTTTTTTTAATTTATTACCCAGTGTTAAGTCAATTAGATTCCTGGTTTCTTCTCCCTCTAATGTATGTAGTAGCCATAAGTATTTCTGAAAATTGAAATTGTTGTGAGGAGGAGAAAAGGAACAAGAAGTCCCAGTCTGGAAGTTGACTAATTTGCAGAGTGCGAAAGGTTTCTGGCACTGAAAAAGTGATGATTATTTTTCTTGAAAAGATAATTATATTTTACCATGTATTTCCGTGTTTCTCTCTGTGGGGGAGAGAAAATGTTTGAAAGGTCTTGGTACTGCCCTAAGACTCGATAAGAGTCTTTGTTTCACTCAGTAGTATTGTATGAACAGGACAGTTTTTCAGTTTTCTTCACAGCCAAAATTGGACAGTCTGGATGATCTGTAGATGATATCAGAGGTCCCTTCCAACCACAGTGATTTTGTGAATGTTAATTTTCTGCACTTAAAATATAATCATCTTCAGAGATCATTGAAAGTATTTTTTTTTCTATTATAGAAAAAAAAAAGATCCTGAAGTTATTTTTTGTTCAAATGAATACTGAACTAAAACTTCATCTTTTAGTGCCCTAAATTTTATCTCCTCTATTTGAATTGGAAGGGATGTTAAAGGCCATCTAGTCCAACTGTCTTGAAATGAACAGGAACACCTACAGCTACATCAGGCTTTTGAGTCCTGTCCAGCCTACCTTAAGTGTCTCCAAGGATGGGGCATCCACCATCTCTCTGGCAACCTGTTTCAGTGCCTTACCACTCTTATTGTAAACAAAGAAACAAACAAAAACAACTTTTATTCACCCTACATCTCCCTTTTTTAGTTTAGTTTAGTTTGAAACCATTTCCCCGTGTCTTACATAACACATGCTGCTAGAGCATCTGTCCCCTTCCTTCTTATAAGCCTCTCTTTAGGTACTGAAAAGTCACTTTCAGGTCTTCCCAGAGCCACCTTTTTTTCAGGCTGAACAGCTCTATTTCTCTCAGCCTGTCCTTGTAGGGATCATTTTGCTTTGCCATGAGTGCAAATTCTCTCACTTTCTTTTGCACATGTCCATCTAGCTTTACTCCCTAATATAAAATTGAGAGTAATCAGAGTCTTGAAATGAAGGTGCCAATACTAGAAATGTATTAAAATATTTTTGATCTGAAACTATGAAGTTTTTGCCTTAGCATATTGATGGAAGCAAAAACAATTCTGCACTTCAGAAAAAGTAGCAATTATTTTTTAATTTAAAAAAAACGCCGTTTCAAGTCTGAAAAAACATATAATAGCACTACACTTTAAAGTTGTGGACTGTTACTTATTTTCTTTCATTTGGACAGTTCTGACATCTGAGTGGGATTTTTTCGTGGCTCTGTAATCTAAAATAAAAGTAGTGTGAAGCCGGAGGTTTACAATCTGCTCCTGGTCTTTCGAGCTGGGTCATGCAAGTCTGTGACTAGGAAACTTTAAAATATCAAGACAGACTTTACATCACTTGGGAATATGCTTGAGGGATCAGGTGTACAGGTAGTGTTCTACTCAATCCTTCCATCAGGAGGCTGGAATCTGGGCAGAAGAACGGACCAGTTGATGGAATAACTACGTGGATGTGTCACGCACAGGTCTTTGTTTTCTATGGTCTAGGAACCATTTTTGATAAACTGGGAAGGTTGATGTAGGATGGGACACATCTGACCAGCAGGAGCAAGAATATATTAGGCAGCAAGCCGATGGGGCTCATCATCAGGGCTTTAAACTAGATTTGATAGAGGAAGGGGGTGTACTGCTGAGGTACAGAGGAGAACACTGGGAATGCCCTTGCTTTAGAAAATAGCAAGGGAAAACCTCAGATTGGTCCCAGAGAGTCTAGAATTATAATTTTAGAGTAGTAAACCTTTTCTCCTTCCCATCAGTGAAATATATTGGCATCCTTACTTGTGAACTAATGTCTGTAATTTTGAAGGCTTGGGTACATTCCTTTTGTTTACCAGGTTAACATAGAATGAAGGAGACTGCCCAAAATATGTTGAAGATATCAAGGAGAATCTACAGGTCCTAGAATTTAAGGCTAATTACCCTACTAGATTTTTTTTTTTATTTTTGAGAATGTGAGATGTTATTCTTTTTTCCTGTCCTATAGACTTTTGTCAAGTGGAGCATCTCTACTTTCCCTATGAAAGTACCTATAGAACTGATACTACAGTCAGCTGATAGCGTTCCTTTAAAAACAGTGGGGGGGAAAAAAAAATCAACAGCAACAAAATCATAGAGATTGATTTTTCTCATCTCTCTTAGTGTAAAGCATTTCAGTAGGTTTCGTGTAAGGCATTTCAATAGTGTTTAGTATTACTTTTTGGATCGCTTCTAACTTGAAAAATCTAACATCTAGCTTCTCAACGTTAAATTTAATATGTGCAAAGGAAATCTGACTGTTCTAACGTGAGTTTCCACATTTGAATACAAAGAAGTAAAAATTGCTTTTCTAACTTAAATTACCATGTTACATTTCCAAAGATCATAATGCTACTGCTTGCTCAGGCTTCAGGGTGATCCCAGAATTTATGAGGCTGCCTTATCCACAGCAAATCCTGAATCTTTTTAGATAAAATGTTTTCCAAGGTATATTTATCCTCATTTAGGTATGGTCTAGATTCTTGTCTTTATATTAACTACCTTATATTTGACTCGGTGAAACCACAGATCCTTCCTTGATAACATCTAACCATGTGATCCATTTCATTCCCTGTGCGGCCCCCTATCCTTCTCCACATTACTATTCACTTCACCATATATGCTATCTGCCAATTTGTTTTTTGTATTTATTTTAAATGGTCAGAATAGTCAGAATGAGTCACAAGACCTCCAAAATACTTTTGAGTTCCTTACTGACACTTTTTTTTTTTTTTTTTTAAGTTTTGCATTTACTGATACATTTATTTAAAGAAAACATATCTTTATTGATACTGCACAGGTTGATTAATTTGTTTTTGTTTTCTTGTAATGATACAGTGTGTGAAATTAAAAATACATTCAAGAAGCAATTATGCTTAGCAATGTACCTTTGCAAATTATATCCGTAGAATAAGTAAAAGAAAATGGAAATGGGTTTGTCTGACAGGCTGTATTTCTTAGAAGTTGGTGTTTAAAAAAAAAAAAGTTGTGACATTTAGCAGTACAAAATATAGTCAGCCTTCAGATGTGGATTCTGCTGTTTATTTCTTGAACTGATTTTTTTTTTTTGTGCTGTCATAATATATCCCACCTTAAGGAATTTTACTGATAAGTGAACATCTGTTGAAAGGTTCTGTCAACAAGACAAATATGGTGAGTTGGGAACTCCTGAGAACAGTTAGTTTGATCCTGCTGATTTTAAAACACTCAATACTGATGTTTTCTGTTTGCTAATAACTTGGTAAGTAGACAGCTTTACCAAAGTCTTACACAGGTTATAATTTCATATCCCAGTCAATCTGATCTAAATCTGGTTTTCCACTAAAACATGTATTTCCAATTTTCTTTTTCAAAATCCAGATTGCCATATTCTAATGCCTGCTCTGGCCTGTATCTCTTGTGATAGGAGAGGAAAAATCATACAGAACCTCACAAAGATGAGTTTTTATTTCAGAGAACTAGGCAGTGTAATTGGATCACATGTGGAATCTTAGAAATGGATGGAACAGAAACAATTGGAACAGAAAATCACAGTTGATGAAGACTAATTGTGATACAAAATCTCTTCTTGACTTTCTAAAACTTGACCTCACAGATCTTTTGGGGAGTTCTGCATATTGATTAAAACTTTCCAAAGAGGCACAAAGTATATTGCGATGTATAAACAAGCACTGAATCTCATATCTGTAATCAAATGTTGACCTTGCTGAAGATAAGAATTAAGTGGCAGAAAAAATGGTAGCTACCCACAGTGTCATGCTTGGGATTATTGCAATCATTTGGACTAACCATTTATCAAATGTGATTATTGCTATTTTTAAAATAAAATTGAACAAACTATTAGATGAAAAGCATCATGATAGATTACAGCTCAAAAGATGGAATCTGATAATAGTAATATACGCCTTAAAATACAGGACAGTAGTTGTAAGTGTTGGTGGATTTTAACAGATTTTGTTGCCTCGCTTTTATGTGATGTTAAATCCTTGTTTGTGCAACTGAAGCTAATGGGAGTGAGTGTTATAACCAATTTTAGACCAGATTTTATGAAAAAAAAAACAAGCAAAGCAGCAGTGCTTCTCACCCTCCAAGTGTTGCATGTCCATGAACCAGTTGTGATTTTAACTACATTTCATGGCTTGAAAGCTCAGATTTCATTTACAGTTAAAGATACAACGGTATGTGTTGAAAACTTAAGTCTCTTGTAATTAAAGAAGGGCTTTTAAAAGCTTTTAAAGCGTTGGGAGTAGATAGCACTAATGTTCAGGTAGCATAGTATGCCTCTGTAATTAATAACAACTAAATGTTGCTTTGTGTTAGTTCTTATCTTTGTGAATGGTTTTCATAATTGCTAATGTGCTAACAAGGTTGCTATCTTTTTATAAAGCGTTTATGTTAGCATACAGAAAATAACTTCCAGGAGGAAAACATATTTGTCCTTTCCGTTCTCTGTAATACTCCTATTGTTCTCTTTTACCTGTTTAGACATTTTGTATTTACGTGAATAATAACTGAATTCATTCTTTTCTATTCCTGCTGATTCCTTTGCAGAACGACTCGAACACAAAAGCCTCTGTATCGCTTGATTTTTCAGAAACTATCATATAATGCAAATATAGCAGTTCTCTAGTCATTTTGGGAGACAAGCAGAGGACAGGAGGAGTAATTATTTTACAAATGAATGAACTGTATTTGCTTTCATTTTTCTGTGAATGGTACAAAACTGTGCAGCCATTAGATGATTAGAAGAGTTGTATTAGGTTTGGTTCTTTCAGATATGAAAACGTTTTTTATGTGTGCTATCTAAAATTAAAATTCTCAATATCTTCGCGTACAAACATCTTAATACCTTGGATGATGTCCAGGACTTTAAATGTAAGCAGTGCACAAATTAAAGAACGCTTCTCATGGAGAAGTTCATGTGAGTGAAAAACTAGGAGCTATTAATTATGAATTGTTTACAAAGTGGATGTGCACCCATAATGAAACATTGGTCTTTTCAGGTCAACTACTTTGTTAACAGGTCCTTGGAAAGATAATAGGCTTTTCAAAAGCCTCTAAGAAGCTGATAAAATTAGCAGGGCAATTGGTGTTTATTGTAGTTAATTTTGAAAATGAGTGGGTTTTTTTGTTTTTTTTTTTTTCTTTTGTGCTCATGAATTACTGAGAAAAAAAAACAGGTATGCTTGGGAAATGATCTTCTTATGGATATTCAAAATTTTCTTAATCACCATTTGCAATCATGAATAAGTAAAATCAGCTTTGCCATTCTCAGTTTCTCTATAGTGCTTCTGTCTAGCCAGATTATATAAATTTGCTACATATTCTGAGGTTTTTTTTATTAATCTCAAAGTCTGTTTTAAAGATATAAACTTTAAAACTGCAATAAATAATTACAAAGTAACTGGAAAATCCCTGACTTCACACAGTTTCAGTTCTTTGCCTCACAGCAACCTTAAAATGATCTATTAAATGATTATTAGAAACAATTAATTATACTGGAGAACTCTAAGAGCCCAAATGTAATTTCATGGTTATAATTTTCTTGTCAGGTAATAAAACGGGATGAGCTTGGCAAGGATCTGTCTGACTGCTCTCTGTTCGATTTGCTGAAATATGATGATTATAATAGTGACAAGCACCTAGGTCTGGAAGAATTCTATAGAGCTTTTCGTAAGTACAAAGATTAGCCTATTCTTTTTTTCAGTTTTCTTTCCCATCTCTTGCTTTGTCTTCCTAAAATGGTATTTTTTTTATTATTAGATTCTGATACATCAAAATGTTGTATTTAAACAACAGGTGTGATATAGCAGTCATGATATTATAGAGAACTCTTTAATGAAATCAATAAGGGATCTGTTTGTGTCCTTATTTCTGAGGGATTTTGGTAATGGAGAATTTGTAGGTGATACTCCTTGATGCCAACCTGCACTAAAAAAATCTTTGTTGTACAGAAGTGAAAACGAGTGCAGTCTGGACGTTGTTATAGAAATGAAAATGGTAGCACATTTCCCTACACTCTTTCTTATTGGTAAAACCAGTTATGATAAACCCAGCAACAAATGTACTGCTTTAATTGGTGCTTTAGGATTCAGAGGGATGTACTGATTTGTAATATACTTCTACTGGGTGCTTGTTCTCTGAATGCCAAAGGCGTCTGGGATAAATGCTTGTAGTACATATGAACTTCTTAACGTATCCACTGGGATATGGATCAAAATGATATTGAGAAGTAGAAAGAAATGGGATGATTTCTAGTTCCTTTACTCAAGGTACATATTCATTGCATTGTTTAAAAATAAAAGCTTGAAAAGCTTCCAGTTCATTGTGCGCCCAACAGCCAGAGGAATGTGAAATACCTTTAATGGCTGTAATTATGGCACAATGTGTGTTCTTTCAATAAAAGAAAAAGATCAGCTCTGGTTCCACTGCGTTTGGCCTTCAGAGATCTTGAATTTAATCCTTCTAATCTACATCAAAAGTATTAACAAAAATTATGTATTGCTTTGAAAGTATACCTAGAGAAACAAAATGAAAATTAAATGACAGCCTTCTGGTTATTAGGCTATTACTCTTACAGCAAAACAAGCTGAAGCCAAGTATTCCACACAGGCCAAGCCAAACTCAAAGTGAATATGACAGCTCCAGTCCAGAGGTGTGAGATGTGACCTGCTGCTTAGCAATGGCAAATTCTGTGTTTGTGAATACAAAGAATTAATATGGATGATGAGCCTAATTAATGCAAGAAGCACTCAATCACATTTTCCATAATTATACTACCTACTACATTAAAATCAAACTAAGAGTCAAACTCTGTTTTTCTTCAATAGAATAGGAATTCAGGAAAGACTTTTTCCAAACAAAATAAGGACTTTTCCTTTGTCAGAATTTTCTTTGGGTATTTCAATATTTCAATTTGGTGTCCTAAAATAATATTACGTTATGGTAGCGTGCATTATGATTGTGAAATTATTATTTTTCACTGTGTGATGATTTTTGACTGCTTTTGATGTTTTTAAATGTGTACAAGAAACAATCCAAGCAATCAAAATATGAGCAATTTTTTAAAAAGTACTTTTCATAACTACATCTTGAAGTCTTATAACTGAGCAGTAGCATTGGCAGGGGACAATTTTTGAGTTTTTGTTTTTATTTAAAGAAGTTTAAAAGACACGTTACTCCAAATTAAAAATGCTTCAAGCATATTTTTTTTACCCATTCCGCAGTTCTTTATTCCTTGAGCTGATAGTATGTGTCTGTCTCTTTTTTCATTTTTCATCTCCAAATTCTAAATCTCTTTTTAAATACCTTTCTCAGTGTAGTACCTTCCATTTCCAATGGGTTTGTCTCTATACCTCTTAGCAGTGGCGTGATAGATTTGAGAACTGTTGAACTCCTCTCATTCTCTCTAAAGTTTGTCTGCCTAACAGTTGGAACAAGAGTTACTCATATTTATGGTGAAGAGCAGTAAAGAAAATTTGGGTTCATACAGCTGAAGAAATGGCTCCTATACAAAAATGCAGCGCAGAATTAAGTTAAGTTTTTTTGTTTGTTTGTTTTTCCCATCTTCAAAGAGTTGCTTATTTAGGTAAGAAAAGGGAATGAAAGAAAGAGAAGGAAGGAATATTTTTCTAGTCTCTTGTACAAGGCAGTTAAATAGGCACAGAAATACAAGCACTGTGTCATGGAAAAGGAGGTGGGATATTAGTCACAGTCCCACAGTTTGTAGTAATTCCTAAATCATTTCTCAAGGATGCTTTAGAAGACAGCCTTGTAGCTAAAGCAACTAAAATATAAAAAACATACCGTAAATAGTAAAATATGATTTTAAGACATGTATTTGAATGTGGTGAAGGCTAAAGAGCCCTCATTTCTAAGTATAGGTTTTAAATGATATCTACCTTCAGCAGGAGAGTGCTATGCAGAAAGAATCAGAAAATTCAGAAAGCTGAAAAAGAACTGAGAGTAGGCATTTGTGGTATTGGTGCCATCAGCTTGAGCTATAAAGGGGATGGCTATAATCAAGCATACCATGCGCATTTCTAGCTGTGATTTTTAACTGGCATTTAAAAACACTTCAATAGGATTTTGATCTTTGAACCCAGTTGGGCAAAATTAAAAGGTATTGTCACTATTATGCTGAACAGCTTGCTCTCAAAGGTTTTTTTTCGTTTTAAAGGATTAGGCAATTACATTTTATTTAAATATGACCACATATCTATGGGCTTTATTATCAGTACTGCCACACTAGCACTTGCAGGTGAGAAATCTTTTTTTTTTTTTCATTGACATACTAAATTAGAAATGTTACTGTCATCTAAGGACTGTAAACTTAGAATCTAGTACAGCTGTAAATTTTACTGCTTTATTAAGAGTTTGTCACAGACAACAGGAAGTTTGTTTTTTTTTTATTTTCTTCTGCTAGAAACTAATCCTCCTTAAGGGCAAGTTAAATCATTGATTGTTGCAAATGTATTTACCTATATATATATATATATGCATACATATTTTTATGTGGTATATATGTATCTGTGTGGTATACGTATAATTGCATATATTCTGTGAATTATTTTTGTCAATCTGTTTTTGTTTGCAAAATGAGTAAAAGAGATAGGAGGATAACTTGAGATTAAAATACAAGCAGTGATGTAATAATTCCTCTAATAATTCCTCTCTCCTTCAGAAAATCAGATATTGAGTCACTAATAAAGAAGGGAAATACTTAAGAGGGTGAACTGCCTTTGAAGTATGCAGTGAAGTCCCAGTCTGCAAAATGTTATAAGAATTTGAAGGAGCTTACTGGCTTGTGTAGTGTTTTGCAGACAAGTAAGCCTGATGTGGCTTCAGTGGTATCAGCTGCTTTCATATATATCATGAGCTTGTTTTTGGTGCTATGCATATATCCACTAGATGTATTTACTAGATGTAACAAGTTCCGCTAGATCAATAGAGCATATAGAAAGGTACTTAATAGTTTTTTTTTCATGTGTATAAGATAAAGTGGGAAGTGCTTAGGTCTTATGAACATGGGACTGAAGGGAATCATCCTGAACAATCAGGTCAATCTTCCAGCTGCACAATTTAAATTTCTGTTCTGAGAGTTATCCAACTCCATCTTAGCATTTTATTTTGCTGGTTTGTTTTCCTTCACCACATAGTCCGAAATTTTATATAAGAGATTTTATATAAGAGAATGTAGTTTTAGTTTTAGTCAGAGCAAGATGTATTTAACCTTGTCTGAAAGGGTGTCTGGAAGCATAAGAGGCTGAAGACAAACAAAAGGGAGAAGTAGAGGATGTAGATTTGTGAATGCTTTTTCTTCTGAAAAATAAAACTTTTTCAAGGATCTTCTGTTTTTTATGTGATGTATTCTGTGCTATGAAGATAATATTGTGTTTATTGCACATTCAGTCTGCCTGTCTTCTGTTGCTCTTTTCGAAAATTAATAATATTTTCTCCCCTCTAGTTCCTTATAAAATGAAATTTCAAAGCAGGTACTTCAGGTGGCCTTCATAGTGGCTTACAAAATCTCAAGGGATACTAGAAGTAAGTAAATAGCTATAAATTATTCTCACTCAGCGCAGTGCAGGTGTTTATGTTGGCCCTTCTGTGATCACAGTAGAAAGAATGGTGGTAATTTAGATATTTATGAATAGAACTGATTGAACACAACAAATAGAAATTACAAGTTTATGGTAAATAAGTGCTTTTCATTGGTCCTTTACAATAATAGTACTAAATGCTTTAACAAATCATAGTCTGTATAAAATGAAGAAAAATTGGTGTTTGCCAAAATTTTTTAGGTTAATGTAAAACTATTTTTATCTTATGTGCTAAAAAGGGGCCATGAAATTGAAGTCTGAAAAAGAGGAGGCTCAGGGGAAACTTTATTGCTCCCTACAACTACCTGAAGGGAGCTTGTGGAGAGATGGGCATCGGCCTTTTCTCCCATGTAGCTAGTGATAGGACTAGGGGGAATGGCCTCAAGTTGTGCCAGGGGAGTTTCAGGTTGAACATTAGGAAATACTGCTTCTCCGAGAGATTGATCAAGCACTGGAATGGGCTGCTCAGGGAGATGCTGGAGTTGTGTGTTCCTGGAGGTGTTCAAAAAGTGTTTAGATGTTGTACTGAGGGACATGGTTTAGTTGGAGATATTGGTGATAGGTAGACTGTTGGGCTGAATGATCTTGGAGGTCTTTTCCAGCCTTTCTACGTACTTGCTATATTCCATTCATCGTAGCTTTTGGGTGAATCTGTGACCAGTGCCTCATATGAATGTCAAACCTTGTGGTTTGTTTTGTCTGAAATTATAGGGAAAGGTAAACAGCAAGAAGTATCCATAAATGCAGGTCTTAGTTAAGAATTATTATCAGGTAGTCTAATTCCTGCAAAATGTTTTTAAAATTGTACTGCTGTACTTAAGGTAGTTTCACTCTTTATTCTGTCAGCTGCAATTATTACAGGTGCAGGTTCCAAAATCCTTTTTTGAAATGTGTATCCTTTCGTTCCAAAGAAAAAGACCAAAATTTACCACTCCCTTTTCCCGCTTCCCCCCAAAAAGAAATCTAAGTAGAATCATAGAATTGTTAATGTTGAAAAAGATCTCTAAAATCATCTAGTTCAACCATCAATCCTTCAGCACCATACCCGCTAAATCAAGTGACTCAGTGCTACATCTATATCTTCAAGTCCACAAAGTCTTACTCATGAAATACCTACTGGATTTATATTTCCAGTGATTTCAGTATTGTGTCCAAAATATTTAATGTGAAATCTGAGTCAAAGCTTTTTAACTGTGATGAGTCCGCCATAATAAAACTGTTTAACAAATAGCAGAAAATAGAGTTTCTGAAGATCTGTCTCCTGCTATCATTAATTCCTTCTTGGCAACAAGTAGTGTGTGTCAGGTTGTTCCACGGAGAATTATATTTCAGCACTAGTCTTTGAAAATACAAATTAACAACATAGTGAGTAGAAGCTATTGAACTTACTGGTAATATTTTTCCACTCAATATAATCTACCTGTGCTACGTGTATTTTCAGTCTAGAGATTATCACCTGGAAAAGAATACAACCCCTTGTATAGAATGGGCAGAACTTAAAGCTCATCGTTTCAGTGAAGTGCATTTTTAGGGCATAAAATGTTGTTCCATGATTTGAAATAGTACGTCTGTAATTTCTTACGTGCTACTAATTAATAATTAAATCATTTTAATATGAGGGATTCCCACATAATCATAAAATGTGTTTTGTTTGGTTCATTCCTAGTAAGACTTAGAAATTATGTTGGTTTGTGTTCTGTTATACAGATACGAATTTTGTTACTGTTTTACTTAGAACTTTGGACTAGGAAGATAACGTTTTCATTACAGTGCATGAGAACAGTAATTTTATTTAAGAAGAAATGTAATGGCAAAAAATAAAGTATGCAGGATTCTAATTTATTTTTAATTTACATTTGTAAACCTGTTTCATACGTGCCCAACCTCACGTGTTAAGATCAGGAACGTGATAAGCCTTGCTGAAAGATTTGAGGTGGCTTGGGAATTAGTGCATTGGGCCACTGCTGGTGGTGGACCTAGCTGTTGGGTGACTGGGGTCCTCTTGGACCACCACTTCAAGTGCATCTTGTGATTTGGCACAGATCATTCCCATTCCCACGTTGCTTCCAGCACAATATGCAGCCTGTGTTGTGTACACTTTAAATGCAGCCCTATCTGTCATGTTATACAGTTCCTGGAGCTTTGTAAACTATAACAGTTTTATATGGTCAATACACAGGACTTCATAAGCAAAAACATCTCCAATCAAATTTCAATTAGAATTTCACATTATTTATTGCAAGGATCTCTTCTGCTCATCTTGCCTTCTGCATTTCTCTTAACGATCGCTCTGTGTGTGTGATTTTTATATTAAAACAATAAGCATGCTTATTATTACTTTTTCCCTTAAATGTTGCCGCTTGGCAGTGTAGAAGTCCTTTGGGAAATACTAAGCTTTTGGTGCAATATTGCCCATTCAGTTCTGGATCAGTGCAGGAAATAATTTTTTTTTTAACAAACTTAATGTAATAGCATGTATTCTAAACATTGGTTAATATGTGATGGTATTATGTAGTTAGTATTTTTTTTTTTTTCTTTTAAAATACTAACCTGCATGTTGCTTTTTTTCTGGATAAGGAAAAAAGTTATGGAGATATTACGTGATTTCTTTTTTGACATGAAGCTCTGAATAAGTGTGATGTTTGCAATTTTATGTAGTTCTGTTAATGTCTCTCCTAGGCCACAACATATTTGTATGCATTTAGGTGAAGTAGAAAATAGATAAGAAATGTCAAAATGATTGCATCCCATTTTATTACAAATAACCTATTATTTCATAAATTTAGATACAATGAAATGGAATTCTAATTAAGTTATGCATGACAGCTTTGTAATAAGTGAATGATTGTTCTGTACATTTAGCTGTAAATCGCTATCCATGGTGAACTTCAGTATTTTTGCAGCTGATATCTTCATGTTGCTCGTTCAGAGATATTTTCATTTTTGCAAGTCATTGTACCTGTAAGATTGTGTTATTGATATTCCAGTGTTCACAAATACCTTCATCTAGATGGTTCACATTTCAAAACAAATTTAAAATAATAATTTATCATCAGTTATTTTTACTAACCGTTTTGAGGAAATCAGTCTTATTCCAATGCAGGGGCTAAGGCACAGAGGAGAGAAAATGTTTCCAGAGTATTATCCACAAGGAGGAATGACTTGAATAAGGGAGGTGATCACTAGCTAATCCACAAACAGGGACGTTAAAATATATTATTCACAGCAAAATTACACTTCTCCAACAATAATGAATATTAATATGCTCATAAAATATTATTTAGTAAGAAATCTCGATAGCCATTGCACTGTTTGTTTTCTTTGCACCCATAAAAATCACCTCTTTATCTGAATTTCTTAGTTGAAAATAAGTTTTAGCCTAGAGCTATAATACTGCTAACCAACAATAAATACTCATTTAAGCAAAATTTCTAAAATAATTTAACATTATCATAATTTAAAATCTACATACGTATTACTTTTCCTTCAAAAATATATGGAATCATATTTGTTATTGAGGAATCAGCATTGTGTCATCATCTCTTTAAAACAGACAAACAAAAAAAGCCATGAATAGGGAAAAAAAAAAAAAGGTAATGGAGGAAATTGTCTTAAGAGTCTTAGGTATGTATTTGAGATAGTTGCTTTACTTCGCATATAGAGCAGAATGTAAAATCTAAAAGATTAACAACACTTAGCAGTTGTTTGAATTTTGGGATTTTTTTTAAGACTTATCAGAAACGCTGCTAACCAGAAATTTGAGGTGGATTTACTGTAACATGATAAGAATCTGAGTTAATTTCTCAATGTTGCTTAAGAAATGGGAAGAAAAAAAAAAAGAGAGAAGTTGGATCTCAAGCCATCAAAAGGAGATCCTTTAAAATACTAAGATAACTTCAGTATTTCAGATGATGAGTGAATTAAATAATTTGCTTTTCCATCCAAGGATCAATTTATTTATTTGGAGAAGAATTAATTTCTTGGTTTTGAGCAGTTTTTTTTTTTTAATATTGTTTTATGTTCCCTGCAAGCTTGAGTTTGCTAGTTGTTCTTAAGCATAGAACGCTAATGTTCACCTTAAAAATTAAGTAACTTTATTCCTCAAATTGATGGGTGTTGTTATATTTTTATATATTCTGGAATCCAAATCAATCTTTTCCTGAAAGAAGACTCTTGGGGATTTTTTTTTTTTGTTTTATTTGATAACTCATCTACTCTGCTCATTACTGTTGGTTCTGATTGTATGTATAGCTAAGCAGATAAGTTATTACAGTCAGAAGAAGACTGTAAAAGGCTTTTAGTAGTCCTGGGATTTGTGAATTTCTTAAACATATCTGGCATATGCACTTTAAAAGGGAATCTGAAGAAATAGTTTTGCATCTATAGTTTTGCACCTAGATTGTATGAAAGAACATTGGAAATTTGTAAATAGGGATTAACAAAAAATTCTGACCCTGCAATGGTTGTGTGCTTTTCTTTAGACCTTAATGTTATAGAAAAGTGTATTACATTATACTGGGAGCTGAAAAATGTCCCAGATCACAGAATCACAGGGGTTGGAAGGGACCTCAGGAGATCATTGAGTCCAACCCCATTGCTTCCATTGCTCTCTCAGTTCATTCCAATTTTCTTACAGAATTACATTCTGGCAAAATGTTTCTATTTCAGGGAATTTCATTACTATCTTCATTTCCAAAGCACAATAATTATAATTTCTAGTTTTACTATAGTATTCTTCCATAACTTGTGAGTGTACTCTTCAGTTTTTGCAGTTTACTGCTTCAGAAAGACAGTATATTTGGTCAGCCAAAATAAAAAGTGAATGGGATATCTGAGTCTAAATATATGTAAATAGTTGAAGAAAGTGAAATAATAGATAAAATATTTGTTTTGAATATTTTAGATATGAAATGAAAACAGGCGATTGATCGTAACGCTCCAATTTAAATGCTTCAGTAAACTGGTGAAGCTTACTACCTGATTTTATGAAACAATAGTTTTAAAGTTATGTGCTATGCACGTGGGTATGTTTCTGTATGACATACGTGTGCACCCAAATAAAAGTGTGTAGGTGTATAGTTTAATCTGTGGAGTACTTTTTAAGGCACTCTATTAAGGCATTGAATTCCTATTCAAAAATACCTTCTTCATGTCAGTTTTGTGAGCACGGTTTTGCCACAGGGTTTGGAGCAGGAAAGGGAGAGGAATTATTGGAAACAACTAGAAGAATTATTTTATTGGTGACACACCCAGGCATATTTTTCTCTCAGTTTCAAACTTTCTATAGGAAAAATAGCACAAGTAGGAGCTTAATAGGTCAGAAGAGAGCGTACTGCTTACCAACTGTCATATTGTTCCCAGTACATGTGCAATTATAGCAAGGATGTTTATATTTTGTTTGATTGCAATGATCTTCATAGGTGTTAATGTGCTTTTGGTGTGTCCAGGTCATTTTCCTGGCTCTCTTCTATCGCTTATTTTACATTGTTGTGATGCCCAGTAGGTTATTTTTGTTCTACTGTGGTTCGTTTCTTTTTCAACTTATTTTTTTCCATTTCGTTTTCTCCCAAGTAATGTTTGCATACTTGCATTTTGTGTTTGCCTTCTGTTTTCCAAGTCTACAAGGATTGATTGAATGAATAAATTGAATTTCTGTGTGTGCTTCCGAGACACAGAAGATGCCATGGAATAGGAGGGAGACGATCAGAACAGCTGAGGGGTGCCTGCACGTTTGCTCTGTATTTCTGAGATTCTTCATAGCATGTTTATAAAATGTATTGAGTAAAAGAGTGAAATAGTGATTTTCAGGGCCCTTCATGGTGCATCTCTTTGGGAAAGCAGAAATGTACTAACGTGTTTCCTGAACTACTTTAAGCTAAGGGAAGGAGACTATCTCTAGTAAGTACTCAATACTCAGCTTATTCCAAAGGTATAAAGCTACAAAGGTTACAGAGGATAGAGTAATTGTTTGTTTGTTGTGATCTTATAATTTAACGAAGAATTTACTTTGAGGCTCAGAAAGATTAAAAAAAAAAAAAAAAAAGGACGAATAAAAGAAAACAAAGATGAAGTGAGCAAATAAAAAAGAGCGTTTTTAATGAATGAGTTTATCACCAGCCTAGTTGGAATATTTCATTTTAAAAAATCCTTATAAATTTTCTTTAATGCATTTTATTTGTGTGTGATTGATATTGTAATCTAAAAACATTTACTTTAAGGACAGTATGATTTTTTTTCTCTAAAATATCTGACGATTTTAATAGCCTATAGCAGTTGCTATATTACATGTTTTAGGTATTTTAGTGCATTTACAAAGTGTTTGGAAGAAAGGGTGTTTTTTATATGACAAACTGTTACTTCTGGCTTGCTGATAACTACATTTTCTGAATGTATATGTTAAATGAAGGTAAATGCAATTGTCTGTGTGAAGATATGCATGCACATAGGTAAAAAAAAAATTACTTCTATTTATTTAATTTCTGTAATCCTTGACCTTTTACCATCTAGTGTGGTATATCAGCTGTCAAGTTTTTCTAAGTAGCTTCCTTTTGCTTTTCCTGTTACTGCTAAGAAGTAAAACAATTTGGAGGTGTATAGAGGGAAGAAACCCTAGAATATAAACTGTTTAACTCCATATAAACATTGACCATGTATGACTGGAGAAGCAGTGGAAGAAGATTCAGACAAAACTTGTTTTCTCACTTCAGATAATTGTATTCTAAACTAGGATGCTTCTTGCATCACTTCTATCTTTTGAACTTCTCAGAAACATGCATCTCATGATTTTATGTAATAATTATGAATTCATTACAGAGGTGCTTGCAAGCAGAATTCAGTAGGAGCAGTTGGAAACACAAGTTGTGAATGTGTAATGAAATTATATATCACATCAACTCTGCTGCCTGTGATTGTTGGAGGATTTATTTAGTTGTTTGACTGGTAAATGGTAAATATACAGATTTAAAATGTATGTACAGTTATCCAAATGTGTTTTAGATACTTTGAACTTAAAAAAAAAAAAAAGAATTAAAAATTAAATTTCTACCGAAGGAAATAAACACAAAAAATATATCTGTGTTCATGTGGTACATAGAATGAATTTGCCAGTAGATTCTGAAGCTAGTTTTCTAAATAAATTGTGTTCTCAGATTGTCAAATGCTATGTTAAGTAGGTTAGCAAATCATTTCTATGGGAGGTGCAATTTTAGCCATAGTGGAAAAAAAAAGGCACCACACAAGGCAATGAAGCTACAAGCAAAGATATACATATTGCAAAATTACATAAAATGTAATGCAAATATCTGAAGTTGTGAAAATATACGAGGATTGAGGGAGACACAAAAAGCTTCTTTACATACTTATTTACTTTAAGAACTGGGAAACTGTCTAAGATGGAAGTAATCCAAACAATTCATCTGATTACCATTCAACCATGAATAAATGATAGGAAAAAATGACACTTAAAAAAAAATTATTTAGCTTTGTGATTATAATTCTTCTCAACCTAGACATGTGGTGGAGATGTATTTGTTGGAGGGAATAGTTAAACTGCTTTAAAACTTGCTGAACACTCTGTTTAAGGAATACTTGATGCTAAACAAAGATTAATGTTTTGTTTGTGCTTACGAAGTGCTACTCAAATATCCATTTGAATAACAATGTACACATAACAACAACAACTCTGAATTACAGTAAGGATCCATTTAGTCCAGTATCTTGGCTCTTACTTTCTTTAGGGAAGATTACAAAAGAAGAAAAAGGGTATTAAGATTCTTGTATTATACCTCCTTTATTTCTAGTGATTTTTGTCTTGGAGACTGATTATCTTTAATAGCTCTTGATGAATGCTTTGCTCATAAATTTGATTGCTTTTTGGAGCCATCTGAAATTAACATCTACATCATTGTTTCAGAATTTTTCACACTTTAATGATTACATGCTAGAATAAGTATGATTTTTGAATATTGTGCATGTTTTCTGTTTAGCTTATAATGTATGGTAAAATACTGTGAGCATCTATTCTATATTCTCAGTTTCCCATATCCTGAGATTTTTTGAAGCTCCTAACTAATCTTTGCAGTCATCTCTTTTCCATTCTGAAACATTTCATGTAAAAGCTGCTTGTGTGAAGAGCTTTTCTTCTCAAGTTTTACTACATTTATTTATTTTTTTTCCCCAGGAGAAAGGACTAAAAGCAAACAAAGTGTCGTCATGGATTTAGAGAGTGGTGTAGTAATACTCTGCCTAATTTCTTTTATTAACACATTGTCAAGACTGAGTACATATTTTCATAAGGCTGCCAATTATATTCTAAAGGTCTCTTACCTAAGCAATAATAACTTGTTCAAAGCCTATCTCTTTGTAGACAAGTTTGGTCCCAATTTTCACCTGCATTCAGTACTTTGAATACCCAATTATATATACTAAACTTGGCAAACGAGTATCATAAATAATGTCTTTATGCAAATTTTTGTTTCATATCTACATTATTTAATTACCTATTCTCCAAAAATGTTTTCAGAGAAATCTATTGTCTCATTTTCTTCTCTCTCCTGCTGGTTCAACATGAGTTCCAGTGGCAATCCAGATGGAATTCCACAAGTGACTTTTCTTCGTATGAAACCTAAAAACAGAACTCTTCAATTGAGAAATGAAAGATCATTTCTCCATGAGCTTATCTGATGCAGGTTGTTTGTTACAAGATAGATCTCTTAACAAGAACAAAAGTCTACTCGGGTAATAACCAAAAGAAAGGGCCTCTGTACAGACAGGTAATACAGCCTACCTTGAGTTCTGGTTTGTTTTATTTTTTCCCTCTACATGTAAATTACATCAGCCGATTGATTTATTTTTCAGTATAACTTTCATTCTACTCCCATCTGTGCTTTTTCCACATTATAGACTTCTGTGAGTAACTGGCTCATAACTCTACTCTTCAGATTGCAGGAAACTATTGAATAACAGCTGCATGGCCTTTCTTTTCTTGTAGAGGAGGTATAGCAGTGCTGTTATGCTTCAGGCTTTCTAACTCCCATTTATATGTCAGGTAATTTGATCGTGAATTACTACCTTAGAATTTTGTACTGACAGAGAGAGAAGAGAACTATTTTCAAAGTTGGGTTTTTATAAAACTCTGAATACATCCAGAAGTCTTAAATACTTGGAAATTCTATTATCACTCTGAGGGGGGGAAAAAAAAAAAAGTATTGTATTGATAAGCGGAAATCTTGGTGCATAAAACTGTGAGTTATGAAGGTTGTCAGCTCTCCTTTTATAATTCCTGTTTCATTATGAATTAGTTCCAGAAATATTTTGTAAATTAAACTGCTGCATTTTAAATGTTCCATTCGAGGTAACTGCAAGTATTCAGTATTGATGTTCAGCATCTGTGTTTGCAGAGAACATAAGGAGCATTAAAGTTGGATCTATACTAGTAAAATGACTTGAAAATATTGATGCTAACTGTTAACATTTAAATGAAATGTTTTTGCTTGAGTTAGTCATATGCAAACACAACAAGCATGTTGAAATTGATTTTTGTGTAAATTACCTTCTTTGGTTAGATAGATGCACCAAATATACAATAAATAAGGCCGAAACCAATTATCACTACGTTAGTGAATTAGCCCTTCCATGTTACCTAGGTAAGACAGGTTCAATTCTTTTGAAATCTGTTTTCAAGAGGAAAAAGGAACATGTTATAAATAATAATGAATGAGTATGCATTTAAAATTTGTGTTATTCCTAATGTCCTTTCTCATTCAAATTTGGCTCTTACTAATTTAGAGTAAGATATCCAGTTTACCTGTACAAGTGAGCTCATTGCAAACTTCGGTTTCAAATCTCTTTTCAAATAATATAATGTTATGATGTTCCTTCTGGTCTTCATCAAGGCTGCATTACATGTTAATGGTCTGGATTCCAGGAAGTTTTGAGACTACTATTAACTATTCAATGGTTAACCTGAAAAACTGAATAAGGAAGTAGTCTCAATGATCACATTTATCTTAAGATATTTTGGAATATATCATAAAGATGAAAAAGTTTGGACATCCATTTTCAGTGAGACCCAAGACTGTATTTTTTTTTTTTTTTTATGTGTAAGGTTGCTGATTGAGAATTTCAGATTTGGTAACGGGTTATGTTTTATATTAAGTAGCACCGAGAAATGTTAACATATGAACACAGAAATAATAAATCAGAATTGATTGTACTTACTTACGACTTATGTGCTGCTGTGATCTAGGCTTGCTTCTAATTGAGTGCCTAGAGTGTGATCAGGGTTTACAAGCTTATGCAGTGTAAACACAGTGAACACTTAGCTGAACTTTGTATATTGGCAGAGCTGGTGTATTTGAACCAACTTTTACTCAGTTTGCTGAAAAAGAACATTTTATAATATTTTAGGCACTATGTCCTCTGCTTCCCAATGATTTAAAACATCCCGTGGTCATAAAGAGTTTTAAAAATACATTGCATCTTGGGCAACATATCAACAGAAGCTTTGGATATTTATGCTGCCAGGTACTAGACTAATGAAAAATAACCAAGTTTAAAACTATTTCAAATAAAAGTAGAGACCTGGATAGTGTGACGTGTAGCTTGCATGGTGTTATGCATAGCAATCTGCAGCAGAAAGGCTGCTATTCCAACTAAGAAGCATTGTAGGTAGCTTAATAGCCAACAATGGAACCCTTTTTAAATCTGATTAGTAAGTTTGTCTGAGATCATAGTTATTTAGGTAAGGCTGATGTTTATGTCAGTTGATTTAAATTACAGTAACTGGAATTTAGGTAAATGATAGCACTGTGATGGCAAATGAAGAATAAAAGCACAAATGAGACAATTTAATGCATTGATGGCCATAAGGAGAAATAATTTTATTAAGCAAAAAAAAGATGCTGAAGACTGTAATTAGCAAATACATCCTCAGAACCTAGAAGTTTGAGCCTTAAATTCATCTTTTCTTTTGACTGCCACCAAGTACATTTTTCAGTGTTAAGAATGCATAGTATGAACATATGTCCATACAAATTGTTGGACAAGAAAGGTGTCTTAGCTATAGGTGTCGTATCATATATCATGACAAACTACAATTAGAATAAATCATTACTTATGCATTTCTTAGCAATGTGGCATTGTAAATGAGTGTTGATCATATTTTCCTGGACTGCTGTGGTTCTGTTGCTTTTAGAATTTTTTTTAGTATACAGCTGTTTTAATTATATCTCGCTCATCTTAAGTATAGCCATTAAAGTGATGTTGAAGTCTGAAAATGACAATAAATTATTAGGAAATTACTGTTTCATCTACTCTGAGGTCCTCTTCCCAGCAAACCCTAAGGTTTTCATTTGTTACAGCTTTATTAATTCAAAAAAGATTGTTGTGTAATTTTGAGTATATAATCTATAAAAGCTCTACATTTATATCTGCACTTCAACCTAAGATATCGTATCTGACTATTTTCATATCAACAATTTGTGTAGCATGTATCAAATCAAATTCTAGCCCGTCTCACTAACTTGGAAGTTTCCCTTAGGATTCATTGAATGATGCAGAAAATCTGTTACAGAATATATTGAGAGAGACGTTAAGGTTGAAGAAGCAGTTTCAGTCTGGTGAGATGATAGAAACAGGAGGGAGATTTATTTTTTACCAGTTCATTCACTGTATCTCCCAGAAGATGGAAATTCATAAAAGTTTGAATTTCATCCTTCTTACGGTGAGGGCTAGTCTGTTAATCAGGATAGGCAAATCATTTTCCTTATCCCTGATAAATAAACCATAGTAAACAGGCTGTAAGTGCAATGTCTGGATTAGTGGTTTCCCCTATGGCGGAAAAGTTTGAAGCCAAACACTTCATGCGTTGGCTTTCCTGGCCAAAGTGTTTTCTTTGAGGCTAAAAAAATTCTCCTACAGATTGTATGGCCTCTGTAGGCTTTGTGGACTCTCGTAACTAGCCAATCTGTAGGATGAACCCTTTATGTGTGCTGTTGTCACTGTTCTCAAAGTGAAGTGATGATACCACTTCAAAACATGCTCCTATTAACTTAACATTCCAATTGCACGAGCCTGATTTATGAATGTGTGTATGTACTATTTTTTAGTGCAGCTTTAGGTAGACTTGAGTGTTTTATCTTTGCGAGTTTAATATATTTGTTGTCCAGAAAGTAGTTCTCTGAATTCCTTGCTTCAGGTGTTGATACGATGTCACTGTGATAGAGTGGTCACTTCAGAAACTCAGTGAATATATGTGGATTCAACCCATTGCTGATAATTCTTGATCTAGCATGGTGCATTAAATGAGGTGCAGCCCATACCTATGTAGAAACAGCTGTACACAATGACAAGGGAGTCATAAATAATCAGTGACTCCTTGCATTTCCATGAACAGGGTTTCTGAAGTATTTTTTTAATGATTATAATGCCCTGCAGAGCAAGTGAGAGTATATGTTTTATTGATTTTTATGAAGACTTAAGTGAATCATTATAGTCCTTGTGGCACTCGACTTGAGTCCTGTTGAGCTCCGTAGTTTGTGCAGACTCAGGAGAAACACAAGGGTCCAAAGAGCAGTTTAATTGAATGGACATAGGAAGTAAAATTCTTTTAATTAAACAATTAAATTTAAACATTTATATTTCTTCCTCAATGTTCCTGTAAATGTCAAGCCTTTGGTATGGAAACTGACTGTGGTTTTTCATATCAATTTACAGTTTAAAAAAAAAAAAAGCAAATTCCAGTTAGATTGATACTACTCTGCCAGAAGATCAGATTACTTTTCATTTCTTCAATTATGTTAAAATAGTAAAAGTAATATATTATTTCTCATTGTTCTTCCATTAAGTTCTTTATTAGTTTAAAAATAATCATGATCTTGTTGGGCTAAGGGAAAATTTCCATCCCCTCACTTTCTCCGCAGTCAATAAATTTTGCTGGAATCAATACCTCCGTAGATTATTTTAATGATTGTGGTTTCATACCTAACTTTACAGCACAAAGACTAAGAGTTTTAATTTAGAATGAAAAGACGACTGCGGTATTTGTACTCTGTAGATTTTTATTTTTAATTACACCAGAGGCCTTTAATCTATCACATACTCTTATATGAGTGGCTGTGGATTTAGGAGGTGAGATTTCCTTCCCAGATTAATTTTGTAGGAAACCATGGTGCAACATCCTGAAAACAAAGCTTACAAAATGCTTGAAAGGTGGCGCAGGAAGGAATGTTAAAATAGACATTATTTAGGAAAATATATTAAAGTGAAAAACGTTTGGGTTTCAATCTGATTAACTTAATCACAAAGAAAAGGATTTAAGACTTACGTACTTAGAAGGGTTCTTCATGAAGAGTACAATGGCATTAAGAATGAAGAGGTGGCAGATGAAAAAAGTTGCATTCAAATTATAGGACACAACCGTTTAAATGGTACAAGTAGTTAAGCTAAGATCCTGTCTTTGGTCATTTAATTTACCTTTCATTTTTAATATATGCTACAAAGGGTGTCATATATCTGTTATTTTTAATTTATCAAATGTTTATACGAGACATTACTGTTTCAATTGTGATGAAAACAACCTATGAAGAAACTAGAATGCTTTTTGTTGCATTCTTTTTTTAGTTCATACTATTAAATGTTTTATTTTTCAATATGTATATTCTAAGATCTGGTGGGAACATCTGGTGTTAACAGCAAACAAGGAAAAAAAATGTGTGTATTATATATATTATATATATATAATATATATACAAAAAATACACACATATACAATATACATATAAATATATATATAAGACTTCAATGGTAAACTTCATCTATAAACTTAAGTTATTGTATATTTTATTTATTTCTTCCTTATTCAGTGGACTTAAAAAAAAAAAAAAATTATATGTAGTTTTTTTTTCCTGATACAATCAGCAGATGGAAGCTGTTTGAATAATAAAAGTTTTACATGCTAAATTCATTAAACTAGGCAATTGGGTGAAATATTCTACTTTATTCTAAATTCTGAAATCTTGAAACATTCTTAATGTTTCTAGGTATTTGAATAATGAATGATACATATTTATCTCTAAGAGAAGCTTTAATTTCTTCCATGAAATAAATGTAGCATGACCTATCAGTTGTTCTCTATTAAATCTTACTGACTAGTATCAAAAGTAAAATTGAAGACAAGCTTTTGCTTGTTTTCTTTTATGGTTTCTATTAATTTTCTTTGTGAAATTAGTTTCTATGGGACTTCCTACAAATATAAGGTATTAATATTCCTTTTAATTTCCATTAAAAATATTTTCATATTCCTTGTTAAAAAAAAGGAAAAGTTGAATAAATATTAATTTAAAGAAATATCTTAAGATCCTTTCTTTTTGAAAAATAACAGAATTTGGAAAATAGAGAAATAAAAATCTCTGCTATGCTTGCCTTAAGGGTGGAAATAAAAACGTCTTGAATTTTGATAGAAGCTCTGCTGCCGCGTTAAATAGCAGCGACACAGTTATTTATGCTTGTGCATGTGTGGCTAATAGAATTATGAAAGCAGGTCTTTTGATGTTTTTAATAGATCTTTGAGATTTATAAATATTAACAGATTGATTATGAAGTAGTGCTCTACATTTTCCTTAATTTATATATTAAATAATAATTAATATAGCATTAATTCTATTGTTATAATTCTATCACATGGATACAGAATGGGCTGCACAAGGAGGTGGTGGAATCACTGTCCCTGGAGGTGTTCAAGAAACACTCAGATGTTGTACAGAGGAACGAGTTGGACTGACTGATCTGAAGTCTTTCCAACATAAGTGATTCTATGATTCTGTGATTTGGATTGATTTGAGCTGATCAGTATGAACCCTTGCAGTATGAACAGGAATTCAGGCTCATCAGCGCCCTGTTCTAAGCTCAGTATTACATCATTTTTTGTGATGAATGGATGGACAAAGAAGGCTACTGTTATATGGAAATCATTTTGTACAGGAAAAAATACTATTTTCAAGTTTTAATTAAGGGCTTTCCACTTATTTCCCCTTGAAAAATATTCTCTCCCTGTGATAAGTCATTTAAGGTGTTGGAACTGCTGGGGTACGACCTCTGGAAAGCTTTAGTTCTGGGTTCTTGGTCCTTCTTTTTTTTTTTTTTTTTTTTTTGAGAAGCCAATCAAAATGCTTATTTCTGGATGAGCTATGTTTTGCTCTATTTACATTTATAGAAAATAAAATCTGTTCACAGCAAAGATTATTTTTTCTTTCAAGAGTTTAATTACACTGAAACGTGAAATTCTGTATACTACTTGGTATGGCCTAGCATACCAAGATTATTTTGAGCTTTATCAAAAGACAAAGTTTTTTTCTCATTTAATTTTTGAACTGACAAAGTTAGACATGCTAATTGTAATGCATGCTGATTTTAAAGTTGCTTTCAAGAACAGCAAAATGACACTGATGAAAAGGCTCTTGTTATTTCATTTTGAGAAGGTGAGATCAATGCCAGAAGAGGGAAAAGGCACTTTGTGTAGTTGTATTCCAGATATTATAAGACAAAACACAATATCTTAGTAAGATTTGACACAACCAAATAGCAGCATTTCCAATTTTTTCACTATTAAGTGAAAGAATTAGTTCATCCTAATGTTCACTATTTTTTTTTTTTTTCATTTAGTGTTTTCCATTGGTAGTTTTTATCTTACTATTGATCAACTGCAGAGCCTTTGAATTTTTAAAAATGAAAAATGCTATTCATAAAATTCGTTGTAGCAAGCATTATGAGTCTCAGGTTATTTTACATTCTGCTTTATTCTTTTCAGTTCTTTAAATTCGTCCCGAAACTTATCAGCTTATACATATGTTGTGACTAGGAGGTTTTAGGGCTAATTTGTATTAATTTCACTAAGTTTATATGCGGTTATTGGTCTGAGGTGTTACAGGCTTTTAGGACTTGTAATACCTGAGCCACAGGCAAGGAGAACCTTTTTATATCTCTTGAAAAGCAATGACTTTTGCATATCCTTCATAGCTACGGGCTTCTTTGTTAATTTCAAAAACTTTGTAGTTAACTACAGTAAAACAAAAGGTCATAGCTAGTGCCCTATGACCACTCATTTGAAGTTAAGCTGCATTTTATACACTTTCCATTAAGCTCAGAGCTTACTATAGTCCATGGACATGAACCATAAATGAATTATTCATGTCATAAAATTGTAATGCCATTTTTTATTTTGATTTCGGAATATAATTTTCACTAAGGTAGCAAATGCTAAACTTTGCATTTAATACGTGTCTCCTTATCCACAGTTGCATTCTAATTAAAAATGAGAATAATAAGAACTGGACTTCTGTATAAAGGCATCCATAATAATACTGGAACTAATTGGAAACAGACTTTGAAATTTTGTAGAATTTAAATTAGATAACTCATTTATCATGTGAGGGTTAACATTTTTCATAGTCATTTTATGGTAATCATTTAATGACCATGCTAAATTAAGTATTGGCTTTGGAAAACACAGATAATTACTCTTATAGATCATCATGTTTATCTACCTTTTAAGGTTTATACATACAGAATTCTGTATGGAAACAGAGTATTAGTATGCTGTTGCTGTCTATCAGAAGTTTTGAAACATTCAGTAGTCATTCAGATGTGTTTCAAGAAGTCTGGGTAACGGCACCATTGAAGAACCATATCCTCTAACATACAAGCTGAGATGCTTTAGATGAAGGAAATAAATTTTAAAAACGACAATAGGTAGCTCAATATTTAACTTAATTTATATATTCCCTTTTCAGTGGTTTATCAAATTGTACCAGGTCATGCATTTAGGGGAAAAAATGTCAGTCACATTGACTGGTGAACAGCATTACGTTCCTATTGGAAGAGAGAATAAGGATGTTTTTGTATTTTCTCTAAATAGAAAATTAATATTGTATTTCTGAAACAACAAATCTTTCTTTCCTGAAGCTATTGTAATGCCTTTCTTCTTGCAATTTGGAAAGGAAGAAAAAAAGTATTAAAGTGAACAATGTTTTTAATTGCATTAATTAAAAATTGTTTCTTTTGTGAAGCTAACAGGAACCAATAATAGATCTTAGCTTGCTTATAGGTTGTTGTTTTGCTATAATGGGAAGATTAATGTCACTCAATTTTTTTTATGTAAGAGTCCAAATGTGTTATGGGACATCAAAGTCAAGATTCCTTCTCTTAAATAAATCAAAAGTGGTTTACCTAATATTCTAAGTAGCTTGTTAACACTAGCAATTTTGAATGTGTGATGCACTGGAAATGTTAAAAGTAGATGTTGAGTATTTGTGGCTTGAGATGACTCATGCTTCAGTAGAAGTACTGTATTTAATTCGAGTTTGTCAAACATTACATTATGTTATATTCTTTACTTCTGGTTGTTGTTGTATTCCATCTTCATTGTTGCTGCTGCTGCTTGGCAAACACAACAGTTACAGAATAGATGCTATGAAATGCTCTGGTTTTGGGGTTCTTTTTTTTTTTTTTTTTTCCTTCTCTCTGTACTTAGGAAAAATTTATTCAAGTACAGAGCTGTTTGTTATTCTGGCTCTAGATTTCTCTAGCTATTGTAATAGAAATCATGTTTGACCAGAGAAGCAGAATGCAAATTCTTTTTACGCTGTTTTTTAGAACTGACGTAGACTAAAGTGTCTATTTTGACTATGATTAATGCGTATTCTGAGACTCAAATGGAAGAGAATACTAACGTCAGTTTTATCAGGAACTTGTGCTTTCACAGTCAATGGAAATCCTCCATAAAAAGTGGTATATCAGAAAAGAAAGCTCATACCTTGATTTTATATTCTGAAAGCAGAATTCACGTTTGTCCATCCCCCACTTCAGTCTTGTATCTTTTGCACACTGTGTTCCATTAATATTTTTCTTTTCTGAAAATGAGTGACTCTTTAACATCAGTATTGTCATGTTAGTTAAATGAAGATGCTAGCTACTGTACTGCGTTGGCCTAACTGTTAAATAACTTCTGGAGTCTGATTGTAGATACGTTCTGTTATGTTTGTTGTAGTCTTACCTCTCAAATTCATTTTCATATTAAATGCTTCTCCTTATAGAATCGTGCTTGTCAGTCAATTTAATTGAAATGTCATGGTGACCTTTATTTGAAATACTCTGAACTTCCTGTGGTTTTTGGAAACTCTTTTTACTTTGATTCCAATTAAAATTCTTTAAATTATCATTGTACAAAAGCCGCATACTAATTAACCTTATGAAACTGCTAGCAAATTAACCTTACAAACAATATATCTTTTGCAGAGGTAGTTCAGCTGAGTTTGCCAGAAGATCAAAAACTAAGCACCACTGCAGCAACAGTAGGACAAAGCGCTGTCTTAAGTTGTGCCATCCAGGGCGCTCTGAGACCTCCCATCATCTGGAAGAGGAACAATGTCATTCTGAATAACTTAGATTTGGAAGATATCAGTGTAAGTAAAAGAGTTCTATTTAACAGCTTGTTACAAAACCTTTGCTCAAAGAACTGAGAAGTGATGTTTAACTAATTCGTACTCAATATGTTTTTAGTCATATGGCAGTATATAAGGAAAACAAAACAGAATAATAGCCATAAAATGGCTACCAAACTCTGTTTTTCTTTTCAAATTGTTTGCAAACTCTTGGTTTTAAAAATAAAGAAAACATTTCACAGACCAAATGTTTAAAGAAGTAGGTACAACAGCATAAACATATGAAGACAAAACTGCAACTTGGTATTGGACGTTCAGCATTATATAGGCTTCAAATATTTAAGAGAAGTTAATGTTTTAAGAAATGAATTATTATTTAGCACAAGTAGGTCATTGTAATAAAGCACAGTTCATTGTAATAAAGTGAAAATAGATCATTGTTATAATTCTGTCTTCTCATATTTGAATGAAAATATACTTTTACCTTAGTACAACTCCTACTACAAAATTGGTTATTTTGATCATTCCTCCGTGTATCCAGCAGACTGAAGGAATTGCTACTGAATGTCAGTACAACTTCTAAATCTATTTTTAGGAAAGTATCTTCTACCTAACTTTGCCATGACCTCTAAATATGGAGGAAAAAAATGAAAAGAAAAATAGATTTATGGTAGAGCTCTCAAAACAAGTTTTCAGCTGTGTTTTATTTCCTTGTATGTTCAATTTGCTTTGGCCATCATCTTATAGTACAAGAATTACAAAATGTGGACGAACATAGGGTTACTTGCTTGGACCAGTATGTGTCTGAGTTCACTGCAGCTCTTCTATGTGTGGAGTATCATCGCAATCAAATATTTCATTTATTTTTTAGTGAATGTTTTTATTTCTAAGGTGGTATTTGTACTAACATGTAACCTTTGTTTTGTTTTGCTTGCTGATTTTATATCAGATTTGTTTGTAAATTTAACTTCTGTGGAGTAATGCTTTATAAAATAAGGGATGGTTTCAAAGCTCAGCTCACTTGAATGGTAATGTTTAGCCATTGCATAGGCTTAAGATAAAACCAGCATCCTCTGAAAAATTCCTTTTATATAATCATTAGTTTAATTATTTTAATTAGTATAATCACAGTTAGATGGTATCCTGCAGTGCATTATTAAAGAGTGGGGGCTCCTGGATTCCAGTGAAAGGCCACAAAGGTAATAAGGGGTGTAGAGCATCTCCTGTATGAGGAAAGGCTGAGTAAGCTGAGTCTGTTCAGCTTGGGGAAAAGACTGAGGGGATTGGATCAATGTTTATAAATATCTAAAGGGAGGTTGGAAGCAATTAGGTGGGACCAGGCTCTTTTCAGTGGTGTGCAGCGATAGGACAACAATTAATGACCTAAAACTTGAACATAGGAAGTTTCATACAAATATGCAGAAGAACTTCTTTATGGTAAGGATGATGGAGCCCTGGAGCAGGTTGCCCAGAGAGAGGTTGTGGAGTCTCCTCCTATGGAGGTATTCAATGGATTCAGTCTGGATGCCTAACTGAAGATTAGGGGAACTGAGGTTGAAGGGAACCTGCTTTAGCAGGTGGGTTGGTTTCAATCTCTTGAGGTTTCTTCCAACCCCTGCAATTCTGTGACTGGTATTCAAACATGTCTTACCCTTACTCAGAAGTTTCTTTTCTGCAGAATTTTTTAGCATTCCGTAAATATTCATGATGGTCATAAATAATGATTTTGGAGTTCTTTGCTCACCAATTGTAATTAGAATACATGCAATGAGCTGTAGAAATAGGAACACGTGCCAATATAGGGAGAAATAAAAAGGAAATGAATGGAAATGATGAATCTAACAACTTCGTTTTGGACTGAAACGTTCTACTGACTGTTTCTGCAAACATGAAAAGAGCAAGTGTTTTCAAAGCTTGATACAAACATTTTGAATATGAAAATTAAGAAAAAAAAAAAAACACACACTACAAAAAACCACAGAGAATCTTCCTGTAGGGAGTGCACTAGTGACAAAGAGAAACTTCTGTTTACTGACCATAACATCACAATCTCCTATGCCACTTGGAAATGAAGTTGAGCCAGGGAAAGTGCAGAAGAAAGCTGTTGTTTTAATAAAGTTCATCTTTGTATTTCCTACAACCTGAGTTACTAATTATTATTATTTTTTTTTTTTACTTTAATTGGCTATAAATTAAGCCAATTTTCCGTAGGTAAGGTCTAGTTTTCCCATAATGGTAGTAAGGAGGCAGTCTTCACCTGCAAACTTTTTCATTCACATCACTCCCCTTTTCTTTCCCTCTCCCTTTGAGAGGGGGAATGAGCCAGTGCTAACTGGGAGCTTGCTTATTAGCTAGTGCCAGCCTACATGCTTCTTTAGTAGTTATAACAGCTGGAATGCAGTCCAGTATGGATCTTTTGAAGACTTTTGGAATGCCTAATTTGAAGTCAGTTTGAAGTGGTGTTCAGAAATCAAAAGCTAAGGGAGAAAATTAAAATTGCCAGAATTGGCTTGAATTTTTGTACATTTAATAGGAGTGAAAGGCCATGTGACAATGTACTGGCTTAACAACCATAAACGTAAGCAAATAAATAGACCAGGCAAAGAGGTAATTCCCAAAAGAAGGTCGACAAATTGCATCCTGAGAGAATTTGCAAGATAGCTAGAAGATGCTGTGGAAGTAAAAGCACATGAGGGATTGTTCATCTCTGGAAAAAAACTTAGTATTCATACCTGCACAGAGTGGAATTATTTAAGAAGTCTCTGTTTGGGGGTGAGCTCTGTGCGTGTATTTTGTGTATGGCTATTTTTGTGTATATTTATATGGCTATATTTTGTGTATGGCTCCACTAGAAATGAAACAGAGTAAATTTTTCCAGTGACAGAAGTATAGTTCTGAAGGTGAATGTATTCATCATTGCTTTATATATTGTAAGAAAATCATAGAAAGAATGGAATGCTTGAAAGTGCTTTTTGAAGAAGAACGTTAGATCTTAGTCCATTAATATTAATAATTATGATTCAAAGGGAGTGACAGATCCAATATCCCTGAGGTGAGGCATTAAAAATATGTAGCACTTGAATTAATGTAGGTGATACTGATCTGATATGCAGATAAGCCAACAAACAGTGGAAGAAAGAATTAATGGAGCCTGGAAACAAAGCAAGAACAGAAACAATAATAAATGATTGGACATAAAAACATTAACTGGGTTCCAGAGTCTCTTTTCTTCAAAATCTATTTTATGCATTCCACTGTTTGCACTGATTTGAACTCACACTTTTTATTTCCTTTAACAGCAACAAAAAAATTCTCCTTGTATTTCTTTGGTCATTCCATAATGTTCTGAAATTTGATTATCAGATACTCTTACAACTTCACATTTATTTCAAGGTTCTTATGTACTTATTCAGTATCTGTTCAAGCAATGTAGTAAAAATAAAGCCTTGAGGAGAAGAAAAATAATGTGACAGAAACGAATTATTTTATATTTCAATATGGGAAATTATGTTAGTACTTAAATATTGACTTGAAAAGAACAAATGCAGAGGGAATATAGCGTGTTTCAGTTTGTTGCATTTTAACCACCAAAGAACGTGTTGTACTTATTCAGACAATTTTAAACATTCAAATGCTTTAAGCCCTTGTATAATTTCAGATGTCTGCAGAGGAAATGTGTTCTGTGATTTGCTGTGACTGTGTTATAATCTAAAATGTTTGGCTAGCACTGGGAATTGTCAATTTACTCAGCTATATAACAACCACATATGTGCATCTGAAAAATAATAATCTTGTATAAGTTGTGTATTGTTTTGGGGAAAAAATAAGTGACAAGGACTGATCTAGGGAGGCAGGTAAATACTTTTTTTTCCAGCAAAATGCATCAGAGATCATGTAACTGGAAGTGAGCGTATGTGGCACCAATCAGATTAAGTAGTAGTGACAATGTGATTTTGTAAATCAAGGCAAATACTCATTCTTATGGTGTGGAAGTGAAGTTTTTGTACTGTGCAATTTTCAATGCAAGTTAAATTATTCGTTTTGGGAGTGACAAATTCAGAACAATATAATGTCTTTGACTTCCAAGGATTGAGAACACAAATATTATTTAATCACTGCTTTAAAAAAAAAAAAAAGAATAATTTAGAGAATTCTATCTAGCCACAAATGTATGGTTCAATATTAAAAATGATATGATAACATCTATTAGCCAATTTTAAGAGTCTTTAGTGCTCCTCAACTCTTCTCATCGTGTGGTTAAACTTTATGAAAGTTGTGTGCCTTGCTACTGATTTTTTTTTTCATTTAAACTGATAAGAGTCAGAGGTGATCAGCATTGACCTGAATGAAACCATGAAAAATTTTGTGCCTCTGCAAATTTTGCTTTACTTAAATTGTAATTTATTTGTGCTATGACTCAGTACAGACTCAGACTTTTTACTGATATTTTAGTATGCATCTATAAGGGCTTTCTCTTGCCATGATCGTGAATCTTAAATTTGTGATTTTTCTTTTCAATTTGAGTTTTATATAAACTATTATTCATTGCAGAACAAAATGCTTATTTATGGGAAAATTAAAAATATCAGATTTTTTTTCCCAAATGCAGTACGTAATGTTTTTCTCATATAAATTGATTTGCTTTTAAAATGCTTTCTATATTTCATTTCACTTTACTCTTTTTTGAATTTTTCCTTTTGTTTTGCCTCCAGCTGTTCTGAATACCTGGCAGTTCTCTTACAAGCTGTCTACCCTTTGTTCTTACATTTATATAAGATCTACTTAAATGACTTGCTCACCTATAAAGTTTAACATCTGCTAACATACTTAAATTAGTAGATTTTTAAAGAAGTGTAGGTTAATCTACTTTTTAACGAAAACTAATGGTTTCTTTCTTTAGACTGCCTTAATTGAAAACATGTAATATTTCTATTTGACATGCATAGTTTGTGGTTTTGAAATTATGTACAGGTTATCTTTCTCTCAAAACATCTCATTTTTTCATTGCATTAAAATTAATTTCCAAATTAAACTTTTATTTTTGATATCATATTCAAGTCTACATCCTAGTGTGGCCAGCAGGGCAAGGGAGATTATTGCCAATGCCTTCTCTGCCCTTGTGTCATGGTTCCGGCTCAGTTCAGTTTAGTTCTGTGACAAAAGGGATGGAGCAAGGGACCCATGGTCCTGTGCCATGTGAAAAGCAGAAGGGAGTAGATAGGGAAATGGGCTCAGAGGAGGAAATCAGCGGCAACGAGCTAAGGGAGAAAACCAGTTACGATAGAGGAATGCAAGATAAGACAATATGATAGAATATAATTAAAATGGAAGCTAATAAATGAGATTTCCAAAAACTGAAGGCCGTACTCTAATACTGTAGGAGAGATGGCTAGGGAATATGCACAGCGGAGACTAGTAGAAAGAGTCCCGTAACTCCCAGACAGTTTTATCTTTCCCTCTGAGCGGCAACGAAATAATGAAGTCTTCTGGGAGTTGTAGGTCGTTCTTCTGTTCTGGGACTAGGTACCCAGAACTATCCACAATCCACAGAACTGCAGAATTAACTCTTTCATTCCCAGTGAATTACATGACGTTATGATGTGGAATACTGATAACAAAAATCATAAAACTATGACACCTTGTGAGATATCATCTGCAATGTTGCGTCCAGGTCTGGGACTCCCAGCACAAAAAAAGATGTAGAGCTCTTGGAGCAGGTTCAGAAGGGGGATACAAAGATGATCAGATTGCTGGAGCATCTCTCCTATGAGAAGAGGCTGAGGGAACTGGGCTTGTTGAGCCTGGAGAAGAGAAGGCTTCCAAGAGCATTTGTTGTGACCCTCCAGTACTTAAAACAAATTTATTAACAGGAGGTAGACAGAATTTTTATGTGGTCTGATGGTGATAGCACAAGGTGGAACAGTTTAAAAGAGAGGAGATTTAGTTTAGATCATTGCGGAATTTTTCACTTGAAAAGTAGAGAGAAACTGGAACAAGTTGTGCAGAGAAGCTGTGGATGCCCCATCACTGAAGATGCTCAATTCTGGTTTGGATAGGACCCTGCACAACCTGGTCTACTACCAGATGTAGTGGGTAGCAACCCTGCCCCCATAGCAAGATGCTTGGAATTAGATTTTTAAGGTCTCTTCCAACCCAAGCCATTCTATTATACTGAGGTCCTTTTCTTGTTTTTTTTTTTTTGTTTGTTTGTTTGTTCATTTTGTTTTGTTTTCCTGTTTTTTTTCTAAAATGTAGTTTGTTTACCATTAAAACTTAATGTCATCTGAAAGAACATATTCCCTTCCACTCTAGAGAGTTCTTCTCAGCAGCTGTTGAAATAAATATTTTCATATTGGCCAAAATGTTAAACTTAGTTCTTAGAAAGGGCTTCTGACAGCTTCTCTTTTACTTCCAGCTTCCCATCTTTTATCCCTTTTCTATTCCTAACAAAATTGTCAGGAGAACCTCAAGAAAAATATCTGCCTTTGATGCTGTCTTCTCCGATGAGATAGTATGATCCTACATACAAACTTCTCTTTGCGTTTGGTTAAATTGTTATTATGAAATTTTTATGACAGTGATTAGAAACATAATTTGTTATATTTGTACTTATGACTGTTTATACTTGTTTTCCTTTAGGATAAGACTTTATTACCTTTCCTCTGTTATTTGATATCAAATACCAATTTCATTTGCTTGATTTTAAAAGTGTACTGAAAATGCTGTCAAAGCTGCTGATCAGATTCATCAATCTCTAATGGTTTTGTTTTTTTTTTAATTTATTTATATACTTTTGGCATATTTATAGCTTTGCTCACCAGTATGGTTATTTCATTCAGGAGTTTGCTTCCGGTCTTCTTCTCTTTTCTTTTTTGGAATCTGATTTGGAGTCATAATTACTTCTTTAGTAGCAGGTTAAATCGCACCAAAAGAAAACATTGAGTACGTGTAAGACTTGCAAGATGTGGCATTTTTTTTCTCTGAATATTGAAAAGATCTTATTTCATTAATTATCTAATGAATGCTACTTCAGACTGTGGATCATAACATCGTAAACTGTGCATCATAACATTTATATAATGTTGTAAAGATGCACTTAAATGAGGTACCACTATGGATCTGTAATCTTCTGGTTAATGAAGTGAGGTAAAAAGTTGCAGCGTGGTTTCATTCATACTTACTGATTCCTGCTAAGATAATGTGGACATGCAAATTCTGTAACTCTAGCTTACTCAAAGCTATAATACTGCAGAAGTTTAAGGCTTATATGCATCTTTTTATGGTGGTGACTATCTTAATTTTGAGCCAGCTGATGATTTTCACTTTTTGAAAAGGTATTAAAATTTTTCTGATTTCTCCAATTCATTCTGCAGCGCATTGCTATTATGTGATATAGGTGTAAAGAATACAGGAAATATATCAGGCTTTTCAGGTTATTATATTTAAAACAAAGTCCCCAAAGTCAGAGAGCAGCCTGGCCTCAGCTGCAGCTAGTAAGTAAGGTCAGTCTTTTTTAAAGTATGATAAAGGTGCTTTGTTAATGATGGCCTCCTGTGGCTCATACTCTTGACTTTTAAAGCCTTTTTCTGCAATGTTAAATAGGAGGGTCACATCACCCTGATGTATCAGTAATGAAAAAATGGAAGTGCTTGGATATCTGAGAGTCTGTTTTATTAAACAGAGAGTCAAAAATGCTTAAACATAAATAAATAAATAAATAAATAAAGACCTGTCTTTGCTTGTTCCTCCTAAGCATCCCAGGAGGTAGAAAGATGACAGGTAGAGCATAATTACCTACTAGGAATTTTGCTTAACTGTCTTATGTAATATTTACTGCCAAAAGAAAAAAAAAAAAAGTAATCTTCTGGAAGTGTTTCATTAGTATACCTAGACAATGAGTAAATACTCAAAAAAAAAAAAAAAAAGTCCACCAAAAGAAACAAAAAATCATTTGAAAAGTGCATCACACATAGCATCATCTATTGGAATCCTATCAGAGTTCACAAATCAAGTAGGTTTGATCTAGATAAACAATTTGCTTCAGTCACTTTGGTGAGTAACAGTACTGGTGATTTTATAGGTTGTTGTCAGGTTGTTCTGATCTATCTACTCGTAGTTTTAGCACCAGATTTCCATTCATTTCTAAATTCTGTTGATGATCTACCTTAGTATAGCCTAACTTCTCTTTCATCATTCGAAATTCTGTACCGTATTTAAATTTAATCATGTCATTTTTATGCCATATTTATATATCCACCTTAAAAATTCCAGAACTTCTTTTTCAAAAGTTTGTGTTCAGAACTTTTTCTCTTCGAATATGAATCACCTTTGTCTCAATGGCTAGAATCTTTTCATTATTCTGTTTCAGAACAGGTAAAACTAGAGATTTTCCTAAATTTAGTGTGAATTATTGTAATGTCTATCTCTAAGTACTTTACATGAGTATTTCTCCCATTCTGTACTCATTTCTGGGATTGCCTCGACTCAAGTTCAACACCTCACACTTGGCCTTGCTAAGCCTCATTAGATTCTCATGTGTCCACTTTTTGACCCTGTCCAAGTCACTCTAAATGGTGTCGTTTCCTCCTGTTGTGTCAGTTGTACCACTCAGCTTAGTATCAACAGCAAGCTTGCTGAGAGAGCACATCAATCTTGCTGTTTCATGTTCTTGATAAACATGTGTTCAAGGGCACTCGTCTCAAGACAGATCCCTGCAGGACACCCCTCATGACTGGCTTCCAGCTGGTCACGGAGCCATTGACAGCAACCCTCTGGATGTGATCATACAGCCAACTCTTTATCCAATGAATAACTAGCCTTCAAATACATATCTTTCCAATTTAGAGATAAGGATGTGATGCAGGATCATGTCAAAGACCTTAAATTATGATTGATGTAGTAGATAAAATTGAAGCAGTGGATTTCTCACAGAAAAGATAACCTTTTAGTATCAGTTCAGAGAGTACAAGAATATGGTTATGACTCATTGCAATACTCTGATTGAAATGGTTTGGTTGTGTTTTTTTTTTTTTTTGAGTCTATGGGTTTTGCTTTTGACTGTGCAATAGGAAGTACATATGTTTGTTTTAAAAAAAATCAGCTGTTTTTACATATTGTAAATATATATTTAAGTTAAATACTTTGCCTCAAAATAATACATAGTTCGTGAAGAATTTTGCAAGTAGTAGTATATGAAAAACTTTACATGTATAACAAATGATGAGAGTATTTTGTAAGAACAAAATAGCTGAACATAATCGAAGTTTACTTTGTTAATAATAGAAAATATTAATATTAGAAAATGTTAATATAGATTGATAAATTTAATAAAATATTTATTTTAGTAAATGTTAATAATTATTTTGCTGTTATCAGAAATACAACGTTATTCACATTCCTTGTAGGAAGTAGGGAATTTCCATCCTCGTTTCTATAACTTGGCAGCAGACTAGATCAAACAAAATAACATGTACTGTAAAGAAGATACATAAATATCTCAATATCTATAATGTGTGGAAAATACAAGACTTGTAAATACTCTATTTGCATATTTCATATGCTGAAACTTCGTTTTACGGGCTCTCTGAGCACTGTACAATCTGTCTTGTTTTGTATGAGTGCCCAGGTAGATAAAGACGATTGCTAAAAATCGTTGTCATGGTTGATCACCCTAGAGAGGTAAAAAAAAAAAGTAATTGTTCCAACATAACTAGTTTACTCATTTATGTAAACTGAGTCAATATACTGAATAGCCTTTTGTTTCACTGACACCTTACCTAGTGAAGCTTTCTTTGATAAAAGATTAGACTGATGAACATGGAACATGTATTAATGGTTTGAGCAAAGGCAAGATGGGTGATGATTTTTAAAAATAACCAAGATTGCTATAAAAACTGCAGCAGGTTTCAACTTGTTGTGTAATACAGCCTTTGCCATATACTCCAGCTCATACTAAGTGCTTAGTTCAGACTGATTTGTATTCGCTGTTTGCCTAAAAGCTCTGTGTCAGAAGTTGCTTTTTTTTAGTGCTGTGTTTGGCAAACTGGGCTAGCCTCCTTTTAAATGAAGCTGCTATGCTAGCATGCAAGCTTTCAGCATTTTTATTTCTGTTCATGAGCAAAGTATACACCATTGGACATACATCACTCCCTTTGTTGTGTGTCTTTAGGTCTGTAGATTTAAAAATCTTTTGTGTAGGAACTCCATTCAAAATGTTTCTAAGCATATATGTACTGTTTTCATACGCGTGAGGACTGCTCCAAAAGTAATGAGTCCATGACTGGGGGACAGCAGGCCCACAGGACCATAAAGGGGAGGGGAAGACAGGGGGGGAGGGTAGGCATCGATGGGGACCTACGCCCCAGGGAAGGGGAAAAGGGAGATGGGTAGGGAGATGAGATATGGGCCTAAAAATAGAACAGCAGCAACAATCTGAGGAGGAAATTTAATTTACTATATATGATATCGGAATATGAGATAATGCAATATAATACAATATAATTGGAACTGAGGCTAGTAAATCAAATAAAATGAGAGAGTGTCTGAAACTGAAGGCCATGCTCTGAATTGAAGGTGGGGCACACACACTGCTAGGCAGAAAGAGAAGGAGAGAGTCCTGTAACTTGCCAGGAGCTTTATTTTCCCCTTTGAATGCAAAGTCCTCTGGGGTATGTAGTTATTCTCTTTTGAGAGCCAAGTATTCAGAAAATTGGTGGTCCACAGAGGTGGGGCATTAACTCTTTAACTTCCAGTGCTTTACATGATGTTATGATGTGGAATACCAATAACCAAAAATTGTAAAACCATGACAACCTCCTATTTATTTCCATAGAAACTACAATTGATACAAAGAGGACAATGATGCTATTGGATATTTAATAGATATTGAGCACAATAATGCTATTTCTCAGCAACAAAACACTATTTTGCAACATAGTCATCACCGTTAGCTATGCTGGCAGTGAACAAGAGCTTTCATGCCTTTCTTTAGAAAATCAGCACTAGCGTAGCAGACTCGCTTTTTCATAGCTGCTATTATGGCATTGTTTCTGAGAAAATGTTGCCCAAACAGTCTATTTTTAATTGGCCCAACAATGGAAGTCAGAGGGCATTAAATCTAGACTGCGTGGTAGGTGTAGCAGGAAAGTTCAGCCAATATTGGAAATATGTTTGATGATATTCAAACTGTTATAGGGCCTGGCATTATCATGTTGCAAGAGAAGGATTGTCTTCTTCTCTGACCTAGTTCTGGAAGTTTGAGCCTTCAGCTTAGTCAATATAACTGCAGTCAATGTTGATGTTTTATCCAGGTTTCAGGAGATCCTGGAGGATCATCTCTTTCATATCCCATAAGGCAGTGCACATCACTTTATCTTTTCTTTGATGGGGAATTCACTTGTTCTTACTCCATGGACTGCTATTTTGACTCCAGCTAGTAATGGTGATACCGTGTCTTGTCACCGATAATGGTGACATCCAGGAAAATGTCACCTTCAGCCTTGTATTGGTACAGCAGGTCCTGAGAAACTTGTGTATTATGTTCCATCTGTTCCTTTGTGAGCGTTCAGGGGATCCACCTGATGCAAACTTTGCCATATTCCGATGTTGCCATCAACAGTGTTGCCTTCAGCGTGTTGAAGCCAATATTTAACTCTATACGCAGTTCCCTGGTCATAATCCACTGATTTACATGGATAAGCTAATTGAGCTGCTCTTAATTTCGTAGTGTGATAGCTGTATGTGGCTGTCTTTGAAACATGATTTGTCTTTCACATTACTGTTGTCACTGCTTAAATGCAATAATATCCACTGTTTGGTCTCCATAAATGTTGAACAAGTGTTGATGAATATCAGTGGGTGCCATTTTTCCTACATGGAGGGATTCAATTCTACTCCTTTGCTTTAGACATGCTCCCATGTCAAATGCCATTTTGTCAGACTTCCCCTCTTCTGCTGTGTATCACATGCCAACAAAATGTAAAGGAATGTTGGTGGGAATGTTCAACTCCTACCGCCATGCCTGATATTGTGCACCAATATAATAAAATGGGAGGCATTACTTTCAGATATATAAGCAACATTCATATACTTAGTACATAACAAACAAATTCCATCTGGGCAGTTATGTATAAGATAATGTTGTGATTCACATAAGTGACTTCGTAAGAATGTGGAGTTCTATGGCACTTTTTATGGCACTTTTTATTGTGGTTTGTCTTTGTGTTCTGAGGGAACATTTAACCTCATCAGATTTCAAAATAGCAAAACCAGTATAGTACAAAGCTGCTGTAGGCTTTCCGTAGGATAATGAATGCTACCATTTGATGATAGATTTTACTGTTTCCTCATATAATTAAACAGCAGTCCTTACTGTATTCATAACAGAAAAATCATACATCGCTGTTTATGTTACTTGATAGTTGATACTTGATAGACAGAGTTCATTTAAAGTAAGAGAAACATGAATCTTTTTCTAAGGTTTGCTGAATACAAATTCTCTTGAATTCAACTAATAGCCACTGTCTGTGTAACACAAAGTTCTATTTTAGGTGGGTAATAAAGAGTATTTGTAAGGCAAACTTAGGACAGGCACAAAGACTTCCTCAAAATCTGAGTCAGAGATTTAGTTTGATGTTCTGAATTACTGCATGATCACCTTTTTTTCTTATTGATAGAATGATACTGCAGCTTTCTACTGTATATTACAATTATGTAATACGTTATACTGTGTTTTTTTTCTTTAAATTTTGACTTGATTTTTTGTTGGTCTGATTCTTCAATGAAGTGATTTTGACCAGATTTATGATTTGTCCTCTAATATACAGCAGTGAAAGTATGCAACATTCTTTTTCATAAGAAATTCAGGTTTTGTTTTCCCTCTTGAGCCAGAAGGAAAAGCTTAAAATATCTTGTTCCTTATACAGTCATTCTCAAATTTCTTCAAAGTATTTATTTTCCTCCTAACATGCAATAGCGAATTGTAGAATTGCAGTGCTCTGCCAACATAAACAGAGAAACTGATTATTTGGAAAGTAGGAGTTGTAACACTGGCATTAACAGGTAAAGTGTAAGTCTGAAGTGAATTCTCAGTTTACATTATGCAAGTGAGTTTTGAGCAGGAATGTTTGGATGCACATGTCAAGCTCCTCAACAGAGCAGAGCTGTAGTGGAATCATTGTTAAAATAATAGTTCAATTCTATCTTTTTAATTTTTGGATGACAAAAATAGTTAGTTTCTTTATTTGATTTTAGAAGAATTATGCCACATATATTTGAACATTTATACTTTTCTATTTATCATGAACATAACTTCTAGCCTTCTTTTTAAGGTCGTCAAATATTTTTTCCAAAGGTAAAATCATCTTTTTTTTTTTTTTCCTATATATATTTATGTTAATGTTTGAAACCTCGGATTCAGTGGTGTTCATCTGTGTGCCTGTATGGATACAGGTTCTGTGGGTGACTCTAGCTTGTGAGTTATTCTTTTAAGCACTTAAACATGTGTCACAGTTTAATCTCAGAGAACTCTGTCTATGCTTCATCATCGCTTTCCAAACACTGATTACAGTATTTTGTTTTCACTGTGTTGAATTGTTTGCTTTAATTAACAAAACAAATACTGAACTCAGTATACTAACAATAAGCCAGACACATCTAGTTTGTAGTTCTAAAACAAAAGCAAAATCCCTCCCTAAAACCAAATTGCTTTGAGTAAAGAAATCACAATGTCATAGGGCAAATCCTGTTGAAAACTGATATCTTTGAGTAAAATATCCAGAGAGATGTTTTATCAGTGGTATGTTTGAAAAATAAAGAGAGATCATAACATAGACATCCATTTAAGTAGAAAAGAGCTATGATAATCACCACTTTACTGCTTAAGCCTGCACTTGCGAAATCTAGATGAGTTTAATTTTCTTATAGCTCATTTCTATTTTACAAACATGTAGATGTCATAGCTTAGACTTTTCAAAGAATACTTTAAAGAAGTTCACTTTCGTAAAGGTATTTTTAATCAAATAAATTGTTACTAGCCTAAGTAAAAATTAACAGCGACTACTAATTATTTCATATATTTTTTACATTAATTGACATGGAAACTTGTTTGTATTAAGTAAATGATACTTAACATTAACATTACAGATGCTAGATTTTACTAGACTGTTCTTTTAGGGTTGTCTTTTAAGATAACATTATTTTTAAATTGGCTTAATTACACTTCCTTCCAAAGGATATAATTTACCTTGTTAATTTATGCGGAAGTTTAGGTTTTTTTATCTAGTTAGATTCAAGCCAAAAATAGCTTCTCTTTTGCAAATAACTATCATAGCTAAATAAACAAGTACTTCCAAATTTGACACTGAAGTAGTATTTTCTTTTACTGACCCAATACAAACCTCTGCCATTTCCAAACATAAATATATCAGGATTTCAGATTACTGTCAGCTATTCTGGCTGAACGTTTGATATTAGTATCACAGCTTTGTTGCAAAAATGAAGAGCATAATTACTGTAGAAATACAGATGTAATTATGATAACCTTGGTTTTAATCTTTCCTTGTAGGATTTTGGAGATGATGGGTCCTTGTACATTACTAAGGTTACTACAACTCATATGGGAAATTACACCTGTTACGCTGATGGCTATGATAAACTCTATCAAACTCATATTCTTCAAGTGAATGGTAAGGAAAAATGCACTAATTACTAAGTCATAAGAGATTAGAATTTGGATTTTGTTAAGCAGATCTGCTCTTGCCTATTTTAAAAGTCTTTTTAATGCACCTTTGGCAGAAAAAGAGAGAAAGTCATATTTTTATTGTTCTGTAAATTACCTTGCAAATCACATTCATTTAGTACTTCTGTAAAATTTATTAAAAGAGTAAGTTGGTGCAGTACACTTCCTCTTCACAGTGAACACCTGAGCATGTTACCGGGAGAAAAATACATGTAGGTTGCACTGAAAGTAAAGTCTCCTTTTTTGTTCCAATGGAAATACATGGACAGGTACAAAGAGAACAGTAATGCTATTTGATGAAGCAAACTCTCAGTTACGAAACATTATTTTTCAATATAGTCAACACCATCAGCTCTACATTTTCACCAGTAATGAACAAGAGCCTGCACGCCACACTTGTAAAAATCTACACCAGTGGAGGGGACCCACTTTTGCTGTAGCTACTGCTGAAACTCACCACCACTGCCTCACTGTGCTCACGTCCACTGTTTAGTTTCCATAAACATTCTGTAAACGTTGATGAATGCCAGTGAATGGCATTTTTTCTGCATGGAGGAAATCAATTCTACTCCTTTTCTTCGTCCACACTTCCATTTTGTCAGACTGCCACTCCGCTGCCAACTGTTGTATGGCAACAACATGTAACAGAATGTTGGTGGGAAGGTTCAAACCCTACTGCCATACCGCCAACATCTGCCTTTTGTATCGTGAGTTATTATAATAAATGGAAGGCATTTCTTTTAGCTCCCATATTTGTATACTGTTGCATCTAGCAAAATAATTTTAAAAATGCTCTATTTAAAATTTGATTGCAAATTTGACTTATATTTTGCTTTTACTATTTTGATATCTAAACATGATTTTTAATTTAGGGCATCTGAATGTAAAATGTTGATCTGTTCTAGCTCTAAAGACTGCTTTCCTGGCCTCAGTATCACAGAATAGCTTAGGTTGGAAGCAACCTATGGATCTGATCCAACCTCAATGCTCAGATGTCCACCTTCAGTGAGGTTGCTCAGGCTAATGTGAAGAAATCCTTTGAATATCTCAAAGGAGGGAGGCAACTGGTGATGTGTCTTGAACAAAATGTAACTACAGTTGTTTATACTGCTCCTAGCTCTTTTTTCCTATATCTCTCTCTTTTTTTTTTCTTCTAAATTATTTTAAACAATTGTTCATCTCTATTGGTGTACCACTAGTCTCACTGTACTTTATCTCCAGTGAAATTTAAAATCTTTTTTTTGTTGATTTGGATGACCTTCTGTTTTCCTATTTCTTCATCCTTCTTATTTATCTTTCTGGCTCTTAAACCTATCTCTCCACATTAAACTGAAAGCATTTGTCATTTCATGTTCATACTTAATCCTGCCCAGAGTAATGTTGAAGCTCAATTTTTTCCTGCATGTTTACTTTGCTCTTTTACTCTTTCCTGAATGTAGACACTACTATCATTCTTGGTTTTGGTATTATTAGACAGTTGCATTAACCCATATCATACTTCAGTTTTTCTGACATCTTTTATCAGAGAATGGTGGAATCTTTCCTCATATATACTTTATTGACAATCACATCAAATGCAGTTGCTTAGATTATTTTACTTGCATTTTTATATTGTTCACTCTTAACGGCTTCTTGTTTTTTTCCACTTTCTGCTTGTTAATATCCTTCACGCTTTGAATGACTTGGAGATTCAGTGCTTGCTTGCTGTTTCCTTAATGTCAATTTTGTAATTTTATTTTTCCAGGAAATCAATTTGGAATATCTATTGATCCATCTCTCTTTTTTTTTTCCAATTTTCAACTTTATGAATTATTTTCAGCGCTACGTAAATAGTCTGTTCTCACTCAGCTAATACATGGCATCAGCATTTTTTCCTCCTTTCATATTATCTGGAGGAATTTTCTGTCATCTAGAAAGAGAGATAGCAAATGCTGGCTTGACTAATGGAAAGACTGAACTACAGTTTACTCACATTTAAATTCCTGCAAATAGAGCAGGATTTTTAATGAACTGGACATATTAGTCCTTGGACAACTTTCTCCTCTTTTGTGTGATCTTCTCTACCCTAATTTATTAATAAACTTATGCTTCTGTTAGCTCCTTCCATACCTATCCCAATGTGTTAGTAATCCTGTAAAATTTATAACACTTGAGTTCTATATGTTTTACTTCTTGGCTTAACTCAGTCTTCAGTGAGGCGAAACTCAAAGAAGTTTTTCTATAAAGGTATGATGTTAAGGATCATAGCATGGGAGAGGTGAAGGAGGACAGCTGTAGGTATTTCTGGTGACAAAATATCTGTCACAAAATGGTATTTTTCTTTTGGAGAAAAATAATACTTCACGTTCCAAAAACTGATTTCTGGGGGAGTAAGGGAGAAAAGAAAGGAATCCCATAGGTCAGTTGTATCATTTGCTGTTAATGTTATGGATAAATTGAGTTAAAACCACAAAGATTTAAAGCTTTGGTCAAATGAGCAGCCGTTTCATAAGTTAGATCTGTATTTCTGAGAAGTAATCTTCCTAAGAACAGGCATGGTGGTCAGTACTTGTAGCTGTGATAATGACTAATAATATGATACTTGTATTAACAGGAGACTCAGCCTAATGAGGCTCTGATCTCAAAGATCTAATGTGAGTGTTCACAGAAAACAATGTAATTAGATCTGAAATTTTTGATTCCATTAGTATCAAAGAATCTCTGTGAATCTGTGAAATCTGTATTTTTAAAGAAATAATATTTGTATTGAGTAATGCAAACCTCATACATGTATGAATAATGAACTTTCACTGAAGTATTTAAAAAGATACAGATAATCTGCGCTACAGAAAACATGTTTTTTTGGAGTGAAAGTTAGTATAATATTTTTTAAATAATGCAGTATGTAAACATAGTAAGCAATGTAATACATAGATGTCTAACTTTTTTTTCTATAAATTGTAAGTAAAAAAAAACAACAGCAAAGCTATAATAGTTCAGGAGTAATTATTTCATTAAAGAATACTAATTAATAGCATTTACTTAATACTTAACTTTCAGAGTGTGTAGTTTTGTGACTGTATTATTGATCTATTTTATTAAGACTTCTATGTGATTTTTTTTCTTCTGTTTAGGGGAGACAGAGGAGGTGTTGATAAGATAAGTTTGAATTATAGCACCTCTACCTACAAAAACTATTTTTCCTACTATGTGTTAAAGGCTAAATAGTGAAGTCAACTCATAATGGACATTCCTATGTCAAAAACACATCTGCAGTATTGAAATCTCTGCTTTAAATTCATGATGCACTTCTGAATAATTCTGTATGCAGAATATAAGTTCCATAGGTATATCATATACATAGGGATTCATTTATATAATCTAAGTGACTGACACTGCTGACATATTTAAGAGAAGCATCCAGGTGTTGCTTGATTGAACACTGAAAAAGCCATTCAACAGAAAAGGTTTTCAGAATGCCCTTTCTGAAAACTAAAATGATTTGGTCTTATTCATTCATGAAATTGCTGAGTCTTCATCTCCACCAAAAGCCAGTTTTTTTCTCACAGTCTTTCTTTTATCAAATGGTTACAGTAATGAGAGTCTGAGCCTGTCATTTTGATTTTTTTCCTCCTCTATATATTTGTGATAATGAAATTCATGCCATCAAGTACTTTTCCTTCAGTGTTGTTGACATCATATATCATAAAACCCATGAATTTGGAAGTCTATTTTCAGATACTGATAGATGGATATGTTTTGGTCTTAATATCACTGAAGACAAAGAGGAGCTATCTAATTATGTCTCCCCGAAAATATCTATAATATCACCTCCATAATTTATCATTAAGATCTCTCTTTTCTCTAAAAAGAACCTTTTGCAAATAGAACATAAATGCGGAGGTGAGTCATCCGTACTTCACAAATGTTTGTATACTTTCCTTTGTGACTGTTAGCCTCTTTTTTTTTCTACAGCAACTTTCAAAAAGTTTATAGGGAAATGCTGGTAGAGCTTTTTCCAAACAAAGTAGCGAACCCTTGTAAATAACTCAGATTTTCTTGTACTGAAGGTTATTTTAATAAGTAGGGAGCTACCTGTTACTAAAATGCCCTTTAACATATTAATATGTTCATTTGCTTTATATGTTAATTTTCGGCTATTTAAAGCAAAATAAAGAGTATACACCAGTTAAATGGAAAATCAGAATTTAACTAATAAAATGTAATATTTTGCTTATAGCAAAAGACAAAGAAATAAAAGGTCATTAGACATTACAAACAAAAAGGAAGTCTACCTTGAGATTCAGAGCTACTCTAAAAACATACTTAGACAAGTACTTGAGTAATCTTTATCTTTCAGTATATTCCTAATGATGAGGGGATATCCTATACTCCCTGAACTTACTCAAGGCAAGTTATTTGCAGAAAGGTAACAAGATTTTTTCCTCAATTTAGTGCTAAGACAGAGGCCTATTGGAATGGAAAGTTCTAGTACCTTAAAGTAATGAAAGAGTCTAGATCCTTAGCCAGATATAAGTCAGTGTTTTATAATGTCTGAAGAATAGTTTATCATCTTTGTTTTTCAAAGCAAAATATCAGTTCCATCAAAAAGAAGAATTGTCATACTGAGCAATAGAAGAATATGATGAACAAAGTATATTATGTTACTTTCTTAAACAGATGCATTCTCTTTGGATTCCAGACAACTTGAACAGTCTATTTCTTTACTATTTTTTTCCTATTATTCCTGGCTGAAATAGTCTTCAGTGGTTTTTATAACAATTGAAAGAATAACTGAATAGTTATACATTCATCATAGTTGGAGCCAACAATGTCTTGTTGAACTTAATTCAGGATTCATCCAATTTTGTGTTATTCATGATTCTGCTAAGGACAATCATGTAATGTCTTCCCTCCCCCCAACACGATTTTTAACCTAAGGTCTTCTCCTTTATAAAGGAAGCTTCTTTATGCTAGGTTATTAGAATATACCTCTTGAAAAGTCAACATGAATGATTAAATTGTTGTATACTTACAATTTTCTTTATGTAAATATATATGCTCAGTTACATTAAAAATATGACTGAAATGAGCCCAAAGAGTTTATATCACCCTTGTCAAATCAAGTTAATTTTTTTAGACTGTGCCCACACTACACTAATGTTTCAATTGCTTCAGTTGCACGTATTACAGGTAGGCTCTAGGGTAATAGGAAATAAAACAATTATTTCAAAACAACTATTATAAAACTTTGCTGTGTAGATAACCTGTTATTCCCAAATTTGCTGAGAAAACTGGAAAATGGCAGCAAATAGAGGGAAAAGACAGTAAGAAATGGATTATCTCCTGTCATGGAAGTATCTCTCTGTCTGGAAGAACAGAACAAGAACTACCCCAGAAATACAGGACAATGCAAACAATTCAGGCCTATTTTCACTTAAGTACATCTTCAGCCTCACGTATTTTGGCCTTTGAGTTGTTAATTTAGCAACAATACCATTGCAATGCAGGTTGTAGTTTTATTTCTTTGTTTATTTTGGAGGAATTTTATTTTGGTTTTAATATTTTCTAAAAATCTGTGAAGAATAAAATTGCCATTGAAATATGATTTGCTTTTTATCATTAGATATTATAGAATCATAGAATCATCAAGGTTGGAAAAGACCTACAGGATCATCCAGTCCAACCGTCTACCTATCACCAACAGTTCGCACTAAATCATGTCCCTCGACACAATGTCTAAACGTTCCTTGAACACTTCCATCTGACAACATAAGCTAGTTCTACACTTCAGTCCCCTGCAGTCTGATTTAGTTGATACTAAGAAGGTTGTTTAAATCATGCTTCATTGACAGGAATATACATTTTATAGGCAATGTATGACTGTTTGCTTCTTTCAAGAGGTTTTGTGAGCCTAGAAGTTCAGGTTTATGTTTCCAGGGGATATGTATTCCCAGTGGAATGTGAGGTCTTGTAAAATAACATTTTTTTTCCAAAAGCACATAATTATTAAACCTATAATAAAGTGGTGTATTTAACGTAGAAAATCTGATTTGGCAAGAAAACAAGGAGGAACCAACTGCTGGATTTATGTCAGCTGATTCTTTTCACAAACAAATACCAATCTCAAATGCTAATAACTTAATTTCAGGGTGTTCCGAGAGTGGAATTGAGAGGTGATAATCACTCTTTTGCCCAAGCTAAACTAATAATTTCTTTTCCTTATTCCCTGATTCCCTGCGAAAAATAATAGTAATAATAATAATCCAAAATAGGACGAATAGAAGGCTTCTTTTCTCATTTACTCAAGTAGAAGTTTGTTGGAACGTGGTGGTGAAGTTCCCACAAGTTCTTATATACAATAGTAATATTCCACTGGCACAAAACAAACAAACATTGCCTTAAAGTAGATATTTGGTATGCAGTGCCTTGCAATTAGAGGTTTGAACTGTGAGGCTGCTTGTAAGTCTTAAGTGACGGCAATACCCTCTCTAAGGCAATGGAGCTCCTTGCTCTTCTTCGGGTAAAATGGAGAAATAAACCGCTTGGGTTTGATGCACTGGAAATCTGCAACATAGGCATAAGTCATTGAAGAACCTCCTGTCAAGAAATGCTGAAGAGGAGTGCAGAGATTAAAATTGGACCCTTGGTGGAGAAGCAGAATTAGTCTGGGAGATGAGGTACTGAAAAAGCCAGTCAATCATACAGTTGAGAGGATCTCAAAATTAAGAACACAGCGGGAAAGACAGTGTCTCACACAGATCCCACAGGAGATGGGTAACAGGGAACATTTGGAGGGGGAACATGCATGAAAAATTTAAGCTTGATATGAAAATAGAGAGATTCTCCCTTCCAGAAACTCAGTGGAAATCTTAAATCACTGTTTTAGATATGCTGCTCGTAGCTGGTAGTCTAAGCAATTAGCAGCCACAACTTTCAATTTTTTAATTTCCTTCCATGTTTTGTAATATATTTTTGTACTTGCTCTTCTGGAGTTATGTGTAATTTTCCATATGTATTATTTGAAAAGACTCTCATCTATAATTGGGTTTAAAATATCCCTGAAACCTTCTGATTTTTATGCCTTAATTGAGATGCTGTACATACGTGTATTTTTTGCAGTCTAGAAATCTGAGACATTTCTATGCTGTAATAGGACAGCATGCTGGGACATTTCTTGTAAACAGTTGGATAGCATTTGAAAATATTTAATCTCTTGCCAAAATAGACACAGTTAATTTTTGATCTTGTTATCTTCTTTCATTATCAACTGATATTTCATCCTCTATCCAGCTGTGTTTTTTGACACCAGCTAAGTATTCCACATTTTTAAAGCTACATTAAACAAGTCTTTGGATAATAGGAAACATACTACTTTAGCGTTCATTAAAAGTAGTTGCTCTTTTGGTTGATTTTGTTTGTTTAGAAAGAACTTCAAGATAGTTTTCTCTATGTGTAATTAAGGACAATATCACCAATTATTCATATAAAAATTCAACACAGCAATACTGCTAAATCTTGATGAATCATTGTTTGCCAATATGAGTATGTCCTCTTTGAGGTCATAAGCCAATACTTATGCACTATGCAGCAGATTTTTTTTCTTGTTGGTAGGCATGCATTGCAGCAAGGTTCCAGTCCTTCTAAAAGTGATATCAAAAGTTCTTACATTTTGCTGGTAATGAAGCTCAGAAGACTCCTCTAGAGTTAAAAAATAAACCATTCAAACCAAATGCTTTAGTATCAGCACTTAAATAAGATTAGCTGATCTGATTAAGGCTCAGATTCAGATATGTGAGAAGCACTATGGTAAAATTCACAGTTATCTAATTACTGTATAAAGCATGTACAATATGATTTTAATATATCTCCCAAATGGCTACGTATACTGTTCTATACATAGTTAATAATTTATCGTTTTGCTGATCTGCCTAATAAAGAATGCAATACCAAGTATTCTGTGTGACAATATATTTATTTTTTTGTGTGTGCATAAATTTCAAGTTTCATTCTTAGAAACGTTTGTATAAAATAAAGTAAAAAGAAAAATAGGAAACTCCAGACCAGATCTAGAAGTTCCTGCAGTCGTGTTGCATGTATTGAATGCAGTGCCATACATTTTATTAAGTGAGCCAGAACTTTCTCTGAAAGCATAAAAGTTCCCGGTGTTAATACCTCCTAGATGAGACTTGGAATTTTCACATGAACTCAGAATGTTGTAATTAAGTACAAATTAAAGGTAATGATAGGTATCATAACCATGGTTATCTGTGTTTTCCAAGAAAGACAGGTTATTGTTAGGTGTTTTAGAGAGAGTATAAAGATAGGATTGAAAGTGTTAAAAAAAAAAGATTGTGGAATAAGACCATGACCATTTCTGTACACAGATGACTGCTTACTGGCTCTAAATTATTCATCTTTTCTAAAGAAATTTAAGGGAAAAAATCTTATTATTCAACTCCCAAATACTGAATTCAGGCTTTTCTCTGACACAGTCAGTGAAAAGGGATTTTTCTCACAGAACATTTTCTGCTTCATAAATTTACTGTGACAGAGTTCAGTGTTGAATGTGAGTGAATATGTGACTAATGCCACATCTGTGTTTTGCACTGTCATTGTATATAGCTGCAGGAGTCTTTAGAATTGCTTGTAATGATTTTTTAAAATGAAGATAATACTTTTTTTCCCCTAAATTATAATTGTTTTCTAACTTCAGTTCCACCAGTCATCCGAGTGTACCCAGAGAGTCAGGCAAGGGAGCCAGGAGTGACAGCCAGCCTTCGGTGCCACGCTGAAGGTATTCCTAACCCACAACTTGGCTGGCTGAAGAATGGAATTGATATCACCCCAAAGTTATCTAAACAGCTAACTCTTCAAGGTAAATGGGCATATTTATTCTTTTCGACAGATCACAAAAGCATTATGAGGGCATCATGTCTCTATTTGGTATTCTTATTACCTAGCTTTAAACAAGGGTTGAAGTCTAAGTTAAAACATTTTAGGCTATATCTTGAAATTTCTTCCTAAGGCATGCATGTGCTTTGCTTTCTCTTCATCAAAATAAGAGGTTCACATTGTAACAGAATCACCAGTAAATTCCAGTAGCTTTTCTTAGTTAAAAGATATGTAACTTCTGAGTACAAGAAACAGCCCAAAGCCCAGTTCTAATTACAATATTAGAGTTTGTCACAGCAAGTATATTGGTACCACTCAGTGTGTATTCAAAATTTCTATTTAAATTATGAAGCAATGTTTTTGTGAATATTTTATTCGTAACTGTGCACTGATGATAATTTAATTGTTTTTCGTGAGCCCAGATTTAAATTGATGCTGGACTTTTACTGCAGCTCAGTTGAAAATAGAATTCTTTTTTACTGGTAAGAATCTCAGTGAGAATTAGGGAACTGATGGCTAAAAGGACAGCAGGAGAAATATATGAAATGGATTTGCTCTTATATGAGGGGTCTCAGAAGACCTCAAAGGTCATGTGAAGGTACTCCATGACAGTAAAAAAAATCAAACCACAATAAATCAAAAACAACGAAACAACATAAAACCTACACAACCGAAGGGAAATCTGACTTTTAAACAACGGTAAAGGCCAGTCTTTATCATCTTTAGGGCTTGTAGATTTCACTGAAACTATCCAGAATGACATTTGTCCATAGTCCTTCTGGTGAATTTTGATCATTCATGGAAGAACAAACCTTATGGTGTCAGTATTATCTTCAAAATCTCATCTCATTTTCTGAAAGAAAAAAAAAAAAAAACACCAAAAAACAGGACAGAAATGAGGCTGCAGTGTGATAGAGTGGGACAGATAGATGGCAACTGCTTCTGTAGAGTCTTATCTTCTCTATAAGTGATGGAGGCTTCTGTGTTTTCACAGCTCTCTATCCTGAATATGTGTGAACAATTTCCTTAACAGAAAGATTTTCCACTATGAGTAGAATGTACTAGACCTGATGGTCTCATCTTTCATGGCAGCATTCTGTTGATTTCCCTTTTAGGGATTTGAGTGGAAAGAATGTTTTCTTTTCCTTGCCTTTTGTTACATATTTACGATTAAGTAATTAGAATAGTTCTTCTGTAAACCAACCAACCAACCAACAAACCAACAAAGCACAATTTAATTCAATTTTCCTGAATGTACTCATATGAGATAAAGTTTTATAGTTTCTCTGAGCTCTTCCTAACCCAGAGTTAAACTGTCTATGCATTAGACATACCATATTATCCATAGGTCCAGAGGGAGGTTTTTACCATGAACTAGTGTCCCTTCTAGTCCACATTATAGAATTTCTAGAAAGTTGTTTTTGAAGTCTTACATCTGAACAAGCATGCTACACTTACAATGCAGTGAGTCATTGTTCACATCATTATTCACATTACAATATTTAAGAAAACCTTTGCTTGAGAAATTTGGATTCTGTTGCTATTCCTAATCAAGCTGGTGCACAACTCCTCATTTGTGTGCTAATGTTTATTTTGCATGTGCAAAACTCATTTGTGCTTACTTTGTCCAAGATTAGTCTGAAAATACTCCTGAAATTATTCTAGAGTGTAGTTTCAGGTAGATTCCTATGCTGATGTAGGTATAAAATTCCAAAGTACCTATGCTTTTTTGTCATACTTAGTTCATAAGAAAGCAATCATAGGGGGTTCTGGTTGCTAGAAATAATTGTGTATTATTTATCTTGAAAATTTAGTCCATTATATTTCATAGAAACCTGCTTTATTGTTTGTAAAGCTTGTAATAGAGTGTTAAATGACGAAAGACAATAAGGAGAACATAATTGATTTTAAATGTGATCATAGTTGCTTAAATCTATATAAAATATTAGGTAGATATTTAACTCCAAACTGCAAAATCAAGTGAGATATTGCATGTATCTATAAAATGAATAACAGTGCATGCAGTTCACTACCTAGTTGAATACCTTTTGATTAGTTTGGCACGTCTCCAAGTTATGAAATCAGGAATGAAAACAGTTTAATTAGCATGAATAGAGAAAGCCTTTTGAGTGTTTAATCTGAAAGCATTTTAGCATTCCTGTTGAATTTTTCCTCCTTTCAGCAAATGGCAGTGAGGTACACATTAGTAATGTGCGCTATGAAGATACGGGAGCATATACTTGTATTGCAAAGAATGAAGCAGGAGTGGATGAAGACATTTCTTCTCTTTTTGTAGAAGATTCTGCTCGAAAGACCCGTAAGTACTATGGGAAGTAAAAAAAAAAAAAAAAAAAAAACCATGCAGACCTCACTTAAACATAAAATTGGTATTAAAAAATATTTAAATAATACCTAGAAGGCAGAGTGTGACCCTCATTTAGAAATTGAATCTCTGAATCCTTTTGTGAATTGGCCTATTTTTTTTAAATTGCTGTTACAGTTTGAGTAGTTTCTTCATGATACATTTATTGCATATGAAGGAAAAGATGCCTCAATAAGGAAAAACGGTATTTCTGTTGTGGTGTTGTGGTTTCAAGGGGAATTTAAAAAAAAAAAGAAAAAAAATGCGTATGTGTTCTTGACATGTATCAAGAGTCAGACTTTGCCCTCATGATATCTTGCCATTTCTGGACTTGATCTCTACTGCAGAGAGTACTCAGCAGGTCTAAATCAGGTCCAGATCAGTTCCAGTTTGCCCATTCTGTCTTGTGCCCTTTTAACTGTGGCTCTCCAGAAATGTGAAACAGCAGTTGACTGCATTTGCTTATGAAGTTAGGAGTTCACTGTGCCATAGAAATCTGTCCTACGAATGTAAACTGTTTTTCTTTATCCTTCATGGGATGGTAGCAGCGCTTATAAAGCCATTTTACCTGTTATTTGTCTGTGTACATATTCTCTTCCCTCCCTTTCCATCGACTCATCGACTGCAAATCTGACACTTCCTCTCATAAATGACACTTCCTCTCATAAAATGCTGAGTTTGATTCCATATGCTTACCTCCAGAGCTTTATTAAATTTTAAATGTTTTGAGGAAATCCTCCATGGAAGGAAATTTTATACCTACAGTGTTAATATCTATTTAGCGCTGTTTTCAGTAACTGTTGTTTCATGATTCTTAACAATTGTTTTTAAGTGTCACAAAAATGACTGCTCAGACAGTTGAGAAGACAGCTGAGCATAAATAAGTTGTTTGATCATGTTAAATTTCTAATAATCTGGTGATATGAAGTTTCGTATCACTTTCATTTGCCTTTTGCAATCTGTGAAATGAGTTATGAATGTTGTCAAATTACAAAACCTTGACAAATGAGAATTTGTTTATGGTTCCTTAAGACTTGTTTGACCTTAACAATAAAACATTTATATTCAGCTGTCCAAGTTCCAAATATTGTGGTTATCTAAACTATTGTGTTCCCAAAAGGCCTGATCTGAGAACGTTATGCAAAATACCATTTTCAGGAATTGTACGATGCAATGATTTCAGATCAACTACCTTTTTATGATTTGTAAAATTACATGCCATGCAATGAGCACTGCTGGCTGTTATGGTGAAGTACAAGGGCTTTATTATTAACACTTTTCTCTTTGTTTTTATATTTATCTTAAAAAATTGGTTCATGGAGAAACATAGGAATTATTAAAGAAGAGAATTATATAGGTAAAAGTGCTTGGATGGGACTTTGGGCTTTTCATCCCCCAGTTTTACTTTTATTGTCCTTGAAGGAGTATAGCTGACATTTATTGTTATAATCAAATTTAATGAAGTTCTGGATGATATTTTGTTGTTGTTGTTAATGTTGTTAGTTTCTATTTTCTGGGTGGCTTTTATTTGTTTATATTTTCCCTTACTTGGAATCTTATAGTAGAATATTGCTTTGGAACAAAAGTAGAATGGATTCTGACTAACTTGTCAGTTAATCTGAGGTTCTCTATTTCTAAAATTCGATGCAAGATAAAGCTCATAGCAAAATAAAGAATTTTAAAACATTGATTTGATTGGCTATTGAAAAGGTAGAATTTTTAGCAGCGGTGTTCTAAAATATAAGCTGTCATTACACTGCATCGAACGTGACAGTAATTTTATAGGCAACATTGTGAACATAAGAATGTAGTTCCATTTTTACCAGAATATATCTTTTTATTTCCTAGATAGTTAAGAATAAAAGGAAACATTCATTTCTTAACTTATCCAATCAACTGCTTCCATGCATCTGAACATTTTTTTGTTACAAATGCTACTTTGCATAATAAGCTAAATTTTTGGATGTCATCTGTGAAATCTGATTTGTAACACACCACCAATTTTTTACGTGGAAAACTCAGTATTCAGGTTTTTGAGAATTGAATATTTACAACAGAACTGACATAGCTAGGTCATTCCTTTGGGGATGGATAAATCTTGCTAGTGTAAACAACTCCTAAAAGAAAATCTTACATGTGCCAGTACCTCTATTTGAATTAAAGTGCATTATAAATAGGTAGACTGTTAAATAATAAACATAATATACTTTTCACCTGTGTATCTGAAAATGTTTTCAGATTGTTAGGATTTCAAATTTATAGCATTAGTTACATATATATTTAATGCATGTATGTATCTTATATATTCTAAAGAAACAAAAACTTTACTGTACTGTGGAAAGTGTGTGTGATAGTAGCCAAATGAAAAGATACAGTGCAATCAAAGGAAGGATTATATGTCAAAACAGAATATATTGTGAAATAATTTAGGATAGATCTTTCTAGTTACTCTCATATCATTCTTGTCATCTCTAGTAATTACTCTATTTCTCAAGTCTAAGTGTGTAAGTGCCATGTAATTAAACTCCCAGTAGTCATTATTTTTCAGGCTTTGAGGTATTCTGTTTCTGTATAAAACCTGAAGAAGGACCTCTGTGTTTGAAAGCCTGTTTTTTTCCAATGATACCAATCAGTGTAGAACCTGTTACAAAAAGAGTCTGGTTCTGTTGTTTTGCAAACCTCTGCAGGTGTTGGATGACTGCTATTAGGTTCCATTAAGCCTTCTTTCAGAGATGTACAAGTTCAATTCTCTTGTTATCCTTCTTGCTGGTGTGCATGTTTTATCATGTGATCTTAGCTCTCCCTTCCTCTTTCCTGAGAAATGTTAGGATTTTGTAATCTCTCTTGAAGATGATATTTTAACCTGTGAAAACTTGGTCTTAAGCTGAAAGCAAATGTTTCGTGAAAATGCTTTACTGTAGCCAGAAACTTTATATTTTCATTACAGCATTTTATAAAAGCGTAAAGCAGTCTGTCAGATTTTACCACTAGATATTCATATTTTTATAGTAATTTGCAAAATAGTTTCATAAAGAAAATAATTACTTCTATTTTTCTGGGATCTTCTTTACTGATTCTTTAAACTGCTTTTCACAATGTGCGTTTTAATGTATCATGAATTTTATAGTCAACAAGAGCAATACAGCATACACCATAAATGAATCTTTACATCCCATTCCTACAACAAAAGCATCTAAAAATTTACTAAATGCATGACCTACTCTGTTTTAATTCTCTAAAGATTTTTTTTTAATTCCATTTTAACTCAAATCTGCAGTAAAAACCACTAGGAATGATCTAATTGAGCTGGTTGATACCTGGATGACCATTGATGTATCTGGTAAAAACGTTCTAAGAGTCCCCAACCTGGTCTAAATCTCACTGAAGACAACAGTCTTCTCAGTTGTCAAGCTCCTCTACAAACACCTGCAAGAACTCATCTATGTTGAAAGGAGTATCTGGTATAATTACATTTGTTATACAAATAACAGTTTAAAATCTGGTTTTGGTTTCATTGTTCTAGTCTCTTTCCACTGTAGTTCAGTTTTTCAGAATAGATACTTCATGGATTCACAACAGAACCATTTTGTCTATCTTCTCCATTTAACAAGACATTAAATTGCAAATTGTTACTCCTAAATACAGATTTAACCCTTTGTTTGCCAAAAGGATGTCCTCTCCGAAATGCAATTAGGTCTGAGTTAAAGATGCAGAGATGGGGAGTCTCCTATTTCTCTTGCTAATTTTCTCTACTAACAAATCAGTTTCACTGCTGCAGAACTGTGTTTAGTTTCCCTTTTGAATTCAGTTCTTCCTTTCGTTTCTTTCCTTTTGTCCCAATGAATTAATGACTGCTTAACTGTTCTTGCCCTGTGATTGTACCATTGTTAAATATTCATGTTTCTCTCACACACAAAGTAGAAGTTTCTTGTGAAAAAAGGAGTTGGAGTGTCTTTTTGGCTTGTAGATATTAATTAGTTTTTAGAAAATAAAATTTTCTTAAAAGTAGGTAAGGCTGTTTGCAAAACCAAATGGATTTTTAAAATTTATTTATTGTTGTCGATGAAGAAATGAATACATTGTAATGTTTGAATTCTATATCCACTCACTCCTTCAGTTTTTTCTTAGTATCATCAGCAGAAGTTTATGTACATTTACTAATATTTACTAATATTATAACAGTAAAAAGGACTTTTTCAGGTCAATCAGATTGCCAGTTTTTAATACAATTAATGTGTACATTACTACCATTGTATAACTCTAATATATAATCAGAAAATTGTGGTAACAAATTAGTTGTTTAGCAAAATCCTGATTTACATCTATTGAACTTTTATGTTTCTAAAATTGTAATTGCATCAGAGAATATAATCATATTTGTTTGACAAGACCTGGTTTCCATTAGTACATAGTAGCTAGCCTGTAATTATATTTTCTTCCTTTAATTTCTGACTGAATTGAATTCTGTGGGAGTGTTGTCTATTCTTTTGTCTAGGACATACAATCCAGTCTCACTAGGCTGCAGCTACCTGAATCATGATGTTTCAGAGAGTTGGGAGGAATGGAAGGGGAACAATATAGGAACATGTAGTAATGCTCTGCTTGAACATAGTAATATACTTCAAAATTTGTTCAAAATTCCTAGTGGCAGGCCAAACACCTCCTGGAAACTGATTTAGGAATTACTTTTATGCCAGTTTTTAAATACTATTTATCTTGAGTATATGTGATTTATCCTCTCGTGTTGCTTTGTAGTGTATAAAGTATTTAATCAACCTCCTGTTTTCAATTACCATCCTGCTTCTATGCAAATATAAGATAAAAACATTTATGGAATAATATTGCCAAGAGAACGATAACAAAATCTGGTTTGTAACAGTACAATTGAAACCTGAGTAGCTCTGGAATCAGGTTTGTGTTCTTCTACCTCTAGCAGCCATTTGTGATAATTATCCAGGGCCTTCACTTCTGCATTGGTGTAAAGGAATACGAAGCTACTGGAACAATTTCTGCTAGAAAAATTAGAAGTTAAGTGTAACTAAGGCTGCTTTTTTATTATCATTATTTAAAAACTATTTCTTTCTTTTCTAAGTGGGATCTTTATTCTAATACTAAGCACCTATGCATTAACTGATAAAGCTGGCTTTTCATTTTCTAGCTTGCAGCGTATGCAAGTGCACATTAAAGAACCCTCAATTCTTTTATTAACGGACAGCTTTCTTCACCATACAACTGAATTTAACAGTTTGAAGTGAGAATGCACAAATTCTTGACAGCTGCAGTGCTGATTTATGCCAGCGCCTTAATTTGATAGTCACAAATGCAGGTTGGATCCACCCAATTCGTTGAAGCCACAAGGCAAATAAAGGTTTTCAATATACTCTTACTGAAACACTCTGGGGATACTCAAAGAATGAAAATATAGAGCAGGTAATTTGACAGTATAACTTAATAATAAATTGAAGAAGGTGGACTGGGCAGTTTGTTGCTGCCTTTTTGTTGATACAGACCGCAACAATAACCACGAAGAGAGGTGGAAGAAACTGCAACAAATGGCAGCTTCCATCTCCTGTTTTTTTTCTGTTTCTTTGTTTTTGTAGTCAGGCTGTATTTAGGAAGTATTTGGATCATTAGGATGTACTTCATATTTTATTCAAAGTAATAGCTGAATAGGGAATATAGTGCATGGCTACGGAATATAAATATAAATACCATTTCCTGAGCTTGGAAAGAGATAGGGAGAAAAAATGATCCTCACTTGGGATTAATTCAGATTAATTACATTGCCGGAATAGAGTACATCAATTTAATCTAGTGTTCTAAAGAATATGACAGTACAGAGAAAAACAAAACAAAACAAACAAAAAAACCCCAAAAGCAAAAAACAGATCATCCAAGGGAAGGGAATGTTTACAAGAGTGATTTTTCAGGTACATAAAAGTCTTATCTTCCATCCTTGTAAAATATTTTTAACTGGAGTAGCTTGAAAAATCCTTTTATTTATATTCTTTCTACCTGACTTTGTCAGGTGCATTAGTTTGGCTTAGATTTCCTCTACATTTTGCTTTAGCGTAATCCTATCAAACTCGAATCATGGATCATGAAAGCTAAAAAAGCTTTTTAAAGCTAAAAAAAAAAAAAAAAAAAATTGTCATTCTTTTTTATTTTGTTAGTTGAACTATTTTCATTTATCTTGATGTCTTCCAAAATCTTGTTTTCCAAAATATAGTTCAGCTTGCTCCTTAAGATTTATTCTAAATTTTACTGAGACAAGCACATCCACCTTGAGATAGTTGTCATAATAAAAATATTGTCAAGTAATGTTGTTAAGGCATTTTCAGTAATTTGATATTACTCCATGATGCTTTAATATTCATGAAGTTTTACTCTTGGTCATCAATCACAGGATCTTGTATTGTTCAGTTAGACCACTTGTCCCCACTAAATTGCAAAGCAAGTTCTGCAAATCCTTTCCTCAAGTCACGCAGAGCAGTGTAAAAATTATTTGTCTCATGCGCTGTGTCTTGGTGCTGTATTTACAAAATAATATATTTTTGCCTTGTCATTAAGTAGATCTGCTTTTATTGCATTGCCTTTTTTATGTAATGTCATTGTCCTAACACCTAGCAAGAGTTTATGTGATGTGTATGCCATTGTCTTGTGGTGCTATGGTGTTTTATGGTCATCATAAGCAACTAGGCATCTCCACTTTCTAAAACTCAGAATGAGATTAAAAGCCTTTTGACTGTGATTTATGGTCTAAATTCTCTCTGAAAGGCTTTATGCAACTTTAATAGAATTTTCCTGTCACATCTTATACTGAATGATACCTATTAACCTAATTTTCTCAGAGATAATTTATGCTGGCATTTTATTTTCTGGCAGTGCTAAACAAGTTTATACTTGTTGAATGCGTCATAGACTAAGACTTTATTTCAAGCTTGCAAGTATGGGGCAGAAATTCAGCTCATGGAACATTTTTTCTTCCTTTTATTGTAGTCTCTATTGAGTTAATATGATACCAGAAAGGAATTCCTTTAGAAAATAAATTAGAGAAAAATTAACGTTGGAGGTAAGGAGCAAATTCCTCCTAATCATACCAATCCATGAGATATCATTTATTGAAAGATTTGAATATTTACTCTCCTATAAGAATGTATGTTGAAATAGAGATGTATAAACAAATAAATATTTTGTCCTATATGAGTACCCAATCTAAAATTACATATATTAAATCAGCTGAATGTAAAAAACTTCATCTGAGACTGAAGTTCATATTTGACCAAAAGCAAAGTGTCCATCTTTGACTTCGAACTGACAAATGAGAGTTTAGTATTCGTAAAAATGTTTGGTTATTATATTTGCCCAACCTGAACCGAAATTTAAATGTATTGTTCAGGAGAACAAAATCAAATTTCAAATAATTTGTATTGACATATTTATATTAATAATAGTTGATGCAAGCGGTAGATAACTCTGAAAAAATGTGTTAATTTACATTTCACATTTTTGTTTATAAACCCATCAAATCTGAATTTCACAACAAATAAGAATAAAATTAAAAGCAGATAATTCTGCTTGACAGTGGATGGTGAAAAAAGGTGGATCACCTTAACCTTATCTACACTTTTAGCACTATTATTTTAAAAATGAAGATAGTAATAAATTTGCGTGGTTCAGCTGCCAGACATGGCTTTACTATATAACAGGTTAAAGTAAGGGAATAAGAGAAAGGGGAATATAACAGGTTAGTTCTTCTTATGATGCATCTAGGATTAAGCAGGTTATTTGTCAGTGCCATTAGTATTGGCTATCAGTGAAGTATGTAGAGCACATCCCTTCAAACATCTTGAAGTTGCTTTTTTAAACATTTAAAGGTATAACAGTATTTTAAATAGAAAGCTTATATTTGGATGAGACAAATGTGGAATAAAAGTAAATGACTCGGAATCCATATTTTGGAAGATGAGTTTATTTTTTTCTGTTTATTGGAACAATACATGACATATAATTCTGTCTTTCCCCATTCCAAAGGCCATTTTGAACTGCACTGCTTATTCATCATGACGAGCTAGGAAATAAGTCAGGTGTTAAGGTTTAGTTGATATCCCTTTTGCTTAAGTGACAATTAATGAAAATGTTTTTATTTAGCTTTCAGAATATGTAATGCTGGGAGAAGAAAAATGAAGACCAATTTGTTTAACTGTAGATCATAAAGAAAATACACAAGAATGGCAATTTTTAATTTTTTAAAAAATAAACCATAGATTTAAAAGATCACTGAGCATTTTCTTAGGTAGTGACCATTGAAGCAAGTGATGCTAGCTTATACAAAAGTAATTAAAAAAAAAAGTAAAAAAAAATATAATTACTAATATGAAGGGCCTGTGAGTGGTGTATTAAAATAGATACATCAATAAGATAGAATAAAAACTATTTACACACATATATATTTTAATGTGGTGTAAATATAGATAGAGATATATAGTATACCTTACGTTCCTTTAATTGCTGGCCACCCTGCATTCATCTAGCATCAGTTCTACTCCACAGTAAGATGCGCAGAACTTGTCTATGGAGTCTCTCTCTCTCTCTCTCTCTCTCTCTCTCTCTCTCTCTCTCTCTCTCTCTCTCTCTCTCTCTCATAGCGTGTTGGCTTTTACCTTGCTTCACAAACAAAACCAAATGTCTTCTCCTGGAAGACTGAAGACAGCCTGCTCTGTCATAACACTCATCAGTGCCTCTCATAGGGTGCTGCATATTCTGTTTCAGCCACTACACGTGCTAACACATGAATTTCTCAAGGCTTCATATACTAGGCCCAACACAGAAGCTATGGCTTGCTCATAGTCTTCAAATGCACTGTCTTCTGCTAGGCTGCAAATATATCCTTGATAATATTTCATAGTTGTAAGTTGTTTGAATATGTTTCTTTTAACAAATTAGGGTAATAGGGCACAAGAGCAGATGGCGGTGTTCTGTCTTAAATTGAGAAGGTTTTACAGGGATATGTAAATTTTAAAGTTTGTAAGTATGCGTGATAATTGAGTATTGGCTGAAGATGCTGATTTTTGTTTAACCTTAGAGAAAGGAAAACAGTATATTCCTTAACATAATCAGCATCTACAGGAGTTGTGTCTGGACCAGCATTGGAGTCTTTGTCTAAAGGCTGGAGATCTTTCATGAATATAAGTAATAGGCAATTTAAAAACTAAGTGAGATTTCTTGACCTTTATTAGGTAAAGTGATAGTAGGCATTTGTAATTTTATGTTGTATTCTGAAATGTCTCATTTTTCTTCTGGCTAATTTGTTTATTTTAGAATGTATAAGCCAGGCTTTTTAAGCACTTCTAATCCTCTTTAACTGCTGTTTTTCATTGTCTAGCTCAGAACCTCATACATATAATTTTGCATTAACATGAATGTATTCTGTACTTCAAATCTTAAATCAGTTGATTGAGAAATAAATTTTAAATATGTTGTCCCATTTTGACTCTAGCAGCAATTCAACCAACAGAAATTCTACCTCATGATGTAAAGGAGGTACTACTCAGCCTGACTTGGAGACAAGATGGCATGCTGCATTAATATTGTCCTTTGGAAGTTTATTGGATCCTAGTGACTCGAGGCAACAATTACATTTGAAAATAATGTACACCTAGCACTATTAAGTCAGATAATTAAGCTGTTTTAAAGATAATAAACAGAATGCAGGCTAAGCATTTTGAAAGAGAGGTACTTACGTTCTTTGGTGGAAACGTGAAAAATTTTATTCTAGCACTTCTTCATTTCATTGCTACTTTCTACTTATATAGGGATCTTTCATTTGTACATTTAAGATGCTAAGGTTAAAAAGTAATCATCAATTAACTATATTAAGAGGTAACTGAGTGACACAGTTTAAATACCATGTCTAAGGTCACATAATGAAGTAGTTCTGTTGAGACAATTAGTGAAACAAAATCAGCAGTCAATTGAAAAATAGAAGAGTCAGAGAAAAAAGAAAAAAAAAAAGAAAGCCTAATGACTGTTACCCAAGACTTTGAACTATGTGCTGTTAAGAAGGTAGACTGAAACTTTCTCCAAGGGGGCCTCTCCATCCATTTGATGATCTGTCTATTCTGGCAGAGCATGAGAATGAGAGAAATGCTGCGCTGCACAGGGCAGAAAGTCTGTCAAGGATAAAGTCCTGACTTCAGTAGCGCCCAGTAAAAGATGCTTGGGAAAAGCTACAGTATTTGGGGCTTGCCAGAAATAATTATGATTCTTGTGTGTATTCTCAGGCTTAAGCAACCAACATTGTTTCTAATAGTACCTCTTTCAGTAATTTTTCCGACCTTTTCCTTTTAATTTGCATTAATGTGACATTGTGTTTCAATGAACATCACGATTTTGTTGCCTATTAAGTGATGTGTTCTCTGTGCTGTATTTCTGTCCTTTAAAATTTCTTTATTTCTTAAGACTACTATATTATAAAACACTTCTTTTTGTGTGTGTGTGTGTGCATGTGTGTGGCATTTTAAACAATATGTTCCACATTATGCTGAACTATAAAGATTTAAAATTTTCACAATTTAATCCTTCTTTTTCTCCTCAGGCAGAAAAAGCTACAGAGTAGTAAATTAGCATAATTAGTTTTCATTGATCTCAAAGGTCTAAAATCTGAACACTAAACAAGATGATAAAATGCAACTCACATTTTCATGGAAACCAAATATTAAACACATACTTGCCATACCAGCCTGTATTCCCTTCCAGTTGTGTTCTTTTGAAAATAGATACTCAAATATCATACACCAATTCATCTTCAGTGGCATAGATATGCTACAGCAGTACAGAAGGACATTTAATATGCATGTTGGTTTTGCATGCTTCTCTCATAACTATGTTCTGAAATCAATCTCTACATTCAATTGTGCTTAAAGGAAAGGACAAAAATTATGTCACCTCTAGTTAATGTGCATAATACATGTGTGTGTAATTCCATGTGTTTTAGTTTTGTTTTAATAATGAATCACGAAACACACAACTGAAGGCTAATTGAGTTAATTTGGGTGGTAGAGGGGAGGATGGGAAGGGATGAGATTCATTTTAACTTCAATCATTTTGTTTTTTACTTTAATGCTAGACACAGAAAACTTTATTTCATCTTATTCTTAATCCACTGTTTCCATTGATTTGCAGATTTTAGTGAATCAGAGGTTAAGGCATCCTAATTATTTCAGAAGTGATTTATCATTTTGTGTTGTTGGTTTTTTTCCTTGTTCATTTGTGTTTTCTGCTCTTTTTTTCTCTTTCATGCTGCAGTTGCAAATATATTGTGGCGAGAGCAAGGTACTAATATATTTTTTTCATATTTTTCTGTATTGCAGTGGAGTGATCTTCTAATGTTGCTTGTGGTTTTTTTGTGTGGGTTTTTTTGTTGTCGTCGTTGTTCTTGTTGTTCATAGACTATAGTTACAGTAATTACCTTTTTCTTTCTAAGCAATATTTGAGGGAATTTGGTTTCAAGAAAAAAATGTAGTGGAAAATAATCCTTTGAATGTATGTGTACCTTTGTGAATTGCCTCTCCCTTTGAGGAGGGAGGAGAAAATAAACTGATTAAAGATTTTAGAGAATTGCTCAAAGAGTGAGAACAAAAAATTCAGTTTTAAAATGTAAGCTTTTGTTTGCTAATATGATAAATCTTCCAACAAATCTGGCTACTATATATTGTTGAGCTTGGTTTTCTTGTCTGAATCATTCTTACTTCTTCAAATCATAATTTTAAATATTTTTGCTAAAATCAAAGCTTCTTCTGTTTCTTAATGAGACAAGGCACGTTATTCTTTATATATATATACTCAGGAAGGATTTCTGAGTATTGAAGTGGAGAATGAAAGTTTATGATTTGTTTTGGAAGGATAAATATAAATACACAGACAGTATCAAGTCTTAATAGCATAGAAAGCATGGAAAGCTAAAATAGGTATTAATTTTTATGTGTATATATATGTGTGTGTGTGTGTATATATATATGAAATCTTTTCTGACGTACATTGAGAAAAATGTATCACCATGGAAAAATATCAAATGTAAGTGTTGTCATGAATTGTCATATCTTTTCTCTAAGCAACCAGATCTTAAGTCTCAATTCAGGAATTCATGTATTTCAGTAACAGGAAATGTTTCAAGTATTTTCAGTGGAATATTGGTAATACTAATTAGCAGACCAGGCTTTGCTATGAACTAGTGCTAAAAATGATATTTCTTGGTGTTTCTTAAATATGTATTTTAAATTAATTTAAAGATTCCAAATATTGATATTTCTTTTGCATAATTGCATAGTAAACTGCATTTATCAATGTGTCTAAAAACATGCACAAGGGTTTTTTTTAATATATGATACTGTTTTACCGGTTCTTCGGAGGGTTGCCTGATTACAGTGGAGTTCAGCTATGACCCTCTTGCTCTGTTGGCCTTGCAGACTGCAGATGATGTGTTCAATTTCAATCAGTTGCACTGATAAACAACCAGATGCAATTATCATTAATTTTTTAAATGTGTGGTATTCCCTCTGCTTACTTGGCAGGTATCCATCAAAGAGTTCTCTTGAACAGAACCAGAAAAGAGTGTATATAAGAAAATCTGAAGGGAACTTGAAGATACATTAGGATGTAATACAATAATACTCAAGCATAATTATATCAGTATATTAACATATATAAAAACAAATCCAAAGCCACTAAGGAGAGAGGACATTACTTACTGTGTCTCCTTCTCTGACTTTGAGTAAGAGTTTGGTGAATATTGTCAACTGGATATAAAAATAAAATAAAGCCATAAAACTTTGGGTTGTGTTATTTTGCCTGACTTGTGGTCTGGCAACTGATGTAGAATTTTTCAGGGTCAGTTTATTAAATCTCTATCATTTTGGACTTTTCCTCCTCACATTCTGCTAATAACTATAACACACTTTAGGCAATGAGGAGAGAAGACCTTATTTTGTCCCTGACTAGCTACACATGTTTATCATAAAGATACAGTAAGGTATTAATCTTTACTATTCACTAGGAAAGATAGCCTAACTTCAGACGTATCTACAATTCTAGTTGTTCTTTTATGACACAATGTCAGTCATTTTCTAAAGAAAGATTTTGACAACTTTTATCACTTAGACTATATTTTTTGCTTGCAAAGGCATATAGAAGTATCTCATAAACCAAACTGAGTACACTGCACCAAGTGCAATATTCTCAAGATATTGTCTGTATTCAAGAAAAAAACACGAGGTCAAGTTTTCTTTGAACATGAGCCTGCTTCTGTGCTACACTATAGACAACCCCCTCTCCTGGTTCTTTCTGTCCTATTAACAGATGTATTTGATGGAAAGTTAGGAAAACTGCTTTGAGACTGTCCCTCTATTTTAGAAAAACTTGGCTAGAAGTGGGAATGATTCGGTAAGATTTTTCAAAGATAATCCAACTTGCTGTTTCTAGGCATAGTCTGACTGCCTTGTGCATCATCTTGACTTTTAAATGACTTCAGTATCTGTCTGATTTCTGATGTGGCTGTTAATCTGTGTATATGTATTTACATGCGTACACCTATATCATATATGAACATATGTACAAACTTTTCCCACCCTTAACGTTTTCATTATTTTATTTGATATTGAGATATTTTCCTTTCCTCTTAACGTAATTTCCCCTTTGGAATTCAGAATAAGCAAAGAATCAGGCTCAAATATATTTTTTCCTGGGTTTTATTCTCATGATCTTACATCAAATATTGTTAAGCCAAAAGAGAGTTTAGGTCGTGCACCCAAGAGATATCTACATTTATATCACTGTAGCACACAGTTTAAGCTGACCGAGTTTATTATAATGTAATTTTTTAAGTACGGTGAGTTTCTTCTTCATAGAATTCTGCAAATATCAACTGATCATCTACCATCACATCCACATAGCAAATCAACAACAATCATCTTAATTAACACATGGTAGACTAAGAAGAAAGCTTTTCTTTGTGGTCATGTTCATGATCTGCTTTCAGCCTTGTCTACAAAACATTACATCATGCCTCATTCCACAACAGTGCAGTAGGATTAATTGGTTCTTTGTAACACTTCAAACTTTGACTGAATTTGTGCTAAAAATAATAATAATAATAAATCCTTTTCTAAGTGAAAGAACTGTCAAATATAACAAAGAATTATAAGAAAGATTCAGAACTTAACTTTCGATGTGATACTGAAATTATTTTATTCTTCTCTCAGAAAAGGAAAAATACGAATACATGGTGAATTTGGTTTCAGTGTAAATGATTTCACAAGACGATTTTCATTACTGCAGCTGTCAAACTGTAGCTTGTGTTTCTAGCCCTGTATTCAGAAAGACACCTTCTTGCCAATGGGAGAAAATTATGCAAAATTCTGAATAACATAAGAGGGATTTTTCAGTTTTACAGAAGAAGATCCCAGAGGACTGGTTGTGTTAGCACTATACATATTAACAAACTGATCTTATGCCAGTAATATGATGAGAGTTTTAGTTCAATGCCAGGGCTTTCCTTTGTGTGATTATTTAATTTTGTACATTTCAATGTGTTTTTATTCCTAAGGTCTGGGAATTGGGAACATGTTTTATGTTTTTTATGAAGATGGAATAAAAGTAATACAACCAGTGGAATGTGAATTTCAGAGACATATTAAGCCTAGTGAAAAACTCCTCGGTTTTCAGGCAAGTTGTTTTTTATTTTTATTTTTAACTTGTTTTTAATTTCCAGGTAGCATTTTTTCAAGTGTAGTTTTTTTTTAATTAAGAAATGCTAGCTTCATGTTGCCTCTTTAATAAATTCAGACATGTCTTCCCAATTAATATGTTGGACTCAAAATTTGCTATGTCTTTGGTCAAATTCAAATTTTCAATTTCTCTTTTAGATTGAATATTTTCCCTCTGCTTTTTCATACTCTTCTTCTTTCTCTCTCTTTCTCTTTCTCTTCTTTTCTCCCATAATTTTTCCTTAACAGCTCTCTATCTTCTCCATCCTCTTGTCTTTATTTCCCTCCATCCCACCCCTTTTTACTTGCATTTATGTAGATTTCTATGAGTCACATTCTCTCTGTTAAAAAAAGTCACGGTCACTGTTGTTAATGGTTTCTTTTCCTCCACTGGATGTTTGTTTATATCATTCAACCAAGTATTTTGATGGCTGTATTAAACTGCTGGTTATCATAAGGCAACTTCCTATCCTAATGAACATGCTTAGAGCTCCACTGGAGTTAGTAGGGACGATTGACGCTTTGACTCCCACTTACAGTTTGTATAGTTTCAATAACTTTATAGCTGATTTCATCAAACTCTGTGCATTTATGAAGTGTTTCCATATGTATTACTATATGAAAGCATTTTCCATTTCTATTTGTTTTTTTGCTGTTTATTCCTTCCCTGCTAATCAAATAATTAACTGACATGATACACGTTTGGGACCAGTCACTGTATTCACTTTTTCTCATCATTTGAATTTGAATGAATGACCTTGAAATGAGAAAAAAAAAAAGAACTATATAATAACCCATAACTGTACAGTTTCTTTTGCTAATACCTAAAACACTGAAGTAGCAACAGAGCTGTCTGAACGGCTTTTGCCTCTTCAGTTATCATTATTGATGTCAAAGACTGCTGTATTCAACAGCAAGATTTATTTTAGTGTGAATAATTATACTTTGAACTGCTAATCATACCTTGGTTTGTGCAGTTAAAGTGAAATCAGGTTGACATAGCCAAAAAAAAAAAAAAAAGAGCTTTTTTATGGCTGTTGAATTCAAAAGCTGATTATTTAAGAAGTCTGTTAAGATTTTATTGGTCTGAAGTGCAGCCTAGAGAGTAAGTGTGTTTTTATTGAACTGTGGTAATAATCAGGATGGATAGTAAGACTACTTTCCGTTTTTGCTATTTTCAAACATAAATTAACATAGCAATTGATTCCCCCTTCTATTGCTATAAAAAAGACCAGGAAAGCAGACTACTAGGCAGCTTTCATTTTTAAGTAGATGTAGATTTGTATTTTGAATATCTGGTTTGTGGGTATCTATGGTAAACGTATAGCCAGAAGTAAAACTTTGTGTTTGCATGCATACATTGCGCCCATTAATTTCAATAATATTTCCACTTATTCTTCTGAACAACAAAAACTTTTTCATTCGCCTGTTACGAAAGTTGCAAGGCCTCTTATTCTTGCAGAAATGTTTGAAATATATATCCTTAGATTTTTATATTCATAGATCTGCATAATGTAAAAGAAAAAAGGAAAATTATTGTTTTCCACTAAAAGTAAAAAAAAAAGAGAGATGAAAATCTGAATTTAAAAGAATTTCCTGCATGTGCTGCTAATATTACTATATATAATACTACATTACTGAAAAACCTTGTTGACTACGAGGATTTAGATAACTACTGCTTCCTTTGCAGAATATCTTCTCTTCTTCACCCTCTTTGGAAAATCTGTTGTTGGTTTTTTGTTTTTTGTTTTTCTAAGTAAAGATAACAAAATAGTTCACTTTTATCCCATGGTCAGATTTTTATCAAGTTCATTTAGTCGTAAGAGCCCATGTTGTAAATTGTTCACTATTAATTCTCTTTGACTGTCATACAACTTTAACTAATTAGAGGTGCTAGTTTATTTATCGCTTTATTCAGCCTTTCACATCTATTCTGTCCGTTGCTAATAAAATCTCCATTGCTTGCCTCTTAAGAAATAACTACAGGAAATCATCTTTCCATTTCTTCACACTTTTCTCAATTACATGTTCATGTGATTAGTAAAACTCCAGTAGACCCGTTTCACTGACAAATATTTGCTGAAGTCTAGGACCATACATAAATTTTGCAGTGCAGATTAGATTCATCAGGTGATATACACACAATACTGCAATGTTCTTCCTCTGCCTTCCTGTTTACTTCTCAACAAAATAGAGTTACACTTAGCTGAGCTCCTTTAAAAGAAGTTGGTGTTTCTGCCTAGCTTCACATTGTATTGTGGATGAATGGTGTAATAGTTAACCAAGCACTTATTTAGGTATGCTAATTTTGCTAAAAGTAAATATAATTTCTCAATAATAATATACTTGAGAACTCTTACCTGAATATTTAATTGCCTCTTATGCAACTGTGTGTCAGTACGGTGAAGTGCTTTAGTGTGCGTCTAACATGGGAATAAATTAGGCTTTGACTGTGTTTAAAGTGAAGGAAAAGACTTGATGCCTTGTAGGACCATCATAGTTCCCAGGAAGTTCTAAAGAGCTTCCTCCAGTCCTTCCCAGAATTACTTAAATTACTGGAATTTTCTCAATAAGTACCAAATAAAAGTTGAGTTTTATTGTGCTTATATTGACAATAGGGATGGAAATAGACATATTTCCATTTTCTTATACACCTTATCTGCTTTGACAGCTGTTTAGCCTAGTATCAAATAGGTCCCTCTAAACATGCTCCAAGTACAGTCTTTCAGCCGTTAAGTGTCTTGTCATCCTGTTGTGTACGGGTCATTTTCCTCATTAATATGCAACCTCTATTTATCTTCTGCAAATTAATTTTATCTATAGCCTTTAAATTCTTATTTTGTGAAAAGATGTTTCCCTTCTCTTCTCCCAGTGAATCCCTATTTCTGGGGAGGAAGGAAAGAAACTTTAAAATGTCTTTCAAATCAATTGGAAAATACCCTGATTCCTTGTTTATTCAGAGAAATAGAACATAAAGGCCATATTTCAATAAACTGAAACTTTTAATGTCTGAAGTTGAATATGTGTGGAAGATGGAATCAAAATTTTAGAATAATTGATTTTGAAAATGTAACAACATAGCAGAACAAAGTTACCAACAGATGTGAAATTAAAACATGCTAGTTAGTACGTAGAAATTTATTTTGATTACACTTTAGCAATGCAGGAAGCATACTAAGTGCAAGATTAGTAGAAGGAAAATAAAAGACAGCAAAAGACAAAAAGGTCCTGAGTCCGATTTCTTTAAATAATTGAATAATAGTTATACTTGCCATGTACAATTTATTGTTGTAAGTTAATGTGGAATAGGTGATACATAAATTTAAGTCTTAACACATGCACTCTTCTGAACTGTTGATGTCATTAGCTGATGAAGCATGGATAAACTTTTTACTTTTTACTATTACTGTTCAAAGATCATGACTCAAATTCTTGTTAAAATACTGAAGACTCTTGTGCAGTAAGTCTAGATTTATAGACGAGGAATTAGCACATATAAATCTGCAAGCATGTGTTTTCTCCTGAGGATTTGTTGTCCCAGTCTACTTTGAAAAACTTTCTTTGAGGATTTATTTTCCTCCATCTGCTGGCTTGATTCTGGGCGAGTAACATTTTGATTAAAAAGGCTGGGGAGAAAAAAAACCAATGAAATAAATTAATATTTTATCAGATTTTGGCTTTTTCAGAGAGAATAAACTAGGAAAAAGTAAATTGCTCATACTTTAATTACTAGAAGAAAATGTTGGTTTTATGCTTAGATTTTAAGGAGAAATTATTTTAACTCAACCACTGGGGAAATTAATATAGAGACTTAAAGAAATCTGAACTGTCTAATCAGATAACTGTTAACTTTTCAAAAGCAAGATTTGAGTTCCATTGATTGAAGCTATTTCTGGAGTATCCAGATAAATGTCAGTTTGAATAACAAGGGAAAAATTACTACCAAAACCAATTAATGCTGGGAAAAATATTTTTTTCAGATGTGAGAATTTAGGTGAGTGTTTTTCACTGTCAAAACGTAGTTTTCTTTTTACTTTAATTTTTTCCAGTTTGGGTGTAAATAATTGGCATTGGAATGTAAGAATTTATAACAATATAAACAATATTCTAGAACCAATAAGTATGATTAAGCTTTTATGCTGCCGTAAACGATGTTGTGACAGAAACTTGGGTTTCTCTAACAAGAGTTAGTGCTATTTTGCAGATACATTGAACTTATCTCTGTAGAAATCGTAGCACCAAAAAATGGGTTAAACTAAGGTGAGTTCCTAAGAAAGAAGACAGAAAAATATGACACATGATAGAGTTAGGAATTTAAATACACATTATTTGAAGGAATTGTTCTTCAAAGAAGCAAGTGTACTGTGTCATGCAATATTGAATTAGTTATCTGTTTAGATAAAAATTGAGCTATGACAGGGCATATTTAGAGTAAATATAAAGCACAGTTTGAGATCAGTGAAACAGCCTTCCAACTGAAGTGACAATTTCACCGAAGGTAAATTATGATTTATCTGATGATTACACAAAATACTAGTAGCATACTTGTTTACGTTGGCACCTCACTTTATGCAATGAAAGGCTTTTAGCAATGTTTAAGAATAAAAGTTTGCTTTGTAACCGTATCTATCATTCATTAGAAAAAGATTTTAAACATCTTCCTTCAAAGTATGACATTTTAGCAGTGCAAGATAAATCTTACTCTTTTTATTTGTGACTAAGTTCTGCTGAAGCTCCTAATTATGTGCCATCCCACAGAACCTGAGTTTAGTAACCTTTCCTCATCAATGTGATTTCTGAAAGATCTTCCGTTAGTTGAAGTTTAAGAACAACACAAGTTGTTGATGGTCCTGTTAAGAAAGAGGCTATTGATGTCCTGTTAAGAAACTCCTTCAGTTAATGCTGGAAATTGATTTATTTTTTATTTTGACTTATGCAGTGTATTTTCTCAAATGCACAGAGGCACAGCAGGTGAAGAATGTTGATGAAACTGAAAAGTTAGGATTGAAATTCATCATCTACTTCTGGAAAACACTGTTCCATAAATGATATGTGGTCATTGGTCACAGGCATCAGGAATTCAAGAGGGAAAAGTCCTCTTTAATGAACTTAATTTCCTATTCTGCTGGTACCATATCTCACAGTATCCTTCTGGACAAAATGCCCAGCATATATCTAGACAAAAAAAGAGCTGTCATTTGTCTTTCTATTGCATTGTTACCTGTTTTGATTCTTACACTTTTGCTGTTTCTCTTGAAATGCAGGATGAAGTTTGTCCCAAAGCTGATGGAGACTCTGTTCAGCGGTGTGTTTGGGCAACTGCTGTAAATGTGAAAGACAAGTTCATTTATGTGACTCAACCTACACTTGACAGAGTGCTTATTGTTGATGTACAGTCTCAGAAAGTTGTACAGGTATTTATTCGTAGTTTTTAAGTTAATGTCTACTTTATACACGAGTTTCTTCATTACAGTTTGGGAAAAAAAAAAAAAAGCCAGTATCTTGGGGGATTTTAAAGATGTTCAATTGCTTCAGAGCCTGAGCATCAGTAGTCTCGTTGAGTTGAAAGAGAACTGATGTTTAGTTGACACTATAGAAATCAACTGTGACCGCTGTGCTTTGCCTTCTCTCTTACTTTAATTCTTTTATGTGTTGGGTTTGTGGTTTTTTTTTATAGCATGAATGCATTATCAGTGATATCATTGTCATGAGGTTAAACCAGATTTATACCAAATTGTCAAAGATGTGTAAAAATGCATCTAGCAAATAATAGCCATAAACACAGTACATTTTAAAAGACTTCCTGAATATGAAGAGATGATTTGAAACTCAAAATATTTGTGTTTTGAGGTAAAATCAAACTATTTTTGCTATTTATTTTCTGCCTTACAGAAAGAATTGGTAAGAATTACAGTTCTTACCATGTTACTCTATTTGTTCTTTATATACAGTAGACTATTTCACTGTATAGTCTTTAGTCTTTCTGGTCAAATGACATCTGCCTGAAGGATTAGTACTCTTTCAGTGGGAAAAAAAATAAAATAAAACAGCTTTCAGCTCAGGGCTGTCAACAGTCTTTTGGGGCCTGTTTATTTTTTGTTCCATTTGGTTTTTATTTTGTTTTTTAGTACATTGCGGGCCATATAAAACTTCTTGAAATGTGCTTAAATAGCAGGACTCTGCTTTTTCTTAATTAAAATTATTTCCTGTGCAAGGAAGTCTGAAGCTAGTCAATAACTTGTTCTCTGAAAAAAGAACATTTGCATGAGGTTTTCTGACATAGAACTTTTGGCACCATGTTAAGTCTTTTGATTCAAATTTTAATCATATACCTGATTACAAATAGTCACATCTACAGAATTACTTGCAGTATCATCACATTCATAAGAAACAGATGTTCTTTAGCTAAATATAACAGGGATTTGTATTAGAACTCTAATCTAAATGGTTAATAAAAATACTTAGAGATTTTCTTCATGTCTCTTGCCTTTGTTGTAAGTAAATGAATGAAAATCTTTAAAGATAATGTATATATATGCACGTATATATACGCATATATGTATAATATTGTAGTGTAAAATTTTAAAAGAATTCACAGCAAAGTGTGATTTTAAAATCAAATTAATGTGACAAAAATAAATTTAATGTTTATAATTTTGTACTTCAAACATCAGTGTTCATGCTTTCTGACATTTCATTCGGTAGCCTTCATGATAATATTGGGAAAAAAAAACCAAAAACCCCACCAAACTAAATTACCTTCTACATTCACAGTTTCAAAAGTAAAAGAAATTTCATTTCAAAAGATAGGATAGAATTGCTTTAAAACTACTTTTAAAATGTCCAGGCATCCACAGAATGTTTATACCACCTGTGGAACCTTTTATAGAAATGGAATTCTCGCTTTTTATGGTTCTAGAATACTCAGATATTAATGAGAAATTCTCTTGTTATTTTACATGTTAAAAATATTTACTATGTAGCAAAGCAAAATTTCTGCTATTCATTACTAAACTGAAAATAATTTCCTAGGATGTATTTTCTGAAAGATGTGTGAAAAGTATGGTGGGACTTGATTGGTGCTATGCTTAACCTCGCTGATATTTAGAATAAACTTATTAAAAAAAAAAAAAAAAGTTTGTTGCAAATAAAATGAATCAATCATGAAAACACAAAACCTGTACAATCTTTTATACATAGAAGAAGAGCATAAAAAATAAAACTGCTGATTCACAGTTTGCTTTCAGAATTGAAGTAAGCAAATTTGGAATCTGCTGACAAGTCAGTCAAGTAATGCTTTGCTCACCATTTTTTATTAATAGCAGGCATGGCCCTGTCTTCCTTTTACTTTATTATTGAATGTTCATTTTTGGTTTTGTTTTCTGTAGGCAGCAAGAATTTTTCTAGGTATTAAATGTTGCTGTACTCATAGCATATGCACATACACTAACACTAGAGAAGCAAAGAAGGGAATTTAACTTCTCAGTCAGATCAGGCTATTTTTATAATATACAGTGCTGCCCAGTATTGGGAAAAAAAACCATCAAAATACAAATTATTTATGGAAAATAGATACTAAGTTAATTATAAATAAGGGAATTTTAGTTACTGCACTCCCGTTTATTTTTCTTTTAATATATGACATAAACATAGAGGATACTATATACATTATATTTCTTTTCTACTGTATATCTTAAAGAAGAAACTGCTTTTCTATGCAACAACACATTTAGAAGAAAATGATAAAAGCAAAGATGGGGAAAAATTCGTATTTTGAATCTGAGCAGGATGCAGTGATAACAATTCCATTAAAGTGCAAAATAAAACAACCCCAAAGACAGCTAAAAGCGTAATTGAAAAGGCTACAAGTTGTGGAGCTGTGTTCTCTTCTTTATAAAATCGATGTTGATTTGATTTTGATTACTACGGTTTCTTGTCTGAAGTACTATTATGAGTGCATATGTTACATTTATTCATTTTTACTGTAAAACTTAATGTAAAAGATGTGTGTATCAGGTGCATATGTATAACTAATAGATTTTAGGTTTCATTGTTTCTCTGATATATAAATATAGCTATCAAAATAAGCGCTTGAAGAAGATCCAAGAGCGGATATTTTACATTGAAATAAATGTTTCCAAACTGTGAATATGAATGGTGCATAGATTTTTCTCATTTAGCCAGATACTTTTCTTTCATTTGTAAATTCTTGAAACAGAGGAACCTGTAATTGTGCAGTACAAAATTAAGTGGGATGATTTCAAGGCGTGCTGATGTAACCAGAGCTCATCACTATTTAGTACAGAGCGTGCTGGTGGCTGTTTAGCCTGGATAGCCAGAAACAGCTGTGAAAACATGTCTCCAAAACTCCAAGAATCTTTCTGCTGCCAGCACGCTCTTGGCCGTTGCATTATCCATGCTTGACTACACAGGCAATTTCTTCTCCTTCAAGCAGTACCATGGCCTAATTCCTGAACACAACTTATACTCATTCAGCAATGATGCATGGGTCAGACCTTTCATTTGAGGAAGCAAAATGGAAATTTGATACATATCAACGAATTAACTAGACAGTGGCCCAGTGTTGATTTAGACAGCTTATCTTCTAACTTGAACCAGAAAGCGTTATCAAACAAAAATGGCCTTTTCAAGGGGCATCTTTGTTTTTAAATGAGCTGGTGAGCAACCTGGCTTCGTTTACCACTTTCAAAAGGTAAAAATGGTAGGGTTTTTTTTTGTTTTTTTTTTGTTTTTTTCCAGATGAATCTGTGGCTTGCAACACCTCAGGAGTACAGTTAAGTATCATCAACAGCCTCAGCCAGCCATTAGAACATTATCTTGAGGATCTACATCATTACTTTAAATTACCTTCACTTAATTAGCCAGCTGGTATTCTCCTTGACAAACTGATAAACAAGCTGTGCTTTACAGCTCCATAATGGTGAGACTAAAAAGCAATTTCCACTTATTTTTGCTGCCTTAATGATGAAGATAGAAAAGTAATCCCTACAATTGTTTGCCTCATGCAGAATATCTCTATTTGAAATATTCTGTCCTCCCTTTTCATATCTCTGGAATCTTCAGTGCTTCTCCTAATAAAGAAAGTGTAAATCTTAAATGCCTAAAAAGTCTGTAGTCTTTGGATACAGAACTCAAGGAGGGAAAACATCTTGGTGCTGATCACTTCTGCCAAAAGTAGAAATTGTAAGGAAAACATTTATGTATTTAATAATATTGCCAACTTGAAGAGAATATATCCAGTTAAAAAGAGTGTGGTAACATTGTTTTGGCAGGGCTGTGTAGGAATACCTTGCATTGACTTTAGTATGTGGCTTGAGAATATTCTTCCCTTTTTAGTTGTTTTCCAGTATTTTTTAGATCTTAAATTGATACGTATGGTATGAGAGAATTTAGGGAAGGAAGGTTAGCGTTTTTTGTTCCGATTTAAAACATTTTCTTTCAGTTTCCTAATGGCCTCAATATAACATGTTTTTGATGCCAAATTTTATACCACATAATGAATAAAAATCACTGTTTCAGCAATGCAGTGAATTAATCAGAGGTCTTTTTCAGCATCTGACGATGTCATTTTAAATATAATCTGAAAACATCAGGATATGCATGTCTGGTCATAGTCATCTATTATTTTTCTTTTCAACACGTGATCAAGAGTAAATATTTTTCATTTTATTATACTCACAGGCAGTAAGTACAGATCCTGTTCCAGTGAAACTACACTATGATAAATCACATGATCAAGTCTGGGTGCAGAGCTGGGGAAACATGGAAAAGAATTCACCAACTTTGCAAGTGAGTATATTAATCAGACTGATTATATGCTAGGAAATTTAAATGAATTTAAATGTAGGTGGAAAAATGTTTTCAGGAAACCTGAAACAACTGAACTTGCTAGGAAAGCATTAAGAGGTTTTCTACACTTTTACTTAGAAATGTAAATGCTGATTCGATGGAGGGTTATAGAGTACAGCTGAAAACAATGGCATGTTTTTCTAGTTCTGCCAGTCTTCTGAGAACAGATATGTTGCTTATGATGATTTTGCTCCTAATCAGAGGATACCATGGATTTTAGGCATATATTCATATTTCACTAAAATTATGTTGATGTTCTGGAGTTGACAAGCGAAGAGTTCCAACATTATTTACTGTTACTTGCTTTGAGTTTGGGACTTTTTTTTAGATATAAAATAATAAAAATCCTTATTTTTCCCATGCTTCTTCAGCAGCAGCAAGCCTAGGGACAGTCACCAAAGAAACATTTCAAGAAGCTGTACCTCTCCTGCTTTTTCTCTCCTTTCTTCTATTTTAAAGTAACCTCATTGAGAATACAGTGATACTCTTTGTGTTATAATTTCAAAATTACTTTTTATTTCAACTTATTTTCCTTTTCTTTAGAAGTCAGTGAAGTTCTTATTTGTCTTTTAAATGCATAAGGAATAAGAAAAAAAATCAAACATAGAGCTCAGACAGAAAAATGAGTAGCGTTTGAAAACGATTTTTTATACTCCTAGTAACTGTAAGTGAGTAAAGTAATTTGTGGGAGGTCAGCTGTCACTCCTCCCAGAAAAATGACTAATAATTGAATCAGATATATCCTGTTTTAGAGCAAGCATTCATTTTCAATCTTGTTTTTCCTTGAATGATGCATGATCAATTCCTTTTTTTTAAAATCCAGTCTTAAGTGCACAAAAATGAACATCACAGCAGCTATTAATATAAAATTGTCTTTTACTCGCCCATAAAATTCAACCTCAGGTGACATTCAAGATTTGAGAATTCAAAGAAAATTTATTCGTAACAACTCAAGGTATGCGTATACTGCAACCAATTCAATATATTCAATACATGCAATATTGGATTTCTTTATGCTTGACAAGACTTAGGATCATGAGTAGCCACAGCTTCCTGTGGATCAGTTGATAACATTTTATCTTTTCACTTGGGCTGAAGTGCTTAAGAAACTTATTCCCACTCTAGTGTTGAGTATGAAAAAAGACAAAAATCTTTGTGTGCACTAAAGACTGCTATAGAATGTAAATGAATAAATATGGTAGAAAAAAAATGAGAGGAAAAAAAGTATAAATGAAGAATAGCTTGTCTAGCAACAATCCTCTGAAGTCTGTAATGCTGATCAGCTTTATTCACTGTCATTTGCGTTCTTTCTTGTGACTGAAGAATAAAACAAGAGGTGGAATAAAGAGGCAATACTCTATGAATCTATTCAGATATAGATTAAACTTTGAAGGAATATTTCTACAGCTTGTAATAATGTTACTTTATGTAGGTGATAACACAAGCCAGTGGGAGTGTTTCTCATCACACAATCCATACTCAGCCAGTGGGAAAGCAGTTTGACAGAGTGGATGACTTTTTCATTCCTGCTACAACCCTCATCATTACTCATATAAGGTAAGTTTTGGCTGAGTTTTATTTCACTTTCAAATGAACTGTTATGTTGTCTCAAAAAAAAAAAAAAAATTAAAAAACAATCTTGAAAATATTAGACCATGCACTTTCAGTATTGCTTTGGAAGACCTTTTTTCATATACAGTACTAATAGGTTAAATGAAAGCTCTTTAATTTATCAGAATTAACACATTTATTGAAGTAATCTATTGGTTGGTTGTTTTTTTTTTTTCTTATCTCACTGAAAGTTCAAAAATCCCTTGCTCTACATACTGAAGTTGAGATGTAATACCATCTGAGGTGTACTTGAGGAATTAATAACCAAAACATTCATATAGTTCTCTAAGTTAGGAGCATAGATCTTATTTTGGAAATGATACCAACATCTTCTACTGCTGAAAGTGTTTGCTGTATATACTTCTTGCTATATTGCCTTAAATGCACCTTGTATTCAATTTATTCTTTTGATAATTTCATTTTCATTTGATATGTTTTCTGTAACATTTCTACTGGCTAGAATAGAAAAATTCTGCCATCTGTACATCTGAATCTTGCCTTGATGTTCATTAGCATTCTGTATGATTTGGTCTGTTAGGTTATTTGCAAAGCGGCACAGACCTATTTCAGTTCAATAGGCCTCTTCAAATAATTAACATTTGTTTATTCCACTCTTTCAAGTTCAACTTTCTATAGAAACACTTTTATTAGTGATCTCACATTTTCCTACAGTTATAAGAAAGCATCATGCACATTTAGCTAAAATCTCAAGTCACATGTAAATGTGTGTCTCCATCTGTAAAAATACAGTTAGTTATTTCAATGACTAGTAGTCCTTTAAAAGTTAAAAAACTGAAATTTAACATGATTCTACAACTGATTTCCAGAATCTAGGAATATTTATCTGTAACTGATCTATTTTTCTGTATCAAAAAAACATTCTGTTTCTCCTAAAGAGATTGCTGATGAGAGAGAATATTTTTAATTTTCTACAGAACTTAGCTAGCAAGGAATTAGCAATCAGCCATGTGCAATTTAAAAAGGAATGTGTAGATTTATATAGCTGAATAGAAAGTGACTTTAAGTGCCATTACTGCCACATTGCTTTAACTGAATAGACAAATGCATATTGCGTCCCTGAACTAATCTGCAGCCCCTACTCTTAACCATAGAAAACCCACCCTGCTGTATTTGTAGCAGTAGGATTTGAGGGAACGCAACCTACTGCTTCATAAATTACCAAGTTCTGGATTGACTAGCCTTCTTACTATATAAATTTGATGTTTATTATTATATCATTGCCCTGGGGAAGACAAAGTTGTTGAGTTTTATCATGAAAGGAACGTACAGCTGGTGATTCCTATTTGCATAGCTCCCTACAGATTCTTTACCCATCGCCATTGACATTTGAGATCTGCATTAACAATTGAGGCGAGTAGTCATCTACAGTGAAAATCATTCCAGTGTCTCCTTCAACAACTTTTAAGCTGAGGGATTCTGTTGGATGCTTTTACATAATGTTAAATGAATTTAATTAAAGTTATATTAATGTATGCAAATGTTTGAGAGTCGAAGACATGACAGCTAGGGAAAAAATAGCCTTGAATTATTAAAAGTGATTGCTTTGTTTAATTGAACAATTCTATATGCTATAGGCAAATACGTTTATTTATGAGACGTGTGTTCTATCATAATAGTAATATTCTATTATATGTATTCTATCATAAGTATTCTTGCTATATACACAGTAATATGCGGTTTAAAAGGATCAGTAAAACAAAACTGATATTTAGACACGTTAATTTTCATGTAATTACGACAGACATCAAGAGGGGTAAACATTATTTAGGGAGAGGGACCAGGAAAAATAGGCCTAGTCCAAAGACAGTGAAGAAATCATTTTGGCAATTGGTATTCTGTCTAAGTAGGTCAATTAGTTGCTTTCATCTGTGTGTGGTGAGTCACAGCTACCTTTAGCTGAAGAGCCATGGTGATAGATTCTGTATCCTCTTAGCTGAGGGGAGGAGTGATAGTATGAGCAATGTCTCCTTTGTTTTAAGATCCAGTCAAACTTTCCTTTCACTGCTGAGATAAGGGAGAAATAGTTTTGAGCAAACACCATTAGAAATCAAGCCAGTTTTTGGCTATAATCTTTTTGCAATAGGTAACTGTTGATATATAAAACAAACAACACACAATACTTGTTTTAGTAAAACCAACAAAGTTACCATTAACCTCCCTAATAACGTGTAGACCACCCTACTGATGTTTACAGATAGCAAATTCCTGTTTATTCAGAGTCTCAGCTGCAAATAGAATAGCTTGGCACCCCACGATATGGCTTTAAAAATATAGATTGCTTAATTCTAGAATTAAATATATATATTTTTTTCTTTTGACTAGGAGTAGTTCATGTGCTGACTCTTAGAGGGTGCTCTGTAGTATTAATGAGGGGCATAGAAATCCTTCTCTTTCTCACAAAACTATTAAAATACAAACTCTGCTTACAGACAGTGAGTTTCCCAAAGCTTTTCTTGAATTTCTTATTCTAGCCACTAACAATGGACCAAAAATCTTGGTAAGTCAGTAAAGGAGGCTATGGTACAAACCGATAATGAATAATAAGAAGAACATTGAAAGGAGTTTGTTCAGACTGGCTGTTAGAAGTCTGAAGATTTCAAAGGGGAGAAATTTATATTCAAATTTATAATTTGCATTTAAATTTGTAATTTACATTTATAATTTCATTACATTTGCTTATGTAAACATAGACTATTACAACCTGTCCTACTGTCTTCATCTGCTTTGTTTTGCCTCTGACATCTGAACTCACAGCCAATTTATGAAAAATTACACCACAAGAATGAATGAATGTAAAGCTTGCTATTTTTCATGTCCGTGTTTTCAAACACACACTGCTTGAAAAAATTCCCAACTCCCCACTCAGTTGTGTTGAAAAGTAGTCAGATATTGTGGCTACAAGAGTGGACAGAGTGGAATCTGTTAATCTGCAATAGATGATACAAGTCCCAAGATCTTTTCTGGGGAATATATATGCAAATCTTATTCCCACTGTAGATGAACCTTTTAGAAATTGAGAATACGTATTTTATTTTTTTCCTATTTTGCCTTATTCGTTTACTAAGAACAAAATTTTAATCAGTGAAGTACTCTTTGTGCCAAAGCAGTTCAGTGCAACCAATGATCTTGTCCCTAGTTGTCTGCTAACACCCATTTCTTATCATAAAAATAGACATTTGCAATTAGTATGTGGGATGGCTGTAAAAAGATGACTTGTACAATACTCATGAAAATATATTATTAGAAACCTAAGGAGCAAAAGTGCTGATTATTTCAGCTTCGCTGTTCATAAATTGAAGTGAACAAAAGATAATTGGAATAAATTAAGGTCTATCATTACACTGCTGTAAAATGTTTCAAAAGCAATATTAAATGAACTCACTGTAATAGAGTCACTCTAACTTTTTAGATAGTTTAATCTTTTAGCAAGTATTTTAAATGCAATACAGTTATCTGACTTAACAAGTAGAAGAGTGAACAATCAGCTCACTGGTGAGATGGCTCAGGATCTGAATATTCTCAGTTTGGATTTTTCTCTCTCTTATTTCTCTGTTAAGTAGGATAATAAGGGAAGCAGTCTTTCTAAAATTATACTTATTCATTTGTACAACACATTCCAAAAACTAAGCTTTTCTTTAAGAGGTAATTGGAGTATGGTGCCAACATGAAATTTAAATACCCTTGTGGGGTGGTGACTCAGTACATTCATAAGTTTGGATGGAGAAATTCACATTTAATTCCAGAATTTAAGCCTGTACAGAGATGTGAAATAGCTGAAGGACTGTGAGAGAATTTTCAATATTTTTATGAAAATATGCACAGAAAATATTATTTCAGAAGTCTGGTGTAATCAGAAAGAACTTCCTATGTGAAGCCAACTAGAGATGAAGCGTAGACAAAAGAGGTTGAATATTTCACATAGAGAACATAATTTAGCTCAAAGATGCAAGATAATTTAATATTTTAGAAATTAAATTAAGAAGATGCAATTTTACAGGAATAGAGAGTTTGCAAACTGCTCTTAGTCATTAAGCTATAAATATAGGTACTTCTACAGGGGAGAAAACTTGAAAGCTTGAGGATTTGGAGAAAGAAGCTCAGTAGCACCAAGGCAATCAGCAAAGATGTAGCAATTAATTGTAATATCTAATGATGACTGCAGAATCATTCAGTAAATCCTTCATGGTAGCAATGCACACACACAGGTTTAGGGGCTCACGCTGTACTATCTCCCATCTCTGTAACCTGTGTCTTTGTGATGGGAGTGTTAAAATGGGAAACTTGTAGCCATTCCTTCCCTTTCTGTATTCCTCCACATAAAGGAGGTCTGTTTTGGTCCTTATGTTTGTTCTTTTTGAAGAATAAGCTCACAGGAAACTTCTCAGGAAGAAGGATGTAAGACAGCAAGAACTCTTTTTCTGCATCCTTCTGCTTTAAATGGTAAATTTTGCAGCATCTTTGTTCTAAAGATATTATGGAGGACATACAGATTGAGAGATTCAGTTCAGAAAGTTGCTCAGCTACTATTGGCAATAGAAAGAAAATTCCTTATGTTTTACTTTAAATCCTCATTGGTATTCCAAATAAATCAATCTATAAGAGTTAATTTAACCCTGAGATGATCTTAAAATTATGGAATTAAGAAAGATTTGGTATGTTTACTGATTAACTCCCAAAACTCAATTATTTTAAAAGTCATGCCACGTATGCCTGATATGAAGTTTATTTTTCTTCATAGAAGCCCTTATAATTTTGTATTTTCACTGGTGACTTCGGAATAGTGAAAATTGATTTGCAAATTTTTATTTTTATATTCATATTTTTGAGAATTTAGAAAAAAATTATTCAGGACATTCTTTTCTATTTGATATTATGATAAATTATACATTCTAATATTTAGTAAAGCTGAGATACTTACGTATTTATATGAATCAAAGAAAATTTCAAAATCTGCAGTGATAGGCTGTGTTTTAACTGTGCTCGTTCCATGTGTTCCCAACTGTCAACACGCAATATTTCCTTGTAGATAAACTATTCTAACTTCCATCTTAACAGCAATGATAACAAAAAAAAAAAAAGAAAAGGAAAAAAATTCCCCTCAACATTAATAATTTAACACAGCAACTTTGTCACAACGTGCCTCAGTTCTTCCCGTGCTGATCTTACATTTGCAATAGAAATGTCATCTCTTATGCTTTTATGTGCCAAAAAAACAATCACTTTTTAAAAATATCTGCTTTGGTACAGTCTAGTATTTTTTTAATTTGAGTTATTAGGGGGGAAAAAAAAAGAGAGAGAGAGAAGATATGGGGCTGAAGAAAGAAGTTGTAAAGTTTAGTGTTTGTTGTTGTTTTCAATGTTCATATGTCCCCTGATGAAGGTGAGCTTCATTTTGAAAATGAAGATCTTTGGGGAATGTTTTGACATACATAATTTATCACCTTTAAATTCCTTATCTCTACCTCATTATTCACTTTCTACAAGAACTGACTATTTATTTTGGCGTGTACAATTTTTCCTGTGTGTTCTCTATAACATCTGCCCACCATGCTGTTACTGTGTTTTTTGGTGTGCCAGACCTTAATTCTATCATTGCTTGTACTGACATTCAAGGCTATCTTTAGGAATGTCTTTTGTTCACTGTGTCAGTGTAGCTAGCCCTTTCCTTGACTTTCATTCTTTATGCAATGAAGTGATTTTTTGTTGTTGTTAAATTGCTTGCTCACCTTTTCTAAAATATACAAGGAAAAAACACATTTGTTTCCTATGCTTTTTTTTTTTTCTTTTTAATTTTTTTCCTTTTTTTTTTTTTTTTCCTGAGAATTAGTTCAGTGAAAGGACAAATAATTTCATATATTCCTGGATTCTAAAAATATGCTTTCTTTGTCATAAAATATCCTGGATTATTTTTTAATGTATACTGTAATCAATTTGCAATAGTGAAAATGTACTTCATATACATCTGTTGTAACAGAAGCCTCAGACAATTCATGGACTCTGGCATCATTATTACCCTGAAATACCAGGACGGTTATTACACTGTGCAATGGTGTATACATGATTCAAAATCCCAGCCTGTTTGGGCCATGTTAAAAGAAGTGAGCTCTTCCAGTGGAGCCTGAAAAACTCTCTGAAGAATCCAGCATAGCAGGAGGAGAAATTCCTTAATAGTTCCTTGATATAGGTTGTTTGGAGATACTCTTCAACACTCACTCCATTTCACTTCTATAGATCTCTAGTGAGATACGGTTTAAATGCTCTGCAGGTACAATCTAAAACTGAAATAGAGAGGGAAAAAAAAAAAAAAAAGTAGGAAAAGAGACCTGCCATTAAATTTTATTCTATATCTGAACTGACCTTTTCATTCATTTAATAAAAATGAAAGTGATGATATTTTTATAGGCAAAAATTGCTCATTTTCCATCAGGGTGACCTCGCAACCTTCTGTTCTGTTTTTAATTTTCTTATTCTGACTCTGTTATCTTCTCATTCCTGTTCCCTAGAACTACTGTGTTAAGATTTCAAAGGTACGTTATCATAGCCACATGTTACTGCTGAAAATATTATTTATAACTTTTTCTGACAGGGTTTTAAATATTTCATTTACTGTGATAGGAAGATTCTCTGTGCTTAACACAGTTATATGCAGGTACAGGTACATATTTCTGCTGCAAAACAGAAATATGAAGCCTAAAGTTGTAATGAACAACTGGAACAAAATTAGGGAAGCAAAGTTCTAAGGTCAAAAATTGTTGCAGTACCCAAAAATAAAACAACTTTTACGCTGATGAGCAACAGCCAACAGACAAAATCCAAACAAGCATTTCTGAACTGCAGAGATTAAAGATGTTTTCTCAGCAACTTGTCATCAATGAACTATTCTGGGAACAATCATTTTCTAAGTCCTGAGGGGAAGATGTGTGCCCTTGCAATGCTGATAGTTTTCATTTTGGAAGTCTTTCTGATCTCTAATGGTCTAATCTGAATCTAAATTTATGGATAAAATATTTAGAGGTAAGTATTTTATTTGTGCAATATAGCGCAGAAGTTATGTAGAAAACGAGAATAAAAATCATGTATATTAAAATTTATTTTAAAGATTTATTGCAAAGAGAGAAAAATTAACTTTGTGATGATTTCAGTGATATAAATGCAAGGCCTCTATGAAGTAAAAAAAAATAAAAATAAAATAAATTAGTGAAAACAGTCTTCCTGAGAATCATCTGTCTATGCATATAAAGTGAGGAATAATTTTAATAATGAAAAGTAATGGCAGTGTTGAATAATTTTATTTTCTGGCTGATGTCTTCTTCAGAACTACAGTGGATAATTTACTCATAATTTCATCAGAGAAAAAAGAGGTTTGATATTTAACACATTTTTATTTTAGAATTTTGTTTAAATAGTACTTTCCCACATTGCCAGATTAGATCTTTATAGAATCAGAGTCTACCATAATCCTATGGTAGGATTCATCTAACCATAGGATCATCTAACAGACTGTTCATGAGCAGATAATGGCATTTTCTTGGGGCAAATTTTATCAAGATTTGTAGAAGCAGGGCTATATTGATTCTATATTGATTTTTTTTTTTTTTTTTTTTTTTTTTGCATAAGTATTGAATAATGGTCCCTAATGCGTAGAATTTAGAATGGTTTAAACATCAGTGTTATTCACTTGAGGTAAAGTGTATAATGTTTCTTATTTTATTGAATTGAGTTGAACAGGTTAAAAACTTCTACTTTGTACCAAAGTACTGTTTTTTCCTTCTTGGTACAAATAATTTTCACTGTAGTTCATCTAGTTCTCTTTGCCTTTTACTTGCTTTCTGTTCTGAGAACATAACTTTACTTAAGTGTTTGATCTCAGATCTTTTCATGGCTGTTGATTTAAGGGAAATAATCTGTGGATGTAGGGCCAGAAACAAAAAGAAGGAGGATATTAGTGTTTACATAATTTTCCACTCTATCAATTTTTCTGAGCTCAACCATAGATACATTTTTATGTTAAAGTATTCAGAAATAACAATAATAATAATCTCATTTCTAGCAGTATTTTCCTCAGGCTTTCCTTGTGTTGTCATTTCTTTTTGACCAGTGTTTAGACATTTCTTGTTTTATGATGAATACATCTGTGCTCATAAATAATGCATGTGGTTTGTCTAAAGGAAGAAAATAACATTTGGGAAACTAAGTTGTGAGTTTACTTTTTGTTGACAGCTCCACGCTAGCTTCTTGCCCAGCTATTCTTTGGGTACAGGAGATGGAATATTATGTTCATAATATGAAAGTTGGAAAAGACAGTACCTTGCAAAAAACTGTTTTGAAGAGGTGATGTCAGAATTCACATGATTTTGGAACTTTGTATGGAATATTTATTCCACTATTAATTCATACTTTATTTGACTAGAACTTCCCGTTAAAAAGAAATTACACCTTCCCTAATTCTATAGCTAAAGGTCTCAGTATTATCCTGCACCCTGTCACATATTGGTTTTGTCACTTAGAATTTCTTAGTCCATGTATCATTTCTTAATAAACTGATTAGACTGAAAAGACTAGATTATTAAAAAACTATAATTCTAAATTACACTGGCCACTGTGGCACTGTAATCATTTAACATGCTTAGTCTGAAGCACCTTTTTTTTAAGGTGTATTCATTGAAATCTATCAGAATACGCAAAATTCTGTCACTGCCATTCTAGATGGAGGTCTAAGCATGCTGCCTCTCCTTAGGATTAAGCATAAATATTTTCATGAGAGCTGATGAACATGGTAGTTGAATGTTTGTTTGTTAAAGTTAACTGCTCCCTGCTTTTGTCTAACATACTGGCTTAGAATGACCTAAATCTGAATACAAAATTCCATTCTTAAACTGCATTCTAGTAATTGAGTGTCAAGACTTTTTTTTTCTAGCTATAGCATTAAAATAAAGAACTCATTTGCCTACACTGTATTTTTCTACTAAACACAAATGTCACTACTGTTTAAGAAAGTGAATACATTCCATGTCAATTTTCATATGAAGTTCACCTGAAAGCAATTTTTCTGATATTTTATGTTGCATAACACTGAAATTTCTCCTTTACAGAAAAAAAAAGGAAAAAAAAAATCTAAACAAAAAGAGTAGAACAGGAAAAACATATTTTCTTTCAGGGTGACACAGCACTGGAATGGTCTGCCCAGAGAGGCCGTGGAGTCTCCTTCTCTGGAGATATTCAAGACCCTTCTGGACACTCCTGTGTGTAGGGAACTTGCTTTATCAGTAGGGTTGGACTAAATTATCTCCAGAGGTCCCTTACATTGCTTACAAATCTGTGATTCTTTAATCATTTATAACATGTTATTAACTTTATTCATTTTCATTATTCCACTCTTAATTATGAGGGTGGTTTTTTTATTGCTTCTTCACACCTGCCCCCAGTGCCTCCAAAAACAGGAAAATAAGGCACTCATTCATGTAGACTTCACTGTTGAATAAATGCATTTTGCAGTTAACACCTTTTAGGATATTCTTCCTGTCTCCATTCAGTTAGTTTGGACATGCCACGTAATTTATTTCTCTCCTTCTCCCTACATCTTGGTATTGCAAAGCTCGTTAGTTTTCACAGTCAGCTAATGACTCCTTGTGGTGGGTTGACCATGGCTGGCAGCTGAACCACCACACATCTCACTTTTATTTACTGAGATGAGGGAGAGAATGGGATAGCTGACAGTGAGAAAACTCACGGTTCACCATGAAGACAATTTAATAAGTGAAGGAGTGAAAAAAAAAGAGTGATGCAAAAGCATGAGTCACCACCTGCAAACCAGTGTCCAGCTAGTTTTTCAAGCAGTGGCTGTTCAGAAAGAGCATGATGTTATATGGCACAGAATGTCTTTGGTCAGCTGGAGAAAGCTGTCCTGGCTGTGTCCCAGACTCTTCCACCCTCCGCCTATTTGTTGAGGGGAAGAAGAAATAGAAAAGGCTTTGCTGCTGTTTAAGCACTGTTCAGCAGTAGGTAAAACATCAGTGTTCTATCAACATTGTTTTGGTCACAAATCTAAAACATGACACCATATGAGCCGCTATGAAGAAAATTAACTCCATCCCAGCCAAACCCAAAGCATTCCTCAGATGGAAAGTGCTATAGAATTGCTAAGCAGAATTATTCAGATTTCTCTTTTTTTGACAGTTTGTCATGATGTGATTGAAAATTTTTGATGTGACGGAAATTGTTGAAAGTCTGGTATTAAAATCTTTATTATTCATACATATACAGTAAGGAAAGAAAGAAACAATCTCAGATTTCTGAGATCTAGTATATACTCCAATTGGAGTGTTATGCCCACAGGCTACAGTTTCCCACATGCATAAACTGTAAAAATAAAAAATTGGAAACGTGAAGATTTGCTCTCATATCTTGAAGGCTTGAACTGCACAAGTTCACAATATGCACTCTGACAAATGCTTTTATATGCTGTCGGATATTGTGTATGATTTCGCTGCATAGAAGAGACATGAGGGTTGAGGTTCTCATAAATATTGATCAGGGTTTAATGAACAGTGGGAGACTTCTGAATATCAATCTATATAAGCGGAAATTTTGCATTAAACACACCACCATCTATCTATAAATCATTTGGGAAAAGTGAAGTTACTCTAAAGTATCACTTGTTCTCCAACAGCCTAGTCATAAAAAACAGGCTAACAGCACAAAGGCGACAGGCACAATTTCATTGCATGATTATGAGTGGCTGTATTTTTTTAATCCTTCTGGAAAACTAAGTGCTTCTGAAAAGTTATTAGATTATGGTAGCTTTGGGGGTTGAATTCAGCGAGCCACAAGACAGAATGAAACATAGAGTTCTAGTGCCAACTTCTTTACCCAGTCAAAATAGATAGTCTGGCTTAACTTTAAGTGAAAGAAATAAATGACAACCAAACAATGGAATAGTGGAAGCTCGGCTCATTCACTTGCTATTTGTACTAAATTCTCAATAAAACTCCACTAATATCAGCTTTGTGGAATGTCCCCACTGAGTTGGGATTATAGGCACCACTGGAAGGCAACACTTTAGTATTGATAATTCATTGTTTAACGATCTGGTAAATTATACTATTTTATTACATATGAGTTGTTTTCTTTCTCTTTTTGTTTTTCAATTCCAGCTGATCTTTGTACTTCAGAGCTTCCTTTAGAATCCATGGAATCATAGAGTATTTTGAGTTGGAAGGGACCCTTAAACTAGTCCAACTCCCTGCTATGAACAGATATATTGCAACTATATCAGAGCCCCATCCAGCCTCACCTTGAATGTCTCCAGGAATGGAGCATCCAGCACCTCTCTGGGCAGCCTGTTCCTATGCTTCATTACCCTCATCATAACAAACTTTTTTCTTATATCCAACCTCTTTTAGTTTGAAAGCATTTCCCTTTGTCCTATCACCCCAACCCCTGCTGAAGAATCTGTTCCCTTCTTTCTTATAGCCCTTCTTTAGATACTGGAAGGTTGCTATCAGGTTTCCCTGGAGTGTTCTCCTCTCCACAGCTCTAGGTCCCTCAACCTGTCCTCACAGGGGAGGTATTCCACCCCTGGGATCATTTTTTGTGACCCTCCTCTGGATGTGTACAACAGGTTCACATCTCTCCTGCACTGAGGACTCCACATCTGGATGCAGTACTCCAGGTGAGGCCTCGCCAACACAGAGCAGAGGGGCAGGATCACCTCCCTGGACCTGCTGGCCACGCTTCTTTTGATGCAGCCCAGGATACAGTTTGCTTTCTGGGTTGTGAGGGCACATTGCTGGCTCATTTCTGGCTTGTCATCCACCAGTACCCCCAAGACCTTCTTGGTGGGGTTGTGCTCCAGTTTTACATACCCCAGCTTGTACTGATAGTGGGCATTGCCACAACCTAGGTGCAAGACCTTGCACTTGGATTTGTTGAATCTCATGAGGTTCACCTGGCCCCACTGGTTGAGCCTGTCTAGGTCTCTCTGGATGGCAGAGACACACTACACAGTGTATCTACAAACTTGTTGATAGTGAACTCGATCCCTCTGTCAGTGTCATTGTTGAAGATATTAAAGGTCGTTCGTCCCAGTATTGACTACTGAGGGACATCTTTCATCATGTTTTCCATCAAGACATTGAGCCATTAACCACCACTATCTGTGTACAATCTTACAACCCATACCTTGTCCATCAAACAATCCACACATCAAATCCATGTCTTTCCAGTTTGGAGGAAAGAAGGTTGTGGGAGATTGTGTCAAAGGCCTTACTGAAGTCCATAGAGCCTTAGTGTCTTACAATACTATTTTTTGACAAATCTGAGAAGTACTATTTTAGTGCAGCTACTCTTGCCTCCTCATCAGAAAGACAAAGGACAAGTTGACAGTGAAAGTGCGAGAAATACGCTCAGGATCAAAAATTTCTAATCAGGCAGAGATCTTTGTGAAGAGCAGTTTATTATTATTGCAGTAGTATGTGCATGCCAAGATGTTCATAATGCTGGAAAGAAGGGAAATACAGATGCACATGGTTGTTAGAAGGCAGCAATCAGGTTACTGGCCAGTGGGCTAAAATTTATTTGCAACTGATCCTTGCTGTACACAGTCAAGCGAATTTTGAAGCAGGATTTCATAATCTGTGATGATCTACTAAAAAAGATGTGTTTTAGTTATCTGCGCTTATTCCCTTCTGTCTCTTTTAAGATCTCAGTTGCACTGATTTGGGTAACCTGTATCATGATCAGTAAAAAAAAATGTGTTGGACATGAAATAGCTTGTATCATCACACTGTCTTTGCCAGTGGATCATGATATAGCCATAGGGAAGTCACTCAGCTTATTGCTTCACTTACCATGATATTTGTAAAATGCTTTGTAAGTTAAAACTTCTACTTAAGTTCACCGTATTAATATTCTGCTAGCATAGCTGATCTTTTAATATACTTACCTCTAGGTTAAAGTTTTCCACGTTATATCAGTGTCTAAAATTGTGAGTTTTTAAAGTTTGAACAACAAGATTTCTTTGGAGTGTTAACATTATAAGAAAATTATATTAATAACCAACAGTGATAGCTAACCCTAATTTAATACTCATCCAGGAAAAAAAAAAAAAAAAAAGCAGAAATTATTCTGCAGTACTATGGTCCAGTGATACTGAAGCAGGATGCAAGGATTTTGGAAAGTAGGGCTGAAATTAAAAATGTTCCAGAAAATTGTACGAGTTTGGTAAGAAGAACAACAAATTTAATTAAACCTACCTTTTGTCTGAGGAACTGACTGAGCAGTGTCCTGAAATCTTTCTGCATGTTTTTTCCTTAATCAGAGATTACTGAATATACTGGGTTTACAAAGTATAATGTGAAATTTTGTACTATTTTCAACAACTCAGTTGTTGAAACATTGTGGTTCTCATAGTACTTCATATGGATAGGATCTGAAAGGTATTTTTAGATTAAATGTCATCACACAGCAGCAAGAATGCTTCATTGTAGGGATCAAAGATTCAAAGTAAAATGTTAAGAAATGTGCCAAAGGAAAACAGCTGTTTCAGAGGAGTGCTGAGAACGGTCCTTAGATTACAAACAAGACTAATAAACTTTGACACAACTTTATAGTATTTAGAGCACTGGCTTTTGCATACATACAATCAAAAAATTGTGCAGTCAGAACTTGCAGCTTAACAGAGAATACTCATATGGTATATATTTAAAATGTTACAAACGTTAAGCTCTAGAATTTTAAGGTTTAATCATATTATTCATGTTCAGTGAGAATTCCTTAAATATATGGAAATGTATAAAGATTCATTTAAAAATGTGAGAAATGTCTTGGATCTTGGGTAGTTGGGAGGCATAAACTGAAATCCTTTTACGATATTCATTTCTACTGAATTAGAATGAGAAAAATTAGGATAATTATCTGAATAACAATGAGCTCTGGATAAAGCTGATGTTCCCAAGAAAGTTGAAGAAGAATGTGAAGTGAATAAAAGCTTGTGGGATGTGTTATCTATTGATATTTAATATTTTTCTTCCTCCTAGCTTTTGTAAAAGTTTTAACTGAATAGATATTCAGAGTAATGTTTACTTTCCCCCTACTGTCTATAGAAATAGAACACTGCCAATTAATCAGAGAAATGATTTTTAGACATTTTATTTGGCACAATTTAAAATATAATTACAAGAACACTGAAAATTAAATAATATAAAATGCTTCATCTCTGGAACATCTGAAGCTAAAATATGTATTTGTACACTGCTGCAAGTATTAACTCATGTACTTTATTACATTGCCTTTCCACATTTGTACATGATGCATACAATAACTCTTTCTTTGACTTTGTGCTTTTCCTTCCAGGTTTGGATTTATTCTTCATAAAGATGAGCCTATGCTCCAGAAAATTGATCTTGAAACTATGTCGTACATCAAGACAATTAGTTTAAAGGATTATAATTGCATTCCTCAGTCACTGGCTTATACACATCTTGGAGGATTATTTTTTATCTACTGTAAACCTGATACCACTGGTGCTGTTCTACCACAACTTATAGTGGATAGCGTTACTGATTCTGTGATTGGATACAATGGCGATGTAACAGGCAGACCACACGTCTCTCCAGATGGACACTACCTTGTCAGTATTGATGATGCAAAGGGTCTCATGAGGATCCAGACCATAACAATGAGAGGAGAAATACAAGATTCATTTGACATTCACACAAATTTGCACATATCTGATGTAGCTTTTCAGCCATCGTTCACTGAAGCTCATCAATACAACATCTACTGTAGCTCCAGTACACAAACTGATGTTCTCTTTGTGGAGCTCTCCTCTGGAAAGGTTAAGATGGTGAAGAGTCTTAAGGAGCCTGTCAGGGCAGGTGAATGGCCTTGGAACAGTAAGAACCGTCTTATAAAAGACAGTGGCCTTTTTGGTCAGTATCTCATGACCCCTTCCAAGGAATCTCTGTTTATCCTGGATGGACGCCTCAATAAGTTAAATTGTGAAATCACTGAAGTTGAGAGAGGCAACACAGTAATTTGGGTTGGGGAAGCATAAGAATCTATGTTGAATATTTGCTGAATTAATAGTTTTACAGTACGTTGCACTTAAATTATAGCATTCTTTAAATTTACACCAATTTCATTTGAAATTGTTCAACCCTTCTATGCCTGATATTTCTTTGACTTGAATGCAATTTGAGTCAATTTCCACATAAAAGTTAGTAAAGCAACAGCTATTTGCTAATGGTAGCCTTATTAAATATCAGCCAAGGTTGTATTGGTTGACTGGAATTACTACATATTGAAATTGATGACAAATACCATGCATTACTTTAAGGAAAATAGGAAAAACCATAAAGCTTCAGGGAATTTAACATGATACTTTGCATTTGTAAATGGAAGAATTGAATATGATTCAAATATTGGTTTGCTTTGCTTCAGACACAAAATGAGAGTTGTACAACTTTTTGTTCCTTAAACTGAAATAGGATGTCCTGTTTTGTCAGTTCACTGTTTAATATTTTTGTGCCTTGAAGTGAAAGTCTCACAAGAAAGGTAAAGCGTAGAAATTGTATAACTTATTCCCATTGTGACTACAGGATTGCTTGTCATTGGAGAGAAACATTTACTATGAAATTTTTGTCTCAAGCTTTGGGACATAGAAAGAGAAAAAAGAGAAATTATATTTGCAGTGCACAGTTTTCTGATCAGTGCAATTCAAGAAGCTTATTTTTATGGCGAGTCTTATTTGAGAAAGCTGTTTTGCTGTTTTTTGTTTTTGTTTGTTTTTTGTTTGTTTGTTTGTTTTTAAAGAAAAAGAATAGATGTTAGGTTTTTCAGCTGTCACAGGGTTCCATCAGTAAGGAGTCTGAGTTCTACTACAGAGAACCACTGCATTTACTTATTCAGAGTAACCAAACTCTGATTATCTGACTCCACAAAGCTTTACTTTTACTGACAAGAAAACTGGTATTTTTTAAAAAAGTATACATTTTAGGAAGCTGGAAACTCAGAGAATTGAAGTTAACAAGTAGATAATATTTTTGCTTATTCATTATACCATTGATGCGTATTTATTAAACCATTTGGATAACTCAACAAATTTTCTATCTCATGCATCCAATTGGACTAGTGAAAAAAATGCAAAAAACCCACCACCAACAATAACAACAAAAACTTTGTATTTTTTTTTTACAGTTTATTAACTTAGAATTCTAATTTTAATGATGAGTAAACATCTAAATGGGAAAAATGAGATTCTCAGAAATAAAATAACAATAGTCAGTAGGATAAGAAAGCCAGCAGTAAACAACTATCCAGACTTAGAGCAATGACTTAAAAGTTTGGGAGTGTTTTTATTTTTATTATGTTTTTGCTAAGGAATGCTTATAAGCTCTTAAACTGACCTCCTTTTACAGAAGGAAATAAAAAAAAAATACTTTTTTTAAACAAAATTTTACCCTGATTTAGATTGTGTAAATTTAGAAATCTGGAATTTTCTAGCATTGTAATCTTGTGTACATTTAGCATCCTGCCCTTTGTGATACAGTAAATCTCTCTTTAGCTCGAGCAAATCTCCTGGTAGGTAGATTTAACTAAATTAAGAGTCTGCTTACATTTCTAGTTACTGAATCTGTTTTCCTTTTCAACAACCTTTCTCCATTGTGAACAAACAAGTGTAAACTGTCCGTTATTCACTTATTTGCAGTAGTCTGTCTCATGCATTTTTCTTCTGTACCTTACACCACGTGAATGTTCTGTATGTAGAAAATGCTTGATAAAAGAAGAATAAACCCCATAAATTTTAAATGGTTCTGATTTTGGTGAATGCTCCAATGTAGCCACATTGGAGTGGCATTTAACATGTATTTTAAGTGAAAGCAAGGTAGAAGGAAGTGAATCTGCCTTTTGCATGTATAAAACAAATATATGTGAAATACATGATATTAATATGGAGAGAAAATTTTCTAGAAGGATTTAACAATGGGAAATTTTATTTGGCTGCTGCAGAGAAAAGCTTATCAGTTAATCAAGTAGATACAAAGTAATTAGAGTACAGATAGATATGTATTCTGATGCCTAGATCCTGAAGCCAAAGACATTTAGTCTAAAAGCTGTACAAATGAGCCTAAACCAAGAAGCATGACACTCAAGCAGCACAGCTAAAAAGCTCCCTATCCAATCTGCTTGGTGTATACTAATCTACTTGGAATGTATATGTGTTTTGGCCTCTCTTTATTTGAGCATTAACAATTAAAGATAAGAATTGGATCTCATTACAATAATGAAATTCCAAAATTCCTTTCATAGAATCAAAGAATCCCAGAATGGTTTGAGTTGGAAGAGACCTTAAAGTCCAGCAAGTTCCACTCCTCCCCACACCCCTGCCACATGCAGGGACACCTTCTCCTAGATCAGGCTATTCAAAGCCTTGAACACTTCTAGGCATCTAAGCACCTTCTTTTAGTTTAAAACAATTAAACCTCGCACTATCATTACACTCCCTGATAAAGTATCCCTCTCCAGCTTTTGTACAGACCCCCTAAAGGTTTGAGAAGGCTGCTATAACGTCTGCCTGGAGCCTTCCCCTTCCCCTTCCCCTTCCCCTTCCCCTTCCCCTTCCCCTTCCCCTTCCCCTTCCCCTTCCCCTTCCCCTTCCCCTTCCCCTTCCCCTTCCCCTTCCCCTCCCCTCCCCTCCCCTCCCCTTCCCTTCCCTTCCCTTCCCCTCCCTCCCCTTCCCTCCCTTCTCCTCCCCTCCCTCCCGTCCCCTCCCCTCCCCTTCATTCCCCTCCCCTTCCCCCATGTTGCACAATCCCTTAGAATCAATCTTAAAATCCACGGCTGTTGCCATTTTTGGCATTCTTTTGTATTAACAACTTAGGACAATCAGAGGAGCTTTAAAATGTAGATAAAATGTGTTACTTTATGAAAAAGGAGACCAGAATCTCTGCTAATGTTCCTAACAGATTTTGTTATGTCAAAATATTACAGGTATCTGTCTAATATAGAATTTCTCCCAATCACTTTAGAATTCTTTTAGTACCTCCCTAAGAATATCTCTGAATTTAGCTAAGGCAGTTTGGTAAAGAAAATTGCCAGTTTCTTGATTTTCCAGTGTAATAGCTCAAAGACCATAGTCTGTTTCTTTCCCATTTGTTATGGAATTGAAATAGGTTTCTGTGGTCCAGGAGTTCTTCTGACCCCAGTGATAAATGAGAAATCAAACACTGTCTTCAATATTTCAGATCTCTCTTAAAACAAACCCAGGTGTAGCAATAGTTAGTTTAAATTCCTGTCTTTTCTGATTGATGCTGTAAGTAGAGGCAAAAACACCTACATTTTATTCCACAAGCTGTTATAAACCCTTGAGATTTAGAATTTCCTTGCAGAAAAACATTAAAGAAAAGAAGTTGAAGATAATGGAGACGAAATGGATGAAACCAAGTTCTGTTATAGCTGCCCAGTTTCCCCTGTGTTTCTTCATGCTAATCAATTCGAGAAAAATACAATGCAAGGATACGACAGTGCTCTTCAGCAGGGATTGTGATTAAGGAATTTCCTTTGCTAAGGTAGAGTGTGTAAGTCCAAAATGAATATGTCTTTGCAAATATAAAAAATACATTTTATCAGCATATCTTTAAGAAATTCAATAGCAAAAATGATGAACCAAATTTCAAAGTATTCTATCTATTGTTATGAATTATATCAATAAGGTTAAAAGTATATGATTTTTTACTGAGCTTCTTGCTCATACCATATCATGAAGTAAGACTGTCTTGAAAAGTGATAAAGAGCATCTGAATATTTAAGTATCACTGTATGATTTCAATTTTAAATAGTGACTCTCTGTGGAAAGATTCAACTTCTATGAAAAAACATCTGAGTTTGAATTTGTGTTATTGAACAGCAGTTTTGTTACATCTATGTAGTATCAAAATTTCAGCAAGGAATCAAATATTGCTAAATGCACTTTGCAAAACAGCAGCTTTACAAATTATAAAACATATTTTTGCTGAGTTAGCTAAAGATACTCAGTTTGATTTAAACAGAAACTGTGGCTGTGGTCCCTGGTGACTGGAAAAAGGGAAACATTACTCCCATTTTTAAGAAAGGGACAAAGAAATACCCGGGGAACTGTAGGCCAATGAGCCTCATCTCTGTGCCTGGGAAGATCATGGAGCAGATCCTGCTGGAAACTATGTTAAGACACATACGAGATAAAGAGGTGATTCAAGACAGCCAACCTGGCTTCACCACGGGCAGATCGTGCCTGACCAATCTGGTAGCCTTCTATGATGGAGTGACGACTTTGCTGGATGGGGGAAGGGCGATGGTTATCATCTACCTGTACTTCTACAAAGCCTTTGACATCGTCCCTGATCACATCCTTCTCTCTAAATTAGAGAGGTATGGATTTGAAGGATGGACTGTTTGGCGGATTAGGAATTGGCTGGCTGGACACAGCCAAAGGGTTGTGATCAATGGTCCTGTGTCAGGGTGGAAGCCATCACAAGCGGTGTCCCTCAGGGGTCAGTCTTGGGACCGGTGCTCTTCAACATCTTCATCAATGACACAGATGTTGGCATCGAGTGCACCCTCAGCAAGTTTGCAGATGACACCTAGCTGAGTGGTCAATACGCTGGAAAGAAGGGAAGGCATCCAGAGGGACCTGGACAGGCTGGAGAAGTGGGCCCATGTGAAACTAAAGAGGTACAACAAAGCCAAGTGCAGGGTGCTGCACTTGGGTCAGGGTAATCCCAGGTGTTTATACAAAATGGGAGAAGTGCATGAGAGCAGCCCTGCGGAGAATGACTTGGGGGTCCTGGTGGATGAGCAGCTGAACATGAGCCAGCAGTGTGTGCTTGCAGCCCGGAAGGCCAACTGTGTTCTGGACTGCATCAACAGAGTGGGGGCAGCAAGGAGAGGGAGGTGTTTGTCCCCCTCTACTCAGCTCTTGTGAGGCCCCATCTGCAGTACTGCATCCAGGCCTGGGGCCCCCAGCACAAGAAAGATGCAGAGCTCTTGGAACGAGTCCAACAGAAGGACCACTAAGATGACCAGAGGGCTGGAGCAGCTCTCCTATGAGGAAAGGTTGAGGGAATTGGGCTTGTTCAGCTTGGAGAAGAGAAGGCTCCGGGGAGACCTCATTGAGGCCTTCTAATATTTGAAGGGAATGTATAAACAGGAGAGGGAATGTTTATGAGGTTGGATAGTGATAGGACATGGGGGAATGATTTTAACCTTAGACAGGGAAGATTTAGGTTAGATATTAGAAGGAAATTTTTCACTCAGAGGGTGGTGATGCACTGGAACAAGTTGCCCAAGGAGGTTGTGGATGCCCCATCCCTGGAGGCATTCAAGACCAGGCTGGACATGGCTCTGAGCAGCCCGGTCTGGTAGTGGGTGACCCTGCATATAGCAGTGGGATTGAAAGTAGGTGATATTTGTGGTCCTTTTTAACGCAGGCCATTCTATGATTCTATGAAAGAGCATTTTCAGCTTAATTTTGGACATCTGTTTTTAACTTGTAAAAGAACAGTAACATGATACTGTGCAGGATATTTGGTAAATAATTTGATAGGTCTCAATTCTGGAAAAAAAGTTATTAGCAATCATTTGTACTTACTATGTTTTCCCCTTTTTAAGATATTTTGAAGAGAACATCTATAATGAATTTCAAGATTTTTTTTTGAAAAATGAATCAGTTAGTTTCTATGGTAACTTCCTAGTGAGTATTTTAAGAATTGTATTCAGTAGCATTTTCAATTGCCCTTGTTCTGTCAATCGTTCACTCAAACAACTTTAAGGAAAACCAGTACAGTTGGATAAGCTTTGTAGGCTATTTTATACGTCAACAAATACCAGTTTTATCTGATTTAATTTTATTACATAGATGTGTGGATTTTAATTAGACTGTATCCTGGACAAGTGCTATCAGTACTGAATTAGGGTACAAGAAGGAAGAAACCTTTCCCTGCTCTTTCCGCATCAACAGTTTGGGAGAAAAGTAAGACCATATCTTTTGCCTTCGAAAGAGTCTCTATGGCAATTTTTGGTTTTCTCAACTCAAATACTGAACCGTGTAGGGCTCCTTCCAGCTGAGAAGTAACAACCTGAAGTCATAGCAGGGACTCACACTGTGTTCCCTTAGCTACCACTAGACCGTCTTTTTCATTCTCTACTTCTCTAAGCACTAATTCAGTTACCCAGTGTTTTCCATTGGCAGAAAGGACTCTTGACAGTACATTCCACAGTTATTTAGCAGCAACACCTAAGCCTGAGCCACCTCCGACTGACTTAGCACTAAGCATGCAAGCATCAGTACCAATGTAGCCTGATGGTACCCTGCTTCTGATAGATTGTGGCCAAATCCAGTGCTTTAATGGAAGTAGTAAGCCCAGTATAAAGAAGATTATGGATAAGGTGAACATTTTTTTAAAAGCAAACAAAAAACCCATACCTTCCTTCTTTACACAAGTAACTAGAAAAATGCTTAAATCTGGGATCAATATACAAACAGTAGCTTTATTTCCTTTAAAATTTGTTATCTGAAGGAATGCATGTGACAAAATATTAGAGTTTATAGAGCTGCTATTACAGAATTATTTTCCCAATGTTTTCATTTATTTATAAAATTATTTATAACCCTCTAAGCTCAGTTGAAACACTGAAGCTTACATTTATTTCTAACCATGCCATTTGTTGTAAGGTTATTCCTTGTCTTCAAAAACAATACTGCTTTTTTGATTATATTTTCCAGACTGTATGTGTAACCAATTGTCACACTTTTCACCATTATTTTGGTGAAGTTAGACAAACGCTTTACTACCATGGTCATCACAGTGCCTGTTCCAGGTGAAGGCTTTCTTAAATACAGATGTCCAGACTGAAAGCACTGCTCTGAGTGAAGGGAAGAACTGGAACCCTAGTTTCTACTTTACTCCTCAAAGTCCTATGAGTAGAAGCTGAAATTAAGGGCTTTTTAAGCGTGGAGAGGAGACATCTTCGGAGAGACCTACTAGCAACCTGCCAGTACTATGGAGAGGTTACTAAAAAGATGGAAATAGATTCTTCACTGCATTATGCCAGCATGACAAGACACAGCTACATAAAGTGAAATTGGTTTCAGACCGGATATAAGGAAAAAAATTTTTCCTGTGAGGACAACCAAGCACTGGATTATTATGGAGTCTCTGCCCATGGAGGTTTTCAAGACAACTGGATTACAACTGGAGCTTTCAGCTGGGCATTGTAGTAGGGATCTAAAAGTCCAATTATTAGCTTCCAACCTGAATTATCTCATAATTCTATGATTCTGATTTTGGAATGGAAATAATGCCAGTCATAATTTATTTCAGTTGTTTAAGATTCTGACTGAACTTGTACAACAGGTACTCAACTACATGTTAGTAAATGAAAAGCCCTTGTGTCAAGGCAAAAATGAAATATAGTCTAAGAAAACCTGGAAAAGAAATACATTTTGTCACTTGTAATCCTTAGCTCTGAACATCTCATTTTAAACCAAGGATATTGTCATTTTGAAATCTGAAATATATTTCTTGGCTTCCAGGAAATCCCAAGCTGATAATAGGTCTTATCCAAGATGAAACACATGAAGGTAAGTGCTCCTTTCTAAGCATTTGAAAAATAGCTCAGAAGAAGGAGGTACAGCCTTGTAGATAAGGTCTCAAATGCTCTCAGGCAGCATATGTCCAAATATGAATGCATTCACCCAAGTGTGTCCTTGGTAACAGCTCTCCAAGTGCAGCTGTTCAGATTATATGTGTTATGGCATGCTAAGGAGAAAAAAAAAAAGAAGAAAAAAGAAAAAAGAAAAACTAATCTAAGCATCGTAGGCTCACAAAAATAATTAAATTTAGAGGAAATGGTCAAAATCATAATTACGTTAGCATTAGGAGCTGTTTCAGAGAAGACATTACATTCAGCAGAACATAGTAGAATCACAGAATCATAGAATTGCTCAGGTTGAAAAAGACCTTAAAGATCATCAAGTGCAACCTAACCATACTACCCTAACTCTAACAACCCTCTGCTAAATAGTAATGTGAAAATAACTCTTTAAAGAACTACTAACAAGACTATGTGCTCAACAGCAAAATCTATTGACATTTATTTTATAAAGAATCATACCCAGTATATAAAAATAAATATTTCACTTGAATCTCTTCTATCTGTCACCACTTAATGGGTTAAATGCCATGTTTGGTGTGCCAGTATTTTAAAAATGATGTTAAAGCTGTCTTCAGTAAGCTATATACTTCACGAAGTTTGACAAATTCAGTTACTGGTAAAAAGACTGAATGATATTGAAATTGCCTTTTTCTCTTTAGAAGTAATGCATGAAAAAATCACTTCTTCTAGCTTATGAATATTAACATTCTTCTTATTTTAATCTACTGGAAGAAAAAATAGAATCTTGCTATTAGTCATAATGTTCTTATTTTTAATCTTCATGACGTAGTATGTCCTTTACCTTTTCAGAAGAATGGACAATGGTTCTCTAACTTTGTTATTTTATATATATCTATTTATATATTTTTGTCCAATCATTTAAACTTAGGTATATGCTTTCCTTTTAATTGGATGTATATTAAAGCTGTAGGGGAAAAAAAAAAAAAAAAGAAAAAAGACAAAATACCCAAAAGGTTTTCCTGCTGATACTTTTGAATTCTTTTTCCTTTACAAATCACACTCACCATCTCTCAGAACCTCCTTCTAGTCTAAAACAAGATTTCCTTTCCCAGCTGGCTCTGTACATGCCTTCACTCAAGCATTTTTCTATTTTACCTACTGCAAGTTTTCTGTATTGTCACATATTAAAGTTTGCCTATGAACCATGTTATAAGTAGAAAAATATGCTAAAGTGAAGCATCAACAGAGTACTTTGTGCACAAATTTTTCACAGTATTCATCATGTTATGACAATGAAATATATACTTTTATTTCTGTAAAATTATGTCACTTTTTTTTTTAAAAGGATTTTTTCCTGGCTTCCTGTGCAAGTTGTGCATTGCAGATTTTTAACATGAACAGTCCCTTTGAGAGATAATAATGTAAGTGTAATAATAGAAAATGAAAAGAATAATCATCATGCTATTTTCATCAAATTACTGCTCACGATGCAGGCATACACAATGGGGAAGTAGAAAAGACTCTGTATTTATATTGAGCATTGCTCAGGGAGAAATTATTGCATAAATAAAGGACAGAAGAGCTAAGTCTCCAGGTTAGTGCAAAATTGCTTTTGAGGTGCTTTTAAATTAACATTTGAAATAAGTAACTGTTTCTTCTGTAATTACTGTAAAGTTTAGCTAATCAGATATGCTTACAAACTGTACTTAGATGCAGTTTCCAACTGTATTTTCAGGGAACTCTTTCCAAGCAAAGATTTTCTTCTGATATTTCTTTGAGAGCAGAACTACATCATTTACTCAGTTCAGCCTGGACTGTTATCCCACCTTGTTCTCTCTTTCACTGCTTGATTCTGGGTTGCTATTCCAGCTGTCTTGCCCTCTTTTTACCTGCAAACCTAAAGACAATCTCCAGCACTACTATGGCAGCAATGAACCTCTTTCCCATTGGATCAGCTTGACTGTTCTGGTTATATCTGTGATTCAAAGTAGTTTTAGCTGAAAGGACGTATTATTTTTTCTCAAACATTATTATAATGTTATACTCCAATTTCTTCCATAATGGTACTTCCACAAATTACTGCTTTTCTTTTCTTTGTCGTGTTAAGCTACATTAGCTTTGGCTAATCTCAGTCTTGTGCTGAAGAGACATTTTCCTACCTCTGTGAAAGTGAAACATCAGCTCATCAGGCAAGATCTGCATAGTAGCAAACAAGTAACAAGCACTGCAATGCTTCCATCCCATGTGTGCCTCCTATTTTATACACTGGAGATGCTAAGAATTACAAGGAAATAGCGTAACCCATATTGCTCAGTGCATCTTGACTGAGGCTAGAGGCAAGCAGTTGCAACACTAACTTCAGTTCAGCACAGAAAACTTCAGTGTTTTGGAGCTCAGTTAAGTGGTGAAAGTAAACAACTGTTTCAGATCTCAAACCAAATGTCATATATAGTTCTTCCGTCCATGTGGTCTAACTGAATTCCAATTCATGTAAGAGCACTGATGTTTGAGCTGAGGAAATTTTCTCAAAGGAGCTAAAAATCCTTATGTTTACTTTACCTACTTGTAAAAAAGCCTGGGCACTTTGAATCATAAGGTAACTTTTACCTTTACTTTGTTTTTCAAGTGTATTTGACTCAAGGTAGACTTTTAATTGAATGATTGAAAACACATGAAAACGTCTCAGTGGAGCTCAGCCACATGTTACAGAGACAATACAAAGAAGAAACATGGTGGCTTCATCCAAAGTAGAGACTAGAGAATATCTGTTATGCTAATTTGGAGAGTTCTCTCCAAATAAATTGAAACAGGCACATATATGTCCTAGCTTGCTAAAAGGTAAAATTCATTTGCAGGTTTACCTGTCATTTCAGTATTTGGACATTAACACAGTTTAAGCATTTCTCTAATGAAGCTCAGATGATGAGAGGCTCTACTGAAACAAAACGTACTGTCCCAACATTAAACTGGGGGGAGAAGTGGCATTCCCAGCTGAAAGCATGGCACTTCTAACACAGCATGGGGAGAGCTGGTGTCTCAAGGAAGAGTCATAGAGGCCATCAGCTGGGTGGCCTTTCTCATTTTACCCTCCCAACATAAAATTAAATAAATAATAATAAAAAAAACCATAAATAAATAAAAAACAAAAAAGCAAGGCAGCAATTTCTGAGCTTCCAGGGGGTACTTTTTGGACTTTTGGACTTTGTAGTGGATGTTTTGGACAGCTATTTGTTCATTTGATCTGTGTGTGAGACTGGAAAACTTCTAATTACTTATTAGGATGGTGTCAAGCCAGGATAAGAACACTGAAGAATTGGACCCCCCTCTGACAAAAAGGGCCTGCTCTGCAGACGCTTAAGCCTGAAATAAATCCTCAAATTGCTTAGCACTGTTAAAATATAGTGAGATCTTGATATGCCCTGAAACAGGCACTTTGTCTTCCAGAAGATGTACTGGAGAAAGTCAACATGCAGAGGATAATTTAGGGGCTGAAGTTCTGGTGGTAGATAAACACAGGTTTTATGGATCCAAATTTTGGACTTGGGATTTTTATATTTTGTACATCTAGCACATAAGACACCATGTGGAACTGACAGCACAGAAATGAGAGTTTTCTGAGAAAATGTAAGTGCTTTAAGCACTAAAGTCTCTTGTGCCCTGCTAACCCAGGATCCAGTCACACAATTTTTTTTTTCAAAAAAACATGTACAACATTTAGACGACATCACTCATACATCACTAGAATAAGTACAATCTGGACAACCATTTTGCTGGGGAGGAAAGGTATTTCTGTTTAGGGGAGGAATCACAGCTATCCCCAGCCAGTGCCTGCAGATTGCAGGGATGGCAGTCAGGGTTGGTCTAAGGGCAGCTTGAGCAAATTCTGACCATTTCAGACCCATGAGGTTTAAAACATCAAATGAAAAAAAAAAAAAAGTATGGGTAGAAACAAACCAATACCAGGAAATGATCTCACTTTTTGTTTTCCTCTTATTAAGCAATATAAATAAATGACAGTGCAAAAATCAGAGGGATATTTGCACTCTTTCATTGCAATAGCAGCCACACTCATGGAGATAATTAGCAAGTGCTAAAAATTTCTCCTCTGCTACACAAAGTAACTCTTGTGACTTGTCTCTTATCTCTGGAAAAACAGACAAAAGGCCCTGTGGGCAGGGGAAATGGGGCTTCTTCGATTTGGCACATTCATACTGTTAGACTCCAGTTAAAACTTTGGTATTACTTGGACAAAAGAAGGCTTTAATCAGCTTATTGAAAGCCTCAGTCGCAGTAGTGGCAATGTACTCCCTGGTAGATTTCCTTTGTTTCATAACATCTGAAAGATAAAGTATTTCCCCCCTTAATATTCTCTAATCTCAATGCTGTCTGACATAGGATCATGTTTTTCTGCTAAGCAGAAACATAGTGTGACATTTTGAAGAAAGCACCTTTATTCTGGAAGCTTCCTTAGACTCAGTGGGATCTATGGGCTCACTCAGCACAAGATACCAAAGGGCATCTGCTTTTGGCAGCAGCTTTTGTCACTGTCTCAGGCAAGTAGTCACCTGCAAGTAAGGTGACACCCATCAGCAGGATGTTTCCAGGTGTTTTTTTTTTTTCTCCTTTTCCTCTTTCCTCCCCACTTCCCCACTGAGTGGAAAGTATTGCCTCATTGGAAACTTGTGCTGATGCTGGGGACTGACTGACTGCAGAATTTGTCGAGAACCAGGAGTTCTGCCTGCACAGACACTGCCAAACGTCTGCTATCCTTGCTTCTGTAGAGGCGCCTGCTCTCAGCTCCTGCAGAATTTGGAATCATATCCTTATTTTCTTACTTTGCTAATCCATCTGAGAATGCCAGATTATGCCTTATTTCCATGAGGACTAAAATATCTCTTATTAGCCAGTCTGTCTGCTAGCTCATCTATTACCACAAACTATATATGGACATTTTCTTTGATCATTCTTTTGTAGAATTCCTTCCTTGAATCTCAAGCTGTGTACATAACTGCAAAGCTGGAGCTCAGTACGAGCTACTCTGGGGAGTTCAAGCAGTAAATAACGATTAGTACCTACACACTTCTTCTGTTCCAGGACCAGAGGGGGAATAGGCCTTTCACTTCGAAAGGTTCACCAAAGGAAGAAGAGTTTAACAGCTGATCTCTTTTCCTTCTCAAGGAAGCAGTAACCTGTGAGGTGGGACAGTCAGGTTCAGTCCCCACCCTCTGTCAAAATGCATTCAGAGAAGCCCTGCTGATGGCTTTCTAAGCACTGTACCTGAACTGTACGCTATTAAAGTTCACCCTCTTCATGCTTCTCCTGTCACTGCTCTATCCGTGTCTTTTCTATACAAATCTTTAATCAAGAACTCTACCAGATTGAGATTTTCAGGAAAAATGAGAGAAGCATTTGCTGTTTTCTGGACCTCGTTTCATTGCCATGAGCAAAATGCTTAAAACTCTTTGTCACTATAAAAGCTGAGGTGTTCATGCACAAAAAAAAAGAGCACCGGGCCCCTCAGGAGGGAAACTGCAATCTCAAGACCAAAGATGTTACAACAGATTTCTTAGATGTTTATGTAGAATTAAAGCACTTAAAACAAACAAACAAAACAAACAAACAAAAAATCTGTGAACTTGCATACAATGTTGTATGGGATCAGTATGTGAATCTCTAATTCACATTTGCTTTTTGATTAGAAATATCAAACATTAAATGCATGCAACTTCAGCCCAGCTTCTGATTTCATATCCAATCTAACATCGTATAGAAATTTCAGTTTTATCATAGCAAGTTAAATCCTTTTTTTTTTTCACTTTTTTTCCAGATGTTCATTTCCATTTAGCCAGGAACACAAAGATGTGTTATTGCTTAGCAAGAGAGAATTTTATTTCTGTAGAAGCTTTCTCACAGAAAAATCTCTAAGAGGACATGCTCTAATGAACAATGCAGCCATCTAGTGGTGAAGCTGTTACTTGACCTATTTTTTTCTGGCTGGGCATTATGCAACGTAGCAGAAAATACATCTTCAGGTTTGGGATACTGGAAGTGACTATTTTGAAAGCAAATATCATATCTATCAGTTTCATGTACAGTGATCCATAAATTCTTCATCTTCTTTCACCTACAAAGTGCTTTAAGAACCGTAATATATTTTTACCTGTCTCTTTGACCTCACAGTTTTCTTCTCTTGACCATTATTGCAATATTTTCCCTACCTGTAGCCCATCAGTAATACCATTGACATTACCAGGAAAAGGCTACAGGTTTCATATTGATCTGATAAGTACAGTATCTCTGGTGTTGTCTGAACTTCCCTCAGCCTGTGTTGATTTTAGTTCATTTTAATAATCCTTTGGTGCCCTAGTGATTATTGCCTGGCTTCTTTTAGTATAGGTGCTGTGAATACTCTTTGCTGTAAAGGTCTGGTAGACCTGGGTATTCATTCGTTGTCTAAAGAGCAGTAGCCTTTTACAGCAAATAAAGCTGAGAAAGGCTACAGTGCAACTTTCAAACTTGGGTTGGGAACCATGGGAAAAAGTAGACTATAATAAGAAAGCATGCCAAAAAACCAGCCTGAAGTGAACACCAGTATCAAGGCAGGAGGGCCCCCACACACCTAAACTGAAATCTAAATGGACAAAAAAAAAAAAACCCACTCAGGATGCTGATGACTTACTGCAACTCTTTTCCTACCTCTGCTTGATGGAGATTAGTACACCAACCTTGTGACCCTAAGAGATGTGTGATTGGTAAGTATAACATGAAAGAAAAGCAGAAGAGATTAGTAAGTTTTTCGTATAGCAAATTTAGTGACATTACCAGTGGGGCTTTTCAGTAAGAATTTGGACTATGTGTTAATATTAATGTAACTATGCTAATCAGTTGGCTGCATTTTAATTAGACTGTTAACATCATTTTTAAAATAAATTCCTGGCTCTGTGTATCATGCTGTCTTCCACTTTTGCTGTAACATGTCTTCTAATGGTTGTAACACACTCATCTCTTTTTCAAATTACCACATCTAGATCAAAATAGAGAATACCTATTTCACTTTTTATTCTTTCCTTTCATGCATTCTTTCAATTTCTCGTAAAAAATGGATTGTCAATACTAAATTCAGAATAATTAAAATTTATGATACTACACATCTATATCAGAGAACAAAAGATTGGAAGAAAATTTTAGAAGCACTGATTGTCTTTGGTTTTTGAACTGCTGGAACAAAGCTCGTAACATCTTGCTTGAGATCTGTAATGCCCCCTATCTTTCATTTGATACTTACAATGAAAAATAGCAGAAGATTTGAATGATACCTAAACTTTTAGGACTCCTTCAGCATAAGCAAATTAGAAATGAGGACTAGTACTAGATTGCTATTCTACTGTTGGTAGAGGGGAGTTTTCTTCTAATACAGTATTAGCAGCTGCTACCTGCTGGAGAAAAACATATATTCAATCTAGAAAGTCAATTCATTCGGACAAATGATGAGTGGGAAATTTGCTTAACAGAAGCTTCCTACGTTCTAAAAACCCTCTGGGACTTGAGAAGTATTAAAGAGACGGATTAAGTCAGTGCATTTGGATGATGAAACATGCTGCAAATTCTGGCTGTAATGACAAGTCTGTCCATCAGATTCCTTTAGAAAAAAAGAATAAAATGTATGTATGAGAATTACACTCGTAACAGCCTTATTCTTAATGATCCTTGTTTATTTTTTTCCCCAGCTGCCTTCAGAGGCTTCTGTTTCCCTAGGAATTTTCCAGAGTATTTTCTCTAAAATAAATGCATTGGAAAATGTGACTTGCCTAAAAAATAGCCAAGGAATTGGCCACATTTGTTAATTCTCCTTGCTTGACACTGATAATAGATAATTTCAGAACCAGAAGGCTTTTTATGGAAACAGCAAAATGTTCCCTTCTATTCTTATTCAGATGTTAAGTATGCATTACTTCTTGGGCCCTGTTTTTTTTTCAATTGCTATTACAAGTAAAGCTCTGGTTAGAATCTACAATTCAGAAAACCCCTAAATCCTTATCAGAATATGGAAAAGATTATTTTCTAATTTCCCACTTTCTAATATGTTTCTTAAAGTACAAGTCCTGGCTTCTATTAAATCACTGTTGGAAATCAGATGAATCTTTAGTATGACTGAAAAAGTTTTTACTATTTCTAGAACAAAAATAACCTGATTACGGTCTTTTAACATTAGTTTGGATAGTCAAAATTGATTTGTACTCCAAACGTATTACCTCCATCATATCAGCAGTAAGAATATCCTATCTATGTGTTACCAAGGTCATTGCATATTGGAGCACACAAAAATGTGAATTTTTGCTAACGAAGTGTTTTGTGACAAAAGTATTTGGTAGTCATTTCTTACTCTCCTTGGTCAGAGCAGCAGAAAGGGAAAGCATCAGCCCTGATTGCTTATGAGACACGCATTTCTTAGACTGTCACCTAGAAATTATGCCAAGACGGTGAGGCTCATGTTGCAGCCCCATTCAGAATGACTGAAATATGAAGAACAACTGTGTCATTAGAATTATACCATCTCAGTTACCGACTACTGCTATTTAATAAGAGCTTTATTGCCCTATTGCCTTGTCAGTGAGATGTTTCAGAAATATCCTTAATGATTCCCCTTCCCATCCTTATGATTAGTATTGCCAATTGTTAACGACATTTTCTTCCTCTAAGGCTAATACAAATGATATTATCCTTAGGAGTAATTTCCTTGATAATGTTCTTAGGGCACAACACAGCTAAAAATATATTCTACAACACCTGAGAAAACTCTCTCTATCACAGCTTCATGGGTTTGCGCTTGTGGATTGAGAACACTCATTTTCATCCTTGACTCAGGTATGTTCTGACACACAGGTCATTCTTCTCTTTGGTTCAGCTGACTACTGAATGGAGCAGCTGGTAAGGCAGTAGATGAGTGATTGCAACTGGGACTACCTGGGACAACAGGTCTTGACTCTACTCAGAACAAAAGCAAAGCAAAAAATTTGAACTATGCTCTTCTCTAGCTAAACTGAAACCCGTGCCTGTTCCTTCTATTTTTATTGGGCATTATTCAGCTCTCCAGAAAATGAGTATGTATTTGTTATACAAGAACCAATCAATTTCCTTTGAAAGTTTGATTCTGAGAATACACTTTTGTCTTGTAGTCAAAAATTTTCTTCATTATAACCATTTTCCAGCAGACACCGTATTTTCATGTGACTGTAGAACTTGCTTGTTACTGACATGTATAGCAAGCTTTATGTCTATTATGTTTAATGATTATGTAGATATTTGGATTAGGGAATCATGTTGTTTTATCTTCTATTCTCCCCTTTACAGAACAAAATAATTTTTTATGGAAATCTTTAAAAGGACGTAAGAATCACCTGAAACTACAATCCACTCTTTGCAAATCTCCATCCATGTGATATGAGTTTCCTGAAAGGGAGTGTCTGCACAGCTGAGGCAATTTAGGTAGGTTTTTTGGGCATGTTTGAGATTTTAAAATAAAGAAAGGGGGGCTACTTCTTCCTTTCTTTTAAGTTTGACATGCCTTGAAGAAAGGTGGGCTATTTTTCTGTTTGGTGTTTGGCAAGGAACAATGTATACAGCTCCAGGTATGAAGATGCACTGTATCACAGGAGGATGCCAAGACAGTTTGTGGAATGGAGCTTAACTTTTTACTTTTGAAAGATAATTTCATTATTTAGCTAGAATTTGAAATTCTTAGAGTCTTTAAGTTGTACTCAAAGGTCTGTTGTGTAGGATAGATCTTAACGTATGTCTGAGATGAGCTGATGATTTTAAGGATGTAAAGGATTATAGTTCTGAAGAGTCAATAGAATCAAGGTAGTATTTGGAGGAATTAGTAGGGGTTTATTCTAACTTTTTGCCTTTGAATTGATGTGTCTCTCAGGAATTTCAGTGTGGTTTTTCTTACTTTATTTATAACTTGAAGTGGTGCAATGTGTTCTGAATAGCCTGTGGTTAGCAATCTCTAAGTCTGAGTACTCAGAGTGTACAGCAACCTCTTAAAAATAGAAAATTACCTCCAAAGACAGCTTGATGCTTCAGGGCAGAGCCTCAGAATGGAGCTGACAACCTTCCTGCAAGCAATCAGAGATGAAAGAAAGGACTAAATCATAGCAGTATAGATGGTTTGGGGTTCAATGAACTCTTTTAGCATGTAACGTCTGAAAACATTTTGTATAGTGATAGCCTGTTCAAAAACTCCACGTGATGTGAAATTTTCAACTCTCAGTTAAATGCACCGGTATATAATCAGAGCTGCAGAAATAAGATCTAATCTCCCTGAGTAGACTACAGAACAATGGCAGTCAGCCCTTAAGTGGAATCTAAGAAAGGTGCAGCCAGTCTCCACCCCTTTTGGTCACACAGCTGAATTGCCTTCACCCATGCTCCTAGGGCTGACTGGTTCCTTTTCCCTGGTGTTCAGTCAGTGGTTCAGGCTGTGACTCAACAGTTCCCATACAGTGTATAATCTGGTAAGGAAAAAAAAAATAAGTAAAGTGGAGAAAAACTAGAATTCTTTACAAAACTAAAATGAGAATGAAGAAAGGTGGGGTCAAGATCAGGGATAATATGGATCAAAATTATCTTTCCTCAGTTTTTTTTTTTTTTTTCCTCCACTGTTTTCCCAACGCCCCATTCCAGAATCAACTGCTTTTAACCATATTCAAGGAAGGAAAGAGAGTTGAATTCTTTTCCTTGTGCTTCTTGCTTTGAAATTTTCTGAATAGACCATATTACAATATGATCTATTGAAAACACTGAGGATTTTGTACTAGAGCTGATCTCTCCTTACAGCATATTGATATTCTTCCTTTTATGAGCGGAAGCTAAAGTGTTTCTTATTTCTAAGAAACATATTTCAATTCCACAGATGAGATGCATAATTCCAAATGATTCTTGTAGCACTCTTCAGTACATAATGAGCATTCTTTAAAATTCCCATTAAAGTTACGTTCCTTAAAAGCAGGAGGCCAAAACAGTTATAAAATATGCTTTTCAAGTGGCAGGGATGGGGGGAATCTCTTATGGCAGGGTTGCTCTATACAAAGATTATATTCTATGTAGAAATGCATTCTTGCTCCCAGGTAAGAAAGAAGAGAGCCTCAGGTGATGTTGCTTACACAAAGAATGCACTTTAGACCAATATCTTTTCATTTTAAAAAGTTGAAGAAATTGGAGATAATCTTCATGAGCATCTCATGTTTTACCAGCCTAAGTGAAATATTTTTGAAGTGTAATGTGTCTTCTAAAAGAGACAGCATTCATTTAAAAGTAGTTAACAGAAGATAATTTGAATATTCTTGGAATAAAAGGGAAGAAGCTTGAGGTTTCTGTTCCCAAAGATTCCCAGGGAAAAAGTTATGGTTCAAATTGTACAAAAATCTGTTAAAAGTATTCACTGGGTAAAAGAGAAATAAAGGAATAACAACTCCAGCTTTTGTTGTTGTTGTTTGCCAAGGATTCCAGTTCCTTCTTGTGTGGTTCGGTTTTTTGTTTGCTGTTTTTGTGTTTGTGCTTTTCTTCCCCCTTCAATATCAGAAAAATGTGCTTGTGATTTACCAGTTGTATCTAGACTGAGCTGGAGCTGTTCTGCACAATGGTGACTAGTCAGCCAAATTACATAATCCATTAGCTTTCATGGCTCTATCTCCACTGACTGTGATGAGAGTTTAGAAACTTGGTTCAAATGCCTGATTTTGGGAGGTGCGATTTCCAAATGGATCTTTGACAGCCAGTACTGAAGAGACTTGTAATGATTTAAGCTGTTAGATACAGCTGATTTAGCATGGATTTAACAATATCATTTAAAAACATTTATGTTCAAATATTACTGAATGCTTTGAAAGTTTTTAGTATGAGAAAGCCATGATATTATTCTGACATTGATGTGTTTCAAAGTAATATTTCAATTGAAGGTGAAAAAAATCAGTTCCCCAAAACAATAGCAACAAAAGTTGGAACAGAAAATAGATGGTAAGATTGAAAGGTCAATTTGTATTTGTGTGCATTTTTTTCACTGGCAAAAATCTAATTATGTCAACTTTTATGTCAACTTATATGTTAAAATACTCTTTGATTATGACAGATACTTAAAAAATCTTGAGTTCTTCAATTATTCTTTAAATATACGTACAGAAGAACACGTTAAACATCACAAAGTATTCTCTGTCATAGGCAGTAGTTGCCAAATGCCTTTAACAGTAGCAGCCAGCATGAAGCTTTTCAAGTTTAAAACTGAAGGACAGTCACAGCATTTAGGTAGCTATCATCAACCAAATAGGGTGGGCCAAGATGTACTTGCTAATTGGTGATTAAGTAACTGCACTGAAAATCTTTCCCTATCAGGAAAATAATCAATTTCGTTGAAATGTATTGTATTTTACAAAAACTGTTGCTTGTTGGAGGCTGTAGTGCAATGGAATGTGGTGTGCAGAAGTCAGCAGTAAGAAAACTGATCCAAACTCTCATTCTGTCTGACTTGTCAGCAAGCATATGCTTCAGATGGGTGTCCAAACCCATTGTGTTGGTGACAATCTGGGCTTATAACAATTTTTCTTCTTGTTTCTTCTCCTGAGGTCTTCTTTTTGTTCTGATCTGGGATGATAACTTCAGTATTTTCTCATGAAATCGTGTTCCTGTTTTCTAGGCAGCCCTGGAGGACAAGTGAATGATAGATACCTCAGAACCTTCAAAAAACCTCCACATTGTTGCTGGCAGCTCTGACAAACAGAATGCTTATCAGCTGAGTCCCAAAGGACAGGTTAGCAGACCAGCTGATCCCCTACTGTGAACGTATTTATCATCTTTGTTTTCAAGATCATGAAATGGACAATTCCAGGGGGCACAGGCTCTGCTGCTGTGAGACTGAAGTTCCAGCAATAATGCAGTTCTAGTTGCCCATTCATACAAAAAGTAAACAAAAATTTCTTGCAAACCCTCAGACCAGCCAATGGAGTTCTTGTTGTTTCCCCTTTTTTCCCCTAAGCTTTGTCTTAGTCTGTCTTGCACAATTTCTTGATTCAAGAACAGTTGGATTTCACGACTCGTCTTTTAAACTTGTGGCTGCTAATAAATACTGCTTTGATTGCTATTAGTCTATTGCTATTAGCAATCTGCTCAGTTTGAATTTTGACATTTGTTTTTCTCAATCAGGGTGAAGGATTTAATATAAAATTCCACTCTTTTGTTCTGATTGTGAGGTATGTTGGTGAGAACAAGTTTCTGAATAACAAAAATCTTTTTATCCCATGGCTTTAGCAGGAAATGCTACAAAAGTGCCTTAGGTCAATAGATGAGCAAAGATTACTATGCTTATTTGCAATATATCAGTAGTTTCGTTCTGTTGCAGAAACAGAGAATGGTAATTCAAGCCTAAATGGACTCCCTGGGAAGAAGAAGGGAAAATAAATAAGACAGACAGACTTGAATAAGTTTTTAAATAGAACAACACCACACACTGAGAAATTTGCCAAGGATTTATAAAAACATTTATCCTTTCAATCTAACCCAATTATTCAAGCTTTAAGTATTAACAGTTGTTTCCCTTTCAGGACTTTACCTGAACTATGCCTCAAAAACTGTATCACAGTTTAATACTGAGGCAGTTTTGTGGCTTGCTTTTAGGCAGAGCACAGTATTTACATTTCAGGCATGCTCATTGTAGTTGCCAGCCTTGGACTGTTCATGAACTTAGTAATAACAAACATCAGACTGAGCGATTTCTAAAGACTCGTTTCTATGGAACTGTATCCTTTCTTTTCCTTTTGATTTGCTCCTATTTTGTATGAGAAATGGATACGTGAGAGTTGCCAATATATATTTAACTTTTTCCCCCCTCAGCCACTGGGGAGCTAAACAATCTCTACAAAAACATTTTCTAATACACGTTTCATACAAATGCCACGGAGGTGAATTTGGAGGAGGTTGGGAGGCTCAGCTTGTGAAGTCCTATTTAGTTTTTTCAATATTTTTCTGAATGAATTGTAACTGGATAGTAATTACTGAGCATATTTAATAGTAAAATATCATTATATAATGAAATCGAGTTATTTTAATGAACATGTAACATGCTGCTGTAGAGGGGAAGAAAATTTGAAGCTTAACATCAAAGACATCCCCTAGGGAATAATAAGCATCATTCAGTGTAAAGAAGCTCCTCCACATCGCCCTATTTTCATCATTCTGCCTTTGAATCTTGGCATCAGAGACACCTTCCTTTTAGCTGAGTAAGAACAGAATGGATCTCCCATTGGAATCTGTCTCTCTTATCCAGCCAGAAGGCTCACTTTTAAGTTACATGAGGCAAGGGGTAGTCTCTCTGTCTGTAAAGTTAAGTCAGTTGCCAATATCAGGAACAGAGATCACAACGATGGGAGGAAGCTGCACTTGTGATGTACTTAGGTGTTAGGGAGAAATTCACTGGATCTAAAATGCTGTTCTTAAATTCTCTACCTTCAGTGAGCAGCCATTTTTGTTCTCTGCTGGCCTTGTTCCACCGCTCCTTGGGATAGTGGGGCCCCATATCCAACAGCAAGAAGCACTTAGCCTTTGTATGTAGACTAGAGAGGCCTTGCAAGGATAGATCATGAAAACTGGTGGAATAATAAACCTGTGGCATGTCTTTACCTGAGTGAGGTCAAAATCGATGCACTGACACTCGTTGGTAACTCAGTCGTGGCCTTAACAGATTCTCAATTTGCTTGAGCACTGTTTTTCTTTGATAATTAAGTTAGAGATATAATAATATTTTTCTCTTCTAAATTTCTTTTCTGCTGTTCAAGTACTTGGTTAAAATAAAAAGTCTAGCTTTTAAACTTGGTTCATGCTGTTGAAAAATGACAACAAATTGAAGTATAGCAGTTGTTTTGAAAACACAGGTGTTTGATGGCTCTTCACTTCCAAGAGGAATTAGAATAGGATAGAATTCCATACTGGAACTTGAGATTGTTCTCCTGTGTGCTAAAATGAAGCAACTTCACCACGAAGAAAACTTTGTATTTGTTTTATACTTATTAGGTAGTTCTGTGGAGCTGTGAGGTACCTTTTAATACTGTTTAAACCAGTAAATTATTTCCTTTGTTTAAGAAACAGTCATTCAAGTCATGGTTGTATAATCTACATTCAGGGCTCTAATTTCCCATGTCGCACTCTATAAAATCAGGATAATAGTCTTTCACAGAGATGGCATAAAGGTAGATACCTTATTGATTGTGCAGTTAGGTAATGGGCGTTTATGAGCATCTAAAATGGATTAATAAGTCCTGTGCTAAACTCCAAACTTTTCACTGCAGTTGGGAACAGTTTGTAGTCGAGGAAAAATTCAGACTGCAAATAGGATACTTACATACATACCAGGGAACTGCTGATTCTGCTAGCTCTGCAGCAGCCAAAAAGGAATACATTAAACAAGGTTGTGGTTGTGTGTAAGCACAAAGAGCCTCTAGTTTACTTGTAAAGAGAGTGGAACAAGCTTGCAGCAGTTTTGGGAACAGTGTCTTGGGAAAAGCAGGAGTATGAGGAGCTGTTTGCTGGCAGGCTGAAGCTGTTCAAACACAGCTGCCTTTGCTGGAGATCTGAAAGGGGCATTACACCTGTGAGTTGTAAAACTTGCTGCTGATGTTGCTGTCAAGACATCTGCTCAGGCATACAAATAATTGTGAATAAATCAGCCTTGGAATTTGGTATTCTCTACTGTTATCTGCTTATTTCAATGAACTAATTGCAACACCTGGAATCAATTCTTTCTCAGCCACTGGGAAATTACTGCAATATCTTTCCCCAGAGTTTACTACTTTTATACTGTGAGTATTGTTCAGTAACTTTTTTCTTAGCATCATGATTATGATTTCCACATTTCATGCAAGTGGGCCTCCAAGTTCTACAGAACTAGGAGAACCTACTGGGTATTCTTTGCCAGCAAATTAATCCTTTGGGATCTAATGGAACATGGTAAGAATCCCAGGAAGGAACACAACAGTCTAATATTTTGTGGGGTTTTCAGTAGCTTATGTCAAATCTAACCTGAGAGGTCCTTTTCCTGTCCTTGTGTTTAAGCCTTTTTTTTCCTGTGGATTATCTAAACTGCTCTGTAGAGGCATCTACTTGACTTTATCACTGTAATCCTTTACTTTAGGGCTTACACTCGGCATAGATGTTTTAATGCTTTTTCATCTGGAAGGCACTGGAATGTCACAGTACTCAGAACAAACTACCATAGAAACTGGAGCTTTTCCCTTAAACTGAAGTTCTTCTGGATACTTGCATATATCAGTGGGATTTTTTTACATTCTGTTTTCATGAAGATATCTTAAAATTCTAGAATTCTCTGATGACACTGTAAACCTTAACTACTTGCTTTGATAGTAATTTTTTTTAACTGGGAATTATTCTTATTACAGTTATCTGTTGAAATGCAGACCATTCTCAATTGAGTTTGTTGAAGATGTATATCTTTTAATACAGTAATTTCAGGACTATAACTGTAAGTTAAAAGTGTAACGTTGCAGCTAAGTAAGTCAGGGCTTTTTTTTTTCCTTGAACAGGTTGTAATATTCAGTGGCTAGTATTCTTTCAGAGATTTTTTTTCTTCTTTTGTGTTTGCTAACATCATCTTTGTGCTGGGATTTACCTACGAGTGAAGTATAGAGTGAGGATTCTAAAAGTGACTATTTCTTTTTTTTTTTTTTTTAAGTTGTAAATTGTATGGTGTTTCCAGGAAAAGCTGAGTATCTGCTGCTTAGGAATTGCCATGTAAGTGAATTCAGGAAACTCTAAAACTGTAACGGTGTTTCAATTCAATGGTGTGAGATAAAGTAATTCAAAATGATGTTTTATTTCATTTCAGACCTGAATGCAGTCAGGAAAGAAATCTTATACATAGCACTGGGTTTCTTGGTTGTAGTATACTCAAGAGAAGTTCAACAGCTGCTTTTCATGGTATGACTTCAGGACATCCATCAGAACAAAAGACATTGCAGTTGTGTCGTTGCTGCAGGAAGTGGTGTCATGCCAACATGTCCATGAAACAACTAACCTCTGTTCAGATGACTCTGGAAGGCTATTTCATAATCTTATGCACTCTGTCTTAAATCTAAAATATTTATGACTAGTTTATACTGAAGTAGTATGAACTTTTTCTCTAGTTGCTTTCTCTTGAGAGGTTTTATCTTGAGAAGCAGTAAAATAACTGCGGAATATGTGCCTGATTTTTGTCATCCACACTTAGACAATTTTTCAGACAATTTTTATATTACCTTTTTCCAGTTAAAAAACAAACAAACAAAAAACTTCTACCTATATATTAGTTTTAAAGATCACTGAAGTATAAGTAAGGATAAACATTTTGATTAAATACTGAAGGTACTGTAACCTTAACAAATAATGTTTACCCAGTTAAAGGTATAGGATTTTCTTGGGTTATACTAATGCACTTTTAAAACTATCATAGTTTTCAAACTTTACGAGCTCTTGAAGCAAATCTATTCAACTTCTGGCCATGATATTATAATAATATAACCTTAACCACAGTTAAGGTCGTGATTTTTCTTTTAGCTAGGAAAGTAGATAAATTCTGTGATTTTTGGTGTTCAGAAAAACATTTTATAGTGGAAGGATGAAATGACCTGAAACTTTGAAATGTGGTTAGAGTAAATCAGCTGCAACACTTTGAACAGCCAACATACTGCTTCCTGTTTAAAAAATATGCCTAAAATTAGAGTATGACTGTAATATTTGAGTCTCACATCAGCACCTATCAGAACAAAAGCACAGCATTACTAATTACTCTGGAGAAATAGCTAGAAATGTCACAAATCTTTTAAGTACAATAGTAGAAAGTTTCACCAATTATGAAAGTTATATATTTGCAAATTGGAAACCAAAGGTAACAAGTTATTTTGCTGATGGTTTTGGAGGTGTACCACAGATTTAATTCTGTAAAATAATATTGTCTGCAAGATATGCATCACTTCTTGTCCCAGCTAGGAGTGACAACATTTGTGTGATTTGTTGAGTCTATTAGAGTAGCTGTGGCATTTCTCTGCATAATGACACAAATGCACATGCAGCTGTGCTACAGCACAAAGCAGTCCTTTACAGTCCTGCAGACAGCTCACCCTGTGACACTTCTGCATTGATTAGCACTATTCCCTGGGATTTATTTCACTCTCTTGAGATTGCGGAGAGAGATTTATAAATCTCTGAGGCATACTTTGAAAGTAGAGAACTGTCTAAAACTATCCTGAACTTAGAAGTTTCAATTACTTACTATGAGAAATACTGTGTGAAATCTAACTCTTATCGAAAACACTTATTTTCAATTTAGGAATACCAAAGATTTACATTCTCCCTTCTAGCTCTGGATGTCCCTGTTCATTGAAGGGAAGTTGGACCAGATGCCCTTCCCCTCCCTACGAGGTGCCTTCCCACTCAAACACTTCTGTGTACTGCTACAGGATCTTTATGCCATGAAATTTTCAGCTCTGTTTTTTGTCTCAGACACTGATTTGAAGAACGGCTTTGAGTTCTGAAGGAAGAGAAATTCTTCCCCATTGATTTCACCACCACTTTGTCTAAATCTTCCAGCGAACATTACAGTTTATGTGTTGACTTAAGCATCGCTCAGTTGCTGTTTCACCAAGGTATGAATACTAAGTATGACGTTTACACTCAAGTCTTCTTTTTGGTACCAAGCGTGCATTATCAATAGTAACACAGAACTACTTATCAAGAAAGATGATCGTGCTTTTATAATTTTGAATTTTGGCTAGGAATGAATCAATAAAAATGTGTCGTGGCTTAAAAGGAAAAAAACAGTATTTAAATCAGTCTTTTGATTAGCCAAGAATTTTGAATTTCTTAAAATGTGTGAAGGACATTTAAATAAAAAAGAAAATACTTGTCTGGCTCTTTCTAAGTGTCTGTCAAAACATTTGCAGGCACTAAAATAGCTCTGTTATACAGAAAATATTCTGCTCTGGTAAAAGCATATGACTGAACAACAGCTACTGATTGCTAAGCATGTCATAGATTACTATTAAGGATGACAGCAACAACAAAAGATGCAAGACTGAGAAATGAGATTTCCCAGGATTTGCTCTTGCTCAAGTTTGTGAGAAAGGAAAAAGCAATTCTATTTCTTTTTTCTGGAGTTTTCATTCATTTAAAATGAAAATTCTATCTGAGCTGGCTCTCTTCAAATGAGCTAAAGTGTGCCTCAGCTACTGACCTTTTGCAATCTTATAGTCCTAGTGTTCCCCAATGCAATTCTAGCATTAGATTCCAGCTTCTCACAGGTTAATTTTGTTGGTGGCTTCTTTCACTAGTGTTAATCATCACACTTCATGTTATTTTTTTTTTCCTGTTGGTAGTTTTTCTGGTGCCAGACAGGACAGCATCACAGGGTCTTGCAATGCGTTGAGGTGGGTACTCTTTATCGCCTGAATGCAAGGAAGGTGAAAGAAAGATAAAGCAAAGCATTTCTAAAAACAAAGATGAAAAGAGATAAAAGTAGAGAGTTAATTGGAATATTGAAATATGTGAGTTAATTTAGGATCTTTTCCAGTACAACCTCAAAACCAGGCTTTGATACCCTTAGCTCCTCTTAAAGTGGGATAAGAACAACTTCATACAAGACCTATCCATCTAAAGTAAGGATTTTTCTGTGCTAGGGTGGAGTATTCACATACTCCTCAGATCACCACAAAAGTCAAAAGCAACACAATTAAATGTATTTCTCCTTAATGCAAATGAAACACATCTTGAAAACATGTCAGTAACTGACACTATCAAATCCTTTAAAAATATATATTTTTAATAACTATAAATATAATTATTATATTACTATAATATATCATATAGAAGATAATTTTCTATATGTAAGAATTCTCTCCTGTCATATCATAAGCCTTGGAAAAGTGCTTATATTGTAAAATACAACTGACAGGGGAAAAAAATTGCAAGTTTGCACACTTCTTAGGTTTGATTAAAAGCTCTTCCAGGTAAGCCAAATCCTCCTGGGGTGATTGTGGAGGTTACTGCACCTAGAATAGCAGAAGTAAATGTGTCATAGAGTTAATAGACTGCATAATACCTTAATCTACTAAAGTCTTGCCTTCTCTGCTTCGTTCCTTTGAAGTTCAGCAAAATACCTAATTCGTTTTACAGATTTGTTTTGCGAGTCTTTAGAATTGTCAGTACTTTGCAAACACTATGGTCTGTGGTGACTACTTGTACTGTGACTGGGGGTCACATCTAGTTCTGTTTATTTGGGATTTTAGGTAGTTAGTCTATAAGGGATCTTTTACATTACAAGAAGATACAAGAAAATTGCACTATATAATATCTGGTGGAAAGGGAAAGAGTTTTGTTCAGATATCCGGAAGAACTGTAATTTAAGGAACTTGAAGGTACTGCTTATTTCTAAGCATCTGTATGCAGATGTCAAAGTGTTGCCTTCCTCACCCCTGTTCTCTAGCTAGAGAGGGTTGATGTCAAATGCTTTTCTTGCCTGTGTGTTCTTTCCTATGCTGTATGACTGCAAAGTGAATAAGGAAGCTTTTTCATGCCTCAATCTGAGAACAAAGCAGTCCAACTGATTTCAGTAGGACATTTTGCTGTGATAGACACCATTCTCTCATTCAACAGATAGGCCTTTTAAAACGTAGATCTAACGTTATGTGTTTCACTTGAAGTATTCAAGGAGTTGCATTATTTGTGAACGTGTAGAATTATTTTGGAGATCAAACAATGCTCACTTTTGCTATTTTTTATTATTCTTGCAACATCTAAACATCTAGAGGATTACTGTTGATTTAAATTTAGTTTCTTGTTACTGTGTAAGAGCTGCACAGAGCATACATGAAGGTTTCTATGATCAGAGCAAGCTGTTGCACTACGTTTGAAGACTTCTTTCACCAACCGTTTGTAAGCTAACGTTACGGTTTCTGAGAAAAGTATTTCCTTGTAGCTGGCTTTTAATGCCTTCTGAAAATACTTTTTAGAATGTGCCTTTCAACTGTGGATTTTCCTCAGCTCTTAATTTATGCTCCGTCTTCTGAGCCCTTTGAGATCTGTTTTGATTTCTGATATTGTAATATCAAGGATATACCGAATTCCTAATGCTTAAATTTGTAGTGACAACTGCTAGGCATTAACCAATTTTGTCACATTGCCAATGCGTAGCCAGCTAGAATTTCTATTCCTCACCTTGAATCACTTCATACTTACGTTCATTTTCATTTGCCAATTTATTATCCAGTTTTGTAAAAATTTCAGCTCTTCTATTTTGAACAATATAATTTCATCATCTCTGCCACAACGTTATTTTTTTTCCTTTTCCAAGTCATCTGTTTTTAATGTTGAATGGCACGTAACCTAGAGCATGTGAAACTCTGTTCACAGCGTATCTCTGTTATGAAAATTCATCTTATCCAATCTCTGAACAAATTGTATGCTCATGTTAGGACCTTTCTTTTATCCCATGACTACTTAGTTTCTTTAAGAGGCTTTGGGAACTAATCTTGTTGAAAGACTTGTAGCTGACTCTATCAGCTAGATCTCTCTTATCCATGACCTTGAAAACTATTTTAAAAGACACTTTCCAAACCTAATGTTGCTCTTTCACCCTTACAAAAACAGCTTTTCTTTGATATCATACTTAACAATGTTCCTTTTATTGCGGTTTGGGGATCTTTATTCTTTTTCCTCACTTTCCCATTTATGGTAGTTTCTGCTGCCTTTCCTGGTGCATGTCAATCTTACAGGTGGTAATTTTATAAGATTTTTATCTGGAACCTCTTTATAAAAAGTTAATGTTTTATTATGTTTTCTTTCTTTTTTTTTTTTTTTCTTCCTCCAAAAAGAGTGAATGCAGTTCAAACTTCTTCGTGTGTACACCAAATCATTTACAATTGGCCACCTGGATACTGCCAAGCAACCTCTGGCAGTATGCAACTCAGCATTTTGAACCCCGACAGTACTGAGATAAGTACTGTGTAGTTACACTGCTACAAGGATTACCTCTGTGCTTTTAAAATTGGCTTGTAGGTCCAAATAAGTGAGCAACTGTTAAATCTTGATTGCAGTGTAGAAATACCTGGGAGCTTTCCTGAAAAAAAAGATCTTAGTCTTATCTTCAACTCTTTAGATAAGCATTCTAGCTATGAGGCTAGCATAAGGAAAAAACTATTCCAGGCACAGCTTGCCTTTGGTGAATGCATGTAGCTTAAGAGTATACTGAGAGTGCTTATAATCAGGCCTAGGAAAGCTGTTAAGGGAATGCTTTTTGATAATACTGATCCATGGTTTCTCTCCTTGTTATATGAAGGGTGAGAAAAGGAGCTGTACCCTCAATCAGCAAAGGGGTTTCTTTCAGGATTAGGCAGAGTTGAAAATATTGATTTCTGCTTGCACGATGCCTAAACTCATAAATATCCATGAAAGAGGGAATATAATTCATAGCTTTGAAGAGTAGTGTGAAGCTCATGTGTATTTTTGCAGTACTTGTATAAATGAAAGTCAGAGTTCTTGTTCAGGTTTGTCAGCAGGGTGGCAACTATTTCATCAAATAAAATGAACAACATGCCTTTATGATGTGCGCTAAACTCTTTCTTCTGTTAGGAGGTCATAGTCAGTTGCTCAGCTGTTCCAGTAGTGATGATCTATGCTACAAGGCTTTCTTTGGATGATGAAGTAGAAGGCTAGGGAAGGCAGGCTTCTCTGAGAGTCAGCAATGAACAAAAATATTTTTCTGAAACATACCACGCACTCTTGTGGCTGTCATTGCATAATAACTTGATCTTTGTTCTATTTATGGGATTTAATGCCCTCCTTTGCATATCAAGAGACACACTTGCATTTAGTTCCAGGTTAAAAGCGTTGGAAGAGTCTAAATGAAGGGTCGCGTTTCCTTTTGGACTGGTTTTCAGTAAAGCAAAACTATGCTGTTCTCTTTATATGTCATTCTGACTGAAAGATTATGTCGTAATTTCTTTTTCTCCTGTCATGTTAGGTCAGTGAAGGCCAGGATTTACTTGTCTCAGAAGTTTTACCCTACAAAAATGAGAAAACAGCCATAGAAAATAGAAGTATGATCTCTTCCACAATTATCATAATAATTTTTACTTTGTGAAGTAAGTGAATACTTAAGTTCTTTGCTTATTATTTACTGGAAAAAAAAGTCAAGGTATCATTTTAGGTTGTGGTGAACACTATGCTGAGGATTAGATTCATCAAAGCTTCTTTGTTTACAAATCAATCATGGTTATTTTGTTCAGAATTTCAATGGAAATTCAAAATTCTGCAACAAGATTCCTGCTGTGTACTATGTCAGATCTTAGTCTTTTTTTTCTTTTTTAAAAATAAGTACACTTGGCTTAATTATTGTTCTGTTTGTTAGCTAAATGACCTCTATCACCTGTTCATCCTCTGGGAGCTTTTCTTGAAATCAAAGAATGGATTTAGACACTTAAATCCTGAAGAGGATTCAGAGATGTGAGTCCCCAGTTAGGAGTGACATTGCTCTACAACCTAGCTTAATATGTCTAGACACTAGAGAATAATTAAATTAAGACTCTCCTTTCCTGAAAGCTGGTTCAAGGCTTTTCAATGGCGTAAGCTAAATCTGAAATCCACTGTTCCCGCTTACCTCCCCACACCAAAAGTGGGGGGAGAATGGGGAAACAGGGATTATTTTTTGGCTTTGTTGTTTGGGGGATCTGGGAAGTTTTGGTAGTTTGGCAGTGGGATTAACAGTTCTCCCTTGCACACATCCCTTCCGAATTATTCACTTAGCCCTCCACAGTTCCTCTCTCATAGTGCTTCCTAGTTCACTATTTCATGAAAATCTCACCCAAAAGTAAACTTGTTTCTAGAAACAGGATAAGTATTTTGGTGTATGATTTGGGACCAAATCTGGGAGAAAACTATGGCTTATTGCTGTTGCAAAAGGGAGGACTGAGTAACATTGCTTATGGCTGGCAGAGCTATGAAGGAATTATACCCAGAATGTTGAAGAAATAATTCTTATGCATGCTACAAAATGGTTCTGTGCATGTTTGCTGTAAAAGCTTGTTAATCAAGAAATGTATTTTTGACTACTGTTTTGAAAAATGTAACAATCTGATAGATTCCAAGATTCCAAGAATCTATCTTACTTTCCATTCTAATGGAATCTGACTTTTTTTAATAACCCTACTGGAAAGAAGAGGTATATTTCATTTTTGCAGTGGGCTGACGAAAAGGGAACTCAGCACATGAGTGGGCCGATCTGTTTAAAACTTATGCTCAAGTTCTTGATGGGATAAAGACTTCACTGGTGGCACACCACAACCACCTAGATGGACTTGGACATCAGAATCCTGAGCATGGTGGCATACTGTCCAAGAACAGCTGAATGGTATTCTGGTATTTCCATGCTATGATTTCTCAGTTCCTGCCTAGATTTGTTCTTTTATTTGTATTTCATGTTTTAGTGATTGGGTTTATTTTTGAATTGTCATGAGAAATAAAGATCTAGGAATAGAGAAGGACTAACACTTCTAGAACGCATGGAATCCATCAGAAAAGCACGATCAAATAACTGATTACAGAATAACCTTCCCTACAAATAACATGTTTGTCTGATGGAGGCTGTATGTACTTGACATGACACTCCTTGAGGAAAACTGTTGCTCAGAATCCGAAATAAAATCTGTCCTAAACAAGTCTGTGTTCCCCTTGATTTATCAGCTCCATGCAGTGGAATTTACCTGTTCTGAATAAGTATGATCCAAGATGATTTCCAAGCAGATTAGCTAATGAGGTTAAGGCAGGCAGTGATGAAAGCGTGACCATAGAAATGAGGAAACAAAGTAAGCAACCACAATGCAAGTAGAATCTTTTTGTCAGCAAGTAACTCAATTTAGATCCTGTGAAAGAAAAAGGAGTTCTTTATGTGACCGGAGTCACTAGAGCTTAGTTACTAATTTCTAATCCTGAATTCATAGAGACAAAGTAAAATATGAAACTTCAAAATTTCTTCCCCAAAAGGGATAGATAAATTAAAGATACAGCTATGTTAATGTGGGTTAGGATCACAAGCTTTAAAAATAATAAGCCTATGCTAACTGTTTTGTTACAGAAATAGTGGAGAAGTGTACAGTACTTCACACTGAGAACTTATTCATAAAGAGCTTGGGCGAGAGAAAGATTCTAAAAATCAAATCTTGTGGCAGGAGAAAAGTTTTCCTAATTTATTTACTGTAGTCATTTTCATTATGTGAATATTTGGGGAAGAATGTATTGTCAAGAGACAGGGTAAGGGTTCAGTAGTAAAAGGAGGTCATTATCTTCTCTGGGAAGAACATGCTGTTTTAGCATGGTATAGTGGAAACCTGGGACTGAAGATTTTAAACATTAGCAATATGGTCCATCTGTTTCTGAGCAATACTTTTTCTTAGCATCAAAGTTAATAGCATATTTCTCTTAACATTTGTCTTCAGCTACAGCATAATCCTTTTCTTTATCAGTGATTTTTCATTTGCATTCTTTACATCTTATTCATTCTACTACCCTTTGATATCAACCAACTGTTTATTCCTGAGAAGAATAAAAGATGTGTAGTAAGGGCAAAAATAAGTCTCTAATCAAAACTGCATCAGGTTAAACTTTTCAAATGCTATTAATGTTTTAGGGTCAAACTACTAATCAGGTGGATCTCACGAGTGTGCGTGTGGGACCTCTTAGTCAGAATACTCTGTAAAACTGGCTGGGTAGGTTAATCCACTTGGAAGGATTTGTAAGTTGGAAGAGGAAGCATTTTCCACTAAGTCACCTGTTGCTCAAAGGGCACTCAAGTACAATAATGGGATAATATATCTTATGACAGAACCAACAGAATTTCACCTGTGGAAAAATATACCCTAGTAAAGATAAAATGCCGAACTGGAATTACATCTGCATTACAATGAAGGACACAAAATTACATTTCCAGAGGATATTCTTTGAGTCTAGCAGCAAGTACAATAGCTAAACCTGGAGGAAAGAAGTTGGGATTCAAATCTAAGAAACTATTTCACCAATATGGTGTTATTATCGTTATTCCTTTTATTTTTATGAACTTTTGAGGTAAAAATTTAATCGTGATTACGTTAGTTTTAAGTGTGCTTGTGACTTTATCTAATTCAAGAAAAACTTATGTAGCTTGCAGTTTTAAGAATATGTTTTGAAAAGCTTTCTCCTTTTCTGGAGTCTCCTTTTCTGGAGCTATCCAAACTCCACCTGGATGCCTTCCTGTACAACCTATTCCAGGGAACCTGCTTTGGCAGTGGGGTTGGACTAGGTGATCTCCAGAGCTCTCTTCCATGCCCTACAGTTTTGTGATTTATTTATGTTTTAGGAACTTTGTGTTTCACTTCGAATGTCACTTTGATTGTCTGAAGAGAGGGTCTTTGGGAACTTTTATAGGTAAATACACTAAGATGTTAATAGTAAAAACTGGAATTCAATGTTCGCTCCATTTCATATACTGACATATTAAGGATAAGATATCTCCAAAGGGTTTTATCACTAAAACCTTGAGGAATGTTTGGCAGATCAGATAGCATTACACACTTTTCAATTAGTCCTGTTTTAAGTTACGTGATAAGAAGTGCATGCGTAGCACTCCAGAGTGTTTCTGCTCAACAATATGTTCATTGCTTCCTGTTGTTTTCCCTTCCATTGTGACATATTATCATACCATATTTAGTACATGGGGAAACTCAGAACTGGAACTATGACTTTAAGATTTGGATTTTGACACTTCCATTTAATTAAAATGCTCAGATGAAACCCAAGAGTTCTCTCATTCTAACAAATTTCAGTAGTACAGTGGAATAAGTCTTCCTCAGAAACAAGTTTTTGTTTAGCTGTTTACTTTCTCTGGGGTTTTTAATGTTGCTTTGCTATCTTGCATGTTTCACACATACACACGTATGTATATATATGTTGTCCATTTCATTGGTTGCAAGAGATGCTGAAGATATATTAAAACATTTTCTGAAGGACTTAAGCAAGTAAGGCTTAAGAAAGATCTTCATGCAAGTTGCATGGAGAAGAACTTGAGAAGGAGAGGGAGAAACCTTCCTCTTATTTCTACAGTGTTTGAAAAGACGCTTTTTAACAAAGAACCTAGGCTGAAGATGTTTGAGAGATGCAACCAAACTGATTAAAAATACAGTTGTGCATTTTCTTTGCTACAAAGCTGTCAAAGTATCAAGTGTAAAATCTTCAGAATCTTCAGGAATGCCCTCTGTCACTCAGTGCCTTATTTTTCTCACCTGATGAATTAAGATAATCAATTCTTTTTCTTTTCAAGAACTTTGCTCTTCAGTGCTGGGAAGCATTTCACTTAGTACAAACTAGTAAGAAAAACAGCAAATTATGTGAAGTGTGGAGGAACAAACAGATGTCATTAGTTTTTCAACGTGCTTTTTTTAATAATTGTTTAAAAAATATACATCTCCAAGGAAAAAAATCTGACTGGGAATAGTAATGCTAGTTTCTTTCTTTTTCCACACTTGATACAGTTTTTATCTTAATGGTGGCCTATTGCACATATCTTTTATTCTTAGGGGATTAGACTGAGTTGTATATATCCCAGTGGATATCTGACTGCACAGTTGTTTTCTTTTATCCTGGAATGACTAGCTGAATCTCTTAGAGCATGTGCTTATTTGCTTATTTTTTTAATCAGAAGATTTTAAACAGTGTGTTCATTATGCAGCTCAGTTGACCACAAATTCTATAAATGTCATTCTTTTTCCCCCATGGATTCAATTTGTATCATGCATGCACGATGCAGTCTCCTGTTTTCATTTTCTACTTATTTTTCATGAGAAAAACTGGAAATTACTTACTTAACATTTTCAGAACAAAATGGAATATGTAATCGGAACCTATATTTTCCCAGAGCTGTGCAAGTTCATAATTTTTTACAGTGTTTAACTTATTATATATACTGATCTTTTTTCCTAATTTTTCAAAATATATTGTCATTTCCCATGAAACATCCAAACCTTTCTTTTACTTAGCTGCTCTCTGCAAAGTATGCTATTAATAAACTTAATTTGTATATGAAGAGGGAAAACAAGTATGCTGGTGTGGAAAAACAGTGTAAGGGAAAGAAGAATTTAATGAAATTGAGGAAAATTACCTGAGAGAAATCTCTGTGAGAAATAAGCATTTAGAAAACAGGAATGTGTCACATCTGACGGCTTCCTCTTTCTGCATCTATTTTACCTCTTGTCAAATTTGCCTCAATTTAAGCTAATTAAAATATTTTCTGGAACCTCTGTCAAGCTTGAAATTCTAAGAAGATTTAGGGATTATTAGTTTCTAAAAATGGTCTGTTCAGAAAATTTTCACTGGGAAACAATAATTTCATGATACATATTGACTAATAAAAGACCCTAAAATTATAAATTGTATCTAGCTGCCTGTAGCAACAGAAGAACACATAGAGATCTGTGACTACTAACAGTCCCAAATGTCTGTAAAGTGTTTCTGTATGATTTGAATATTGAAAGGCATTCAATAGTTTCTTATGCCTTATAATCTTTTCCTTTTCCTTTTCCTTTTCCTTTTCCTTTTCCTTTTCCTTTTCCTTTTCCTTTTCCTTTTCCTTTTCCTTTTCCTTTTCCTTTTCCTTTTCCTTCCCTTCTCTTCCTTTTTTTTCTTTTTCCCTATGGATATCTTTAAGTGACAAATGAAGAGAAAAAGAGTCATTTCATGGTTGTTTTTATGATTATAGGTTATCCATGGGATTATTTCTTTATGCATTTCTGCACATTCTTCTGTCACTTAACTTGTGTTATCACTTCCCTCAATCTGCTGGTCACAAGCTAGATGTGGTATAGTTTGTATGAAAATGTGTTGAGAAGTTATTCTATTTAACTCCTCTGTTAGATAGGCAAATGTTAGAATCTAGAGCTACTTTCTCACTGCAACTGTTGATGCTGGGTAGATGCATGATATGAATTAACTTCAACTGCTCTTCTTTGAATAAATACAAGTGAAGTAAGAAATGCAACAATATACTGCTATCTCCATTAAAGCAGACAAATTCTGAGAGTTCGTATGGTATCGCATGTGAACTGCAAATTATCTTGCAATAGAGTATGTTGCTGGATGTTAGCAAGTAGATCTAGTTTACCAACAACATAAAACACAATCAGTTGTGAGTTCCCATTGGAGTGTGTGTGAGGGCAGGAAAGCTACAGGTTAGTTACTGAAAGCTAAAAGGTACTTGTAATACAAGCAGAATACAGAATTGGGTATAATAGTTACATTTCTGATCTGCTGAACATGTTCATGGAGCTGGCTGACTTGTTCTTGCATTTCAAGAGGACTGCCTGTGGTATAGAATTGTAAACTCCTGGCTCAGCTGATTTCCACGAAACTCACTTTATTCAGTGTTTCAAGTGTCAGACTACTGAAGCAAAGAAGTACTTGAAATGCTTGAAAGACTCTCAGAAATTTGAGTGATGTATGGTTAGTTAAGGAGAGATACTGGCTCAATTAGCCTACACTAGGGTAAGTTAGAAAGCAAACCAAGTTAAGTCAGAAGGATACTTTGAACAGCTACAATTTTTTCCTATCCCCTTTCCCAAGTGCACTACATAATCTAATGTTTTATGTTTTGTACTTCTTTAATTGCTGTTTGGATGTAGTCCGGAAAGCCTACTTAGCTGTCAGTAACCTACTACCATCTTTGCATAAAATAATGTATTTCATACTGTTTTTGTATCTTTGCCATGTAATGAAGAAAAAAGGGTACTTAGATACTGTATGTGTGAAAAGCTGCACACCAAATTGTCTATTGTCAGTGTTTCAGTATTTATAGGGATTTTGATATAAATCAGTTCTTTAGAAGTTTGGTATAATTTCCTTATTCATCAGTAGTGATAACTTGGGAAAACAAAGTTAAAGTGGAATGGGGGAATAAAGCCTTCAAGTACAATGAAACTGGTTGGGACTGGAGGGTTTTTGAAAGGCAAGAGCAAAATGTAAGAACTACTGAAGAAAATGATAATTTCTGTTAAACTAAATACCTTCCATATATATTGAATTGTGGTTTGATATTACTGCTAAAATGATAATTAAATATTAAAAGTTAACAATCATAGAATCAATCACAAGGTTGGAAACGACCTAGAAGATCATCTAGTCCAACCATCCTTCTATCACCATTACTATCCACTAAGATACTAAACCATTAGCGTTATCCATGCCAAAAACCATTGGCATGGTTTTTGGAACACGATTTAGCAGAGGCCAGTTAGAGTTAAGGTAGTATGGTTAGGTTATGGTTGGACTTGATGATCTTTAATGTCTTTTCCAATCAGAGTGATTCTATGATTCTATGATTCTATGTGCCTTGCTGCAAAAGATTTGGTAAGAAGGAACAAAAGACAGTCATGTGTGAGTTGATCACAAACAAAGGGACGTTACTTGGAAGAAATCCTGTTAGTCACTAGAAAGTTCTTTCCTGACGTACTTGTAGCTGGACACAAATCTTGTGTGGTTGCAAAGATGCTACTCTCTACACATCCATAAGTAACTTACAGTTGTGATTTGTTATGCTCAAAAATACTGCTTCTGAAATTCCTACCAAAGTACGTTGGTTTTTTGTTTACTTGAATTATTTTTTATTTGGTTTTTCTTTTAAGTATCTTGAAAAGGCAAATATTATTCAAGTATTGATTTTTGCATTGCACTTCACATGGTCCTGAAGTCAGTAAGAATACATTTCCAAAGGAAGTAAATCTTCTGTATTTCTTAAAAAGAGAACAGACTTATGATACCTTTCTGAGGGAAAATATTCACTGAAATAGAATAGTCTTATTTCTTCAGTGAGACATGGAGATATATGCACTTAATCAATGTTCCTGTAATGTGTCAGCTATAGAAAGAAAAATTAACTCCTTTCTAGAAAATTCAGTGAGATATTACTTTAATCAATAACAATAACAAAAATAAAAAGCCAAAATGCAAACTGAACTCTACTTGATCTTGTTTAAAAAGATTGAGAAGGTTTAAAAAGAAGTAACACAAAATAATATACAAGTGCTGGGGACACAAGAGAAGTGGGAAACAAGGAAGAGGACCTATGCAATGGAAAAGAGAGAGAAAATAATGTATACTCTCTAGCTATATACTACAAAGAATTTGTAAAAAGTAATTTGAGGATTTGGTTGGCTGTTTACCTTCTCATGAGCAGACCCCTTTAGAACTTTAAGTCAGTGATCTTCAGATCTACCAAAATAATAAAATTCTAAAATAATATGTTATCTGTATTCCCTTACAGAATGTTTATTTCCTTTATGACCTCTTAATTATCTGCTGAAGCTAAAAAGTGCTTTGCATTTTATCTAATGAAGAATACTTTTGTTATGTGGTTCTAGATATTTTAAAGATTATTTTCTTTCCTTATTTCCTCCCATGAGGTGTAGGCAGAAATAAATAATTACTGATATCAATAAGACAGTAAGGGAAAATTTGCACACTAAGATATTGAAAGATTACCATAAAAAGACTATCTGTACTGTCATGATAATTTAAACTTCAATGAAAATAGCTGAAGCTAAAAACCATAAATCTCATTAAAATTATGCTTCTGAGTAAGAAAAAGCAGCTAAAAGAGTGGATAAAAAATGTTATCAATAAGAATGTGGATAACAGATCGGGGATGTATGTCTGGTGGAATTGATGTCATTGTTAGATGTATAATAATCATTAAATCCCTGCCAATCTTCCTATTGCTTACTATGATAGTGTTTAACACATAATCTACAGGCTTTCATTTGAAAGTGGGAAAAAAAATCAAAATACCAACCTGACAAGTACTTCAGCAGTTTATTTTTTTAGTGCTATGCTGATTAATTGCTGGCAAACAGAAAGTTTTGATCTTAATGATGAGTACTCGCATTCAATGATGAATACACCTTGTCCAAATCCTTTTAGCAGTTGATGTCAATCAGTACTATCACTCGTCACTCTTGCACCTTCATTATGTTTGCTTACCACGAAAGCCACAGCACTGCAAAGTTCATCCCAGTGATCTTGGACCATGAATTTTCTTTTTTTTGATTCAGTATATTTTATGCTTTAAGTGAATATCTGAAAATTATATGCATTATATCTATATCTAATATATAAAATTAAATTTTTGAGTGTCAGAGATTACTTTTTTTTTTTTTTTAACGAAATGGATAATTAATTTCTAATAGATTTCATTTCAAAAGTCAAGAACTAAAATTTACAGCTTGGTCATTGTGTGTACTCTCCCTGTCCCTAGCTCTCAGCAGAGTCATTGTTCTTGTGAAGAACAAATCTGCCTCAGATTTCATGGAGTGCAGAGGAGCAGACAACCCTGATGTGATGCAAATTGACTCAACAGCTGCTGAATGTTGAATCCTAACAATACTTCAAGCAACTGAAATAAACTGCTTTCTTCTGGGACGTTAATATCAAAACTGTATGTAGAATAAGATTTGATAGGACTTGGCCGCTGAAATTTTATAAGGAATTTGAGATAACTCAGAATTGCAGAATAAGTTGTAGTTCTTAGAGGGGTGCAACACAGCTAATGACAGTTCTCATAACAATGCCAGACCATTGTGAGGCTTAGAGGTAGAGCATACGTAAAGGATGAATTTACCTTTGTAATGCTGTTATTTTTTCTTTAGAAACACAGTTGCTAGTTTTATTACTTAGACTTATTAATTTTTTATCTCAGTATATTAATTGATGAGAGTGTGCTGTGTGGAACTCTATTTGATGCTCAAAAAAAGCAGAAAACCACCATATTTAAATTAATGTAAAACTAACCAACTTAAGTGTTCTCCAGACTGAAAGATGAATGTTACTAATAAATAAAAAAAAAAGTTGACTAGAAGTTTCTACCAAAGAAAAAAAAGTCAATCCTACTTGTTTCTGTATTTGAAGACAGATTCTGAAATATTTTATTGAGACAATATAATTTAAGGAAAAAAATAATACTGGGGAGAAACTGGTTTTCAGAGAGTCCTACTCAACATGCTGTCTGCCATTTTCTGTATAGGGTGAATGAGCTGAAAAACTTCTGATACTTTTAACACTGTTAATAACTGAATCACATATAGACTGAATGGATAGTGAATCAGTTCTACTAGTTGTTGGTATCTTTTTTTTTTTTTAGTTGATTTATTTTTAAAAGATATCAAACAAAGAGTGCTTTTGGAGAGGTGGGAGGAATAAGGAATAACAGACAACAGTACTTGGAAGCAACTTTCCTGCATTAAGAAAGAAATAACAAGTGTTTGTGGTACAGTGCTCCATGGCAGGAAAAACTTTAATGGAAAAAGTAGTGATGCAACTGCAGGGATTTTAAAGCTGTTTCTTAAGGCTATATCTAATTAAATATTCCGTGTCTGTGCATGCCCTCTAGCTTTTCTTATTCATATCATTTGAAATTAAATGTAGATATGCTTAGTTGATATTTTCTTGATAAAGAAGCATAAAATTATAACTTACTATTAAGACATCTCTCTGCTCCCAGGGTAATGTGGATCTTTAAAATGTCTGATTTCCTCAACAAAAAGGATTGCTTAGTTAAATTGGTTGAAATTCATATGAAGATGAAATTTCAAATGTAAAAATACCACCCCATACAGATATTTTAGCTAATGAAGCCCTCTGTTAAGACCAACTCTTTGTAATTTTACGTTTGTACAACCATCTTCATCTCCTTATCAGGAAAGACAAAGATCCATATAGAAAATGAAAAAATCTGAAAGTGCAACATGAGTATTACATAGTAAATGAATCAGAAGATTCCTTTAGCCCTTCCATATGCACTTTTGTAGGTATGACATACCTATTTATTTAGTTCAATTTTTTTTGTCTTCCCGAACACAACTCCAGCTACCACTGTGTTCCATAGTAAAACAACAGTTGTGATGATATATGCTTTATAATGTTACAAACTGAATGAGGAAATAGATTCTACTCTTTGAGAGACAGTTCCCACAGTTCCCAGTATTACTCTATCCAGGTAAATTGCCAGATTTCTTAGGGCTTCAATTAAACATTTGTCACAGACCAACCCTATTTGTTGTTAACTAACTGCATCCTGAAAGGTGATAGATTTATGAAACTATATATATTTTTTAAAAGTGACCACATTTCTTAACTGTCTTTCAAATCTATTCTATCTTGTTCTTATTTTACCATGCATGAGGTCTGCTCAATGCATCCACACAGCCAATAAGATACTATGACTGTACAATTATGTGCAAGTTGACTTTTAATAACAAAAAATAACAAGAGAATTGAAGATACCATGAATGAAAGATGATTAGTAATTTTAGTTCATGCACAGTTTGTACCTTGAGGTACTTCTTAATTGCATTTTCATTCTTTGTAATTATGGGTGTGGAAGGGTCCATTTTAAGTTTACATCCTGCAAAGAATAATTTGCTAGACTGGTAATGTGTAAATAGTTAAAATTCACAGCTGCACTCTTGTACATTTCATGGAAATACACAGGATTTGGGTAGAGGAGCTGAAATCACTCTGATTACCTCACTGGAGTTCAGATTTCAAACCTTATACTCGTAACAGAGATTCTAGCATTATATAAACTGAAAATATATTTCTGACACTGCAAATTATCCTATAGCTGATATAGAGAAATGAGTAAGGAAGTGCTTAAGGAAGAATTTCAACTTTAAGTAGTCTCACATATTATTGCAACTTACATACAAGGATAAATTGCAATATGAAAGTCGTAATGCGTTTTCTTTTTTTATTGTTCTCATAGAAACTGTGAGCATTTTTTTCTTCTCTAGCTCATCAGCACGAAAGCTGAGGCTTTCACGTACAGATTTTTTTCCCTGAAGACCAGAAGCCAGGGCAGAACAGGAACCAGACCTTCATAAATTTACTTCAGTGTTTCATAAAATGAAAGGAGTGCTCTGTGTGGAAGGACTAACTGTAATAATTATATGACTGCAAATGCTTTTTCTCTGCCTGCCTGGAGCAGTCCTGTATCTACCGACAGACTTTTCTTTAATCCTCTGGCTCATGACTTCTCTCAAATTCCCAAAGTAAAATCCATTTCCTTTTTGTTAAATAATTTGAGGCTCTTCTAATTCCTGTGTATCTCCTGGTTAGTATTCCCTTCAGCTGTCTATTTTAGGTATAAAAATACCTTGTGTCCCTTCTTTTCTTTACTCTTTTAGAAAGACCATATTTTGAATCACTAATGAACAAAAATGTTCCAAGCTTCTTGTTTGATATTCTGGCCTCTCCTTTGTTGAATAGTTTTCTATCAGAACAGCACAGTTATCAACCAGTTGTGTATTTGACAAACACCATTGTACTACCCACTGATGGGAGTGGTTTAATGTAAAACTGAGGCTTGAAACTTCTGAATGATAGGAAAAGCCACGGTTTGCCTATTTCTATTCATCATAGATGGTATTTCTTCTTACACCTGAGCAGGACATCTGAGATGGCCTTACCAAACCTTCAACAAACCCTAGCTAAAGGAAGCCAAGATATTGATATTAAAAACAAACAAACAAACAAACAAAAAACTAACACAAAAAAATAAGGTGTTAAGCAAGTATCACTACGAATTTCAGCACTGGATCTTGCTCAGAGTATTTTAGAGATTTCCTGTGAGTTATTTACTGGCGGTTAATTTCCATCTGATTTCGGAGATTTGCATGGTGTAGCAAACAGTGGAAAAAACTGAGGTCAACAGGGATGTGGGTTTTGGTTAAGTGTAATGGTCTGTCTTGATCCTGACAGCCATCTTGAGTGCAGGTTTCACTGTCCGGGTCACTTTGGATAGTTCTTGTCTTGTGGACAGAGTGAATGAAGTAAGTTATCATGAGTAAAATTCTAAGGCAATTGCTTTCTGGTAAATGTGCCTGATATGATGAAACTAAGCTAGCTACTTGTTAAATACTAGTATGTTTGATCTGACACCAAATAAATCCTTGTTGGTCAGGCTTTAGTTTATAAGATCTGGAAGAGTTAATTTGTGTTGTTGCTTAGAACTGACTGATCATCCTTTTTGCTGGATTGCCATATTCAGAATCTTTGTATTTTCTTTAAAATTACGCATTTGCATATTGGTGGTTTCCTGTCCAATTCCTTAGCTGCTGCTAAACTTAACTTCGATTGCAATTCTGCCTTTTTCACTCTTGCCTGTTTGGCTGTAGTCTATGTACTTTCTGTACTTTCAGCTGTGTCCTCTCAAAACTAGATAGCTGAACTCTGGAAGGGGAGAAAGGAGTGGTAGAGAAATTTCAGGGTGATGCAGGCCTTTGTATTGTTTTTATGGAGGTAAGGGATTGAAGACAGCAGTCCAGGGTTGTTTTTTATCACTTCTATTGTTTATGTAAATTATGGGGAACACCATTTTTCATATTCTTTCATTTATTATCCGTAAGTTAATTGTGTTGTTAAGAGGTCTTATAATAGAAGAAATACTAACAAGTGTCATGGTTGATACTGCTTCTGTGCAAGATACCATTATGTGTTAATTGAACATGTGGCACACACAGCTATGTGCAAAATGTCACAGAAGTTGAATATTATCATTGTAGTACAGATTTGTAACATTCATTCAGAAAAACCCAAAACAATGACATTTCACATAGCCAAC